>OY720675.1:84199211-87173592 GCA_963170755.1 Amphimallon solstitiale
AATAATACGTACTTAGATACGCAGTTTGCATTTGGTACTATTTAGTTTGTTTATATAATAATCTAAAAAGAGAAAAAATTAATTTTAATATTATGGGTAAGTAGTCACTAGTAGTATAATGTATTTCAATTTGATATACGTACAATTATAATTGATTTATGTATGGAAAACACTCTGAACGCTCAGACTGTTGTGTGAAACCAAAATTTGAATTTCAGGGAAGATCAAGGAAATCCGAGAAAAACTGTTTAAAAGTTCGAATTCTAAAATGTTGGTTGTATCTACAGTGCGAGAAATTTACGTATTCTCGTGACCTAAGTACAACTCTAGTAGCGCACATATTTTAGACGCAAAAGAAAATAATTATTATTTCCATTTCTTTAAAAATGACATGAGTTCTTGCATACATATTAAATTGAGATATGTGTGTTCAGATATGTATATTATAGTTTGTATTGTATTTTCAATACTTTTTTAATATTTTTTTCCATTAAATATAAGACTAGAAATTAGTAACCAAAACTTAATACCTCGACTCGACAGTTTTGTATGCTGATTTAATTTTCCATATGTTTTTTAATCGTAAAAGCCTTGGTAATTTGTAAGCTAGTTTAGTAATCAATTCAAACATTATTTTTATTTATTGTATATATCACAGCTAAATTCGGAGAGGTAAACTTAAGTTGCCCTACAAGCACTGACATAATAATTACTCATTACATGCGAAACCCTCTATATGGGCGTAAAACTATTGTAGAGTAATAAGGCCTTTATTATCATTATTAATTTTACTCACTGTCAGTTATAAAATTGAATTTAGTGATGTTATAACATTTCTTTTAAAAACTCTATAAACTATTATTGCAAAAATGTTGCCTATGCGTATTCGCGATAATTGGCTGGTCTGACATTACTGAAGGGTAACTTACATCTAGGTCGTTAGATTCTAAAGAAATCAAGTGTTTAGTAATGGAAGATATGCACAAACTTAACATTCTACCTGAATATCGTGGAATGACCAAGTTTAGTGCAAAACAGATGTAGACACTGAGGAATTGAATCAGACTTAATTATTAACGAATTTGTCACTGGATAAGAAACGTGGGTTCGCTATTGTGATTTGATTTGATAGAGATTCAGGAAAATAGTAATAAAAGGCAAATTTAATGCATCGCTTCAGAGATTCCATTAGGAGTTGGTTTTGCTGATTGTGGCATCGAAATAGTTGAATCTTCCAATCTAGTGTTTCTTTACAAGCTTTAAGGAAATTCAAAGGAGACAACATTTAGGGACGGTGATACAATGTACCCATTGGGGACCATTTTGTGGAAAAGTAAAAGAATATTTTCCAATAGTTTAATGATCTTAAAACGGTGTAGTATTCAAAAAAAAAATGAGCTGTATAAGTATTGGATATTTTTTTTTGTAGTTCTGTCAATGTTGAATTAAGCGTATAAGAATTAACGAGTAAAAGCAGAATACAAAACGCCTTCATATAGGTATATATTATATTATTCCATGGATTCTATGTAATTGACTTATTTCATTGGATGTCATGGTTAAGTAGTATGTATGTAATAAATAATGTAGGTACATATCAAGTAATAGTAAATTAGTCTAGTCAAACCAAATTAAGCAATTAGATTTAATTAGAACATAATATCAGAAATTTAATTTTTGTTTTAATCCCAGTTTGATGTACTTAGTCATCTACATTCTTCTTCTTCATATTTTGTTTATTATCGCTGTTTGGGAGAAAAGCTCGGGCAGGTCAATTTTATTTTGTTCCTCCGGATTTTATGGATATCAATTTTTTGTCTTTGGTTTACCACTCTGGGACCTATGACGTCATCGACTTCTTTTTCAAATGGAACCTCCTTTTTTTTTTGCTAGAATATGTGGCATTTAAAATTAATAGTTTTAGAGTATTAAGCGTGCTAATAATGACAATTGACATGTCAGAGTGCAGAAATATCGACTTAGAAATGAGAGACAATGTTTTGGAAGAATTTCAACTCCGACTTTATCATGAACATTTATTAATGTAATTTTTTTTAATCTTCCCAAGAATAAATTATTACTATTTGCTCTTTTGATTTTGAAGTTTAATTATTGTTATCATTTTAATACCTATGATCCTCCGTATCTCAAAAACTACTAATTTTAAATACCACATATGCGGTATTGCTGAATTCAGAAAAAAATGTACTTTTTATTTCTAGCAAAAAACTAAGGAGGCTCCATTTGAAAAAGAAGTCGATGACGTCATAGGTCCCAGAGTAGTAAATCAAAGAAAAAAAATTGACATCCATAAAATCCGCAGGAAGAAAATAAAATTGACCTGTCCGAGCTTTTCTCCCAAACAGCGATAATAAACAAAATATGGATATTATTCCTTACTTTATTTACACACTGTATATTTATATTGCCTCTGCAATTAAACATTTTTGTATTGTATTATGATCAGAAAGGTAATGGTGTTAATTTATATATGCAGACGTTTTGTGTAGCAATTCTGGCTGCTACTGTAATTGTTGTATAATTTCTACAACGTATGTATATACGAGGTAGGCGCCATAAATTCTCGGCCTGACAGGCTTATACAGGTTCAAACGTTTTGCAACTCCGTTACGTCATGCATGCACACTATAAGGTGTACACTATAAATATGACGGTTCGAAGCCTAGTAGTTTTTAGTACTAGCCAACCAACGTGACTAGCACACGAAAATCTCTGAAGTAACGAAAATTGAGTACCGCGCGGTACATTAAATTTTTAATAAAAGAAGGGCATACACCTTATCACATTAAACAACGTTTAGATGGCGTTTACGGTGATTCATCTCCTTCGTATTCAACTGTAAAAAGTGGGCAAAATGTTTCCGTTTGGGACAAGAATCCCTGGAAGATGCTAATTAGTCGGGTCGACCAATTGAAGTGATAACGCCTCAACAAATTTCAATTATTGAACATTTAGTGCTAGAAGGTCGCCGTTTGAAAGTGAAGGAATTAGCAGTGATAACAAACATTTTCGAAACAAGTGTTCGCCGAATTCTCCATGACCATTTGGGTATGAATAAAATTAGTGCTTGATGGGTACCGCGACTTCTTTCTGCTCTCCAATGTGAACGTCGAGTCGAATGTGCGCAGTCGTTTTTAACATGTGTGGAGATGACCCAAAACCGATTTTGGAGTCCATTGTCACAGGGGATGAAACAATGGTTCTGTTTTACGATCCTCTATCGAAAAGGGAGTCCATGGAATGGCGGCGACCTGATGAACCTCGTCCCAGAAAGACGAAAGTCGTTCAATCAACGAAAAAGGTGATGGTCACAATATTCTGGGATTGTGAAGGCATTTTGCTAATTGACTTTAAAGAGCGCAATACAAGTGTGAACGGCACATATTATGCGTCTTTATTGTATAAATTAAGGGACAGTTTTCGTGCTAAACGTCGTGGAAATTTGACAAAAGGTGTGCAACAATGCTCCCGTCCATACTGCCGCAATTTCACAAGCTGCCGTCCGCGAATGCGGCTTTCAAGAATTGGAACATCCACCGTATAGTCCGGATATGGCCCCTTGTGATTTTTTGTTGTTTTCTAATTTAAGAAAAGACCTTAGGGGACGTAGTTTTAAGGACGACAGTGAGTTGCAAGCAGCTGTTATAGAACATTTTGACGGAAAAACTTCAAATTATTTGTACAAGGGTATCGAATTATTAATTAATCGTTGTAATAAATGTATAGAAGTTAGGGGAGATTTCATTCAAAAATAAAAATTCTTATATTCTTCCAAGTTTCTTTTTTGTATATCAGGCCGAGAATTTATGGCACCTACCTCGTATATATTAAATTATTTTCCTAGTAATTAATTCACCGGAGTTTGGATTTTTTAAATAAAACAATTGTAAAGTGTTAATGAACTGGAGACCTTGGCCTCGAAGACGTGAAAGTGTATCTTGTTTATCGTTTTCATCTTACATCTTACCAATTGAAAGTACTTTCACTTGGCGGTCGAATTTCTTAAGCATATTTATTCAAACGAAACAAATAAATAAAAAAAGAAATAGTAATTTGTGACATCACCTTGCATTACAGCTTTTGAAAGTAAGTAGGAAATTTGCACATTAATCGTAATATTTTTTACAATCTTTTTGAAAGTGAATTAATTAATGAAGAGTATTCTCTTTGTTTTCTATTGTATTTAGGCGGTTCTATTTTTTTGAATATGTTGCTGAGTAATTTGTGAATACTCATCAAATGGAGTATTTACAAAGAAAGGAATGCACATTAGAATACTTTCAAATTATTAATAGTTTTGTTTGATATCACGCTTAAGTATACTACTGCTCTTAATATGGTGGAATTTCGAATTCATATTCTGTTAAAGTTGATTCGTTTATATTTTCAAAATCAATGCTAAAAACCTATTAAAATGCTTTAATGAGATTATAATATTATAATGTCAAATTTGACAATTGGATTGTATTCCAGCCTACGAGTAAAGAATAGAAGAGGAGAGAGTCTCCTTAATAATAATTTGTCCAAATGTGGTAACTCAATACGGCGGCCGCAATACCTAGGCGTGCATAAATATTTTGTATAGGGTATATATGTACACTTCCTCATTCAATCATTTAAAATAGGTTGTAAGTCCAAAAATAATTAAAGAAATTTCGTGAGTGTATTATGTTTTCAATTCTTTTATTCTTTTTAATATATGTATTATAAACGGGTTTAAAGGAAATCTGCGTCAAAAATATAACGAATATTAAATGACTTGGATATATGTTACGACACTGAACACATAATCAGACATGTCGGATATATGACAATTTATTTAAAATACCTCTTTTTAAATTATTATTGCCTATGTTGAATGCCAATGAAATAACTTACCGATGAAGAGAAAAATTAATATTCTTTGTTCTTGCCGTTTTAGAACGACCACAAGCCACACAATTGACCATTATAGAAACACTTAAATGTCATTTTTGACATAACCGAACATAACTGACCTACCGAAAGTAGTAACTCCGTCTAAAAAATACCTATTTCCCCACCACGTTATTATCTCTCCTGTTCTATTCTTTACTCGTAGATTCCAGCAGAGACGGAAATTCTAAAACATAAATTACCTAAGACGCGAATGACCTATTAGTAAATCAGAAATGAGACACATCTTACATTCACATTATATGAACTCAACATCTTCTCTTGATTACGTAGATGAATGTCTATGAAAATACGCATGCGTTCATTTTACTTTCTTATACGTAGTATAAGGAAGTATTGTGTTGACAAAAATTTTCGATCTCGAGATTTTTGCAGATGTCCACGTTTTGAAGTCTCCTGATACCGAAAAAGTGGTTTTCAAAAAATGTCTCTCTCTCTCTATCTCTCTCTCTGTCTGTGTGTCTGTGTGTGTGGCTGTATGTGTGTGTGTGACCACGATAGCGGTCAAACCGCTGTAGATATCAATTCCAAATTTTGTATTTACGTGTATAATCTCCCTCTTGAGATCTGATTAGTTTTTCAGTAAAATCGGCAGACCGGAAGTAGCAGTTTACTTCAGTGAAAAAATTGAATTTTGCCAATATTTCATCAAACACTAAGTTTAAACAAATTTATAGAGAATCCATATGTACTTAAAGTTAAAATTGAGAACAATTTTATTTAAAAAGTTTTTCGAAATTCCTACCGGAAGTAGGTCTTTTACTCTTATCAAAAATCGGTTTTTTGCGAATATTTCGCAAGTCAAGCTTTTTAGACAGGTACGTTACGGGTATAAAAGTATATAAAACATACTCTTCAATATCTTTTGTATAAAAAAAATTTCAAAATTCGGACCAGAAGTAACAGTTTTACTCTTACCGAATAGCGATTTTTTGCAAATATGTCGTAAATTATGCATTCTATATATATTTATTAAGAGTACAAAAGTATTTAGAGTTAGATTTGCAATATTTTTTGTATACATGAAATTTCAAAATTCGGACTGGAAGTAGCACTTTTACTCTTAGCGAGTAGCACTTTTTTTCGAATATCTTGCAAAGTATGCATTCTATAGAGATTTATTAAGAGAATGAAAGTACTTAGAATACGATTTTGAATAAGTTTTGTATAAAAAAATTCTTAAAATTGTATAGTTTGAAACGCTCATACGTATAAGAAAGTCGTGTGGTGGCCACACCTCATTTTTCTATTAGTGGTCAAGTTGTGAAATTCGGGCATTTAGCTTAAATGCGTGTTTATAGTTAATAACGTTGTTTTAACTACGGCTTTTAAATATTGCTTGACTTAACTGTCTTTTTTAAGACGTTAATAATACCGACCAGTAGTATAGCAATCGTAAAATAATAGATTTTAAAACATTATAAATATTGTATTGCAACCAAATGTATAATACAACAATTAGATATTGAAAATTACTATATATTTATATTACTTTTGTCAGACCATATAGCTCTACATTTTTCATCATCAGCCAAAAGTCTTGCTTTACACGTTTACTTAAAGTAATATCGTCAATTGTAGAATCACATGTCTGTAATATTCTCTACACTCCGAATAGTCAGACTATCACCGATTAAATGTTTACGTATTGTATTAACTGTCGCTTAATAGTTATTTATGTACCAAGTCAGTAAAGTGATACTTTATCGAACGAGTCTGATTTACGGGCCAAGCGAGTGAAGCGAGCGCGGCGAGTAAAAGACGAGTTCGATAAAGGTACTTTACTGACGTGGTGCATACAAAATTTTATCGCCAACCGTGAAAATTGTTAATTTTAAAAAGAAAGGTATAATAACTTATGACAGTTTATGACAGTGACAAACGATTTATGTTTAAAGTCATCAGTCATGGCTACGTTGACAGATATTAGCGGCAGGTAAAGTACTTTATTGTACAGTACGATAAAGTGTTTGTTTACCTCCGTAAAACGCTATGGTAACGCATCACTTTACTGACGGTTGGCGATAAAAATTATATCGTTTAATTCTGTATCTTGGGCAAGATAATAGTTTTAGCAAAACTTTAATTTCATGAAATTAAATTTCTGTACGATTGCGATGACGTCATACATTGTTTTGACGACATTTTAGTTTGAACTATTTCAATCATCCATGTTTCTAATAGTAACCAGAAATAAAAATTATTAATATAGAATTGTGATTTTCGTTGTTTTGCAAAAATAAAAAAAAAAGTATATTATCTCATTATTCAGTAGTGTTTCTGAAGATACTAGACAACTGTTCTAATTAAAACCAATATGCTTGCACCTGTCTGAAACTAGTTATGCACAATGTCGTTGCATGTAGGGTCAGCAGCGTGCAGAATGTACTTTATTAGCTTCTCTCGTTATAATGCAAACAAGGTTGGCTGATTTATTATGAGAACTTTTGACTATTACTTAGGTGGATATACAAGCGCCTATCTGTAACTGACTTACTGATTTGTATTTTAGCGAATTTTACGATTTATAATTTCTGCTCGTGTTTGAATTCAACATAATTGTCAAATTTGATATTAAAGTTCTATAAGTGCAGTTTAAAAGAGTTTTTAGCAATGATATTATAAATTATCTACTTAAACTAATCAACGTTAATAGATAAGAAATAATTTAAAATTACAGATTATTAATACTATTTTTTCTACTCTCATACTTTAATTGTATTATTAGATATGCCGAACCTGTACTTTAATGATTTTTCATTAAGATACAAGTTTATATCCAATAGGAATGCGACATTCCAATATTCAATCAATATTCAATATGGCGTCTGCATATCTGACAGATATAAAGATTAATTCAATGTGACACTTCTCTGCAATTTACTAGTAAGTAGTTAAAATTTGTGCTTTTTTGAACATATAAACGGTAAAAATGAGGGATAATGACAGTGAAGCGTAAAATTTGACTCCACCAGAAATTATGGAACAAGCCTTAGTAGCCACGAACAATTTATTACCAGCTAAATTCGCAAATATGTTCGGAAAACTTTACGCTCAATTTATGGAATGGAATGTTCAAAAAATAATGTTTTATTATGGGGTCGTAGAAAAAATAGTGTATGCAACTCGCATTTGATGGCTATTAAGACACTCGTATTCATTACAATACTCGCCTTCGGCTCGTACTGTAATTTTCTTACTCGTGTCTTAATAGCTATCATTAAATGCTCATTACATAATATACTATTATTATATTGACAATGTTATAGTTATAGCAGGATCATATGCTTATAAAATTATATTTATTAATTAAGTATGGTATGATAAGGTGGGATAATCTTGGAGATTTGTAGCTTCAGCTAGGTCCTCAGTTAGGAGGACATCAACTAACATACCGTAGACACGTGTTTCTGACTCATTGGTCGTACTGATGACGACCAATGAATACGCGGACTGATGACGACCATTGAGTCAGAAACATGTGTCTACGGTTGCTATACAGCGGAATTTACACGATATTTTTCTCCTTTTTGTATTTTATGTATCCGCAATTATTCTTTTTTCTTGATATATAAAAAAGCTAGTTTTACAAATATTAAAGTCCCTAAAGGAATACAATGTAAACAAGTGCTTCAATAATAACAAAGTAGTCTATTAAAATACAAGTTTCAAAAGATATGATTTTTGCTCATGCGATTAGAAAAGAAGCCGCCCCCAAAATTTTAGTAAGTGTCCTTTTCATTCCATGTACAATTTCTGCTGTTAATAAAACGATTTTTTTTAAATATGGTTTGGTTTCATATTTTATTTGTTACCAACTTCAAAAAAAAAAAAAAAGAAAATTACTGTGTGATAGACTAAGATTTTATACAACTAGAACGAGTTATGGTAAATACAACTTTATTGCACCAAAACAGAAAAATAATATTTAGATATATCTAACGTAATGTGTGCGCTAGTTAACTTAAACTCGCAAAAGTTTTGAAAATTTCAATACAGAACCGAGGGGCATTAGAAATGTTACTATTAGCAAATGTCACTATTACTTTGTGGAAATTTGAATTTGTATAACGCATGTGATTCCAAGAAATTTTAAAAATAAAATTACATTAATATTATTGATCAGAAACAAAAGCATTGAATTTAATTATTATCAATAACAAGAACTTATTGGGTGATTAATAAATTAGATCTTTTGTAAACAGTATTTTTTTGGGTTAAATTCATAATCAAAAACGTACGTTTGTACCAAACTAAATGGCAAACCCTGTATATATCTTTATAGATCGAATAATTATTGTCTAAATTATTATTCTATAATATGTTAACTATATGTATTCATTATATGTTTGATTTAAAACTCTCTAAACTACTACACATTCTAAATGAATATCAAATAAATAATGTAGTGTAGTGTTTTACTTGTCCTAATTATAGATTTTGTACATTTATTTTAGGTAATATTACTTATCTAGTTATGTTTATCATTGTTAAATACTTAAACCCTAATCACTATTTTTATTCAAATAGAAAAGAGAGAGAATTAATAATTAATTTTTATTATGGCGCCAAGAAAAAATACAAATAATAAACTCGGTTAACACTGACCTGCTGATGTTCCAATATATCGCACCGCTTCAACACTTCAACACGAACTCTCTTTCACTTTCCACTTTATTCTCTTTTAATCGGCATCTAAAAAATCTTGAGTATATGGATGATGTCGTGGGTTCGGATGTCACTTTCTACGAGTTGCGATGAATATACACTGTTTGATCTATCCTCACCATATTTTTCTTATATACTGGTGAAACTCTGGTGTTGTGTGAATCTTAAGGGGATGATGCTTTTCATGTCTTGGAGAAGGGAACAGGATCTAAGATCTGGGAAATTTGGAGTTGTGTAAAGAGGCAATGAATGGCACTATGTAGGTTCTAATATTGCGTTATGCGGGGTGATTCAATCGTGACTTTAATTTTAAATTTTGATGTATAAGGAGTGTCTTTTTTCTTAGTAAATGGTACATATTGCTGTAACCTTTACGTTACCAGAATTGCATAAATATTTTTAGTGAATGCTGAGAATGCATTAAAAATTATTATATCTTTACCTATAAGTCTATTCCCTAACAGCATTTTATTTATTCCTGTCAGTTCTAGCAGTGATCTTCCTTCTTTTACTCTGGTGTGTCTCTTATTTAGTTTATATTTGGATAAGGTCATTAATAAAAATAAAGTTTAAATTTCATAAAATATTTATAATTTTCCTTTAGAAAAACAGTACCACAAAAAAAAATTGTTATCATGTGGCTATATCAAGTATTTTTCTTTTACAATAAAAGAACATAAAAAAATATACTTTTTATACTGATATGAGAAAAATATTATCTTGCTATTTTATTTCTTTAATATAACAATATTTATTGATTCAAAAAAAAATAATCTTTCCCATACGAAGCTCATTTTTATTTCAACAAAGACATACATTCGCACATACTGCCTTTGATGATCTAAAACTTGGCAACGAGAATGTCTTGAAAATGACCTATACCAATCGCTAAATGCAAATATTCGCACATAGTACATTTAACGGCTTGGCGCTTGTCCATCAAGAAACATCCCTGTCTATTCGTATTTATTTATTTGAAAATTTTGATTAAGATTGACTAAAATAATCGTTAATGATGCCTAATGATTCACTGAAAGCAAATATTCGCACATAGTACTTCCGGTGTCCTCAACACCATTAACTATCTTCCCACTATTACAAAAAAATTTAATCCAATTTAACAAGACAATATTTATTTAAATTAATGATGCTCAACGCCTTTCTAAAAGCAAATATTCTCACATAGTACTTTTAGAATACGTCTTACACCATCAATTATTTAAAATTGTATATTCATTTCAAAAACTTACTTAAGTTCATCAGACAATTTGTCAAATTCCATTTTATTCATTTCCTCCACATTGAAAAATCTTATAATAGTGTATAAAACCCCTACTCTTATTCTTTTTACTATTGCAAAAGATCTCAAAAATTTGTTCGTCTAACAAGTTCAAAAGACAGGATTCATCTCCCTCTCCATTCATTTTCGCGGCCTTATATAATTTAAAACAAAAGATAGCTACTTATTCACAGCGCCACGTTTCTTCAAATAACATTTATGTTGGTATCATCTGGTTCATTTTTGCTTCCCTTAAGTTTTCTCAATCACATACACATATTCCACATTTGAGAGTTAATGTATCTACAAATGTCGTTGCTTAAAATTGTCTATTGAAAATTCACGCACACCTGCTATTCTTCGCCTTCTGTGGGTATGTTCTTCTTTTTTCTTAATACCATCCTTCATTATACTTGTATACGAATGTATTGCCTCTTTCATTTTTATATATATTTCCTTTTCCCATTGATTAAAGTTATTCTTCTCTTCTCTTTGTAGATACCTTTGTTAGATACAATCGGGAACACGTTGTGTACAACTGGAATTTTCTTCATGAAAACTGTACTACAAACAGTACTCGCATCCACCGCATTATTTTCAATTTCTATCCATTTTTTCTTTGCTTCTAGTATGTCGATTTGCAGACAACTACAAACAATATTAATGTTATTTCTCATTTGCAGGTTTTTAAAAACTATACATGATCTGCTATCTTTGAAGCCCTTGTGTCTATGCATATAAAACTTCTTAAATGTATTTTGACATCTGCATTTATGAATACATAAAACTTATGGATGTGTCGTCTTGAATAAAGAGTACTTTTCCGTATATATCCTTTTAATGTTTTTAGATATAAGAATCAAGTATTTACTACACATTTAAATATGATCATAAAACTCTCTCGTGAAATGAGATTATTGTACATGTCTGAGATTACATTTTATACATTTGAATTGATTCTTCATCATAATTTTTATATCTACATTTTCTTAATGACATTGCCCCTTAAAGGTTAGGCAACCCATTTTTACTTGTTGTAATATTTTTAACCTATGCTTATATCAGTATTTTCGTTCTAAACGAAAAATTAATGTTCTGATTCTATAACTTAACTATTTAATAAATTTTATAATCCTTGAAATATAAAGATCACGCCATAAAGTATAGTTAAATACAGAGTACTTTGGTCTTATAATTAAGTGATAATATATAAAATAAAATGCCAACTCCTTTTTTTATTTTAAAGCTTTAAAATCTGGCAGGTACGAATAGAAGAGTCCCCATACATTTTTTTCTCTAACACAACACAATTATTGTTCAATTTTAACAATAACAATTTCTGAATAGTTAGCATTAACTTTTGTGGCACTTCTTTTTTTAATATACAAACTTTAGACAATGCCTTACATAGAAAATCTATATAACAATCCCATTTATATCAATTACAGCGCCTACTATACATTTGGCTGTATAAGAACTGTTACCCCTCAGTACACGATTATTATCTTTGTTCTTATATTCACGTCTAAGTAGAAATTTACTTTGTCGTATAATGATTTATGACCAGCGTATTTTTTGAATTCCATTGATTTAATAGCTAGTAAATAAACACTATTCAACTTTTGAAATATATTACTAAAGTTGACAGGTGTAAATACCAAGTTAATATACAGTGGTACATTTTTATGCCCTACTTTACAAACGTAAATTATTGATAGATATCAAAAATGAAGTGGGATCCAGAACATATCTCTTGGGCACACCATTAATATTAGGTCCAAATTTCAGTATTGAAACATTTATTTTGATAAATATTTAAATATTCGAATTACTTGTTTTTTGGTATACAACATTCCAAGAATATATTATTATATCGACTTTATTGGCACAACCTTCTTGTTTTTTGGGGAACAAAATATCCAAAGTGGCTTTTTCTGCTTGATTCATGGTACTTTCATCAAATTCAACTCATGACTTTCCTTCGTTTTCCAAGATATCTTTTAGGTGCCTTTTTGTTTTAAGCAGAGATCCAAAAATTCTTTCCTTCTTTTTAAACTTTGGCCTAGAAATCAAATATTTCAATTGATGAAGCACCGCTAACCGAAAGATTTCTAGAAAAGACTTTTGTGAAACTTGATTGAAATTCCCGTTACACAGTTTTCATTTCTTTTACCGCTTCTGGTTCATCCTTATCAATCTTTGAATCGAAATTCTCCATTAAAGATTGCGAAATGGGTATCACCACTGAAGTCATCGGTTGATATTCCGCTGATAATAAAGTTGTAGCCAATTCAAAGGATTCCAATATTTTTACAATATTTACAATGATTGTTAATTCATCTACAGAACTTCTCTATAATACAGAAATAAAACGGATGTTTCCTATTTTTGCCGCTTAGGCACGGAAATTTAGGGATGTTAGAAAGTATATTAATATGAATTATAAACTTAATTACTTGACAGTGTTAAAGTATCAGAATAATCAATTGTTCCAAATCCTATGATATCAGTTTTCTGACGTCGTCCTGCCAGATGGTGTTTGTGATAATATTCATGAACTTGGAAACAAAATCGGGCTCTAAATATACTAACTTACTTTATTTACTTTACTTTTGCGCTCTTGATAAATCTGTAGAGGATGCATAGTTTGCGATATTTTATCATGGGGCCCTGGATCAGCTAACACAGGGTCGTGTCCAGAAAATACAGAATGCGTGTCTTCGGTATATACATGCCAGGAAGTATGGTCGCGTTAGTCATAAGCTTCGCGAGAAGGGGTGGCTTAGCATGCATGACCGCGGGGAGTGCTTAGCTCTGTCTCTCTTCCATCGGATAATGCTGTACAGGTCTCCTCCATACTTATATTACAAAATCAGATATCGGTCTGACGTGCACAGCATTAATACAAGATTTCGGGGATTAATTTCTCCACCTTTGCACAGATCATCCCTGTTTCAGAGATCATTCTCGTTTCAGGTTTACACTAAGTACAATGCCTTACCTTTACATCTCAAGTTGTTGCCGCTGGAGAGATTTAAACGCGAGCTTAAGTTTATGTTGATGTCGCGATAGCTTCACTTGACACATGCTCTTTTCGTTTTCTAATTTTGATCATGTACACATAATCATTCGTAACTTTCAGTTGTATATTGCAATTTATCTGCACGGTGCCGAATTTCTGTCTTGATTTAGTTACATTTTTAGTTACATTTTTAGTTAAGTT
This sequence comes from Amphimallon solstitiale, assembly GCA_963170755.1. NCBI lineage: Eukaryota > Metazoa > Arthropoda > Insecta > Coleoptera > Scarabaeidae > Amphimallon > Amphimallon solstitiale. Next base: position 84,213,338 of record OY720675.1, read on the forward strand.
TAGGTTAGGTCTAGTTTTTTTTTGTTGAGTTTACCATGATTGAGACTCAAGGAAAATAGAACAGCTATTGCTGGATTTTCCTTGTGCTTGTATATTAAAGAAAATTAAAGAAAAAATTATTAGGCATTACCATATATACAGCACGTGTCAATTTTCATTAGCCATAGGCGATTAATTCATGCAATACGTGACAACATGGCACCCCACCTTTCCTCTTCAATGCGAGCGCGAGACCGATACAAGCTCAAGTTAGCAGTAGCTGTTGGACTATTGACTAGGGTGTTTGTACTGCGCTCAGAAATAATATGTACGCATTGCAAGGATTTTTCTTTTTCCTTTCAGTAAATGCAGAGAATTATTAAGCTGCGTTCACGCTGCATGTCACAAACAAAAGCGTAATTCTAATAAAATTAAAAATAAGGTAAATAAAAAAGGATTCTGAAAATAATAATAAACTACTAGATCGCGGCGGCCATTTGATGATGACGGCTTTTATTGCAGACTAGATCGCAACGTGTTCGCAGCTAAACATTTAATGTAGAAGTGGGAAGATCGGAGAAAGTCGTTGTGATGTCGATTGTTGTCGGGATTGGTGACGGATAGTAGGGGTGACACACGTTGCCACATATTATTTGTATACGTATAAATCGCATGTAAACATTGAATCCATATACCTAATGAAAATTGACACATACGGTATATCTTTTCTTTCTCAAAATTACTTGTTTTTTTTAATAAATATATGTTATATTTCAAGCTTACGTTGAAAAGCAGCTCTGGTTGAACCTGAGAGTGTGACTCTTGAATGTAGTTTTTGTGTTTTGTATTTTTCATTGCTTTTTGTATTTCTAATTGCAATAAAGACATTATTATTATATATTTGCAAAAAAAAAAAACTGAAAGTGCTAATTTCCTGCACAATCTTTTTATACAAAAATTATTCAAAACATATCTTTAAACACTTTCATACTCTAAATTAGTCTTAATATGTTCTGTATAGAAAGTATGATTTGCGAGATATTTGCGAAAAATTATTTTTCGATAAGAGTAAAAGACCTACTTCCGGTAGAAATTTCGAAAAATGCTTTTTATAAAAAGTTGGGAACCTACAGAATCTCGTGTTCGAAAAATGTCATCTACAGTACTGGTCTAAAGTTATACCTATTTGTTACATTTGGAAATTCGATATGACTTAACTGAAATTACGAGGATATATTGAAAAATTCTTAGCCTACTATAGAAGCAAAAACATTTTGAAAGTCAAAATATTTTATTATTCAACATACTCCCCTCTTAATTGGATATATTTATTACAACGAATCTGCAACGCCTCTAGACCATTCAAAAAGAAATTTTTATCTTGCTCCGCAAACCAGGATTCTACAGCTTCTATCACCTCTTCGTTGGAAGAAAATGTACGACCTTTTAAATTTTGTTTCAGTTGAGAAAAGACATGATAGTCAGACGGAGCCAGATCTGGTCAATTCTAGTAATTCAAACCCTAAATCAGGAATTGTTTGCATGGCAACATGCGATTTGTGTGCAGGTGCATTGTCCTGCAAAAACAAAACACATGCACGCCTGCTGGTCAACAGACAGACATTTGGGGATCCATTTTGCAAAAATTTTTCTCATGTCCAAATCGACGTGAACTATATGATGGACGCGTTCTTATGAAATATTCAGTGCCTCAGATATTCGTTTTATCCCAATGCGACGATCTGACAAAATCATGTCATGAACTGCATCAACATTTTCGGGGACGGACACAGAAACTGATCTTCCTGATCGGTGTTCATTTTCAATGGAAAATTTATCCCTTTTGAAGCTTGCAATCCAATTTTTCACGGTCGCATACGATGAATATTAGTCGCCAAGGTTATTAAGCATACCTTCGTAAATCTGCTTACCTATTAACCCCTTCATTTGAAGGTACATGATGATGGCTCGATATTCCATTTTTTAGCTTTTCACAATTTCGGTCGACATCCTTTTGTTCAAATTTTAGTGCGCAACTTTGGTTTGATTTTTCGACTTTTAACTTTACACTGACACTTCTAATAGGTTATGTTTCGTCGCTTGGTATTACAATGTTATCTTTATCCACGGAATTGCTCAAGGCTAACTAGATATTAATATATCCTTCCCCAGAGTTGAATATTCGAACAATTGAATTGTCGTATTCGATTCCCCGCCTTAATTAATATCCGAACGAAACTCAGAGAAAAGAAGATAATGACAATCCTCTGCTTACTGTCGGTTAATATCTCACAAACCAAAGTAAAAGGACAACTTTTATGACTTTTTTCCATAGCCTAGACAAAAAACTAATATGATTATCAGTAATAAAAGCTTTCGATAGATCTATAAACATTGCAGGACTGAATAGATTATGGTCAATATAATGTGATGCCTGATTAACGATTCAAAAAATTCAGTGTTTTAGATTGATTAGATAAAAAGTTATGATTATTGAAAGTATAAATTTCGATTGATAATATAGCAAATCAATTTCTCAATCAAAGTAAACTTATAGACTTTAGAAAATTAGTAAAAATATTTATTTAGCTATAGATATCAATATGATTAAGGTCATCGTTTTTGTAAAACGAAATGATGTGAACTCCGCCTGTGGTGCTCGGGGGGTGGATTGAGAAGGTACCCGATGCCATTGTCGGTCTCAAGCCCGGATAAAGGAGGAGGGTTGGTGAACAAGGTTAGCAACCTACTCACCGGAAAATCTGGATTTGCTCAGAAGGATTTCGGTAGGCCTCGGAATGGGACGGATGAAATGGTAACGACACACGCGAGTAAAATCAACAGAAAACGGAACTTATTACGAATTGCGACATGGAACATTCTATCCTGGACGAATAGAGAACAAGAAATAATAACGGAGTTGGAAGAGCGAAACATTGACATCTGCGCAGTCTGCGAGACGAAGAGAAAGGGTGCTGGAATAACCCAGAAAGAGAATTACACGTTCATATATAAAGGAGTAGACAAAGCAGAAAGAGCTCGGGCATGGTAATTCACAAAAAGTTTGCCAACCCCATAACAGGCATCAAATACGTGAACGAAAGAATATTAGTAGTATCTCTAGGGTTGGAGAGAACAAGGCTGCACGTAATATCGGTATACGCACCAGACATCAATAAAACGAAACGCTTCTATGAAAAACTTTAACAAATTGTTAATGGAATACCTATGGAAGAAAAAACAATACTAATGGGAGACTGGAATGCGAGAATAGGGAACAAACCTATAGCAGGAATCAAACAAAGATTTAATGAGGAAACACTAAATGAGAGTGGAGAAGATTTAATAGAATTCTGCTGTATTAACCAATAAACCAAACCAATAACCAATAAACCAAAATAACCAATTAAGAATAAACAACACCTTTTACGATCACTGAATTTAACAAAAGTTTACGTGGAGTAACATTAGAGGGCAGGCGTCAATGATTGACTTTGTTTTGACGAACAGAGAATTTCATCCAAAACAAATTCTGGACCTAAGAACTTTAACGTCTGCCAATGTTGGTTCTGATCATGGGCTGCTGCTGTGTAAATTGAAATTAGATATGAAAATCAAAAAAAAACAAGGCAAATGAAATATGAAAAAATCAGTATCGAAATGACAGTTATATATCACGAAGCTAGCACAGAGGCTCCGAAATATAAAAGGTAATAAAAATAACTCAATTGACGATGAGTGGAGCGAAATTGAAAATATGATTTTAAAAACAGCTGAAGAGGCATTGGGGAAAAGAGCAATCACTTCCGGCACTGGGAATAACAGAGCTCCTTGGTTTGACGAAAGAATAAAAACACTGGCTCAAGAAAAGAAACACACATTCCTTCAATATAAAAAGAATGCAACAGCGCAAAAATATGAAGAATACAAATTCATAAGAAACGTCAACAACCAAGTTTTCCGAAAAATAAAAGAAATTTATTGGGAAAAAATACAGTAAAGACTTAGAGCATGACTTATATGGAACTAAAAGAAATATTTGGAAGACGTTGCGAAACCAGAAAAAGGAAGTAGCAGAACATATTATTATACAAATACCAGCTATTAAAACTGAACAATGGCATGAAAATTTCAGTCAGCTATATAAAATTCAAGAGGATAGCTTGGAAAATAACGAACAAAGACATCATAACAAGACCCCTGTATATCTTACAAGAGAAATAATGCAAGAATCCATAAAAAAGCTAAAATTACGAAAATTTCCGGGTCCGGATGGTATATACAGGGTGTCCAGAAACTCTCCTGACAAACGAAGACGAGAGATTCCTCAGATAATTTTAAGACAATTTAACCCAATTCACCCTAGTCCGAAAATGCTTCCTAAGGTCATAGGCGTCCGTTTTGGGTAGGTAAACGGTTATTTTAACGCATAACTTTTTTGTCTTTAACTTTTAAGCATTTGTGACACTAGATTATTAAATTTTCAGGTATTCTAGTACTAAAAGGGACTCTTACTTTAAGTCGGTAGGATACACCGTTTTCTAGAAAAATCGATTTGAAAATTTTTCTTTTTTTCGTCATTAAAATTCAAGTTATTATTTTTTGCACTAGTTCGCTCTGAACTGCCAACAGAAATAAAACCTACGATTTTAATTGTCAAATTGTTGTCAGTTCGCGAAGTTGAAATGATCGATTTGAAAAATTTTCAAATTCAATTCTAGAAAACGGTGTATCCTACCGACTTAAAGTAAGAGTACCTTTTAGTACTATAATACTTGAAAATTTAATAACCTAGTGTCACAAATGCTTAAAAGTTAAAGACAAAAAGTTATGCATTAAAATAACCGTTTACCTACCCAAAACGGACGCCTCTGACCGGTACTAGAAATTCGCAATTGATGTAATCGATTCATCCCTGGAGGATAAATAAGCATACCAGTTTTTGTTTTTCTAAATAGAAGCGTTCGGGAGATATTAAAAAAAGACTAATTACAAGGCGCCATCTTCAAAGAGCTCTAGCTCCCTTAGGAAGCATTTTCGGACTAGGGTGAATTGGGTTAAATTGTCTTAAAATTATCTGAGGAATCTCCGGTCTTCGTTTGTCAGGAGAGTTTCTGGGCACCCAGTATAATGAATTACTTAAATACGGTGGCGATTGCTTGGTAGAAGCTCTGCACGAGTTACTGTCGCACGTGCTGGCCACTAAAAAGGTACCGAAGGACTGGAAAAATAGTTACACGATTCCGTTACACAAAAAAGGGGAGAAGAAGACACAGGACAATTACTGCGGAATTACTCTGTTGACTGCAATCCTTAAATTGTTTACATCCATAATTAGAAAGCTATTACAAGAAACAATACAAATATCAGAGGAGCAACAGGGGTTCAGAAACAATCGTAGTAGAACAGATGCCATTTCATCATACGCCAATTGGTAGAAAAATCAATCGAATATAACAACCCGCTATTCATGTGCTTCGTGGATTTCAGCAAGGCTTTCGACCGTGTGAGAAGAAACGACGTCATGAAAATTTTACATGAATGTGACGTACCACAAACCCTTGTTGGATTGGTCAATAATATTAACACTAACATGTCGACTAGAATCAAAACATGTGATGAAATTACGGAACCAATCAAAATAGACATTGGCATAGGGCAAGGGGATTCGTTGAGCCCCTTCTCAATTTAATAATGGACCCTATGATCAATAAAGGGAAAAGATGGTTACCTTATGGGAAGACACAACGTGAACATAGTATGCTACGCCGATGATGCAGTCACTGCTCCTAGCAGACAGCGTAGATAACTTACAAAGACTTTTGCACCAACTCAACATTACCGGCAAAAATATAATGTGAACATCTCCAAAGACAAAACTAAGTGCATGGTAATATGTAAGCAGCCAGTTTGTTGTAAACTAGAAATAGACGGATACATACGTCGTTCAACAGGTAATGAGCTTCAGGTATCTTGGTGTCGAGGTATCGAGTTAAAGAGACCTGCGGGCGGAGGTTCGACAACAGGCAATGAAGGCGACACAAGTAACCGGGTATCTAAACATAATGGTCTGGCGGAACAAATACCTGACTAAGGAAAGTATAGTACGAGTATACGAAGCTATGGTTCGCCCAGTACTAACATACTCCACGGAGACAAGAGCAGATACCAAGAAAACTAAACAAAAATTTCGAACAGTAGAAATGAAGATTCTCAGAAAAATAGCGAATGTCACGTTACGATCCATAAGAGAAGGATGCAGAGTGCAGGATGTGGTGAAGTGGAGTAAGAGAAGAAGGAAGGAATGGAATGACCATGTCGAGGGAATGCAAACCAACAGACTAGCATATATGTTATGCAAACATGATAGACCAAAAGGAAAGAGAAAACAAGGACGATCACCCAAGAGATGGCGCCAAAGTTTGCTTTTCTCATCCGCCGAATAGAAACAGGCCAGGCAAACAGGGGATAACCCTAGCTAAAAGAATAAGAAGAAGAAGAAGAAGGAATGATGTGAAACAATTTTTGGAGTTATAAGAAGAGTACCTTGATTGTAGGAAAAGTTAATCATATAGGAGGTTGAATGAGTTAATAGACATTGAGCTACTGGCTTTATAATAATATTCGGTGTGTGGTCATATCCTCAAGCAGTAGAATTATAGAAATAATTAATTAGTGTATAGATTACTAATCTAACTACTAATTGATTGATTGATTGTTCACTTGCATTTTATCGAATTTTACATTTTACAATTACTACCCCTGCAATAATAATAATAAATTTATTTGCTGAACACAACAAAGATTCCAATTACAGGAGAAACTTTAAATTATACAAAGAATGAACTTAAATATAAAATAGATGAAGAAATTAACCAAGACGCGAAACGTCGAGATTAACTTTATCTCGACACAGACCTTTCACCGGATTTTGTATACTATACAACCTTACGATTACTAATGAATTGTTATAAAAATTCTGCTAAAAGTTTTGACATATCGAGTTGACAGTTTTGTGCTGTTAGAGCGTAAACGTCAAATAAATAAACATCAGTTTTTACGGTGAAAAGATTATAAAGAAATGCTGAGTAGTAAAGACTTTAAGGACTGCACTTCACCGGAACTGAAGGAAACAGTTCTCTCGTAGCAATCCAGATATCTTAGGTTGAATGGAGAAGAATAAGAAATATCTATTTCATCAGATCAGCATCAGTTATCTATATTATATGTAATAGGTATACCGCGGGATCAAAAATTATATTGATAAAGGTTTGCCATGGAATGTAAAACGTTTGGCTTAAGTTATATCATTTAAGTGTCATACTGACAAATATTAATAACAGTATGACTCTTATGATATAATACGTTTTACATTCCCTGGCAAGCCTTTATCAAGATAATTTTTGATCTCGCGGTATATATACATATATTTAAAAAAGGATATTAATAAATTTATATCCTAATTATTACCAATAATGCTCCTTGTAATGTGCCAACAAGCAAATTTTGTTAAGTCTGTCTTGAAAGTGGAAAAAAGTACATTAAATATGTACCGAAATAAACAGAAAAAAAGAGTTTAGTAAATATTACCTTTTTAACCAGTGTCATTTGGAAAAATTCTATAATTTTTTTAATAAGTGTACATGCATGTATATCAATTTATTGTAATATTTGATCACTTAGTTGCGATTCTGTAGACCACATGTTAGGCTTAAAGGAGGTGCAAATTACACTACCGATGCCAGAGTGGCTAAATATTTTATAAGGCAAATATTGCGATGTGGAATAGTAAAGCTTCAAAATCTTCCAATACAGTTGAAAGCGGCGATTACGTTAAACAAACACTTAACACTTTTCTTAAAAGAAAATGGTTGACATGATTGAAAATTCATAAATTCAAAACAAAAAAATCTTATTTCTTCTACAATTTCAAAATCTCTCAAAATACATAATTTCCATCCACCTAAAATTTATGGTTTACCAAAATTACATAAAAAAGACATTCCCTTAAGACCTCTTGTATCATCCATTCAATATCCTTTTTACAAATTATATAAATATTATTTAGCCAACTGCATATCTAATATTACAGGAAAAAATAAATATTCTATTAAAAATTCCTTTATTTTAAAGAATTTATTGATAAAATTGAATTAAACAAAGATCATAGATTAATTTCTTTTCGGACAAAATTATTTTCTTTTTATAGGGATCCGTAAAATAGCAAATATACAGTACACCTGTAACCACAAAAGAAGTTATGAGGGAACATATTCGACAAATATTTAGAAATATAAGTACTCAACGCCTTATTAATTAAGATTTATCATTTCGGAAGCATGCGTAACAGTTCATGTTTCTACACCTAGTAAAATATACATATATTATTTTTTTTTGATTGGTTTTAAATTTTTTTTATTGTGCCATAATCCACATATTCTTTGAATTATATTGCTGTAGTGTATATAAGATATATCCAATTTTTTTGTCAATACTCCAATACATACAAAAATCATATATTTAAGCTAATTTTTAGAAAAATTCATTATAAATCAGGCTTGACAACTGAAAAGCTGAAAAGCTGAAAAGCAACTTATTAAACGTCATCCATTCAATTGTCAATTTTGCTGCAAATGTCGTGGCACACTATAACGTATTCAAATAAAAAACATATTGTTGGAAAAACTATATAAGAAAACGATTATAGGTCAGTAATGGTCTTTTTTAAAATAATAACTAGGGAGCGGAATCGAGCGAGTCATATAATTGAATAACAAGTGGCTGGTGATTATAAAATACAAAATAACCCTACTATTTGTTCATTTTCTCTTCTGTAAGACATGTTCTCTTTGAATTAAGTACATCCTTGTAGATAGAAAACGTCTTTTCTACATCGCAACTGGTTATATTTACGTAATGGAAATATTCTTTTATTTCAGCCGCAATGTTATTAAATCTGGATTTCTATTAAAAACTGCGTCTAAGTCACTTGGAATTATTAATAGCCACATATAATGTGGTTAATCCATTTTTACTTTCTTATACGTAGTATAAGGAAGTAATGTGAAATTATCGACTTCGAGATTTTTGCAGATGTCCACGTTTTGAAGTCCCCTGATACCGAAAAAGATGTTTTTAAAAAATGTCTGTGTGTCTCTATGTGACCACGATAACCGCTGTAGATATCAATTCCAAATTTTGTATTTACGTGTCTAATCTCCCTCTTGAGATCTGAGTAGTTTTTCAGTAAAATCGGTAGGCCGGAAGTAGCAGTTTACTTCAGTGAAAAAATTAAATTTTGCCAATATTTCGTCAACTACTAAATTTAAACAAATTTATAAAGAATTCATATGTACTTGAAATTAAAATTGAGAACAATTTTATTTAAAAAGTTTTTGGAAGCTGCTACCAGAAGTAGGTCTTTTACTCCTATCGAAAATCAGTTTTTGCGAATATTTCGCATGTCATGCTTCTTAGACAGGTACGTTACGGGTATAAAAGTATTTAAAACGTAATTTTCAATATCTTTTGCAAAAAACAATTTCAAAATTCAGACCGGAATTACCACTTTTACTCTTATCGAATAGCGATTTTTTGCGAATATGTCGTTAATTATGCATTATATATGTATTTATCAAGAATACAAAAGTACTTAGTGCTAAATTTGCAATATTTTTTGAATATATGACATTTCAAAATTCGGACCGGAAGTAACACTTTTACTCTTAGAGAGTAGTCCTTTTTTCGAATATCTTGCTAAGTATGCATTCTATAGCGATTTATTAAGAGAACAGAAGTACATACTTAGAATAGGATTTTGAATAATTTTTGTGTAAAAAAAATATAGTATAGTTTGAAACGCTCATACGTATAAGAAAGTCGTGTGGTGGCCACACCTCATTTTTTAATTTGAGATTCGATTTTCAAAATATGTCATTAGTTTAGGCAAATTTCCAAAGTGTTCCTGAAAGAATAACAACTGATTTTTTAAATTTGGGATTTGTGTTAGTTCCTTGCACTCAGAAATACTTCGAGCATCGTCATTTAAACATGTAACGAAATTTTGTAAACTATCGAAATTCTCTGCATGAAAACTATTTCTGTGTATGTTTTAGCAAAGCTAAGTGACGATATTTTACAGACTTTGCAATAAATTTCGGAATCACTGACAATTAATTTTTATCTCAGAAAAAGTAACATAAACAACGTTCTAGATCTAAATAAATGATAACGATAACTAAAAATGTACGCGTATGTTATTGAAACATACATATTATATTGCGAAATATAAGGTAAATATAATAAATTTTAAAAACTCGTCACCCTTGTACCTACGCCGTGAAGAAAGGATTTTATTCATAAAATTCCTTATTTTATGGCAGTTTTTTCTCTGATTCTCGGGCGTAAACAGATGTTGCAGTTCGCACTATGAATTGGTGCTATTCAGATATAATGTAAACAACACGCAGTTGTTTACATTATTTCTTTTCACGGTTGTGGCTCCGTTCGGTCGATTCCGCTCCCTAATAATAACGTATTATATATTTTTGGTGCGAAATTTAGTAAGCAATCCAAAAATGAACCGATATATAGGCTGTTCCATTTGAAAACATTGTCTTTTAGACAAAAATATGTCATGTAACTTTAATCCAGTTTTCTGCAAATTCAATTAGTAATTGCAAAAAAATAAAATTTGTTTGTATTAGGACCTTTTATCATGAACAAGTCTGCCAAAAATTGTATCCATCTAATACGTCGTTTGCGATAAATATAATTTTATTAGAACATTGAATTTCACAATCGGCCTTCCCCGTGGGGAGACTAACCCTGTATGTATATACCGGGTGTCCCAGGTGAGTGGTAAAGTTCATTATTGGTATCTAATAATGTAGATAGCGAATAATTTTTAATACGAAAATTGTAGATAATTATAAGTTCAAAATATTTTCATCTAAACAGAGTGTTCGACAACGACGAACCAACACAAACTTATGTTTTTTTAAATGGAATCCTATGCATTTTTTTCAATTTTATGATAGCCCTTGGAGGCCTGATTAAACTGACCTCAACTTGTATTTTTCGATTTTCAACTGTTTCTGAGATATGGCGATTTTTCGTTAAAAATTGTACAACATTTAAAAATTTGCTATGAAAAAATTTATAATTTATGGGCTCAATTAGTAGAGATATCTTTTCAGTACGTGAAATTCATGTTTATTTATACATATCTACGCATATTCTTTAGAATTACATACCATGCGCTAAAGTTAGAAATTCTAAAAAAAATTAAATGGAACATTCTGTATATTTATATGTCATTCAAAAGTACTTAAAAGTTACTAAATAACAATATATATAATTTCTAGTGCCTGTGGGTGATATTGCAAAAGTTATAGGATATTATATCTGAATGAACCCGATTATTACTTAAAAATATGAGTTGCCTTGACTTAATTACACATAGCATAACTGAAATTAATCTAACCGTTTACGTCGAATATTTTCCTTTTACTTTTTACTAAAATTTTAAAACTAGGAATAAGGTGGGATATCCTTGGAGATAGAAACAAAAGAAATACCATCGGGAAGACAAACCACCAATTGCAGCTAAAATATCAGGGGATCCTCAGGTTTGACTGACAACAACCGACACCGCCGCGAGGCAGACATTGTCTACCCGCGTGTTGTCCATCCCAGGATTGATAGATCAATAAAGGAAATATCGCGGATACATAATAAAAAGAGGAGAAAGATTATCGGGTTGTTCCGCTGTAGTGCAACCGCAGACACGTGTTTCAGACTCGTTGGTCATCGTCAGTACGGTGTAGCCAAAGAATAAGGTGGGATATCCTTGGACATAGAGACAAAAGGAAGACCATCGGGAAGACAGACCACCAATTGCAGCTTAAGTGTCTCAAGATCCTTAGGTTTGAGAGATAACAACCTACACCGCCGCCAGGCAGGCATTGTCGGCCCGCGTTATCCGCGATGTTTCCTTTATTGATTTATCAATCCTGGGTTGGACGACACGCGGGTTGACAATGTCTACCTCGCGGCGGTGTTGATTGTTGTCACTCAAACCTGAGGATGTTCTGACGTTTAAGCTGCAATTGTATGAGAATTATCATATCGTCTATTTGTATATACAGGATGTTCACACTTAAACCCGCACCATTGGTAACTCCGTTATTATTGGAGCTACGAATTCGTCCAAATTAGCAAACTAGTAGGATTTTTCCTGGCGGTTACGACGATGAAAACAAAAAAACAATTGAACGTCGCGTTTTTCAGATATTTGACAAAATGTAATTTTTTAAATGGAACACCCTATATATTTTTATGCGGTTGAATAAAAAATTTAGTTCTGAATAAAAATGTTTAAATACATTATCTTAAAAAAATTGAAAATAAAAAAGTTATCACGTGATTTCTTAAACATTGCATTTTGTTTAAAAAAATTATGAAAGACGTAGCATGTTTCACATGTTTATCCAATTGAAGTCATCTTCAGATATTAAATAAAATAATATCATAAACATCCTTAAAATTTGCTTACTTTATCACTAAAACGTATGTTTTCATATGAGATACCGTGCATTTTTAGGGATTTAGGATTTGTTTTTAGGGATGCCTAACGAAATTTGTAATTAATTAATATGTACCGATTATTGTATACTATTCTCTTGTTGAACGGATGAAAAAAAATTTTGTATAGGTCCTAGAATGTTTGTTCATAATATTCCTAAATGAATTCAAACGAAACGTTGTGTTTTTAACGAAATTTATTTTGATTTCGTCCACGAAACTTAAGAATAACAAATAAAAGAATAATAAACACTATCAATCAACATACATAACTAAAATAGTTGTTCGAAGGTACCACCTTCTTGGTCCAGACACTTGCGGGCTCTTTTCTGAGTGCAGCGCGTGGCTTTGAGAAGGGTCCTTCCATCAATATTCCGAATAATGGCCGTAATGTTATTTTGAAGTTCTTCCACATTTTGGTAACGATGTTTGTAAACTTCATTTTTCACTCGGCCCCATAAAAAAAAATCTAGCGGAGTTAGATCTGGTGAGCGTGGGGGCCACAGAACTGGTCCATGAGTTCCAATCCAACGGGGTCCAAACAGTCTCTTCAGTAATGCGTTAACAATATGGTGATTATGAGCCGGTACACCGTCTTGTTGGAAGTATATCCGCGGCCTATCCATCAAGTTCACGTTGTCCACGAAATCTTCCAATACATGAGACATAAAGTCCTCATATCTCTCTCCCGTTAATGAGCCGCGGTAAAAAAAAGGACCCACAATTTTAGATCCAATCATACCACACCAAACATTAAGGCTGAACCGATGTTGTGGATTAGTGGGATGAGTCAAAAAAGGATTTTCCCGACTCCAAAAATGATAGTTTTTCGATTAAACATTCCCTCATTAGAGAAGTTACTCTCATCCGACCATAAAACATATCGAGGAAAATTTGGATCTTCTTCACATTTATGTAGGAACCATTCACAAAATTCCATTCTTCTTATATCATCATTAAGATGCAAAGTTTGTACTGGCCGATATTTGTATGGCTCAAAATTATATTTTTTCAAAATTTTATGAATCGTTCCCAATGAAAGGTCTATTTCTCTTGCCAATTCTCTAATTGAATTGTTAGGATACGCCTCAAAATATCCCAGTACATTTATCTCTACTTCCTCACTAACCACAAATTGCTTCTTCGTTCTATTCTTCTTGAAAACCTCTTCGTTTCGCCGAAATTGTCTGTATAATTCCAAGAAATATCTTCTTTGAGGAATCGCGCGCTCGGGAAACATTGCACTATAATGTTCGCGAGCTCTAATAGTGTTTTTTCTCTGAAATATGTAAGCTTCCATAATATCACATTTTTCCTTATGTGTGAAAACCATTTTTATTAGAAGAAAACAAGAAGAAAACAGCAAAATAACAATGCGAATTTTAAAACACTGACAGATTAATTTGACGGATTGTTATTGAATATTTTTTTTTATTGGTGCCTATTTGATCAAAATTGTAACAACTATTGTAATGTAGGCTAATTTCATTTTCTCTTTTCCTTTTTTTCTGAGTGGAATTTTAAATTATACTGTCCCATTTTAAAATGGGTACTTTTCTGATTATCTCGGGAATATGCCCCTTTAAAGAAATCACGTGATAACTTTTTATTTTCAATTTTCTTAAGATAATGTATTGAAAATTTTTTGTTCAGAACTAAATTCTTTATTCAACTGCATAAAAATATATAGGGTGTTCCATTTAAAAAATTACATTTTGCCAAATATCTGAAAAACGCGACGTTCAATTGTTTTTTTGTTTTTATCGTCGTAACCGCCAGGAAAAATCCTACTAGTTTGCTAATTTGGACGAATTCGTAGCTCCAATAATAACGGAGTTACCAATGGTGCGGGTTTAAGTGTGAACACCTTGTATATATGCGTACGTATGAATTTTTGAAGTGAAAACTTGATAAGACCGAGCGAAATGTACTAGAATAATGTATACACAATAATAATAAATATATATTTTTTAAATGTAATATAGAATGAAAAAAAGTTGTATTTCGTATTATTAACCTCGCCTTGATGAAGTTTTCACTTCTGCCGTGTGGTCTTAAGCACACCCATTTTTTTTATGTTAGCAATAATGCAATATGTTTCTCTTTTATACCTTTACAAAAAAGGACTGAATGAGGTTGTAATAAATGAACGAAACGTCACAAACCCACAAAAAGCTGCTCTTATAAATTTCAAAACCCGAATTCTACCATCCGGTAGTAAAACAAAATACATCTACATATATATAATTTAAAACAGGGAATTGCGGGAATGCGGTCTGTATTACAAATTAAAATTCAATTATTCCACTCAATATTTCTACATTTGTTCAATGTTTTCCTCAGGAGTACGAACTCAGAGTTAGTCACTGGACAACAATCACCAAAGAATAAACCGGGAGCTTCTCTAAATTTCAATTTCATGTGATCGTTATACGACATTACACAGCACTTTAAAATACTACATATTTTCAAACAACGTTCGGAAAGGAATAATTCCTTTTCGAACATAATTACTATAATTGAATATATATTAATGTAAGTAGGATATTTTTGTGTTGACTATTCCTATACTCTGCTATAAGTAATATTTGTTTTAGCCGAGAAGTTCCTCTATCCGTTCATTTAAAGAATTTAAGTGTTTAGTATTATAACACTGTAAGTAGGTTTACGTTATACAAATTTCCGTTTTATGTGCTCTGATCAGAGTTGCTTACGTTACAAACTTGATTATGAAAATAGGTTAAGAAATCTTGGGCGGTCTTCATGTTAATAGACGGGAATCCCCAAATATTACTGCGGTATTCATGTTGAGGCAATCGTTTCATGTTCGTCAGTCAGTAATTTGTTTTGACTTTCACTTTTACCGACTTTAAATATTAATATTCAAGTCTCTAAGGTACGGTGCGTATAGAATTATACAATATGATATAATTTATTAGTCACTGATGGAAATATATTTATCCTGCACTAGCTCAGATATTAGTAATAATCCTCCCAATAAATAATTTCATGACTTATGAATTTTAAAGACATCTGTAAGTAAACACTTTTAGCGATATTCTTGCTTACATATACATAATTTTGTTATTAAGATAACAGACTTTATTAAAGGCAATAAATATTGGATCTCAAACAAAGGAGGAAAGTTATCTATTCTCTCCCGCGGATGATGTTTAATGCCCAAAGCGAAGCAGAGGCTAGTAATCACCTAAGGGAGAGAAGAAAACTTTTCTCCCTTGTTTTACATATATTTTTTCTACGACTTCACCTATGAAAACATTTCTAATATTTATTATTATTTTAAAAGTCGTTTTAAATCTCGTTTATCAAAATACGGTAAGCTGTGCGTCGTTGCCATATAATAATTCATCTGTGTTTAAGTTGTTTATTCAGTTATTCTTGCAAGTGGTGTTTACATCGATAGATTCTGATAGTGATTGAGAGAAAAACGTTTCCCAAGATGTACGTGAAGAGGCTAAAGCGGCGTCATTATATCTACTTCCACAAAAATCTAGATTAAGAAGGGATATGGAATATAAGTTGTTTCAAAAATGGATGGTGACGAGAAATATCACACAAGTGAGTTTTGGTGTATTCCAAGAAAGTCGAAAACACTTAAATCAACAATGTGGAGTAAATATCAAGTCTGAGAAGTTGATGGTTCTTTTGGAAAGACAATGCGTTGGACATAGAGTCAAGAAGGCGAATGTGTTTCGCAGGGAAGATGTAAATAGATTTATTTGCGAAACTCAAGATCATGATTATTTATTGATGAAGGTGTAGGGGCAGGGGCGGATCGTGGTTTCGGGGGGCCCTAGGCTAATTGAATTTCTGGGGCCCCTTTCCCCATGCTTTCAAAATATTTTAAATTTCTAAAATAACCTAACTTTTTGGACATTACTATAATATTACTAAAAGAACAAATAAAATGACGGATGTAGAAGTAAAATTCTATTAAAACACAAAAAACAAAATTCAGACAAATGTCGTGTTGCGCGAATTATCATGTAATGACAATAGCCAATATCTATACCCATTGCAATATTGACAACATTTAAAGTGATCGTATATTAGTGTCAAAATTGGCACACCTAGGACCAAGCCTCTAGAAAACATAAAACAAATATAAATACAAAAGCCCAAACTCAATCCAGGCAAGTGATCTCATTGCCTCGTGCAGAGCATGGAGTTAAAAGAATTACACACAAAAGATCAAGAATGAATTTGTATAAATTTAAATGAAAATGTTTAATAAATGATATTAATAACACAATTACAAGACTGGGTAGGACCTTACCCATCCACCACAGATCAAGGAATACGCCTTAAAATGTTCATATTTAAAATAGGAAAGCTTATTTTGCACAATTAAGCCAAACAAAAGATACTGGTTCTAAACAATTCATTGTTTACGTTAATACTCTCCATCTAACATGAACAAACACTTTCATCTTAACCTCTATTACATTGCTCTCCTAATAAACTTCGCAAGTTTAATTTCTTGCAATTTCCTTTTTATATATTGGGCATCTACCACAAATTTTTGCACAAAACATAAAAACACATAAAAATGAGCAATTGCAATACTTCCCTATACCATTACACACTATACATTCTTATTTTGGTCTCAAGCACTGCATTAGAGCCAATTACATTATTCTTAAATATACTACACATTTTCATACAAAATTGCAATATAATTGATCATACTAAACAAAAACATAACATCAACACTACACAAAGACCTTATTAATTATTGACAATTCTATATACAATAACAAATTTAATAAAACTTTTCTCTTCTACACTTTACTGAAACATATTCGCGAATTGCTTCATCGTACGAAATGGATCTTGTTTATCATGTTCAATGGATAGAATTGAAAGGTTATTTACCTTTCATCCGACATTGCTGACCTGTACTTATTTTTGATATAGGCCATTTTTGAAAGAGATCGTTCTGCCTCAAAACTCGTTACTGGTATTGTTAAATAAATTTTAAGAATTGTGTACAGATTTGGAAATGTGTCAGTAACTGTTTTCAAAAATTAGTTTTAACATTTCAGAAGCAGTAATAGCCTCGTTTTTTCAAAACATACTATGTCTAAATAATGCTTGAATTGACTACATTCACTAATTAGTTCTTCGCCAATGTCATTTTTATACAACGACATAACCGACATTAAGGATTCAGGTTCAATAATTGAGTCTCTTTTACCCAAGTTTATCAAAAATTTTATGGGCATCACTAAAATTTTCTTCAACTCCTGTACTCATTTAAGCTGCTTTGTTCTCAAAATCCTTAAATTTTTGCTCGGAATCTTCCCGTAAAGATTTAATAAATATTTCCAGTGAATGGAGTAAAGTGTAGCCTTGGCATATATCTAAGCCTGGAGTTTGTAATATTTTGTTAGCTTTATTAAATCGCTCCAAGATCATTTCCCATACTATAGATAAAACTGCTGTCTCCCGCTTTGTGATTCTATTATATAAACATTTTGCCTCTAATTTACATTCTGCCTTTACAGAGTATTTTTTGGTAGGTAACTTTAACCGCGTGAACTGACTCGTAATGAGAAGACCATCTGGCGGTGCTTAAATTTTCTTGTGAAAATGTCAGTGATGCTTTTTCACTCAATATTTTCCAACGATGTGGGGATGCAAAGAAAAAGGTGTAAATCTATTGAATACTTCAAATAACTTTTTAAAAATAAATGTAACATTCTAATTTTGTCTATCTGCTCGTTTGTTCCCGGGCATTAGTTCGGTGCGGGGCCCCTTTCTCTTTGGGGCCCTAGGCTTCAGCCTATTCAGCCTAATGGAAGATCCGCCTCACAAAACTAGCTGACCCCTAGGTCAGCTAGTTTTGTGAATTATTATCTTATTTATTTTTATTTTGGCAGGTTGCCTTTTCTATCGGAACATGCGTAGCCTGTCGTTCTGAAGAACTAACCAATTTGATGGTGCATAATATTCAAGACAAAGGTGACTTTTAGTCGTGAAGATTCCAAATTCAAAAACTAACATCAAGAAAATATTTACTATTACAAATGAATCAATTAATGGTGTGAATGTAATTGAAATTTATAGGAAGTATTGTGCTTTACTACCGAAACATATAGAACATTCGCGTTTTTTTAAAATTATAATGTTCAGTACAAGTTGTGGTAAAAACACCATGGCAAAAATTTCATACAAAATTGCGGTGTATCTTAAATTAACTGATGCTCGAAGTTACACCGGACATAGCTTCAGGAGTAGCTCTACATCGTTATTAGTAGAAGCAGGAAGGGATTTTTTAAGTCTAAAACGACACGGAGGATGGTGGTCAACAACAGTAGCAGCGGGATACCTAGACGGTTCTATCGCTGAGTAATGTCGTGTTGCCCGTCAAATTATATGTGGAAAAACTTTGTCCAAAAATTTATCAATTAAGTATAACAATTATACCGGCTGAGGGTGATTTAAATATATTGGGTTGGGTTGGTTTAAAATGCAGTACATGGGGATATTGGAAACCGTTGGAGATACAACGTCGGTTAAATGGGAGAAAAGTTGCGTATTCATTTGTCCATGAATAATCCGGCATCAGATTTTGATATTTTTGTTTCATTGGGCAGATACAGGGTGAAAAAGAAAAAAATGCATCTTTGAAAATCTTCCATATTTTGTTTCCTAGAAGAGATAAATTTACAAAAGTTGTAAGCTAGGGATAACAAGTCATGAGGATTTTAAAAATGATTAAAAAAAATCTAGGTCTACTAGATTTTGCGTGACAATAATCAACTTTTGTTTTTCTTATGGTAGTCATTTTGGATTTTAACATTTTTAATATCTTCAAAAAAATGCTATTCAATGATGTATAACATGTTTATGTTCAAGATAGTAAAAACATGAAAAATAGAGAAAGTAAGATTTTAACATAGTAGGCCATGGAACTGTGGATATCTTAAGTGTATACTGATAAAAAAACAAAAAATAACAAGTCTCCAAGTACTGTTAAAATATCTTTAACATTTTATTTATTAGTATTCATTAAATAAAGGTGGTTAGGTAGCTGAATCCTTAATGTAACAACTGTTCAAATAAGCCACCGTTCATTCATATGCACAATCTACATCGTGTTAGTACTGCCTCATAAGATTGTCTAACCATGTTCGGTGTCATTCCATTCACTGCTTCTTCAACTGCTTGACGTAATTCTTCCACATTTTCATAAGATCTCGAATACACCTTGTTTTTCAGATAGCCCCATACAAAAATATCAAGAGGTGTGAGGTCCGGGGACCTAGCAGGCCACCCTATTGGTCCTCGGCTACCAATCCAGTTATTGTAATATTGATTATTTAAATAATTTGTAACCAACAAGGAATTGTATGGAGGCGGCTCCGTCCTGCTGAAAATACATATTTTGCAACGTGGCAAGTGGAAGTTCTTCAATTCGTTCAGCAACATGTGTGCGCAAAAGTTCTAAATACCTATCAGAATTTAAATTCTCATTGAAAAAGAATGGACCGATAACATAGGTATCAATAACGCCGATCCAGATATGAAATCCCCATCTGACTTGCTGTCTAATGCCACGAACTAGGTGTGGATTTTCATCGGACCAAAGGATAGTATTTTTACGATTAAACATTCCAGAGTTAGTAAATCGACTCTCATCAGACCATAAAATTTTCGCAAAAAAGTTTGGTTTTTCATTATGTTTTTCGATGAACCAATGACAGAATTGTGCTCTCCGTATTTCGTCACCATTTTGAAGCCCTTGACTGGCTCTTTCACGATAAGGTTTGAATTTGGCACGCTTTAAAATGGTACCAGCTGTTGACCTAGCGACGCCAAGTGTATTTTCAATTACCCGTAAAGACGTACGGGGATTTTCAACTACTGCTTAAAGAACAATATTTTCATTATTTTCATTGTTTTGCCTTTTTTTGGGTTTGACAAAACTTCCATGCATTATCAAATTATCACGCAATCGGCGAAAAATGCTTTTTTCTGGCTGCCGCCTTTTAGGTTATCTATGGAAATACATTTCTGCAGCCAATTCAGCATTTATTCCACACAAAATAAAACACTCCAGCATTTGATATATGTCACTATTTGTAAAACGATCCATCTTACGTTTGCACAGTACAGATACTTATAACAATACAATGAGATTAACGATAAGATTACTGACAGTTCAGAATAAACTTCACAGCTTTCAGAGTTGTTTAATTCAAATGTCACATTTATTATCACGGCCTACTACGTTAAAATCATACTTTCTCTATTTTTCATGTTTTTACTATCTTGAACATAAACATGGTATACATCATTGAATAGCATTTTTTTTGAAGATATTAAAAATGTCAAAATCCAATATGGCTGCCATAAGAGAAACAAAAGTTGATTATTGTCACGCAAAATCTAGTAGACCCAGATTTTTTTAAATCATTTTTAAAATCCTCATGACTTGTTATCCCTAGCTTACAACTTTGTAAATTTATCTCTTCTAGGAAACAAAATATGGAAGATTTTCAAAAATGCATTTTTTTCTTTTTCACCCTGTATCTGCCCAATGAAACAAAAATTTCAAAATCTGATGTCGGATTGTTCATGGACAAATGAATACGCAACTTTCCTCCCATTTAACCGACGTTGTATCTCCAACGGTTTTCAATATCCCCATGTACTACATTTTAAACTGGACACGGTGTATATAAAGCAAATAATTGTATGCAAAGTTCAAAGGTCGATTTGAATAGTATTGGATCTGTTTCATCTATGATAATTTTCAGTAATCTTAATAATTGTAAAATTAATATTAATAAATAAAATCTGATTTTGTAAAGAAGCTCATTTCATTTTTTTTCATTTCCTCTCTAGAGAGGAAAACATTCATTTTCCTTCCTAGGGAGTAGAATGTCTCCTTCGAACCCTAATTTACGGGTGGAAAAGCCTACTTGAAGGAGTAGAAAAATAATTTATTTTGCCATAAGGGTTTTCCATGATTATTGTTACTACACATCATACCTTAAAATTGAAATTTTGACACTACTTTCAGAAAGGAAAAGAATTATTGGAAGGGGGTCAATAATAGTAACAATATTAATAATGATATAATTTATTATCCACAACACTACACTTAGCTGAAAGCAAAATTCTATAGTACTCGTTTTTAACAAAATAAAATAATTAGCTGAATTTATTGACTTTAATACTAAGCAACTACATATTATTTATATATACATAATTCATTTAAAGGTTGTCAAACAGCTGCTTTAGTAGAATATTATTTGTTTGGAGACCCCACATTTCCTGAGATGGGTATAGGACAGTTTGTCATGGCCCTTTTGCTACAGCTGTTTCGCCACAGGGACATTTCAACGTGAACCCTGCTGCAGCCCTGATAGTTTATTGCAGGGCTATACTAACAAAATAAAAAATTACTATAATCAAGCAGATTGTGATTATAATAAATTGAAAAAGATCAATTAGGAATTGTATTAGAAGCATGTACCGTGTATATTTTAAAATGTCATATAATATTATTTTCAATACAGGAACAATTGCGGCAGGGAAATTGTCGCCGTCAAACCGTTCTTGACGAGTGTTCCTATAATATATCAAACCAGGTGACATTGTGATATCAACTATGTTTTTCTAACTTAAATATATTAAAAAACGTTTTTGATGCCTGTAAAATGCAAATTGTTTATGAAGAATTTAGTCATATCTCTATACTCTAAACATTTTGTAACCGCTTCACAAGTTGGAAAAATATGGATCGTGAATTAAAGAGCAGAATTTGATACTCCTAAATGTTCAAATTGAGTGGCAGTAGTCAATATGACGTCCTTCGCATTGTAGGAATAATACGTTGAGCAAATAATTTAAGCAAATGAAACTGTAATACAATTATCAAAAATTAAGATTTTGTTAACAAATCCTCATGTTTAAAAAACAAATCAGTCGTCCAAGCTTTTAATTAAGGGGATATTAAAGTCGATTTGCATTTGGGAATTGACTATAACTGCTTTTGGAGGTGTTGGTCCGTAGGAGGAGCCAAATGCAATCTCATTCTCATATATTTGAAATGAATGTGTTGTTTTCCGTCACCCGAATACAGAGAAAAAATACAGCTGAAGACGCTGCTAAAATACAAATAATTCAGTACCGCACCATTCCGGAATTTCTTAATTTAATTACTCAAATTAAACTTTTTTCCGAAATTCAAAAAGCTATATCTCACAAGAAAACATTGGTCTACACGGGAATTACATCCGTTTTGATCAATTTCATTTCATTATTTCAGATTTTGACCGAGAAACACACGTACATTTTACTCTAATTTGGAATAAAAAAAATAGATGGTTGTGACAAAAAATTACATAATCTGACAACCTTTCCGTGTACTCATATCTATATTGGTGTTGTACAGAAAATTTCACATTTCTATCTTGAACAATAGTAAAAAAAACTGATAAATACGATATCTTGCTTTCTCGACCGCCTTAATATCCCCTTAACATATACATTTTCCCCTTCGAATATGCCAATACTTTACTGCTTAGCAAGTTTAGAAGATAATTAATAAATATATTAAATAATAAAGGACCCAAGTTAAATCCCTGTGGTACACCAGAAGTTGAAATAAAGTGCCTAGAAAAAAGTTCACTAAAGCGTAAATATCTAATACAGTACAGTGATTAACTTGAGCTGACACAAAAAAAAAACGTAAAATATCTCACTTGTTTAAAAATATAGTCGAAAACTTTTGTCAAATGCATGTAAATCACATCTAGTAGAAAAAGCCCTATTAAATTGGTAACAATAGATTTACAAGTTCAAGCAGCATTTAACCATAACTGGACCTATGTTAGCAATAAAATAAATAGAGATTTCGATTAAAAATATATAGATAAGTAAATAAAAAGAGGAATTAGTTGAAAGACACGTCCTCAAAATGATAAAAATATATTTAAACATTAGTTATAATGCTAATTTGCTATGCTGGGTTCACAGCAAAATAACGTTTTGATTGACAGTTACAGTTAAACCGCTGTTAAATATTGCGGTGTAAAAAATCCTTATACGTAAAAGTAGCATGAAGACTATTAAAATTGAGGATTCGTTGAAAATATGATTTCAGTATATGCAGAAATATTCAGCTACATATATTTTTTATTTAACGCTTGACTAAACGAGAATTAAGTGGACAGCATTAACAGCTATGGTGTTTTTCTGATGCAAAATTACATTGTTCAAAATGATTATGTCTGAGGGTCAAAGGGTGAAGTCGGGTCTTAAAGCTGAAGTTACTATTATTCTGAAGACTGGAGATGTAATGTTCATACAGTTACACACCAATGGCTTCATGATCTGTTACGAGTGACCCATTATATATATTCATTGTAAAATACTGTTGCTTTAAATAATTCACGTCACCTAGACCTCTCAATGAAGAGATGACAAAATTGAAAGGTTGTTACTATGGGAAACATTAGGTACCACTCTAAGAATATTTAATAAAATCTAAGTATTGGAGATTCTAAACTATTACATAGTGAATCGTTTCAATTCTTGTCTGTCTATATTTACCGCCAGACGACTAGTGGTCAGAAAATGGATTTTAAACAAATTTTCAATTGAATTTTAAAAAGTAGATGTTACGATACATATTTGTACAAGTAAGTTGCGTAACTGAAATTTTTTGACACGGAAATGACCATATCTAAAAAGAAGTAGAAGAAAAAAAAATAGAAAAAAGAGAAGGAAGGAATTAGTAATACGTGCTCTAACGGGTGTTTGTAACTGATTTAATTATAGCTCATTTTTGTTTTAGCATAAATTAACTTTTACAATATCTGCTCCTGCTCGAATTCAACATATCTGTCAAATTTGACATTATTACATTTACAATTACATAACCGCAATTTGAAGGGCTTTCAGCACTGATTTTGAAAATAATCGATATAAACCAATTAATTTTAACTTGATATGAATTTAAAATTAGAGGATATGAAAGTATGTTATTATATTGGCAATGTTATAGTTACATGTAAGAATGATCATAGGGTTTTAAAATGATATTTATTTTGTAGATTAACTATTTAGGTTCGACTCTGGCGGTAGAACAAATGAAAGAAGACGGTCCCAAATTCTCGAATTAATAAAATGAAAATGTCTAAATCTCAATACGTAAATTAATTACAGACAGCGGTAATAGTAAAGGAAGCTGGATAAAAAACAATTTTGACTCTTACATTTTTTCACGCTTAAGTGAACCTATGTGAGATAAGCGAAATTCATTATAAAACAATTATATATAATCATTGGCAATCAAATCATCAGTAAGTTATGTAAAACGAGAAAGTTATGTATTCTTACTGGATAAAATTAGAAGCTTACATTATAAGCCCTGCAATTTCAGATGAGTAATTTTATATTTAATTAACATACATTCTAACTAAATTTAAATGTCTTGAATATTCATGTAAATTACTTTAATGACTGACCTTACAATATCTTTTAGCAGTGTATATCCACAGAGATAATTAAAACAATCTTAAAATTAAATTTTGAAATTTCGAAAAATAGAATATTATTATATTTATTACTTGTTACCGTTACAATATATAAGGCTAAATAAAAAAAAATATGTAAAAGCCAGTGACACGATTTGTTAGTAGACAATATCGTTTAGATGTTGCGAAGATGGAGTATGATGCTTATCTTAGGTTTACTTTTCTATTTTAAGGCGCATTTACATGTGCATGGATTTAGTGGCGGCAGTTCCAAAGCCAGTCCAACTTTCGCGCCAGTAAACGTTTACATGTTACACGTAGCAAACTAGTAATTTTTCTCGCTAGCTTCAGTTTAAATTTATGGTGTTTTCGGAAATTAAACCCGGTCATTGGGGTTACAACACGGTTAGCACGAATGCGTTCGTTAATTCAGTCGGGTAAAAACAACCGTGTTCGTAAAATCGAAAAAGTAACCGGGTTCAACAACCCTGTTCGATTTTCATAACCCTGGTAAGTGAGTAGGGTAATGCAGGTTGTTTTACCCCCTCCCCGGTCCATTTTTTCTGTCGTATTGCCAGTACAGCTAAACTATGTTATGAAGATAGGTATTTATAAGGTTATATGCAGACGTTTACTTTACGTTACTCAACGTGACCGCAATTGCGTTCGGAAATGTTTTATTTAACCGGGTAAAGTTACTGAACCTGTTAGGTACTTTCTAACCGGGTCAGGTTAATGCTATACATTTTCCGAAAACGCCTCTTGTGGTCTAATAAGTATGTCTCGTAAACTTATTCGTAGAGCCTGTAAAATAATTTGCGAATAAAAAGAAGAATTAAAATGCACATTCCATAAACAAGGATATTTTTCATAAATCTCCAGAAATTTGATAGTCGTTGCAAGGCTCTACTTTTTGTTCATTATTATTAATTTTAAAGATGAACAACATACACAAATAATACCTGTTGCTGAAAATTAGCGAAACGTCTGCAAATTTATGCTTACACGTTGCAATGAATATTTTTTTATGCTCGCCATGGCGCATGGAAAAGTTAGAAGGCAACTAACTTTTGACATAAATGCACGCATGTATGTACTGGGGCGCCACTAAAGGTTTACATTAAGAACTGGTGTACCAGCGACTGTCGTCGCTGAATCCATGCACGTATAAACGCGCCTTAACTTTTGACATATATGCACGCATGGATATACTGGCGCGCCAGTAAAGGTTTACACTTGCAATTATTTGAGAAATGGTTTACCAGTACCGACTGGCGCCACTGAATTCATGCACGTATAAACGCGCCTTTATATTCTATTCAGAGAGAGAATATCTTATAATTTCAATGGATTAAATAAAACAGCGCTATAGTTGCTTGATCATTAAATTAGAACTACACTAATTTTTTTTTATGTATTGTAAAAAATTGAAATGACTTTACTTACTTTTTTAAAGGTAAGAAACAAATGTTAAACAACAGCTAGAAAAAGTCCTAAACTAATTTAAATATCTATTGTCGAAGTTTTGCATTAGAATAAATCATTTAAAAGTGTGCATACGAAAACACATAATATATATTAAAAGTGGTAATATTTAAAAATAATCACACTAACCATTAAAAATTTAAAATTTTATATAGGTATATATATAAATCAAAGAATAAGGAATAAGGTGGGATAACCTCGGAGATGTAAGCTAAACGGAAGACCATCAGGCGACAGACCACCATTAGTAGCTTCAGTTAGAAGATCCTCGGTTTTGAGGACAACAACTAACGTCGCCACGAGGAAGACAATGTCAACCTGCGTGGCATCCGAGACCCGGGAAATGTAAATCAAAGAATAAGGAATATCGCGGATACATGAAGTATCAGAAAAAGAAAAACATTGGGTGTAATCCGCTGTAGTGCAACCGTAGACACGTGTTTCTGACCGTACTGTAGCGTCAGCTAGAAGATCCTCGGTTTTGAGGACGACAACAACGTCGCCACGTGGAAGACAATGCCAACCTGCGTGCCAGTCAGAAACACGTGTCTACGGTTGCTCTACAGCGGATTATACCCAATATTTATCTTTTTCTGATATTTTATGTATCCGCGATCATTCCTTATTCTTTGATTTACATTTCCTGGGTCTCGGATGGCTCGCATGTATATTATAAGCAACTTTTTACTTTCTTATACGTAGTATAAGGAAGTATTGTGATGATGAAAATTTTCGACCTCGAGATTTTTGCAGATGTCCACGTTTTGAAGTCCCCTGATACCAAAAAAGTGGTTTTTAAGAAATGTCTGTGTGTGCTGTGTGTCTGTCTGTCTGTGTGTGATGACGATAGCGGTCAAACCGCTATAGCTATCAATTCCAAATTTTGTATTTACGTGTATAATCTCCCTCTTGAGATCTGATTAGTATTTCAGTAAAATCGGTAGACCAGAAGTAGCAGTTTACTTCAGTGACAAAATCGAATTTTGCCAATATTTCGTCAACTACTAAGTTTAAACAAATTATAAAGTATTCATATGTACTTAAAATTAAGTTTGAGACAAATTGTCTTAAACAAGTTTTTCGAAATTCCAACAGGAAGTAGGTCTTTTACTCTTATCGAAAATCGGTTTTTCGCGAATATCTCGCAAGTCATGCTTTTTAGACAAGTACGTTGCGAGTATAAAAGTATTTAAAACATAATTTCCAATATCTTTTGTATAAAACAAATTTAAAAATTCAGACCGGAAGTACCACTTTTACTCTTATCGAATAGCGATTTTTTGCAAATATGTCGTAAGTTATGCATTCTATATATATTTATCAAGAGTACAAAAGTATTTAGAACTAATTTTGCAATATGTTTTGTATATATGAAATTTCAAAATTCGGACCGGAAGTAGCACTTTTACTCTTAGCGAGTAGCACTTTTTTGATAATATCTTGCAAAGTATGCATTCTGTAGCGATTTATTAAGAGAATGAAAGTACTTAGAATAGGATTTTGAATAAGTTTTGTATAAAAATTTTTTTAAAATTGTATAGTTTGAAACGCTCATACGTATAAGAAAGTCGTGTGGTGGCCACACCTCATTTTGTCGTCTACAAGCCATGCGACGTGTAATACAATTCATGGCAGATATAACATTTTATATCTTTTGGAATATCGTTCACAGACGCAAGAAAGTAGGTATTTTTAAACAGTACATTTTTACTATTTTGCAGTGCCATTGCAGGTTTTTCTATTTATTTTTAGATTTTTTTTCACTTACTGAAGTGATATCTCTACAATTGATATCTTTATAATTGAGCCCGTATATAATAGGAAAAGCTAGAGCGAATTTGTAGCATCTGTCGGTAATTCCACAATTTATAGTAGACAAAAAACAACTTCACTACATGGTAGACAATGCTGACCTATGCAAAAATGATACAAAAGTTACTAATTTAAAAATTAATAATGTAAAAATGTGTAAGGTGAAAATGGAAAATGGCTGCTATAGACACGTGTTTCAAACTCTCGGTTATCTTCAGTATAGCTCGGCCCAAGTGGAAGAGCCTGTAGGTCGGTTTATTCTTGCATTGCTTACTAAATTTCCCACCAAAAACGTTTAAGATATTATTGTTTTAAGAGTGACTATTACTGAGCTATTTTTGTTTTTTGATATAATTTTGCCAACTTTATGATTTTCATTTGAATACGATATAGTGATCCATGTTATTTGCATTGAAATTGGCAATGGAATGGATGACATTGAATAAGTTGCTTTTCTGTTGACTACCATGATTTTATAATGAATTTTTCTTAAAATGAGCTTAAGGATATGGTTTTTGTATGTATTGGGGTAATGACAAAAAATGGACATATCTTACTCTATACCAGCAATATAATTCAAAAAATTTGTAGAATATGTCACAATAAACAAATTTTAAAACCAAACAAATTAATAACTTGATTTTAGTAGGTGTAGAAACAGGAACTGTTTTGTGAATGGATGAGTAATTAGTGGAACAGAAATTATAAAATAACAATAAATATGAACATTAAAATAGGTAAAAATTAAATGTGTTCAAATTCACTTTGAAACATTTTTGAACATGCTTCCGAAATTACAAATCGACATTAAAAGGGCGTTGAGGACCTATGTTTCTAAATATTTGTCGAATATTTTCCCTCATAACTTCTTTTTTGGTTACAGGGACCAGCAGGCTAGTCAATAGGGCCTCCACGGGGTAGCTACTTTCCTGAAAGTATTTCATTTAAAATATTTCATGCCTGTATCATAAAATGTGGGGATTTGCCGTTTTGTTTCATCTACATCACTACATGAATTTAGCGGAACGTCTTACAATAATTCCACTAAATTGCTTAATAGGAATTACTCATAATCTTTTCCGTTAATACTACCTTCAAAAAAATGTGGGTCTATCAACCATTCACCAAGAATGCCTCCCCATACATGTACGTTCCACCTATGCTGATGATCTATTATTAGTAAAGTAAGGGTTTTAATTTGAATAGTAATGAAGATTTCCGGACATTCATTTTAGTTATTGCCCATTGGCAGAAAACTCCTATAGCTTTAAAATGATGGGTGCGTAACTTAACATTTAAATGTATTCATCACGGATGATATTTATTTAACCTTAAAGTCTTTGCAAATGGTTTGGCTAATATCCAGCAAGCGACTTATTTGATGGGTACTGACGTGTGGATTTTTTGTTGTTGCAATAAGATTTCTTAATTGATTTTCATGATTTACCACATATTTATTTAGATAGGACATATTTATGGTATTGAATTAGCAATACAACCAGTAGTAATGGAAATATCCATTACTCTTCGAAAAGCATCTGTTCTGGAACATCTTCTGTTAGGGTAACGTTGCTGGTGAACTCTTTGGCCTAATAAAGAATTTCTTTGACATTCCTCAGTACAAAAATACCGAATTAAAACAAAAAACATAAAGTTGGTAAAATTATATCAAAAAACGGCAATAGCTAAGTAATGGCTACTTTTAAAATAATAAGGTCTTACATGTTTCTGGTGCAAGTTCACTTTCAGTCAGACATGTAGTTTTCTGAAAATTCAATTAGTAGTAATTGCAAAAAAATAAGAAATGTTTGTATTAGGACCTTTTATTATGAATACCGCCATCGAATATATGCCGTTTTCGAGAAATATAATTTTTAATTGAATTTTCAGAAAAATGGTAATAAGTCTAAAACCCTATATTTTTTGACTAAGAATTATACAGGGAATACCCCTAATTAGTAGCTATCTTAAGAAGAAAGCCGCTTCGAAGTACTTTTTCTCATAGAGTCACAATTGGTATTCCCCGCGCATATGACTTATCATATATATATGTATCGTATAAAAAATTAAGTTGAAAGGAATGCCTAACAAGAAACAATAGGCGATACTATTACTAAATAATCGAAAGTTTATCTATTTGTTATCGTAAATGATAATACTTATTTAGGAGCTGTTACAAAATTTACGTTTATATAGATAACACGTTACATGATCGGTTTTGAATTCACTTTCGTTAAAGAGCCGGTAGTTTGCATTCTCGTCACGGAAATACTGTCTTCGTCTTTTATGTTTCGGAGCATTTCTTCGTTGTTGTGTGATGCTTCATGCCCACTGCAGTCAACGCTAACAATTAGCGGCTACTTTCTCCCGGATTTCGATTGTGAGTACGTTGACTCCACGCAAGAAATCCTCTGGCATTTGTATTTGGTTTAAAATTAAATGTGACTAATTCATATTAAAATCTTGAATTGGACATTTTGTTAATTTTTTTTTAACATTTCGTGAATTTATTAAGGAAAAATATCAACATAAGTTAGATAACAATTTTCCGAAACTTTCACAGTCAGTATAATAACTTACATACATATCAAAAGCTATTAATCCTCGGAAATTAATGATGAAATCTCTAACACAAATACTCTAATAAATTAATAAATTTAAAAGTATGTACATTTTTAATTGCAGGGATAAATATATAATATCAAATGAATGCTAGAAGAAGGAAAAATACCGTTTGTGTTTTGATGACATTATAATCATATGTAAATCTTGGTTATTAATACTTTCCTGGTAGACAGGTTTCGCATTTATAAACACTATTATCATACAAAACTGTTCAAGGTGGTTTATAAGATTATGTTTAACATAGCTATAATAAAACAGAAATTAATAGAACCAGGAAAGCTATTGAATATTGAAAGTTTGAAACACATGAAGAAAAGGCAGGAATATGAAGGTTGTACAGAGATGTAAATAGAGAAACGCTAGTAAGAGATGCTGACATAAATGAAAAATGGAAAAAATTAAGAGATATCATTATTGAAACGGTTATGTCACAAGTTGTACCAAAATAAATGGTGGAATCAGAAATGTAGTATATGTAAGTATAGAGGAGAAAACAAAATTAAGAAAAAAATGGATAAAAACCAATAAGATAAAACAAGATATGACAAAAAAGAAAAGAAAGCAATAAAACGATAAAGAGAGCGAAGGAAATGTGGTTATTAACAAAGGAGAAAATAGAAAAAAATAGAAATCATAACTCAAGAAATTTTTGCCAATACATAAATGACCAAAGAATACTAGTAAAGAAAACAATTAAAGGTATCAACAATGAATCGAAAAGACAGCTGAAAGCACAGAAAAGGTAAATCAAGTATTGGAAGATTTTTTTAAAATCCACTAACTGATATTAATGAAAAAGTAATTGAGGACGCGTAAGAATCTAAGATTGACGTAAAGAAACCAAATTTAGAAGAAATAAAGGATATGCTTAGACAGTAAAAATGGAAATCCACATGCCGATGACAATATAAATATGAAAATGATAAAATATGGAAGAGAAAGATTGCAGAAATAATAATAATAATATTAATAATAATAATAATAATAATAATAATAATAATAATGCTAATAATAATAATAATAATAGGGTTTTTATTAATAAAGGCGAAGTTTAACTGATGCTATTTACACTTAACTTTAACAGTAACATCAATAAGTACAAAAGAAACAAAAACATACACATGTATAAAACACCTATATATTACACAACTATACAGTAACTGAGCTTTAGCTGAAAAACCAATGTCAGAAATCCGCAGCATTACTTGCTAAGTAGAGATCGCTTATAAGCTGGTGCAAATGCAATAGTAGGTAACTGTTTGAAATTATCACTAAATTTATTGAAGTTATATCATAAAGGAAGGAATGTTATAAACTCATTAAAGGAATATGGTATTCCGAACAAATGCCGATGGAGTAGAATAAAAGGACAAACAATCATAACATAGGGACGTAAAAAAGTCAGTATAGGAAATTAAGAATTTTATAATGTGGATAAGTTCAAATACTTTGGTGTTACGATAACAAATAGTAAAGAAAACAATGTAGAAGCACAGTAAAAAATACAAGCAGCAACAAAATTATACTGCAGAGCAAAGCCGTTAGGGTCAGCATTAAATTAAAATTGTACAAATAATTAATAGAACCCGTTATAACATGCCGCAGAGATTATATCTTTTAACACAAAAGGACCAGCATTTATCAAGAGTGTTTGAAAGAAAAACAATGAGAAGCATACTGGATGAAATAAGGACAGGGGAAAATGAAATGAGAAGACGAATTAATCGAGAAATAGAACACTAACATTAACTACATTAAATCGGAGAGGATAAAGTGGCTGGGGCGTGAAGAAGCAGTCGAGTGGAAGAAGAGGAAGACGTGTGTTACCAGACGGAAACATAAAATTGAAAATAGGCAAATATGGAGGTAAATAGCTGAAAAAATGAAGACCTACACACCACACAACTGTAATAGTGAAGACTAATCCACCCTAAGTAAAGGATTGAAAGGGTTTTGGCACAAAATTTAAATTTCTTTTACTTCTACATCTAAAGTTTTTGTTGTAGCAAGCTTTTCTAAACTTTAGAATATTAATATTTTAGTAATAAACATATTTAGGTTTTGCTCTATAAATCCATTGTGTAGAATGTATTTCGGATACTTATTTTAGGGCAATTTGCCAAATTTTTGTTTTTTACATGACTTTTTCTTCCCTGTACTAGATAGAACAGCATTATTTATTGACCAGGCTTTGGTACGTTTTAGCTATTCCCATTTTCAGCGCATCGCTGAAAGATTCAATATAATTAGTAAGATGTGAAATTATTTATTCTTTACCTGTTGTACGGATGTAAAGGTTACTACAGAACTCCCATTACCTTTCTCTTGTTGATATATTGCAACAAATTTAAAACAATTACTATCGATTTTGAAAGTAATTTTCTACCAGGTCCTGATATAGAGTTTAAGAAATTGTGAAACAAATATTTATAGCTAATGCAAAATGAACACTTTGATCAAATGCAAATGTCAAAGATAAACGGTGTCAAAATGACGCTAAATGGAATGAATCGTGTGCTCGTGCTAGGAGCGAACTAAAAACAGATGTATTCGCTTATGCTATGCTTGTTATACAAGGTATTTCTTATTTTTATGTAGATATTATTCTATGATAGAACTGTGTATTATCGAGGCAGGGTCATCTTTGCTGAATTAACTGTGTGTTGCCAACTTTATACAGTAAATCCTTAAACACTGATTAGATAAGTGGATTTTTTTTGTATTGAATGACGCTGGTTAGAGAAAATCAATAATTAGTCCTAATTAATTATGAGTTAAACAATTATTTTAACAGAAGTTGGACAAACCGCCTATAAAAGCTTATTCCACTTTATTTTTACGATTTGAAAGACTCTATTCTTTATCGATATACCCAAACATTATTTTCCTTGCCTCTTGTCATCCTAAATTTCTTATATGATAAATTATAAGCCGATCCAAACTTAAAGATTTTATACTCTTTCAAATCTATCTTCAATATTAAATTAAAGAAGATGCTGTACGAATCATTGGTGCTGTCGTTGTTTAATTATTGCATGCCTGTTTATGGGCCATGTTTGGATGCTGTTTACATGAAGCGACCGAGTGCAAAGAGTACAAAACGCGTGTGTGCGGTACATTTTCGGTGTCCGTAAGTATGATAGAATATCACCCAAGCTCAAATCTTTGCGATGGGTAAATATGCAAAATCGAGTTACCTTGCCTTGTTTCATAGATTCCTTTTGTTTGAGTGCCCACGGTACTTATTGAAGAAAGTATATTTCGCTGTGACGTGCATAATATTTAATATAAGGAGAAAAGATGCTATCACCTTACCTAAATATCATACAACATTTTTTAATAAATCATTCACATATGCAATCTACTCCCTCTACAATGCTTTACCAGATCATTTTAAGCCTATGGCTATGACGGCTTTCAGGGATGCTATTTGTTTGTATTTAATAGAAAGACAATGAAGCTCTTTTCAATTCTCTAGTTCGTTATGTGTGCTTAGAAGAATAATAGGGTTGCTATATATACTTAGAATTGCTTTAGTTTTAGTTATGTTTAGTTAGGATTATTTTTAGGCATTTATTACTAATTATACGTTCAAATATTTTTAAGGGTTTGGTGGGAGCGTAGGGGGCGTACTTAGGTCGCCCGTCTGAACTACCGAACCAGCCCTTAGGATTTTTCTTTTTCCTGTTTGTTTTTCCTCTTTGATACATTTTTTTTTCTATCCATGCATACATATTGTAACGAAATGAGTTTACATTAAAAAAAAAGAAATAGACATCCGGGCGACAATGTTAAAAAGCAATGTAAACAGTCGTAAATCATGCACGCCGTACGGCGTTTTTGGGGGCGAGTTTGGGGTTCAGCTTCAGTTGCCAGCGATGAACGACTGCGGTCCCCATGACGCCTCAAGCGGAAGCCTGGAGATCTCCTGAACGGCAAAGGCAAAGGTAAAACCTCCCACCTTCGATGGGAAGATGTCATGGATGACGTACCGGAAACAATTCGAAGCCGCTGCAGGAGCAAATGGGTGGACGTCCCCGGAGAAAGCTACTGCCCTGATTGTGTCATTAATAGGAAAGGCCAGTAACATTCTGCAGATCTTACATCCGGAAGAGTGTCAAGACTACCTTAAATCAATCAAGCGTCTTGAGATGAAGTATGGGCATGCACACCTGGGACAGGTAGTTCGACGAGTAGTGAATCAGGTGCAACCTAAGAGAAGAACGCTCCGATGCTAGAAATGGAAATGGAAGTGGAAATGCAAATGGGCCATGTGCATAGTAAATGCGGGAAGGAGCCCAAGAAAACCATAGCGGAGCAGCGAAAACTGAAACGGGTCGATGAGAAGAGACAATCAGTATCGTAGAGCCTCAAAATCAATAGCGCGAATTGCATCTGTGCAACACCAAAACGCTGATGCTGTTGCAAGGAGACCACGTCCAGAAGATGCAGGCATAGCAACCGACTAGATGAAATCGGCCAACACATTCGGAACTACCGTGATTGACGATCAGTGGCAACCTGACAATTTGCGGATCGATCAAGAAGCTGATGAAGACCTTGGTACATTGATGGTTTGGAAAGGTACTGGTCGCGGACCGGCTTGTCAAGAAGTGGCTCCTCCCTCACAGGGACTTGAATCCTACTGGGCTCAATAGGACTGCCTGAAGGTGGAGGATGGCCTACTCAAGCGTGTTGTGGAGAACCCAAATGCCGAAGACTACGTCAGCGGACCCAGGCGAAGGTTGGATGATGCCCACGAGCGAGTACGCCATCACACTCAGGATGCCAGCGACGGGACGAAGAATCGTTACGACGTGCAAGCCGAGAGAGGTGGTTACCGAGAAGAGGACCTTGTTTGGTTATATAGTCCTCAACGTCGCCGAGGCCTGTCCCAAAGCTCCAACAATACTGGGAGGGACCATGCGAAATAATAGAGCAAATAGATGACGTCGTTTATCGCATGAGACTAACACCCCATAGTGAGCCAGGGGTGGTGCGTTTCAACCAATTGGCCCCATACCATGGACGTGACAGCCGTGAAGTGGCGGATGTGCGACAAATTACCGGAAAACCTAGAGAGCCAGCTTATGGGAATCCCTTGTCGATTTACGAGGACGTGCACTCGAACAAAATATAAGGAGGCTGGCAATTCCGAAGCTGGGCTGCGGATTAACTGGTTGCCAATATTGCATCATTTCAAATTAATGAAAAAATACTGAAGGTTTGAGAGATTTTTTTTTAAAATATGCATTTGTTAAACTTTATGATCTCTAAGGAGAGACATGGCGAAATACCGGTATAATGCAGTAATTGAAAGCAGAAAATTTAAATTTAAAAAATGCATTTATAAATGTACAAAATTCATTTATAAATTCCGTATGTCCTGTCCAAAAATTAGGAAAATTTAAAAAGAAAGAATGATGAAACATTAAAACTTTTACACTAAAAGAATTAAAATTATAAAGCCTGTAATACGGCGGACTCTGCCGGCGAAATGTAAAATCTATGACGTTGATCTTATGAGTGTATGTGTGTTGTCTACGTATTGCTACAACGACCACGATATTCTATTAAGTTTGTTCATGATTTCTTTCTAATATGTATCCATAAGTCGAGAATTTTGAACAAATGCGTATTAAAACCGAGATGGAGGTAGAGTATACACAAGAATATTGAATGTTGTTCTGTTAGGGGCGTAGCTACCGCCGTATCAGCGGTATCAACAGTACGGGGTCCCCGAGCTACAAGGGCCCCGACGTATATAAGCAAAAATTCTTAAAAAATGTTATCCACAACCTTAAAAAATATTGACAAGAGATGTAATAAATGACTAATGAAAATATGAAAATAATTATAGTTTTTAGTCTATGGCAACAAGAACAAATTAATCATTTGCGAGACGGGACTTTCCCCGGCGGCAGACATTATTTAAAAATTTAAAAATTTTGCCAATCCAGTATTATGGGTCCTATGTCACACGTCATGGACAAGCACGACATAATATTATATGAATTTTGAGTGTTACATATATAAAAATACACATAATCCAATAAATTCAAGTAAGTTTTCCCTTATAGATCGATATAATATGTTTTCAATTTCATTTTGCGCACTTTATGTAAAGTGTCATGCGACCTATTCTATGGTGACAGAGAGTAAATTTGTAAAAGTGAATAATTGTACCTATCGATTCTTTCTACTTTGAGTTAGTTGTAGTAGGTACAGTTCTGATAACCTTATTCAGTGAAAAGTGAGTCTAACGTATACATATCTATTTGATCTATTGATTATCAAACTACACTGTTTAAAAGCATTAAAAATGTATGTAGAGTTTCTGCAACAAAGTGGGGGTTACAACTGTTTTCAAAAATAAAAGACGAAAGATGACGAAGCGCTGTTTTGACGACTTATCGGAAAATAAGAGAATTTCATACCCGGAATCATACTTCAAAGTCAACGTGTGCTATTGCTCTTTAGATATATTAGTTTCTTAAACTAAACAAACGTTTCAAAGCCTCTATAATCTGAGTAAGAGATTCGAAGTCTTACAACCGGATAATATTTATCCATTTCAAACAACATAATGAAAAATTAAAGCCGGAAAACTGACTAGTAAATACAATAAAGGCATGTCAGTTAATCTCTATGAACAATTAATTGCCTTAAAAACCTGTTGAATATCAGAAATTCAAAAAATTTGTTCTATTAAAGAACTTATACAATTATTGCTGATAAAATTCAATAGCCTTCCCACTAAACACGAAATATTAGAAAATATTTAGGTGATATTTATTGGCGTATAAGAAAGCAATATTTCAAAATAATGTTCATGTATTATTAATTGTCTCCAGTTTTCCGGACATAGTAACACCATACTTACTATTTTTGACCCTTCCGGTTACAACTGCAACAGTTGAAAGGAGCTTTTCTAATCTCAAACTAATTAAAAATTATCTTAGAACTTCTATGGGATAAAAATGGCTATCAGACTCATCAAAAGTGTCCATAGAAGCAGAAAATCTTGAAAAACTAAAATCGAGTTTAGCTATGAGTGTTTTAATAAATAAGTTTGCAGAGAAAAAAGACAAGAAAAGTGTCTATTTGACTAACTTGAATTCTATGACCATCTTTTTAAGTTTTATGCATTGTATAGTAGTTTCTTATACTTATATACTTTTTTTGTTAGTGAGAGTGTTTTTTTATTATGTAAAAAACATTAGCCTCAGTCAGGTAAAATGGCCCCCCCAACAAATTTTGATACGTGGCCCATTTAGTACTAATTACGCCACTGTGTTTTGTATACACTATAGGGTGTACAGACAGGCTTTTTATTAAACAGTGCTATTGTTGATGAAAACATAGTTGTCGAAATATGTATGTAGCTTTCAGTGTTTTAGTGTGGTAAAGGTGTTTTTATTAGTGTTTTTGTTCAATTTTGAGTAGCTATTGTTTCAAAAAATCGTATCGCACATTCGTGTTGGAAAGTCGTGAATTGCCAACACCTCATTTTTTTATAAGGATTTTAATTCGAACTGAGAAGTCAGTAAATTAGATGTTAAGCAATTTAATTAGATTAACTAAATTGGAAATGAAGTTGACTGAGAATCTCTAACCGCTGATTGAAGGAATACATATGTATTCCTTCTATCAACGCTCAAACTATGTAAATTTAAAAATATTCAAATTATGGTAATCATGTAACACCATTTTATTTTATATACTAGATAGATGTAACTAATTTATATGATATTTTTAATTAGATATAAATACGTAGAACGCGGTATCTATGTTTCTAGAGTTGATTTAAACGAACTAGGTACCTTAAAGAGAATTAAATTGGTAACTTCGTAGTTGTTAAGCATTTGAAATATAGATGTCAGAAATATCTACGGAAATAAGGCGCCCTTGTATGTGGTCGATTTCTACCAGCATTGCCAAATGTTGAAATACTACATATTGCCAATAAGAGTTCATTGATTTATGTATCATGCGAAACAGAAATATGATTTCAAATAGGATACTCAACATTTCAATTTTTTTACATATATATATATGTAAAATCAAATTATTTTGCATTTAATATAATAACAACACCCAAACATACTGTGTGTCTAAAAAGTCTGGAAACACCCAAATAAAATCGAAACGGATGATTTTTGAGAAAAATGCAAAAACAGGTCAATTAGTGTTTTCAAAAAACTACTAGCTGATGGTATCTGTTTGGAATTTTTGATGACCTTGAAAAAGTTATGATGTCATCAAAAAAATGTAAATGGCAACGTCGCATTTTTAATTTTATTTTTGATAGATCTTTTAATTGTCTAAATGACTAAAAAAATTTTTCATTTTCTTAAGAAAATGACCGAGAAAAATTTAATTACTACTTCGAAAATGGAAAAGTTTGTCTTTAAAAAAAAACATAGTTGGCTTAAAAGTCGATTATTTTTCAAACACATTTTGTTTTATTTGTGACATTCTGTCAAATACGAATTGTACGTAAGTTAAAAAAATCTGTTTAAAAATGGTTTTAAGTGAGAGGGAACGTATTCAAATATTGATGATGATTGGTTTTGGGGATAGGGCCCGTTCAGTTAGAGCAGTTTGCGACTTATTTAATACAGAACATCCGGAGCGTGTCCCAATTAGTATTTCTGCAGAGAGTAAGATTCACAAAAAATATCAAGAAGAAGGCCATGTTCGAGATCGCCCTAGAAGTGGTCGTCCAAAGATCGCAGAAGATACGCAACTCGACGTATTATTGTCAGTAGAGGAAACTCCAAATTCTAGTACACCGCAGCTTGCTCGGGAGTTTAACGTGTCGAAGAGTACAATTGGTAATATTTTCCGGAAAACTAAGTATCATCCCTACAAAATCTGTTTGGTTCATGAGCTGTCTGAAGACGACTTCGACAGGCGTGTACAGTTTTGCGAACAACTGATGCCTATGTGTTATAATGATCCGTTTTTTTTTATCAGAAATATCTTATTCTCAGATGAAGCTACGTTCACATTACATGGGACTGTTAATAGACAAAACTACAGGTACTGGGCACGCCAAAATCCACGCCGGATGAGAGAGGTACGAACTCAGTATCCTCAGAAATTAAATGTATGGGCTGGTTTAATTGGTAACAGAATTATAGGGCTTTTTTCTTCAACGGTAACCTGACGGCGGAAATGTATTTGGATTTTTTACAAAATTATTTAATTCCGTCATTAGCAGAAATATTTCCGAACCATGAAAATCCTAATTTGCCCAGCCAAAGAATTTGGTTTCAACAAGATGGGGCTCCATCCCACTATGCGGGAAATGTTCGGCATTATCTCGAGGATACCTTCCCAAACAGATGGATTGGCAGGAGGGGGGCTATCGAGTGGCCGGCTAGGTCGCCAGATCTAACGCCTATTAATTATTTTTTGTGGGGTCACCTAAAAAATAAGGTATACGCAACTAAACCTGAAAATTTGGAAGACTTGCGTCAACGGATTGAGATTGAATTACGAAGGATCACTCCTGAAATGATAGAAAACGTTCAAAATGAATTTTTTATCGTTTAGGGTATTGCTAAGATGCTCAAGGACAACATTTTGAACATTTATTGTAAGAGTTTTTGCTGATTTCTACGATTAAAATTTCCTTTTGATTTTTCTTTTCAAAATTTTTCTTAAGTAGAATGAAAAATTTTTTGACTGTCGTTTAGACCAGGGGTCTCCAAACTACGGCCCGAGGGCCACATCC
Organism: Amphimallon solstitiale; assembly: GCA_963170755.1. NCBI lineage: Eukaryota > Metazoa > Arthropoda > Insecta > Coleoptera > Scarabaeidae > Amphimallon > Amphimallon solstitiale. The sequence continues at coordinate 84,254,081 of OY720675.1, forward strand.
GGCCCGCGGACAGATTTTGTCCGGCCCGCGGAGAGCTAGCATACTTGAAAACTCCTTTTAGAGAACATATTTTTTATAGCAAATTAAATTTAGTTTACTGAAGTATTCTAATTTTATGTTGAATAATTATTAATATGACATCTACATTGATATGGTCATGGGCTAACTACTCATAACATTGTTGTAGGCTTATTGTTATTGTTTTTGTGATAAGTTGGATAAAGAAACACAGAATTGTAATGAGTAAAGACATGTATAATATGCAGCAAATTTTACTTCAGTATATAATAACTAACAAATTATTGAAATGAATCCAACTAACATTTTATACATTTTAAATAAAAACATAACTTATAACAAGCATAATGACATATGAAATACTAATGAGATTTGTGTAATTGAGATTTTCCACTGACAATAGTTTGTAGTTGTGGACTAATTTTACTTGTACCAATTATTAAAAGAGATTTAAGATGCTCATCAGTTAATTTAGATCTGTAAACATTTTTTGTGTACTTCATTTTGGAGAAGGTCTTCTCACACAAATAAGTAGCACCAAAAACAGAAAACAGCCCACGAGCAAATTTATGCAAATTATCAAATTGTGTCAGTGGAAGACTCTTATAAAATTCCAACAAAGATGAGTTTTGATATTTGTTCTTAATTATATCACTGCATTGTAGATCAATTATTTCCATTTGAAGTTCCGGGGCTAGGGTTTCAATGTCAGTATCAAAAGGATTCTGAAAAATCTTAATTTGATTCGCAATGGCATCAAAGTCCGAGAAACGAGTATCAAAATTTATTTTCAAAGCACTCAAAGTTTCGATTGCAAAATCGATAGGAAACTCAGTCTCAGTAGTGTGGCTGAATATTTCACATGTTTTTAAATGTGAACAACATTTACTTCGTAGTTGTGATTGAAACAGTATCAATTTCTTCCGGAATGATTTGATATTAGTGTATAAATCAGGAAGATGCTGGTTTTCTCATTGCAATCTCAAATTCAGTTCGTTCACATGTTTTGTCAAATCAACATAGAATGCTAACTTCCACAGCCATGCGTTGTTTTGTAATTCAGTAAGAGGGCGATGCGTTTCATTCAAAAAAATTTCGATCACTGCTCGAAGTTCAAAAAAGCGCTGAAGGACTTTCCCACAACTAAGCCAACGTACGGCAGTATGATAAGGTAAGTCATTTTCTCCAATCTCTTCAATAAATTGTCGGAATTGTCGGTGATTCAGCCCAAAAGATCTGATAAAATTAACAGTTGATATGACTGGTTTCTGAACTTCAGACATATCCAAACATTTTCCGCACAAAGACTGTTGATGAATGATACAATGTAAGACTAATGGTTTTAAACCACCGTCATTTTCTACAGCCTTTGACACAAGATCGACCACTCCTTTATCTTTCCCACTCATGTTTTTGCCCCCATCAGTTGTAATACATTTCAAGTTTTTCCATCGAAGGTTCTTTTGATTAATGGCCATTTCAACTCCTTTAAAAATATCTGTACCAGTAGTTGTACCATGAATACTATTCATATCAAGAAGTTCTTCATGCACTTCATAGCTTTTATCTAGTCCTCGAATATAAATCAACACCTGAGCAGTATCTGACACATCCGTTGACTCATCCAAGGCCAAAGAAAACCACTCAACATGTCCATTTTTGTCGAACAGTTGAGAGGATATATTTTCAGCGATGTTTTCTACCCTTCGAGCCACAGTGTTTGCTGACATACTGACACTTTTTAATAAATTTACCTTTTCAGGGCACATTTCTTCGGCTACTGCAATTATGCATTCTTTGATCATTTCTCCATCGGTGAATGGTTTTCCACGTTTTGCAATTTCAAGAGCCACACGAAAGCTGGCACGCGTTGCAGCCTCTTTCTTGTTCAGTTTTGAGTTTTGTAAATGAAGATTGCTGCGATTTCAATCCGCGCTTCATAGCTTCGAATTTTTCTGTCCGCAAATTTCCTGTATATTTTGAGTAATTTTGAAAATGTTTTGTTTCATAATGACGTTTAATGTTATATTCTTTGAGAACGGCTATGCTTTCATTGCAAATCAAACATAGCGCCTTCTTACTGGACTCAATTACGAAATACTGAATGTTCCACTGATCTTTGAATTTTCTGCATTCACTATCAATTTTTCGCTTCTTTTCCATACTACTAAATCACACACAAAAGCAACAATTCAAATCAAAATACTGTTACAAAGATGTCTTAAACTTAAAAACGCACAAACACGTTTTAAGGAGGTACGCACTATTTTATTTCACAACAGTGTCATAGGAACTGACTTGTGGTTGCGCCACTAGCCTTCTTATATATTCCAATTACTGCCATCTAGAAGTGAGTGGAAGACACCAGAACTTTCTCGAACCAACGAGATTATTCTGTACGTGCTATTAGCGCCATCTGTTAGCGATAGAAGGTACTACCTATTTCCGCTTGTGTCCACCAGATGTCGTGTCACGTTACTCCTCATGGCTCGTACTCTACGACTAATCTAGAAATTACAGATAATGACAGGAAAATTAATAATATGCAGTGTTGTCGTTTTGCAGCCTTTTTTAAACGTTGCGTACTTTTTCGGACTTTTTTTTCATCAGTGGACTATTTCACTTTTTACCACCGGCAACAATGATAATATGGTTTTGGCCCTCGGAACTTACTGGAGTAATCAGTATGGCCCTAAGGCTGGAAAGTTTGGAGACCCCTGGTTTAGACAATTAAAAGATCTATCAAAAATAAAATTAAAAATGCGACATTGCCATTTAAATTTTTTTTTGATGACATCATAACTTTTTCAAGGTCATCAAAAATTCCAAACTGATACCATCAGCCAGTAGTTTTTTGAAAATACAAATTGACCTGTTTTAGCATTTTTCTCAAAAATCATCCGTTTCGATCTTATTTGGGTGTTTCCAGACTTTTTGGACACACAGTATATGGTAAATATATTTATTAACAAAAATTTTGAAATTTCAATGGTAAGTATCATTAAGAACGTGCAATAAAATATAAGCTATTTCTGTTTTCACTAAACTTGATAAGGCTATTTTACGACTGAAATAAATGTTTTTTTTATCATTTTCATTACCATTAATAGGTTTTGGTATTGACTGGTCGAAAATATCGAGTCGCAGTCATCCAGAGCTTATTCGTAGACATTGTTTATGCGGTTTAATTCTATTTACCGCAGTGTTGTCACAATAAGGTCCGGTTTTTTATTATTAAAATACTCGGTTAACTAATTATTTGTTAGACTAATCATTGTTTACTTCGAATTGTCGATTTTCGATACTAATAAATACATCGCCTATCTAGATAGTCAAAGGATATTTTTTACAAAGTTGGAAACATATATATGCTATTTATTTCATCTGCATTACATACTGCAACTGTAATTTGTTCTAATATTATTGGCGACATTTTCTTCATTGACTTTGTTCTTTGGACTATTTTTATTTATTTTTTTAAGCCTGTATCGTGTATAATTAGAAATTTCATAAGTAACTTATAGTATACGATAATAGTAAAAAGCATAAAATAAATAATTGAAATGGAAGAAAAAAGAAATAAGTGAAATGTACGGGCGGAGAGGTCTAGTTGTCTCATGGACCAGTTGTCACATCAATCCGATCTCCATCTTTAAGCATTGGTTAGAACCAGCATCACACGTCTTGGTTCCCTCCATGATCACATGGAGTAGCGCGCAAAATATCATAGCGTACATTAGTGAATTTTAAGTAAAATTATTGTCGATAGGTATTTTTTTATAAAATTATTAAACTTCTTATACCTCCTTTAAATTGCATTGGCCAATTTTAATATATACATTGATGGTCGTTTCTTGTAGTTTTGCGATATAAACATATTTTGAGTTTATGGGATTGGGTTTATTTCTTTCTCCATCAAGAATCAATCGCCGACATGAAGTGCGACAACTAGCCCCGTTTCAAATAAGATTTTGGTTTACAAACACAATAAAAGTTTGCAAACGATACAATGCCAAGCAATAGAAAACGGATCGTATTGAGAGCCGTAAACGAAGTTAAAGACTGTAAATCCATTAGGAGCATAACAAAAGAGTATGGTACCAACTATGGAATCCTAGCTAGATAATATAAGTCAAGTTTTTAAAGTCAACCAAGAATCTTAGTTAGGTTCGTATTTGATAAATCCCTGTGAATTCTGAAAATTTGTTTTTGAATACACAACTGCTCTAGAAAGGAAAATTCTACAGACTTGGATTACTAACAAGATGGCTGGAATCGATTGGTTCAAAGTATTCATGAAAACACAGTTAATTGATGTGTCGGCGTTTTTTCAAAACTTAATCACAGTTTGGAATTGGTATCATTTTGGCATAAATGATATATGGAATGCTGACGAAACTAGCATCACGACTTTGCAGAATCCTCACCATATGGTTGCCAGACAGGGGTAAAGCAAGTAGGCTCTATTACCTCAGCAGAGCTACGAATTTTTGGGCAACTTTCCTCGACATTCTAAATGCAGGAAAGAACACCCATAAAAAAATACGAGTACATTATGCTAAGCTTAACATTTTGATAAAACTATTTGTTGATCAGATATTCGAAAATTGTGATTGCCGCTTTCGATTCGCATTACATGATAGTACCTACTCGATATAGGAACATGGTATTACTGGAACGCCATCAATCCTCAGCGTATCAAACGCGAGCATATTAAAATGCACATAACAACATCAACATCTAGTAGAGCAGGCCTATTATAATAACGATAAGTTTTTTTTGGCTGTGGCTGCTAAGCATATTATATATATGTATGTGAATGTGAGAGGGCATCTTTCTTCTTTTTTGTTAACAATGTCCTTTTGTAATTTCTGAGATAATCACTATAGAAGCAAACAGCGGTCAAATAAAAAACTGCGAACGTTGTTGTTCTATGCACCCAAAAATTCGTACATTCAATAAAGGCTGGAATGGGGCCCGACTGCCTGAGTAAATTGTTAAAGAAAGTCGGTAAACATTTATGTTTAATTTATAAAAGCATCGATATTAGTTATCAAAATGTATTATTCTCATGAAGCGTTAATAAATATGATTTACATTTTGGGTGAATCTGAAAGAAATTCTTTGGTAGCATCCAGACTTTATGCACAGCGATACCTTGATAGATGTCAACCAAACCGAGACCTTCGAAAGTATAAAGGAACGGTTCGAACGGACAGAAAGTATTGAATATCAAAAAAAAGAGTGGGCAAAGTCAATAACTGGTGAGGATAATACTTTTATGGTACTTGGTATAGCCGAACACCCCCATATTACTAGTACGAAAAATAGTCGTGAGTTAGATGTAAGTCAAATTTGAGAATCCAGAATAATTAGGAAATATGTAATTCATCCATATCATATTCATAAACAGGGTTAGGTGAAAGAAATTTTCAGAATCGCTTACGTTTTTGTCAATGGGCAGTAGATAAATTAGAAGAACAGTATGACTTTCTCAATTTTTTATTGTTTACTGACGAAGCTGCATTCTATAAAAATGGATACGTTAATCGTCATAATGTTCGTTATTATAACAGATAAAAACCTTCACTTTATCAGACCCGCAAACTTTCAAAATCGTTTGTCATTAAATGTGTTGGGAGAAATAGTGGGCAGTTACATAATTGGACCTTACTTTTTTGATGGAAACGTTAATAGAGAAGTGTATCTTTGGTAAAACCGGAAGTGTTTCAGAGCTTAAAGTATTTTTAAAATATGCGCCCCAAGCAACCATGAATCTTCTACAATTTTTTTTCTGTTATTAAAACACAAAAAAGCAATCGAAGAAGCAGCTATTAATGACTCTCCCTGTATATGTTTCAATAATATTGTTTTATATTATCTCAAATAAACAATGTCTATTATAGTTATCATTTTTACAAGCCTGACCAAAAATTCTATATTACATCCAATTGGCATTTACTTATTGAAAATAGGTAGTTTTTCCAATAAACCAAAATAAGTAGAAATACAATTAACAACAATTAAGTTTAAACTCATATTTTCTTAAACGCGATTAGATGGTTGATAAAGATCACAATGGTTGCCATATTTCTTATAAAATTTGGCAACTACAATTGATTTCAACCAAAAAAAAATTTTCTGTAATGTAAAAGCCCCTAAAATATCACTGGGATATCGGTAAATTAGCGACATAGAATACATGTACCTACTAAATGGATCTAGCTTTTTATAGTATAACATTGCAGGTTTGTATTCAATCCAAGCATTAAAGTCACCCTTAAGGCGAATCGGGACGGCCAAGGGTGCGAGAGGGATGTAGATATCGGAAAAGTAATTAGCGATTTCTGAAGAAACGGTACAACCGATTTTCAAATTTTAAACTGCATACTTCTTAAAATATTGCTTGAAAATGCGCCAATGTTTTAATTTTTTAATTTTTGGTTTGATGAAAAAAATAAAAAAAATATATTTGTAAAAAAAAAAAATTAAAAATCGTGAACACAAATTTCTTAATAACAAAACTTTTTTTTATAAATTTCGGCAAATAATAATGCCCGAAACAGAAAAATGCATTTTCCTTTGAAAATCATTATGCCGACAGTCCGCTGGATTCTGTTACAAAAAGTGTATAAGTGTATACGTGGGACGTAACATTTTCTGTATTTGATTGACATTTTTAATTGTAAGTTGATATTCAGAAAGCGTCAATTTTAATTCAGATAAGTCAGTTGAGTTTCCGAAAAGAGCAAATGAAATTCAGATATCAAATGTAATTCAGAAATAATCAGTTTTAATTTTGAACCTATAATTTTGGCAATGAAATAATATGCTAGTGTATAGGACGATAAGTGTTCATTTTGTGAATAATAGAAGTACTCTAGGTTGACCTTCTTGTATATTTTTATCGTTTGCACTGTGTGCTGAAATAAAATGCTGCATAATCTCTTTTTGAATTATATTTGATGGTATTTTCTAAATTACAATTAATGGATGATTTCTGAAATACAATTTTCTCTATCTGAATTACAAGTGTTAATTTCAGAACAAAAATATCGTTTCCATGACACCAGTGTCAAATGTTACTTTTAACACTGGTGGCATAAGATGACATTTTTTACTCTGACAACAATCGTTAAAATTCCTACTTTGAACAACTTTATTATATTTTTCTACGACACTAATTCAGAAATTAAAAAATATTAATAAGAAAGATGATCCACTTGTGAAAAAAAAACATGGCAAACAATCGGTTGTTTTTTTTATAAACATTTATTAATAATGAAAATAAAGGTGATCTACCGGCAAAATTTCTGTATTATATCTTGAAAATGTTTGCTTGGTTCTCTAATCGTTATACTCCTACATGTTCGTGGGTCTATGATTTCAGGTAAAACCGCTTTTTCTAAACAAAATTTCAACTTTGGAAACAATATTTTGTTTCAAAATTCATCATCAAGCAAAATCCTCTCGATGTAAATGTCTTTAGGGGTCCACACAATAAAATCACAATATTTCCTACCGGTGACATGCAATTGCCCTTGCACCTGATAATAATAATTATGTGATTTTTTCAATCGAGTACTTTCGTCCAAACAAAAACCATTAATCGTTTTAATTGCCTCAACGACTGACAAGATTTCTGCCGCCGTTGGACATTTAACCTCGACGATACATCCACTGTCGGTTAGTCCATCTGGAGACGCTGCTAAATAGCCATGGTCTAGATCAGGGGTCTCCAAACTACGGCCCGAGGGCCACATCCGGCCCGCGGACAGATTTTGTCCGGCCCGCGGAGAGCTAGCATACTTGAAAACTCCTTTTAGAGAACATATTTTTTATAGCAAATTAAATTTAGTTTACTGAAGTATTCTAATTTTATGTTGAATAATTATTAATATGACATCTACATTGATATGGTCATGGGCTAACTACTCAACTCATAACATTGTTGTAGGCTTATTGTTATTGTTTTTGTGATAAGTTGGATAAAGAAACACAGAATTGTAATGAGTAAAGACATGTATAATATGCAGAAAATTTTACTTCAGTATATAATAACTAACAAATTATTGAAATGAATCCAACTAACATTTTATACATTTTAAATAAAAACATAACTTATAACAAGCATAATGACATATGAAATACTAATGAGTTGTGGACTAATTTTACTTGTACCAATTATTAAAAGAGATTTAAGATGCTCATCAGTTAATTTAGATCAGTAAACATTTTTTGTGTACTTCATTTTGGAGAAGGTCTTCTCACACAAATAAGTAGCACCAAAAACAGAAAACAGCCCACGAGCAAATTTATGCAAATTATCAATTTGTGTCAGTGGAAGACTCTTATAAAATTCCAACAAAGATGAGTTTTGATATTTGTTCTTAATTATATCACTGCACTGTAGATCAATTATTTCCATTTGAAGTTCCGGGGCTAGGGTTTCAATGTCAGTATCAAAAGGATTCTGAAAAATCTTAATTTGATTCGCAATGGCATCAAAGTCCGAGAAACGAGTATCAAAATTTATTTTCAAAGCACTCAAAGTTTCGATTGCAAAATCGATAGGAAACTCAGTCTCAGTAGTGTGGCTGAATATTTCACATGTTTTAAAATGTGAAAAACATTTACTTCGTAGTTGTGATTGAAACAGTATCAATTTCTTCCGGAATGATTTGATATTAGTGTATAAATCAGGAAGATGCTGGTTTTCTCCTTGCAATCTCAAATTCAGTTCGTTCATATGTTTTGTCAAATCAACATAGAATGCTAACTTCCACAGCCATGCGTTGTTTTGTAATTCAGTAAGAGGGCGATGCTTTTCATTCAAAAAAATTTCGATCACTGCTCGAAGTTCAAAAAAGCGCTGAAGGACTTTCCCACAACTAAGCCAACGTACGGCAGTATGATAAGGTAAGTCATTTTCTCCAATCTCTTCAATAAATTGTCGGAATTGTCGGTGATTCAGCCCAAAAGATCTGATAAAATTAACAGTTGATATGACTGGTTTAAGAACTTCAGACATATCCAAACATTTTCCGCACAAAGACTGTTGATGAATGATACAATGTAAGACAGCCTTTGACACAAGAGCGACCACTCCTTTATCTTTCCCACTCATGTTTTTGCCTCCATCAGTTGTAATACATTTCAAGTTTTTCCATCGAAGGTTCTTTTGATTAATGGCCATTTCAACTCCTTTAAAAATATCTGTACCAGTAGTTGTGCCATGAATACTATTCATATCAAGAAGTTCTTCATGCACTTCATAGCTTTTATCTACTCCTCGAATATAAATCAACACCTGAGCAGTATCTGACACATCCGTTGACTCATCCAAGGCCAAAGAAAACCACTCAACATGTCCATTTTTGTCGAACAGTTGAGAGGATATATTTTCAGCGATGTTTTCTACCCTTCGAGCCACAGTGTTTGCTGACATACTGACACTTTTTAATAAATTTACCTTTTCAGGGCACATTTCTTCGGCTACTGCAATTATGCATTCTTTGATCATTTCTCCATCGGTGAATGGTTTTCCACGTTTTGCAATTTCAAGAGCCACACGAAAGCTGGCACGCGTTGCAGCCTCTTGTTCAGTTTTGAGTTTTGTAAATGAAGATTGCTGCGATTTCAATCCGCGCTTCATAGCTTCGAATTTTTCTGTCCGCAAACTTCCTGTATATTTTGAGTAATTTTGAAAATGTTTTGTTTCATAATGACGTTTAATGTTATATTCTTTGAGAACGGCTATGCTTTCATTGCAATCAAACATAGCGCCTTCTTACTGGACTCAATTACGAAATACTGAATGTTCCACTGATCTTTGAATTTTCTGCATTCACTATCAATTTTTCGCTTTTTTTCCATACTACTAAATCACACACAAAAGCAACAATTCAAATCAAAATACTGTTACAAAGATGTCTTAAACTTAAACACGCACAAACACGTTTTAAGGAGGTACGCACTATTTTATTTCACAACAGTGTCATAGGAACTGACTTGTGGTTGCGCCACTAGCCTTCTTATATATTCCAATTACTGCCATCTAGAAGTGAGTGGAAGACACCAGAACTTTCTCGAACCAACGAGATTATTCTGTACGTGCTATTAGCACCATCTGTTAGCGATAGAAGGTACTACCTATTTCCGCTTGTGTCCACCAGATGTCGTGTCACGTTACTCCTCATGGCTCGTACTCTACGACTAATCTAGAAATTACAGATAATGACAGGAAAATTAATAATATGCAGTGTTGCCGTTTTGCAGCCTTTTTTAAACGTTGCGTACTTTTTCGGACTTTTTTTCATCAGTGGACTATTTCACTTTTTACAACCGGCAACAATGATAATATGGTTTTGGCCCTCGGAACTTACTGGAGTAATCAGTATGGCCCTAAGGCTGGAAAGTTTGGAGACCCCTGGTCTAGATGAACAAATAAACCACAATCTGTGACTTTTTCTGTTGGTCGTTCAATATACGTTCTCATAGCAATTTTTTCATTAACTTTTATTGTTACAGATGGACTTTTTCCTACTGTTTTTCCCCCCATTGTTTCGTAGCGCCACTTGGGGCCCATTAGATAAACAAGTCCAACACCCTATACACGAATAGTGTACGATCTTCTTTTTCACTGATTAACTTGTTTCCTCCCAGCAAATTTTGCAACTAGAAATATAAAATTCTCAGCATAATTGCTTGTACTTTTGGTAACAAGCTGGTGAGCTTTTGGGATAACAGGCTTGAGGCATTCTCGAATGTATTTAAATGCTTGAAGCTCATAATCCTCTAGTACACCTTTATCGGACGTCGATGTTCAGAAATATCTTGTGCAATTTTTGTGCATACCGAATACATGTAGGTATCTATATTATTACCTGGAACATATTGCATTCGGTATATACTGAGAAGGAATCTATACGTGCTATAATATTTTGTACATTCGGATTGTGGGAAGTTACTGGAACAGATGCTAAGTCCAAATTCGGTTTAGAAGCACTATAATATAGGTAATGACAAAATAATACAAATAATAATAATAATAATAATAAGTAACTAGGTATACATTTTTTACAATAAAACTTTGGTTTTAGAAGAAGCCTTTTTTCCTTCTGCGTTTAGGCAAAGATGCTTTTTCCCTTTTGAAAAATGTCTATAATCCATTTTCAAATGTACAGTAGGTACTGGGTAAATACAAATAACAGTACTAGTTTGAGTAACCAAACAAAATAATATCCAAAATCAGGAACTAAAAAAAATTAGAATAATTTCAAGAGACACTATGACACAATAACACGCTATTGCGACAATTGAAGCATGATGTGGAAAGAAATATAATCGGAATTCATTTTGGGGTGGAATTTTTGTTTACAGACACGATGTCATTGATGGTATTCCCGGCATTGCAGTTTCAACAATCATGCTGTGTTTTAAATATTGTGTTTAGTAGAGATAAGAATCAAATTTCCGGGTGAGTGGGGTGGTTTGTTTGATATTTTTATCGCCGTACATGCAAAAAGTCAGTTCTTGGAAAACCAAACTCTAAAAGAATTAGGCACCTGTTCTATACTAAATAAAATATAGGTAGAGAAAAGTAATATTTAATGCTTAACTTTATTTAAATCTTCAATTTGTAAACGACTTTCATATGGAAGGTAGTGTTTTAGTAACCGAAGCTATACATCCTGAAATATTAATTATTATTAGTTTAATTTTATTTTAGTAGCATTGAATCGTCGTTTTTAGTTCGTACTTTAGTCATGTCGGTTGCCCAAACGATTCAACCATATTTTGGTATTCGTAGTTAACAAAAATATATCCAGTTACTTAATATTAAATTTAGAATTTATTTGTGGCTTAAAAAAGTTTGCAAATCAACACTTTTGTGTCTTTACCAGTCGTTAAAGTCACTACTCCAACAATAGTTTTATTGGAAATATTAATATTTGTATTGTTCGATGGCTTCACTACTACATTAATTAATTAGGTGACTTGCTTTTACGCCAAATCGGTCAACCGAAAGCAAATTAATTACTATATTTATACTAGACCGTATTAAATTCATTTTCGTTGAAAAAAGTATATCAGAAGATATTATAAATATAAAAGAGACAATCATTATCCCGATTTGTCTCTATACGTCATCGCACGAGTCTCTCTGTGATGCACCGATTTAGTATTGTATGAATAGCGCGCTTGTGTGGTAAGTATACACGTCACATGTACCCAGTGCATTGATTATGTATAAGAAGATAGTCCAAGTCCATTGACAATCAAAATAGTTACAAATGTCAGCGGAAGATGTCGCCTAACTATCCAAACACGAAAAATTGCAATTTCGCGCGTGACTGCAATCAAGTTTAAAACCAACTCGTTGCGCTATCTACGAAGGAATAGTTCGTGTGGCTGCGTATTGAGAACGATTCATTTTAGCTCTGTCAAGTTGCTCCCCCCCCCCCCCCGCAGTTTCAATTTATATAGTATAAAATGGGTATCAATTGTGCTCCATTTGTGCTCAATTGTGCCGTTATTAGTTTAATTTGTTTTTCAAAAAAAAGATCGAAAGTGAATATCATTCAACAACAGTAGTAGAAAGATGTGATAATTTTATGGAGCACATTCTTCTTGAGAATAATTACTTATCAAAAAAGTGCTTGGGTTATTACAATTTTAATAAAAGATTATTTTGTTAAGATTTATTTACTTTTATTTATGTTCTATATAATATTGCATGAGGATACACCATCTCACTATCATTGCAGTCTACTTTGCGTTGCAGTCTACTTTGCGTTGCAGTAAATGATCTTAGACTTCCCATTTTTCGTTAATTCTGAAAGAGTATGCTTTAAAATGGCCACTGACGTTCTGCTCGACGACTCCAAGGGGCCCAGAGTAAGCGATAAGGCCGCCTAGGTCATATTTAATGTCATCAGTAGTAATGGTCTTTGGTATATTATTATCAGCGTCATAATGTTATTTCGGATAGTTACTTCTATCAACATGTACTGCTTGTTGTAGTATTCAATTTTTGTTGTTGTCGCACTTACAAATTCAGTTTTTACGCAGATGTTGCGTCTGTCAGTTCTTTTTTTAAAAAATCTCTGAAAACAGACGAGCACAAATAAAATTAATAATGGCATAATTGAGCACAATTGCTCGTGTGTGTGTGTGTGTGTGTGTGTGTGTGTGTGTGTGTGTGTGTGTGTGTGTGTGTGTGTGTGTGTGTGTGTGTGTGTGTGTGTGTGTGTGTGTGTGTGTGTGTGTGTGTGTGTGTGTGTGTGTGTGTGTGTGTGTGTGTGTGTGTGTGTGTGTGTGTGTGTATGTGTGTGTGTGTGTGTGTACGCGATCATTTAAATTCTAAATTATAGCAGGCGGGATTTTTTTTATCAGGTTGTCCAGAATGTCAATTATTGATTAATTAACATTTTGAAACGTCACTTTGACAATTCAAATTGTAAATTAGTACTTATATACCAACTTAATTTAAATTTCACAGCCTGCTCTAATTTAGAATTTAAATGATCGCGATGTACTATGTAAATTGTAAGTCGGGGACGCCAACTTGACAGAGCTCAATTTAGATACTGACACTTATTCCCTGACATAATTTACTTTACTGTTTTTGCTTGTTGAAATAACGAATTATTTTAGGCTACTAACTGGAATTCGAATAACATGAATATACGAAGGTGGGTCAATATGTCCGTGACTTTTTGAATTTCGCGCCTCTTAACTGAAAGGGCAACACTGCTCCTGTCAACAGACATCTGCCAGTTGACTCCTGTCAAAATTTGAACAAGCCGCGTCATTTAGTTTGTGTGTGACAACCATTAATAGCAGACTACAGCGTGATTTGAGGAGAAAATGGAAAAATGTGAATTTCGTGTGCTCATTAAGCTTTATTTTTTTGCGGAAAAAACCATCACTCAAACCAAGCTTGATAAATACTCTGGGAACTCTGCACCATCAATTTCAATGGTAAAAAAGTGGTTTACTGAATTTCCTTGTGGCCGTACAAACACGGAAGATACCGAACATTCTGGACGCCCAGTAGAGGTCTCTACACCCGAAACAATTAAAAAAATTCACGATATGGTGTTGGCCGATCGGAGATTGAAAGTGCGAGAGATTGTGGAAGCCATAGGCATATCACATGGCTACGAATTGCTCCCTCATCCGCCTCATTCTCCGGATTTAGTCCCGAGTGACTATTTCTTGTTTGCAAACCTAAAGAAATGGCTCGGCGGAAAGAGATGTGACTCCAACTATGGATTATTTTTTGGAAAGGATAAAAAAATTAGAGAAACGTTGGACAAAGTGTAGAGAGCTCAGAGGACACTATGTTGTAAAATAGAATGATTTTTTATCCAAAAACCTGTTTCATTCAAAAAGTCACGGACATATTGACCCGCCCTCGTGTATACGAAATTTAATCTATGGCGGTTTTCATAGTTTTGGAGTACAGTACTTTATAGAAATCTAAAATTTACAAGGCACAATAGGAATATTTAATAGTCAATGCAATAGAAGAGGGTTATACGTCTTTACAAGGTATTACTATTATCTAAATTTTATCTATAACTATTTTCATATTCATAACATTGTTTTTGTGTACTATGAATGAAGCAAGACCTTTATTATTAGTTGGACGATGTATTTTATACAAATATATCTATAATGCATAAAACGAATATAAAATGGACAATGCATTATCGGAATATACTAAATGTAATCGAAGCAAATATTAACTCACAAGGGTTCGTAGTATAAGGGAAAGCGTCTTCACAAAAGAATCAATTGTAGACAAATATCCATTTGCGAAAAACAAACAGTATTTGAAATAATGTGCTGATTATAAGAAACACAAATAAAGTAATAATAGATACAAAAAACATATTTATAAATACGTTATATGTTAGTGTACTTATATACATAACGAAAAAACATACAAATAATAGTATATTACATACCAAGGATGAGAAGATGACTATTATTGCCCGAGTGGCGAGATTAAATTCCGAGGCGCGCAGCGCCGAGGAATTTAAGCCACAAGGGCAATAATAGTCTTCTCAACCGCAGTATGTATACTATTTTTTGTACCAGTAGTCTAATTGGATCTTGAAACCTTAATAATTATGAATAAATTTACTCATACATGTAAGAATTCCTTTGTAATAAAACTTCATTTAAACAAATAAGTAGGCTATATTTTGATGTTGACAAATAAGTTTTGACATAAATGCTGAAAGTAAAAGTCAAGAAGTAGGTATTTATTAGATTATTTTTCATTCCATTTATAATATCTGAAGAGTTTAGATTACACCACCTGCAATGCGCGAGATTGCTTCCGCATATATCTAAACACTTATACATAAAAACATATACAGAATTTTAAAAATCGTGTAATTCCAAAAATACAGTAATAACTTCTCAAAACGTACTTCCATTAAACACACAACATTAAAAAGCCTCGACTTTATGGACCCATTATTCAATATTGAAAGCTACACTTGGCTTAACAGAGAATATTAACATATCAAAATATTTTAAATTAGTTGCCTTTTTAAAAAGATAAAATGAAAATTATAAGCTCAAAAAGTCATTAGTATTTACTAGAGGAAATTATAAAATTCCTTACTGAGGCACCCGATACATGTTACATTGCAACTAAGGTAGTATGTTTATATATTAATACTTCAAAATTATTGACAATTTATAACCCTGTAGACTGCTCTTGTAATTGGTGTTGCTGGTGCATGCCGAAGTGATGAGTTGTGTAATTTATTAATTTCTGATGTCATCATGAAAGCCGATTTAATTATTATTCACATCTGCAATAGCAAAAATGGTTCGTCTCTAAAGTTTGTAATAATGGAGCCACTTTGGATCAAAATAATTAAAAACTATTTAAAAATTAGACCAATTCCAGATATAGCAAAATTCTTTATTAGTGTATGTAATGGTAAATGTACTAGATAAAACATTGGACATAACACAATAGGACAGATGCCAAAAGAAATTGCCCTTCCGTAGAACCTAGGCTACACTTTTAGCTGTCAATGGTGGTAATATCCTTCAGTTAAAACAACATGGTACATGGTGGTTGGAAATCTAGTGTAGCTGAAAGTTATATCGAAGATTCCCTAGAAATAAAAAAAAAATAGCATATATGTTACAAGGTCTACCTACATTTACTTACACACGATATGAACCAAATTCCATCAACATCAGCAGTACAATCAGGCTCTATTTCAACTGAAGATATCGTAAATACTTATGGAATTAACACAATTAACAATACTGTCATTAATGTGCCCACAGCTCTTAATCAGAATTGAACCATCAATAAATGTGACATGCCATAATTGTACTATCAATTTTTATAAATAAATTAAAATTCTTTACATCTGTAATAGGTAGTTACGTTATATTGTTTCCATATTATGTTGTTACATAACCTTAAAATACAGTTTTATGTAAAGAAAGTAAAATATCTTTACATCTATAATAGTTACCTGTTAGGATATTTTTTCCAATTATACTTCTGTCATACATATTTTGCTATTGTTAAAATACTGTTAGTTATTTTACCTTAGAGGTCGAGCATTTATAAGTTTTAGAGTATGATTTGTGGTATAAATCTAAATAAAAATAAACTGCAATGAATTTGACGGTTGACAACTTGACATACATACATGCTACTGCGATTGCATGGTTGCGGCATTCCCTTTATTTGTTTTCATTATCTCCCTAGGTCAATAATAGCCTCATTATTTACCTCTTATTAGTTCCAGGTCGTGAAATGTCATTTCGTGGCGCTTTGTTATGTGTAAAAATGCTATGATTTTTTACTACTGGTACAAAAAAGTATTATATCTATGCCTTCTTTCTTCGGCAATGCCCGACTCCGACGTTTTCAGATATATGTATATTTATTGTGTTTATAAATGGCTTTGTCGTAGAGTGGAACGTAAATAAAATATTTTTTAATACTATTAGTGTAGGTATACACATTTTATTAATGACACTGCGCAGTATATGATCAGAATTATTTTTATTACCTATATAAAAATTAAATTAAATTTATTTACTTTATTTTACAGCGTCATCTGTTTACTGAAAACCCAAAACTAGGAATTTATTATGTTGGTTAACGGTTTAAATCTCAACTACCTTGAAAATTACCCCCACCACATGTGGACACTTTGACGACTAGCGCCCCACTGGTGGTGACATCCAAAATGTTGATTTTAGGCGCAACCTTTTTCTTATGGACTTGGACTATCTTCTTATACATAATCAATGACCCAGTAGAATTAACTGGGTGCATGTGACGTGTATACTTACCATATTCTATTATAGTATTCACTCTAAACATGTACAGCTTTGTGGATCCAGACTGCAATACCTTATGGCAAAGTTAACAACATAGTTTTGGCAATGAATGCATCATTAATTACTAAACCTAACTTTGTCACAGACCTATCCAACGCAATTAATTGATTTATTTGATGAATAAAAATCGAAAACTTGTCTTCTTCTTCCTAATCTTTTATTTAAGACAAAATATTGTTTTTTGCTATATTAAACCCCCTGGCATATCGATGTCCAACAGTCATGTCACCTTTTTAGTTGCAAGCTGCGAGGTCTTCTAAAATTTAGTACGTGGACTCTCCAATATCCACACTTTGATCGCATGAATCGCACAATATAAGCCATCTTCAGTTCTTTCCGCATCACCGAACTTCTTATCTGATCTCGTGGAATTCTTCACTTAATTCTTTTTAGTGTTCTCATGTTGGTTGCTTTGGGTATCCCTTTGGTTTTGAATGCTTTCACTCCAGTCTCTGATTTTATATTCTTATCGGTTTCACTACAGTCTTGTAGTTAAAGTTTTCTCGGTGTGGACATATATCTATTCTTCAAGACCATACCCTAAAGTATTATAATATTTTAGAGCCCTTGCTAATTTGTGCTCTGTCTTCCTGATATATAGCTTTGCAGCTAGAAACGTCAACTCCGAAATATCCACAATGCATATGGGACGATAATTTATAGCTAATTTCCATCTGACTAGATTTTTCCATACCACTAATGTTTACCGTCCGATCAGTCTGCTATCTGCAACTAGTAAAATAGCAGAAAAAGTAATCCTGCCAAAATTGGTACAGCACTCCACAGAACACCACGTTATTCCTGAAGAGCAACATGGAGTCAGAAAACATCACTCCACCATTATGCAGCTTTCCAGGGTAACAGAGTATATCCATGACGGCTTTTATAAAAACCAGACAACAGCAGCAGTATTCCTAGATGTATCCAAGGCCTTCGACAGGGTGTGGCATCAGGGTCTTTTATACAAACATATGCATATAGGCTACCCCAATTATCTAATCAAAATCATTCAGTCTTTCTTATATCGCAGAAAATTCTCGGTACAACTTCAAAATTCAACTTCCTCACCCAGAATCCTCACCGCCGGAGTTCCCCAACTTTCACCGCATCTGTATGCAATTTTTACCTCAGACATTCCCAAGACCCCAAAAACTCTTTTGGCGACATACGCTGATGACACAGCTATCTTAGCAACGTCAATTAATCCTACCGCTGCTATCTCAACCCTACAAACTGCCATAGATAAACTCATAACCTGGTGCCATACCTGGCGAATAGGAATAAACGGAGATAAGACCCAAGTCATCATCTTCCGTAGGAAAATAAAGCCGTTTCGAGGAAACATCTATATCGACCATATAGAAACACCTTGGTTACCACGCGTGAAGTACTTAGGGATTCACCTGGACAGAAGTATTAACATACTCATATCACCTTCAAACTACCTTAAAGAAGACAAAAATGGGCAGGGGCAGCCTCTGGCCACTCCTGGGCTCCGCCAGCACCCTCGATCCGAAACTAAAATTAAGAATTTACAAACAAATCCTAAGACCCATGTTAACCTATGGATCACAGATATGGAAACACGCAGCTCCGACTCATATAAAATCATTACAAATATTTCAATATATTTCCCTCAGGATGGTCCTGAAAGCCCCCTGGTATATAAGAAACTCGCAAATACACAATCATAATAATAATAATAATAATCTTTATTACCCAACAGGCTAATTTTGCTTCAAAATGTAATGATAGCTCACTAAGCATATCAAACGCTTGTACATCATTTTTTTCAAAACAAAATTGTTTTAGTTTTTTTAGTTCCCGTAAACCATCTTTATACGATACTATTCTTTTCTCATAATCATTAGTTCTAGGAATTTCTATTTCATGTTCTTCATCATCACTGTTTTGACTTTCGTTTTCTAAATTATCGGGCAAAATATGGTCTGGATTATCGTCTTCTGTATACAAATTGGCGTCAATATTTATAAATTCCTGTACATCATTACTTCCTAATTTTCCCATTAGCGTACACATTTCAGCCACTTTAGATAAAGGAATTTCATCTTCAGGATCAAATTGATCACTTTCAAACTCCTCATTTACTTCTTGAAATCCTGTTTGCTTGAAACAATTTTTAATTGTATCAGATGAGACATCATCCCATTCTTTTTTAATAAAATTAATCGCATCTAATACGCTAATAGAATTGGTTAAATTTAGAATCAGAACTCTCAAACTGCGATAAGATGTGTTTTAGTATTAAATGTCCGTACCAAGATTTGAACATTTTTATAATGCCTTGATCTAGCGGTTGGCAGTAAGTTGTCGTATTTGGCGGTAAGAAAACGCGTTTAAGATTTTACAACTGTACGTCCTTAGGATGGGCAGCTGCATTGTCCAAAAAGAATAAAACTTTTCTGTTTTGATCGATCATTTTCCAATCAAATTCACTCGACCACTCTGTCATAATAGAATTAGTCATCCAAGCCTTTTGTTATTTGAATACCATTGGACTGGAAGAAGAGCAATACTAATATTTTTAAATGCGCGAGGACGTGCTGATTTTACGATAACCAACAGTTTTTCTTTCTCCCCTGCCATATTCTCACAGTGCATTATAGCTAATCTTTCTTTCGATAACTTGCCGCCCACACATTTTTGTCTTTTAATGCCATCGTCTTTGTTGGTAGTGCCCGAAAAAATAACCCTGTTTCGTCCAAATTATAAATATCGCAGGGTTGGTACCCTTTAGTTATTAACGGCAACCTGTTTATGAAAGCTTCGACATCTTCTTGATTTGCGCTAGCGGCTTCGCCAGATATCATGCGGTAATGAATATTATGTCGCTTCTTGAATTTATCTAGCCATCCAGTAGAAGCGGAAAAATTACAATTGCCTAAATAATTTCTCAGCAATTTCCTTGGCTTTATACTTCATTAGTACCCCTGATACAGGCATATTCTTATTTCTAGCTTGCACAAACCATTCGTATGTTAACTGGTCTATTTTGAGGCCTTCAGTTTCAAAAAATCGCCTTTTAATTCCACTGTTGTCATTTGTTTACCACTGCTTTAGCTATTCATATTTGTTTGTTATTATTCGCGTGGCTTGTGTTTTGCCAATATTAAATCTTTTCTTTCAGCGTTAAAGTATTCCCTTTTTTTTGATATTGTTTTCTACAATAATTAAAATACGTACATAGTTCATATGAATTATGCCATAAAAACAATTTAAGACTTACCATTTTCTACAGAGAACGTAACAAATATGTATTCAAATACATACATATATATTTTCACACAACACATCCAGACGAAGATGACTTGCGAACTAAACAAATATCTATACTGTTCAAATTAAATCATCGACGAAGGCAGGGGATTTACCGGACAGAATTACTACGTCGCGATTCTCGCGTCCGTTTAATGGAAACTTTGCGGTCCAAAAGCAGCGAAATAACTGTCCGCGCCCGTTCAAAGAAGTGTCCGCATAAGAGAAACCAGTTTATTAGAAATTCCCTACTAATAAATTCGGGACCGGATAAAATGTCCGTTTAAGGGAAGTGTCCGGCTAATAGAGGTGCCCGTTAAGGGCAGTTTCACTGTATTCAACAACGCAGTAATGTTCATCCATATTTCAGCAGAAACATCCTCAAACAGTCCATTGCCCAGACGGGATAATGTGTAAATTGGTGCACGTTTCATTATGTTTGTCCGTGCAAATGGTACCAAGAAAGTGAATCCATGAGACAAACACCCCCTCTATCCCAGAATTTATCGAGGATCTTTCCCGAAAATTCTACGACTCCATTGACAACAACGAGAACATAAAACTCACAAAAGAAATGCCATACGACGCAGAAATCTACTTGCCGCACAAAAGAACTAGGCTCTCCCTCACCTAGGCCCTCCTCTGTAAGAATCCTCTGAAAGAGTTCATTTCCATCAAGCCATATTAAGATTAATACAGATAAGACTAAATTAGAAGGCCTAAGGCCTGACTTAAAAACCACTACAAGAAGAAGAAGACTAATGTTTCGTTTTTACACCAGATATGTCCATATTCAATTCTGTTGCTGAGATTGAGTAGGTACCAATACAACAGTCACTGCACCTCGTCCTCATTGTCTGCCATCACTAGAGTATCGTCGGCATAACCAGAATTGTTTTAGACTTTTTGTCCCATCTACTTCATCGACGCTTTAAATTATTTTGACAATTCTTAAATAAAGAGTAGTGGACTTTGTTAATCTCTATTTGTATGACATCCCTAAGCCGGAACCTATTGAAGCCTTCCTTAGGTTTACCAGACATTACAGAATGGACACGTTTATTTTATTCATTGGATTTTTTGATAGTTTGTCAGATAATAAATATTACATTAAACTTTCAATCCATTCTGTCTAAATCCGTCTTATTCTTCCATTTTCATGATTCTGCTGATTAGTTTCGATGTGATGACGTTCGTTAATAATTAACTTCTGCTATTTAGTAAGGTTATGGTTCTATAGTTGTAATTCTGTGGAATAATGTAGTTAAAGCGTTTTCTAGTTCAAGGCCTCCATATATGAACATTTCGTTAGAAATATCATCGGATCATGCAATTTCAATATTTTTTGATTTGGAATTCGAATAACATGAATATACGAAGGTGGGTCAATATGTCCGTGACTTTTTGAATTTCGCGCCTCTTAACTGAAAGGGCAACACTGCTCCTGTCAACAGACATCTGCCAGTTGACTCCTGTCAAAATTTGAAAAAGCCGCGTCATTTAGTTTGTGTTTGACAACCATTAATAGCAGACTACAGCGTGATTTGAGGAGAAAATGAAAAAATGTGAATTTCGTGTGCTCATTAAGCTTTATTTTTTTGCGGAAAAAACCATCACTCAAACCAAGCTTGATAAATACTCTGGGAACTCTGCACCATCAATTTCAATGGCAAAAAAGTGGTTTACTGAATTTCCTTGAGGCCGTACAAACACGGAAGATACCGAACATTCTGGACGCCCAGTAGAGGTCTCTACACCCGAAACAATTAAAAAAATTCACGATATGGTGTTGGCCGATCGGAGATTGAAAGTGCGAGAGATTGTGGAAGCCATAGGCATATCACATGGCTCGGTGGTTTCAATTTTGAATGATGACTTAGGTATGAGAAAGCTTTCCGCAAGATGGGTGTCACGTTTGCTCACAATCGACCACAAACGCAATCGTGTGACAACTTCGCAGGAGTGTTTGGCGTTGTTTAACCGCAATATGGACAAGTTTTTGCTCCGTTTCGTAACTGTGGACGAAACGTGGATCCACCACAACACACCAGAGACAAAACAGCAGTCAAAACAGTGGGTTTCTCGGGGTGAATCGGCGCCAAAGAAGGCCAAGGTGGGTTTGTCAACCAATAAAGTCATGGCGACCGTTTTTGGGATGCACGCGGTATAATCCACATTGACTACCTTCAAAAGGGTAAAACAATCAATGGCGAATATTATGCCAACTTATTGAGTCGATTTAATGACAATTTGAAAAAAAACCACCGCATTTGGCCAAGAAAAAAGTTATTTTCCGCCAGAACAATTCAAGGGTGCACACATGTGCAGTTTCCATGGCAAAAATCCCTGAATTAGGCTACGAATTGCTCCCTCATCCGCCTCATTCTCCGGATTTAGTCCCGAGTGACTATTTCTTGTTTGCAAACCTAAAGAAATGGCTCGGCGGAAAGAGATGTGACTCCAACTATGAAATCATCTCACAAACAAATACCTATTTTGATGACTTCGACAAATCGTATTTTTTGGAAAGGATAAAAAAATTAGAGAAACGTTGGACAAAGTGTAGAGAGCTCAGAGGACACTATGTTGTAAAATAGAATGATTTTTTATCCAAAAACCTGTTTCATTCAAAAAGTCACGGACATATTGACCCGCCCTCGTATACACGTTTCATTATGTTTGTCCGTGCAAATGGTACCAAGAAAGTGAATCCATGAGACAAACACCCCCTCTATCCCAGAATTTATCGAGGATCTCTCCCGAAAATTCTACGACTCCATTGACAACAACGAGAACATAAAACTCACAAAAGAAATGTCATACGACCCAGAAATCTACTTGCCGCACAAAAGAACTAGGCTCTCCCTCACCTAGGCCCTCCTCTGTAAGAATCCTCTGAAAGAGTTCATTTCCATCAAGCCATATTAAGATTAATACAGATAAGACTAAATTAGAAGGCCTAAGGCCTGACTTAAAAACCACTACAAGAAGAAGAAGACTAATGTTTCATTTTTACACCAGATATGTCCATATTCAATTCTGTTGCTGAGATTGAGTAGGTACCAATACAACAGTCACTGCACCTCGTCCTCATTGTCTGCCATCACTAGAGTATCGTCGGCATAACCAGAATTGTTTTAGACTTTTTGTCCCATCTACTTCATCGACGCTTTAAATTATTTTGACAATAAAATTCTTAAATAAAGAGTAGTGGACTTTGTTAATCTCTATTTGTATGACATCCCTAAGCCGGAACCTATTGAAGCCTTCCTTAGGTTTACCAGACATTACAGAATGGACATGTTTATTTTATTCATTGGATTTTTTGATAGTTTGTCAGATAATAAATATTACATTAAACTTTCAATCCATTCTGTCTAAATCCGTCTTATTCTTCCATTTTCATGATTCTGCTGATTAGTTTCGATGTGATGACGTTCGTTAATAATTAACTTCTGCTATTTAGTAAGGTTATGGTTCTATAGTTGTAATTCTGTGGAATAATGTAGTTAAAGCGTTTTCTAGTTCAAGGCCTCCATATATGAACATTTCGTTAGAAATATCATCGGATCATGCAATTTCAATATTTTTTGATTTGCTTATTTGTTGTTCTATTCTTCCTCCGACATCAGCTTCTAATGATTTTCCGGTTAAATATTCCTGCTATACTCTTGATTGCTGTTAAGGTTCGGCATGTATATTATTCAATACTTAGATGTGATGTTTGATTGTTAATTCCTTGTTCACATCTTGCTTTCTATTTCTTAGTAAATTTTAAATATCTTGGCGGCGAGCCTTTTTCAATACGTTTCCTTCAAGTCTTTAATTGTGTTATTCACCCTATTTTCAACGATTTTGTATATTTTAGTTTGTTCAAACCTCCAGTTCTGAACAGTTCCGGACAGTTCTAGAATTAGTAGTTCTGATAATAATGCGCATGTCCGGCCAAATCCTGGTTCTGAAGGGGTTCGAAATCCTGAAGGTCCGAATAGTTTTAAAATTGGAATTTTAGGGAAACTTGAACTACTAACATTAGTAATAGAATTATTAAAAAACACCCAACTAATGTAAACAAATATCAATCGTAATGAACATTTAAATGCTACTGCATTTGTATCTAACCACCAAAATGCGACAGGATTTAAAAAGTAATGACGTTGTTTAGAAGAAATACATTTTCCTAAATGTTGTAATGGATATTTCTGATAACCCGTGTAAATAAAACAAAGATTTTTAATATAAGCTGTAATTAATAATTAGTTCACACACACATTAATAAATATGTATTTCATAACTATACAATCAACAATCATAATGGATTTAAACAAATATATTAAAATACATTTTCAATGTTTAAAGCCAGCTCCTCTGCTTTTAGTTTACTTAATCATTTAAAGTAAAAGATTATGCCCAAGATATTTTTTTAAGATTATTTTTAATCTGTGAAGTAGTACACTCTTCTAATCTCTTATGGATAGTATTACAAATTGAAACCTTTTTGGTAATTTGAATTCTGACACCTATAATATGTGATTTGGTACTTACATCGATCAGACTTTGAATGTTTTCTGTCAAACAAGTCTGGTGGTCACATCACAGAATTCCTTTATTTTTCTTAAACCTCAAGGGGACACATCAAATCGAAAATTATAAGTTTACTTTACATAATATTAAATACTAGATTGTCTAAGTTTAACCAATATGTCTACGAATATATGATAATTATAAATTAACTTTTCACATATTCGCAAGTTCCTATAATTGTACCATTGTATGTACTTTATTCTTAAGGGGCCCACACACTGCGCTTTTGTTCGACAGATTTGTTCGACGAGCAAGTCTGTTCGAACAAAAACGTCGCAAAACTGAAGTGTGTGGGTCGAAAACCGTCGTTGATGTTGGCGTACAAATCTGCTGAAAATAATCTGGTTCGGCCTGTTTATGTCCGTCGAATATGTTCCGTCGAACAAAACCGTCGAACAAATCTGAAGTGTGTGGGGTAAACAGTTTTAAAAGACGACGATTTTTTGCAGTGGTGTAGTTCTATGTAGTATTATATATTCATATTTATTTAAATCGTGTTATTATAACTGTAAAATCTTTACCATTTCAAGTTCAGTTAATATACGTAATTTCAAGATATGTACACGAACTTATTGTATTCAAATAATGTAATTTAAAACATACAAATATTTTACAAGATTTAAATTACTGCACCTATAACATAATTCTTCGAAGGTAATTATTCCCCACACTAGCTGTCCATCAATCTCTTCGAGCTTGAATCGCCTTTCGCGTCCGCTTACAGTTTTATTACAGTTCGCTGTAAAACGCCAAAAAAAATCATTTTTGATTTTCTAAACTTTTGGCACACCTTGTATAGACGTATATTTTTGTCCACGAAGTACTGTCACGGTGACAGGTGGAACGACAATTTAAAGCATCTTAACGTCAGTCTGACTTTTCGTTGTTGGAGTTTGAAATTTAGATGCTTTTTAGCGTAATACTAAGACTTGACACTAAAAGATTCATAGTTTTATTAGTTTTACACAATGAAAGGACTAAATCATTATTGAAAATGTAATATCAGATTTATTTTAATTTTGCATAATTTAACCTGCCAATTATCATGGCCCGCAAACATACTTTTGACATAACTTTTGTTATAATGCAAATTTGTGAACAATGCATGCCCATTACACAGAAGAATCAAGTTTTAAATAAAATGTTGGTATAGAATAAGTATGACTTATTACTTTTATTTATAATAGTGAATTTATAACTGGCTTCCATATTAATAATTAGTTTCATTTGTCTGCTCTGAAATTGTTCCTGTCAAAGTGAGTTTGCAGTGGCATTGAGTCGTCGCCTGTAGATCGTGCTCTGGCTATGTCGGTTGCCGAGACGATCCTATTATAATTTAAATATTTAGTAGTGACGCTGGTAGTTGAACTAAAAACAATAACCAAAAATAATACTGACCGACGTTGGAATATCTGTGTAAACATTTTGCTTACACACATTGTAAAAAGAATATAATTTGTAATTGTTGGATCATTTTGTGATTTTTATTAAGTATTTAAGGAAAAATAACACAAAAAGGTAGTTCATGATTACAACCAATCCATCGAAATAAGAGCCACCAGCCTGGGACACGATCATCATCAACCATCATCAGAATGTTTGATTAACAATTTGATTTAATGGTGTATTTTCAAACATATCGCATTAAATGATTGAACGCTGCCCATACTTCAAACTTTCTACTGACAATCAAACTATTTAGTAGAAGTAATTGTTGAATTAGACTGGAATATTTACTTTAGTAAATTGAATAGTTACAAAACAATTGTCATTACATTGGAATTTGATTCGTCTGTCACCTAGTAATAATAATATAAATCATATTTTAAGGTAATTGTCTAATACCGTGCCGTCAAATACTTTCCGCATTAGAGTAGGCTGTTTTTGAAGTTTTTAAGTAATCAATGTTGGTGTACATGCTAATTTTTTGAAAACTTCAAATTCTGACAGTTGTCATACTTAAATTCAAATTATAGATGCCTATTATTATTTATATGACATAACCAAACTATTAAAATTATGCACTGTCACCAACCATTAAAAAAAAAGCATGGCCGTCTCCAATGCGGAAAGTATTTGAAAGCACGGTATATAGGCAAAACTAAAATGGATCTGGTAGCACTTTTCTCATTAATATTTTAGTCATTTCGCTGTATAAAATTTGTAATTTCATATCTTTTTGTGTCAAGGTCTACAATAAATATCGATGAAGCTTAAAAACATGAACCATGAAATATCAGACAGATGTCAGGGTGTTTAACCTTTTTTTTTTGAAATAATTCAAATGAATAATGAAAGCAGTTCAGATTTCATCACGAACTGAAATCGATTGATCGTTTTGACGTTTTATAACCTGCAATTAAATTTTTGTGAAATTGCCAACATTAATCAAAAGTCAGATGGACTTTTTCTGACAATTCTGACGTTTCCTGTAACATTTAAGCCACCTAACGTGAATGTTGAGTTGACCAACATTTCGCGTATGCTCTAGTTAAATATATCGGTGTTAAAATAATAATAGATGAGTAAAGATGGCTACACCCTTTAACTGTTACTTAATTTTAGTTTAATAATATACTATGTTCACCAATTTTGATCAGCATGATGTATTCGTTTCTTTGAATTACAATTAACGTAGGGCTTCCGGGACAATAGTCAATAGAAATAAATTTATATGACGTTCGTTGCAAATAATCAAGCTCATCAGTGCTCCATAATGTTTGTCATAAAATGTCGATATAAGTCATCAAGTGCTGATTATTCAATTTACTCTTTCCCCCCCTTTTTTTTTTATTTAGGACACATTAATTTAATAGAATACTTGCTCTTTTTGTTATTCCATGAAAGTCTTCGAGTTTGAAATGCTTCTTTGGAACGTGACTACTGCCAGTCGCAGAGGCACTTGAATTTTAACGGTTATAAATTTTCTTTTAATTAGTTTATGAATGAAGATGCAAATTAAATGAAATATCTCTAGAAATTAATTATACATTATTGTGGCATCTATAATTATAGACAAATGCACTGATAGAAATATTGTCTTGATCTAAGAAAGTATATTTTCTTGCGTATATACAAAGCTTTAATTTACTTGATTTGAAACGGTCCGTTTTATTATAAGTAAATATTTCCAAACCGTTTTAAATCAAGTAAATTAAGGCTTTGTATATACGGAAGAAAATATATTTTCTTAGATCAAGACAATATTTCTAACAGTGTGGATTTATTAACTAAATAATTTCCCATAAAATGTTTAACATTTCTATAGAATTTACTGAAAGCTGATTACTTGGAACATTTCGTTGACATTCAAGTTTGATATAATGCGTGTGCACCTAGTCTAAGTTGAATGTAAGTAGGCCGAACAGGTAAACCTAAGATGGTTGTATGATCAAGATTTGTTGTATCATATATAAATTTCTTTGTTTTTTAAATTTGGTAGTACTCTAACTTTATTTGTCTCAAGTTTTATGATAAACGTTGCCCATACGTTAAATTTTCTTGCAAACTGTCATGGTGGTGACAGTTCGATCTATTGCGAGAATGAATTGTCAAATTGAATGTCACTGTAGACATACCGTGCCTTCAATTAATTTTTTTTGGAATAACCTACGATTTCAATATTAATTTGAAAACACTGTGGAACTTTTCAATAAATTGACTTAACTATGACAGTAGTCAAAATGAAAAACATTACTATAGCACAGTATTCCCAAATTAATATTGATATCATAAGCTACTCTAAATTTAAATTAAAGACGCAGTATGTATATTTGTATGTAGAAAGATGACAGAGATGTGTCCAAGACATTAAAGATACGATAAATGACCGATACAATAGTAATAATAATAATAATTGATGATAATTGATGAGCAAGTGCTCTTTTAAGATTTTGATTTGAGTGGTTTTCCATCTGGTTATAGAAACTGAGCGCTCTTTCCTTGATGTAGTCAATAATGGTTGGGGTATTTGTTTCATTCATTATTTGATTATTTCTCATATACCATGGAGCATTTAGTATCATTCTAAGACTGGTGTTTTTTGATGTTGGTCTTGCACATATGCACCCATGCATATGTGAATATTGGACCTAATACTTGTTTGTAAAGTAGAATTTTCTTGTTCGTGTTCAGCTGGCTTTTTCTGCCTATAAGAGGCCATAGTTGACATCTTGTTTGTTTGGTTTTGGTTATCGTTTTTGCTATGTGTGTGTTATAATTGAGCTTTATATCCAGGTATATTCCCAGGTATTTAATTTCTCTACTCCATGGTATAGTGTTGTTGTTGATGGTTATTTCGTTGCCTGTTGTTTTCAGATTCCTTTGAAAGATTATTGCTTGGGATTTGTCTTCGTTTATTGTTGTCCTCCATTGTTTGAACCATTTTATCGTGTTGTTTTCAGATTCCTTTGAAAGATTATTGCTTGGGATTTGTCTTCGTTTATTGTTGTCCTCCATTGTTTGAACCATTTTATCGTGTTGTCTAGGTGGGTTTGGAGTTCCTGTACCGCGTTCGTCGGACATCTTGATGTTGAGAGCAGTGCCGAATCATCTGCAAAGGTGGCCGTATTTAAGTATCTTGTAGGATTTGATACTGGTATGTCTGCTGTAAATATTGTATATAGGTGAGGTGACAGGCATGAGCCCTGGGGGACTCCCGCTGTTGGATGTTTTATTGAGGAAAGTGTGTTCTGGATGCTAACTTGAAAGCAGCGTCCTTGGAGAAAACTGTTCGTGATTTTTATGACGTGTGTTGGATAATTGTGTATTATCATTTTATATATGAGTCCCTGCCTCCAGACTTTATCAAATGCCTTTGCTATGTCGAGAAATACAGCTGCTGTCACTTGATTTTTGTTGAATCCGTCTTGGATAATCTCAGTGACTCTTGAAAGTTGTGTTATCGTTGAATGTTCTTCTCTAAAAACCCATGTTGATCTTCTGGTATTATGTCTTGATTGTCAGAGTGGTACTTTATCTTCTGTAGGATTATTTTTTCTATCACTTTGCTAATGGATGGTAACAGGCTTATGGGCCTGTAGCTGCTTGGTATTGTTTTTGGTTTTCCTGGTTTAGGTATAACTATTACTTTGGCATGTTTCCATATCTTTGGGAATGTTTGGAGTCTGATAACGGAGTTTGCTATTGCTAGAATTGACATTATTGCTTTTGGGGGGAGGTTTTGTAGTGATCTGTTGGTGATGTTGTCTATACCAGGAGCTTTTTTGGGATTTCATGCTTTAAGGATTGCTTTTAGGTTCTCGGCTGTGACTGGGTCGTTGCTAGGGGAGTGGGGTTCACGTATTTCTCTGCTTACTACTTTGTGAATCTGCATTACGTGTTGCATGTCTACTTCATCCAAGTTCGGAGTGAATTGCTCTTCTAGTGATTCCGCTAGAGCTTCTGCTTTTTCTTCTGCTGTGACTTGTGTGGAGTTATTGAATTGAAGTGGTGGGATTTGTATTTGTTCTCTTTTGATTGCCTTGATTATTTTCCATGTCTTAGAGGGCTCTGCACCTATTTCTTCGAGTGTTCTTTGCCATTCTACATTTTTCGGTTCCAGTAATTCCTTATGTACTTGATGTTGAAGGTTGTTTAGTATAGTTTTGTCTTCTCCTAGCTCTGTTCTTTTCCTTTATTAGTTCTTTAATATGATGTGGAAGACTACCTGATTTATATATCCTTTCTATTTTGATGGTGTTATTTTCAACAGCGTTTGTTATTTTATCTTGTAGTGATTTTATGTTCTGTTCTAATTCTGCAGTGTTTTGTATTTTAGGAACTGCAGTGATGGTTTGTTCTAGTTCTGTTTTGTAGCCGGCCCAGTCTGTCTTGAAGGTGTGATATGTTCTTTCGGTTATGTCTTCGTTCCAAGTTATTATAATTGGAATGTGATCAGAGCTCATGACACTTTCAGTTTCTATCTTTATGGTTTTGTTAATGTTTTTACTGATTGCTAAGTCTAATTGTCTAATTGTGTGCATCTAGCCCAAGGTGAACGTCGACAGACCAAAAAAAAAAAAAAACCAAGACGGTTCGGCAATGAAATGTTGTTTCATGTTATTCGTTCTATAAAATTTGTAGTACCATGCCTTGTGTCATGTTTACGATAAAAATAGTGTATACTTCAAATTTTTTGACAGACTGTCATCGTGACACTTATACGACAATAAAAAGTTGATGTTTAACCAAATTGTCGTTCCACCTGTCATCGTGACAATACTTCGTTGTTGTGTATTCGTTCACACATAAACTTGTGAGAACGAAATGTCAGACTGAGAGTGCTTAACAACATTGTCTTTCCAATTGTCAAATGAAATTAACAACATAACATGATGAACTTTAACAAAACATGTTTTAAACTTACAGGTCATTGAGAGAATTAATTAATTTTCATATTACGCTTTAATAGTATATATATATGTACTTTGTAAAACCCAATCAAAAATCTTGCTGGCTCCTAATACCATTTAACCGAAAATGTACTTCTGATTAGTTTGTGCCAACCCGCATGGTCGCATACTTTAAATGCTTGCTTTTATAACTGAATTGATAAACGAAATTACATAAATGCTTATGGGAATTTTACATATTTGATGTATTTATGTTATTTCGAAGTGTTTCGGACACATCTGACAAATAAAGAAAACTCAGATGATTCTTTATTTAGGCTTGCTTCGGTACTTCTTTCGCGAGAAGTGACGACATTTCGATGACATATATAATTTGTATTTAATATATCTTAATAAAATATAGAAAGATCGTTATATTTGTCACTGTACTTACGTGCGATTATACACTTTAAGTTTATTTTATCATATCCGTCGGCATTGTTCATATATTCATAAATAGAAAAGAAATAGTAACAATTGATAATAATAACACTAATACGTATCTGAAAGGTACCACATTTCCTTCATAATCCCTTTATTTGTCGGCCTTCTGACATTTAAACTTGACAACCGATCGATAAACGTGAATAGATAGTCATTATATGTGTGTATTGCACGACTGGTGCTTTCCGCCAATTTTGACGTTTCCCGGCAAATGCCATATCGCGAACTCAAACTGATTTGACGGTTTTGATAATTTATAACCTGAAATTGAATTTTTCGTGCGTTTAACTTAACCTTATCCGAAGTTTGATGTGTCACGGTCATCTGTATCGATCCACCGCCATTTTAAAATCGAACCTAGTCCATATTTTTTATTTTACACGTAGGCCTTATGGCAAAATACTATGATTCATACTCTTTTTCTGCACGTTCTAAAATTTTCAAAAACTCCTTTCGGGCCCTCGTTCTCTCTTCGGAGACGTGAAAAATGGCCTAAGGCACGTGGGACCGTGGTCCCCGTCGCGTGACACTTTCGTTCCCACCGTAGATGCGCCAGGTTCTCAGAAAACTGTCTCCCCAATTCGTCAATTTTGGGGTATAGCTTTGCCGTTTTAATCGTTCGTGTTAAAAAGAGCGAGACAATTGGCTTTTAGTATATATAACTAGCTCTAACGTCCGCTTACAGCGGGTCCTCCGCTTACAACTGGTCCTCCGCTTACAGCGGGTCCTCCGCTTACAGCGGGTCCTCCGCTTACAGCGGGTCCTCCGCTTACAGCGGGTCCGTCAATCTCTTTTAGTTCGAATCGCTTTTTTCGCGTCCGCTTACAGCTTTTTCATTGTTTCCTGTAAAAAGCAATCACTGTCATGACGCCTTTAAGAATGTCCGATTTTATTAACTTTTGACGCACCCCTGTATATACATATATTTCGTGAAGGCAATAGTATATTTTCTTTAAAATTCTTCTCGAACGGTTTTTTACACAAACCGGAACACACTCAAGAGCGAGAAATGTAAATTTATGTTAAACATAAGTATGTTAATGTATCCAAAGAAACAATGAGCTCAAAGAGCACAACATTTTCATCGAGACAGTTTACAATACTATTTTGATGTGATAGTGGAAAAGCATTGTCAACCTTTTCGAAGTCTACTGTCGTTAAGAAAAAAGCACAAAATAATAATAAAAGTAAGAAGCCCAAGTTTTAAATTTAAGCCCTATTGAAGCGCCTTTCCTGTAAAAAACGCTTTTTAGAATGTCCACTTTTATAAACTTTTGAAGCACCCCTGTGTATACATATATTTTGTTAAGCCAATAGGATATTTTATTTAAAATTCTTCTCGAACTGTTTTTGCCATAAATTGGTACACACTCAAGAGCGAGAAAGGTAATTTAATGTTAAGCATAAGTCATCTTAAAGTATCCAAAGAAACAATGAGATCAAAAAGCGCAACATTTTTATTAAGACGTGTACAATATTATTTTGATGTAAAAGTGTAAAAGCCTGTCAACTTTCTTGAAATCCACTATCGTTAATAAAGGAGCACAAAATAATAATAAAAGTAAAAAGCCCAAGTTTTAAATTAAAGCGCCTTTCCAGTAAAAAGCGATCACTGGCATGACGCTTTTTAGAATGTCCAGTTTTATACACCTTTGAAGCACCCCTGTATATACATATATTTTGTGAAGCCAATTGTATATTTTATTTGAAATTCTTCTCGAACTGTTTTTAACACAAACGGTACACACTCAAGAGCGAGAAAAGTAATTTAATTTTAAACATAAGTCATATTATGGTATCCAAAAGCACAATGAGATCAAAAAGCCCATCATGTTCATTACGACAGTTTACAATACTATCTTGATGTGAAAGTGTAAAGCCTGTCAACCTTTTCAAAATCCACTATCGTTAATAAAGGAGCACGAAATAATAATAAAAGTAAAAAGCCCAAGTTTTAAATTGAAGCGCCTTTCCAGTAAAAAGCGATCATTGGCATGACGCTTTTTAGAATGTCCAGTTTTATACACCTTTGAAGCACCCCTGTATATACATATATTTTGTGAAGCCAATTGTATATTTTATTTAAAATTCTTCTCGAACTGTTTTTAACACAAGCCGGTACACACTCAAGAGCGAAAAAGGTAATTCAATGTTAAACATAAGTCATCTTAAAGTATTCAAAGACACAATGAGATCAAAAAGCGCAACATTTTATTAAGACATTGTACAATACTATTTTGATGTGGAAGTGTAAAAGCCTGTCAACCTTTTCAAAATCCACTATCGTTAATAAAGAAGCACAAACTAATAATGAAAGTATAAAGCCCAAGTTTTAAATGTAAGCCCTATTGAAGCGCCTTTCCTGTAAAAAGAGGCTTTTTAGAATGTCTACTTTTATAAACTTTCGAAGCACCCCTATATATACATATATTTTGTTAAGCCAATAGGATATTTTATTTAAAATTCTTCTCGAACTGTTTTTGACATAAACCGGTACACACTCAAGAGCGAGAAAGGTAATTTAATGTTAAACATAAGTCATGTTAAAGTATCCAAAGACACAATGAGATCAAAAAGCGTAACATTTTTATTAAGATAGTGTACAATACTATTTTGATGTGATAGTCTAAAAGCCTGTCAATCTGTTTAAAATCCACTATCGTTAATAATGGAGCATAAAATAATAATAAAAGTAAAAAGCTTAAGTATTAAATTGAAGTGCCTGTCCTGTAAAAAGCGATCACTGGCATAACGCTTGTTAGAATGCCCACTTTTATACACCTTTGAAGTACCCCTGTATATTCATATATTTTGTTAAGCCAATAGGACGTTTTATTGAAAATTCTTCTCGAACTGTTTTTAACACAAACCGGTACACACTCAAGAGCGAGAAAAGTAATTTAATTTTAAACATAAGTCATGTTAAGGTATCCAAAGACATAATGAGATCAAAAAGCCCAACATGTTCATTAAAACAGTTTACTATACTATTTTGATGTGAAAGTATAAAAGCCTGTCAACATTTTCAAAATCCACTATCGTTAATAAAGAAGCACAAAATAATAATGAAAGTATAAAGCCCAAGTTTTAAATGTAAGCCCTATTGAAGCGCCTTTCCTGTAAAAGGCGATCACTGGCATGACGCTTTTTAGAATGTCCACTTCTATAAACTTTTGAAACACCTCTGTATACACATATATTTTGTTAAGACAATAGGATATTTTACTTAAAATTCTTCTCGAACTGTTTTTGACACAAACCGGTACACACTCAAGAGCGAGAAAGGTAATTTTATGTTAAAGTATCCAAAGACACAATGAGCACAAAAAGCGCAACATTTTCATCAAGACAGTTTACAATACTATTTTTATGCGAAAGTGTAAAAGTCTGTCAACCTTTTCGAAATCCACTATCGTTAATAAAAGTGCACAAAATAATAATAAAAGTAAAAAGCATGGCGGCCCGTGATTTTTTGGGACGGGAGGGCACCGGGGGTCTGAGTGTTTAATATCAAAAATTAAGTATAGAGAAAAAATAAACTCAATATGCTATTTAATTAACTTGTTTGAAAATAAAATCCATCCGCCGTTCCTTACGATCAGCAAAATGATTAATAACTCATTCTTTGAAATTTGGTGTTGATATCAGTAATTGTTTTTCAATGGAACACATTGCTAAGGCACATAGTCTGCTTTCCCGCATGGTATTTCTAGAAAACGTTTTTATTGCACGCCCCCAGAGATTCGCAAAATAGCAGAAGACAATTTACAAAATCTTTCGCCAACATAGTCTCGACATATTATCAAAAACAAACTTTTATAACAGTTGTACTATTCAACCTTGGAAGTAAATTACAATAGTATCATCAGAAAACTTATCATCCAACTCTGCTTAACAATTTATATTGTTAATTAGTAAATAAAATGTTAGCATGTGTGCTTTTTATTCTTTGTACAACTTCTATTGCACATGTTTGTTACATTAAAGGCTTACATTTTGACATTTAAATATAATTTGGTTCCATTTCTTTTTTGTTACCAACGTCAAAACAACAAAATTAGCGTGCGATAAAGAAATACTTTTGCAACCAAAACGGATGTCGTAAAGTGAACTTTATAGCACCGAATTAGAAAAAAGCATTTTGCACATTACACCCACACAACCAGTCTGATAAACTGTAAGAGCTTCTCTTGATTTCAAATCGTGATCTTCTAGTTTAATCAATAAATCTGGTCTAGGGAGACCTAGATTTTTTAATTCTGTCTTAATGTTACTAACGCAATTCATAGTTGCATTTGCACCGATAGAAATTACAACATACACTCACCGTTGTAAATTACATACTGGACCGCCACCCGGACCCGGCACCATAGAGTAGTGCCCCGCCGCCTATATATTATACGCGCGCTACCTGCGCCAGTTTCATCGCTCGATTTCTAATACAGACGGGGCAGTCGCGCGAGATGCCCCGGAGCCTACGCCAGACTGCGATTTTTAAACGCGCTGAAATGACGGACTGTTACTTTCAAAAACATATTTTTTGTCATCAAATAAATCAGAAAAATTACATACAAATTAGGTATTTATAATTAATTTATCTGTTAAAAGAAATTTGTCACGGGGGGGGGCAGAACCCCGTTGCCCTCCCTGCAGCAGCCGCCACTGGTAAAAAGCCAAAATTTTAAATGTAAACCCTATTGAAGCGCCTTGGCTGTAAAAAGCGATCACTCTCATGACGCTTTTTAGAATGTCCAATTTTTATAAACTTTTGAAGCACCTCTGTACATACATAAATTTTGTAAAGCCAATAGGATATTCTATTTAAAATTCTTCTCGAACTGTTTTTGACACAAACCGGTACACACTCAAGAGCGAGAGAGGTAATTTAATGTTAAAGTATCCAAAGACACAATAAGATCAAAAAGGTCAACATTTTTATTAAGACAGTTTACAATACTATTTTGATCCGAAAGTGTAAAATCCTGTCAACCTTTTCGAAATCCAGTATCGTTAATAAAAGAGCACAAAACAATAATAAAAGTAGAAAGCCCAAGTTTTAAATGTAAGCCCTATTAAAGCGCCTTTTCTGTAAAAAGCGATCAATCTCATGACACTTTTTAGAATGTCCAGTTTTATTAACTTTTGAAGCACCCCTGTACATACATAAATTTTGTGAAGCCAATTGTATATTTTATTTAAAATTCTTCTCGAATTGTTTTTATACAAACCGGTAGACACTCAAGAGCGAGGAAGGTAATAAATATTTTCTAAATTATTGGTATCTCCTAACTCCAAAATTTGAAAATGTCAACCTGAAGAAATTCAAACCAGGACGTGTAAACGGCAGAAGTTACTTTGTGTCTCATAACATTGCATTTATATACGTTCCTTATATTTTCTATTATTACATATGACCTGTAAAAAAAGTTATTTATTATACAAGGGAAAGAAGTATGAGATTTTAGCTCGAGATAATGACAAAATACCGAGAGCTGAAATCTAATGTTTTTTCCCGTGTATAATACACTATTTTTTCTGTGACAGGAAAAACGACGATTTTATAATGATAAAAAAGGCTCAGAAAATCAATCGATGTGACATTTGAAGTTTTAAATTGGTAGGCTGTTGTACTTATAGCAGCATTACACTGCGTTGCTAAGGTAACCTGTAAAGTATTCAAATATTTGTCAATTTAATTTTGTGTTTGGTTTTAAAAATTTGCGAACATAGGTTGATTTTTAGTTATTTTGATTGGAAGGTGAAAAAGAAATGCAGTTCTTTCTCGGAGACGGTGCTATTGGCATACATAAGTAAATGCAACTTTTTGTATAATAAAATATATTAAAATTAAATGTCCGTGTTCTTACAAATCCGAAAAAAAAGTACTAATTTTTTTCCTGGGGAAAAAAATGAGTACTTTTTTTCTCGGCTTATAAAGTGACATTTTGTTACCTGTTAAGAAAGATAAAATGTCAAACTTTTCCAGTCACAGAAAAAAAGTTATAAAAATACAGTCGAGTCGTCTGAAAGCCAGTTACAAATTAAATATTATAAATAAAGGTATTAAATATTACTTCCCTACACCTATATTTTACATAACATTTGGCTGTACTGTTTCAAAATGTTTAGATAACAAACGTCAACAAATAATTACAACAAATATCAAAAGGTGTACAAATATTATTATTTATTAGTCCTGAAATGTATTTTGTAGGTTATATTACATGACAGGTAAAATTTTGCAACATCTAATATTGACGTCATTTTAATTTAGTAGCGCATGTCAGTTGAGAGAGCGACTGAACTATAGGAACAGTTTGTTGAAAAAGAAAAGACTTGCATCTGCGGTCATAAACTGTATTATCAATTATATTCTAACAGTATAAGATATTGCAATTTCAACTGCCATATTTCAGACAATTTAACTTGCACCAAATTTCTGTAGGATGAATAAGGCCAGAAACTTTGATTGAAAGATCATATCCCAACTGTTTACTAAAAACTATACGTTTTAACAGGTTCTTTGTCTAAATTTCCTAAATCAAAGAGGGTAGATTGAGAAAACCGTGTTTCCATAATTTTGACTTACAAAATGTTATGCTCTGGAGGAATCGGTGCGATCTTTGTAGTGCCAATTATAATTATTATTTTAAAATTTAACTACACGTTAACGAACACACTATTCATCCGAACCCATTTAAATCGAGAGTACTTTATACAGTGTCTGCATAAGCACCTACCAGCTTCTGTAGAATTTCTTCAATGTTTTCAATTTCACATGTAACTTGTAAATGTAGATTTAATATGTTAATGGCATATCAGAGTGAGTCTAAAATATATTCATCTAAAATTATAAATGTTTACAAATACTTAGAATTTTTAGCAACTGAGATAAAGTCCCGGAAATGTAACAGAATTAAAAAGCTTCCAAAACACAAATATTTCCGTAGTGAGCTAAAAGTTACACATATTCAATATTATGTTTTTATTTTAAGTATACTGTTAATTTCATGTATAGAAGAAGCAATACAATTACTAAATCACTAATAAAAATAATTATTATTTACAAATGCACAAGAAAACATAATCGCAGTCAATACTAATAAAAATCCAAATCTCCTAGGTTATGCGCACGTGTAAGTAATCCCAATTACTGTTTAATATTTTATCAGGTTTGGTAAAACACCGGTTAAAATATCTTCATGTAATAACGTTCTTAATCAATGATTAGCGCCAACTGGTTTTTGCAGAAACGTACTATCCCGTATTTTATTTATTGAGTACGCTGATCGGCATTTTAATCGGAATTGGGAAAACCGGCCCTTAATTGAACTTAATCAACTAATACAGTGCAATATATTTAAATTATTATTAATATTAAAAATACGTCTAAATTTGCCGTTTTAGTTGTTAGGGCGTTTTAATGTTGAAGGTTACATTCAAATATTATGTCAACTTTAATGAAATATTGCAAAATTTTACCTGTCAAGTATTCTACCTATACATGCCATTTCGAGACTTATAAATACACCTTTTGACATTAATCATAATAACCTTTTGAAGTTTGTCATCCAGGCAATACAAATTTGTTTGCAATTACCGTTTTCCGTAGAACGCGATCACTGTCATGACGCTTTTTAGAAAATCCGATTTTATAAACTTTTGAACCACTCCTGTATATACATAAATTTTCTGATGCCAATCGTATATCTTATTTAGAACTTTTCTTTACTCATTTACACAAACCGTTACACTGAACACTGAAGAGCGAGAAGGATAATTTAATGTTAAACATAAAACATGTTAAAGTTAGCAAGGAAGAATGTGCTCAGATCCAAGCACTTTTCGACGAACCTTTCCGCCATATTACATTCGCCATTTTGTTTTTTTTGGCATTTTGACTTTGGATTCATGATCGGCGACCTAAAACACCCCCTTATCTAAAATTTCACATTCCTACGTCAATTTTCAAAAAAAACTTCCGCCATTTTGTTTTTTTTTGACATTTTGACTTTGGATTCGTAATCGGCGACCTGACGCACCCCCGTATCTAAAATTTCACATTCATACGCCAATTTTCAAAAAAACTTCCGCCATTTTGTTTTTTTTTGACATTTTGACTTTGGATTCGTGATCGGCGACCTGAGACACTCCCGTATCTAAAATTTCACATTCATACGTCAATTTTCAAAAAAACTTCCGCCATTTTGTTTTTTTTTGACATTTTGACTTTGGATTCGTGATCGGCGACCTGAGACACCCCCGTATCTAAAATTTCACATTCATACGTCAATTTTCAAGAAAACTTCCGCCATTTTGTTTTTTTTTTGACATTTTGACTTTGGATTCGTGATCGGCGACCTGAGACACCCCTGTATCTAAAATTTCACATTCATACGTCAATTTTCAAAAAAACGTCCGCCATTTTGTTTTTTTTTTGACATTTTGACTTTGGATTCGTGATCGGCGACCCCCAAAACTCCCGTAGTTAAAATTTCACTTTCATACGTCAATTTTCAAAAAAATCTTCCGCCATTTTGTTTTTTTTGACATTTTGACTTTGGATTCGTAATCGGCGACCTGAGGCACCCCCGTATCTAAAATTTCACATTCATACGTCAATTTTCAAAAAACCTTCCGCCATTTTGTTTTTTTTTGACATTTTGACTTTGGATTCGTGATCGGCGTCCGCGCACACCCCCGTATCTAAAATTTCACATTCATACGCCAATTTTCAAAAAATTCTTCCGCCATTTTGTTTTTTTTTGACATTTTGACTTTGGATTTGTGATGGGCGTCCGCACACACCCCCGTATATAAAATTTCACATTCATACGTCAATTTTCAAGAAAACTTCCGCCATTTTGTTTTTTTTTGACATTTTGACTTTGGATTCGTGATCGGCGACCTGAGACACCTCTGTATCTAAAATTTCACATTCATACGTCAATTTTCAAAAAAACGTCCGCCATTTTGTTTTTTTTTGACATTTTGACTTTGGATTCGTGATCGGCGACCCCCAAAACTCCCGTAGTTAAAATTTCACTTTCATACGTCAATTTTCAAAAAAATCTTCCGCCATTTTGTTTTTTTTTGACATTTTGACTTTGGATTCGTAATCGGCGACCTGAGGCACCCCCGTATCTAAAATTTCACATTCATACGTCAATTTTCAAAAAACCTTCCGCCATTTTGTTTTTTTTTGACATTTTGACTTTGGATTCGTGATCGGCGTCCGCGCACACCCCCGTATCTAAAATTTCACATTCATACGCCAATTTTCAAAAAATTCATCCGCCATTTTGTTTTTTTTTGACATTTTGACTTTGGATTTGTGATGGGCGTCCGCACACACCCCCGTATATAAAATTTCACATTCATACGTCAATTTTCAAAAAACTTCCGCCATTTTGTTTTTTTTTGACATTTTGAATTTGGATTCGTGATCGGCTACCTAAGACACCCCCGTATCTAAAATTTCACATCCATACGTCAATTTTCAAGAAACTCGTCCACCATTTTTTTTTTTTTTTGACATTTTGACTATGGATTGGTGATCGGCGTCCGCACACACCCCCGTATCTAAAATTTTGCATTCATACGTCAACTTTCAAAAAAACTCTTCGTCCATTTTATTTTTTTTTGACATTTTGACTTTGGATTAGTGATCGGCGACATAAGACACCCCCGTATCTAAAATTTGACATTCCTACGTCAATTTTCAAAAAATCCTTCGGCCATTTTGTTTTTTCGACATTTGAATTAGTGACGGGCGACCGTAAAAACTCCCGAGTTCCCAATTTTGCTCTTAATGAGAATAGAGAGAAATTAATTTCATCCAACTTCGCCCACCGTGCACGTTTGCGTAATCGTTTAAATAAAATTATTTCGTAGTAGGAGCACATAAATGTCGAAAGCCTTCCTTTTCCCCTTTGAGGAAATACGCGTTCCGAAATTATCGTATTTTAATTCAAATCATTATTAAAATATTAATCGACAACACCTGTATAGATGAAAATATTAAATCAAGCGGGACCGTTACATATTATGAGGACATGCCGAACGTTCGCCGGACCGTAATGTATTGACCGGCAGTGCACATGATAATCTGATAATATTTTTCGCCCGTCCGGAATGCATTGATATCAGTGCAAATTGAATCGGCCATTTTTCTGACCAAATACCTCTGCAAATGGACTTGGAATTACTCGTACCTTCGTCTAGGTACCTCTGTAAACTGGGAATGCGCAAGTGAACGTTTCCGAAATGTCACTTGTTTACGTTTCTGAATCTTGTTGTGTCCTCGAAACTTTCAAAATTTGGAATTTCAAGCTTAAAAGTGAAAATGTGAATGCGTATGAGACCGCCTGTCAGTTTGACGTTTGCCGGGATATTTCATCCATTTCGCTAAATTGTATCCGTCTGCAGACGGACTTTAAAGTGTTTGTGCCTTTGTATCTGTACCACTATAAACTCGGGAGAAGCAAGTAGAGGATCCAGAAAAGTCTGTACTTTTTGTCTCGGAGTTTACTTGTGCTCTCGAAACCTTCAAAATTTGGAATTTCAGGCCTAAAAGTGAAAGTTTGGATACATTTCGAATCTCCTGTCACTTTGACGTTTGTCGGGATTTTCAGTAAAAAGGCTCCAGAGTAATTTTTGTTTCCCACGTCCTCCTTATGGGGAAAATGTCGCGATGCAGCGTGATTTTCTGCACGTGCCAAAAATTTTCAAAAATTCCTTTCGGGCCTTTGCTCTCTCATCGGAGACGTGAAAAATAGCCTTAGGGACGGCGGACAGTCGTCCCCGCAGCCTGACACCTTTGTTCCCACCGCGGACGGGCCACGTTCTCAGAAAAGTGTCTCCCCAATTTGTCATTTTAACCCCGATCTTGCCTCCTCTACTAAATCCGTGAGAGCGGTAAAGGGTCCTGTGCGCTTTTAGTATGTATAATTAGAGATTTTGTAAACATCTATTAACAACTTTCGGAGAATCCAAACTGTTTATCACCCTGATCTTATAATCCCTTGTAATGGTATTGCAATTCCTTCCTTCGCCCATTTTGCCCGTTTCTTTTTTTTCTCTTCTGATTTTATGGATAATGCCGCCACCATTGCACACACATATATTGTCTTCATATTATTACACTTTCGAACAAAACTGCTGAGCAAAACTGTAGTCTGTGGGCAACTGATGTTCGTCGTTTTTGTTCGAACAGACTTGTTCGTTGAACAAAACTGTCGAACAAAGACGCAGTGTGTGGGCCCCTTTAGAGAAAGAATCACTTGCTAGACTGAAGTAGGTACATGGTAGTAACTGAAAATTATTGTAAAACAATAAAACAGCTTTTGAAGAAATTTGAATGTTTAACATACTTATATAGCTAATTTACTTTGGCTATTACAAAATTGATATAATGAGTATGAATTAACAAAATTAAACACAAATTTGATAAACCGAATCACACCAATACTCTAAGAATATCAGAAATTAAAATAAAAACAAAAACAAATAGGTACTTGAACGACAACTTAAAAATTAACCT
Source organism: Amphimallon solstitiale (assembly GCA_963170755.1). NCBI lineage: Eukaryota > Metazoa > Arthropoda > Insecta > Coleoptera > Scarabaeidae > Amphimallon > Amphimallon solstitiale. The sequence goes on from OY720675.1 coordinate 84,297,740, forward strand.
ACAACAAATCCAAACTCTGAAGTTCAACATTAAATATGATAAACATAACCAGAAAAATGCGAAAGCTGATATGAATGACAATTACGCATGCTCCGGATTTATCAGAATTTCAAATATTAGCCCAGCATCCAGAACTGTAAGAACTGTTCCGAACGGTTCTTGAATTACGAGTTCTGAAAGACCGAACAATGAACTAATAGTTCTCAGAATTTGTAGTTCCAGAACTGCATGGTCCGAACAGACTTTTTTCCAAATGACATGCACACTAGTTCTAGAACCGTTCAGAACTGGAGGTCTGAACAAACCTATTTATTATATGCCCTGGGACTTTCTGCGTTTCTGTATTACAAATATGCTTGTTTCTTAGAGCTACTGTTTTTACATTTTCAGTAAATCAGGGTTTGTTTACTTTTGTGATTCCGAGTGTTTCCTTGGTGCTATCAATTATATTTTTTCTATTTTATAACAGAAAATCGTCATCTGTTATTAATTGGTGAGACATTTTTCATTCACTCTATTCTCATATATTTTAATTAATTCTCTCTTGATTGATTCTATATTCAAATTTTTAATATATAATGGTTTCTTTGTCATTTGGAGGTTAGGCTTAGATCCGACATTTGCGTATAGGTATATAAGTCATTAAATGAAAAATTATAATTTTCGCAATTGTAACTTATAATGTTATTACATTACCGAAATTAAATTTTAAATACTTCGCCACCTGTGAGATTTAAACTCACGCCTAAATGCTCGCTGAATTTTGCTCGCCACCGACTGCGCCAAGACGGGTAAGTGAGCTCGATTTATTATTAACATTTTAAATTGTACCTATTAAGCCACAGATTATAGATATGATATGCGTATGGTTGCGCTGTTTCATTAACTGAAACACTTTTCTCAGAGCGACTGATAATGCAAATGATATTGTTCTTATAATTAGGAGTTAGCTCTGGTGAATTTCTCTGTTAGTTAATATTGTCAATTGTCGAATTGAAATTATGTGTTGCCAAAAGTATACTTATGCTACTGTTTATGTTTAAAAATGGCGTTATTAATACGTAGGCTCTTTTAGAGCATGTACAACATATCACCATTACCGTTAGCAGTGATTTGTTGAATCTTTGTATCGTGGCAAAAGGATATTTCCGATTCTGGAATTAAAATCGCCTATTATGAGTTTTTTGAAAAAGACGGATCTCTCCTCCTTGGGCTTTGTGATATTTGGTGCACACATGTACACAATATTGCTGTTTATATAGAGTACTTCATTGATAAATTCTTCGAACTTCGCGTGTACTAACAGACGTAGGTACCCAAGTTTGTGCTCTTTGGTTCCCTCCTTTTACGCGACAGAAGAGTATACAGTTTTGGTATTTGATATTGCCCCGGCATTTTGTTTTCACCTTTGATAGCGTGCAGAAATCAATCTTATGTTTGCTTATTTTTATGATGACCACCTAACCTTGTTTGTTTCATGATTTTACTTTCCATGAGCCAATACAAAACTTCTGGGATTTCCATAATAGTTTTCCTGGCGTAGTTGTTAATATCCGTATGCCTTCCGAGGCTTCACCAGCACTTTCTTGAGCATGCGCTCTTATAAATCCTCCTCCGGGTTTGGCACAGGTACGGGAAGTTACCAAGCTACTCAATGCACCCAGCATCCTGCAGAGGGGGCATTCCGGAATTTATTTGGGACCTTTATAAATTTAGTTTTTCGCAATTATTATATAGATTATTCATTTCATTATATGTTTGTATATTCCCTAATAATACACTATTTTGACTAAAATGTTAGTGTCATCTTATCCCGCTATTAAAATTGTTAGTGTCGTGGGTATTGTTGATTTTAGATAAGGAATTTTCTTTATTTTTCTTGTTCCTTGGAGTTATCTTTTAATTATTACTAATTAAATACATTAATATATACTTGGCAGAAACTTAGCATATACCTGACGTAATTATTATTGTAAGTTACAAGTAATAAGCCTTAATTAAAGAGGCTTTTTCTGCTTTATATGGAAGAGGTAATGCCTAATATTATTTATTAAAGAAGATCTAAAAAAATAACACATTTATCGTAATATATGCTATTTGCTATCTGACACATAATTAATTGTCTATCTGTTATCACTCCCACAATCACTATTTGAATGAAAGTTAATATAATTTAGATATACCTATGTATTCTTTTCTAATATTCAAACTGAAATTCGCTTGTTTTCTTAAACAATCGATTAATTTTATGTGTTGTTTATTCAAGAAGAAGGCGTCCGTCTTCCAACCTCTGTTGTTGAATTAAGAGTATATATTATTACATTTATAAACCGATTAATTTTTCATATCGGACAGTGAACATGTTTTTTTTGTTGGCCTTGTGACTCCACCCAAAGTCGTTGAGTGATCTTGATATTTAAAGCAGTCGCCCATTGTACTTACCGTTTTCAGAGAAAAAACACATCATTTGTAGGTAGGTTGATCAGTCAGCTGACAAAAATCCTGTTTCTCTCTACAACTCGACGCAAATTATGTTTTAATCGCTCATTAAAATATACATTATGATAATTATAGTTACTACCAAATTTATACTTCCTATAATATTTAGTCGACAATCTGCTTTAATTAGAAGTTTATTGTGTATTTGTATAAGTTGTATGTTTTATTAATTATTTAAAGTATTTAATTTACAGTTAGCTCAATTACTAGGCACATCTACAGGTGGACCACTGGAAACAGTCCAACTAGATTTGATACAAACTAAATTTTATATTATCGGGGATGCTTGATGTAACTACATCTTTATTTCGGTTAGTTAATGTGCTTTAACTTAATAAATTTTAATGGAAGTAGACGTTACGAGAGCTGCTTTACCAACAATTTTTTTAATTATTAGGTAGATAATATAATAAAAATGATAAATGACATAGAAACGATAGACAAAAAGGAGGTAATCGAATATGCAGATGATATGGCGATTGTATCAAGAGTGAAAAAGATATGGAGGATTAGAAATAAATTAACACGAAGCCAAGTATGGAGAAAAATAAGAAGTTGACAAAGTTCAAAGTCGGCAGCTATGAGTTTGATCAAATGAAACAATATGTGTCTGCTTTTCTAGTATAATTAAATAAAAAAAGGACCTAACTGTCTAAAAAGAAGGAAGACTTTTAAAATGTAGTTCTATCCCTCCGGCTTGGATCTACAAAATGTTAGGCGTAAATTCGTAGATTCTGACGTTTTGTCCATGATCATCGAATGGCTTAAAGAATAGGTAGGACTTCTTCTTCTAGTTATGCTTTTGAGTTAATTTGCGATTCTGGATGTTAATTGTCTTACTTTCTGATCATTGTGTTAAGTATGAATGGCGGTTTTGTGACCGTGCTTGTTAATATTTTGATTGCTATAGGGTCATTTGCAGGATTTATGTTTCCATTCTGACGTGCATTCCAGGCTTCTTTTGATCCGATTGTTTAAGATGTAGTGATCTATTATTATAGCATTCTGGACTCTCTATGGATTTGTAAGCATTTTGATGGTTGTAGTTTGGAATGTTTGAACAACGTGAAGCTGAGTATGTGATGCTAAGAAACAGCATGCGTGACTATGCGAACTTATATAGGAATGAGGTTAGATGTTAGTTTGCTATTGACCAGAGGCGTTGCTTCAATCCCATGCGTCGTAGGGGCGTGAGACTTCAGTGCGAAGTTTAATAGAGTCTGCTACGTTGGCTGTAACTCCTACATACCTGTTCATTTCTTATTTTGCCGTATTTGGTCTTTCTAGTTATTGCTATTAAAAACTTCGTCTTACCTTAGTAGTTGACTTTGATCCTTTTATAGCAGTGACTACGATTCACTTGTATGTTACCGACGTACGATTTTTATATTATAGGCTCTTGCCTTCGTTCTCATCTCTATTTCTATTTCCTTAATATGCTTATTGCTTGCCTTTCATATTTTACTTTATGTATGTATCATTACCATTGATTGCTCTTCTTCTTATGTATATCCATTTTGAGTCCTTTTATTTCCATTGTCCCGGTATCGGTAAGTTAACTGACACTATTTAATAATAAAAATGTAAGGGGCAATACATCAAAAATTTATATTTAGTTGCTTTAGCTATTGCCAAATGGATTGATGTATTTGCAGTTATTTGAATTCAGAACTGAGAAATGCTGAAAATGAGTCGGACCGTGATGGATATGAGTAATTATAATATTGAACAACTTCATAAAGTATATTGTAAATAATTCATCTAAATAATAGAAGCGCGTTTAGTGATGCAGATATAGAAGAAAACGTGGAACAACAATTTGTTATATGGGGATATTCTGTGATACAAACTTTAAAGAAAAGTATATAAAAGGACAATAAAACGGTATGTAAACGGATCTGTATATAAATTCCTAAACAGACAACGCTATTATAAAAAAAAACAATAGTGAACTGTTAGTATTAAAATGATAAGTGGCATTACGGATATAATAAACTTTGTTATGTAATTGTTCTCGAATAACATTAAAATTTACATTTACATAGAATTGCAATGTCATGGTTAGTAGTGCATTAACAGCGTAATATGTAAGAACTGGTCTTGAATTAAGAGGATCATTATATTGATGAGCAAGAACCTCGGATATTCAAATTGTCGACAATGTGTTTTACTATAATAGTAACCTTCACCTTGGTAATGAGCATCATAAATGAAGATGTTTTGTAGACATTCTTATTTAATTTAGTAGAAATAATAGCAGTAAGATAAGTAATATTTCTTTTTTATGTTGGTTAATGAAATTAGTGGGGGTTAGTTACCCTTTGTTAATACTAAATAAATTTAAAAGTAGAAAATTGGATATACCTACTTGGATATTTAATAGTAGGTCTGTGTTTTTTAATTTATGAATTTCTAAACTTCTAGATTATTTTTTTTCTTTTATTTTGTATACCTACGCAATATTTTCAAGTTGCGAATTTCACTGTGAACATGTTTTCTTATTATATTAAGACCTAAATGTTCTGTGGTTCTTTGTGTTAAAAGAGGCTGTCGTGTTAAAAGAATGACGTGTTTGGCTTAGAATTTTTCGTAATTCCTACAGTTCAATCTGTAGACTCTTGATTTATTGCCGCTTTTTCTTCTTCCTTTATTATTTTTGGCGTAGGGGCTTCAATTATTAGAAATAGCAAACTAATAACAAACAGGAAAGCTAGCCACCATTATGCAGTTTCCATTGGAACGTACTTGATTTATCCAACTCCACCACATGGTAGACAATGCTGACCTATGTGTTTAATGAGCAAAGAGTGACAAAATTTAGAAAGCTTCAAAATACCAAATTGTGTAATTAAAAGTGAAAATGTAAATGTTCCCTTGATAGTTTGGCCCTTTGCGAGATAATAGATAAGTGCTATAGCCAAATGAAATGCCTTGGCCTTCTTTGGAGAACGACTGACACGATGCCTCCACTGCTGACATAGCGGTTTCAATTCGGGCACGCAGTCAAAAAAAAACATGTTTGATCGTCCGTAACAAAGCGACGCAAAATTCTATTGGTTTGATATTAAACATTTTCCAAGTTTTATGCTCTTTCGTTTTTGAGCTGTATTTGCTAAATACGGCACCCAATTGGCAGAGAGCTTAGACATGCCTAACTTGACATGCAAAATTTGGTGTACACGTTCAGTAGACATGCTCATAGTTTTGACTATCTTCCTCACATTCACTCTTCTTCCACTTAACAGATTATCTATCAACTATTCAACCATTTCCAGAATGGTAACACGTTTTTTGGGACTAGACATTGTCGAGACTTATCATGTTTAAAATGGGAAAGGCAGCGGCAAATTGTGACCTTTGCAACAGCATTGTTGCTTAATTCTTTGCCGCATATGTGATTGCAACTTGAACCACCAACTTCCAGCAAGTTGTGATACATCGGTCCACAAAATAGACCACCTACAAAATCATTTATATGTAGTTGCACAGCAACACAAATTATGGGCTACATATCCCCACTTCCTTTTAACCGTATTTGCATGAACAGAGAACACTAGCACGCTTGAGTTCTTTCTAATAGAAAAGTAATTGTGATAAACAATTGCAAGGGTGTGGTTACTGATTTAATATTGAAGAAAAATTTAGGTTAGTGTTTGAGAATATTATTGTATAATTAAAATCGTTTATTTACATCTGTAGTTGGTGTTTGTTATGTATATAGTCAACAGTTATTTAGAATTAGTTACAATTATTATTTTTTTGCGAGTCTAAATTTTGAACCATTATGCAACTAAGCACGATTTAATCTGAAATTTATTATTACAGTTTGACTGTAATATGGGTTCCAATGAAGTTATTAATTTGATAAGGTCATCATCTGATTTCCTGTAGGAATACGGGTTTGCAGACGAAGTTCAAAAACTTGATAATTATAGTTGTACACCATATGATCTATTTAATTTACTAATTTCTGACGATATATTAGAAAATATTACCTTCCAAACTAATATCTATGATGAACAAGCTCACCAGCTTACTAATAAACGCTACAATAAAACAAGCCTTGCTGAAATAAAAACTTTCATTGCACTTAACTTGCTTATGGGCATCAAGAGGTTACCTAGCTACCGGGATTATTGGTCTGTAGATGAAGATTTGCGGGATCGTAAACAATTATAATATAAACTGAAGATATTGCCACTTATGACTCTTAAGGACTTCAGACGAAAAGTCATGGTTTACCTGCAGAGATGCTAGGTTAACACAAAACGAAAAAACGATGGAGGTCTATTCAGAAGAGAAGTCGAAAGGTGCCTTCAGAAGCAAGATTTACATCTGTACCAGCAGAAGATGTGTACTTTGCAGTACCAAGACAAATCCAATGCGATCCGATTGGGCATGTAGTATATGTGAGGTTACGTTGTGTCTTGGAGAAAACAAAGATTGTTTTAAAAAATATCACGGTAGTAATAATAAAGATTCAAATCAATTAACATTTGCCTGATTGTGGATACCAATATTAGTAGATATTGCTGAAGACTGCACAATGCTACAAAATATGGACCACCTCGTAAAGACCATTTTGGCAATATTTTTTATATATTTCCGACGTATTTCTGAAACCATATTGTATTATCTGGGAGAACAAGTCCATTGTCGTTTGGTAGACTTACTGCAAGCTCTGAAAGCAAGTAATTTTGCGAGAACTCTAAATATATTTTGCTGTGAAGATACCTTTAAAGAAGACAAACCCTAATATTCTGTTTACTTCCATTCCATTTGACTCGTTTAAATAACGATTTACCAAACTCTATTAACTTTGACATTCACTTTGCCATTGTGACAAAACGGGGCTTCATCTGAAAAAGTAATTGTCGGTGCAAACATCGATTTGCTTTGCAAAAATCCACCATACATTTACAAAACTGTAGTGGGCGATCGGGATCGTTATGGCTTAGTTCTTGTACGAGTTGTAATTTGTAAAAAACATGACTCACTTTGAAAAACTACACCTGATAAAGTTTTTGCTTAGAAATTTAGCTTTATTAGCAGGGGACTGCTAATAAAAAAATATATGATATTAACAAACGAACAAATGGTTGATGAACATCGCCTTTCATGCAAAACTGTGTATTTCTATGAAATAAAATCGACCATTTCTTGGATTTTACCCACAAAATTTTATTTCACTTTAACTGAATTAAATAAATGACTTGTAGACCTAAATGATTTTTTATGATACGAGAATATGCGTATTTAGTACAATTCTATGACAGATTTAAATTTGGCAAAGACTAAATAATTAAAAAATAATATATATGTATAGGTATAAATAAATAGATTGTACACGTAAGTACATATATGTTTACGATGATTTTATCCTATAAGAATATGCGCTATTAGCAAATTATTTAACAATATTCACTCTTGGGTGTATCTGGTACATATCGACTGTTATATACATACATACGAGTATATGCAAATAGAAACCTTAAAAATCGACAGACATAAATTACTCTACATGTAATTATAGAACAAATAATGTTAAAAAATTATTTTGCAAATTTAAGTTGATGTAAGATGATGGAGTTATTTCATTGACATTATGTGAGACCAGTTCTTGTAATATTTGGCTAAGGACGGTTACTACTTAAATTAACGGGCGTGTCCTCAGCATCCGTTCATATATATATATTGCGATGACAAGAATATCATAACATAGTCCACATCAGTAGACAATACAGCACAGACCTAAATGAAAATGTTCAGTTTGGTGGTGTTGTCAGTTTGTTTGGCTTTTGCCTCCTCAGCTCCAAGCGTTGGTCACGATGTTGCCGTTTATTCAGCACCTCTAGTTCACAGTGCCGTGGTGGCAGCTCCAGTTGTTCAAGAATTAGCTGTACCTGTAGTAAAATCAACTGTTGTAGGAAGTGTTCCCACATCGGTGAGCCATACAAGTTCTTCAGTCGTTCACAGTGCAGCTGTAGTTGCGCCAGTTGTTAAGGCTGCAGTAGTAGAACCAGCTCCAATTGTTAAAGCAGCTGTTGTTGAACCTGTGCCAGTTAAAGCTGATGTAGTAGAAACTGTTGCCGCAGCTCCTGTTGTAAAGTCAACAGTTGTTGGTTCTGTACCAACTACAGTAAGCCACACTAGTAGTTCCGTAGTTCATAGCGCAGCCCTTGCAACTCCAGTTGTCCAACATGTCGCTGCTCCTGTACTCAGAACAGTAGTGCAACCATCAGTAGCTGTAGCACCAGCCGTTGTTCACTCTGCGCAAGTAGTTGCAGCCGCTCCTGCTCTACTAAGATCTGCAGTGGTTCATGGTGCGCCATTAGATCATAGCGCGCCATTAGTACATAGTGCTCCTGTATATGCCGCTCCTGCTGAAGAATGGTGGTAAAATCTAAATAAATTGCGATGTGTGCTATATTAGAATTAATTCGTCAACAAAATACATTTTATTTTGATAGTAATTTTCTTTCTACTATTATTCAAAGATGCACACTGCTATGCAAACAAACTTCTATAAAATAATTATTCAAACCTCTTGATGATATTCTTATAATTAGAAACAGATCATGTCAAAGTTAAACTATCTATTGTCCAAACTACAGTTTAAAACAAATAGGTAGTACAGCAACGTCAAATTGTTTCTTATTAATCTTTGTTTATATTATGAAAAAAATATGAAATCATTCTCTCAAATTATGTAAATAAAATGTATTTTGAATATGTAAAAAGAGAACACAATATTTCTTTGCAAAAATATGTATATTATGTATGATACTAAGAATATATGTGTACAATACCTTTAAGTAAATTATTACTATAGACCTTAACCAAATTCCTTTTTGCTTCCTTGTCATTATTTCATATTTAACATTTGGCGCCGAGGAGTGAGATGAACCATTTGAGTGAAAGCTATTCAACTATGCCAACTGCTATATTTAGAAAAAGTAATGTTGCTTTATTACAAATTGTTTGTAATTATTGTACAAATGACAAAAAATTGTTATTCATTCAGAAATTTTAAAACAATTTCTGATTCTAAATAATAATGCAATACCATAATGTGAAAAACAAGGATTTAACTGATCAGTAAAAGATAGGCATATAATTTCAATTTATATTTCTGTTATATTAATAAAGCAGCGAATACTGAGGTGGCCTGTGTATTGGTATCCATCAGGGAAGAGATGTAGCACCTAGACATTTATGCCTGGTATTGTGACTTAGTGGAAAAGTTGTCTTAAACTGGGGCGAGAGAACAACAATAAATATATTTTGATTTGTTCTAAAACTCATCTTTTCCTATAAAGCCCGCTTCTAAATGACTGATTTGGTACACAAATAAAATTATTTTTGTTTGAGACGATTTTAACATAAACGCGATTGAAGAAACAGCATTACATTCATAAAAGCGAACATTATGTGATTTATGACATTTGAAGATATTCTTTTAATAATGAAGACCTTACCTTGAATGGTGATATGAACTAATATTTAAATTGGTACCAAGAGGAACTACATCTCCACAGGAACATCAGCAAATTATTTGTGTAAATATTCGGTGAATTAACAATTTTATCCATTCTTCTTCATTGTATGTCAAAATATATGAATACATGTAAAGTCATACAGAAAACATTATTGACAGCAGCTAAGTAAAAGTATATATTTCTCTTCCTGATTTATATGCTGTCAATATATATTGGCATCATCAAAAGACCTACTAAACTAGTTTTTACCAGAAACTAATCTAACATGAGTCTGCTCAAGAGATCAACCTATGTCTCTATTGAGGCTATATAGTATTTGTCATTTTTTTGTATACACCTGCGATTTAACTTTGCTCACAAGAAACTAATCCAATAGCTCCAAATCACAGATGTAGGGATTAAGATTTGATGAAATTGTTAATTCAACGAATATTTTTACAAATAATAGTGTTCCTAGAGATCTGGTTACTTTTTGGACTAATTTACATACAAGTTCATACCACCATTCGAGGTTCATTAAATAGAAGATCTCCAAATGCCATAAATTGCACCATAAAGATCGCTTTTATAAATGTAATGCTGCTTCTTCAATCACGTTTACGTTAGATTCGTCTCAACTAATACTGATGTTTTAATTTCTATATGGTATAAGTTTATTAAATAACCAAAGGAATATATATCTATACGTATACACCGTGTCTAAAGTTAAGTGTTCACCATTGCTAACTCTGTTATTATTGAAGCTAAGAAGTTGATTAAATTAGCAAACTATAGACCAGTGGTTCTCAACGTGGGTGGTAGCGCCCGCCAGTGGGCGCTGGAGGATTTTGGGTGGGCGCTGTACGGTGTAAAGGTAAAGCTACACTACACAGTAAAAATTAGTAAAAGTATACAAAAATGCAAAATGTTTAATATCCGCGCTCACCAATGTTCCTATTATGCATTGTTAACCCCATCGTTGCTATGGTTACGTACATGCTGTTTCTATTTCTGTGCTTAACTATGTTATTGTATGTATGACGCAACGCGCGGACTCTGTGAGTCAACGTGAGTATAGTGGACCGCATCTCGAATGTTCCAAGGTCGAGAGAGTTCGACTTCCAGAGAATTCCATGCAGTGCGGTATATATAGCGAAGTCATTATTCGCATGATTCATTCTATTTACGATAGTCAGCGATAACGTTCGAACAGAGACAAATATTCAGTGTGCGATAGTTGTGTGATTAATTAACAGAGTGTTAATCAAAAATATTGTACATTTAGCACACACGGTTCTGTTATAAAATAAACAATATATATTTGAGCTGAATTAAAACTAGGCAGAGCAATTTTTATAATCGAAAATCGTTTATTACAGGTAATAATCATTTATTGATGTTGGTAATGTTTTTAATAACTCAAATTATTTTAGAAATCTAACTTACAAAATACTTTAATTATAATTAATTATATTGCTCCAACCAAAATTGTTTAACATTGTTTAACATCGGTCTTTTTTACACGACAGCAATGGCCCCTCCAGGCAAAAAGCAGAAGGTGGTACGCCAGTATTCGGTCGACTATATAGCTTTCGGTTTCGTACCAAGCCCAGCGGATCGCACAAGACCGATGTGCCTCATTTATTCCAATGTCTTCTCAAATGAAGGTATGAAACCCTCTCGTATGCGTGACCATCTAGAAAAGATGCATTCGGACAAAAAGGACAAGCCCACAGAATACTTCAAGAAACTGCGTGATGACAGGGAGAAAACTACCCCGTCCATTTCGTCTGCTTTTGCCAAGGTGACAGAGATTCAGCGTGATGGCCTGTTGGCATCGTATAACATTGCATATATGATTGCAAAGGCTGGCAAGCTGCACACTGTGGGGGAAACACTGATTCTGCCTGCCGTGAAAGAGGTGATTTCGACTGTCTTACATAGGAATGCGACAGAAATAGTGAAGGCTATCCCCCTTAGCAACGACACGGTCTCCAGAAGAATAGATGAGATGGCAAGTGATGTCGAAATCCAGTTGGTGGACATTCTCAAGAAGACCAACTTTTCCATCCAGCTTGATGAATTGACTTTGAGTGATAACACTGCCCTTCTCATGTCTTACGTGAGGTACTTCGACGAAACTGGGGAAACAAAAGAGGACATGTTGTTTGCATAGTCCTTGCCCCTTGACACAACTGGTACATCCATCTTTGCTGCTGTCCAGAAGTACTTTGAAGAAAAGGAAATCCCGCTAATCAACATTCACTCCTGCGCAACAGATGAAGCACCAGCAATGGTTGGGCGATACAAGGGGTTCCTTGCTCTTCTCAAGAAGGAGCATCCAGATATCATCTGCATACATTGCGTAGCGCACAGAGAGCATCTTGCAGCGAAACGGCTGACCTCCAGCCTTCATGACTCTCTCAATCTCGTGATCACGGCCGTGAACGTAATAAAAACAAATGCAAAAAGCGATCGACTATTCCGCAACCTCTGCCAGGAAAATGACGAGATCTACAATCGGCTGCTGCTTCACACCGAGGTGAGATGGCTCTCTAAGGGCAACTGCTTGACTCGATTCTGTGAAATGTTCGATTCAGTTGTCACTTTCCTGCAAGTCAAACATGAGAAGTTGGCCGGTGAGCTGAAGAAACACAAATTCGACATTTTCTACTTGGCTACAATCTTCAGGAAACTCAACGAGTTGTCTCTCCAGATTCAAGGTAAACTGGTGACACTCATCGACTGCAAGAGCGCAGTGACCACCTTTATCGACAAGCTGGCCCTTCTCGGCAGTAATATCGTTAGGAAAGAACTTTACCAATTTAGTGAAATTAATCAAATGACAGAGACACCCACAGATGAAGATCTTCTTCGATATGGGGCTCATCTTCAGCAACTAAAAGAGGACCTTACATCGCGCTTCCAAGACCTCATCGAACTGGATGTACCTGCCTGGATCACTGACCCATTTGGAGTCGTGCTGGAAGACGTTGACGTTAAATTGCAGGAGGAGTTGGTGGAACTTCGCAACAACGAGGATTGCAAAGTCCGAATCAAAACAGGCTTCAAGAAACTCTAGCAGAACCACAGCATGGCAGGACTATTCCCTACAATGTGGGGAATTGTTCACAAGCTTCTTCTCACGTTTCCGACTTCATATTTAGTGGAAACCGGATTTAGTGCGGCTACATTTCTGCACTCAGACAAGAGGGAAAGGCTGGACATGGTCAACAGAGCGGACTTGCGGCTTTATTTGTCTCTGCTGACTCCTCGCGTGAAAGAGCTGGTGAGCAAGCGCCAACCTCAAGGATCGCATTAGTGAAGACTGCATGGGTTGGGCTCACAAATTTATTAATTTAATTTTGTTAAATAAAATTCAATATTTCAATAATAATTTTTGTTTGTATTAATTAATATTTTTAAATAAATTTATAGGTAGAATTTATTACTTCTTGTTTTAATTACTGTGCCCAGGTTAACTAGTCCATAATCCATAGTCGTAGTCCATGACGTGTCCCTTCGCGATTTTCTGCAGTGGGCGATCTATACAAAATCCAGTAAGTGGGCGCTAGGCGAAAAAAGGTTGAGAACCACTGCTATAGACTATTCCACCTAGGAATCGAAGTACGGACTCTTATGGAGTATAGCCCTCCTTTGCTATTTTATACTGATTCGTATATAACTATCCGTATTTGGTACATAGAACGTTGTCAAGTCGCTTGAAGTAATTTTCACGGGAAGAATATTTGAACATAACCACCAATGTCAGTGCGACAATCAGCCATTACCGACATTACTATCGTAATAAAATTTACGTAATACTTACCCTGCTATATGAAATTTACCTTAATACATATCCAACATTGAAATTATGCAACGTCACCTGCAATCTCCATAAGAGCAATACTTTGATTCCAGGGTGGAATACACTACAACAGAACTCTTTCGCTGATTAAGTTAGTTAAAACAGAGAAAGAATTGAAGATATAGTTTCTGAGATATCAACAAAAGTAACACATTTTTAAATGGAACAACCTTTATATTTCGACATTTTTTGAAAGAGAGTTAAATTCTAAACAAAATGTAAGTAACACACTATCATCCTAAATTTAAAAATAAGCGAATAAAAAGCACTTAAACTCTTTGATTATTATTACTTTAATATGTAGGTAGGCGATGGAAAGTAATTAACTAGTTATAAATTTTAGTACATTAAATCATATGAAACATTGAATAACAAAACGGTAAGCAACAAAAAGAGATAAATTTATACATTTTTTCATCTTAGTAAATGTTCGAAAATATGGCCTTGTTGATCAGTACACTTCTGAGCTTTTCTGTGAACACTTCTGGTCACTTTCAGGATAGTTCTAGCGGGAATATTATTTATTATGTTTCTAATTTGTTTTCCAACTCCACCAGTTTCTATATTGTTGTTTATAAACTTGGTCTTTGATGTAACCCCACAGATAAAAATCTAAAGGTGTTAAATCAGGGGATCGTGGAGGCGAAAGAATTTGTGCATTTGTTCCTATCCACCTATTATCAAAGAGTCTACCTAGCATAGTAGCAGAATCATGATAATTATGAGCAACCGCTCCATTCTGTTGAAAATGTATGCGCTAGTAATCGAATAATGGGTAGATTTTCTAGAATGTTCTCGAGAACTGGCGCTAATAGTTGAACATAACCTACCCCTGTTACAATGACGTGATAGAAAATTCCACCAATAACTCGAGAACCTACGAGGTAGGCGTCATAAATTCTCGGGCTGATATACAAAAAAGAAACTTCGAACAATATAAGAATTTTTACTTTTCAATGTAATCTCCCATAACTTCTATACACTTATTATAACGATTAATTAATAATTCTATACCCTTGTAAAAATAATCTGCAGTTTTTTCGTTAAAATTTTCTATAACAGCTGCTTGCAACTCACTGTCGTCCTTAAAACTACGTCTCCTAAGATCCTTTTTTAAATTAGAAAACAAAAAAAAATCACAAGGATCCATATCCGGACTATACGGTAGATGTTCCAATTCTTGAAACCCGCATTCGCGGATGGCAGCTTGTGAAATGGCGGCAGCATGGACGCCCGTCCACGACAATGCTCCAGCATTGTCGTGCAATAATCGCACACCTTTTGTCAATTTTCCACGACGTTTTGCACGAATCCTGCCCCTTAGTTTATGCAATAAAGACGCATAATATGTGTCGTTCACACCTGTATGGCGCTCTTTAAAGTCAATTAGCAAAATGCCCTCAAAAGTCCTACTAGTTTGCTAATTTAACCGACTTCGTAGCTTCAATAATAACAAAGTTAGCAATAGTGAAAACTTAACTCAAGACATGGTGTGTATATGTTACCGGACAAACCCGATTTCAGGCCAAATTAGTTTGTTCTAGGCCACGCGTGTCAGGATATACTAGTTTAGGCCAGGACAAACTAGTTTGGCCTAGATACTTTAGGCTTAACTAGTTTGACCTAGGCCGAGCTGATTGAATTAATTTGATGAACAATATTTATTCAAACGTAGTCCACTTAATTATAAAAAAACAGTATTGATTAGAAGTGACATAACAACAATAATGGTGGCATTTCGAATTACAAATATTTTTTTTTTACACTGGCACCTGTTGTAGTACATTTTTTGCTACAGGTGCATGTTATAACACCTTGACCTGTCCCAACTGAATGTTTGGTAGCTGCAGTCCTTAGTGAGATTTGAACATCTTGATTGACATCACTTTCTTGGACAAATGTTTGAGTACAAAGGTCGCATTCAGTTCTGTAATAAACAAATATTCTATTTTGACCAAATTACATAACATACTTAATAATTCTTAAAGTCATAAAATATGGAAACCTCTGTCAAATATAAAATCAATAATCATCGAAATCAGTTCAGATTTGACAGTGAAATAGTGTAACATGGTCATTAAAAAGAATTTCTTTTTTTGTTTATTTCCAGAACAACGCCAATAACATTCCTTAGGCCGCCCCTTCCTCTGTCTACATCAGGAATCGGTACAGTCACGTTATCTCCCATTTTAGCTGGCGGATGTGATTTGTCAGAAGCAGATTTCATTTTCTTAGCCTGTTTCCGAATATTTTCAGCAGCTGTTTGTCTTGCCTTTTGGATATCATCAGCAATTTTAGAAGTTTCGGCTATTACTAATATCTGCTGTCTGTCCATGGGTTAAACCAGTTTCAATACATTTTTGAAGATCATCTTCATCTTGAATATCCTTTATTATTTCTGGTAGTAGTGATGACGTTGAAAGACTAACTTTGGGTTCAACTCCAAACATAGCTTTGTACGGCGATTGTTTTATGCCCGAATAATAGGCTCTATTTTTCATAAATTGTACATATCTCAAACCTTCTGACCATTTAATCGATTGATTATTTTTTAGCCAACAGCAAATCATGTTCTCGACGTCTTGGTTGGCTCTCTCAACGGAGCCCTGACTTTGGCTGTGCCATGGTTCTTTTGTGCACTAGCTTAAGTTCGGGCCAAGAACTCGTCATTTCACATATAATATGATCGACGAATTCTCTTCCATTGTCTGACTGCAAAATACATGGGGCACTATTGTCAAAAATATGTCATTTAAATGGTAGGCTACTTCGTCCGCTCGTTTAGACTCCAAAGCACTGAGCAAAACAAACTTGGTCAAGTGGTCTTGGTAGATGATAAATGTAAACTGGCCATCAGGTTGAGTCTGAAAATCAATGAAGTCCACTTGGCACCTGCTGTTCGTTTCAGAATGTAAAATTCGCTTAGAAACTAAACCTCTGTTTTTGTTTGAGTTCTGTTCTTGATATATTACACACATAGATAAATACAGGTTAATCATCTGTTTTGTAACATTAGCATATTTGAAAGATGCCTCAGCCAATAATCTGTAACTGTTCAACTCCAACACTAGACGATGGCACAACTATAATAACAATATAAGAATAACACAAACGTTTTAAACTACTTTCAAAAAATCAATCAATACTGCTTCCCGAATTGCACGTACCCAAGTCACAACGAGATTGCGCAAGGCCAAACTAGTTTATCCTGGGTTAAACTAGTATATCCTAACAGGCATAGGATAAACCGGTTTGGCCTAGGACAAACTAGTTTAGCCAGAAATCGGATTTGTCCGGTAACATATACAACACACATCATAAGTAACGCATACATTCGTTTATAGCTTATGGCTTACATAAAGAATTTACAGAAAAATTCTCCAGAAGGTATAGCGATTTTGTAAAAAAGACATTATTTGAAGATGAATATGTTTAATGTTTGTAAAGTTACGTACCACATTTTTTATGGCATATTTGGGTAGATCAAAAATTCTCTTTATAACAACATATATTGTTATGGAGGTTTTCTAAGGAAATTTGACAAATATTTTCCGCCGTTATGATCAGTCATGAGATTTCTTTTTAGCTTACATAAGGATTTTCAGAAAAATCCTCCAATGGGTATACAAATTTTTGTAAAAAGGTCATTATGTGATGATAAAAATTTACTTTTGCGAATCCATTTTTATGGCCAACTAGGTTTAATTTTTTTTAATGACATACCACATTTCAATTCTCTTTTTGAACACAAAAGATGTTTACCGAGTGAATAATAAAATTAAGAATTAATTGAAGTATGTATTATCACAAACGTTTTAAAACACTAATTCAATAAATGCTTGAAATGACCACCAGTCTTCTCTTGGCAGATGGCAAGACGATATAGAAATTCATGTCGAGCATTATGCAGGACAGCAGGTGTTATTAGCCTAATTTCTCATCTAATACGCTCCTTCCTGTCTTCTAAATTTTAAGGACAATTCCGATAAACTTTAATTTTTAAATATCCCCACAAAAAGTAGTCCAACGAGGTGAGATCTGGAGATCTAGGGGCCACTCCTTAGCTCCCCACCTACTAATACATCTGTTTGGAAATATTTCATGTAAGTTTGCATATACATTGGCGTCATAATGCGGGGGAACACTATGTAGTTGAAACCAAATCTTATTATTGGGTAGCCCTGGTTCTAAGTTATGCGGAAATCGTTCGGCCAAAGTGGGAATGAGAGTATTTCGAATAAAGTCATAATAAATATTACTGGTAACACTACCATCTAAAAAATAAGGCCCGACAATGTAATCACCGATAATCCCTGCCTATGCACTAACTTTGTGTTGGTGTTGAGAATGATTTTCTTGCATCCAGTCTTATCTACTAATCACTCCGTTGAGGTAAAATGTACCCTCATCTGAATAAAAGCTTTTCTACAAATTCTCAGTGATTGTGGCAAATGTTTATCCTATTTTCGCAAAATTCCGTCCGTCTATTAGGATCATTTTCCTACAATTCTTAAACTAACATAATCTTGTAGGGATCATAGTTTTCTTTTCTTACATATCTCAAAACAGACGATTGACTAATGACGTAATTCAGAACAAGCTCGTTAGACAAAATATGAGTATCTTCCAGTTCCAAAAGGATCGACAAGGTTGTTTTGTCATCGGTGACTTTTGTCTGACCAGATTTAGAGATCAGACACCGTTTCCCTAAAGTTTCCTTCATAGGATCCTCATAACATAGTAGTAGTTGACATTGATCACAAAACGTATGCGTCAAAAATATACTTTGAAGAAAATATGTTAAGTTTAGAAATAACGACTGAAGACTATTAAAAGTATGCATACATATATCAAGATATATGTATGTATGTATACGTCTTTAAATTCATGAATAGAAGTATTAATAATAAGTTAATTTCTAATTAGTCTGTAGCACAGTTTTAGTCCGTTTTAAATTGATTTAAAGATGGACCATTAATGAAAGATTTAATTAGGTATACGCTTTTCACAAAAAAAGGAATAAATCTGGAAAAGCAGTTTAGTAATAAAAACAAAATTTTTTGCAGGTAACGTGACTAGAATATAAATGTATTCAAGTATTTCATGTTATGTGTTAATTGTAAAATTATTCAAAGAAATTTGTTATTTTTACTTATGTTAATCATCCTATCGATGACAAAATAGAAGAAACGCGATCTGCATGCAATAATACATGCGTTACACTGAAGATATCGCAATGAATTACTTTTTCATTATATCGTCTATAGACAAAGTATATGTTACTTATCTCTCTTTCTTCCTAATTGAAAGCAGCAATTTTGTAAATACTTATGTATGTGAATTAATAAACTCAACTTTATCAAGGAAAAGATAATTTCATTGACATTTACAAGACCTGTTCCAGCAGATTTTGACTGCGTACGGGTATTACTTAATTTACGGGCGTGTCTCCATTAGCATTATATATATAGTTCGAAGGCATATATGCTAAACAATAGTCTACACGAGTAAATAATATAACACAGACCAAATAAAAATGTTCAGTTTGGTGGTGCTATCATTTTACTTGACCTTTGCCACATCAGCTACGAGTATTGGACACGACGTTTCCGTTCACTCATCACCAGTAGTGCATAGTGCAGTTGTGTCTGCTCCGATTGTGCAAAATCTAGCTGTTCCTGTAGTAAAATCAACAATTGTAGGTAGTGTGCCAACATCAGTCAGTCATACAAGAAGTTCTATTACTCACAGTGTAGCTATAGTTACGCCTATTGCTAAAGCGGCCATTGTTCCAGTTCCCAAGACTGCTGTGATAGAAGACGGATCGATTGTGAATGCTCCTCTTCATCCTGTACCAGCTGTGAAACAGATAGTGAAATCAACTATTTCAAATTCTGCACCGATAACACTTAGTAGTTCTGTAATACATAGTTCTATATTTTCCACTCCTGTCGTCAAAACAATTCCTGTAGTGCTACCAGATATTGCCAGGTCAGCATTTGTACACAATGCCGCACTAGCAGCTGAGGAATTTTGGTAAAGGATTGTGTTGACTGTATTTATTAAATTATGTTCTAAACCAAATAGGTACATTAAATTTATATCACTATTGTCTTTTATTGTTTATAGACTATTTTTATTTTTTGAAAAGAAATACTTTTTTCTAATTTTTATAAAACAACCATATTTTTATATTCCTTCATATATCTTCCTTAATTCATAGATGACATATTGCAAAACGGACAAGTAGGCAATTCTGGGCAACTGAAATGATATAATTTCGTTCATACACGTATGGATATGAAATCCACCAATAATAAATCATATAACTTTATTAGCAAATATGTTACGTATGGTAAGTTATTACTACGAAAATTTAGAATTATCTCCCAAGAAATTTGTAAATTTTAATATGATTCTCTGAATTTTCGGTAGAGGCTGTCGGTATAAGATTTTTTATGGTGGGACAATAAATATAGTTCCTTCATTAGGGTTTGGAAGTAAATGAAATAACATTTTTAGGAATTTAATTTATGAAGTGTCTTTAAGAATCCCTTTTAATCATGATTTAAATTAATTTTTAATTTTTATTTTAATGAAAAAGCTATTTTGAAGACTAAGGGGAACATATCGAATAAACAATTCCGACTAAAATTAAAAATTTTCAGTGGATTTACATGCTAATAACATTAATAAAATTAATCAATGTATATCATGATCAAAAGACAACATACAAATATCATTTATCTACTCCCATACTTTAATTGTATTATTAGATATGCCGAACCTGTACTTTAATGATGTCCATTACGATACAGATTTTCATTATGATACAAGTTTATTTCCAATAGGAATAGAGATTTTTCATTACGATACAAATTTATATCCAATAGGAGTGAGACATTCCAATATTCAAACAATATTCAATATGGCGACTGCATATCTGACAGATATACAAATTAAATAAATGTGACAGTTCTCTGCAATTTACAAGTACTTAAAATTTGTGCTTTTTTGAAAATACGAGAAACGGTAAAAATGAGGGATAATGACAGTGAAATGTAAAATTTGAGTCCACCAGAAATTATGGAACAAGCCTCAGTAACGACGAACAATTTATTACCAGCTAAATTCGCAAAGGTGCATGGAAAATTTTAACCTCAATTTATGAAATGGAATGTTCAAAAAATAATGTTATATTATGGGGTCGTAGAAAAAATAGTGTATGCAACTCGTATTTAATGGCTATTAAGACACTCGTATTCATTACAATACTCGGCTTCGCCTCGTATTGTAATTTTCTTACTCGTGTCTTAATAGCTATCGTTAAATGCTCTTTGCATAATATACTATTATTTTACTGTAGTTGTAAAAGTATATTATAACTTCAATCTTTATTATAGGTATATGTATCACATTAGCAACATGATGATTTATTCCAAATAAATAATACAAATTATATTAAAACAAATAATGTTTAATCTATTCTGTTGGGTTGGAGAAAGTGACACGCAAAATGTTTTCCATTAATACTTCTTCTCTTTTCTATTATAATTATTCAGGTTTCAATAGTTTTAGTAAATATTTTATAAAAATGTATAAACCACGTAAAGAAAGGGTTAGTTTTCAGGGAAAAAAAAATAAAAGATCGTGGAGATAATTTAATGAAGAAGCACTCAACGTAGTAAAAATAACGCGGAGTACCTATGTTGGAAATCCACATGCAAGAGAACAAAATGGTGGATAAGAAGGATATAAAAAATTATCGGAGAAGAAAAGACACAAGTAAACGAAGCAAAAAATAATCATTGTGAGGATATATATTTGATTGAATATTTCAGGGTAAACTGTAGCCCATTTTATGGTTCACATCTTAAAACATACTCACTGAAGAGGGTAACTGACAAAAAACTATGGGAATTTTTATAATGAGCTGAGAGGAACAACTGAAAGACGCCTAACAAAACAAAACGTTACATACTGACAATCAATAACCGCCTTCACTATAATTAGAGAATAACGAAGATATAATACCAAAATAGCAGCTGAAGTAGATCACATATATGCATCTAATAAGTACAGAAAAGAAAATAGCAAGAGCATGAAAAGAACACTTGTACAATATTGTCATTATATGTACAAACAAGACGCTAACTGGGGATTGCGACAAATATAAAACATAATATATGGATACTCGTCCATATCATTCCTTTGCTGCAAGAGTAATGATCAAGAAATGTAACGAAGAATAAAAACAACACTGGAACAAGTATATATTAATCAAGTTACAGAGCAATAATAAAAAGAACTGTACTTGATTGACCTTGAAAGAAAATTCTAAAAAATTAGAAGGAGCCTGGAAATCTCTAAATAGAAGAGCAATAGACAAACATAGAGTAGAGGCATTGAAATATGTAAAATTGAAGCAGAGCTGTTGCCATAGCCTTTACCAATGTTTCACACATCGCCAGTTAGGGCGCAAAGATAGTAAAAAAATAAATATTGTTAGAACTAATATATTGGGATTTGGCAAAACTGTCCTGCCTCCTAAGGATATGGCCATAATGATAATATAAAATTACTAAACGAACAAAATTAACATAAACGTGACGCAAATAAACATACACCATTATGATATCGATACAACACAAAATGCAGACAGTACCAAAGAAGGCGAATATGGAGTAAATAATAGTATATTAAAGGACAAGTTTCATTTTGACGTTTCAAAGTACGAATTCAGAGTGAACTGAATGAGTGCTTTAATGTCAAATGAAACGTGTCTTTTATGCTATTTTTTGCAATTAGTTTAAAATTTATCTTTTTGTAAAAGCAAAACGAGAAAAATTTGATAATCAAGGGGAATTTTGTGGCGGTTGTCACCTTGGTTTGGCACAAGATTTAAATTGACAAGTTAATTTAAAAATGACACATTTTTGATAATTTTCAACAGAATGTTTCTACTGCACACGGTATCACTATCACTTCGAAAGATAATTCAAACGTTAATATAAATGCTTATATAAGTTGTACTATTTCAAAGATTAATTAAAAATATCAAATCTTACAATGAATTTCAATATAAAAACCTCAAACTTGCTTACAAAATGTCATATTGACATCTCCATTTCTGTTGCAATGTGACCAACTTAAAATAAATCTGTTTAAATGTTCCATTTATATTACGCAACTAGTGCTGTAATAGACCCTATTACAGCACTAGTGAAATAAATGGTATGATTACGGTACTAATTGCAAAAACATGTTTTTACTTTAACAGAAGCGAAGCCCGGACAGATCAATAAGTATATGAACACTGTGGAAAGGATGTACAATGAACCCAAGACGTTTTTTTCGGACATGGGGAAGAAACAAAAAATTGGTCAATATAGTACTAACACAAACATTGATACAAGAGAGTGAAATGTGAGCATTTACAGTGATAAACCGAAGCGGAATAAATGCGATTTATAAAAAAGGTATAGAGAAAAACAATGAAGAATAAATCAGAAATTATACCTTTTAATAACCGAAGCTAGAGAAAGTATCGACAAATACACAGGCTACTGGGTTATTAATCTCATATAAATTAAAGGTAAGACGAGACGCTAACCATGAAAGCATATGAGGCGAGAGTTAGAAGTCAGAAAAATGAGAAAAGCCAGAAAAAACTAGATAAAAAGAGGTGAAACAAGAACAAAATAGGAAAAATCGGAAGACGAAGGTCAACTTAACTGGGAAATGAAACATCGAAACCATATTGTTAAGATGTATGGTTTGAACGCCATAATAGTAGGAATATTCAGCACTTAACTATCACAGTAGTACTTTTGAGGTCAGTATTTATATTTTGTGAAGAAGAAGAGGAGTTATTCTTGATTGCAATTTTAAACTGTTAAGAAAGTTTTGAATATTTTTAAAGAGGTTTTAATTTATTTAATTAATTGGATAACAAGTGGCTGGTGATCTATGAAATACAAATATACCATATTATTTGTTCATTTTCTCTTCTGTAAGACTTGTTCTCTTTGAATTAAGTACATCCTTGTAGATAGAAAACGTCCTTTCTACATCGCAACTGGTTATAGGGGCGTACTGGAAATATTCTTTTATTATAGCGTATTTAGCATATACAATTGCCGCAATGTTATTAAATCTGGGTTTCTGTTCAAAACTGCGTTTAACTATTGCCGAAGGCCACATCTGAAGTCACTTGGAATACTTTTGAAATTATTAATAGCCAAATCTAATGTGGTTAATGCATTTTTTAATTTGAGATTCGATTTTCAAAATATGTGATTAGTTTAGCAAAATTTCCAAAGTGTTCCTGAAGGAATAACAACCGATTCTTTAAATTTGGGATTTGTGTTAGTTTCTTGCACTCAGAAATACTTCGAGCCTCGTCATTTAAACATGTAACGAAATTTTGTAAAGTATTGAAGTTCTCTGCATAAAAACTATTTCTGTGTATGTTTTAGCAAAGCTAAGTGACGAACGTGCGATATTTTGGCATTCTGTAATGATATTTTACAGACTTTGTAATAAATTTCGGAATCACTGACAATTCATTTTCATATTAGAAAAAGTAACGTAAACAACGTTCTAGAACTAAATAAATGATAACTAAAAATGTACGCGTATGTTATTGAAACTAAATAACTGTAAGTATATACATATTTACATTATTTCTCTTGCGAAATATAAGGTAAATATAATAAATTTTAAAAACCCCTCACGCTCCTATCTACGCCGATGTAGAAAGGATTTTACTCATAAATTCCCTATTTCATGGGCATTTTTTGCTCTCATTCTCGGGCATTTCTCGGGCGTAAACAGATGTTGTAGTTCACCATATGAATTAGTGCTATTCAGTAAGTGGGTGTTGTTTACATTATTTTTTTGCTCCGTTGTAACTTCGTCGTAGTTTAAGCCGGTCATGTCCGCCCCCTAGTAATATATATATATATAATATATATATATATATATATATATATATATATATATATATATATATGTATGTATATATATTTAGATGCGGTTTCTTATGTTAGTTATTAAAATTTATTAGGCCATCTTGATTATCCAATCTAAAAATCTAGAGATTAATTAAAAATACCTGCTTTTGTTTGAATTGTGAAATTAATAGTATGAGTAGCATACATGTTAACTCTTTTAAATAAATTTATATAGACATATTTACTATATTCTTAGTTAGGTATGTTTATCTATTCGGAAAGAAAAACAAGACATTTCGAAATAATTTAGCATTTTATTTACAAAATTTAATTTTAATTAATTTGGCATCTTTGAAGATTTAATATAATTTTACATCTTTACCAATAATGAGCTCCGTGTCCTGCAAGATACGGGCTAGCAACATGAGCAGATACTACAGCTGGACCATGTGCAGCAACTAGGGCTGGAGCGGCAGCTATAAGCGGAGCAGCAATAGCGGCGCTGTGCACGACGGAACTGCTACTGTGACTAACCGATGTTGGTACACTACCTACAACAGTTTGAGTTGCAACAACGGCGGGGGCGGCATGAGCTGAAACTAGGGCCGGAGCGGCATGTGCTGCAACTAAGGCTGGGGCGGCATGTGCTACAGCAACAGCGGGAGCAGCATGAGCGACTAAAGCTGGGCCAGCAATGGCAGCACTATGTACAACGGAGTTGCTACTATGACTCACTGATGTCGGTACACTGCCTACGACGGCACTGGTAGCTATTACTGGTGCACTGAGGTAACCAGGTTTAGCGGCAGCAAGAGCCAAAAGTGCAGACAACACCACCAATTTGAACATTTTCGATTAGGTCTGTGTCGTTTGGTCAACTGAAGTAGACTGTGTTAAATGTCGGGTCACTCAAGGTTTATATACTATTGTGATTGGTATTGGTTTCCTTAGCCCTACCCTCATTACAGTAGATTACTTTGTTATGTTCTTGTTCAATGTCATCTATGCGCATATGAGGAATATTATATTAATTCAACATTCAAATAACGTACGAAAAACTAAAAATTACTAATTTTTTAATAGAATTACATCATGATGAAAATAAAAGTGTTCATTTTTTATTATACTTAAGAAACGGATATTAATATTTCATTTGTTGCATGCGTATACATTTTGTTTATATGTGCAGGTGCAGATACATATCAATATCATTTATGAATGAAAGTGACATTAGTATATTCTTCTACTATAACACCGATAATGAATGTTTTATATAATTAAGTTGAACGTAATTGCATACAACATTATTTTTTATTTCATAAATTATTACGGGAAAATTGATATATTCCATAGATATTAAAAGTGATTTTACAACAAGTGTTATTCTTCTTTAAAAAATGAAAACATCACTTCGAAAATAAACGAAAATGCCATTTTCATTAAAATTTAAAATACATTTAGCGACAAGCATGAAAATTGATGAATTAGTAATACATTGAAAATAATGCAGTTGCTGCGTGTCCAAAAATTGATTAAACTTCAAATTTACATTTTAGTTGGAAGAAAATATCCGCATTATAAGTTAATGAATTTTTTTTATGGCAAATGTGAATCATTTAAAATTGCAATTAATAACTATTACAGTTTATACTATTAACCAAAAATGTTTATAGGTCATTTGAAACTTATTTTCATATGTAAATAGAAGAAAAAGGCGATAATTTTACATTTATTAGTTTTCATATTTCTTTCTTTTAAATATAAATATTTTATGTTTTGTAGGTTTTGTTAAATTATAGGCATATAGGAATAAATTATGCTTTCATCTTTTACGGATTTTTTCATTTGTTAGGTGACAATGATTGGCTTATGCTTATCTTCTCTACCCTGAAATCTACGACTCCGGTCGATTGCCGATATATCAATGTCAATAGTAAGTTTTTCCCGGCACATTTTTACGATGGTGTCGTCAGTCTTTTTTCGTCCGTGGTATTTTTGTTTCGATTGCGGCCTGAAGGCGGTCGATTTGGCCCGAGAGACATCGCTGTTGATCTTGAATTGCCTCTTGCCGTTTTTTGTCTGCAATCCGCGACTGTTGACGCTCATCGACGTCATTCCTCCAATAACTAATCCCGTTTAACTTTGAATACAAGTCATAATTTATCCTCAGTGACAAAATTCTTTAGAAAGCGAGCTTACGTGTTTCGTTGCAGCAATCGGTGAAAATTTGACATGTACGGCTTTATTATTGTCGGTAAGTTTGTGGGGGACACATTCAGCCAATTTCCGTATCATTCCGAGATTTTTGAAACGACGAACGATGGTTGATGGCCCACATTGAAGTTTTCTGTTAGGATTCGAGTTGCCAAGCTTTTGTCCTTTTCCACGGCTGTTATAAGTGCCTGGTCATCGAAATCCGGTGGTCTGCCTCTTCCTTATCTTCCAAGCTAGTGTTGCCAGATGTCAAAGTGGCAAACTATTCCCTGCATCGACTTTCGCTGATTGTTCCTTCGCCAAAAAGTTCATTGAGATCGCGAAACCACTACGCTGTTTTCCATTCTTCGTCGAAGTGGTATAGCGTAAAATGACGAATATGAGTATGATTATCGACATGCATTTTAATAACATAACTCAAAAATCTTTTTATTAATAAATTTATAAAATATTATAAATTTCTATTAACAAATAAGACGCCAGTAGGAATGCCCGATAATTATGCATCAACTTATTATAACTTTAGGAAAGTGTCACATTACATAATTGAAGTTTACGGATTTATTCAAAAAACTCGATAACAATCTAATTATGTTTAACACATCTTACAATTTCGTAAAGAAGGTTACACGATCAGCATAAAATTAGATTAGTTTACCAATTGTTGTGAAATAACAATAACGATGCATTACCGTACATTTTGTATCTTAAAGCTAATGATCGATGAAGAGCAGTAGTACAATTTATGGCTAGAATCACGTACACTTGTTTCCTTATTTAAAGCTATCTGCTTAATAAACAATAATTTAAAAGAAAGCGTTTAATATACAGAATCTGCATACATCATATCTCATTGTGGCCTAAAATAATCTACATCACGTTAACATTAACATTGACACTATAGAAGTAGAAATTTAAATATAATTACTGTATATACCTTATTAATAATTTATTTCCGTCAAACTCGAAATGGACGTATGACTTTAGTAATAATTAATGAAATATAAAAAAAAATACTGTTAAGTTTGTTTTCTGAGGAATAATATTTATTACAACGATTTAACCAGAGAACAATGATCAACGAGAAGCAACAGTATAGTCGGCTTTTTTGATGTTTCGTGTCACACTTTTGCCTCATTGAGTGATAAATAATAACACCGAAAGAGCCGGCGGTAATGTTGCTCCTATAATACTCTGGCAAACGTTAAAATACACAAAACAAATTGTTGTGATCATTTTAAATTTTAATTATTTAGGATTTCAAAATAATATTTTTAACTTAAAATGTGTCTTTTATGTACTTCTTGATATATACGAAGAGAAGGAAGCATTCTTATTGTTTTTTAAACTCGAACAAAGTAATTGTTTGTGTCAGAGTTATTTAATACCAAAAATATCGTCTTATATTATATAAATTTGTAATACTAGTAAAAATAAATGATCGAAACAGTTTCTTCCTTTTGCTGTAAAATTTACAAAATGATAATTAATATGTTTTATAAGTATGCGATTCATATTTTATAGTCTTGTCTAAGTAAAAACTAATTATATACATTTACATCATAAATAAGATTATATATAATAAATAATCATTGGTTTCCTCGCAGGCCTTTTGCAACCAGTTTTTAATTCTAACTTGAATTACAGAAAATTCAAAAATGGTTATTTTTATGAGCAAGATCTCCTCTAAACAGACGATCGCGCAAACGATTATGGTAGCATCGTCCACCGAAGGAACAGGGACACGCTTTTAACGTCTTTGTCGTAACTCGTTGATCGTTGTTCTTTGGTTTAACTAAGACGTACACCTTCTCCAATATAAATTTATTTTCACAACCTAGTGAATAAAGCGAAGCTAAATAAGTGAATGATATAACATAAGACAGCTTAACACCATTCACTTCTTCCGCTTTGTTCACTTCGTTGGAAAATTTAGAGCATAACAGATTTACATATCTACGTTTCCACTGAAAGCAAACTTAACGTTTTTTGTTGTTTTTATCATAAATAATCATATTCAAAGTTAATTTATCTACGGTGAAATCTGTTTAATGAAACCTGAAAGGGTTTCTAGAAAATTTCAACAATTCGAATAAGCTTTAATTTAGTAAGTAAGGGAAGAAAGGGCAAAAAAATAACGGAATCAGAGCTCAAATTAAACTACATATTTCGATTTCTATGCGCTATTCGATATGTCTAAACAGTTTTGTAAAACATAACATCCATCTGAATAGCATAATAATAATAATTCGTATAGACAACATGTAGGTGTTTCGTATCCTACATGTGAACTATTTCTAAATCAGAGCCCATGTTTGCGTAGGTGTCAGACTAACGAATTGCATCTATACTTAAAACAAATATTAGTTCAATTACATAATATTAAAACAATGTAGAATGAAAACTTGTTGCTTGAATAGGCACTTCTATAGTTTCTAAATTTATAATAAATAATCCGTAATAATTTATTTTATGGTACTGCTACCGCTAAATAATATCACTGATGCAATAGAAACAAATACAATGATACGAGTCTAAATAAACCAAAGAAAGGAAGTCATAACACGCAAAATAATAAAATACCTTTACTTATATTTAATGTTAAAAAATTCTCCCGATTTTTGAAAACTTTTTTGTTCAAGAATGGTTTAAGGTTTTTAGTAATCTTGATGTCTCATTTGAAATACTGTTAAACTTCTGGGAGACATGTCGACCTTCGATGTATGAATAAGATAATTGATACACATTCCTTAATATTATGTAATAAATTAGTAAGAATTGAAAACACTAAAGATATTATTTATATCTCGGAAATTATTAAAGATAAATACTAAACATGCTTCATGAGATTGAAAGATGGTATTTTGACATTTACAGATGCTTCAGTCTAAAAATTTAAAACAGTTATTCTATTCCTTTTAACTGAAGTCATTTTGATTTGATACGAGAAAATCCTTTTATAATATTCTTTAGATTTAATCAACCATTCTAAATTTGATATTCTTATCCTCTGTAGGTACCCAGATATTACAAAACAAATACTAAAATGGACCTCTGAGGCGGTTGGTTGTAGATCAGATATTAAATTAATAACCTATACATTTTGCGGGGTATTATAAAATTGGACACTATACTGTAGCATTTTTTCTATTTCTAGAACTAACTTTAGAGTTGACACATTCAAAATATAACAAGCAAGTATACCTTAAGTATATTTTAAATTTAAAGAATATGATGCATTAATAATTATTATAGTAATAACTAAAGGGCGGAATATATGCACGTCAATTCAGTTAAAATATGCGCATATATATGCATCGTTTTTCTCTGAAATATGCAACAATATGCATTTATTTGTCAAAATATGCAATTATATGCCTTGAATATAACATGGAAAAATGGAAATAAAGAAACGCCGACTCTTACAAAAATTATTTATTTTAAGTAAAATTAAAAGAAAAACATAATAGGTACAATTTTCAACCTGAAATAGTATAAAATGCATTTATAACGATATATTTTTCAAAATTTTCCAATAAAAATGTTTGCCTTCTGTCTGTAAAAATATGTTTGTACAAAGAAAAAGTTCTTTCAACATCTACCGATGTGATCTGGCAATATTTTAATTTGGGTAGTAAGTTATAAGGCCAAGGTATTACTTCGTTGGATGGTTTACTATCAAAAATATTTTTGACTTCCATTAAATACTTAAAGCCTTCATTCTTTCCCACAATAACTTCGAGTTCCCTTCTTACTTGATTTCCTACATCACCGGGAACTTTTTTGCATTTGTCGGAAAAAGTTTCAACAATATTAATTGATTCTCTTAAACTTATATCCCTACTTTCTAACGAAGTTATTATATCTGGTACAAAACTAAAATTAACCTTAATAAAAACAAGTTCCTTAGCTAAATTTACATTTTTGAATAATGCTTGACTTTGCACTACACACTGCGAATTGTCTTCTAAATCTACAAATATGTCTTTAATGGCTTCAAAATGGTCTGCGTAGAATATCGCGGCCTTAATCCATGTTCCCCATCGAGTAATTACGGGCTCTGGAGGTAAACAAACTCCTGGCAATTTCTCTCTATAGATCTGCACTCTTAGAGGTGCTTTCAAAAACACTTTCTTTACATTTGAAATTAATTTGTTCACCAAGGGATATGCTGTTCTAATAATTTCTGCAACTCTGTTTATCCCGTGTAAAAGACAAGTGACATGTACCATATTGGAATAAAATATTTTTAAGTTTTGGCCTACTTTAACCATATACGGCGCTGCGTCAGACAAAAACACTAAAAACTTCTCTACTGGAACTGGATTTGGTAAAAAAAAAATTGATAGAGACTGCTGAATAAATCGAGTTACGGTCTCATTATTTGTTTTGTCTAACTGTTTAGAAGATATTAAATATGGTTTCCCTGGCTCATTTTCTTGAAGCCCTCCAATCATAAGATGTGCGATATATCGACCACATGAGTCTGTGCTTTCATCAACAATAATATAGAAATGTTCATCGCCCAGTGTAACTTTAATTTCTCCCATTACGGTTTCGTATACTATTTGCACATTCTTCTTTCTAAGTGTGGATTCGTCAGGGATGTTTTGATTACAATATTTTTGCAAAAAATCTCTGAATTGTGTATTTTGCAGTTTCTTCAAAGGTATATTTGCTGCGACTAAAGCTTTGCATAAGTCTTGATGAAACACCTCCTTTTCACTCTTTGGTTTGACATTTTGAAATGCGGTTTGCACACACTGCTGAACAGGCACTGATTTATTTTTCTGCAACTTAGCTTTATGCATAGCTGTTTTCAAGTGTTGATCAATTTGGAACTTCTTTTCACAAACAATGATTTTGGCACAAACTTTGCAAAACACGTTATCCCCACTAAACTCCAACTCAGGAAAATTTTTAATCCACGAAGCGGCTTTCGGCATTTTAGGCGTTTGAAATAAAATATTTTCGAAATCACTCTTTTCACACTGGAATCTATCGACAAACTAAACTATACAATATAAATATAAAAGAATAGACCACATCTGCTCTCCATTAGGCAAGCTGATTACTTGGAAATTCCTAAACACCCAATAAATGCCGGCAATAAACCATATAATAATAAAAACTATACAATATAAATATAAAAGAATAGACCACATCTGCTCTCCATTAGGCAAGCTGATTACTTGGAAATTCCTAAACACCCAATAAATGCCGGCAATAAACCATATAATAATAAAAACTATACAATATAAATATAAAAGAATAGACCACATCTGCTCTCCATTAGGCAAGCTGATTACTTGGAAATTCCTAAACAGGGTCGCACTTAATCTTTTCATAAAACGAAAAACATAAAAATATGCACACAAATTTTATTTTTGCCGAAATATGCAATTTTTTGTGAAATTTGTTAAAATATGCAAAATATGCAAAATATGCAAATATATGCACTTTGCATATATTCCGCCCTTTAGTAATAACATATTGCGAAATGTACCTTAGGTATAAATTTGTATATTAGTTTTTATTAATTATGTAAATAGGTATTATTTTCGGGAAAATGTAAATTACCCAAGCATGTTAGGTTACCCACAAATTTAAGATTACTATTTGCACCAAGAATATTTTAAATTACTACGTAGGGTGATCGGACCTGTTAACCGAACAGCACCACTTTTCGGACAATTCCCGACAAAAACTAGTAAAATAAGAAAATCTTAACACTTGGCATCTATCGGAACTTATGTACGGTTTTGTACATTATTTCTCTCTTGCTCACACATTCACAGCATCCTCTAATGATAGCAATAGAAAAAGAAAGAGCTTGTAGAATGACTGAGGTCTGAACGACATGTGTGTGCGACTGCTTCTTAACAAAAAATGTAGTACAAGTACTCCAGGAAAATAGTTAATAAACATGTCAGGATCCATCTACTATTGTCATCTTTACTTTTTTTTGGTAAAAGAGTATGTCAACTTCATCTTTAAGCATGAAAATCTTGTAGAAATTGATTGTTAATCCTTAAAATTAGTTGCCCGGGTAACCGGTTGCACAAAATGTCCTTAAACCGATTTTCGGACACAGCGTCCGAGAACAGGTACTAGACGATAAAAAATGTTTGTCATTTTCTAGCAAATGAAATACATATTATCCTTTTCGCACTTGCTCTCATTGCTCACTTATAAATGAAGGATATAATGACCAGTTTTCGGACACCTTTTCAAACAATATAGGAGAGAAACAAAATAGTCTTCAAACTGTCCGAGAAACGGTACATTTTCGGTTGTGTGTTTCTTGCATCTATTTCCTATGTCCGACAGCTGGTATTTTTCACCGAAATACATTTTAAAACATACAAATCGAATTTCATATGACGGAAATCAATCAAAAATTTAAAAAACAGCCTTTAAAGGTAAAAACTAGAATATTTAACACCTATTCTACTCACGCAATTGATTCAGCCCTACGAGCTATTAGAGCGTCGGGGATGAGCATAAGAGAAGCCAGCAGACAATTTGGAATACCAAGAGCCACGGGCCACGGGTGAAAATTAGGTGCATTTCCAAACAGGGCTCCTGGTATTAGACGGTATAAAGCTCGGGCTCTAATTACAGAAGAGTTGATCGATCTTGGTTTGAAGATTTGAAGAGATACATAAGAGAAAACAATGATGAAAATATTTTTGAAGACCCTACCCGAGTGGGGACGAATTAGGACTTCCTCTTTGCCCTAAAACAGGGAACGTGCTTGGACCAAAGGATGGAGGAACCTTTATACTATAAAATCGGACAGGGAAAAAGAAAATATAACCGTTCTTATTGTATTCAATGCCTCAGGAAACGTTTGTCCTCCTTTAGTCGTGTTTCCCTACATAAGACCACCTCGAGCCCTAGTTGAAAACGATCCTGATACCTGGGTGATTGGGAAATCCGACTCAGGGTGGATGAAAGGAAATGTATTTTATGACTATATAGCGAACGATTTCAATTCCTGGATCACAGAAAATCGAATAAAACTGCCAATTGTATTTTTTATTGATGGACGTAGGTCGCACATGACCTTGCCCTTAAGTCAGTTTTGCGAATAGAATGGGATTATTTTGTACGCCTTGCCCCATACCTATACCTTGCAACAAATGATAGTCAAAACAAAAATATTATTTTGACATTATCAGAAACTGATTATGAAAATGAGGGCAACCTTGTTGCTATAGAAGACAACAATAATAACACTACTTATAAAGATAAATCGCCTCCAGAGAGAGTTTAGATTCATTCGAAAGACATCTTACATTTCCAGAAGAATCCTTGCAAAAAAAGACTGGGGGTCGCGCGAAAGAAAAATTACCGAGCACAATATCTACGGAAGCGTGGCCAAAATTTTATACTAAAAAAGATGACGAAAAGAAAGCAAAAATAGAGAAGGCGAACGTTAGAAAGAAAAAAAGAGTAGATATAAAGATCCAAAAGCAATCAAAAGCAAGAATGGGGATGAAGCAACCCAGTGTTACTGCAAAGGAAAGTAATGAAACGAAGAAAGTTCTCTGTACGTTATGTGAAGAAGACCTCATCAGTGATACCGAAGATGATGAAAATTAAAAACATCGGCTGTGATGAATGCCCTAAATGGTATCATCCTAAATGTACAGACATGACAGGTTTGACCTACAATGAAGCGGCCCAAAAAGATTATATCTGTGATATGTGCAGGTAGGTTTTTGTCATACCTAGGTATACGGTAACACCTATACCTATATAAAGTTTTGTAGATTATAAAAATCAATATATGTATGTAGATAATAAAAGTAAAAAAAAAGTTTTTGTAGTTTGCATAACCAAATTCGCCTACATTTCCACATATTGGTTCTCATAAATAACTATTATTATTATTTTACTAAACAACCTATTTTGAAAATATTTTTTAACATTCATTTATGTTTGGGATCGAAAAAGACTGCTTTTCGGCCGGGTGTCCGAAAAGAGGATCAGTGGTGTCCGGTAATTTGTCTGGGGTGTCCGAAAACCAGTAAAATGCACCTTTCTCGACTATTTCTTAACTAAGTTGGGAAAAGGTAGAAATATCCAGCAATCAGTTGCCTCTGGCTGATCTAATACTCCCAGACCTCCGTTTGTATTGATAGAAGCGAAATTCCCATCAAAAATAATTAAATTATGAATATTCTTCCGGGAAAATTCGCTTAAGTGTCCGATAACCCGTTCAGTCACCATATTCGTTCTTAAAATATGTTCTACTCAAACTAGACTGATGTTATATTCTGTATTCTTAATTACTATTTTTGTTTTTGTATAGTTTAGTACTATTTAGTATTTTATATGCTGGTTTTGTGTACTTTTCATGTTATTAAATTATTATTATTTACTGCATTTACTTGTAATGTGTGTCCTGTAATTCATTTTTGTTGCGTTGGTCAATAAAGAAAGTTATTATTTTTCTTATTACATATTATTTTTATAATATTACGGGTAAGCAGACTTTCCTAAAATTACTTTGCAAATCTTTTAAAATACCTTTAATTCAACCGCAAAGTAATCTTTGAAGCGCTGAAATATTTTTGAATGCTAAAAAAGAAACTAACCAATATTCACTAAACAACGAAAGCTGAGGTACGTATATGTGAGGGCATAATAAGTAAAGAAAATTCTATTGAATCACCGCCGAAATGAAAAATTGTAATTATAACACCCAACGAATATCGTTTAATATCATACAGTATGTATTTACAATGATCATACAATAATAATAATCATAATAATTCTTTATTTCCCAACAGGTTAAACCTAATAACAATAATATGTGTGTATGCAGAAAAACATTAGGAATTAATTTTGAAGAACTATAACAAAAGGTTGTGACAAGTACATACTAAACAATATATCCAATCAATTTATTAAAGAGTACATAATGCAAAGTTGTATTTTAATAAGTTTTCTAACAAAACTGATACTTCATATATATATCTAAAAATCTCTTCTTCTATCCTGTTCCCCAGCCTGCTCAGTATATACATCGGAGCTCACCTCACTTCGTTCTTTCTTGCGAATAGGATCATAAACGTTATGTCGAACTTTGTACCACTTCGAGGAACAAGTAATCGCAGACGCAGGACAATCAATTAGAGTTTTTCACAACTTGCTTAAGAAGTGCCCATATAATGCAATACTTCTGTTGGTTAGAAAAATCATATCATGTCGCTCCATTAAATTAGCTTGAAGCGTGGCTCTATTTGGATACATTCCATAAATTTTGTAAGATATGAGCTTTAAGAATGATGAATTATATCAAGGTTTAATGATTTATAGGCATATAAAGGTTTCCAGATGAGACAAGAATATTCCACTTTACTTAAAACATAAGCACGAGAAAGAGATTTCAGCAGGGTAGTGTTAGAAAAATAACTAGAGATGTGCATGACAAAACTAAGAGCCCTAAAGGCTGAACGAACACTAGTGACATGAGCTTTAAAAGTAAGGTGTTGATCAATAAATAAGAAGAATCTTAAAAAGTCTTCTATAGAAACTGTCTGCAGTTATCACGACAGTGCTGGAAGAAGTGGTACACCTTCAAATTGTTTAGCTTGGGGAATGAATATAGGTCCATTGACGTCAAATCAGTGACGTGCTCCTGACATTTTCCTAAAAGTGTTCATAACACTGATCAAAAATGTGCGAGTAAATTATTGTGATTGTGATGCTTTAACGCAACCAATATTTGCAATTAGGCGCATTCATAACTTTCAAATCAAATTTGATTCTGGGCTAGTTATGCTTTAACCATTTCCGGGTTCGATTAAATCACATTGCGAGGAGTTGTTTGAAAAACATACATGCATTAAACATAAACACATAATATGTATTTTCGCCCAAATAGTTTATACTGCAATTCTAAACGTTTACACTCTACTCCGTGCAGTCTTTAGCGTTTTAATTATTTTATTAGCGCATTTTCCCGATATTTCAGTGGGGAACAGTATTGATGTTATTTCTAAAAAAAAACGAAGTATATTAACAGTTTTAAAAACTAGTAATAAATCCATTATATGTCAGCGTCGTTCTTGTTCGTGAACAAACATATTTTGTTATGTTGAAATTATACTAACATATTAAGACTAGTTGTTTTCAGCAATTTTCATTTTCGGGGAAAAAATTGATATACTATTCAAGTGTACATGGAGACCAGAAATTAGCGAACAAAATATAGGTAGAGCGATTCTATAACGAATTCGGAGTCAACAATTCTATAGTCCGTCTCAACCCCATTATGCAGTACTTGTCTAATGGCAATTGATTTCGTGATTGCCAAATCATCTCATTGTATAATGTCGTTACATTTCCGGTTCATTATCTGACATTCTTTGTAATCAAAACATAATCTATACAACTATTTGTCATTCAATTGATGCATACTAAAAATTAATAGTAATATGAAACACTAAAAGGAAACAATATACGGGAAGATGGATTAGTTAAAACAGGATATTTGTAATAATATAATCTTTTGGGATTGTTGTGTAGAAATTTATTTAAAATCTATCTGAATATAGTAAGCCACAGTAAAGAAATTGATATTTCAAATAAGTACCTAAGGTATACAATTTTCTTCATTACTGAATATTGACATGTTAATCTACTATCCACTATAAATTTAGACAGACAAAGTTAATTACAAATTTATTTTTCATAAAAAGACTTTTCCGCCTATAAAAGAAACTTAAGACGGGCGTTTACCAGAGATATAGAGAGGGGAGAATGCTCTTACAAATGCGCGGGAGATAGAATTATTGCAAATGATAATGTGCGCCATTTTGACCCAGGGTTGTCAAAGAGCACCAATCATAAGCATTCTTGAAAGAACGAATTTTCAAACAAAAGATGAGAAAGGAATGTGGAAAGAAACGTTCGGGTGATTGGTTTATGCATTTAAATCGCAATGCTTATTTTGTCAAACATTTATTTATTGTATTTTACATAGTTTATTGTTTATTATTAACATTCTTAAGAAATAGTCCTCCTTTTTAGACGGCGCAAGTAAAATATTCCCTTTATGAAGGTATTTTGTCACTTTCATTAGCTTTCTTTTTGTAATCGCTAATATTTTATAGTATGGCGGTAGCTCTTTACTGGGTCCTACAAAAAATCATAAAGGAAAACGTATAAGGGGTATAAGGTTTGGACCAGTGGCGGCTCTTTAATGAGAGCAAGTGAGCAATTGCACCCTTTGGAATTTTGAAACAAAACAAACCAAGCGGCGACTAACTATGAAAGTATTTATTTATTACGTATTCATAGTTATTGAACAGGAACCGTGTGCGGCGCGCGTAACAACCTACATGCACCGATCGTCGTTAGATATAATGACGACTTACAGCGCACGGACGTTTACCCCTTCCACCGAGGGAAACATACCCATGAGCAATCCCTACCGTTGCTAGAGTTGTCTCAAAATAAGAAATACATATGTCGTCATCATATCTTCGACGAGAATAACGCGAACTAACGCTGTCAGTGGCGGAGGTATTTTAAGCTAATAAAAGGTACAGCGGTAGTAATATTTGACAGAAAATACACGTCAATAATAGAAATTACTGCAGAATAGTAATAAGTTTAAATATGTAGTAATTATATTGTGTAATTTATATTATTACAACATGGGTACATCAATATTTGGAAAACCATTTGTGTTCATATAAATCACAGGTAATTATAATTACATTGCGAATTTCAATGATTTAAGAAAGTTTTTTATTAGATAATAATAAAATACTTATTGATTTGCAGAATTATATACATGGAACATGGACTCAAAAGGCAAAAATATTGGACTGAATTTGGCAACATATCGTTTAATGACAACCAAGTTTTTGAATTACATCTAACGTAGCTATGGTTAAAACATACAAAATTATTTCATTCAAATTCCTAGGCATTCAAAGAAAATTTTATAGTAAACAAGAATATATACATTTGTTAAGAATTAAAAAGTCCGTCGAAATAGCTATTGTTATTTATTCAGGAATAAAATATGAATTACAATGTGTAGTAAATTATATTATATGGTAAAACATATAATTAAAAATTGAAGGCATACAAAAAATTACAATAACGAATTATTAGCATGATCTTCAGAATCGTCATCATCATACAGATCTTCATCGGTATCTGATTCACCAGTATTTACAATAAACACCAGCTCTTCTGTAATGTTATCCAGCAGGTGCTCTTTTTCCAAGTAGTCTGCTACGACTTTATCAACATGATTGCAAACAGATGCCCATTCTTCACAAGTTATAGAAGCAAATTTGTTTCGGGCTAATGCCTCTACATCGGCTAACTTGAAAGTAACATTTCTAGCTGCAACCCAGTTTTTAACAATAGCCCATATTTTCTCAATAGGGTTTAATTCAGGATGGTACGGTGGCAACCTTAGAACACTATGTCCATAAGATGCCAGTAATGTATCTAATTTATATTGTGGTGTCCCACTTTTATTTTTCTTTATTAGTTCATAAAGCTCTGGTTTTGTAAACGTAGAGTCAAAATATATATTCCTTGCCATTAACCACTCAATCATTTCAGCTTTTCTTGTTCCAGAAGTTGGGTCTTTTTCGACTTTTACATTGTGATACGATGCATTGTCCAGCACCAAAACACTTCTAGGTGGAAGATTGGGGACCAACTGTTTTGTCACCTATGTTAAAAAATTGGTATTCATATCATCATGATATCTCCTGATTTTGTACCTTAAAGAAAAAAAAAACAGAATTTACTAATGCCCTAGTTTTAAAACAATATCTTAAAATACCTGATCGAAACATGAGTAATCCGTTATCTATAAACCCCATTTTACCACCAGCGTGCACCATAATTAAACGGCTGCCCTTGGAGATAGGTTTCTTTAATCCTAAGACTGTATCATCTGACCATTCCTTCGGCTGTGTATGGGAACTGTGAATGTATGATTCATCTGTAAATACTATTGGCCTGCTTTCATACAGGTAACCTTGTAGTTGGCGTAGATATTTTATGCGTTTAGCACGTATATCATAGCTTTCCATCAATAATTTCCGTTTATCAGAAGTTTTTTGCCATCTACAAGTACATAAATACATAAATTTGCTGTCGTAAACTGATCTGCTGCATGAGTACATACCTAAATCCCATCTTTTTTAAAACATTTGAGAGTGTGGTTAATCCACCTTCGAAGGGTATGCCATTTTCAAGAATTTTATCATAAATTCCTATAATAAATAAAATAATGCTATTATAAAAACATTAACAGAAAGGAGTTTATATTTTGGTACCTCTTATGGTTGGTCGTCTTCTTTCATGTATATAAAAATTGTGTACAATAGTACGGATAGTTTGTTTTTCTTGAGTACGAAGGGTGCTTTTTGGACTAGGGCGACTTCGTTTTTTGCCAGGACTACTAAAAGAAGTAACCCTTCCTGCATCTACATCCCCAGCTTCCTTGTCAATACTTCTGTATGTACTGTCGGAAATTCCAGTTGCTGCAAGTAACCTCTCTTTGTAGTGAGACAATGGTATCGTTGGAGTATTATTTCCAGCTTCTTCCTTCATAAATTTTAATACGTTGGCAATGATTTCCCTTCCCTGGCTGTGAATTATTTTTCCTTTCACGCCAACTTTCTTTGGTGTTGATAAGCTTGCTTTTGCTTCAGCCATCATAACCTATAATCTGTTCACAAGAGACGCATAATATAATTATATCGCACTGCTGTATTCAATGCAACTTACCACTCTGACCAAAGTACGCAACGTCTTGTCTTGAAAAAAGACACTTCTTAATATAAATTGGGTAACGGTGGATAATAAATAACACACGAAAAACTCAAACGCACAAACGCTAATTAGAATTGTGACAGTTGCTCGTATGCAGTTTTAGAACCGACGCCACTGAACTTTCGACGATTCCAGCGCCAAAATAGGATATGTCGACATATGTATTTCTTATATTGGGACAACTATACGTTAGGCCATTACACATTACATTGAAGGTGGGGAGAACTGTATTTTGTTCTAGTTCCATATCGTTAATACATAGCATGTGAGCAGATTCCTAGTCGGCTCACCGCTGTTGGTTCTGCATCTCCACATAATACGTAACGGTCCCGCTTGATTTAATATTTTTATGTATATACAGGGGTCGATTAATATTTTAATAATGATTTGAATTAAAATACGATAATTCCAGAACG
Source organism: Amphimallon solstitiale (assembly GCA_963170755.1). Lineage (NCBI taxonomy): Eukaryota > Metazoa > Arthropoda > Insecta > Coleoptera > Scarabaeidae > Amphimallon > Amphimallon solstitiale. Next base: position 84,338,997 of record OY720675.1, read on the forward strand.
CGTATGCCCCGTTTCCTTAATCGGGAAAAGGATTGTTTTTAACATTGATGTGCCCTTATGCAATAATTTTATTTAAACAATTACGCATGCATGCAGAGTGGGCGGAGCTAGCTGAAATTAATTTCTCTCTTCTGATTAAAGTAAAATTCGGCACTTGGGAGTTTTTGTGGTGTCATTGATCACGTATCCAAAGTCGAAATGTCAAAAAAAAACAAAATGGCGGAAGATATTTTGAAAATTGACGTATGAATGTGAAATTTTAGATACGGGGGTGTCTTAGGTCACCGATCACGAATCCATAATCAAAATGTCAAAAAAAACAAAATGGCGGAAGATTTTTTGAAAATTGACGTACAAATGTGAAATTTTAGATACGGGGGTGTCTTAAGTCACCGATAACGAATCCATAATCAAAATGTCAAGAAAAAACAAAATGGCGGAAGATTTTTTGAAAATTGACGTATAAATGTGAAATTTTAGATACGGGGGTGTCTTAGGTCGCCGATCACAAATCCAAAATCAAAATGTCAAAAAAAACAAAATGGCGGAAGATTTTTTTGAAAATTGACGTATGAATGTGAAATTTTAGATACGGGGTGTCTTAGGTCACCGATCACGAATCCATAATCAAAATGTCAAAAAAAAACAAAATGGCGGATGATTTTTTGAAAATTGACGTATAAATGTGAAATTTTAGATACGGGGCTGTCTTGGGTTGCCGATCACAAATCCAAAATGAAAATGTCAAAAAAAACAATATGGCGGAACAGTTTTTTGAAAATTGACGTATGAATGTGAAATTTTGGATACGGGAGTGTTTGTGGTTGCTTATTACCTCTTCAATTTGGCGATTCTTCGAAGCGTAATTGAACAGGTCTTAAATTTAATACTTCATTTTTTCTTAACGATAGTAGATTCGAAAACATCAGAATAGTATTACCTTTCTCACTCTTGAGTTTGTACCAGTTTGTGTAAAAAACAGATCGAGATGAATTTTAAATAAAATATACTATTGGCTAAATAAAATATATGTAGGGGTGCTTCGAAAACAAACTGTACAATGAACGGTACCTGTCTGGAACAGTATGTCGGTGAAACTTATTAAGATTGGGTAAGCGTTCTTGTATTATACTTTTTAATTTTGAAATTATGCACTCCCTATGTGAACCACCCCGAGCCGCCACTGGTTTGGACAAAGGCAAATGGCTTATAATGTGTATTTTAAGCATAAATATATAGTATGTCTAAAACAACTACTGTCAATCAAACAGCAGACAAAGTGGGTAGTAGTAAGCATATTAAGGAAAAACAATAACTTGGATGAAGCATAAAAAAAGTTATTTGCACGACATGTGCTTTCATTTTTCTTGAGGAATGAGTTACCAAATTGTAGAAAAATGTGAGTTAATATATATGTGCATATTCTGTGAGTTATCGTATAAATTATATATGAGTATTTTGATTCTAAGTTATTAATACCAATGGTGGCTTATGGCCAATAAAACGAACATGTCAAAGGAAAGGTTGAATAACTTTTACCACGAGGAATTTTTGCTGACAGCAGTATACTAAAATCTGAATGACTGGAGTTTGCAGAGAAACAACCTTTCATTTACCTTTATATGGTGTTAACGATATAGTATGAAAAAAAGGTTGTTCTGCTTTGCGTTTACCTCCATATCACCTCATCGAACTTGTATGGGTTCAAGTTAAACATCATGTCACTGCCAATAAGAATTCATTTAAATTAGACACAGAGTCCAGAATTTGTTGTTAGAATTAAACATGGTTGATGCTGATTTTATCATGTCAATATGGAAGAAGAAAAAGTGTATAGTACTGAAATATTGTTGACAATATCCGATCTTGAAAACATGATTTAATGATCAACATTCATGTTTTGACATTAAGTTGGTGCAAATAACAGTAGTGTAAAATTGCAAGAGTTAATTTTAGTGTTTTTTTTTACTTATTGTAATGACAATTAGAAATGTATTTTTTATTATCTTCATGCTTTCTGTTATTCTGTGTAATGTTTTGTGAAATAAAAATACTTGTTCATGTTTACAAGTTTTTATTAATAAAAATATGGAATGATGCTTATTGCTTTTATTATAGATACTAGCTAATACGGCAGGCCTAGAAGGCCCGCTACCGCCTCTTATTCCGCTTACAGTTGAGGTACCGCTCCCCCTTATTTTTCTCAATTTATTGCGGATTTTGTCTATATTGCGTTTCAGTTTATAAAACACCATGTAATTCCGATATATAGCGAATAACTAAATATAATTGTGTTTTAGATGTTCAATATTGCTTAGTTGTTTTTATACACCCCTGTATATAGTTTACAACTATGCAATATTTTATTCAGAATGCTTATAGGATGAAATGATTAATAATAGATTTAGTGATAATAGCAATTTTTAAATTGAAAATGTTTAACGGCTGTCCATGAAATAAGATGTATTTTATTGTTTAATGTTATATTGACATTTTTCACATACTTTTCCTGTGCCTCACAGACGGTAGTTTTCACTCTATTTATAATTTTTTACTATTATTGGTTTTTGTGCCTTGACTTGCCGATGATTTATTTCACGTTTGCCTAATTTATCTATAGTTTGAATTTTGTTTGTGGGTATAAAATTAGAATAATCTCGAAATCTGTGTTTTTTTGCATCAGTTGGAAAATGTGTTTCAGTCCATATACATATGTCGATTCCATTGGTCTTTTTGGTTTAAATGAAAATTCATTAGAATTTAAAAAAAAACATTTTATTTTATACAAACTTGTAGATAGCTTTATTAGAATTATGTTTTGTTGACGCGAATGTATACTTTTAAATAATTGATTTAATCATTGTTCTATAACAAATAATATTTATTTCATTGGCTTTTTTATAATGATTTCCATTCCTATACTTTTATAATTTGCAGTGTTTCTTTGTGGTAAATTGTATTACAACTGTCAGTTATGTATGATGCTTAATAATGTTGGTAAAGCCTTGTTCACACTGTACATAATTATTTTCTTTTGCATTGTACACCTACAGTTTACGGAATATATAGATATAATATATGTATTATGGTAATATTGATTACTTATTGTTATATTCGAAAATACTGTAAAACATCGTTATAGAATTTCTATTTTGAATTATTGTAATTGACAATGTCGCGGGAAGTTCATTTTCATCAATGATAATTAAACAATCTTTTTTGAATACGTATGATATTACTTCTCAATTTGCCTGGCACAGTAACAACATGATTCAGTGCTTGTTTAATCTGGTAGGAATATATTTTAGTTTCTTTTTTCTATTTACAATATCTTATAATATTTTGAAGTATTTTTACAACTTAATTCATGGACGAAATGACTCCAGTCATGTAATGATAATTGCTAAAAATGAGTAGAAAGTATTTATAAACAAATAAGGAATCGAATTTATAAATTTCTTACCTATACACTATTATCATTGGGCCAATTATTATATATTGCAATATTTATTGTGCTGAATGTTTGTGAGCTAATGCTTCAATCTTTTCGAGCTTGAATTCGCCTTTTTCGCGTCCGCTTACAGCTTTTACAGTTTCCTGTAAAACGCGATCACTCTCGTGGTGGTTTTTAGAATGTAAGATTTTATAGACTTGTGGCACACTCTGTATATACATATATTTTGTAAAGCCAATTGTATATTTCATTTAAAATTCCTCTAGAATTTTTTTTTACACAAACTGTTACACAATGAAGAGCGAGAAAGATAATTTAATGTTAAACATAAGAATGATGTTAAAGTATCCGAAGAAACAATATGCTCAATAAGTGCATCATTTTCATTGAGACAATCGGGATAATACGCTATTGAAATAACAGTGGAAAAATTTAGTATATTAACAAAAAGTATGTCAATTGCTCAGAAACAATTTAAGATAGGCATGCACAATATTAATAAAAAAGAACCTAATAATCAGTTTGACACTGAGATATTTTCACCCAAATTATTTGAAGTGGAACAGGGCTTTCATTATGAAATTTTGGTCAGCATAATTGAAATATTCGTTTGTCACATACTCAAAATTAGTTCGCACGTCAATTAAAAATGAAGGACTTGTATTGAAGAACATTTTAAATTTTCAATGAATTACATATATACTACTCGCCCGCTATCGCGGGCTCGTCATTTTAATTGACATGCTCAAATATACGTAGTATCTCCATAGTGTTTAACATGTTTACAACAAATTTTGTTTGGTAAATGGGCGTCGCTTTCAAACTTTCTTATAGAATGCTAATGAATGCTGACGAACTTCAAACATATAGCTCGCACACATATGTATGTGAACGGGTAAAGTAAATTTAATTTATAAAGTATATTACTTTCTTACTACCTTTTCGAAGTCCACTATCGTTAATAAAAGAGCAGAGTATATTTTATTTAAAATTATTCTCGATCTGTTTTTGACACAAATCGGTACACACTCAAGAGCGAGAAAGGTAATTTAATGTTAATCATAAGCCATGTTAAAGTATCCAAAGACACAATGAGCTCAAAAAGCGCAACATTTTTATTAAAACAGTTTTCAATACTATTTTGATGTCAAGTGTGACCCTTTTGAAATCCACTATCATTAATAAAGGAGCACAAAATAATAATAAAAGTAAAAAACCCAAGTTTTAAATTTAAGCCCTTTTGAAGCGCCTTTCCTGTAAAAAGCGATAACTGGCATGGCTTGTTAGAATGTCCGGTTTTATTAACTTTTGAAGCGCCCCTGTATATACACATATTTTGTTAAACCAATAGGATATTTTATTTAAAATTCTTCTCGAACTGTTTTTGACATAAATCGGTACACACTCAAGAGCGAGAAAGGTAATTTAATGTTAAACATAAGTTGTGTTAAAGTACGCAAAGACACAATGATATCAAAAAGCGCAACATTTTTATTAAGACAGTGTACAATACTATTTTGATGTCAAAAGTGTAAAAGCCTGTCAACCTTTTTGAAATCCACCATCGTTACTAAAGGAGCAGGAAATAATAATAAAAGTAAAATGCCCAAGTTTTAAATTGAAGCGCCTTTCCTATAAAAAGCGATCACAGGCATGACGCTTTTTAGAATGCCTTCATTTATACACCTTTGAAGCACCCAAGTATATACATATATTTTGTTAAACCAATAGAACGTTTTATTTAAAATTCTTCTCGAACTGTTTCTAACACAAAACCGGTACACACTCAAGAGCGAGAAAGGTAATTTAATGTTATACATAAGTCATGTTAAGGTATCCAAAGAAACAATGAGCTCTCAAAAAGCGCAACATTTTCATTAAGACAGTTTACAATACTATTTTGATGTGAACGTGTAAAAGCCTGTCAATCTTTTCGAAGTCTACACTCGTTAAGAAAAAAGCACAAAATAATAATAACAGTAAAAAGACAGAATGAGATCAAAAAGCCCAATATGTTCATTAAGACTGTTTACAATACTATTTTGATGTGAAAGTGTAAAAGCCTGTCAAACCTTTTCAAAATCCACTATCGTTAATAAAGGTGCACGAAATAATAATAAAAGTAAAAAGCCCAAGTTTTAAATTTAAGACCTATTGAAGCGCCTTTCCTGTAAAAAAAACGCTTTTTAGAATGTCCACTTTTATAAACTTTTGAAGCACCCCTGTATATATATATATTTTGTTAGGCCAATAGGATATTTTATTTAAAATTCTTCTCGAACTGTTTTTGACATAAACCGGTACACACTCAAGAGCGAGAAAGATAATTTAATGTTTAACATTAGTCGTGTTAACGTATCCAAAGACACATTGATATCAAAAAGCGCAACATTTTTATTAAGACAGTGTACAATACTATTTTGATGTAAAGTGTGACCTTTTTGAAATCCACTATCATTAATAAAGGAGCACAAAATGAAAATAAAAGTAAAAAGCCCAAGTTTTAAATTGAAGCGCCTTTTATTTTATTTAAAATTTTTCTCGAATTGTTTTTTACTCAAACCGGTACATACTCAAGAGCGAGAAAGGTAATTTAATGTTAAACATAAGTCGTGTTAAAGTATGCAAAGACACAATGACATCAAAAAGCGCAACATTTTTATTAAGACAGTGTACAATACTATTTTGATGTGAAAGTGTAAAAACCTGCCAAACTTTTTGAAATCCACTATCGTTAATAAAGGAACACAAAATAATAATAAAAGTAAGAAGCACTCCTGTATATAGATATATTTTGTTAAGCCAAAAGCAGGTTTTATTTAAAATTCTTCTCGAAGTGTTTTTAACACAAACCGGTACACACTCAAGAGCGAGAAAGATAATTTAATTTTAACCATAAGCTATGTTAAGGTATCCAAAGACACAATGAGATCAAAATGCCCAACTTGTTCATTAAGGCAGTTTACAATACTATTTTGATGTGAAAGTGTAAAAGCCTGTCAATCTTTTCGAAGTCTACTTTCGTTAATAAAGGAGCACGAAATAATAATAAAAGTAAGAAGCCCAAGTCTTAAATTTAAGCCCTATTAAAGCGCCTTTCCTGTAAAAGGCGATCACTGGAATGACGCTTTTTAGAATATCCACTTTTATAAACTTTTGAAACACCCCTGTATATACATATATTTTGTTAAGCCAATGGGATATTTTATTTAAAACTCTTCTCGAACTGTTTTTGACACAAACCGGTACACACTCAAGAGCGAAAAAGGTAATTTAATAATAATCATACTTCATGTTAAAGTATCCAAAGAAACAATGAGCTCAGAGCGCAACATTTCCATTAAGACAGTTTACAGTATTATTTTGATGTAACAGTGAAAAAATCATGTCAACCTTTTTGAATTCTACTATCATTAATGAAGAAACACAAAGGAATAATAAAAATGAAATTAAAATTCATTTTACTCAAAAATCCAAAAAAAGCCCAAGTTTTAAATTTTAGCCCTATTGAATGGCTTTTTTCGCGCCCGCTTGCAGTTTCTTCACAGTTTCCTGCAAAAAGCAATCACTGTCATAGCTTTTTAGAATAACCGTTTTTATTAACTTTTGAAGCACCCCTGTATATACATATATCTTGTGAAGTCAATAGTATGTTTTATTTGAAATGCTTCTCCAACTTTTTTTACACAAACCTGTACACACTCAAGAGCGAGAAAGGTAATTTAATGTTAAACATAGTTCATGTTAAAGTATTTAAAGAAACAATGAGCTGAGAGAGCACAACATTTTCATCGAGACAGTTTACAATACTATTTTGATGTGATAGTGGAAAAGCATGTCAACCTTTTTGAAGTCTACTCTCGCTAAGAAAAAAGCACAAAATAATAATAAAAGTAAAAAGCCCAAGTTTTAAATTTAAGCCCTATTGAAGCGCCTTTCTTGTAAAAAACGCTTTTTAGAATGTCCACTTTTATAAACTTTTGAAGCACCCCAGTATAAACATATATTTTCTTAGGCCAATAGGATATTTTATTTAAAATTCTTCTCGAACTGTTTTTAACACATACCTGTACATACTCAAGAGCGAGAAAGGTAATTTAATGTTAAACATGTCATGTTAAAATATTCAGAGAAACAATGAACTCTTAAAAAGCGCAACATTTTCATTAAGACAGTTTACAATACTATTTTGATGTGAAAGTGTAAAAGCCTGTCAATCTTTTCGAAGTCTACTCTCGTTAATAAAGGAGCACGAACTAATAATAAAAGTAAAAAGCCCAAAATTTAAATTGAAGCCCTATTAAAGCGCTTTTCCTGTAAAAAACGCTTTTTAGAATGTCTACTTTTATAAACTTTTGAGCACCGCTGTAGATACATATATTTTGTTAAGCCAATAGGATATTTTATTTAAAATTCTTCTCGAACTGTTTTTGACATAAACCGGTACACACTCAAGAGCGAGGAAGGTAATTTAATGTTAAACATAAGTCGTGTTAAAGTATCCAAAGACACAATGAGATCAAAAAGCAAAACATTTTTAATAAGACAGTGTACAATACAATGTTTATGTAAAGTATGACCTTTTTGAAATCCACTATCGTTAATAAAGGAGCACAAAATAAAAGTAAAAGTAAAAAGCCCAAGTTTTAGATTGAAGCACCTTTCCTGTAAAAAGCGAGTACTGGCATGATGCTTTTTAGAATGTCTGGTTTTATAAACTTTTAAAGCATCCCGGTATATACATATATTTTGTGAAGCCAACAGTATATTTTATTTAAAATTTTTCTCGAATTGTTTTTTACACAAACCGGTGCACACTCAAGAGAGAAAGATAATTTAATGTTAAACATAAGTCATGTTAAAATATCCAAAGAAACAATGAGCTCTCAAAAAGCGCAACATTTTCATTAAGACAGTTTATAATACTATTTTAATGTGAAAGTGTAAAAGCCTGTCAATCTTTTCGAAGTCTACTCTCGTTAAGAAAAAAGCACAAAATAATAATAAAAGTAAGAAGCACTCCTGTATATACATACATATATTTTGTTAAGCCAATAGGAGGTTTTATTTAAAATTCTTCTCGAAGTGTTTTTAACACAAACCGGTACACACTCAAGAGCGAGAAAGATAATTTAATTTTAACCATAAGCTATGTTAAGGTATCCAAAGACACAATGAGATCAAAAAGCCCAACTTGTTCATTAAGGCAGTTTACAATACTATTTTGATGTGAAAGTGTAAAAGCCCGTCAACCTTTTCGAAATCCACTATCGTTAATAAAGGAGCAGGAAATAATAATAAAAGTAAAAAGCCCAAGTTTTAAAGTGAAGCCCTATTAAAGCGCCTTTCCTGTAAAAGGCGATCACTGGAATGACGCTTTTTAGAATATCCACTTTTATAAACTTTTGAAACACCCCTGTATATACATATATTTTGTTAAGCCAATGGGATATTTTATTTAAAACTCTTCTCGAACTGTTTTTGACACAAACCGGTACACACTCAAGAGCGAAAAAGGTAATTTAATAATAATCATACTTCATGTTAAAGTATCCAAAGAAACAATGAGCTCAGAGCGCAACATTTCCATTAAGACAGTTTACAGTATTATTTTGATGTAACAGTGAAAAAATCATGTCAACCTTTTTGAATTCTACTATCATTAATGAAGAAACACAAAGGAATAATAAAAATGAAATTAAAATTCATTTTACTCAGAAATCCAAAAAAAGCCCAAGTTTTAAATTTTAGCCCTATTGAATGGCTTTTTTCGCGCCCGCTTACAGTTTCTTCACAGTTTCCTGCAAAAAGCAATCACTGTCATGGCTTTTTAGAATGTCCGTTTTTATTAACTTTTGAAGCACTCCTGTATATATACATATATCTTGTGAAGCGAATAGTATGTTTTATTTAAAATGCTTCTCGAACTGTTTTTTGCACAAATCTGTACACACTCAAGAGCCAGAAAGGTAATGTAATGTTAATCGTAAGTCGTGTTAAAGTATGCAAATACACAATGAGATCAAGAAGCGCAACATTTTTATTAAGACAGTGTACAATACTATTTTGATGTGAAAGTGTAAAAGCCTGTCAACCTTTTCGAAGTCTACTCTCGTTAAGAAAAGAGCATAAAATAATAATAAAAGTAAAAAGCCCAAGTTTTAAATGTAAGTCCTATTGAAGCGCCTGTCCTGTAAAAAGCAATCGCTGTCATGGCTTTTTAGAATGTCCACCTTTATAAACTTTTGAAGCACCCCTACATATATTTTGTTAAGCCAATAGTATATTTTATTATTATATTTAAATATCTTCTCGAACTGCTTTTTAGACAAACTGGTACACACTCAAGAGCGAGAAAGGTAATTTAATGTTAAACATAAGTCATGTTAAAGTATCGAAAGAAACAATGAGCTCAATGAGCGCAACATTTCCATTGAGACAGTGTACAATAAGATTCTGATGTTTGCGAATCTACTATCGTTAAGAAAAAATGAAGTATTAAATTTAAGCCCTGTTCAATCACGTTTCGAAGAATCGCCAAATTGAAGACGTAATAAGCGACCACAAACACGCCCGTATCTAAAATTTCACGTTCATACGTTAATTTTCAAAAAAATTTCCCGCCGTTTTTTTTTTGACATTTTGACTTTGGAATCGTGATCGGCGACCCTCAAAACCCCCGTATCTAAAATTTCACTTTCATACGTCAATTTTCAAAAAAATCTTCCGCCATTTTTTTTTTTGACATTTTGACTTTGGAATCGTGATCGGCGACCCCCAAAACCCCCGTACCTAAAATTTCACATTCATACGTCAATTTTCAAAAATCTCCCGCCATTTTTTTTTTTTTTTACATTTTGACTTTGGAATCGTGATTGGCGACCCCCAAAACCCCCGTATCTAAAATTTCACGTTCATACGTTAATTTTCAAAAAAATCTCCCGCCATTTTGTTTTTTTGACATTTTGACTTTGGAATCGTGATCGGCGACCCCCAAAACCCCCGTATCTAAAATTTCACGTTCATATGTTAATTTTCAAAAAAATCTCCCGCCATTTTCTTTTTTTTGACATTTTGACTTTGGAATCGTGATCGGCAACCCCCAAAAGCCCCGTATCTAAAATTTTATAGTCATACGTCAATTTTGAAAAAACTCATCCGCATTTTGTTTTTTTATGACATTTTGATTTTGGATTTGTGATCGGCGACTTAAGACACCCTCGTATCTAAAATTTCACATTTATACGTCAATTTTCAAAAAATCCTTCGGCCATTTTGTTTTTTTTTTGACATTTCGACTTTGAATACGTGATCAATGATACTACAAAGACTCCCAAGTGCCGAATTTTACTTTAATTAGAAGAGAGAAATTAATTTCAGATAGCTCCGCCCACTCTGCATGTATGTGTAATCGTTGTTATAAGGGCACATAAATGTTAAAAGCAATCCTTTTCCCCATTAAGGAAACGGGGCATACGCGTTCTGGAATTAACGTATTTTAATTCAAATCATTATTAAAATACTAATCGACCCCTGTATATAGATAAAAATATTAAATCAAGCGGGACCGTTATGTATTGTGTGGAGATGCCGAACATTCACCGGACCGTAATACATTCATCGCCACTGCACATGAGAATCTGATTATATTTTTCGCCCGTCCGGAACACATTGATATCACTGCACATTGAATCGGCCATTTTTCTGACCAAATGCTTCTGCAAACGAATTTGAAAGTGCTCGTGCCCTTGGTTGCGTGCGTCTGTCGACTCGAAATAAGCATATATAAGGTCCCGAGAAGCCCATTCTTTAACACCTCGGGTCTTGTTGGACCCTCGCAACCTTCAAAATTTCGTATTTCACGCTTAAAAATGAATCTGTGGACACAACTCAGTTTGATGTCAGTTTGACGTTTCTAGAGATTTTTATCGCTTGTCACGGGAACGGTCAAAACGTATTCCATTTTTCTGTTACAAAATGGAATGCACGCTCCTCTTCAACGGACGATATCTCTGCACACACTCCACTAAAAAGGAAAATCTCTCCGTCCACCGGAAATTCAATGTCACCCCTAGGCCCACCCCAAAACACAGCCTTTAATTCCCCATATCCAGAGAGGAGTTTTCTGCAAAGATTTGTCGACTTTTTTCTATTTTGATAGTTTCGAAAATGCTCGGTTAAGCTCTTTCAACTAAGGCGATTAACAACAGAGGTCTGTGCGCTATTATTATATATAATAGCTCTAACGTCCGCTTACAGCGGGTCCTCCGCTTACAACGGGTCCTCCGCTTACAGCGGCTCCTCCGCTTACAGCGGGTCCGTCAATCTCTTTTAGTTGGAATCGCTTTTTTCGGGTCCGCTTACAGCTTTTTCAGTGTCCTGTAAAAAGCAATCACTGTCATGACGTCTTTTAGAATGTCCGGTTTTATTAACTTTTGACGCACCCCTGTATATACATATATTTTGTGAAGCCAATAGTATATTTTCTTTAAAATTCTTCTCGGAAGGTTTTTTTACACAAACCGGTACACACTCAAGAGCGAGAAAGGTAAATTTCTGTTAAACATAAGTCATGTTAATGTATCCAAAGAAACAATGAGCTCAAAGAGCACAACATTTTCATCGAGACAGTTTACAATACTATTTTGATGTGATAGTGGAAAAGCATGTCAACCTTTTCGAAGTCTACTGTCGTTAAGAAAAAAGCACAAAATAATAATAAAAGTAAGAATCTCAAGTTTTAAATTTAAGCCCTATTGAAGCGCCTTTCCTGTAAAGAACGCTTTTTAGAATGTCTACTTTTATAAACGTTTGAAGCACGCCTGTATATACATATATTTTGTTAAGCCAATAGGATATTTTATTTAAAATTCTTGTCGAATTGTTTTTGAAATAAATCGGTACACACTCAAGAGCGAGAAAGGTAATTTAATGTTAAACATAAGTCATGTTAAAGTATCCAAAGTCACAATGAGATCAAAAAGCGCAACATTTTTATTAAGACAGTGTACAATACTATTTTGATGTGAAAGTGCAAAAGCCTGTCAACCTTTTTGAAATCCACTATCGTTAATAAAGGATCACAAAATAATAATAAAAGTAAAAAGTCTAAGTTTTAAATTGAAGCGCCTTTCCATTAAAAAGTGATCACTGGCATGACGCTTTTTAGAATGTCCAGTTTTATACACCTTTGAAGCACCCGTGTAAATACATATATTTTGTGAAGCCAATTGTATATTTTATTTAAAATTCTTCTCGAACTGTTTTTAACACAAATCGGTACAAACTCAAGAGCGCGAAAAGTAATTTAATTTTAAACATAAGTCATGTTAAGGTATCCAAAAGCACAATCAGATCAAAAAGCCCAACATGTTCATTAAGACAATTTACAATACTATTTTGATGTGAAAGTGTAAAGCCTGTCAACCTTTTCAAAATCCACGATCGTTAATAAAGGAGCACGAAGTAATAATAAAAGTAAAAAGCCAAAGTTTTAAATTTAAGCCCTATTGAAGCGCCTTTCCTGTAAAAAAAGACTTTTTAGAATGTCCACCTTTATAAACTTTTGAAGCACCCCCGTATATATATATATTTTGTTAAGCCAATAGGATATTTTATTTAAAATTCTTTTCGAACTGTTTTTGACACAAATCGGTACGCACTCAAGAGCGAGAAAGGTAATTTAATCTTAAAGTATCCAGAGACACAATAAGATCAAAAAGGTCAACATGTTCATTAAGACAGTTTACAATACTATTTTGATGTGAAAGTGTAAAAGTCTGTCAATCTTTTCGAAATCAACTATCGTTAATAAAAGAGCACAAAACATTAATAAAAGTAGAAAGCCCAAGTTTTAAATGTAAGCCAAAGCGCTTTCCTGTAAAAGGCGATCACTGGCATCACGCTTTTTAGAATGTCTACTTTTATAAACTTTTGAAACACCCCTGTATATACATATATTTTGTTAAGCCAATAGAATATTTTATTTAAAATTCTTCTCCAACTGTTTTTGACACAAATCGGTACACACTCAAGAGAGAGAAAGGCAATCTGATGTTAAAGTATCCAAAGACACAATAAGATCAAAAAGGTCAACATGTTCATTAAGACAGTTTACAATACTATTTTGATGTGAAAGTGTAAAAGCCTGTCAACCTTTTCGAAATCCACTATCGTTAATAAAGGAGCACAAAATAATAATAAAAGTAAAAAGCCCAAGTTTTAAATTGAAGCCCTATTGAAGCACCTTGCCTGTAAAAGGCGATCACTGGCATGACGCTTTTTAGAATGTCCACTTTTATAAACTTTTGAAACACCCCTGTACATAAATAAATTTTGTGAAGTCAGTAGGATATTTTATTTAAAATTCTTCTCGAACTGTTTTTGGCGCAAACTGGTACACACTCAAGAGCGAGTAAGGTAATTTAATGTTAAAGTATCCAAAGACACAATAAGATCAAAAAGGTCAACATGTTCATTAAGACAGTTTTCAATACTCTCTTGATGTGAAAGTGTGAAAGCCCGTCAACCTTTTCGAAATCCACTATCGTTAATCAAGGAGTACAAAATAATAATAAAAGTAAAAAGCCCAAGTTTTAAATTGAAACCCTATTGAAACACCCATGTATAAACATATATTTTGTTAAGCCAATAGGATATTTTATTTAAAATTCTTCTCGAACTGTTTTTGACACAAACCGGTACACACTCAAGAGCGAGAAAGGTAATTTAACGTTAAAGTATCCAAAGACACAATAAGATCAAAAAGATCAACATTTTTATCAAGACTGTTTACAATACTATTTTGATGCGAAAGTGTAAAAGCCTTTCAACCTTTTCGAAGTCCACTATCGTTAATAAAAGAGCACAAAACAATAATAAAAATAGAAAGCTCAAGTTTTAAATGTAAGCGCTATTAAAGCGCCTCTCCTGTAAAAGGCGATAACTGGCATGACGCTTTTTAGAATGCCCACTTTTATAAACTTTTGAGGCACCCCTGTATATACATATATTTTGTTAAGCCAATAGGATATATTATTTAAAATTCTTCTCGAACTGTTTTCGGCACAAACCCGTACACATTCAAAAGCGAGAAAGGTAATTTAATGTTAAAATATCCAAAGACTCAATAAGATCAAAATGGTCAAGATGTTCATTAAGACAGTTTACAATACTGTTTTGATGTGAAAGTGTAAAAGTCTGTGAACCTTTTCAAAATCCACTATCGTTAATAAAGGAGCACAAAATAATAATAAAAGTAAAAAGCCCAAGTTTTAAATTGAAGCCATGGAGCCATATTGAAGCTCATTTTCTGTAAAAAGCGATCAATCTGATGACGCTTTTTAGAATGTCCAATTTTATAAACTTTTGAAGTACCCCTGTACACACATAAATTTTGTAAAACTAATTGTATATTTTATTTAAAATTCTTCTCGAATTGTTTTCTATACAAACCGGTACACACTCAAGAGCGAGAAAGGTAATTTAATGTTAAACATAAGTCATGTTAAAGTATCCAAAGACACAATGAGCTCTAAAAACGCAACATTTGTATTAAGACAGTTTACAATACTATTTTGATGTGAAATTGTAAAAGCCTGACAACCTTTTAGAAATCCACTATCGTTAATAAAAGAGCACAAATTAATAAAAGTAGAAAGCCCAAGTTTTTAATTTGAAGCCCAATTGAAGCGCCTTTCCTGGAAAAAAGCGATCACTGGCATGACGATTTTTAGAATGTCCACTTTTATAAACTTTTGAAGCACGGCTGTACATAGATAAATTTTGTGAAGCCAATTGTATGTTTTATTTAAAATTCTTCTCGAATTGCTTTTTACACAAACCGGTACACACTCAAGAGCGAGAAAGGTAGTTTAATTTTAAAGTATCTAAAGACAATAAAATCAAAAAGCGCAACATTTTTATTAAGACAGTTTACAATACTATTGTGATGCGAAAGTGTAAAAGCTTTTCAACCTTTTCGAAATCCACTATCGTCAATAAAAGAGCACAAAATAATAATAAACGTAGAAAGCCAAAGTTTTAAATCTAAAGCCCTATTGAAGCGCCTTTCCTGTAAAAAGCGATCACTGGCATGACGCTTTTTAGAATGTCCACTTTAATAAACTTTTGAAGCACCCCTGTACATACATAAATTTTGTGAAGCCAATTGTATATTTTATTTAAAATTTTTCACACTCAAGAGCGAGAAAGATAATTTAATATTAAATATAAGAAAGATGTTAAAGTATCCGAAGAAACAATATGCTCAATAAGCGCATCATTTTCATTGAGACAATCGGGATAATACGCTTTTGAAATAACAGTAGAAACATTTAGTATATTAACAAAAGTATGTCAATTGCTCAGAAACAATTTAAAATAGGCACGCACAATATTAATAAAAAATAACCTAAAAATCAGTTTGACACTGAGATATTTTTCACCTCAATTATTTGAAGTGGAACAGCGCTTTCATTATGAAATTTTGGTCAGCAGATTTGAAATATTCGTCTGTCACATACTCAAAATAAGTTCGCAAGTCAATTAAAAATGATGAACTTCAAACATACAGCTCACAAACATATAAATGATTAGTTTTAATAAGATGCTGTTAAAAGCAATTACAAAGAAGAGAAGACCAAGCGCAGGCATAAATTTTCACAAATATTTAGGATTTTTAGTAACTGAGATAAAGTCCCAGAAATGTAACAGAATTAAAAAGCTTCCAAAACACAAATATTTCCCTAGTAAGCTAAAAGTTACACATATTCAATATTATATTTTATTTTTAATTATACTGTTAATTTCATGTATAGAAGAAGCAATACAATTACTAAAACACTAATAAAAGTAATTATTAATTACAAATGGATAAGAAAACATAATCGCAGTCAATACTAATAAAAATCCAAATATCCTAGGTTATGCGCACGTGTAAGTAATCCCAATTACTGTTTTATATTTTATCAGGTTTGGTAAAACAGCGGTTAAAATATCTTCATTTAATAACGTTCTTAGTCAATGATTAGCGCTAACCGGTGTTGGAAAAACATACCAACCGGTATTTTAATCAATGATTAGCGCCAACCGGTTTTTGCAAAAACGTACTATTACGTATTTTATCTAATGAATACGCTCATTGGCATTTTAATCGGAATTGGGAAAACCGGCCCTTTATTGAACTTAATCAACTAATACAGTGCAATAATATGAATAATTAAAAATACGTCTAAGTTTGCCGTTGTAGTTGTTAGGGCGTTTTAATGTTGAAGGTTACATTCAAATATTATGTCAACTTTAAATAAACATGCGCCAATAATTTAAGGACATTAAATTTGAGATATTGCAAAATTTTACCTGTTAAGTATCCTACCTACACATGCCATTTCACCTTTTGACATAAATCATAATAACCTTTTCAAGTTTGTCATCCAAGCAACACAAATTTGTCTGCAATTACCGTTTCCCGTAGAACGCGATCACTGCCATGAGGCTTTTTAGAAAGGCCGATTTTATTAACTTTTGAACCACTCCTGTATATACATAAATTTTGTGATGCCAATCGTATATATTATTTAGAACTTTTCTTTACTTCTTTACACAAACCGTTACACTGAACACTGAAGAGCGAGAAGGATAATTTAATGTTAAACATAAATCATGTTAAAGTTAGCAAGGAAGAATGTGCTCAGATCCAAGTACTTTTCGACGAACCTTTCCGACATATTACATTTGCCATGTTGTTTTTTTTGACATTTTGACTTTGGATTCGTGATCGGCGACCTGAGACACCTCCGTATCTAAAATTTCACATTAATACGTCAATTTTTCAAAAAACTTCCGCCATTTTGTTTTTTTTGACATTTCGACTTTGGATTCGTGATCGGCGACCTAAAACACCCCCGTATCTAAAATTTCGCATTCATACGTCAATTTTCAAAAAAACTTCCGCCATTTTGTTTTTTTTTGACATTTTGATTTTGGATTCGTGATCGGCGACCTGGGACACCCCCGTATCTAAAATTTCACATTCATACGTCAATTTTCAAAAAAACTTCCGCCATTTTGTTTTTTTTTGAAATTTTGACTTTGGATTCGTAATCGGCGACCTGAGACACCCCCGTATCTAAAATTTTACATTCATACGCCAATTTTCAAAAAAACTTCCGCCATTTTGTTTTTTTTTGACATTTTGACTTTGGATTCTTGATCGGCTACCTAAGACACCCCCGTATCTAAAATTTCACATTCGTACGTCAATTTTCAAAAAATCTTCCGCCATTTTGTTTTTTTTCACATTTTGACTTTGGATTTGTGATCGGCGTCTGCACACACCCCCGTATCTAAAATTTCGCATTCGTACGTCAATTTTCAAACAATCTTCCGCCATTTTGTTTTTTTTGACATTTTGACTTTGGATTTGTGATCAGCGTCCGCACACACCCCCGTATCTAAAATTTTGCATTCATACGTCAATTTTCAAAAAACTCTTCGGCCATTTAATTTCTTTTGTCATTTTGACTTTGGATTTGTGATCGGCGTCCGTACACACACCCCCGTATCTAAAATTACACATTCGGACGTCAATTTAGAATTAGTGACGGGCGACCGTAAAAACTCTCGAGTGCCTAATTTTGCTTTTAATCAGAATAGATAGAAATTGATTTCAGCCAACTCCGCCCACCGTGCACGTTTACGTAATCGTTAACATAAAATTATTTCGTAGGGGCGCATAAATGTCGAAAGCAATCCTCTTCTTTTTCCCCTTTGAGGAAATACGCGTTTCGAAATTATCGTATTTTAATTCAAATCATTATTAAAATATTAATCGACAACACCTGTATAGATGAAAATATTAAATCAAGCGGGACCGTTACATATTATGAGGACATGCCGAACGTTCGCCGGACCGTAATGTATTGACCGGCAGTGCACATGATAATCTGAATTTATTTTTCGCCCGTCCGGAATGCATTGGTATCAGTGCAGATTGAATCGGCCATTTTTCTGACCAAATACCTCTGCAAACGGACTTGGAATTACTCGTACCTTCGTCTAGGTACCTCTGTAAACTGGGAATGCGCAATTGAACGTTTCCGAAATGTCACTTCTTTACATTTCTGAATCTTGCTGTGCCCTCGAAACTTTCAAAATTTGGAATTTCAAGCTTAAAAGTGAAAATGTGAATGCGTATGAGACCGGCTGTCAGTTTGACGTTTGCCGGGATTTTTCATCCATTTCGCTAAACCGTATCCGTCTGCAGACGGACTTTAAAGTGTTTGTACCTTTGTATCTGTACCACTATAAACTGGGAATATGCAACTAAAGGGTCCCCAAAAGACAGTACTTTACGATTTTGAATCTTGTTGCGCCCTCGAAAGCTTTAAAATTTGGAATTTCAGGCCTAAAAGTGAAAGTTTGCATACATTTCGAAACGGCTGTCACTTTGACGTTTGTCGGGATTTTCAGTATAAAAGGCTCCAGAGTAATTTTTGTTTCCCACGTCCTCCTTATGGGCGAAAAAATTGATGCAGCGTGATTTCCTTCACGTTCTAAAATTTTCAAAAATTCCTTTCGCCGCCTTAATGACCGTTCGAAGCGATAAAAATACGCCTATACAAAGTAGAATTATACACCCGACCACATGAAACTCTGAAATTTCCCCTCAAAAGCCTCAATTCGTCAAACACTCAAAGGTCGTTTTCGCATTTTACCCGCATTTCCCCTCCTCTACTAAATCCGTGAGAGCGGTAAAGGGTCCTGCTCGCTTTTATAGAGTATAACTAGCTCTAATGTCCGCTTACAGCGGGTCCTCCGCTTACAGCGGGTCCTCAGCTTACAGCGGGTCCTCCGCTTACAGCGGGTCCATCAATCTCTTTTAGTTGGAATCGCTTTTTTCGCGTCCGCTTACAGCTTTTTCAGTCTCCTGTAAAATGCAATCACTGTCATGACGCCTTTTAGAATGTCCGGTTCTATTAACTTTTGACGCACCCCTGTATAAACATATATTTTGTGAAGCCAATAGTATATTTTCTTTAAAATTCCTCTCGAAAGGTTTTTTACACAAACCGGTACACACTCAAGAGCGAGAAAGGTAAATTTATGTTAAACATAAGTCATGTTAATGTATCCAAAGAAATAATGAGCTCAAAGAGCACAACATTTTCATCGAGACAGTTTACAATACTATTTTGATATGATAGTGGAAAAGCATGTCAACCTTTTCGAAGTCTACTGTCGTTAAGAAAAAAGCACAAAATAATAATAAAAGTAAGAATGCCAAGTTTTAAATTTAAGCCCTATTGAAGCGTCTTCCTGTAAAAAACGCTCTTTAGAATGTCCACTTTTATAAACGTTTGAAGCACGCCTGTATATACATATATTTTGTTAAGCCAATAGGATATTTTATTTAAAATTCTTGTCGAACTGTTTTTGAAATAAATCGGTACACACTCAAGAGCGAGAAAGGTAATTTAATGTTAAACATAAGTCATGTTAAAGTATCCAAAGACACAATAATATCAAAAAGCGCAACTTTTTATTAAGACAGTGTACAATACTATTTTGATGTGAAAGTGTAAAAGCCTGTCAGCCTTTTTGAAATCCACTATCGTTAATAAAGGAACACAAAATAATAATAAAAGTAAAAAGCCTAAGTTTTAAATTGAAGCGCCTTTCCATTAAAAAGTGATCACTGGCATGACGCTTTTTAGAATGTCCAGCTTTATACACCTTTGAAGCACCCCTGTATATACATATATTTTGTGAAGCCAATTGTATATTTTATTTAAAATTCTTCTCGAACTGTTTTTAACACAAACCGGTACACACTCAAGAGCGAGATAGATAATTTAATTTTAAACATAATTCATGTTAAGGTATCCATAAGCACAATGAGATCAAAAAGCCCAACATGTTCATTAAGACAATTTACAATACTATTTTGATGTGAAAGTGTAAAGCCTGTCAACCTTTTCAAAATCCACGATCGTTAATAAATGAGCACGAAGTAATAATAAAAGTAAAAAGCCCAAGTTTTAAATTTAAGCCCTATTGAAGCGCCTTTCCTTTAAAAAAAAGACTTTTTAGAATGTCCACTTTTATAAACTTTTGAAGCACCCCTGTATATACATATATTTTGTTAAGCCAATAGGATATTTTATTTAAAATTCTTTTCGAACTGTTTTTGACATAAACCGGTACGCACTCAAGAGCGAGAAAGGTAATTTAATGTTAAAGTATCCAGACACAATAAGATCAAAAAGTTCAACATGTTCATTAAGACAGTTTACAATACTATTTTGATGTGAAAGTGTAAAAGTCTGTCAATCTTTTCGAAATCAACTATCGTTAATAAAAGAGCACAAAACATTAATAAAAGTAGAAAGCCCAAGTTTTACTTTTATAAACTTTTGAATCACCCCTGTATATACATATATTTTGTTAATCCAATAGAATATTTTATTTAAAATTCTTCTCGAACTGTTTCTGACACAAGTCGGTACACACTCAAGAGAGAGAAAGGTAATCTAATGTTAAAGTATCCAAAGACACAATAAGATCAAAAAGGTCAACATGTTCATTAAGACAGTTTACAATACTATTTTGATGTGAAAGTGTAAAAGCCTGTCAACCTTTTCGAAATCCACTATCGTTAATAAAGGAGCACAAAATAATAATAAAAGTAAAAAGCCCAAGTTTTAAATTGAAGCCCTATTGAAGCGCCTTGCCTGTAAAAGGCGATCACTGGCATGGCGCTTTTTAGAATGTCCACTTTTATAAACTTTTGAAACACGTCTGTACATAAATAAATTTTGTGAAGCCAATAGGATATTTTATTTAAAATTCTTCTCGAACTGTTTTTGACACAAACCGGTACACACTCAAGAGCGAGAAAGGTAATTTAACGTTAAAGTATCCAAAGACACAATAAGATCAAAAAGATCAACATTTTTATCAAGACTGTTTACAATACTATTTTGATGCGAAAGTGTAAAAGCCTTTCAACCTTTTCGAAGTCCACTATCGTTAATAAAAGAGCACAAAACAATAATAAAAATAGAAAGCTCAAGTTTTAAATGTAAGCGCTACTAAAGCGCCTCTCCTGTAAAAGGCGATAACTGGCATGACGCTTTTTAGAATGCCCACTTTTATAAACTTTTGAGGCACCCCTGTATATACATATATTTTGTTAAGCCAATAGGATATATTATTTAAAATTCTTCTCGAACTGTTTTCGGCACAAACCGGTACACATTCAAGAGCGAGAAAGGTAATTTATTGTTAAAATATCCAAAGACTCAATAAGATCAAAAAGGTCAAGATGTTCATTAAGAGAGTTTAGAATACTGTTTTGATGTGAAAGTGTAAAAGTCTGTGAACCTTTTCAAAATCCACTATCGTTAATAAAGGAGCACAAAATAATAATAAAAGTAAAAAGCCCAAGTTTTAAATTGAAGCCCTGGAGCCCTATTGAAGCTCCTTTTCTGTAAAAAGCGATCAATCTCATGACGCTTTTTAGAATGTCCAATTTTATAAACTTTTGAAGTACCCCTGTACACACATAAATTTTGTGAAACTAATTGTATATTTTATTTAAAATTCTTCTCGAATTGTTTTCTATACAAACCGGTACACACTCAAGAGCGAGAAAGGTAATTTAATGTTAAACATAAGTCATGTTAAAGTATCCAAAGATACAATGAGCTCTAAAAACGCAACATTTGTCTTAAGACAGTTTACAATACTATTTTGATGTGAAAGTGTAAAAGCCTCACAAACTTTTCGAAATCCACTATCGTTAATAAAAGAGCACAAAATAATAATAAATATAAAAAGCCCACGTTTTAAATTGAAGCCCTATTGAAGCGCCTTTCCTGTAAAAGGCGATCACTGGCATGACGCTTTTTAGAATATCCACTTTTATAAACTTTTGAAGCACCCCTGTATATACATATATTTTGATAAGCCAATAGGATATTTTATTTAAAATTCTCCTCGAACTGTTTTTGACACAAACCGGTACACACTTAAGATTGAGAAAGGTAATTTAATGTTAAAGTATACAACGACACAATAAGATCAAAAAGCATAACATTTTTATTAAGATAGTTTACAATACTGTTTTGATCCGAAAGAGTAAAAGCCTGTCAACCTTTTAGAAATCCACTATCGTTAATAAAAGAGCACAAATTAATAAAAGTAGAAAGCCCAAGTTTTTAATTTGAAGCCCAATTGAAGCGCCTTTCCTGGAAAAAGCGATCACTGGCATGACGATTTTTAGAATGTCCACTTTTATAAACTTTTGAAGCACGGCTGTACATAGATAAATTTTGTGAAGCCAATTGTATGTTTTATTTAAAATTCTTCTCGAATTGCTTTTTACACAAACCGGTACACACTCAAGAGCGAGAAAGGTAGTTTAATTTTAAAGTATCTAAAGACAATAAAATCAAAAAGCGCAACATTTTTATTAAGACAGTTTACAATACTATTGTGATGCGAAAGTGTAAAAGCTTTTCAACCTTTTCGAAATCCACTATCGTCAATAAAAGAGCACAAAATAATAATAAACGTAGAAAGCCCAAGTTTTAAATCTAAAGCCCTATTGAAGCGCCTTTCCTGTAAAAAGCGATCACTGGCATGACGCTTTTTAGAATGTCCACTTTAATAAACTTTTGAAGCACCCCTGTACATACATAAATTTTGTGAAGCCAATTGTATATTTTATTTAAAATTTTTCACACTCAAGAGCGAGAAAGATAATTTAATATTAAATATAAGAAAGATGTTAAAGTATCCGAAGAAACAATATGCTCAATAAGCGCATCATTTTCATTGAGACAATCGGGATAGTACGCTCTTGAAATAACAGTGGAAACATTTAGTATATTAACAAAAAGTATGTCAATTGCTCAGAAACAATTTAAAATAGGCATGCACAATATTAATAAAAAATAACCTAAAAATCAGTTTGCCACTGAGATATTTTTACCTCAATTATTTGAAGTGGAATAGCGCTTTCATTATGAAATTTTGGTCAGCAGGTTTGAAATATTCGTCTGTCACATACTCAAAATTAGTTCGCAAGTTAATTAAAAATGATGAACTTCAAACATACAGCTCGCAAACATATAAATGATTAGTTTTAATAAGATGCTGTTAAAAGCAATTACAAAGAAGAAAAGACCAGGCGCAGGCATAAATTTTCACAAATATTTAGGATTTTTAGCAACTGAGATAAAGTCTCAGAAATGTAACAGAATTAAAAAGCTTCCAAAACACAAATATTTCCCTAGTAAGCTAAAAGTTACACATATTCAATATTATATTTTATTTTTAATTATACTGTTAATTTCATGTATAGAAGAAGTAATACAATTACTAAAACACTAATAAAAATAATTATTAATTACAAATGGATAAGAAAACATAATCGCAGTCAATACTGATAAAAATCCAAATCTCCTAGGTTACGCGCATGTGTAAGTAATCGTAATTACTGTTTAATATTTTATCAGGTTTGGTAAAACAGCGGTTAAATATCTTCATTTAATAACGTTCTTAATCAATGATTAGCGCTAACCGGTGTTGGAAAAACATACCAACCGGTATTTTAATCAATGATTAGCGCCACCGGTTTTTACAAAAGCGTACAATCACGTATTTTATCTATTGAATACGCTCATCGGCATTTTAATCGGAATTGGGAAAACCGGCCCTTTACTGAACTTAATCAACTAATACAGTGCAATAATATGAATAATTAAAAATACGTCTAAATTTGCCGTTGTAGTTGTTAGGGCGTTTTAATGTTGAAGATTGCATTTAAATATTATGTCAACTTTAAATAAACATGCGCCAATAATTTAAGGATATTAAATTTGAGATATTGCAAAATTTTACCTGTCAAGTATCCTACCTACACATGCCATTTCGAGACTTATAAATACACCTTTTGACATAAATCATAATAACCTTTTCAAGTTTGTCATCCAAGCAACACAAATTTGTCTGCAATTACCGTTTCCCGTAGAACGCGATCATTGTCATGAGGCTTTTTAGAAAGGCCGATTTTATAAACTTTTGAACCACTCCTGTATAGACATAAATTTTGTGATGCCAATCGTATATATTATTTAGAACTTTTCTTTACTTCTTTACACAAACCGTTACAGTGAACACTGAAGAGCGAGAAGGATAATTTAATGTTAAACATAAATCATGTTAAAGTTAGCAAGAAAGAATGTGCTCAGATCCAAGTACTTTTCGACGAACCTTTCCAACATATTACATTTGCCATGTTGTTTTTTTGACATTTTGACTTTGGATTCGTGATCGGCGACCTGAGACACCCCCGTATCTAAAATTTCACATTCATACGTCAATTTTCAAAAAAACTTCCGCCATTTTGTTTTTTTTTGACATTGTGACTTTGGATTCGTGATCGGCGACCTGAGACACCCCTGTATCTAAAATTTCACATTCGTACGTCAATTTTCAAAAAAACTTCCGCCATTTTGTTTTTTTTTGACATTTTGACTTTGGATTCGTGATCGGCGACCTGAGACACCCCAGTATCTAAAATTTCACATTCATACGTCAATTTTCAAAAAAACTTCCGCCATTTGTTTTTTTTTGACATTTTGACTTTGGATTCGTGATCGGCGACCTGAGACACCCCCGTATCTGAAATTTCACATTCATACGTCAATTTTAAAAAAAAACTTCCGCCATTTTGTTTTTTTGTTGACATTTTGACTTTGGATTCGTGATCGGCGACCTGAGACACCCCCGTATCTAAAATTTCACATTCATACGTCAATTTTCAAAAAAAATCCGCCATTTTGGTTTTTTTGACATTTTGACTTTGGATTCGTGATCGGCGACCTGAGACACCCCTGTATCTAAAATTTCACATTCGTACGTCAATTTTCAAAAAAACTTCCGCCATTTTGTTTTTTTTTGACATTTTGACTTTGGATTCGTGATCGGCGACCTGAGACACCCCAGTATCTAAAATTTCACATTCATACGTCAATTTTCAAAAAAACTTCCGCCATTTTGTTTTTTTTTGACATTTTGACTTTGGATTCGTGATCGGCGACCTAAGACACCCCCGTATCTAAAATTTCACATTCATACGTCAATTTTCCAAAAAACATCCGCCATTTTGTTTTTTTTTACATTTTGACTTTGGATTCTTGATCGGCTACCTAAGACACCCCCGTATCTAAAATTTCACATTCGTACGTGAATTTTCAAAAAATCTTTCGCCATTTTGTTTTTTTTGACATTTTGACTTTGGATTTGTGATCGGCGTCCGCACACACCCCCGTATCTAAAATTTCGCATTCGTACGTCAATTTTCAAAAAATCTTCCGCCATTTTGCTTTTTTTTGACATTTTGACTTTGGATTTGTGATCGGCGTCCGCACACACCCCCGTATCTAGAATTTCGCATTCATACGTCAATTTTCAAAAAACTCTTCGGCCATTTAATTTCCTTTGTCATTTTAACTTTGGATTTGTGATCGGCGTCCGTATACACACCCCCGTATCTAAAATTTCACATTCGTACGTCAATTTAGAATTAGTGACGGGCGACCGTAAAAACTCCCGAATGCCTAATTTTGCTTTTAATCAGAATAGAGAGAAATTGATTTCAGCCAACTCCGCCCACCGTGCACGTTTACGTAATCGTTAACATAAAATTATTTCTTAGGGGCGCATAAATGTCGAAAGCAATCCTCTTCTTTTTCCCCTTTGAGGAAATACGCGTTTTGAAATTATCGTATTTTAATTCAAATCATTATTAAAATATTAATCGACAGCGCCTGTTTAGATGAAAATATGAAATCAAGCGGGACCGTTACGTATTATGTGGACATGATGAACATTCGCCGGACCGTAATGTATTGACCGGCAGTGCACATGATAATCTGATTTTATTTTTCGCCCGTCCGGAATGCATTGGTATCAGTGCAAATTGAATCGGCCATTTTTCTGACGAAATCCCTCTGAAAACGAACTTGGAATTACTCGTACCTTCGTCTAGGTACCTCTGTAAACTGGGAATGCGCAATTGAACGTTTCCGAAATGTCACTTGTTTACGTTTCTGAATCTTGTTGTGTCCTCGAAACTTTCAAAATTTGGAATTTCAAGCTTAAAAGTGAAAATGTGAATGCGTATGAGACCGGCTGTCAGTTTGACGTTTGCCGGGATTTTTCATCCATTTCGCTAAACCGTATCCGTCTGCAGACGGACTTTAAAGTGTTTGTACCTTTGTATCTGTACCACTATAAACTGGGAATATGCAACTAAAGGGTCCCCAAAGGACAGTACTTTACGATTTTGAATCTTGTTACGCCCTCGAAAGCTTTAAAATTTGGAATTTCAGGCCTAAAAGTGAAAGTTTGCATACATTTCGAATAGACTGTCACTTTGACGTTTGTCGGGATTTTCAGTATAAAAGGCTCCAGAGGAATTTTTGTTTGCCACGTCCTCCTTATGGACGAAAAAATTGATGCAGCGTGATTTCCTTCACGTTCTAAAATTTTCAAAAATTCCTTTCGCCGCCTTAATGACCGTTCGAAGCGATAAAAATACGCCTATACAAAGTAGAATTATACACCCTAGCTCAAGAAACTCTGAAATTTCCCCTCAAAAGCCTCAATTCGTCAAACACTCAAAGGTCGTTTTCGCATTTTACCCGCATTTCCCCTCCTCTACTAAATCCGTGAGAGCGGTAAAGGGTCCTGCTCGCTTTTATAGAGAATAACTAGCTCTAACGTCCGCTTACAGCGGATCCTCCGCTTACAACGGGTCCTCCGCTTACAGCGGGTCCTCCGCTTACAGCGGGTCCGTCAATCTCTTTTAGTTGGAATCGCTTTTTTCGCGTCCGCTTACAGCTTTTTCAGTGTCCTGTAAAAAGCAATCACTGTCATGACGCCTTTTAGAATGTCCGGTTCTATTAACTTTTGACGCACCCCTGTATAAACATATATTTTGTGAAGCCAATAGTATATTTTCTTTAAAATTCCTCTCGAAAGGTTTTTTACACAAACCGGTACACACTCAAGAGCGAGAAAGGTAAATTTATGTTAAACATAAGTCATGTTAATGTATCCAAAGAAACAATGTGCTCAAAGAGCACAACATTTTCATCGAGACAGTTTACAATACTATTTTGATATGATAATGGAAAAGCATGTCAACCTTTTCGAAGTCTACTGTCGTTAAGAAAAAAGCACAAAACAATAATAAAAGTAAGAATCCCAAGTCTTAAATTTAAGCCCTATTGAAGCGCCTTTCCTGTAAAAAACGCTCTTTAGAATGTCCACTTTTATAAACGTTTGAAGGACGCCTGTATATACATATATTTTGTTAAGCCAATAGGATATTTTATTTAAAATTCTTGTCGAACTGTTTTTGAAATAAATCGGTACACACTCAAGAGCGAGAGAGGTAATTTAATATTAAACATAAGTCATGTTAAAGTATCCAAAGACACAATGAGATCAAAAAGCGCAACATTTTTATTAAGACAGTGTACAATACTATTTTGATGTGAAAGTGTAAAAGCCTGTCAACCTTTTTGTAATCCACTTTCGTTAATAAAGGAGCACACAATAATAATAAAAGTAAAAAGCCCAAGTTTTAAATTGAAGCGCCTTTCCAGTAAAAAGCGATCACTTGCATGACGCTTTTTAGAATGTCCAGTTTTATACTCCTTTGAAGCACCCCTGTATATACATATATTTTGTGAAGCCAATTGTATATTTTGTTTAAAATTCTTCTCGAACTATTTTTAGCACAAACCGGTACAAACTCAAGAGTGGGAAAGGTAATTTAATTTTAAACATAAGTCATGTTAAAGTATCCAAAAACAGAATGAGCTCAAAAAACGCAACATTTTTATTAAGATAGTTTACAATACTATTTTGATGTGAAAATGTAAAAGCCTGTCAACCTTTTCGAAATCCACTATCGTTGCTAAAGGAGCACAAAGTAATAATAAAAGTAGAAAGCCCGAGTTTTAAATTTAAGCCCTATTGAAGCGCCTTTCCTGTAAAAAGAGGCTTTCTAGAGTGTCTACTTTTATAAACTTTTGAAGCACCCCTGTATATACATATATTTTGTTAAGCCAATAGGATATTTTATTTAAAATTCTTCTCGAACTGTTTTTGACATAAACTGGTTCACACTCAAGAGCGAGAAAGGTAATTTAATGTTAAACATAAGTCATTTTAAAGTATCCAAAGACATAATGAGATCAAAAAGCGTAACATTTTTATGAAGACAGTGTACAATACGATTTTGATGTGATAGTCTAAAAGCTTGTCAATCTGTTTTAAATCCAGTATCGTTAGTAAAGTAAAAAGCCCAAGTATTAAATTGAAGCGCCTGTCCTGTAAAAAGCAATCACTGGCATGACGCTTGTTAGAATGTCCACTTTTATACACCTTTGAATATTCAAATATTTTGTTAAGCCAATAGGACGTTTTATTTAAAATTCCTCTCGAACTGCTTTTAACACAAACCGGTACACACTCAAGAGCGAGAAAAGTAATTTAATTTTAAACATAAGTCATGTTAAGGTATCCAAAGACACAATGAGATCAAAAAGCCCAACCTGTTCATTAAGACAGTTTACAATACTATTTTGATGTGAAAGTATAAAAGCCTGTCAACCTTTTCAAAATCCACTAACGTTAATAAAGGAGCACAAAATAATAATAAAAGTAAAAAGCCCAAGTTTTAAATGTAAGCCCTTTGAAGCGCTGTAAAAGGCGATCACTGGCATGACGCTTTTTAGAATGTCCACTTTTATGAACGTTTGAAACACCTCTGTATACACATATATTTTGTTAAGCCAATAGGATATTTTATTTAAAATTCTTCTCGAACTGTTTTTGACACGAACCGGTACACACTCAAAAGCGAGAGAGGTAATTTAATGTTAAAGTATCCAAAGACACAATAAGATCAAAAAGCTCAACATTTTTATTAAGACAGTTTACAATACTATTTTGATGCGAAAGTGTAAAATCCTGTCAACCTTTTCGAAATCCACTATCGTTAATAAAAGAGCACAAAACAATAATAAAAGTAGAAAGCCCAAGTTTTAAATTTAAAGCCCTATTGAAGCGCCTTTCCTGTAAAAAGTGATCACTGGCATGACGATTTTTAGAATGTTCAATTTTATAAACTTTTGAAGCACCCCTGTACATACATAAATTTTGTGACGCTAATTGTATATTTTATTTAAAATTCTTCTCGAATTGTTTTTTACATAAACCGGTACACACTCAAGAGCGAGAAATTAAATTTAATGTTAATCATAAGTCATGTTAAAGTATCCAAAGACACAATGACCTCAAAAAGCGCAACATTTTTATTAAGACAGTTTACAATACTATTTTGATGCGAAAGTGTAAAAGCCTTTCAACCTTTTCGAAATTCACTATCGTCAATAAAGGAGCACAAAATAATAATAAAAGTAGAAAGCCCAAGTTTTAAATGTAAGTCCTATTAAAGCGCCTCTCCTGTAAAAAGCGATCAATGGCATGACGCTTTTGAGAATGCCCACTTTTATACACTTTTGAAACACCTCTGTACATACATAAATACCGTCGTAGATAAATGATTGTGAAATACCAACAGTAGTTTGCTCTTTTAATTGCATTAATAAAAAGAAATACACACAATAATATCAGTGGTAGGTATTACAATATACTCCTATAATTTATTGGAAATTGAATGAAATTTAACATGCAAACCTAATCAGACATACTTTATGCTTGTCAACGAAGTAAGATTTTCAGCTGCTCTGCTTGCTACGGGTTGTTCATAGTGTTTGTTTGGATTCCTAAATGCAGTAATGATTAGCAAAATAAAATTGACGTAGTATATGCTAGTAGTAATTCTAGTTACTAAAATACCTGTATGCAATGCCCTTTAAATTACCTAATGGATGCATATTTCCTAGGCCCTGTAGTATTTTTAACAAACGATAGTTACTATTAGATACTTGAATGTGTATATAGCAGTCACCCTTTATTAAGATGTAAACAGATCAGTGTTAGTGTTGTTAATCGGAATGAATTTATATTTCTATAGATGTTGTCCATATTTAACTCAACATTTCTTTTTGTAATTTCGACTTCGGATTTGTGTACAGCGAGCCCAAAACCCTCCTTATACCAACCAAATTTTACCCAAATCTGAGGACGTTTTGAAGAACCTTGCCGCCATAAGAGATCCGTCATTTTGTTTTTGAAATGTTGACTTTAAATTTGTGATCAGCGACGCCAACAACCCCCCATATGCCTATTTCAGCTATGGTTAAAATACAATAAACATATTAGTTTATCGATAATAATTTTTGTAGTGCTTAGGGGTAAATTGCACCCCCTTGAACGGCGTGCAGGCGATTATTTTGCTGGTTGTAATGTGAAATATAAATGTTTCTCTACTTCTGCTATGGTTGGTTAGTAGTAGATAAGCATTTTAATTAACCCCTAATATAAGTTTTAGTGAAATAAGGTGGGTGAGTTCATCCCTTTTTTGGTAGTGTGTAGGCGATTATTTTGGTGACTGTGATGTGAAATATTAATATGTTATATGTTATATATAGTTAAAAATTGATAAACATTTTTATTTAGCACCAATCGAATTTTTAGTGCTTTCGGGTAGATTGCGCCCTCTTGAACAGCGTGCAAGAGATTATTTTGGGTTTTTGATGTGAGATATAAATGTTTCTCAACTAAGTTGTGGCTATAATTCAATAAATAAAGCAGTTTAACAGTAATCATTTTCTTAGTGCCTTAGGGGTAGATTGAATCCGCTTGAATGGTATGTAAAGAGTTTATATTGGTGGTCGTACTATGACATATGAATGTTTTTATGCTTCTAGTATGGTTAGAAGTCGATAAGCATTTTAATTTAGCACCAAATAAATTTTTAGTGATTTTGGACAGAGATTATTTTGGTGGTCGTGACGTAAGATATTAATGTGTTTAGTTCTGCTGTGATTACAAATCAAGTCACTAACTGACACATTAAAATTAGGACATATTGTACGTGAGCGTGTAGCATTAATGCGTAGTAAGCTAAAAGTTACACATATTCAATATTATGTTTTTATGTTTAAGTATACTGTTAATTTCATGTATAGAAGAAGCAATACAATTACTAAATCACTAATAAAAATAATTATTAATTAAAAATGCATAAGAAAACATAATCGTAGTCAATACTAATAAAAATCCAACTCTTCTAGGTTATGCGCACGTGTAAGTAATCCCAATTACTGTTTAATATTTTATCAGGTTTGGTGAAACACCGGTTAATATATTATCATTTAATAACGTTCTTAATCAATGATTAGCGCTAACCGGTGTTGGTAACACATACTAACCGGTATTTTAATCAATGGTTAGCGCCAACCGGTTTTTGCAAAAACGTACTATCCCGTATTTTATTTAATGAGTATGCTGATCGGCATTTTAATCGGAATTGGGAAAACCGGCCCTTAATTGAACTTAATCAACTAATACAGTGCAATAATATAAATAATTAAAAATACGTCTAAATTTGCCGTTGTAGTTGTTAGGGCGTTTTAATGTTGACGGTTACATTCAAATATTATGTCAACTTTAAAGAAACATGCGCCAATAATTTAAGGACATTAAATTTGAGATATTGTAAAATTTTACCTGTCAAGTATCCTACCTACACATGCCATTTCGAGACTTATAAATACACCTTTTGAAATAAATCATAATAACCTTTTGAAGTTTGTCATCCAAGCAACACAAATTTGTCTGCAATTACCGTTTCCCGTAGAACGCGATCACTGTCATGACGCTTTTTAGAAAGGACGATTTTATAAACTTCTGAACCACTCCTGTATATACATAAATTTTGTGATGCCAATCGTATATATTATTTAGAACTTTTCTTTACTTCTTTACACAAACCGTTACACTGAACACTGAAGAGCGAGAAGGATAATTTAATGTTAAACATAAATCATGTTAAAGTTAGCAAGGGAGAATGTGCTCAGATACAAGCACTTCTCGACGAACCTTTCCGCCATATTACATTTGCCATGTTGTTTTTTTGACATTTTGACTTTGGATTCGTGATCGGCGACATGATACACTACCCTATCTAAAATTTCACATTAGTACGTCAATTTTTCAAGAAACTTCGGCCATTTTGTTTTTTTTGACATTTCGACTTTGGATTCGTGATCGGCGACCTAAAACACCCCCGTATCTAAAATTTCACATTCATACGTCAATTTTCAAAAAAACTTCCGCCATTTTGTTTTTTTTGACATTTTGACTTTGGATTCGTAATCGGCGACCTGAGGCACCCCCGTATCTAAAATTTCACATTCATACGTCAATTTTCAAAAAAACTTCCGCCATTTTGTTTTTTTTTGACATTTTGACTTTGGATTCGTGATCGGCGACCTGAGGCACCCCCGTATCTAAAATTTCACATTCGTACGTCAATTTTCAAAAAAATTTCCGCCATTTTGTTTTTTTTTGACATTTTGACTTTGGATTCGTGATCGGCGACCTGAGGCACCCCCGTATCTAAAATTTCACATTCGTACGTCAATTTTCAAAAAAACTTCCGCCATTTTGTTTTTTTTTGACATTTTGACTTTGGATTCGTGATCGGCGACCTGAGACACCCCCGTATCTAAAATTTCACATTCATACGTCAATTTTCAAAAAAACTTCCGCCATTTTGTTTTTTTTGACATTTTGACTTTGGATTCGTAATCGGCGACCTGAGGCACCCCCGTATCTAAAATTTCACATTCATACGTCAATTTTCAAAAAAACTTCCGCCATTTTGTTTTTTGTTGACATTTTGACTTTGGATTCGTGATCGGCGACCTGAAACACCTCCGTATCTAAAATTTCACATTCATACGTCAATTTTCAAAAAAACTTCCGCCATTTTTTTTTTTTGACATTTTGACTTTGGATTCGTGATCGGCGACCTAAGACACCCCCGTATCTAAAATTTCACATTCATACGTCAATTTTCAAAAAAACTTCCGTCATTTTACTTTTTTTGACATTTGTGATCGGCATCCGCACACAGCGCCGTATCTCTATATTTCATATTCATACGCCAATTTTCAATAAAATTCCGCCATTTTTTTTGACATTTTGACTTTGGATTCGAATTCGGCGTTCGCAGACACCCCCGTATCTAAAATTTGACATTCGTACGTCAATTTTCAAAAAATCTTCCTCCATTTTGTTTTTTTTTGACATTTTGACTATGGATTGGTGATCGGCGTCCGCAGACATACCTGTATCTAAAATTTCGCATTCATACGTCAATTTTCAAAAAATCTTCGGCCATTTTTGTTTTTTTGACATTTTGTCTTTGGATTAGTGATCGGCGACATAAGACACACCCGTATCTGAAATTTCACATTCGTACGTCAATTTAGAATTAGTGACGGGCGACCGTAAAAACTCCCAGTTTTACTTTTAATCAGAATAGAGAGAAATTGATTTCAGCCAACTCCGCCCACCGTGCACGTTTGCGTAATCGTTTAAGTAAAATTATTTCGTAAGGGCACATAAATGTCGAAAGCAATCCTCCTCCTTTTCCCCTTTGAGGAAATACGCGTTTTGAAATTATCGTATTTTAATTCAAATCATTATTAAAATATTACTCGACAACACCTGTATAAATGAAAATATTAAATCAAGCGGGACCGTTACGTATTATGTGGACATGCCGAACGTTCGCCGGACCGTAATGTATTGACCGGCAGTGCACATGATAATCTGATTTTATTTTTCGCCCGTCCGGAATGCATTGGTATCAGTGCAAATTGAATCGGCCATTTCTCTGACCAAATACCTCTGCAAACGGACTTGGAATTACTCGTACCTTCGTCTAGGTACCTCTGTAAACTGGGAATACGCAAGTGAACGTTTCCCAAATGTCACTTGTTTACGTTTCTGAATCTTGCTGTGCCCTTGAAACTTTCAAAATTTGGAATTTCAAGCTTAAAAGTGAAAATGTGAATGCGTATGAGACCACCTGTCAGTTTGACGTTTGTCGGGATATTTCATCCATTTCGCTAAATTGTATCCGTCTGCAGACGGACTTTAAAGTGTTCGTACCTTTGTATCTGTACCACTTTAAACTGGGAATATGCAACTAAAGGGTCCCCAAAGGACAGTACTTTAAAATTTTGAATCTTGTTGCGTCCTCGAAAGCTTTAAAATTTGGAATTTCAGGCTTAAAAGTGAATGTTTGCATACATTTCGAATCGCCTGTCATTTTGGCGTTTGCCGGGATTTTCAGTATAAAAGGCTCCAGAGCAATTTTTGTTTCCCACGTCCTCCTTATGGGCGAAAAAATTGATGCAGCGCTTTTCTCTACAAGTGCTAAAATTTTAAAAAAATTCTTTTCGCCGCCTTACCACCGTTTCGAAACGATAAAAATACGCCTATACAACGTAGAAATGCACACCCGACCACGTGAAACTCGTAAAACTCCCGTCAAACCCCCACTTTCAGAAATCCTTCGCTTGTCGTTTTCCCATTTTCACCCCCATCTTCCCTCCTCTACTAAATCCGTGAGAGCGGTAAAGGGTCCTGCTCGCTTTTAGTATGTATAACTAGCTCTAACGTCCGCTTACAGCGGATCCTCCGCTTACAACGGGTCCTCCGCTTACAGCGGGTCCTCCGCTTACAGCGGGTCCTCCGCTTACAGCGGGTCCGTCAATCTCTTTTAGTTGGAATCGCTTTTTTCGCGTCCGCTTATAGCTTTTTCATTGTTTCCTGTAAAAAGCAATCACTGTCATGACGCCTTTTAGAATGTCCGGTTTTATTAACTTTTGACGCACCCCTGTATATACATATATTTCGTGAAGGCAATAGTATAATTTCTTTAAAATTCTTCTTGGACGGCTTTTACACAAACCGGAACACACTCAAGAGCGAGAAATGTAAATTTATGTTAAACATAAGTCATGTTAATGTATCCAAAGAAACAATGAGCTCAAAGAGCACAACATTTTCATCCAGACAGTTTACAATACTATTTTGATGTGATAGTGGAAAAGCATTGTCAACCTTTTCGAAGTCTACTGTCGTTAAGAAAAAAGCACAAAATAATAATAAAAGTAAGAAGCTCAAGTTTTAAATTTTAACCCTATTGAAGTGCTTTTCCTGTAAAAAACGCTTTTTAGAATGTCCACTTTTATAAACTTTTGAAGCACCCCTGTGTATACATATATTTTGTTAAGCCAATAGGATATTTTATTTAAAATTCTTCTCGAACTGTTTTTGCCATAAATTGGTACACACTCAAGAGCGAGAAAGGTAATTTAATGTTAAACATAAGTCATCTTAAAGTATCCAAAGACACAATGAGCGATCACTGGCATGACGCTTTTTAGAATGTCCAGTTTTATACACCTTTGAAGCACCCCTGTATATACATATATTTTGTGAAGCCAATTGTATATTTTATTTAAAATTCTTCTCGAACTGTTTCTAACACAAACCGGTACACACTCAAGAGCGAGAAAAGTAATTTAATTTTAAACATAAGTCATGTTAATGTATCCAAAGAAACAATGAGCTCAAAGAGCACAACATTTTCATCGAGACAGTTTACAATACTATTTTGATGTGATAGTGGAAAAGCATTGTCAACCTTTTCGAAGTCTACTGTCGTTAAGAAAAAAGCACAAAATAATAATAAAAGTAAGAAGCTCAAGTTTTAAATTTTAACCCTATTGAAGTGATTTTCCTGTAAAAAACGCTTTTTAGAATGTCCACTTTTATAAACTTTTGAAGCACCCCTGTGTATACATATATTTTGTTAAGCCAATAGGATATTTTGTGTAAAATTCTTCTCGAACTGTTTTTGCCATAAATTGGTACACACTCAAGAGCGAGAAAGGTAATTTAATGTTAAACATAAGTCATCTTAAAGTATCCAAAGACACAATGAGCGATCACTGGCATGACGCTTTTTAGAATGTCCAGTTTTATACACCTTTGAAGCACCCCTGTATATACATATATTTTGTGAAGCCAATTGTATATTTTATTTAAAATTCTTCTCGAACTGTTTCTAACACAAACCGGTACACACTCAAGAGCGAGAAAAGTAATTTAATTTTAAACATAAGTCATGTTAATGTATCCAAAGAAACAATGAGCTCAAAGAGCACAACATTTTCATCGAGACAGTTTACAATACTATTTTGATGTGATAGTGGAAAAGCATTGTCAACCTTTTCGAAGTCTACTGTCGTTAAGAAAAAAGCACAAAATAATAATAAAAGTAAGAAGCTCAAGTTTTAAATTTTAACCCTATTGAAGTGCTTTTCCTGTAAAAAACGCTTTTTAGAATGTCCACTTTTATAAACTTTTGAAGCACCCCTGTGTATACATATATTTTGTTAAGCCAATAGGATATTTTGTTTAAAATTCTTCTCGAACTGTTTTTGCCATAAATTGGTACACACTCAAGAGCGAGAAAGGTAATTTAATGTTAAACATAAGTCATCTTAAAGTATCCAAAGACACAATGAGCGATCACTGGCATGACGCTTTTTAGAATGTCCAGTTTTATACACCTTTGAAGCACCCCTGTATATACATATATTTTGTGAAGCCAATTGTATATTTTATTTAAAATTCTTCTCGAACTGTTTCTAACACAAACCGGTACACACTCAAGAGCGAGAAAAGTAATTTAATTTTAAACATAAGTAATGTTAAGGTATCCAAAAGCACAATGAGATCAAAAAGCCCAACATGTTCATTAAGACAGTTTACAATACTATTTTGATGTGAAAGTGTAAAGCCTGTCAACCTTTTCAAAATCCACTATCGTTAATAAAGGAGCACGAAATAATAGTAAAAGTGAAGAGCCCAAGTTTTAAATTTAAGTCCTATTGAAGCGCCTTTCCTGTAAAAAGAGGCTTTTTAGAATGTCTACTTTTATAAACTTTTGAAGCACCCCTGTATTTACATATATTTTGTTAAGCCAATAGGATATTTTATTTAAAATTCTTCTCGAACTATTTTTGACATAAACCGGTACACACTCAAGAGCGAGAAAGGTAATTTAATGTTAAACTTAAGTCATGTTAAAGTATCCAAAGACACGATGAGATCAAAAAGCGTAACATTTTTATTAAGACAGTGTACAATACTATTTTGATGTGATAGTCTAAAAGCCTGTCAATCTGTTTGAAATCCACTATCGTTAATAAAGGAGCACAAAATAATAATAAAAGTAAAAAGCCCAAGTATTAAATTGAAGTGCCTGTCCTGTAAAAAGCGATCACTGTCATGACGCTTGTTAGAATGCCCACTTTTATACACCTTTGAAGTACCCCTGTATATTCATATATTTTGTTAAGCCAATAGGACGTTTTATTTAAAATTCTTCTCGAACTGTTTTTAACACAAACCGGTACACACTCAAGAGCGAGAAAAGTAATTTACGGGAGGGCACCGGGGGTCTGAGTGTTTAATATCAAAAATTAAGTATAGACAAAAATTAAACTCAATATGCTATTTAATTAACTTGTTTGAAAATAAAATCCATCCGCCGTTCCTTACGATCAGCACAATGATTAATAACTCATTCTTTGAAATTTGGTGTTGATATCAGTAATTGTTTTTCAATGGAACACATTGCTAAGGCACATAGTCTACTTCCCCATGGTATTTCTAGAAAACGTTTTTATTATCTTCAAAGTAGAAAAACACCGTTCACTTAATTTTTTCTATTTTGCACGCCCCCAGAGATTCGCATAATAGCAGAAGACAATTAACAAAATCTTTCGCCAACATAGTCTCGACATATTATCAAAAACAAACTTTTATAACAGTTGTACTATTCAACTCTGCTTAACAATTTATATTGTTAATTAGTAAATAAAATGTTAGCATGTGTGCTTTTTATTCTTTGTACAACTTCTATTGCACATATTTGTTACATTAAAGGCTTACATTTTGACATTTAAATATAATTTGGTTCCATTTCTTTTTTGTTACCAACGTCAAAACAACAAAATTAGCGTGCGATAAAGAAATATTTTTGAAACCAAAACGCATGTCGTAAAGTGAACTTTATAGCACCGAATTAGAAAAAAGCATTTTGCACATTACACCCACACAACCAGTCTGATAAACTGTAAGAGCTTCTGTTGATTTCAAATTGTGATCTTCTAGTTTAATCAATAAATCTGGTCTAGGGAGACCTAGATTTTTTAATTCTGTCTTAATATTAGTAACGTAATTCATAGTTGCATTTGCACCGATAGAAATTGCAACATACACTCACCGCTGTAAATTACATACTGGACCGCCACCCGGACCCGGCACCATAGAGTAGTGCCCGCCGCCTATATATTATACGCGCGCTACCTGCGCCAGTTTCATCGCTCGATTTCTAATACAGACGGGGCAGTCGCGCGAGATGCCCCGGAGCCTACGCCAGACTGCGATTTTTAAACGCGCTGAAATGACGGACTGTTACTTTCAAAAACATATTATTTGTCATCAAATAAATCAGAAAAATTACATACAAATTAGGTATTTATAATTAATTTATCTGTTAAAAGAAATTTGTCACGGGGGGGGGGGGGCAGTGCCCCGTTGCCCTCCCTGCAGCAGCCGCCACTGGTAAAAAGCCAAAGTTTTAAATGTAAACCCTATTGAAGCGCCTTAAGGTATCCAATGGCACAATGAGATAAAAAATCCCAACATTTTTATTAAGACAGTTTACAATACTATTTTGATCCGAAAGTGTAAAATCCTGTCAACCTTTTCGAAATCCACGATCGTTAATAAAAGAGCACAAAACAATAATAAAAGTAGAAAGCCCAAGTTTTAAATGTAAGCCCTATTAAAGCGCCTTTTCTGTAAAAAGCGATCAATCTCATGACACTTTTTAGAATGTCGTTTTATAAACTTTTGAAGCACCCCTGTACATACATAAATTTTGTGAAGCCAATTGTATATTTTATTTAAAATTCTTCTCGAATTGTTTTTTATACAAACCGGTACACACTCAAGAGCGAGGAAGGTAATAAATATTTTCTAAATTATTGGTATCTCCTAACTCCAAAATTTGAAAATGTCAACCTGAAGAAATTCAAGCAAGGACGTGTAAACGGCAAAAGTTACTTTGGGTCTCATAACATTGCATTTATATACGTTCCTTATATTTTCTATTATTACATATGACCTGTTAAAAAAGTTATTTATTATACAAGGGAAAGAAGTATTAGATTTTAGCTCGAGATAATGACAAAATACCGAGAGCTAAAATCTAATGTTTTTCCCGTGTATAATACACTATTTTTTTCTGTGACAGGAAAAACGACGATTTTATAATGATAAAAAAGACTCGGAAAATCAATCGATGTGAAAAAGAAATGCAGTTTTTTCTCGGAGACGGTGCTATTGGCATACATAAGTAAATGCCACTTTTTGTATAATAAAATATATTAAAATTAAATGTCCGTGTTCTTACTTATGTGTACATATCCGGAAAGAAAGTACTCATTTTTTTCCCGGGGAAAAATGAGTACTTTTTTCTCGGCTTTTAAAGTGACATTTTGTTACCTATTAAGAAAAATAAAATGTCAAACTTTTCCCGTCACAGAGAAAAAGTTATAAAAATACATTCGAGTCGTCTTGGCAACGGACTCGGCAAAAGTACGAACTAAAGACGACGATTCAATACCACTACAAATTTCGAATGGCCGGAACAATTTCAAAATGAAAAATTTAAGGTAATTAATCAATATTTCTGGATGTATACTGTCCCATAGTAAAATACTATTACATGAAAGCCAGTTACAAATTAAATATTATAAATAAAGGTATTAAATATTACTTTCCTACACCTATGTCTTACGTACCATTTGGCATCACTGTTTTAAAATGTTTAAATGACAATTATAACAAACGTCAACAAATAATTATAATATAATTATAACACATGTCAAAACGTGTACAAATATTACTATTTCCTGTATTTTGTAGGTTATATTACATGAC
The DNA here is from genome assembly GCA_963170755.1 of Amphimallon solstitiale. Taxonomy (NCBI): domain Eukaryota; kingdom Metazoa; phylum Arthropoda; class Insecta; order Coleoptera; family Scarabaeidae; genus Amphimallon; species Amphimallon solstitiale. The sequence goes on from OY720675.1 coordinate 84,379,546, forward strand.
AGGTAAAATTTTGCAACATCTAATATTTGACGTCATTTTAATTTAGTGGCGCATGTCGGTTGCGAGAGCGACTCAACTATAGGAACAGTTTGTTGAAAAAGAAAAGCCTTGCATCTGCGGTCATAAACTGTATTATCAATTATATTCTAACAATATAAGATATTGCAATTTCAACTGCCATATTTCAGACAATTTAACTTGCACCAAGTTTCTGTAGGATGAATAAGGCCAGAAACTTTGATTGACAAATCATATCCCAACTGTTTAGTAAAAACTATACGTTTTAACAGGTTCTTTGTCTAAATTTCCTAAATCAAAGAGGGTTGATTGAGAAAACCGTGTTTCCATAATTTTGACTTACAAAATGTTATGTTCTGGAGGAATCGGCGCGATCTTTGTAGTGCCAATTATAATTATTATTTTAAAATTTAACTACACGTTAACGAACACACAATTCATCCAAACCCAATTAAATCAAGAGTACTTTATACAGTGTTTGCATAAGCACCTGCCAGCTTTTGTAGAATTTCTTCAATGTTTTCAATTTCACATATAACTTTTAAATATAGTTTTAATATGTTAATGACATATCAGAGTGAGTCTAAAATATATTCATCTAAAATTAAGTTTTAATAAGGTGCTGTTAAAAGCAATTACAGAGAAGAAAACACTTAGAATTTTTAGCAACTAAGATAAAGTCCCGGAAATGTAACAGAATGAAATAGCTTCCAAAACACAAATATTTCCGTAGTAAGCTAAAAGTTACACATATTCAATATTATGTTTTTATTTTTAAGTATACTGTTAATTTCATGTATAGAAGAAGCAATACAATTACTAAATGACTAATAAAAATAATTATTAATTGAAAATGCATAAGAAAACATAATCGCAGTCAATACTAATAAAAATCCAACTCTTCTAGGTTATGCGCACGTGTAAGTAATCCCAATTACTGTTTAATATTTTATCAGGTTTGGTAAAACACCGGTTAATATATCATCATTTAATAACGTTCTTAATCAATGATTAGCGCTAACCGGTGTTGGTAACACATACTAACCGGTATTTTAATCAATGGTTAGCGCCAACCGGTTTTTGCAAAAACGTACTATCCCGTACTTTATTTAATGAGTACGCTGATCGGCATTTTAATCGGAATTGGGAAAACCGGCCCTTTATTGAACTTAATCAACTAATACAGTGCAATAATATGAATAATTAAAAATACGTCTAAATTTGCCGTTGTAGTTGTTAGCGCGTTTTAATGTTGAAGGTTACATTCAAATATTATGTCAACTTTAAATAAACATGCGCCAATAATTTAAGGACATTAAATTTGAGATATTGCAAAATTTTACCTGTCAAGTATCCTACCTTGATTTCGAGACTTATAAATACACCTTTTGATATTAATCATAATAACCTTTTGAAGTTTGTCATCCAAGCAATACAAATTTGTCTGCAATTACCGTTTCCCGTAGAACGCGATCACTGTCACGACGCTTTTTAGAAAGTCCGATTTTACAAACTTTTGAACCAGTCCTGTATATTCATAAATTTAGTGATGCCAATCGTATATATTATTTAGAACTTTTCTTTACTTCTTTACACAAACCGTTACACTGAACACTGAAGAGCGAGAAGGATAATTTAATGTTAAACATAAATCATGTTAAAGTTAGCAAGGAAGGATGTGCTCAGATCCAAGTACTTTTCGACGAACCTTTCCGACATATTACATTTGCCATGTTTTTTTTTTGACATTTTGACTTTGGATTCGTGATCGGCGACCTGAGACACCCCCGTATCTAAAATTTCACATTAATACGTCAATTTTTCAAAAAACTTCCGCCATTTTGTTTTTTTTGACATTTCGACTTTGGATTCGTGATCGGCGACCTAAAACACCCCCGTATCTAAAATTTCATATTCATACGTCAATTTTCAAAAAAACTTCCGCCATTTTGTTTTTTTTTGACATTTTGATTTTGGATTCGTGATCGGCGACCTGAGACACCCCCGTATCTAAAATTTCACATTCATACGTCAATTTTCAAAAAAACTTCCGCCATTTTGTTTTTTTTTGACATTTTGACTTTGGATTCGTAATCGGCGACCTGAGACACCCCCGTATCTAAAATTTCACATTCATACGCCAATTTTCAAAAAAACTTCCGCCATTTTGTTTTTTTTTGACATTTTGACTTTGTATTCTTGATCGGCTACCTAAGACACCCCCGTATCTAAAATTTCACATTCGTACGTCAATTTTCAAAAAATCTTCCGCCATTTTGTTTTTTTTTGACATTTTAACTTTGGATTTGTGATCGGCGTCTGCACACACCCCCGTATCTAAAATTTCGCATTCGTACGTCAATTTTCAAAAAATCTTTCGCCATTTTGTTTTTTTTGACATTTTGACTTTGGATTTGTGATCGGCGTCCGCACACACCCCCGTATCTAAAATTTTGCATTCATACGTCAATTTTCAAAAAACTCTTCGGCCATTTAATTTCCTTTGTCATTTTGACTTTGGATTTGTGATCGGCGTCCGTATACACACCCCCGTATCTAAAATTTCACATTCGTACGTCAATTTAGAATTAGTGACGGGCGACCGTAAAAACTTTCGAGTGCCTAATTTTGCTTTTAATCAGAATAGATAGAAATTGATTTCAGCCAACTCCGCCCACCGTGCACGTTTGCGTAGTCGTTTAAGTACAATTATTTCGTAGGGGCACATAAATGTCGAAAGCAATCCTCTTCTTTTTCCCCTTTGAGGAAATACGCGTTATTAAAATTATCGTATTTTAATTCAAATCATTATTAATATATTAATCGACAACGCCTGTTTAGATGAAAATATGAAATCAAGCGGGACCGTTACGTATTATGTGGACATGATGAACATTCGCCGGACCGTAATGTATTGACCGGCAGTGCACATGATAATCTGATTTTATTTTTCGCCCGTCCGGAATGCATTGGTATCAGTGCAAATTGAATCGGCCTTTTTTCTGACCAAATCCCTCTGAAAACGAACTTGGAATTACTCGTACCTTCGTCTAGGTACCTCTGTAAACTGGGAATGCGCAAGTGAACGTTTCCGAAATGTCACTTGTTTACGTTTCTGAATCTTGTTGTGTCCTCGAAACTTTCAAAATTTGGAATTTCAAGCTTAAAAGTGAAAATGTGAATGCGTATGAGACCGGCTGTCAGTTTGACGTTTGTCGGGATTTTTCATCCATTTCGCTAAACCGTGTCCGTCTGCAGATGATATTTAAAGTGTTTGTCCCTTTGTATCTGCACCACTATAAACTGGGAATATGCAACTAAAGGGTCCTGAAATGTCAGTACTTTAAAATTTTGAATCTTGTTGCGCCCCCGAAAGCTTTAAAATTTGGAATTTCAGGCTTAAAAGTAAAAGTTTGGATACATTTCGAATCTCCTGTCACTTTGACGTTTGTCGGGATTTTCAGTATAAAAGGCTCCAGAGCAATTTTTGTTTCCCACGTCCTCCTTATGGGCGAAAAAATTGATGCAGCGCTTTTCTCTACAAGTGCTAAAATTTTAAAAAAATTCTTTTCGCCGCCTTACCACCGTTTCGAAGCGATAAAAATGCGCCTATACAAAGTAGAATTGTACATCCGACGATATAAAACTCTAAAATCTCCCCTAAAATGCCTCAATTCGTCAAACACTCAAAGGTCGTTTTCCCATTTTCACCCCCATTTTCCCTCCTCTACTAAATCCGTGAGAGCGGTAAAGGGTCCTGTGCGCTTTTATAGAGTATAACTAGCTCTAACGTCCGCTTACAGCGGGTCCTCCGCTTACAACCGGTCCTCCGCTTACAGCGGGTCCTCCGCTTACTGCGGGTCCGTCAATCTCTTTTAGTTGGAATCGCTTTTTTCGCGTCCGTTTACAGCTTTTTCATAGTTTCCTGTAAAAAGCAATCACTGTCATGACGCCTTTTAGAATGTCCGACTTTATTAACTTTTGACGCACCCCTGTATATAAATATATTTCGTGAAGCCAATAGTATATTTTTTTTAAAATTCTTCTCGAACGGTTTTTTACACAACCGGTACACACTCAAACGCGAGAAAGGTAAATTAAAGTTAAACGTAAGTCATGTTAATGTATCCAAAAAACAATGAGCTCAAAGAGCACAAGATTTTCATCGAGATAGTTTACAATACTATTTTGATGTGATAGTGGAAAAGCATGTCAACCTTTTCGAAGTCTACTGTCGTTAAGAAAAAAGCACAAAATGATAATAAAAGTAAGAAGCCCAAGTTTTAAATTTAAGCCCTATTGAAGCGCCTTTCCTGTAAAAAACACTTTTTAAAATGTCCACTTTTATAAACTTTTGAAGCACCCCTGTATATACATATATTTTGTTAAGTCAATAGGATATTTTATTTAAAATTCTTCTCGAACTGCTTTTGACATAAACCGGTACACACTCAAGAGCGAGAAAAGAAATTGAATGTTAAACATAAGTCATGTTAAAGTATCCAAAGGGAGAATGAGCTCAAAAAACGCAACATTTTTATTAAGATAGTTTACAATACTATTTTGATGTGAAAGTGTAAAACCCTGTCAACCTTTTCGAAATCCACTATCGTTAATAAAGGAGCACAAAATAATAATAAAAGTAAAAAGCCCAAGTTTTAAATTGAAGCGCCTTTCCATTAAAAAGTGATCACTGGCATGACGCTTTTTAGAATGTCCAGTTTTATACACCTTTTTAGAATGTCCGACTCTATTAACTTTTGAAGCGCCCCTGTATATACATATATTTTGTTAAGCCAACAGGATATTTTATTTAAAATTCTTCTCGAACTGTTTTTAACACAAACCGGTACACACTCAAGAGCGAGATAGATAATTTAATTTTAAACATAAGTCATGTTAAGGTATCCAAAAGCACAATGAGTTCAAAAAGCCCAACATGTTCATTAAGATAATTTACAATACTATTTTGATGTGAAAGTGTAAAGCCTGTCAACCTTTTCAAAATCCACGATCGTTAATAAAGGAGCACAAAGTAATAATAAAAGTAAAAAACCAAAGTTTTAAATTTAAGCCCTATTGAAGCGCCTTTCCTGTAAAAAAAGACTTTTTAGAATGTCCACTTTTATAAACTTTTGAAGCACCCCCGTATATACATATATTTTGTTAAGCCAATAGGATATTTTATTTAAAATTCTTTTCGAACTGTTTTTGACATAAACCGGTACGCACTCAAGAGCGAGAAAGGTAATTTAATGTTAAAGTATCCAGAGACACAATAAGATCAAAAAGGTCAATATGTTTATTAAGACAGTTTACAATACTATTTTGATGTGAAAGTGTAAAAGTCTGTCAATCTTTTCGAAATCAACTATCGTTAATAAAAGAGCACAAGACATTAATAAAAGTAGAAAGCCCAAGTTTTAAATGTAAGCCAAAGCGCCTTCCTGTAAAAGGCGATCACTGGCATCACGCTTTTTAGAATGTCTACTTTTATAAACTTTTGAAACACCCCTGTATATACATATATTTTGTTAAGCCAATAGAATATTTTATTTAAAATTCTTCTCGAACTGTTCTTGACACAAATCGGTACACACTCAAGAGAGAGAAAGGTAATCTAATGTTAAAGTATCCAAAGACACAATAAGATCAAAAAGGTCAACATGTTCATTAAGACAGTTTACAATACTATTTTGATGTGAAAGTGTAAAAGCCTGTCAACCTTTTCGAAATCCACTATCGTTAATAAAGGAGCACAAAATAATAATAAAAGTAAAAAGCCCAAGTTTTAAATTGAAGCCCTATTGAAGCGCCTTGCCTGTAAAAGGCGATCACTGGCATGACGCTTTTCAGAATGTCCACTTTTATAAACTTTTGAAACACCCCTGTACATAAATAAATTTTGTGAAACCAATAGGATATTTTATTTAAAATTCTTCTCGAACTGTTTTTGGCGCAAACCGGTACACACTCAAGAGCGAGTAAGGTAATTTAATGTTAAAGTATCCAAAGACACAATAAGATCAAAAAGGTCAACATGTTCATTAAGACAGTTTTCAATACTCTTTTGATGTGAAAGTGTAAAAGCCCGTCAACCTTTTCGAAATCCACTATCGTTAATCAAGGAGTACAAAATAATAATAAAAGTAAAAAGCCCAAGTTTTAAATTGAAACCCTATTGAAACACCCCTGTATAAACATATATTTTGTTAAGCCAATAGGATATTTTTTTAAAATTCTCCTCAAACTGTTTTTAACACAAACCGGTACACACTTAAGATCGAGAAAGGTAATTTAATGTTAAAGTATACAACGACACAATAAGATCAAAAAGCGTAACATTTTTATTAAGATAGTTTACAATACTGTTTTGATCCGAAAGTGTAAAAGCCTGTCAACCTTTTAGAAATCCACTATCGTTAATAAAAGAACACAAATTAACAAAAGTAGAAAGCCCAAGTTTTAAATTTGAAGCCCAATTGAAGCGCCTTTCCTGGAAAAAGCGATCACTGGCATGACGATTTTTAGAATGTCCACTTTTATAAACTTTTGAAGCACGGCTGTACATAGATAAATTTTGTGAAGCCAATTGTATATTGCTTTTTACACAAACCGGTACACACTCAAGAGCGAGAAAGGTAGTTTAATGTTAAAGTATCTAAAGACAATAAAATCAAAAAGCGCAACATTTTTATTAAGACAATTTACAAGACTATTGTGATGCGAAAGTGTAAAAGCTGTTCAACCTTTTCGAAATCCACTATCGTCAATGAAAGAGCACAAAATAATAATAAACGTAGAAAGCCCAAGTTTTAAATCTAAAGCCCTATTGAAGCGCCTTTCCTGTAAAAAGCGATCACTGGCATGACGCTTTTTAGAATGTCCACTTTAATAAACTTTTGAAGCACCTCTGTACATACATAAATTTTGTGAAGCCAATTGTATATTTTATTTAAAAATTTTCACACTCAAGAGCGAGAAAGATAATTTAGTATTAAATATAAGAATGATGTTAAAGTATCCGAAGAAACAATATGCTCAATAAGCGCGTCATTTTCATTGAGACAATCGGAATAATACGCTCTTGAAATAACAGGAGAAACATTTAGTATATTAACAAAAAGTATGTCAATTGCTCAGAAACAATTTAAAATAGGCACGCACAATATTAATAAAAAATAACCTAAAAATCAGTTTGACACTGAGATATTTTTCACCTCAATTATTTGAAGTGGAACAGCGCTTTCATTATGAAATTTTGGTCAGCAGATTTGAAATATTCGTCTGTCACATACTCAAAGTTAGTTCGCAGGTCAATTAAAAATGATGAACTTCAAACATACAGCTCGCAAACATATAAATGATTAGTTTTAATAAGATGCTGTTAAAAGCAATTACAAAGAAGAAAAGACCAAGCGCAGGCATACATTTTCACAAATATTTAGATTTTTTAGCAACTGAGATAAAGTCCCAGAAATGTAACAGAATTAACAAGCTTCCAAAACACAAATATTTCCCTAGTAAGCTAAAAGTTACACATATTCAATATTATATTTTATTTTTAATTATACTGTTAATTTCATGTATAGAAGAAGCAATACAATTACTAAAACACTAATAAAAATAATTATTAATTACAAATGGATAAGAAAACATAATTGCAGTCAATACTAATAAAAATCCAAATCTCATAGGTTACGCGCATGTGTAAGTAATCGTAATTACTGTTTAATATTTTATCAGGTTTGGTAAAACAGCGGTTAAAATATCTTCATTTAATAACGTTCTTAATCAATGATTAGCGCTAACCGGTGTTGGAAAAACATACCAACCGGTATTTTAATCAATGATTAGCGCCAACCGGTTTTTGCAAAAACGTACTATCACGTATTGTATCTAATGAATACTCTCATCGGCATTTTAGTCGGAATTGGGAAAACCGGCCCTTTATTGAACTTAATCAACTAATACAGTTCAATAATATGAATAATTAAAAATACGTCTAAATTTGCCGTTGTAGTTGTTAGGGCGTTTTAATGTTGAAGGTTACATTTAAATATTATGTCAACTTTAAATAAATATGCGCCAATAATTTAAGGACATTAAATTTGAGATATTGCAAAATTTTACCTGTCAAGTATCCTACCTACACATGCAATTTCGAGACTTATAAATATACCTTTTGACATAAATCATAATAACCTTTTGAAGTTTGTCATCCATGCAACACAAATTTGTCTGCAATTACCGTTTCCCGTAGAATGCGATCAGTGTCATGACGCTTTTTAGAAAGGCCGATTTCATAAACTTTTGAACCACTCCTGTATATACATCAATTTTGTGATGCCAATCGTATATATTATTTAGAACTATTCTTTACTTCTTTACACAAACCGTTACACTGAACACTGAAGAGCGAGAAGGATAATTTAATGTTAAACATAAATCATATTAAAGTTACCAAGGAAGAATGTGCTCAGATCCAAGCACTTTTCGACGAACCTTTCCGCCATATTACATTCGCCATGTTTTTTTTTTTTTGACATTTTGACTTTGGATTCGTGATCGGCAACCTGAGACACCCCCGTATCTAAAATTTCACATTAATACGTCAATTTTTCAAGAAACTTCGGCCATTTTGTTTTTTTTGACATTTCGACTTTGGATTCGTGATCGGCGACCTAAAACACCCCCGTATCTAAAATTTCACATTCATACGTCAATTTTCAAAAAAACTTCCGCCATTTTGTTTTTTTTTGACATTTTGACTTTGGATTTGTGATCGGCATCCGCACACAGCGCCGTATCTAAAATTTCATATTCATACGTCAATTTTCAATAAAATTCCGCCATTTTCTTTTTTTTTTTGACATTTTGACTTTGGATTCGAGATCGGCGTTCGCACACACCCCCGTATATAAAATTTGACATTCGTAAGTCAATTTTCAAAAAATCTTCCTCCATTTTGTTTTATTTGACATTTTGACTATGGATTGGTGATCGGCGTCCGCAGACATACCCGTATCTAAAATTTCGCATTGATACGTCAATTTTCAAAAAATCTTCGGCCATTTTTTTTTTTTGACATTTTGACTTTGGATTTGTGATCGGCGACATAAGACACCCCCGTATCTGAAATTTCACATTCGTACGTCAATTTAGAATTAGTGACGGGCGACCGTAAAAACTCCCAGTTTTACTTTTAATCAGAATAGAGAGAAATTGATTTCAGCCAGCTCCGTTCACCGTGCGCGTTTGCGTAATCGTTAACATAAAATTATTTCGTAGGGGCACATAAATGTCGAAAGCAATCCTCCTCCTTTTCCCCTTTGAGGAAATACGCGTTCCGAAATTATCGTATTTTAATTCAAATCATTATTAAAATATTAATCGACAACACCTGTATAGATGAAAATATTAAATCAAGCGGGACCGTTACGTATTATGTGAACATGCCGAACGTTCGCCGGACCGTAATGTATTGACCGGCAGTGCACATGATAATCTGATTTTATTTTTCGCCCGTCCGGAATGCATTGATATCAGTGCAAATTGAATCGGCCATTTTTCTGACCAAACACCTCTGCAAACGGACTTGGAATTACTCGTACCTTCGTCTAGGTACCTCTGTAAACTGGGAATGCGCAAGTGAACGTTTCCGAAATGGCACTTCTTTACGTTTCTGAATCTTGTTGTGCCCTCGAAACTTTCAAAATTCGGAATTTCAAGCTTAAAAGTGAAAATGTGAATGCGTATGAGACCGGCTGTCAGTATGACGTTTGTCGGGATTTTTCATCCATTTGTCTAAACCGTATCCGTCTGCAACCGCACTTTTAATCGCCCGTACCTTTGTCTCTATACCACTATAAACTGGGAATAGGCACTTAAGAGGTCCCCAAAGGACAGTACTTTACTATTCTGAATCTTGTTGCGCCCCCGAAAGCTTTAAAATTTGTAATTTCAGGCTTAAAAGTAAAAGTTTGGATACATTTCGAATCTCCTGTCACTTTGACGTTTCTCGGGATTTTCAGTATAAAAGGCTCCAGAGTAATTTTTGTTTCCCACGTCACCCTTATGGGCGAAAAAATTGATGCAGCGTGATTTCCTTCACGTTCTAAAATTTTCAAAAATTCCTTTCGCCGCCTTAACGACCGTTCGAAGCGATAAAAATACGCCTATACAAAGTAGAATTGTACACCCGACCACACGAAACTCTGAAATTTCCCCTCAAAAGCGTCAATTCGTCAAACACTCAAAGGTCGTTTTCGCATTTTACCCGCATTTCCCCTCCTCTACTAAATCCGTGAGAGCGGTAAAGGGTCCTGTGCGCTTTTAGTATGTATAATTATATTTATTAAAGATATTTCTTTTGAGGTATTAAACACTTTATCTTTACACTGCAATTAAATACTTCCTGTATATATCCATATACTATAGCTGCAATAATCTGCAATAAAATAAGAAACTACAAAATATTAATTGTAACACAGGTAAGAGTTTAGATTTTTCATAGTTCGTGTTGTGCCATAAAGCTTCTTTCTTGATTTTGCTTGACTTCTTTTCCAAGCTTCATATTTTCTTTTATATTTACCAGAAGATACCATAAAAATAAATTGATTTTGTTTTACATAATATTTCTTGCAAAATTATAAAAAGTCTTTGTCAACTTTGCCTTTTTTTCTGCAACTCCTGTCAGAATAAGTCTCATAACCAGAAAACATTCTGAAAAAAGTGTGCTATTATATACTTAATCTGATAATCATTTTAATTAATTTATTACATTTTAGTGCTCTCAATTTTCTATCTAATCTTGGTCTAATGGGATCATCCGATCAAGCTCTCTCCTTTTCAGAACTTAATGAAGGCACTTCATGTGTTCCTGCTAGCGATTCATCAGTGAGATTTTGTCCACTACCACCAGCAAAACTAATACTTGAAACTTCATCTACAGCAGATGGTTCCAGTATTATTTTCAAAGATGCTACAGCATTGTTACACAATCGAACTCGCTGGTGTTTCATTAGCACATAATCTTCATCTCCGAAATGTTCTAAACAAACATATTTATTCTCTGACCATAGCCAATCAGTTGCTATATTCAAAGCTTTCAAGCATATCGGTAACAAGGCACCTTCTGAAAATCTGAAATAATTTTGATATTTCAACAAATTTAAAATGATTTTGCCATCAAACCTGTGAAAACTTTATCCTTCAGGTTTAAACCTCTTAATATTGGGACAGCTTTTAGCACTGCACGACATGTTTATATGGATATTTATGGGGTTCCTATTTATGTATTTAATATCTAAAAGATTTATACAATAATGAAACCACACACTTGAGCACATAAAACAAATATTGCTTCCACAGCTACTTTTTCCACACGATTCACCAGAAACAAATATATCTGAGAACTACATTTAAAAGTCAAAAACAAAATAGTATATTAAAATACAAGTTTCATAAGACATGGTTTTTGCGCACGCGTTCAAGTTTAGAAAACGAGCCGCTAGGCGAGTTTTTTAAAGAACAATTGCGCAAAATGTCTTATGAAACGTGTATTTTATACTATTTTTTCTATTTCGGTTATTAAATGTTCAAAAAACTTAAAATAAGAGACATGTTTTGTTCGAATATTTTAGAAATTTTGCTTTTTTGAAGTTGGTTACTCTGATTTTTAAGTAGAACGTTTTAAATATTTGAATATCGGTGGTGCTATATGTAATTGTGTTTAAAATTCAGACTGATTTATACAATAAATTATTTCAAATTATCAACAAAAAGGACGAAATAAATAACTGTACGCCCCCAGAGATTCGCAAAATAGCAGAAGACAATTTACAAAATCTTTCGTCCACAAACTCTCTACATATTTATCAAAACAAACTTTTATAACAGTTGTACTATTCAACATGGTAAGTAAATGTCAATAGTAGCATCCGAAAACTTATCATCCAACTCTGCTTAACAATTTATATTGCTAATTAGTAAGTGAAATGTTAGCATGTGTGCTTTTTATTCTTTGTACAATTTTATTGCACATTTTTGTTACTTTAAAGGCTTATATTTTGACATTTAAATACGTTTTGGTTCCATTTTTTTTTGTTACCAACTTCAAAAAAATAAAATTAGCGTGCGGTAAAGTAATACTTTATGCAACCAAAACGGGTGTCGTAAAGTGAACTTTATAGCACCGGAATAGAAAAACAATAATTTCGTAATACACCACAAACATAACCTATATAAACATAAACAAAACGACTCATGACATACCTGGGTCAAAATGGCGGCGATCATTGCGTCGCGTAAAAATTAGATGCGCAGTGGTTCAAGAGCATTCTCCCCTCTCTATATCTCTGGCGTTTACCAACAAATAGAAACTTATGCAACTTAAATTACTCGCGGGACGGGTAGACGCAAGGAAGTGTGAGTAAATCAAGCTACACGGTATTCGGTTTCCTTCACAGCGCTTCGGTTTTATGCATAGATTAAGAAATACTATAGATGGGAAACATATTTATAAAGAATGAGTACTTACGGAACTGTTGATGTTGTTGATGTTTTATAACAAGCCAATTTTCGCTTGCCCATAACTGTTATACATATTATACACTCGAATATTATAGGTATACAGCTTGAGCGCGCGGGGTATGATCACCCGATGCTAGTCGATATTCTTCGGACGTATATTCGGCAAATGATCTCCGCTAGCTGTGTTCGCCAGATATAGATATATAGATTTATTTTTCCAGAGTTGTTATTTCGTTATATTTACTGGAGAGAATCTCTAATTTTAATTTCTATTTCAAGGGTCGTTTTTATGTTATTTTATGGTATTCCTGTTATACTTATTTATAGTTTTTTTTTTACCATGAAATTTCTATTTATTTATTTTTCTCTAGACATCTTAGTTTATTCTGCAGATGTTTCAGGCGGGTTCTTTTTATTTCATTCTAAAACCCAGTTGTACTGCTATAACTTTGTACACAACTACATTATTATTTAATTTCATTAGGATAATCATAATTACGTTATAAGTATTACAATCTTCGCGTTATTATCGACTTAGTTATCTAAGCAATCGTCATCACTTAAAGAGAAAATTTAATTTGTTCTTTTTGTCAATCTGCAAAAAAATAATCAGATCACTATGAGTTCGAATATGAGCAGGCAATGCTAGTATGTTGTGCCGTTACTCTAATATGTATTATCGGACCACGTTTAGATGCGAGTTTACGTATACCATCGGGTGATCATACCTCGCGCGCTCTTGCTGTATATGACATTTAAATGCCAGTGACAGTTTGTAATTAAACTATCACTCGGATTTAAATCTGCAATAGCCGACCGATTCCGATAGATTTTCGTCTTCATTGGGACCGATAGAGATACCGTAAAGTGGGGATAGCGTAAAACGTTGTGTGAAATGTGTGTGACAAGGTTTACTGTTTAACGTTTTTTTACTTTAAAAATAAGTACATACATTTTATTTTTTCTTTATATCGTACATCAAATGTGCAGCTGGCGCGTAGAGGTCGTTTTTTTCTTTTGTGTACCAACCTTAGTTAGTAGACACTAATCAAATTCATGCATTTTTGTGGTTATTTCTAAAACACATAACTTTCTTAAGAAAATAAATTAGTACAAAAACGGACCTTGACATTATAAATTGATACCTTTTGCACCACTAACCCAAATTTGAGATTCTAAAATTTCAAAATAAATTCAAAAAACGCGAAACGGCGATGCCTTAGTTTTCGATAGGTAAACGCTCCTCTTAAAGAATACATATTTATGAGCAGAATAACAGTAACCACACATACACATACACATATTTTAATTTTTTAATATGTTACATGACTTATATAGTCTTATTGAATATTAATGTTAATGTACATTCCATTATAAATTTAAAGACAAATTCCTGACAAATTCATTTTTCAAAAATATACTTTCCCATTTATAAGAACAAGTGAATAATACACGATACTATACTAAATTTAAATAACTTAAAATAAGTTTTGAGTGTTATAATAAATACATGATAACATTTATGAAAGAACTAACCACAACCAAACAAAGGAATAGGTTCACATATTGTTTTATTTTTCCTCAATCGTTTAAAGAATATTGATCTGATGATAAATGTGTGACATTAATTATGAACTGTGCAACATCGTCTTGCAAGTTAGCTACTATCCACATTTTGCTTTCGATGTTTTTTAGGTGGCCAATGTAATTCTGCCAGTTGTTTATGGTTACATTCAGATAACCCTCCACAATTAATTGTTCAATATCTCTTTGTTTGAATGTCGTATTTTGCATTTTAACTTGTGTTTAATTTGTGCCCACACCATTTCAATTGGGTTTAATTCGCAATTTTGTTTTTGTCATACTGAGACCTAACCTCTGACACACAAGCCAGTAAATCTTTTTCTTACATGTCGTTGTCTAGTGTTATATTCTTCTCGGTAAGCCATTCAATAATTTGATCTTTTCTCCATGCTACTGTTGAAACATTTCCAATTTTCTCGTATGATATCAGGCATTATCGAGAACAACAACCGAGTTGTCTGGTACATTTGTAAGCAATTTATTCTTGAACCAATCTTCATATGTATCTGCATCCATTTCACTATGAACATCAGCAGTATTTTTCATACAAAGAAATGGACATTCAGCACCAACAACAAAACCTTGCTCGCCTCCAGCATAAAGTAATGCAAATCGAGGGCCAAGACCGCTTGTGTAAAAGCTTGTAGACTGCATTGAACAGTAGTGTCAAGTCCATGCTATTTACGTCGAATAAGTGTCTGTGTATTGTCATCATATAAATGAAGTCGATCATGTATTTGTACATGTTTGCTTTCTTTGGAGTTGATATTTGACCCATTTGTTGTTCCCTCTTTACATTATATATGGTACGCACTGAACTACATATAGTTTTACTTTCTTCTTGAACAGTAGAGGTCACGTTCATGGATGTATTAAAAAAAATTATATGCATTCATAATCATCTGCTTTTCCTTACGATTAAAATTTTCTCCCTTCTGTCGCTTTCTGTCTGCGCGCTCCATAGTGACAATGAATACTGCAATAAAATATGTATATAGATTATCACGTTTATCAGAATTATAGATATAGGTATGCATACTTACTTTTAAATCCTTGAAAAAGATAATATGCGTTCTAAAAAACGATATAACAGAAATTACATTAGGGCAAATACTGACAATTGACAGCAATGATTACCCATAATAGCAACCGGATATAAAGATGGGGTTATTAAGAGGTTACTAAAGATAATAAGAGATGCAATATCCCTATTAAATCTGTACTGCATAATGGGGTTGAGACGGACTACAGTACAAAAAGTTTCATGGTCCTTCGTTAAGCCGCGCGAATTACTTAAAAGATGTATGTAGGTTTGGCAATACCATACTATAGCAGATATCGTACAACTATACAAATCAGTTAGAAGTACAATTTATTCATATTTAAATGTCCAGTGTTCTTATTAATTACTTTGTTAAAAGTAAAACTAATTTTAAAAAATTGATAATATCGTACATATTTAATCCTATAATAGTCACATGTAGTGATTCAAACTGATTGACGTTTGCTTCCAGACAGAACAGTAGCCTTCAGAGAATAGAGTTTATTACACACTGTGACATGCTGTGGATGATTAATTGAAGTGTGGTGTTAATTCTGTTAAATACTTTTTGTCTATTTATTGGAGGCATCACATATACTTCTTCCTTTAAAAAGCTTCAAGAAAGTGAAAGTTGAGTAAGCTGATGTACTACTATGCTTGCAAAACATGTTGGGTCTAAGATTTAATGGAACATTATCTAGTATTTCTTCTAAGATCATGTGCTAAATTAAATTTAGACGATTGGAAAGAAACATTGGCCCAAGAATACGAAGGATTCAGGTGTTTACATTTACTGAAAGCCTTCTTTGGTGTCAAAATTTTCTGAACGCTCTAGGATATTCATCCGCTAAAAAATGGAAATTATGCCTATTAAATTATCTGTCTCTTGTAAACAAACAGGCCTCTCTCCAAAGAATATGCGATAAAAGGCTTGGCTCTAGTTGTATTCTGTTTACAATTGTATTAAAGAATATTATTTAATTTACATTGTCACTTCTGTACAATGGTTGCACGATTGTTAGTTAAAACGGCAGTAAAAGGTTTTGTGTTAGCACTGTTTCTTCTAACTGGTTCCGTTACGATGTTCCAAAGGTCTGCATGCGGCATCATAATTAGATATAAACGTACATACCAAATGAAATGCACTGAGCTTTGGAATGTCTGTGGATATCGAGTTTTGTAATCCTCTTTCACCATATTCGCATTTCCGCTGCATAACGATAAAACTAAATGAAAGAAAAAAGTTGAGCGTCAATCTGACAAATGTCAAAATTTGGCAAAAAGCTTTTTATTGCAACCGAATATTTTTCTTGACTAAGTTTGCTATATGTCCTTTAAGGTAAAAAGTGCAGTTGAAGAAATACCGAAAATGCGTAGAATTAGCATTAATTGATTAGTTACAATAACGCAGTGCTACACAAGTTCAGAAATGTGAATTATTTCCAGCCGCATATTTTCAACGTATAATACCTCGTATGGCATTATAAATGACCGTACAACTTCTTATATTAAGATTATTGATTTAGAATTAATCGTAAACTTTCTCTAGCTGAAGTTTTTCTACGAATTACTGGACACGGTGTATATACATGTTAATTAATAGTACATATATTAATCATTAAACATTATTCTTTGATGATTGTTTTCAGCCCGATATAAATATCGAGTGTAACTGTTTTATGTCGGTCTCTTTAATTTGTAGTAATTTATTTTCCGGTATTGTGTTGTAATCATTAGTGTTTTTGTGAGGATATTAATACGTGGTTATAGAAGAATGCAGTATTCTAAAAATAATATATTATCTAATAAAAGAATTACCGTGTTACCAATGTTCGTTTTTTACTATTTTAAAGGTCAGAGTGTCGCTTAAATATACCATGTATTCGTATATTTCTGTAAAATAAAATTAATTTAAAAATGTTATAGTATGTATTTAACTCCTAGATACATATTATAACATTTTAAAATTAATTTTACTTTACAGAAATATATAATACATAGTATTTATTAATATTTATGTTATGCTTTAAACGAATGTATATGGAATTGTATATTAGAACAACATTAATATGAATGGAATGAAATAATGGATTTCAATTTTGGGTGTTCGTCAATATAATTACATGCATATATGTAAGCCTGCAAATAATTGACACAGAACGGAATTACAAATATTGTTTATATAATTATCAAAGTAATATAACGAGATCTTGACAAATAGTCGACTATTTCATTGTGATCAATTTTTCGAGTGTGCGCTACGGTCAATTTGACGAGCTAAAGCTCTCGTGCTCTAGTCAAATTATTAATGCCAATTTTGGTTAAGTCAAATTAGGAGGCACACGAGAAAAATTGAAACAATGTAATAGTCGACTACTTATCAAGCTCGAGCTATATTTGTTAAGATTATTTCCTAAACCAAGTTTCATAGTAAAAAATGAGCAAAATAAGCATATTTTATTATCTGTTAAGAAATATGATGTGATTATCACTGGGCAACAAATTTTCGAAAAGTTCATGCTTCCAAGCTGAAAATTGTCATTTCTTAATGAATTCAATGTGCTGAACACGAAAATGACTAAGAAAAAGCTGAATTGGCTACGGGTTTTCTGTAATATGTACGCATATTTCAGAAAAAGTATACTTATGTCAATATTATAATACATGGTAAGAAAACATTTACGCATATTTCAGAAAAAGTGTACTTATGTCAATATTATAATACATGGTAAGAAAACATTTACGCATATTTCAGAAAAACTGTACTTATGTCAATATTATAATACATGGTAAGAAAACATTAGTCTGCTTCCGGCTTTCGACTTCTTTTGGCCTGCCGTTTGTAGTGGACTTGTGGAGCATCTCTACTGATTGTCCAACAATAGTCAGCTAGCATTGACGTAGACCATTTGCCTTGGTACCGTTGCTCCATGGTGGCAATGTCCTGATGAAAGCGTTCGCCGTGCTCATCGCTGACCTGCCCGCAGTTATCAGGAAAGAAATCTAAGTGGGAATCAAGAAAGTGGATCTTTAAGGACATATTGCAGCCGAATTCATGAAACAAAGCCAACATATCCTCAACCAGACACTTGTAATTTTCTGCCTTGTCATTCCCCAGGAAGTTTGCTGCCACTTGATAGAATGCATCCCAAACCTGTTTTCCTTTACCTTGAAGAAGTTCCTCAAACTTGGGGTCTCGGAAGAGCTGTCTAATTTGAGGCCCCACAAAGATGCCCTCTTTAATTTTGGCTTCACTGAGTCGAGGGAATTTGTCATGCAGGTACTTGAATGCTGGTCCATTCTTATCCATGGCTTTTACCAAGTTTTTGACAAGACCGAGTTTGATGTGTAAAGGAGGAATGATGATTTTGTGTGGGTGCTGTACATTCGTTTCTCCAGGCTTAAAAAATGCTCTCGGAGGCCAGTCTTTCTTGATGTAGTGCAAATCGATTGCTCTGCTGTCCCACAGACAAAGAAAACAGCAGTACTTTGTATATCCCTGCTGCAAACCCACCTTCAGGTCAGAACATATCTGCCAGCCATACTTGCTGTAGTTAATCGTCTCCAGTAGCTGCTTTAGATTGCCGTAAGTCTCCTTCATGTAGACCGCATGTGCAATAGGTATGAATGGAAGCTGGTTCCCATTATTCAACAAAACCGCCTTTAGGCTCAGTTTTGAAGCGTCTATAAACAGCCACTATTCGTGGGGATCATGTGCAATACCGAGAGCTTGTAGTAGACCATCAATATCGCAGCAGAACACAAGGCTTTCTTCTTTCTTAAAGAAAGATTCGAAGAGCTGATGGCGAGTGCGAAATGAAGTCACTCGGACATTCTGTTCCAGAAGATTCCACTGTCGAAGTCTTGAGGCCAGTATCTCCGCTTTGCTTTTCGACAGATCGAAATCGCGAACAAGATCGTTCATTTCATCCTGGGTAATTTTATGTGGTGCAGATGTTTCGTCAAAGCACGAAAAGTCATCATCCTTACTGCCACGTTGAGGAGAACTCGCCGACGCATGGCCATCCTCATCGTCTGAACTGATAGAAAAATCTGTAGGAGGTTCTGGAATTGGGAGTCCTTCGCCATGAGAGACAGGTCGCAGAGCAGATGGTATGTTAGGGTATTCAACTGTCCACTTCTTCTTCTTGGTGATGCCTCCAGAAGCTGGTCGTACCATACAGAAATAACAGTCGTCAACGTGATTGGTGGGCTCCCTCCAAATCATGGGCACAGCAAATGGCATTGCCTTTCTTTTGCCATTAAGCCACTGTGAAAGATTTACGGCACAAGTGCGGCAGCCTACGTGTGGGGCCCAGTCTTTGTCCTGGTCGCCTATCTTGCAACCAAAATACAAATGATACGCTTTCTTAACTGTTGCACTGATGTTCTTTTTCTGTGCAGCAAATGTCACTTCTCCGCAAATATAACAGAAGTTATTTGCACTATTAACACAGTTACGAGGCATTGCTACTGTTTAGTTACTTAACACTATAGCAATCACTTATGTATGCTAGAGCTTCGAAAAATATGCGCGAATGAACGGACATTGCACGAGTTAACTGTCACGTCGGCCATTTATAAATAAACTATAATTAGCTATTGCTTGATATTGCGCAATCAATTTCGCAACACTCTCAATGGAAACTTACAGTAAATGCTGCATTAACTTCTTTGCATGAAGGGGTGATGCAATATGACGCAAAATTTCGTAATTTCTCACTAAATTGCATTACATTATGCAATAGCATCTATACAATGGACAAAACATCAATATCTCTTGAACGTGAGCCAATCAACTTTTTTCAATGTGATATTCGTGTTCAGCACGTTGAATTCATTCAGGATTGGGTACTTTCACCTAAGAAGCAATTTCACTGTTGACCAGTGTTATCAATAATTTCATTCGAAACATCGCTAAATCTCTTTTTGTCGGACATTTTCATCTATTTGACACGTTTGCCACTTAATGAAAAAATACATACTTGATTTGTTACCTACATTTGAATAGTCGATTTGTAATAGTCGCTGATATTAAGAACCGGTACCGTTCATTGGTTAATTTCAACTTTAGTTTTGATTGTGATTTGACAAAATTTAAATTTGACGGGTGAAGGAAATAATCAAAGGTAATATAACGAGAGCTTGACAAATAGTCGACTATTTCATTGTGATCAATTTTTCGAGTGTGCGCTACGGTCAATTTGACGAGACCAAAATTGGCATTAATAATTTGACTAGAGCACGAGAGCTTTAGCTCGAGGGCTTTAGTCTTTAATTATTAATGCCAATTTTGGTTAAGTCAAATTAGGAGGCACACGAGAAAAATTGAAACAATGTAATAGTCGACTACTTATCAAGCTCGAGCTATATTTGTTAAGATTATTTCCTAAACCAAGTTTCATAATAAAAAATGAGTTGTCAAATCGATGTGATTATCAATAATTTCATCCGAAACATCGCTAAATCTCTTTTTGTCGGACATTTTCATCTATTTGACACGTATGCCACTTAATGAAAAAATACATACCTGATTTGTTACCTACATTTGAATAGTCGATTTGTAATAGTCGCTGATATCAAGAACCGGTACCTTTCATTGGTTAATTTCAACTTCAGTTTTGATTGTGATTGGACAAAATTTAAATTTGACAGGTGAAGGAAATAATCGCATCTACATGCTTAAACATAGTTTTGCCATACATATATAATTCAATTTCAAGCTTATCTATTTTAGGTGTTACGTTTACTTCTGTACTCATATTCAATTATCTTTACATTTAATTTTTCCTTTTATTTTATTTGTAGTTGAATTTGGATCATTCAATTATAGTTAGTTTTAGGATTAAGTGTTGAAAACCTACAGCAGTATTTAATATTTTATAACATGTCATAAATTAAATGAGGGTGCATAGTAACAACCATTCTATCTTTGTTACATAATCTAATAATTTGATGTCCAGCTTAACCCTTAAACGCCTGAATTTTTGATTGCTCAAAACGTTCGCAAAAACAATGTTTTAAAACAAGTTTTTGATGATGTTGTTGTTTGTCTTTGTTTAAAAAGAGAGAAAAAAGTGATACTCTGAAGTAACACTAGGCGTTTAAGAAATTAATATCATTTATAAATAATTTTATTACATAAATTATTAATTATTAGTATGAAAATGACAAAAACAATCAGTGCAAAGGCCAATTAACTTTTTTACACATGGTCCTCGTGCTTGAAGAACAGCCTTCACTAGTGCATCTTTCCCGATTATTGTTAGAAATGAATGGAACTAAATGATCCATTCTATCGTAAGGCACGTCATCAGATACCCGATTGAAACTAATGCTGGATTTGGAAGTTGACCGTATACCAGCTCCTTGAGGCCCGTCCCTCCCATATACGAATTATATTGGCCAATAACTTAGGCGTTGGTACAGATATAATTGATTTAGAAGGTTGGGAGTAACCTTTTCACACTACTAAGTGGGAAAACATCAAAGCAAGTGGATCCTACGCTTAGTGCTCCATTGTCTACTCACTCAGTATGATGCTTTCGTTGCCTTCAATAACGGATTCCTATGTCCCTCTTGGTCTTTTTACAATTTCTTTTTTTTTTTTGGTTGCTAACAGACTATTTAGGAATACGGTTGTCCCTCTTAGCACCAGTTCCATAGTAAGCTCTTTATTTTAAATTGTTTAGTAATGCAACACCTGTAAATAAGTTGTCAAAAAACAATTTATAAGGTAAATTTCGTTTTTCCTCATGGATTATTACCTTAATACATTTCAAAGTTGACCAGATATCCAGAAGGGGTATTGAAGCACCACATCTTGTAGCCAAAACTAAATGACTTATCCCGAATCATTGCTTTTAGCTGTGTCTTCCGTAATATTTGATTATACCTTCGTTGTAATTCATATTAGTTTTCAGGTTGATATTATACTTTTCCTTTACTTTGTCCATGAGGGGCCTTAGCCTCCATACCTTATCTCTCATAACTGGCTTATGATGTATATAAATACCAGGCAGTTTGCATCCATAGCCGCCATCACTACCCTTTATATTTCCTTTGTTCGCTCTTGCCTCGAATATGCTTCATTCGTTTGGTCACCAATATGTAAAACTGATTCAGAAGCGCTGGAGCGGGTTGGAGGCGTTTCTTGAAATATCTGCACTTCAAGAGGCGTGGTTTGTACCCCGTTTAGGGGACATGCTATGATGTCCTTCTTGAAAAATTTAAATTTGAGTCTTTGGAGATGCGGAGGCATAAAACAGATATTAAGTTAATTTATGATGTATTGCACAATAATATAGATGTTCCATCTTGATCATGTTTGTTGTACCTCAGTACCCATGTCGCACAAAGAATGTGTTTTATTTTTCAACGGCCAGAACCAATATTTTATTTGCCATTTGCGGGGATGATCTTGATATTCATTTTTCTCCATTATCCTAACAACTTAGTAGGTGCTACTGTTGACAGTTGCAATGGTGTTACGCTATACTTGTACGTTGCACTAACTTGTTTTCTCCCATATTTATATTATATTGTTGAGTTATTGAATCATTACATTTTTTTGTCCTGTAATTAGATGTACGTCTGTTGGGCAATAAAGATATATTATTATTATTATTATTGTCAGCGCAATGAAAGAAATGGGAAATTTGAAGAAAACAGTCTCTTCTCATGGAATTGTCAAACCCCAATGAAAACGTTTTCCTGGTACAGCACAATTTTCAAAAGGAGCATAACGCTGTGTTTCTTCAATTAATAATTTGATCACATCATTGCCAAAAAGCAACTCGAACAGTTCAACACATGAGAGAATTATGTGTAATTTGGCGGAACAATTGGACGTTTAACATTTTGGATATCCTCATTCACCTACTCCCACTTACGAGATATTGAGTAGTACAAATATTTGTGATCTGCCTCTATTTATTTACAGCTGCTTCACCAATTAAAACGTCATCATTACCTATTCTTTCGTCATTTGTCAAGCGGATTTTAGCTGCAGCACGAAGTTGTGTCCTATTAAGATTATTGAAACCCCACAATCGTCCTCATGTCTAGAGTCTTTGTCGGTCAGAATATTTGTATCAGGCGGCTCAATAATTATTTCTTCCACAATTTTCTCGTCATACGCCATCTTCAATGCTTCTTGCATTGTTAAACCTACTACTATAAACAAACAACAAATAAAAAAATCCCATTCACTGTCTATGATGTTTATTATGGCAGTCCAAACGCCTAGCGTCATGATCATAACCTACTTTTATTTATTAATGTGCCTGTGATTCTGCATCACAGACTGCATGTAGACAACAGAATTTATTAACGTGGCAAAAAATTCAAAGGGAAAATATTAGGCGACATTTTAGCTATATCTTATGTTATGTTAGATTACTTAAAGCATATTACTTGTACACAGAAATAGAGACGATATCATTTATGTACTTAATTACTTTTGTTATAGAATGTGAATTTTGTAACTTCTTTTCTTTAAGTTAATAGTAATAGTTTACTCACATATTTATTAAGAAGATAAAATTATTTAAAAATGAATATGGGACAATTTTTATATTAAAAATTGGAAACGCACATACGTATAAGAAAGTCCTTTTAACAACTCATGTTTTTAGAAAGGAATGAAGTACTATTAATAATTATATGCTATTATATTACTTACTTTTGTATTAAAAAATACTTTTATTATTACTTCACCAACAATAAATACTACTTATAACTTACTAAATATTGATAGCTTTCTTTCTACAAATTACATAAATTAAACAAAAAACAACCTGACAGTAAATAGGAATTCGGTAATGTTGAAGTTCGTTAATAACTTTGAATTGTGTTTAAACATTTAAATCTACTTATAAACTTACTCCAGTCAAAAATTGTCCAATTCGACATTTTTGCAGATCTCTCTCTTTTTCCTCTTATCGAAAAGCAGTTTTTTTTGCAAATATCTCACGAGTTCTGCATTATACATATTTATTAGAGTACAAAGACATTGTTTTTGTATATAAAAAAAATCAAAGTTTCGACCCGAAAAGCAAATATCTTGTAAATTATTTATTTGGCAGGGATTTATTAATAACATACTTTAGCATGCAAGATTCAGACGATATATGTGTATACAGATGATTCTTGTGTCATTTGATTATTATATGATAACCTGTTGTTTACTCTATTGAATAATGCGATTTTTAAGGTTACTGCGATTTTTAAGGTACAGTATAACCCCTCTTAACCGGCCTCGGATCAACCGGTCCTCGGATTAACCGGTCCACAGTGGTCTAAAAGTCTAAAATGCATATTTAGCGCAAAAAAATTAATTGTGCCTAAAAACACATGAAAATGCAATGTAATATAACAAAATAATTACTGCTTATGTACACTCTGTCTATTTTATGTTTTAACCAACGTCATGTTGCTGTCGTACAAGTATGTAAACACAATCAACTGATGTGTCTAGCTCTGTCAAGTATTGGTATTAAAGAATGAAACAATATTTAGGCGCGTCTCTCAGACAAATGAATGTGATAGGTAGAGATAGCCCTATTACTGAAGTGCAATTGGTGACTCCGAAGTATCGATTTTATTCATATGGATAAAATCGATGACGTTGGTTAAAACATAAAATAGACAGAGCGTACTTTATAATTCATTTGTGCCGTAGTCCTAGACTTATTTCTGAGAATAGATCGCATCGAGATTGCTTAGAACTGTTATTACATACAAACTGTATTTTTCTACGTATGTAATCAATTTACGGAGCTTTTCTCCGAATTAAGTGGAAACAAATTTCTTGAAAATTAGGAAAGGAGTGGAGAAAGTTATGGTTTTCATTCAGTTTTGTTCTTGCCTTTGCCCGGTAATGATCTGTTAAATAAAAATGAGTGAGTTAGGAAAACGGAAACGTGTGATGGTCTCGTTTGAGACACGGTTAAAAGTGCTAAAAAGGGTTGCTAGCGGAGAATCGGTAAAGAAGCTATGTGACGAGTTTAACGTGGGAAAAAGTACCATCAACGATTGGCGACGAAACAGACGATCGATTGAAGATATGTGTTCAAAAATTGAGTCGGAAAAAAGTCCTGCAGTTCGGTGCACTAATAAAAAACCAGTTTGTGACATCGTCGACGAAGCTCTTTGGATGTGGTTTGTTCAAGAACGTAGGAGAGGAACCCCCATCAGTGGCCCAATATTGATTGAAAAAGCATTGGTAATTCACGGTAAAATCGAGAATGCACCAGCATTCTCTGCTAGCCAGGGATGGCTTGATCGTTGGAAAAAGCGTCATGGAATTCGTTTCGCTCACATAAGCGGTGAAAAAATGTCAGCAAATGCTTCAGCTGCTTGTGAATTTAAGACAACATTTATGGAAGTGATCGACGGTGATAACCTAGTCCCTGAGCAGGTGTACAACATGGACGAAACTGGGCTTAATTTTAAGATGTTGCCAACTAAAACTTTTGTATCAAGTCGCGAAACATCATCCGCGCCAGGGTTCAAAAAAAATAAAGAACGGATCACCGTTGGTGTTTGCTGTAATGCAGCTGGGTCTCATAAAATCCCACTTTTTGTGATAGGAAAGTTAGCTAAACCACGAGCATTCAAGCACACCAATTTATCAACTCTTCCTGTGTACTACAGGTCCCAAAAATCAGCATGGATGAACTCAAATTTGTTTGAAGAATGGTTTAACTCCGAATTCGTCCCAAAAGTGAAGGCACACTTGAAGAGCAAAAATTTACCAATGAAAGCAATCCTTCTACTCGACAACGCTCCAACTCACCCCCACTTGAGTGAGGTGGATGGCATGAAAATAATGTTTTTGCCTGCAAATGTTACTAGCTTGGTACAGCCTATGGACCAAGGAGTGATAGAGAGTTTAAAAAGACGATACAGATGTAAATTTCTTTCTGAAATTTTATTTAAGTGCGAGGATGAAAACTTGTCTCTCTTGGCAAACGTGAAAAAGATAGACATCAAGGATGTCATTTTTATGTTGGCCAGTGCTTTTCAGGATATGCCTTCTTCTACCTTTGTAAAATCGTGGAGGAAGGTTTGGCCTGATATAGAAAATTTGGTCGAGAGTAACGATTCAGAGAACGAAGAAATAGATAATCAAGCCATTTTAGACGATCTGCAGTCGTTACTTGGTGGGGAGTGTGGGAACCAAATGCAGTTTGAAGACGTGGAGGACTGGATGACAAAAAGTGACGAAGGACTCGAAAACGAATTTTTTACTAACGAAGAAATAATCGGTATTGCCAGTAAAGCTCACTGCGGATGCGAAGACGATGGCGAAAATGCAGACATGGAGGACTCGCAAAAAATAGGTCACGAAGAAGAAAAAAAAGCTGCAGAAATTTTACTGCAATACGTTGAGCAGCAAAAAGATTCAACGGCATTGGACTTGATGAACATACGAAAATGGATAGACTTGGCTTTCAAAAAGTCTTTAACAAGTACTAAACAGAAACAAGTAACTGATTTTTTCAAACAATGATGTGTATGTGATTAAGTTTTCAAAGTTTATGAAAGTTCATAATGTTTAATCTTTTCATGTATCTTGTATGTACAATACATATTGCTGTGGCAACATAATTATTTGAATATGATAATAGTATCATTGCCATACCTTAGGCCTTGCCAAATAAGTTATGTTGTGTGCTGTTTCAACAACATAAATAATTAAAATGATGATAATTTTTATTATCCAGATGTGTATTTTATTTATTTTTAACAGCACGTACTTTATAATTATTTATGAATCCTTCAGTGTATCAGAATTTCTTCCCTCTCGTCTAATCTCTTGTTTTTATTTAAGATTGGGATAAGGTAATAGCTTATTAAAAATGAAAAACCAGAAATCATATAACACATAATTGTCGAATTTACTTAACATTTATTATATAAAAATAAATATAGCATTGCTATACTGTATTCACTTTATTTATTTAAAAAGAACATAATTATAAGAAAACGTTTGTACCTCGTTCTAGGTTGTAACCTTTCTTCATGATGCGAATATGTTTTCTTATACTTTATTAAATAAAACTCTAAAAATATTTTCCTGTTTGTCAACAAATAAATCCAATTTACTTTTGTAAATTGTTTATTTCATAGTCAATGTTTGGAGAAAAGCTCGAATCTGATTACTATCTACAACCATTTGCACGCGTTATAGCTAGCATTTCAGAGTCCGCTACCCAGAAACATTTTCCTTATTTATTGTAACTATTAATGATGCCAAATACTGTGCCCGAAAATATACATTTGCACGCTATATCCTCTTAACACTTAACACCATTAATAATTTTATTTCTTATAATCTTGAAATTAAAGAATGCTTATTACTATCCCAGGAAAAATATTTATTATCCCTGTTGCATAACGTTGTACTGAATATACGTTCGCACGATATATTTCAATATTCGTATAGCTACATTGATAAGTCTTTGTCTCTAACTTACTTTGAATCGTTACAAATCTTTTTGAATTCGATCATTTGCATCTCCATTATAACACAAAACAATTAAACAAAGAAAATAAAATAAGTGAAACTTGAATGAAAATAAAATTAATATGCTAATACAAAAGAAATAAATGTGAATCGTGGTGTATCTAACCCTACGATTTATATAACTGTATAAATGAATTAAAGAATGCTTGTTAACTGTATAAAAATCAATGAATGAATCCCATCGTGTCTATTCTTGTCTTCAATTTATATCTCCAGAAGAGACATGTGACCGTTTTCAACGCCATCTTCTGAAACTACCATTTACGTTGTCACCCTGCATCTTCAGTACTCCTGACTTTTAAGTTGCCGTAATGTTTCGAACACTCACACACACACGCACTCGTTGTCTCTTTGACAGTTCTTCACCGCGAAAGGTCAACACCCCAAGAATTGTCTGTTTACAATTTAAAACTTCCTATAAATTGTACAGCGTTTCTCCAACGTAGGTATACTTGTTTTAATATAACTCTTCTTTATAATTGTCTATAAATTTATTACCTTCTTTATTATTTTTCACATATTTCCTCTTTCCATTGGCTAGTACAATTCTTATTCTTGTTCTTTTTCCAGCTTTCGGCAATATAGGAAAAACATTGCAAACAACAGGTATCCTTTTACTAAGATTACTTGCACCACCATGGTCCACTTGGTTTGCCCCTTCGTAACCTCCTTCTATCCAAGACTTCTCCAACGGTGATATGTCTATCTGTAATAAACTACACACCACGTTTACATTACATTTTCTTTTTATTTTGTAGGTTATCAAGAACCGTACAAGTACCTCTCTACTGTTTATGATACATGATATTACATATACAAATTCCTGAATGTATTCTATTATTACCAGCTGTCGTTTATAAAAAACACTACTACTGATATCTCAGAACAATTTTATTTATATCCTTTTCTTTATTTATTTACTTATCTATTAATAAATTAAGGTAAATATTTATTCTTTCTGCATGATTTATTTAATAAATTTTATTTATTACCTTATGCACGTTCTCAAGTTTATCTAATTATTCAATTATTTTTGTCTCGTGCATATCGAATTCTATTTTCCTCATACATTTTACTGCATTAAGATGACTAGTTCGTATTACACTACCATCCATTAGCATGACCCTCTCTCGGTTATTTGCTTTCATTTCTTTTTTATTTTTAAACAACGGTCCATTATTTAAAATGTTCAGTGCAATTCTCACACATTTTATAAAGTCAGGTTGTTTTTTATTGTACACAAACCATACATCTTGCTTCTCTTTTCTATAAAAGAAATATATATACATCTTAAATTCTATCTCGTGTTTTATTTTTAGTACTTATTTAAATTGCAAATGTAAATTCAATTTGCTGTATGCATAAAAGTGTATGCAACCCAACATACTCATGTTAAATTCCTTCAACTACCTTAAACTTATTATTATAGTTTCTTTCATATTTTATACACTTAAATTAAATCTTAATACTACTGCTATCATCTTATTAATATGTAAGATATCACGGCAATATGTTTAATAAAATAAGTTGCAATAACGTCTTATTTGCTTGTCACGATACCTGATGATATAGGCTCTTTTTGAATGAAAATCGATTTTTGACGGGAACCTCGGATTAACCGGCCAAACGGGTAACCGGCCACGACTCGGTCCCAACCAGACCGGTTAAAAGGGGTTCTACTGTACTATTGTCAATTGGATATATGATATTTTTTTCATCTATTTGTGTTTGACGGATTCCGATGTTAATTTGATAATTCTGTTTTAATAATTAATTAAGATAGGAGATAAAACTGTAATCGTAGGAAAATATATAACAAATATTTTATATACATATATCATTTTTATGGCAAGAACTTAAATATATTACTGACGTACATCGAGATACACTGATCAAAGAACCGATCATACTGATAATATTTGATTACAAGGCAGTTTAATGCTGTACTTGAAACAATATGCTGCTACTAATATTATACGCAAGTAGCCGGAGTAAGTTTTAGTGCACTATCGAAAATGTCTGGATAACTGACCTAAGATATATTTTACTACTTGGGAATTCCAAAATGTAAAAATATAATTGGTGTAGAACACAAAAACCATAACCTTCATGTCGTTGCGTAAGAACAGAAAAAAGTGCTTGAAAATATTTTTAGAATGTAGATTTAATAGATGGAAGTATCTCTTGCTAATATATTTTCTCTAAGTAAGGAATATCAAATGTAGGTTGAAAACCATTGCTGCTCGCTTGTACCGCATCTCATATATGTTACAACCTTTTCCAAGTTGCCCAGGAAATTACACCTTAAGTAAGAACTGTTCAATTGTTTAATTCATTGTAATTTTTTGTTACACTACTCTAACTGGAATTAGAAGATCGAATACTTTCATATGTACCTAGTTCGCATATATTTTGTTGGTTAATAAAATAATTTCATTATTTTTTGTACATCTTAGGTAACGCAAATAATTTTAGTGATATTATGTCTTATACAAGCAGCAACATACGTTCAAATTTATTAATCTAAGAAACATTTTACGATATTTAAAGGAGGTACTCTTTCATAGTAAACTAAGACGAAATTGTTCTATAAATACACTTCATAGTAACACTTAATTAAATAATATCAATAGAAGAACCAACAGATTTTCTAGAAAATTCCTAATAAGTAGATTAATCGTTTGTATTTTACTTAAATTTTCATTTTTTATGGCGAATAAAGTACCTACATCTTTCCTGAAAGTTTTTATTATCATTTACTTATTTATAGTGGCGAGTATACTTGTATTATCGGATAAAATAAATTATTAGGAAACATGATTGTCACTATGTGTACATACAAACCACTTT
The DNA here is from genome assembly GCA_963170755.1 of Amphimallon solstitiale. Taxonomy (NCBI): domain Eukaryota; kingdom Metazoa; phylum Arthropoda; class Insecta; order Coleoptera; family Scarabaeidae; genus Amphimallon; species Amphimallon solstitiale. The sequence continues at coordinate 84,410,106 of OY720675.1, forward strand.
ACATTCAGGTGACTGAACTAGTTTAATCTTGCGCACTTCTTGTTATATAAAGTAGTAGAAAATTGATGTCATTTAAAATAAATCTGCATGAACAGTGCATACCAAAGTCACGGTTCGTATAACGTCAGATATTTATGGTTAATTTGACGCCAGAAATACATATTCACACACATATATGTAACATAATTGCATTTGTATGTAGGCAGCACTTTTAGGTTATTATTCATTTATATTGATATACATACTTCCACATTATACATCGCGACTGAATGAAATATATGTCATGATTAAACTCTACTAATATGTTGCGGGTATATACAAGGATTGATTCTTATGCTGGATCGATATGTAAATTGGACTACAGCGAACATCGACGTAAAACATTTCTTAACAAATAAGTTGCTGAATGTAATATTTGCCATTGAAGAAATACCAAAACATATGCAGAACCTTAGTAAAAACAAATTTTTCAAGGTAGGATATGAATATATTTTACGGGAGAAAAACCCAGAAATATGCCTAAAAAACATATCAATGAAAAAGATTTTATTTTTTTCGAAAACTAGCTTTCTTTTCGTCACACGATTAGTTATATTAAATGTGGAAATACAGTAAATAATAAATAAATTTAGAATTATCTAATTATGACATTGACGTTGCCTATACAGCACGTGTCAATTTTCATTAGCCATAGGCGATTAATCCATACAGTATGTGGCAACATAGTATACCCCTTCTTTCCTTTCCAATGTCAGCGCGACCGATGCATGCTCGTAAGTAAATACAAGTTAGCGTGGTTAGCAGTAACTCTTCGACCAGCGGGTTGGATGTTTGTAATGCGTTCAGAAATATTTACGAGTTACAAGGATTTGTTTTTCTTTTTCCTGTTAGTAAATGCAGAGAATTATTAAGCTGCGTTCACGCTGCATGACACAAACAAAAGCGTAATTCTAATAAAATTGAAAATAAGGTAAATAAAAAAGGATTCTGAAAATAATAATAAATTACTAGATCAGGAGATCGCGGCGGCCATTTGATGTTTCCCGTTCCAGTAATAAGACGGCATTGCAGATTAGATCGCATCGTATTCGCAGCTAACATTGAATGTAAAATCTGGTCGGGAGAAGTGGGAAGATCGGAGAAAGTCGTTTTGATGTCGATTGTTCCCGGGATTGGTGACGGACGCTGTGGGGTGGCACGTTGCCACATATTACTTGTATATGTATAAATCGCATGTAAAATTGAATCCCTATACCTAATGAAAATTGACACATACGGTGTAGCCGAACATTAGGTAAAACGAAACTTATTCACAAATGTTTAATTAATGGCTACAAAATAGGAAATGTTTTTTGTAAAACAGATTTTAAGCACGGAGAGGCACGAATACTGGTACGTAATTGCGTCTAATATGTAAGCAGAAGTGAGCTAACTTTTGGTATCACTAGACATAGAAATAGCTGAAGGGGATTTGATTTTACTAAATTTCATAGCAGTGTCTATTTATTGTACATCGAATAGTAATTTGGATGTCTTCTTAAATACACTAAATGGTCTACTAGTCAAATTAAAAATGGAAATACCCACTAATTCCATATTTGTTTCAGTGAATTTCAATGAGAAAACAATCGAAAGACGCACATTACTGAATGTGTTTAAGCCATAAGATTTATTTATAACATTGACTTATTTGGAGTTACAAAAATAACAGAAATTGAATAGACAATATCTTCTTAGAAAGGCGATTATTAGATAAAAACACCAATCTCCGTATAACTGGTCACCCTGCTCAGATGTGGATTGTAGGATTGTATGCCAAAATATTTGAGAATAAACAGAAAACACATTAAAACAATAAATAATAAAACTATAATAGTATATTATGCAATGAGCATTTAATGATAGCTATTAAGACACGAGTAAGAGAATTACAATACGAGGCGAAGCCGTGTATTGTACTGAATACGATTGTCTTAATAGCCATTAAATGCGAGTTGCATACACTATTTTTTCTAATGGTTTTTGGTATATCTGTTGCGGAATAATTATTCCATTTATAGTTGATCTACCAGGCCAGGAGCTATTTTGGCAATCCCTTAATGTTTTTCTACTTGATCCTTTAGCTATTTGTTTATAAGATATGCCAGTGTTTCCAGTCTTAAAGCCTTTAGATATACAATTTTACAAACGAATTCATACTAGAGCAGAGGATACGTCTATATTCGTAAAGCATATTTAATATTGGATAGAGATCATAAGTAGCAAATAGTAATGCAAGAAACTGAAGAATGATTCTCTAACAACAATCTAAAAGTGAATGACAAAAAAGCGTAACGGGTCCAATTTGCAAGAGGTACGATTCATGAAATCAAAACTGTCGAGCTTTTAGGACTCACAATAGACGGCGGACTTAGCTGGTTTCCACATCTAGCGGAGAATGGGAATTCATCGCCTAGCCTCTAACGAACTCTATTTGGTAAGTCCAAGGCCATACACAAAATGCATATTATACATTTCGGTGTTCGCATGGCGATTCAGTTAGAAAGACTCGATAAAACCAAGTTTAATTATCAAAAAAATACGGGATAAGTCTACACTATACTAGTGTGACTATAAATAGTATCCGTCTTAATGCAGTGAGTTTTACTTAAGGTGCATTGATAATTCTAATAATAATCAAATATTACATATTGGCAGTGATATAGTTAAACGTAAGCATGATCAATGATTATAAAGATATGTATATTTTCCTAATTAATTATTCAGGCACATTACTGGTGGTAAACAAATGAAGGAAGAACTTTTCAAGTTGCCAATTTAATAAAATAAAAATTCTATATCGCAAGACGTAAGTCAATTACAGACACCCATTATACACGCAAACAAATGAATAACATATACATATGAATTGTGTAATAGTACAATAAAATAAGCTGGCCTGGCAGACGTTGTTCTGCCTTTTCCGGTAGGTGGCGCTATGAGTCGACCACATCGCCATATATCGGGTCTAGATTTTGTGATTTTCTTTTTTAGCATTAAACTAACATATATTGTGAATATGAGTCATTTTAGTACATAAATATAGAATTTGTTAATAATTTCATTACAGCGCCACCTATCGGATCTCAGCATAGCTATGAACAATAGTCTGGACAAAACAAAAGTATATGTTGGCTTAGTGAAATAGAAATGAAAAATATAGTTATTTTATATCTATTCCAATTTATTACGCTATAACGTGAGCAAAAGTCGTTTGACAGCTGATTGTCAAATTATGAATCAGGCCAATCGGTTACATAGTGACAAAAAATTTATAGATAAATAGAAATAAAATAACTACATTTGTTGGACAGATCGCGAAACAACACAAAAGTAAAAACAAATGTAATTTTATTTTATTTACAACCATACACGTAATGTTGGCATTTCTGACTTTTTAAAAGTTTGGAAGTACCGCGCGATCATTTAAATTCTAAATTAGAGCAGGCTGTGAAATTTAAATTAAGTTGGTATAAAAGTACTAATTTACAATTTGAATTGTCACAGTGACGTTTCAAAATGTTAATTAATCAATAATTGACATTCTGGACAACCTAATAAAAAAAATCCCGCCTGCTATAATTTAGAATTTAAATGATCGCGTGGTATGACTTTGTTCACGTTTACTTCCCGCCCTCTATTACTGCCCTCATTTACTTCCCGCCTTTTATTACTGCCCTCATTTCCCAACCTCACTATCAATCACAAAACTGTCAACTCGATATGTCAAATCCTTATCGGAATTTTTATCACAAATAATTATTAATTGTATGCTTGTAAATAAAATTAATTGATACATTAGAATTATTGGAAGCTTGAACCCATGTATATAGATAGCCCTGCTATCGCGGATATGATGATATAGTGATTTCTTGTCCTTCTCCATTCGAGTTAAGATATCCGGATTGCTACGGGAGCACAGTTTCCCTCAGTTCCAGTGGGATGCAAGTTCTTGAAGACTTTACTACTCAACATTTTATTTTTATATTCTATTTACCGAAAAAACTGACGTACATTTATTTGACATTTACGCTAGAACATCACAAATCTGACAATTCAATATGTCAAAACTTTCACCGGAATTTTTATTACAAATAAATATAATAATTATGTTTGTAATAGTATATTAAAATACAAGTAACAGAAGGCCTTTCATTCCAGCATGATTTCCAAATTCGGACACGAGCGCGCAGCGCGAGTGGCCGAAGGAAAGAATGCTGGAATGGCCTTCTGGCTCAATTGAGTTATTTCCATCCCGGAAGTATAACGAACAAAACAAATAGAAGAATCAATCAAATATGTCGTTCCTATCGTCAGTTATAATCGAGAGTGCATACAAAAAGATGATTTTTGTAGTTTATACGAATTTTCCGAATTACGCATATCCATCGTTCCAATAGTGAGTTATGGTGTTAAGTTCCTATAGAATCCTATAGAAAAAAGTACTTTCAGTTTTTTCCAATTTTCCGGGCAATTATTCCAATTATTCTTTCCCTAAAAACCATATTCGGATTAATGAGAAAATTTTTAAAAAAATTAGCCAAATAAATTCAAGTGATTCGCTTACCAATCATTTTTATTTATATAGATTACATATGGACATTTCAAATTATTCCTATATTTCGATTATATTTCAGATATTTGCTTCAATATTTTTCGTTCTCTTTACTGTAAAAGTTTTTTCTCTTCAAATATGATATAAGAACCTGTTATAGATTTTCTATATGTTTCTTCGACAAAACTACATATAATTAAAAGGTTTATTTCATCTCTGGTAACGCATTGATTAGAATTATCTAACGTAAAAACGTTTGTAGGACCCAGGATTTAAATTGTTATTCTACTAATACTAAATTACGATTTTCTTGTAATTAATCTACTTTGGAAGCAGTGAACTCTTTCCGATGGTGGTTCCTTGTACGCTATTAGCGCGGTTAAATGTAGATCGAGTATTTGGTCACAACCTTCTCCTGAAGTATCACATATCGACCTCTAATCGTTCGTTCATTAAGTAAAAGGAAACTATAAAAAATCAACTTCAAGGTACCCGACCGTTCGGTTCAAGGAGTCGCTTTCGTTTTCACTAGAAACCGGAGAAGAGAAAGACAATATGTGACAAAGACAAAAGAAAATGTGAAATTGGTAACGTACTGTTGGCACATCTTTTACTGTATCGACATATAAAAACCACGTTTTCATTTTTAATGGAAGTAGTGCGAAACTTTGTTGTAAAGGCACAGATAATAAATATGACTAAGTCGACTGCTTTTGTGTTTCTCACAATTATAGTGATTTCTTCCTGTCAAATATTTAATGAAGAACAATTATTAGCTGGTAAGGTTATTAGAATGCTATTAAATATCTAATCAGAGCACCATTTACTTCATTAACAAACACGTGGACGAATAAATTTATGTATGAATAATCTTAGGCAAAATTCGATTATTATTAACTTCTATTATTGTTCGTAAAATGATCGGGGCATTGACTGACTTTCGGATATTTAAGTGATTTTTCCATGAACTAAGACAACCTTAACATAAATGACTTTGTAGAAGTTATAAACAATTAATTGAATATAAAAGGGGTTTTATGCTTTATAGGTCGTTATCCTTGTATGCAGAATATATTATCTTAAAAAAATAATTTTGCTTGGTTTATAACTTATACTAATACATAATACCACCAGTAATTAAAAATATGTGGTGATTATTTCTCATATAGGATTTGACAACTGATAATACAAGTAAAAAAAAGTGCTATTATATACAATATGTTGGAAATACCATATGGTTTGTTGTTTAAGGTCACTAGATAGGTTTATTTATTGTAGAAAACCTATTATTGGTATATCTAGACCACTTACTCAGTTTTTTTTCTAAACCGCGTAACATGCTACAATTACTAGTAACCAAATACAAATCAATTATTCTAAAAATATATCTAAAGGTGTGGTTACACTAAATGCAAATGTTATATTACATATTTTGCTTCTATAAAATAATAAAAGTATATTAGAAGAATATTAATATTTAGTGAATGATAAAGTATTTCTTAGTTTTAAATGATACTTGTGGTTTACAAGAATGCATATATTCTCTTAATGTTTGTAATATTAGATTGATTAGACTAAAAATGAGATTCAAAATGAAACCCTTGAATAACGACAATGATTTTATAATTATACTCCATTTACCTTTAATACATTTGAACCACCGGTACTGTAGTGCAATTTTTCCAATTATATTATAATTATTCGCAATAAGGTCTTCCAAATACGCTGAGGGGCAGCATAATATTCTGCAAGACAGTCGATAAGAAGTATCGATTTTGACTTTCAAAATATCTTTGCCCTTACCTTTCTGGTCAAAAGAAACGTTTTAATTTTCTTTGGTGGAGGACTGCCAAATGCTTCCATTGCTGATATTATCGATTTGATTCTGGTACAACAAATTTTATTGACTCTAACAAAGCGACAAATATCTTGGCGTTAAAGAGCTTCAAATTGTCGTTGGAAATTTGTTTTCATTCACTTATTTGACGACCATTAATTTAACACAGCACCCACCTGACAAAAAGCTTAGGCATACCTAAGTCGACTTACAAAATGTGGTTACACCTTCGGCGGTCATGCCAACAGTCTTGGCAATCTTCTGCACTTTCACTCTTCGGTCACTTATCGCAACATTATCAAATTTTTCAACCATTTCTGGATTGGTGATTCATTTTGATGGTTCACGACGTTCTTCATTATCGTGCCTCATATCGCGACATTAAAAGCGAGCAACCCAGTGGTTAATCGTGGCCTTCGAAAGAGAAGCGTTATCCGGTGCTTCCTACATATTTGTCAAAATCTTCGTTGTATTAATCTTCTTAAAAACAAGCACTGTTCCACAACGAATAGTGATTTTATTCATGTACAACTTCTACAGAATATGTCTTTTTTTAGCAAGATTAAATATTCATTTCTAAACGCATAGCCTACTCAAAAATTATACTATTTTTTTCATAAACAACCACTGATAGGCCAGCCTTTGCTTCTGCTTAATTATCCTCGTATACAGTTGACTGAGTAGGGAATGCTTCAACTTAAGGTGTAAACGTCTATACATCACTTTTAAAGTATTAGTTCATCGTCTTGTGATTCTTGTCAACTTAACCTTAACTTACTGGTGATATTACTCTTTAATTGATACCGCAGTGTACATAATCTGGTTGTCAGTTTTCTAAGCGCTATCTACACTAGCAACCTTCATATTCTAGTGTATATTATTTAACTTCAGCAGAAGAAGTAAATTGTAATCCTTTTATTACAATTCTGAAAAGAAAAATGACTTAGAATATCCTCAACATGACACACTTCTAGGAATTTGTTGCATCTACATTCTCTTTTAAATATAAATAACACAAAAATTGTAACGTTTGGATCTGTTATAAACAATCTTTTATAAAGATTATTTATTTATTTATTTATTTATTTATTTATTGAAGCGGATACAAACAGGACGTACCTAATAGAGTATCCCAAATTACAAAATTTAGTACGTATCACAATTGATTAATGAAATAACAAAGATAACAATGTAATGAATGTTACATAGAGCGAGTTGGAGAAGTTCACACCACAAGGCAAAGAGACACTAATTGTTTGGAGAATAATAGATTTTTAATTAATAATAATTTTTTAATTAATATGGCAATCAAACTATAAATACAAGCCTTTGTAGTGAAATTCCTAGTCGCGTCTCACTCAACCACATCAAGTAAACGATATTTAATTTGGCGACTATTGAGATAAAAAATGTCAATATCGATTTGATTGAAAGTCCTGCAGATTCTCACTAGAGGAGAGTTCATTGCTGCATTAGTATTGAATATTGTTATATATAAAAAATCATGACTTCGTAAGGTCCTCTGAGGTATAGTAAGAGATATAGATGACAAACAGGTGGGTGAATCAAACAGATTTGTCAAGAATTTTGTACATGTTAAAAAATCACTCATCTTTCTGCGTGCTGCTAACGATTTTAATTTAAAGTAGCTGCGCAAATACCATAAGAAATTCCGTGAGGGTAAACTTTAAATTGCTTAAAGTAACAATACTTTAGGAATTTGTTTTGAACCCGTTCGATTCTACTAATGTATATCTCATAAAACGGATTCCATATAGTACTCAAGTACTGCAGTTGACTATAAACAAAGGAGAAGTACAATACTTTAAGCGCCGAAATTGAAGTAAAGTGATAGCATGAACGAATGAGGAATCCAAGCATTTTATTAGCCTTTATTACAATGTTATCTATATGTATCTTAAAGGAAACTTTTGAGTCAATCGTAAGTCCAAGATCTTTTATATATTCCACCGATTGCACGTTATTGTTTCCTATATGATAGTTGGCCAGCGTAAAGGTTTTATTTCTGGTAAAAGTTATTTTGGCACGTTTATTAAGATTTAGATACAAACAGTTTTGTCGGCAGTAACAATCTAAGCGATCCAAATCTTATTAGAATAAGAAGTGTTCAAAACAAGAAACCTGACAATTTGTTGTGGAGGTATATATATTAATGCCTCTATCTTTGCGACCTTTTTTTATAAAAATGAATTATGTTTTTAGAAACTTTAGACCTAAATATATGCCTTAAAACAGATAACAATTTATCTAGGTTCATTAAAAACAGTAAATCCAAACCGTCAAAATTTAATAAATCTGGAGTATATAAATTAAAATGTGGTAGTAATTGTGACAAAATTTATATTGGGAGAACGTTCAGAAACTTCAAAACTAGAATTTCAGAACATAAACGTAGTTATGATAACAAAAAACTAGATTCTAATTACTCAAATCACTTAATATCAGAAAACCATTTGTTTGATCCGGAGTTTGAAATTTTACATGTACAAAATAAATCTCATAAATTAAATCTCTTAGAAGCCCTTGAAATAAATAAAACCAAAAATTCTGGGAATTTACTTAATGACCAACTAGATATTAACCGTTCTCCATTACTAAACTTATTAGTTTAGGGTTTTTTCCGTGTGCCTATTGTGATGAAATGCCTCGTATGTCTTTCCCACCCCCTGTCTTTTTTTCTCTTTTACTTTCTTATACGTAGTATAAGGAAGTATTGTGATGATGAAAATTTTCGACCTCGAGATTTTTGCAGTTGTCCACGTTTTGAGGTCCCCTGATACCAAAAAAGTGGTTTTTAAAAAATGTCTGTGTCTGTGTCTGTGTGTCTGTGTGTGACCACGATAGCGGTCAAACCGCTGTAGATATCAAATTTTGTATTTGCGTGTATAATCTCCCTCTTGAGAACTGATTAGATTTTGAGAAAAATCGGCAAACCGGAAGTAGTAGTTTACTTCAGTGAAAAAATCGAATTTTACAAATATTTCGTCAATTACTAAGTTTCAACAAATTTATAAAGAATTAAAATGTACTCAGAATTAAATTCGAGACAAATTGTCTTAAAAAAGTTTTTTGAAATTCCTACCGGAAGTAGGTCTTTTACTCTTATCGAAAATCAGTTTTTTGCGAATATCTCGCAAGTCATGTTTTCTAGGCAGGTACATTACGAGTATAAAAGTGTTTAAATGATAATTCTAAATATCTTTTGTATAAAAAATATTTCAAAATTCGGACCGGAAGTACCACTTTTACTCTTATCGAATAGCGATTTTTTGCAAATATGTCGTAAATTATGCATTCTATATATATTTATTAAGAGTACAAAAGTATTTAGAGTTGGATTTGCAATATTTTTGGTATACATGAAATTTCAAAATTCGGACCGGAAGTAGCACTTTCACTCTTAGCGAGTAGCACTTTTTTTCGAATATCTTGCAAAGTATGCATTCTATAGCGATTTATTAAGAGAATGGAAGTACTTAGAATAGGATTTTGAATGATTTTTGTATAAAAAAATTGTTAAAATTGTATAGTTTGAAACGCTCATACGTATAAGAAAGTCGTGTGGTGGCCACACCTCATTTTTTTGTTCTTTGAGTCATATATACTTGCAATTGCCAAACATATACGTATTTCACTTGTAGAGTAGTTATTATACCATCGCTGTTTGAGAAAGCTACAGTGTTAGCGAAACGCGTCACAGCATTTACATTTTTGTAAATAAATATAGTGAAGATATAAACAAATTTGTTGTTTTATTTTGCGTTGAGTTTGCTAAACATTTCACCATTTGATTTATTTTTTTGATTGGATCTGTAAAATTAATTTTTAGTTTTTCATTGTTTTAAGTTTATTATATTTGAATTTACATATAAATACTAATGGAATTTCTTTGTGTACCTATTTCTTTATCATACGATCCTTATTCAGAGAATTGATAAATGGATATGTTCATTTTCTTCTTCCTCTTTTTTTCTTCTAAATTTTATAAGATTTTATGTTGTTATTTAAAATAAATACTTCAACTCTTTTTAAAGAACACACGTAATATTATAGAATTTATTCATTGCACAAATCTTTTTGTAATAATATTTTAAATACTCTTTTTATGCAGGTAACTATATTGAACCTTACTACTATGGTAATGGATTACCATATGAACCTAATTATGTTCTACCGGGTCCACCAGGAAGAACAGCAACGCCTATAATGGAGGAAGGCACGGAACCGCCAGTTGTATTTCCACCTAGTGGACAAGCTGTTCAGCTCGACAGAAAGGCAACAGCCGTACCCCAACCCAGATATCCAGGTTCATTCAGATACTATTACAAATAAATTCTAGAGATGGTTAATAAATCATTGGAAATTGATGCTAGTTTTTTTACAAACCAACAGTGCCAGAATTGACGAAAATAGACTGTCTCATCAAATTTTTGTAAATAATTAATTTATTTATTTATTTAAAATAAATTTATTTTGTTATTAGTGACTTTTGATATTTCATAATTGTTTTTATCAGTTAAGGCAGATATATGAATTTATTCAATGTAACAGCATTATAAGCTTCTGTAATAATAATAATTCGCTTTTTACAGTATCCAACAGCATTAGTCCAATTATAGGGCTGTCGGGGATTACGAATTACTTTTCCGCAATTACGTATGAAAACAATGGAGCTGCACTCTGCCTTAAGCAAAGAATCAGATAACGCTAGTTTCAACATTCTACTTGTCGATTAAAAATTATAACATAATATAATGGTAATAATATCGAATATGTTATATTTAGTTGTTAAACAATTAATTTAACAGAAATTATTGTCCTTATATAAAATATTTCTAAAAATAATTGTATGATAATAATTAGTAAGAACAAGTATTAACATTCCCCAACAACTTTACGCCAGATATACCAAATCTTCATTAAAGCAGTATCAGAGATACAACTTATCCACGGCAGGAAAAGTATTTAAAAAAAAACAACTCCAATACTCAGGTATTGGCGTTGAACACAAAATTACCAAAATCTAGGAGTATTCTCTGAAATACTGTCAAATACGATTTTGTTTGGAATGTTTGTACCTTGTATAAAAAACAGCTAGCAATATTTTACTGTTTAACACCTACAAATAAAATCAAATCATCAATAGGTCATCATTTTTATAGAAGCAGAATGATCTTGTAACCTTTGTCTATTTGGCATAATATTTAAAAAAGGAAAACTAAATGCTATCTTTTGAATTTTCTTTTCAGCGTGTCACTACTTACTACTACTGGTTTCACATTTATGGAAGTTCATCAATGTTGTATATGCATTTAAGCTATTCATTTTTATTTTTATTTAACACAATAATAAACATAATACATATACTATGTTAGTATATAGAAAGAAAATATAATACTCACTAGTGAGGTAATTTTTTTTCTCTCTACCATATAAAATGGAACTAATATCTATGCAGCTGGCAATGCGAATTTAGGAAAATAATTTTGTAAAACAATCGCAACGTCTCTTACCTAGAATTAAAATTATAGATTATACGTTAATAAATTTGATGATCCCATTAAAGTACCATTTAGAGTTATATCATTTGCACCTTTAATTCCGAATAGGGATTATTGTATTTATATATATTGATAATAGATATGTCAGTGATCAGAAATTACATATTAAAACTAAATACAATATTAACAAGATTATAGATATGAAATATGTTTTATTTAGGTAAAGAGTAAATGGATAATATATTTATGATTAAATACTTATTTCGAGATTTTCTCACAAATATCGGTCATGCAAGGGGACGATATTGTTCCAGATTTGGGGCTTATTTGAAATTCCAGCAAACCACGTTCGCACGCTGACGAGATCTAAAAGGATCGAAACACCTGCCCGTGCATTGGTAGCTGGAATGCCGAACTCCAGGGCAGAGTGTGCATCAATTTTATGCATGGATATATGAATTTTAATTTATATATGTATCTATTTATTTTCTTATCTGTTGGAGATTTTTCCACGTACTCTTTTATCATTAAATACTTATTTACTAAACACATTATAATTCTTTAAATTATTGCAAAACTATTTTTAGACTTGATTAAATCTTCATTCTTTATTTAAACCTGTGTGTAAAATTAAAACATACGTAAATAACATGTTGTATAATTTAATTAATAATAAACCACAAATATTTACAGATCCTAATTTCATTCATTTTAAAATTATAATCGCGGGAAAACATATAATAATTAGTTTTAGATATATTTCTAAATTAAAATGAAAGATTAATTACAAGAGGTAAATCACTTTAAAAGATATTTAAAAATATACAAATACTTATCAGGGGATTATTCTTAAGAAATGTACTGTAAGATAATGTTTACAACAGTTTTAATTGGTCAATTAAAAAAGGACGCCTAAAAATAATTTGAATGATTATTATAAAATAATATCGAGAAGATATCGACGTCTTTGCGTCGCGTGAAATACAAAAATATTAAAAGCCTGTTATATTTTGAAATTTATTAGACAAATCTAATAATTAAGACGACGCGTTTGCGTGAATTTAAAGAGAAGGCGAAAGAAATTTCGTAAGGGCTATAGTTTGTTATTGTAAAGAAGAGCAGTCCAGCATAATTCAGAAGGTTTTAAGAATTAATCAGAAGATCGTGCAATATTTATTAGTCATAAAATAAAAAAAAATCTCTAAATACCTTAATATTATCTACAAGAACATAAATTCAGCCAGGAAGGAAGAAATGATTTACCATTTGGAGAATTCAGGACCAAGTTTAATGGCTTAATCTAAAAGAATTTATCAAAATAGGTACAGTACAGATACCTTAACATTATATTTGCTTTTTGTGTTTCAAATAATTCTCACTTTAGTCATATATTGGTTTCTCAATACAATAAGAATCAGTAATTAATATATTTTATAATAAATATAATTTCACATATTGTCTTTTCAGGATACTCATATTATTAAGACACAATCGCGTATGTAATTTCTTATTGCGTTATCGTCTTAGTTTAGGATTTGCTTACGTAATAGCATAAGAGGATTTTATACACGTTGAATAACTTAAATAGAATAGATATCATTTTAATTTTCGTAAAAAAGGTTGTTTTTTGAATTTAATACCTACATATATTTTTTCTTTTAAAAGTACAATCATTATAAACACGTATTCAGTTGGAATAATATTAAAATAGATATGGTCTTGATATCTGTTATTTCTAGCATTTCTTCATAACCTAAAAACATAATAAACGAAATAGATAATAAGGAAATTAGATTAAAAAGGCAGAATATATCTACCCATAATATCTACTCGTAAAGTGGATTCACAATATTACATTAATGAAACCAAATTTCACCCTGGAGATGAGATTTTTTGATTATTTATAATAAAATAGTAAGTATAAATTATGACTTTCTCATACTTGGCTAAATATCGTTTCGGAATATACTGTATTCTTTCATCAGATCTAAAAAAACATTAATTAATGGCAACTGGTAAGCAAATAATAATAATAATAATAATAATAATAATAATAATAAATCGACTTTATTATTTAATATATACATAGAGCAATAGCTACTCTTACACTTAACCTAGCCAGCACAGTATATTCAGAATAAGTAGAACGTAATTATACAAATACAAATACACAAGATAGACGCAATTAAAATAATCAAAATGTAATAATAAAACAACTTCCATAAATTTCAATAAGGCAGATAAATATACAAAAATAATGAAGAAAATAATAATTTTAAACGAAAGCATGAATACAAAGAAAGAAAAATACAAAGTGATGCATGAATTGTAAGAAGCAAGAGAAAATTGGAAAACTAAAAAAAAATAAATAAAAAAAAAATTACTTCAACAGAGCTTGCCTAATGCAGGATCTAAATTTATTTTTCGTAGGCATAACAAAATATTTCTCAAATTCATTGTACAATTTCACAGCATTGTATGAAAATGATCTCCGAAACATGGCTGTCCTGTGGCGAGGCAAGGTGAGAGTATGCCTGTGCCTATCATTTATACTGTGCATACTTCCGCGAAATAGTAATTTACCATACAAGTAACTAGGTTTGCCCGCAAATGACCAACTAACTTACAATTGTCACACGCGGACATAAGATTAAAACTTTTATGTGTGACAAATACTAAAATTGGACAAATATGTAACAGTGACTTGCTTACATTGTTTAAAAAATTGCCATTAATGAGCATATCTAAAGCCTTAGATATTGTCTGAAGCCAATTACCGGCATACATAAAATGAGGGACCTGTCACCATAATATGTTGTAAAATATTATGAATGTTTTGAATTTGTCTGCAGATAGACTTTGTTTTCCGTAGAAGAACATCTATGGACTGATGTATATGTAGCAGAAATGGAGATTTCACAGACTGATTTGTGGAAAACAGTCGTCGATTGCATGATTTGCATCCTTTGCAAAATATTCCAGTATTTAGAAAATGTATGTCATATAGATAATATGGTGTACTGAGAAATAAAAGGTTTCGACTGTAATATTAAACTCAGACGCTAGATAATATTTAAGCACTACCCATTTGTGGCAATAGGTGATCACTTGAAATGTGAATTGCCTTGATGTATTAATTTTATTTGAAGAAGTTTCTATTTTTCTAAGTGGATAAATTGCAAAAAGCATGTTTTGAGCTTCTGCTTAATAAAATTACGTATCTACATTACTATTAGAAAATAATTGCCTATTGTTATTTTAATACTATGTTGTGCTATATAGCAGCCTACACAGTACTTTACATATATTAATGTTTAAGTTATATAATGAATAAGTGTAACATTCAAATCGACATTTAGATAATATTTAGTAAAAATTGGCTATTGTTAAAGGTTCTACTTTAGGTATAGAATACTATAAATTTTACCTATGAAATTATCGCAGCTATGAGTTATAACACACGGAACTCGTAAAATATGGCGCAATCTAGTACTTTAGCATTTTTCGCACTCCTACTCTGTACACATTTATGTATATATAATCGTGATATGTATAGAAACAATGTTTATATCTAAGTATTGCAAAATTTCATGCACACGTACACATCTATTACCTTGTTCATTCAATTTACGGAGAAATAGAATTTATTTACTAGTTACATCAAATATATCACTACAGTCATAGAGAAACTGTTAATTAATAGACTAACGTAATTTCTAAAAAAATACATTCAATTCCTGATTTTTCTTACAATTCAAGAAAAGCTTTGTCCAGAATCTTTGTTGATCTAAGTAAAAGCTCATCTTCATTTCTACATCATGAGTGACTACCTGGACATTGTAAATGTTTAAAACTCCTTTTAATTTCTTATACGTAGTATCTATAAGGAAGTATTGTGATGACGAAAATTTTCGACCTCGAGATTTTTGCAGATGTCCACGTTTTGAAGTCCCCTGATACCAAAAAAGTGGTTTTTAAAAAATGTCTGTCTGTCTGTCTGGCTGTGTGTGTGTGTGTGTGTGTGTGTGACCACGATAGCGGTCAAACCGCTGTAGTATCAATTCAAAATTTTGTATTTACGTGTATAATCTGCCCCTTGAGATCTGATTAGTTTTTCAGTAAAATCGGTAGACCGGAAGTAGTACTTTACTTCAGTGAAAAAATCGAATTTTGCAAATATTTCGTCAACTACTAAGTTTAAACAAATTTATAAAGAATTCATATGTGCTTAAAATTAAAATTGAGAAACATTTTATTTAAAAAGTTTTTCGAAATTACTACCGGAAGTAGGTCTTTTACTCTTATCGAAAATCAGTTTTTTGCCAATATTTTGCAAATCATGCTTTTTAGACAGGTACGCTACGAATATAAAAGTATTTAGAACTTAATTTACAATATCTTTTGTATAAAAAAAATTTCAAAATTCGTACCGGAAGTATCACTTTTACTCTTACCGAATAACGATTTTTTGCAAATATGTCGTAAATTATGCATTCTACATATATTTACTAAGAGTATAAAAGTATTTAGAATTGGATTTGCAATATTTTTTGTATAAGTGAAATTTCAAAATTCGGACCGAAAGTAGCATTTTCATACGTATAAGAAAGTCGTGTGGTGGCCACACCTCATTTTTTAAATTGTGGGTCAAGGTCATTCTGTTTACTTTATGATACTTCATTATTTATGTGGTTTTAATACATAACAAGTTTTAATTTCAAAATTTATGGCATGTCATTTGTGTTTTCCTTAAACAAATATTCTTGACGTATGCTACCTACTTTTAATATACCTTTTAAAAAGTAATTAACTATGGTAATGTTATATTATTTGAAAATGTTATTGACGTACATAATGAAAATTAAACAAAAACATATAATTAATGAATTCAATACATTATGTAACTCTAATGAGACAGAGAACTTTGAAAATATGAATAAATATATGGATTGATTCACAGAAAATTCCATATGATATTTTTGCTAAGCGAACCTTTAAAATAACTGTTCCAAATCTGGGCTTGCAGTTCTATCGGATTTGCTATTTTCTATAAGCTACAGTTAAGGAGTGTTTATGAACGTGAATGTTAACAGCATTATATGTGCATTTTTGGTAGCATTTTTTTCCCTTAGCACCAGAAAAGGAAATGCGTTCCCATCATATGTCGCTTTTGGGTTTTAAATCAACCTGTTTGCCCAATCCTAAAAGCCTTATCGTTGGTGATTATTTCGTTGAAGATGGAGAAACATGGTTTGCGATATTGCGTGAAGAACACAGGTCTGGGATTGGATAAGTTTTCTGAGGTACGGCCATGGGAGTGACTTTGGAGTTTGTTTAAACTATGTGTAATGATATTTCCTTATCTATAAATGATATTTGTTTTATGACGTGGTGATAAGCATCATCCACCGCATGTATTTTGTCCTTTGCAAGTTTACTAAAGTTCTAATTTCGGTTTTTACGCCATCATGAGCCTGAATTGTCAAAATATTGAGAAATAGAAAATCATAACGTATTGCACATCTGAAACTGTTGCTTCATTTATGATGTGAACATTGAAGTCCAGTCAATATCTAGAGATTTTTATATATAAGAATTCGTAAGAGCTATAACCATGCTTTCGGAAAGCATGTAAATTCGTCAGTTGTAGTCGTTAGACCATGTGAGACGGTGTTTGCGCAGACTAAAAAATACTAACACAAGCTTTAGCCAAAAGGCACACGATAGTATTATTATCACACATGGCATGCTAGTAATAATCCGTTGATACAATCATGAGAAAATTATATCGATTTTCTAATATTATATATATTTTCAAATGATTTGGTTATCCTTTTCAATATTTCTTAGGTCTATGTTCCTGGATCTTGTCTGTTCCTTTGGCTTTAGTTTTAATAATGTTTCTGTAACTTGTAGTTAAATTACAATAATTGTATTTTACTTTTTGTCTCTTTACTTATAATGTGATATTTTGGAAGTTCTAATAACTTTTATAGAATTTATATTTTCAGATGCTTGTGAATTAAATAAATAAATGAATGATTGATAATTGGAAACGAGTTACCTAGTAAATTCATACACAAGTGCAGCCAAATTCTACAATTAGATGTATAGGCTTTTGGATAAATAATGCGCTTTATAAATTATGTTTATGTATAAATTGTATTAAAAGAAACATTCTAGCAAAAGGAAATTTCAATTCGTATGTCAAAATTGATTTTATTTTTTTTTTGTCAAAAATTAAATATTGTAATCATTATCTATATGTACTTCAAGCATTATTCATAATGCATTTATGAAATAACATTGCTCAGATGTAAATCAAAATAAAATTATAATTCGTAAACTTATTAATTATACTTCTCTAGGAATATTATCTCGTAATTATAACTAATAGATATTGTATATATTAAATGTGGTCTTTTTCGTCACGTTTTACAGAGCTATCATTGATGATTCGTCATTAACAAAATGGGATTGCTGTTTTTTATAATTGTATTAACAAAGTAGATTGTTTGAAATCCTTCAAACAGATTCATTTAACCGTGTCCATAACTAATACATCTTGGGAATTTTTGCTTTGTTTTCCTGTTGACAAAAGATCAAACACCTTTACTTAATTAATTTTAGAACATAATAGCATAAGGTGTCAAATATCATCGATTTTTTTCATTTCTGTTTTGTTAAGTTTTTTCAGTTTAAAGCGTGCACAATGCACCATTTCCAGTAAACAAATTTCAAAATTACATTATGTACGCTTTCAATATCAAAGTCATTAACCAAACTACTCAGTCTATTAGAAGGATTTATAACACTTTGTACTATGTACATCTACTAAATTTGAAATTATTTAAAATATCAGAAAATAACATTTTTGTTATTTGAATATTTTCTGTAAATTTAAAGTTAGTTTTAGATCTACAGACTAAACCCTGTATTATAATCTTTAAATAACATTTTTGCGAGATTAAGATATAATATATAGTGGTGCATAAAAAAACAAAACACTTCGAGGAGAATGCTTTTCAACTGTATCAGTTATCGGAGATAAATGTTATATTTCCGAATTTTGAATTAAAACATAATACTAAAGTAGACAAAATATGTTTCGATGTAATTCTTTGAATATTTGTACTACACTGCTTGCATTGAGAATGTTTCTTTCTCCGCAAAGTGGTTCCAAACAGCAGGTATAAATTTATCATCGATCCGAAACATTATTTTTCTATTTTATTTTTTGAAATTTAGAAACAAAAACTTCCTTCAAAGAAGGAATTAGCAACCGTAGCCTTTGATTTTGCGTTGTTTTGGAACAACAAAATATTATCTGATAGTGTTCCGCATAGTTTTACTACAACAGACCATATGAAACAGCGTACATAATTCTCTTGTAATATTCACTTTTTGATATAATGAACTCCAATGACAAGCTTGTAATGATTGGTTTAGATTAGAACCCTTGAAGTTATGCAATACATCATTTCGATTCATGATCTTATTGACGAATTCACTACGCCAAATATTGATCGCATTTATTTTATCTTGCATTCGCCATTAACATAGAATTCGACGAGGAAAATCGACCTGAGTTTTCATATAATGACAAATTTTCACCATTCGCCAACCATTTCTATATAAATAAAAAATTTCATCAACAGTAACTTTTGGAGTTTTCCGTTTGTGAAGGATTTTATCAATAGTCTGTTCTATTCCTCATTTTGTTTTATCTAATGTAAGAAAACATAAACTAAGAGTTAAAAAAATTAAGTATGCTTTAATCAAGCACATAATTATCTACGATATAAAAATAGACTATTATAAACATTTCCAAAGTTTGTGAAATCTAGGTTGCAATTGTAACAATTGTTGGTATTAATTTATATCATTTCTTCTTTTTACGTAATTATATTTCTATGGTTCCTAGATTTACCAGTTATTCCATTAGTGACATTGCAGCTAGAGTAACTTCAAAATAAGTTACTTGCGTTTTACCATACTTGTTACAAGTAGTTGTATATGTTTGCTTCCTAATGTTTTATGACTTGTCGCTTTACTTTGCACTATTTCAATCATCTACAAGGCTATTCGATTATATATTACAGTAGCTATTACAGACGTTTTGCGGTAATATTATAATATAATATATACCGCAAAATATCACGTTATAACCGCTGGCAAAAACCAAAGTCACAGGCAAAATCAATTTGGATTTGTGGTTACATTCAGTAAGTTTAACCTTCTTCCGAGAGGTTACGATTGATCTTTCTGATATCATTATGATAAATTTTGAAATCAAATATAAAAGGAATAGCAGTCAGAATTACATTTTGAGGTTATGTATACAATTTTTTTACGGCATTTATTACTTGTGTGCCTGTATTCAACATCTTGTATTTGGTAATACATTAATTTTCTACGAAAGTATATCTTCTATAAAGTGACTTTTACCCATAAATAACATCGTTTTAAAAGAAACTTGAATATTTGTTGTATCTAGAATGTAAAAATAATGGCATTGGAAAATGATATAAAGGCAAAATTAGCGTTATTGAATGTGTTGTGCTTCTAGTAAGTAGTTATTATTTGTGCTTTTTGTAAATATAAACGGTCAAAATGAGGGATAATGACAGTGAAATGTAAAATTTTACTCAACCAGAAATTATAGAACAAGCCTTAGTAGCCACGAACAATTTATTACCAGCCAAATTCGCAAAAACATACGGAAAATTTTACGCCCAATTTATGAAATGGAATGTTCAAAAAATTATGTTTTATTATGCGGTCGTAGAAAAAATAAGGTATGCAACTAGCATTTAATGGCTATTAAGACACTCGTATTCATTAAGATACTCGCCTTCGGCTCGTATCGCAATTTTCATTCTCGTGTCTTAATAGCCATCATTAAATGCTCACTGCATAATATACTATTCTATAATAATGTCGCACACCATTTTTTAACAATAGATATATCCATGTATTTAAGTTTGTTTATTTATAAGCTTCAAGTAAATTTAATTTTAAGCATTTTAGTTGTGAATGTAGAATCTGAAATTTCTTCTTGAAATCATGATTATTTTCCAGCAAGTAAATTGCGTAATTTGAATCTGTCTTTTTATTATTAAAGCTTTTAAAATGATCATGTATTCTTTTGTCAAAGCTCCTCCCTGTTTGACCTATATCTGTTTTAGGGCAGTTCAAACATGTTTATTTATAGACTCCTGATGTTTTAACTTTACTTATCTTTGTTTTATTGTTTTTTATATGGTTTCCTAAGGAATTATTAGTTTTATATGCTACATTTATATCTAATTTATGTACAATTTTTCCTAATTTTTTATATTATATATATTATTACATTCCTTTTTTTTTCAAGATTTCTATTTTCGCAAGGTTTGATATACTATATTTGGGTTCTATCCATTATTTTTTGCTATTTGTTTTATTATGCCGCTAATTTTTGATTAAATCGGTGACAAAAGCTATTATCAACATCCGTATGTGATGGTTTGTGAAATATTGAAAAAACGTGTCTGTTGTGTTCTCTTGAAATTGTTAGGTCTAAGAAATTTAAACTGTTATTTAATTCTTATTCTATGGTGATACAGGTATATATAGGTGGTGTATTCTAAAAATTGATTTAATTGTCTGTCTGTTCCATTGAAACAAGCTAAAACATCATCTACGTATCTGTGCTAATAAACAAAGTTTTTGAAATTCGGATGTTCTTTAATTTGACTTTCTAAGTGATCCATATAAATCTCTTCTAATAACGAGCTTAATGGGTTACCCATTATTAAACCATCATTACAAGCATATATTCTATTATCAAAATCGAAATAGTTTTGCTTCTCACACATTTTTAAGGGAACTACTAGTAGATAGTTCCTTTAAAATTCCTTTAGTGCAAAACTATTTCGATTTTGATAATAGAATATATGCTTGCATTTTAAGAGATTTAATAATAAAAAGACAGATTCAAATTATGCATTTCACTTGATAGAAAATAATCATAATTGTAACAATAAATTTGAGATTCTACATTCACAACCAAAAAGCTTAGAATTATATTTACTTGAAGCCTTAGCAATAAACAAACTTAAATATATGGATATATTGTTAAACGACCAGATAGACCTCAATAATTCCCCACTTTTGAATTGATACCGTTAAAGACATAGTTGTTAAACATTCACTTAGTGTACATTATATAGCCATAAGGAGATTATAATAATTAGATACGAATAAGAGTTGAAAACTAATGAAATTTGTAGAATATGTATTTAGTAGAAATGCAATGTCTGAAGAAGCTACATCATAGTGAAACATGTCATATTTTTGAAAAAAATGTGATTATACCGGAAATTAGTTATAAATTGTGTTTTACTTCAACCCTAATTATTATGGATTTCCAGCAAGTATCGGTCGTTTCAATTAATAATATTCATTAATTTGTATAAAATTTATTTCGCAGCGTTTTTAGTGCGGACCTAAATATGTCCAAAACAACCGTCCCCAGAATTGTGAATGTGATTTAAACACCCAGAAAATAGAGTACATATCGTAAATTTGCCGTCCCGTCGACATTTCTTCATGGGGTCAATGAAATTCACAATCATACCAAAATTTAATCTAAATTCCAATATCTGTTGAAAATCTTGATACAGAAGAGAGTATGTTCATCCGAAAACCAAAATGATCATTCAGCAATATCTTCTCCCAGTGTGTAAGAAATATTTTAAAGCAGCAGAGTTCTTAGCCTCCTTTTGTTCTTAGTTATTAAAATGTTTTACTATCACTCAATTGTTTGTTTGATAATAAGAACATTAAAAAAATGAATAAATAGGCATCTCATTGAACTATAGTTAGCATACAATTACAAACTAGTTTTGATATACAACCTATTATACATTAGTTTGGCGTAAAACTAGGATGTCGCTACTAATGCACGTGCGCCCAAAAGTATACTTTCTTTTCGTTTCAGCCTTACTATAATTAATGATCTATTGTTTCTATTATGCCAGTCTTTTGGTGTAAATAGATTTTATGCCTTGCGTAATTAGATATGCTGTGCACATATTACGGCCCTTCGGCAATATACGCTGGCATTCTATCTTGTTACTCCTATCTATGCGCGGAATTGTGGCAATACTGACAGATGTATTTAAAATTCAATTTAGCGATAACAAATTTAGCTGGCAGTAAAAGTTAGCGAGAACTAGATAAATAATAACATTTGACAGCGATATAAATTAGAGAATAAACCTATAGATATGTTATAGAATAACCCAAACCTGGGGGCTCACGTTAAATACCTAGCAGCAAAATCACTATATGCACGCTTGTCCTACATTAGGAATTGTATATTTTCATCTTTCTCTAAAATTGTGATTTTGCTGCTTGGGATATGCTATTTCCGATGCTAGTGGTACTTCCTCCTACAGATACATGTGTGACTTATGTGTCCTCGTCGTGAAAGACTTCCAGATATCTGTAAATACATTAGTATTGACTATTATTGGGCCATATGACAAGTCGCCAGTCGCCGTACCTAAATGGTGTGCAACAACTAATGTTTTCAGCATTTATTATAGAAATAATAATTTGTTTCTGTATATCCGAGTGCTGAAGTCCACAGGGATCAGTTTTGTGTTTTGCTTTATATTTACTATATATTAATCATGTGTCGAATTTTGTCTTACATTTTTACTTCCTTGTACATAGTACCAGGACGTATTGTGATGAAGAAAGTTATTGACCTAAAGATTTTTGCAGACCTAGATGTGTTCAAGTTTCCTCATACCGAAAAAGTGTTATTTGGAAAATCTCTCTCTCTCTCTCTGACCACGATAGCGGCCAAACGGTAAAAGATGTGAATATATTAATAGTAAAATTGAATTTGAAAATAAAAATATATTTTTTTGAATTTCCAATCGAATTTCTTTTACTTTGATCAAAAAATATCTGACAAGTTATCTAAACAGTTATACTTATTACAAAAAAAAGTATTTAAAGCTTGATTTTCAATCATTTTTGTACAGGTAGTAACACTTTTACTCTTATCGAATCTAGCAAATTATGAATTTAATACAAATTTATCGAGATGACATAAAGATTATAGCTTGATTTGAAACAATTTTTCTATAATTTTTTTTTCAAAATTTGGGATAAAATACTCCTTTCGCCAATAAGAACATTATAGCGCGCTGATTTATTAGAATTTCAAGCGCGACCTAAGTTGTAAAGAATTTTTTGAGAGAATCAGTCCAATGTTTGGTGACAAGTCGTGTTGCTTCGTTACCCTAAAGCGGTGGTACAAAAAATTTCAACGCGGTCGACTTTCCTTAAATGACATTTTTCGATGTTCTAAGCCAAAAACGGTAGTTACAGAAAAAAATGTTGATCATATTAGGAACATGGTTGTATAAAACCAACATACTACTGTCAGAAGCATTCAAGCAACTTTAGAGATTGGTGTGACAGCAAGTAACATTATTGTACACAAACATTTGAAGGTCCGTAAGCTTTGTTCTCAGTGGATTCCCCATAACTTGACTTCAATTCAAAAATAAGACTATGTGAGATGGTGCAAATCTGCACTAGATCACTTTAACCGTGGATCGTCTCATTTGGTGTACATCACCACAGGTGCTAAAACATGGATATACAGCTATGATCCCGAAAAGAAAAGCAACAATCGACAGTTTGGGTCTTTGAAAATGAGTTGGTTCAAGCAAACGTTGTTCGTGAAAAAAGTCGAAACAAGAAGATGGTCGCTACATTTTTTCAATTACTGGTCATGTTTTCACTGTAGCACTGGAGGCTAGACGTATTGTTAATTAAGAATGGTACACTGCAGTTTGTTTGCCTCAGGTTCTCCATAATGTTCGCGAAAAACGTCCAAGAGGAAGGATCATTTTGCATCAAAATAACGCTCGATAACTGCCGTTTGAACAACTGAGTATTTTGAATGCCCAGACATATAAATAACCTAGCACCTAATGACTGCATATTATTTCCCCGGGTAAAGGATGAAGGAACACCAAGTAAAGACATTATTGTATATAAGAGCCGGCCAATTATATATGATTTCATTTCACATTTAAATTAGGTAATTGTTTATTAGCATGCCTTTGAAATAAACTTTAGGCTCTGCACTTTCTTTTATATTTCAAAATAGACAAAAGAGTTCTGTATTACTATTTTGCAGCTCTAAGACACCCACATTAGTACATTCCTAACATATAGAAAAATATATTATATAGTCGAGCATGAAAAATTAAAAACTGTAATATTATTACGTTCGACACTATATATGCAAGTTTATCATGATACGATCCGTTGAAAATATATTATACAGTATCAATAAGTGTACCGCAAATATTTCGCATACCTCGGATTAACTTTCGTATTACCATGAATTGAGATACCGATATGTACACCAACACACAATGTATGATCCAGTAAAAAAAGTTTTGCATGCAGCGTAATCAAAAACCTGTAACGAAAGCCATAACGGTCTAATATTCGACCTAGATAATCCAAGTATGAAATCCAAAAATGTCCCTCTGGAGGAGGGGTTGATTAGAATAAATTGAAACATCGGTTTGTGTGTCGACAGTCTACGGTTGTTATTCCAGTACTAAAAACATAGTAAAATGCAGAAGTTTGTCGTTTTGCTGATCCTCTTCGCTATTGCCAAATCTGCACCCACTCCCGGACTCTTGGGACTGGGACACGCTATCGCTATTCCGGCCGCAACAAGTCACACTTCCAGATTGGATATTCACAGTAGTCCCGTTGTTTATTCATCACCCGCCATTTTAGCGGGACCCGCTTATAGTACGCTTGCACTACCTGCTGTAAGTCATGTGGCTAGAATAGACGCGAATAATGGCCATCTAGGACTTGCTTTCGGAGCAGGTTTACTAGGAGGACATCCCATCTATTAACTTTTATTCGTATATCCAAATGGATGAATCGATAAATGTGACATGTTGTAAATATTCTTCCTTTGAAAAAAATAAATTTATTAGCCAGTGTTTTTGCACTTAGAATGTATTTTAAATTATAACATTACTAATTAGATCATTATCATTGGAGCATGGAGGACTATTATTAAAAATGAGATAATATTGAACGAAGCCATAAATATGTTGTAAATATCTATTTTTTGACAAAAATAAATGTATTAGTCAGTGTGTTTTCCTTATTATTAGTTTCTATTTTTAATCATAACGTTATGAATTAGTGGAACTCATTAACTTTAAAATATTATTCTTTAGATTTCACTGTCTCGTGATGCAATTTTATAATATTTTAGGTTAGAATAACAACCTGAATCTAATCTCTTACTGAACATTATTTACTTAAGTGTTACTGGTCACGTACTTGCAAGTTTACTCAGTCCCAGCAGAGTAAAAATACCTTCTATTCCACAACATGCGAAACTTCATCAATTACATAAATGAGTTTAAGTTTGGTGAAGTGTTCGGCTGACGAGAAGCCGAATTTTGAATTCGCATTTTTTTTAATGTGTAAAACTTATTGACGCTACAATTGCTTTACTTTATACTGAAACTAAGGAAGAACAACGAAGATTGCGGTTTGTACGTCCGTCACTGATTCAAAGACCTTTTTTCCCCGCTTGTGGCTTTTGGGGTAAATTTCTCACCAACAAGGCAATTTGGTGATACTCATAATACATACCCAAGAATTTGTTTTTTTAAAGCTTAGATCGTATCAACATGCCAAAAAAGTGCACTTAATATGAGGTTTCATTGGAATGGAGAATGGAATCAAGTCATTTTTAGTGATGAAACGTTTTTGGTGCTTGGGCTCATTATAGTCGTAGAATGGTCGCGGAAAATAAAAAACTGCTGCTTTAGATGGGGGAGCTCCGTAATAAATACGATTATAAAACATTATTATAGATACAAGGGAGCCTTTTAAGTTTACAGAAAGGAGCGGTTGGATGTGGGAAAGCTCTTTTGTATCGTAACGTGTTCAGATTGGTCCGGGAAAAACATGGTATATAAGTGGCACATTCGCTCTAAGCAAGGCAGGTAATCACTTGCAAGCACGACCTAATAAAATGACTATTCCAAAACTTAAGAAAGCGAAAAATTAATAATGGAAGATGCTCGGCTAAAGAAAACACAACTCGCAGGAATCACTTGAGTATCTGATACAATCATTTGCTAAATTCTTGGACCTCTGTAGTCAAGACAGGACTGATTCCAAACAATACTTCATGCAGTGTCATCAAAAAGGCACACCACCACCCAAGAAGATGTCACAGTCGGCGTGAATACTCATATCTACTGTTCTTAAGGACTTGATTACAAAGATAAAGGCGTTTACATTACTGGAGAATATTTCGCTTCAGTCCTGGAGCGATTAAAAGAAGTTATTAAAGAAAACAAAAGAGGAAGATCTATGTAAGGTGTCCTGCCCTTGCATGATAATGCTTCCGTCTACAAGATTCATGTTGCTCTGGCTGCCCTGAATAAACTTCGATGTTTTGAATCGCCCACCCTATAGTCCAAACCAGTCTTTTTACCTGTGCTCTAAAATGAAGAAAAAAAATATGAGCAATGAATTTTTTATACAAAGATAGAACATATACAATCTAAATGAAAGATCTGGAAAATCTATTAGGGTCGCAGATGAATATATTGAAAAAAAAATAGTTTGGTATTTTTATTTTCTCTCTTTTCGCATATTCCTCGAACCCAAAAGCTCTCTCTCGCAAGATCAATAACGTGCTGAAAACACTACTAATGGTGTACATAGTACAGTTGTCGGAAGGCCTGAGCCACTTGTTCACGTGTCGATTTGCTTTTGTCAACTGGTTTATATTAACATTTTGAATGTTTTTATTACTTTTATTATTGCTGAATTGTGTTATGTACTTATTATGAAGAATTGTGTAATTTAAAATGCAATATTTATTTTAATTAACTCAAAACAAACACGATTTTTGTCTTTACTTTTCCACTTAATTCATTTACCACTCCTTATTTGTAATAGTGATTTTTACTGCGTTTCATTTCCTATTTGTTAGTCAACAAAAGCATCAAACAATTGTAGTGTAATTTTGCCAGAACATTAACTCGAAACACAGCTTTTATTACAACGACTGTCATTTATTTTAGCACACATTATGGAAACTGTTAGATGTACTACGCCCAATATATAAAAAAAAACGTCCTTTATATGAAGGCGAGTTGTGTAATATACGTCGTTGATATACTAAAGTGATATTAATTACCGAACGCAAATAACAGACGGTTGGACATATCCTCGTTGAAGCAATAAAGGAAACGGTCAATGGTAGGGTATAATTTATTATATAAAGTTCAGAGAGCGAATGTTCTGCATTCAAACTATGGAAAAAGTAGTTTAATTGCAAGGTACGTTCATACGTCAGTAATATAAATTATTTAGCAGTAACTGTCGCTTTGTTGCTTACAATGATTCTGCAATTTTAAGTCATTTAAATAATATTATACTTATAAAGCCCTTTTGCAATTGTTTATATTACGCTATGCTTTTTCAATTCAATCGTTAACTTTCATCTTTTCATATAATCTTTATAAGTTTGTATTTTATGTTTCATTTTCTTACACACACACATAAATATATTTTTGAAATGGATTCCAAAAATATTTGACAAGGATGGAGTTGCCATATAATCACTATATGTAGGTATATTAATGGCTTATATATTACATTTTTTACACGTGTATTGATAATAAGACGACATTTAAACGTTTCGGTGAATTTATAAACCGCAGTTTAAAAAACAAGAAAAATTTCTTTTTTTAATGAGGTTTGACCCTGTGCTGAAAACCACATACAGAAATATACAGCATGGAAAAAACTTATTGAATAAACTTTATAATTATGTTTCAAATTTGGTTAAAAAATCCTATTATTTTTGTAAAAAAATTAATAATGACGTTATTTGCGTTGTCATAATGACGTCCTAAATTATTTTTATAAAAAACAAGCCAACCTTTTTTCTCCTGTTTATAATAGATTTCTCGACGATGTGTAATACAGGGTGAGTTTTTTTTCCATTATTTGTAAGGGGATCTCAAAAACCATAAGAGATAGGCATTAGGTTAAATGGAGAAAGATTTGCATCTTTATAAGCCTCATCCAGATACGTTTTTGTCAATTTAAGAAAATGCATGGTTTACTAGATATTTGCAAAAAATAGAAATTCTCCAAAACCTTTTAAGTGCTATAACTCTTCTATTCCTAAACGTAGAAAAAAAATTTTTGTTTATTGTTTTTAAGAAATTCAATTTCAAACAACGACATCTTCTTAAATTTTTAATTTTGCTTAGCATTTTTCAGTTAGCAAGCAAAGTCTAATTTTTGTAAATGGAAACCATAGTTGGCTATGACATATTCTAAAGTGCATTTTTTTCTGCTTGCAATGATGTAAGGGTTGTAGAACTTATTTTAATAAATAACAGCACAATACACTATTATTATGTTTAACAAAAATCTATAGTTGGTTTTGTTAGTGATTTAGTTGCTTTACAAAGTTAGTTATGGTGCACACAAATCTTGAGAAACTTAATATGATTGAATGTTACATTATTTTTAACAACAATAGTAAAGAAGTCGCCGAACGCTATTTTTTATTGTATTTTGATCGCCCTCAACCATCGTTAGACACCTTCAAGAATTTATACAATAATTTAAAAGAGTATGGAAGTTTTGTTAAACCTAGAAATAAG
The DNA here is from genome assembly GCA_963170755.1 of Amphimallon solstitiale. Lineage (NCBI taxonomy): Eukaryota > Metazoa > Arthropoda > Insecta > Coleoptera > Scarabaeidae > Amphimallon > Amphimallon solstitiale. The sequence continues at coordinate 84,439,812 of OY720675.1, forward strand.
GGTAATATTGGTGAAAACACGCAGATAAATGTTTTAGCTGCTGTTAATCAGAATCTATCAACATCAACGCGGCAAATTGCACAAGGCGCTGCTACCTCACAACGCACAGTAGTGAGAATTTTATCAAAACATAAGTACCATCCTTATAAAAAATTAGTTGATCAAACTTTACACCCTGGAGACGATGAAAGACGATTAAATTTTTGTGCTTGGTTCGTAAATATGTGCCATGAAAATAATAACTTTCCGATGCAGATCTTATGGACCGACGAAACACGTTTTACAAACTGCGGCATGTTCAATCGTCATAATGAACACCTGTGGGCGCAAATAAATCCTCACCGTTTACAAGAAAGGCGACCCCAGATTAGGTTTGGCTTCAATTTATGGTATGGTGTTATTGGTTCGCAACTTGTTGGGCTATTTATTTTTAATGAAACTTTAACCGGAAATCGATATTTGCAATTTCTTAGGGAAGATTTCGACAATATCCTAGATGAATTAAATTTACAGACCCGTACAAATTTACGGTGGTTTCAACACGACGGTGCCACGCCTCACTATCAGGCATAGGTCAAAAGATATTTAGATGAATTATTTCCAAACTCGTGGATAGGCAGAAATGGTTCTGTTTTATGGCCTGCACGTTCCCCAGATCTTTCACCGTTAGATTTCTTCGTTTTTGGAGCAATAAAAGATCTCGTATATGTGCGATCATATGCAACCCAAGAGGAGCTATTGGAAGCTGTTATTAAGGCGGTCATGCTCCGTTTTTAAAAAGACTCGATGACAAGAACAATAAAGTTCTGAAAGAGATAGAGAATTAGGGCTGTCATTTACCCCAGTGCATCTGACGTGCCATGCAAATTATAGTTGACGTGTTGCCAGAAAATATCGTTCGGGATAGAGATGCTATTGTTACCTGTGTCCAATGTTTACATTACTTTGCTCGGGCACTTAAACTACACTGATATTCGGAAAGGAAAGTGTGTATTCAATCTCATAAAGCATATAATATACATTTGAATGAATAGGTAATTCATTCGGATCGAGGTCGCCACACACGTTTCTTTATAGATATAAAAAAAAATACGGATATCTAAAGATATTTGAATTTTACCACAAGCCCAGGATTTGCATCTATGTATTTCTTATATAAGTTAACCCGTAACCGATGAGGTGCGATTATTGTCACGTCGAGTGTGAGGTGGAAGCCCTCAGACTCCCGATTAAATTTATTTTTTTGATTTTAATACGAATTAGTATCTGTTTAAATTAAATATTATGGCATAGTCTGGAATCTACTTAAACTATTTATGTTTAGTCAGCTATTAATTTTATTACAAACATCTACATTTGGTGAAAAATCCCAGGAGCGTACATTAGGGATGCGCGATATATCGTTTTTAAAAAAATATCGATATTTTCTTTTCGATAATCGAGATTAAAATCGATATTTTTTTATTCAATAATATCGACTGATATCGATTTTTTATTCGATAATATCGTTTAATCAAAAATGCCATTTTTCCAAATTTCATGCATTTATTTCACATTAATAGACAAAAGAACCTGTTCACATTATACAGAATTTATTATATTTTTAAGAAAAAAATGAGGTGTGGCCACCACACGACTTTCTTTTACGTATGAGCGTTTCAAACTATACAATTTTAAGAATTTTTTTATACAAAAATTATTCAAAATCCTATTCTAAGTACTTTCATTCTCTTAATAAATCGCTATAGAATGCATACTTTGCAAGATATTCGAAAAAGAGTGCTACTTCCGGTCCGAATTTTGAAATTTCATATATACAAAAACTATCCAGTTCTAAATACTTTTGTACTCTTGACAAATATATATAGAATGCATAACTTATGGAATATTTGCAAAAAATCGCTATTCGGTAAGAGTAAAAGTGGTACTTCCGATCCGAATTTTGAAATTTTTTTTATACAAAAGATATTTAAAATTATAATCTAAATACTTTTATACTCGTAATGTACCTGCCTAGAAAGCATGACTTGCGAGATATTCGCAAAAAACTCATTTTCGATAAGAGTAAAAGACCTACTTCCGGTTGGAATTTCGAAAAACCTTTTTAAGACAATTTGTCTCAAATATAATTTTGAGTACATTTGAATTCTCTATAAATTTGTTTAAACTTTGTAATTGACGAAATATTTGCAAAATTCAATTTTTTTACTGAAGTAAACTACTACATCCAGTCTACCGATTTTACTGAAAAACTAATCAGTTCTCAAGAGGGAGATTATACACGTAAATACAAAATTTGGAATAGATATCTACAGCGGTTTGACCATCGTGGTCACAGACAGACACACAAACATTTTTTAAAAACCACTTTTTTGGTATCAGGGGACTTCAAAACGTGGACATCTGCAAAAATCTCGAGGTCGAAAATTTTCGTCATCACAATACTTCCTTATACTACGTATAAGAAAGTAAAAAGTTAATAATTTGGAAAATGCTTATTGGGATGTTTACTATTTCATGTTTCATTTCATAGATTTTACATTTCGTATAGTTCGCCTTTATGGGGCGTTATCTTCCCATTAAACGTTTTTCAAATTTCCCACAGTATTATTTAGTAACTACGACATTTACATGTTAACTTCCCTATTTATAATATATGAGTGGTCATTTTCAGTTTTAATGTTGATGTTACTAAATAATATTGTGGGAAATTTGAAAAATGTTTACTGGGTTAATATTTGTGTTTCTGTATTTGTTTTATACCACTTATATTTTCATTGGAATTTTTTAAATTTTGGAATAAATATATACAGGTGAGTCATTAGTAGCCGCGTCTTCGATTGGTCTTTTGTGTTTTAAATAAAAGAAAAAACAATAAGTGGAAGATCCATGGTTGCTTGTGGCGCATATTGTAAAAATACTTTAAGCTCTGACGCACTTCCGGTTTCACCGGAAATGCACGGAACTTAAGTTTTTTGAATGACTCACCCTATATATTTTTGGAGATTCTTGTACTGCTTTAAATTGTCTGTTCAACTGTTTTTTCTGCTACATTTCCCGTTGTTGTTTGAATACATTTTTAAATGTTATTATAAAGATCAGAACTGTCCAGAATTTATTTTTAATTAAAAGTGTCACACATACATGTATCGGCCAGACATATTAAAAAATAATGACGGTATCATCTATGGTCAGAGAAACTATGTTTTCCATAATTATACAAGAAAAAAATACATAATAAATAACAATCATATTTATTTATTAACATAGGAAATTGGCATTCTACAAATTAATGAATAGAACAGAATAAAGTTGCAGAATTAATGACATAAAGAACTGTATATAGCAGAATATCAGAATAATATAATAAACTTGAAAAAGCTAAAAAATAGGAAATATAAGAGGATAACAAACAATACATAACGCCATAAGAAAGCCAAGACGTGATTATTTATAGTCAGAGTAAAACTAAAATTTAAAATCACTTAAATTTTGTCCGTATAAAGTAGTTCCTTATATCTGATATATATTCTGTTATTTTTTCTACTGACGTAAATCACGAATAGGCATTTCATTGTATAAAACGTTACACGCCGTTGCAAGCCGGCGACTGAATAAATTGAAGAAAACGGAGTTTTGCCAACAGGAAAATTATTTTTGCAGTGTAGATTCACCAAAATCGTTCTTCCGACCAACTGGCGCCTTGCTCTGCGATCGGCTTACGAATATTGCTTTAAGCGCCTGGAATATAGGCAATGTGTATCAAGAAACATACGTTCTTATCAACGTGATTAAGACAAAACGGTTAGCTTTAATGATGTACTAAAAAGTGTATATTAAAGGTAAAAGACGTATGAAGGTACCCACAGGCAGTTTTTGCCATTAAAGACAAACATTACACCTTAAAGTATACGATAAATATAAGCATTTTTAAAATGTTATTATTCAGTAGCATTTTTTTATATACACATTTTTTCTTTCTTTAGGTACTTCAATTTAAGCTTAATTAACAAATTACTCCTTGTTTCAATCGATTCTATACAATGGTTACTCCACAATATCGTCGATACGAAACGCTTGCAAATTGGCCTCAGTATTACCCCCTTAATGTATTTGATAGCTTAGATGGGCGCAAAATTAGGAGAGCTATTAACTCAGTGTTGAAAAGGTGCCGTATGTGCGTCGATAATAATGGTGGGCATTTCGAACACTTAATGTAAATATAGCGTGTTACGTGTTGTTAATAATTAATTCGTTTAGCGTTTTTATTGTTTCTTGTATTACATTGTATATTATAAGTTTCTTTTCTTTTCCATGGCAAGATATGATTTTTGTTAAACATAATAATAGTGTATTGTGCAGTTATTTATTAAAATAAGTGCTACAACCCTTACATCATTGCAAGCAGAAAAAAATCCACTGTTAGAATATATCATAGCCAACTAAAGTTTCCATTTAAAAAAAATAGACTTTGCTTGCTAACTCAAAAATAATAAGCAAAATTAAAAATTTAAGAAGTTGTTGTTTGAAATTGAATTTCTTAATAATAATATTCAAATAGTATATTATGCAATGGGCATTTAATGATAGCTATTAAGACACGAGTAAGAGAATGAATACGAGTGTCTTAATAGCCATTAAATGCGAGTTGCATACACTATTTTTTCTACGACCCCATAATAAAACATATTTTTTGAACAATCCATTTCATAAATTGAGGTTAAAATTTTCCGTACGTTTTTGTGAATTTGGCTGGTAATAAATTGTTCGTGGCTACTAAGGCTTGTTCCATAATTTCTGGTGGAGTCAATTATTACATTTCACTGTCATTATCCCTCATTTTTACCGTTTATATTTTCAAAAAAGCACAAATTTTAAGTACTTACTTGTAAATTGCAGAGAACTGTCACATTTATTTAATTTGTATATCTGTCAGATATGCAGTCGCCATATTGAATATTGTTTGAATATTGAAATGTCGCATTCCTATTGGATATAAACTTGTATCGTAATGAAAAATATGTATTCCTATTGGATATAAACTTGTAACATAATGAAAATCTGTATCGTAATGAACATCATTATAGTACAGGTTCCGCATATCTAATAATACAATTAAAGTATAGGAGTAGAAAAATTTTTTTTTCTAACTTTAAGAATAGAAGTGTTATAGTACAGAAAAGGTTTTAGAGAACTTCTATTTTTTGCAAATATCTAGTAAACCATGCATTTTCTTAAATTGACAAAAACGTACCTGGATGAGGCTTATAAAGATGCAAATCTTTCTCCATTTAACCTAATGCCTATCTCTTATGGTTTTCGAGATCCCCATACAAATAATGAAAAAAAACTCACCCTGTATAACAAAAGTTGGTAAGTTACATTTTTGAAGAAGTAACAGGTTCAAGGCATTCCTCATAACGTCGATTTTTTTTTGTATAACCTCCTATAAAAAAAAAATTCCACGCTATGATGAATGCCTTGAAGCTGTTATTTCTTTAAAAATATGTTATTATCACTTATCAACTTCGTACCATGTTGCTTCCAGGGTTGTTAGCTAATTTTGGACACAGGGATTCACCCCATAATTTATAGTAATCGCTGCATGCCCAACCACAATTTATTCTGAAGAACAAATACAAGTCAGTTGGTGCCAAGTTTGGTTTGTAGGGTGGATAGTCGTATTGGCCTGCATTATCAAGAAGAAGAAGAATTTTTGATGTGATCGTGCCTCCCCTTTATTTCTGTATTCATAGACGTGTAAGGGTTTCACAGTATGTAGCTGCAGTAATTGTGTTCCCCGGTTTCCTAAACTCTACCATCAAGGTTCTTCTGCAGTCCCAAAAAAACAGTTATATGCTTCTGTTGGACCGGGATTGCTTGAAATTCATTCGCTTTTCGGGAAAGTTTGTATAAATTTACTTCATGTATTGTCTCCTTTTAAAATAATCCTCAAAAATGCATCCCTTCCTTACTCTAGCGTTGTAAAAACGTTAGCCTAGAAATTAATCTTTAAAGTTTCTGAACGTCTGTGAGATGTTGCACTGTGAACCGAGTTATATTGTAAGATTGTCCTAAAAAGCTGACCGAAAGATTTGCGGAAAATCAGCAGGTACCTCAGTAATTGTAAACGGCCGACGTTCTCGAATCACGAATCACTTCATCAATAATGTCTTCTGTTGCTACCGACGTCCTTTTCTGACCTTAATCATAGATATTAATTCTTCCGAAAAATACTACGCCGTTTTCGCATTGCGCTATCATACACAATATTTATCCCTTACACTACGCACAATCATCGATCAGTTTTTGTATTTTGCCGGATATCCCGATTAGAAAGTATACTTTCTAATCTAGTATACTAGCAAATGGAGTACTAAACAGTACTGAGCACAAGTCATGTCAGCATGGCAACGTAATATTCATTACCGGCTTAACGGAACTTAAGAAGAAATAGGTAGTTTTCGTATATGAATAAAGCATGAAAACTAACTGACAGATTTGTTGTTTACTTGATTAAAAGAGAGAGAAAAAATATTATCCTCTCCTAATTTTTTTAAGGTAGTGCCAATGAAGAATTTTTATCGGTTGTTAAGATAAATTTATAAATGGCTCTAACAATAAAAGTAAAAAGATGTAAATACGTACAGTCTTAATGAAAAAGGATATAAATACGACATTTATTATATTAGAGTTTTATACAATATGAAAACGAAGTAGTAAATGAGGCCAGTGAAGTCTGTAGACTTTTTTCTAAGTATTTTAATTCCGTATACATCAGCTCCACTACAGCTGCTGTTAAGGGCAATAATTACTATGGCACTGGACCGTGTTTAAACACAGTCCAGATTGACGAGAAAATTGTCCGGCAACAAATCGTAGCTATTAATGTTGCCAAGGGGGCCGGTCCTGATGGTATACCTCCATATTTTGTGCTTGAATGCGTAGATGCTCTTAGTTTTCCATTAAGTGTATTATTTCGTGAGTCACTAAATCTGGGTATTTTTCCTTTAGAGTGGAAAAAGTCGCGTATTACGCCGATCTATAAAAGTGGCAGCAGGGAGAATGTCGAGAACTACCGCCCTATTTCTATTCTTTCAGTGTTTTCGAAATTGTTTGAATCTATTGTCTATGATACAATGTTCTATTTCACAAAAGTTTTATTAATGAATAACCAACATGGCTTCTTCAGAGGGCGGTCGACTGAAACCAATCTAATTGAATATGTAACGTACTTGCATCACGCCATGGATAGACGTTTACAGGTTGATGCTGTTTACGTAGATTTTAGTAAAGCTTTTGACAAAATATCTCATGTTATTTTGCTTGATAAGCGGGCTCGCTCTGGTATTTGTGGTAATTTGTTGCGTTGGTTTAAGTCTTATGTTGATAGCAGATTGCAATTTGTGTCAATATGCGGCTATTCGTCTGAGTATGCTACCATTCCCTCAGGGGTTGCACAGGGAAGCCATCTCGGTCCCCTGTTATTTATTTTATATATAAATGATATTCAATATTGCTTCAAAAATGTGCGTTTCTTAATGTATGCAGATGATTTAAAAAATTTTACGACTATTAGTTCGTTTGCCGATGCTGAGGGAATGCAGCAAGATTTGGATCGCTTAGATTGTTACTGCCGACAAAACTGTTTGTATCTAAATCTCAATAAATGTGCCAAAATAACTTTTACCAGAAATAAAACCTTTACGCTGGCCAACTATCATATAGGAAACAATAACCTGCAATCGGTGGAATATATAAAAGATCTTGGACTTACGATTGACTCAAAAGTTTCCTTTAAGATACATATAGATAACATTGTAATAAAGGCTAATAAAATGCTTGGATTCCTCATTCGTTCATGCTATCACTTTACTTCAATTTCGGCGCTTAAAGTATTGTACTTCTCCTTTGTTTATAGTCAACTGCAGTACTTGAGTACTATATGGAATCCGATTTATGAGATATACATTAGTAGAATCGAACGGGTTCAAAACAAATTCCTAAAGTATTGTTACTTTAAGCAATTTAAAGTTTACCCTCACGGAATTTCTTATGGTGATTTGCGCAGCTACTTTAAATTAAAATCGTTAGCAGCACGCAGAAAGATGAGTGATTTTTTAACATGTACAAAATTCTTGACAAATCTGTTTGATTCACCCACCTGTTTGTCATCTATATCTCTTACTATACCTCAGAGGACCTTACGAAGTCATGATTTTTTATATATAACAAAATTCAACTCTAGTGAGAATCTGCAGGACTTTCAATCAAATCGATATTGACATTTTTTATCTCAGTAGTCGCCAAATTAAATATCGTTTACTTGATGTGGTTGAGTGACACGCGACTAGGAATTTCACTACAAAGGCTTGTATTTATAGTTTGATTGCCATACTACAAAGAAAAAAAAAAAAAAAAAATCAAAAATCTATTATTCTCCAAACAATTAGTGTCTCTTTGCCTTGTGGTGTGAACTTCTCCAGCTCGCTCTATGTAACATTCATTACATTGTTATCTTTGTTATTTCATTAATCAATTGTGATACGTACTAAATTTTGTAATTTGGGATACTCTATTAGGTACGTCCTGTTTGTATCCGCTTCAATAAATAAATAAATAAATAAAATAAATATCGTAAATAAAATATATTGTGTACGATAATAAGTTTTAAAATATATTCTTCAGTTTGTATATTTGTAGTTTCTGAAACATCAATGACGATCTCGTATGGTACAATACCCGCAAAAGAATATAAAACGTCAATAATTTATTTGTAGCATATTGGAAATGGCAATCTCACCTAAGAAGAGAAACTGGTTTGAAAATAAAGGGAAGGAAACAGTATCAAGTCTTCCTGGTAAGAAGTCGGAAAGGAGGATAGGAGTTATTTGTGACGTCTTTCCCTTATTCCCAAACAAACAAACTAATAAACAGAAAATAAGAAGACGATTAATAAATGGTGAAAGAAAATACTTACTAATAATTACAAGAGTAATGAGTTCATATACAGATAAAATAAATGTTTACGTTAAAATGGAAAAAAGAATAACACACTTACCTGGAATAAAGTGAGGTGAATTTATAAACTTGAATAGTGAAGATTTTCATTACGGACATTGTTTGATAAATTTTAATGTCAAAGTGAATGAGCAAGATGCACCAACCTAAATTAAGCAACAAGAAATTCAGCTAAGAGAGTGGCAGTATGGCCAACTTAAATTCAAGACAGAGGGCGCGAAGATACCGATCTTCATTTGTTCGAAGATATATAAAGCAGGAACAAGACGAGACAAGCAGATTTCGACTTTGATTTATATCGCGGAAAAATAAAAATTTAAAACGAAGCTCCAGCTGTATTCTTTATACGCAAGATATACATGCACTATTTATTCTTTTAAAGATTGGAGAATATTATTAAGGAATAGTATTTAAAAATATAATTTGTGTTTCTTTAAAAAACATTACGTAAAACAAAATAGAAAATATATATAAAAGGGAATTTGAAGAATTGTATAGTTAAACTAAGTGAATCATGCAAGATTTTTATGAATTATAACATCGAGGTTTTATCTTAATTGTTTTATTGAAAGAATGTTCACTTTGTTTTAAATATTTCGCCTATTCATTATTAATTAGAAATATGTTTTATGATGTTGGATCGACCATAGAGGTAGTACTTGCAAATGTTTGCCTCAAATGGATTGTTGAGCATCATTAAAGATTTAAATAATCACATAACAATAATTTAAATAACTGGACACAAATATACAAGAATATTTCGATGTGTAAACACTAAATGGCTAGAGGTAGTGCGTGAGAATGTTTGCTCCTAGCAATTAGTGTAAACTAATTTCGAAATATTTAAGTAGCAAGACACTAGATTATTAGAGTAGTATATTTGCTTTGGTGAAATAGTGCTTGCATTGTGGTCAATTTTCACTAAAAATTCTTTTAAAGAAAAAAAAATACATAGTGAACATACATTAAATCAATATCATATCAATTTAATTTTTTTTAAAGAAACAATATGGCATATAAAACAATTTTATTGAAGAATCATTTAGATAGAATAAGTCAATGTTAATTATTATAGTTACTCGAAATATATTCACTGTTATTATTATGACATAGATATTGTGTTTAATTTCTTAACCCTGTCCCATAATAGACCAGATAAGAGTAAGGTTGTAAATCAAGGAGTAAACCGCGGTTCGAATCTACGTATAAATTTTAATATCTATGCTGTTACACTAAAATCATACGTTAAGGCTTAAGGTATCACCATTATTTATGTCAAGCTGAAAAGTAGATACCACAACAATATGTAGATGCTAATTGGATTACACATTAATCATGGACTTATATTAATTTGGAAACTCTATTTAGTAGTAATATTGCTACTAGGTTTTTCCAAAGCATTCCGTAAGAGCTTTTACGTATTTAAAATAAATTAAAGTTTCTACTCGGCACTACTGGTATAAAATGTAACAAACTTATAAAAGCAGAAATATTGTTTGTTGAAAAAGAAATAGCAGTGTCTGTATTGATTTTAGCACTCGCATCACTGCACAATTTGATTTTGGGTTCTAAGGAGAAAGTGCAGAAAAAACTTTACACATAACCAAAACATTAAAGGCCTTTAAACTTTAAAATCCAATCAACTCCTCTGGAGTTAAGTTATGAAATTTTCTAAATCGAAGTTGAAATCTAGTTCAAAGACAGTCCTAATATTTTTACCCATTCTATTTTATCTCCATACTCAAAAATTGATAGTTCAAATCAATTACTATTAACATTAATTACAGTGTATAAAGCCGAATACTTTAATTGAAGGATCTTATCCGAGCTCTTTAAAATATGTTATACAACACATAGAGTTTCCAAAGACCATTAATCAAAAGAAGTTGATTGAAAAAATTCTGTTTCCACATTGATTTATATGACCGCCACCCAAAACGGGATTAGAAGGTCTTTAGCAACAAAAACGAAGAGTCTTGATATTTATTCCACCAAGGCGTTAGAATTAATTTTCATATTAACTCATATGTAAATATGTTAGCAAAGGCTTGGTAAGCGAAAGAGCAGAAGTGGACACTACAATGCCTGTAATAATTCCTAGAGCACGGTAACTTTAATAGCCTATTGACTATTTATTCAAACTACTTAACAATAATCTGTAGTAGAATATACCAATAAAACTCTTTAAAATATTATTTGCTTTGTAAAAACATTCACAGGCTAAGTCAAGAAAGGTATTAGCGATTTTATTTACTAAATATTAAATCAACATACTTATAAGACTTGCTTATACAGAGGTACGCGTAATGCTTTGTCTATTTCATTGCCTTTGACATATGATATTGTCAATACCAAGAGAAAATAAATATATTGCAAAGGAGATATTATATACGGTTTAGAAAAATGATTATATCTAGATTACGATTTTGGAAATTTTTTAATCACATATGTATATTTTATGTATATTTTTTAAATCTTTATGACCTCCAGAAACATAGTTTTTGATGTTAGTATATCTTGTTTATACAATTTTTTATTTTACGCTTTACGATCTTTGCTTCAGCTTGAATTTAATACAGTTACCAAATTTGATATTATAATACCATAAGCAATGATTTGAAAATTTATCAACTTTAACCATATGAATCGGTCATTCGAAAAAGGGCCTAACTAGACAAATTTGAGAAATAGGGTTTTTGGCGAATATTATTTTAGATTGGTAGTGCGCATCTTTTCAGTAGAAAAACGATCCAAGGTACAGACTGTAACTGTATTTAAATCAGCTGTTTATATTGCAGTGGCTCGAATAAGAGCCCAAGTGCTGTAGATGTGCCTATTTTCTACTCACTCTAGGTGGCTTAATTTTATAGGTTAGGTTATAAACAGACTTACACGTGAAGTTCAAATCAAATCGTATGAAGTGAACTAATGTATTTTTGAGTGGTTAAAAAAATGGATACTACTGGAGATGAGAGTGTAATAAATCTAAAAAGAAAAACAATCATTTCTGACTGAAAACACGTGAAAGCAAAAAAAATTAAAGCTAAAGGACTGCCTTATGTTACCAGAAAAGGTGAAACCAAACCAACTCGAGTCACTGGAAATAAGTGCCGGTGAGTAAAAAGATTTTTTTATTGTTTTCATTGTAAACAGCTGGAACCTATACCATTTCAGTTGTGTGCGAGGGTGTTTGACAAAAATTAGTCACAGTGTGGCAAGTCGATTGCTCGAAAATTTCAACAAACTTGGGAACAATGATCTTCAACACGTCTATATTCACGGATTGATCAAAGTAAATGTATCAACCAATAAAGGCGTTGCAAAGAGAAAGCACAACTTTTTTTTATGAGGTGATGTCTATACTTTAGAACTGCTAATAATATTATTTGATAACAGTTTTCTCATACAGGTTCATGTTGGTGATGAAATAAGGAATGTGTGTAGAGAAGTTTTTGCTAGCTTACATGGGATTGGGGTTAAAAGGATTTGACTTATCTCTAGTCTAAAAGCAGCAGCGTTTACACCTTCTGATAAGTGCGGAAAGCACCACAATAGGGCAAACAAAAAGAGTACTGATTTAATAAAAAAAATTGACATCCATATTCAAAGTTTTCCTTATGATATATCGCACTATGGTCGTACAGGTGAACTATTAAGGTACCTAACATCAAACTTGAACATACTAAAAATGTATGAACTTTTTTTGGAAAAGTATTACCCCACTGTGTTGACAGAAGCAAAGAATAGTAACTCGGATTTGCAAAACTTAACATGTGATGTAAAATACAAGTTTTATTTGAATTATTTTACACCTATAACTACCATTTTGATCGACGAAGGACAGATGTTTGTGCTACGTATGATGAGCTGACAGCAAAGATTAAAAAAGAAAGTAACATAGCTTTAAAAACGGAGAACAAAGCAAAATTTAAAGTTCACAAAGCTAGAGCTAAACAGTTTTAGAGAAAACTGACACAAAATATAGTACAAGAAAAAGCAGATGACGAAATGGAAGTATAGTGTTTTGATTTCAAGCAAAACATACCGTGCCCACACATTTCGACTTCAGATGTCTTTTACAAGAGACAACTTTGGTTGTATGTGATGTCGGTGTATTCAGCCAAAACTTCTAAAAGCATAATATATACTTGGCCGAAAAATGTTGGAAAAAGAGGCTGTAATGAAGTGGTATTAGTTCTTAACCACTACATAAAAGGTCTTGTTCCGGCTAATGTAAAGAAGCTACATATTTTTACAGACGGTTGTAGGGGTCAGAATCAAAACCAGCTGTTTATATTGAAGTGGCTCGAATAAGGGCCCAAGTGCTATAGATGGGCCTATCTTCTATTCACTCTAGGTGGCTTAATTTTATAGGTTAGGTTATAAACAGACTTACACGTGAAGTTCAAATCAAATTGTATGAAGTGAACTAATGTATTTTTGAGTGGTTAAGAAAATGGATAATACTGGAGATGAGAGTGTTATAAAACTAAAAAGAAAGAGAAACATTTCTGACTGAAAACACGTGAAAGCAAAAAAAATAAAAGCTGAAGGACTGCCTTATGTTACCAGAAAAGGTGAAACCAAACCAGCTCGAGTCACTGGAAATAAGTGCCGGTGAGTAAAAAGATTTTTTTATTGTTTTCACTGTAAACAGCTCGAACCTATACCATTTCAGTTGTGTGCGAGGGTGTTTGACAAAAATTAGTCACAGTGTGGCAGGTCGATTGCTCGAAAATTTCAACAAACTTGGCCCACACATTCCGACTTCAGATGTCTTTTACAAGCGACAACTTTGGTTGTATGTGATGTCGGTGTATTCAGCCAAAACTTCTAAAAGCATAATATATACTTGGCCGAAAAATGTTGGAAAAAGAGGCTGTAATGAAGAAGTGGTATTAGTTCTTAACCACTACATAAAAGATTTTGTTCCGGCTAATGTAAAGAAGCTACATATTTTTACAGACGGTTGTAAGGGTCAGAATCAAAACCAGGTTTTGACCCTAAACGGCAAATTTTTGGAAATCAAACACCACTTTCCTTATCATGGACATAGTTTTATGCCATGCGACCGGCATTTTGGTATCATAGAAAGGATGCAGAAAAAAGAGGAAAGAGTGGAACTGATGACTGGGTGCGCATTATTTCCTCCAAATTTAAAGTTGTACAATGCAGAATATGATGAAGGATTTTGCTTCACAGTTCCAGGAACCATATTTTAAGAAACGGTTACTGAAAAAGGGGTCAATTTCAGATTACAAAATACAAAATGTTTCATTTTAAATCTGATGACAGATACATGGAAGTGTGTCCAACGTTGAGTGGTCTCTGTACAGAAACATTTTCTATTTTAAAACCGACTGGGACAAGTATTCCTCTGCCAGTTAAACCTTTATATAATAGTGCATTGCCCATTAATGCAGATAAAATAAAGAACTTATTAGAGCTAACAGCGTTTCTACGACAGAACGGAGCCGTTACTTACTACCACAATTTGGTTATTGCACAAGGAATTGTCGTCATGAGGAAAACGAAGTAGAGTAATTTCTTTTATGAAGATTGTGTCTTTTGTAGTTTTGTATTTTTCTCTAGTAATATATTGTTAAATAAATTTTGCATACATTAATGAGTGTTTAATGTTAAACACGAATATATGTATGTAATAAAAATCAGAAGTAGGGCCCAAAATTTTGAAATTCTACAATCTTTTTTGTTAAAAGTATTTTTGTTTCCAATTTTGTCATCCATTCCTGTATTTTATTTAAATATAACATTTCATATGATATTATAAGAATACGAGTTTTCTGAAAAATATGACATTTATTCAGTTTTTTGTGTTTCCTGTAAAATTACAAAATTCGAATTTTGGGCCCATTTTCGAGTGACCGATTCATATATAAATATAAAATTACAGGTTACTAATAATATATCATCATGGTTGTATGTCGGAATGCCCATATTATTATAAAATAATGTTTATTTTGTAAATTAAATATTTGGACCCCACTATGGTGGTACAACAAAAATGTCTAAATCAATTAGAATAGGCATCCGTTATATGTACTATGTATATACTGTTATGGAAGTAAACTACTTTGCTTTACGTTTGTTGTATATTTAATGATAGAGAACTATTTATACAGAATATTGTGCAATCTGCTTCTATAATATAACATACATGACGTTAACTATGTATATTTTATATTGACTCCAAAGCAATTAATTTTGTTAAGACTGAATCCACTTGCAATTAGCATATAATTTCTTTATAAAATATCATGGTATTCTTACTTTACCTCGAAGCATTTAAAAGAAATGTTCATTTGGTTTTTTCAATAACTAAGAATGTCATATCAAAATCGGATCTTCTACCTATTCAATTACTTATATTTATAGCCAAATATCCGCGAGCACATGGGGAAAAATGTGTTTAGATTTCTCAAACAAAGTTTTCGCGACAAGATTTTCCATTTGTTTGAAATTTAATTTAGCGTTTCTATGCCGTCTGTTTATCCGTTTTTCACGAAAAATGAATTAGATTTTTAAGAAACCACCTAAGATTTGAACAAGTTTTCTTTAATGTGTGTTACTTTTAGTTTACTGAACAATTTCATAGTCAAAAATATACATACACAATTTGTGCAATATTTTCAAAATTTAAATCTTTTTGTAGCCAAAGCTTCTAAATTTCAAGGGAGGTATTTGCCATGATTAAAATATTTTGTATTAACATAGATGTAAATGTATTTTCATTTAGTATATAACTTTTTTTTATTGATTCTGTGTTCCAGATATCGCATGTTAACAAGCGGCACTCATATGAAAATAGAAAAATAGAAAATCTTAATACTTATTCCACAGACACTTCATACATTATTTTTTGCATTAATTTCCGCTAGTATTTTATTCAACTGTAAATTCGTTCTAATCAAGATTATCCTTGATTTATACGACATACTTAGAAGAAATCTGTTTTATTACAAATTAAGGTGTGGCTCATAGTGCGGATAAGTAACTAATTATATTTGTGTGTATATATACAGGGGACATTAGATTGAAAAATATTGCTAAGTAGTTTCGGAAAGGCACAATTAAAAATAAACCATTGATAATTGTTCATTAAGTTCAGTGCCATTGAAATATACATAATTTATATCATTTTTATCGAAAGTAGCCGTGGACATCTTTGTTTAGAAGAAAATGTTTCGATTTTTATTTTCGGCCAAAGTTTAACACAAATCTTAAAACGAAATAAATTTTAAATTTCATTTTTAAGCTCCATTATGTTAAGTAGGGTAAATTAATACCTCAAAGAATAGAGAAAATATAATTTTAGGTGAATTTACAGAAAAGATCCTTTATAAGTATGATTTGAACTGGAATATAAATTAAGTTTAAAAAATCGAAAGAGTTGCATGTGCGTTTTTAAAAATATTTCCTTAATTGAAAGCATTTTAAATATACATACATCAACTATGTACCAAGAAAAAACAATTCTTCTAAACAACACCGTGCATTAAGAGAGAAACATGTTGGAAAGATATTACTTAAATCATAAAAAAGTTGAAGCAACACATAATTAACAATTTTGACTGGTTTTCTAATGCTATTTACACTTTGATTCATGCTACTTTCAATAAAATTAAATGTATTTTAAAATATATTATAAATATTTTTATATTCTTAGTAAATATGTATAATTTGTCAGATATTTGTAAAAGTCATTCGATAAGAGTAAAAGAGTAAGAATTTCAAAAAGCTCTTTTATAATTTCTTTTTGAATACATTTTTAGAGTAGGTACTTTTCTATTCTTTAGATATTTCTTTTTTGATAAACTTTGATATTTTCACTAAAATAAACTACTACTTCCGGTTTACCAATTTCATAGAAAATATAAACAGATCTTGCGAGAACATTGTATTCCTATATAAAACGCGGGTCAAGCATAAATTCATGTATAGCTTAGATAGAGGATTTACAGAAAAATCCTTCAAGGGGCACAGCGATCTTCTAAAAAAGTTATTATGTGACGAGAAAGACTTAATTTTGCGATTCCATTTTCTTGGCCAACTGTATCAAACACTCTTTTTCGAAATGATATACAAAATTTTTATAGCATGTTCGAATAGATTAAAACATTACCTTTTTAACAACATATCACATTATGGGGATTTTGTAAGGAAATTTGACAAATATTTGCCGCCATCGTGATCAGGAATGAAATTGTTTTTTCGGATATAAAAATATGTACTCGCTTGTCATCTAGACATATTTAGTTCTCATTTAATGAAAAGTTTATATTTTGCATTAAATCATCATGCGGAGTGGAACAGATCGTATAGAAATTTTGATGATTGGGGCCGTGTAAGAACACAGTAACAAAATTGTGCTCTTTTTAATCATGAGTATTCTGAATGACCTCCGATAACATAATCCACTATGAGCTAATTTAAAGAAAGCTTAGGGAAAAGGGGTCTGTGAAAGATGCACCAAAATATGGTCGGAGAGATGTTACCGGTAACAAAATAAGCTTGTTGGCCCTGCTGGAACTAAAAGATTCTACTTTTCATCTAACAAGCTTGCTCTGAATTATGACATTAGTCAGTCATCTGTTTTGAGGCTTTTAAGAAGAGTAATGTATCATCCCTACCAGATTCACTTAGTTTAAACATTGTTGGAAGATGATCCTGATCGACGGACGAAATTTTGAGAAAATATAATGAACATTTGCTACGAACAACCAGAATTTGTAGATAAACTCTTATTCTCAGATGGGGCTACATTTTACTTCAATCTACAGTGATTGCAAGAAAATCATTTTCAACTCTCGCAAAAATTTAATGTATAGACAGGAGTTATCGTTGATCACATTGTTGGGCCTTATATTTTCGGTGGTAATCTTACTTAGACTTTATTCGAAACACTCTCATTCCTACTTTGGCCGAATTATTTCCTAATAACTTAGAACCAGGTTTGCCCAATAATCAGATTGGGTATCAACAAGACGGTGTTCGCCCGCATTATGCCGCAAATGCACGTGTATGCCTACATGAAATGTCTCCAAAGACATGGATGGGTAAGCGCGGAGCTAAAGAGTATCACCAGATCTCATCCCGTTGGACTACTCGGCTGCCACATTCCAAAACACAGTAACAATTATTTTTAAAGTTTTGAGTAAATTAATGAAAACTTTCAGAGTATGGCTCTAGAATTCTTAAAGAGTTTTAAATACAGTTTTAGCGGTTTATAGAATACTATAATTGCATATAATTTTATGTGTAAAAAATAATTTCAAAATTGATGTGTTTTTTGGAAAAAAATGTAGATGCTGTGTTTTGGAATGAATAGGTTGCAAAAATTAAGCAAGGTAGATAGTGATAAGCGTGGTGTCTGCAAATGTCATTTTTATTTTAATAATACATTTTAAACTTGTATTAATTTTTTTTTGCCGTCGTACTGTAATGGACACTTTACTTTAATATTTTTTTATCTGGAAAGTACCACTTTATCCGACCGGTCCGTTGAATGTTTTTTTACCGGTCCGGTAAAATGGTACTTTCCAGGTTCAAATTTAATGTGTTCATTACAGTACGATTGCAAAAAAAAATGTTGTACGCATCACGGATTTGATACGTAAATAACTATTAATCCAATCAATGCTTAAAAGTCCTCTATATCAATATTTTGAATTAAATCCCTTGACTCGGCGTTCACTGGGAGGTCTTCCCAAAATAATCTTCTATTGGCTGGCTTCAACATTTTTTCTCGATGTCCTTATTGCATTTTTTAGATTGTTATAGGCATAAATGTTTTTTAATCGAGAACTTCTTTTCTCGATGTTGCCATGAACCCCATCGGCCGTCATATGTGTGTGGCCCTTTGTTAAGTACAGAATTGTAATATTTTTAGGTCCAGTTGCTTTATTCACAATAGCAGCCAGAGCTGTGAATAAAATCCAGTTTTTGTTTTGGGCCGAGCAATTGTCGGCCCAAAGAATAAAGTCTTGTACATCTCTTTCTTGCTCAAAACGTTTAAGAAATGCATTAATAATATTGTAACCATTTCTACCTCCTATGCCTTCATGCCACACGACACAGTAACTGGTTTTTGGACCGTTTTTTTGTAATGCTGCAAAGGTTTCGTTAAAGGCAACGAGGCGACTTACAAAGTAGGAATATTTAGTTGAGGGCATTAGTATAACTTTTTGAAGGTCCATTGAGTACACTCCCAAGGTTTCCTTAGAATCACTAAGCGAATCTTCTGGATATTTCGCATTTGCTTTACAAGCTTTTTCTTTATGCAGTCTTAATTCGTCATATAATTTTACCAGATAATCATTATTTTCTGAGATTCTGGCATCTTCTTGTCCTCTTTCAAGCATTTCGCAATCAACACATTTATCCGATTTAGGCATAAAATAAATTAAGTCACCTATTGGATAATTTGACAGTGAATAATGGTCACAGAGTAAGAGTCAAGCAATTCATATTTTTAAAATATGGTCATACAATGTAAATCCAAAAAGAAAACGTTTCCTACATAAAACAAATATACAAATTTACCTATTACTTACCAATCTTTCACAAAGCTCTCACTGGGTTTTAACATATTTAACATAGCTTTTGTGCGTGTACTACAGCCGGGAATATTAAAATTCATCTCGCCGAACAAAATAAACCTAACAGACACAACAGTAACTTAAAACACAATTATTTTTGGATTAGATTTCCAGATCTTAAAAGCAGTATATGAGTGAATACTGGAACATGTGGTTAAAATAATTTACCTAATTACATAACTTGTCAATACACAGTAACTACCACTTACTGTGTTAAGAGTAAATATTCGGTATACAGCTAACTGAATTATTTTTTCCAATACACAGTAACTGCCTCATACTGTGCTAGGGGTAAATTTTTGTAAAAAATTCAGCGTGGATGTTGGTTCCAATATACAGTAAATACCACATACTGTGTTTTGCTCATATTATATTACTGGAAAATGCCTCTTGCTGTGTTTTGATGTAGGCAACCAAAAATAGTGCTGTAGATACTGTGTTTCGGCAAAAATTATCTCTGTATCTATAATAAATACAGCTATTCTAGCTAGAGATAAAGACGCGCAATAAACACAGTATCTACATGGACTATTTTTAACAACATTGTTGGATACTGTGTTTTGAATTGTGGCATCCGTACTCTTTGTGAGGATATTTAAAAAGCAAAGTTTTTCGAAATTGTCGTCAAAATTTAGAAGCTCTGTAAGAGCGTCTTCGAGGAGAAATTAGGCTAATTTCACCTGCTGTCCTGCATAATGTTCGACAACAATTTGTATATTTAACAGAATATATCATAAAAAATGAGGTATGTCATTAAAAAAAGTATAAATGGATTGCAAAAACAAATCTTTATCGTCAAATAATTACTTTTTTACAAAATGCTACACCCCTTAAGGATTTTTCTTTAAATCATTTATGTAAGATATAAATCAATTTATGCGTTATTTTTGACACGCGTTGTATAATAATTCCTACTTAAAAGTTTGTTATTGATAGCTTTAACCGTTTGGTCGTTAAGGCTGGACGCCCGCTTCAAGCTGAGTTCGATTTGAAATAGGCGTATCACTGTTTTCTTCGTGCAAATGTAATAAAAGACAAATGTTTAAGGGTCCGCGTGCTCTGTCTTATGCTGAGGAAAAAGATAGAGAAAAGAACTTGTCACCTAATCTAATCTGCCTGTAATTTATGGCTGCGTTGTGGTCTCAGATAATCGCCGGTTGGCCGACACGTTTGCAGTCGGGAAGCAACCCCCCCTAAATTAGACAATCTATATTTTCTCAAACACACAAAAAAGGTGAAGCTGAATATGTAAAATCACCTGCCGGATTCAAATTTTGAGTTGGAAAATAAAATCGAAATCGCAAAAAGGTCGAAAAATCGTTTTTTTGTGTAAATTTTAAAATTTTCATTTTCTTCAATTTTTAATACTTATCTCGTGATATCTTAGCAATGCAGAGAGCTAGGGATCTGTTTTTTTTAAAGGTTATACCCTAAAGTATTTGGATGATACTAGTGTTTTCGATTTTTCTTTATGGTGTGTAAATTTTATAAAAAAAAAAAAGTTTTAGTAGACGACCAATTTGTGTAACGTATATTTCAGCTATCGAGTAACTAATCTTATTTTTCAGAATTTACCCATATATATGTGAAACAAAATAAAGCCAACATTCCAAAATTATTTTTTGTGCAAGAAATAAATTTCTAGATCGTTTCAGAAGCTAATTATTGCGAGTCAAATATAATAATTATACTCCCAGCCCGCAAGCCGTGTGAGTCCTAACATGCGCTTCTAGCAGGTATAGCGTTAGGGACGGGAAGAGATATTGCTTTTACTTTCTGATACGTAGTATAAGGAAGTATTGTGACGCTGACATTGTATATGTACACTATATTGTAAAGAAAATATCAACGGTTTCGATAAAATAATGTCCGAGTAACGATTACTTTCTTAACAAACACCGATCTCAGAAGTATTTTGCAAACTGCGTAGAAACTGCCCGAAATGGTAGGCGGAGCTACCTCTCGACACAATGTGCGAGCGTACCACATACTCTATTTGATTTCAGTGAATTTCGCCCAAATTTCAAAATTTTGTTTTCCGTTTCGTGACCTTATTTTTAAAAATTAAGAAAAAATAAAATTTATGTATTGCTGTTGAGTGTTACATAATGTTAAATAAAGGCTTGTTTTTTGAAATTTCTTACATTTTTATTTTTATTTAGGGCCCTTTGGACAATTTCGAAGAAATTACGATTTATCCATTGAAAGGCGTTGTTTTCTTAAATTAGCGTGTAAATTCGGTAAGGTTTTCATGAAAAATACGATTAGGAAATGGGAAAAACGATTTCGAGGCCGGGCGTACAGCCTTAAGTACGTTTACACCAGGAATACATTAACAGTTGACTACAGAACCACTACCACAAAGTTGTATTTCAGTAACTGTAACGGAAGGTAACCTTAACCTACATTAAATAATTATATTTTTTTGATGTCGTGATATTCCTGTAATGATAATAAATCTTGTGTCTTGTATAAAACTACGTTAATAGTCGGTCGAAGAACAATAGTTGCTTGTTACAAGACAGTATGCACGAAGTCACGTTAAAAATACTGTAATATATATTTGTAGTATATTTACTGTAATACCAGTCATTTGTGGAGTTCCAAATATGCAAACCAAACAACGTTTCACATTAAATTAGACGTTAAAAGAAGTAACTATAATTTATGGAAAATAGTTCTCTTGAGTGATTTGTGATCAAAAAACATCAATGAATAATTGTTTACCTGTATCCGCGATGGCAATTAAAGAAATAATTTATTACAAAATCTACTTCACTTGCATCACATTTCAGAAGGAGTAGGCGTTTAATCGTAAATTATTTACTAGTATCTCTTGTACTAACCATATGTTTTTTTCTTCAATATTTAAACATTACACAAACGTTTGTAGAAAATATAAACTTTATTTTATAATAAAATTATTGTATGAGATCTTTCAACAAAAATAAACCAAATATGCGAAAAGAAATATTACTATAACATTTTGAGTTTAGATAAAGTACAAACTTGAGAAAATATACAAATTTCAGTTTTAATATGTCGTGAATATAGCAACCGTTTGACAGGCTGCAAGTTTATAAACGTTAAGTTTGTAATGGGAATTCATATGTACTGTATTCAACATATGTAGAGGCGTTTATACCGCGCGATCATTTAAATTCTAAATTAGAGCAGGCTGTGAAATTTAAATTAAGTTGGTATATAAGTACTAATTTACAATTTGAATTGTCAAAGTGACGTTTCAAAATGTTAATTAATCAATAATTGACATTCTGGACAACCTAATAAAAAAACTCCCGCCTGCTATAATTTAGAATTTAAATGATCGCGTGGTATATTGCTGCGCCCAAGAACGAACCTAGAGCAATGTCAAAAATTAATGTTGTCTTTCTAAGTGCAGTTTAGAGATTCATTAAAGAAAAATATTCACATGTCACATATGGACTTTAAGGTTAGTGCCAAATTACTTCGTAGGCACAATAAGCAACAAAAGCTTCTGAAAGTTTTCGTTTGTGTATTTTTAGATTTTGATGGGGTAACAAAACCCGATTTTTGGCGCCATTTGTCTTTGATTAAATCTATGATGCATTAATCTTATACAGGGTGTCCAGAAACTCTCCTGACAAACGAAGACCGGAGATTCCTCAGATAATTTTAAGACAATTTAACCCAATTCACCCTAGTCCGAAAATGCTTGCTAAGGGAGTTAGAGCTCTTTGAAGATGGCGCCTTGTACTTAGTTTTTTTTAATATCTCCCGAACGCTTCTATTTAGAAAAATAAAAACTGGTATGCTTATTTATCCTCCAGAGATGAATCGATTCCATCAATTGCGAATTTCTAGTACCGGTCATAGGCGTCCGTTTTGGGTAGGTAAACGGTTATTTTAACGCATAACTTTTTTGTCTTTAACTTTTAAGCATTTGTGACACTAGATTATTAAATTTTTAGGTATTCTAGTACTAAAAGGTACTCTTACTTTAAGTCGGTAAGATACACCGTTTTCTAGAAAAATCGATTTGAAAATCTTTCGTTTTTTCGTCATTTCATCTTTCGTCATTTCAACTTCGCGAACTGACAAGAATTTGACAATTAAAAACGTAGGTTTTATTTCTGTTGCAGTTCAGAGCGAACTAGTGCAAAAAATAATAATTTGAATTTTAATGACGAAAAAACGAAAAATTTTCAAATCGATTTTTCTAGAAAACCTACCGACTTAAAATAAGAGTACCTTTTAGTACTAGAATACCAGAAAATTTAATAATCTAGTGTCACAAATGCTTAAAAGTTAAAGACAAAAAAGTTATGCGTTAAAATAACCGTTTACCTACCCAAAACGGACGCCTATGACCTTAGGAAGCATTTTCGGACTAGGGTGAATTGGGTTAAATTGTCTTAAAATTATCTGAGGAATCTCCGGTCTTCGTTTGTCAGGTGAGTTTCTGGACACCCTGTATAATACTACTATCGTACCACCAATTCCCGACAAATAGTTGCATTTTTGAAGTGTAAACTTCTTTGGGCCCGTTGCGTTAATTGTGGGCACTGAACAAGACTGAGCCGTCACGCTAGCCTATGTAACGCTCGTTCGAACTAGTGCAAAAAATAATAAATTGAATTTTAATGACGAAAAAACGAAAAATTTTCAAATCGATTTTTCTAGAAAACCTACCGACTTAAAATAAGAGTACCTTTTAGTACTAGAATACCAGAAAATTTAATAATCTAATGTCACAAATGCTTAAAAGTTAAAGACAAAAAAGTTATGCGTTAAAATAACCGTTTACCTACCCAAAACGGACGCCTATGACCTTAGGAAGCATTTTCGGACTAGGGTGAATTGGGTTAAATTGTCTTAAAATTATCTGAGGAATCTCCGGTCTTCGTTTGTCAGGTGAGTTTCTGGACACCCTGTATAATACTACTATCGTACCACCAATTCCCGACAAATAGTTGCATTTTTGAAGTGTAAACTTCTTTGGGCCCGTTGCGTTAATTGTGGGCACTGAACAAGACTGAGCCGTCACGCTAGCCTATGTAACGCTCGTTCGGGTAAAGTCGGCTCGAGTCGACTAAGGGAACGAGAGAAATATATCATATAGAGGTATTTAATTTCAATTAAATTGAAATTTAAATGAATAAATAAATTCATGTTTAGCTATAACAACGGCCGCGAAATTGTATTTCGCGGACTGTGTTGCGTTCGCTAATTAGTAACTTCGCGGACGGTTAACCAAAAAATTTGTTGTGTGTGTATGAGACATTATCTCTATAATAATATAATATAATATTTCGCGCTCAGGTAAGTTTTAGCATTTTTATTAAAATGATATGGGTGACTCGCAAACTGATCAGTATATTCCGGGTGTTAAATAACGTCCACACGCTTTTACTATAATTTGTATACCAATGCAAAACAGAAACGTTGAGAATAGAGCATTGCTTTAATTGCTCATTATATACGAATTTATAAGCATTTAATTCTTTTCTGTTACACAGGATGGATGAAGAAAATCAAATCGATGACAAATTAAAACGAAAAAGGGAATTGTCTAATGCGCGCGTGAAGAAATATCGTCAAAAGAAGCACACTAAATCTCAGCAACTGAATTCGTCGATGCAGGGTGACCCTAATGTAATATAGAACGAAAAAAAAAGTTGGATTTCGTATTATTAACGTCGTCTTGATGAAGTTTTCACTTCTGCCGTGTGGTTTTAAGCACACCCATTTTCTTGTTTCCTATAGAAAAGGTAACTAGGATTTTGGGAAAGTATGGAGCCTTTGTTATGCAATTTTGTTCTGAATTAAAGTACGAATCAACCTACCTTCCTTTAATTTAACAATAACTAATCTCTATATAATTAAATCTGATTAGCCTCTGTAATGCTTTAGAGCTGTTTTAAAGTATCTATCCGAACAAGATTGTAATTGTGAGAGCTCTTGTGGAACTGATATTCTTTCTAATCTTTGTCATTCTAACTTATTTAGAATGCTGATAACTATAACACTGCTAAGTAGTTCCTCATCAATTTTGCATCCTCCACTACAAAGTATTTGTTTTTTAGCAATATGAAATTATCAATTCAATAAGTCTATGAGGGTGTGAATTATTAACCAATAATTTGCGACTATGCCCAAGCAGTTTGCATTTTTCACAAAATATTATTACACAAACATTACGGGCAATATTTCCCTTATAAAGCACACGATTCTTGAAAAATAATATTGGGAAGTTTTCTCATGTTTTGTAAGTAATTTGATAAGACATTTTCCAGTTCATTCATTTTGATAAATTAATAATGTACACAACAAATGCAAAGTTAATAGAATAAATAATGTTTTGTTATGCAAATTGGAATTTAATTTCTAAAGACATATGCGATTTAAAAATACTTAATTGAACATTGTATCAACACTGAAACCGATCACACTTGTTGATTTATTTTTTTTATTACAAAGAAGTGAATGGATTATTGTTTTAATATTACTTTACTTGTCATTGAAGGTTTTAACACTTTTCTTTCCTTTTAAGTAAAAAAAATTACTTGAAATAAACGTATATAGGTAATATTTTTTACTTTACTTGTAACTCCTATTTACGTTATCTTTCTTATTATTGCTGGATGTGATAAATGTGCAATAACTGGAACAACAAAATTGGTGGGAGGAATTTATGAGAAGTTCTATATTTTAATAGACTAATTAAATGTATCATTACTCATATATATATAGTTATTTATAGCAGCTATTTCTAAAGTATTAAATATATATATTAATAAGAGAACACTATACCTGGATCAATACTGTAATTAACAAAAAAAAGTTCGCAATTAATTGTAAAATTCCTTAGTACAAGTATTCACAAGGTCTAATTTTGTTTAAGATTATGTATGTATGTGTTTAATCGTGGTTAAAATTCATTGCCAAAGGTTCCTTCGCACCGATACTCGTCAAAACGTAAATATAGCAAGCTAAATAATTGTTTTGTCTCCTCGATAACCTTAACGTTCCTTATTTTAACAAACTCTGTATTTGTGTAATGTTTCATGAACATAATATGTATGTAAATTACACGCACACATACTAGACACTTTTTTCCTTTCATAACATGGTTCGCTAATACATTAATACGTAAATTCGTCATCCGATTTACCTCTTTCCTCCGCTTTAAGAAAATTGTAGCAATGCGAAGGTCGTTACGTGACCATTCCATTCGTAGTCAAGTTCCGTTCTCGGTTTCATATAAAGTCTTCCTTGCAGACCGTTTTTGTATCAGTCGTCAGAAGACAGATTCAGATAAACACAGACCTGAAGATGTTCAAATTGGTGGTGTTGTTCGCTTTTTTGGCCCTTGTTGCCGCTAAACCTAGCCTTCTGGGAGTGGGACATCTTGCTCCAGCAATTGCAGTACCATCAGCAGTCAGCTACCAAGCTAGAACAGATGTTGTCAGCAAACCCATAGTTGCCACTACTTATGCAGCTGCACCAGTTGCCACCGCGTATGCGGCTGCACCAGTTGCTGTAGCTGCTCCACTAGTTAGCGCTGTAGCAGTTCCTTCCGCAGTTAGTTACCAAAGCAGAACCGATGTTGTCAGCAAACCAATAGTAGCCACTACTTATGCAGCAGCCGCTCCAGTTATCTCCGCCTACAGCGCTCCAGCTGTAGGCCTAGTCGGTCATGGATACTCTGCTCATGGTTTAGTTGGACATGGATATGCTGGACACGGTCTTGTAGGACATGGTTTAGTTGGACATGGTTATGCTCATGGATGGTAGAGTATGTAGGGTCTAAAAGTGATCTGTTTCTCTGACTGATCTTGTTACCTTTTGAATAATTTGTTCATGTTGTACAGTTGTCAAAATTTGTATTTTTTTTAATTTAATAAATTTTGTATATAGTACTTATAAACAGTGTGAGTTTTTGTGATACGTATTAAGATCTAGAGCATTAAATTGATTATATTAAAGTTAACATTAAATTATATGAATAAAATGTACTTACAGCACTAACACATTGTGTATGGTATGTAAGCACGTATTGTCACAAACGTAAGATTTTGATGAGGTGAGAATAATTTGTACATACTTATACAAATTCTTTCGTTAAAACCATATTAAAGCATTTCTGTTTACATGAAAATATGAGTTTTAAATATATATGTTCTACGATAAAATATGTTCAGAAACTTTTTACAAAAAGAAAAATTCGTAGTTCTAATATTCTTGGAGGAAAACATTTTTTTGTATTACTGCTTCCCATTCAACTAGGCCCTATACACGTGATTATATTTGAATCAATGAAGTTGAAAAAAAATTCTTGAAATGCAGTATGGTTTATTATTTATTTTGATGTGAAAATGCAGAATGTTTCTTATACATCTCATTCATTTATTTTGCATACCTACTTCAAAACTAATGCATAAAAGCTTATTAAATGAAAATCACATATTTATGTTGACAATGACGTGTTTGATATACTCTTCTCTACGAATTAATACACCATGGAATAAAACCAAAAACCTTTATTTATTAATGGTTATCAGCCAACTTATTAGGATGTTTGAAACTATCATGTTAACTTAAGTTATCAAAATTCAGTTAACATGATAATATCAAAAATATTTTTTGGTTTTGGTGTGCCATGAGTTATTTGGATATGGGTTATTATACAGCGTGAATTATGAAATTATAATACCTAGTTGAGTAAGGGTAGAGCAGCGTAGAATAGCAATGCTTTGGAAGATTTTTCTTCTTGTAAGACACTTTAATGTATAATTGAAATTCTTACAATTAGAAATATCGTGAAATAATGCATTGCGTCATATATGTAACAACCTTCACAGTCACCCTTCTTAATATTCAACGGGAATCTGTTAGTCTTATAGGATTACATACATCTGGTAGGCATTGGCTTGGTCATCGCTAACGTCGAATTATTATTTGGACAAAAGTCCAAATAATAATGTAGAATGTTAATTTTAAGCCACAATTTGCATCTCGCACCGTGAAATACTTAACATCATGTCCATTACTAAAGTTTTGTAGTTTTCTGAATTTTAGTCTCCCAAAGATCTGACAAAAATATGTACCATGGACTTATGCAGCTTTTCTCTGCTCTGTTAATTTTGTTTCAAATTTTCTATTACTAACTATTGCTCGAAACTGTGGCCCAACAAATTACTTTCTTTTAGTTTTTCTCCCATTATTTTTGAAAACTTTTCACGGAGATATATAAAACCGTCACCTTCTTGATCCTCAAGATTTTCATGATTTAATTTTGCACGGGTGGTCCTTTCTTTTTTTTTAACTAAAGATTGATGTCTCTCATTACCATTATCTGGTAGTGGCAACTTTTGCTTAATATAATGGTCATTCTTGTTACGGTTGTCACTACAAGATTAAGAAGGTGACGTCTAAACCCAGTGCCTTAATAGTTTTTCATGTGCCCTAATTTTACATGCAGATGTGGTATTAGATTCTTTTCTTTTTTCAATAAAGGTCAATGCCGTTCATTCTCTTTTTCTTGTATAAAGCTCTGTTCTTAATGTATAAGTTTTTCTGTCACGGCATAAAAGCAACAACATTTGGTGTCACCTGATTGCGTACTCAAAATTGCAATAACTTTAAAATCTACCCTAATATTTAAGGAATAGACTTCATACTTTATTTTCTGTAACAAAATTTTCAGGTTTCTGAAGGTTTTCTTTATAGAAACAGTGTATTTTATTTGTAGTCTCAATCTGCATTTTGTCCATACCCAGAGCTAAGTCACCTAGGGTAAAAATGTTGTTAGCTAGTGTAATCGAAATAATCTTAGTAACGTTTACGCTTTGATAGAAACCATGATAATATAATTATGAACACTTGTTTTATTATTACAGATAAACACACTAGTCTTACTTATGCTGTCCTTTTCTTTTCCTCTGATCATATTGACATCTTCCTTTTATCTTGGTGACACCTTCCATCCTGTTCTTAACCAACAATACCAAGATTTCAGGGAAAGTAGTGTAAATGCGAATTTAAGAAATAAACTTTCAAACTCATCGAACAATCCTAGTTTTTGAATTTTGTTAAAATGTTTTCCACAAAATGTATAGTTTGGATCCCTAAAGTTTCCGATAAATTGTTTGATGACTTCCTTAAAAGTTCTGCCGGCCTCTTTTTCACTAATACCATTTCACTCTCAAACACTTCGTCTTGAACAATTGTCGGAATATCTGGACCTACAAAAACATCTTTTTTTACCTTTGATCCCTGGAAACTTTTAGCCTCCTTGTTTTGATAAAGTCTTAAAACATTGTTTCATCAAGCTAAGCTTGATTTAATGTGGAAGCAAGAGGATTTTACTGGGATTTATATCACTTTCTACTACACCTTTGGGCGGCCACACCTTTTTGATTGAGTCTTTATCGCGACTGATCAATACATACAAGAAGCAAGGGTAGGTACCTGCTGGTTGTCCAAGAAGCATGGATAGCACTTTTTGATCAGCGTATACCATCTATCCAATATCTTTGTATTTCACTTTGGTGAGAATCAATTCTAAATTTTTGTAACATTTTGTTCAGGTACATAAAATACCCTAATGGCACTAAAGCATACTTGCTGCTATTATGCAGGAGCACTCCTTTGAGGCTTTTTTAACGAGTCAGTAAAGGGCCTTCACTTGTTCTCGTCAAACTGTACATTAAATGTTTCTATCAATCCAGGGAAATTTCTATCGCAAACCGAGTCACTATCTTGAGAAAAGTACGGAATGATATCTGTAGAGTGACCCAAATTTCTGACAAAATTATTCAATTGCAGTTGGGAAAAACTTTGGGGTTTGCTGCTATCTGAAGCAGTGTAAAAGTAATCGTCATAAATCTGACCTTCTTTTTTAGAATCTTCAGGCGCGTCTTTTAGTTTCTCAGTAGGTTTAGATACGGGTATTAGGAACAGGGCATATTGCCGGCGGGAGGTGCGGGTAATTTTTTTCTCTTATCAATTAAATAGTACCTCTTCACGTTACATGAACAGAGGTAGAAGTCACCACTAAAATTTTTAGTTTCCTCCAGATCATAGAAACTCTAAAATGCTAAATTCTTTCGTATCTTTTGACTACTTTCGCAATATTTCTACATAAGGGTATGAGACTTTATGACCCAACATAAATGACTTACTCTGGTCACCAAGTTCTGCACCGTAGTATGCATATGCACGCTTTGTTCACAATTTTTTTTAAATGTTTTTAATATTTCTTCATTCATTACGAATTCCCTACGAATGTAACAAAGGAACCAGGCATATTAAGACAAGCCCTTTGTGCTATTGGGTACACGTTATAGGTTAAAAATTTAAATATGAGAGCTATTAAAATCAATATACTCATTCGCTGCGGGAAATAAATAACCTTTACAGATACAACAATTTGAGGTAAATTGCACTTCGCAGTATACACATTTTTCACTGAAAGATCATATAACAACTGACCGGAGTGAGGGAAAAGTGGAATAGACGACAAGCACAAAAGGGCGTGCCTCATCAACTGACTCTCACACAAGATGTTTCTGAAATTTTCCTCAAGATAACCGCTGGTAAACCATGGCGATATTTAACGTACGCTCTCGACAAATAAGAGCTATTTTGAAGTAAAATCTGTTTAAATAAAGATTTTTTGGCCCGTATTATTACTTAAATATTGCTTTTTCATTCGCACCAACGACTGCCCTAAAAATCTCCAGGTTTCGCCAGTAATGACGACTAACGTCACTAAATGCTCAAACCCTTCCTTAGTAGTTTTTATAACACAATGTATTGATTGCTTTGAAAACAAACTTTCGCAATTTGTGAGGTGAGTCATGAACCTTTTTGACTACGTTTTCTGAAATCAGCATCCAAAATTCTATCAGAATCAGCGAATCGTTTCTAAATACTTTTTTAGTTACAGGTCTGTGATAATTAAAGCAAAATTTCGATAAGAAAATATTTCCCTCAGATGAGTTTCGAATTCATACTTCTTTCTCGGTTACATGACGGATGATTTATCACTTAATATAAGATGTCATTTTTATTTAGAATCTATTTTTTGAGTATTATCGAACCATATAAGTTTTAATATATATTTTATCTGTTGTACGAGCCCGAATAAATGTTATTTTGTGAAGTGCATGTGTAAAATTACTTTTTGTTAATTTAGAAACTTCTTAAATGTTACATGTTTCATGTTTGTTATATAGGTATCATTCTGTAATTAATTAAGTTTCCGATGCAATGTAAACTATAATGATATCTGGAGTGTTTTACTAATTGGAAATCTAAACTTCAAATTATAATTAATAAAACAAGAAGAATGAGTGTGCTTAAAACCACACAGCAGAAGTGTAAACTTCATCAAGGTGAGGTTAATAATACGAAATAGACGCGTATAATATTTCAGTAACGTATTAAATAAAATGTATTCGCACATTTATTACATTTACACATGTACATACGCGTATAATATTTAGTAACGTATTATACGACTGATGCGTCATGCTCTCCCATGTAACGGTCGCCGAACGAGTATAGCAATGACGTATGTATATGTATAAATAGACGATATGAATAATCGATTACGTGTCCCGCGTTGGTCTGATGCAACGTGCCGGCGTCATACATTGGTCATACCCGTTCGGCTCGGGTTCGAATCGGCTCGGGTTCGAATCGGCTCGGGTTCGAATCTGCTGGGGCACATGAATTTATTTATTCATTTAAATTTCAAATTAATTGAATTTAAATACCTCTATATGATATATTTATCTTGTTCCCTTAGCCGACTTTACCCGAACGAGCGTTACACATATCCGAGCATTACACATATCCGAGCGTTACACATATCCGAGCGTTACATATCCGAGCGTTGCAGGTCAGTCTTGTTCACTGCCTACAATCAGCGCAACGCGCCTAAAGAAGTTTACACTTCAAAAATTTGAATTTGGCACCACCTATTAATAAACAACATATATTTTAAGTGACAACCGTTATAGTCGCTAGTAATAATTTCCTTAAATTAAAACTGTTTATTATCACAAATATACATATATCCATTTATACGTAAACGTATATGAATATATGTACGTGTAGAGATACACAGCATACACTTAGGTGTCATTACCAACAGCGAACGCACAGACACCGGTGTTATATATATATATATATTCATATACGTTTACGTATAAATGGATATATGTATATTTGTGATAATTATTATCCGTTAATGTACGTTACACATTCAAGTATTTCATATCCTATTTATTTAAAACTGTTTATATTTATTTGCATAAGTTATCCACCGCATTAATCGTGCCACATTCGGTCTACGCAACGACCTTGATGACCTAGAATGGTTTGTTTTTAAAGTACATGGTACGGTGTATTAACATCAAATATGTATGTAAAAGTATGTAGATATCGGGCTTTTCCTGTCCTCCGATACGTTTTATACACCAAAGACACGAGCAACGTATATTATAATTATAGTTATTAAGTAATGTCTGCGCTATGTCCTATTCCTATTACGTTGTGTGAGCTACTTTTTGTGCGCTATGTTTAATATAGATTAAATAGTTTATAATTTAGTTACCTTGAAAGCAGGGGCGTCTTAAGTTTTGTGAGGGCCCGTACATATTAGGATATATGGAGCCCTTTTGAGGGAAATTTCGAAACATTAACAGAAACGCTAGGGCTAGGGGACTCATGGATCTCGGAGCTTTGCTCAGCGATCCTATAGGAAAGATGGGCCTACTGGAAAGATTATTAGAAAATACATTTTACATTTAGATAGTGATTAATTACAGGCGACATTTAATACATCGCTACTTATATTCAAAGCAATTTGTACAATTTAAAAAAAAAGCACTTTCTTTTTAATGTAATCTGTTAAACAAAATTGAATACGGAAGAGATTTTCTAATAAAAATACATTACAAAGAATGCACACTACAGTTAAGAAAAAGTCGACTGCCCTACAATAAGTGCTAGTAATATAATATGATCATTTTTCAAATTAAGTACACGACCACAGGCTAAAACTTATATGATTTTTTATTAAAACTTGTTACTTTAGGAAATAATAAATAAATAAACAAGTTAATCTTAGGTATATTAGTATTATTAGTTGTTTTCAGACCGTGCAAAAATTAACGACTACCCAAGTAGCTGAGATCGATTGCTTGACAGTAGCAGTTCACTAAAATTTCTGTAAACAAAAATTCCATATGGTGTTGTAAGGTATCGAACTGAGGGTCTATTAAAATCATAATGTAAACATTAAATTCTATGATCGAAATCTTTTATATTAATAATAATGTACTTCTTCAATAAAACCGATACAAAAAAAATGGGTGTGCTTAAGACCACACGGCAGAAGTGAAAACTTCATCAAGGCGAGGTTAATAAAACGAAATACAACTTTTTATTGTGTATACATTATTCTAGTACATTTCGCTCGGTCTGATCAAGTTTTCACTTCAAAAATTCATACGTATACAAGTATATATACAAATATGATAATTGTCATACGAGTACCCGCGCTAGTCTAATGGTAACGTGCCGGCCTTACACCCGGGCGGCTCGGGATCGCATCTGCACGCGGACAAGAATTTATCAAGAAATAAAAATACAATATTTCGCGTACTTATTCTAAATTTCAATTTAATTGAAATTAAATACCGCTAGTTAGTGTTATAATACAAAGCCGAGCGCGACTCGAGCCGACTTTACTCAAACGAACGTTACATTCCGAGCGTGATGGCTCAGTATCTTTCAGTGCCCAACAATCAATGCATCAATGCGCCCATAGAAGTTTTCACTTCAAAAATTGTGTATAGTCCGTCTCAACCCCATTATGCACTACAGGTTTAATAGGGATATTGCATCTCTTATTATCTTTAATAATCTCTTAATAAGTCCATCTTTATATCCGACTGCCTTGTTGTAAATTCTATTATGCAAAGTATTTGGCTATTATGGCTAATCCTTGCTGTCAATTGTCAGTTTTTGCCGTAGTGTGTATACTTTTATATTGTCTTTACCTATATATAATTTCTGGTAAATCGTTCTTTTTAGAATGCATATTATCTTTTTCAATCATTTAAATGTAAGTATGCATACCTATATCTATAATTCTGATAACCGTGATAACCTATATACATATTTTATTGCAGTATTCACTGTCATTATGGAGCTCGCAGACAGAAAGCGACAGAAGGGAGATAATTTTAGTCGTAAGGAAAAGCAGATGATTATGAAGGCATATAATTATTTTAATACATCCATGACCGTGACCTCTGCTGTTCAAGAAGCAAGTAAAGCTTTATGTTGTTCAGTGCGTACCATATATAATGTAAAGAGGGAACAACAAATGGGTCAACTATTATTAAGTCCGAAGAAAGCAAAAAAAGAAAACATTTACAAATAAATGATGAACCTCATTCATACGATGACAATACATAGGCACTTATTCGACGTAAAGTGCATGGCTGTTTTATACAGATTACACCTCCAACTTTAACTACTTTTCTTGTTGCTGTTAATATTGATGACGATCTGCCTAACTTCACACAAGCAACATTTCACATATTCCTATATGATATGGGTTTTAAATTTCAAAAAGTGAGACGAGAGAGGGGTTTCCCGAAAGAGTATTCTTATTGAAAATGATGACATCATTAGGTGGAGATATGAATACTTGCGAGACGTCAGAAAATTCAGAGACGAAAGTATAGTTTACCATTTCATTTTTTATACTTTTATGTTCATTACGCAATTCATCATTTGCATGTGTTTGATTGGGATTGTTTTATTTTCAGGTAGAACTATAATATATACCAATGAATCAAGGGTGAATGCAGGACACTCAGTAAATAAAAAATTGACTGACACTACTGTTCAAAACAGTCGACAAGCTTTTACACAAGGACTCAGCACTGGTTTAAAATCATCAAGTGGTCTTGGGCCTCGATTTGCATTACTTTATGCTGGAGACTAGCAAGGTTTTGTTGTTGGTGCTGAATGTACATTTCTTTGTAAGAACAATACTACCGATGTTCATAGCGAAATGGATGCAGATACATATGAAGATTGGTTCAAGAATAAATTGCTTCCAAATATACCAGAGAACTCGGTTGTTCTCGATAATGCCGCATATCATACGAGAAAATTAGAAAAGGTTCCAACAGTAGCATGGAGAAAAGACTGGCTTACCGAGAAGAATATACCACTAGATAATGACATGTTAAAAAGAGATTTACTGGCTTGTGTGTCAGGTTAGGTCTCAGTATGACAGAAACAAACTTCATGAATTTGCAAAGAATAAAGGGCATTGTGTTCTTCGGCTTCCACCTCATCATTGCTAATTAAACCCAATTGAAGTAGTGTGAGCACAAGTTGAGCGTTAAAATGCACAATACGACATTCAGACAAAGAGATATTGAACAATTAATTGTGAAGAGTTATCAGAAGGTTATAATGAACAATTGGCAGAATTACATTCGCCGCGTAAAAGACATTGAAAGCAAAATGTGGATAGTAGATAACTTGCTAAACGATCTTGAAGAGTTTAGAATATGTGTCACACATTCATCATCAGATCAAGATTCTTTACGTGATTGAGGAAAAATAAAACAATATCTGTACCTACTCGTTTGTATGGTCATGGTTAGTTTTTTCATAAATGTTATGATGTATTTCTTAACTTGTTCTTATAAATGGGTAAGTATATTATTGAAAAATGAATTCGTGAGAAATTTGTGTATTTAAATGTATAATGGAATGTACGTAAGCATATTAAAAATAAAAGTATATGTGTATGTTTGGATATTGTTATTCTCTTCATAAATATGTATTATTTAAGCTGCTTTTATAAATGGAAAAGTCTTTTTATGAAAAATAAATATGTAATTAACTTTGTCTTTGTCTGAATTTATTGCGGATAGTAGATTAAGATGTAAATATTCAGTAATGAAGAAAATTGTATACCTTAGGTATTTATTTGAAATATTAATTTATTTACTATGGCTTACTATATTGTTAGATTTTAAATAAATTTCTATAGGACAATCCCAAAGGACATCATCAAATATCCTGTTTTAACTAATCCATCTTACCATATATTCTTTCCTTTTAGTGTTTCATATTACTATTAATTTTTTGTATGCATCAATCGAATGACAAACAATGAAATAGGTTATGTTTTGATTACAAAGAATGTCAGGTAATGAACCGGAACTTTAACGACATTATACAATGAGACGATTTGGCAACTAGGAAATCAATTGCTATAAGACCTGAACTGCAATAATGCAATAATAGGGTTGAGACGGACTATAGTAGCTTTTAACAAGTACATAGACAGTTGATACAATAGTCAAGTAAAGGCAGTATAGATTATACTGACAATTTTTTCTACGTCCTAGCATATAAATGCTTTTTTGACACTCGTTCGTTTTGAATTTCTCATGGAGTAAGCTGTACTGATTTTATGACAACTTATTTTATGGTTTATATTACCAATACTTTCAAGAGCAACTGATTCGCCACCGTCAATGTACTAGGCTTTCGTGTTCGATATTCGTTTTGGAAAAGTCTGTAGATGAACGCAGCTTTATTGGAATAGATCGATGTCGTTTCTATGTTTTTTGTAGTATGTCCTACGAATTTGATAATGTATTAAATTTTGGCTGCTTGATGAGCAACAAGTATTTAATCCTGCTTTTCACAACTAGGGCGGACGAAAAATAATAACAATTATGTTGTAACATATCTCGCCTTTCATGTCACTAAGTTATTGCTTAGGTACCTGCTTACTTGCTGCGTATGTGACAAATATACAAGTAATAATATGGAGTTGGTTTGCAGGCTTTCTCGAAAATCTTACATTCTATATTTTATCGATATTTACTTTTTACTTATTAGCAGTAAACCCGAAAATGGCATCTTCATAAGCCTCCACAGACTCTTGCTTCAGCATACATACTTCGAAACAACATGGTTTTGTTGGCAGGCGATTTACCGTTAAATATATCGGAATCATGGATTTATGTTGGGTACGCTAGAGAATTGGGCTTTAGTGCGTCACCTGGTAGATTTTTCGAGTCTTACAACAATGTTTTTTTTTTGTTTGTTTTACAATGGTTTTGTTTCTGACGCTAGTTATATTACTTCTGGTGTTACTCAGTAATCCAATATTGGACCACTTCTATTTTTATTATTCCTATATGATCTAATGTCTTTTATATGTTCTATGTATATATACGGATATTTGTTCGGAATGCGTATTTTTGATTGTTTCTTTATGCAGTTTTTACGGGTGAATTTGGAATAAGTCTAATTCCATACTACTGGTTTATTTCTTTATTTGGTTTGGTTTGGACTTGTACTCGTTTTGGGTCGGTGCGTAATTCTATGTTTTCCATGACATCACTCATGAGGAGATTCTCGAGGCGACTAAAAAGCTAAAGAATAGGAATGGCTCTGTGGTGCTGGTTTTCCTACAATACTAATAAAGTGTTCTTCGGAGTTCCTATTGCGACCCATGCATTATTTGTTTAATCAGCACATCCACATTTCCAACTGTCTTCGAATTGTGTTAGACAGACAGGCTGCATTTCTAAACAATTGTGCCGTGTTAAATGAGAACCAATATGGCTTTCGTGCTGGTTATTAACTGCTACAGCTACTTACAGCTTTGTTGATGCAATTTATACGATTCTTTGATCTGAAATCAGTATTTGATACTGTGCGCCATGGGTTTCTTTTGGAAAAGTTGTGTTCTCTGGGCATTAGGGGAGTAGTGCTTCAGTGGTTGCGGTCGTATCTAGCAAGAAGAACAATGACCGTTAGAGTAAATGCGTAACATCTACTGAGTATCCAGTTCAACATGGTGGCCACAGGGATATGTGCTCGGACCACTGTTGTTTTTAATATTTATAAATGATTTGCCTGAATTTGTTAGTCCTATGCGCTGGTGATCTTCGCTGACGACACTTCTATGCTCGTGGTCTCTCGTGATGAAGACTCTCTTTTTGCTAATGTGAGTCGGATTTTGACGGCATTCAGTGAATGGTGTTATGCGAATAACTTGTTACTCAATACGAGTAAATCGGCTTGTGGCACGCATAACACTCATCAGTTTAAAATAGCATTGAAAACATTTCTACTGCGACAATGTTATTACAGTATCAATGAATATTTGCAGGGATAAAGTGATTTGTCATGTTTATGTTTGACTTGTAACTGTTGTTTGTTTTATATATGTATTTTTGTGACGCTCATATACACTGTAATGTGTCTGATATAAATAAACTTATTATTGTTCATGGTACTTGCGCTGTACTTCATAAATAATAATTTGTACTTATGCTATGTTTTTACATATATACTTTATATATTAACTTTCCTCTTTTTTATGTATTGCTATAGTATTTTATTGCACTGTTCTGTTATCTATGTACTATTTTCTGTTATCAATTTTTAGTGATGTAAATTGTTCGGCAACAGACATTTATTTATTTTCTCATAGAGCTCTCGTACCAGGACAGATGGGCTATCCTCATATTGACTACCTGCACATTTAAAGGCGGAACGTTTATATAAATTACGAAAAGTCAGGAGTCTGGTACAAATTTCTACGAAACATCACACCTTTGAGTTGAGACTGAGTGTTGCTTCATTTGGTTTAACACATTCTGTCTTTTAGGTGAAACCTTACTTGGAGGTCGCATTGTAAATTCACATACTTCTAGTTTGTCACAATACTTCACTACTTCTAAGTGTTATACAAATACTTGAGAAAGCTATAATTTGATCGATATATGTCGTACTTTCATTAATATAATTTTGGACACGTGTTTTACAGTACATCAGTATCCGCAGGGCGTTGCCCATGACATGTTTATTATTCTGTCTATTCTTGAA
The DNA here is from genome assembly GCA_963170755.1 of Amphimallon solstitiale. Classification (NCBI taxonomy): domain Eukaryota; kingdom Metazoa; phylum Arthropoda; class Insecta; order Coleoptera; family Scarabaeidae; genus Amphimallon; species Amphimallon solstitiale. The sequence goes on from OY720675.1 coordinate 84,479,393, forward strand.
CTTCCGCTTTAATAATATATTTTTCAAACGCATTCACAAATTCTATCGTTCCTAACTGGTTGATGATACAATATGCCGTTTCATTTAACCGAAAATATGATTCTGATTAGTTGCTGCTAACCAGCAGTCGCACTTTTTAAATGTTTGCTTTCATAACAGAATTATTAAATAAAATGACATAAATGCATATGGGAATTCTGTTTAATTTTCTTTCCATTTCGGACTGTTTCGGACACATCTAACGAACGTAGAAAACTCGCCCTTATTATACATATATGATAATACATATCAATTTTAGCGACAATTTACGATAATATAAAAACAAAGACGATAGATACTTATTCGTGTGCCGACGACATTGAAGATATACATAAATAAATGACCCATACAATAGTCATAAACGATAATAGTAAAAATACATTTCTAAAAAGTATGATTTCAATCAAAACTCCACTTTTCATCCGTAAACTCTTCAACATTTGTCGACTTACTGATGTTCAAACTTGACAACTGGTCGATGAAGGTGAATATTATTCTTCAATAGTCCTTCGTATTCCATAACAGATATCTCGATTATTATAAATATCCACCTTTGATATATTCATTATTTAATGGTATCAATTCGGGCATTTATCAATTGACAAAACACGTTATATTACACTACTGACTCTATTCCGTCTAGAAATTCTGACGTTTCTCGGCAAGTGTCATCAGTAACCGATATTGGCCGACGGTTTTGATAGTTTATAACCAGCAATTGAATTTTCAAGCGACTGCCAAAGTTAATCAAAAGATCTTCGCATTCCATAACAGATATTTCGATTATTATAAATATCCACCTTTGATAAATTCATTATTTAATGGTGTCAATTCGGGCATTTATCAGTTGACAAAATACGTTGTATTACACTACTGATGCTATTCCGTCTAGAAATTATGACGCTTCTCGGCAAATGTTATCACTAACTGATATTGACTGGCGGTTTTGATAGTTTATAACCAGCAATTGAATATTCAGGCGACTGCCAAAGTTAATCAAAAGTCAGATAGATCTTCTATCCTTCAACAACACTCACATTAACGTCATCCTAGCCTTTGAGGTATCTTTGTCAGTTGCCTAGCCTTTGAGGTGTCTTTGTCAGTGCCAAACGACCTCCATATTGAATGCCGGTATTTCTCGTAGACTTAAGATGCTATTCTATCCGTGAATTGTGACATTTCCCGGCAAGTATCATCACGATCTCAAACTGACCGAGGACGACCCAAAATAACACAAAACATTAAATTAAAAATTTTCTATGTTAAATTTTAAAATTCTGTTTTCGAGGTGTATTGAGTTACCACTACACCTGTGTGCCAAATTTCACAGCTGCAAGTACGGTAAATTCGTCTGGACATCGCATACACTCACGCATGTAAACAGATACTTTCTTTTATATGTACTATACAGATTATTACACGGCACTTTTAGCAAATTACTACAACTTTAACTTTTATCATAATTTATAGGGGATCTTGCATAGCGAAACCGAATTTTTCTTATCTTGAGCTATTAAAGTTTTATAAGCTATAAACTTATGAGTATGTATTCCATCTATGTCTACAAGCATCAACCGGTAATACATAAGTAATAGTGTATTGCCACATTGTTATAACGTTTTTATAGTGGCCTTTTATGGTCTTTGAAGCAAACACAGAATAATTCAGAATAATAATTCTTGAAATTTAGAAATGTTCCTAATTGTTATAAATTTTACTATACCAATGCGATTGTAAAACAACAACAACACATATTTTTTGAGTGATCTTAGCAAGGAAGTTATTGTGGGCAGATCAGTATATAATTCATTAATGCGATGGGACCCAGAGTTTCTGAGAATCTGTATTTTGTTAATTTGTTTGAGGCAGTAAAACATGTCTGTAAGCTGTAAACCAAGAAAAGCCAATATGAGAATCGAAAACTGATTACAGTTATACACATAAGTCACCACTACATCTAAAATAAATAGATGCACTAATTTGTTTCTCTCAACTTATATCTCTGCATTAGTTTAAATGCCAATCAAGCACGAATATGAGAATTTATAATATTCAGGAGTTTCATTGTGACTATAAATGCTTAATAAGGTAAATACATATATGTATTTGAAATGTCAATGCTGATTTTATACAATAGTATGTAATTAAAACAAAATCATATCCGTTAACCTTGCTTTTAATAACGAAATTAAATAAATTAAACTAAAAAATATCAACGCCTGAACAGTGGCTTTTTTCTCAACATACATATGTTGATATCCTTTTTGCATCTATAGATATAATACACATGATTATATAATAAAGAGGATTTGAATGATTTATAATTGACCTGAAAACGTACATGACTTACTTTTGATGTGAAATTAAAAGATTTACTCGCTTGTAATACCCTGTTTTTTAAATAAATACTAATAGTATCTTCATTTAAACAGTTACTTCAACCTAGGACAACTTGACGTCGCCAGCTTGACGTGGCCATCTATCGCGGCCAACTTGGCGCGAGACAACTTGACGGAGAGACACCTCTTTCTTTTATTTAAGTATTTGGTATTGTGAGCGATACCTCGTCAATATTGTACTAGATCTGTATTTATTTGCAAGTATTTAATAATAAATTCAAGAATCTATCAGGCAATTGTAAACGATACCTTAAATATTCTACTAGTCTCTGATATAGTCTCTCGCGATTCTTTAAATGCGTTCGTCAGCATCACTATATTTTTTTAATTTCAGTAGTGATGCAACCAGTTCATAGTAGAGGTCGCGATTTCCCTGAAATTTTCTGACACTTTCAATAAATTTCCAGTGTAGTATGTACTGCATTAAGTTCTGTTTGCAAACATCGATGCCCCGCTTCGTCCTCGTTGTTTGTACGATCTTGCAAATTCAGTACCCGATCATACATGTTCCACATATCATTGCAGTCGCCCATTTCCCCTTCTCTTTTGCCGACCAATATAATTATCTTCAAACCAATCTAGTATTGATTATAATTCTTCCATCAAGTTGTCAAATAATTCAATGCATTTTGTATATCTTGCAACGGTACAAACGCCAGCGCAATAATCAATTTGGCTGGTATACTAAATACTGGTTCGTTACTGTGGCGGTTAAGTAGATCTGCTTGGCGTAAGTCTTTCTTCATATTCCGTGCCAGGTGGAAAAAACATCTTCGAGTTTCTGCCTGTGGAAAAGCTTGTTGTAGCCTTTGGAACATTATCTAAACCTCTCCAAACTTTTAACCTCCCAATTTTTCTTCTAGCTACGACTTTTACTTCAGCTATAGAATTCTATATGGCCCTAATCGATACATATTGATTCATTAAATAGTAATACACACTAGTAGAACACTAGATGTATTTGTGTCTAATCGAAGTTTAAGCTAGATACATAATTTAAGTTATAAAGCAAGACATTTTGATTATTTCTTTACCGAGTACTTAAGGCCAAGTGCTGTTCACACTGTCAATTCAAATTAAAATTATTTTGAATTGTACGATTTTAAATATGGGGTGTTTCGGAATTGCACGGCACTATTGTAGGTACTTGTTCTCCAACATACAATAAACAAAAAAGTCCATATAAACATATGTCTCGAATTAATTTATTACTAAGATATTGGAGCATAAAGATATTTATTTAACAATACAACATCCAAAAGAACTGTTTAAAGTGGCCACCGTTTGTTGAATGCAGCATTCAGCACGACCAATTCATTCTTCCTTGGCACTTCGTATACCATCATGATAATCCTTGATAGTTGCTGAGGCTTCCACGATGTAATTACTAAACTACCGATCTAACGGCGTTAGATCGGTAGATCGGGATTTATCAGAGTTTAGTAATCGCATCGTGGAAGCCGCAGCAACTATCAAGAATCATTCTGATGCTATACGATGTGCTAAAGAAGCACGAATTTGTCGTGCTCAATGCTGCATTCAACAAAACGGTGGCCACTTTAAACAGTTCTTTTGGATGTTGTACTGTTAAATAAATATCTTTATGCTCCAATATCTTAGTAATAAATTAATTTGGGACATATATTTATAAGGACTTTTTTGTTTATTTTATGATGGAGAACAAGTACCTACAATAGTGCCGTGCAATTCCGAAACACCCGGTATATAAAAGCACTGTAAGCACATTATTATAATTTGATTTCGTAGGGAATTATGTTTCTGTCGTACAATTTTACTATTTAAAAATATTAAAGGATTATCATATACTAGTTGAATATATTATATATTTAGATATTTAAATTAAAGTATTTTTCATTAGATTATGTAAAACGTGTGTCACAAAAATCAAACAAGCCCATTGTTTTGAGATATACTATATTTACATTTAAGCACGCATCTATGGCAATTTTAACACGTAGAAAAATATATTTACAACTAAGTATTGTTCTCTTCTGGATTCGATGTGGTAAAAATGAAACGATGACATTCAATAAATAAGTGAAGTGATGGATGTTTCATTTTTACCAGGCTTTAAGGACTGGTGCTGCAGCAACGGAATGAACAAATGGAGATGCGGCAACAGAGTGTACTAGTGGAGCGGAATACGCGACTGGAGCTGCCACCGTTTTAACAATTGGAGCAACAGGAGCGGCTACTGCGACGGCTCCGGTAGAAATCTGTAATGAAAGAATATTAAAATAAAGTGTAGTAAACCATAATGAGTTCACTAGGTCATAGATAGCACCCTAAGTTTGTTAATTATTATAATATATATAACGTAAAAATAATAGGAGATAGAGATTCATTTATAATACACATATAAATATATATAGTGTATGTCTGACAAGATTTGAAGTAACAATACGTTTGTGTATAAAACTGAACATTCATTCTTCTTTAATGAAACAAAATTTATTTTTGAAGCATATAATCTTTATGAAGTCTGAATTATTTAATTGTTTAAATACGAAAAAATATATAATAATTCTGTATAGAACTTAAAGTTATTACTACATACGTTAATCTCATTTACTAACTAGATGCAGTTGCTACCAGAACAGAACCAACAGAAACTTTTTTTTTTAATTTACAATATCAGCATTAAGCACGAAAACAAAATTGATTAAACCTTTACATTAAATTAGTGTAAATGTTTTGAAAATTGTATTATTTGCCTCTTATATTCCTGGAGTGAACATTTGTACATACATGCAGGAATGATTGCCCTTCTCCGTCAACGATTTGTGATTGGTCGATCAACGCTGGTTTAACATGCTCATGAATAATTGTATATTGATTCGCAACTAGATTTTGTTGATCACTTCAAATATTAAAGTGTTTAGTAATGGCAGATATAAAACTGAACAAAATCAATAAACAGCTTTAATACGATCCTCGGATACTGCAGTTTTCAGAAACAATATTAAATACGTAGTTTGCTTCACGGACATGCATCATTTCCTAATTAAAGACTTGATTTTCTGAACACATCAAAAGAATATTTTTACAACGAATTATTTTTGAGTGTAATTAATATCTGTGTTCAAATTATTGGAAATGTACCTCAGTCCTTTATGTTCGTTAAAATAGTAAAATTTTGAAAATTAAAGCAAAATGCGTATTTTGGTGGAGATGTGTCGAGCCCTACGAAAAAGATTAAAGTTTGCATGAAAAATAATGACAATAAGTTTCTGGGGCTGTCACAGAATATTGAGAATAGTAATTAGTAATAGCAGACTATTATAAAAATCAGATATTGTATGAATATAAAAGAGTCTAGAAAACTGGTTTAATGTATTTCTTGCTCCACGAGTATGCGTTAGTTCATAATTCAAGAATTTTAAAAGCTTGCAATGATTTTTTAGGAATTAGGAATTCTGAAAGCCATTTCATTTTCTGAAAAAACCTAAAGAATATTTTTATAACGGATTATTGTTCTTCTAGAACGGGTTAATTAATACATGTGTTCAATGTATTGGAAATTATATCCTCGGTGTTTGTAAAAATAGTAAAATTTTGAAAATCAAAGCAATATATGAGAATAGTACCCAATATAATTCTAGCCTAATCAACTAATTACTACAAAATATCTTTGGGATAATGAAATATTGTGTGTTGGCTTCGATATTAAGTAGTAGCAACGTGAAATACAATATCTACAATGGACTTATCCTCATCATCAAAGTAATAACAGCAAAATACAAGGATGTTCCTTTTTACAGCTGATGGTGCCAATTTAGTTATCGAAGCAAGTATATTTATTACGATTATGATATTTTAGATTAATACAAAATTAAAATAAATAGTTACAAAATAATATTAACGTTCTTAATTAAACGATTCCTCTAAATGTATTTATAGATTGTTTTAAAAATGAACCGAAAGATGTTCATTATATTTTAAGTTACATAGCTAGGTATAAGAAAAGTAAATTTAAAAATATTTTTGCCAATACAATTTTTTACTATTGTCAGTTAATTTTAATTGACCAAGTGTCACTTGAACATTGAATAATTTACTATGCATATGTCCGCATGATTCAGTAGTCCAATAATACAGTAAATTGATGGAAGAATTTTAGCTCATTCCAATCGCTAATTCTGTTGGCAAATTAATATTCTTATTGAAAAATTATTTCCTCATTTCTTTATTTTCACATTAGTTTTCATGAGAAGAAATATGTAGAAATTAATTTATAGTCTTTTATATGTAAATGTATTTATTTTACACAAACTCTTTCTAATTAAATGGTGAAAAATACGGAGCCAAATAGATAATGGACAAAGAAGCTGCCCATGATTTGTATTAAATTTCAAATATCAAATGTTAGCTCTCCTGCTTCTGATTTTTTCTGATCACCTGCTATATTAAATGTTTTGAAAGGTGTTACTTGAAAATGTTTATCAAATCATGAAGAAGTATATTATTCTCTCAAGAAGAGAGTACATAGAAATAATGCCAACTCTAAATATATATATTTATAATATACGTAATTATGCCAATATTAATATTAGGTTCAGAGACATATGTTGTGACAACACCATAGATAAAGCAGAAATGAAATACTGTGGATGAAGTTACCAAACACGGTAAAGAAATAAACGAATAGATCAAAGATAGTCTTAAGCAAAAGCAAACAATAAATAAACTGATTTAAACAAATTGTGAGCATGGCCAAAACAGATTAGTTAAGAATGTAAGGGAAGCGGTGAATGATAATGAAAGAAGAAAAGATTTGAAACGGAAACGATGAACTGGCTGTGAACAGAAAGGATTTAAAAAATTGTCCAAATTATAAGTAAAATTTAAAACAAGTGGTTGAAATGATGAGAAAGAAGATAAAAAAAAGGCCGAATTATATAAATTAGTACTTACTTGGTAAGTATTTTGGTATGATGATGCAACTGGTACAGCTGCTTTGACAGCTAATGGAGCAGCGACAACTGCTGGCGCTGAATAGGCAAGAGGGGCTCCTATTATACCTGCATTTACGGCGACGAAGAACAATGGAAGAGCAAGCTGAAAATATAAATATTAAATGTTCATTAATGATTAATTTGGAGTAATACAAGAATCATTTAAATGAAAATTGTGTTTTACTCTTCATATTTTTTAGTTTAAGTTAAAAATTCAAAATTTACTTGTTTTGAATAAAAACTATTTCACTACTTGATTGAATATTTTACTTTTCTAAATTTTACTGGAAAAGATTTTAATGATTTTTTTAATTTAAATATTATTAAAGCGATAACAATAAAAAAAGGTTATCAAAGATGATAATTGATGCCCGATGCTGCAGATATTAGTAAGGAAATATATAATTGCCATGTACTTACGAATTTAAGCATTTTGATAGATTTTGTTTGTACTAGTTTTGGCTAGTTTTTGTTATCCAGTGATTGTAGACTGAATGACTTCGAATTTTACAGTTGTCTCTTTTATAGCAGCCCCTAGTCTTGAATGAACGGTCGTTTAAGCGTGGCCGTGTAGGTCATGGCAATGATGTAAGTGGGTTCACCGCTTCACTTTCTGCAATTGTTACGGTGGATGATGGTAAAGCCCATGTTAGACAAATATCATTGCTTGAAGTAACTATAAGAGTAAGCAAGGAGCAATTATATTTTGTGAAGTTTATTTTCTTCGAGATATTTATAAATTGTATATATGTACCTTAACTGTAACGATAAAAAAAATGTATATAATTCTGTCAGAACTAGAGCACATTTGTCAAGTAAGTACGGTTTATTTACAGTCCTTGTGAAGGATATGCGCCGATTAAATATATATTTTTATAGGTTCACGTGCGGCATAATAATTAATTGCAATTAGCGTTAGTATAAGATTGGCGATACGAGGCTAATTCAAAACTCATTTTTAATATTTGCAATTACCAAGATTTCAATTAAAATATTTTGTTTGGTATATATTGAATATTTCATGATTTATAGTAGTAGGATTGCCTTTCATTTTTTAAAAGATTTATGTTTTACGATCGCTTTTAAAAATGCAATATATTGAATGCACTGATCTGTATCTGTCTATATTCATGTATTTTACAATACGTTGCAGTGAGCTTTTCCTGTTCGAGGTTATATTTTTGGTTAAATTCAATTAATTAGTAATAAGTAATAGAAGAAATTAGTCGTTCTTAAGTTTGTAGTATTTCTTGCACATATAACAAAAGTAGGAAAACGTTTTTTTTTTATAATAACTTATTTTTGGTATTATTTTCTTAATTTTTAATTGCAAGTGCTGTAATTGGTAATACATCGGAAGGAAAATTGTTGAAATTAAACGAGATAGTAAGAAGAATGCTAGAGTTTGAGAAATTAGCTGACTTTAGATAACAGCAAAACTCAAATCCTCGCCAAACATCCGACATGGTATAGGATATATTTTGATAAATTGCAATTTTTTTATATATACCACTACTAAACCAAATAAAAATCTTTTCTGTTTTTTGCTGAAAAATATTAGTACCGAATTTTTAAATTCCTAATTCTTAAGGACCCTCAAGTTCTTGATTTTAACATTACATAATCAGTGAATGAGTCAGTGACGTTTTTTAAATTAATTACCTTCACCTTCTCTTACTGACTTACTTTTTTGAGGAGATGTTTTATTTATGGAAACTTGCTACAATAAAATCTAATTAAGGTTACTTATTATTGTTGTTATTAATTTTCTTCTTCTTCTTTTTTTTCCTTTAAGATTACTTCTGTTTGTTAACCAATTTTAAAGTCTATATACTTTCTCTCTATCTCTTTCTCGGTCTTCCGGTGGCTCTTCTCCCCCTTGGACAGCTGTCCCTCATTATATATTCGAGGCAATCTCTCCTGATCCATCCTCGATATCTGTTCATTCCATCCCTGTCCTCTCTCTCTTATACACATAGCGATATCACCAACCCAGCATGTCTCCTTTATGTTTTAATTTCTGACACCCCCCATTTTGTCTTTTTTTGCTATTTTCCTTAGAACTTTCAGATCTGTCGTTTGTATCTTTTTTTCCTTGATTCTATCGCTTCTGATCTTTTCTCTGTCGCATATGTAAGTATGGGTCTCAATGTGTTCTTATATATTCTTGAGTTTGTGTTGTTTCTCAGATATCTGTTATTTTATATCACGCCGTTTATGCTTGCTATTTATATGTTAATCTTTGCAATCAGTTCATTAATTATCCATGTCACCGTGGCTTGTTATAAGCGAGCCTAGGTCCATAACCTCCTATACTATTTTTTTATCCACCACTATCTTGCACTTGATTGGTTCCTTTGCGACAGTCATTGTTTTTGTTTTTTTGTGTGTGTGGAAATCTTCATGTTATGTGCTTTATATACGTTATTTAGTCTGAACACTAATCTTTGTTGGTCATCCTCTTTTTCTGCTAACAATATAGCATCGTCTCCATATTATAAAATGTTGATGTTATCCTTACCCCTCATGTTTCTTACCGATTTTAAGATTTTATCCGTCAAGAAATTGAATAGCGTGGGACTCAGCCAGTCTACCTGTCGTATTCCTATTCCTGGTATCTCCTGTGATATTTCTCCTTTACATTTCACTCTCACGACATTGTTTGCGCAAATGTCCCTTATAAGTTGTATTAATGAAAGTGGGATCTCTTTTTGATTGAGTATCTTCATTATGCTTGATAGGTGAACTCGGTCAAAAGCTTTTTGAAGAACTATCAAGCACATAAACGCCGTTCTGTTAAACTCCAGTGTTTCTTCTACAATTTGTCAGACTACAATTATCGCGTCTAAGTAGGATCTACCCTTTCTAAATTCCTACTGTGCCTATTGGTGCTCGGTTAGGTTGTTCAGTTTGCCTGTAATTATTTTTGTAGTGAGTTTCAACGTTATGCTCATTAAATTTATGCCTCTATATTTCTCTGGTACGTTCATACCGTTTTTTTTAATATCGGAATTATGATGGCCTACTGCCAGTCCCACAGAATTCTCCCATATCTAATGATTTTTGTTCAGCAGGTTATGCAGTTCATTCTTAATTAATCGCCGCCATACTTCAGTATTTCGATATTGATCTTGTCCAGTCCTGTCGAATTCCTGTTCCTTCATTTTGTTAATGTTTTCTCGACTTCCATTATATCAATGTGTAGCATAGAATCGTTGTTTTTTCCTGCCTCCTATCGCTTTCGTCCTCATGAGCATCTAGGAATAGGTGGGCGAAATATTCTGCACATGTTTGTATGCTTATTTTGTTTGATTCTATAAATTCCCTGGTTTCTCTTTTTTGGATTCTGATTAGTTTATATACTTGTTATTGTATATAGTCCAAAGAAGTCGTATTATATGTCCTTCGAGAATTTCTTCCAATAGTCTTGCTTTATTCTTTTAACTTCGGCATTGTCTCTCTTTCTCACTCTCCTGCACTCTTCATGTGATTATGGTGTTTCCCTGCTGCGGTATATTTGGTAGGCAGCTCTTTTTCTTTCTGCGAGTTCTCTTACCAGAACCAGAGAGTGATCATACCTTGCATTTCGCTTTTGTTTAAAAGTATTTTCGGTTCTCATACTGTCTCTTGTATAGCTCTCTTGATATTTTCTTCAAATTTCCTCCAGCTCTCCTCTACATCGTCATTGATGAAGACCTTATTTTGTTCACATTTCATTTTCAATCGTTCTTCATATAGTTTTTTGGTGCTTTCACTTTGTAGGGATTATATGTTGAATATCGTGTCATATTTTGGTTGAACCCTCTTCTGTTTCCACATTTTTGTCTCTATCCTAGCCATCCCTTGTCTGTGATCACTCCATTTCCGCTGATAGAGAAATTTCTGTTTATAATTATATAATCAATGTAGTTCTTTTGTCCACTGTCATTTTTCAATTTTAATCCTTCAGTTTAAGTTTTAAATAAATATATCCTATAAAAATTATTCTAATCGACTAGCTGTGAAAAACAAACAAGTAAATCCATGGCAACTAAAAATTATGAAATACTTGAATTAGACTGAATACTAATTGAAAAATACATAATTTAGTTTCCTCTTTTACTATTTTTTCTAGAATTAAACTACTCTATTTTTAAATATCATGACTTTTCTTTTAGAATACACTTATTAATAATGCATTTTTTCGGCGTCTACACTATTTTTAAGACAAAAGATGCACCAGCTGAATATAAAAAATGCTGGTATTGTTAAATGAAATTGTGATTGAATCAATTTGTATAAGTAATAATTTTAAATGATTTATCGCTTTAGCAGATAACATTTTTATTAGTGTCTTAATCTGATTTAATTCTTCATATCGTAATACACTTAAAACAATACATGAAATTAATGAATCGACAATTGTAACAACGCTGTCCAATTTGATCTTCTCTTTGAATTTCGAAATTTGGTAAATAGTTAACGATATATACACGGTGGCCAGAAAAATGCGGACAAACGCCAGGTAGAACGATTCTTTGTTCAATTCTGAGGCGATAATCTTAATCCAAAAAAGTTATACGGTCCTTCCTTACGGCATACGAGACCATCAAACATTAAGTTGTACGGCTAAAATTTAGCAAAATTCGTCAAATTTATCTATGTAAAATCACTGTGGTGAAATTTAGAAATGGAATTATCTCAAATGCATTGATGTAACTAATCGATTAATACCAATGGTTTACAAAAAAAAAAAAAAAAAAAAGCACTGTACTACTTTTTTCAATTAAGATTGTCAACTCAGAATTAAACAAAGATTTGGCCTGCGTGGCGTTTGTCCGCATTTTTCTGGCCACCGTGTATATTAATTTTGTTGTTTTAAAATTGTTTATTTTCTTTGTTTACAGTTAAGCTTTGTGTTTAATAAGATTTATAAATATTTAATTACTTTTATTTTACATTCAATTGTTTACTCATTTCTTAGAGCTAACGTAGAATAAGTTGTCCAAAATATATAAGACAACATAAATATTACATACGTGATTTTATTATAGAAAGCAAGAAAGTTTTGTTTAATGGGGACGTATGTTCTTCAAGTTTTGGTACAACACTCAATGGCGCTAAAATAATGGTCACTTCACTTTTTATTCACAGTTAAACTTTTGTAATTCGCTGCATCAAAATATATTATAAATTAGATATTCAAAGGAGTATTTGTAGTTTATATAGGCGGTGCCCAAAGCTAAAATAGTATGCATATTCAGAAATTGAAATATCTAACGGAGGACCTTTTATCGAGTCATTGTTAATTATGAATGAGTTAGGTATGTCCTATGTGAGCATGCCTAAAAGCGAAAGATCTAGAGATTTGACTCAGCTTAGGGCAAACCAACTTATTTAGAATATCAAAAATAGGAAGTGGGTCTCAGTTAGGAAATTGTCATTAGGGTACGGTGTTTACCAAAATAACATATATAAGAGAATTTTCTGGAAATGATCTAGATTAATGAAAACGAAAAAGTGTCCGAAATAGACCGCGAACCAATTGGCACAAATACCAAGATGCTGTCTTGCATTGAAGCAAATCTATTTTGCGAAAAACAGGCTTAACATGGCAAAAAATGCTTCAGTGTATCCAATTCTAAAATTGATGGAAACGATGGTTTTTCTACCGATAAAATTGAAGATTTTGCAAATAACTTAAAATATAAGGTAAAACCAAATTTGCTGACAAAGTTTTAGTTGGTTGCCCGATTTCCACTGGAGGTATTTCCTCGCCGGACTTAGCTTCTGGTCACATTGCTACATGAACTCAAAATTGGCAAAATATTCATATCACACCACTTTTACCCAAAAATGGTAATGCCTCCAATTTACTCTAGGCTAATCCAGTTGAAGAGTTTTGTGGAAAAGCGTCTAGAAAAGAATATGATGGAAATACTAAGCCAAAATAAGAAAAAGCTGAGGCGTACTATTTAAATTTCCCGAAATTGGTGTGGAACTGTCCAAGACCTAATGCAAGATATTCGCAGTAGATTACACATTATTGACAAGCATTAATCCTTTCATTTAATTTAGCTTATTAATGTTGTTATTTATGATTCCTAATTATTATATGCACATTATTTTGATTAAAATTACTTTTAAGTTCAAAAAATTAGTAAAGTAATGTGTGTTTAACCTTTAAAAATAAACGTTATGTTAAACATATAAGATAATAATTGCCAAGCAATAGAGATTTAATTAATGTAAAGTATGCCTGCAAAGCAGTGCCATTGTAACAACACTAGTCAAGGAAATCTTCTGTTTGAGATTTTAATATGGTTTGTAGACAGTTAACTATCTTTGTTATTAAGGGACCTTACGCAGATGTTTCGTTGAAACAATAGTACCGCTCGTTTCTGAAACTGTGTTATGATGTTTTAAATTTTGCCAACTTTGAGAGTGAAATGTAGGAGTAAATAATTTGAATTATAAGAAAGTACTCCCAACGAAGCCTTATTTAATCCTTTATATACAATTTAATGCAAAAATATAATAAGAAAAAAAATTTCTGCAGTTTGTTTTATTTTAACGAATACCTTATATCGGCGGAATTTACATTAGCGCGTATGGCGCCACCCCCTTACGTCCTACCTCACGGCAGTTAGTCGGCACATCTGCGAAAGCCCGCTCAACAATTTTTATATAATATTCAATTCTTCATTTATTTTTTCAAAGTTTTTGTAGAATAAGTTTCACAAAATATAATTTTTATTTCCATTTTCTAACATAAATATTACGTATTATTATGCTATTTTACAACATTATCAAGAGCAAAAGAATTCGCCAAACAATACGATATACAGGCTGTCCCAGAAATAAAAAGACGGAGTAGCAGAAATCGGAAGCAAGATTGTGTAAAAACGTACCCTCAAAATAGCAAGTCTTTATACGTGCGCAGACGGCAGAAAAAAAATAATAAAGAATTCAATTGGCCTTACGTCGACCCTGGACTAAATATTCACCTGCTATACTTTCACAATCGGTGCTTTTCAGGACCACCATATTACTTGTGTTAAAAAAAGGATGAGGAATAGATACTTCATAATAAATATCAATCTAATTTTACACCTGCTAGAAAAAAATAATTACATTCTTGATATTTACTACGATTTATTGAATATTCTACAATAATAATAATCAGCTGTTTCCGACTACAAACACATTAAAGAGCAACAACCTTCCTATTTTAAAAATAAAAACAATCTTTTATTGTCTGCAATAAAGTGCGTCGCCCATCTGGGTCAACAGCCGACTACCTAGCTGCGTTTCTAGACGCATCGGACAAAATATGTTTAAAACGAAAACGAAAAGTGTGAACACATGGATGTTAAAACTAACATCAAGCAGTAAATAATTACTGTGACGTACATATATACCTTTATACGTAAAACGTATATGTGAACACATGCATATATACATATACGTTTTACGTATAAAGGTATATATGTAAGTCACTGTAATAAAATATGTTTTATGAATGAGTTCGATTTAACGTTTTTTCCCCGTTTTATACAAATAAAAGCGTATTTTTCTATGAATGCGTGTTCCTTTCCATTTACAAATGAGCATTCTTACGTGTGCCAGGTCCGTAATGTAATTTTTTTATTTAAAAAAACAACATAGAAAATTAAATTTTTAGTTTCTTCGTTATTGCGGTATATTTGGGCCTGTTTCTGTTCGGACTTTACATACCTGCTACTCCGTCTTTTTATTTCTGGGACACCCTGTCTAATAAGTGATACATACTATTTTTCGGCGCTTATAGCAAACGTTTTGTATGTAAAATAACTCACGATATAATATAATTCAACAGTGATTTCATGGATTTTACTATAATATGTAGGTAATCCTAGGGTTATTAATACGAATTTTTCAGGTTGTGCATTCGTTATATGTCTGCATTTAGGGCGATCTTGTTACAAAAAAAGAAACTGGATCAAGTACGCGTATATTTGGATATGAAAAAAGACATTTTATTAAACTGTGAAGCAAACACGCAGGTAACGCGGGCGTTTGTGCTCTAACATATATGAAAGAAAATATTATGTCCCTAGTCACATACGATCTGAAGTCGAATATGGATTTTGCTTTCCGTTGATATCATAAAATAAAAAATGAGAACAGACTAAAAAATTGACTGCCATGAGTAGTGTTTATTGGTTTGGTGTATGCAGTTTAACACATATCCATTGCATAACTTATGTTACAATCGATAGTGTGTCAAATATAAATTAATTTTTTTTAAATATTGACTTTACTATTTTACCGATTTATGCCATAGTTGCGCTTTATTTATAGTAATGTCATTTATAGTTAATTAGACAGACCTAACGTATTTGCTCGTTCATATTTGTTTTTACTGTAGATTGTTGTTTTGTTGTCCTAACATTAATGCCCACAGGTCTAACCTACCTACTTACTATTTAATTAGAAGTATATTCATATTATTCATATGCGATGATTGGATATGCACATTGTACCACCAATTTCAATAAAACTGTTTACAAATATTTTCGGTGTAACTTATTGTTCTGAACTTAATGACGTTAATTTAAAAACATTATGTATGTGCAAATATGTGTTTTGTAAGCTATAATTTTATTTTAAAAGTTAACGTCTGTTTCTATTATTTTATCCATATGTGATGATACATATACACCCAGTACTTATATAAATCTCTATTCTGGTAATTCACAGCAACATGTCAAATAGGGCTTGATGAATCAATCATACATATTCTGCATGCTGGTCCGAGATGCATAAGAAGTTGGCTATATAACCTAATTGTATAAAGTTAAAGCCACTATGATCTTGATTATTTATTATTTTATTGTATATACTCTACTTAGAAATGTATTAAAATACCTGCATATTGTTGTATGTTATTTATTTTACTTTATATACATAGATGTCATTAATAGCAATATTATTGTAAGCGTTTATTCCGATTTCTTAACCAGATGTCTTTGAATTCACGGCTAAACTTCTAAGCTACTGAGGGCTTTACATACACTTTGTGACACTAGAATTGTAACAGGGATCCAAAATCGCAGTCGTTGAGGCAGGCTGAGTGTGATTCTCTTGGACGGGAACATTATACTCATCTGGTTGCTGCTCGCATGCATGGTTCAGGCCTTGTTTATTAATACTATAGTTATACAACTGAAGGTTAGTTCGGGTAGGTAGCCAACAGAGGGGTTGGGCAGTAGGATGTGCCCATTCATGAATTTCTCCCGCTAAATTTGTTATAGTAAAAGCAGTCTTCTCGTAGTAGTAAAGAGAAGCCAATGGGAGCTTAAAGGAAGTCCAATTATCCAATTACACCAATCGTGTTTGTTACAATTTTGTAGGCGTTTTGCTTTAGATTTAAATATCTTAAAATATTTTGAATTAAGGGATATGATAAGTCTACTGACACTAATTTTTCAAATTCCAAAAATAAGTGATGATGTGATTGTGGATGTTAAATGTTATTCTAAAATACATATTGCAAGACGATGTAACGAAGATATGTCATTTTTCCTATATATTTTATCTTATAATTGATAATGGATATTGCAGTACAAGCTGAAAAATGTTCAAAGTACTAACCTTTAATAAAATCTTTGCTTGCTTATGAATTAGTTTGTTTGTATAACTTGTTGGGTATGTACTATGTTACGTGTCACAAAATGGTTTTGTTTATGCCCTGATATATTCTAACATTCGATCTATTAACTTGCATGTCTTTGTAATTGTTCGGGTTATCTATTAAAATTCATATCGTACAAGAACTAGGGCTAACGAACGTTTATGCGCCGGTTCCGGACTTATAAACGTGTAACTCGTGATTTTCCCTGTGTCTGAGAACGATGACTAACTGTGTGTGTGTCATATTAAGGGGTACATGCGACATTTGACATTGTGTGTCTATAAATCTACGATTCTGGCCATTGTACGCTTATAAGTTACGTTACTGATTGCATTGCAAATGATTTACTTCGTATTTATACATATCTGAATTACTAGTTGCTCTCCAGAAATATTACCTACCGTTTGTGCGAGGGATAATACTAGTTCTGTATTGTTTGGTAGTTTTCCCGTCGACATTTGTATGTGAACAGGTTGCTTTCGGCCTAGTATAATGGACTGAATTGTTAGGTATTTGATCTGCTGTGTAAAGGATATCTTTATTTGTTAGCTGCCTTTCCTAGGGTCCTGCTTATTTATTTTCAACTGCTGGGTTGCGGTCAAGTTTGATGAATGCCCGCTGTTACATCGGTTATTCATTTGAGTTCTATCTTGCGGTAGCGTGGTAGAGGTACGTTTTCTTTCTGCAATGGTATGTCATTGTTGAGGGTCAAGCCCTCACGTTTTCGTGAAGTGTTTAAATATATTGCGATCTAAATTACCTGATTAGGGTTCCCAGTAGTTCATTTCAAATCTATCTATAACTTGTTTACTTGCCGCTTGGTTGTCAATTCTGTTTTAGACAACTGAAATTTAGTTACAAGGTAATATCCCTAAGTAGGATCAATAGCATGCTAGGCGTAGACAGTACGTTCACTTAGTGTTGGCGTTGCCAGAATCAATGTCGCATATTAATTTTTATCCTGTTCATTTGGGAAGTTATTTGCAAGTTAGCCTTGTCGTGGTATGTCTTTTGTGAGTGTTGATGATAATTATATTGTAATGCCAGGTTGGAATATTGTATATCAAATTAGGACATTCTGTAATGGTTAAGTCTTCCGTGTGTTGCACTACTGTCGTTCGTAATATTTGTCGGAAAGAGATACGTGAATTGATTGACGTATTAAACTCGTTCACTTTTATCGAGACCAGCTAGAAGTGCAGAAGTTTGGTGCAAGAAATGCATACGCCCTAATTTTTATTTAATCAAGGTTGATTTTTAACGCTTATGCGACTTTATATGGGGTATGTTATGAATTGAAGTACCGCTTATGGGTTTATCGATTGTGAGTTGCTAATTCAGCAATCACGTTTGGGTTTTTCTTAACGGCGTGGCCGGCTTCCATTTTGTTCTCTTGGACCTATAAGAACTTCTGAGAGTTTGTTGAGCCTTTTTAGTTCATTCTAAGGTGAGTTTCAAACAATTATATATAATTGGTTCTTTTGTTAGACGTGATCTCTAATATCTTGTGTGTTTCGTTGTATAATTTTTTTTTAGAAGGCTTTTTCTGGCAGGGGTGAACTATTTCACACCCTAAAAGCACCTTCATTAAGGCGTTGGAGTGAATTTATTTTTATTATACCGATACCTGTCTGTACCTAAGTTGTGGCTGGAGGCCCCTGAAGTCAGCTTTCCGCTTCAGCTCCAAGACATCACCTTGCCAGCCTATTTGGTGTCAGATAAGTGTGGACTTTGAAACGGTTGGTACTGCAAATTTTATCTTTGTGCCTATTAAGCACGTTATTGCTTAGAATAATTAAACCCTTCAGGAAATATATTGTTTGACGATGCAGAGTGTTACGTCAATTCGACCTTTGTTGGTCTTTCTGTGTTGCTTATAACCTTTTTCTACGAATAGTAAATTTTTGAGAGCCAGCTTCACTGCTGTTTAACCTATTTGGCTCGGTAGCATATAGAGTTTTGCTTTTACTGTTAATAGTGGCTGATTCCACGTAATTATCCTGGGATTATTATTATAATTTTATTTTATTCCTTCCTTTTTTTTGTAAAACTTTCATTTCTTTATGTAGCTTAATGAGAAGCTACGGTTTGAATTTTTAATCACCTTCAGTGAGTTAGTATCATTTACTGAGAGGTTTTATGACAGAGTTCGTAACTAGCTCAGCAATAGACTGGTGGTATTTTTTTTTTGGAGTATTCGGTTGCTCTAAGTGCTTAGAAATTTTATGTCCTGAACTTACGAGTCTATGTTGAGGGTTAAGGGCTCTGGCATTGTGTTTTGAACCTCCTCAGTCTTGATTAATACCTTCTTTCAGTTTAGCTATTGCTAATTTAATGTCATTTTGTAATGTAACTTTGAACTTTGACTTAATATTTTTGTGTATAGTAAGTCTGTCGCATTAGTTAGACGACTGTTTAGAATCGTTATGTTTACCTCTTATGGTCTGTAAAATAATGTGCGGCTTATGAAACGTTTCAACAGCTTCTGTTTAGCCTTGCATGGGCTACTGTATACACGTTGATGATTTAAAAACTTTTGCAAATTTTCATATTCATGTTTTTTTTTTAAAAAAAGATTTACTTGACACCCTCTCATAATGTTTTTTTGGTGTGTCAACATTTTGAAACTCCTGAATAAATAAAGATTATTTGAAGACTTACCGTATTTCCGACTTTAATTTCTATCGCTAGTTTTTTTTTCTGTTTTTTTTTGTGTATATGGCAAGCAGATTTTGCCTTAGGGCTATTTGTTAATAATTCAATATACAGGGTGACCCTTGGTGGCTTTCCATTGGAGGAACACGACCAGTGTAAGCTAGAGATCACAGGTAGGTCATCTATTTTGATGATTTAGTGTTTGGCGCCCATTATTTTTTTTAATTTCTCAACGTCGCTACGTCGTTGCCGGACCGACGTGACACTTACTGGTGTAACTGTGAACCGACACGCCTTCTTCGACGAGAGCTAGTTTGGCCCTGTGATTTTACATGTAACACCTCGCTATTGCGACCCCCCTGTTATGTTTTTTTTTGCTTGCTAAATTGTACCGTATCGAAGCGACGTTGTGGGCGGCGCAGCTTAATGAGTATCAGGCTGCGTAGCAACTATCCTCAACAATAATTGATGATTATTCATTCAGACTTGTATCATGGCAGTTGTTGTTACGATTCATGCCTAGATAACATAAAAATAACTAGAACCATAATAAAATAAGTAATGTCAAAGCCGAGTACATTTAAGTGTGTATCTAATTAACTTTTATGAAGTGATATACCTCACTTCAACCAGTATGAAGGCTAAAATTCTACATATATAACACAATGAAATCCATGAAGATCTCAAACAATTGCAATTAAACGTGGGTGAAAGAAAAATTAAATAGTAGAAATATAAGTAAACTAGTTTGATAATGACATGTAATGTCGAAACTGCAGTCACATAGTGATTAAAATAAAGTGAAGTTATTCAAATTTAATTGAGTGTTTTATTTTACTTATGTATATCCAGTATCATGAATCTTCACAAAGTAACAGTCGAAAGTGTTATATATTTTAAACTAGTTTTGTTTGATAACCCCAACGTAACTTCAATTATTAGGAATTACTATTATTGAAAGTAATTTTTAAAATCGCAGGTAAATATATACAAATTGAAGAAACGTCCATATACAGACAACGTGTAGGCAGTACTTACTATATTGATAATTACCAAGAATGTAAATGTATAATGAAAGTTGCTGCGACTTCCCTGATGAGATGAAGTATTGTGGGTGTAAAAGCAGGATTAATTATAACACTTCTACAGTAAGAAGGATAGTGTTTCTATTATAATAATAAATTTATTATATCAATAATAAGATATACATACAGTTTACACAATAGCACATCAAGCAAAAATGTAATGATAACGTCAACACAGGGCTAATTTATGTGATTGACATTGTAGAATGCTTCTTGAAGGAGAATGTCCTTTATTTTCTCTTTAGATACGAAAGTAGAAAGATGTCTACACATAACTTTGATTTTGTTAAATAATTACCAGTGACGTGTTGTACTGAAGTGGCTTTTGTACTATGTAATGCGGGATGTGCAGCAAATGGTGATGAGGGGTGGAGACTTCTGTAATCTCACCCCTAGTCATGAGGTGTGACAGCTTTTTCAAAACCCTCCTTAGTTGTTGCAGAATATGTGTCTAGGCTAATGGACTTATCATAAGTTCTCTGAAGAGAGGTTTGCAGCGAATAGTTTGTGAAACACAGACAATTGCTCGAACAGCCTTCTTCTGCAGGATGAACACCTTTTCTACATAGGCCTACTTACCCCATATTGGTTAAACATTGTTGATATGTGATTTGATAGTCCATAGTATGTCGTTATTCCAGTAGACTATCAGTTATAAATCTGATACGTCTAATTGCATAAGTAGCAGAAGATAAGTGTTTGACTAATTCAATTATCTGCGGCTTCCATGTTAATCGTGTGTCTAGTCTAATATCAAGGAATTTTCAATTCGTAGAATATATGTTTGATCTATGTTTACTAGTAAAATAAATTGTCTCACATTTATCCTGGTTAAGTGATAATTGATTGACTGTGAACCATTTAAATTTCTAAATTCTGAAGATACCAAAACCTTAAAATAATGTGGTGTTTATAATGCATTTTCTTTGTAAAACGTACTACATTACTGGTTTGAAAGCCTCACATAAACCAGTCAAGTTGATGAAACCATGCAAAGCAACTTAATAAATGTTGTGGTTCGGATAGCTTTTAATTACTTTTTCTTCTTTTACATAATATATCTAGTCATACCGAATATATAGAAGTAGGTGAGTATTTAATAAAAATGCTGACATTTTAATACCGTTTTCTTGTTTAGATTTATTTCTTTAAAAAACATGAATACGTTTTTTAAAAAGCCTTTTGTATGTCTTTTTTTATTATGTTATAAAAGGGTAATTGTGAGTATAATAAGGGAAAAAAATAGTAATCCTACGATTCTTCAATAAAACATTTACTTAAATCTACTTTATCACAGTTAAGCTATATAGGTTATGTTGATATGTAATTCAAGGGCAAACGATGTGAAAAGCAAATCAAACAAAATATACTCTTTATGTAAAATTTAATAGAAAATATCAAAATATATTTACATTTTTTATAAACTTCCGGATTAAATTGTGGGTGTGTCGTTGAGAATATTTCATTGGCTGAGTACTTTCATTCATTCGTATTAATCCATTTGAAAGATATCAGAGGACGACACTTTACTACATAAGAAATATTTACAGTTTTCTCTAGGTTGAATAACTATAGTATTTATAAACAAGGGTTCAGGTGTTATTAGACCTACTGTCAGACCTGAAGAATAGTAACTTTCTTATGTGATGATCTTGTGGAAAAAATATGATGTATTACCACCTTTTAACTATTCACAACGTTAATCCACATCTGTAATTTATTTCTATATATTTGGTGTCATTCTGATGTGTGTGATCCTACAACATTTTATATTCTGCAGCAGTATACGATTTGCTGTTATCGGTTTCCCAACGTATATAGCCGTTCATCTTCAAACATTTTTAGTATTATATTGCATGTTAAATATTGCTTTATTATAAATAAAATAATTATTGTTATATAAGAACATATATTTTTCCTGCTTATCACAGAAAATTATCTATGAAGTCGAAACTTCAATACTCTCACTCAAACGATTTTAAATGGCTGAATGAAGATGGTTTAAAACGAAAATAAAAAGCTATACAACGTCCAAGTTATTAGATAATATTTGGTTTGATAAAAAAGATTTAGTTTGAGAACATTGTTACTATTAATGTGGTGCTGGTAATGGTCTATATCTCTTTAGAAGTAAGTTTTAGAATCCGATTAAGGACAACATATTGCAGTGATCTTGACCCAAGTAGCAAGCTCACGTTATATTCACGTCTTTTTTTGGTGATTAATGGTCATTAAACGTCATATGACTAATAGACGACGTCATTAATATGGTCATTATTATGACTAATGCAATACGTCAAAGTTATGACGCCATGTAAACGTTTTATAAACGTCTTTAAAATCAGAGTTTACATTTTCGTAAACCATGCATAAGTTTACGTACTGGTGGTATTACATATCGTGGTTGTACAACTGTGTATTTGGTTAAAATTAATAATAAAAAAAGAAATACTTGAACTTCAGAATTTATTCTCATTAATTTGTACTAAAATATACCTAATCTTGTTATTATTTTGCCAGACATTTGGACCCTAAAATTACAATAATTATCAGGAAATTATGATTTTTAAATTATTGTTGTTTACATTTTTTTATTAACTTTTAATATATACACATTTTGGATTGCACATACGTAGGTACAAAGAAGTCACACCTCATTTTTTGTCTTTCATCACCTGACTGTGCGCCTGCGTTACCGTTATTTTACTGTGGCTTACCGCCCTTTTACACCCAGAATAACGGCGTCTCAAAACAGTTTGCTTTTAAGTACAATTTTAAGATGGTTATATTTACAAAAATGTGCACGTGAATCAAGAGACTTGTTTCTGTTATTTCGCTTCCAGGTCGTTGTGCTTCAGATAATAAGTTGTATTTTCAATTGGGTTCTACTTTGAGGTTAACCGGTAACTCTGTTTAATCCTGTGCTTCCATTATTCGGTAAGCATGATAATTATTTCACCTCTAAGTATAACTGAGGCATTTACTTACTCTTACCCTTACAGACATAATTATGGTCTTCATAGGTGTTGAGTTTCACGAAAACGATGGCGGTGGTATCGCTATCGTTAATCAGGCATGGATAACACCTCGGAAGTCAGAAGTATTTTGGCCTCCACACAAGAACAAGGAGAAATATTATAAAGCGCTAAAAAACGGAGACATTCCGGATGAAAATAAATGGCCATTGTATAAAATAACACGAACTTTTTTTTCTGTTGTCACGCTTGTTAGAGGAATATCAAACAATGTATGTCACTGCAGAAAAAAATCATATCTATTAGGCAGCGTGCATACCAATTATACAAAACAATTTATTTGTCAAACAAAATTTTTGAAGTAATGCAGCGTCCATTAAAATATATGGGAATGTTTGACCAAAATGTACACCAATCAAACTAAATGTTTGACAAACGTTTTAAACACATTTCTGGCAAATTCTTAATTAATAATGTGTTAGTAAATTTAATTGACATTAATTATAAATACCAAATGATTGTATAATTTAGTTTTTAGTTTTTTGTACATATATTTTGATCAATTTGTGTACAACAACCTAATAAATTGTCAAATTTGTGTGCATAGTGGCTTCAAATAAATTTTGTCAAACATTTTGTATAATTGGTGTGCGAGCAGCCTTAGATAAAAATCTGCACTATACAAACAAAAATTAAAAAAATAAGAACTGTAGTAAGCTGCACATAGTAGTTATTTATTTAACATGTTTATATGTGATCCCAGTATAATATAAAGATTAATGCTGACAAACTTTTATTTTCACCCTCTTTAATTTACTTTATATTCTTTATACCAATTATGTCAGTAAGACTGTAAACTGTTATATGTTGTCATGGTATTGAAATAAGAACCGCAGTGTTATAATACTTAGAAAGTGGAAATAAAAGATTATTACGAGTATTACCTGTAACACTGGGCTATTGAAAACACAATTGCTAAAAGAAAAAACATGTTTAATTCTTTTGCACAATAATAATGTACTTTTCAGATGATTATGATGAGGCTCTTAAAAAGATAAAGGAAGCCGAAGTAACGTCTGATTTACAATCATAGGTGGAAGACACATATAGAAGGTCCAAAAGGAAGCATGTTGCTAGAAAAGTTTATGATACCACTAGTGATGAAGATGATAATGTAGGAATATTTGCACGTCCACCACCAATAAAAACAGTAAAGCATTTGCATAGTAATATAATTTCTGCATTTTTTTTGTATCAAGTGATATTTTGTAGATCAAGCGTTTGCTTCAGATCACTTTGTAAATACACCAGAAACAACATATCTTAGAATCAACACACCATTATCGAGCAGCAATACTTCAGTTATCGATGGACAAGTGTTGTTGGAAAAAGAAGGTGAGCAAAATATTTTAACGTTAAAAGATAACTGACAATGTTGATTTTTTAGGCTTGGGTTTGTCACACAAGAGTATTATTAATTTGTTGCAGCAGACTAAGGAACAAAATAAACAAATTTTGCACCGCTTGAGTCAACAAGACATCATAACAAATTCTATAAGTTTTCCTGATCTTCCAGTGGAACTGCCAATTAAAAATGAAGAAGAATTAAATACCCTGGAAAATGTCCTCATCAATTGGAGGAAGGGATGCAACTTCTCTAACAAATAATATTTTAAAACGACGCCTCACTAATCAGCTGGCTTGTAACTACAGTTTTCGTGGAAAGGGAGTGAAGAAGGCATTTGCCAATTTATGCCTAAACAGGGTTGTTATCGGTAAGTGCAATTCAGCATAAAATTTCATATTTTATTAATTTATTTGCTTTAATTACACGTAGTCTTTAAAGAGACATTGAAGACCACATCAAAGTTTGGTCAAAACATTCGCCACACCGCCACAAACTTGAATGCGCCAAGGAAAGAAAATGAAGCGTCGTAGAAAAGAGGTTATTGGCCCTCGGCAGATTTATAGGAGGATTGCAGAAGCTGTGGAAAGTGAATCAAGTCGGACAGAAAGACGTACGTGCAATTCAGAAAATCTTGTTGGTAATGAAAATTAAATGTTTTCTTCCTCTAATGTTGCAAATGTTTCCACAATTTCAATTTAATTTTGTTTTATTTTTTATATTAGAATTGATGTTTTATTCCACAATAAATATTTTAAATGGTACATTTGTATTATTTTGTACGTTCATATCACGACATTGTATAACGTTCATTTAACGTTAAAGAATGACGTCATTTTACGTTTTATTAAACGTTCATTTCACGTACAAACATGACGTCAAAGAACGTCATTATGAAACGATTATTTAACGTTAAAAAATGACGTCGCTAGACTGTGACATTAGGCCGTCATACAGACGAAATCACGTCAGTTTGGGTCATTGACTGACCAAAAAAAGACGTGAATTTAACGTGAGCTTGCTACCTGGGGAGTCTGGAATTGAATTGTAAATAAGTTTTCTGCAGATCACTTTTAGATTTAATATTAATTAAATGCTATTTTATTTATTTTGTAAAAGACATGAACCAAATCAAACTATCCACCTTGTATATAAATATTTATTAAGTTAAGATTTCAGCAAATCCCAATTAAGTTAAGTAAAATAATGTAAGAATGTTATTATAAATTTTATTCAAGAAATTAATATTAGAATAAGCCTTGTACAATAGTAAATATTCATGACAAAGTGTTTTCCGTAACTTCAGCGGAAAAAGATATGGTGTCCGAGACCGTTCGATGGACAGCCCCGAAGTATATTCTCTAGATGCTATCGACAATTACGAACGGGTAATACAACAATGGCAATAAATAGTTAGTTTTTATATTGTAAATAGAGTTATAACTATTAGGTACATATTGTGTTGTAAAATAATGGCAGTGGCAATAATACACTATTTGTTACATTTACATGTTGACATGTCTTTAAAATTTTGTATATTATAATTGACGTGAACACGTCAACATCTAAATCGATATTTATTTACATTTTCAAGCGAGAGATGTATCGTTTAGCCACAAGAGGCAGTAATGTAGATACGCATTTTAAGAGGTGGAATCATAATCAGTACCGAACATGACCGTAGTTTTTGTCAAAGATAATGTTAATATAACGCGGGACATGATGATTGGAGAGCAGAGACATTGCAGGTGAAAACCGCTCTAAATAATAAACCAACATAAGGTGTTTGTATCTAAAAAGAAATAATTTGAACTCATAAGATATTAAAATCATTTATATGGACTTAGAATCTGAACTTAGAAAAATTAAAAAAAAAAAAGGGAAATTATTAAAAGGGGACAAATTTGAACTTGTAATAATTTTTAAAATATTTTTGTTAAAGGAATTTCGAATACTTTCTATTAATTGGATTTTTTTTGATAATATTAAATTTGTTGGATTTCAGTTGTTGGAAGAACCCGAATGTTTTATTCTAATATGCGATGGTCTTACACCACGCATTACGGTAAAACGTTTTGGTATTTGTAAAATTTGTGTTTTATGTAGAATAAAAGAATTATTTTATTTTCGTGTACAAATACAGTCGCTATGTTTGAGTATATGTAGGAAGGTCACAAGTATAATTTTTATTCATGGTTATTTCTTTGTAGAATATCTTATTTTGTGAAAATATTTTGTTGAAATTTTAATATGGATGAATCTAATCAACTTTATGAAGAGTTGGTGTAGTTTAATTGTGTTTTTTTTATTCAATTTGCATAAAGTGTTGAATAATTTTTGATGTGGTGGTTACGCTAGAGAAAAGAACGAGGTTGGTAATTTTATTTTAATTAATGAATACATTTGTTATAATTTTTCTTTTTGTTGTGTGCTTGTGCATCGAGGTTTGACGTGTAGGGGAATTTTAGTCAGGGTTGTGTACAACGAGTCAAGCGATTAATTAACTGGTGGTATGGAGCCTTGATTAAACCTAGAGACACGAATTTGTTTTTGGTGATACTGCTTGGGAGCGAGAAAAGGCGTTGGGCAGTATTAATCAGAACAGAGTCAATACCTTGAAACACATTTAAGCATTTCAATTAAATTTTAAATATATATGTATTAAGGGGTGGACACGTTGTTGTGTATGTTAGGGGTGTGTCCAACGAGTCAAAAGACGAACTCGTAGAACGGAAGCCTGGTGTACCAATCTGCGTGAATTTGTTTTTGGTGATACTGTTTGGGAGCGAGAAAAGGCGCTGGGCAGTAATAATCAGAACAGAGTCATTATCTTATAATTGTGTATATAATTATAACCGGTGGGAGTATATTTCTTTTCTGGTATTTGTTATTTATCCAGTATAAGTCACGACATTCAATTAAATTTTGATTTGTTGATTGCATTGGTTTAATTAATTGTAAACAGACCCAATACAAGTGTGTTTGATAGAATGCTTTAATTTGTTCTATATTATTATTATTATTATTACTATTTTTGTATCAGAATCTAGTATTATTATTTTTATCATAACATGCAATGTTTTATTTTTGAATATCAAAATTTATTTTCCTTTATTGGCAAATATGTCTGTAATTATTTTTAAGTATATTTAATAAATTATGTTATAAGATATTTCTGTATTTTATTTACTTTATCTGACCTGGAGAGAACTTAAGAGCATTAACTTTGCAGAAAGAAAACTTTTTTTCTGTCCCTGAGAATAAATATAATTAAATTAACCGTAAGCTGAGCTAGTGCAGTGCGAAATTGCCTAACCTACTTATTTGCAGAAATTATAAAATCCTGGACTAGCATAAGGCCTAGTACTGGGATATATGCTTGATTCTTTCTGAATTTGAAAATAAAGAATTTTAATAATCTCACTTAATTATTAACTGACAAGAGTCACATCAATATGTATTATTAACGATTTTATTTACTAGGTCAAAGTCATAGGTTAATTAATAAGATTAATTTTTAATAAAATAAGGATGGAGTTATTAATAATTTGAAAGTTTTTAATCTTCATGACGACAATGTATACCAATTCTTCTTCTCATTTAATATAAATTCCAAACAAACAAATTCTTTAATATAATTGCTTCTGGAATTAGGTACAGTTAATTTAAAAGATAATAAACTAATATTAGAGTAAAATAATATTATCACAAATAGTTAAGTATCCATTGTTTTACACATAAAACGCAAAAGAAATGTTGCAGAAAAAACCTGACACAATATAATGTCGTGGTCATGGTTGTGTTTTATATAACTATAAATGCTTCTTCTTCTTGCTGCTAGTAAAAACAATTAATTTTTTTTGTTTCGCCTTAACATCGAGCTATTGTTCACTGTCTATAAATCTAGCGGAAAATCTTATAATGTACCTAATTGTTTCTGATTCACCAATAAAATAAGAAGTTTAAAATTGCCAATAAAAAACAGGAAATGATTTATTAGAAACTAATGAGATAAAATTTTACCGGGGTTTGTTATTTGCTATACAGTCATTCTCAGAATAGTATCCTTGAAAGAAGTTTCTAGTTTGTCCCAACTTATGCGAATTGAAATGTTTGTCCAAATAAGAAATTAATTGACATACATACAAAATATATTTTTAATTATTTTGTACGATATGAGCTATAGTGCAAAATTACTTATATAAAATACTTTGCGATATGGTATGAGCAAATATTTAAATTAATAGAATAACATTTTTCTACTCACATATTCAAAACTCGTTTTATTAAATACTCGCTCCGCTACCCTTTGCTCGTCATTAATAAAACTGGTGACTAAAGTAAAGTTTATAAAACTTGATACATAATATACTATTACTCTATGCGCAGTCCATATGAACGCAATATTAATTGACAGCTACAGACATTCTTGTTTATTTTATAGCCTATCAGCAGAATTTACTTTAGTTTTGTAAATTTAATTTAGATCAGTTCTGTGCAAAATTAACTTTAAATAAAAAAGTTTAAATAATTTCTTTTAATTAAAATTTAAATAAAAACGTCACTAATAAATTATGTTGATAACAAACATAAAAGTGAAATAAATAATCGATCTTTATCATTTAAATACAACTTATTTCATAGCTGAGTAATTATAAATTTTCCATCAATCATTTTCCACAAAAAGCAATTGCATTTAGAAGCAGTGGTGCACAAAACGTATTATAATTTCATATTTTTTGGGTTAATGTTAAGATGTCTGTTCTATGAAACAGTACTAGAGAAGCAGTGCGTGTAAGTAATAATCAATTTTCAATGGTCGCCTATGGCCATTTGTGTTGTAGCTAGTATATCATATTTATTGAAGCAAGTGCAGTTACGAGGGCGGTCTGACAAGTTTCCGACCTAACAAGACACAAGGCATTTTTTGTCTCCTTATAGGTGTACAGACTTCTCCTAAGCATGCTCCCATCTCTTCAACCCGACCAAATAGTACTCAGCGTCTGTCTCTACAAAATAACTGTTTACGAAATCTCTGTCCTCGATCTGGTGAGTCAGGAGTGAACGTTAAGCAGTTCAAACTATAATTCGTGGATTTTCGCCATGGTAACCTCTGAGATGTGAGACGGGGCGTGGTTTTGGTGTAACAATTTTTGGTTCTGCAAATGTGGCCGTGTTTCAGCAATTTCTGTCTTTAGCTTGTCAAGTAATGATGCCAAGTATGCTTCTGTAATGGTTTTTTCTTTTTAAAGATAATCGATTATGACTATCATAAAAAAGAGTCGCCATCACTCTCCCAGGCGGTTTTTGCGTTTTTTCTTTTGGGCATATAATAGTGTATTCAAGTTTTATCTACAGTAATTAATAGGTGTCAAAACTCTGATTTATTGCGCCTAAACTGCGCCAACTAGAACTGTTCATTCGAACACGTTTATGATCTAACGTGAGCAAGCGCGGCACACAACGCGCGGACTGCTTTCTCTTGCTTAAATCTTGATTCAATCTGTGACAAACACGTTATTTGGACATATTCATAACCACTGCTATCTCTCTCACTTTAATTCGGCGGTCGTTTAGCACTATTTGGTGAATTTTAGCGATGTTATCGTCAGTGTTTACAGGTTTTGGACGGGACATCCAAAACTTGTTCGGGACGAACGCTCATTGTCTCCCAAGCTTGTACGGCCACGTTTAAATTCTGCTGCCCAAAATTTCAATGTGGTAAATGATGGAGCAGAGCTCCAGTATACAGCGTCCAACTTATCTTTAATTTAAGTTGGTGTATTGCTTTTCAAAGACAAATATTAAATGAAGGCTCGATACTCGATACTGCGCGTCCAAAATGACTGACATTTTGGTGAGTACCTGTCAATAAATGCGCAACCATATTACCCAGCTTTTATTGACGAGTGGTGTTATTTTATGTTTGAGTCGGAAATATTTCAGATCACCCTCATAAATAACATTGATTAATATTTCCTTTTTATCGAATAAGGAGTATTAGCAATTATCCTTCATGATAACGCCATTACTTGTAAAAATATTAATATTTGTCAATTAACTTATCATAATTTTTTATAATACGGTACTCTTGCACTATTGCATGTTGCAGTGAAGTATAAAACATGATGATTTGCCATTTGGATTAGATGGAATTACCATCGAGGAAATTCAAGAAAAATTAGAGAATTTAGATAACTTTGAAGTGATTCCATCCAACCCAAAATTCAAAGTGTCATTGGACGAAGAAGTAAATGTAGACGAACAGACTCCTTCACCTCCAGTTCTTAAGGATTCAGAAGAGTATTTTAATCAGATATTCCTTAATCAAAAACCACATCAGATGCCGACATTACATTATTGGTCAAAAATTTATAAGATCCAACCCCTCGTAAGCTATTTGACTTTTTTTTATTTGAATAACATGCTCCAGAATGTGGTCTTCTAGACTAATTTATACTCACAGTAGAAATTTAGCAAACAAAAGCCTACGGATCTAAATGAAATTCAAACTCTTTTTTTGGAAAAATCTTCTTAGGAAAGTGAAGCGACTGCCTAGTTATTGCGACTATTGGAGTCTTGTACCTGATTTTCAGAATAGTTATGTCAGCTCGTTATTATCTGTGAAACGTTTTATCTGGCAGCTCTCCCATTTGAACAGAAATGTTGATGTAATAATGCGCAAAAGAGGAAATCCTGGGTTTAATAAATTATATAAACATTACGCGTTGCTTTATTCATTATGTAGAAATTTTAAAGAATGCACGAAACCGGATTACGAAATGTCTATCTATGAATCAATGATAAAATTTTGAAGATAGAAGCTATATGAAATATTACTTACCGAAATATATATATATATATATATATATATATATATATATATATATATATATATAATGCTCGACGAAATTCAGTTTTTTAACTGATGACGTATATCACTATGTATGTAGCTTACTACCGCAATGGTAGAATTAGGGTTTAGGTAATTTTGTAAATAAAACTCGTATTTTCGGCTTTGTGACGTTTCGGTCCTCCTTCAGAACCTTCATCAGACATTTGCCGATGGCCTATGTATTTGTTCTAATACTTGCATCTTAATTTTATGACACTTTAAAATTTAACATTAACAAATATCAATTAAAAAGTTGTTACGGCACATTTAAAATTAAAGTTCTCAAGAATTATGTACTTAAGAATTACTATCTTGAAAGAAATTCTGAATGTAAAGTCTAGAGTCCCTCCTATACTTCTTTCATAGTCTCATGCACTCGCATGTTTGTCTCCATCGGCAAGAAAAACTTTTCGTCCGAAACACACAAAACAAGGAAAACAAAAAAGGGAATATCGTTTTATTTCTTACTGTTATTCTATGTATTTATGTACTCATATTGATAAATTTTGTATTTAACTTTATTATTTTCAAATATAATTATGAGGGAAAACACAAATCAAGAAATCACTGTGTTATGCCAATTTTAATTGTATTTTCCTCGCTAATTGTGGCAAAAACGCTCCATATATATTACTGAAATTCTGTGAGTCCGACTTACAATTTATACCGTGCGTTAGGGTTTTGATGGTCAGTGTTTCTAAGAAAGTTCTTCGAGTGTAGTTGGGTTCTTTGAAAATAATTCTTGTGTTATCAAAATCCGCTGTATGGTTTGTGGTAGATATATGACGTGCCAAAGCACAACCCTGCGGCTTCACTCTGACGTCACTGATGTGTTGGGTGATTCTATTTTTTAGTCTTTGTTTCGTTTGTCCCACATATATTTCATGGCAACTACATTCCACCGCATATACCACATTGTTCCTCATTTGTGTGGGTATGTTGTACTTCAGATTGGTGTACACCTTTGAGTTTGAAAAGGCCGTTGTGTACGCTATGGAACATATGTTTTGAAAAAGCATTTTGAGTTTGTTTGTCAGGTTTGGAATGTACGGTAGTTTTCCGTACTTTGGAGTAGTGTTGCTCCTGTCATTACCGTTTAAATCTTGTTCCCTTTTTGTTAAAGTTTCGTTGTTGATGTCTGTGTTGTATGAAGAGAATAGTAGTTTATTCACAACATTCTTTGGGTAGTTATTGTATACTAGTATTTCTTTCAGTTTGTGTAAGTCTTCCTGGAGATGATCAGGATGTGATATTTTACTAATTCTATGTTTGAGTGCTTTTATTAAGTTTATCTTGTATTTCTTTGGGCAATTTGAGTGGTAATTCAATAACCTGTTGGAATTAGATGGTTTACGATACCATCTTAGTTTGAGGGTGTTGTTTGTCCTCGTAATCATAGTGTCTAGAAACGGGATTGAATTATTTTGCTCTATCTCAACCGTGAATTTTAGTTTATCATTGTATGAATTGAAGATTTGAAGGCTGTAGTCTATTTTATTGTTTGGGATGCAGCAAATCAAATCATCCACATATTGCCATAAAAAATGAAACGGGAAATCTGTTTTTGTTATTACATGTTATGTTTACAATTGCGGATTTGATAATGAATACCATAATAAAACATGTAATAACAAAAACAGATTTCCCGTTTCATTTTTTATGGCAATATGTGGATGATTTGATTTGCTGCATCCCAAACAATAAAATAGACTACACCCTTCAAATCTTCAATTCATACAATGATAAACTAAAATTCACGGTTGAGATAGAGCAAAATAATTCAATCCCGTTTCTAGACACTATGATTACGAGGACAAACAACACCCTCAAACTAAGATGGTATCGTAAACCATCTAATTCCAACAGGTTATTGAATTACCACTCAAATTGCCCAAAGAAATACAAGATACATCACAGTTCCACAAAACTAAAGGTCTTTAGTTGATAAGATCCAAGCAACAGCCTCTGAATTTACTTATGGAAGTCCGTGTATCAAAATTCAAACCTAGCTAGAGGACATTCTTCAACAATATGTATAACTGTTTCAATCTTAGCTCCACAATCACAAGCTGGAAATAATCGATTGAAACGACCTACATACTTTGGATATTAGCTAACAACAATGAATATTGTCAAAAATTTGAAATTTATACTGGCGAGACTCCAGATTCAAAAAAAAAATAGTTGGGCCCTGAGTTGTGGAACACTTGCTAAGGGGGCTGGAAAATAAAGACCAAGTCGAACTTTTGGAAGATCTAATAAAAGAAAATATTTATGCTTACGACATTGAGAGTGTTAACCTAACAAACTTGCCCACATTCAGAGGTGACAAACAACTAAAAAGAGGTATTTTGAGACATATATTAGTGACTCGGAGATGGTGTGGCTATGAAATGGCGTGATAAGCGCAGTGTTTATTTACTGTCAAACTTGCGTGATGCATTGGCAACTGCAGAAGTAGCCAGAGAAAATAAAGATAATAATTTGATCAAAATATAAATATCTACAAAGCTGATAGTAAGTCACATCAATGATGGCCTGGGATATTCTTCTATTTTCTTAAGGCGTCTGCGTAAATACTTATGTGCCTTATGAATAACTAGAATAACCAAAGATGAGCAAGAAAGATTTGAGAAGAAAAATATCAGAGGGATTAGAGCCTAACAAGTTGTTAACTACATACAACTATAGCTAAGAAAAAAGTAAAACCTTATGTTCTTGGCAAAATTTAGTTGACAGACAGAGCCCATTAACCCATGAGGGGCACCCGATGTCGCTGTGGCAGATGTAGCACCTCATTAAGGCAATTATGCACTGAGTGTATATGTTATGTCTACAGAGTTGTGCTTGGGAAAAAGTAAAAACTGCTTCAACGATTATCACAATGGTTGGTAATATTTGGCGCAGTGGTACTTAAATTTACCACGTCATAACTTTTATTTTGAATAATATTATTATATTGTATTAACTTTTTTTTTAAAATACAGTGTTATAGCGACAAATACTTTTACATTATAATAAGGAATATCTGAAAGAATTACAGGCAAGCACCGCTGAAAAATGTGTTACTTCAGTTAATAAATTATTATTATTATCAAAGCTACTTTGTGTGATATTTTTTAAATGTTATAATAGAAAATAGATATTTATACTAAAATTAATCAAAACGTAATTATATAAGTTGAGAAAGAAAATTAAGTCGTAGATATCGAAAAATATTGCAATATGAGTAGCTAGAGTGAAAGGAAAGTCTTAGCAGTCCGAGCATCGATGCAGTCCTCCGATAAGGAAAACCAAGACGTTTTCTTCGGCTGGAAAGGTAGTGATAATAATATTTTAGGATTCAAAGGGAATACTTGCATGACTATCTCGCAAAGGGCCAAACCATCAACGGGACATATTATGCTGCTCTTATGGATAAAGTCGAGTTGCCACTACCAAATACACATTTGCTATAGCGCAATTAAACTGCTTTTCCTTTATTACAATGGGCCAATGAAATAGTTCGAGAAAACTGGAGGAATTATGATTCCAGTTTGTCCTTTTTTACGTAACATAGCCCTTTTAAGCTTCCAATTATTCTCAAAAATCCTGCTCTTTTGAAAATTCAATACACAAGAGAAAGTTATTCCCGAAGTAGTGCAGTAATATGAAGAACTTGCTGCTGATGATTTTAAAACTGGATACTTAATGGTACTCCAGCACGGTTGGGAAAAATGTATTAATGTTTAAGGGAAATATGTTGAAAAACAAAAGAGTTGTAGTCCTAGCGTTTCGTTTTATGTCTAAATTTTCATCAAATCACCTTTGTATATATGCATATTTTTATTAAACATATATTTCCCACACAATTCGTAGTATCATATTCAGTACTACTTGCAATATTATTAAAAAATTATTAATAAATTCATTATTGTCACCAGTACCGTTGAATAATAATATTTGCTTATTCAAATTTATGTTTACCTAGACTCATTTTTAGTAGATTAGGTTAGTTAATGTTACTGGCACTTGTTGTTTATTTGGATCTTAAAACTACTCGTGTTTGCGCTACTATAGTGACATCAAAATTCCGATAATCCAAACTTTTACAGTTGACATGTGTTACCTTAATTTTACGTCATTACATAATTGAATCATATTAATCAAATCAACATTTGTTATTCTTTAATTTCACGATATGCGCAACAGTGAACATTCTTTGCTTTTAAAAGTCTTAAAATCTCTATCTATTCGGATAATAGCAGCAAAACATGTGACTTCTTGCCAAGGCAAGTTTTTGAATCTATTTTGTAATGATATGAAATAGTATTTAAGAAGTTCATTTCTATATCTAAAATAAAGAAGATTGTGTGCGTCTAAATGTTTATTCAATAACAGTCAATTTTAAATTATAAATAATTAAAAAATCAATTTTGAGATTATAATTAGTCCCAGCCACCATGACCCAAACCTAAACCTCCTCCAATTCCAATTCCTCTACCGAGTCCAATTCCACCACCAAGTCCTCCTCCAAGTCCTCCTCCAAGTCCACCTCCAAGCCCTCCACCAAGTCCTCCAAGCCCTCCTCCAAGTCCTCCAATTCCTCTTCCTCCCCAGCCACCACCATGTGCAACAACTACTGGAACTGTATGGTAGGCACGAAGGTTAGTGTTAATTGTAGAAACTGCACCATACGCAACAGCAAGGAAAAGGCAGAATATGAACTGAAATGAAAAAATATATACTATGAAATATCAAGACTTGTTCACAATGCCTTTTAAGCGATTATTTTCAATCTTTTAATATCCTAAAAAAACATAGCATTATGTAATAGTTACACTGGTATTCACATATCTTTATTTGTCACCTGCTTCTCAGTTTCACAATTACATTTTCCTTAATACGAAATTTTGAAAAATTCTACCCCGTCTTTAGTAATATCACTCCACTATTGAGAAACACAATTTTGTAACTTACCAATTTGAGCATCTTGGATTGCAGGTTTGACTGTTTCGTACTTGTTTGTTAGATAATCAAAAGACTGGTTTGATATGACTTTGTAGAAGTGTTGTAGTGATTTTATAGGTCCAACCCCACTGTCTCCCTTAGGCAAAAACGAAAAATTAACCCTTTCCAAAATGCAAATCGAGTAAATGTTGTCACGATAATGTCAATGTTAATAAAAGTAAAGACATACTAAAATTTTAGCAGTAAACAGAAATAAAAAGAATGCACCACACTATTTGTGCCATGAATTATTTATACATATTAATTGAAAACTGATAAAGCAAAATATGACTGTTCACCTAGATACATATTGGAACAAGTTGACCAGACTTAGTTTTTATCTGCTCAATGTATGTATGCATTTTAATGTTAAGTATGTATATTTCGTATGGTATAACGTATAGTTTAGAAGAAGTGAACTTGTTATATATGGTAATCTTGCAATTACCGTGTATAGACAAAAATGAAGAACTAAATGTTATTTGCGAAGGTAAGATTTTTCATTTTATTCATGAATGAGTTTGATACTATCTATGTAAGTAGGTCAATTATTGCGTATGGCAAAATTAATACAAATACCGGATAATGGTTCTTATACATTAGTCATTTCCACAGATACATAGTAAGTATTTTATATGAATATTATAATAATATACATCTATAGGTATATAATTAGGGTAATATTCATAAATTTGAATTTATTGTGTCTGCAATCGAAATAACTTGCTTTGTGTTCACTAAGTTTATAAAAATCTTAAATTTAACGCATATTAGCTCATTAGTTCCGTAATGAACATTGAACAGCCCCCAGCTAAGTTGGGCTGCAGGATACTCTTGTATTATTTTATAATATAAGAAATGTAAATTTGAGAATATATACCTATATTAGGAAAGATTTCAATTTAATTTTTAATTGTAATAAGCCTGATTTTTTTTGTTGGAAGAATATATAATTTTGTTTTTATTCATATATTATCTTTATCAAAGTAGTTTCCTTGGGCAGCTATACCGGGTAGTGCAATAGTGTGTCGGCGGAGTTTAGTATGAAAACTAATAACGCTGTAGCATTGAGACTTTATGTACAGCAGACCGATTTTCATGTGGCCGGTTAGAAGTACCGCCCTCGAGATGCGCACGAAATTCATAGGTAGGGGAACCCCTGGCATTCAGTGTTTTACATCGTTTTAAGCGATAAACACAGTAGTGCAGTGCAGTATTAAGGTAGTGAGTAATGGAGTTTAAAAGTAAATTAAATAAATGTGTTTTACACAGTCAAACTCGTGAAGTGATCTCAAATGTATTTAGATATATGCAAGAAGGAAAAACTTCAGGGGTACTCAAAATTCCACTGGATCAGTTATATGAACGCGTTATTGCCGCAACGGGCGTTTCTGAGAGAAGTATTAGACGGATTGTTAAAGAAAAAAGTGAAATAAACGCAGGTGCCAGTTCATCTTTTACATCGCCAAAGAAAAATAAAAAAAAAACAAACCCAAAACCGACTTAGACGATGCAGATAAAGGTGTGCTGCGTAGAACAATTTTAAATACCTTTACTGTTGACAAAATTTTGCCTACAATGCCAAACATTCTAAGAAAATTTAAAGAAACAGGACACACTGGAGGAATAGATTCTCTTCGGAAAGTAGTAAAAGATATCGGCTTTCGTTGGAGAAAAACAAAAACCAACAGAAAGTTGTTAATGGAAAAGCACGACATTCGTCAGTTAAGAGTGTCTTATTTGCGTACCATTCAAAGCTACAGAAATGAAAAAAGACCGATTATATATATGGATGAAACTTACATCCACAGTTCTCACACCGTGGCTACTTGTTGGAGTGTTAATTCCAATGAAGGATTAGCAAGGCCTATATCAAAAGGTCTAAGACTAATTATTGTTCATGCTGGCTGCGATACGGGATTCATTCCGAATGCTAAATTGATTTTTAAGTCTAATACCACCACGGGAGATTATTTATCATCACGAGATGAATTATGAAAATTACAAAAAATGGTTGTTAGAAAAATTAATTTCAAACCTGCCTCCAAAGTCTGTCCTAGTAATTGATAATGCTCCTTATCATAATGTCTAAAAAGATAAACCATCGAATTCTAATAGCAGGAAATCAGTTATGATAGACTGGTTAAGGTCTAAAAATATTTACTTCGACAATAACATGCTCAAGCCCGATTTATATAATATTATTAAAGTACATAAGCCAACATTTAAAACGTTCGAGATAGATGAAATGTTAACACAACGTGGCCATAGTGTTTTGCGATTACCGCCATACCACCCAGATTTAAATCCGATTGAGTTAGTATGGGCATCTCTTAAACAATATGTGGCACAAAAAAATGTATCATTCACTATTAGATATGTTCAACAGTTATGTGATAACTTTTTTGATGAATTTAGTGCTGCTGAATGGAATAAATATTGTGACCACGCGATAAAGTGGGAGCAAAAGTTTTTGGAAGCGGAACCTCTCATAGACGAAGTTACAGACCAGTTCATTATTAATTTGGGTTGAATCGGAGAGCGAAGAGGAAGTCAGTGATAGTGATTCTGCATAACTTTTTATATAATTATATGTATAATTTACCGT
Organism: Amphimallon solstitiale; assembly: GCA_963170755.1. Classification (NCBI taxonomy): domain Eukaryota; kingdom Metazoa; phylum Arthropoda; class Insecta; order Coleoptera; family Scarabaeidae; genus Amphimallon; species Amphimallon solstitiale. Next base: position 84,519,074 of record OY720675.1, read on the forward strand.
AATTTTTTTTGAAACTTAGTTATTGTTCATTATTGTTTTCTCCTATAATTATTTTTGAGTATTTATGTATTATTTCTTATTGTAATTATTATTTTCATTGTTATTTTCAATAATATTAGTATTAATAATATTCTTTTCTCCACGACTATTAAATAATGTTATTACAACACTCGCCTACGCTCGTTGAAGAATATACTGTTCTTTTGTACATATAGAAAGTTTACAATGTGATTATAATGAGAAAGAGATTAGCATAAACATTATTTGGCAATAATTCAGTTAATTATCCAAATTAGTTTTACTTAATCCTAAGCCTTTCTACCGTTAAGTGTAGCTAACAATCTTATTCAGTCATCCCCTTAATGTGATGTTAGTACGCTATTAGCTAGTAGGTAAGGTAAGACATTTTAATTAAACATGTTACATGAAACTATGCGTTTTATTTTACTTCTATTTGCCCTAATTTAGTGAATAACAAACCATTATAAACATGTTCAACAATGTGATTTTCTGAATTTATCCCTTACTATGTCCCAATGCACGACTTGCACAAAGAGTTTGCATTTCATTTTTCCGAATACTGTTTCTATCTAACACTGACCCTTACTTGACGCACGTACAAATTCTCCCACCGGCCACATGAAAATTGGTCTGCTGTACGTATATAGTATGCGACTGTGCATTTTCTAATTTTATTTGCAAATATACAGATTGTTCCAAATTTTCGTAACCACCTTCAACTTTTTAATTTAAAATACATTGCAATACTTTCTAGATATTATAATGATAGCCATTCAAATTATCTTTGCAATGATATATGGATATGTGCACTTCAGACTGTTAGTTTTGATTTTATTGATAATTTTGTTAAAATCTCGACAGTTGCAGCATCTAACATTTTAAGCTGTAGTCTGAAAATGGGTAGAATGCCTCACGTAACTCTTGTGTTAGAAATTTATGGACTAACACGTTATTTGTTTTGAGGTTCGACAAAGTGAATAAATATACAGGGTGTTAAATATGTCGTGTCTAAGTTATCGATCTTCATTGGCTATTTTCTCGTTTGTTTTTAAATCTTACCTATAATATTTTTATAAGTCAGCATATTCCTTGTAAAATTGCATTTAAAATGGTACCAATAACGTAGTACTTATTTCTAGTATTTTCAAAGTTATAAGGGAATACTTGCATGACTATCTCGCAAAGGGCCAAACTATCAACAAGACATATTATGCTGCTCTTATGGATAAAGTCGAGTTGCCACTACCAAATACACATTTGCAATAGCGCAATTAAACTGCTATTCCTTTATTACAATAGGCCAATGAAATAGTTCGAGAAAACTGGAGGAATTATGATTCCAGATTGTCGTTTTTACGCAATATAGCCCTTTTGAGCTTCCAATTATTCTCAAAACTCCTGCTCTTTTGAAAATTGAATACAGAAGAGAAAGTTATTCTCGAAGTAGTGCAGTAATATGAAGAACTTGCTGCTGATGATCATAAAACGGGATGCCTAATGGTACTCCAGCACGTTTGGGAAAAATGTATTAAGGTGCATGCACACTGAGGCGAGGCGAAGCGAAGCGAAGCGCATTTATTACTCCTGTTAAAAATGCACGTAATCAAATGGGTGCCCGCACACTGGAGCGTCGCGTGCCGAAGCAAAGCTTACGTATATTTCTATAGGCGTAATAAATGCGCTTCTCTTCGCTTCGCTTCGCCTCGCCTCAGTGTGCGTGCACCTTTAATGTTAAAGGGAAATATGTAGAAAAACGAAAGAGTTGTAGTCCTAGCGTTTCGTTTAATGTCTAAATTTTCGTCAAATTACCTTTGTATGTATGCATATCTTTATTCAGCATATATTTCCCACATAGTCCGTAGTATCATATTCAGTACTACTTCATATATTATTAAAAATTATTAATAAATTCATTATTGTCACCAGTAATGTTGAATAATAATATTTACTTATTCAAATTCATGTTTACATAGACTCATTTTTAGTAGATTAAGTTATTTAATGTTACTGGAACTTGTTGTTTATTTGGCTCTTAAAACTACTCGTGTTTGCGCTGCTATAGTGACATCAAAATTCCGATAATCCAAACTTTTATAGTAGACATGCGTTACCTTAATTTTACGTCATTACATAATTAATTCATATTAATCAAATCAACATAATTCTTTAATTTCACGATATGCGCAACAATGAATATTCTTTGTTTTAAAAAGTCTTAAAATCTCTATCTATTCCGATAATAGCAGCAAAACATGTGACTTCTTGCCAAGGCAAATTTTTGAAGTCTATTTTGTAACGATATGAAAAAGTATTCAAGAAGCTCATTTCTATATCTAAAATAAAGAAGATTGTGTGCGTCTAAATGTTTATTCAATAACAGTCAATTTTAAATTATAAATAATTAAAAAATCAATTTTGAGATTATAATCAGTCCCAGCCACCATGGCCCAAACCTAAACCTCCTCCAATTCCAATTCCTCTACCGAGTCCAATTCCACCACCAAGTCCACCCCCAAGTCCTCCTCCAAGTCCACCTCCAAGCCCTCCTCCAAGTCCTCCTAGCCCTCCTCCAAGTCCTCCAAGTCCTCCAAGCCCTCCTCCAAGTCCTCCAATTCCTCTTCCTCCCCAGCCACCACCATGTGCAACAACTACTGGAACTGTATGGTAGGCACGAAGGTTAGTGTTAATTGTAGAAACTGCACCATACGCAACAGCAAGGAAAAGGCAGAATACGAACTGAAATGAAAAAATATATACTATAAAATATCAAAACTTGTTCATAATGCCTTTTAAGCGATTATTTTTAATGTTTTACTATACTAAAAAACATAGCATTATGGAATAGTTACATATCTTTATTTGTCATCTGCATCTCAGTTTCACAATTACATTTTCTTTAATGCGTAATTTTAAAAAATTCTAGCCCGTCTTTATTAAGGCGATGATAGCACCCGACTGTCTGCCTCATGTTGGAAAAGTCAGTAAAGTTCTGAGTGAGACGCAGCGAGTGCAAATAATGCGGTGCGGTACAGTCGGACGAGAAAGGATTCCCTAGATCGTCCCAACTGCGCGCGACGTTCCATGTAACGCTACAGGGATATGGACTTTGAGCGTGCCGGTGACGTAGCGTCACATTCCAGCGTGATGCGGTTTCTCGACCGACACCCCATCCCAACATCCCAAAATTGTCTAACGTGCCCAAAGAAGTTTCACTTGAAAAACATTACAAACACTTTTTGTTATTGACTGAGAAGGTGAACTGTATAATGAAAAAGCTCGGGAACAATTTTATATAAATACCTATGTATGGTAAAATTAATTACTTAATTAATTAATTGCGACCTATATAATAAATTTATTTCACCAGCAGTTTGTTTAAATGCAAAAATACTAGGTAAACCTTTTTTAATTGTAACATTAGTTTCCTCTTTGCAGCACTATTTTGCAATAACCAAATTGAATACGATAAGGACTGTGGTTTTAAATTTTGATAATCAAGTCAAATTAGATATATTTAAATTAATTTTCTTTTCTGGAATAATGACAATGAAACATATTTTGTATCTTTGAAATTTTTAAACATACGCTTGCTTTTTCTGTTTTTATACAGGGTGATTCAGAACTTATGTGGAAAAAATTAGGGGATGTACTACATACGTCTACAAATATGATACCGCAAAGAAATTAATATGTACGCACTCTTTAAATTAATAAATAGTACAGTGCCTTCATAAATGATTACAAGCCACGTGACCAGGACTGTGATTCTCGAAGAGAAACTCGTATGCGAATAGATTTCTTCTTGTCTCTCTCAATTGCCGTAGTGAGGAAAAGGATATTCGCATATGAATTGCTCCGAGATTGATTCGAGAATTTCGACCCTGATCACGTGGCTTGTAATCAGTTATGAAGGCACTGTACTAATAAGTACTTGCACGCCATTGATATCTGATCCACTTTAAATTTTGCGTCAGGCAGACTGACGATGCTACCATGTTAAACTACATTGTTTTTACATTTTTTTTATCGAATGTTCGGACAGAAATGTATGACACGTTGTCAAACAACTGTTGTCCATCTAAGCGGTACGTTGTAACGGTATAATTTTACAGGTAAACATTAATTACGAAAAATCTATAAGACTTTTATTATAGTTTTTTCGGTGCATTCGACTGAATTTTTAAGAATGCATATATTCCTAAAATCTTTTAGATAAGTTCTGAATCACCCTGTATAGAATAACGAAAGAGTACAGTTAGAATATTCATCTTCAAGAAATCTAGTATAGTAGTTGGAAATTTGCAGATAAAAAACTTGAGGATGTTTGGAAAAAAATATATGGCGTATTAAAAATGAAACGACTCGTTATAAGATTATTAAACATTATTATTTAAAAAATTATAATTTGTTTTTAATTATTTCTGGTACGAGAGCAGTTGAGAAAAATGATGTTAATTTTGGCTTCATTTTATTTTTCCAAAAGTTGTCGTCTTTAGAAATCATCTCTATATGTAAAGGGCCTGCAGGTGACCACACGATAAAGTAGCAACACTCCTTTTCAGAGATATGTAGTTGCCCTTGAATTTGAAAATAATAATTATGGTTCACCTTCAACCGAATTTTTCCATCCTTATCGATCGTCATAAAGTTTATTTTTTTTTCGGCAATTCCTTGTTCGAGAGATATATTTTTTAGTGTTTCGGGGCATTTTACTTCTATGATCGAATCGTCGTCAACAACCAGCCCATCAGGACTTGCTCCAAGAAAATATTCGTCATCTCGTCCTATGAATAATCCACACTCTGTTACAGTTAATCCAGTGAGTTCCTGGAAGTCTTGAATTGCGATCATTTCATGTTCTTGTCCATATTTAGTGGCAGTGTTGCCGATAAATTTATTATATAAGAGGTTTTTAACTGTAGCATCAGGTTTAGTAGTTGCCTTCAGTTTGCATATTCGCCCAAAATTGGACGCAGTTATTCTGAAGGTTCTCTCCTGATGCCACAAGGGATTGGAACTTTGACCTCTGGTATTTTGCTCAATGTGAAGAATTTCTTCTGCTGTTTTTTTTAGTATATTTTCTAACTTGTCTTTTCTAGATTTTAATTCTTCGTCAGATATCTGTTCTTCAACTGCGCCGTAATCATCGTCTGGATTACTAATTACAAGTTTTCGTTTAAAACCTCTTTTCTTTTTCTGTTCCAAGCTCCTCTCTCGGCGCAATTGCCGTTTAATAATAAAACGCCTGGTGTATAATCCAGGTGACTGTCCGACAAGCTCCATAATTTTTTCAATGAACCTTTCTTTGCTATTGTAGGCTATAACAGCTAACTGGCATCTTGTTTGGTAGGACGCTTTGAATGAGAAGTTTACCTAAAAATAAAACAGTTAGAGTTGTCCGTGTAAATAATTGAAACTTATTTTGTTATAAATAAAACTGTACAAGAAATTACAATGCACTTACTCTTTTGCCACCTACGAATCTGTTTACTAAACTGTTGAAAAGTTCTGCAGGATTGTTATTCTTATTTAGCAAGAAAGAAGAAGACTTTGTTAATACTCTTTGAAGGCAGTTCATTATATCCTGCTTAAGTCCACATTCAGTAATTTGTGGGATTAAATTTTCTTCAGATGGTTTTACTCCTGTACAAAAATATTCGTCACATTTTTCATGCAAGCCAAATATGTGATCGACACTATTCTGGACATCTTTTCGGAAACATGATAATTTTTCTGAATAAGTTAAATCACATTTTGCACGATATACAGCTGCTCTTTTTATAGCAACTCTGAACTTAAGAATACTATTTTCTAGTTTTCTTCTCAATTTTATTGGTACTACTTTCAAGGAAGAAGAACTTCTTGCTGTTTTAGAAATATCTTTCAGTTTGTGGCACAAATTTCGCAAAAGATGATTGACACATTCCACTTTTTCTATCAGTGTAGAACCATAAGGTTTTTCAGTTAGAAGCTTCTTTGTGACACTGCTGTCACCGTCTCCAACTAATTTTGTGTATTTCAATCCGTGCATTTCCATGCTCTTCTTAAAACCCTCAACGATGATAGCAGATTCCATAGCTGTAGACGAGCCACTCCAGTTTTTAGCACAAGAATGTTCAGATACAATTTCGTTTCTCCGTTCATGTCTTGAACAAACCATGCAGAATTTATTTTTCACGCCTAAAAACAACACTTTCTTTGTAGCTTCACCAATGATCACCGCAACTCCAGACAGGGCATTATAATTAGTCTTGTATGACCTCTTAGACCATGCGCCATCTGCTATCACTGTTATGCATGGAGTACCATCTTTATCAACATTTCCATTTTCTTTTGCGAGTTCCGCTTCTTCCTCTCCAGCCAATTTCAATTCTTGCATCAATACGTCTTGGACTATCTTCTCTAAATCATTGTGATTTTTAAGGTAGTATTTTTGACTTATTGAAGGAATGTTCAGTAAAGAAGTTAGCTGTTCCAACTGTGAGTAGCCGCAACCGATTGACATAGTGCCTATAAAGAAATATAAAAATGTAAAAATAATTCGTACGATAACCAACCTCGGCAATAATATCACCAATTGATATTCTCAAGGAACTAAATATTTTATTTTATATCTCTATAGAATAATATTTACCTAATACTGATGTCACATTTATATCCATTTGATTCTCACACCTGTCCGATTCTAGTGAGGACGTCACTCCACACATATTACATTTTACAATAAATGTTGACAAAAAACCATTCCTTTTTTCCTTGAGAATATTACAGTTATCCATTTTACAGTCGTAAAATGGCATATGCTGAATATTTTTAATTTGTTCCCAAAAATATAAAATATTGACAATTCTTCTACCTTCTATTGCCAAAGTTTTTTGTTCGTCCTTCTTCACTACCTCTGTTTCTAATTCGAGAGAATCCTCCTGATACTCATCGTCGACTACTTCTTGTTCATTTATATTTTGATTTACATTGTCAATATTTCGAACCGGATCTTCGATGTTTTGTCTTTCTGATAATGGTCGTCTTTGTCCCCATCTTGACAACGCTGCTCTGTAGGATGAAACATACATAATTCAGCATATACTATAGACTCCAATAACTGTAGTTAAAATTATAGTAATAAAATATGGAAATTAAAATTATATGAATATTGAGTAGATAAATACAAGGGCATAGCCCAGTTGCGCCGATTTTAAGCAGGTAGAAGTAATCCTATAACCCAATTGCGCCCGCAACCGACCAGCCCCTAAAATGGGCATAGCCCAGTTGCGCCAATGCGCCAAATTTTAATGTAAGTTTTAGTTCGAAATTCCTTCAATATCTGAACAAATTAAAAAATATCTGGATGAGGTGCATAAAAACTTTTATCTAACCTAACCTAACCTGCTGATTCTATAGATTAGGATTATTTTTACCATCGGCGCAACTGGGCTATCATAAACTCTCCGACCCTTTTGAGACCCGGATTAGAGCAGGTAAAATCGGCGCAATCGGGTTATACCCAAATACAATTATTAGCCTTCCAAGTAGCTTGGAATAACCCATTTCTCAGAAAAAGAAACCTGAATTAATTTCAGAATATTGGGTGGAATTAGAAATTTTGTTTTAGCAAGTAGGACAATTGGTTTTGTCAGATATGTAGATTGATTATAAATACTACATAACAAAATAGATTTAGGATATCCTCCTTTTTTATTTGAATAATTATGTGAAACGCAGCCATATGACACAAATCAAATATTACGATGTTGTAAACAATACCAAGTAAGGAATGCTTCATACAGGACAATGCACGGTAATTTCTTTGTTAGAAAGTAAAAGGTGAACAGTTTTTCTGGTAATCAACGTACCATCATTTTTTGTGACCCACTTTGTAACCCACTTTGACTATGCCTATGACTGATTTGAAAATAAAGAAATTATTTCAGTAATAGATATTTTTGAAGTAAAAACTATTTTCATTTTCACAGTGGGACACCCTATATATAAAATGAGTGTTGTGCATATTAAAAGCATTTCACAATATACATATATTAATAATAATGAGTACTTACCTTTGTCTCAGGTTTTTTATTGAAGAGCTACACACTTTTTGTTTTTGCAGTCGTTTGTTACCCATTTCAATACGAAACACTACTGCAATAGTAATAATAACCACTCTGTGAACTGTCACACACCACAAGTATAATACCACAAAATCTTAAAGCTATTTTCACCACGATATTAACTATGCGAATGTTATTATAAAATGAATTTCAATATACTTGCAGCAGGGACTGCACCTGGTCGTAATAAACCTTAGTTTATGGCGGTACCAATAGATCGCAGCATTTTACGGATACAAAATTCTATGAATTTTGAAAATTTATTATACACAAACGACAGCAGGTAAACGGTTTAAATTTTAACACCGTATGGTGAATTACATTTTCTACATGCATGTGCATGGGTTTTGCAAAACCTTAATATTTACTGATTTTTTTTTTCGTTTCTCCGGTCTCATGGAACGTATTCAAATGCGCATGCACACAGCCCTAGATCACATAATTCTATATCATTCCTACAAATTTTAAACGATTCCGATGAATAGTAACGAAAATATGAATTTTCAAAAATATGATTGGGTGTTATAATCCCCTTAATATCACTTCACTATTGAGAAACACAGTTTTGTAACTTACCAATTTGAGCATCTTGGATTGCAGATTTGACTGTTTCGTACTTGTTTGTTAGATAATCAAAAGACTGGTTTGATATGACTTTCTAGAAGTGTTGTAGTGGTTTTATAGGTCCAACCCCACTGTCTCCCTTAGGCAAAAACGAAAAATTAACCCTTTCCAAAATGCAAATCGAGTAAATGTTGTCACGATAATGTCAATGTGAATAAAAGTAAAGACATACTAAAATTTTAGCAGTAGACAGAAATAAAAAGAATGCACCACACTATTTGGGCCATGAATTATTTATACATATTAATTGAGAACTGATAATGCAAAATATGACTATTTACCTAGATACATATTGGAACAAGTTGACCAGATTTAGTTTTTATCTGCTCAATGCATGTATGCATTTTAATGTTAAGTATGTGTACTTCGTATGGTATAACGTATCGTTTAGATGAAGTGAACTTGTTATATATGGTAATCTTGCAATTACCGTGTATAGACAAAAATGAAGAACTAAATGATATTTGCGAAGGTAAGATTTTTCATTTTATTCATGAATGAGTGTGATACTATCTAAGTAAGTAGGTCAATTATTGCGTATGGCAAAATTGATACAAATACAGGATAATGGTTCTTATACATTAGTCATTTCCACAGATACATAGTAAGTATTTTATATGAATATTATAATAATATACATCTATTTATAATTAGGGTAATATTCATAAATTTGAATATATTGTGTCTGTAATCGAAATAACTTGTTTTTGTGTTTACTAAGTTTATAAAAATCTTAAATTAAATGCATATTAGCTTTTTTTTTTATTTATGTCAGTGACTTACAGAATTAAATGAGCTGTTGTACTATTACACAGTACGCGGACGACACTTCATGTGTAATAACAGGTAAATGTAAAGAGGAGCTCGTTGTGTTGGCATCGCGTGTGATTGCTGATATGCAGTCCTGGTCATTAAAAAACCGTCTCATTCTTAATGCAGATAAGACAAATATTGTCAACTTCTCCAAAACTAAAAATTTGGATTACAGTTTGTGTTTGAGCTTGGGGGGCAAATCATTGACGGAGAGTGAGTCGTCCGTCTTTCTAGGTTTGATGGTGGACATGTGTCTTCGTTGGGGCGATCATTGCGTGGGTCTATCTAAAAAATTGAATCCCATGTTGTATGCTATTGGTATGCTGAGTAGGGTTGTCTCTTTGGAGAGCCTGAAATTATTCTATTATGGTTGTATCGAGTCACGTTTAAGATATGCGATCATTTTCTGGGGATCAACAACATTTTCATTATTCAGAAACGTATGTTAAGAGCCATGAGGGGTGTTTTCTCACATAGTAGTTGCAGACCTCTGTTCCGGGAAATGAATATAATGACGGTTGCCTCGTTATATATTTATGAATTTATTATCTTCTTGCTCAAAAATACGGATAAATACAGGCGCAATAATCGGATCTACAATACTTTGGTGACGCGTCATAATAATGATTTTACTGTCCCGCTACATCACTCCAAATTTTATGAAAGATCTCGGAGGTACATGGCGGTAAAGGCTTATAATGCATTGCCGGCTAATTTAAAATCGCTAAGCGGTACAAATCTCAGTGCATTCAAGAAGCAACTAAAACTTTATCTGTTGGAGGCAGCCTTCTACAGCATTAACGATTTTATAGTTTGACAAGTGTTATATATTGTACCTGATCATATAAGGAAAGATTTCAATTTAATTTTTAATTGTAATAAGTCTGATTTTTCTTTTTTTTTTGGAAGAATTTATAATTTGGTTTTATTCATATATTATCTTTTTCAAAGTAGTTTCCTAGGGCAGGTATACCGGGTAGTGCAATAGTGTGTCGGCGGAGCTTAGTATGAAAACTAATAGCGCTGTAGCAATGAGACTTGACAGTTGCAGCATCTAACATTTTAAGCTGTAGTCTGAAAATGGGTGGTATGCCTCACGTAACTTTTGTGTTACTAATTTATGGACTAACACGTTATTTGTTTTGGGGTTTAACAAAGTGAATAAATATACAGGGTGTAAAATATATCGTGTCTAAATTATCGATCTTTATTGGCTATTTTCTCGCTTTTTTTAAAATCTAACCTATAATATTTTTATGTCAATATATTCCTAGTAAATTTGCCTTTAAAATGGTACCAATAACATAATACTCATTTCTAGTATTTTCAAAGTTATAACCCTTTAATGGGATATACTCATGTTTATAACATGCAAAATGCGGGGCATCTAATAGTTGGTTGGCCATGAAAATAAAACAAAGTAATTTAAACAAACACCTGTTTTTTAAATGCTTTATCATTAGTTTTAGAGTTACATTTTGAAAATTTTTCATAATAAAACAATCTTAATTTAAAATATGTACAAATATATTTCCATTCTGCTCTACACATGCTCTCAACCGTTTCTGTATCGACAGACTTACTTTCTGAGCTATGTTATTCTCACTTAATTGAAGAAAAGCGTTTTTTATTCGTTACTGCATGTTCTCTGCCGTTGTAGGACGTATTGCGTAAACAATGTTTTTTTAACAGTTGGCCACAGAAGGAAATTACAAGGTGTGAGATCTGGTGATCGTTGTGGCCAGCTTATCAAACTTCCTCTACCAATCCACATTATGGTGCTCTTGCAGCAGCACCATAATGTGCTGGTGCGCTATCATGTTGGTACCACAATCTCCTGATGACGTTATCTGGAAGATCTTCTAATAGCAATGGTAAATTATTTTGTAGGAAATTTGTGTAGATTGCACAATTTAAAGTATTATTAAGAAAGAATGGACAAAATAATATTATTTCCTATGATACCTCCCTTATGTGTTAACACTCCATTTTTGTTGATATAAAATGGGCTGAACAAAAGTGGGTGTGTAGTGTCATAAAATGGGTATTTCTTCTGTTTGTTGTTCCACAATTAGCAAATGTTGCTTCATCTGTGAAAAGCATATGATCTAGAAAAGTTAGATCGTGTCTTAATTGTAAAAGTAGCCATTCACAGTAAACTAGTCTCCTTTCAAAGTCCGTTTGTAATAAATAAGCCTTGATGATTTTGAATTTTGTAAGGGTGAAACTTATGTTTTTTTAAAATCCTTTTTACAGCAGTGACTTCTATCCCGTGTTATTTCGAAATTATCATTGTAGATACGTGGGGATTTTCCACAATGGACTGGACGACTGTCACTTCATTATCTTCTGTAATCATAGTCTTACTTCTTTCATGTTCGACGTAATTCTCTGAACCCATTCGAAGAAACCTTATCAACAAATTTTCAAACGTTTTACTATCCGGTGCTCTTCGGTCGGGATATTTCATCGCATATGTTCTTGATGCTAAAAATGGATTTCTGTTGCTAGCGTCAAGAGCAAGTACCATGTCTATGAGCTCCTCTTTCGAAAAATTCATTTTAAAGCAAAAACAACAATAAACTATTATGGTATCTAAAAATAATATCAATAAAACGATATAACTGATAGCGAGGTAAATACAACACGTAACAACTACTAACAAACAAACAGAAGTTAATAATTCACTAGCCGTACTTAATTTATAACAATAAAACGCAATTTCAGCAAAGAGAAAATACAGAAAACGACTTTTTATGGACTTTTGACGTAGAAATTTGACCTTTGGTTGCACAGCCATTTTTTTTTTAAAAACCAAGGACATTAGATGGCCCACATATGGCATGTTATAAACATGAGTATATCCCATTAAATGGTTATAACTTTGAAAATACTAGAAATAAATACTATGTTATTGGTGCCATTTTAAAGGCAATTTTACAAGGAATATGCTGACTTATAAAAATATTATAGGTTACATTAAAAAAAAAAAACGAGAAAATAACCAATAAAGATCGATAACTTAGACACGACATATTTAACACCCTGTATATGTATTCACTTTGTTCAACCTCAAAACAAATAAAGTGTTAGTCCATAAATTAGTAACACAAGAGTTACGTGAGGCATTCTACCCATTTTCAGACTACAGCTTAAAATGTTAGATGCTGCAACTGTCAAGATTTTAACAAAATTATCAATAAAATCAAAACTAGCAGTCTGATGTGTATATATCCATATATCATTGCAAAGATAATTTGAATGGCCATCATTATAATATCTAGAAAGTATAGCAATGTATTTAAAATAAAAATGTACAAGGTGGTTGCGAAAATTTGGAACACCCTGTGTATTTGTAAATAAAATTAGAAAATGCACATCGCATACTACATACTGCCGTGATATCTCGCAAGTTTATAAGATAAGAATAGCTTTAAGAATTAGTTTAAGTTTTGAAATAAAATAAAAATGACAAAAATCGTATTTAAATATGAAAGAGTAAAAATATGCAACAAAATTACATGGATGTATATAAAGTTGCATACACATGGTCAATATACAAGCAAGTAATACAAAAATCATTATTATTCAAGTAAATATGAGACAAAATACAAAATAAAATTTATTAAATAAATATGAAACAAAAGACAAAATAAAAATTTATTAAATAAATATGAAATAAAAGACAAAATAAATATAAGCAATATATTTCTTTTGTAAAAAGAATACACAAAATGTATGGTTTACATATCATGAAAAAGATCAAAGACGATATGTAAGAAAGAGAAATATGACTGAATAAATCATTATGATTTACATGCATAAAGCAATAAAACTTTATGAAAGAGTTTAAGAACTAAATTATATTAAAAGATAAAAATTACCTTAGCTTATAACTAGAGACTAAGAAAAGGATATAAAAATATGTAAAACGTAAACCCGATCAGCAATAACATTTGGTATAAAAAGGTAGCTGATAGCATAAATAAAAAGTGTATGTGTTTATGATTTGTTTGTAACACAATGCTTCAGAGACTGGAAACAGACGTGTACAGTTTCATGACCTACAAAAGACAACAAAATATAAAACTTGTGTAAAGTTTATTGCAGATAGACATATTACCGATGGAAAGATCATGGATAGAAACAGAGTTGCAGTAGACAAACAAGCGTGTCTTCCAGGTGCAGGCAGTGCGGGAAGAAAAATAATCGTTACCTCCAACGTGTTTCCCATCTTACCAAATCGCAATCTAGCTGCAAGAAAAGTGAAATTGACATTAAATGAAATATGTATTGAACAATGAACAAGGCAATAGGTTCATTGATGAATACAAAGAAGGATGGTATTAACAACAAGAATAAACCTACCGTCGGAAATGCTGTGCGAGGCAGTGAAAAGACTTTTGGATGGAAAAACAATTTGTATTGACGTTTGGTAAATAAAGAACTGTCAGAACAATATGTGCGTGTGTGTGTATCAAGACGGCAACATGTGGGCAGCGATTTCACTGGAACGTATATTCCAATGCCAACCTAAAATATGGACTAGAGGGCGCAATAGTCAACGTAGAGTTTTTTTTGCCGCTATAAATAAGAAACAAGATTCGACAAGAAGGGACTTCTGATTTCGACTCCGAAAGAATAAGACGCTCTAAAAAAAAATAAATAATTGTTACATTGTAGAATAGTAGTTTTCATTATTTCTTTATCACGTTTATTCATAATAATTTTTCTTTTATTAATATATATTAAAATTCACTTGAAACGTTCAATATGGACATTCAAAATGAACATTTTGATGAAATATTTAAATATAGCAAGTAAGTTTTTTTTTTGAAAAGAAGTTATCTAAATTGTTAGACAGACATTGGTTTTTACGTGCAAATGATTAATCAATGTAATGTTGGACAATATAGATAAGCAAATATTATCCTGTAAGGTTTTCTTTTAATTCATAAAGTTGGAATTACAACAAAATAGGACTAATGGTGTTGGACAGTTGAAGAGATGCTACGTGCGAATGAGCATTTTCTTCATGGTATTGTCTAAGCATCATTAATCTTTTTCAAGTTAGGTTAATAATTAATTAAAAGTTTCACAAGGCAAAGATTAAAAGCTAGATACAACACGTGCAAATGGTTGTCTAAGGCAATTAATTGAAGCCAATATAAAAATAATTACATCGATAAATATCACTATCAATGTACAATAAAAGTTTACATTTTATTTATTTACAGGATAAATATTTATTTTTTTGTTTAGCATCATAAATAAATAAATAAAAGATTTACATACATTACAACCGACATTAGGTATAAATGATATGAGCATTTTCAATTATGTATTTGTTTAGAGCATAAAGGTGTATATAAAAATTATTTGAATCTATAAATTACAAAAATAAAAGGTGTATGATCATGTTAAATAGATATTCTGTTTTATTCTTTAAACAAAACTATTACCTCGTCCCTATTATAAGTAAGTGAAAGGCCACCAGTGAAGGAGAAGGAACCACATACATTGCCAGAACCCACAATAGTTATTAGGTACATGCTTCAACAATATGAATTAAATATAAAACCAATTATAAGTTTTTGGTGTAAAAAGAAAAATTTAGAACACAGCATATACAAATGACTATACCCACAGATATATGCTATCACAGCAATACGTACATACGTAAAGTCTCATTGCTACAGCGTTATTAGTTTTCATATTAAGCTCCGCCGACACACTATTGCACCACCCGGTATATTTACAGCTGCATTGGTTCAAGTCTTCATAGCAGTGTCCAGGATCCCGTTTCTCAGTATTCGCTCCTTTGGATATTAGCGATAATACCAAAATGACGTATTTTGCAATGGATTTTAATCTTTAGGAACAAAAGAAAGTCCGAAATTGGGGTTTAGGTCTAGGGAACTACAGGAACTTATTTTTTCGTCATAAACTAGACAATGTGAAGAATTGTCATGGCTGAGCATCCAAGTGTCCGCAATGTGCATTTCTTTGTGAAATGTTTTGTTACTTATAAAAAAAACGTAAGTGGGTTCTTATTAAGCTGATTCAAGCAGCCAAAATTAATAGTACCTCAGAAATCAAAATGTGACATAATAAGACAATCACATAATTTTCTTCTTAGGAAGACACAAATAATCTTCGCAACTATAGAGCATTAATAAATAATAATAATAATAACAATGCAACTTTAAAGAAACTGTATTGTTGTCCAGTGATTAAATTGTAGAAGTATTGTCATTTTGATGACGCGGAATGATAATACTTTACAAATACAACCTAGCTTTATGGACGTATGCGCCCGTGATGAAAGAGATATTTTAATCGCCGACACGAGTAAGTTTACATGACTGATATTTGCTGTGTATTTACGCAAACAATTTTAATATATTTACTAATTGTCTGGTTGAGAATTGGCATTTACACAATACTAACTACTGTTGTTTTACACTATGGACATCATATATTTTTTAAAATTTACATTCTTAAGCTAATACTACATATATTGTTTTAAACTATAGAATTATTATTTTTAATAATTCTGTAGATTTCGCCATGTTGAAAAAATAAGGCAAAAAGAGTAGTCCGTGGCTATCAACGCATAGCTAACATTTTCATGCTTGATTTGTGTGATGAGATCAGATGTTCGTCCAAGATAAACCTAGCGCGTTTTCTACATGAATAGTATGCGACAGCTCTACTCCTACTATTAGTCTTTTAATTACACAATCCCCGTCGATATTATTTGTGTAGTGGAATTGAATGTTGTCTAAGATGAATGTAGGTTTTTTAATGAAACTACATAGATAGTAGCGGCTGTTCTATGCTTAATTGTTCATATTATTACTTTTCATTGCACATTTCGCGTTTGCGATATATTAGTCATTAAACACAAAGATCAGCCTTGTTGCCATTTAATGTTATTGGATGTTTAATAAATCAAAGATTTTCCAATGATTCTATTTAATTCATAATAATTTTTTGTTGCTGTTTACTATATTTAATTAATGTTTAATGTAATGAGATTGTTGAACACTGTATGCCCTATGTCAAGATGACTGATTAATTTAAATACATTTCTTGTATATTTCGGCAAATTTTTTTTAATACACGCGATAGACAGACTGTAGCAAAAAATGTATTTATTTTGTTTTCTAGTTCTTGTTTCGGTCAGAATCTTTGGCCCTTATACATTGTAGTTTTGTTTTCTTGAAAATTCATTAATTATTTTATAAATAAGAGTGCATATGCAAAATTGTGTTTATTGAATTTAGACACGACTAAAGTATCTGCTTCCTCCTAGTATTGACAATGCTTTTTTACGTTTGTGACATAACACTTTTCCGAATTTAGGATTTGAATAATTCTTTAAGAAACAATAAAGGGCAACATGCATATTCTGTTTTAATCTATTTTAATAGAAACCATTGTCAATTCAGTGTGGGTTGCTTTCTTTTGAAATGGCCGGTCTAAATTGAAAATCGAGTCGCAAATACAAACATCGTCACATTCTAATGTTCGATTTGTTTACTCCAAAGTCAAGAACGGGACAAGCAAAAAACAGGCGTCGTAAATCATATATATTATGAATAAGCCACTGTACTTACTATCAAATTGGTTTATATTAAAGAGATTGTATTACATTATGTATTACGTTGCTTTGTAAAAGAATTGCCTCAATCATAACATTCATGCTACTTCCTTGGAAAAAATAATTTTTATTTTCCTGAATGTCTTTCTGGCTTTTATTTTATTCTTTAGGGCTTTATTTTAATTTCAACATGGAGATCCACTGTTTTATTCAAAACTCGGTTTTCTGGAATTGTCGGACTTGTTACTATTATTTCTGGGAGTGATTTGTATTTATTTTAGATGTTGAAGCTTTTTAATCGTAATAACAACGTTTAACAGAAAACTAAAATAAGACTAAAGCAATTTGTTGTTATAACAATCCCTGTTTTCTTATAAAATGTAAACATATTTTTATTATCTTAATAAATCTCTAAAGAATGCATAATTTCAGAAACATTTGCAGAAAACTGCTATTCAATAATAGTAAAAGTGTTACTTCCGGTCCGAATTTTGAAAAAAATTTTATATAAAAATTATTCCAAATGCGGCTCTAAACAATTTTATGTTCTTAATAAATCTGAATAGAATGCAGTATTTGTGAGATTTTCCAAGAAACTGCTATTTGGTGAGTAGAAGCATTACTTCCGGTCCATATTTTAAAATTTCTTTTATTCAAAAATTTTTCCAAATGTAGCTCTAAATACTTTTGCACTTATAATACATTTATGTAGAATGCATAAAAAAACTGCTATTCGATAAGAGTAAATTCCGAATTTTCGAAATTTCTTTTACAACGCGTGATCCATTTCGAGGTTCCCTACTTTTTTAAAGAAAAAAACGCAGAAAATTCAAATTTAATGGAGAATGTTTATTATCATTTGAAAGAACATTCTTTGGCATTTATTTTTTGAAATTATGTCTATGAAATGTTGGCCGTTGCTACGTCGCAGATGGTCCATCCGTTCAGTCCAATTTTCGATGACTCGTTCGAGCATTTCGACTGGTAACTGGCGAATGACACGTGGGCCTCATCGCTAAACAAAATTTGCCTCGAAAACGTCGGATCTTCTTGGAACTTTTCAAGAGCTCATAGAGCGAAGCGATGTCGCTTGGGAAGGTCGAGCGGCTTCAGTTGTTGCACAAGCTGTATTTTGTACGCTTTCAATTTAAGATCTCGACGTAAAATGCGCCAAGTCGTTCCATACGTCAGTCAGAGTTGCTGCGAACGGCGCCGAATCGACTCTCCACGGTCTTCGTGTACACTCTCAGCTACGGCCGCTATAATTTCTTCACAGCGTGCTGGACGTGGTCTATTCGGTCGAATATTATCCAATAATGAATGCTGGGTCTCAAAATGGGTGATGGTGTTGCGAATAATACGGCTCAGTAGGCCGATTATGTTGACCATAAGTTGAGCGAAGTGCACGAAACACATTCCTCACAGAACGTGAATTTCCGTAATAAAGTTGAACGATTTGTAAACGTTGTTCAGGCGTAAGTCTTTCCATTATGAAATGCCAAACAATACTAAACAAAAATAACATGACAGCATGACAAGACTCACACGTGATCTGTCAAAAAAAGGCTATTGAAAAAAGTATCTCTACTTGAATCACCCACAAAAATTGTTCCATTCGGGCTCTAAATATTTTGTATTCTAGATAAATCTGTAAAGAATGAGTAATTTGTAAGATATTTGCTAAAAACTCTTTTCACATTTTAGTACTTTTGTATTCTTTAGAAATTCGCCTAAACTTAGTAGTTGACGACGTATTAATAAATTTTGATTTTTTACTGAAGTAAATTACTACTTCCGGTCTACCGATTTTACTCAAAATCTCAAGAGGAAGATTATACTCGTAAATATAAGGTTTGGTGTTGATAGCTGTAGCCGTTTGGGCATTATCATGGTCAGAGAGAGAGAAGGGGGAGGGGGGAGAGAGGGGGAGAGAGAGAGAGGGAGAGATGTTTGCAAAAACCACTTTTTCAGTATCAGCGGACTTTAAAACGTAGATATCTGCAAAAATCTTGAGGTCGAAAATATTCATCATCACAGTACACAGTACGAAAGTAAAAAATGAGGTGTGGCCATCACACAACTTTTTTATATACGTATGATTGTTTCAAACTAACAATTTTAGGAATTTTTTATACAAAAATTATTCAAAATCCTGTTCTATGTACTTCTATTCTCTTAATATATCTCTATAGAATGCATACTCTGCAAGACATTCGAAAAAAGGTGCTATTCGATTAGAGCCAAAGTGTTATTTCCGGTCGGAATTTTGAATTTTTTTATACAAAAGCTATTGAAACTTATGTTTTAAATACATTTGTACTCATAATGTATCGGCCTAGAAACCATGGCATGCGAAGTATTCACAAAAAACTGATTTTCGATAAGAGTAAAAGACCTACTTTGCGTAGGAATTTCGAAAAATTTTCTTAATAAAATTCTTCTCAAATTTAATTTTGAGTACATATGAATTCTTTGTATTTTTGCTTAAACTTAGTAGTTGACGAAATATTGGCAAAATTCGATTTTTTCTTCAGGTCTGCCGATTTTATTGAAAATTTAATCAGATCTCAAGAAGGAGATATACTCGTATAAACAAAATTTAGAATTGATATCTATAACGGCACACAGATATTTTTTTAAAACCACTTTTCGGTATCAGAACACTTCAAAACGTGGACATCTGCAAAAATCTCGAGGTCGAAAATTTTCATCACAATACTTTCTTATACTACGTATTTAGGAGAAAGTAAAATGGAAATATTGTTTTAATTAATAACCGCAGGACAGGGTGTTAAACTCAATAATTTTTTTTGTTTGAAATAATTTAAAAATAGGGTATGTATTGTAATAAATATAATAAAACTAATGATATTTTTCAAAAACATTTATGTAGATTATTATCTGTTGTACTAAGCAAATAAAATAAGTTGTGTAAAACCCTCTCAACTTGTTATTTAAATTATTTCAGTAAGCTAAACTAGTTCGTTTTACATATACATACATATATTAAGAAATAATATGTAAGTCCAGGAAAGGAATTTAAATAAAAAATTATACAATGAACAGCATTCAAACAAATATAAATATTCTGGAGATATTATTTTCTATATTTGGTGTGTGGCGACCAAACATCCATACAATTAGAATGTGACTATCGACAGATATGCGCAGCATTTTTAAATGCAGACCGGTCATTTCAAAAGAAAGTAATTGTACCTAGAGGTATGGTGTTTTTATTATATACTGAAATATGACAGGTCTCATAGATTAGTACTGCAAAAGACATTTTTGTTTGCAGACAATTACTATCTGCGTGCTTATTTCTCAAGCAATGCCTACGTTCTGCACATTCGTTACAAGTACACTACGTTGCATAATATGAATTCCTGTTTACGTACGTCTACAAAGGCGAAGGGCATAATTCAATTCAATAGTGGTATACAGATTTAGCGGCAGGGAATTACGTACTTGCAATTTTATTATTTGCTTGTGACAAAGATGTGGTGGTGTATACAATGACCTAAATTACACAATCCCCAGGAAAAATTAAACGATATATTCAAATTGTTAGAGGTTGCCTCACTAACGGAAGTTATTTGTAATTTCAACAAAAAATAATAGTGTAACGAAATGAGTTTACATTAAATAAAAGAAACAGATCTCTCGGCGCGATAAAAACGAAATTGTCACACGCAAAAAAGAGGCAGACCGGGCGACGTATAAAAACGCTCTTATTTACACACCACCATAAATCATCTCGGCGCGGCGTATAAAAACGAAATGCAAGTAAAAGAGTGAGGCATGAATGTCTATGGAATGTTCTTTAGACATCGAGAAAAGGATGGAGTTTTACAGGAATGCTCTAGTAATCTTCGCATGTGTATATAGGGCGACTGGGTCACCGATGGATTCATTGCGGGATTGATTGCGGAGAAGTAATCGCGGAGTAATCGCGGAATAGTTTCGGGTAAGAAAGTCCTTAAGTAGTCTCGAGTGCGAAGAAATAAATAGTGGTAGCCAAAGAAATAAATAAGTAGTGCCCGTGTTTTATAAATAAGTGTTACATAAATACGGACAGAGATATTAGTAATAGAAATAAATAAATACAAGTGTTAATTTTAATTTATTAATAGTAGTTTAAGTGTGATACGTTAGTTTTTAAATTTTATATTGTTATATAATTTTAAGTATATAAATATACAGACTATTTTAAATAAATAATTGCACGAGTTGTTTATTGGAACCCGAAAACGTTACAATTGGTGTCAGGTGTGGGGTAAACATAAGTGCAAATAAATAAATAAATAAATAAATGGCTACCAAACGTTTGGAGGAATTAAAGGTCTCCGAGTTGAGGGCAGAATTGGAAGAAAGGGACGCAGATACGTCTGGAAAAAAAACAATTCTCCAGGATCGTCTTCGTGACCTTTTAATAAATGAAGGTGAGGATACCGAGAAATATTTGTTTCAAGTACAGGCTGATTTGAGCTTAATAATGAAAACTTTAAACGATGAAATGGGGACTTTAAAAGATGAGATATTAACTGAAATGGCAAAACAATTCAAGACTCTAAAAGATGAAATTGCAAAACAACGCGAGACTACTTTTAAGGAAGACATTCAAAAGAATTCATCGAATGGGAGGCAGGAATTTTCTGAGGCCATCGAAGCCGTAGAACAGAAAGTTGAGGAGCGCGTGTTCGGAATGGGGGACGAGTTTGGGGTTTAGCTTCAGTTGCCAGCGATGAACGACTGCGGTCCCCATGACATCTCAAGCGGAAGCCTGGAGATTGCCCGAACAGCGAAGGCAAAGGTAAAACCTCCCACCTTCGATGGAAAGACGTCATGGATGACGTACCGGAAACAATTCGAAGGCGCTGCAAGAGCGAATGGGTGGCTGTCCCCGAAGAAAGCTACTGCCCTGATTGTGTCATTAAGAGGACAGGTCAGTAATGTTCTACAGACCTTACTTCCAGAAGAGTGTCAAGACTACCCTCAATTAACCAAGCGTCTTGAGATGAAGTATGGGCATGCACACCTGGAACGGGTATTCGGACGATTGGTGGATCAGGTGCAACCTAAGAGAAGAACGCTCCGATGCTGGAATTGGAAATGGAAATGGAGATGGAAATGGGCCATGCGCATAGTAAATGCGGGAAGAAGCCCAAGAAAACCATAGCGGAGCAGCAAAAACTGAAGCAGGTCGATGAGAAGAGGCAATCATCGACCCAGTATCGTAGAGCCTCAAAATAAATAGCGCGAATTGCATCTGTGCAACAACAAAACACTGATGCTGTTGCAAGAAGACCACGTCCAGAAGACTGCAGGCATAACCAACTAGAAGAAAAATCGGCCAACACATTTAGAACTACCGTGGTTGACGATCAGTGGCAACCTGACAATTTGCGGATCGGTCAAGAAGCTGATGAGGACCTTGGTTCATTGATGGTTTGGAAGGGAATTGGTCGCGGACCGGCTTGGCAAGAAGTGGCTCCTCGTTCACAGGGACTGGAATCCTACTGGGCTCAATGGGACTCTCTGAAGGTAGAGGATGATCTACTCAAGTGTGTTGTGGAGAACCCAAATGGAGAAGACTGCGCCAGTGGATCCTGGCGAAGGTTGAAGGATGTCCACGAGCGAGTACGCCATCACACTCAGGATGCCAGCGACAGGACGAAGAATCGTTACCACGTGCAAGCCGAGAGAGGTGGTTACCGAGAAGAGAACCTTGTTTGGTTATATAGTCCTCAACGTCGCCGAGGCCTGTCCCCAAAGCTCCAACAATACTGGGAGGGACCAAGCGAAATACTAGAGCAAATAGATGACGTCGTTTATCGCATGAGACTAACACCCCATAGCGAGCCAGGGATGGTGTGTTTCAACCAATTGCCCCACACCATGGAAGTGACAGCGGTGAAGTGGCGGATGTGCGACAAATTGCCGGAAAACCTAGAGAGTCTGCTTATGGGAAACCCTTGTCGATTTACGAAGACGTGCACTCGAGCAAAATGTGGGGAGGCTGGCAATTCCGAGGCTGGGCTGCGGATTAGACTGTTTGGAGTGGAAAATCGCAGGAAACATGCTGGAGGCGTTGTTTCGGCGTGCTGGTATGGAAATGGTCGTGTGCGGCTGTCGGCCCAATCAGCCCGTTGTGCAGCTTGGGACGGTGGATTGCCATTTTTACAAAACAGCTGGGTGCACCCGTGGGTCCCAATGTTGATTCCGTCGTCCGCCAACGACAAGAACATGGAATAGTGTGTTTCGGGACGAAACGCAGTTTTTAAGAAGGGGGGCAATGTAACGAAATGAGTTTACATTAAATAAAAGAAACAGATCTCTCCGCGCGATAAAAACGAAATTGTCACACGCAAAAAAGAGGCAGACCGGGCGACGTGTAAAAACGCTCTTATTTACACACCACCATAAATCATCTCGGCGCGGCGTATAAAAACGAAATGCAAGTAAAACAGTGAGTTATGAATGTCTATGGAATGTTCTTTAGACATCGAGAAAAGGATGGAGTTTTACAGGAATGCTCTAGTAATCTTCGCATGTGTATATAAGGCGACTGGGTCACCGATGGATTCATTGCGGGATTGATTGCGGAGAAGTAATCGCGGAATAGTTTCGGGAAAGAAAGTCCTTAAGTAGTCTCGAGTGCGAAGCAATAAATAGTGGTAGCCAAAGAAATAAATAAGTAGTGCCGTGTTTTATAAATAAGTGTTACATAAATACGGACAGAGATATTAGTAATAGAAATAAATAAATACAAGTGTTAATTTTAATTTATTAATAGTAGTTTAAGTGTGATACGTTAGTTTTTATATTTTATATTGTTATATAATTTTAAGTATATAAATATACAGATTATTTTAAATAAATAATTGCACGAGTTGTTTATTGGAACCCGAAAACGTTACAATAGGATCATTTCATATTTCACATTTGGACATATGTAATTTAAACTCTCTCGAATTAGGATTTAATTTTTATACGTATGCTACGAGGTATGAAGTTTTATATGTATGGACGTTCAGAAAGTGTCAAAAAAACATTTTAAAATATCCCAATAAATCTTAGACTTTAAATGGTATTATATACTTTATTATAGACGAATATAACATACACTACTTATTAAATCTCAAGAATTTTTACGACAAGAAATGGAAATTATCGGGATCACTAATCTTCCAGGGTGAATTTGTCAGAGTACGTAGATTGGTGAAGTTGGAGGCACGTAGAGCTTATGGTGCGTACTTGTTGAATTTGGAGAGCAACATATCTAAAAATCCCAGGGCGTTTTGGCACTTTGTTGGTCAAAGAACGGGAAAGTCAAGAATTCCCGGTACGTTAAGACATGGGGAGGAGGAGCTTACTGCTCCGGACGAAATTGTGGAAGCTTTTGCTAAAATATTTTCTGAAGTGTTTCAGCCACGTTCTATTTTTGTCTCATCAAATGCCCATGCTTGCTCTAGCAGCTTTGTTATGGAGCCCTTTTCGACAGGTGATACTCTGACTGCTTTGAAACACCTTAAAGCTGACTTTACTTCAGGTCATGAAGAGTTGCCCAACTTTTTGCTTAGGGATTGCGCATCTGTTTTATGCGCTCCGTTGTCTGTGATCTTCAA
The DNA here is from genome assembly GCA_963170755.1 of Amphimallon solstitiale. NCBI lineage: Eukaryota > Metazoa > Arthropoda > Insecta > Coleoptera > Scarabaeidae > Amphimallon > Amphimallon solstitiale. The sequence goes on from OY720675.1 coordinate 84,543,874, forward strand.
CCTTTCTCTCCGAACATCAATTTTTCCTGAAATCTGGAAAATAAGTAAAATTAATCCTGTTTTTAAGAAGGGTAACAAAGATGATATCTTGAACTACAGACCAATCAGTATATTGTCGGGGAGTTCCAAGGTATTTGAACATTTACTCTATACTAAGCTCTATGCATACATAAGGTCACACATCTCCCCGCAGCAGCATGGGTTTACTTCGGGCAGATCAACAGTCTCCAATTTGGTTGAAATAACACAATTTATCAGTTCTGGAATTAACTCTCGAAAGCAGGTGGATGTGTTGTACACAGACTTCGCCAAGGCGTTCGATACTATTGATCACACAATACTTCTTTCAGAGCTGAGTTCCCTGGGTCTTACGTCACCTGTCATTATTTTGATTGCCTCTTACCTGGACAATCGTTCTAATTATGTTTACTACAATGGATTTCATTCTAACACTTTTACAGCTTCTTCAGGTGTACCCCAAGGATCAAGCCTGGGCCCACTCTTCTTCAACGTTTACATTAACGATCTACTGTCTATTCTCAGCTGTCGCGTCCTAGCTTATGCTGATGACTTAAAGATTTATTCAAGGATCTCGTCAGTCTGCGATTGTGAAGCCCTACAGAATGATCTACGTGTTATTAACAACTGGTGCCAGCGGAACAAAATAAAAATCAGCGTTAATAAATGTGCGGTGGTTACATATACCACACGAAGCGAGCCACTAGTTTTTCCCTACGTATTGGATCAAACTCCTATTCCCAGGCAAACACAAATGAAGGATGTTGGAGTGTTATTTGACCAACGTTTGAATTTTTCTAATCACATATATTCGATATGCAACTCCGCCTCACGTGCACTTAGCTTTGTTGTCAGGTCGTGCCGGGAGTTCATGAATCCGGATACATTGAAGATACTGTTTTTCTCACTGGTGCGACCCAGACTAGAGTATGCCTCTATAATCTGGTATCCTTGTTACGTTTACCTAAACCTTTTGATTGAGAGAGTACAGAAGAGATTTTTGAAGTACTTTTCGTACAGGGCTCGAGGCACATATCCTCCTAGAGGCGTTGACTATGAGAGTCTGCTATTAGAACATGACGCTCCTTCCCTCTTGGAGCGTAGAGAGATCGCAAGTGCCAATTTTATGGTTGGGCTGGTTAGTAACAGAATTGATGTCCCCAATATACACCCCGCTGTGGATTTTTTGGTTCCCAGATATGGTACGCGTTCAAGCGATACTTTTGTGGTGGCTCGAGCTAGGTCAAATGTTTTTGCTAAGGCACCTCTTACGCATATGGCTAGGAACGCTAACGAACTATGCCCTGATCCTTTTCACTTTCCTTTTATTCAAAAGCCTCACTCTATCGATAAATGAATATGTCTTTCGATTTGACTCAATGCATATGTCTGTAACACTATTTGTTTTAATTTAATCTGAACGCATTGGCTATGATGTACTAATTATTAAATATTTGCTTCTTCGTCTAATGTGCTAAGGTTTCTACTCATTATTGTTATTGTTATTATTGTTATTAATACAATATGAACCACTGTATCAGATTTTAATATTAGTTTTTCACTTCAGGTTATGCGTGTGTTTTCATTTATATAAGCTTGAAGTGTTCCATAACTTGTCATCTATTGTAGTGTTACTTGTGTTTTTTTAGTTTTAGTTTAGGAAATGCTATCAAGAATTGATTTTTGTCCTGTAATTGGCATGTGCTGTTGGACAAATAAAGAATATTATTATTATTATTATTATTATTATTATTATATACAGTAAACAAAAAATACATGAACATTTCCGGTATATTTTATATCAGGAATATTACCGTAATTTCGCAAGCGTCTGGTAAAAAAAGCTTTGTATGGTTACGTTAAACTGATGTAAATTTAAAATATTTGCTGAATAAATACAGTAAGGTTTGCTCAAAATTTTTGTTACAGTAAGAATACTGCAAAACTAAGCAGTAACCGTACTGTAAATTCGCAAGGATTTTTTACTGTGTACATTATTTTCTGTTTTTTTCTTCTGATAATAATGTACCTAATAAGAGGGTTATAAAACATAAAGTACTGTTTACCTGAGCCTTGCCTTTTCCATTCTAGTTTCTAATATATCTTGCATATTTGGCTATGTATGAGCTGAGGCACATCGACGCTTCAGCATTTTGTAATGGCTTTTGGCAATCTTATTTTACTGGCAATATTTCTTAGCACTCACTTCTGAAATAATTGGAATTACTTTCGTTAGTACAATCCCACAGCTGAAGAAGAAATTATTGTAGAAAAAATTGAAAAATAGATCTGACTCATTACTATTTTTATATTCTTTATTACAAATGATTTTTGTTTTTTGTAATCTACTATCAAAATTAATTGAATATCATGCAACATGGTTTTTAATGTAAAAATCAGTTAAGTTTGCTGTTATACAAAATTGTTCAAGGTATTGTTTTCTTATTATTATATGTTTCTTGGGCTACGTATCTTATGGACTTGTTAATTACTTAATAAGAGTAGATTTTCTAGTTTTTAATTCTCATATTGCTACTAATTTAATTGTATTTATTTTTAAAGTACTAAGTACATAAAATATTGATATACATACATTCAGCACATTAATAATGATAATTTATTGACTCTTAAGTCATTTTTTACAAGTACGAGTTTTAGAGGCTAAGTAATACACTTTTTCAAATATTTTAGTATTTTCATTTTATCGATCGACAATTTACTGTCAGCTATTCATGTGTTTCTACTAGGCCGACTGTCGGCTCCCATCTGTCGAATAAATTCAAAATAGCAACTTTTATTCAATAATCCTTGACAAATAGAGTCATAATCTGATCATTACGTCTACTTTTTAAATGCTATTATAATATACGGGTGATTCAAAGATTTGAGAAAGTAAATTTATTCTTAGTATAATAAAGGAATGCGTTTTAGAAATGATAGGTTTACTATTGCTTCACTGTCAACAAATATGTAGATTTATATAAAGTAATCCATAAGCCACTAGCACAAAAACGATACGTTTTTTTTTCAGTTGAACATATCATATGAGTAAGTTAAAATTTGAGTTTCGCAGTAAAACAGGAATATTTTATTTTAAGATAATTAATTGTTAAAACTAATGTTGGGTTTCGCCATATAAAAGTTTCAAATTCCACTCGTCATAGATCAATTCTTTGGAAAGTTTTTCAGCATCCTTATTCTTATTTTCTCCCTTGGTGTCTTCCACATAAGTCTCATTTACAGCATTTTCGTTATTTTATATTGAATTTGGTTTTAAAATCCAACTAAGTATTAAATAATTACAGAAGGTCTGAATTATAATAAACAAAAAATGAAGTAGCTCCAGGTGTACTAACTATGTATCATTAAGTAAACAAGTATATGTTGTTCTGGAGTAAGTAAATATAAGAACGTAGAAACAACAATCACAGTAGTACTGTAATAACAGAGTAAACACAAAGATTGTTTTTATTCCTTCACGAAAAGTTTGACCGTCTTTCAATATTTTTTCATCAACATTTATCAACAGTGCAATGAATATGATTTCAAATAAGTTTGAATATCTTCCAAAATATACAAGATATTTAGGTAAATCGGCAAAACACCACGAGGTTTTTATCCAATATCTCACATGCAGATGTCGTTAGGAGGTGCAAATTTATCCATATATTACCCTCTATCCGCCACAACTAAATTGACGAAGTTGACCTTCAATGTGTGGTGTCGACGTCGACGTCAAAGTAAGATCATATTTATGAAATTATTTTCTCTTTAATTGGATCAATTCATGGTACAATTTACATACATTACAAGACGCATACTAATGAATCTATCAGTTTTTTTTTTTTTTAGAAAACCAAACTAACCAACCTTGTTATAATTTAATTTTCGTACCTAACGCATATCTTCGTTGTACATATTAGTTTGAGGTACTCTGTATATATACTTCGTAACACGTAACAGTTTATAATGCTCGTTATTTTCTTTCTACCATTTAATTGGTTAGTATTTTTATTTTTCAGATTCAGTTGAATCATTTTTTTGTTATTTCTTTATGGGGGAACTGCCGATAACCGAAATCAAGAGGTTAGAAATTCAAGTTTTTCTCCGTTATTTTTGCAGCGATTTTATTTAAACAAAAACCAACAAATGTTTTAAGGTTTTTCTGAGGTACCTAAAGAATTAAATTTTATAAAACTTATTAAAATATTTATAGATGGAGTCTAGAAAGTGACTCATGTTTACCATATGTCTTCTATATTATTTTTCCACAAATGGAAAAAAAACGTCCTTTAGGTACCTTCAATAAATCTTACTGTAAACGTACAGCCTTAATTCAACTTAATTTACAAAATAGTTATTGAGAAAAATTTTCTTTGTTCCTCACATAATTAGTCAATCATAAGATATACTTAACTTAAAACACACTTTTTCTTGTATTTGTTCCACAAAACAGAAAATTACAACTCTCGTCAAGAATCTTACTGACGGCGGCAGTTCACCCTTAACAGCTACAGATGACGCGTGCCTATTTCTCGTATATTTTAATTTTTATGGAAATTCTTTAATTTATTTCCTTGTTGTTTATTTAAGCGTTGATTGGGGATAATTTATATTATAATTATTCCGCTTGAGACTATCGTTAATTAAGCCAAATATTTGTTAGTAAATTGTCCGTAGTTCGTTCTACCTTCAGAGGTCGCTCTTTGACGTCTAATCTTCCCGAACATTTTTAACTACATCTTGATACTGCCTCCTTCTCTTTTCGTTCAGACCTTCTTAAAAGAACCATCTACCGACGCAAAAGTAGCATTGTTCTCAGTCAGCCTTGAGCAGATTAACTGGACTTTTTGGTTTTATCGTTGTTTTAATCACAAACAATGTGGATTGAGTTGTAATTTGCCAAGATTAATTTTATATTCTCGAAAATTTGAAAAGCTCGTAAGAGGATGTTTTTTTCCTGACTGGAAGCTCTTTCGCTGCTGTAAGTTCATTTATTGATGGGTTTTATTGATCCTAATTGTATTATTTTTTTCCTGTTCCGTCTTTTAGTTTGCGTTTATTGCATGGTGAATTTTGAGACGCAGGCCCTTTCATGTATGGAAATTTCGAAGACACGTGCTTGTTTTTTTTTGGTATTGAACACTGTGTCAGCCATTTATAATTTGGAAGAAGGCATGTGCAGATACTTGTATTTTTAATTATCTGGAAAGATATTCTGACGTTCCGATAATATTTTAATGGAAGATTTTTAACTACTGCCTTTGGACGTTAATTAGCAGCCCTGCACATCGTGGGAAACCCTTTGGAGTTGTAACTATTGAGGAAATCTTGTGTCGAGTCCTTGTTGTTACTGTGTGGACAGAGCCAGGTATTTGTGAACCAATTTTGTGCTGTCTAAGTGTAATTTGTGTGCATAGAAACACTGCCGATTAATTTAATTAGGCACAGTCCCCTGTGTTGTGCCAGTAATAGCTTTCCGGAGCACATCGGGGTGATTAAATACTGTTTCCTTTGTCAATTCATAATTTCAGTATCATAAATTTAACAATTATAATTTTATGGCATTTAGGCCTTTGCACAATTTCAATTTAGTCCTATAACGATCAATTTTAGAGTTAATTTCAATCTCCCTATGGAGATTATGAGGAATTTTTGTTCGTGTTACTGTCAAATTTTTCAAATATTTTTAATTCATTGAGATTTAGTAAGCCACTTTAATTGCCACACCTAGTATTTTATTTTGTAGTTTATAAATCAGTGAAATTTGGTAATTTTGGTCTGAGTTATCGGCCAAAAGGGTATAATTTTTAACGATTTAATTATCATAGTGTATTAATTTAGGTTATCTGTTTTTGTAAGGCGAAGATATCTAAGCTATATTCAATACCATCTAGAATCTAGCGTATAGTCGTCACAGGGCTTGGCGTATTGCCACTGATATACAGGCTGTTTCACATGCTAGTGTTTTGGTTCTGCAATTTAGCGACCAAGCCGCTCGACAACTATAGGTTTAGTAATAATACTTTGTTTTTCGCATTTATTTAACCTCATTTAATATGAATTTTCAAAATTAATTAAGTCAAACCTTTTGTATTTCATTTTATCATTTAAATTAATGTTTAATTTTATAATTTGACTAGGACTGCTTACACGTTGTTGTATTTAGATTTTTAAGCACATGTTTTATTTATTATTTCTTAATTAAGCGTCCTATCTGTGTGGGCATTTAAGAAGTTGGTAATTGACTTTGGTAATTTATCTCATATTTTTGTCTGTAGTTTTCCTATTTAATGATTTTTGGTGACTACTTCATAATTTTGTTGTTATTTAATAATTTTTGGTGACCCTTTCGTTAAGTTTATGAAACGAATAAATAAATTCTGGTATTACATTTGAAAGTGTGTGTGTTTGGTTTTGCCAATCATTTTACATGGGGTTTAAATATTGGACCTTGTCCGGGGTTTAAAGTCTCAAGTTGGTAGACAGTAGATTACTACGGATTGGCGCCTTGACATCTTATAACGTGTGATTCGAACCTGCGCTAGCGACTGTAGCTGGGGGCACTACTGTCTGTCATATTTGACACCGACCCTTGGGAAGAGTGAAAGGCAAAGGTAAGACCATAAGTGTCGTATAAGCTGGCAATAAATAATAGACAAGCACCTTTTAAGATATTTAAATTTGGTCTCTGATAATTTTTGGAAGAAGGTTAGTTATCGTGGTGCCGTCATACTTTCTGCCTCCTTGTAATTTTAGAACAAGTGGGTAGGAACCTTTCTTAAGAACGAAACCAAACATTACGAAATGTTCAAAATGACACACTACATATACGGTTCCAAATGACATAGTATGTCACGTTTGCCCTTGTTTGAGTAATTTAATTTGTTTACGTTAAAAAAAAGGAATGGGTAAGAAGTACCAAGAAAGTACAGTTCTTGTCAGAGCTGGTCGGAGGCTGACCTGCAACGGTATATAACATTCATTAACAATACAAAAATAGTTGAAGACCATAAAAGTCTTTTCCATGTATGTACCACCCTACGGAGGCAGATAATCAATAAAAATAAGATTTATAAAGGACGAGGCTTTATCCAACCTAATCTACCATATTAGGTATCTAGAATCTATACTTTTTGGTATTACCACCACCAAAGTAAAAAGATAGGGTTACAGTATAGCTGAACGAAAACTGTATCCGCACAGGTATAATTCAAATATGGCAGATTGGAATCGCAGCAACGGTTTTGGTAGTAGATAACCCGAGATTTCTTGAGGTCTCCCAAATCTATATCACAGATAGAGCAAGAAGAAAATGTTCCTACTACAAGGAACATTTTCTCTTTCCATGGTTTCGATATACTTTATAAATGGACGAGTCCGGTCTTTTAACCGTCTAAAATACCCCAAAGATATTGGCCAGAAAAGATAAAAAGGAAGTAGTCGGAGCGCTGATGAGTGTCGAAAGGGGACAGCTTGCTTCTTTTGGTCTGTATATTCCTCCGACAATTAGACAGTGTCACTATTGTGGCATGTGTTAATCCGTTGGCCAATGTATTCTTCTTGCAATTATTTTTCCTCAAAAAGATTTATAATGCAGAATTACTTTTATGTTCCCACCAGCATCCTTCGAGTTATTTTATAAAAGCATTTCATCAAATACGCTAAACCATTCAAAGAGGAAAAAGATATTCTAATTTTGAATAGCCATAAAAACCATTTGTTTTTTGATATTTTGGTGACGGCTAAGGAACACCGTGTCATAATGATGTCTCATTCTCCATACCACACACAGCTTGCAGCAGTTAGATGTTCCTCTTTTGGCCCTTTGGATTCACACTATAATATCAAATTTACCAATGTCTGAAAAATAGTCCAGGCCGTACAATTGGCTTCTATCAAATCGATCGACTATTTGCCAGTGCCTAAAGTTGCTGCAATAGAAAACGCGGTAAACGGTTTCAAAAGTACAGGCATAATTCCTTTCACCCCAAAAATATTTCGTATTGACCTCCTTGCTTCCAGCAATGTGACTGTTAGTCTATATCCTAAAGAAACTAGTCATGATGCTGAAAATGTAGTTACTACCGCAAAAAGCTCTATGGTAGAATCTGATGCACCATTTTTGAATTTATTTCTCCATGAAAACACGGATATCGCTAAAGACGAAACTATGACTGTACCAGGATGCTTACTGCTTGAGTCTCCCTCGCCCAATGCTTTTTCAGATTCACAAACTAAGGTGGAACGCTAAGCAAAATCTAAAAGCTCCAAAGTTTTGACGACACCACCAAATATATATGAGATTAAAGAAAGAAAAGCGACTAAGCGTAAAAAGTAAACCATAAAATCACTACGACAGAAAAAGGTAGTGAAACAAATGCAGACTCTAACGACTTATAAATGCTTTCTGTTTATTGTGTAACGATACAAGAGGTTCAGACCGGTAGAGTTTTGGATTAAATGCTAAAAATAATAGGGGGTGTAAATTTATACTTATATACGTGTGTAGAGTGCGCCTACATTCCAAAGAAAATATCTATATTTGCGAAATTTGCAACGACTCAAACAACAAGATTGATGACTGAATTTTATTCATGTTTATTTTATAGCAGAGCTTTACTTAATTTCATACCGGACTTGTTTAATCATATCTAGAGTATGTTGTTGTTACTATTTTATAAAATATCTAATAAGAATCTGGTAAAATTACATTTACACTATTTGAATATTAGTGTGACATTTTGCTTGGAACTTCAGGGTAAAATGGATTTTCGGAATCCGTTGCAAAGTTGTTTATTATAAATTTAATACTTTTCTGAAACATTTTGTGAATGATTACGTATACGTAGAAATCATTATAGATTCTTTAAACATTTTTTTCAGAATTTAATATGTTTTTGTTATACCTTACTAGCGATCCAAACAAAAAGTATGTTGTTTTAGGCATAATGTCCCTATAAAGCATATTTAACACAAAAAAGGTAGATGTCGACAGGCCTAATATGATTCTGTAAAAATATTACGTGCTCCATTTAACATAAATATGATTTCTTTGTTCAACGTTTCCTCATTTTGCCAAACGGTCGTGAACATATACGAGTGAATATCCTGTGAGACAGCTTGTATTGCGTTATACCAAATTATTGCGTGTTCTGCTATTGAACTTTAAAAGGAGATCTGTATATGTCAATTTCTGATTTTTATCAAAACTAACTGAAGAAGTATCAGTTTAGTAATTAATTATAATAATAAAAATATTTCTACCTACACTATTATTGTGTCAAACTGCAGACTAACTTCAACATAATCAAAGAATGGTGTAATCTAAATTTAATTTCTTTAAATGTGGAAAAATGTGCAATTGTTTCTTACACAAGGAGCTCCAATCCTTTACTATATAAATATACATCGAATTCCACGCCTATTGTTAGAAAGTCTGTAATCAAGGATTTAGGAGTTTTCTTCGATGATAAACTAACTTTCACGCAACACATATCGACAATTTGTTCTTTAGCCTGTAAATCTCTGGGATTTCTTTTGAGATCATGTCGTTCATTTAGTAACTTAAAGAGTGTGAAAGTATTATATTACACCCTAGTGCGTATCAAGTTGGAATATGCATCCGTAGTCTGGTATCCATATTATTTACATCAGCAGGTTTCGATAGAACGCGTTCAAAGGAAGTTCTTAAAATATCTGTCATATAAAATAAATGGCATCTACCCTGGTCATGACGTTTTTTGATTATATAAATTTATTATCATACCATGGTTTTCAATCTCTGTCGTGTCGCCGTGACTGTTCCAGTGCAAAATTTCTCTTAAACTTGCTAACAAATAGAACTGTTTCCCCTTCACTACTTGCTCAAATAAACTTTAACGTGCCGGCTCGAGATACTCGCCATTTCACTTTCATTGCTACTCCAAGAGATAGGACCAACATACTAGTTAAGTCTCCTGTTTCTCACATATCAGTTAATTATAATAAATTATATAGAGATATGTTTTAAATGTTTAATATTTAACTATTTTTGTAATACCTCTTATGTTATACCTATGTCCTATAAATGGTTTGTACTGTTGGACAATAAAGATTATTATTATTATTATTATTATAATAAAACTGTAATTGTCTGTTCGTTTGTTCGAGCATCACGCAAAAACTACTGGACCTATTTTGATAAGACTTTTTATGTTTGAAAGCTTATAATTAGACAAACTCTGGTCAATTTAAAAAAAACACGACGTGGTATTGCTAAGGTATACCATTTTTACCCCAATATATGCAAAAATCATATCTCTAAGCTTATTTTTAGAAAAATTTATTATTAAATCAGGCTTAACAACTAAAAAGCTACTTATTAAATGTCATCCATTCAATTGTCAATTCCGCGACAAATATCATGGCTCACTACACCGTATTCAAATAAAAGACATAAAATTGCCAAAATTATATGAGAAAACGACAATAACTCAGTAATGGTCACTTTCAAAATAATGTCTTACACGTTTTTTGTGCGAAATTTAGTAAGCAATCCAACAATGACAGTAAGTCAAGTCCACAATACAAGGTGTTCCTTCTGAAAAAAAATCACTTTTACACAAAAATATGTCATGCAACTTTAATCCAGTTTTGTGCAAATTCAATTTGTAATTGCAAAAAAGTAAAATATGTTTGTATTAGGCCCTTTTATTATAAACAACTGCCAAAAATTGTGTTCATCTAACACGTTGTTTTCGAGAAGTATAATTTTATACAAACATTAAATTTTCAGAAAAATAGTAATAAGTCGAAAACATTAAATTTTAGGTCTGTCCTATCTTATAACTTTTTGGCTAAGAATTATACGGGGAATACAAACATGAAATAATATACTATAACTATGGCCAGCCACCATGTTATGAAACACTCTGTATAATACAAAATAATTTTAAATCGTGCTCCTAATAAGTGGCGATCATTGGAAGGAAACCGCGTCGAAATATCTTGTATTATAATATCACAATCTGCCTTTCCCGCAGAGATGACTCACCCTGTATATAATTTTACATGACATGCTCGTGTGAAGCCCCAGGTCACGGCTAGCTTTACATCTGCGAAAATTCATAAAAATACTAATAAATAGTTAAGATGTAAATTCGATAACGTGTAGACAACTATAGTTTTAATTTTTTTTTAAGTTAAATTTATTTTTTTATATTTTCCATTCCCTTTTAATATCAGTATCAGTAAAATAGAAATTTGAAATATATTAAAAATAGCAAAGGCAAGTTTTGATTATTCTCAGATATTAAAAGTCACATTGTATATTTGATAATTAATTTTGAATGCATGCTTTTATGAAAGACGTGTACTAAATTCTTGATTGGAATAAATAATGCTTTTTTACGATCATTGAAGTCAAGAAATGTACTGTGCAACAAACAATATTCCATGGATGAGCTTCAAAAGCTGTCACAGATGTATATCCTAGCATCTTTGTCTAACTATTATGCATTTAAATTATATAGGGTATAATATTAATCCACAAATTGTAAAAGTAGTTCAATTTTCCGGTTCGCCAGCGACAGCTGGCTTTGCAATATTAGCGTGCATCTATCCCCAATTGTTTATGTAATGTTTCCTGGTTGTTAAGTGTGAATAGTCTGCATTCAACAATTTGCCCTCGTATGCTACGCTATCAAGATTTACGCAATTCCCAGTAGATACATTTTTTATCGCTTGTGTGGAAAATACATGCATATATAAATCCGCATGGGCGTCAGAATGCTGTGGATAGACGACCGCGATGGCTAACACACGCCATTCAGACTATTCACACTTAACAGCCAGGAAACATATAAACAATAGAGCTGTTCATTTCATTTGTGCGCATGCGTGACCCCAATTCCAGTGAACAGCTGATTTTTGTTGTTCGGACCAAGGACTGTGCGCCTCGTATAGTTTTAATGTTTTATTTTGTTCAAATAAAATGGTAAAACGATAAATCTGCCCTATTACAAGTCATGTCGGCCCCTAGCGATATTCCACATAAGAAAGTGAAGTTAAATCCGGAAGATGTACCTGGAGCGACGTTAAAATACAAAGATGTGAATCAACACAGCGTTCTACAATTACGAAGATTTTTGAAATGCAGAGGCGAGAATGTACCAAAAAGCGCTTTAAAAATGCATCTTGTAGAGAGGTAAGTGGCTAATGTGTACAGGTGTAGGTGTAACTGAAATAGTTTAAAACTGACAATTGGCATAGGGGAGCACGGGGCTAAATGTCACAAAATTTGAATATTTGATAGAATTTTGGTTATTATTTGCTTTCAAGTATAACCAAGTATCAGCATATGTACCTGTACATGTGGTGCAAGTATACCACAAAGATTAAACTTTAGTAATGACGTTTGATAATTTTTTTGTAATTTTCTTTGCCAGCGTGTGCAATGTGACAATATACCCCAAGACGGGGAATGTTGTCCCATGGTATGGGGTAAGTTGTCACCTACATTTAAGTACATAAGACACCAGAATAAAATATTTTAATTTTTAAAAAAATTTTGTTTACGATTTCAATAGCAACAAAATGATTTTCACAAATGTAACTATCCTTTGTTATGGTTCCGATACGTTTCCACTTTGGATCTGATCTTTTGCATGCTTTCATCCAGTTATCGCAAGTTCGGCATGTTGCACACACCTTCAAATGATCGCGTTCAGTTTTAACATCAACATTATCCATTTTTCGAAATGTTAGACACGGCTTTGGAAACGATATAAATCGTAATTGGGCAGTGTAACCAGGTCTGCCTGGTCTACTGTCGCTGTTACAATCACCGAAAACGCAGTGCTTATTAGCTCCAGGTCTTCTATTTTCCTTTGTGTCCGAACTGGAATTCATTTCTGAACAATTTAAAACCAAATTTAAAGCACTTCACTGGTATCTGCGTTGTTATCAAGGCAATTACAATAGGAGCGACATGACAACTCTAATGTAAACAAACAAAGTTGGTCCGAAAGTGTCATGGCGTCCTCGCGCATGCGCCACAACTACATCCACGTAATGAAACTTACTATTGGGGATAGACGCACGCTAATATTACAAAGCCAGCTGTCGCTGGCGAACCGAAAAATTGACACTTCATTTTGAAAGAGTTACATGGAACTGAAGCGGAAATGGAAACGAATTAAAACATTCATTATGTAATGTATGTGTGAGGTTTTGATGTTAGAAATTATTCACACTCTTTAGTACTAATTCTAACTCGCACTACTAGTGGTCTAATTAATCAATCTGTGATTTGAGTGTGAAATGATCGGCATTTGTAATTATTATTGTTTTTATTCTTTTAGTAAAGTTTGTTTAGATATACTTAGGTACAGAAAATGTCGTTTGTTAAAAAAATATCAATAGGATTTTCGTTTATTACAAGATATATCACGGCGAGACTTGGTTACAAGAATGCAGTTAGAAGAATTTGAAATTTTGCAAATTATGTTTCCGATTACATTCTTTACAATTAAATTAATTTTGGATTTTCTTCTCTTCCATTTATACCCCTATTGTTATAATTGACACTTATTTTTGAGGCAATTTTGAGACTAGTTTCTATAATAAACGGTGACATTAAAAGTCTTTTACATTTCATCAAAAACATATATATTTATTAAGATTGTATTATTTTTAGATATCAACCTATTTTTTGCAGTTTTACAGCATCTACATTTAAGTTAGAGGCACTGTACATTTTATACTTTCCATCTCATAGCATTTTAATATCAGAGTTATCTATTACTCAAAATTCTACTTTGCAAAATCAATTAGGCTCTGTAAGTTCATATAAATAAATAAAATAAATTGCAATCAAATTAATGATTAGTAAAAGTTACTTGTTGTATTGACGAGCCTTTTCTGAAACTTTTTGTTTTTTATGTTTGAAAATGTTGCAATCTAGTTTTTATTAATGAAGATGTTTTGAATCTAATATACTTACCAATGTTGAATATGAATAGGATAAGCGATAGAACTAGCCGTGTTCCTGCACAGAAAATATGCAAGTAACAACATGTGCGTACTTTGCAGCACATTCTAACGGTTCCTTTACAGTTACTGCTCTTGCTTGACTGTAACACAAATTTGACAATATAATCCCATAAGAACAGTTTAAAATTTTGAAAATTGTCGACATAAACTGGTATTTAAAATTACACACTATTAATGATATTTCATTATATTAGCAATATTACAGTATTATTATAGTGGATGAAAGTGTGATCATATGATTAAAAATATGTTTGTTTTGTAATTTTTTTATTTATTCGATACTCTGGTGACAGAATAAATAAAGGAAGATATTTTCAAATCGACGATTTAATAACATGGAGCTCTCTAAATCGCTATGGGTAACTCAATTAGAGACACTTGTTAGCAGTTTTCTAAAGGATGCAAACACTGAATATGGTGAATCTAGAATAAGCATACATCGAATTTTAAGAAAGAGGATATTTTATCCTGTCCAGAAAATTAAGTACCATTCTGTTTGTTTTTACAAAACGGTAAATTGCTGTCAAAATTGCACTAAAAATTGAAACGAAAATCCCTTCGATTGTTCGGAGGAAAAATTCTACAACTCGATAACCTCCCTGGCTAGACATTTTCAGGGTAAATTCGTCTTCAAATTCTATATTGCCATTTACCTGTAAAGCACCCCTTCGGCGATCGCGCTTAGCACGGGATTGATGCTCTTCAAACTGCAGGGCGAAAAGTGATTATTGTTCTTTTGATCGCCAGACGTCGCCCTCGCAAACATGATAAAATTACCGTCTTCTCCACCGGTTGTGCATATTTCTGGATCATGCTGTAAGATTCCTTTCCATTTCTTTCAGAAATTATTTGAAAATTATAATCCTTTTAGTTGAGACTAATAATATTAATAAGGGATATTAAATTCAGTGATTCAAACATACCTCTCCAGGTTGGGCGTACATGTACTCTACCAGTGAACCACAAAGGTGAGATGGATGTTGAAATCATATAATGTTTTTAAATTTATATTGACACATAAAATGAAATACTGTTCTCCAAGCAAAAAAAATATATTTCAAAACCATAGTTGTCTCAATTGACACTGATAATACTAACTAGTAAAATAAATTATGACATAAGTCATTTTCTTTTTAAGAAAGCCGTAATAGGTTGGCATTTGAATGCTAAAATTGTAACACTTATATGTTCAAATGCTTGAATGCCATACATCGAATTAGTTTAAAATCGTTCGAATATAAAAAAATATAGTACAAGGAACCAAAATACAATAAGTTTATATGAATACCTATTACCTACTTACTATATTGTCACCGAACCAGCCTGTGTTCATTGTCCATTTGTAAAGTTTCAACAGTTTCTTGTTTGTTGTTTTCTATCGTGATTTGAACTTTTTCCCTATTTTGTTTTCCATCTCTTAAGATGGCTTTTTTCAGAAATTATATTTTTTCTTTCCTCTAAAAATCTTAGGGTAAATCTTTTTATCTACTTTGCTATTATTTTCAGTATAATATATCTTTGGGCAGAGATAAATTAAATAAGCTCAATGCGAGGTATCTCCTTGCCTGACTCCTTTTTTAACTTTGAGTTTGCACGATATTCTATTACCTACTCATATTCTATTTTATTCATTGTAAAGGCTATTTAAAGCTTTCTTACAAACTTGATTCATATACTTCTTGTAAAGCCTTAAATGACAAGATGAATAACATTTAGTTGGAAAATAGAATCGTAATCAACTCATTGACGACGGGGGGAAGAGGAACTAGTCGAGCATATTCACCAGATGATGATTAATGTATATTAGCAAAGTGTGCAGTGGTATTTTAAGATAAAATGATGGTTCACACAATTTCCATGCGATACGTAGATAATCAATTGTTTTCAATGTTTTCGTTTTAGTAAATCGTAAAATAAGAGTTTCAATAAATGAGATAGTGGAAGATATTTTATTTTTTTTTCATAAAAATTTAGTAATAAATATGGTTTCAGCATGTTAGGTCAGAAGTTACTTATCTCTAAGAAGAATGCATAAAAATTATTCCAAGAAAATATGGTCGCTTTGATTGCCAAAGAAAATTACGCAGATGATGAAACGTGGGTATATTATTGAGGTACAAGAAAGTTAAAAACTGTGATCAGAAAATTACCCTGCTTCATGACAAATGCAAAATTCACAAAGACCGCCAAAGCCGTGAAATAATCAGCGAGCGCAGGTTTGTTGAGATGAACTATCCACCCCAGAGTCCTTATTTGACAATGAGTGACCATTATTTCTTTCCTAAATTAAAAAAAAAGGTCTTCAGGGGACACCGTGTTTCTTCTGAAGAAGAGGTGGAGGAATTTTTCGAGGGCATATCAAAATATTTTTTTGAAGGCATGGGCTTATTGGAACACCGTTGCAATAATTGTATGATTGTTAATGAATAATATCTTGAAATATAAAATATTACTTTTCCCAAACTGTTTTCCTTCATAGCTATGTTTATAAGAGATTCCTCTCGTAGATAAGTGAAAAAAGAATCATTTACTTTAATTCTTTGTTATAGTTTATGTTTCAGTATTTAATTTGTAGGGAGAAAGTAAATTACATTCTTAATTATGTTCAAGTTTCTAGGTCAATAAAAGTGGATACAATACATGTCGATATAAATTAAAGAGATTTAACAAGGAATAGTTAATGGATTTAGTCTGTTTGACCATTTTTTATATGAGATCTGTGATCAACATTAAATATCATTTTTATGTATCCAAAACTGAAGTTGTGTGATTGCTTGTTTTACTTTCACGGTAGATTGACCGTGACGACACACCCAATGTGAGTACTGACATTAATCGCACAATTATACAGAAAAATCTATTTACGCCAATTACAATTAAAACCATGCGTATTTTACATTAGTATTACTCAAATTCATTCGAGAAACTAGGCGCATACAAATAGAATCGATTAGATTTTATTAATCTTTCGCTATATTTTGTATTTATTGAAATGTAAACTTCTTTGGGCGCGTTGCGTTATTTGTGGGCACCGAACAAGACTTAGCCGTCACGCTCGGCTATATAACGCTCGTTCGGGTAAAGTCGGCTCGAGTCGACTAAGGGAATGAGAGAAATATATCATATAGAGGTATTTATTTTCAATTAAATTAAAATTTAAATGAATAAATAAATTCATGTCCCCGAGCAGATCCGATCCCGAGTCGCACGGGCGCACGGGTGAGAAGCCGGTACGTTGCATCAGACCAGCGCGGGACTCGTAAGCGAGTATTCATATTGTCTATTTATATATATATACATGCGTCCGAATATAATATTTCGCGCTCAGGTAAGTTTTAGCATATTTATTAAAATGATATGGATGACTCGGAAACTGATCAGTATATTCCGGGTGTTGAATAACGTTCACACGCATTTACTATAATTTGTATACCAATACGAAACAGAAACGTCGAGAATAGAGCATTGCTTTAATTGCTCATTTTATACGAATTTATAAGCATTTAATTCTTTTCTGTTACACAGGATAGATGAAGTAAATCAAATCGATGACAAATTAAAACGAAAAAGGGAATTCTCTAATGCGCGCATGAAGAAATATCGTCAAAAGAAATCTCAGCAACTGAATTCGTCGATGCAGGATGACCCTAATGTAATATAGAACGAAAAAAAAAGTTGGATTTCGTATTATTAACCTCGCCTTGATGAAGTTTTCACTTCTGCCGTGTGGTTTTAAGCACACCCATTTTCTTGTTAATTTTTTCTTTAAAAATGCTATTACATATGCGTTAAAAATGTATATCATATTTATTTATCTACTAATATCAAATAATATATGAAACATTATCCATACCTATATTAGACTTTACAACACCTCGTTATTAAACATTGTGTTGGAAAAGTGTTTTTGATTGGATAGGGAAGTATTGAATAATTTCAACACTTGTTGGGACAAATGAAAAAATAGCCTGGCAAATTTGACCAATTACATTCAAACAGATACTGGAAAAAGAAGGGATTCCATCTCTGCTGCGTTGCACTGAACGACATCAAACGATTTTAAATATCAAGTTGACATTGTCAAGTAGCGTACTTATTATTATTCTAACCTAATATACTTCGTTAATACTCAATTGGAATTATATTAAATCTTGATTAGTAGCTATTTTTTAAATAAATGTTGTTATTTTTTAAATAGATGTTGTTATATCGACATGAGGAAGCATTATATTCAATTCATTGGGTGGACTTTCATTACTCTCGCTTCGCTAGTGCTGCAAACTTCATTCTCGTGTAATAAAATTGTCCACTCAAATTCCTTGAATAATATACTATTACCAATCTAGAGAATTATTGTATAATAAAATACAGAGAGATCGTAAAAGGTTGACCGTGCCGTTTCATAGTGTATTTGTCGCATATATCATTCTGAATTGTATTTCGTCTATGCGGCATCTATTATTTTAAGTGTGAACTACTTTCAAGAATTTTTGTTTACTTGTTTTAATAATTCAAGAAATACATTCAATAATTGAAAATATCTTTATTAAAAATAATTTGACACAAAGATCGATATTACATGTAAACATCATCACATATTTAGAAATATTATAGCGTGTGTTCAAAATAAGATCCTTCTTTTTGTAGGCACACATTTATACATCTTTAGAGAATTGAAAACATTTTGGATAATTTCTTCTTTTACAGCTACGAAAATAAGCATCTACTCTGACTACTATTGGTGTTGAGATTAGTGGTGGATAGGTAGCAGAAAATCTAAAATTCTCTAACAGTAGTCTAAATCCAAAGCAACTGAATAATAAAACGTTAAATAAAAAACACAGTTACCATTGGAAATAAACGACTTCCGTAAATAACATTTAATCAACTACTAGATATAAAACAAAGTTTGCATTAAAATTTCTAGCAACAAAAAAATAGCAAAAATAGTAATTTACAAAATCGAAGTTATGAGAATTATTGAAAAGAACTATTAGGTATAAGTAATTGCTAATTAGGTATACGTATATTAAACATGTTCAAAATGTCGCCCTTCGTGATCTCTACATAAATTAACACGTAGTATAAATTCCCTCACAGAATTATGTAACTGATGCCTGGTTATATCATTTAGTACTTCCAGTTCCTTGCGAGTATCAGATTGTACGGTGTATACCTTTTATTTCAAACATGGCCAAATATGGAAATCTACATAAGTTAAATCCGGCGACCTAGGACTCCACCTGACTGGCCCATTGGTGGAAATCCAATGGTGTCCAAAAGTTTGATTTAATAAAATAATCCTTAACGAGTCGTGAATTATGAGGTGGTACGCCATCCTGAAAAAATACAGTATTTCTCTGTTCTGTTCTCTGTTTCTTGTTATCTTTCTGAAGTTTGATGTCCGTCAATAATTATCGGAGGTAGCAGAACGTCCACAATCATTCCCAGTCAAACATTAAAACCAAACCTCACTTGATGGTTACCTACGCTGTACAATTGTTGATTTTGCGCCCAGTATCTTGTGTTTTGTCGGTTAAATAATCCATGATTTGTGAATCTTGATTCGCCGGAAAAAATAATGTTACTAGCAAAATTACCATTCTTCAGATATTATCTACAGCCAAGTTGCAAAACTCTAATCTTTTCACAAAATCGGTGTAGGTTTTTCTGATACTTTAAAAATGTGTAGTTATGGTTCTTTAAAATCTTTTGCGCTGATTCATAACTAATACTCGCGGCCGATTTGTCTGAGGGGAACTGTTTCAACTTGATCTAAGGCGACTACATTAATTTCTGTCGCTTCGTCAACAATAAGCTACATTATTATTTTGTGGATCGGTGAACTCATATCAAACCTAATTTGAATATTTTGACAGGACATTAAATGCTATTTAAATACTTACAGAATTATATAGTATCTCTAATAGAAATAAGTAGAGTATAGCTGATACTATACAAAATTAATTTCATTGTATGTATTCTATTAAGCTTTTTGCGTTAATCGAAGAATTAATTAATAGAGTATATATGTAATAGTATATTATTCAACAAGCGTGTAAAGCGGGTAATAGCCATTATACGCGAGTTAAATACTATACTTTATCCACAACTTAAATGTTGTTCAAAAAATACGAAAGATAAAGAACAATATTTCTTTCTACAAACACTGTCAGAAGTTGACATTTTGACACGGCAAACAAAAAATGCGATTTATGTATACCGCATATTCACAACTATATATGTTTGTTTAAAAATACAAAAGATAAAGAGATAAAGGAACAACATTATTTATTAATAGTGACGTTTCTAATACACAAAAAATTAATTTTTATAATAATTATTAATCGTTACATTACAGTTGCTTAAATTCATATATATATATAAGTATATTTATGAAATGTCAAATTTGACACAACGGTGGAGTAATAAATATTATTCCATCGAAGCGTCATTATTATTCAACAGTATTTAGTAATGCATGGCATTACTTGATAGAAATCGCGTATTTAATACATATATTACTTAATAGTTGTGGATAATAGTATATTATTCAACAAGCGTGTAATGATGGCTATTACCCACGAAGATGAAATTGCAACACGAGCCGTCAGGCGAGTGTTGTAACATCTGAGTGGGTAATAGCCATTATACGCGAGTTAAATACTATACTTTATCCACAACTTAAATGTTGTTCAAAAAATACGAAAGATAAAGAACAATATTTTTTTCTACAAACACTGTCAGAAGTTGACATTTTGACACGGCAAACAAAAAATGCGATTTATGTATACCGCATATTCACAACTATATATGTTTGTTCAAAAATACAAAAGATAAAGAGATAAAGGAACAACATTATTTATTAATAGTGACGTTTCTAATACACAAAAAATTAATTTTTATAATAATTATTAATCGTTACATTACAGTTGCTTAAATTCATATATATATAAGTATATTTATGAAATGTCAAATTTGACACAACGGTGGAGTAATAAATATTATTCCATCGAAGTGTCATTATTATTCAACAGTATTTAGTAATGCATGGCATTACTTGATAGAAATCGTGTATTTAATACATATATTACTTAATAGTTGTGGATAAATATATTTATTTACAGTGAGGATGCGCGGGTTGGAATAAATTCATTTAAAATTTTTGGTTTTGTTTTATGGAAAAACGCTCGGATAGGTCGATTTTTATTTTTAGCTGCGGTTTTTTTGATGGTAAATTGATGTACAAACGCTGGTCCAAAAATAAGTTACGACCATCAATTTTTTTTTCAAATGGAAACATATGTTTTTATTTAATTTATTAATTCTCCATCGAATTCTAAGTATGTTTCATGTACCATGTCGTATACTCGAATTCAACAGTTATCGAGAAATTATAACCGAAATACGACAAATTGAGCCGCAAACGTTAACTGCAGTGTTACGAGAAACTGATCCTCGGCTTGCCTATTGTCAGGAAGTTAGTGGTCAACAGTTTGAACATTTAATTTGACTTGTTTTTCTCTTTTTTAAATAAATCGGTCCTTTTCAGACAAGAGAGAGAAATAAATGTTGTTGGATACGGTCTCAGTTATTGATATGTTCAATTCTAAATTTCTCGATAACTGTTGAGTTTGGGTATAGGACATGGTACATGAAACATACTTTGAATTCGATGCAGAATTAACAAATTAAATAAAAAACATATGTTTCCATTTGACAAAAAAATTGTTGGTCGTAAATTATTTTTGGACTACCCTTTGTACATCAATTTACCATCAGAAAAACCGCAGCTAAAAATAAAAATCGACCTATCCGAGGTTTTTCCATAAAACGAAACTAAAAATTTTAAATGAATTTATTCCAACCCGCCCGTCCTCACTGTATAATAATATTCTAGTTCGATTTTATACTGTTTGAATAGCTAAGATTAATATACATTTGGCAGCAGTTCAACTTGACTTATTTATAAATCAACCTTTCACAACTGTCCAGTATATGAGCTGGCGATAAAAAATCGCAAATTGCATAAACCTAGTTCCAATTTATTTATGTGTTAAACGACATTTATATACCTACATGTTCTGTATTTACACATTAGTCGCAGTACTTTTGTTTAAGAGCTTGTTACTATGGCACGAAATAGACACGACCAAGTTTCTGTTATGCATTTTATTCTTAAATATAAATACAATAATAATACATGAAATGAGAACGATTTTATTATTTTTTTTGTAATGCTTCTTACCAATCAATCACCTTGCAAAACTACCTTTCAAAATAATTTGTCTAAGGGTTTTATACTAAAAAAATACTGAATACATTGAATATTAATTAGGTATACTGTTTTAGTGAAGTTTTGACTGTATCATTTACAACACTATCGGGAACTACTTTATAAAAAAAAGTTAACACAGAAGTGAAGACAGAAGTTTAATAATTTTTTGGTGTTAAATATGTGAAGGTAAATGTTTTTGCTGCTTTCTTTTTATCGTTTTCTCCCATAATACAGCGATTCTTATGTGGGCACTTAACAAAATAGGAGTTGGAATTTGTTTAGTACTTTACACATATTGCTAATATGAGACCTATTTAAATGGTTGACTTTTTTGTTTTAATGCCAATAAATAAAAATTGAATTCATGCCTTGAAATACAAGGTTTATAGGAGTCAGTGATTAAACATATGCCGTACAAGGTACGTATAAATTAGCGTGAAATCTACATGTAAAGATATTCCTTGTTAAATTCGGTGTTAAAAATCTGAATACTGAAATGAATCTGAAATTATGACTTTAGCCATTTCAGCGTAATCAGGAATCCAGACATACACACAGAGAGAGTGCATCATTTCAAAACACAGAGAAGGCTCTGATTATATGAAGAATTACTTGCTCAAAAATTATTAATTATTGTATATATTTAGGAAATTTAAACGGAAAACGATTAACATTTTTTGTATACATTAAAAAATACTCCCCATCATCACCAAATTTATTTGTTATGTTCCTAGACTGCTTTATATCACAAAAAACACCAATCATTATTGTTTATATTAAGAACTTCCAGAAAGCAGTGTAAAGTTGTAGGATTAACTTTAATCTTTAATAATAATTTAATAATTAAAAATATTGCCTTAAAGTGTACTGTATGGATGTGCAATCTGTACACAATATCAACTCTCTTTCCTATACTCTGTTTCAAAATAAGAAGAAGGTCAATTATCTAGCTAATATCCGGAACACAGCTAAAAAACATAGTTGATATTGTAATGAAACAAGCCCACAGAGAAGCAGACATCCGCGAGACGACAAAAGAAAGGCAAATATTTGGCGTGACTGGTAAACAGTCGTAAAATAATAAATCATCCATTTATATATGTACCGCGAAGAGACAGAATGTCTCGTGTATGTTCTACAAACATCGAGAAGAACACTAGCGTTTATCTGGTGTGTTCCAGATGTTTCGTACGTGTATATAAAAGCAGTTGAACGGATGGATGAGGAATTCCGGAATAAGAAAGTCCTTAAGTACTCGTCGCGCGGAGCAGACTAAAGTAAAAATAAATATAAGAAATAAATAAATAGGTCCTTGCTTGGTTTGGTGTTATATAAATAGAAGTGATATAAATACGGTAGTGTTACATAAATATTAGTAATAGAAATAAATGCCTGTATTAATTTAAATCGTAGTAGTTTAAGTGTGATACATTAGCTTTACATTTTTATATTGTAATTAATTTTACGTTTGTGAATATGCAGATTGTTTTAAATAAATAAATTGCACGAGTTGTTTATTGCGAACCCGAAAACGTTACAATATGATATGTAAACAGTTATGAATGTAGTTTGTTAATAATTTTATCATGTGTAAAGCATTTATATCAATAAAATAATGATTGTACAAAAGAATGAACATGACATAACCTAGCCAGGAGTTCGAGATCCAAGATGGCTTGAGACAGGGTGGTGTCCTTAGCCCTCTGCTATTCATAACAGTGATGGACGACGTAATTAAAGCCACAAATGACAAAACTAAGAAAGTAACCGTAGGATACAAACGACTGAGTCCAGTTACAATTTCGAAATGCGCTTTCGCCGACGATATAATGCTATGTGCAGTGTGCACCAAGCGGAAAAGACCTCAAGAAGAACATCACAATATGGCATGAGGAGTTATCCGAAAGGAACATGAAAATAAACGCAAATAAAACAAAAGTACTAGTCATCGGCAAGGATAACGAAGAAATTAAAATAGAAATTCAAGAACAAAAAATAGAACAAGTGAATATATTCAAATACTTGGGAGTCCAAATAGAAAGGCATGGTGACATGGAACAGGATGTAAATGAAAGAATATCCAGCGCGGCAGGAGTGTACTTCTCACTTTCTGGATGGTTTCTGAGCAACAAGGAGATCAGTCGCAAAACAAAGATGGCAATATATAGAGCAGTGTTCAAACCAATATTCGGCAGCGAGAGCTGGATGACGACAGTCGGAATGAAGGCAGAATACAGGCAATGGACATGAAATACCTAAGGAAAGTAAAAGGGGTCACACGCAAAGATCGGATAAGAAATGAAATTATAAGAGAAGAACTGGAAGTAGAACCAATATTGGGCAAGATTGAAGACCAGCAACTAAGATGGTTTGGACATCTAAACAGGATTAGCAACAGCAGACAAGAGAAAAATGTATGGGATGCGAGGATAACCGGCAGGAGGAGCAGGGGCAGACCTAAGAAAATATGGAACGGGGAGATAGCAGCAATACTGGAGAAAATGGGCAAAACGTGGAAAGAAACGCTGGAGCTAACAAGGGATAAAAAACAGTGGGCAAAGTTTATATATGAAAATAAAAAATAGACAAAGTAATAACCTACACCTTCGGGTACTTTGGTTTTACGATTATACCATGTGCTTGCAGGCGACCTGCGTATAGGGCTTACTGTAAGATAAAACGACGACACCGAGAGTTTGTATGAGTTAGTACGAGAAAGCAATATACAAACTGCAGTACAGCTGCTATCTATCCTTGTTTCCCTGATTAAACGGAGAGTCAGTCTAGCCCGTTCTAGCCTCAGCGTAAATCTACTCGAATCCCCTCTTTTCCAACACTACACTCGACCAAAAAGCAGTTTGTATATTGCTTTTTCGTACTAACTCATACAAACTCTCGGTGTCGTTTATCTCACAGTAAGCCCTATACGCAGGTCGCCGGCAAGCACACTGTATATATATATATATATTCGCCTTGCCAAATGTTTTTGATTTTTATTTATGGGGCAGAATAAAAGACATAGTTTATCACAAAAAGCCGATTACAACAATTGCTGCCTCCGAAATTGATGTAACTGTGCTCTCTACTAATCGACAAGTAAACATGGGTATGTATTGAAAATAATGGTGAACACTTTGAACATTTCTTAAGAGTCTTCTATACCTACCCGTTGTATTAATCGAGAGTGAGACTCATCTGAATACATTCAGATTTGCTAATATGACGTTTAGGCAAAAAGACGTGTAGAAATTAAACTCGGACTATATTAAGTAAACAGTTCGGAGCCCAGACATACTTTTTATGATTTATTGAAGCTACGCTGTTCTCGAGAACGGCGATGTTCATATAAAAGAAGCAACTGTCTAATAAATAATAAGTCATACATAGTAGAAATAAAATAAGATAGATTTACAATTTCTATAAACAGATAATTTTAAAAATAATTAGAATTTCACATGTACGCGGCTAGGAGCATCAGGAATTTAAAAGAAACTAAAATTAAATTTCCAATAAAAATGCTTTGCACCGACATTTGTATATTTGAAATATTGAAAAAAACAACTAATTATCAAGTAAAATACTGTTGTGTTTTAGTAGAAAGTAATAATAATAATAATATTTTTTTCAACCCTGATTTCATATTAATCTTTGTTTTAAGTATAGTTATAGTTTTGTTGAGTATATAATAAATTAATAAAGAAAATATAGACAAATACATTTTATGATCGTACGAGACGCATAAATAATATTCTGCCTTTTTTTGTGGAATTTGTGTAAATAAAATCTGATATATGTCAGTGTTCAAACACTACTGCAGAGGTGAATACTTATTATAGTTGTCTTATTCTGTAATCAGTAGGAATTACCCCTTTTAACTAACACACAGTTTAATAGGTAATTCGTGTAGTTATAGTTACTAATTAAAATTTCTTGAAATGGGAAAACCAAATAGCGAAAAGAAGAAAGTCAGTAATACATTCCGCTTAAAAAAAGGCTGGAGGAAGAATCTCAAACAATACACAAAAAATATCGCAGGTAAAAATAATCACTTTCACATTTGTTAGTTGGGTACTACCATTTGTTTTTTAACATTATTTCTTCTTACCCGCGGTGCATTTTTTTACTTCTGAGCAACCGTAGAGAATAAGGTACATCGTATAATTCTAGTGGTACAGAAATCAGCCCGCTAGGCAATAAGCTGTTAGTATATGACAAAGATAAGAATAAAAGTAAATAAATGACATGTCACCTCAAATATTGCGGGGAGTCAAATTTTAGATTCTGTTTAGGTGCTGACTAACCAAGTAGAGTAAAAAATGCGTTGAAGAGTCTTACTAATTTTACAACATAATTACATTTATGTATACGTTTATTTCAACCAAAATCAGCGAACAATGGAGAAGACATTAGTGCGCTTAGTGAATCAATACATCACTTAGTGGAGGTACGCCAGAATGAAAATTCGTCCCTGGAGTCAAACTTAGACACACAGTCTTTAGCATTACAGCCTGTAAACGTTGAAGAAGTTCTTACGAAGGATGTGCGAAGCGATGAGGTAAAACAACTGTACATTTGAAATTATGATAAAAAATTATAAAAAAATCTTATAGGGTTTAGACGGACGACGAATAGTAGATATAAAGTACATGCTGGAAGAAATATATAGGCTAAATTCGCACGGAAACAAGTTGCACATTTCAAAATTTAAAATTTGCTGGAGAAATTCGCTGCGGTTTAGAATCTAAGCTCAAATTCAAATGCGATATGTGTGGACAAAATTTGATTATGAACCTCAATAAATCGGAAAAAACAGAAATAGACGTGAACACTGCTTTAGTTTCAGGAGCCATGAGTGTAGGAATAGGATACTCTAACGCGCAGGAATTGTTTACCACCATGGACATACCCTTCCCCACACCTAAAACTTATGAGAAGTATAATGAATTAGTAAGTGATGGGTGGCAAAAGACCGCGCTTGAGGTAATGCAGGCTGCTGTCCGTGAAGAAGCTCAATATGCAGTTGAAGTAGGCAACGTCGACGAACAAGGCATACCTCTAATCCATGTAGTAGCTGACGGTTGTTGGTCCAAACGATCGTATAGAAAAAATTATTCAGCATTGTCAGGAGTGGCAGCAATTGTTGGACAGTGTTTTGGGAAGGTACTATTTATTGGGGTTCGGAACAAGTACTGCGTGATTTGTGCAAGGTGGCAGAAGCAAAGCCAAAATCCTCCTGAACATAAATGCTACAAAAACTTTGAAGGCAGCTCAACTAGTATGGAGGCCGACATCTTAGTTGAGGGGTTCAAAAACAGTGTAGCAATGTACGGAGTAAAATATTCTAGATTTATTGCTGACGGTGATTCGAGCACCTATAAGAAAATTTTAGAAGCCAGGCCCTACAATAACATTACTGTAGAAAAAATCGAATGCCGAAATCACCTGCTTCGCAATTTTAGTAATAAGTTACAATCTTTGACAACTGACACCAGATATCCTTTAAATTTGCGTCGTTTGTTACAACGGAATATACGTAGAATGAGAAATGGTGTTTCAGGTGCAATTGCCCATAACAAGCATCTAGAAAATAATGTAAAACTTTTACAAACAGATATAAAAAATATTATGTGTCATGTTTTCGGGGAGCACAAGGACTGTGGAATGTACTTCTGCAAAAGAAAAGATACAAACGAACCAAATTACATGGACGAACTGAGAAGATGTATAGAAATGCATTCTCGTATCGAAGTATGTCTACAGGTAAAATTAGCTGCCTACTACACAAAGATAGGATAGATTTACACAAAAGTCTTTTTGTTTCAGGTGTTAGTCATAAATGCGCGATCACTGATCGCAGATGTAGACAGCAATGTTGCGGAACATTTTAATTCCACCGTGGCCAAATTTGTGGGGGGAAACGAGTAAATTTCTCTCTGAAGGGTTCCTATGAGGCGAGATGTTCAGCAGCTGTAGTAGCGTTCAACACCAGACGTCCACACTACGAATTGCACAAAAAAATGTATTTGAAAAGCCCTACTTGCCGTGTAAAAAGATTAGAAGTGGGCCGTATGCGAAAAATAAAAAAAGCGCTAGAGAAACGAGCAGGAGTAGAAGTCTCTGTTAGAAAAAAGATTAATTTTTCTAGTAATTCTAAAAAGAGTCAAGAAGATTATGGTGAACTGTGTCAAAAACCTGACATGCAACCGGACGAGTTCGAAGAGCAAAAACACATTTTTTTAAATAATCTCGACATAAGTGAGGAACAACGGCATCAATTAGAGCGCGATACAGTTGAACAGGCAAGCAGTGGGCAATGGTTAGAGTATCGCCGAAAGCTATTGACAGCATCAAATTTTTATCGCGTGTGTACGCGTCGAAAGAGCACCAATTGTGGCAAATTGGTTTAGAGGCTTCTTTATGGTAATGAAATATATGTACCTGCTATTCTACATGGCCGTAAAAATGAAAAGAGGGCCTTGCAACAATTAGAAAGCGAACAAAACATACAAATCAAAGAATGTGGTTTGTTTTTGCATAATAAGGATTTCCCCTTTTTAGGTGCCACTCCTGATGGTATTGTTGATGATAATATTATTGTAGAAGTTAAATGTCCAGCATCGGCTTATAAAATGGAAATCGAAGAAGCGATACAAAAGAAAAAAATTACATTTTGGAAATTAAACCCCTTAACGAAACAATATATTGTAAATACAAAACACATTTGGTATTATCAAATACAGGGCCAATTACAGGTAACAGGCAAGCAAATTTGTATTTTTGGTGTGTGGACAGGAGACGAATTCCCTATGAAGACAACACATATTAGTAAAGATGACGTTTTCTGGAGAGACAATATGAAAGAAAAGTTGTGCGATTTTTATTATGATTGTTTGTTGCCTGAATTGATAGATCCAAGACATACGAGAAGTGTGGTAATCCGAGAACCGCAAAGTATTCTTGACGCTCAGCAACAACTGAAAGAAAAAAGAGAGAAACCGAAAAACCCCAAAAAGTAATGTTTGATCCACTGTTCTTCGTTATGTAAACAATTCATTATCATTTTGTTATAAATTTTCATATATTTTGTAGACGAAAAGATACTCGACATTGTTCGAA
Source organism: Amphimallon solstitiale (assembly GCA_963170755.1). Lineage (NCBI taxonomy): Eukaryota > Metazoa > Arthropoda > Insecta > Coleoptera > Scarabaeidae > Amphimallon > Amphimallon solstitiale. The sequence continues at coordinate 84,573,320 of OY720675.1, forward strand.
TATTTCGCATTTTCATATTGTCGCTTTAGTAGTTGATTTCGGTATATTCAAATTCAGTCGCTAAAAATACAGAATTTCAAGTTGTCATCTTTTAGTTGCCGTGAAGCAGGTAAGCACGGAGCCATTTTCACAAAAAAAAAAGAGGTGTGGCCACCACACGACTTTCTTATACGTATTAGCGTTTTAAATTATAGAGTTTTATTTTTTTTTAATATAAAAATTATTCAAAATCCTATTATAAGTACTTCTGTTCTCTTAATAAACCTCTATAGAATGCATACTTTGCGAGATATTCGAAGGAAAGTGCTCCTCGCTAAGAGTAAAAGTGTTACTTCCGGTTCGAATTTTGAAATTTTATTTATGCAAAAAATATTTCAAATCCAACTCTAAATACTTTTGTACTCTTGACAAATATATATAAAATGCATAATTTATGACATATTGGCAAAAAATCGCCATTCGATAAGAGTAATAGTGATACTTCCGGTCCGAATTTTGAAATATCTTTTATACAAAAGGTATTGAAGATTAATTCGTAACGTACCTGTCTAGCAAGCATGATTGGCGAAATATTTACAAAAACTGTTTTTTGATAAGAGTAAGAGACTTCCGGTATCAATTTCGAAAGACTTTCATAATAAAATTCTTCACAGATGTACTCAAAATTGTACATATGAATTCTTTATAAATTTGTTTAAACTTAGTTGGCAAAATTCGATTTTTTCACTCAAGTAAACTACTACTTCCGGTCTTCCGATTTTACTGAAAATCAAATCAGATCTCAAGAGGAACGTTATACTCGTAAATACAAAATTTGGAATTGGTAGCTACAGCCATTTGACCGCTATCCAGTCACGAAAATATTGTTTACGGTCGCTATGCTGAAAAATTGAAACTACTATCACAGCAATTTACAGATCGGTTTTCCAACTTCAAGAACATGAATAACTCCTTCAGCCTTTCTACAAGTCCGAGTAAAGGTAATGTGGAGGAGGTTCCTTTACACCTGCAAATGGGGTTGATCGTTCAGCAAGACGCATATTTCATGCCTAAATTTGATGACGTGGAACTCAGTGCAGAACATACTTTGCTGAACAAAATACCCACAGCTGAGAGCTTTCGCACGAAACATAATTTGCGCATTTGGAAGCTCGTATAAATGTGAACAGTTTTTTTTTCAATTGTGAAAATTAATAAAAGTAAGCATCGCACTAGGCTTACAGATGAGAATTCAGAAAAAACTTTGCGCCTGTGTACTAGTAGAATTGACCCTAATTGATCATCTTATTTCTGAACTTCATTCTCAAGCCTCTCATTAATGTCTTCTGATTGCTTATCTTTTTTTTAGCTTATTATTATTTATGTATTATAAATAAATGTGTGAACTTTTATCGCTTTTTGTTTACTACTACTTATTATCAACCTACGGCCCGCGACGATTAATGTTCTGAAGTTGGGCCCACAACCAAGCAAAGGTTGTCTATACCTGGTTTACACCTACAAGAAAATACCAATTTAAAGGGGGTGCAGCTATGAGCGAGTTGTCAGAGCATGCATTCACTGTTCCGGTAATAGGTAGTTAGGCACTTTTATTTCTTACAGGTGTTTTCCATGTATCGTTATTCTGATTTTTACTTATGGAATTTCCTATATTTTCATCATACTTTCGTCATTATTACATTTTATTCTATATATTTTCGTTGAAGAAAGCAGGAGCATTGAGGAAAAGAAATAGAATAAAATGCAACAATGACGAAATTATGATGGAAATACAGGAAATGCCATAAGTGCAAATGAAAATAATGATACATGGAAAACAATTCTCCGTTTGAATTGGTATTTTGCGAGAATTTCAGTACAAATTTGTCAACACATTGTGTCGCGGTTAGTGAGAAAAAAGTACGAAAAAGGCGACCGACATAATCTTATCAATACATTCAGTAATACATCCAACGTAAAAAAAAGTGGTCGCTACAGTACAGAAGAAATTAACGTACTTTTCTCCGCGAATTAATTACCTGGTTATTATAATAAAAACATACTTAAATTTACGTTAGATGTATTACTGAATGTATTGATAACATTATGTCGGTCACTAACTGCGGCACAATGTGTTGACAAATTTGCACTGAAATTCTCGCAAAACATTAAAACTTTAAAAAATCATTATGTTGTTTTAGAACAAAAATTGCAAAAATGAGCACCGGTAACTTCTAGATAAAGGTTCATAGTTTCTACAAACGGAAAATGAAACCAAAATTCTATCATTTGGCTAACATATTTCACCGCCCGTGTTATAGGAATTTAACATGCGATTGACCAGTATAGAAGACTCACCCGGTATTTGAAAAAAAAGTAATATTTCTGAGATAACTGCACACTTCTCATAAATTTGACCATGAGATAATTTAAAAAATAATTGATTCGGATGCGTACATTGGTAGGATAAATAATTTAAAAATAACTAAAATGAGATTTCGAAGTGCTTTTTTGATATTTTTTTTTTTGTAAAATAAATGCGTCTTTTAGGGCATTAATATTAAATGGTTATTGTTATAAATTAATATTATTATTATATATGTTACCTATATATTAATATACCCATACACGCGTCTGAATACGTAATAAGTAGCATATAAAATAAATTACCAATTCATCTTTGCAATTTTTACAGTGTATTACTCCAACGTATATAATAAATCACATCAACGACGGCAATATTTACTTAAAGACGTGAGGTGTTCCGTTTCAATATTTTGTCACCAGTGGTCGCCACCGTACAGAGGAATTTTACCTATTTTCTTGGCGGTACAATTACGTGGTTATTATAACAAAGACATACTTAAATTTACTTTGAATGCATTACTAAATGTATTGACAAGATTATATCGGTCGCCTTTTTCGTACTTTTTTTCAATAACCGCGGCAAAATGTGTTCACAAATTTGCATTGAAATTCTCGCAAAACATTAAAACTTTAAAAAATCATTATGTTGTTTTGGAAAAAAAATTGTAAAAATGGGCTCCTGTATTTTGTAGATAAAGGTTCATAGTTTCTACAAACGAAAGATCAAACCAAAATTCTAAAATTTGGCTGGTATATTACACCGCCCGTGTTATAGGAATTTAACATGCGATAGACGGGTATAGAAGACTCTTAAGCTAAAGAATTTGAATACATTTAAACGGAGAATCTAACGTAACATATATAATGAATAAAAAATCGGTTAGATTGAAATCAATACATTTATGCAAGAGTATGATAAAGATTCAAGTAAAAGTAAACTATACACTGTCTAGTGACTCTCATAAAATTAAAATAAAATTATTACTGGCAATAAAAAATAAATTTATATTTAAATTTTTTTTCTCTTTCTGGGTTGTTTTCGTATGACTATATCTTCGACAAGAAAAAAGGAAGCAACTTCCGGCTTTAATCATTCTCTTCAGCTTTTATTTGCTTCAATATTACGATATTATAAATATATCCTTCCATTTACAATTTTAAAGAAAAAACAAGTAATAATATACATATACATAAATTGAGAACAACGCCCCTGTTACTCTTTTTGACAACCACGTACTCTCGTACTACATATGATTTAATTCTTTGAAAAATTTTCTATCTAATGCGCCCAGAAACATTAAAATACGTTAAGGCAAACTGAAATTATACCTACTTTTGTACGCAGACATACTCCCCTCCACCCTCCCCTTCGTATGGAACTTAGATCAAAAAGTTTCTAATGAAAATTGTATAGAAACGTCTGAAAATGCTGCTAGTAACATTTTTAATTTATCTTAATCTAGAATTTAATGGAATGATATTATCTATTAAGGGCCATTTGTGCCGTTTATAATTTAAACGGCGTGTAACTAATCCCCGTTTAAATTTACGCTGGGATTAAGTTTCGATTGATTTGCACCGTATAATATTTTTCGCCAGTTAAGTAAACCAAGATTAAAGAAAAGCAACATTTGGCAACGCCCTAAAAAAATCGCAACTAACTTCACATGCGATGTAAATATGTTTTTTTAAGATTATTCTTGTTTTATTTTTCTGAATAATCCGTCACCCGCCCGATTTGTGATTTCCTTCATCCTTCATATTCCCTCTATTTTGGGCTTGAAACAAAATTAATCAAGTCCATAACGAACAAAAAAAAAAGGAGTAGGTCATCTAATTTTTCAAGTGATGAAAAAATGTTGATCGCAAATATTTGCTTGGAATACAAGCATGTAATTGAAAATAAAAGGACCGACCAGGTTACATCAAAGGAGAAGGCGAATGCGTGGCTAGATATTGCCAAAAAATTCAATTCAGCTGTACCGAATGGTACATATAGAGCGGCGGATTGTTTGCGACGATTCTATGAGAATAAAAAAAGAAGAAAAATTGCAGCCGAAGAAAAAAAGGAAACATATCGTACCGGAAGTGGCTTACCTAAAATAATAAAAAACATAATAAAAAAGGATCCATGTCATGATGTGGTGCTATCCATTATGAACACCAAATCAGTATTTGGATTAGACAATGGTGGATTAGATGGAGATGGAATATACCTTAACAAATCTTCACAAAATCAAACCACAGGCAATGTAGTATTTGAATACAAAGATAACACTATTGAACATTATAGCAGTGATAATCCTGAGGTTAATACAGTATGTATTTATTTGTTTATAATACATAAGTTTTTTTAAATTAATAATATACTTTTCACAGGTGGCCCAAGAAAAAGAAGTATTGGTAAGCTTGAATGAAAATAGCTTGGAGGTATGTTTATGCAGCCAGAAAGCAGTTCTTCAATATTTTTCGAAGCAAATGCAAAGAAAAAATTTAACTCTTAATGTTTTTTTTTTGCAGGCAGTACACGAGGACCCAACATTCTCACAGACTTGTCCAGAAAATAATGCCAATAATAATAATAATGTATGTACCTATGTTGTGGTGATCTATACAAGTGTCACTATATCATGTATTGAAGCTAGTATTCAAACTGTTACCACAGCTGCTGCTACTACTACTATGCCACTTCATGGTTTTGTTTTTGCTTTCTGAGTGTACATACATACATGGAAAAATTATAAACGAAATAATTTGACTGAACCAGTAACACCGGCCTTAAAGAAAATGTTAGAAAATAGGGGTAGGTATTCCTAGTTTAGGGAATACAGCAACTTTATTCACTGTTTGCTTGAAATCTTATACTCTAATTTTAAATTAAGTAAAATAAGAATAAAGTTGAAAATATATTGATTTCCGTAGAAAAAACTACATAGTATAAAACTTACATAAGTTCACAAAATTCACACATGTAACTAACCAAAACAAACTTTATTATAACAATTTTATTAGGTGACGAGACTGTAACGCCAACCAAAAAAAAAAACTTTATCCAGTTCTCGGCGACGTCCAACAACTGTGGTTAAAGCTCTTACGACTTCTGAAATCTCAGAAAAATACAATAATCTGCTAGATAAAAGACTGCAAATAGCGGATTTTCAGCTAAGGAGACAAGAAATAGAAATGAGCCAACTTAACAAGGAGCATAAACTAAAAATTGATCTTTTAGAATTACAGATAAATGTAGAGAAACAGAAATTGCAGAGGCTTGTGTAATAAATAAGACATTTGTACTACTCATTTCCCATTCAAAATTACTACAAGCTGATTCCTTTTATATCTTTCAGTTTTTGTTGGATAGTTACTATAGATATAGATTGATTGGTTTTGAATTTAAATAAATATGTAGAAGTAATCTGTAAGTTTTATTTCATTCATTTTATTAAACAGTGTGTACATTTATATGCATCATATATTAATGAATAAAACAAAATGTTTTTGTATGCATATACAATTGCTTATAAATTTGCAAAGTAGTTATTGATAATTTGGTTTCTGAAATAATTTGGAGGGGCAGCAACATTTTCATTTGGATTGGGAACATCCACATGGTTTCCCATTTCGATAAGATAATTTAGTTCTTCAACACAACTAATAACACGAGGAAATGAAGCAATGGCAAAAAAATTTGTCTGTGCTTTAACAATATTTTCTATACTGGGCATCTTGACTAATTGCCGATACAATCTTGCTATACAGAGGGTTACTTTGGAAACAATCCTAGAGGCTGTTGATACGTCCATACTAATAAAATCCGCCACAGTGGCCAGATGTCCAGCACTAGCATAATATCTTAGAGATGTTAGTAGCTGATTGATTGGTGTAACACTGTTGTTTCTGAAAAGCTAGATATTATTAAAACAAAAGCAGCGATCAATAAAATTAAAATATTCTATGATATGCTTGCTCACTGCTCGTTGATGAGATCTTTGTGTTTTCAAATAGAATTATTGCTAAAATAACTTTTCTTCTTACAAATCATTATCATATTCCAATTCATCCTCAATGAATCTTAACAACTCCAAAACAGTGTGTTTCATCAAGCGAAACCTTTTGAAAAAAGTAAGATTGTCCATGGTATTGAAGTACTGATTCCTTTCGTAGATTTTTCGAGGAAACCCATACTCTATAATTCCTAAGATATCCAAATCGTCCTCATAAATATCATAGTCCTCTTCTATGTCCATTTTTGTGTGATTTTTGTGTACAGAATTACAAATTTCAAGCAAAAGTCACAACTGGTCACAATAATACAACAAAATTAGGTTAGAAATAAAAATTATGCCGCCAAAATTGACCGTTTAATTTAAACCTCGTTTATACTAATTTAATCCTAGTTTTGGCTACGACGCAAGGGAAATTTACACTTTAACTACAGTTTAGCGTTAAACTTAGTTTAACAACAACGGTGCAAACGGCCATAAGTCACATAAGTACCACAGATTTTTTTACTTTAATTGCATGGTCGTTAAAATGCCATTTATTTATTTTATCATTTGTAATTGCTTTCGTCTAAAGTTCTGACATATGTGACATTTAGAATGTACTATTTCTTGAAGCAACTTTACCTTTCGTTTATGATAATATATGATCGTAACTCCTGTACAGTAAGTCAGCTATTTTTTTTCTGTCGAAAAACAACAGTCACCCTCCATATAATAATACATTGTCATTGCAGTAACACCTACATTTTAGTTAATATTTTATACATATTTAATACAATTACTGTTATTCACATTTTTGAATATATATTTAATAAGATCACATGTTTTCCTCATTTGAGAAGGTTCAGATTTTAGTTAACAATTATAATAATAAATGCAGAAATGAAGACCATGTTCACAAAATATGGCATGGTTATGAAGTGATCACGACGTATATGCGTAAATATAAACAATATTAATTGTAATTGTCAATATTTTGTTTACAAATAACGTATTTTTAATATGTGTAAAATATACTAATAACAAAGTTAGTATTATGTGTATATTTTAAGTAAATCCATTGATTTCAGCTTTGTTTATTCTAATATATAATTTAATTTTTTTCATAATTTTGTACACATTAGTTCCAACACAATAAGTAAAATTTAGCGTAAGTAAGGCGGTAATTTCATACTTTTCTTTTATTTGAAATAATCATAATAAAATATACGTTTTATAATATATGATTCAATCACGAATCTATATTATTATATTTTAGTTGTTGTTGTTAGTGCAAACAGTAATGAGTAAAATCATCATTTTATATTTGTGTGAAGAATCTGTGAAGCATCTATTTTAGCACTTTTGTAGTAGTATAAATACATTTTAAATTGGAAAATGTGAAGATATTGGTAAGATACATTACTAATATTGTATTTTCTCTTGATGTAGAACAACAGTAAACATTTACACATGCATTTATTATTTTATTATTGTTATTATATTACGTTTCAGTTTACATAAAATAAACTTTCTTATAATTTTATTAGGTGAGAGTTATACACTGAGACCGACGCGAATAGACAACCAAGCTTACTCCGACGTTCAAAATGTAAAATAAACAAACGTTCTCAGTTTCTATTTATATATTTACACATTATATACAAAAACAAATGAAATAGGAATAGGTAGATAATTATTTGTGTGACCGTTTTGATCTACATAACTAAGATAGACCTAAATCAGTAAGGATGTGCAGAATAAGCCGCTGTCGCAATTGGAGCAACTCTTGTTTGTAATAGCGGTGCGAACGGAGCTGCATACGCGGCTAAAGCAGGGGCAGCGGCAACTAAAGGAGCAGCTGGGGCAGCGACTAAGGGTGCAGCGTGGGCAGCAACCACAGGAGCGGCCACTACCGGTGCTACTGGAGCAGCGATTGCATGATTTACTGCACTTGCACTATAAGACGTAGCATAATTCGCTAAATAGGCGGCCGGAACTACACCTGCTGAAATCGTGCAAACTGCTACTGATAGAATAAAGAATATAGTCTGAAACAGAATGAATATAGAATGTCATGTGACGAAATGACAAAGTAAAAGAATAATCTTTACATTATAAATTGAAATAAACTTGCTATTAAATAAAATTGTATACGTACTGTTGATGCCATTGTAATTGTTGTTGTATTCTTGTTGCAGTTGAATTGTAAAGATTTGTTTCGAGAGGGCAAATATATACTAATTGATTGTGATATACATCCATCGGTGGGGAAGTGTTATATAAAATGTAACAGCATTTAAATGTGGCCCAATAATTCGTTTCACTAGAAGATGCACTCTGAATAACAATTAAGTTTATATGTCCGTATATACACCAACACTGTCGCAATGGTTAATGAGTTTATTTCGTGTTAGCGCAATGATATAAAATTAGATAATACATTGTACATCGAGTTTTAACTGAAAGAATATTGGTAGATTCCTTTATTATACTAGCGTTATTTATTATTTAATTAAAATTCTCTTATATCCCATCTATAAAGATTACTTTGTCTGTACTATACTCAATCTTGGTTTTGTAAAGGGAATAATAGTAATCATTATTGGTGGCATGTGTTTGTACAAGTTACTTAAACAAGTCGTAATCTCATTTATAAAATTATTTAAAACTCATAAATTATACTCATATCCGCTCATTTTAAACGACAAAAATGACTATAGGTGTAAAAGGCTTTTGCAATCAAATATTATTTTGCATTCCTTTTAAATTGGTTCATGGGTAAGCCTTAAGTGAATTAACTTATTATAACAATTAATGGATCAATATTTTGCATTTTGTTGATATTTTGTTAACTTGCAGAATTTAGGTATTAGTGTGTTTTAGTTATTCTGTTATTGTAGCTATGAACATCAGAGTGTATTTGAAAATGAGAAATACTGATCTGATTAATTTAATAAAATAATCTCTACCATCCTCTCTATATTAAATGCCACCTACAATGCGGTGACAATCTGTAGAACAAACCATACCAATATTTTCAATCGAATATAACTTCAAGACTGTAATGAAATAGCATTTTAGTCTTTATGGTATCACATGCAAAACTTTCTTTCGGACATACTTTGTATCTAACTGTTTGAGATTTGTACGATTATTTAGTCCAAAAATATTCATTTTTCAAGCGGACTTTTTACTTTCTTATACGTAGTATAAGGAAGTAATGTGATGATGAAAATTTTCGACCTTGAGATTTTTGCAGATGTCCATGTTTTGAAGTCCCCTGATACCGAAGAAGTGGTGTGTGTCTGTGTGTGACCACGATAGTGGTCAAACCGCTAAAGCTATCAATTCCAAATTTTGTATTTACGTGTATAATCTCCCTCTTGAGATCTGATTAGTTTTTCAGTAAAATCGGTAGACCGGAAGTAGCAGTTTACTTCAGTGAAAAAATCGAATTTTGCCAATATCTCGTCAACTACTAAGTTTAAACAATTTTATAAAGAATTCATATATACTTAAAATTAAGTTTGAGACAAATTGTCTTAAAAAGGTTTTTTGAAATTCCAACCGGAAGAAGGTCTTTTACTCTTATCGAATATCAGTTTTTTGCGAATATCTCGCAAGTCATGCTTTTTAGACAAGTACGTTACGAGTATAAAAGTATTTGAAACATACTTTTCAATATCTTTTGTATAAAAAAATTCAAAATTCAGACCGGAAGTACCACTTTTACTCTTATCGAATAGCGATTTTTGCAAATATGTCGTAAGTTATGCATTCTATATATATTGTAACGAAATGTATTTACATTAAATAAAAGAATCAGATCTCTCGGCGCGATAAAAACGAAATTGTCACACGCACAAAAAAGAGACCATAAATTATCTCTCTTGGCTGGTAAATATCGTAAATGCAGTGAGTCATCTCACAGATGTGCGACGTAAGCAACGAAGGGTCTAGATGACCTCCAGTATATTGCCGAATTTACTAGTACTGTTCGAGAACATTTCATGCGTGGTATATAAGGCGACTGAGTCACCGGGATTCAATTCATTACGGGATTCATTCATTGCGGAGAAGTAATCGCGGAGTAGTTCGGGATAAAGAAGTGGTCTCGTGGGAACAGTGGAAATAAATAGTGGTAGCCAAATAAATAAATATAGTAGTGCCGTCATATACACCGTGTTTCATGTAACTAGCACATTAGAAGTTTTTGTGCTTACAACGCGAATTTTTTCCAAAAGTTTTGCCTTCTCACATAATTGACCGCAATCTTTCAAGTTAAAATATTTTTAAACTCGTGCAACTTCCGGTTACACCGGAAGTAGGCGCCATCTTTGTTATTTTAAATGTGACACCCTGTATTTTATTCGAGATTTGAATTGCTTATTTAAATAGAAGAACAGAAATACCGGGTTGGATTATGTCAAAGTCAACCGTTTCGGAGTTATTCAACTGTTTTCCATTTTTAGGGCACTTGAACGTAAATTTTAAAAGTTCTTTATCTGAGACATGAAAAAAGATAAACAATTGAAATTTGTTCCTGAGATAGTCAAAGTATTGTCCTATTCGAATATCACCAGGTTTTGCAATAATATTACACAGGGTGTTCTCTAATTAATTTACAATTATACACATTTCAAATGCGAGAAACTCAATTTTTTCAAATGAAACACCCTGTATATTTTCGCCTTTTCTGAAGCAGAAAAAAATTGTCTTTCGATCCACTATTACATTCCCTATACCTATCTCTAGAGGTTTTTGAGTTATTGGGAAGATCAGCCTGAAGGCCCGATATTTTGCCATTTATCAGTTTTATCACACACAATTTCAAGAATGCCTTGGAAGTAACAAAATGTTTAGTTGTCAAAATTTCGTTCGCAGTCAGTGTTATTAATTTGATGCTTGGATATTTTTTGTACTTTACTGAATGATTTGATTAGTGCATAATGGAAGGCTATAATAATAATCATCCAAATAAAAGTATCCTTAATTTATTTTACATACACGGAGAATGTAATCGCATAATAAGTAGAACTTGCCGTGTGTTCAATCAGGGATACCCTAATTTGCCTCCGATGAATCGATTCAAATTTGCAAAAATTGAAACACATTTTTTGCGACATTGGAATATGATCACAAAAAGAAATTGTACTAAGCCAGTAACAGGTGAAGAAAACAACGAAATTAATATTCTGCGATATTTCACAGCTCATCCCCATGCTTCGATACGTAAAGCAAAGGTGGATTTAGATATTAGTATGACGTCAATTCAACGCGTGCTAGCAAAGAACAAATGGCACCCATATGCACAAACGCACATGGAGACGCTCAGAGAAGAATTGATTTTTGTGAGTGGCTAACTATTCGTAAACAGGAAGATCCGGACATGTTACGAAAGATTTTATGGTCGGATGAATCCAAGTTTACCAGGCAAGGCGTTGTAAATAATAAAAATTGTCATTTTTGGGCAGATGAAAATCCCCACTTTTCACGAGTAAGCCATTTTCAATATCAATTTAGTTTTAATGTATTCGCCATAATAGGGTGGGGAAGGGTATTTTATCATATTTATGATGAAAGGCTAACGTCCGAAAGATATTTGCGAATCATTAGGGAAGTAGTGGCAAACATAGTCAATGACATGCCACACCAAAACTATTATTGGTTTCAACTGGATGGAGCTCCAGCTCACTCTACTCATGCTGTATATCAAGAGTTGACCCAGCTATTTGAGGATAGGTGGATTGGTCCAAATGGACCATGTCTTTGGCCTGCTACATCTCCGGATTTAACTCCAGCTGACTTTTTTTATGGAGTTACATAAAAAAAGAGGTCTATGCAACACCAGTTAACTCCAGGCTAGAACTAGAGGATAGGGTGCGAAGAGCATTTGACCAAATTGAAGTTCAAATGATTGAACGTGCAACGACTGACCAGCTCCAAACAAGGTTAAATAAATGCATTGAAGTAGGCGGTGGACATATTGAGCACTTGCTGTGATTTGGTTTTAGATTTGTTTTTGTTTTCTTTGTTTGACTTATACCGTGAGATCAAAAATGTTTTCGCAATTAATAAATTTTTGGTTTTGAACTAGAAGACTTTTTTTCCATGCCCATAACATGCTTACAAATGGCTATTAATCCACTCCTCCTATACTTAATCTATTATTTTTTCAGTTTTATTTGGCAAAATATCGGGCCTTCAGGCTGATCTCCCCAAGAACTCAAAAACCTCTAGAGATAGGTATAGGGAATGTAATAGTGGATCGAAAGACAATTTTTTTCTGCTTCAGAAAAGGCGAAAATATACAGGGTGTTTCATTTGAAAAAATTGAGTTTCTCGCATTTGAAATGTGTATAATTGTAAATTAATTAGAGAACACCCTGTGTAATATTATTGCAAAACCTGGTGATATTCGAATAGGACAATACTTTGACTATCTCAGGAACAAATTTCAATTGTTTATCTTTTTTCATGTCTCAGATAAAGAACTTTTAAAATTTACGTTCACGTGCCCTAAAAATGGAAAACAGTTGAATAACTCCGAAACGGTTGACTTTGACATAATCCAACCCGGTATCTCTGTTCTTCTATTTAAATAAGCAATTCAAATCTCGAATAAAATACAGGGTGTCATATTTAAAATAACAAAGATGGCGCCTACTTCCGGTGTAACCGGAAGTTGCACGAGTTTAAAAATATTTTAACTTGAAAGATTGCGGTCAATTATGTGAGAAGGCAAAACTTCTGGAAAAAATTCGCGTTGTAAGCACAAAAACTTCTAATGTGCTAGTTACATGAAACACGGTGTAAAAATAGAACTGTTATATAAATAAATACGGACAGAGATATTAGGTAGTAATAGACATAAATAAATACCTGTGATAATTAAATTGTAGTAGTTTAAGTGTGTTACGTTAGTTTTTATATTTTTATATTGTTATATAATTTTAAGTATATAAATATACAGACTGTTTTAAATAAATAATTGCACGAGTTGTTTATTGGAACCCGAAAACGTTACAATTGGTGTCAGTGTGGGATAAACAATATAAAAGTGCAAAAAAAATATAAATAAATAAATGGCTACCAAACGTTTGGAAGAATTAAAGGTCTCCGAGTTGAGGGCAGAATTGGAAGAAAGGGACACAGATGCGTCTGGAAAAAAAACAATTCTCCAGGACCGGCTTCGTGACATTTTAATTAATGAAGGTGAGGATCCCGAGAAATATTTGTTTCAAGTACAGCCTGATTTAAGCGTAATAGTGGAAGAAATTAAAAATGAAATTGCAAAACAATTCAAGACTATAGGAGATGCAGTTGAAAAACAATTCAAGACTATAGGAGATGCAGTTGCAAAACAACTCGAGACTGATATGAAGACTATAAAAGAACATTTCAAGACTCTAAATGATGAAATTGCAAATAATTCAAAAGCTTCAAGAAATGAAATTGCAAGTAATTCAAAACAACTCGAGACTACTTTTAAGGAAGACATTCAAGAGAATTCATCGAATGGGAGGCAGGAATTTTCTGGGGCCATCGAAGCCATGGAACAGAAAGTTGAGGAGCGCGTGTTCGGAATGGGGGACGAGTTTGGGGTTCAGCTTCAGTTGCCAGCGATGAACGACTGCGGTCCCCATCGAAGCCATGGAACAGAAAGTTGAGGAGCGCGTGTTCGGAATGGGGGACGAGTTTGGGGTTCAGCTTCAGTTGCCAGCGATGAACGACTGCGGTCCCCATGATATCTCAAGCGGAAGCCTGGAGATTGCCCGAACAGCGAAGGTAAAGGTAAAACCTCCCACCTTCGATGGAAAGACGTCATGGATGTCGTACCGGAATCAATTCGAAGCCGCTGCAGGAGCAAATGGGTGGACGTCCCCGAAGAAAGATACTGGTCTGATTGTGTCATTAAGAGGACAGGCCAGTGATATTCTGCAGACCTTACTTCCAGAAGAGTGTCAAGACTATCCTCAACTAATTAAGCGTCTTGAGATGAAGTATGAGCATGCACACCTGGAACAGGTAGTCGAACGACTGGTGAATCAGGTGCAACCTAAGAGAAGAACGCTCCGATGTTGGAATTTGAAATGGAAATGGAAATGGAGATGGAAATGGGCCATGCGCATAGTAAATGCGCGAAGAAGCCCAAGAAAACCATAGCGGAGCAGCGAAGACTGAAACGGGTCGATGAGAAGAGGCAATCGTCGACCCAGTATCGAGGAGCCTCAAAATAAATAGCGCGAAATGCATCTGTGCAACACCAAATCGCTGATGCTGTTGCAAGAAGACCACGTCTAGAAGACTGCAGGCATAGTATCAGACAAGAAGAAAAATCGGCCAAAACATTCAGAACTGCCGTGGTTGACGATCAGTGGCATCCTGACAATTTGCGGATTGGTCAAGAAGCTGATGAAGACCTTGGTTCATTGATGGTTTTGGAAGGGAATTGGTCGCGGACCGGCTTGGCAAGAAGTGGCTCCTCGTTCACAGGGACTGGAATCCTACTGGGCTCAATGGGACTCTCTGAAGGTAGAGGATGATCTACTCAAGTGTGTTGTGGAGAACCCAAATGGAGAAGACTGCGCCAGTGGATCCTGGCGAAGGTTGAAGGATGTCCACGAGCGAGTACGCCATCACACTCAGGATGCCAGCGACAGGACGAAGAATCGTTACCACGTGCAAGCTGAGAGAGGTGGTTACGGAGAAGGAGACCTTGTTTGGTTGTATGATCCTCAACGTCGCCGATGCCTGTCCCCAAAGCTCCAACAATACTGGGAGGGACCATACGAAATACTAGAGCAAATAGATGACGTCGTTTATCGCATGAGACTAACACCCCATACTGAGCCAGAGATGGTGTGTTTCAACCAATTGCCCATACTATGGACGTGACGGCGGTGAAGTGGCGGATGTCTGACAAATTGCCGGAAAACCTCGAGAGCCAGCTTATGGGAAATGTGGGAAGGCTGGCAATTCCGAAACTGGGCTGCGGATTAGACCGTTTGGAGTGGAAAATCGCAGGAAACATGCTGGAGGCAGTGTTTCGGCGTGCTTGTACGGAAATGGTCGTGTGCGGCTGTCGGCCCGATCAGCCCGTTGTGCAGCCTGGGACGGTGGATTGCCATTGCCACAAGACGGCTGGGTGCACCCGTGGGTCCCGGTGTGGATTTCATCATCCGCCAGCGTCAAGAACATGGAATAGTGTGTTTCGGGACGAAACGCAGTTTTTAAGAAGGGGGCAATGTAACGAAATGTGTTTACATTAAATAAAAGAATCAGATCTCTCGGCGCGATAAAAACGAAATTGTCACACGCACAAAAAAAGACTATAAATCATCTCGGCTTGTCGGCTGGTAAATATCGTAAATCACATCACGAGATGTGGACAGTTATGAGTCATATACTTACGCATGGTACTGTATCGGAAGCGGAGACAAATGTCTGGGAATATTCTACAAATATTCTAGAGGGAGACAGAGTTTACGAGAATGCTTCGAGATCTTTTCATGCAGGTGTATAAGGCGACTGAATTCATTACGGGATTCATTACGGAAGTAATCGCGGGGTAATTGCGGGATCGAGTGCGAAGAGATAAATAGTGGTAGCCAAATAAATAAATATAGTAGTGCCGTCTTATATAAATAGAACTGTTATGTAAATAAATACGGACATATTAGTAGTAGTAAATAAATACCTGTGATAATTAAATTGTAGTAGTTTAAGTGTCTTAAGTTAGTTTTATGTTTTTATATTGTTAAATAATTTTAAGTATAGAAATATACAGACTGTTTTAAATAAATAATTGCACGAGTTGTTTATTGGAACCCGAAAACGTTACAATATAATAATAATAATAATAAAAATTTATTTAGTCCAACAGTATCAAACCAATTATAGGACAAAGAAGTAACGTACATTAATAAATAACAAATTAATCATATTTTTATTTGTAATATAAATAATATACATATATTTATATATAAAGTTGAAGAATTATGCATTACTTGTTGAATTAGAAATAAAAAATATATCTTCATAATATAAGTTCGCAGCACGACACATGGTGACCAGTGGCGATCCCCGAAGAAAATTAGCCCTCTAAAAGGGCAACCAAAACGTGGAGGAGGAGCGAGAGGAAGTCCTAGGAATGTAAAAGTTTAAGCATGATAGGAGATGTGGACAATCAATTGTTCCATTACATAGCTTCCATATGAAGAGTGCACCACGAAATTCTTGGCGATCCCGCAGTAACTGGAGATCATGTGCTTGCAGTAAGAGATCGTAATCGATGCCACGTTCCGGATAAATTCCCGTATCCTTGAAAAATAAGTATTTCTAGAATCGCCGCTGCACTCTCTCAATGGCTAGTTGTAGATATACCGCATGTATAAAACCATATTGGGGATAGGAAATATGTATACTAGGCACACCGGCAACAACGCCCAATCGTGACCGTAGTCATGGTACAAGGAAACAAGGTATGCTTTTGCGCATCTCTGGATGACGCGCATTTATCGAAAAAAATGTCATTTGACAATTCTGACAGAAGTCACTGACTGAACTCACTGACAGAAGTAACTGACAGAAAGCATTTTCCAAGACTCGCTTTAACAACTAAATTTGTATCTGGAGATCGTGTAGAACAGCGTCGTTCTGTGTTTGTGAGAGGAGGGGTCAATGGTAACAATGCCTCGCTACACACCAGAAGAAAAACTGCAAATTATTAAATGGTACTATAGTGGTCATTCTGCAAAGGATTGCATAAATTTATTTCCGCAAATATTTGCAGACAGACCCGTACCCTGTGAGCAAAGCATATTACATATTTTGAATAGCTTTGAAAAATGTCTTTGTTTTAATAATTGCACAAAGTGTAATCCTACTGAGGTAAATCCACTGAAAACTGAGGAACGTGAAGAGGGGATATAATGATTTGTAGCACTCTCGAAGTAGAGGATACGCTATCTACCAGAAGTGTTGCTGAGGAATTGGGTGTGACAAATAAAACCGTCGCGAACATATGGAAGCGAAGTAAATTAAAATGTTTCAAATACTCGAAAACGCAAGAAATATTTCTCGATGACAATTTTAGAAGAATGGAGTTTTGTGAAACCTTAATGGAAAAGACAAATCAAAATGAGAATTTCATCGCAAATATTGTATTCACAGATGAATCGTCATTTCCATTAAATGGAAAGCACAATCCTTCTGTTATTCAATATTGGGCTCAGGAAAATCAGCACAGATATTTTGTTAAACACACCCAATATCCCCAGAAAGTGAATGTCTGGGCAGGTATTTTGAGTGACCATTTGCTTGGTCCATTTTTTATTGATGGTACGTTAAATACAGACAAATACCTCGATATGCTACAGAATCAGATACTTCCCGCTATTGATAATACCGGAATAGATCGGGATATTATTTGGTTCCAACAGGACGGTTGTCCTGCACATAATGCGGTCAGAGTATAGCATTTTTTAATGAATACTTTTCCTTATCGTCTCATTAGTGGAACAGGAAACATTCGTTGGCCTTCGCTATCTCCTGATCTATCGCCAAATGATTTCTTTTTGTGGGGATACATCAAAAATAAAATATACAGTGCACAAGCTGGCAGGTTAGAAAACTTACATATTTTGAGAAGGCTAATCATAGAGGCTTTTGAATCCGTAACAGTCGATATGATTCGTAATATGCGAGAAAATTTTTATGATAGGCTCGGACAATGCCTTGCCACTGAAGAAGGCATTTTTGAATCTATGAATTAACATTTTATTTTTTAGTATTGTTTAGAGTATATTTTTTATTTTCATTAGAATTCCGTTCTTAATAAATTTATATAATAATTTACTAAGAATAAATGTTTAATTAGAATTGTGATTTTATTTTCTTACTGTGTTGTATTGTATTTCTGTTAAAAAGGACTTCATTGAAATAGTGTCTTGTGAATTCACAACTTTATTGAACTGGTAATACTAGAGGTCGAATGCGAGTCATCCCGAGATGTGCAAAAGCATACATTGTTTCCTTGTACCATGACTATGGACACGATTGGGCGTTGTTGCCGGTGTGTCTAATATACATATATCCTATCCCCAATATGATTTTACACATGCGGTATGTACTGAGGTGACCATACTTGCGATACATATTCCAGCTTACTGATGACAAAACTGAAATACAAAGCCTTCAGAAGCTGTGGATTTTTATTAAACTTACAACTGCGCAATACAAAGCCCAAAGTCTTTGAAGCTGAATTGCAAATGAAATATATATGACTGGCGAAGTTCAAATGCGTGTCAAAGAGCACGCCAAGGTCCGGTATGCTATTCGATTGCCTAATCTGGTTGTCCTCAATAGAAAAAGTAGATGGTATATTATTATTTTTGCGAGAGTAAGACATATAACAACATTTACTTACATTTAGTTTCAAATTGAAGTTGGAACACCAAGTCGATATACGAATTAAGTTTTCTTGAAGACGAAGTACATCGTTCCAAGTTCGTATAGAGCAGTAGATCTTTATATCATCCGCATAGGCGAGTACATTGCACGTTATTGATTTAAGCAAATGGTTGGTATATAGAGTAAATAACAGAGGTCCTAAGTTAGAGCCCTGTGGCACCCCGCATGAGGGAGTAAATTGGAGTTCTTAATATTAATTAATCAACACTATTGAACTAAAAGGAGTTAAAATAATTAGATATATTTAGTTTCAGTCACTTGGGTCATGACTAAATAAAGAAAATGTTTTACTACAAACCTGAACAGAACCTGTTCAAGACCAGTCAATATATACATTTAATTATTTACTAGTGAAATACGTAAACTTAATTTACTTAGGCCCGGACCCTGGTATACTGTAGTATGCTATAGCTATTTTTAACTTTGAGTAACAAAGATACAGAAGAAATCATTGAAAGCAACGACAGATTCAACAATATACACAGAGTTCATTTAAAACCATAAGAATGGTAGGATAAGTACATTACATTCATAAATTTAAGCATTTGACGGTAGCATTACCAACGTTAAAAGAATATAAAATTAGATTATCGAAATTCCTGGATATAGAAACACTTATTTTATAGTCTTATTCTTGAAAAATTCATACTTCCATTACGCTACACCGAATTAAAAGAGTGTATGAAAACCCTTAAATGTAACAAATATGGCTAACATAAATATATAAATTGAGATAAAACCTGACCATAAATAATCGTTATTACAACATATAAATAACGATGCACCAAAGTTGTTTTAAAATGCATTACATGTCTTCATAACTAAATAAGAAGATAAATACCAGGGATAGTGCACTTCATTTACTACACCTTGTCCGTGTTTTGGTTAGGGGTAGGGTATTTTAGAGGGCAGCACTTTATAGAGGATCGAAAACATAACTCTCAATATAGTTGACTGCGTTGGTGAATTTTGTTAGAGTTGTTGTTGTCATGTGATTTTTCTCCGCCATTTGCAATATTGTGAGTAACTGTCATTGTTAAATACGTTAGTTCTTCTCCACAAGTGCATTTCGAAATATCAAACCGATGATACTACTTTAGAAAATATGGATGTACAGGCATTACTGTCCACCTCACAAGATAGTCCCAATGAAAGACCAGAAATTCAGTATTCATGTATTTGAAAGTGTTATTTATAGTATTAAAAAATGTAATTTCTTAATCATATTAAATATATTGCAGTTATAAGGTATAATGTTACTTTCTGTATATGATTTACTAAATATATAATACTTATAGATAAAAATACATTTGTTTTAATATATTCCATCAGTAGGACTTAGATATAGAAAATATTTTATGATACTTCACTATCACTAAATTGTTTTTCATGTAAAATTAGCATCAAATATTTTGACGCCAAAAATATTGGTGTTAATTTTCACATGAATTTCATACATTAATAATTTGCAATCAAGAAATTTCAAAGTTCCCGCTCATTAGAGAGTTATAATTCTCTACAGATTCCTACCCGGGAGGGAATTACAGATGATGCTGATGTTTGGTTAACTTTTTAGTAAGAGAGTAGGCCATCTATACCCTCTCTTTTATCTATGATAAAGACCATGAAAAAGTACAGTGCGTCATTAGATGGCATACTAAACGTCAAACATGGACGTCACAGTAATTACCAAAACCCACAGTTAATTCATTAAAGAGCCTAACTTTTGATATAAAACATAATTACTCTAAAACACTGTGCAGATCACTTTTTAGATTTCTACGCGGGAGGGAATCACAGATGGTGGGGATGTTTGCTTCACTTTTTAGTGAGAGAGTAGGCCATCTATACCCTCTCTTTTATCTGTGATAAAGACCATGAAAAAGTGAAATGCGTCATTAGATGGCATACTAAACGTCAAACATGGACGTCAATTAATAACTGCATAACCATTTCAAAAAAAAAAAACAGAAAAACACGTTGTATAGCAAAAAGTGGTAAAGAAGAACAATATAACAAAATAACGTATATATTATTACTATTTTATTTAAAATTTTATACCGTATGTGTCAATTTTCATTAGGTATAGGGATTCAATGTTTACATGCGATTTATACGTATACAAGTAATACGTGGCAACGTGGCACCCCTACTGTCCGTCACCCATCCCGGCAACAATCGACATCACAACGATTTTCTCCGATCTTCCCACTTCTCTCCACCAGATTTTACATTCAATGTTTAGCTGCGAACACGTTGCGATCTAGTCTGCAATAAAAGGCGTCTTATTACTGGAACGGGAAACATCAAATGACCGCCGCGATCTCCTGATCTAGTAGTTTATTATTATTTTCAGAATCCTTTTTTATTTACCTTATTTTTAATTTTATTAGAATTACGCTTCTGTTTGTGTCATGCAGCGTGAACGCAGCTTAATAATTCTCTGCATTTACTGAAAGAAAAAAGAAAAACAAATCCTTGCAACTCGTAAATATTATTTCTGAACGCATTACAAACACCCAAGCCGGTGGTCGAATAGTTATTGATGAGTTACTGCTAACCACGCTAACTTGTATTTACGAGCATGCATCGATCGTGCTGGTATTGGAAAGGAAAGAAGGGGTACTATGTTGCCACGTACTGTATGGATTAATCGCCTATGGCTAATGAAAATTGACACATGCTGTATGTAGGATTTTGTATTATCTATGACTGAAGATGTTCCAAAATAAAACACATTATCTATGACTGAAGATGTTCCGAAATAAAACACAATGAAAATAAATCTTCCATATATTAAATATTGACGCAACTTACAAAAAAAAAATGAGGCGTGGCCACCACACGACTTTCTTATACGTATGAGCGTTTCAAATTATAGAATTTTAAGAACTTTTTTATACAAAAATTATTCAAAATCCTATTCTAAGTACTTCTATTCTCTTAATAAATCTCTATAGAATGCATACTTTGCAAGATATTATCAAAAAAGTGCTACTCGCTAAGAGTAAAAGGCTACTTCCGGTCCGAATTTTGAAATTTCATATATACAAAAAATATTGCAAATCCAGTTCTAAATACTTTTGTAATCTTGTTAAATATATATAGAATACATAACGTACGACATATTTGCAAAAAGTCGCTATTCGATAAGAGTAAAAGTGGTACTTCCTGCCTGAATTTTGAAATTTTTTTTATACAAAAGATATTGAAAATTATGTTCTAAATACTTTTATACCCGTAACGTACTTGTCTAAAAAGCATGACTTGCGGAATATTCGCAAAAAACTGATTTTCGATAAGAGTAAAAGACCTAGGAATTTCGAAAAACTTTTTAAATAAAATTATTCTCAATTTTTATTTTAAATACATATGAATTCTTTATAAATTTGTTTAAACTTAGTTGTTGACGAAATATAGGCGAAATTCGATTTTTTCGCTGAAGTAAACTGCTACTTCCGGTCTACCGATTTTACTGAAAAACTAATCAGATCTCAAGAGGGAAATTATACACGTAAATACAAAATTTGGGATTGATATCTGCAGCGGTTTGACCGCTATCGTGGTCACACACACACACACACACACACGCGCGCGCGCGCGCGCACACACACACACACACACACACACATGCACGCGCGCGCGCGCACACACGCACACACACACACACACACGCAGCCAGACATTTTTTAAAAACGACTTTTTCGGTATCGGGGGACTTCAAAACGTGGACATCTGTAAAACTCTCGAGGTCGAAAATTTTCATCATCACAATACTTTCTTATACTACGTATAAGAAAGTAAAAACGTGCACTATCTCGCTTTAGTAGTGATACACGGGATTTCTATCGTAACCATCGTCCACTGCAAAGAGTTGATGTGACGATCGCTATATAAAATGTGAGCATAAACGTGAAGGCTGTCTAAGCCGCGTGCTACGAAAATGAAATATAGACTTTCGTGCTTTCTAAGTGCGACGTACTCACGAGGAAATAATTGTATTCATTGATTGTCAGTAGAATTCTTCATCATCACGTTTGTAAAACACGGTACAATCAAATTTTTGTAAATTTCACGTTTCCATAGTCTAGACACAGACTGCTCTTCCCGTGTCGCCACAGGTGTAAAGAAAAAAATGTGATTGGAACATATGCATATGCAAATATAGATACTCATTGTACACCCGTAGCAGGAATAAATCCATTGTCGTTTCTTTATAATATGACGTACCTATGTAGCTCAGAATAGTTGAAAGGCCATGGGAATAGTTGGTGTAAACGAATAAAAATAATAATGGAATTTATTGCCTAATAATATACAATGACAGGGGAATAATAAAACTTTTAACATTATATATAATATCATTATTAAAAATCTATATATAATATTTCTTTTTTATTTAAGGATGAGTTTATAAAAACACTATTATAATAAAATAGAAAATGATATACAGGGTGTACCACTAAAAACTCCCAGGTCAAATATCTCGGAAAGGATAAAGATATTTGAATTTTGCTAAAGAATGTGATTGAGTCTAATTTGCTCACACAATTGTTTTTTATTATGTGGAGATATAGATGGCGCTGCGATGAAAAGAATTTTTTTGATCGCCACAATCTTCATTTGTTTTTTATTTGAAAGAGTATAAAATTAATGTAAATTTTATTATTTGTGTTAGTTTCCAAAATTTAACGGTTTCATAGATATTCGTGTTTAAAGAAAGTAAGAGTAATTTTAAAGTTTTGTCTTTATTTTGTTTAAATATTTAGTTTGTAGGTAAAAATAGCAGTAAACATATTCACAATTCTTGCTATTATAGTTACTTCACAATTTAAATTTTATAGTTAGTTCCTTTTTATAAATTCCACTCATAGGTACCCATAGGTATGTAGGCAGAAAAGCATTCATGTCTATGTTATATGTATGTATGCTAGCTTTGATTATTTAGAAAATATTTTGACATTAGCACACATTAGTGACATTTGCTGGATTATTAATTGTCTTTATTCAACCATTACTTACTTTGCATTGAGATTGTGTTAAAAATATGGTTTTACACGCAAATGAAGACAAACTGAATATGGTATTAATTTATGGAGAATCCCGTAGAAATGCATCTGAAGCAATGCGATTATATGCTCTACGCTTTCCAAACACGCCTTTACCAGATCACAAAACATTTATAAGTCTGTGCGCAAATCTCAGAAATTATGGTAGCTTCAGAAAACAAAAACGATTAAGGCAGAAACGAGTAAGAGATGTTGAAATTACGGCAGCGGTACTACAAACAGTTAATAATAACCCACATACATCATTACGGCATTAAAAGAACAGCATTATCTATCTGTAACCTCTTGGCGTAGGATTCTAAAAGAAAATAAATACTTTCCGTATAAAGTTCATTTAGAGCACCATTTAAGAGTAGAAGATAATCAACGCAGACTCGATTTTATGGCAGAATTTTCTGTAATGTTAGCGTAAAACAACAACTTTATGAACCAGATCATGTGGTGTGACGAATGTCGTTTTCACAACAATGGTACTTTAATTAGGCGTAATGCTCGATATTGGTCAGAAGATAATCCTAGGTGGATAAGGCAAGCAAGAAATCAAACAGTTTTTGGCGTTAACGTTTGGTGTAGAATTTTAAACGGATATATCTTAGGCCTCCACTTTTATAATGAAACATTAACAGGTGTGCGCTACTTACATTTCCTGCAAAATGAGTTACCACTACTTTTGGAAGAAGTACCTATAGAACTGCGAAATAATATGTGGTTACAACAAGACGGGGTACCTGCTCATAATGCCAACATAGTTACTGACTATTTTAATCAAACGTTCCCATACGTTGTTGAATTGGTACTAATGGCGTCCTTAGGTGGTCGGTTCGTTCGCCGGATCTAACCGCGTTAGATTTTTTCTTGTGGGGTTACTTGAAAGCTGAAGTTTACAAGGAACCCATAACAGAGATCCGATTAGTTTTTCAGTAAAATTGGTAGAGCGGAAGTAACAGTTTACTTCAGTGAAAAAATCGAATTTTGCCAATATTTCGTCAACTACTAAGTTTAAACAAATTTATAAAGAATTCATATGTACTTAACATTAAGTTTGAGACAAATTGTATCAAAAAAGTTTTTCGAAATCGGTAGGTCTTTTACTCTTATCGAAAATCAGTTTTTTGCGAATATCTCGCAAGTCATGCCTTTCAGACAAGTACGTTACGAATATAAAAGTATTTAAAACATAATTTTCAATATCTTTTGTATAAAAAAAATTTCAAAATTCAGACCGGAAGTATCACTTTTACTCTTATCGAATAGCGATTTTTTGCAAATATGTCGTAATTTATGCATTCTATATATATTTATCAAGAGTACAAAAGTATTTAGAACTGGATTTGCAATATTTTTTGTATATATGAAATTTCAACATTCGGACCGGGAGTAGCACTTTTACTCTTAGCGAGTAGCACTTTTTTTCGAATATCTTGCAAAGTATGCATTCTATAGCGATTTATTAAGAGAATGAAAGTACTTAGATAGGATTTTCAATGATTTTTGTATAAAAAAATTCTTAAAATTGTATGGTTTGAAACGCTCATACGTATAAGAAAGTCTTGTGGTGGCCACACCTCATTTTTTAAAATGGAGAGAAAAATTCGTAAAATTTTCACCTTAAAATTTATTGTTAAAAAAAAACTTAAAATTATTAATAAAAGTTCTCGTTAATTAGGTTAGTACTCCAGATTTTAAAATGTGTGTAATTGATTCACGCTGCCGCCATTTGTATTTTCGCAGTTTTTATGTTTTTCAGTTTGCAGCCCTCCTTGAATTTAAATTATATGTCAAATTCAACATTAGAATCGCATAAGCGCCTTTTAAAGGATTACTGTAGCTGTGACTTTCAAAATTATCGACAAAAAATAATCAACTTTAGCAGAATATGAATTCAAATTTACAGGTTATTAGTGCTATTTCATCATATTGGCAATGTTACTGTTGGACGTAAGAATGATCAACCTCTTTAATATTACAGCTAGTGCTAATAATGTTATATAAGTAATTCATACCAATGTATGAATTCGCATCTTTTGAAAATCTCTAGAAGACTATTCAATTGTGACAGAAATTGTGAGAAATGGGTTAGGCGATTTATTACTTTGTGCATCTAATAACAATTTCTTCCCACAAAGCAGATGTTGCTACGTCTCATTTTGAACTATTCGGTTATATATGACTAACATATCTAAAATATAACTAAATACCAAATTATAATCTAATTCTTACATTATTTATGTCAACATCTTTAGCCACTTCGTGTTCGAGAGTTATCATTTGATTGTGACCTGCTGTCCTGGATATCTTAGAATACTTTAATTTCGCAACTTCTTCCTTTTCTTCATAATCAATAATTGAATTTATAAGAAACCTTCCCTAAAAATTATTACATGTATTTAGAGTTTGATGTTGATTATTATAGTTACTAATTCTACTACAATTTCTTAAAATTATATGTAATATAAGATAATGCATTATTACTTTTAAAATACTATATGTGAATGTTTATTTTATACCTACTTCTATATATTTAGGTATCAATTTTGTCTAAAATCATCAGGTACTTATTAGAAAATCTTCATTATCCGAAAGTATCTACCTCGCTGGTATCAAACCTAATATCTTCTAACATAAGCAATATTTGGCAGACTGTCTCTTGATGGTATCCTGTGTGTGCTTGCATCTCCAAAGTTAGATCACTTTATAATTAGGCTAAACTATTACTATTATTACTGCAAATCTAATCAGATCTATATAGGAAGATTATAATATTAAATTTAAGGGTCGAAACCGCTTTGCTGCTATCGTGGTTATATACATAAACTAGCTGTCCATCAATCTCTTCGAGCCTGAATCGCCTTTTCGCGTCCGCTTTTTGTATAAAAAAAATTCTTAAAATTGTGTAGTTTAAAGCGCTCATACGTATAAGAAAGTTGAGTGGTGGCCACACCTCATTTTTACTTTCTTATACGTACTATAAAGAAGTATTGTGATGATGAAAATTTTCGACCTCGAGATTTTTGCAGTTGTCCACGTTTTGAGGTCCCCTGATACTGAAAAAGTGGTTTTTAAAAATGTCTGTGGTCTGTCTGTCTGTCTGTCTGTCTGTCTGTCTGTGTGTGTGTCTGTGACCACGATAGCGGTCAAACCGCTGCAGATATCAATTCCAAATTTTGTATTTAGTAGTATAATCTCCCTCTTGAGAACTGATTAGATTTTCAGTAAAATCGGCAGACCGAAAGTAGTAGTTCACTTCGGCTAAAGAATCGAATTTTACCAATACATATTTCGTCAACCACTAAGTTTAGACTAATTTATAAAGAATTCATAAGTATTTAGAACTTAATTACCAATATCTTTTGTATAAAAAAAATTTCAAAATTCGGACCGGAAGTATTACTTTTACTCTTACGGAATAACGATTCTTTGAAAATATGTCGTAAATTATGCATCCCTATATATATTTATGAAGAGTACAAAAGTATTTAGAGTTGGATTTGGAATATTTTTTGTATAAATGAAATTTCAAAATTCGGACCGGAAGTAACTCTTTCATACGTATAAGAAAGTTGTGTGGTGGCCATACTTCATTTTTTATATAGTTTTGATAGTTTTTGTATAAAAATCAATTTTTTCAAATGGAACGTATATCAGTTCATTTTTGAATTTCATATTAAATTTCACATCAAAAACATGTAAGACGTTAATACTTTAAAAGTGACTATTACTGAGTTATTGTCGCTTTTTGATATAATTTTGTCAGTTTTATGGTTTCAATTAATATACTTAGTATATACGAGTACATAGTACTCACAAAATTATATCAAAAAGCGACAATAGCTCAGTGATAGTCACTTTTAAAGTATTAACGTTTTACATGTTTTTGATGTGAAATTTAATAAGAAATTCAAAAATGAACTGAATGAACTGATATATAGGCTGTTCCATTTAAAAAAATTGACTTGTCATGTAATTTTAATCCAGTTTTCTGCACATGCAATTAGTAACTGTAAAAAATAAAACATGCTTCTATTAGGAGCTCTTGTTGTAAACAATACTGCCAAAATTTTGTCCACCTAATACGTCGTTTTTGAGAAATATAATTTTATACAAACATTGAATTCTTCAGAAAAATGGGAATAAGTCAAAAACTTTAGATTTTAGGCTTATACTATCTTATTACTTTTTGACTAAAAATTATATGGGGAATACAAAAGTGCAATAATATATAGGGTGTTCCATTTAAAAAAACTTTAACTATGGTTAGCCATCAAGTTATGGAACACTCTGTATAATACAAAATATATTTAAAATGAGCTCCTAATGAGGAACTATCACAAGAAAAAAAATCGCTTCGAAATATCTTTAGTCATAAAGGCATAATCGGCCTTACCCACGGAGATGACTCACCCTGTATATATTAGAAATAATAATCTCTAATCAATTAGGAGTAATAATTACATGTTAATTACATGGCAAAGCTATATAATCATTAAATTAACAAAATAGGTAGGTTTTAAGTTGACTTATTGTATATTACGCCAGTTACTTTTCCACACACTTTTGCAGATAGCCCAATAAACGTAAATGCTTGTCCGAGGTAAACAATAGGGAAATTATGATATATATATATATATGTACTCATAATTTCCCTATTGTTTCCCTCGGACAAGCATTTACGTTAATCCAAAAAGTCACTTTTGTACAATCATGTGATTTATATAACTTTTTACACTTAATTCGACAAAAATAATAAAATTTTAAATTATTGACAAATGACTACATTATCAACTGTTACCATATCAAATATGTGCTTCAGATTTTGGCGAGATATTTGAATCATTCCTACTTATTCTGAGACAGGGTATAGTCGGAAGTAAAAGCACATGAATTGGAGTGAAATCCTGATTTCTATAATGAAATGAATGAAAGACATATTATGATATCAAGATCGTTTCTTTCATATATTAGGCATTTTTTTCCAATTTTAAAATTCCCTATTGTTAAACATATGAAGTCTTACGCTCCATTGACATAGTCGGCAACTTTTCAATAAAACACAAAGTTCTGTTAAAAAATATATTTTTAAAATTTTCTATAACTACTTATTCATATTATTTTATAAAAAAATATCACCAGTCAAATCTTTCAAGGGTAAATTACTTGTTTACCAGTTAGGTGTGGGTCCTAAAACAACAGGACTAGGAAGTACACCCGGAGAAACAGCTTGCAGCGACCTACCAAAAGCAGGTGCTAACGGTGCTGGAACGAAAGGTGATGGCACCAGATGTGGATTAGCTGGGGCTACAGCTGGCCCGGAAGCGAAAGGAGCAGGCAAGAAAGAGGACAGTCTAAGACCTGGAACGACTGGCGGTACTGGTGCAGCATATGGTACCTGAGCTAAAACCGGATGCTCAGCTGGGATCGGTGCATAAGGACTTCTAACATATGCAGGTTCTATTGCAGGATAACCTGCGACATATGGTGCTGATAATATTTTGCTAAATACATTTACACTGTTAGCGAATGGTAAGACGTTATATGGTACGGCTTTGGTGTAAGCGACAGGTGCTACTGCAGGATATGCTGCAGGGGCTATCACACTGGCTTCGATACTGTATGTAAAAAGCAGTAGTACAGCAATTGTAACCTATAAAGAAATAATATAAATTAAAATTGCATAAACATTTATTTACTTTAAAAATTATAGAGATACAACTATAATTACAACTAACAAATAAATTCTATGTTAATATTTATAGAGGTACAGAGTCTTTTAGAGTATTTCACACGTTTGATATTTGTATTAGCTGAATAAATTAATTTGAAGTAAAACCATACTATTTGCTACATTTAACAATAAATTCCGCTTGCGATCATCAGCAATATATTAAAGAGTTGTTCAATGAAAAGTATAAATGAATCAACTATGTAACCAAGTCACATACAAGAAAATATTTCTTTGAAATACTTTCCATTCACGGTCACTTGAAGACTAATTCGATTTCATTTTATTTAACACCTCGCTTTTCATCACTTACCTTGTGTGCAACCATTTTATACTAGGGATGTCGTTTTACACCAACGCACTTGTTGAGGAAGATTGATTGACTGGTTTGTGATTTTAATTAGCACGCCATGGAGTATTTATAGTAGAACAACAACCCCCTAACGAAATGTAACACTATTCAAAGAGGAAGCAAGTGAAATCGTTACCAATGCGTGATATGAATATTGGCTGTGTTCACCGAAATTGAAGCACATTATTTGGTGTTCTAATAGAAATGCGTAGATAGCGCCGGGGAAAAATTTGATTTTCACGATTACAATTTCATGTATGTATGTGAGTACCGTTAATCATATTTATAAATAAGAAATATAACACGATAATATTGAAATAATATACCTATTGAATGTCCTGCTTTAAACTATACTTTATAAAAATCACACGTAAAATCTCTTTTATATACGTCTCGACATTACTAATATTCTTATTTAGAATAACCTATGATTTTTATAAATATATTTTAATAAGGATTCCTACGGTGTAAAATATTATGTTAATCTAAGCAAAATTTTAAGTAATTTTAACTTAATATTAGTCTCATATACAATAAAACGGGTGCTTTGTATTCTGCCGACAATATTTGTCTTTCCGAATACAAGTTGCTGCTGTGACGAATATAATTACGAGTACAAAGTGGCAGTGATTATTTTTCAAAAATGGCAGCAACTAGTGATGAATGTTAAACATTTAAGGACAGTTTAGAGGCAGTTTTATTTGCAGGACCATCAACGTAACAAGAATGCTCATTTTGAATTAGTCGCTATAACAATTCTATCAACACATTATAATTTGAAAGTTCAATCTCTTCAATTATTGTGATACATGGAGCGCAGTTTTATAAATAATTTGTATTGGTAACACGACGGATTTGAATAAAATTCGGGATAAAGTAGTAGCTACAATTTAGAGCAATACCAAAAGATCAGACAACTTCACTTATAGAATTTTATTTATGTTTTTTAGTTAACTTCAGTATTTTCTGATTTTTTAAATTTGGAATGTGTGTTAGTTCCTTGCACTCAGAAATACTATCGACATTCTCTGCATAAAAACTAGTAGCTTCCAACAATGTTCCCCATCTAGTTATTACTGGCGAGGGAGGCAGTGACAAAGATGGAAGTTTTTTCCTGTAAAGAGCTACGCTCGATGGTGCTTTTCTGAAACCTTTTTGAAAAGCGGATACAAGTCTATCAATTTCCGAATACCTGTCTCTGATATATTCACAGATTCTGTGGAGAGCATGTGCTACACAAGTAATATGCAGCATATAAGGATATGTTTCCTTTAATAGTCTGCCTGTTTTTAACATATATGCGGCACTGTCACTAACAAATAAATGTATTTTTTTCCAGTACCTGTCGTCCGAATGAAGCATTTTGTGCAAATTCTCGTCAATGGTTTTAGCAACTGTTTCCGCATCAACTGTATTTATAACTTTAGTGTTATATAGAATAGTTGGATGTAGTACACCAGCTACAACATTTACCACACAACGTCCTAATATATCGACAGTTTCGTCGGCACTTATCCATAGGTACTGCTTTGAAAGATGTCTTCTAATGCATTCTACTGTTTTCGTGAAGCACTTAGAAACATAATATTTGCGAAAGGTGGATTCATCAGAAACATTTCGACCAGTATATTTTTGAAGAAATGTTTTGAAAGTGGGATTGTCAAGTTTCTTTAATGGGATATTAGCCGCCATTAAAGCTTCATAGAGTTCTTCGTTAAAATTGTCAGTTTTCAACGGGTCCAAATTCTGTTTACGCTTTAGCGATGCTAAGTGACGTTCTACGTGGGCCTTTCTGGGCAGTCTGTAAAGATATTTTACAGACTATGCAATAAATTTCGGAATCACTGATAATGGAGGACATACAATCATGACCCTTAATTCAACTTGCCATTGTTTACGATGCCATTCTCGACGTTCGTCCATACCATAGTACCGTAACAATGTTCTAGATCTAAATAAATGATAACTAAAAATGTATGCGTTATTGAAACTTAACAAAATCCAATGCACACTTACGTCGAGATAATTGGGAGAAATAGATTCAGTGAAACGGTATTAAAGAGGAACTATTACAAAAATAAAAAATAAGAAAGTAAAACGAAACTAACGTAAGTATGAATATGTATATACGTATATAACTTTATTTATCATGCGGAATATAATGTAAAATAATAAATTTTAAAAACTCCTCACACTACTACCTACGCCAATGAAAAAATGAGGTGTGGCCACCACACGACTTTCTTATACGTATGAAAGTGTTACTTCCGGTCCGAATTTTGAAATTTCATTTATACAAAAAATATTCCAAATCCAACTCTAAATACTTTTGTACTCTTCATAAATATATATAGAATGCATAATTTACGACATATTTGCAAAAAATCGCTATTCGATAAGAGTAAAAGTGGTACTTCCGGTCTGAATTTTGAATTTTTTTTTATACAAAAGATATTTAAAAGTATGTTCTATACTCCATTCAGTCTAAGAATAAAGCATTGGGAAAGATAGGGCTTAAAATAAACGTTTGTGATTGGTTGAAATCGAGTGTGCATTTACACCGGCAAAATAATCGCATTTAGCTCGTTCTGTCAAAAATTTGTTCACTGACAGTTTTGTTCAAAGATTTTGTCGATTTCCGTATTTTACATAGTTATTTGTTGTTAATATTCTTAAAAAATAGTTCTTAGAACTCGCAAGTGAAATATTCATTTGTTAAGGTATTTTATCATTTTCGTTAACTTTCTTTTCGTAATCGCTAATATTCTATAGTATGGCGGAAGCAGTGATACCAGGTCCTTGAAAAAATCGTAAAGGGAAACACATAAGATCTGGACAAAGGCAAATGGCTTATAATGTGTACATTAAGCATAAAGACAATATGTCTAAAACAGCTGCAGTCAATCAAACAGCAGAGGAAGTGGGTATTAATAGGAATACAATGTACTGCATTATTAAAGAAATGGAATTATATGGAGTTCCAATTTCTCCTCCAAGAAAAAGAAATTATCGTCATACTTACAATAAATTGGATGAAGCACAAAAAAGTACAATTAAACGACATGTGCATTCCTTTTTCTTCAGGAATGAGTTACCAACTTGTACAAAAATTTACGTAAATGTCAAAATATAATGATATCAGATATGTATATCCCTGCTATCCATCTGACAGTAAACATATTGCTGTAGTATTTGCCTTTAAATGAAATTTATATAATTTATTTATTTATTAGTTAGATAAATAAATAAAATTGTAGTTTATGTTAGCTTTATAGGCAAAACAACATAAATTGTTATCTCTCGTAGGTTCTACTGTGATTTACTTCTTTCCTTACTTGTTTCTCCTTGATTATTATTATTTTAAAGTTGTGTGGGATAGGAATTCAAATAACTTTGACACCAGATTATTCATGTATAAAAGTATGTATTTTCTGCTTAGTAATTACAATAATTAAAATTTATTGTAGCATGTATATTACTTATTTTATTTTCTTATTTACAATACTATATAAGTGGCAGTTTTCATGATAATATTGTAATCGTTTATTTTATTATGAATTCAGTTAGTACAGGGTTTCTCCACCTTCACTCTTTTCTTACTAAAGGCCTGTATATTAGGTCCAAATTATGTTGACTTGATAATGAAAGTACTGACTAATCGGCTTTATGCAAACATTCACACGTACTACATAAAGCTTGGATCAGTCACCACCCCAGGTACGTTCCTAATGCATCACAAGCTAATTGTCTAAACCTCTATTCTCACGGAGTCTTTAGATTCTTAGTGCGAAGCTTTTAGGCGTTCCTGTTTGTAAAAGTTTGACTATTATTCAAAGCTGTGCTTACTAATGTCTTTTTTACTGAACACTGGTCCGTTGTGCAAGTATTCGCACACAGTACACTATTAAGACAAGTGTTCTTTATTTTTAATAAATATTATGTCCCTATATTTACTTTCTATTATTTAAATAAATAATTATTTAAAAGAAATGGAGTGCTTGGAGAGAACCTGTGTATTTTGATTGAATTTAATTGTAATGACAATATTATTAATTACTCACTGCGTAGATTCATACAATTCTTCGAATTCTGCTTGAAATTGTTTGTCCATTCTTGTTGATTCTTCCTTCCGTTGAATCTTCTATAATTTTACTGGTGACGCTTACTTCTTGTAAATATGGCGACGATAAAACAATTGGGAATTATTCCTCTAGGAGCGTGTATGCTTCTACTTAGTTTGTGAGTTGTTAGTTGGTTTGTTTATTTATTTACACTGCGATAGTAATGGTAAGTGTGTAAAAACTCCACTTAACCACTACTCGCTTGACGCATGAATGTATTAAAAGATGCTATCACTTTGCTGTGTATTGGAAGTTTTTAAAGTCACAGGTATCAGCTAACAACTAACTCTTTTTCTTCAAAAACTCCCTTTTTATAGTTGAAAATAAATGCCGCTCGTTATTTGATTGTCTTTGCGTGCTTTTATTTTCAAATTGTTCGTCGTGGCGCCTCTAGCGGATATCTCGATACTTATTCCATATCTCTTCTTATTCTTCTCAAATTTTAGGTTGGCGTTTATTCTTATTATGTTTATTTCTGACATTTGATGTTTCTCCACATTTACCAACGACGGTATTTGTTGTTTTATTTATTTATATCTAATGTACAGTAAGTATATTGATATTTATTTTATTCTTTTATTGCTATCGTAAATATTTATTGTACTTATAAATGTATTCATTGCTACTTTTACTGTTTTTCAGGTAGATTCTTCGTCCGAGCGCTAGCCTTACTCGCACCTTTGTTTTGTTGCTTTTGATCGGAAAGAATGGGAAGAAGTTGGTTATTGTTTCAATTGCCAGTCCCTCCGTCTGTGCTGCTCTTTCCTCGAACCATCTTTCCGTTCTTGGAGAATTTTGTATGTTTAATATGCTGTAATGAATCATTGCTTTTATAATAATGCTGCTTATTTCTTTGGTTATAGATGTTTATTTGTATGTGCACAAAGTTTGGAACCATGAAAAGGACTTCTGTTATTCGTATTGCGAAGAGAATTAATACTTTTTGTTGTGTATATTGAAATATTATACGTTTCTGTGCTGTTCTTTATGATATACTTTATTTTAATATCCTTTTCATCGCAACTGTATGTATTTTATCTTTAAGTTATATGAGTGCATTAAGCCTCTTCATATTCATTACGAGCATATCTTATTTTATTCTCTGAGTATAATTTAATTGCTTTTAAATGATTGACTCTTACACTCGTCCCGTTGGTTAACATCACTCTTTCACGGTTGTTGGTTTTAAGGGTCTTTCCATTTTTAAATGTAGGTTCTTTGCATAATATACTCAGAGCTCTTTTTGTTCCTAACTTGTAGTCAGGTTCTTTATTTTCTAAATAAAACATTACCTCTGGTTTATCACTTCTGAAAATAAATATTCATTTGTGACATTTATTATTATTGTTGAGGTTTTGCCTCACTTATATCTAAATAGTGTTTATATACATATAATCTTAATTAAAGTGCTTATACCCTATGTGCATACCTGTGTTATTGTATGGCTTAATAAAATTTATTTTAAAATAAATGTTTCTTAAACTACGAGTGTGTTTTCTTATTGCTAATATTAATCTAAATGTACTAGTATATCTTGGTGTCAACATTAATCATGTTTATTTCTAACATTTTATATTTATGTACAGTATTGTCTTAAATTCTAAGGTAAAATTCACGGCATATCCCTTAGTTGTTAATACCATGGTTTGCCATTAAGAAATAATGAATTGACAAATGTGAAAATTATGTTTTCACAACTAACGTGAACTACAAATGCAATTTTATTGATCATTTATTTCATCGTAGTCATGTAGCATGGACACATGGTATTTTCCTTTTATATTTCTATTGTCTACTTCTTGTAGTTCATAAGTTACATCTCCTAGTGTCCTACTTATTCTGTAAGGTCCACTGTAGGGTAGGTCCAGTTTTGCACATTTATTTAAATGTCTCCTACCTAGTTGATAGTTCTTCACTACAACTAGGTCTCCTATTTGATATGTTTTATTCTTATTTAACGTGAGTTCTCTATCTTCTTTATGCTTTATTTCTAGTATCTCAGGTGTTCGTTGACTGTCTTCGATATCTTCTCGATTGTATAAATTTGGAGCATGTTCGATATCATATTCAGTTATCTGATATGAGTGTGATTGTTTATTACCTCCATGGGCTCTGCTTAGTGCGTCTGCAACTATGTTGTCCGTACCTTTCCTGTGCTTTATTTTAAATGAATATTCAGATAGTATGAGAGACCATCTGTATATTCGTGAATTATTAAACCTTGTTTTCATTAAGAATATTAGAGATAAATGATCTGTCTCAAGTAGGAAAGTGTTTCCTAGTAGGTAATATTTTAATTTTGACACTCCATATATAATGGATAGCAATTCCCGTTCTGACGAGGAATAATTTTGCTCATAATCCTTTAGAATTCTTGATAGGAAGCATATGGGTATTTCTTCCCCATTTCTTATTTGTAGGAGTTCTGCGGCTACAGCATTGCTGGAGGCATCGCATCTTAGTATGAATTCTTCATTGAAATCTGGTAGATTTATGATCAATGCCTTGTAGAAATTTTCTTTTATGTCGATGAATGCCTTTTCCCTTTCATGGGTCCATTTGAATTTTACTCCTTTCTTGATCATTTTGTATAACGTGTGCGTTTGGTCGGATATTTTAGGAATGAAGTGTTTATAGTAGTTTATCATTCCTAGGAATCCTCTAAGCATTTTAATATTTTTTGGTTTGGGATATTTTCGTATCGCCTCAAGTTTTTCCTCCTCTATTGATATCGTCTTTCCATCAATTATGTATCCCAGATAATTCACTTTATTTTTATAGAATTCGCATTTCTCGAGGTTTATTTTTAAACCATTTTCTGCTAATGTAATCAGGATTTTCTCTACTGATTCTTTGTGACTTTCTATGTCTTTATTAAATATTAGAATATCATCTACGTAGTGTGAGACGTATTCTTCGTGTGGATCCAGGATCTGCTGCATTGCTCTTACTAGTGCTGCAGTAGCTGACGCTAATCCAAATGGAACCACATTGTAAGAGTATACTAATGAATTAAACATGAAGGAACAATATTTCCTAGAATCTTTGTGCAATGGTACCAGCCAAAAAGAACTTTTTAAATCAAGTTTTGTAAACCACTTTGCGTCTGTACATTTTGTCAATAGGGTTTCAATGTTTTGTGGGGCTTCAAAATTCGGTGCGGTTCTGGAGTTCAGACATCTGGCGTCAAGGCATACGCGTAATTTGACGTCTTTTTCATCATTAAGTTTCTTCTTTATTACTACAACCATTGGATTTATGAACGTTGATTCCGTTCTTGTAATTATGCCGTTTTTCAACATCTCTTTTATTTCTAATTTGACTTGCTCTGTATACTTTTTTGGAATGGGGTATGTTTTTATTCTGAAGGGCTGTGTCTCGTCGACTTTAAGTTTATGTTCGTAACCCTTGGCTAATCCTGGACTATCATCAAATAACTTTATATGCTTACTCAAAAGATAATTCACATGGGTTATATACAGTTTATTACAATTTAATTTAGTACCATCCCTATTTTGCGTGAGGTCTCCGCATTGAAGTTGCCTCACAGGATGTGCACTTTTCTTAACTTCATTGTGTAAACTACAATCCATTTTTGTTGTGATTTCTTCTTGAGCATCTTCTTCATATAAATTATTGATAAGGATCTCTTCCTCATGGGCTTCTTTGCTCCATGATATTGTTGAGTCCTTTATGTGGAATAATTTATTTTCCATATTTAATTTCGTACCATACTGGCTTAAAAAGTCCATCCCTAATATACAGTCGCTATTCAAATTAGGTGCTATGATGAATTCGGTTAATAAATTTAAATTATCTATCTTTATATTTATACAGAAGATTTTATCTACTGTTATCATACATTTCTTGTTTGCAGTAATAGGATTTATTTTCTTTATGGGTTTATAACACCCCAAACTTTCAATATCTTTGTTCATGATATTGTTATTTAAAAGTGAAAGTTGAGCTCCAGTATCCAGCAATGTTTCTATCTCTTGTTCCCCAATCTTGATTTTTATATGTGGTAGTTCCGTGGTTATCTTTTTTAAATCATCGTAATTATAGATGTTTTGTATTTTACGTTTTCTCTTGGCTGGCTTATTTAAAAATCCAGCGACGTTGCACCAGAATAATATGCTGCATTCACCCACTCTTTGTCTGTTGAGTTATACCTGTTTCCTTTTGGTATCGCACCCCTAGATTCTTGATTTTGTTTTGTTGTTGCTTCTTTTACTTCCTTTTCAATTTGTATATTTTGAATTCTTTTATCTTCTTTACTTGTCTTTTCTTCCCTCTTGTAATTTTGGCTATTATCTTTCCTTTTGCCATCATTATTTCTGTCCGGGTTATAGGTATTTTGGTACTTATTATTGTTTCGCCTATTCCCATTGTAGTTGTTTCTGTTGTTGCTGTCGTTGTTTCGAGGCTGATTGTTCATGTTTCCATTCCCTCGGTTCACGTTATAGCCCTTTTCATCTATGTCGTCTAATCTTTTTACTAATTCAAGGAGTTCTTCTATTGTTTCCATTCCTTGAAGTGCGACTGTCTGAGTAACATTGTGATCAAAGTGTGCAGCCAATTGCGATACTATGTCACTTTCCTCTATTCTGGGTATAATGTATTTGAGAAAAGAATATTTTCTTATGACATAGTTCTCTCGAGATAATCCAGACCTATACTTTCCAAATATCAGGTCGTGTCTTATGTTTCTTTGTTGCGTTCGACCCCAATACTGTCTTGTGAATCGCCTTTCGAAATCGTTAAAGTCTATCACATCATCCATTATCATGTGATACCATTGGAGTGCATAGTCTTTGAGACATGCTCTTATAAAGTGTAGTTTGGATGTCTCATCCGTTATGCCTCTCATGTATGTCTTAATTGTTCTCAGGAATATCATCGGATTGTCCTTATAGTGTCCTGAGAATTTCGGTGCATTGTCTATGCTTCCCACAGTTTGTGGCAAAGACACACTAGGTGTATGAACCCCGTGCATTACTTTGTCCTCAAGCTGTTTGATCGTGTGTTCAAAAGTTGATGTTTTCCCTTGTAGATTGGACACAGCGTTATTGCAAGCTTCATATTTTGTTTCGCAGTCTTCTATCTTGTGTGTAATTTTCTCTATTTGTTCTTTATTTTCCACTTCGTTGTGTATTATTTTTCTATTGATAGCTACTATTTCCTCATTCACTATGTTGAATTTTTCTTGCATCTTCGCAGCTCTTTCTACCATTTCTTGTACAAAGAATTTTCTTGTATTCTTGCACGTTTCTGTGTTGTCATTTATTTGTTTTCTCAGGTCTGCTACTGTTTTGTCCAGTTTTTCCTCTAATCTGGCATTTATTTCTAGTGTTTCTTTAAATCCCTCGTCTATTTTTGAGTTGATTCTTTCTAAATTCTTGTTTAAATTTTTATTATTTTCCTCTATTTTGTGGCTTAGAGTTTTATTATTCTCCTCTATTCTGTGGCTTAGGGTTTTATTATTCTCCTCTATTTTGTTATTATTTTCCTCTATTTTACAGAATAATTTATGGAAAAAGCTTTCAAATTTTTGTTCCATTGTTGTACTACTTGTGCCCTCTGTGAGTATGCTTCCCTCAACTGTCGCATTTCCTGAATCATCCTCTTTTGTCTCAGTCTTATCCGACTCTGAGTCCGAGGTTAGTTGCGTAGGTTCCCTATATTGAGTGAATTGTGGCTTTGTTTCTATTTCTTTTTCAATATTGGGGTTTTCACCTTTGCTACTGTTTTGTTCTTTGTCTGACATTTTTGTTGTGTACAAATAACGCTTTCTATCTAATATTTTACTTAATAGAAATTTAAATGAATCCTATCCCACTTGAATAAGATTACATGAAAGAAACAATTTTATTTTGCAAGGAAAGAAACACAGCCAGCAAGTTGTGTTTTTAAGTTTAGCTTTGATATTTGACAAATTGTGTGTTTAATTTATTTTGTAAGAAAAACACAGCCCCACGTTGGCCGCCATATATATGCTGTAGTATTTGCCTTTAAATGAAATTTATATAATTTATTTATTTATTAGTTAGATAAATAAATAAAATTGTAGTTTATGTTAGCTTTATAGGCAAAACAACATAAATTGTTATCTCTCGTAGGTTCTACTGTGATTTACTTCTTTCCTTACTTGTTTCTCCTTGATTATTATTATTTTAAAGTTGTGTGGGATAGGAATTCAAATAACTTTGACACCAGATTATTCATGTATAAAAGTATGTATTTTCTGCTTAGTAATTACAATAATTAAAATTTATTGTAGCATGTATATTACTTATTTTATTTTCTTATTTACAATACTATATAAGTGGCAGTTTTCATGATAATATTGTAATCGTTTATTTTATTATGAATTCAGTTAGTACAGGGTTTCTCCACCTTCACTCTTTTCTTACTAAAGGCCTGTATATTAGGTCCAAATTATGTTGACTTGATAATGAAAGTACTGACTAATCGGCTTTATGCAAACATTCACACGTACTACATAAAGCTTGGATCAGTCACCACCCCAGGTACGTTCCTAATGCATCACAAGCTAATTGTCTAAACCTCTATTCTCACGGAGTCTTTAGATTCTTAGTGCGAAGCTTTTAGGCGTTCCTGTTTGTAAAAGTTTGACTATTATTCAAAGCTGTGCTTACTAATGTCTTTTTTACTGAACACTGGTCTGTTGTGCAAGTATTCGCACACAGTACACTATTAAGACAAGTGTTCTTTATTTTTAATAAATATTATGTCCCTATATTTACTTTCTATTATTTAAATAAATAATTATTTAAAAGAAATGGAGTGCTTGGAGAGAACCTGTGTATTTTGATTGAATTTAATTGTAATGACAATATTATTAATTACTCACTGCGTAGATTCATACAATTCTTCGAATTCTGCTTGAAATTGTTTGTCCATTCTTGTTGATTCTTCCTTCCGTTGAATCTTCTATAATTTTACTGGTGACGCTTACTTCTTGTAAATATGGCGACGATAAAACAATTGGGAATTATTTCTCTAGGAGCGTGTATGCTTCTACTTAGTTTGTGAGTTGTTAGTTGGTTTGTTTATTTATTTACACTGCGATAGTAATGGTAAGTGTGTAAAAACTCCACTTAACCACTACTCGCTTGACGCATGAATGTATTAAAAGATGCTATCACTTTGCTGTGTATTGGAAGTTTTTAAAGTCACAGGTATCAGCTAACAACTAACTCTTTTTCTTCAAAAACTCCCTTTTTATAGTTGAAAATAAATGCCGCTCGTTATTTGATTGTCTTTGCGTGCTTTTATTTTCAAATTGTTCGTCGTGGCGCCTCTAGCGGATATCTCGATACTTATTCCATATCTCTTCTTATTCTTCTCAAATTTTAGGTTGGCGTTTATTCTTATTATGTTTATTTCTGACATTTGATGTTTCTCCACATTTACCAACGACGGTATTTGTTGTTTTATTTATTTATATCTAATGTACAGTAAGTATATTGATATTTATTTTATTCTTTTATTGCTATCGTAAATATTTATTGTACTTATAAATGTATTCATTGCTACTTTTACTGTTTTTCAGGTAGATTCTTCGTCCGAGCGCTAGCCTTACTCGCACCTTTGTTTTGTTGCTTTTGATCGGAAAGAATGGGAAGAAGTTGGTTATTGTTTCAATTGCCAGTCCCTCCGTCTGTGCTGCTCTTTCCTCGAACCATCTTTCCGTTCTTGGAGAATTTTGTATGTTTAATATGCTGTAA
Organism: Amphimallon solstitiale; assembly: GCA_963170755.1. Classification (NCBI taxonomy): domain Eukaryota; kingdom Metazoa; phylum Arthropoda; class Insecta; order Coleoptera; family Scarabaeidae; genus Amphimallon; species Amphimallon solstitiale. The sequence continues at coordinate 84,615,138 of OY720675.1, forward strand.
TGAATCATTGCTTTTATAATAATGCTGCTTATTTCTTTGGTTATAGATGTTTATTTGTATGTGCACAAAGTTTGGAACCATGAAAAGGACTTCTGTTATTCGTATTGCGAAGAGAATTAATACTTTTTGTTGTGTATATTGAAATATTATACGTTTCTGTGCTGTTCTTTATGATATACTTTATTTTAATATCCTTTTCATCGCAACTGTATGTATTTTATCTTTAAGTTATATGAGTGCATTAAGCCTCTTCATATTCATTACGAGCATATCTTATTTTATTCTCTGAGTATAATTTAATTGCTTTTAAATGATTGACTCTTACACTCGTCCCGTTGGTTAACATCACTCTTTCACGGTTGTTGGTTTTAAGGGTCTTTCCATTTTTAAATGTAGGTTCTTTGCATAATATACTCAGAGCTCTTTTTGTTCCTAACTTGTAGTCAGGTTCTTTATTTTCTAAATAAAACATTACCTCTGGTTTATCACTTCTGAAAATAAATATTCATTTGTGACATTTACTATTATTGTTGAAGTTTTGCCTCACTTATATCTAAATAGTGTTTATATACATATAATATTAATTAAAGTGCTTATACCCTATGTGCATACCTGTGTTATTGTATGGCTTAATAAAATTTATTTTAAAATAAATGTTTCTTAAACTACGAGTGTGTTTTCTTATTGCTAATATTAATCTAAATGTACTAGTATATCTTGGTGTCAACATTAATCATGTTTATTTCTAACATTTTATATTTATGTACAGTATTGTCTTAAATTCTAAGGTAAAATTCACGGCAATATGTTTTACTTGTTTTCAAAATACAAAGTTCATCGTGTGTAAACTGTGCTCATATTGTAGCGCCATCTACTCCATTCTTAGACTGAATGGAGTATAAATACTTTTATACTCGTAATGTACCTGCCTAGAAAGCATGACTTGCGAGATATTCGCAAAAAACTGATTTTCGATAAGAGTAAAAGACCTACTTCCGGTAGGAATTTCGAAAAACTTTATTAAAACATTTTTTCTCAAATTTAATTTTGAGAACATTTGAATTCTTTATAAATTTGTTTAAATTTAGTAATTGACGAAATATTTGCAAAATTCGATTTTTTCACTGAAGTAAACTACTACTTCCGGTCCGCCGATTTTGCTCAAAATCTAATCAGTTCTCAAGAGGGAGATTATATTCGTTAATACAAAATTTGGAATTGATATCTACAGTGGTTTGACCGCTATCGTGGTCACACACACACACAGACAGACAGACACACACAGAGACATTTTTAAAAACCACTTTTTTGGTATCAGGGTACCTCAAAACGTGGACATCTGCAAAAATCTCGAGGTCGAAAATTTTCATCATCACAATACTTCCTTATACTACGTATAAGAAAGTAAAAACGATTTTTATGAGGAAAGGCAACTTTTACTTTCTTATACGTAGTATAAGGAAGTATTGTGATGATGAAAATTTTCGACCTCGAGATTTTTGCAGATGTCGACGTTTTGAGGTCCCCTGATACCAAAAAAGTGGTTTTTAAAAAATGCCTCTCTCTGTGTGTGTCTGTCTGTCTGTCTGGATGTGACCACGATAGCGGTCAAACCGCTACAGATATCAATTCGAAATTTTGTATTTACGAATATAATCTGCCTCTTGAGATCTTATTAGATTTTGAGCAAAAGCGGCAGACCGGAAGTAGGAGTTTACTTCTTTGAAAAAATGGAAATTTGCAAATATTTCGTCAATTAATAAGTTTAAACAAATTTATAAAGAATTCAAATATACTCAAAATTAAATTTGAGAAAAATTGTGTTAACAAAGTTTTTCGAAATTCCTACCGGATGTAGGTCTTTTACTCTTATCGAAAATCAGTTTTTTGCGAATATCTTGCAAGTCATGCTTTCTAGGCAGGTACATTACGAGTATAAAAGTATTTAGAACGTACTTTTAAATTTCTTTTGTATAAAAAAAAAATCAAAATTCCGACCGGAAGTAACACTTTTACTCTTACCGAATAACGTTTATTTGGAAATATGTCGTAAATTATGCATTCTATATATATTTATGTAGAGTACAAAAGTATTTAGAGTCGGATATGGAATATTTTTTGTCTAAATGAAATTTCAAAATTCGGACCTGAAGTAACACTTTCATACGTATAAGAAAGTCGTGTGGTGGCCACACCTCATTTTTTTGCTCACATTCTCGGGAGTAAACAGATGTTGTAGTTCACCATGTGAATAGTGCTATTCAGTAACTGCGTGTTGTTTACATTATTTCTTTGCTCCGTCGTAATTTAAAACTGGCACGTTCGCTGTATAGTTTATGTTAGAATTAGAACACTAAGTTTCTATTGTTGAAAGTTATTTGGATATTAAAAAATAATTATTAACTTTATCTACTCAATAATTGGAAGCGAGATGTGTTCAGCAAAAATTCCCTAATCTGTGAAACAGATATAAATAAAAAAAATGAGGTGTGGCCACCACACGACTTTCTTATACGTATGAGCGTTTCAAACTATACAATTTTAAGAATTTTTTTTATGCAAAACTTATTCAAAATCCTATTCTAAGTACTTTCATTCTCTCAATAAATCTCTAAAGAATGCATACTTTGCAAGATATTCGAAAAAAAGTGCTACTCGCTAAGAGTAAAAGTGCTACTTCCAGTCCGAATTTTGAAATTTCATGTATACAAAAAATATTGCAAATATACTTTTAAATACTTTTGTACTCTTGATAAATTTATATAGAATGCATAACTTAGACATATTTGCAAAAAATCGCTATTCGATCAAAGTAAAAGTGGTACTTCCGGTCTGAATTTTGAATTTTTTTTTATACAAAAGATATTGAAAATTATGTTTTAAATACTTTGATATCCGTAACGTACTAGCCAAAAAGGCATGACTTGCGAAATATTCGCAAAAACCTGATTTTCGATAAGAGTAAAAGACCTACTTCCGGTAGGAATTTCGGAAAACTTTTTAGATAAAATTATACTCAGTTTTAATTTTAAGTATATATGAATTCTTTATAAATTTGTTAAAACTTAGTAGTTGACGAAATATTGGCAAAATTCGATTTTTTCGCTGAAGTAAACTGCTACTCCCGGTCTACCGATTTTACTGAAAAACTAATCAGATCTCAAGAGGGAGATTATACACGTAAATACAAAATTTGGAATTGATATCTACAGCTGCTTGACCGCTATCGTGGTCACACACACACACAGAGAGAGAGAGAGATACACAGACACACAGACACACAGACATTTTTTAAAAACCACTTTTTCGGTATTAGGGGACTTCAAAACGTGGACATCTGCAAAAATCTCGAGGTCGAAAATTTTCATCATCACAATACTTCCTTATACTACGTATAAGAAAGTAAAATAAACTGAAAATTACAATTAGGAAGCTCAACATTGAATGCAGAACTCACATAAGAAACTATCACAAGAAGTTTAGTTGGAACATTGCATGGTATTCTTGAAAGAGAGGAATTATATCCAAGTGGAATAATGAAATATAGCAGGTAGAATATCGCCATATTACTTATTATTCTGAATTGTTTATTTTTAATTATTGTATTAAAATTTTGATGAATACGAAATATTTAATTTTTTTCTTAATGACGTGCAGTACTTGGTAGTTGAATTAGAGCCACTCAAATTTTCTATTGTAAACAAATTTAGTTGTTCAAGGAGAATCTATACCTAGATAAAACCACCTTTATATTATTAGAAAAAAACCTAATTATCGGTTTTTAGGTCACGTAGCATCTATTAGGGTCTAAAGGAAATATAATAAATAAATATAAATAATAATGTAAAAACACAATAAATAATATACAACTTTAGTTGAAATTATGCTCCTGTCAAGAAAAATATAAAGTGTTTTAAGAATATGTATTTTTTTTTGGTGAATTTTTAAGCTTTGTAATTAATCAGTAATGGAAAAAGTGACCAGGTGTCAGTAGCATAGACAAAATTAAAATAGAGACTTTATTGAAAGACGAATAACAAAACATTAATGTTAAATATCCTATAAAGCATAAATAAACATTTTGTATTACTAATATCTTGCTATCGAAAAAAATTATAATTGAAGTTCTGTAGTTTTATGTAAATTTTGATTATGATTTCAATATTAAATGAATTAATTGTTTAATTTTTTGTTGAAGTATCATTTCGATGCTATAAACTTTGTTTACAATGAACAGGTGAAATAATAAATGTCATTATGTGGTAGTGGCTAAAGTAAATTTAAATTTCACAGTGTACTCCAATTACGATTTTCTTCGATGGCGTATGTCTGCTTTTGTTTTTAGGTGATTAATTTGAAGATATATCAAAATAAGAAGGCGGCCTTAATTCAATTGTTAGGGACTGTACGTATTTGTTACAGGCTAGTTACAAGATGTAGAGTACATACCTAGATATTTAAATTACATATATTGCTAATATATATCTATATTAATAGAAGGATGTTTGAATTACCAAAAGCTTACACATAGAAATAAAATTGGTAGCTATGCGTATTATAGTTAAGAACTTTATATTGGTTTAATAGAATGCTAAAATTATAATTTCTATGAGCAATATATAAAATCACGCAAGTATACATGTACGAAAAAAAATTTTTCGTATATGAATAAATGTATGAATGCACATCTACCCTAAGCTTTAATAGTGTGAGAGCGCTTACTCTCCAAGAATTACTGTTACATTGTATTGTAATAGGTACGCCAAATATATAAAATATTTTCTGAATTGTATTTTTAAGAAAAATAATGTTTTTCTTTACATAATATATAATAATAATAATTTACATAATACAGCTGCACAACTACATGACATATTTATAATTGAACAAAATGTACATAATGTATGTATTATATTCTGGGGCGTTAAGGAATGGTAAAGCAAGAATTTTTACTCAGTTCTAAAATTCAATTATTAAGTTTTTGAGTTCTGTGAAAGAGTCCAGCCTAAAAAGAAAAATATTTAATATGAGTTCATATAATAGCTATTTACGAATTATATATGTATGAATCTGCTAATTAAAGTCTATATGTATTTGCAGATTAATTACCATATGAACAAGGAGCATGCTTGCCATTGCAAATATTTTTTTTTCATTTTTGATTAGATAAGTACTTATTTTGTAGATAACCTCTGTAGTTTCTTAAACATTGTTAAAATTGTAACATAGATACCGCATAGATTTACTGATCTTTTCCATTCTGGGATTCAATCTACTAAACACAAACTCTATCAATACAACAAGTATAATACATACCGTAAAATGGGGTGACTTTGTGCCAGCCGGGGCGTGATTGTGCCACTACGTGTTGATCGTGTATATTCGCACCATATCGTCACATCCATTCTACCGCCCCGAACTCTTGTTCAAGAATACCGATATTAGAGGCGAATAGAATGAAATGTATGGTTTGTGTATGCAATACCCTCCATTTCTGTTCCGTCAAGTTATTAAGTTGGTGAGATTTTGCAAAATTTTCGTTTTATGGCATACTTTCTCCTGGCTTGCCTAAAGTGTTTTAATAATGACCGTTTCAAAGTTCACACGTAATTAGGTGTTATATAGGTTATCTTTTAAAGAATACGCAGTGGTCGAGTAGTGCAAAATAACCTGGGTGTGTCACCTTGAATAAGATTCCGACAATATAAGGGGGGAATTTGTGCCACTACCTATTTTGAAATTCAGTTTATACGCTTAATTATCTTTATTAGTTACTATTCTATGTGAGAATTGGCTGTTCTTTTGTTTTATTTTGGTTTGTAAGAATATCTAGTTTTTGTTATATTTTAAAAATAAAAAAAAAATTCATTAAACCTTCTATTTGGGGCGAGATTGTGCCACAAAAATAACAGAGATAAAACTAATTGGGGTGAAATTGGGCCATTTCACTCATACCATACAGTTTCACTATAATATGAAGCTGGGCCTGGCACATTTTCAGCCTGTAAATAGGCGGCATTGTGCTAAAACGGTAAACAAGTAGCTGGCACAAAGCCACCCCATCCTATGGGGGGAAATTGTGCCAATTGTTATAAATAATTTTAGAAAAACGAATGAAAATTTCTAAGTCTTTTTTACACAATTTAGTAACCAAAGGTTCAAAGTATATCGTTAATTTTTACAAACATTTTTGGTGTCTATAATTGTCCGAAATTCTTTGAAAACCATAAAAAGTGGCATAAAGCCACCCCATTTTACCAGATTATAAAACTTCATATAAATACAATTATTGCAATAATAATTAAATTAACAGCATTTTGTAATACAACGTCAATGGAAACCAAGACACTCCATTAATAATTTCATTGTATTCATTAAAATTTTGACTTAAATTACTAACGACCGTTTCAAGATATCAAGATACTTCAAGAATAAGTAAGTGATTTTCTTTTCCTTCGGTAGACGATCATTTGAGAAATCTTGTTAAACAAGTGGTAAGTTAATTTATTTTCATTTGAATTCTTCTTTTTCTACCTATTCGGATGGTTCGAGATGCGCCGTTTTAATAAAAACACCTCCCTATTGTATATCTCGTTTGTTACTGATGAAATAATATTTGTAGGCAAATATTATTTATTTTAATTCCAAAAAGTGTTTATCATTTTTAATAATCTTCTATATTGGATCGCAAATGTGACAATCTGATTGGCTTATTTCGTTTTAGCTATGATGCCTCTGTGTTTAATATTTTTTATCTTATATACATATATAATGACATGGTTTGCTTAATCATGCAATATCATATATTAAATTTTTTATTTGTATTTAAAAAAGGTATTTTTATTATTGATGATGATCATTTAAAGACATAGAAATACATACATGAATAATGTTAAATTTATTATGTAATATATAATCTTTTATAGTATGATAGTTTATGTTCACTCAGTATAATATTGGGTCGTTCATTTTTCTTTCTTTTTTCAATTAATGCAAAATCTGAAAAGAAGAAATTAAAAATATTAATTATTGTAAAAATGTTATGTATTATTAATTTGTACAAAATTATTTAATTGACGTTGATATTTAAAGAAAGATATAATATTCTATTTGGTCTAAATAAGAGTCAATTAGAACAAAGATGCGCGGGGAACTTTAAACTTAGGATGTGACATTTGATTTGACAGATCATTTGCATATGATCAGAATAAGGTTTGAAAAGATATATAAATATAAGGTGATGAAATCTGGTTAAAAAATTATAAAATGAATATAATAATGTGTATGCTATAATTTGAATTGGATATAAATAATCTAAAGATATATAAAAAACTATGTTGAATATTACTAGTATGTGTAAATTCTTGATTGGATAACTTAAAAGTATAGAAATATCGTCAAGGAAATATCAATAAATAAAGAGTAGGATGAATTGAGAATTCATACTGCGCCGGTGTTTATATTTATATTGAGATAACAGCATCGATATTTATACACATTAATAGATTTTTGAGCGTAAAGAGTGTTAATATAAATTAATTTAACGCGAATATATCAATTTTTAGTATTTAAACATAGTGCTTGAATAAAATTTAAGCAATCAATCATAAATCGAATGTTACACGGTTTATATCTAAAGTGAACTAAATAAAGAGAAGATTTATGGTAATATATCAAGAGAAATTTAGATTACAGAGACATCCTGAACATTTCAGCCAACAGAAGTATGGAACATTTGTGTATAAAGGTGGTATATTACTTGATAAAGTGAAATTAGAAAACATTATTCAACAAGCATTTAACATATTTAAAGTAGGACAAGTATCTAAATTAAAGTCAGATAAAAATATTTATGACACAGATACAAAAGTTAATGTACTTATAAAAGTTAAGTTATATTGACATAAATCTGAATTATCTATTTGTAGGAATTAAATATTGAACTTGGTATTTATACTGATATTCTCAAAGTGAACATAATAACTAATTGATTGCTAGAAAACACATTATTAATTGAATTGTATATTGTGTTAAGTAAAATGTCAATTTATTTATACCCCTTTTTGAATGAATATTCAACGTATTAAACAGTTTTAATAGAGTATAATGTTCTTCCATATTCCGAGTATAATATATCTTGTGTAAAAGATTTTACTAACTATTAAAAGTATTGATTTAGTATTGATGGTTTTATTTATGGAATAGCATGCATATAGTTTTGGGAAGAAAAGTATAACTTCAGCGGTTAGAAACCCATCTAAAAAAGAATAAAGAAATCTATATTTGTGAGATTATCTTGAAAATTGGAATATTTACCTATTTAAGAATAATAAATTATTTATTATACAAATTCTTATGAACATTGTTAAATATTTAGACTAACTAAACATACGTCCTTGTAGAAAGTAATTAATATTGTGAATATATGAGAAATACCAATAGAATAAAAGATTTATTCCTCTTGTTAGTAGTCTTTTGTGAACCTTGACATACAGGGTACATATAAAAAGTTTTATTAATGATTTAAATACAATCTTAAAGAAGTATATAATTACATTTAATTATTACCGTATCATTTTATAGTACAGAATATAACTATTAGTATATACTAAATTCTCTCAGAATTTAGTATATACTAATTTTAAATTAAAATGCATTACCACCAAGAAAATAGAAAATATAACGGAAAGTAAAAATGTAGAAGTAAAAAAATAAAAAAAGAAATAATACAAAAGATGATCATTAATAGGGAAATAAACAAAAATAAATAGGTCTGAAGAAAACATAAATAAATGTTGAAACGTCACAATCAATTATAGTTTTATTCACATATGCCGCTATTCCCAAGAAAAACATCTATTATATTATTGAATATACGGCAAAGAAAAATCTAATTATATTATATATATATATATATATATATATATATATATATATATATATATATATATATATATGTGTAAATATATATTAATTTTATTGGACGATTTTTAGGTCGTTATACTAGTTTTAAATAATTTTAAAACTCGCTAATTTGCAGTGTTTGAAAATTACAATTTTCTAATTTTACCACTGACTATTAATTAAATTAGCGAGTTTTAAAATTATTTAAAACTAGTATAACGACCTAAAAATCGTCCAATAAAATTAATATATATTTACATATATGAATTAAAGGTCAATAAAATTTAATATCACATATATATATATGTATACAGGGTCCGCCATCCGTCTGGGATTGTCATATTACGGCTTTAATATTGCAAAATTCGAAAAGTTATGTAATGTATGTGGTAGCCGACTAGTAGGAGCACAAAATAAAATTATTGGTAATTATACAAAGTGTTCAGGAAAGGAGTGTGATGTCAAAGTTGTATTTTTTTAAATGAAACACCCGGTATATTATGTGATTTTTGAATTGCGCAATTAAAAATATTGGGATTTCATATGGGATTGTATTGACCTAAAGCTTACGTTTTGGGAGTTATGGACGCATCAATTGGAAAAAATGCTATAATCTAGCAGAATGTGGATTGGTTAGTATAGTATTTAGAAATATCGTGCTTATCATGAAGTTTTCCACGTTAGTATACTTTTATTCCGAGGTATTAATTTTAAGCTACATCAATCTGTTATACAGGGTGTTCATCATACGCGAATACTAATTTTTCTCAATTTTTTCAAATGGAACACCCTGTATATTATTACCAATTGTTAATAAGGGCACTTCTAGCTTTCATTTGATATAAGGGTATGGCTGTCTAACTCCAATAATTTTCAAGAAACATCGAATTAACGTTTGAAATTTAACATCTTTAATAACATTTTGTAGAAATTATTTTACATCTACTCATACATTGATATTGCACTACGAAAATGAGCACAAAGTAATATCAAAAATGGAAATTTACAACAAATGTTCAAAAACTCGGCCATCATTTGCTATGCAAATGTCAAGTCTTCGAATAAAACGATATCCTAACATGTTCCAAAATTTCAGGAGAAATATTTCTAAATGCTTGAGAAATTCTAATTTGCATATTTTCGGCTGTTGTTGGTGCTACTGAGTAAACCTGTTGTTTTATGTGTCCCCACAGAAAAAAGTCTACCGGAGTTAGATCAGGAGACCTAGCAGGCCATGAGATAGGACCTCCTCGCCCTATCCATCTTTCAGGAAGCCACTCTTGCAAATAATTCCTGACTGCTTGATGATAATGTGCTGGCGCACCGTCCTGCTGTAGGTACATCTGTTGCCTAGTTGCTAAATCAACATCGTCCAAAAGCAGCGGAAGTTCATTTCTTAAAAATTCTAAGTATCTTTCGCCAGTCAATTTACCATTGAAAAAATACGGTCCTATAACATGTGATCCTAGTATGCCTCCCCAAACATTTAATGACCACTGATGTTGATGATCAATGTATCTAACCCAGTGGGGATTTTCGGTGGCATAATAATGCATATTGTGCCTGTTAAGTGAACCATTGTGTCGAAATGACGCCTCATCACTAAACAGAATACAGTCTAACATTTCTGGGCGGATTTGGAGCCTTTGTCTCATTTCTTGGCAAAATCCTAGTCTATGCTCTTAGTCATCTTCATTTAACTGCTGATGAAGTTCCATATGATAAGGATGAAAATTGTATTTTTTCAGTATTCTTCTAACTGATATTTCACTAATTCCCGTATCTAAACTGATATTACTCACACTCGCATGGGGATTTTCTTCTACGGATAACAGCACAGATAATTTATTATCTTCATTAGAAATTAGAGGATGTGTGAATACCTTTTTAGGATACGCAACGCTACCTCTAGCATCGAACCTTTCTTTTAGTTTTTCAAATGCCGTTGGCTTAGGTTTACGTAAATTCCGATAACGTTGCGCGTACAACCTATTTGCTAATAAACAGTTACCAGAACATTCTCCCAAAATGTATACCATATTTATCATTTCCGGAACGGAAAAATTCATCTTTAATCACAAAATTATGACAGCAATGACAGACTAGCTGCGCACAAGGAAATAGTCAAACTCTTTTGTTCAATTTTATTTAAACTAGCCATGCCTACATGAGTTTTTATACAATACGTATTTATTCGTATGTGTATTTTTGTTGTTAAAGACAGAGAGCAACTGTGGCCACAGGCTTCCTTCTGGGCAGTTGGATAATAAAGAAAGATCATTACGTTAAGGCCACTAAAAACTTTGTGCTTATTTTCGTAGTGCAATATCAATGTACGAGTAGATGTAAATAATTTCTACAAAATGCTATTAAAAATGTTAAATTTCAAACGTTAATTCGATGTTTCTTGAAAACTATGGGAGTTAGACAGCCATACCCTTATATCAAATGAAAGCTAGAAGTGCCCTTATTAACAATTGGTAATAATATACAGGGTGTTCCATTTGAAAAAATTGAGAAAAATTAGTATTGGCGTATGATGAACACCCTGTATAACAGATTGATGTAGCTTAAAATTAATACCTCGGAATAAAAGTATACTAACGTGGAAAACTTCATGATAAGCACGATATTTCTAAACACTATACTAACCAATCCACATTCTGCTAGATTATGGCATTTTTTCCAATTGATGCGTCCATAACTCCCAAAACGTAAGCTTTAGGTCAATACAATCCCATATGAAATCCCAATATTTTTAATTGCGCAATTCAAAAATCACATAATATACCGGGTGTTCCATTTAAAAAAATACAACTTTGACATCACACTCCTTTCCTGAACACTTTGTATAATTACCAATAATTTTATTTTGTGCTCCTACTAGTCGGCTACCACCGACATTACATAACTTTTCGAATTTTGCAATATTATAGCCGTAATATGACAATCCCAGAAGGATGGCGGACCCTGTATATACTATGATATTTTTCTTTGTGGGAATTTTCGGCATTACAATTGAAAAACTATTTTCGTAGAATAAAATTTGTGTTTATTTTACGTTTCGACATATTATTTTTGTCTTCTTCGGAAATATAAAAAATCTTATAATTGCGGGAATATTGTTCGGTTGTAAAACCTTGTTGGTGGACATCAATGCACTTATTATTATCATGAATTACACTTTAATGACGCTAATGCTTTACATTTCTGTCATGATGAGCCCTAAAATTACAATTAAAATTTATTAGATAGTGATATGTTCACGATTATATATTATCCTAATGCCTTTGATGTTTAATGTGCATTTTTACCATATTAATTTCTGTAAAAGTTTTTTATCTCTTAAATGTAGGTACCTATTTTTATATTAGTTTGTATTTATGATGATATAAATAATTTACATGTTATTTGCAATGATTTCCGCTTTTTTAAATTGAACTAAAAGTACTATGTCTACTCAGTATAATATATCAAGTTACATGTGGTTTTACTGCATAAAGAAAAATTATGGCTTATTGGTAATTAAAACACATTCTTATATAATGTGACGTTTTGTTTGTATATTTTCATTCGTCATCAGACACTAATATTAACAATTTTATATCCGTCATCAAGGACAAGACAGAATGAAACACATTAAAGTATTTTTCTCAAATAATTAGAAACGACAAATCCAGAGGCGCAATACTGAACAGGCGCACGTCTGGGGCCTCAGAATTCTGTACCCAAAATAAAAAAAAAAAATTATTTAGTTACTGTTTTCTTTTTCATAATAAAAATGATAATTTAGTTGTATTCCCTAAACTATATTGACAAATTAATAATACCAACTATGACATGTATTGTGGGGGGCAACCCTAGTGGTCATATTTCCAGTCAGCGCATAGGGATGCGCTGACTGTTTCTCAGACCATAGTGTACAAGAACACAAACTACTACATGAGTAAACGCATGCGCAATTATGAACGCGTTCAAGAACCAGAACAGGCATGTTTAATGGAAGAAAAGTGTTAAGGATAATCAATTTAAAAACAAATTATTGGTTTACCGAAGAATTTTTTATTTTTAGCATTTATATCTTATGAAACTTTATAATTCTTACACCAATAGGTTTCAATTTCCATAATTTATACAACAGAAATATCAGCAAATCTTTAAGTATAGTCAGGTAATTGGAATTTTGTTTTCCTATATCTCATTTTTTTAGACAACTGTTCGAGTCCCTATTATATAAATATAGTGAGGCTTCAAATTTGAATTGGACTTACGGCCTCTCAAGTACCAATTCAATCACTGACAAACCCATTAAAATGTTCATATTAATAAAGGATACTGCGAATGTAGTATTTTAATATGTAACGGCTTAACTCATTTATATTTATATATAGCTGGTTTTAAATAGATTTGCCTCTTTTTTAAGTATGATCTAAAATGTGTCGTCTTTCCTGAAAGATATAATTATGCTCTAAGTTGTTTTGTTACTATTTTGCAATAAATAAGTCGTAAGTATTAAATTATCTTGTATGGATTTTATACAGTTTTACAAAAACTGAAGAAAATAAAAGCAACAAAGGATATAAGCATTTTAGAGCTCAACTAATTCAAAACGCATCAGAAATGTTTATCCTTTATTTGATATGAAAAATATATTTAAGGAATAGAGAGAACTCTTTGAACGTGTTAAAAACGTGCTTGGAACATGACAGCTTCTTCAATTAACTGGTTAACATCATGTACCTGTACTTTAATTCTGTCTACAAAATGTGACATTACTAGATTCAATTGAAAAAATTAAGGCATATTACTACCATTATTATGTACAAATACTATGTTAGTACCTACGTGATTAATATAATTGTTCTTCTTTATTTATTAAATTGAAATATTAAACAACACGATTAAAATATACTTGCTTTATAGAAATTATGAATATCAATATAAATCATCAGTAAAGATTATTTTTGTTATTTTACATATATCTCATTCATAATGGATCTAGTTCGAAACGTTTTGTACCAATTACATAAACGACTTCTTCAACTACTACCGTGTTAGGCAGACATAACGCAGGGCCGCATACAAATAAGCTAATAATGCTGTTGAAATGCAGAGCGTGTTTTAATTCTTTTCTTGCTAAATAAACTTTTGTGTAACCCGGTATAAGTACGTGGGGACTCTTCTAGTATATATAATGAATTGGAAAAAAAATAAGACAAGTCAATTGTGCTTCGTATAGCGAATATCACTGTCTACTTCGTCATGTTCAAATTTGTAAGTTTTTACGTAAGAATTCATATTGTGAGTTTACTTAAAACGTAAAAAATAAATTGAAACATAAAAATCTTACAGTAGAAATACTTTTAATCTTCACATTTGCAATATTGATACCTGTATTAGTAAAAAATATATAATAATTTGCTTGAAAATTATCGGAAGTGTTGCCGATGTGTCCTGTAATCTTTATAATAATATATTTTTAGGTTGTCGTCTTCCTTATGGCAGCAGCCACCATTCAAGCTGCTCCAGAACCGTCATTAGCAGCAATTGCAGCCGCCCCAATTGCACCTGCCTTTGTAACAGCGCAAAGTTCTCAAGTTATAGCAAGAAATTACAACACATTGGCAGCACCACTTGTAGCTGCTGCTCCGGTTGTAAGAGCAGCTCCACTAGTTGCAGCCCCCGCAGTTGCTCCAGTTGTTAAGGCTGCATCTGCAGTGGCTGCTCCAATTGTTAAAGCGGCTCCACTAGTTGCAGCACCAGCTGCCCCTTATGTTGCTGCACCTGCTGTTGCAGCTCCAGCCTTTGCTGCTCCATACGTTGGGGCTCCAGCTGTAGCTGCTCCATACATTGGAGCTCCAGCCGTAGCTGCTCAATACGTTACGTCTCCATATGTAAGAGCCCCGTATGTGTCATCTCCGTATGTTGCTGCCCCGTACGTATCATCTCCGTACCTGTCTGCTCCACTAAATTCCTATGTCGCCCAGCCAGGAGCAATTTACGTATAAAATTTATAAAGAACTTTTTCAAATCGTTTTAACCAAAGACTCCATAAAGATGACAACGAAAACGGATTTTGATAACAGTTTTGAAAAATATATCAATTATTTTTCGAAAGGTTATTATAGCCAAATGTAGATGAAATTATTCTCGCATGGTTTGAGGCATTTGTATATAGTAATAAACTATTGAATATCAAAAGTGTTTTATTTGAACATATTATACTTCTATTTCATTTTATACAATAGGCGTACCTACTATCACCCCATGATGACAAACGCTGGATTAATGGGGATGGTATATATACCCTGGCCTGGGGGCATTGCATCATTGAGTAATCATTTTTAACAGATTTTATGGGCATGTATCAAAAACTATTATGCTCCTTCAATCCAAATGAGTATCTCTACTACTATTTTTAATAGTTAATATAATACTCTACAAAATAAACCAGTCGTAGATTGTCTAAGTATCAGTTCAGACGTGTGTTTAATTTCTCATAAAACTTTAATCATTAAAATTGAAGCTAGTAAGATTGAAAAAAATTATAAATAAAATTATAATTATATTTTTGGCGCTTTTCAGAAACTTATAATGAATTTATCGACAACTCACTTAAAGTGATTGGGGAGGACATCGTGAAAGAAAAAAACAGTTGATTGGACAGTCGTCATATTTCTTTAGCAGAAGCGGCTCAAAGTGGCTCAACATTGGACTTAGCCCGGAAGCGGGATCCGCAATTATTATTCAGCTTGGTTCCCCGACAAACTGTATATAATTCACATTGGAAGAATGGGAGGAATTTTGCAAAACCGAGGGTTGCAGTCCTAATAACCAAATCCAATCATCGACATATAAAACCATATGTGTTATAAGAATAAAAAACGGAACTCCGCAGATGGTATTATCGAAGGATACATATAATAATTTGCATAACTTGCAACCACTTATCAAATGTAAATTATCATTTTTTGTTGATATCGAGTTTCCCAATTTCTATAATACCTTGTTGAAATCATGTATAAATTTAAGTCGTGATCTATATAACAATATTGTTAAATTAATAGCAGATCATTCGAATTCGTTAAACTCTTCTCTGATGTTGGAGGTGTTATATACTTCTTTTCTGCTCTTCTTTATGATTATGAAATAATGAAACTAGGTGATGTTGCTAATTGTAATTGGTGTAGCAATAGCGATGATTGATTACTCTGTATACTCTATAAATGTGGAACTAGATATAAGTTAATTGAAATATTTTGAATAAATTTGTTTATAGCTGGTATTTACAGGTATATTAGAAAAAATCTTTCATACTAAGGACAATTGTATTTGTGCATTACATAATGTTAGACTGCTAGAGTATTTTCTCAAAATAGTTTAGTGTATTTAATTGGATCTGTTGGTATATAAAAATAAATTCTGTCTAAAAGGTTAATCTTTTATTTCAAAACTTTATACCCTTCTTCAACACTTTTGGAACACCGTATGTGTTCATATTTGACTACTACGTCATCAGGAACCAGGCTGTGTATGTCATTTTTGGATGTTCAGAGGATGAAGTTAACGACAATTTAGAGCAAATAAATTTAGATACTGTATTAGTTAATAAAATCTGTACCAATATTCAAGTCGATGCGGGTGATTTTCAAGTATCAAGACTGGGCAAATTTGATCCAACTGATGCGACCCGTAAGCGTCCAATCAAGGTTTCATTTTCATCGGATGCAGCTGTAACGAGGATTTTGCGTAATGTGTCGAGGCTGAGATCTAACGCCAATTTCTCTTCACTATCGATTTTTCGTGATCGAACACCAATGCAACTACAAATTCATAAAGAAGCCAAGGCAGAATTGAGCAGCCGCATAAGAAATGGAGAAACAAATCTAAACATTAAATATCGTAACGGTATTCCAGAAATTATATCTTTAAACTAACCACGTCCAACGATTCTTCCCTTCCTCTTAACATTTATTATCAAAATACTCGTGGGCTTAGATCTAAAACGCATACTTTCTTTGTGAATGCCTGCAGTTCTGCGTTCGATCTGATTGTTATTACTGAAAGTTGGTTAGATGACTCCATTAATAATGCCGAAATATTACCGCCATTTTACAACGTCATTCGATCCGACAGGAAGTTTTCTCTAACTGATAGATCAACGGGAGGTGGAGTATTTATTGCATGGAGTAACACCCTCAACCTCGAGCAAATCAGCACTGATGTTGTCTCATCTATAGTCCCATTAGTGGATTTGGTAGCTTGTAAGTGTACTACAAATAATTTTTATATTGTTGCCGTCTACATTCCTCCTGATATCCCGCAGCATGACTTTGAGCTGTTTTCTGAAGTCTTGGAGGTTTTCCTTATAGATAAACCATGCGTTTTGCTTGGGGATTTCAATATTCCACAATTTTCTTGCAATCTTTCTGCCTGTGCTAAATCTACAACCTTTCACCTCTTATGCGCCTCACTTCAACTGAAACAATACAATAATATTGTTAACTGCAATAATCGTCTTTTAGATTTGCTACTGTCTAATACAATACATTCAGCCTCAATTGAAGTTGACGAATTTCCATTCGTACCTGTCGACCCATATCATCCACCTTTATCTATCTCTTTACATGTTTCAACTGCAGAAACTAATTTTCCAAATTTTCCGTCAAATGACAATCTTAGATATAATTTTCAAAAAGCTGACTATCAAAAGCTTTGCTCGGATATTTCGAATGTGGATTGGACTTTCCTTGAAGAGCATAATAATGTCGATTGCGCTCTTGATGACTTCTACACTACATTATACAATATATTTGATGATTCAGTACCGAAAAGTTCAATCAATTACAAATCTGTATATCCGCCATGGTTCACTAAGCAGATTATACATCACTTGAAGATAAAATCTTACTACCGACGAAAATGGAGAGCTACGAAGAATCAATTCTATAATTGTGAATTTAAAAGGTTGAGAGGAATCTGCAAGACGCTTATTAATGAATCCTATAAATCCTATATGGACAAAGTTGAAAGTTCTATTTTGAGTAATCCTAGAGAGATATTTCGATATATGAGAAGCAAAACTGGATCTTCGCGTATTCCTAGTACTTTAACTTTCAATGATACCCCAATAGACTCCCCTCAAGGCATAGTCAACAGATTTGCGGATATGTTTTCATCTATTTATCATCCTAGTACCCCCTTTTGCGTGGAAGATTCGGAATCCAACCACTTACCGTTTACTTTGCATGGTACCTCTGAGGATGAATTGCTTAGAATTATGTCCGCATTACCAGATGATTTCAGTGCAGGTGATGACCAGATCCCTAGCAAATTGGTGCGTCAAGCAGGATCCTCCTTATCAAAGCCGCTGGCGCTTATTATAAACCTATCCATCAAGACGTCGGAATTTCCTGGCCGTTGGCGAAGAACAAGAATCTCTCCCATCTTTAAAAAAGATGACAATACCAAAGGGGAGAATAACAGACCGATCTCGATCATTTGCAACTTTGCGAAAGTATTCGAAAGTGTACTTTATTCATGCATATATTTTAATACTAAATCATTGATTTCTCAACACCAACATGGATTCGTGCGGGGGCGTTCGACAGTTACTAACCTGACTGCGCTAACACAATTTACCTGCCGAGAGTTGGACAATTCAGGACAGGTGGATGTGATTTATACGGATTTCAGCAAAGCATTTGATACGATAGATCATGGATTCTTAATGAACAAACTATATGCACTGGGATTAACGCCGAATTTGCTCAAGCTTATCCATTCTTATCTCACTAAGAGACCTAATTACGTTTTTTATAATGGGTACAAGTCGCCAGAATTTTTTCCTTCATCTGGGGTGCCACAAGGCTCAAATCTAGGTCCTCTTTTATTCATATTGTACATAAACGACGTACTGATGCAATTAACGTGTCCGGTACTTGCTTATGCTGATGATCTAAAAATTTACAGTTCTATAAAATCCTGGAATGATGTGGTCCAACTCCAAAGTAATTTAAGTGTCTTGACTGACTGGTGTCGCAAATTCAATTTAAAGTTAAATATTGATAAATGTTGCTTCATATCTTACACACGTAAAGTAAACAATGTATCATCAGTATATATCCTAGACAGATATACATTGTCTAGAGTTAATGGTATTAGGGACCTTGGGGTATACTTTGACACTCGGCTCAGCTTCTCTAACCATATAGACTCGATGTGTGCATCTGCGTCTAGGACGTTGGGTTTCATATTGCGTTGTTGCAAATTTTTTAATAATATTCAGTTGATGAAGACACTTTATTTCAGTCTAGTTGTGAGCAAATTGGAGTATGCATCTCAAGTATGGTCTCCTCAATATCTTTACTTACAACTTTCCATTGAAAGAGTGCAGCGAAGATTCCTGAAATATTTGTCTTTTAAATGTTCCGGTACTTATCCTCAGCGTGGCATAGATTATTCACATTTATTAGACGCACATAATATGCAAGCCTTGAGTTACCGTCGTGAGATACATGGTGCACGATTTGTATTGAAACTATCCAGTGGGCGTGTTGACTGCCCTTATTTGCTCTCATGTCTGGATTTCTTCATTCCTAGAATCTCCTCTCGTTTTACCCATACCTTCCTACTTCCCTTTTCTCGCACTAACCTTCTTAAAGGATCTCCGCTGGTGGTGATGTGCAGAGCCGCTAATCTTCACTATGGGGACATATTTTTTTGACATATGTTTTTTACTTTACTTAATTATATTGTTTTCATATTTATTATTACTCACAATTCTGTTGTATATTTGAGTTATTAGTATAAGTTATTGAGTAGTATGTTGTACATTATGTGTATATTTAATACTGTCCTATAACTGGGTAAACCGTTGGACAAATAAAGCTATTATTATTATTATTATTATTATTATTATAAAATTCAACTCGATGGCCCGCCATCTTAGATTTTGGGTCGCCATCTTGGTTCCTCACTTTGAAACACGTTACAGAGTACCATATGTATTTATTTGAGAGCCGCCATCAGCGCCATCTCTAAAATTTCAGTGGCCACGTTCGGAACTACAAAAGTGGAGGGGGCAAATCCTCGCTATTTTGGACCTGTGACCTCGGGAGGAAAGAATCGGCGGTCTCCCTCTACTATAATCAAAAGAGGAATTATTGCGGATACATAAAATAGAAAATATTGGGTGAATACCGCTCTATAGCAACCGTAGACACGTGTTTCTGACTCATTGGTCGGCATCAGTACGGGATAACCTTGAAGATGAAAGCATACACGAAAGACCATCAGGTGACAGACCAAAATTCGTAGCTTCAGTTAGAAGATCCTCGGTTTTGAGGACAACAACCAATATCTCCACGAGGGAGACACTGTCAACTTGCAACAAATGGCGGTGTGTCACCTGATAGTCTTCCGTGAATGCTTTCACTTCCAAGGCTATCTCGTACTGATGACTACCAGTGAGTCAGAAACACGTGTCCACGGTTGCTATAAAGCGGTATTTACCTTTACCATTTAAAGTAAGACAAATACAAATAATTGAAGCACAGGTGTATATTACACAATATAACATTCCAACTCAGAGGTTTACACTTAGACACTCATCTGCGGTTGCCCCAAGGAAATCTTTGAAAAAACTGGTTTGAAAGTAGTTTGTTTTTGTGCATTTATTTTCCTTAATTAATTTAATAAACGATGAAATGGCCAATATTAGCAAACTAACCAAAAGTTTTACGAAAAGTTGATATACTTTCTAGAAAAAGAAAATCGCCGAGTAATTGCAACGTATGTAGTTAATTCAAATAATCTGTATATTATATATAATAAAAGCCATTCGACGTATTTTATATAAAATCTAATAAAATTATTTTTTTTTCGTACGCTTACTAATTTTCTTTGCAGATTATAAAACTCCTGAGTGCTGAGAGTGAAAACGGTAGTATAAATCTCTGTACATAAGAAATGAGAATTTAACAAATGTAGCAATTATCGTGGACTATCCCTCATGTGCGATATATGAAAGAATTATAGAAAATAATACTAAGGAATAGCATAGAAACTACAGTGGGGTATTCCCAACGTGGTTACTTGCTCTTTTAGAGCCCTCTACTGTTCATAATGATTATGGATAATCATATAGCTGAAAAGATAATAAAAACCAAAACAACAATTACATGCTTGCTATATAGTCTTTGAAAGGACATTTGATTGCTTACCTAGGGAAGAAATCTAAGGGTCCGTGTGCAAGAGAGAGATAGACAGAAAGTTATTCAGGGCCGTACAGGGTATATGATAATACAGATAATATAGTTAGGGAAGTATTTTAATAAACTATTCAAAAACAATAGTAGATTGTTTAACAAGTAAAGAAAAGTGATGGTTTTCTAGCGAGTGAAAACAGATTGATTAACGAGCGTAGCGAGTGAATCAAGTTTTCACCGAGCTAGAAAACTCACTTTTTTTACGCGTTGAACACGTAATTTTTTCGTGTACTTCACGAGAATTATAATTTTAAAAATAAAAATTGTCATTTTCCTATTATCAAAGTAATCCGTGTCAAGGATTTGTTTACTTAGTGACAAAACATCACAACAAGTAAACAACTAATGTGTTGCTAGCAAGAAAAGTGTTGCTAACAAGAAAAGTCCCACTTTTCTTAATTATTTTGGGTTAAACAATATTATCAATTTCTATCAAGTATGTACACGAAAAAAATATTTTTACTAGTATTGTATATTGAAAAAGTGAGACATTACAATTCTAATAAAGAAAGTGAACTTCTAAATCCTAACAATAAAAAAATATGTACTGTAGTCAAGAGTTTTACGTTTTAGTTTTCAAAAAATCAACTAAAGTTTGCTGCCTTACATTCTTTTTACGCATTGTATAAAGATCTTTATAGCACTGAACATCTTTAGCAACAGCATTCATAACATTTCTGCTTCGGTTTTCATCTTTATCATGGTCAATAAAAATCTCCATAGCTTTATCTATCAACGAAAATGCTTCCGCTAATTTTAGATTAGTAATTTCTGTAACTTCTTCTGTATGCTCAATAAGATTATCGGTGTTATGTCTTCTTCATCTTGATGTAAAATTTCTTGAATGTCGTTTGCCTCCATCCCTTCAAAATGTATGTCTTGTGCGAAGTGAACTAAATCATTTACAATCTCTTCGACGTCATCAATACCTACTGCTTCGACATCCTCAGTGGATTCTGGCCATAGTTTTCGCCATACGCCTTTTAAACAACTTTGTTTGACTTCTTTCCAAAACGCTCCAATATTTTCGACTGCTTTTAAAATGTTAAACTGTTTCCATACTGTTTTGATGCACATTTCATCATTTAGATTTTGAAAAAGTTGTTTGAATGTCCGACGTAGATAATAAGCTTTAAAATTAGAAATAGCACCTTGATCCATGGGCTGTATAAGAGCCGTGGTGTTAGGCGGCAGAAAGACAAATTTGATGTTTTCGCAAATTTCATCTAGATCAGGAGGATGGCTGGGCGCGTTGTCCAATAAAATTAAAATTTTAAAATCTAGATTTTCTTTCACACAATACTCTTTAAGTTCGGGCACAGCAATATCTCTTACCCACTCTCGGAACAGAGTTGCTGTCATCCACTCTTTTCGGTTCCATCTCCAATGAACGGGTAATAAATTTCTTTGTTGGTTCTTCATTGCTCTTGGATTTTGACTAGTATGAATTACCAGAGGCTTTAGTTGGTGATCACCTGCTGCATTTGCCCCGAGAAGCAGCGTCAACCTTTCATTATTAGCCTTAAAGCCCGGCACATGTTTTTCTTGTAGTGAAACGTAAGTTCTCTTTGGCAGTCTTTTCCAGTAGAGACCAGTTTCGTCTACGTTGAAAATTTGCTTAGCAGAGTATCCACCATGTGCAATAATGTTCTTGAGAATATTCTTAAAAATTTTGGCCGCTACTGTATCTCCACTGGACGCTTCTCCCTTCAAGGTCAAATTATGGAGTTTGGCTCTTGATTTAAATTTTTGGAACCAACCTCGACTTGCGTGAAAAATTTCGTCATTGTGAATATGTTCTGGTCTTGACTTTAATTCTTCAAATATGGATATAGCTCTTTCTTGTATGAGGACTTTACTTAGTGGTTGGGTTTGCATTTTTCGCAACTGTTTTGATTTTTTCTGCATCGCGGTTACGTATGGATCTAATAGACGTGACGGGAATATTAAGAATTCTTGCAATATCTGCGGCTTTTTCTCCTGCATCAAAACAACGCAATATTTCTAACTTTTTAACTAGAGTTATTGTGTTCTTTCTTTTCTTTGAGATTTTTCCACTCATTTTTTATCTATAAATAAAAGATACCCGTAAAAAAGTCATCTATATTAATGCAAGATTACATAATTGTTCAATGTAATTCTGAATTTGAAATCTTCAGTAATACATACATTGTATTAATTTACGTTTTTATTAGATATAGACACTCACGAATATTGAGAAGGTAACATAATATTTATTTCATATTTACCTCTTGGACAATGCGTATTCACACGTTCACAGTTACTGAAATACTACCAGTACTATGCCTACTGTCAGCACGCATCCATTGTATGCGAGGGAATCCTATATTTGTCATTCAACGCAAATCGAAACAACGCAAATCGAGTCAACGCAAATCGAGACCCCAGTATATTTGTATGTTTAGCGCGACTTTTAGGAGGATTTAATAAATCTTATTTTAACTTTAAAATCATTTAAAAATGGAGTAGAACAGCCAAGTTAAGTATGTGGAAATAATTAGTATATTTGTTACGTGCATGCTATATTGTTTTTGTTATTCTTATCATTGAATTTTTCGAATTGATTTTGCGTATTTTCTTTTTGATGAAAAAGCTCTGTTGAAAGCGACGGAGAATGCGCTAATTTATCGGATAGCTTTTAAGTACAACGAAGCCACATCATTTTTACTGCCGGTTAATTAAAAATTATTAGCAGGCAGCGAAAAGCCATTTCGCGTTCCACCGATGATATTTCTTTTGGTAATATACCAACTACAAATTAGTAGGATTTTAAGCCTTTATACTATAGTTCTCCGAGAGAAGGAGTGTGTACCATTTAATCACTTTGAACCAGAACTTGATAGGGAATTCAGTGCGGCGGAAAAAGCGGGTCTGGGCACTATGGTTGACGGCCCCATAACATCCGGAGAGGCACATCACGAGTTGAGGCCAAAATTTCCTTGGAGGTTACCGTATTTTCCAGCCGACTTATTCCAGCAGTCCTGTTGAACTAACCTCTAAATATCGAATTTTTATGCAAATCATAATACTATTACCAATATTATTAATCATTCTATGTTTCTCTAGTGTTACTTTTTCAAATTTATATTCTTAAGTTCTTTTTAATGAAGTTTGAAGTTGGAAATTTTTCGTCATTTTGAAAAAAATAACACTACAGAAATCTAGTCTATTCTTATTCCTACAATA
Source organism: Amphimallon solstitiale (assembly GCA_963170755.1). NCBI lineage: Eukaryota > Metazoa > Arthropoda > Insecta > Coleoptera > Scarabaeidae > Amphimallon > Amphimallon solstitiale. The sequence goes on from OY720675.1 coordinate 84,639,518, forward strand.
GTATATAAAAATTAGCTTGACAAAATTATTATTACTATTCATTTTAATAGGACTTGTGGAGCATTGCAGTGGCAAATTGTCTGCCTGGAAAGTGCTGCCTCTGACGGTGTGTTTCGCCGCACTCTCATTGGTACACTCATAACATTAGTACACTCATAATAAAAGTTTATTTAGTAAAAGAAGAATACTTGGGGCAATTTATCATTTTGTTTTGATTAAATAAGTGAACGTAATATAAAATAATACAAAGACTAAATCAATATACCAAAAAGGAAAAGCAGTAAGAACCGTCTGTATTTATTAGCAATACGTAGAAAATCGAATCCGAATTTAAGGGAATATAACAGGTATGTTATTCTTAGTTTTATATTCTGTAAAATAATGAAAAACATTTTAACATAGGTTTCTTTTGCAGACAATATTAATTACGCTTTTTACCTTACTTGTCGGAATTAATACTTCTCTATTTATATGTAACAACTATGTATATGTAATAATATAAATTTTAATTCTAAATTTTATTTATTTATTGAGATGCAAAAAAGTCGATTTGCCCTTTATATGTGCTGCCAGGAACATACAACATTTAAATGATAAAATTAACATTTCCATTTTAATGTACTGGAACCGGAAGTACTTAGCAACCAAACACTACGAGCAATGTTATATTTAAATTTTATTCTCGTGTTTTATGTGTTAATACTTCTTTTATGATAAGACTGAGAATGCTGAGTCAATTAAAAAGTGTCTTTCGTATGATGCCATTGTTGAACCATCCTAAGACTTCGAAAATCCAAAGCAAGCGACTAATTCAGTGGTGAAAAAACAAAAGAAGAACAAACGCAAATTATTGATAGACGTATCGTTGATTATGACTATCATTTTCAATGTTTGCTAGAAATAAATCTTATTGGATTAGAATTTGGATGCACTTTGAAAAACCTCGAAATATATTCTGAAACAAGAATTGGCTTGAACACTTATAATACACTATAAATGTGATATGTGTAAAGGACAATTCAATATTTCAACAAATGAGACCACAGAAAACGAACTGGTCGGTAGTACGGCTGCCTTTGAAGGCATAATGAGTATAGGTGGAGGTTTTTATAACTTGGAAGAATTTTCTTCAAGTATAGAAATATACAGCATGTGTGACAAAGCCAACAAGAAGCACCATTCTTGGCAATGACTGGAAGAATATGGCAGTGAACAAAGTGAGGGAAGCTGCTAATAAAGAAGTTTTGTTTTTGGGCATTAAGAACAAACTCTGCTCAATTTGTTAAAAAGCTGAAGAAACCCATGAAATTCCAAAACAACTTGTGTTTTAAAAAAATTTATGGATCTTCAACAAGCACGGACTTTTTTATGATTGCTGAAGGATGTTCTGCATCTTACTTTTCAAAGAGAAAGATCTAAAGGTAGGTGAGAACCTTATTCCACAAATGAAGACATTTTGTATTCAATAGAAGCGTACTACCTACATGCAGAATGTTATTAATTTTTTTATGGTTTATTATTTTATATGTATATTTCAAAAAATCAATATTTGGACAATATGTAAGAAATATTGACGTTTGACTAAGAAAACATGCTATCCAAATTGTTGTAATTATATAATAAAAATGTAGCTTTCAAATCATATAATTATATACATACTTTATTTGTCAAATATTTAGAGTGCAGTTTGTTACGTTGCCTGTACTGTGGTACGAAAGTAGAGCAACTAGGCCCGCTCAACTGGCTGTTGCCCTTCTCCCCGACTCTGCGTATTTGAAATCAGCAGACTGGGATAATTTCTCATAATAGGCAAATTGTCCATTTTTGAACAAAGAAGCTATGGATTAAATATTTTTTGTTATTCGTATGCAAACTATACAACTTTTGATCATTACTGTCATAATTTAACGATTATTTTGCTACCAATAAATACTCTGTTTTAATGTTACTGTTTTCCTTTCAATATAAATAATTTGGTGACTTCAACAGTATCCATCGTAGTAGGTAATTTATTTGTACATCGCCTAGTTTATAGTACTGATTTTTCATTGTGTTCTTGTTTTGTTTTTCTTTGAGAAATTAATTTAGATCAATACTATTTTTTTTTTTGATGTGCAACAATATTAGGTGTTTACTTCTTGTCGTGTAACAATATTAGGGATTTACCTCTTGCCTTGTTTCATTAGTGACGCAGGGCTACTGATTTTAAAAATATTTCTTTTCTTATTTTGGACAAGATTATTATATTATATTGAATATTTGAACATGCTTTGCAATTAAATGCAAAGTCAGTGGCCGTCTCCCAAGATCTCTCCACCTGGACCTCAGCTAATGAAATCCACTCTTTTTACTTCCCTTGGAAAAGTAAATATGTCTTTCAAGTCACGTAGAATGCTATTGATCGCTTTAATTCTGTCCAAGCGTTGTATGATATCCTTTATACTGTAGTTATTTACTCTTGATAATGTAGAATTCATTGATCTCGTAGTTCTGAATATTTGTTCACACGGTTGACTGCTGAATAGGTAAGGAAAAAACATCTCATTCGATAATTGAGGATTGTCGCGGAAGTTACAGATGATGTTTACAAGCGCGTGAGCATTTAACTCCACACATGTATAACAATTTGATGTAATAAACTTATTTGCAAGCTTGAAATTAGGATGACTTATTAACCATTTTTGCCAAATTCTTAACACAACATTCCAAATGTTGTAGAGATGGCGCTTAATACTAATTTTTGCATCTAAATATGATGAAAGGGCTAAATGCATAAGGTTTAGATAGGCACGTGTAGCTTCATGTTCAGGTATGCCTTCTAACATACGGATTACTCCTGGTGAACATACTTTCTCTGCGACAAGAAAATTTATTTTATCTTCTGGGTGCAGGTCAGTTTTTGTAAGAGAATATCACCGCACACCGCATTACACTGACTTGTAGTAATGAAATGCCGAATGGAACGCGCATGCGTTCAATTCTCGGTTCAAACTAGTGTACGATCAGCAATTTTCCGCAAAATATCGTATGATCAAGTAATGAGTCGTAATGCGTCATTCGTGGAAGTAAAAAACTACCCAAGGCACTTTTTGTTAAAATTCAAGACCGCTCGATGGATAGGCACAATATTTCTTCGCCAGATACGGTCAACAATTACGAACGTGTTTCTTTTATTCCCTATGAAAAATAAAACAAGGAAGATTAGAATTAAGTATCCGAACAACATAAGAAAATGGTTTCGAAATCATAGCGATAGTAATAAGGAGATTTATAACTTTATAGATGAATGGCTGTAAATATTTAAGTTTTATACTGTAAATAATGTAATAACTATTAGGATATTCGGGTACTTACTTTGTTGAAAGTGGAGGTGTCAGTAACTCACTATTTATCGCACTTATATACTGATATTTCTTTGAATTTTGTGTATCGAATCACGTCAATATTTAAGATACATATTGCTATAGCCTTGTTTTCAAATTAAATATAATAATTTTGCACCGGCATAATTTAATCAAACTACGATAATACAAAGCTGCATAATTTATTACGAATGTAGAGATAACGTTGTTATGTAAAAAAAATTCTTTATTAAATTTATAAGTTCAATCTCCATCAACATTCATATATTTCTTGTAGATTCTAGCAGTGATATTCCTTTTGTTTTTCCCACAACATTTCTTACTTAAAATTAATAGGATAGGGTTACTAATAAAAAACTAAATTTCATAAAATATTTATATTCAATTTTAACATCTTATAATAACATCATCGAAGAAATAATTCTTTTGCCACATGTGGCTGTTAAAAGAAATTGTCCTTTTTACTTTCCAATTACAAGTAAAAAAAACAAACGTGTATTTTATAAAGATACGGAAAACACATTACATTACAAATATAACATATAGATTTAGAATAGATATCACTCTTTGCTATATTCAAATTTTAACATTATATAGTTTCAAAGAAATAATAATTTTATTATACGACGCTAAATTTTTGCCTTACCAAAGACATTCATTTTCACGAAGTATCTTTGAAAATACAAAAACTCGCAAAACAGAAAACACCCTGATAATAACGTCACCAATCACCATATGCAAACATTCACACGTTGTACATATCATAAATTGGCTATTGTCCACCAAAATGCTCCCATCCTTACGTATACCAATATATTTGAAATCCCCATAAAATTTTGTATCTAAAACTTGTTAACAATGCACAGATAACATCACAAACAAACAGTCACACGTTGTGTCATCGATGCCTCCCTACATTGTTAACAATAATCCCATTATTTATTACTTTAGTCTACTTATAACAAAGAAGATAATAATCGCATCCAAAATATTAAATAAATTCTTAAAACGCTTTGCTAAAGATGAATATTTCCACATAGCATCTTTAGCATAATTTATTTTTAAGTGAAACTTACTTATGCTGTTTATATATTTCATCAAATTCTTCCTTATATTGATCCATCATAGTGGTAATAAAAAAATAAATAAATGAAATTAAACTAAATGGCAAAAATTAATTATGAAATAAAAAGTACTTATTGAAAATAAAATAACTTAATACATTTGGCTAAGGATGATTTTTATGCAGTGTATTACACGCCTGCAATCATCGAACGAAATGAAAAATCAAACGCTACTTTTACAAGTTCGGTTACTAGAGCTCGGCAACTTGTTCACTTCTAGATATCGACTGCTTCTCTGCCACTTCTCTCGTACTTGCCTTCTTCCCGGCTTTTTATAATTTTCGGTCATCAGAAAAAACCATACTTCGTTCGCAGCGCCACAAACTCCGCACTAACGTTTATGTTGGCATTGTCCTGCTCAGATTTATTTTCTTGACGTTCTCCCTAGGCTGACCTGCACCAATATTGTTTGACATATCGAAATTACACAAATTATTCACGCACTCAAATTGTTTATTATTGTTAATGTCTATGCATATTTGCGATTTTCTTATCTTGGTATTCCTTTTCATTAACGCCATCCTTCATTATGTTTATAGATGAATTCGTTGCTTCTTTCATCATTATTTAAATACATTCTTTTACCACTATTTAACACTATTCGTATTTTTCTTTTGCAGCCGTTTCCTTTGAAAATAACAGGAAAAACATTGCATACGACTGGAATGCTCCTTTTATTAATTATGTTATTATAAACCTGGACCTTGATAACTTCATCCATATCTTCGAACCATCTTTCCTCGTCCTCATGTAGGTTGATTTGTATGCAGCTGTTAACAATATTGAACATTGTTTTTCTTTGTAGATTTTAATGAGATTAAACCAATTTAACGTGTTATTTCCGGAATTTTTCCTGGATAAAACTGGATTTAACCTGCTATTACTGCAGTTTTTCCACATTATATTGTGTCGAATAAAAATAATATACCTTTTACATATTCCTTTTAAAATTATGCTTAGATATAAGTGTCAGATATTTATCATATTATTAAATGTGACCATAGAATGTCGAACAAATAACAGTCTCTTATAAATTTACGTCTATTCATGATGAAAGATGTTTTCATGTCGTAAATATCTAATTTCACCTTTTTCATATAACTTTACGGCATTCAAATGACTAACTCTTCTGACTACACCATCTTTCATCATAACTCTCTTTCTGTTATTTATTCTTAATACGTTATTCATTTTGAATAGTGGTTTATTGCTCAAAATATTTAATGCGACTCTCACACAATGCATAAAATTTGGTTCTGTCTTTGTATATTGAAATTGCATCTTGTGCTCCTCGTTTCTACAAATATAGAATACATGAACTTTATTTTTGTATTTATTTTTAAACCTTTCAAATAAATTTTGTTATAATTTTTAATTGTCATCTACCTAACATTATAATGTTACGCCGTTGCGGTTATGCAACTCATGATACATCTTTCCATAATTACACTTACTACTAATAAATTATTTACATATTCTATTACACAATTATTTATTTATCTTACAATGCCTGACCAATGTAGGGATCACGGCAATATGTTTCTTTACGTTTTGCAAGTAAGTGATGTATAGATAAGCCGATAGGGGCGGTACTGATAATATACATCTTTAAGAGAGGGAATAAAAGTCAGTTTGGAGCATGAACGTTTTTTTTTGTCTTAAATAGTTGTTATAAATTGCCGTGAAGAGCGAATTGGATGGACTTGATTGCAGGTGAAAACCGCTCAAAATCCAAAATAAACATTAGGTGTCTGTATTAATAAATATAATTTGAACACGTGTGTTTCCTTCACAAATGTTAATTATATTGGCACTTGACCAATCTTTTGCAAAATATGATTTTTGTGTCAAAATAAAGTGTTCAGGTTTAGGACATTTGCCCAAAACTTAGTCAGCCCTAAACACAATTATTACAAGTTTAAGCTTAGATTACGATAATTTTAGTCGTTTAGGTTCAATATTGTGATAGATAGATACTTTTTGGTAATTAGTGAAAAGAGAAATGTGAAGTTCTGCTAAAATATCTTATTCAAATGTTTTCATAATCCCTATATTGCTATGAATAATTTTCGTTTTAAACTATCTTCTGTATAATATATATAATGGGTGTCGTAATTGACTTAAGCCTTGTGATTTAGAAATTTCATGTTATTAAATTGGACACGTTTTTATTCATTTGTTCTACCGCCAGTATCGTGCCTAAATATTTGATATAAAGATAAACCTCATTTTGTAATATGATGATGCTTATATGTAACTATAATATGACCTAGTATGTTAAAATAGCATTAATAACCTGTAATTTCAAGTTCATATTGGGATGATTAGTTTACGCCAATAATTTTCAAAATTACAGCTTAAGGGGGCGTTTGAATCCTAGAAAACAACATAATTTTATAATTATGCAAATGTCGTTATAAAATCATTAATTCTTTATTTTATTGTATATAATAAGTCATAATATTCTCCTACGTATAGTATAGGTGTTTAATTTAAACAAATTCTTTGTATAAAATTTGTATTTCAATTTTATCAAAGGAACCCCTTATCTCTATGACGCGTGTTTCGTAGACGAGAAATATAACAAAAATTTTGATAATGATGTATTAGTTTGGTTTATTTGCATATTTTAAATAATTGGTAAAGAACGCCCATATTGGTATTTTGTACCTTGCAGTGTGACTGTTTATCTAAGGAAGTTAACAGATAATCATTAAGATCTCAGTTATTTAAAGTGACTTAATAGTGATTATATACCTATTTGTCACTTCAAACAAATTCTGCCAATTCAATTATTTGTATATTTGAGATGATGAAGTTTGATACACCGCAACATCTTTAGGACTAAAATGTTGTTATTGTTTGACTGTAACGAAATACTTATGTTTTCTATGATTCAAACGCCCCCTTAAAAACACTTAAAGGCCCGGTTATAGTCGGTAAAAATTTCAATAGGTATGAAATTAGCTAGAGTTCGAAATCAAATGCTATATAGATGTCGCTAAATGTACGGATTACACTGAAATTAAAATTTTAGTTCGTTGCATTGGGGTTGCAGACGTAGCAGGGTCGAAGGTAAAGCAAAGTAAAAAATTAGTATGTAGTATGGAGTGGTTGCAGACTAGGTTTTATTCATTGAATTCTAGAACGAACTGGAACAAGCACGTATGTAACGATATGAATATCGGTTTTCTAAAGTAAGAGAGAGAGTACACTGCAAATCGTTTTATTTCTCTTTCCGTCTTACACATTATTGAAAGGAATATAACGCACAGGTATGCAGTAAGTGTGTAAACTGTACTTATTCGGCAACATAAGGTGAGCAGAGAGATTTAAAATATATCGGAAATACAATCGAATACCGAAAATTTCTTTAAGACTGTATAATATATTTAAAAAAATGTTTTTTATTATACCGGGTGGTGCAATAGTGTGTCGGCGGAGCTTAGTGTGAAAACTAATAACGCTGCAGCAATGAGACTTTACGTATGTATGTAGTATGCGACTGTGCATTTTCTAATTTTATTTACAAATATACAGGGTGTTCCAAATTTTCGCAACCACATTCAAATTTTTTATTTTAAATACATTGCTATACTTTCTAGATATTATAATGATAGCCATTCAAATTATCTTTGCAATGATATTGGATATGTGCACTTCAGACTGTTCGTTTTGATTTTATTGATAATATTGTTAAAATCTTGACAGTTGCAGCGTCCAACATTTTAAACTGTAGTCTGTAAATGGGTAGAATGCCTCACGTAACTCTTGTGTCTCTAATTTATGGACTAACACGTTATTTGTTTTGAGGTTGAACAAAGTGAATAAATATACAGGGTGTTAAATATGTCGGGTCTAAGTTATCGATTTTTATTGGTTATTTTCTCGTTTTTTTTAAATCTAACCTATAATATTTTTATAAGTCAGCATATTCCTTGTAAAATCGCCTTTAAAATGGTACCAATAACATAGTACTTATTTCTAGTATTTTCAAAGTTATAACCCTTTAATGGGATATACTCATGTTTATAATATGCAATATGTGGGGCATCTAATAGTTGGTTGGCCTTGGTTTAAAAAAAAATGGCTGTACAACCAAACGTCAATCTCTACTTCAAAAGTCCATAAAAAGTCGTTTCCTGTATTTTCTCTTTTCTGTAATTGCGTTTTGTTGTTATAAATTAAGTTCGGCTAGTGAATTATTAATTTCCGTTTGTTTGTTAGTAGTTGTTACGTGTTGTATTTACCTTTTTATCAGTTATATCGCTTTATTGACATTATTTCTCATTTAGATACCATAATAGTTTATTGTTGTTTTTGCTTTAAAATGAATTTTTCGAAAGAGGAGCTCATAGACATGGTATTTGCTCTTGGCGCTAGCAACAGAAATCCATTTTTAGCATCAAGAACATATTCGATGGAATATCCCGACCGAAGAGCACCGGATAGTAAAACGTTTGAAAATTTGTTAATAAGGTTTCTTCGAACGGGTTCAGTGAATTACGTCGAACATGAAAGAAGTAAGACTATGATTACAGAAGATAATGAAGTGATAGTCGTCCAGTCCATTGTGGAAAATCTGCACGTATCTACAAGGATAATTTCGAAACAACACTGGATAGAAGTCACTGCTGTAAAAAGGATTTTAAAAAAACATAAGTTTCACCCTTACAAAATTCAAAATCATCAAGGCTTATTACAAACGGACTTTGAAAGGAGACTAGTGTACTGTGAATGGCTACTTTTACAATTACGACACGATATAACTTTTCTATCAGGTAACCAAATAAGTTCATGCGGTTTTTTATGGTAAAATATAAATATTTATTAAGAAACAATAGTACAATATTATTCATCAAAGTAATTACCATCACACTCAATGACCTTTTGCCAACGTGACACCAATTTTTTTATGCCGGTATTGTAGAACTCTACGGATTTTGAATCAAAAAATTGACGGACTGCGTCTATTACATTAACTCGAGTTTTAAACTGCCTATGTCTCATACAGTTGTCAAGAGACAAAAAAAGATGGTAATCACTTGGCGAAATGTCAGGGGAATATGGAGGGTGTGGCAATATTTCCCAGCCAAGTTCACAAATTTTTTCCCGGGTCACTTTTGCAGTATGCGGTTTGGCGTTATCTTGTAAGAATATCACTTTCTTTCGATTGATTAAAGAAGGCTGTTTTTGGATGAGTGCTGCTTGTACTCGCTGAAGTTGTTCACAATACAAGTTCGCAGTGATGGTTTGGCCCTTTTCCAAAAACTCATAATGGACTATTCCATTTGCTGTCCACCAAACACACAATAAAATCTTGTTTGGGTGCAAGGAAGCCTTGGGAGTGTGAGGTATTGCATCAGTAGGCGACAACCAATGATACGAACGCTTAGAATTTGAGTATAATATCCATTTTTCGTCGCAGGTTAACAACCGATCAAGAAATGGTTCATTATCGTTGCGTGAAATGTTTGCCGAACAAATGGTAAGACGACTTAATTTGTTATCATTTGACAATTCATGTGGAACCCATTTGCTCAACTTCCACGTCTTTCCTAGCCGATGAAGATGCAAACGAATGGTTTCGTCACTCACATTGAACCTTTCTGCAAGCTCTAGGCACGTTGTACTGGAATTTGCCTCCACAACCTGTTGAAGATCCTCGTTGTTAATGATCTTCGGTCTTCCAGAGCGTGCTTCATCGGTTAAGTTGAAATCTCCAGAAGAAAATTTCTTGAACCACTTCTGTGCTGTTCGATCACTTACGACATCATCTCCGAATGCGGTACATATTTTTCGCGCCGCCACTGCAGCTTTAGTACCAAGTTTGTACTCATAGAGTAAACAACCTCGAATTAAAGTTTTATTCGTTTCCATTTTCAACTATTCAAATTAATAATTAAATAATTGTCACGAAATGTGTATGTATTAAATGACAGAAGGATTGATGCTAAAGTGGATGACAGATAACAGACAAATGCTATCGATCAACAACTTAAAGAATATTCATGGCACTCTGCTGTATACAAAAACCGCATGAACTTATTTGGTTATGATAGATCATGTGCTTTTCACAGATGAAGCAACATTTGCTAATTGTGGAACCACAAACAGAAAAAATACTCATTATTGTGACACTACAAACCCACATTTTGTTGAGCCCATTTTATATCAACAAAAATGGAGTGTTAACACATGGGGAGGCATCATAGGAAACACTATTATTGGTCCATTCTTTTTTGATAATACTTTAAATTGTGCAATCTACACAAATTTCCTACAAAATAATTTACCATTGCTATTAGAAGGCCTCCCAGATAACGTTATCAGGAGATTGTGGTACCAACATGATGGTGCACCAGCACATTATGGTGCTGCTGCAAGAGCAGATAGGGTATTCACCAATAAGTGGATTGGGAGAGGAAGTTTGATAAGCTGGCCACCACGATCACCAGATCTCACACCTTGTGATTTCTTTCTGTGGCCAACTGTAAAAAACATTGTTTACGCAACACCTCCTACAACGGCAGAGAACATGCAGCAACGAATAAGAAACGCTTTTCTTCAATTAAGTGAGAATAACTTAGCTGAGAATGTAAGTCTGTCGATACAGAGACGGTTGAGAGCATGTGTAGAGCAGAATGGAAATATATTTGAACACATTTTAAATTAAGATTGTTTTATTATCGAAAATTTTCAAAATGAATTTCTAAAACTAATGATAAAGCATTTAAAAAGCAGGTGTTTGTTAAAATTACTTTGTTTTATTTTCATGGCCAACCAGCTATTGCATGTTATAGACATGAGTATATCCCATTAAAGGGTTATAACTTTGAAAATACTAGAAATAAGTACTATGTTATTGGTACCATTTTAAAGGCGATTTTACAAGGAATATGCTGACTTATAAAAATATTATAGGTTAGATTTAAAAAAAACGAGAAAATAACCAATAAAAATCGATAACTTAGACACGACATATTTAACACCCTGTATATTTATTCACTTTGTTCAACCTCAAAACAAATAACGTGTTAGTCCATAAATTAGAGACACAAGAGTTACGTGAGGCATTCTACCCATTTACAGACTACAGTTTAAAATGTTTTTATATTTACTGACTAAGAATTTGCAAAATGCTTGCGATTTGAAAATTTATGGACAACGTTCCTATTTATGGCCAACTTTATTATCAGATAGATGCGGCTCGAAAAATAAACCATTTGTACACAAACTAGTAAATTGTGCTACCCCTCAAGTTTAGTATAAATTTATCAAATGTATTTGTAATACTTTAATAAGGAATAGCTTTCTCCTTCACACATTATTTTCTATTTCATGGCCAACTGTATTTGCTATCGCGTTTATCTTGTGGTGCTATCTATGAAATAATGTACAAACTTTTAGCAAGCAGCGTTTTACAGAATTCTTATGTTTTTTTATCATACGTATTTTTTGCTTTTTAGGCAAATAAAAGCATATTTTTTATTTCTATTTGCACTGTCTTTTCGTATAATATGCGTACTTCATCCTAATGCTATCCTTATGCCCTTTATTTCTTTATTTTCAGAATTTGTTAATTACGATTTATAACAATTAATTGTTTTAGATTAATCAGTACTTAATTATAAATCATTCCACTTTCTAAATTTTATTATTAATATTCTTATTTTCACAAAAAGCATAAAATAAGATTTTGGTACAAAACAGACTCGGTCGGTAATACTATAACCGGGGCTTAAACTGTTCTTATGGGATTATAATGTCAAATTTAATAGCTAATTTGTATTCAAACAGGGGTGAAAATTGTAAAACGTAAAAATCACTAAAATATAAATGAATTCTATAGAAGCTAATTTTTTTTTAACTTAATTCGTATTTAACTGGTAAAATTGTAATTACATTTAACTTAATTTCTTGTAAAATTTCAGACAAAGTATGTTTTATCTAATATTCTAAACCTTTCAAAATTTAATTTGATAATTTAGAATCTACGTTCACCATAGAGAAGCTTGTGTTAAAAAAGTGTTTCAAAATGGTTTTTATATATTTTTTCAAGAAATAGTTGATTAATTAAACTAGATGTATATTTTGTATGCACTGAACCTATCATCATAAGTAACTAGTCATAGTTTAATAAATTATTTTGTAAAATATAATGTGTCTCTTTCCACCAGATCTAGTGATTTTTAACATTTCTCAAAACAACTTTCTGCATATTCTGTACTGAGGAACAACATTGTAGCTTAACAGTCTTTATTTGTTCATTCTATTACTAATTATTTCGTACATATTGTAACTGATAGAATTATAAACCAGACATGATAAATATTAAAATCATTACATTATTGCCAGAAATATTAGTAGAATATAACATTTTCTTCTTTATCCATATTCTTCGAATTTCTTCTACCACAGATACGCAGATTTATAATAAGAATACGGGGCGATGTAACGACTGCTGTAGTATGGTGCGTATGAGACGTAAGGGTACGGGTATGAAAGTGGTGCTGTATAGGCGATGGGGGCGCTGTAAGCTATTGAAGCGACTAAATGTGGCTTCGGTGCTGGTGCTGGAGAAGCGACAGCGAAAGCCAAGATGCAGGCGAAAACAAACTGCAAAAAAAAATACAAAGACTGTGATAAATGTTAATAGTATTCATGTTCATTATGTAAATAATTCCCAAAATTTACATTTAGTGATATTTAAATCAACGATGTTGAAGATAGGTGTATACATTTTTATAAGGATTAAATGATAAAGTAAGCCATTACAGGAATGGAAAAATTTCGGAATTTATTTACTTTTAGATGTAATCTAGATAATCCAAAAAACCTAAATTTATTTAATAGATATTTCATATAGGCATTCTTTTGCCTACGAACTCATGGAAGCTTTTCTTATTAAGGGTAAATATTTATCTAATATAATTTAAATAATATACCTTCATATTTTTGTAATATTTATTAGAACTTCCGAAGATTTTGCAACAATCCGAAACTCAAGATTTAAACTTTAGTTCTTTAATTACAGTATAGAAGTATTTTCTTGGTATGAGAATTTAGATACATAAAGAAATGATCTTGTTATTAGCGGTTTAATTTAATAATTGCCTTTCTTGGTTTAGCGAGTTTTAGCTTAAATAAAAATACTTATTGAACCAATTCTAGAATATCCACATCATCATTTCAGTCACATATAAAATTGAAACATTAATATACTTATTTTTATAATTGTAAATTAGATGAAAAATATTTTTGACAACTTTGAAAATTTATTTGAGAATGAATGTATGTATATAATTTTCAATTTTCGTGTACTAGATTTCGTCTCGTATAAATATTGATAAAGGATACAGAGCACAATATAGTCTATAGCAAAAGGAGTTGAACCAAAACACACCAAAAATAAAGAATATACTAAATTTGAGGAAGGTGAATGAAATATATTACATATACATATTATTGTTAATAATTCTCTGTTGTCCACCAACCAGAACACAATTGGAATTTATATGAAAAAACATTATTAAAAAAATAGCATCTTTGTATTAATTGACGAAATAAACAGAATATCTTTTTTATTAACTAGTGCCTATTTGTTTTGACTCTTTGGTATTGGTCGTTCCGTATTTATTAAAAACGAAAACATATCATAAAAAAATTGTTAGCAATTCTTAAAATGCGATTTTTGAGAAAACGATGCAATTTTTCGAGTCTTACCAAGAGTACCTTTTTTCTTGTACTTAGAATATCTTTTTTGTAAACCAGTGCCTTTTTGTTTTAACCTATCTGGTATTGGCCGTTCTGTATTTTTTAAAAAAGAAAACATTTTACAAAAAAAAAATTATCAATTCAAAAACGACGTCAAAAGACGTGTACATAGTTTAAAGAGACGTCTAAACGGCCTAAGACACGTGTACACGGCTTAAAGATACATGTACATGGAGCACACAGTATGCGCTGCCGTCCTCTAGTTAATGTTCTCAAATCTTAAAATGCGATTTTTGAGAAAACGATGCAATTTTTCGAGTCTTACCAAGAGTACCTTTTTTCTTGTACTTAAGACACTTAATCTAAATTTTATAGACAAACTCTTTTTTATCCATTGGCGTAGAAAATGGAAATGTTTTAATATTTATAAACGCAGGTTCTCCGCGTATGGATTGATTACTATCACAATGTTGATACAGAATTTCTTGACTCATAAAACTATGTAAACGTGACAAAATTTAGCGCAATCGCTCTAGCCGTTTCAAATTTATAACAAAAAAACAATTTTCCAACTGCAACTTCAGGACCGTATTGCGCACAAACAAAGCAACTTTCACTAAGCCAAGTTTTGTTAAATCGGTTTATTTTGGTCCGAAAAATACGTGGTAGAGCTGTTTAAAGACCTTTTAGAGACACCCTGTATGTATAAAGAAGTAATATAATGAACGTAATTAGTAATGAGATATGTGAATAATATGAAAGTATGTTTGGAAGTAGATAAGAAGAGAATAAGCAAATGAAGTTCAGCATATAAGATAGGAACAAGGCATTTCTATAATCTTTTAACTATTATAAAAGTGTAGGTTTAGGTTTACTAATATTTTTAAAAGCTTAATTTTCTATAAACAGTTACATAAATATATAAACATACCTATTTAACTATCTGTCTCAAGAGCATATTCTTGCTTGCTGAGATGAAGATGAAAAACGAATAATAAATATGGCATGTAAACAAGCATTATCTTTTTAAATTATAGTTTGTGCCACTAGGATTCCAATGTAACTTCAAACAAAAATATAAATATTTTTGTAAATACTTTTTGATACCAACTCCACTAATTAATTAGACGAAATTTTATAAAAAGCAATTTATACGTGGGGAGAAACGGTTGAATCCACTGTTTCCCATACGCCAGACTATCGTAGGCTACAATCCCATTCATGATCAAACATTTTAAAATAAAATGCTTTCTCTTTAATTATAATACAAAATTATCGCTGAAGAATGAAAATACTTCTTTCTAAAAGTATCAAATACAACTCATCACAATTTATGTGTTTTATCAAACAATATCAAAATCCTTAAAGTATATTTAATCAGAATTACATAATACTTGATTACGTCATCACTGAAAATGCAAACAGAAGAATTATACAAGATGTGAAAATATATAGTGCTGAACGGATTATTATTTGCTAGTGGCAACCCTAAAAAGTCATGAAATAAGCCAATGTGTTACGACAACGGGAGATAACAGCCGTAAAAAATAAATGTTATGAAGACATATATATTTGCAAGAATTGAAGGTAGAAACTAAATACGCGAAATACATAACAGCAAATATACAATATGCAGAAGATGAGTTACAGCATATGACATTGTAGGGTAAATATGATAAATCTAAAGAAATTGTACAGCAGGCTGGTATGAAATTGTATGGTATTGTAACAATTGAAGGAATTAAAATGAGATGAAGATGGTGGAGTGAGAAATTTAAAAATATCATCAAAAGAAAAAACGGAGAATGGAAAAAGAATTTAAAACACAAAATAGACAAAACACATAAAACTTATAAAATATCCAAGAAAATTGTAAGGGAATAACTTCAAACAACCAAAGCCAAGGAATAGTTTTGGAACTAAAATATAAAAGAACAGCAGGAGCAACCAGAAATTGTTCTGCAAGACTTCAAAAATTTTGAAAAATAATAGTAGGCGAAATAACATGAGACTAATAACAAACAAGGAATGGAATGTAATTACTGAAAACGAAAAAATAAATACATATGGAAGGAATATTTCAGGACGTGCTAGATGGAGTAGAGACAGAGTACACCGAATCAGAAACGGAAATTTAAGATTTAAGCGACAATGACGAGGGAAATCATAATTAGTACCTAAAGAGTACTAACTATCAAAATCATATGGCAAATTGAAGCATGTTAAAGCACCGGGCATGAACATGCGATAAAACAGAACTACATAAATATATGAGTAAAAGAGGATATCAGCCACTGCATAAAATTGTTAATAAAGTGTGGATGATATATAAGTAAGTTCTTGTATATAAGCATTCGAGTTTTTGTTATTTAGCCCCGATATTTTTGTCTCTACAATTTATGAAGTCTAACCACCGATAAAGTTTATACTTCAGATAAGAGTAACTCGAAACCAATTGAAAAATGTACGTTAGTCACACTTGTTTAGGCAAGGGCTTGAATTTGAAAAATCACGTTTAATATATATATATTTGAGCAAGCGCCAGAATACCCTCAAAAGCTGTTCAACAGTGCAGTGATAAATTATTGTTTACATATTAGGAGTGGAGAAATTTTATGGAACCTTGATTGACTTAAATGACTTAAATGGTGAAGTTGAGAGCAAGATTTAGCAATTTTTTCTAGTAGCCGTTCAAAAAATATGCGATGTTATTTAACAGAAGAAGTATTGTTATAATTTATCGTTTTCGGGATAAGAATTAGCACACTCATCTTAGTAAATAGTTAAAATTTGTTTTTGCTTTAAATATTGATGCACAATTTTAAATTGTGATCCAACAGCATTGAACTCATAGAAATCTCAAGTTATTAGGCAGGAAATAGTAAAGGACAGTACAGTCTATGGAGAACTATCATGGTTTATTAACCAAGAATAAAAACAAAAAAAACATTCTCCATTGTGTTCAACAACACAGGAAAATATATCCAGACTGCAAAAGAGCTTTGGATCATATATATTTCAAGAATATAATACGTTTCTGCTATCTTTTTTCCAGTGATACTTATTTACATTTAATGTCTGGTTTTGTTATTTTATCCTAATATGGTGTTTCTTTTTGAAGTTTAAATTGTTATTACGAACCGTTTCGGTCATAGCATTCCAAAAAAAAAAAATATTTTTACAATTAAAACGAAATTCGTTTAATATTAGAAAAACGTTAATTGACAGAATTCTAGTTCAAGAATTAAGCTATTGAGATGAATTTTTATGTGTGCCTACCTAACACACAATACCAAGTTTTAAAGGAGTATAGAAAAATATTCCTAATTAGTAAAATGGAGATTACACTAATATAAATAAATATATTATGAAGTGTTAGTTTGTGCATTGTTTTACAATGATCACGATAAGACCATCTATTATTTAAATTATTAATTATAGATGTTTATTTTACAAAATTAGTATGTATTGTAATTTTGAATTCCTTACCTAAAAATGAAACCGTGTCTAAATACACTAGAAACATGGTATAGTTTGTCTTACGGTATTAGTCACATGTAATTTTCAATCACTTTAAGACGTACATTTCATTATTCATATCTTTAAAAACTTGTTCAATTAGTAATCTCATTAACTCTCTACGTAAAAAATGAAAGTAGAACCACTGTGTGTGTACTAATGTATATTATAATTGCCTAAAATACTTTGCATTCAATAGTTCTGCTGATGCATCAAATATAACTTGCAAACTGCTTTATTTTGTTATTTTAATGAAATACATAGAAATCTCATTACATACAAATGAATGTCTCTTCCATGTACACAAAATAAAAATTATAATAGCTTTCATGCTACTTATATCTTCTAGGCAGCTGAGCAAAAGTATTTACAACAAATAATATATATGTATAATGTAGATGAAATATATATAAAAATTTAACACGATACTAGAGGTAGAAATTACAATACATAGTAAGTTATTATTATTGTAGGAAAAATTGAATAGTAAAACAGTAATAGCATTAATTAAACGAAAGAAAGATATGTATATTTAATAGATGAAATAATAGTGAAGTACAAACAGAAGAAATACCAATCTGGGGTCAAAAATAGAACTTGAAGAAAAGAGATTTTGTAGCATAAAGACGAATTCCTATTTGCAAGAAGAATGTAGTGCACATATGTTTATAAATATACTACCTTATTTATATAAAATAAGAAGAGAAAATAATACAAAATTATTTTTCTTCTTTCAGCAACATTTTCCAGATCTCTCAATTAGCTTATCTATCCCTTCATAAAAATGTATTATTTTTGTCTGAAAAATAAGCTAAAACTCCGTCCTTTACTTCTTCATTGTTGTAAGTTTCTTCCCACTCAGCTCTTCTTTCATTTTAGGGAACAGGTAAATATCGCCTGGAGCCAGGTCTGGCTTATCGACTAGTTGATTCAAAATATTGGGACCAACTTTATTCAAGGCAACCAAAGCAACAAGACTCTTGTGAATTCCTATTTGCTAGAAGAATGTAGTGCACATATGTTTATAAGTATATTACCTCAGGACATCTTTCGTAATTTTGTCTTTTCTCTTATATTTTCTTCAATGACATCTTGTTATCCCCCTAATTAAAGTATTCTCCAGATATACACACGCCTTTATCTTTGTAATCAATTAACAGGATTTCCTTTGGGTCCCGACTGTGACACCTTAAAATTTTCCACTGCATAGAGTCTTGCTTGAACTTAGTATCAAAATGATGAATCCATGTTTTATCTCCAGTAACAATTTCACTTAATACACCATCCCTGCCTTCATTACAGAGGTCCAAAAACGCGCTGTTGTTTTTGTGGTGGCGTGAGCATGCTCGGCAACCGTCTTAGTCGTGCCAAGAAGATTATGAAGAATTTTAAAAATGGTTGTATTCGATACTCCTAGTCATTTGACAAGTTGTATCTCTTTAGCCGAGCATTTTCTATTATTCATTTTTCGACCTTTTAATAAGTTCTGGAATAGCCACGTCGATAGGCGGCCTTGGCCGTGTGTCGTCTTCACATGATTCGCACGTTGCTTAAAGGAATTGTGTCACTTAAAAGCAACATTTGTCCCGAGCATGAATCCTCGTACACTGATGACATCTCTTCCAGTATGGACTTTCCCTGTTTTGTAAGGAACTTAATAACCGCGGATTATATTTCACACTTTCTTTCCGATTACGTTGCTAGTTTAAAGATTGACGCGATTGTGTTAAAACTTTATATTTATAGTAACAATGAGTCATTGAACATGATCCGACACGAAAGAGCTTTCTCACTATCATTAAACCCCTCCATTTCGCAAACTTAAAAACTTTCCCTTGCATAAGGTTGCAGAGATATTATTTAAAAGTATAGTAGCTTATTAAAAAGTAATAAATAATATAAATTATGTAATAGTACATCATATGTATGTACATCGACAGCAGAAACATTACTGTAACTAACGAAGCCTATTTTATCTTATCCAGCTAGTAGTAGTAGTCTTTTACAACATAAAATTAATTTAAAAATCGTTAATTTGTAGTTGTAATTATAAATATAAATAGTGCTAGTATACTCCGCTTTTCAAAGATGCTTTTATTTGGATAGGATGTTATTAACAACAAGAACTATATTCAATATATAGAAATAGAAAGCAAATGTGTGGATTGTCTAAATTTAAGTATACATATTTCAGGGCACGTCTGTTTCATTGATTCGAAACAATGGTAAACAATTGAGAAAGAAACAATAGGTTATACATGTAAGTCTGATAAAACATTATTTTGAATATCCATTCACATATTCGTCAAAAATATTATGTCACTAAGTTACTGGTGCGAAATCTAAGCACGTTTGCCTACTTGGCCTAGTCGCCATACCCACTTATTGTTAGTGTCTTGGAATGGCTACTGGGATGTTAATAATTTCGACATGAGTAACCTGAGAGGACTAATAAGTATTCTACTGAGGAACTAATATAAGCATGCAAACTCTACTGTCATATAAACGTATATACAGGGTGAGTCAACTACGCGGGTAAGGCCGATTGTGCCTTTACGAGTAAAGATATTTCGAAGCGGTTTTTTTCATCTGGTAGCTGTTCATTAGGGGCACATTTTAAAAATATTTTGTATTATACAGAGTGTTCCATAACTTGGTGGCTAACCATAGTTATAGTTTTTTAAATGGAACACCCTATATATTATTGCATTTTTGATATCCCCGTATAATTTTTAGTCAAAAAGTTATAAGATACTATAGGCCTAAAGTGTAAAGTTTTTGACTTATTCCCATTTTTCTGAAAAATTCAATGTTTGTATAAAATTATATTTCTCGAAAACGACGTATTAGTTGGACAAAATTTTTTGCTATATTGTTTACAATAAAAGTTCCTAATAGAAGCATGTTTTATTTTTTTACAGTTACTAACTGCATGTGCAGGAAATGGATTAAAATTAGATGACACGTTTTTGTATAAAAGTAATTTTTTTGTATATCAGTTCATTTTTGACTTGTTTATTAAATTTCGTGTCAGAAACATGTTAGACGTTTATACAGTAAAAGTGACTATTGCAGAGTTATTGTCGTTTTTTGATATGCTTTTTTTAGTTTTTGCAAAAAAGTCAATTTTTTCATATGGAACAGCCTGTATATTATTTCATTTTTGAATTTCTTATTAAATTTTACATCAAAAACATGTAAGACGTTAATACTTTAAAAGTGACTATTGCTGAGCTATTGTCTCTTTTTGATACAATTTTGTCAGTACTATACTATAGTAATTAAAACCTCAAAATTATATCAAAAAGAGACAATAGCTCAGTAATAGTCTCTTTTAAAGTATTAACATCTTTCATGTTTTTGATGTGAAATTTAATAAGAAATTCAAACCTGAAATAATATACAGGATGTTCCATTTGAAAAAAAATACTTTTTGGCAAAAACTAACAAAAGCATATCAAAAAACGACAATAACCCTGTAATAATCACTTTTAAAGTATTAACATCTTACATGTTTCTGACATGAAATTTAATAAACAATTCAAAAATGAACTGATATACAGGCTGTTCCATTTAAAAAAATTGACTTTTATACTGAAACGTGTCATCTAATTTTAATCCAGTTTCCAGCACATGCAGTTAGTAACTGTAAAAAAATAAAACATGCTTCTATTAGGACCTCTTATTGTAAACAATACTGCAAAAATTTTTGTCCATCTAATACGTCGTTTTCGAGAAATATAATTTTATACAAACATTGAATTTTTCAGAAAAATGGGAATAAGTCAAAAACTTTACACTTTAGGCCTATACTATCTTATAACTTTTTGACTAGAAATTATACGGGAAATTCAAAAATGCAATAATATATAAGGTGTTCCATTTAAAAAACTATAACAATGGTTAGCCACCAAGTTATGGATCACTTTGTATAATACAACATATTTTTAAAATGTGCTCCTAATGAACAGCTATCACATGAAAAAAAAACCGCTTCGAAATATCTTTACTCATAAAGGCATAATCGGCCTTACCCGCTTAGATGACTCGCCCTATATGTCATGTATTCACTAAGACAGGAGATTACGATCTAGGAAAATAAATGAATAAATAATATATAATAAATAAAATAATAAATTATTATGTTATTAGTTAAGCCCGAAAACTAAGCTAGTGATGCGCATTGGTTAATTAGAATATTTCTAGCGTGGTGTGCATACACACCCCTATTCAGTCTACGCGGTATATGCACACATTCACCTGTTGGAAGTCTGGTTGAATTGCATCTACTTACTAACTAATAGGTATTATTAAAAGACAGTAAAGCACAAATACTAATATCGTGTCGATCTATTTCCACTTTTCTTCGCTGTTATTTGTATTTTTTATATTTCGTTATTAATAAATAAAATACACGACTCATTAGTTAAGTACTTAGTTACTCATTACTCATTATAATATTACGCATTATTTAGATATTTGTTTTTTGTTACTTCTTTAATATACAAATACAAATGTAGAAAAGCAATTTTCAATAAATAACAATTGACGTCATTGAGAGTAAGAACTGTTCCAGTTACTGATAGGTATATGTAATTCTCAAAAACGATTTTTTTCAACTTAAAGGTAGACAAAACAATGATAGTAGTGACCTTCAAATTCAAAACTAAAAATGTAAAGCACGACCTATCTGGAGAATTACTTAAAACATTACCAACAAACACAACAATAGATAAACTCCCTACGACAATTTTATAATGATATCACAAATATCTTCACAGATATGTTGGTATTTTCCTATTACGACTTAATTGCTGTGGATTAAGAAATGATCAATTGCAAAGAAATTATAAAACATGTTAATATATCGTCAAATTTCTTCTTTTTTATCTCGTAATTTATAATGAAATTTACAATATCCTATCAAACATAAACAATAGTGCTAATACCTAATACAACTGGTAAAACTATTAAAATGTTAAAATTAAAAACACTAGTCATATTTATGAATTAACTTACGCAAATGAATTACTTATCCTGATAAAAAGTCGGCCTACAAAGGCTGGGTTAGAATTAGTAAAACATTTGTAGAAAAGGCTCAAATGACTTAAAGGTGTCATAGTTCTGTGAGAAAACTATATAAGTTTCAAAAAAATGAACACAGCATCTTATAAAACGACAATCAAACTTGGAAGTTGTGATATTCAATTTCCTTTAATTTCTGTAATACATGTGTTATGGGAGGCAAGATGTAAACTACACAAGAAAAACAATATTTTCTATACGAAGTATTCAAATAATGCCATCTCTGCCGTTTTGTACGTGATATTGAAATGACTTATTTACATTAGAAAATAATTTCCCATCATCTGTAATTTGAACGTGATATTTTTGTGTAACGGAGTTTTCAAATGAACAATATCTACATTTTTATGGACTATGCAAGATGGGTCAACTCCGGGGGTAAGACCGATTGTGCCTTTAGGAATAAAGATATTTCGAAGCAGTTTTTTCTTGTGATAGCTGCTTATTAGAAGCACATTTTAAAAATATGTTTTTTATTATACAGAGTGCTCCATAACTTGGTGGCTGACCATAGTTATAGTTTTTTTAAATGGAACACGAACGTAATAGGATATGCCTAAAGTCTAAAATTTTTGACTTATTCCCATTTTTCTGAGAAATTTAATGTTTGTATAAAATTATATTGCTCGAAAACGACGTATTAGATGGACACAAATTTTTATAATAGTATTATTTACAATAAGAAGTCTTGATAGAAACATATTTTAAAACGACAATAGCTCAGTAATAGTCACTTTTAAAGTATTAACGTCTTACATGTTTTTGATGTGAAATTTAATAAGCAATTCAAAAATTACCTGATATACAGGTGTTCTATTTGAATACAAAAACGTGTCATGTAATTTTAATCCAGTTTTCTGTACATGTAATTAGTAACTGAAAAAGAACAAAATATGTTTCTACTATGAACAATACGACAAAAAATTGTGTTCATCTATTTACGTTGTTTTCGAGAAATATAATTTTACAAAAATTTTGAATTTTTCAGAAAAATGGGAATAAATCAAAAACTTTATATTTTTGGGCTTATACTATCTTATTATTTTTGTCGAAAAATTATACGGGGAATACAAAAATGTAATAATATATAGGATGTATTAAAAAACAATAACTATGGTCAGCCACCAAGTTATGGAACACGATGTATAATACAAAATATTTTTCAAATGTGCTCCTAATGAGCAGCTATCACAAAAAAAACCGCTTCAAAATATTAGTACTCGTAAAGGCACAATCGGCCTTATCTGCGGAGTTGACACCCTGTATATAACTTTGCTGATATTTCCCTACGAACAAAAAATAAAAAATACTGGAAAATGCTATCTAAATCTTCGACAAAGTAAATTATTGTCGGTAAATTTTAAATATTCTATAATATTTGCTGTGTTACAATAAACTTTCTTTTCAAAGAAACTTTAACTAATATGCTATAACCTTTGAGTTCCTAAAAAAGTAACTGTACTAACAATACGCATAAATAATATGGTTGTGGGTCTAAAAGAACTGAAATTCTCTATAAACTTATTTTTAGAATCATATGAAGTTGAAGTAAGTATGTATTATTTAAATATGTAGTTAACACTACAAGCTATTTATTTAATTTTTAATTAAATATAAATTTAATCTCCATGTGTACGTAATTATTTGGTATAAGTTCTTTTTTTTGCAAGAATATAATTTTGCATGCAATTTCTATAGTAAGTATATAGTTGAACATTTCAAACGTCAACACAAATTGGGGTTAATCCTCAATAGTTTTGCTGAAATACAAGGAGGTCGCAAACATAAACCATTTTGCTTACTAAAAATATTTTTAAATTTACTTTTGCCGTAAAAAAGTATAAGAGAATATAACAAATATGTGATGAAGTCACGTAGTAGGGTACATTTTATATTACAATTTCTCAAAAATTATGTTAACAATATGCCATGGAATTTGAATAAATTTGAGACATTTTTTACTGCGAATAACTATAAGGGAAAAGGATTATTGAAAAAAGTAAAGGATCTACAAGACGATAACACCCAAGATATACCAGTTTGCTCAGAGAATATTTAGTAGGAATATAGAAACATAGTCACTGCACCCAGCTCCATATTGTCTACATAAAAATATTGTTCAACTGTACCACCATTCTTTCTTTGAATTGAATTTTTAAGAAAGTGATCTGAAATACTATTTTATGTATAATTGTATCTAGGGTATATATTTTGTTACAAAAGCACCAACAACATTCACAATGCATATTGCCACTTTAAAGATTACATTCGCAAATTTCATACATATAGAATCATATAGAAAATTATGTAAGTGCTATGCCGTAACTCTTTTACTACTATTCGAATATGTTGGGATTTCTCAGACATAAAAAGTTTGATTAAAATGTATGTCGAATGTAGTTTTAAGAATAAAGTGAATTAGATATAACGAAATAACAAGCATAAAAGTGTAAGAAGATTGTAAATAGTATAGTAGTTTTCTGTATTGCATTCAGAAAATAATGTGTTAAAATAAATAAATTTTGAATTATTTAGTAAATCATTTACTTTTGTTCCGCGAACCAAAAGTTTTAGAGTGTTTTTCTGTTATATTAATATATTGACATTATTTTGTTAAACAAAAATTTGCTTTGGTCAACCGTGGTTTTCACGCTTGTATCGTTTATTTTCCCGATATTTTTGATGTAACAACCAAAAACCAAAAAAAACATTTTCTCCGTGTACAATTCTACTACTTTAATTAAACATTTCGACAATCAGTTTTATTTTTTACATATGAAATAATACAAATGCATTATATAATTAGGGGTACATTCTCAATTTTATGATATTTTAAAAAACTATTGAATATTTTAAGTTGTTGGCTTTATTGATTATTAATCTAAACTTTCAATCTTGAATAATTTGCGAAATACTGTAAATTAAGAACGCAATTTTACTTAGTGTACTCCTGACTACTCCATATATATACAGTAATTATTTTCTATTAAATCACGCAAGACTATATATTGTTCTAACAAAACTCCTAATTAAAGACACTATAATATCCCAAATATGTAATACAATTACATACGCACTTACCAATTTGAACATTTTGAATTAGAATTGAATTTTTAAGGTGATTGTTCACACTGTAGACGAACAACTGATGTTATTTTCAGTACACAACTCCATTATATATGCATACATCAAGTACTGTATGACAGGAAGGGTAACTTTCGTGTACAGGGTGATCAAGGACTACCTCCCTACCAACAATGCATTGCGCTCGTAATATTCCTGAACTCCGACGCTAATGTGTGCTATGTGTA
Organism: Amphimallon solstitiale; assembly: GCA_963170755.1. Taxonomy (NCBI): domain Eukaryota; kingdom Metazoa; phylum Arthropoda; class Insecta; order Coleoptera; family Scarabaeidae; genus Amphimallon; species Amphimallon solstitiale. The sequence goes on from OY720675.1 coordinate 84,665,636, forward strand.
AGTAATTAACGGCATATCTTCATTGACACAAATGACACTTTGAACATGTATATATTAATGTGTGCACATATCTTTCGAAGTGAATATGTAAATAGAAATACACTAGGATGAGTATATGAAAAATTATGATAAATTTCTTATTATTATTTTGACTCTATCTCCGCCTTCGGGGTAATTTATAGATAAACTTTTAAATGGCGATTATGTAATATTATAACTGCGTTCTTAATTATTTCTAATGATTTTGGTGAAATCACAAATATCTCACAATACACATATTTGAATAAATTAATTTAGTGTTGGTTTTTATAATATGTGCAGCTAATTTCACATATATGTAAGTATGTAAGCTGTGTTGTATTCATAAAAAATATATTATACTTTCATTCAATCAATAGTCAATAGAAAATATGTAAAAAGAAAATAATATGTACATAAAAGTATTAACAAATAAAAGTATATAACAAATATTATACGAAAATTCACAAATATTTGTTTGAGGATCTAAATGATTTTTACTACATGGTTTGTAAAAATGTTTTTAATACAAATAGCACCAGTTTAATAAAATTTGTCAGCTACATGGTTAAACACTTTAATGCGTAGTAAACCATCTTTACTTGCTTAAGTATAGTTTTGGTAGAAAATACATATAATTTGTTAAATCTCTAGTTTTGTGATTATGTGTCGTTTAAAACTTCTTAAAAAAGCTAATTTAACAAAAAATACACTTTCGAACACGAAAATAGGTTGCAGAGTGAATGTTTCATTATGTATAAAATTGTTCCTGCATGAGTCTATGGCATCTAGTATCTACATTATATAATATTCTTATAACAGGCCTTTTGTTGCATGAAGGCTCTCTGCATCTTCACAGCATTTCCTCAACACTCCGTACATAAGTGCTAAGTGGACATAGGCATAGTTAGCACTCAATGCTGCCCCAGCGCTGAAACAACAAATAATCATATTCAACGAATACTTGTTCCGGCAGAGTCTACCCATCAAGTCGTCGATATATGGCTTCCAAGGTAACTGAAAGTCGATCTTTGTACCAAAAAAGACTGACTCACAGGAGCTGAAATTTATGTATATGTCAATTATAGTTCACGTTGAACTAATTAATTTGATCGCCAAATAAGCGTCATGTTGGCTTCCCCATATTTAAATAGTCATTATTTAGCCAGCAGTCAAATTTTCTTATATTTTTCTCAATCCTAGAGGCACCAAATTCAATGCTTCTATTTCCAACTGCTGATGAGTTCACGTAAGATATTGTAAGACAATTGATCATATCTGGGAGTCATTCGCATATAAAATAAACAGTGGTCCAATTCTAATAAGTTTACTAAGCAATGTTGGATGTTGCCTATCAGAGGTTTTTGATAGTTGGAATGGTTTTCTATACGTTGTTGGGCCAGATATATAACCACTTTGATTTAAAGTTGCTATATTGTATTTGTTACAAAAGTAACTATTCTCTTGCATCTACTTTCCCCCACTATTTCTGACACACTTGATATTAATGCAATTGGTCTATAGGTTTTCAATTAATTTTTTTGGCGTGTCTTCTTAGCTGACATGACAATTAGCATATTTCACTCTATCTGTAAATACAACTGACTTGAAAAAGGTTCGCATTATGTGATTTACGGACAACATTAATTAGTACAACAGCTCAAGTATGATTCAGTGATCTAATTGCATCTAGGATTTCATGTTTCACAGCTAATAAAACCATTTATATGTAAATTATTTGGTTTTACTTTTATGCAATTTTCTAAAAAATACTGATTAACAGACACAGCCTTTGTCTGTCATTATAGAAAAAAGAGTAATGAATTATTCCCTCTCTACACAAAATTAAAATTAAAATCTCCACTGAGTAAGATTATATATCCTGACTACCGTGGAACAACCTCCAAGATACATTCAAATTTGAGAAAAAAATCATTACTTTGTGAACAATTGATACGCAATAGCAGTCATGTAGCAGGAAATTTGTAGTTTTCAGATATTTCTAATTATGTAAAAATTACTTACACATTTTACACAAATAATAATAACATATATATTTTTATTAGACCAGCAATATGTTTAGTATTTAAATATAAAGTTGGACCAAAGAAGAACGGCGTTTACTATAACTTATTTATCATTCGGCTACAGTTTTGTGCGGCGTTTATTTCCACTAATAAATCAAATGTTTGACATATCCAAACTTTCTACATGTATGTTGTGCTCTAACCATCAATATATCTTCCATTTAAAATAGCTACTGCTTGATTCTGAATGTACCAAATTATTAAGTATTGTTACTGGTTTGAGGTCCCTAGTAAATAATCCCTTATCTCAGATCACTATGAAAGTTTGAAAATTACAATAATTTCGCGATATCCTTACTTGTGATTTTGACTAATATTTTTAGTCTAACATTAGTGCCACGAAGTTTTTGCCAGATTAATATCGGGTTCAATAAAAGATAGAGTGTCATTAACAAATACTGCTTAAAACCAGTACTACATAGTCAGATTCAAATGAATCGCCCAACATTTGTTATTATTAAAAATACAAAATTATGTGTTTAAATTAGTAAACTAATATTATTTTGAAAGCTAATTAAAATAGAATATCGCAGAAAAGCAAGACAGAGAAATAATTTTAATGGAAATCCCTGTATATTTTCCTTTTATTAGAATTTTAAACCAAATACGTGAATACGTGAATAAGACAAAATGACGGGGCATTATACCGGGTGTAGCAATAGCGTGTCGGCGGAGCTTAGCATGAAAACTAATAACGTTGTAGCAATGAGACTTACGTACGTATGTAGTAGGCAAACGGGGATTTTTTTATTTTTACTTATAAATATACAGAGTGTTCCAAACTTCTGCAACCACCTTCAACTTTTTTATTTTAAATAGATTGCTATACTTTCTAGATATTATAATGATAGCCACCCAAGTTATCTTTGCAATGATATATGGATATGTGCACTTACGACTATTAGTTTTGGTTTTATTGATAATTATGTTGAAATATTGATATTTGCTAATTCTGGAATAACAAAAAAAAAATCCATTATTATGATACTACAAACCCTCATTTTGTGCAACATATTTCATATCAACAAAAATGGAGTGTTAACACCTGGGAAAGCATTATAGGAAACACTATTATTGGTCCAGCTTTTTTTACCAATACTTTAAATTATGAAATTTTCTACAAAATAATTTACCATTGCTATTAGAAGACCTATCACATAACGTCATAAGGTGATTGTGGTACCAACATGATGGTGCGCCAGCATATTATGGTGCTGCTGCAAAGCACATTTAGATAGGGTATCCACCAATATAGGTGAATTGGGAGAGGAAGCTTGAAAAGCTGACTGCCGCGATCACCAAATCTCACACATTGCGATTTCTTTCTGTGGGCAACTGTCAAAAACACAGTTTACGTAACACCTCCTACAACGGCAGAGAACATGCAGCAACGAATAAGAAACGCTTTTCTTCAATTATATGAGAACAACATGGCTCAGAATGTAAGTCTGTCGATACAGAGGCGGTTGAGAGCATGTGTAGAGCAGAATAGATATTTGAACACAGATTAAGATTGTTTTATTATGGAAAATTTTCAAAATCTAATTCTAAAACTAATGATAAAGCATTTAAAAAATAGGTGTTCGTTAAAGTTACTTTGTTTTATTTTCATGGCCAACCAACTATTAGATGCCCAGTATTTTTCATATTATAAACATGGGTATATCCCATTAAAGAGTTATAACTAGGGAGCGGAATCGAGCGAGTCATGACTCATCGCCCATGGGCGCGCTATTGAAATGTTGTATTTTTAAAGAGGTTTTAATTTTATTTATATAATTGAATAACAAGTGGCTGGTGATTATAAAATACAAAATACCCTACTATTTGTTCATTTTCTCTTCTGTAAGACTTGTTCTCTTTGAATTAAGTACATCCTTGTAGATAGAAAACGTCTTTTCTACATCGCAACTGGTTATATTTACGTAATGGAAATATTCTTTTATTTCAGCGTATTTAGCATACACAATTGCCGCAATGTCATTAAACCTGGATTTCTTTTAAAAACTGCGTCTAAGTAACTTGGAATTATTAATAGCCACATCTAATGTGGTTAGTCCATTTTTACTTTCTTATACGTAGTATAAGGAAGTAATGTGAAATTTTCGACTTCGAGATTTTTGCAGATGTCCACGTTTTGAAGTCCCCTGATACCGAAAAAATGTTTTTAAAAAATGTCTGTGTGTCTCTATGTGACCACGATAACCGCTATAGATATCAATTCCAAATTTTGTATTTACGTGTCTAATCTCCCTCTTGAGATCTGAGTAGTTTTTCAGTAAAATCGGTAGACCGGAAGTAGCAGTTTACTTCAGTGAAAAAATTAAATTTTGCCAATATTTCGTCAACTACTAAATTTAAACAAATTTATAAAGAATTCATATGTACTTGAAATTAAAATTGAAAACAATTTTATTTAAAAAGTTTTTCGAAGCTGCTACCGGAAGTAGGTTGTTTACTCCTATCGAATATCAGTTTTTTGCGAATATTTCGCATGTCATGCGTTTTAGAAAGGTACGTTACGGGTATAAAAGTATTTAAAACGTAATTTTCAATATCTTTTGCATAAAAACAATTTCAAAATTCAGACCATAGTTACCACTTTTACTCTTATCGAATAGCGATTTTTTGCGAATATGTCGTAAATTATGCATTCTATATGTATTTATCAAGAATACAAAAGTATTTAGTGCTAGATTTGCAATATTTTTTGAATATATGAAATTTCAAAATTCGGACCGGAAGTAACACTTTTACTCTTAGGGAGTAGTCCTTTTTTCGAATATCTTGCTAAGTATGCATTCTATAGCGATTTATTAAGAGAACAGAAGTACTTAGAATAGGATTTTGAATAATTTTTGTGTAAAAAAATATTGTATAGTGTAGTGGCCACACCTCATTTTTTAATTTGAGATTCGATTTTCGAAATATGTCATTAGCTTAGGCAAATTTCCAAAGTGTTCCTGAAGGAATAACAACTGATTTTTTAAATTTGGGATTTGTGTTAGTTCCTTGAACTCAGAAATACTTCGAGCATCGTCATTTAAACATGTAACGAAATTTTGTAAACTATCGAAATTCTCTGCATGAAAACTTTTTCTGTGTATGTTTTAGCAAATCTAAGTGACGATATTTTACAGACTTTGCAATAAATTCCGGAATCACTGACAATTAATTTTTATCTCAGAAAAAGTAACATAAACAACGTTCTAGATCTAAATAAATGATAACTAAAAATGTACGCGTATGTTATTGAAACATACATATTATATTGCGAAATATAAGGTAAATATAATAAATTTTAAAAACTCGTCACCCTTGTACCTACGCCGATGAAGAAAGGATTTTATTCATAAAATTCCTTATTTTATGGCAGTTTTTTCTCTGATTCTCGGGCGTAAACAGATGTTGCAGTTCGCTCTATGAATTAGTGCTATTCAGATATAATGTAAACAACACGCAGTTGTTTACATTATTTCTTTTCACGGTTGTGGCTCCGTGGTAGTTTAGCTCGCTCGATTCCGCTCCCTAGTTATAACTTTAATTATACTAGAAATAAGTACTATATTATTGGTACCGTTTTAAAGGCAATTTTACAAAGAATATGATGACTTTTAAAAATATTATAGATTAGATTTAAATAAAAAAACGAGAAAATACCCAATAAAGATCGATAAGTTAGACACGACATGTTTAACACCCTGTATATTTATTCACTTTGTTCAACATCAAAACAAATAATGTGTTAGTCCATTACAGGAGTTACGTAAAGCATTCTACCCATTTTCAGACTACGGCTTAAAATGTTAGGTGCTGCAACTGTCAATATTTTAACAAAATTATCAATAAAACCAAAACTGATAGTCGTAAGTCCACACATCCATATATCATTGCAAAGATAATTTGGGGGGCTATCATTATAATAGCTAGAAAGTATAGCAATCTATTTAAAATAAAAAGTTGAAAGTGGTTGCGAAAATTTGGAACATCCTGTGTATTTGTAAATAAAAATAGAAAATGCACAGTAGTCCATTACATACGTACGTAAAGTCTCATTGCTACAACATTATTAGTTTTCATGCTAAGCTCCGCCGACACACTATTGCCGCACCCGGTATACGTGGTTCATGCATTAGCGTGGCCTTCCAATATTAGAAGAGCCAGAGACATTTACTGCATGTGGCTATTTGGGAAGATGGAATTACGGCACGGTATACGAAATTTAATAATTTGCGGCGAGAAATTATTCGCAGATCAGATTGCTGCAGACTCTTTCAAAGAGACCCAATTCTTAAAACCTGGGTGTCGCGTCGTTCCTATAATAACAGCGGGTAGTGTGTAGTGCTAAACTTACCATATCATTTATAGTTACAAACCTATGAACGTCTGACATTCAATAGCATATTTACTTTGTAGCTTTAAAAATATAATTTTTAATTGCATACCATGACAATAAAGTATAAAATAAGCTATTAGCTAAGGGGTGATGAAAACTTTACTCTTATTGCTAAATTAGAGTTTGTGGTTGCGATAAAATAAGTCATTTGAAAGAGTTCTGTTTAAATGTATTTTTTTATATTTGGTGTATTTATCTTTTAGATTGAAATAAAGATTATAAAAATAGGAAACAGTCTGAAGATTTTTAATAATTTCTCAACTATTAGTACAATGTTAGACAAATCAGTTAGTCACTTAATTTTCGAAATATATTTTCTACCTTTCAAGTATGCTCTAAACTTAACTAACTGTTTTCGAATTTGTTACACTTAAAACTCATTTATTGTATATGTCACATTTTCGAATTTTTTAATTAAAATCTATAACTTGTCAAACTCAAAATTACTTTTTAATCACCTCAAATGTTTAATTACAATGAAACCTATTTAGTATGGATTCAAAGGTAACTAGACTTCATCTTCAAGACATCATATTTTATTATGAAATATCGAATGTTAGTATTTTTCCAATGTATTATGGTTCATAAGTAGTGTTTACTTGTACGTCTGTAAATTTTACAAGTAAACAACATCTGTATTACTATTGTTATATCACAATACCTTTCATATATAACACTGACAAATTCTATTTCAAAGACCGTTCACGAAATTAGCCACAATCAATACTTCTAGTCATATATAGAAATATATACTAACACAAAAATATGATCAAAATACTCTATAAAATGTACTTTTACATTGTAACATTAAGTTATTTGATACGAACATGTATTCCGCTTACGAAACAGAGTACTGAAATAAGTTATTTTCGATGAAAAATATCTCGTACATCTAATTTACATAATATCTCCTCTTTTTTGCTTTATATTATTCACAGATATTCTATAATAGTCATGGCCGTTCAATAAGAATGGAAGTTCGAATAATATAAAATTAAAGGTGTATTATAACCGTTACGCGTGGGATTACAAAGTATTTGATGCAATTTTGTCCCGATAACATTCAATAATTAATTTCTAAAGGAACGGAATTTCTAAAATTTGTCAACAACTTGAAAATGTTAATGGACTATTGATATTTGACGTTTTTGTAATACATCGATATGACTAATATACATGATGATATAACTTGCATATGTATACACAATCATTTTAATATTTAAGTCAAATTTAATTAAACTTATTCTTAGATTTTTTATTCTTTTAAGAACTTATATATAATTCAAAAGTAATATTTTATACAATAGGTTAGTATCAAGACTACGCAATATAGTAATAGTTTTAATTAATATAATATTGTTTACAACACCACAACATTTAGGCATTTTTAAATACAAAAGTTATGTCAAGTCAACTAATTGTTTATTTACAACAATTATTAAATATTATTTCAACACAATAGTTGCAAAACTTTCAGTGATGGGTTAACGATGATGCTGCTCATTCTGAACATGTTGTGGAGCGGTCTCCATTTTGTTAAAGGGAGGTATTTATTCTGTGTTTACTAGTTAACTTATTCTGACCAACATCAGCATTCAAGCTTTTCTACACCAACCTAACACAAAATTTTGAGGAAGTTATTGGCAAAATAAGAGAAATAAATTAGATTGTATTTGTCGCCGGTCTCTTACCCACGCCATCAACTTCTTTGCGTGTATTTTATCGGTCGCGAATTAGTCGCTTTTCTTGGGTTTTAACATTGTTTTGAAAGAATAGTTAAAGTAATACTGATTTATTGTTTCATTATCAAAAATAATTTCATGTATTAAACCCTGCTCTATGTTAACACTAAAATTAAATTTATTTTTGAACTTAATTTGCTAATATATTTAACATAAATTTATTGTAATATTGAACACTGTCGAAAAATAATGTAAAGAAGAAAAATTGTTCTTACTGTTTATTCGATTTATCGGTATAATTCTAACATATTGAACGCTATAGATCATGGATGAAAATATAGAGAACAATAGTGCTGTCAGATAATTTTTTAATTGTTGAAAATGAACAGTTAAAGTGAGAAAGGTTCGAAATCCATCTGATGAATGCAACCACTGTATGGCCTGTCAGATCTCCATATTTGTTACCGCTAGATGGACCACCTATTTCGAAAGACTTCATGGAGCGAATAACATGTGAATTGCGCAAAATATTTGTAGTGATATTACACAGAGAGCAATAAATTTTAAAGATTAATTTGGTTATTTTTTTGGCAGTCACTGGAGACTTATATTAAGTTTTTGCTTTAGTAAAGTTATTTTTTCGCAGACCAATTTGGTTACCTTTTAGCAGTCACTGGAGGCTTATATTGAGCTTTGCTTTAATAAAGTTTAGTCTTTCGTTTAAAGTGTGTATCTTTCTTTTTGATGTTCATACAATAACAAAATATCAATGCTGTATGGAAAAGCAGGCTTACTTGAATATCGTCAAAAAACTAGTTTTCCCATTAAAATAGTTAGTTGCCAGAGCGACAAAACAACAGAAGATTTCATTGACAAAACATGCCAAAACATACACAATAATAAGCAAATGTTTTAGATAAAAGTTTTTTCTAAAACAATTATTCCTAACTTTTAGAAATAAAGAGTTAGAGCCATTCTTTGAAAGTTTAGTTACACAGTAACAGTAGTATACTACCGATGATGTTTGCTTGGCAAACGAACTGTACATTTAGTTTATGAAATAAATCGTATATATTTTTGTGAAACGAGTTTTTCTTTCTAATTAATAGTTCAAATTCTAATTTATTCATTATTAATTGTTCCAAATTAGAAGAACGCTGATCACCTCAACCGTATATTGAATTATTTAAAAAGGGCCATAAAAAAGTCATTCGCGAGTACATCAGGAGATCGTGTTGGCCATTTAATAGGACCTGAATCGTCCATTGAACTATCTCCATAGACATTATTTAAAAAGTAGGAAACATTACGAGTGCTGTGCGTGGGGTAATCGTCCAACTGAAACCATATTTCATTAATATTAAATCGTTCCCGTACAACAGGAATAATATTATTTTGCAGCAACTCTAAGTACCTACTTTCGTTTAAATTACCGTTGATCAAAAAAGGTCCGATTATTTCACTCTCAAGTATACCGCCCCATACAACCTATGTCAAGTTGGCCCCCCCAAGTTACAATTTATATACCATAAAATTGGTGTCAATTGTGCTCCAATTGTGCTCAATTGTGCTGATATTAGTTTCATTTGTGCTCCTCAGTTTTCCGAGATTTTTAAAAAAATCGAAGGGGGGCTAACTTGACACTTGGCCCCCCCGCCAAATCTTGAATTTCTTTCCAAAACTCGGTGCCTTTGCAAAGCACTCCAATTGTGCTCAATTGTGCCGTATAGCGTTTTCCCGTCAACCACTCAGTTTCGAAGTTATACTTAAAAAAAACATCCGAAATTGACAAAAGTCTATTGTCGCCCCACATTTATTAAAATTTACATAGTATAATAAAATGTGTGTCAATTGTGCTCCATTTGTGCTCAATTGTGCCGTTATTAGTTTCATTTGAGCTCTTCTGTTTTCAGAGATTTTTAAAAAAATCGAAGGGGGGGCTAACTTGACGATTGGCCCCCCCGCCAAATCTTGAATTTCTTTCCAAAACTCGATGCCATTGCAAAGCACTCCAATTGTGCTCAATTGTGCCGTATAGCGTTTTCCCGTCAACCACTCAGTTTCGAAGTTATACTTAAAAAAAAATCCGAAATTGACAAAAGTCTACTGTCACCCCATGTTTATTATAATTTACATAGTATGAAATGTGTGTCAATTGTGCTCCATTTGTGCTCAATTGTGCCGTTATTAGTTTCATTTGAGCTCTTCTGTTTTCAGAGATTTTTAAAAAAATCGAAGTGGGCTAACTTTACGATTGGCCCCTCAGCCAAATTTTGAATTTCTTTCCAAAACTCGGTGCCTTTGCAAAGCAGTTGAATTGTGCTGTATAGCGTTTTTCCGTCAACCACTCAGTTTCGAAGTAATACTTAAAAAAAAATGCCCGAAATTGACAAAATTCTACAGTCGCCCCACGTTTATTATAATTTACATAGTATGAAATGTGTGTCAATTTTGCTCCATTTGTGCTCAATTGTGCCGTATAGCATTTTTTCGCCAAACACTCACTTTCGAAATTATACCAAAAAAAATTTCCAAAATTCTTAAAAGTCCACTGTCGTTTGTTATAATTTATATAGTATAAGATATATATCAATTGTCCTCAATTGTGCCGTTATTAGTTTCATTTGTGCCCTTCTGTTTCCAGAGATTATTAAAAAAATCGAAATGGGGCTATCTTGACGATTGCCCCTCCTCCTCCAAAGTTGAAATTCGAAATTTTAGGACTGTTTAGATAAGATTACTGAAGCCCAATGAAATGAAATCCCAAGAGTTTTTTTTAATTAGATCAATAAAGAAATTGATTTTGTGGCAAAGCAACTAAACAATATGATATTGACAATTAGAAATTTTTACTGATAACATCACCTACATATAACAATACGTATAGGGCCTTTGTAATATACCAAAAGGTTAAGAAAATAATAATCTTAATCACTTTCAACTACTATTATTTATTATACTATATACTTTACATATTAATTACTATGTTACTTGAGTTACTATTCTATTCTAAACTAAAACTGAACTTGAACTGCTTTTGATTTAATTTAGAGAATCTTATATATTGTAACCGATAAATAGAATTTGTACTTTCTTAATGATTATTTACAAGTAAATATACTACGGAAAATTATACTGATAAATGGTTACAATAAAGAAAGATAATGAACTCTATGTTAAACAAGATAATGTAGGAAAAAAATTGAATTTGTTAGTTGTTTCTAAAAGTATTTAATACAGTAAATAATAACAATATGTTATAGTTCTACTCGGGAAAAGTTTTTTACATCGAATGAAATTAATTTAGTGTTATCAGGTAACTGAAGATCTTTCATGTTATTAATTAATTGGAAACTATTTTTGATACTATATTTAGGTTTGAATTTCGTATGCAATTATAATATCTATCAAACATTTTGAAACTTTAACTGCTGGTGCTGTAACATATGAAACAACTAGTCTAATCGGATAATTTTCTTTATGCAATTTGATTAAAGAATATGGTTTCGGTGGTTGTGGATTCATTACTTTTAATTTCTGTGTTTCATAATAATTACTGATATTAAACAGGCTAGGTGAATTACTAATCGTCTTAATGATTTGTTTTTGAAAGCCTATTGTCGGGTCTTTTTGGATTACGATATATTTTTCTGGATCTAGAAATTTATTACTTTTTGATATATAATCTACTTTATTTAATGCTATCACTGTTTTCCCCTTATCTGCGCGTGTGAAAATTAAATTATTATCTTTTGCTTTATTCTTAATATTCTTAGCTATTTGACTATCATTGTTAACCGTCGTGGTTCGATTTAAATGTTTAATAATATTGCTTGCTTGATAGTTAGTATACAGGTTGTTACTTTCCTTTAATGCTTACTCAGTTTCTACTGCTAATAGTTCTAAATCTTTCTTTCTAATTTTTGTTTTTATGTTGTAATTAAAACCTTTGCTTTTGCACATCAATTTTTTTTCCATTGAACTCTGTATTGCTGAGATTGCTAAATCTATTTCGTCATGATTTTCTTAAAAATCTCTGAAAACTGAGGAACACAAATGAAACTAATAGCGGCACAATTGAGCACAAATGGAGCATAATTGACACACATTTCATACTATGTAAATTATAATAAACTTGGGGCGACAGTAGACCTTTGTCAATTTCGGACATCTTTTTTTAAGTATAACTCCGACACTGAGTGGTTGACGGAAAAACGCTATACGGCACAATTGAGCACAATTGGAGTGGTTTGCAAAGGCACCGAGTTTCCGAAAGAAATTCAAAATTTGGCTGGGGGGCCAATCGTAAAGTTAGCCCACTTCGATTTTTTTAAAAATCTCTGAAAACAGAACAGCTCAAATGAAACTAATAACGGCACAATTGAGCACAAATGGAGCATAATTGACACACATTTCATACTATGTAAATTATAATAAACGTGGGGCGATAGTAGACTTTTGTCAATTTCGGACATCTTTTTTTAAGTATAACTCCGACACTGAGTGGTTGACGGAAAAACGCTAAACGGCACAATTGAGCACAATTGGAGTGGTTTGCAAAGGCACCAAGTTTTGAAAAGAAATTCAAAATTTGGCTGGGGGGCCAATCGTAAAGTTAGCCCACTTCGATTTTTTTAAAAATCTCTGAAAACAGAAGAGCTCAAATGAAACTAATAACGGCACAATTGAGCACAAATGGAGCACAATTGACACACATTTTAATATACTATGTAATTTATAATAAACGTGGGGCAACAGTAGAGTTTTGTCAATTTCGGATTTTTTTTTAAGTATAACTTCGAAACTGAGTGGTTGATGGAAAAACGCTATACGGCACAATTGAGCACAATTGGAGTGCTTTGCAAAGGCACCGAGTTTTGGAAAGAAATTCAAGATTTGGCGGGGGGGCCAAGTGTCAAGTTAGCCCCCCCTTCGATTTTTTTAAAAATCTCGGAAAACTGAGGAGCACAAATGAAACTAATATCGGCACAATTGAGCACAAATGGAGCACAATTGACACACATTTTATTATACTATGTAATTTATAATAAACGTGGGGCAACAGTAGAGTTTTGTCAATTTCGGATTTTTTTTTAAGTATAACGTCGAAACTGAGTGGTTGATGGAAAAACGCTATACGGCACAATTGAGCACAATTGGAGTGCTTTGCAAAGGCACCGAGTTTTGGAAAGAAATTCAAGATTTGGCGGGGGGGCCAAGTGTCAAGTTAGCCCCCCCTTCGATTTTTTTAAAAATCTCGGAAAACTGAGGAGCACAAATGAAACTAATATGGGCACAATTGAGCACAAATGGAGCACAATTGACACACATTTTATTATACTATGTAATTTATAATAAACGTGGGGCAACAGTAGAGTTTTGTCAATTTCGGATTTTTTTTTAAGTATAACTTCGAAACTGAGTGGTTGATGGAAAAACGCTATACGGCACAATTGAGCACAATTGGAGTGCTTTGCAAAGGCACCGAGTTTTGGAAAGAAATTCAAGATTTGGCGGGGGGGGCCAAGTGTCAAGTTAGCCCCCCCTTCGATTTTTTTAAAAATCTCGGAAAACTGAGGAGCACAAATAAAACTAATATCGGCACAATTGAGCACAAATGGAGCACAATTGACACACATTTTATTATACTATGTAATTTATAATAAACGTGGGGCAACAGTAGAGTTTTGTCAATTTCGGATTTTTTTTTAAGTATAACTTCGAAACTGAGTGGTTGATGGAAAAACGCTATACGGCACAATTGAGCACAATTGGAGTGGTTTGCAATGGCACCGAGTTTTGGAAAGAAATTCAAGATTTGGCGGGGGGGCCAAGTGTCAAGTTAGCCCCCCCTTCGATTTTTTTAAAAATCTCGGAAAACTGAGGAGCACAAATGAAACTAATATCAGCACAATTGAGCACAATTGGAGCACAATTGACACCAATTTTATGGTATATAAATTGTAACTTGGGGGGGCCAACTTGACATAGGTCCCCATACATTTACTTTTATTGGATATTGCGTTCGCGTAAGTATATTCGAACGTAGATTTCACGCGACTAATACGAACAAATTGGGCGATTATGATGGCTATGCACATGAAATAACTTTTCGTCTGTGAACAGGGCATTATTAAAAAATAACATTGTGATATTTATTAATCATTATTTCGCAAAATTCCATATGCCTACAATAATCGGCGGGAAGAAATTCATGAGACTTTGACATTTTGTATGACCGGTACTTATTATTATATTATACTAGGATTTAAGTCAACGAAGGCGCATATTTGCACATCCAATTCCCACGTTCCTTTCAGGAACTTTCTTGTCTTTGTTATTTACTAAGGTAAGAATCGTGTCAAACCGTGTTACGAATTGTATTTGCACTAGAAATTGATCTTTCCGGATAATTCACTGCAAATAAATCCCTAGTTACTTCCGCAGAGTTACCACCCTATAATTGTTTCATCACAAATAGTTTTTCTTCTGGGGCCTGATTCTCGAGTCGAGAGAACAGAGATTTCGAGAGAATAATGGAGGGGATTCTCTTGAAATGTTAAAAATCGTATTCTTGAACTTGAGAGATAGATCCCTTCCCTCAAGAGTTGGGAGAATTTACATCTATCGGTTCAAGTCAAGCGAACATATTAAAAGTTAAGAGAAGCATGCGCATATCGACTTAAGTTTTGTACATATGACCGATCAATGCTTGTTATTAATGGGAGAAATATCATTATTCAGCAGATAATTTTTATGTTTTTTCATGTATATGACTTTCCACATATCTAAGTTTCTATTGTTGCTTTGTTTAACTAAACTAACATTTTCTAAGCTGAAGTTGTGACTTGTATCAATATGATGTAGAGCTAATGCGGATTTTTCTACATTGTGTAATTTGACCTGAGCCATGTGTTCTCTATATCGTATTTGAACGTTTCTTCTGGTTTGTTATCTTGTATACCGACATCGGATAACACTTAAGACACTCTTGAAATATGTATTAAACTTTTGAGTAATATCTTATTTAGAATTGTTAATCCATCATCCTGTCACTGTTAAATTAACCCGTTGTCTTTCTCAGAAATATTTTGTATTTCCCATGGAACTAATTCACAGAATTATATATTGTTAATATTCGTTGTAATTTTGCTTTAATCGTTTTTCAGCTACCTTTAAAATTGTTCTGTATAACATGTATTTTTATTATAAAATGTCTCGTAGATAATAGGTTTAAATACATAATTATATATTAAACTTTTCATTAATATCTTATTTAGAATTGTAATTCGTAATCCTGTCAGCGTTAGTTTTACCCGTTCTTTCTCATTAATATTTTGTATTTCCCATTGAACTAATTCTCAGAATTTTATACTGTTAATATTCGTTGTAATTTTGCATTAATCGTTTTTTCACCCTACCTTTAAAATTTGTCTGTATAACATGTATTTTACTTATTATAAAATGTCTGGTAGGTAATATGTTTAAATAGTTATTAAACTAATTTTGTGAAAAAGGTGTTTTATTTTATTTTATTATTTTTATTACTTTAATATATGTTACATTATTTCTACATGTATGATACGTAGAAAACAATATTCACATTTCGATGTTTAGCCTAACACTTTCCGGAAATCCAACTGATATAACCCATAAAACCTTTCAACATTACACACGCTATTTAAAAGAAATAGTTTTCGTATTACATATTACCTAATATGCACTGTTCTATACAACAATTGTCCTAATCCGCCTTCATTTGCAACCTGGCAACATTGCACTGCTATTTCCTATACGATCAACACACATCCCTACCTAAAAACAGCTATTCTTGAAGTTAGGAGAACCAGGGATGGGAGTGTGATCTATCACTTCTCTCAATAGAACGTTCACTTCTCTCAAGTTCGAGAATCGGGCCCCTGGCGTATAGTAATGCATCTTTAAATGACAACCGTTGCCCTTCTACCCGAAACCTGTTTAACAAATGTGCTAGTCGACCGGATATCGGCCGTTCCTAGCACACAAAATTTAACATTCTTTCAATCACACTATTCACTAATTTACATGCTTTTGAAGTCCTCAGTCTAAAGGGAATACCAACATTACCGCCATAAAAAATACTGCTTGTATCATCTACATGTTGTGCATAATATATATATTTAAGAGAAATTCAAAGCATTTGCATTAATTACAAATAGGAATTGCCCAAGAATTAGTTTAAGGAACACCACAGCTTATTTCAATAGGCTGGGACTAATCCCCCCCCCCCGTAAACACCTGTAGTTATGAAAACCCCTCACTTCCCTTCCTCGCCAGATAAGAATAAATCATTTGTTAGGCTATTAATCTCAATTGCTTAATTCATGTAATTTAGCTATTAACATCAAATAATAATGGCATCGGAAGCTTTAAATAGATGAAAGAATATATCAGGGATTAATTTTCATCTGTCTAGATTATAAAAATGGTGATCAGAGCTGATAGACATTTTTAAGATGAGTTAATATATGACTTATTGAAAAATGTATACGTTGGCATAAAATGGCATTTAGAATATATAAAAGCTAATCTGTGTGCTGATAGGGTTAGTAAAAAGTCCCGGAACGGTCGAATAACTTTGTTATTTGAAAATTATGATTTCTGAAATTTGGTATGGGGGTATAGTTAATATAAATGCATTTTATGCAATACAGTTAGTATTTTTTTCACTTCCGGTTTAATCGGCAATACGTCCAACTTTTTTTTTTTAAATGTAACGCCCAGATTTTTTTAACACTTTTGAATGCAAAATAAAAAACTACGTTCAGGAAGTATTAAGATGTTTATTTTTATTCACAAGAAAGCAGTTAAAAAATTAAAAAATTGTCCTAATACAGAAAGTCAAGATACCTGTCTATTCAGGTTGCGATTACAATAATTGTTCAAAATGCTCTCCATTTACAATTTGACAAAAATGTAAACGGTCAGTAAAATTTCTTATTGAATTTTGTATTTGTTCTGGAGTGATGCGATTGGCTTCTTGAACTATTCTCTCTTCCAATTGTTCAAGATTATGGGGACGATTTTTGTACACTTGACATTTCAAGTGACCCCAAAAGAAAAATCTAATGGCGAGAGATCTGGCGAACGTGCTGGCCATTCGATTGCTCCTCTACGTCCGATCCAACGTCCCGGAAAAATTTCATTCAAATAATCGCGGACATTATGGGCAAAATGGGGAGGGGGGGGGAGCTCCATCTAGTTGAAACCAAAAATGTGCATTAGGGTGATCACCTATGTTTGCATTTGGAAAGAGGGCCGCAAGTGCTGGAACAACCTCATTTCGCAATAAATTTAAGTAGACGTTGCCAGTTAAATTTCCTCTTATAAAAAATGGTCCTATGATGTTGTTTCCAACAAGACCAGCCCAGACATTCACCTTTTGAGGACGCTGTGTATGGACTTCTTCAATCCAATGCGGATTTTCAATTGACCAGTAGCGACAATTATGTCTGTTCACAGTGCCGTTGAGACAAAACGTTGCCTCATCTGAAAAAATGATGTGATCTAAAACATTAGGCTGCTGCTCGATCAATTCCGTCATTGTTCCGCAAAATTGTAGTCTACGATCTGGATCATCTTCAGTTAACTCATGGACGGGATACATTTTATAGGCTTTCATTCTTGCTGATTTAAGAATATTATGAGCAGATTTTTGAGAGATCTCATGAATTTGACCTAATTCTGTTGTGAACACGTGATGATTTTCTTCCACTGTAAGTAACACATTCAAACTAGTTTCTTCATCTGTTGCTGTTAATGGACGTCCCCTTCTAGGTAAATCCTTCACCTGATGAAAGACTTCAAACTTTTGAATTGTCCGGCATACCGTACTTTTACTAATGTGACAATCCGGATAAACAGTATTAAACAAAATATGAACCTCTTCAAAAGAACGTTGACGATCACCGTAACCACGCATCATTAATATCTCAATTCGTTCTGATTCAGTAAGTTTTACTGCCATTTTCAAATGTGTCAATGTCTAAAATAAGTAAATTTATAGCGATGCAAAAGTTAAAACGCTTTTAAAATTGTCAAATGTGACGGCAAAAAGAATGCAAACACTAAACAACAACTTTTTTCAAAGGTACCTTGATTTTTCTGTATTAGGACACTTTTTTAATTTTTTAACTGTTTTCTTGTGAATAAAAATAAACATCTTAATACTTCCTGAACGTAGTTTTTTATTTTGCATTCAAAAGTGTTAAAAAAATCTGGGCGTTCCATTTAAAAAAAAAAGTTGGACGTATTGCCGATTAAACCGGAAGTGAAAAAAATATTAACTGTATTGCATAAAATGCATTTATATTAACTATACCCCCATACCAAATTTCAGAAATCATAATTTTCAAATAACAAAGTTATTCGACCGTTCCGGGACTTTTTACTAACGCTGTATATTTTATTGCATCGTCCGTTAAAACAAAAGTCGCTGATTCGGGTCAGGCTCTATCATCAGAAGTTTGTGCTTATAGTAATTTAGTTTACTCTATCAGTTGTATAGTAGAAAGATATTTTATTAATTAACATACAAACTGTTCACTCCAAGATTAATTTGATAATTTTTCTTTGCTTTAATCACGGGAAGATCAAACAAAAAAAATTAGGCGTTGCCACCACACGACGTATGGGCGCTTCAAATTATAGAATTATAAGAATTTTTTATACAAGAATTATTAAAAATCCCATTCTGAGTACTTCTATACTCTTAATAAATCTTTATAGAATGCATACTTTGCAAGATATTCGAAAAAAAATGCTACTCGCTAAGAGTAAAAGTGTTACTTCCAGCCCGAATTTTGAAATTTCATATATACAAAAAACATTGCAAACCAAGCTTTAAATACTTTTGTACTCTTGATATATATATATATATATATATATATATAAATGAATAAAGGAAATATCACGGATACATAATAAAAATAGGAGAAAGAATATCGGGTTAATCCGCTGTAGTGCAACCGCAGACACGTGTTTCAGACTCGTTGGTCATCGTCAGTACGGTGTAGCCAAGGAATAAGGTGGGATATCCTTGGAGATAGAAACAAAAGGAAGACCATCGGGAAGACAGACCACCAATTGCAGCTTAAATGTCAGAAGATCCTCAGGTCTGAGTGACAACAACTAACACCGCCGCGAGGCAGACATTGTCAACCCGCGTGCCGTCCAACCCAGGAATGATAAATCAATAAAGGAAATATCACGGATACATAATAAAAATAGGAGAAAGAATATCGGGTTAATCCGCTGTAGTGCAACCGCAGACACGTGTTTCAGACTCGTTGGTCATCGTCAGTACGGT
The DNA here is from genome assembly GCA_963170755.1 of Amphimallon solstitiale. NCBI lineage: Eukaryota > Metazoa > Arthropoda > Insecta > Coleoptera > Scarabaeidae > Amphimallon > Amphimallon solstitiale. The sequence continues at coordinate 84,685,166 of OY720675.1, forward strand.
GTAGCCAAGGAATAAGGTGGGATATCCTTGGAGATAGAAACAAAAGGAAGCCCATCGGGAAGACAGACCACCAATTGCAGCTTAAATGTCAGAAGATCCTCAGGTCTGAGTGACAACAACTAACACCGCCGCGCATTTAAGCTGCAATTGGTGGTCTGTCTTCCCGATGGTCTTCCTTTTGTTTCTATCTCCAAGGATATCCCACCTTATTCCTTGGCTACACCGTACTGACGATGACCAACGAGTCTGAAACACGTGTCTGCGGTTGCACTACTGCGGATTAACCCGATATTCTTTCTCCTATTTTTATTATGTATCCGTGATATTTCCTTTATTGATTTTTCATTCCTGGGTTGGACGGCACGCGGGTTGACAATGTCTGCCTCGCGGCGGTGTTAGTTGTTGTCACTCAGACCTGAGGATCTTCTGACATTTAAGCTGCAATTGGTGGCCTGTCTTCCCGATGGTCTTCCTTTTGTTTCTATCTCCAAGGATATCCCACCTTATTCCTTGGCTACACCGTACTGACGATGACCAACGAGTCTGAAACACGTTTCTGCGGTTGCACTACAGCGGATTAACCCGATATTCTTTCTCCTATTTTTATTATGTATCCGTGATATTTCCTTTATTGATTTATCATTCCTGGGTTGGACGGCACGCGGGTTGACAATGTCTGCCTCGCGGCGGTGTTAGTTGTTGTCACTCAGACCTGAGGATCTTCTGACATTTAAGCTGCAATTGGTGGTCTGTCTTCCCGATGGTCTTCCTTTTGTTTCTATCTCCAAGGATATCCCACCTTATTCCTTGGCTACACCGTACTGACGATGACCAACGAGTCTGAAACACGTGTCTGCGGTTGCACTACAGCGGATTAACCCGATATTCTTTCTCCTATTTTTATTATGTATCCGTGATATTTCCTTTATTGATTTATCATTCCTGGGTTGGACGGCACGCGGGTTGACAATGGCTGCCTCGCGGCGGTGTTAGTTGTTGTCACTCAGACCTGAGGATCTTCTGACATTTAAGCTGCAATTGGTGGTCTGTCTTCCCGATGGTCTTCCTTTTGTTTCTATCTCCAAGGATATCCCACCTTATTCCTTGGCTACACCGTACTGACGATGACCAACGAGTCTGAAACACGTGTCTGCGGTTGCACTACAGCGGATTAACCCGATATTCTTTCTCCTATTTTTAAGTATATATATATATATATATTGTGACAATACTCCTAATACATACAGAGTATTATTACATTCAAGTAAATTCAATCTTCGATATTAACATTTACACATTATATTATAAATGCCACACGTTGGGTCAGCCATAAAATGTACTAGAGTGGGGGAAATTTGCTTACTTTACCTATTTTCAAATTTAAATTAATATGTGTATATAAATTTACACTAAGATCCGCAAATATTCCAACGCACTTCTAGACATTCAGATATATCAGAAATTTATGCTCAAAGTTTAATATCTACACTTATTCGTTTACCCTCGTATATTGAATTCTATAGAATCTTTTATGTAACTTAATTATTATGCCCAAACACTAACACAGATATTTGTTTTATATATTATTTTATATTCTCAATAAATAACTCAAACGATTTAATTTAAATAATATAATCTTTCTTTTTGTATTCATATCCTGCCATCTATCTCTAATTTTTAGAACACTATACCCTTACTCATTCAAATATTACTATGTACTATGTTGGTATAATAGTTCTCTTCAAGCTATGGCAAATTATATCTTTCAAAATAGTATATATTCCTTTTTATGATTTTTAATGTTAATATTCTTGCCTATTATAATAATACAGCTAACATATCAATCAACTTATATAACTTTTGTCCAAGAATTCATCACGTAAGTATCAAATAAATTATCAATACCCAAAGTATGTATTTGACAGTTTTATATTTTTTCTAGGTTAAATGTATCAATTCATATTTTTCCTATAATGATTCTACCACTTGTTGGACTCTAAACCTTCGAATTAAACAGAAAATTCAAATTATAATACATTTATTTACAATTTACACAGATGAAAAGGCATATGGAATGAAACCACTCAATATATGGTAATACAGCGAATATTAAAATCGTAAACTTGTTTAAGTTCGAAATATTCTGTAAAATATTATATTCATATATAAGTCTGCTTTTTTTTCAAGGTAAGACTTTAATTGTAATTTATTTTAAACGAAATAGTATACCTATAAGTACATATACCCCACACTATTTGATTTACGTAATTTTTCGTATGCATATAGCATGAAATATTTATTTTATGCCACCTTAATATTTTGAAAATAGTGAATTTAAATTATTAGATTACATAATAAATTCATCACATTGAATCATATACTCAAAATTACATGGATCTTTGATTGTTTCTGTACAAATACACTTTAAATAGAAATCAAATAAAAAATATACGACCTCCTTATAAATTATTTCTTTATGTCCAATACTTCTTCCTTGGATTTATATAATTCTGTTTTCAGCACTGTATTGAAGTTAATGTAAACTACTTGCAAAGATTCTCACGACAGAAGTATCTTCGTCCTCTTGCAGTTTCTGGATGATCCAATACTCATCCCCTTCGGTTGTAGTTATGGTAAGTATATTATTCGTTCCTCTTGTTTGTATGGTGTAATTAATTCCTTTCCTGTTCTTGTATGTTACTAGTGTAGACTTTTCGTGTTCAGCACCCCTGGATGTATTCCTACTGTGTCTCTTCGCACTTGACGATAACAACTGGACTCCTTTTATTTACTGGTTGGAATAAATTGACATCAATGGTAGGTTAATATACGCCTTCTTCTTCTAATCCCAGATGTAAATTGACGTATCACCTCTCGGACTGGAATCTATTATTTTTTTATAACTTCTCACCGGATTTATTTGGTAAGTATACAATTATTCTTCTATTATTTATTATTCTTCTTTACAATCCTCCCGATTTCTTCACTTCTAATGGTACCAAATGATTGTACGTAAATTATGTATGAGATCTCCAATAGACCCTAAAATTAAACACTCACTCCACTTTTATCGATCGCAAATAACTAATTGCACGCTATAAATTGCTTAATTGATTGTGAAAACTACTTTTTCAGCTTTTAAGAAAGATTTTTCCGCGAACGAAAAAACGATTAATCTTTTTCCTCCGAAAAAATTATAATAATCCTTTTTTGTTTTGTTTGATTCCCTTGGAGATGTATCCTAGTATTTCCTTCAGCCAATTGCCTTATTCCAAATTTAAAACCTATTCAATTAAAGATCTCTTTTCCTCTTAACAACATTAAATACTCATTCAAATTTATGCAATCTATTATTTAAAATTCTTTACCGATTTATATTACTATTTCCACATATTTTAAATACCTCAATACCTATTTCTACTATTTCATTTTATAACTGTCAAAACTGACGGATCCCAAATTTGAATTATACCGCGTAAACTTCTTTACCTTTTTAACTTATACGTGTTACAATATTTACCATTTCTTAACCTTTTCATATACATTACATTAAACAAGTTTTTACAAATTCATATTAACATTTCAACATTTCAAATTATTTTCTTTAAATTTTCTACTTTCAGAATATGGTGGAAAATAAATCTACAATGGACCTGATCAACGTCCTCCCACACAAGATATAATTATTTTAGTATACTATTTCTCTATCAAAACCCAATAAATAATATAGTTAGAAATAAATACAATAACTCCTCTATTTTATTAAGTGGAATATTCTAATTTACAGTCTTATTAAATGTGTACCTAAGGTAACTATATAAATTAAAATTATTAGCATTTATATATTAATTGAGTAGTTATCACACTTAAGATAACTATCTCAATATATATATATATGTATATATATATATATATATATATATATATATATATATACATATAGAATGCATAATTTGCGACATATTTGCCAGAAATCGCTATTTGATAAAAGTGAAAGTGTTACTTCCGGTCCAAATTTTAAAATTTTTTTATACAAAATGTATTAAAATTACGTTTTAAATACGTTTATACTCGTAATGTATATGTCTAAAAAGCATGATTTGCAAAATATTCGCAAAAAGCTGCTTTTTGATAAGAGTAAAAGACCTACTTCCGGTAGGAATTTTGAAAAAGTTTTTAATACAATTATTCTCAAATTTAATTTTGAGTATATTTGAATTCTTTATAAATTTGTTTAAACTTAGTAATTGACAAAATATTGGTAAAATTCAAGTTTTTCACCGAAGTAAACTACTACTTCCGGTCTACCGATTTTACTGAAAAACTAATCAGATCTCAAGAGGGAGATTATACACGTAAATATAAAATTTGGAACTGATGTCTACAGCGGTTTGACGGCTATCCTGGTCACAAACACTCATACACGCGCGCGCACACACACACACTGACACACACACAGACATTTTTTAAAAACCACTTTTTCGGTATCAGGGGACTTCAAAACGTTTACATCTGCAAAAATCTCGAGGTCGAAAATGTTCATCATCACAATACTTCCTTATACTACGTATAAGAAAGTAAAAGAATGGAAGTCTTTAAATGTGCAAACTACACACTAAAACAACGATGGATTGTGTGGATACCATAAATAGCTTAATACCATTAAAAGTAGCTATTTGAAGTAAAAATTTGCTCATAATTAAAATCTGCATGATTTGTCTTTAAAATCAATTATTTTACTTACTGTCTTTACAGAAACATTCCATTATTTTTGTAGCTTCCTCAATAGTTATTCAACATGTTGTAGCTATCGGAGACTAATATCTGCCATAATGCAATTAGCGAAAAAATCGTAAACATTAAAACACCACGAGAATTAGCATTGGAACAATGGGCATCAGAAAATCCGACATTCGTAGAATAATTGGCATTATTCCCTTATTGCACGATTAAATTTTCAAAAATTTTAAAATTAATATTGGTTTGTAAAAAAAATGTTTTGAATCAGAATGCTGATCTCAAGTAACTTTCCAAATTATGCCAAAATATTCGCCATATATTGTGTTAGTGCAGTAATAAATGAAACGTTGCATGAATAGTTGTATCATGTCGAATGCCAAAAACCGTTATCAGAGATGTTTCGGAAAAAAATGAATAAGTATAGCTATTTGATAAGCAGAGGCATAATCAGATTTTAAATGATTCCTGTCTTCTATTCACCTTCAGTGAACATTTCTGATATAATTTTGAAGAATACTTGGGACCAGCATTGTATAGAAGAAGAAAACTTTGCATTATACTAACTCAGAAGTTCTTCGCTTCTAAAACAGAGTTTATTACATGAAATTAAACTGCAAATGCCTGTTACCTGTAGGATATTTTTATCTGTCAGGTAGTGTTCCATGATATAGCCCTGATTGCTGTTTATGTCCTATATCTATTGCAAATTTGCCTAAATTTATCCCAAAAACTTTTAATGAATTGCAAGTCTGGAAAAAGAACATATAAGGACGAGGAAAAGGTTTCCATAATTAAGATTAAGAATATAGTATTACTAGTAGCGTATTTTGCAGATATTTTTAAAGAAAATATACTTAAATCAAGGTTATAAATAGTGTTATTGTTTTCTATTTTTTAAATCTATCTAAGAAAAACTTTTGATAAATTCCTGATTGCTGAAAAAAAAATACTTCCATAACCGGTAAAGAACATAATTTTAAAAGCGTCACATTTGGCTAATGCATGTGATCCAATAATTCTAGCATATTTTATCGCAATGTAGTAAGACTGATGTTTCGTTTACAAAAGTGTAATTTATAAAATTTGTATAAAAGGCATTCTTATGTACGTAGCGCATGTAGTCATATTCATGTTAACCGTATTGATTTGTTTCTTACGTATTTCCGCGTATAATCGCTATGAAATTATATAACCTTACTAAAAAATACAGGATATACAGCTGACTCATTACATAATAGCAAAACCCGTATTGCTGCAGTTCATTGTTCTTTTGAGACATTCTCCGCATATTCATTGTGGTTCATTTTACGTTTGCATTCATACACGCTTATTCAAATTTAACCACATGTGCTGTCGCATACAATTTTTAATCGAACACTTGTGAAGAAAACACAAAACGACAACAGACTAGAGAAAATAAAAGAGGAGAAAAGATAGCGAGCACGGATTGCAGTTTTGTTACATTAAAACAAGACAATGTCTAAGTTGTGATATTGCATTGTATATATACATGCAATTGTTTATTTAAAATGAAATTCAATGTATCCGTGCGTAGAGAAATGTCAATAAAATGTTGCATAATTGTGTGTGATGATCATTTATGTCCATATGCATGAAACAAAGGTTGAATTGAGCGCATATACGCATGCTTTACACATCTCTTCGAAATATGTTTTGTTTAACTTTGCGTGAAGTGTAAATTTTTTTAATGAAGTGAGTCTATGTTTTGTTAGTGAAACATCTTATATCATTGATAGGTATCATGTACGAAAGACTAGTCTGGGCTGCTATTATGGAGTAAGAGACCAAGGTACTTGGACGAAATAAAGGAAATAATTTCTTAGATCAGGGACTACTAGCACAACACAATGGTTGACGACAACAATGATCCGTAATATCCTATTTTATTTCTGATTTAATTAAATTAAAGATTTATTTGTAGATGATACACCATTATTAGATATTGATGTATGTAATATAAATTTAAGAACACCTTTTTTCAATTAAAATCTTTGCACGACACTCTACCCTAAGTAAAAGTATGACTAATCATAAGAGTGAGATAAAAATACATAAAACTTGTATATCTTCATTATTTAATTTTCTTTTTCCTTTATTAATATTAAATTAATAATAATTAATGTGATGGATGAGCCTGTAAATCACTGTACATTTTCTCAATTCGTAGAATTAAACTGGACACAGTCACTCTCATTTCATTTTTCACGTTATTTTTTTTTATACTTGCTTTTTATTATTGCTAATCGTCAAAAACCCAGCTTCGCACACATACGACGTCGAAATTTTGCTTTCAGATTGTTGTCGCAAGATAACTCGCAGAATTAAATTCATTTGGAAATAGTGTGTTTATTATTTCGAATTTAACTTTTAATATTTATTATATTATTGTTGATTTCGGCACAAATTTTCGAAAGTTATAAATACAAAAGTAAATAAGTCAATCGACACTAAAAGGAAATAATGTAGAAGTAATACTGTTATGACATGTTACTTACATATTATTTTATTTATTATTCCGTCAGATGATAAGAACAGTCAACAATTTCTAACATACTTTAGTAATTTCGAGGCTATTCAAGTTTTCCATGTTTTTACGATGGAAACGTTGTTTTGAAAGCTGTTCTAGTATCTAATCGTTAAAAATACAAATATCCATTATGTTTAATTTCGAAACCTTAGTATCTTTGTTTTTTGGGGAATGAAGATATTATTATTACACGTTGACGTAGTAGTAGAAAAATCCCTGAAGACGTCTTTAGGATAGTGCACGAAACGTTGACAGTGGAAGCAGAGACAGCAATGCGGTTTCAACCCCAGAAACATATTATTGTAACGAAACAAGCCCGCAAAAGAATCAGACATCCGGGCGACGACAAAAACGTACCGGTAAACAAGTCGTAAATCAACTGTCGGTAAACTAGTCGTAAATCATGCACTCAGCGACAGAAAGTCTGAAATATGGTAGAAGAGAGCCAGAATTTGCTGGTATTTCTCTAGACCCTTTGTCTGCCGATATAAATGCCGCCGCGAGGATAAGAAATTCATTCCTTCAATGGATTTCATTGAATAGTAGTTGTGCAGTTCAAATAAACATAAATAAGTGAGCGGTTCAGCTTTATTACATAAATATTACAGATATAAATAATAGTGATAGATATAAATACGTGTGTTAATTTATTCGTAGTAGTTTTAAGTGCGTTACATTTATTTTATATTTTTATATTGTCATTAGTTTTAAGTGTGTAAATATACAGACAGTTTTAAAACATTTGCACGAGTTGTTTATTGCAAACCCGAAAACGCAACGTCATTATTGTTTTATTAGTAGTATTATTATTATTATTAGCACATTTTATGTATTGCACGTTCTTTAAATGCTAATTGTTAATCGTCTTATTTCATTAGTAATCTTCTTATAATATAGCAATAAATTATTTAATAAAGAATATTTTAAATCCGGACTTACTCAAGAATTTAGGTTTGTATATATATTCGTAATGATGCGAATACAATCTTCAACATTTCAAATAATTTCTGATTAACGATCAGTAAAATACTTAATTATAATAACGTTTAGAACCACGCTTGCTCATTAATTAAAACTTTATTTTTAATTAAATTATGCTAAAAACTATCATTGGAATAAGAATTCTTCTATTCGAACAATCGCGGCAAAATAAACATAACCAAAATTATGTTTGCGTTAATATTAGAAAAATGTGAGTGCCTCTTTAGAAGTTGTAACATCATCAGGAAAGGTTTCTGTTTATTTTACTAGGAATGATGCAGTACACTGTGCTACCAGGGAAATATTACATATATAACAGACCATATTTTCAATATTCTGCTACTAAGAATGACTCATAAAGGTTTACAGATTCTATTACACATTTGAAGAAGCTTTCTAAGTGTATTTGGGAATTTTACAATAATATAGTAACATAATTGTGAGACACGTCATTATGTACATGCTTTCTATAAAGTTTAAGCAATCACATAACTTATATAACAAGTTTTAAAGTTTTTTTTTGTATTATTTAGTTGTTCCGTGTATTCAACAACCAACATATCTTTATGTTTATTTTTAAAAAATTTAAAATCCTCTCAATATATTGGGAGAACAGTGTTTGAGGTGCTCTTACATCCTGTCCCATAAATCTTAAAAATATGCTCTCTTGCCATCTACGTACTAAAGGGTAGATGTTTATTTTTAATTTTTTGCATATTTTACTAACAATTATATTATTCTCCAATAGGCTTCATTACTCTTCATTTCTGATGACACTCTTTACTATTGTATACATTTATGTTAGTATATCAAAATATGATTACTTACCCTCATTTACCTTTATGTCAATTTCTCATTTGAAAGAAATTCCACTTACAAATTAATTATAACTTATAATTTATAATCAAAAATTATATGAAATCAAACTAATATTAAGTTTTTCCTATGAAGTAAAGTGAACACTTCTAAAACTTTCTAAAACTTTACCATTGAGTTATAGTTTACAATGATTAAAATAACCAGCTGAATAATGTTAACTTAAATACTAGAAGATGATTTTAATAAGTGCTATTTTATGAAGATAGGTATGTAGAAAATATAGAGCCCACGAAGACACATGGTCAATGTGTGGAAATTGCTTTAGTGTACTAGTAAGGTACGCTATAAAATATACTCTTGCAAGAAACATACTTGCAAGACTATTTTCCTAACATTTTTTGTGTAACAAATTTTAGAACGTTGCCTGAAAATTCAATTTTTCTTGACTTAATCATTTATTGCTTAATTCTACATTTTATATTTAACACTGTGGATAGGTCTGAATTAAACTTCCTTGTTCCCTCAGTGTGTATATAGTTATTTGCTTTTTTTTACTTTTAATAATTTTAGTATTACTTACTTTTTCTAATGTATTATCTTCAAGAACAATCACAATGGCTTCACTATCGAAATGGTGGTAAAAAGTGTATTATTTCCACTAATTTAGAACAACACTCCTGAATGCTTATCATGCTTCCCGCTGCTGCCCAAAAACATTTTGAAAATGGTAACATATTATGAGTTTTCGTATATGTAGGAGCAACAAAAAAAAATCCCTGTTTTATGTGTTCTGGTGATAGTAATATATCTGCTGCTCATCAAGAGACTAGATTATTAATACCAGTAATCAAATGGAATATAAAATACTTGAATGTGTAACGTACATTAACGGATAATACTGTCACAAGTATACATATACATATACATTTATACGTAAACGTATATGCACATATGTACGCGTTGGGATACACAGCATACACTTAGGTGTCATTACCAACAGCGAACGCACAGACACGTGTTTCGGCATTTAAGTCCTCTTCAGTGTACGTGGTGCTGTTGGCAATGATCCAGAACTAAAATCGTATCTAATGTCGGTTGGACCGCAAGATGCCCGTGAGAATATCCCAGCGAAATCTGCCATCCAAGCGCGACACCAAATACGACAGTTTCATCTTGCACACTGTGCTAAAGACAAAACCTGTATGCCAAATGTGTTAGTCCGCATATTAAGGCCAATAGGTGGCACCACCATATCACAAATGGAATGTCTGTGCGTTCGCTGTTGGTAATGATACCTAAGTGTATGCTGTGTATCCCAACTCGTACATATGTGCAATATACGTTTATGTATAAATGTATTATACTTCTGATACCAGTAATCAAGTCTGGCACGTGGACATATCTTTAATCGACTGTCATAGAATGCCTATCCAATTCACAAAGAAAATATGAATATTCAGGTGTAATTATTCTTATTCCAGTATTAGGAAATAAATACTTCAATTCTGTAAAGGAAATCTCAGGCAGTATTTTGCGGAATATCGCAACTACAATGCAACACCAAATTCATTTCCTTTTTAAATTTAGTTCTGTCACTGGAGTCATAAAGCATGTGATCTCCAAGTACGCCAGATCATTGGTGTAGCGAATAGCTTCGATGTTCCCTTCCCTCTAATATTCTCACGAAACCGAACAGTAAAGCACTTGCGTTTCGGAGCGGCGCGGGCGCCCTTGGCTTATCTTGTTCAGCAGTTTAGTATCCAAAATAACGTGTACAGGCTTCCTCGTTTAACAATAACGAAACACAAAATTCACATAAATACATGTAACAAGAACAATCATTGTAATTATCGCATTTACGAGACATGCTGTATTGAAAAAACGTGTGTTCATCAGTTTACTACGCACTATACTGACCGATGCTATATCTAAACGAAGATTTTAATATTGCATCAAATTTTCTGATGTAATCTTTCTTGTTGGCATCTCATCATATTGCATCAGCCAATTCTAGATCACTTTTCTGCATGCAGGAAGCACTTACAACGGCTATAAAATGTTATATTATATTATGTTAATATGTAAAATCAAATATGAATGTTTCCGTAATGCAGCGTTACTTTACTTTTTCGAGATATATACTCATTACTGAAAAGTGTATACTGATTTAATTGTGTCAAAATTTCTGACAGCGGAACACTTATGAAGCATCAATAATAAAAAGGGGCTCGAAATGTAATACCTGCAGCACTTCAAACGTATGAGATTAAAAACGATGTATGACAGGTAAGATGATATATCAGCCCGAGTGGGAATTCGGTAAATCTAGAAAACTCGGATTAACTTTAAAACAAGCTATCGTGCAGCAAAGAATATGTAAAGCTCCACAGAGATATTTGTATATAATATGTATATGGCCACTCATATGCATAACACCTTAGTTACAGGAAGAAAGGAGCACTATATCGATGTTACCATTTCAACAAATAAATTGACATAATAAACTTCATGATGCCAGAAATGAATACTAGTATATTTATATAGAAATGAAATGGGACGATGAAAGCAAATAGCAGGTAAATGAAAAGGAAATGGTAGAGTGGGAGGTTTTTAAAAATATGGGGAAAGCTTCAGAAGCGGCAACTACGAATTTTGTACGAAACTAATATTGCAAACATATCAAAATAGTGTAAAACAGCGTGACACATAATACTAGTAAAGACATATACTGGGTCAACAAAAAAGTGATGAGTAAACTTGTAAAAATAACAAAAAAGAAAGATGGAACGATGCATGCATAATGGTGTAGAAAAGGCTAACATTTTAACACTGTACGAAGTTAGCATGAGCCAAAAAAGATAGTCTTTTTCCATACGTGATCGATCACTGGAATGTATAACTTCTCGTGGACAATATTGAACTTATCGCCGAAACTGAAGCTTGCAGCCGCCAGCATTAGATTCGGAGTGATCCCTTGTCTATACTCCATTCAGTCTAAGAATAAAGCATTGGGAAAGATAGGGCTTAAAATAAACGTTTGTGATTGGTTGAAATCGAGTGTGCATTTACACCGGCAAAATAATCGCATTTAGCTCGTTCTGTCAAAAATTTGTTTACTGACAGTTTTGTTCAAAGATTTTGTCGATTTCCGTATTTTACATAGTTATTTGTTGTTAATATTCTTAAAAAATAGTTCTTCTTAGAACTCGCAAGTGAAATATTCATTTGTTAAGGTATTTTATCAATTTCGTTAACTTTCTTTTCGTAATCGCTAATATTCTATAGTATGGCGGAAGCACTTTTACCAGGTCCTTCAAAAAATCGTAAAGGGAAACACATAAGATCTGGACAAAGGCAAATGGCTTATAATGTGTACATTAAGGATAAAAACAATATGTCTAAAACAGCTGCAGTCAATCAAACAGCAGAGGAAGTGGGTATTAATAGGAATACAATGTACTGCATTATTAAAGAAATGGAATTATATGTAGTTCCAATTTCTCCTCCAAGAAAAAGAAATTATCGTCATACTTACAATAAATTGGATGAAGCACAAAAAAGTACAATTAGACGACATGTGCATTCCTTTTTCTTGAGGAATGAGTTACCAACTTGTATAAAAATGTACGTAAATGTCAAAATATAATGATATCAGATATGTATATCCCTGCTATCCATCTGACAGTAAACATATGTTTTACTTGTTTTCAAAATACAAAGTTCATCGTGTGTAAACTGTGCTCATATTGTAGCGCCATCTACTTTATTCTTAGACTGAATGGAGTATAGATAAAATCCCGCTAGAAGCTATAAAAGTGGTTTCAGACACCCCACTTATACTATTAAGAAATATTATTAACAGCCTAGTAGGCCTGCATAATACCCATAAAATGTGATAAGGAAATATAAGAACAATTAAAAAAAAGGTTCTGGAAAAAGTTCCGCCAAGAGTTGGGAAATAATACCTATATAGAATGACGCGTGAGTAATTTTTGTTTGTCATAGGTTTTAGAACATATTTATCTTACAGCTATGTATATTCTTTATTTTTATTTCAAAATATTCTGTACCCCTGATGAAGATAATTCCAAAATTCATCTCTTCCTCTAAATATACCTACTACCGGTTGTGTCAACTACCATTAGCCATAGGGAATCAGTTTATACGTATGTATGTATGTACGATGTATACGTATGTATGTAATACGTCGCAGCGCAGTGTCTATACATCGTAAGAATACACAGATCCCCTATGGCTAATGTTACTTGACACATGCGGTATAGAAACCATATACAAATTGTATTGCATACTTGGTTATTTATTTACTGGGCAAATAACACCTTTTAACAAATATTCATTCAAGTTATGCATTCTATACAGATTTATTATAAGTGCAAGAATATTTAGAGCTGGTTTTTTAACAATTTTTGTATAAAAAAAATTCGAACCGGAAGTAACTTTACTACTCCTATCTACTAGCAGCTTTCTTCAAACGTCTCATAAATTGTACATACAGATTTATTAGAAGTGCAAAGGTATTTAGAGTGGAATTTGGAACAATTTTTGTATAAAAATATTACAAAATTAGGACTACGATAGCGGCGAACAGCTAAAATTGTTAATATCAAACTACATTACTAATTTTTTTTTGTCATCTGACTTGATTTTATATAGAATCGATTGACCTGAAGTAGTAGTTTACTTCATCAGTAAAGGAATCAAATTTATTTCAACTACTAAGTTTGCAATAGTATTTAAAGTTTTCAATATTTTTATGTAAAGAAAAATTCAAAATTCGCAGTGGAAGTAGCATTTTTATACTTACCTAATAGCAGTTCTTGTTTTCTGTAAATTTCGTAAATTATGATTCTATAGAAATTTATTGCAAGTGCAAGAGCTTGATTGGGGACAATTTTTGTACACAAATAAAATTTGAAGATTTTTGTCTTCCCTAGGACTGGTAGAGATACCGTATAGTGGGGATAGACGACGCAAAAGCTTCGAAAAACGACGTGTAAAATGTGTGTGACAAGGTTTACTGTTTAATGTTTTTTTACTTTAAAAATAAGTACATACATTTTATTTTTTCTTTATATCGTACATCAAATGTGCAGCTGGCGCGGGGAGGTCGTTTTTTTCTTTCTTTGTATCAGCCTTAGTTAGTTGACATTCATCAAATTCATGCATTTTTGGGGTTATTTCTGAGACACATGACTTTTTTAAGAAAATAAATTAGTACAAAAACGGACCTTGCCATTGTAAATTGATGCCTTTTGCATCACTAACCCAAATTTGAGATTCTAAAATTACAAAGTGAGTTTAAAAAACGCGAAACGGCGATGCCTTAATTTTCGACAGGTAAACGCCCCTCTTAAGGCAATATCCTGGATGTGTGGATCGTAAGTACAAGCCATATGCATATCACGAGCAGATGAGAAGTGTTATTTTTAGTGGTCAACTACTACTACCAAAAACTCAAGGAATATCCAACAAAAAATGCAGGAAATTTCATATGTTGTGAAAGAAGGACGAATAAACAACAGGTAAAGAATATTGATTTAACAAAGTAAATTTTAAATGCTTCAAGAAAGGGACGGAGTTCCATGAGGTGTGCTATATATTTACAAATGCTTGACTATTGTTAATCCAGCTATTTATAATAAGTTCTGTATGTGTTCTAGATTATCAAATATGTAGCTATGTCAATTATCTAAACTAAACGGCTTTAAGCCCGTTTTACATTATTATAATTTTCGTACTAAATTTGATAATAAGTTTAGTATTGAATAATTATGATAGTGTAATGCAAAATTGTTATGAAAATTAGTATGAAAATAGAACTTGTCCTATTTTTCATGCCAATTTGTAATGCACGCATGCGTATAGCTACACATATCAGCTGAGCTGACAGAAATAATTTAACTTATCTTGCTGTAGTTGTTTTTTGCAGTATTTGGAATGGTAAGTTAGTATCAAACTTAATATAATTATTGTTTGCTATATAAATAGACGGGCAATTAATATGTGGTAATTGCCGGCTGTAATCTCATTCGGAGTGCTAAATAATTAGTAATTGTAATTAAATTGCTTGCTTATATTATATACTTTCTTAACATTTATTGAGCTTATTAAAATAAAAATTTAGAATTCGCCGTGGTCTTACGAACAAATTGAAGTGCTGATAACGGAATATGAAAAGCATAACTGTTTATGGGAAGTGAAGAATCCGTACTACCACAACCGTGGTAAAAGGAGTGAAGCTATCCAAAAAATTCTTGAAGTTGTAAACAAAGTAAAACCAAATACAACTGAAGAAGCTTTGACAAAGAAATGGGTTGGTATTAGAAATACTTATGCTACAGAAAGGAAAAAGGTTTTGGAAAGCAACAAGAAGAGTGGCTCTGGAACAGAAGAAGTAAAATAGTTGTTATTAAATAAATAAAGTGGATAGTATTGTTAGTTTTTTAGAAATATGAGCCATCCTTGAAATACTATAAGTTATTGGATTTTTTAAGTGATCAAATAACTTCAACCGAATTAAATGTTAGTACAAAAATTCCATTTCGAAAAAAACAAAAAACGGATGCAAGTGCTGAAGCAGTGTCGTGTTTAAGAGATATTGCTAAAGCAACAGCAACTTTAACAAATGCTAAAAGCACTGAAAATGAAACATTTGGTGATTATGTTGTTCAAGCAATTGATTCTTTAAAAAGTAAGAAAAAACAATTAATTTTAAAACGTGAAATTATGAATTTAATATATAATGCTCAATATGAAGAGTTAGAATAAATAAATGTACTTTTTAATATAATGTTTTTTTTTATTGTGAATACAAAGATTAAAAATTATATAAACACTTTTCTTGCCATCCGACTGCCCCATTTGTATCGAAATAATTACAAAATGCGTCTCGAATATTTTGTGATTCAGTTGATGATCTGTTAGGACCTTGACTGTTATTTACACTGTTGAGACTATCATTGTTCCTAGACTGCAATAACTCTAGTTCATCAGTGACATATGTTGTACCTTTGTTTAATAAGAAATTATGCAGTGCGCAAGTAGCTAACGTTATTATTTCTACTTTATCTGCAGATAAGTTGATTGTAGTCAATAAAATTCTAAAACGATTGGACAGGATACCAAAAGCATTTTCTATAGTTCTCCTTGCTCTAGCAAGGCGGTAATTAAAAATCCTTCTTGTTCTATGTAATCCCCGGCTTGAATATGGTTTCATTATTCGGTTTGTTAGAGGGAATGCATCGTCTGCTACAAAAACATATGGCAGAGGTGATGATTGTCCAGGCAACATTCTATGAGGAGGTAACTGCATTTTATCATTAACAATTAATTCTCTTAGTTTTGAATTGCGAAAAACGCCACCATCACTGATTCTACCATTCACTCCTACATCAATATAGGTAAACTTGTAATCAGCAGTACAGGCAGCCAGTAAAACAATGCTATGATGGCCTTTATAATTATAGTAATAAGAACCTTCAGTTCGTGGTGCTCTGAAGTTAACATGTTTGCCATCGATGGCTCCTACACATAATGAAAAATTCCAAAATGTTTCATAAGTTTCAGCTATGGTGATCCATTCTGCCACAGTACTTGGTATCTACAATTACTACTTGATATATTTTAACCCAAACATGTGCTGTAATACAAACTTTCAAATAATCAGCTTTTAATGCATCAAATATTGCTTTACAAACTGTAGGTATAAATAAGCTAATTGTACTTTCGTGGATTCGACATGAGTACATGAGCGACCTATAAGTCTCCCCGGTAGCTAGAAATCGTAAGGTTACTGCAAGCCTAAAACATTATACAAGATATTGTGAACAATTTTAACCTTATACGATACCTACTTAGCTCTAGCAGATATACATTCTCTTAGGTGTGTATCCTGTTTTGATATATTTTCATATATTTTTGCAAGTAATTCATCAAAAACATGATCGGGCATTCTCAAAAAATTACGAAAAGAATTTGGATCCTCATTTTTTAATTCATTTTCAACCATTGTTAATAAGCCTTTTCCTTGATTCCTTCGAAGCAACCACTTCTCACTCCAAATTTTTCTGTTTCTCTTCTTCTTTTCTTTATTTATTATAAATATGTCTGCATATACTGCAGTTGCAAGTAATAATGCTCCCGAAGCTGCCCTTGCTCTCCGTTTTACTTTTCCCATATCACTGATCACTGATTTTTAACTATACGTAAATGCTTGATTGTATTACGAAACATGTAGAGATATGACAGGATTAAAAATAGTTATGTGAAGTGATGCAAATACATCTATGAAGGAAGTGCGCATGTTTGCATGCCAAAACCGTTAGTATAGTATAAAGTGGTAAATAAATATCCTATAAGAATCTTTAATAAATACTTGGATAAAGATTTGATATCATTTTTGTATCTAATTTTAGTGCTAAAATTGTAATAATGTAAAACGGGCTTAAGTTCTTTCAAAAATAGCATAAATTAAGTAATGATTCTTTTCATACGCGTTATAATTATGATGTATTTAATGAATATAATTTTTATATATCTGAGTAAAAAATTGGAGAATAAGGTGTTTATGTCAAGTTCATGAAGTTAATGTATTCACCAATGTCAACATAACATAAAAACAAATTACCATAATTTACGCAACGCATCCATATATCCACAAAACATTTATTTCTTTAACAATTTATACATATTTTTATGTTTCAATGGCAAATTTATACGCAAGTTATGTCGTTTTTATAAGTTAAATGTCAAGTTTCAGATTAGTTGCGTAATTGCCTCAACCCATGCGTATAATCTTACAAGGATTCCGACAGGTGAGACATTGCGGTGATAATAACATCACTTAATTGGTTTTATATGGTAATTCGCGGTCGTTAAAAAAGTGAAACTTGACGATTTTTTATGCAGATTATGATTTTACAAGTTGATCTAACTGATCTACATTTTATATTCTTCCGATGTAAGAGCATGTATATGTCGACGTATTTGGTTAGATATATAATAATGCCAAATATAATAGACATGTACTTAAAATAAAATATAGATAATTTGCATTATAACAAAAGCGCAGCTGCACTTGTTGAGACTCATTGTGTTTGAGTTTTACCCCAACCATATCATACATATTGTCCTGAAATCTAAATGTGTTCTTTTGGAAATATCAAATCATTTATAAAATTTTACAAACCCGCTGTTTGTGATATATTGACGATAGAAGAAAGGTAAAATTGATTATCATCTGCATCTATATGATATTTAGAAGAGAAGGAAGAAACTCAAATCAAAATTACAGTGTGCACAGTGTTCAAATTTGAGTATTCAACATTGCTAAGTGCTTTATTATTGCGCATATGAAGTTCTTTAAATTAGCATTTTTTTCTTTTGATTAACATATGGTGAACACTAGAAAACAACTAAGTGTATTATTTATATATTTTTAAATAGAACAGGATGTTTTATTAATTGTTGATATTTAAATTTATTATATTAAGTAAATATATCATAGTTATACCATAGTTCCAACGTAGTTACTTATTGAAACTTTACATATTGGATTTAATTCAATTAGAATTCTAAGGACAATACATCTCCAAAATGGTGTAGTGCAAGTACAAAATAGGATGCAAAAAGATCTATCTGCGTAGGAAATGAAAAACATTGTATTACATATTAAGATGTGTCTGCTCTTGCAAAGAAATATCTGAGTAGGTATGTTTTTAATATATTTCGTTTTAATTATTTTTTATGAGATTTCTGAATCAGATTTCCTTTTTTATTTATACGCATATAACTAAACTTTACGTTTTGAATGTATTTCCGATGAATTTCTAAATGTGGAACTGGCCAAAATTTTCCTTCTGGATAAACTTCCACACTTGCTCCGCTCAGAATATTTTCTATTTTCGGCAGGAATAGTGCTACTCAAAGCTATACGTTTGTATATTTTTATATATCGGCTATTTATACATTTTTGATCATATTTTATTCAATATAAGTCATAATTTACAGTGAAAATTTTTCAAGAGCATCTTCTACAGCGATCATGTTACCTTTTTTTTTTTTTGTCTTTCTGCACCAGGGAAAAAGTTCTTGCAGTTTTATGTTTATTTGTCATCCCATTTTTCTAATATACAGTATGATTATTTCTTTCTTACCTCTGTTTTATCACTTACACATCTTACCGTGCATGTCTTCTTGTGTTTGTCTATTTTTTACGATAACCCGAGTACTATCAAGAACTGGATTCGTGTTCATTCCTTCTTCCTACTACTATGCATATTATAACTACTCAATCACCATTGTCCTATTACTATAAAAAGAAAGAGATTAAGTTTGTCCACTTGTAAAGGAGACGATACCCCGGATGAAGAGATAATTTGCGATTATCGTTTTCAAGTTACGTGCGTTGGCTTCACCAGAGCTTAAGTGCAATGCTTACGACATAGAGACTTAAAAATAACATTCTATTGCCTTAATTGCTCAAATTTTAAACTGCAACTTAAGAACCTGCACGATTTAATTGCAACAGTTAACACTTTAGAAAAGGAAATACAACAGAAAGAGAAAGTACTATGCAGCAAGGGGTTTTTGAAGTATTTGAGACTGAGAAAATAATTCAAGATGTTGAACAGAGAGAAAGATGAAAAGATAATTTTAGAATGTATAATCTGCTGGAAGAGAATTCTGGAACTAAAGCCGATCAGCTTGCGACAGATATTGCCATTGTTTGTGAGATTTTTCAAACCTTAGATAAGAGTTACTAGAACGCTGAACAGCAGGCGAACAAGATTTAAGAATTAAGTAAGTTAATGATGTTCCGAGAATAGTTAAATTTAACAATAATGTAATGAAATAAGTCCACAAAAGAAAAGTAAACATCGGCGCGACGCACCGTAAATAAGTCATAAATCATCCACACATATGTAATGCGTAAGCGACAGAAAGTCTGGTTCTTCTCTCGGGCTATCGAGAATGAAGCGAGAGGTTTCGGGTATATTTCTAGAGTCTTATATGCCGATATAAAAGCGGCCGGTGCCCAGAAAGAATTAATTCGTTGAATAGTATTCGTACAGTCCAAATAAACATAAATAATGTGAGTAGTGCAGTTTTATTATAGTTCACAAAATACATAAATATTACTGACATAAATAGTAGTGATAGAAATAAATACGTGTGTTAAATTGTTTGTAGTTCTGTGTGTAAATATACAGACTGTTTCAAAACATTTGCACGAGTTGTTTATTTCGACCCCGAAAACGCTACAATAATTTAAACTAGATTTGTCCACCAGTACTACTAAGACTCTCCTTGTTAGTGACAAGAACGTAAGGGGTTTACGAACCAAAATTGTTAGTATATATTTCAGGAGTGGTGTTATTGATGCTAATATGTTACATTTTATAGAAAGATGGCTAAACAAGAACATAGTTAGTACTGAGTTATTTGACTTATACGTTCTTCCGATCAGATCGAAAATTCCAAATAGTCGCGCGTAGTAATGGAGGTTGTGTAATTTCAGTCTTATTAGAGGATTTTAATGTTAGAATGATAGAAGTCACAATTTAATTTAATATGGTGTGTCTTGTTGACATTAGTATAAGTAGATGCCTGTATACTTTTACCTTGATTTATGTGACTAATATTTACCTCTGATGTCAACTGCGACGACTATGAAATGCTCTTGGATTCACTGACTTTCATTTTTGTGAATAATCAGGTAATCATAAGGTGAATTGAATGCACCGAATTTCAACTTAACTACTACCGAAAATCTATATAAGTATAAGGCATGTCATGGAAGCACATTCACTTACTGTAACTTTGGAAATGGACTTTACTGCAAGGATTGGGAACTTTATTGCAAACAATAATTTACGATATAACTTCCGTAAGGCTGATTTGGCTTTTTTATATCTTCATTTACAAAATACTGATTGGTCTTTTCTGAATACATACTCTAATGGAAATACGGTGATGAAGGCGTTCTATGACTACAGCTTTATTCCAGTTTGCTATGCTTTATTTCAAACATCTAAAAGTAAGTATCCTGTGTGATTTACGGCTGAAATGAAAAGGCTAAATCATATGAAAAGATTTATTGGAAAGAATGAAAGTCCACAAAATCTTCATATTACTTAAATGAATTCAAAAGAATGATACATTTGGTGAAGAATGAGGCCCGGACTGCTTATAATACAAACTAAGCTAGGATGGAATCGGGAATTACAGTTAATCCAAAGACATTTTGGAGTTTTATTAATACCAACTGTTTGTTATATAGAATTGCAGGAAATATGCATTGCGCAAAGATGTACTTATTCAGCTTTTGGAAATTCTGAATAGGTTTACAATTGAGTTCTCTGTCTTTGTCCACAGGTTTGCTGAGTATCATCCGTTGTTTGGTATTGATAATGATAGTGAGAGCGGAGTGATTATATTGCAACTAGAATGAAATCTGACTTTGCCTCTGAAGACGATGATGTTCATAGTTGTTTCGTGCATGATTCTGCTTCTATTTTGGCTTCACCACTTATAGTCATAATCAATTAGATAATAAAACCGTTCCCTGATTCCTGCAAAATCACAGACTTCCGGTTTTTAAGAATGGTGAGAATTCATAAGTAAAAAGTTATAGTCCGATAATCATCAGTAAAGTTTTGGAGTACATATTATACCTAGAATATAATAACATAAAATCTGTTTTATTTGTATATCAACATGGATTTCTTTCTGGAAGATCTACAATTACATACAAATTAAATAGTACCTACCCTGGTCATGAGGTAGATTATATAAGCTTATTTAATACCACAATTTTCAATACTTGTCGTACAATGTTAAATTTTTTCTGAATTTGCCAACACTTGGAATTGATTCCTCTTCATTACTTTTTAAATAAATTTTCACGTGCCAGCTTGTGATACCCACATTATACTAGTTAAGTCTCCTGTTTTTCGCATATCAGATAACTATAATAAATTATACAAGTATATGTTATAAATGTTTAATATTAATTAATTTGTTGTACTTAACATTGTTAATATGATTTATTTGTAGAGCGTGTATTTCTTCATTTTGTAAATCGTGTTTAGTTTTAAGTCTAATGTGTAACACTGTTGGCAAATAATGATTATTATTATTATTGTTATTATTATAATCGCCTACCTACTGTATAAAGAAGTTACCATAAAATTCCATGAAACTGTGAAATATGACATTGGCAAAAAGAAAGATCTAATGATATGTATACCATATACTTAGAACGATATGTAACACATATCGTTCTATATAACATAGATGTCAACTACAAGATATAATTTTTTTGTTATATTAAGTATACAGAAAATCACCTATAATATAAACGCAAACGAATATCATCAAAAATCTAATCGTACTTAGTGAAGACATATCTTAAAAGTGAAAATATGCATTAGCACTCTATCTACGGCTGCAATATTTATGAACAACCACTTTCAAGCATAAGAGTTCATGACTGAACGTGTAAGAATATCCTCGTAACACCTATTGTTTTTCATACGTGTCTAGCACATGAAACGAATTAAATGAACATGACACATTTTTTTCATGTTTCATTTATTGCAGTTCTTACATAATCTAGAGACGTTTATTACTATGTCAAATTTGTTATTACACTATTAGATTTCACTTGCATGGTCTGCAGTTGTTCAATTAGGTGTTAGTTAATTTGTCTAATGGTAAGCTAATATTAGTGTATATTTGGTTTAAGTGGCATAACTTCAAGTAGGTGTTTAAATATTAACAGTTATCGCAATTTAGGCACAATTTTGCAGTACACAATAAGTTGCTATACCTACTAAAAAATAAAAATCAGCAAAAATATAAATGATTAGTACTGCTATTTTCAAAATTTGTGAATTTTGTAATGAGCACTATAAGCTTCTTAATTGGAATTTATTTACGTTTTATTTAGTTATGCCTTGAATTTTTTTCTTTTATATTTAAAGTGGCAAACTTGTAGATTTAAACATAGAATTGGATTATTATACGCAATTTAAAATATCAGCTATAATTTCTAGCGATGTTTGAAATTTGTTTTCAATCTTTAAGATTTTTATCCAATCGTTTTAAATCTGAGTCTAATAAAAAAATACAAAAACAATTATTTACATATAATTACGTTTAATTATGGCATAGTTTTAATGATCTATTATTTTACATTAAGTTGCTTGCAAATATTATTTTTATGTTAATTACTGTATATATATGGGCATATTATATGGAATTTTAAATGTATGTAATTCAAACCTGTAGTTATAAACACACATAGGATAGGGGCACAAGTACGTACTCATATCACGCAAAAACACACCTAATTAATAAACCAAAATGCAAACACAAAAGGATACATACAACCTGCTTAACAATATATATTATTTTCTTATAAAAAAATCTTTTATGTTTAATTTATATTTGGAAGTATTACAAGCCTTCCCAAAATCACCTGATAGATGATCGTAGAGTTGGCAATTCACACATATTTAAGATGTTTGATAGAAATCCCTAGAATGATTGTGTTTTTGCAGGTATTATGGTCATGATTAGCATATGTACAAGACCCCCTCCCCCATTGCATTGTGATATATCCCGAGAGCGACTGAATAAAAAGTAGACCGTTTTTAGGATATCAACAGCGCAGTAATTTCACCATCCCGAGTACGATACAAGATCTACTTAATTTCCTAGTGAGTCGATATGTTATCCCTAGTGGAAAGTAGCATTTAATGTCACTACTAAGAATTTTATGCAGCTGATTTCGGTTGGAGATATATTAGAAGATATTACTCAATATTTAGGATTATCAGCATCGTATTGTGAACCTATGAAAGAAATCAGAAAATAAATACTTAATTATTTAATAATAACTGTTAACCGTGAGCACGAACTGTACCACGTAAACAAATTAGAAAGGACCTCAACTTTCATATTTCTTTTTCAGGTTCCAAATTTCCTGGAAAAAGATACCAAACTAAATTCTATATGCATGAATCAAAAAAAGAATATTAGACAGGCAGTACTTCAAAATAAAAATCTAGTCAAATAAAAATTAACAAATATAATGGTGGTAAAAGAAGTAGCAAGCACATTATTCAATATGTTTCTAATAATTTTTTCCCCTTAGTACGTAAACTAACTATTAAACATAAAATAACAAAATTTGCTGTCATTACAAATAAATAGTAACGCAAAATTTAAGAAGTGTTTCTTTCAGTAATATAAATATAATAAATAAACTGGGTACATATACAGAAAAAATTTGAAATTTATTTTTACACTTTAAGCATATAAGAACGCATTCCATTACTTATATCAACGTTATTTGCGATGCGAATCTTATAATGTTCTGTACTATTCAATAATACAAAAACATGTCCTCGTTGTGTCAAATAAATGACTGTTAGTGGTGTGATTTAAGAAGGTGCTTAGGAAACAATAATTGGTCATGGTGCAGTGCGGACAAAGATGTCTGTGTATGAAAAATATCTATTAACCCATAGTGTATTTCGAGTGGGATCAAAAATATACACGTTGCATCTTATATACAAAACTAACACCCTAGAAAAATCCTATTTCTAACTTACAAAGTTCCTAAATCATTGATGAAAAGAGTGAAAAGACGCCCTATTATCGAACCTTGAGAAATTTCTGATTCTATACATAACTTTTTTGATTGAAAGTTATTAATTACAACAATTCTTTGCTTTCTAGCTGTAAAATATGAGTGAAATAATTAATAACAATCAACAAAATCCATATTTGCTTTTCATAGTTTTTCTCAAACCAGTAAGCAGACCAGGATAAAAGTATTTTTAAGTATACAATGAGTTATATTCATTATTAAATCTTATGATGCTCTATCAGCTTGCTTATTTTTTTACATACATACATAGGATTATTAATTAAGAAATAATAATTTTATAGATGCAAGAGGTAATTGTTTTAACTACTTGCTGCACGAAAAATTAAAGATTAATTTATAACATTTTTTGCTAAAAAAAAACATATAAAATATATTGCAAGAATGGCCATATCCATGTGGCTAACATTTTGTAGCATAGTGTAATCTCTAGCAATAACTAAAGATTGTTTTTGACAATCAGGCAAATATTACTGGATTTTGTTTTTTACCAAGGCACGACGCAACTTCACATATACTATAGATGGGACTGGATTTGCCTTGGTACTACTACAATGTGCGCATCTTTTGCGAGAAGATCGAATGGAATGATGAGATGATCTAACTTCTGAAGGCACTTTGCGATTTTTCTTCTGAATGGACCCCCCATAATTTTTTCGTTTTGTTTTAACCTCTACCCGCATCTCCTCAAGAAAACCATTTATAACTGTGCGTCTAATGTCCTTAGAAGTCATAGCAATTCCTTCACTTTGTATAATATATAGCTATTTACGACTGTTCATTCTATAAAGTACCGTAAAACTTCGACAGCGGGGGTAACTTCGACTGTGGTCCCATATAGCACACAACGCTGCCACAAACCTACAATCTAGCTTTCGGGCAACAGGGCTAAGTCCCTTTGATACAGAAAAAGTTTTGGAAAAATTCTGCCATCGAATCGACTTCCGAAAGAGTGCTAGATTCCAGTTTACAGGATTTTTTGAAAGAGTCTAGAGGATATTCTAATGAACAGGCAACGTCTCGCAAAAGAGGAAAGAAAATGGTGACATAACCAGGCCGACAATTGCAAATGCTAATTGCAACAATCACTCCATTCCACTCGGAAGCAGCAATAGAACAAGTTTATTTACTGAAATTCATGTTAAGACAACTACCACCACGCGAAAACCAAAGAAAAATTTGAAGGCAAGTCGCCCTAAACCCATGAAAACGAAAACCGTTGATCTTGATTAACCTGGACCATCGAGAGTTCGGCAAGAGAAAACAAATGTGGCCGACACTGATTCTAAATTTTTTGCTCTCTATCCAAATGTTCTTACACACATTATACTAACGACAAAGACTGGATTTGTTGCGTTCCTGTTTAAAGTGAGTATGCGGCATTTGCAACCTTGGCTCCAAGAACGAATGTCCTCTAAGTAATTGTTGATCCATTTGTCTCATACAGTTCTCCGAATACATAAACCAAAAAGCTGGGACCCACTGCGTGACTTGTAAAAGGTGGGTTTGTGGACATTCCTAACTTCTTCCTATGTTTTTGAGTATATTCTAATTTTGCTACTGTATTTAATGAGTTTTTGTTTAGTTAAAAAGAAATTCCTTAAGTTTAGATTTATATGCCAAATGTGCATGACCAAAGTTGTTCGAAGTAAATGAGTTTATGGAAGTGTTGTTTTTAATGCCCCATTCGTCTAATTTAGGCCTTTAAGACAGTTGGGTATTACGTCTGATTGATTATTTATAATACATTTTACTCTTTTTGGTGTTGAAGTTAACCTGGAGCTGTTCAACTTTGACTTTATGCTTAATTATGCCTCGTGTCGAAGTTACCCCCAACTCGGAGTAACTTGGACGTCAAAAAGAAACAAAAACGAAAGGGTGAAGGGGGGATATTTTTTCAGTAAAAAGAACCAAGGCTTCAATTGTTACGATGACAAATGAGCCAAGGTTCTCAAGCGAATAGTTCCCTTTACAGAGCAACGAATATGTCAAAAACCTGTCGAAGTAACCCCGTTTGACGGTACCAAATGATCTTCAAGTATCATCCCTTGCTTTTTCTATCGATTTCATAAACGGATTTAAGTTAACCAAAACTAGACACACAATTCATATTTCTATGATAATATGTTAGAGCAGTGGTTCTCAACCTTTTTTCGCCTAGCGCCCACTTACTGGATTTTGTATAGATCCCAGCGCCCACTTCAGAAAATCGCGAAGGGACACGTCATGGACTACGACTATGGATTATGGACTAGTTAACCTGGGCACAGTAATTAAAACAAGAAGTAATAAATTCTACCTCTAAATTTATTTAAAAATATTAATTAATACAAACAAAAATTATTATTGAAATATTGAATTTCATTTAACAAAATTAAATTAATAAATTTGTGAGCCCAACCCATGCAGTCGTCACTAATGCGATCCTTGAGGTTGGTGCTTACTCACCAGCTCTTTCACGCGAGGAGTCAGCAGAGACAAATAAAGCCGCAAGTCCCCTCTGTTGACCATGTCCAGCCTTTTCCTCTTGTCTGAGTGCAGAAATGTAGCCGCACTAAATCCGGTTTCCACTAAATATGAAGTCGGAAACGTGAGAAGAAGCTTGTGAACAATTCCCCACATTGTAGGGAATAGTCCTGCCATGCTGTGGTTCTGCCAG
Organism: Amphimallon solstitiale; assembly: GCA_963170755.1. Lineage (NCBI taxonomy): Eukaryota > Metazoa > Arthropoda > Insecta > Coleoptera > Scarabaeidae > Amphimallon > Amphimallon solstitiale. The sequence continues at coordinate 84,712,610 of OY720675.1, forward strand.
AGTTTCTTGAAGCCTGTTTTGATTCGCACTTTGCAATCCTCGTTGTTGCGAAGTTCCACCAACTCCTCCTGCAATTTAACGTCAACGTCTTGCAGCACGACTCCAAACGGGTCAGTGATCCAGGCAGGTACATCCAGTTCGATGAGGTCTTGGAAGCGCGATGTAAGGTCCTCTTTTAGTTGCTGAAGATGAGCCCCATATCGAAGAAGATCTTCATCTGTGGGTGTCTCTGTCATTTGATTAATTTCACTAAATTGGTAAAGTTCTTTCCTAACGATATTACTGCGGAGAAGGGCCAGCTTGTCGATAAAGGTGGTCACTGCGCTCTTGCAGTCGATGAGTGTCACTAGTTTACCTTGAATCTGGAGAGACAACTCGTTGAGTTTCCTGAAGATTGTAGCCAAGTAGAAAATGTCGAATTTGTGTTTCTTCAGCTCACCGGCCAACTTCTCATGTTTGACTTGCAGGAAAGTGACAACTGAATCGAACATTTCACAGAATCGAGCCAAGCAGTTGCCCTTAGAGAGCCATCTCACCTCGGCGTGAAGCAGCAGCCGATTGTAGATCTCGTCATTTTCCTGGCAGAGGTTGCGGAATAGTCGATCGCTTTTTGCATTTGTTTTTATTACGTTCACGGCCGTGATCACGAGATTGAGAGAGTCATGAAGGCTGGGGGTCAGCCGTTTCGCTGCAAGATGCTCTCTGTGTGCTACGCAATGTATGCAGATGATATCTGGATGCTCCTTCTTGAGAAGAGCAAGGAACCCCTTGTATCGCCCAACCATTGCTGGTGCTCCATCTATTGCGCAGGAGTGAATGTTGATTAGCGGGATTTCCTTTTCTTCAAAGTACTTCTTGACAGCAGCAAAGATGGATGTACCAGTTGTGTCAAGGGGTAAGGACTCTGCAAACAACATGTCCTCTTTTGTTTCCCCAGTTTCGTCGAAGTACCTCACGTAAGACATGAGAAGGGCAGTGTTATCACTCAAAGTCGCTTCATCAAGCTGGATGGAAAAGTTGGTCTTCTTGAGAATGTCCACCAACTGGATTTCGACATCACTTGCCATCTCATCTATCCTTCTGGAGACCGTGTCGTTGCTAAGGGGGATAGCCTTCACTATTTCTGTCGCATTCCTATGTAAGACAGTCGAAATCACCTCTTTCACGGCAGGCAGAATCAGTGTTTCCCCCACAGTGTGCGGCTTGCCAGCCTTTGCAATCATATATGCAATGTTATACGATGCCAGCAGGCCATCACGCTGAATCTCTGTCACCTTGGCAAAAGCAGACGAAATGGACGGGGTAGTTTTCTCGCTGTCATCACGCAGTTTATTGAAGTATTCTGCGGGCTTGTCCTTTTTGTCCGAATGCATCTTTTCTAGATGGTCACGCATACGAGAGGGTTTCATACCTTCATTTGAGAAGCCATTGGAACAAATGAGGCACATCGGTCTTGTGCGATCCGCCGGGCTTGGTACGAAACCGAAGGCTATATAGTCGACCGAATACTGGCGTACCACCTTCTGCTTTTTGCCTGGAGGGGCCATTGCTGTCGTGTAAAAAAGACCGATGTTAAACAATGTTAAACAATTTTGGTTGGAGCAATATAATTAAAGTATTTTGTATAAGTTAGATTTCTAAAAAAATTGAGTTATTAAAAACATTACCAACGTCAATAAATGATTATTACCTGTAATAAACGGTTTTCGATTATAAAAATTGCTCTACCTAGTTTTAATTCAGCTCAAATATATATTGTTTATTTTATAACAGAACCGTGTGTGCTAAATGTACAATATTTTTGATTAACACTCTGTTAATTAATCACACAGCTATCGCACACTGAATATTTGTCTCTGTTCGAACGTTATCGCTGAGTATCGTAAATAGAATGAATCATGCGAATAATGATTTCGCTATATATACCGCACTGCATGGAATTCTCTGGAAGTCGAACTCTCTCGACCTTGGAACATTCGAGATGCGGTCCACTATACTCACGTTGACTCACAGAGTTCGCGCGTTGCGTCATACATACAATAACATAGTTAAGCACAGAAATAGAAACAGCATGTACATAACCATAGCAACGATGGGGTTAACAATGCATAATAGGAACATTGGTGAGCGCGGATATTAAACATTTTGCATTTTTGTATAATTTTACTAATTTTTTACTGTGTAGTGTAGCTTTACCTTTACACCGTACAGCGCCCACCCAAAATCCTCCAGCGCCCACTAGTGGGTGAGAACCACTGTGTTAGAGCATATGGACGTGGAATTTGTTTTGATGATCCGTCTTTATCTCAAATGTACTCTTTATTTGTCTTTCCAATTTAGGATTCCTATTCTATCATTATTATGTTTTACTCATATTTCCCTTGTTATAGCTCCTTTTCCTATAATTCTTTTCTTAAACTATACGTAATAAAATATGTATTTATCAAAAAATAGAAAATGCTGTTTGAATTCCAATCCCTCCATTAATTGTAACATTGCCTTTTCTTCTAATCCATATTTTACAAAGTCTTTTGTTTTTTCCATGTAAATATCGAAATCATATAGATAACCCTCACTATCAGTTCTTTAGTTCATCAGTATAATTTTCTTTCTCATTTATTTCGCCAATGTCCAATTCTCTACCAATGTGACTAAATTAACAGCTTTGTTGGAACCCATATAACTATAAATTTCGGATTAAATTGTGCATGTGATTCAAAATTTAGACTCATAAAAAATAAAGAATTATAATTAATTTTAAATAACTTTTGACTATATACATATAGACACTTACTTTAATTTTTGTTCAACTGCGAATCAAGAGCCACACCCTAGCAATTGTTTACCACAAGTAGGTTTCTACAATAAATAACTCAGGTGTGGTAATGTTCTGGGCTGGCGATAGTTAGCACATATTTCGCGTCGTTGTACATCTACTTATAGACGATTTTGTGGACCAATGCGTCACAATTTGGCGGGATTTAATATTTCAAGTTGCAATCCCAAATTTATAACTATACTCATCAACATTTCAGTCACTATATACATTAATTGTGTTTCGAAATTTTCGTGGAGAATAATTCTAGCGGATCCCGCTTATATGATTATTTAGTTCATTATATTATTTATTTGTTACTATTGCAGAGGAAATTAAAGCAAACCAAATGAAGATGTATTATTAACTAAATTTATTTTTGGATTTTTTTTCTCTGCTTATATTTATTATCATTACAATGTGAAGATAAAGAAGTACTGTACAAATTCATTTAAATTGACATATCGTTCACCAGGGGTAGATACTCGGATTCCATCCGTGCCATGAATTCCAAGCAGGGAGAACTACTGGATGAAGAACGTCACCGTAGGTGATCGGGTGTAATACTGGGCTTGAAATAAGCACAGCCGGTTTGGCTTTTGGATCTGCCTTCGGATCAGGACTTGGCGCAGCAACAGCCAAAGCCACCAAAGCAAAGAGGATTACCTACGAATAATATTTTTTATGATACGTGTACATATAACAAGTTTACCGATGAATTTGCGTAATTATTTATTATGTTACTTGACAGATAATTAATGTTGTGCTAAATTTTTGTCAGAGACTATTTGGTCGTAACTAATACAAAACATTTAATAAGTTACTTCACTACTACACCATTAGATGTTATAACTGTAACTACTGAGTTTATAACCAATATCTAATTGAAGCCGGAGAGATACCAACTTCCGTGCGAACAGATATTTATTGTCCTCTAGAATGACCGCTAGTTTTTTCCGGTGGGCCAAACATTTCTCTTGTAAGTTACCTCCATACTTTTACATCAGTTACGGAGAATCTTTGAGGCTCATGAGTCTTTGTTTAAGTTTGTACCTCAGCCCATATAAAATCGATACTAAAACACTACCTTTCGCCATACACGCTCTGGATCAGTGTAACACGTAAGCATGCAAAACCCAGCATTACTAACCCAGATAATAGTACTGTAGCTGTAATTTTATATTGATTAATTTCAAATTAAGAAAACTTTGCCTACATTTAAACATAATATTAAAGTTAAAATTTAAAATATAAGTACATTAATATTTATAAAAGTAAACTTAGTTTATTTGAAAGGATACATATATTTTTGAACAACACCTCTTATATATCAAACATTGAATGCCATTATCAAATTTGTTTTGATATACGTTTCGACTGCTTCAAGGAAAAAGGGCGTCGACATTCATTTCATTTCAATTTAGAAAAATTAATGAAATATTTTTACTTCAAAATTGGATGTGCTCAAGCATTATGAAATGCTAATTACACATAGTCTAACAGAAGTTTCGTAAGTGCGTATAGAACAACATCAACTAAAGCGCTGCTAGTGTTGGCAAGGACTCCACCGATGCATCTCCTGATAAAGCAGAGACTGGAAATAGAGAAGAGTGGAAGGATTTCTAGGGAAGACGCTTATAATGGTATGATAAACGCATGGCAAGCCACATAGGAGGAAAATGAGGAACGAGCACAGTGGACAAAAAAGCTAATCAAGGACATAAGACCATGGGTGGTAAGAAAACACGGCCAATTAAATTATTACTTGAGTCAATTTTTCACGGGACATGGCTGCTTTAAATCGTATCTGTGCCGCTTTGGATTGAGCGAGTCGGATGATTGTACCTATTGTGGCGAAAAGGATACTGCGGAGCACACCTTCTTCGAGTGCCCAAGGTGGACGATGCAACAAACACGAATAGAGAATGAAATAGGTAAACTCACACCTGAAAATATAGTTAAAATTATGCTGGAAAAAGAGGAAAATTGGGGAATCGTGGAAGAAGGTATAAGGGAGGTTTTAAGTCAAAAAGAAGAAGATGAAAGGTTTCGGCAGAATAAAGGCAATCTTTAAAAGTGGAGAATAGCCCGACCAACTGTATACGTCCTCTTCTTGAAGTAATGTCGCAGCAGTCCCGAGAAGAGAAGAAGAACTACACGTACGAGGGGTTTTTAGTTGGTGGAAATCCAACACTACCCAGTGAATGGGCCGCTGGGTGTCTTTGAAAGATTTTTCCCTCCCGAAAAAAAAAAAAAAAAAACAGAAGTTTCGTGACAGAGTTAGTAAGCGGACTATTGTTCTAAATAATTACTCTCTTTAAAGAAAAATATTACAAAATTCTCCATAAAAAACAATACTGAAGCAGTTTTGTGAATCTTGGTATGCTATTCCCTACAAATAATTGTAATCTATATTTACATCAGACAATTTTACAATTTGTTTGTTCTTAAGTTTTAAACGCCATAGTAAACCGTTTATATTTAGGAAATAAATTAACATTCCCAAAATAATTACAAACAAAATATATTAAACTTTACATACGTACTATTGTTTGTAATTACCATTCTACGTACTTTCCGAGTAACTGTATTATTATTAGTTACATATTGTCACATTATTATTTAAGACAATGTAAATAACATGGCAAAAAAAGTAATTTAAAAAATATTTCATCAATATTTACAGACAGATTTAATTATCAAACTTCGAGATGGTATTAATTAGTCAAATTATTTAGTAAATTAAATAAATTCTGATTTCCTCTTGAGAATTAATTAGAATTTGCGATACCGTGGAGCTTGAAAAGGGTTAATAACCTTTCTATACTGATATTAATATTCTTAAGTAAATAAATGGATGTTTTCCGAAATTATAATTAATAATTATGATTAGCTGGGTTCGTACTGAATTCGTTATCGGAAAGGAAGTAAGGTATTCGTGTTACAATATGTTACGGATTATTATATTATTATATATAAAGTTATAGCAAAGTATTCTTGTGTAACCCTTTCTGGTAATCCCTTGAAAAGCAAATATATACAGGGTGAAATAAAGTGTATATACGAGTCCAGAACGTGGTGATATGGGAAAGACAAAGAAGAAGACAATGGTACGAACATATAAAGAGAATGGATACAGGCAGAGAGGGCAACGCCCCCTAGGAAGGCCACCCAAGAGATGGAAGGGCAGATGGGACACGCTATCGCAGGAAAACAGGGGAAATTGGTTACAAAAGAGATCTACGGATCTTCTAGAAAAATAAGAAGAAGAAAAGTTTTCGCAAACTATTATATTCATCTTCTACAGTTTAGTTAAACGTCTATTCTAAATCTGTTTCCTGTATGGCAATACCATTCGCCACTCTTTTGCTTTTAGGTGGCATTGCTTCAGATAAAACATTGACATAATATTTTGGTAATATTTTCAAGGAAGCATAAATTTTAAAATAAACCGCTAGTGTTGAATAACAACATCATATACATATTTGCTAATTATCATTTTTTAATTTATTTATAATAATGTACTATATTTCGTTCCAATGTTACAGTATCCTTAAGATAATAGACTGCAATGTGTTTTCAAAATTGCAAGAAATTGAATATTTTAAATTTGTCTAACGACAAATGTTTCTGGCACATTTTAAGACAAATTTTGAAGAAGAAGAATTCAAGTCTGACAAATCATGTGGCAAGTGACAATTACAACTTCTACAGAATACACACCGTAATATTTTACCATAAAAGTAAGGTTTAAATAATTTTGATAAAGTTGATGATTTGATAGATCAGTCGATGATGATCTAAGTCGTGGAAGACAAGTTGAGGTAAAACCAGCAAAAATATCAATTTATAATTTTGGTCTAAGCGGATTCAACAGTAACCATTTCCATGTTTGCCGATAAAGCAGATATATCCGATGGATGATGATTTAGAAATGAATAAACTTTCAGCAAATTAAATTTCGAAATTGCTTATTCCAAAGCAAAAACTGTGCCTACGACACATTTAAAAAAAAAAGCTTGGTGGTTTTAGCTGGTGAGAGGGAGCTTTTTAGCTGATGATGGAATGTGTGTTTATCCACCAGCAAATAGGAATCGATGCTGTGTGTTCAAAAGAGATCTCAAGTGTCAATAAAGCAAGGACGCAGAATTCATCAATATGGTAATCCCTGAGTTTTGGAACAGGGAAACAATGTTAATGATTGAATACTTGAGAAAGGTTCTACAATAGCAGAAGCATTCAATTATAGGAAAATTATAGGAAATTTGAAAATTGAAATACAGCAAAAAAAGGCGTTGCAACTATCACTAGAAAATTATGCAGCTTAATGACAATTGCAGAGTAAACAAATATCAAATTTGTCTTCGGATGAATACTGGAAAAGGCGGTGGAGGATTATTTTGAGGACTATTTTTATTGGAATATAGTTGGAATACATTTGTGGCCGACAATGGTTCACATGTCGAAAAGTAGAATATTACTGTTCTTGAAACTCTTTGGTTTCATAGCTAGGTACATAATATAAAAATGTCCAGTTATAACAAATTTTAATTTGCATAATTGGCAGTCAGATCACAGAGCATAGAATTTCACTTCATCTTGTGTCTAAAAATTTTTTTAAAAAAATTTAAGGAAGATATATGCTATCGTTTTTCTTATGAATTGAAAGGTTCAAAATGCTTCTTATCTTATCCTCTATCATTTAACTAGCTCTATGGCCTCCATCTTCGTTGGATATGTTGCAATATTGAGTTTTATTTTGAGAATTCAATAAAGTGTTGTTCAGAATCCAACAACATAACTCAGAATTGCTTCAAACGAACTGTCATGGTTATTTGGTGTAGATTAAATAATTAATACTTAATTTTGAAGACTGATATAAATAAACTATTAATTATTGGTTAGTTCTTCTACAGAATTCTAAATTGATAAAAAACAACAATATATTAGATTGTTTTCCATGTTTTGGACCCATAAAGTAGAATTATGGATGGGAACATACCAGAAACTTATTAGTAAGTTTGTAAAATGAAGAAATTGGAATTGGATTTCCCAAATTATCAGTGAAATATCAACCAATAGCGAACAAAAGGATACAAACATCTTGAGAAGCAGTGTAAAAAGAGAATTAGTGGAGAATAACATGACCTAGACATAAATAAAACAAAAGCTGAACAGAAAATACAGAGGGATGGAAGATGCAGCAGCCCTATGTTCCGAACGAAATGAAGAGGATTAAATATAATAAAGTAATTATTCTTTGTGTCAAAAAGTTAAAATACAAAATAAACATAAAAACTACAAGAAAATATTAAAATTAGGAAAAATAATAATAAATTTATTGTTTTGTGTGTAAAGTAGTATTTTAAATTTACTAGTTGAAAATTGATTTAATAAATAATCTCCAAAAAAAAAATATCCAAAAAAAGTTTAGAAGAATTGAATTTGAGGAATTTCACTACACTATATTCTTATACCAAAAGGGCGACAGTACAATTTTACTATCAATATTTTATAGATAATCATGTATAGTTTATATACTTGCTCAATCTTATGTTAAATTAATCGAAATGAATTGAGTTTGATTTTAAAGCCAAAAGATTTATTTATGAATAAAAAATAAATTTCAGTTATATTAGGTGGGTTCCTACAGTATGAACCCCTTATATATCTGAATTTATTTACATATAGTGATTAAAGTAAATTGATTGTCAAACTAAATAAACTAAACAAATAGTTAGTAATTACAAATGTCTAGAAAAAATACTCACGTATTTGAACATTGTTGCTGAAGTATTACTATTTCAGAAACTGATGCTCTAAAGCAGATTTCGCTCTTTTTTATACTATTCGCACGTCCTTTAAGAAATATAACAAATAAGATCATCTTCAAACCCTTGAGGCCATAATCGAAATATATTCATAAATAATGTATATTTCATTGACACATACATAAACGCATAATAAATACAAAAATACGAGTCGTTGGAATTCTAAATATTGCGTCAGTGAGTGAATTTGGCTGTAATCTGGTTCTGATAAATTTTAATTTGAATCAAGGAAAATTGAATATGTTTGTTTACACTTGAAAGACAAAGATATTCAATCATCAGGATGTGAAAATAGGATAATTTAGTCGTTCTATATTTACTATTGTACGCATTCAAAATTATTTATTTCTTAAATATTTAAATTTTTATGAGATGTGTGAGATGTAATGGTGATAAAACGACATGCACTTTCGCAATATTTTCCTAATATATTTAAATAGCTGAACCGAAAAAAAGAAATATTTTTACGTACTTGACCAGACTATATATATATATATTTTCAACATTTTTCTGAAAATTTTGAATTATCGTGACAAGCCATCTGTTAGTATGACATACATATTTACGTCTTAGATGTAGAATATGAAACGCATTAAAATATATACTTAAAAGAAAAGTGTACAACATAAATTAAACTTGCGGTATTAAGAGTTATTTCCAAGTGGCTTTGTTTCTTTAAAATGGATATTATATTTAAAATATCGAATTATAACTACATATAATTATATATTTTAACTTTTAGTATAACATACTTTAGTTGTGTGTTAAATAAAATAAGTTCTGTATAAATCGGTTTCATCATATTCTGAATTAGATACAACATAGATTAATCAAATAATTAAATAATCAAATCTGCCTATGAAAGGTCCAAAAACATTTTCATTTAGTCTTTATTCGCCAGTTTCAAGTTTTGGTGGTTCAATATAACCGGCGTTATCTGGCAGTAAGAATTAAACGTTAATGTAAAGAATATAATTAATATCAAATAAATTAAACTTTCTATCATAATTAGAATAATTAAAATTACTAATATGCTATACTAGTAAAACTAGGTACAGGCATCCTAAAATTTAAATCATGTGTTACGTTTGTAATATTAATCTTTACACACATTTGCCTGTTTAGAAATCTAGTATAAAAGAGAAACAAGTATATTCTCGGAGGAATTTTGGTAGCGGTAATTTTTCGCACTTTACCCGCATATGATATAACTTCTATAATTTTGAAAATGTAAATAATGCCTTTTATTATTTTTATTATGTTTTTATGTAATGCTTCAATATGTAATTTCCACTGACAAATAACAAAAAAAGCGTATTAAATTTTTACATGACGCCAAACTTGACTATTATTCCAATAGGAATAAAACATCTTCTAATCAGATAAAAGCTGCCTGGGGTGTAATAAATGAATTTTCGGGTAGGGTACGGGATCACGATAACTTTGTTTTGAATATTGATGATGAACTTATAGAGGATCCTGAACAAGTTGCGGAGGTTTACAATGAGTATTTTGTTGAGTCTGTACGTTGTGTCACGTATTGCTGTTAATAATGATCAGTTTAATGGTGGTGGTGTTCATGTTGCCCGTAGTATGTGCGCTTTACATCTCAATGACTTTGAGATGAAATAATTGTTCAACAAACTAAAAAATACACATGTGCAGGTGTGGACGTTCACGTTTTTCGTAAATTTATCAATTTGAGAGTGGAGAACTTCCTAAGAAATTAAAAACTGCTTGTGTTCTGCCATTATACAAAAGAGGCTCTAAATTGGATACGGCCATTTATCGTCCTCTTGCGATTTCTCCCAGTTTCCCTAAAGCTTTCAATATGCTATATTGGATAGATTACTCGCGCATTTAGATAAAAATAAAATATTAACAAGTCAACAACTTGGTTATCGTGCTAATCACTCGACTTTGACAGGAATTCATGCTATGTATGAATACATTATTAAGACTTTGGACACTGCAAAACATTCAGTTGGAATTTTTTGTGATCTAAGCCGTGCCTTTGACTGTGTTGATCATACAATTTGCTTGATAAACTGGAGTGGTACGGAATTCATGGTGTTGTTGCGCAGTGATTTGAGTCCTATCTGCGTGATAGATTTAATTGGTCAGAATAAGACAGTTGTATTAGAAATATCTAATCCTCTACTTTGCCCGTTGCGAGGGGTGTTCCTCAGGGCAGTGTTTTGGGCCCACTTCTTTTCTTGATCTTCAATAATGATGTAGCAAATTTTCTGGAAAATTTCAAAATAATTTTTTATATGTTGATGATACTAGTGCTGTCGTGTCGACTTCAAATATTTCTGAAACTGAACGACAGTCAAATATTCTTTTACAAAACATGACTACTTGATTTACAAATAATAAGTTATATCTAAATAATGACAAGACAAAATTTATGGTTTTTCATACAGTACAAAATAAGGCTCAGTAAAATTTACATTTGTATGCGCAAGATAAAGAAATAGAACGTGTTAGTGAGATAAAGTTTTTGGCTATGCATATGGATGAAACACTGTCTTGGAATGTTCACTGCCGGGATATTACAAGCAAATTAAACTAGTTGTTATCAGATTTGTAATTTGAAAACTATAATTGACTTTGCTATCGTTTTATTTTACTAATATTTACTCTAGATTGTTGTATGGCATTACTGTTTGGGGAACATCGTACACTGTTAATAATGTATTTCTGGCACAAAAACGAATTATCCGTTGTATGGCCGGAATTAGTTTCAGACAATCATGTAGGCCTTATTTTAAGCAATGGAATATTCTACCCATGGATTTGGTATTCATATACCGTAGTCGACATATTTTAATTTCTGATACGAAAGTATCAGGAAAAGAGCGCGACGAAATAAACTAAAGATAAACATAAGCGAGGCTGCCAAGACAGTACACTCGACAAACCTTTCCTATGAAATGTAAGGCGTGAGGGTCCCGCGACACTGCGTTGCTCTCCCACCACTGTTAGCAAGCAGGCATCGCTGCATATTATAAGGTCATCTTCTGAATGGAATAGTGTAAACCGAAATTAAAATTTGACGACTACGGTATATGAAGTTTTATATTATGTACATCATCATGACATTCACTATTATAACAATCGTTAATGTCAAAACTTTATATATCTAAGTACCCATTGAATTTGTCTGGAAATTCTCCTAAAGTTTTGGGTTTAAGGGTTTTTAATGCCTTGCCTCAGAGATTTCAAATTATAAAGAACGAGCATGTGTTTAAGCGTAGTGTTGGGGCATTCTTGATAGAAAGCAGTATTTATTCTATCGATGAATATTTTGATTTATTTAGTGAACAACCAATTGTATGACTTAATAATTTTTAATTTGTTATCTTAGTTGTAAGTTTTTTGTTGTTGTTGTTGTCTTTCATGTTTATTGTGGAGGATTTTATTATGACAATGTCGATATTTTTTTTGGAATTGTATGATAGTAAATATATTATTATTATTATTATTATTATTATTATTATTATTATTATTATTATTATTATTATTATTATTATTATTATTATTATTACTTTTATTATTATTATTATTTCACAAAGTAACTACATCATTTTAAAGTGTTGATAATTTTCTATTAACATTAATATAATCTTTGCTGATTTTATCATTTATATGTCTGTCGATATAAATCCAGCGAAACGTTTAAATTCTTATTTACTACTATTTCGTGTTTGTTTATTTTACTTCATTTAGACCTACTGGTGATACAACAACAGTAACCGAGAAATAAAGAATTCTTACAACTTCCTTGGACCTTCTCATTTTTCTTTGCATTGATCAAAACATTGTTAGTAAGAAATGTTTACAAAGTAATGGCGTTGGATAGTATGTGATCTTGACCTGATAAAATAAATATTAAGACAGAGATTAATTGGTGTACTTCTAGGATATATTAGAAAATAACCTATTCTCTTAAAATTATTAAAGAAAATATTATTTATTAGAGCTATACAACTGTTAATCAAAATATTCCTTATTATTTTCAAGGACTTGTTAATTTTATGACAAGTATACCTATATTACTACTATTACCATTACTACTGCATATAATTATCTATTTTTCATGCTTATCTAAGAATTCACCCTGAGTATATCCACTATACAACATTATTTACCCAAAATCGTTTGGGGCGTTATCGTAGTACTGGTTCGTACCTATTTATGTTTACTTAATTATTATTAATTACTTATACAGATATTGTCAAGGAATTAGACCAGGCGAATGCACTAGTGGGTTAGAGTAAGTAATTTGAATTTTATTTTTAATTGATATTCTCTTCTGAAGAACATCTCTATAATGTTTATAAATTTTACTTTTTTTCAGACTCGATATCATGAATCCCATTAATTTCCACTGTAGATTTGAAGAATGCGGAACAGTTTGGCGCATTAGTAGAAGAATAAGAATTTATGGTGGAGGCAAAATAGAAGACATTTATTACATTTACACATGTACACACGCGTATAATATTCAGTAACGTATTAAATAAAACGTAAACCTCAACCATCCCCGTATCTAAAATTTCACATTCGTACGTCAATTTTCAAAAAATTCTTCCCCCATTTTGTTTTTTTTTTACATTTTGACTTTGGATTCGTGATCGGCGATCTAAGGCACCCCCGTATCTAAAATTTCACATTCATACGTCAATTTTCAAAAAACTTGTCGGCCATTTTGTTTTTTTTTGACATTTTACCTTTAGATTCGTGATCGGCGACCTAAGACACCCCCGTATCTACAATTTCACATTCATACGTCAATTTTCAAAAAATTCTTCCGCCATTTTGTTTTTTTGACATTTTGACTTTGGAATTGTGATCGGTGACCCCCAAAACCCCCGTATCTAAAATTTCACATCTATACGTCAATTTTCAAAAAACTCGTCCGCCATTTTTGTTGTTGACATTTTGACTTTGGAATCGTGATCGGCGACCTAAGACAACCCCGTATCTAAAATTTCACATTCATACGTCAATTTTCAAAAAAATCTTCCACCATTTTTTTTTTTTGACATTTTGACTTTGGAATCGTGATCGGCGACCCGCAAAACCCCCGTATCTAAAATTTCACATCCATACGTCAATCTTCAAAAAACTCGTCCGCCATTTTGTTTTCTTTGACATTTTGACTTTGGATTTGCGATCGGCGACCTAAGACACCCCCGCATCTAAAATTTCACATACGTCAATTTTCAAAAAACTCTTCCGCCATTTCGTTTTTTTTGACATTTTGACTATAGATTGGTGATCGGCGACCTAACACACCCCCGTATCTAAAATTTCGCTTTCATACGTCAATTTTAAATAATACGAAATACACGCGTATAATATTCAGTAACGTATTAAATAAAACATATTCACACATTTATTACATGTACGCGAGCGGCCATTTCGTTTAGTCGGTTCGAACGTATGTGTATATATAAATAGACGATATAAATACTCGCTTACGGTCCCGCGCTTGGTCTGATGGTAACGTGTCGTCTTCATACCCGTGCGGCTCGGGATCGAATCTGTTCTGGAACATGAATTTATTTATTCATTTAAATTTCAATTTAAATGAATAAATACATATATGATATATTTATTTATCTTGTTCCTTTAGCCGACTTTACCCGAACGAGCGTTACACATATCCGAGCGTTACACATATCCGTGCGTTACATATCCGAGCGTTGCAGTCAGTCTTGTTCAGTGTCTACAATCAGTGCAACGCGCCTAAAGAAGTTTACACTTCAAAAATTAAATGATCGTCATTTAGCAGAGAATTGTGTAGAACTTTGGCATCGAAGTTGTCAAGACACTGCTGGAAATTTGATTCCCAACATATTCTAATTTATAAATTGTCTTAAAAGACAACAATCATTACATAGATATGAAATATCATAGTTTTTAATAGAAGTACGTACAAGAAAAAATACGAAATATTAGGTAATCATGTCAAAAACATTGTCATACGGTTTAATAGACATATTATTACCTAAGAAATTTTCGTAATTTTGAATAATAAATTTTTAAAATTTTGTGTATTTTTTGTATATATTTTTAAAATATATAATAAATATTTAGTAATTTAATAATTATGCATTTTTTTTACTAATTCGTTGAATACTATAATTTTCACATTGCAAAAAAACAATATTTTCATACATAAATGAAATTCTAGAAAACGTATAATGTTTTATTATCAATTTTTCTAAATTTATAGCTTTAAATAAATGTAAATGAAATGAATTTGCAGTGCTTTGTTGCATAAATAATATACATATATTGTGAAAAGAATAACCTGAAAATTAAATTCACTATATCATTATGGCAGTTTCTTCTCTAACATATTTAATTTCAATAAGTTTCGTCTTCATAATATGCTTATAATCATTTTTAATGTGAGTATTCAATTGATTTAGATATCAGTCATTAGCAATGATTAATATGCGTTAACTTTTAACATAATGTGAAAATTAAAATTACATTGAATTAAAGAAAGCAATGAAAGCGTATCTAGTAAAAGAGTTATTATTTGTTTTGTATTTAAAAAATTGTACAAATATTATATTTTTATCTAAAAACTTTACTTTTCATATTCTAAGAAAGGTGTACAGTGCGTAAAGTAGAGGAAAACCCAATGAAAATAAGTAGTGCCACGTTATTAGGCTTCATACAGCGACAGTAGATATGCTACAATTACAAAGCTTCCGGTAAGAACATGCAAATTATATGCTGAAGATATTTAATGTTTGAGATTAAAAAAACGTACTGGTAGATCCAGAGACAGACCTAAGATTTAATCATAAAAACTAGCGAATATGTACAACAATAAAAACATATAAATTAAAAGATGGGGAGAAGAAGAAAATAGAGATTAAAGCCAGATAGGAAATTAAGTATCCTGGAGAACACACATGTAAAATGGGGAACAGCAGATAGATAGGAAAGTTTTAAACAGGCACTACACAGATCAGATGTATAAATATGTGAGACAAAAAATATGAGGACTGGTGGTCAACAGAATTGAAAGGAAAAAGGAGAGGGATAAAAAATAAAAAAGATGAAATAAACATTTGAAAAAACGAGATCTTGAATATTTGGAGAAGCCACAATGAAGGAAAATTTGATAATCAAAAAGGAAAAGTGAGAAAATAGGAAGAAAGTGGAATTAAAATGGGAGAAATATTCATGCTTATTTCCTTCAGAACTTGAAGAGACGCTATTAAATTTAAAAACAGCAAGAGAATAGCCTAAACCACTTACACTTTACAGTGATAATTGATATACTAATAAAAAATACATGTAGACGTAGTACCTACTAAAGACGAAAGTATATTATATCCTGAAGACATTGTGCCAATTACCAAGACACATAGAAATATACAAGAAATGGTATACTGACCAAATTGAGAGGCTCAAAATAAAAATGTATATTAAGAAATGCAAGGTGATGGTAGTCAAAGATAATATAACGAGAGCTTGACAAATAGTCGACTATTTCATTGTGATCAATTTTTCGAGCGTGCGCTACGGTCAATTTGACGAGACCAAAATTGGCATTAATAATTTGACTAGAGCACGAGAGCTTTAGCTCGAGGGCTTTAGTCTTTAATTATTAATGCCAATTTTGGTTAAGTCAAATTAGGAGGCACACGAGAAAAATTGAAACAATGTAATAGTCGACTACTTATCAAGCTCGAGCTATATTTGTTAAGATTATTTCCTAAACCAAGTTTCATAATAAAAAATGAGTTGTCAAATCGATGTGATTATCAATAATTTCATCCGAAACATCGCTAAATCTCTTTTTGTCGGACATTTTCATCTATTTGACACGTATGCCACTTAATGAAAAAATACATACTTGATTTGTTACCTACATTTGAATAGTCGATTTGTAATAGTCGCTGATATCAAGAACCGGTACCTTTCATTGGTTAATTTCAACTTCAGTTTTGATTGTGATTGGACAAAATTTAAATTTGACAGGTGAAGGAAATAATCAATAATATTGAAAATGGAAAGCAAATAATAACCTGCAAACAAAACATTCGATTTGGTAATAATTTATTTTATAATTATAACAAACCACGGTAGCCTAGATACTATATTTTCCAGAAGAAGAGAAAGGAGTAATAATAATTACCACACCATAAATAAAACAATATTAGGAAAAAAGAAGAGAACGACGAAGACAAAAGTAGACTTATCATATCTATTATACGGAAGAGAACCGTGAGTACCACTAAAAATACATCAAAGCTAACTCTGTGCAGCGCAAATGCATTTTTCAAAAGAATTGCAGGTAAGACAGAATGATGAAATGAGAAATGAGGAGATAAGGAAACTAACAAAGGAGACAATATAACTGAAGCTAGAAACGAGACAATTGAAATAGTTTGACCATGTGATGAGATTGAAGCCCCATAGAGTTACAAGAAAAAACTAGAAATCATGCAGCAAAGAAAGCAAGAGAAAGCGCGGAAGACCGAAAAAGACTGGGCGAGAGAGAATTAAGGAGATAGGAGCAAGGAATGGAAAACATAAGAGAAATAAAGAGACTAGCGAGTGATTGTAAGGAATGGAAGAAATGGATGGGTTCAGTAATTGAAAGCATAAGTCCGACGCTCTAGAGGGTAATGTTTATCATATATGTTTCGAAGATTAAAGGTTGTATAAAATGATTGTCAACATATTTATGAAAATCGTAATGAATGGTACCAAACTATCAAAATGTGTTGAAAAGGCAGTCTGCTTATAACGCACAGCTAATCGACGATTGTTCAGAAACATGGAGAAAGTTGACCAGGATATCAAAAGTCGCTGAATTGTATTTCTAACGCTTTGAAGACAAAAATTGTTAATTATGGCGTAATTCAGTGCACTTCAAAGCCCGAATTTTAAAATTTAATCTAAAAAAAAAATTACTAAATGTTTTGTGTTATTTTGAAAGAAAGTTATGAATCGTCATTTTTGACATATTAGTAAAATAATGACTTGGAATTTTTCAAATCTAATACATCAAACCAGTTATTAAAGATTTAGCAGTTGAATTAAAGATGCCACAGCTTTCAAGAAAAAACAAATGTTTTCGAACAAAACAGCAACAGTCTAGAGTCTAGAGTCTAGAGAAAGAGAATAAAGAGGAGATTTTGAGAACTGATATAATAATAAACATGTCAAGGGCAATGCCGTGCGGGTGCTGCTAGTTTATTATACAAAAAGAGAATATCTAGTTTCCACTTAATTTTTTTTGCCATCCCTTCTTAATTTAAAATCATTGTTTGTGTATTTGAGAGAATAAAAGTTTTCATTCTAATGAAGAACTTCTCCTGCTGGCCAGGCACGGCAAGACGACACCGCACAGTGGCCTGAAATCCCGAAAAGCTGGCCAAAAGTCGGAAATTTTTCTTTCTTTCTAGGGACTTTTAATGGTTGGACTAGTTGTAGTGATACACCTAGTATGTATTATGACCGTTAACAAAGGAGACTTGTCCCTACCTGACTCAGGAACTCATTTCGATCGTGAGCATCGAGCCTGTCGCATGGTTTACTCGTCCCGCGTCGAAAGTAAGACAAAGTTCAAACGTGTGTAGAATCGCGAAAAGTTGACGGATTTGCATTCTGCAAAATAGATTTTCCTCCAGAAAGTAAGTACAATTTAAAGTTATCGCTCGAAATTACTACTGATAATGTATGAAATGGTAAATGATTAATGAAAATAGTGGTATTTTTCTTCGTCACGTTCTGAGAAGTCCTATTAAAAAAAGCAATAAGTAAAAACCCTTGCCGACCCCAGCTCTCAAACCAAATGCAAATTGTTGCTTAGACATTTCTCAAAAACATATCCAAAAATTAGCTGGCTGCAACTTTGGTTTCGGTTATGATTTCACGAGGAAGGAAATTTTCATATTTGTGAAATCGGTATTAAACGAGAAAATCAACGTTATCACCGACATTGTTGAGCCGGAGGTGTCAAAAAAATTGAAGCGTCCGTACATTCTGCCGCAAAGTCTGAAAAATGTCATGGGTAGAGTGATATCGGAATTCAACAAGAGGTGGCAACAAGTGAGCAGGAACGAAATCAAATTCTTCTAAAAATTTGACGAGTGGCTCAACGTTCTTGTTTCTTTCACAATGTAAAATGAAGGTTCGAAGACTTCCTCGGAAAACACAATGGGGATACCTTCCACGGAGAAGACACCTTCCACGAGCTGGGACGATTTGAGTGATCGGTCAAAACGAAGGAGGACAGAAAAAGTTCGAAAAGAACATACCATCCACAAATTGGCCTGCGCTACACAAATGGGTCTCCGCGCTTCTGGAAATGTACACGCTTAGAATGTAATTAGGGACATCACACAAGGCGGTCCATCAATAGCATCACAGTAACGGAAATCTATGGAACACGTTTTAGAAGGAGTGCTGTCAGGTAACGAAGCGTTGTCACTCATAGTAGAAGGTAGAATGGCCAAAAGTCGTTACCAATTAATACGTTCTGTAAGCTTAAGCAAAAATTGTAAATTATATCCGCCGTATGGATGTGTATTAGATGCCAAAAAAATGTGTTACCCTGTAAAGTCAGAAATTTCTGTAAATGAATGTGGGGCGACAGTTGGGCTCCAAGCATTGCTAAATCATACAGCTGAAAGGATATTAATGGTACAATCGGACGTTATTAAAAGTCTTCCTGAAAACAAAGTTGATAATTTAGAATTGATATGCAAGTGGGGATGCGATGGCACTACTAGTCAAAGTACTTACAAACAAAAATTTAGCGATGGAGATGGCAATAAATCGGATGCCAACATTCTCTTTATTTCACTCGTTCCCTTGCAAATCTTTGATAGAAACAATCCACACGTCATTGTTTGGAAAAATCCACGTCCTTCGTCGCCAAGATTTTGTCGCCCAATAAAAATTGAATTCTTGCACGAAACTGCTGAAGCAACTAGGACAGAAGTTGATTGTGTCCAAGCGCAACAAAAAATCTTGTGCCCTTTAAGACTATAATGGACGGCAAACAACTTAACATCAATTTCAAACTTGTACTGACAATGATAGATGGTAAAGTTTGTAATTCCATCACGGTTACATCATCAAGTATGCGTTGCTACCTTTGTGGTGCTACTTCCAAAGAATTCAATGATATCGACAAGATGTTGCAAAGACCGATTATTGAAGATCGCGTCGAGTTCGGACTCTCATCGCTGCATGCTTGGATACGTTTCTTTGAATGTTGCTTGCATGTAGCTTACAAATTAGAAATACAAAAGTGGCAAGGAAAGGAAGAGGATACAGAAAATGTTGCTAGAAGGAAAAGAAATATACAACAAGGTTTTCTTGACAGATCAAGGCTTAATGTTGATAAACCGAAACAAGGCTATGGAAGTTCAAATGACGGCAATACAGCTCGGAGGTTTTTCAAAAATTCTGAAATTTCGGCTTCGATAACGGGAATTAATGAAAAATTGATTGAGCGATTTCATATTGTATTGCAAGTAATTTCTTGTGGTTTCGAAATCAATACACTCAAATTTCGCGAATACAGTCAAGATAGTGCACGCAAATTTGTCGAACTCTATCCGTGTACTTCATGCCAACAACAGTACATAAGATTCTTATTCACGGTCACCAAATTGCGGAATCTTCGTTACTTCCTATCCGACAAATGTCTGAAGAAGTTTATTAAAAGATTTCGAGAAGATTTTTCAAGAAAATGTGACCGTGTAAAAAACATGGAAGACATTTTCTGCAGACTTTTAGTAACGTCAGATCTATTAATATCCAGTTTTTGCAAACTTTTATCACCGTATCTCATCCGCCATTTTGTTTTTATATATTTTGACTTCGGATTCGTAATCAGCGACCCCAAAAACCTCCGAGTCCAGACTTTCACTCGAATTCATAACGTTTTCGAATTTTGCCCAGCTTTTCGGGATTTCAGACCACTGTGAATCGTGGCAATGACGACTAAAAACAATCAAGCCTGCCGCAACCACCAAAAGGAAAGGGACACGCTTTTAACATCTTTGTCGCGTCTCGTTGACTGTTATTCTAAAATGATAAGTCCAACGTAATATGATACAAAATATTATAAATTGGTAGTTTGAAGATGATATGTATAATAAAAATGGTCTTTTTATGTTTGACTATTTTTGATAATAAAGTGGATATTTGCTTTCAAATATCCTTAGTATAATTCAATCAGTCGTTTATCTTAAGAAATTAAAATGCACAAATGACTTAACAGAAATTATTATTAATTTAATAATGATTAACTAGATACAAATAAGTGCATTATAAATTAAAATTTAGAATATTCCACACCATAATTATGCAGTTTACCTGATGGAATTTCGCAAAAACGCAATTTATTAAAACCATAAAATTGAGTCACTAACAGTGTGGTTAGGGATATAATATGTAAACTGATTGCATCTCAATAATAAAAAGTTGAAATAACGTTTACTAACTTTTTATTGCGTAATACACAATCTTCATTAAGAACGACATGTAATTCAATTTAGAAATGTTTATTGAATATTTTGATTTACATATATACATATTGCTGTGATCTGCTGTACTATGGTTGATAACCAATAGTCAAATTAATAAATTAATATTCTTTAATAATCTCAGGGTCTAAAAGGTAAATTTCTTTGTTTTTATAAAAAAAAATATGTCACAGCTTTTCCTTATTGTGAGTCCTAGCTGTGATTGTGATGTTTACTTTCCTAATGTTCTCCTTTGGGATGGGTATGAATAAGTAAATAATGAATGTCAGCACAACTTATATTTATTTACAGTATAAAGGTTTACAAAAACATAAAAATATATTGATTATTATACAATACAATAGTTTATTTTATTTAGGTGTATTATCTTCTCAGTTATGGTACAAGCACCTTGCAAATCTTTTATTCCTTTAGGACAAATTGTAGAAGTCTACTAAATTACCTCTTCATGTATGCTTACAACTCAAGGAAATTACTAAATTTACTTTCTTTACCTTTTACGACGTATCCCCATTGGATCATCTCGACCTGAGATTTTCACGTCAAAATCGGGATTTAAACAATGAGGAACCTATTAGATGTTTCTCATAATATTTTAAAACTATTGCTATTCAAATGAAAACGTTAATACTTCGTTGAATCGCCCCAGCCTGAGATTTTCACGTCAAACCAAGACTTACTCAAGGAAGGATTTATTAAATGTTTAAATAGTAAAATTAAAACTGTTATTATCCAGTAATTTTTTATAACACACATGAAGATTCCTTTATTTATTTATTATAAGATTGCAAGATGAAGTTTTATTACATAGTGCTTGTACTTACTTTTCTTGACTGTATATTATTTCGAATTCTTCTTGATAATTCTTGCGCATTCCTTTGAAATTTATTATGGCGGGTTTTGTAAAATCGAATAATAATATCCCACGCTTTACTGTATTTAGCGCGCACTTATCGTTTGAAAAACGTATCACCCGTTTTGTTTCACAACGTCTAAATCTTAAAAGCGTCTATGCCTTTTTAGATTTTATTTTATTTGACAACACTTGAAGCACTGGTTTAAGTTAAGGGACTGCTGATCAACTTTTGTTTCTTTTTCTTCTTAAGTATTCAAGATCTTCGGATGGACTCCCCTATTTTCCGCAAATGCACGCGTTTATATACCCTTCAACAATTGACAAACGCCTTATTTTGTTTCAAATTATTTTAGTTCAATTTGAATTTTCTTCTACTGCGCCCTCCGTGTTTGTTTTGGTAACTATCGATGTCATGTGATCACGTGATTTTTCATCCGCCATGTTACCGTTGTTGTTGTTTACATATCATGTATTTGCATATCTAATTAACATCGATTGATTTTTATCGATTGGTAGGTATTTTTAAGCTGTACTATATTATATACTGACTAATGTTTTATTTGTTTTTAGCTTGGAATCTCTTAAAGCATTTTTATATGAAGGAAATTATGTACCAATCGCATATTTAAATGTACATTCAATAATATCTTTTATTCTGGAGATACCAGTGAAAAATTGCATACCCAACATAATGTTTTATTTTTAATAGTGAACCAGGCCACAATATTTATTTACATTCTGGATGTGTTGGTGTATAGAAAACAAATAAATCATATACCTTTATATGCATTTCTATGTCCCATACGGAAGAAAATACAATTGATCTTAGTGATTGAGAAATGAGTGGAATATATTTATTTACGTATAAAGACCTTTGTTTTTGCCGTAGTGTTTATTATTATCGCAATATGTTAAATGCAGGCTTCTATTCACTGATTATTATTGCTACTAAAGAATGTATTACCGAATGACCTACTTTCTATTAATTACTAATAATAATGTTTAAATCATTACATATCCTTTTTTAGACTGAGGTCAGTATTTGAACATCATGTTTTGTATGATATTTAACACAATTTTTGTGCTCTAATTTATTTAAAATTGGGTCAACACTTTTAATCTTCAATGCTCTCATTTTTGTTTTTCTCTTGACGGGTGTGCAACCCACATTGCATTGATGTGTATTCTATTGCGTGTTCATCAGTTCGAATATTTATTGTCATGCAATAATTTAAATAATATATATTTATATAAATTAATGAATTATTCTATATATTTATATCTCATGAAATGTTGAATTATAACTGATGTATCAAATATGTAAACTTATATTTATTTAAAATAAATGTGCTGGTATTTATTTATTGTTGGCATTTTATTTGTTTAATTTTTTTATTTATTTATATAAAAACGTGTTAACCATATTCAGTGATATCTGGTTATATCCACATTTATTCAGTAATAACCACTTATATCTGGTTTTATCAATGTTTTTACATGTATAAAATTTTTAATATTTAAATCTGGTTATAGCCAGTTTCTCATTATTTTTTTTTATTTTTATATTTTTTATTATGCAGAAAAATACCACAGCAATATGTATATGTCATTTATAGTAAATTAAGTAACATAAAAGAAATATAAATTATTGTAATATAAATCCAATCTGTCACATAAACCTAAGACTGTTTTTGTCAGTATTTTACATTAAATAAAATAATTGCATACGTCTAGAGTAATTATAAATGACAGAATTATTATATTTATTTTTATTCAAAATGCCTTATATTATTTAAATCGATTACGCTATTCGAAACATTCGTTAGCATATCAAACTATGAAGATATACGTTCTTCTCATTTTGGTTTAACTCTAATACATTATTATTATCATTAATCATGTAGGTAAAGATATAATAACATATTCAAAAGACATATTTGTGTTATATTACTATTTTATTCATCAATCGCCTATTTTTTATACATGTTCATGTCAAATTTCATTTATAAATGTCCACCATAGACATTAGGAAAATAGCCACCGAAGTATCCTGGGTATCCTGGGTAGAAACCGGAGTATCCTGGATAATAACCACCATGTGCGTATGGATAGTATCCTGAATATCCGTATGGGTATCCGTAACTTACAGGAGCACCAACATAATTGGGAGCATAAACTAAATTCGGTTTGGCTTTAGGTTCAGCTTTTGCTTCTGGTTCTGCGAAGCTAACAGCCAACAAAGCAAGTACAACGAACAACTGAAAGAAAATTGTTTTTAAAAATAGACTTAACCAAGCAATATTTATTTGTAAATTTAGTAGTATCCGAGATTGTCACATTCACTGCTAAACCTACAAATAGTGACTTGTTATCTACATTATCGAAATTATATTAATTATAGAGTGCCTACAATATTTGATATGGTTTTATTGGATTTTGATATAAATGTGGTATAATGGCGATACCTCCGTATATTCTCAGAATTTTTTTTTTATCTCGAGATTTTAATAACAATTTTCTGCATTGTCGAAAATCGAAAACGTTAATGGACTAATAACAACAATGCCTTTGGTCGATAAGTGTTTATTACAAACGAAATGGAAATAAACAAACTTACGTATTTGAACATTTTGATTATAGTTGATTTGACGCTCTAGGAATATTGAGAGACAACTGTAAATCTTCAGCAGAGGGAACCGTCTTTTATAACTAGGTCGATCCGAAAATTTGATTTAATATTCGATAATCAGGTGGGATAAAATTCTACATTTTCTACCAGTTTTTTTATTGTCTCCTTTAAGAATTTATTTCTTAAACATCATAAAAAAGAGTGGTTTGGGGAAAGGTGAGTAAATTTATGAGCGATGTGAATACGCGGTAACGTGACTGTTTCCCGTAATGTGCTCTTAATATTGTAGGAAATATATTTTGCAAGCGTTGTATAATTTTACAATTAATTTAATGTATGTGTCACAAAACTAGATCTTTAAATACTAATAAATTATATCAAATGCGTACAAATCTGGTACGCACTGTTGGCAGGATAATATCAATTTTTTAAGAACATAAATATTAAGAAAAAAACAAATTGAAGCGGAACTAAATAATGACGCTTTGCAATAAATTTTGATGTCATTACTTTTATGGCACTAATAATTATTAATATATCTAGCTTGTCAATATAATAATAATTAATATTTCAGTGACAAAATTCGGGATATTTGCCTCAACTCTCAATAAGTTTTGGGAAATACGTTATATACATTTATTAACATAATAGTTTGTTGATGAAAGTTATAACGAGAATGTTTATCTTAGAAATATACAATTATGTAACTGTTTTTTATTAATTCACACGATTTAATCTCTTTTATATTAAACCATTTTATTAGCAATTGGTTGTTTCCCTATACTTTCGGTTGTTCATGAAGTGCCTTTAATAAGATGCAGGTACTTATCCCAAATTAGTTGTATAACTTCTTAATTTTTATTATTGTCTTTCACTGGGGTATATTGCTGTCATTACTTAGTGTTAAAGATGCTTAATAAATCGCAAATAGCATAAATAAAACACTTATTATTATTTCACAAATTCTTTATCAAAACTCTATACACTACATTTTGCCTTGCGGCATCATCAGGCGTTCAACTGAAACTAAATGTAACGTTCTAAAGATTAACATTTTATTTTACAATTTTGGGAAATGAACAGGTACATCTCAATGTTACAATTAATGAAATAATGAACACAACATTTAGAACTGAGACAAACCGACCGGATGCTCAAATTGCTGTAACTAGTGCGAAAGAAAGGTGATTACATTCCGAAGTGAAGAAATGGTACAAAATCAGGGAGAACATTAGTTTTCATTTGAAAGTGATACATTCGGAATTATCTTGGCGTCTTCAGTTTATTTAGGAAACAATTCTGAAAATCCCTCTGAAGTCGAGTATGTGTTAAGAAAAAGTAAATATGGTGAAAATGTAGCATATCCCAACATGCCTTTCAAAACAACAATAGGCATGTGAAATATGTTGACCAAGCTGACATTATGAAAAAATGTTACGAAATTGACCGAAACAGACAAAAATGGTGGCTACGCATTTTTGGCATGTCAGTGTTATAAATATATACCGGGTGTTAAAAGAAGAGAGAAAAATTTTTATGGATGTAGTAGTATGAACCAAAATAAACAAAAACGTCTTAATAAACATGTGTTTGCAAAGTAACGGTTACGGAGATAAGGAAGGTTATTTTTTTTGAAACATTTATTATTTACTATATACAAACAAACAAAGAAAGCTTCTAGCAAAAACATAAAACAAGGTTACATGAGATGTTGGAAGTGTGCGCCTTCTATTTCCACGCAAACACGACATCTTAGTCTGAAAGATATTCGAACTCTTTCTAAAACCCCCTCATTGTATCGGATTTGTTGGCATTTTTAATTAATTCGTAACTGCAGATCGCCGAGGATATTTACAGGAGGACCATAGACCTATGTTTTTAATAATAAAATGGGTTGGGGCACCATTATGCTGGAACCACATTTGTTGCCTTTGCACCAAAAAAATTTCGTCCAAAATATCACACATTGCATTCTGTAAAAAGTGTAGGTCAACAGCGCTTGTTATTCGGTTTGGTAAAACAACAGGACCTAGAAACATGTCGCCAACAATACCCATCCAAATGTTAAATGAAAAACGTGCCTAATGTCCAGAATCCATTACAGCATGAGAATTTTCGTCGGCCGAAACTTGCGTATTATGAAAATTAACAACTCTATTTCGTGTGTCATTCGTAAAAAGAATATTGCTAAGAACCGGGAGTCCTGTCCGTACTCGGATCATGCTCTATTCATGCTAGAATTTCTTCATTTGCTCTAGGTGTAGGTACCGACATTGGTCTTTCGGATAAATGGCACTGTTTGATCAATGGACCAGTATTACACAATCTTTGATGAATTTTTTCAAACATAATATGTAAAGCAATTTGGCGATTTGGATAAGTTTCAAAATAAAGACGTCGCACATCGGTGGTAATCCCATTAGCACGGCCATACATGAAATGCATGTCGGCTAATTCTATGTTACTGTAAACAGCCAAAGCAAATGAACACTTCTGCACTGACAACAAACAAACAAAGTCAAATAATTGAAGTCTGTTTTACAAACTGTCACCCAACAATAAAATGAAAGTGAAAGTTTATGCGAAATAAAAAAAAGAAGGTAATAAGTTTATTCAGACTTTCTTGTTTATTTTGGTTCATACTACTACATCCATAAATATTTTACACTCTCAGCTTTCAATTAGACATGTCGAAAATAAAATAAACATGAAAAGTTTTTGAATAGCTGTTTTAACCGGGTCGGTTGAACAAAGAATCGATATTTCAATAATAAACAAGTCCTATACCACTTCAGGTTCATTACAAATAGATGCCAAAAATAGCATTATAAAAAAGATAGCTGTTTTAACCGGGTCGGTTGAACAAAGAATCGATATTTCAATAATAAACAAGTCCTATACCACTTCAGGTTCATTACAAATAGATGCCAAAAATAGCATTATAAAAAAGATCCGATCTGGTCTTGTCACTTTTGCTGCACTCATAATATAACTGTTCTGAAGTAAATTTTAAGTACTATTATTTTATTAATAAATCTGTGCAGATTGCAACATTTGTAAAATATTTCCAAAGATGCTTATTAATAACTGTTTGGGTTCGAATCTTTGAATTTATTTTTATACAAAAAATTTCAAATCAAGTATTTTTACTCTTGTAATAAATTTAGATAGAATGCATAATGTGCCAAATATTTGTAAAATACTGCTGCCAGATAAGAGTAAAAGTGCTAGTTCCTGTTTGAATTTTGATTTTTTTTTACTCAAAAATTATTCATATTATAGCCTTAAATACTCTCAATATATGTCTAGAAAGCAGATGTTACAACATATTCGCAAAAAACTTTTGCTTGATAAGAGAGTAAGTTTTACTTCCGGTAGGAATTTAGAAAAACTTTTACATATTTTCTTTCAATTCAGTCTTGTGTACTTTGTATTTCCTTTAGAAATTTGTGTAGTAGTTATGGAAATGGTGGTAGTTTTGTCTAAAAATCTAATCAGATCTGAAGAAGACTCTAAAGTTTGGTATTGATAATTTTGGCAGTTTGGCTGTTAGTGTGGTCACATAAAGGAATTAGGGGGCCCATACCGTGGTCATTTGCAAAAATCTCAAGGAGGATTTCATCACCATCATGCTACGTTACACTACGTGTAAGAAAGTAAAAAGATGACTATTCCAGCATTCAAAAGAGAAAGTCATGTACTATAAGTCTATTTCAAAAGCACTTAGTCTGCTCTCAACAAATTCGTGACGTAAAGTGAGATTTTTTAGGTCTACAACTCACTGCTGTTGGATGCTGCTTTTGTAAGCGGCAAGAATTTCTTAAAATTGTCAGAAGAAGCATGAATAATCTTCTATATCGAAAGCCACTTAGTAGTTTACTTCAGCAAAAAAATCAGCTACTAAGTTTAAACAAATTGCGAGGGAACACGAAAGTACTCAAAAATAAATTATATATAAAAGAAGTTTTTCGAAATTCCAGAAGTGCCAGTTTTATGCAAATATCTCGTTAGTTATGGATTCTATACAATTTATCTATACTACAAAAATATTAACAGCTCGATTTGGAATATTTTTTTATAGAACAATTTTGAAATTGATACAGAAAAACTGTTTTGATTATGCATTTAGATTTGATTATATGTAAATATACTTAAACTATTGCTACACAACCATTTATATAAGTCTTCATTTACTTTATCCATCATATAATTTAAGTCATTTCCACTAACATACAACAATGAGTCATAACAAACATATATAATTTACTATTTTGGTCCTAAGCATAACGTCATTCACATATAAATTAAAGGATAATGGTCCTAATATTGTTCCTTGTGGTGTACTACTACTATGCACACTTGTCCCATTAAATTTTACCATTTGGTATCTGTCAGTCAACTGTGAGCGACACCAATTCAGAACGATATCCTTGAAGCCAATGACTTCCAATTTAATTAATAGTAATTCTCTGTCGATGATCGCAAAACTTCCTCGGAAATCCATAAACACAGCTAACACTATTCTACTAATATTTATTTCCCTCACTGATCTGCCATAATATTGACATCATTTCCATTATTTCCACTTTTTCAATAAGTGTTTTTGATTTTTGTTATTCTTGTATATTCAGTCACAACTTCCTGTAAGGCATTGACGTGTAATATGGTTTTCAGTCTGTTCCTATAATAACTGTCTTTGTTACAATTCATCTTATATCTCTCATTATTAAAATAGTCCCATGAAATTAATTATTATATTTTGTGAAGGGTGATACTTAACAGACACACTTTACTTTTACCTATTAGCAGTTTTTTTTGCAAATAAAAGTAATTAGAGCTCGAGTTGGAACAATTTTTCTATGTAAAAATTTTCTATAGCAATAACTTTTGAATAAAATATTCGGAACGCACATACGTATAAGAAAGTCGTATGCCACCCACACCTCATATTTTAGTTATCAGAGTCATTTTAAAACCGATATCAACGCCAGCACTATACTATGTCAGTTACTCAAAAATATTATACATCACAAAATAAGCGGTTGGAAATCGCTAATACAATATACAAATATTGCATGAGTATTTTTCAGTTGTCTCTATTTCGGTACCGTATACCATATCACTACCAACACTGTAAATTCATTTTAACACTAATAAAATATGTTCTTTTTGCAAATATGTGATAGTACTTTATTTTGCGCATTTAGCTACTAGATTTCTTTCAATAAAGCTTTATACTTTTTGCTTTAAATACATTTACGTATATGTAAAGTAATATAGACAAGTGCATATATATATGGGGATTTAACATTCTTATAACTTTTCAAATCTAACTACTGCTGTTGCTATTTATTATCCCTCTTTTCTTTTATACATTATTTTGATGAAGTATTTATTTATACCATTATCATATTAAATTAGACGTAAACAACGTATACAAACTAAAGTAAACACTCATGTAGGATACTTTAAATCACCATACTTTAGCGTCACAATATAGAGACAGTGAGGCTAGGAATTTATTAGTACTCATCAGTAGGTACGTATTTCGTATTATGATTTCATGAGAAACTACTTTATCAAATAATTTCTCAAAATCTTCATGAAAAGGAAAAACAATTTATATATCTGTTATATTTTATTGTTAAAGTATATCATATTCAACGTTTATAACACAGTTCGATATTATACATATGTACATTTTGTCACTCCTTAATGGTATGGATAGCTGTGAAGTCCGGTATAAGCGGGATAACCATGATAACCATAATTGGAGTAACCTGGATAACCGTAGTAACTGTTGTATCCGGGATAATAACCGGAATAACCAGAATAGCCAGAATAACTAGGATATGCTGCTGCGACTGAAGCAACTGGTGCTACTGAAGCAACATGTGCTACTGGTGCTACTGAAGCAACGTGCGCTACTGGTGCTACTGAAGCAACTTGTGCTACTGGAGCAACATGTGCTACTGAAGAAAGTGGAGCTAGTGAAGCTACTGAAGCAACTGGAGCTACGGAAGCCAAGGAAGACTGTGAATATCCCAAAGAATACGGAGCACCTCCATAAGCTGAATAGGCATAAGGTTGTGAATAATATGGTTCCCAATAACTAGCTTTCGCTTTCGGTGCCGCCTTAGGATCAGCCAAAGCTAAAGCGAAGAGAGCAACGAATACTACCTGGAAAGAAAATAAAATATTAATTGATTGTGATTACGAGATTTTATCATCTACAAACAGTTATTAGACCTCATGAAATTTTGGTTCAGTACTTATAAAGCCAGCAGTAAGTTTGATTTTAATATTTATTATTATACATTAAAATGTGTGTTATTTAAAACACAAATGAGGAGATGAATATACTAACTCTAGTAAATTATTTTTTAGTTGAGTATATTTGACATAGAAGATTAAATTCGAAACAGATTGAATAAGATGTTTATTAAGCCTAAATTATGATAAATGATATATTTTTTGTTAACAATGATATATAGCGATAAAAGTACTAGCTAGCAGTTGATCGTGCTTACGTATCAAAGCAATATTATTGGTATTGTTGCATTCTTCAATAAAGTAGTTCTTTCATACTGCTTTATGGGGAATCTAAGAGTAATAGCACTGGTAGAACTCACAATTTTGATTAAATTTAATATTAATTCAATGTAAAGTCATTGATATTTTACTAACTATAAATATAATTGAAAGTAAGTTTTGAATATATTAAAAGAAAGTATATTTAATGAATCACTTCTGGAAAGAGATGATTTGCTTATGAAATGTTATTCTTCTAGTGTAACATATTAATTTCATTTTTTAGACGGAAAAGCTAACATTATGTGCTATAAATATATAATTTATGTATTTTATTTACATATTTCAGTATCACTTGATTTTACCTAATGAAGTTTCATTTGAACATATTTTATCGTTCTAATTATTAATAGCATCAGTAAAATATTAAAGCATAATTCAAACACAGCAATAAAAGACACATGTTGATAAACATAATTAGGTACGGTTACGTAAAAGTTCATTTGTATACGGGTTAGTTAGTTTAAATTATAATTTATTATTTGACGATGGAAATTATCTATGCAGGAATTCTAAGACTATGTACTATAAAATGACGATTCCAGGTAATTCTTGAATTAATTGAGGAAAAACTA
This sequence comes from Amphimallon solstitiale, assembly GCA_963170755.1. NCBI lineage: Eukaryota > Metazoa > Arthropoda > Insecta > Coleoptera > Scarabaeidae > Amphimallon > Amphimallon solstitiale. Next base: position 84,744,452 of record OY720675.1, read on the forward strand.
CACTCTCATGTTTTACATAATTTTATTCATAATATCGTATTTGTCAAAATGTCTAAAGAATACTATGAAGTGTTGAAGTAATAGTAAAGATAATTTTATTCCGTCATAGTGCATCTTCATTTCTTTATAATTCAGAACCAAATATATAAATTAAAAAGAAAAATTGCAACTTCAATGGAATTTCGTAAACAGGAATTAACTACATTTGAATCAAATGGGTATAATTTGGAAAGAAATATTAGCAGGTTTCTGTTTTATAACCGAATAAAATGTCTGTTTTTAACTTTTACTAAAGCAGTTATTAATCTAATCAATTTAATCTTGATATCTTAGTCTCTGTTTGCAACTTCCTAGATTTAGATTTATGATGAGACAATTTTGTTTATGGTAATTTATCAGGTGGTGAGAGAATGATCTCTCTGGATAATTGAGTCACACCCACACTTTATTTGAACCGAGTCACTAATTATAAACAGAGCATATCTCCATAAATAATTTCGATTGAAGATTTACCTATTTGATGCAAGCTTTATCTTGCTTGTTGTAAATAAATAACATTTTAACAAAGATTAAAATGTATAGTCTTTATTTAAGACAGCGGCACTTTTTTATGTCCTTTTATTGTGAAAGACATTTAGAATAAGTAAAAAAACATGTTTTTGCTCTAGAAAAAAAACAAGTTTTAAATTGGAGTCTAAGAGATAAATAACTTAATATCTGTCTTCAAAATTAATTCAGTAAAAGAAAGCACATTATATTTAAATAGAATATGCTATTCAATCATGTACATAACAATGTTTTCGAATTTTCTGTTATACTGAAATTGATAACATTTTATGTCTGAAAACGCAAATGAGGTTTACATATAAGTACATACTTATATAATAGTGTACTGAATATGAAAGCGTGAATAATAAACAGCAAGGCAAGTATAATTATTATTAAGTATTCTTAAATTTAAGGAATCACTTTAGTTACATATACGTGACAAAATTTTCTGTGATGATTATTATTTGAATGTAGGTATACTCACTAGCTTGAACATGTTTGTAATTTTACCAGAACTTATCAACTTTTACTGGAACTGATACATTCACCACCGATGCATTGGCTTTTATATAAAACACCTGGAATGTATCATCTGTCAGAAAAAAAATAGAGCGTTCAAAATTATTTTCAAGGCGAAATAGAATTTGCAAATTATTAGTAATATAACTAATTTATTGTATAACTTAATATTCTTGACAGATGTGAGTGATATTTCGATTTTTTTGAACATTTTAATACTTTCACACGAATACCAGTTCTGTTACAGTTATTCGTATATGTAAAAAATAGATGATTGAGAAATTATTCTACTATGAGTAGTTTTGGTGATTTTATTACAAATTGTAAACTAATAAAATTAATTGTCTTATTACTAATATATTCATACAAGTTCCAACTTATTGAAAATCGACATAGAAAAGGAAGTGACAAAACTTGAATCATTTTATGTTATTGTCTAAGATGATATGTATTTCTTTTATAGTGGACATGAAAATGTCTTTTATGGTAAAGTCTATATCAAGGGTTAGGTTAAGGGGGCTTACACAGAGGTGCCGACTAACTGCCGGGAGGTAGGACGTAAGGGGGTGTGGCCATATGCGCTAATGTAAATTCCGTCGATGTAAGGTATTCGTTTAAATAAAACAAACAGCAGGAATTTTTGTTTTTCTTATTATGTTTTTGTATTAAATTGAATACAAAAGATTAATTAAGGCTTCGGTGGGAGTACTTTCTTATAATGCAAATTATTTACTCCTACATTTCACTCTCAAAGTTGGCAAAATTTACATCACTACACAGTTTCAGAAACTTTATTTTAAAAACTAATTTCAGCCGAGCATGCATTGAGCCTTTGTTTATTTGTGTTTTAAATTTCGTTTTGATATTTCGTAAATTAAAGCGGTACTATTGTTATAACGAAACCTTGTAAAGTCCAGAATTTACGTTAGCGCATATGGCGCCACCCCCTTACGTCCTACCTCACCGCAGATAGTCGTAACCACCCCCAATAAGCTTTAGACTTATTTACAATAATTTACAATTGATTTTTCTGGCATATTATTATCTAAAGTTTGTAGGTCATTTATACTTACTATTTACACTATTTAATTAGTTTGCTTACCATTATTTATTTGCAAAATATAATATTTATTGTTTCATTAATTGAAATAGGAGTATGCAATATCTTTTTATTTAGTTTACTGTTCATTTCTATTCAGCTTTCTTTGTTCACATGCGAATATACGCCTTTTCCACATTTTTAATTAGCTCTGCCCTAGGCTGTTTTTATACAGCTCTTCCAAGGCTTTACCAAGCTTTATTATTGTTCCCATGACTCCTTTGTTTTTGTCTTGTAACATGATGTCCAAAAGCGTTCAATCAATTTTTCTTTGTGTCACTTTTGTAGAGTTTGGTTTGTATGTGCCCGTCTTTCTTTAATACACTGTTACTTCCGCTTTCATTTGTATTGTAATTTTGTTTTCCAAACGAGAACCATGCCAAACTTATTCTACACTGTAAGCCTACTTCTTGCATTGTTGTATTCAAAGTAATTGTTTGTCCCAGGTAAACAAACTTGCCCACCACTACAATTTTTTCGTTGTCCAACATCAGTTCCTCATTTTATCGGTTTCTTAATTTTATATTAGCTTTGCTTTTTCCATGTTTATTGATAGCCCAATCTTTTCTGACTTTTATATGAGTTCCTGCAACATGTTCGTTATATCTTTAATTTTGCTTGTTATTGAAATAATATTGTCAGTTAACCTCAAATCGTTAGTTTTTGTGAATTGATCATTATACTTTTCTTGATCCATTTAATTTTGTTGTTTGTCTGCATATGCTACTAACTGACCTTCCGTTGACCTTACTTTACCTTTGTTTATTACTAGTGTAATATGTTCTATTGCCATATTGAATGAAAAGTAAGGCGAACAGTAAATCTCATTGTTTAGCACCTCTGTCGTTATTTACTTCTTCTACAGGTTTTTGCTGAATCAATCGTCATATTATCGTTAAATAATACAAAAAACGTTTTACCTTGTACATTTGCGTTTTTTATTATGTTACCAATAATTTGTAGATAGTCAATGATGCTGCAATTATTTTCTAAATCCTGCCCGTTCAGAAACTGGTCAAGGTCGAATTTCAGTATTAGTTGACTTGTTAGTATTTTGGTCAATATTTTATATGTATATGATAAATAGTAATATATAGATCTGCATTTGTTGAAATTAATCTTCCCCACTTTTTTTTTTTGTAGAACAGCACTGAACTACATTTTTGAGATTTGATCTTCAATGATTTTTCTTGTAGTAGTGTTCTATGTCCTGGTTTTAACAATTCTGGTATTTTTCGAAATTTCTGTGGTACATAGCTTTTGTTTGAAGTCACTGTTAGCTATTTCGAATTCAATTATTACTATTGCCGGGATCTCTTCGGGCCTACATTTATTAGTCTTCTTTTCTCTTTTACTGTATCTTCTCGTTCTTTCATGTGTATATAATTATTTTCATGGTATTCTTCTGTTGTATCTAGTAGTTATTGTTTCTTTTGTCTTATTTTACTATTTTACATTTTCCCTTTTAGAACTTCGGCTTTTCTACTGTTTATTTAATAATGTTGTTAAACTTTGTTATATCCTGATTTATATCTTTTTGGACATATTTATTTATTTCTATATATTCCCCCTTACTTTTTCTATACTAGAGCGTTTATATCTTTTTATCATTAGTTATCTTGTTTCTTCAGATATTCTATATGTGTTTGGTTACTGTTTGAAAGCTTAATGCTTAGCTGTGAGAACTTATCTTTTCGTTGAAATTTATATATTGTCTTGTTTTCTTACATTGTTGTACCATTTATTTTTATTTTCGACAGCTTTTCTCTTGGCATTAATGGTAATATTTTTTCTGCTATCTTTTACTTTGTTGACCTTGCAACATTGTCTGTATTTTCGACAGACAGTATTTCCTGGCCTATTGGTAAGCACTTTTGCATTGAAATTACTTACGGTATAGTCCTCTACTTGCTAACTTTTATTAAATACAAAATTAAACCCATTCAATAGTAAAGAGTTCAGTTGCAATTACTTAATAAAAATGTTGGAATGAAAAAAATGACATATGGACACTATAAGACTTTCTAGCATATATGAGCGTTCCGAATTTTTTATAGAAAAGTTGTTTCAATTTATGTTTTGAGTACTTTTATACGTTTAATAAATCTACAGGGTGTCTCTAAAAGGTGCGGAAAAAACGCTACCACACATTTCTGAGGGCGATCTAACCCAACTTACCTCAGTCCAAAAGTAGATGCACCATTGCATTGAATTGCCACAAGAATAACACCCAAATTACAGAAGCATATGTGTCCATATATACGGAGTGAATTTTTTATATCCAGATTACTCATAAACGGCTGCTCCAATCAACTCCTACCAGGTATACCTTTTCTAGGTAAAAAACATTGGAGAATAAGAATTTTTATTTAAAAGTTAAATACAGTGTGTCTCAAAAAAGTTATTACGTTTTAAATGGATACAATATGCCGCAGGTGGCGCCCTCTACATTTTGCAACGAAAATGAGAGCAGATTTAAATTTTTCACTCCACGAAACCCCACCTACCCAAATATTGTGACAATATACCAATTATTACAGAAATTATTTATAAAAAACTAAAACCAAATTGAACTTTTGACACTCTGTATCTCCGAAAGCATCCACTTTTGGACTGAGGTAAGTTGGGTTAGATCATAGGTTCCCAAAGTGGGCGATAACGCCCCCTTGTGGGCGCTGCAGGTCTAAAGGGGGGCGGTAAGAGACCCAGAAAAAAAATGGGGGCGTTGTGTAAAGGCTTAGGGGGCGATTTGTAATTTCATCTAGAATCTAGGAGGACTCTTAGACACCGACTGAGCTCTCGACTCTCGACTAGGGATGGGCGATAAACATCGATGTTCATTGAACATCGATATTTTAAGATCGATGTTCGATGTTTTTGCATCGATGTTTGCAATTTAGATTTATCGATAAACTATCGATGTTAGAAGAAATATAGTGAACATCGAACTTTTAAGCTTGACAAAATGTACTTGCACTAATCACAAAATAAAACAGCGTCCTCTGTTGACAAATACAAAAATGTTTCCAAATTAACAGCTCACATACAGGCTACGAGGATGTAAAATTGTCTACGAATAAAAGAAGTATTTAAATTACACAGTGCTATATCATATAAATTCGAATATTTCATTTTAGGCTCTTTTAAATATTACTCAGTATAAATATTTAAATAATATATAATTAAATACATAAATTTATAGTACTTTTAATGTGCAGAATAAAAGTTAAATTATGTATGCATGCAGAATAAGTGAAGCAGGTAAACGTATTTTCATAGAAAAAGAAGGGAGATAGACATTACCGATGTATACTTCTTCGGGAAATTCCCTAGTGCGTACAATCATACACGACGATACACGTATTAAATGCAAGATGACACATCAGAAATATAAAACCATATCCATATGTATCTCGGTATTTGCCAGCGTAGTCAAAAAAAAATGCAAGACTATAAAATCCCAAATAAAAATCGTTCTCTTAAAAAGCTTTGATACACGTAAATGTATATATTTTTTAAGTATCAGACGATTTAAGTCATGTGGTTGTTTCATGCGTAATTGGATAATATTGTTTTTTTATATAGTTTTTTTTGAGTAGTTTCTAAAGTTAACTACATATTATAAATGTATATATTTCTTTTATTATTTTTTTTGAATAGTGATATCTTTTATATCATTTTGTTAAGGACGTAAATTAATTAAGTTATAATAAAGTTTTTGTTAAACTGCCAAAAAATAAATCTATAAATATAATTATCGATGTTTAAAAACATCGATGTTTGGTAGTCGATATTTTGCAACCATCGATGTTGATCAACGATGTTAACATCGATGTTTGATATCGATGTTTACCCACCGATGTCCCATCCCTACTCTCGACTACAGCTTGTGAACATCAACTAATATTAATTAAGAGATTGCTCAAACCAACTCGGTTCGATATTTCTCTCCGAGTAGTTCATATATCTGTCCTGTTTTATTGAATAAATAAAATAAAAAACATATCAATCGGTCGCTCCGTTTCGAAACGAAAAGAGACACAAACAAACAAATAAAAAGGCAACTGTATCAATCGGCTGGTTCATAGAATACTTGTTCTTACTTGTTGAGTACGATTGAGCGTCGAATGAGATAAACGAGTTTATGCATGTTTGTCTTATTCCTGTCGGTGCGTGCTGCTTATGCAATCCTATATAAACAACGTAATATTTATTTTATTTTCATTTGCGGTTTCGCGCGTAATAGATAAGCAGTACTTAAGTTCAACACTTATACTTACGTATTTCTCAAAACAAAACAATGTCGGAAGTAAAAAAGAAGAGACGGCAATACTGTGCGGAATATATTAAATTCGGATTCATTGAAAATCCTACAAACCCATCGTCGCCTTTGTGCCTTCTATGCCTAAAAACATTTTCGAATGAAGCAATGAAGCCTTCAAGACTTCAAGATCATTTGAATAAAATGCATCCAGATAAGAAAGACAAGAATGTAGCATATTTTCAAGACCTAGAGAAGAAGCATAATACTCGGCCAAGTGTAGCAAAACTCTTTTCGGCGGCTGCTAAGCAAGATGACGACGGACTTCGAGCTTCGTACAACATCTCTTTGTTAATTGCTCAAAAAGGCAAACCACACAACATTGGAGAAGTGTTAATTTTGCCAGCAATAAAGGAAGTAATAACTACTGTGCTTCATAAACCGGCCGCAGATATTATCGGAAAAATTCCTTTGAGTAATACTGTGCAAAGACGAATTGATGAAATGGCCGGAAACATAGAAGAATCATTGTGCAATCATCTGAGGACTAGTCAATTCTCAATTCAGCTCGATGAGTCCACTTTACCAACTAATGAAGCATTGTTGCTGTCTTACGTGAGGTTTATTAAAGATGAGAAAATATGTGAAGAACTATTGTTTGCTAGAAATTTAGAGACCGATACAAAAGGCGAAACCATATTCAATACATTGGAAAAGTTTTGTAATGAGAAAGAGATTCCCTTGAAAAATATTATATCAGTTGCTACGGATGGCGCTCCGGCTATGACAGGGTGCCATAAAGGCTTCATAGCGTACGTAAAAAATAAAATTCCAGATGTCCTTGCTGTACATTGCGTTATTCATAGACAACATTTGGTTGCTAGAAATTTAAGTGAACGACTATTTCAATCACTGCAATATGTCATCAAAGCAGTCAATAAAATCCGTAACTGCTCTTTGAATGATAGATTATTTCATCAGCTTTGTGTTACTAATGACGAAGATTTCAACCGTTTGTTGTTTCATACCGAAGTTCGTTGGCTATCAAGAGGCAATTGTCTGACTCGATTTTACAACCTGTTTGACTCTGTGATAGAGTTTTTGGAAACTAAAGATACAGAATTGCGCAACAAGCTCATTACATCAAAAAATGATATAGCTTACATGACAGACCTGTATAAATTGTTCAACAACATGAATCTCCAACTGCAAGGCGATGAACTAAATTTAATTAAAACAAAAAATGTCGTTGCTGCTTTCGCAGCCAAACTGCTTCTACACAAAAAGAATATGGGCAGACGTGAGTTTCATAATTTTCCGAATTTATCAGTATCTTGCAGTAACGACGACTTGTTTGCCTACTGCCAACATTTGGAAAAGCTCCACATTGACTTCACCGAACGATACCAGGATATTTTGAACTTGGAAATACCAGACTGGGTGTTGGATCCGTTTTCAAATGTCAACACAGCAATATCACCACATCTGGAAGAAGAACTTATAGAATTGACAATGAACGAGGAAATAAAAATCAAGTTCAAAAATGGCTACCAAGAATTTTGGCTACAAAAACCGATCCCGCAATTGTACCCTGGATTGTGGTCAATCATTCAACGATTCTTGATAGCATTCCCATCGTCATATTTGTGTGAACGTGGATTTAGTGCTGTAGCAACGCTGCTTACTAAAAAGAGAAATCGTTTGCATGTTACCGAACGTGGTGACTTGCGGCTGTTCTTGAGTAAATTGGAACCTGATATCAACAAACTTATTAAACAGCATCAGATTCATCCTTCACATTAGTTTTTATATTAGAATCGATTATGTTTGTTTTATTTTGAATTTTGAATAAAAGATACTTTGTCTGAATACTATAAAGTTGCGTTTCAATAATCATTCTCATTGGCAGGTGTAGCCCGTAAAAGTTAACTTGAGACCTGAGCGCCGTTGTGTACTACCTACTACGCTCAGGTCTCAAGTTAACTCATTCATTCTAAACGAGACTTTTACTATAACCCATAGTAAAAGTCTCGTTTAGAATGAATGTTTAATCTCCGCTAATATAGCTCACAATAATTAATTTAATTTGAAGTTATAGTGGTTTTTGAGTAGGTGAAAAAATGGGGGCGCTAAAAAATAATTTATTCTCAAAGTGGGCAGTAGGCAAAATAAGTTTGGGAACCACTGGGTTAGATCGTCATATTTTGCCCTCAGAAATGTGTGGTAGCGTTTTTTCCGCACCTTTTAGAGACACCCCAGTATATAGAATATATAATTTGCGAGATATTTACACAAAACTGCTAGTCGATAAGACTAGAAATGTCACTTCTGGTCTGAATTTTAAATATATTTTTACAAAAATTGTAACAAATTGACGTATGAATACCTTTCTAAATATGTATAGAACGGCAAGATGTTTATATTATAAAAACTTGATTTCTTTTTTACAAAAACTTATTCAAAATCAAGCTTTAATACGTTTATACTATAAATATATTTGTTTACAAATCATAAGTTGAAATAATTGAAAAAAACTATTTGTTGATAAGAGTAAATGATCTACTTACGGTATGAATTTCGAAAAACTGATATCTTCACTGAAGTAAAATACTACGCATGTCCACAGAGATTATACGCGTAAACATGAAGTTTGGTATTGATAGCTTTAGCCGTTTGGCCGTTATCGTGGTCACACATACACCTACATGTTTACATACATACACACAGAGAGACATTTTTAAAAAATCACTTTTTTGGCGTCAGTGGACTTTTAAACGTACGACTATACTTCATATAGGAAATGTTTTACTTTTTTTGAAGGTAATTATTTATGTAGATATTAAATCTTCTCATTACAGATAACTAAGTGATTCATGATCATTAACCGCGTTAAACCTCAGAGAGGTTAGTGGTTATATTATATAAAACCTTTTCCGTTCAGTCCTCATATTTACATATGAAAAGTAACTACAGTACTCAATTTACATACGTCAACATGGAATTCTAAATTTGATATCACAACATTAACAGAACTTGTAAAAGCTTTATCCTAAGGTTGCCAACTAATTGTAAGCGAACCTAACCAATTAACCGGCAGGATTACAGATACATGACAGTAGTTATGTGATTGTTATCAATAACAACACTCATTTATATAAATGAACAAACTTGCAAACGTATGTGTCTATGCAATCAAATAAAGGAAATAAGGTAAAACTGCACTATCTAATATTAAAATCATATTATTTGATAAATATCACAACGTATAGTCAAACTTTTATGCAAGTCTAAATGAAAATATAATTATTAGTAGTATATTGTATATTGGTGTGTCTTTTACTCTTTCAAAATGAATAGTGGTATAATCCTTTTAATATTTATAGGGTCAGTAATATTCATAAAGGTAATACATATATAAATATATATTTCTAATGCATGTACAGATATATAAAGCGTAAATCTATAATAATTATAGAATTACACTTTATATATTACTTACTCATACTTATTTTATTGTGATAAAACTTTCCTACCTCCACATTTTTGCAGATGTTTACTTTCTAAAATCCCCCGTTAACGAAAAAGTTGTGTTTGCAAATATATTATTATTGTTATTATTATTATTATTATTATTATTATTATTATTTTATAATATATAAAAGCCATTCGAGTGACCCACTCTAATCGCCTGAGTTGAAATAGCTTAACCGAACGGGCAAAATCGACTCGAATTAGTTACACGGGGGGAAGAACTCGTCTCTGGATACGGGGAATTAAAAGCTGTCGTTTGGCGTGGGTGTACGGGCGACTTTAAATTTCCGGTCGACGGAGAGATTTTCCTTCTTAGTGAAGCGTGTGCAGAGATATGGGCCGCTAAAGAGGAGCCTGCAAAAATCTGCACTTGGGCGTTATGAAAAAATTAGGACGAACGGCGATCGTGATACAAAAACCATTTGAAACACGTTAAAAATCGTAAAAATGTCAGGTATGACAGGCACACGGAAGAATTACAAAAGTTTCACTTTGACGAAGAAATTTCAAGCCGTCGCGGTTTAGAGTGTCGAAAGAGGGTTGGAAACCAAAAGAGTGGACTTTTCCGCGACGATTGAATGGACTGTCCACGTGCCAAGTCTTTCGCTTAAAACCTTTCTGTAGGGGAATGCGGTTAAAAAATCTCGCGATGACGAGTCGGCGAGAACGTATCATTAATTCAAACGGACGTATGATTTTTACAGCTGTCTTATAACGATGGGCAGTGCTAATTTACAAAAAATACGCGCGCACGTATCAAGATTCATAATTATTAGGACGATGAACGCAAAGGATTGACATTTAGAATACAGACGGGCAACACGAACCCTATCCTAAAGTAAGGCGGTAAAAGAATTTATGTCACAAGGTGAATATTTTGTTGGTATATCATTTAAAAATTACAGTCTTAAACGCTTGCAGGTGTCGTTTATTAAAAACTGGAAATATCAGGCAAATATATAGATCGAGAAAATCTATTTTTTGCTTAAAACTGTACGCAAAAAGGTCAGGCAACTACCAATTTCATACAACGAAGAACTTGAAGCAAGACTAAATAAAGAACCATCTAAGTTTTGTCTTTGGGCCTGCCAAATTACGTTAGATGCACACGAATTATACAAGACCTAAATGTCAACAGAATGTTGGAAATATATCAGTGTTCAAGATATAATTATATAAATTTAAACCATTTTACGAATGGGATCATTTAATAACATTTCTCATCGGTACATATATTAAATGGCTTGGATACATATTTATCATCTTTCTACATACAAATAATAGGATGAGTTTTATTTATTTGTCAGATGTGTCCGAAACACTTCGAAATAAAATAAATACGTCAAATAAAATTCCCACAAGCATTTATGTAATTTCGTTTACCAATTTTTTCAGTTATAAAACCAAACATTTAAAGTGTGCGACTGCTGGTTGGCACCAACTAATCAGAAATACATTTCCGGATAAATGGTACGACACAGTATTTAGCATCAACCGCCTAGGAGCCACCAAGATTTTCGATTGCGTTTTAGAATGTATATTATTAAAACGTGATATGAAAATTAATTAATTCTCTCAATGACCTGTAAATTTAAAACATATTTTGTTAAAGTTCATCATGTTATGTTGTTCCTTACATTTGACAATTTTAACGACAATTTGGTTAAGTACTGTCAGACTGTCATTTCGTTTTCACAAGTTTGCCTGTGAACGAATACACTTCAACTAACTGCTGTCACGATGACATATAAATGGAGGTCGAACGGCACATATGACGATGACACCTAAAATGCTACTAAAGGTTGAGTTAAACGTTACAGTAAATGTCAAAATTGAAGGGTTGACGTTCATTTAACATTGGCAGGCGCACGAATATTCAATTGCGGGTTCTAAACTACCAAAACCAGCAATCAATTTTAGTTCGCGAGCACATTTGCCGGGAAACGTCCAAATTGGCGGCATTTGTGCTATACATAAATAATCCAACAAGTCTACGCATTAAATATGGTGGTCAATCGACACAGATGACAGATCCATTTTAGTTTTGCCTATATATTGACAATTAATTACCTTAAAGTATGATTTATATTATTATTACTGGGTGACAGACGAATCAAATTCCAATGTAATGACAATTGTTTTGTAACTACTCAATTTATTAAAGTAAATATTCCAGTCTAATTCAACAATTACTACTACTAAATAATTTGATTGTCAGTAGAAAGTTTGAAGTATGGTCAGCGTTCAATCATTTAATGGGATATGTTTGATTATATAACTCAGTTGTAGCCAATAGCAATTACAAATTTTACAAAGTTACCATGTATTGATAAGTGAATATACTCTTGACGACGTGATATAACCGTTTTGGTGTTTTTCTTTCTCCAACAATATAAATTTTGTCATGGTAACAAGTGTTTTGAAGTTTGTTGATAAACGTCAAAAATATATTCAGCAATTTTCATAATGTTTTTTTAATTTTTTCGACATTGAACGCTTTGGTATAAGCTCGGGGACCGAAATAGATAATGAAATTGAAAATTTGACACCGCAAAATACCGTTAAAACACATAAATGTGTTTGGAAACAATTCACCGAATTTTGTGAACAGCGAAATAATAAACTTTGTGCTCAAACTTCTGACGAACAATTAGCAAGTATTTTGAAAGATTGGGCATTCAACATGAAACGTGCAGACGGCACCGAATACAAAGAAGGTACCGTGAAAACAATTTGGAATATTTCCGCTGAACTTGTCCAGAAAAAGTTTTATCAAGAGTTTAATCGAGAAACAAATCCATTCAGAGGCGTGATTTGTGAAGATGCAAGAAAGGCGCGGGCAGCTAAAAGGAAGAAGTTACAATCAATTCCTGAAAAGAGAACAACAAGTTCTGTCGCCCTTAAAACGGAAGAAATTAGCAAAATTGTGTCATTTTTTGACGAAAATACGCCAGACGGTTTACAAAAAAAATCGATCAAATTTGTTCTGTGCGGAAATGGCGTGGCGTAGAAATGAAGCAGTCTTTTGCTTAATTGACTATTTCAAAGCAGAATACGACAATTATGGTCAACCCACAGGACGTATTGAGTACAATACCATATTTTCAAAGACAGCACAAGGTGGCGAAAAACATACAGCTGAATCTAAATGGTTGACACCGAATAAAAATTGTGAAGATCAGTGTCCAGTACATCTGTTGAAGAAAATGATAAGCAAAAGAACACCAAACATTAAAACCAATCGTTTATTTTTAACACCTAATCCTGATTGGCAGAAAACTAAAATATGGTATAAAAACTGCCCTGTAGGCCTTAATCAATTAAGTAAATGGACACGTTCATCGGCAGAAAGTATAGGACTTGATATAAATAAGCAAAAAATATCTAATCATTCCAGTCGCTCTTCCACTGTTAGCATCTTTACACAATCTGGAGCAAACTTACAAGAAATTATTAAGATAACAGGCCACTCATCATCTGAATCTCTGAAGCCGTATCTAAAGCTTACTAATGAACACCATAGCAAGATACTTGAAAAAATGAGAAATAAACAAGATTCTGCCAACTCTACTATCACCAGCACCAGCACCTCAAATTTAACTTCTAAAATTATACAACAAATATTTATTATAATAATTGTACTTTTAATTTCAACCAATAAAAAAATTTCGTTAGTTACTTCTTTATATAATCGTAACGAATACCACTCGAGTAAACGAATATAATTCATTATATAACCCCTTCACTCGACATATATCCTTAAAACACTGTTTCGCAGAATACGTCTCGTGACTCGGAAATATAATCGATTATTTTCTATGCTCTTGTGATATTATTACTGATAATACACCATTAAATCAAATTGTTAATCAGACATTCTCATAATGGTTCATGATGATCGTGTCCCAGGCTGGTGGTTCTTATTTCGATCGATTGGTTGTAATCATGAACTAACTTTTTGTGTTATTGTTTCCTTAAATACTTAATAAGAATCACAAAATGATCCAACAATTACAAATTATATTCTTTTTACAGTGTGTGTAAGCAAAATTTTTACACAGATATGTCCACGTTAGTCTGTATTATTTTTGGTTATTGTTTTTATTTCAACTACCAACTAATATATTTAAATTATAATAGGATCGTCTCAGCGACCGACATAGCCAGAGCACGATCTACAGGCGACGACTCAATGCCACTGCAAATTCACTTTGACAGGAACAATTTCAGAGCAGACAAATGAAACTAATTTATTATTATAGAAGTCAGTTATAAATTCACTATTATAAATAAAATTAATAACTCATACTATTCTATTTAAAACTTGATTCTTCTGTGTAATGGGCATGCATTGTTCACAAATTTGCATTACAACAAAGCTCAAAAGGTATGTCAAAAGATGTATGACTATCATTAAATATTACAGCCCGGAAATTACGTTTGTGGGCCATGATAATTGACACGTCAAATTATGCAAAACTAAAATAAATCTGATATTATTTTTTTAATAATGATTTAGTCCTTTCATTGTGAAAAACTAATAACACTATGAATCTTTTAGTGTCAAGTCTTAGTATCACGTTAAATAGCATCTAAATTTCAAACTTCAACAACGAAAAGTCAGACTGACGTTAAGATGCTTTAAATTGTCATTCCACCTGTTACCGTGACAGTAGTTCGTGGACAAAAATATACGTCTATACAAGGTGTGCCAAAAGTTTAGAAAATCAAAAATGATTTTTTTGGCGTTTTACAGGGAACTGTAATAAAACTGTAAGCGGACGCGAAAAGGCGATTCAAGCTCGAAGAGATTGATGGACAGCTAGTTTATGTATATAACCACGATAGCAGCAAAGCGGTTTCGACTCTTCAATTTAATATTATAATCTTCCTATCTAGATCTGATTAGATTTGCAGTAATAATAGTAATAGTTTAGCCTAAGTATAAAGTGATCTAACTTTGGAGATGCAAGCACACACAGGATACCATCAGAAGATAGTCTGCCAAATATTGCTTATGTTAGAAGATATTAGGTTTGATACCAGCGAGGTAGATATTTTCGGATAATGAAGATTTTCTAAAAAGTACCTGATGATTTTAGACAAAATTGATACCTACATTCATAGATGTAGGTATAAGATAATCATTCACATGTAGTATTTTAAAAGTAATAATGCATTATCCTATATTACATATAATTTTAAGAAATTGTAATAGAATTATTAACTATAATAATCAACATGAAGCTCTAAGTACATGTAATAATTTTTAGGGAAGGTTTCTTATAAATTCAATTATTGATTGTGAAGAAAAGGAAGAAGTTGCGAAATTAAAGTATTCTAAGATATCCAGGACAGCAGATCACAACCCAATGATAACTCTCGAACACGAAGTGGCTAAAGATGTTGACATAAATAATGTAAGAATTAGATTATAATTTGGTATTTAGTTATATTTTAGATATGTTAGTCATATATAACCGAATAGTTCAAAATGAGAAGTAGCAACAGCAGCCTTGTGGGTAGAAATTGTTATTAGATGCACAAAGTAATAAATCACCTAACCCATTTCTCACAATTTCTGTCACAATCGAATAGTCTTCTAAAGATTTTCAAAAGATGCGAATTCATACATTGGCATGAATTACTTATATAACATTTTAGTACTAGCTGTAATAATAAAGAAGTGCATTATCAATATAATGCACTTTTCTAAATTCTTTAATATTACTATTAGTACTAATAATGTTACAATGAATAGAAGAAATAGAAACCTTTAGGCCAGGCGCACACGCAACGATTTTTACCGTACGGCAAAATATCGTCGGATGAAATTCCTTTAGTGGCATAAAGAAGTGAATGGGAGCGCGCACACGCTTCGAACTCCACACGATACGGCACGATGCCGTGTTGGCGCCGTGAATTGCCACTACGACACACGGTCGCCGTGAGTATAGTGGCATATATGATCCAATGAACGCACGCACACGCCACGATTTTTATTCGTACGTATTCGTGCGCTAGGCCTGTTAGTGGAACGAAGAAGATCCTATGCTCTTCTTTGTTCCACTAACAGAATTTGATCATACGATATTTTTCCGTACGGTAAAAATCGTTGTGTGTACGCTAGGCCGACACACGGTAAACAAAACGTCCGATATTTTGCCGTACGGTCGAAATCGTTGCGTGTGCGCCGGGCCTTAAGCTTATTTCGTATATTTTTTGAGATATTATTTACTGCAACAGGTAGAGACTATCTTCTACCGTCAGAGTTGTCCCTACGTATGTAATTTACAAAATAAACATCGTTATATAATTATATGATCATTCTTACGTCCAACAGTAACATAGCCAATATGATGAAATAGCACTAATAACCTGTAATTTTGAATTAATATTCTGCTAAAGTTGATTATTTTTTGTCCATAATTTTGAAAGTCACAGCTACAGTAATCCTTTAAAAGGCGCTTATGCGATTCTAATGTTGAATTTGAGATTTAATTTAAATTCTAGGAGGGGTGGAAACTGTAAAACATAAAAACCGCGAAAATACAAATGGTGGCAGCGTGAAACAATTACACACACATTTTAAAATCTGGAGTACTAACCTAATTAACGAGAACTTTTATTAATTATTTTAAGTTTTTTTTTAACAAAAATTTTAAGGTGAATATTTTACGAATTCTTCTCTCCGTTTTAAAAAATGAGGTGTGGCCACCACACGACTTTCTTATACGTAGACCGTTTCAAACTATACAATGTTAAGAATTTTTTTATACAAAACTTATTCAAAATTCTATTCTAAGTACTTTCATTCTTTTAATAAATCGCTATAGAATGCATACTTTGCAAGATATTCAAAAAAAAGTGCTACTCGCTAAGAGCAAAAGTGCTACTTCCGGTTGCTGATTTTATGTCATAACAGCACTTCACAACGAACACCATGATGATAAAGCAAACAAATTGATGTCAAAGACAGTACGCAAAGCTTACGGTTGCGTCGACTTTCACATTTCATTTTGACAATGTGTTCGTCGATTTTATGACATAACAAGAAAATACAAATTATTGTCGGGTCAATCAAAGGTAAATAACTTTTTTGCCGATTTAAAAGTTAAAGTAAGCTTTTCTCGCTGTCAAAGTGACAAAACAATCCCGACTTATGGGTCTTTTACGCATGCTTTAAATTATCTCTATAATAATATATCTCCTAGCGAATCGTTTGGACATATTTATTTCAAGAAATACTGTTACGTATTTTTTATGAATTTTGGTGCTCTTTTTTTTATCTTCAAACCCATCATATCAACAAACTACTTCCGTTCATCATTTGTTATGATGATATGATTAGTTATTTTGATAATAAGTTTAAATATTATATTTTCATCATCATCATCAACCCGTGCCACATTAAGATTGTGACTAACGTAGCGTTTTATGGGATGAATTATTTCTCTTCCTCTTCCGTATTTTCATAAATATATGTGGGTCCTTCATATGATATTTTTTCTATTCCGGTGCTATAAAGTTCACTTTACGACACCCGTTTTAGTTGCATAAAGTATTACTTTATCGCACGCTAATTTTATTTTTTTGAAGTTGGTAACAAAAAAAAATGGAACCAAATCGTATTTAAATGTCAAAATATAAACCTTTAAAGTAACAAAAATGTGCAATAAAATTGTACAAAGAATAAAAAGCACACATGCTAACATTTGACTTACTAATTAGCAATATAAATTGTTAAGCAGAGTTGAATGATAAGTTTTCGGATGCTACTATTGACATTTACTTACCATGTTGAATAGTACAACTGTTATAAAAGTTTGTTTTGATAAATATGTAGAGAGTTTGTCGACGAAAGATTTTGTAAATTGTCTTCTGCTATTTTGCGAATCTCTGGGGGCGTACAGTTATTTATTTCGTCCTTTTTGTTAATAATTTGAAATAATTTATTGTATAAATCAGTCTAAATTTTAAACACAATTACATATAGCACCACCGATATTTAAATATTTAAAACGTTCTACTTAAAAATCAGAGTAACCAACTTCAAAAAAGCAAAACTTCTAAAATATTCGAACAAAACATGTCTCTTATTTAAAGCTTTTTTGAACTTTTAATAACCGAAATAGAAAAAATAGTATAAAATACACGTTTCATAAGACATTTTGCGCACTTGAACGCGTGCGCAAAAATCGTGTCTTATGAAACTTGTATTTTAATATACTATTTCTCCACTCTACTTTATTCTTACACAGCAATTTTCAGTTTCCTAATCCCAAGGTTCTTGCGTCCTCATTGATTTCCTCTTACAATCATTTCCTTATAGTTGGAATATTGCGTTATTTCTTTTCGGCATATTCTTCCAACTTCTTTTCTAAACTTATCCTGTCCATTTGAGCGTTGTGCTTTTATGTGTTACATTATTATTACAGTTTCGTTTGCTAATTTGTCTTCATTTTTTATATTTTTTTGTCTCCTTTCTCTATTGCTAGTTATTCATCGGTATTTTTTTATTATTTTTTATTTTGTTACTTTTATTCTTTTAGTTATGGTTGCAGCTTCTAGGGCGTTGGTCTTATTAATGTATTGTATATCTTTATCCGTTGATTGCTTTAGTGAGGGCCTTACTTTATAATGTTTTTCTGTTTCTATCGTAGGATTGGTTTCCTTCGAAAAACCTTTATTTTGCTCGTTCTCTCCCCGTTATTCCTTGGTAGTTAAAGGAATAGAAGTTTTCAAATGTGTTTTCGAGGATTTTTAAATGTTTCTGGTGTTGTATTTCCATTTCCGAAATTTTATTCATATGCGATGATATTTTTCTTCTTTAATTTTGATTTTCGCTATATGCTCCCAATATTGAATTAAAAAGGGTTTGAGAGACTTCTTGTTCTCCATCTTCAAAGTTCCCTAATCTTGTTCGAGATTAGCATGTTCGTACATCATTCATCATTTTTTCTCTGTTTATATTGTGAAATGCACTCTTGTAGTCCACGAAAATTGTGTGTATTCTCTATCGTATT
This sequence comes from Amphimallon solstitiale, assembly GCA_963170755.1. NCBI lineage: Eukaryota > Metazoa > Arthropoda > Insecta > Coleoptera > Scarabaeidae > Amphimallon > Amphimallon solstitiale. The sequence goes on from OY720675.1 coordinate 84,763,437, forward strand.
CTGATGGTATATTTATGGCAGGATATATATTCCATTTATCGTTGACCTATCAAGCCCGGAGCCTTTTTGGCTTGATCTTATGGTCTTATTTTTATAAGAATTGTTAGAATATTGAAAGTGGCATTCTGTACAGTTATTGTAGTGTAATTTTCTGTTCATGTAATTCACTGTTTATGTTAAGGTCACTTTCCCTTTGCTATTTATCGGGCACAGGACTGTGTTTTTCTATATACTACAAATTCAAAATATAAAACAATAGAAAAAGAGTGTCTTTAATTAATTTACTGCTCGACCAATTCCATTTCAGCTGATTTTACTATTTATAACTTGTGCATTTGTTTGAATTCAACACAATTGACAAATTCGAAATATACCTTCTAAACTCAATTCAGAGGATTTTTGGTAATAATTTTGAAAATTATAAACAAAACAGTGCAAAGTGAATTTAAAATTAGAGACTAGTAAGGCTGTTTCTGAACATTCGCAATATTATAGTTGTATATACTTACGCACTAGGCATAATTATATGATTATAAAATAATGTTTATTAATAGTATATAGGCACGACTCTGGTGGTAGCCTATAAATACACATTTCTAAATCGCTATGTGTAAATAACTTATAGACATCCCATACACAAACACAAACACATAAGCATGCTGTATTATATGAAAAATAATGGAGAATAGAAAATATGGTAAAATTAATCACACAAGCTTGCGTTGGATACATAAATTAGCGGTCTAAAATAGTTCTGCTAAACATATTGCACTGGTTATTACAATGTGTATTTTCCTAAACTTAACTAACATAAGATATTTTTGATAATTTGGTTAGATTTAAACGTAAAGAAATATTGCATCTAGCTTCAAAACCATAAATATATGACGCGCACTATAGGCATGTGTCGCCTTTTTCATATACTGTTTTGAGAAATATCGAAGTGCAAAAATATATATTGGCAATTTATTATTTATTATTTCTACTCTAGCAATTACTTATTTATTATTTATTTATTTTATTATTGCCAATTAAAGCATATATAATGAAATGTACACCCATGTTATAAATTTCCAGATATTTACTGATTTATTATTTATTTAACGTCTTTTTAACAAATTGTCACATACCTAAAATATGACTTTCTAAAACTCTGCGTATATGCTCCTTGCAAATGTTTTTCTCTGCTTTAAAAAACTTATGGATTATTAGTCGAATATTTAACATTACAAAATGTTTTAAAATGCAAATACCTGACGAAATGTAGGTACAAAAAAAATCAATTATTTAACTTAAAAATGAAATAATTAGCAAATGATAATAATGATGTATTCTAAATGTATTATAACAATGTATCCATAGGAAGTGTAGTGAAAGGACTTTTCAATTAGCAAAATATGTGTAGGCTGTTCCCTTTGGAAGTAGTGAGAATATAAGTGAATAGTCTGCATACTGAAGCGTATCAATTCATTAAACAAAATAATTATTTATACAGAAATATTATGTTTAGACTTATTTAATATTATATCGAAGTAATAATACTCTCTAGCAAAAATCCTTCAGCTATGAATATATAGCGCGTTCCATAAAAAGAATGGTCGGAAGTTGCTTTCTGAATCACTGTGTAAAATAAAATATGTCTAAATTGTGCTATGGATGGTATGACTCACTATTTAAATATTTAATTAACGCATATAATCATTTTAATGCACGATTATTTAATTTTTATTTATATAATCAGCGTATATAGTCCGGTCAATTTAGGCATAAAAATAGTGATCAAAGCCCTATAAGGCCTATTCCACGAACCGTTATCACGTAATTTTTAGAGACAATACTTATTTAAATGCATGAAGATTATTAATATTGATATTGATTATTGAGTTTAATTGTCGTTCTGATTTCTTTTGATATTTCAATCTGATTCATACTCTTCTTAGTCAACTTCAACAATCATGTCTTCTTCGATTTTTTCTGCTTCTTCTTCTTCTTCCTCTTGCTGGATATTCATAAATTGTTCAAATGAAGATGAATCAGTTGTCTCTTCATCAAAATCACATGAATCTTCTTCTGTTGTATTCAATTTGACATTTGAGCAAGACTGACCTTGGCAATTGGTACATGCTGGAGAACACTGTAACCCTACTTTTCTACAGCCGCATTTGGCAGTACAACCTTTCTTGCAATTGCAAAAAATAGTGTTAAGAAGTTTTTCTGGAGCAGGGGGGGAGTAAAGTTTGAATCGGTTCCAAAGTATTATTTATTAATTTCCAACCCCAGCCTTCAGGGTTCAGTTGATTGCTTTGCCATGTCTGAACTTGATAGTATACTCAATAAAAGTGTTGAATAGCAGATGCCGAAGTTGGGGGAAGACAAGATAGTTGCACTTGCTTCTTGTTTCGTGTATTTTTGACAAAGGTTAAATATCTGTATTTATCAATGCAATCTATTTTTTTGGAGCTCCATAAACAGCAAGAAGAAAGCGAATTCCTTTCGTAATTATTGTTTGAGGTGAAGAATCAATTTCCGTAAATACTTTCGCGCAGTCAATTAAATCTTTTTTTCAAATAATACAATACAGGTTTCAGAAAGTAAATAATTTTATCAATTAGAGTCCTTGCAGTAAGTAGTACCAACAAATCAACATCTTCACCCACTAAAATTGTTGCCAGAAGCAATAGATACGATTTTGTTAATTTCGGGAAAAGGATCATGTGATGAAAACCAGTTAAGAAGTATTTTAAAATCTTTAGCATCTTTCTTGACTCGCGAATCACTCGCATCTACATGCTGATCTGTCGTGTCCTTTCGAACATAGCTTCCAAAAAACGCGCCGAGTACACTACCTCACAGGTGGCGTGGAAGCGTGTGCATATTATATAACTCTACAATTGCGATATCTCAGGAACGGTAATACTTAGAGAAAAAATTATAAGGCCAATTTTTGTAGAGAATTTTGAGATCTATAACATTGGTCTGAGGTTTTTTTTGATAAAACCTATCGTTTTCGAGAAAAAACCAAAAAACCTGAAATATTGACCTTTGACCCCGAATAACTTTCTTAGCACACATGGGATTGATGGGGACTTTTAAATTTTTATTTTTAATGGTAAACCCAAGGTCTCCACCAAAATTTGGCTCTGTCGGAATTTTTGTTATTTTAATTGTCTAAATTGACCGAACTAATACTTAAGATATTTTTAAGTAATAGTGCGATTGACATAGTCAAACAGCAAAATACATTGTTCGGATGCAAGATGGCGATCCATTGCAACCATCTTCTCGATATCCAAAGATATGACACGGTAAGTAACAGGAACATATATATTTGTGTCTGTATTTAAGGTAAATGCTGTCATCACAGTAACACGATGTCAAAATCTGGAGGCTCCAGATACCTGCATTAGCTTTCGAGATTTTAAAACACAAGAGACGTGTAGAACAGCATTTCATCCGGCATTAACAATAAATCAAGTTTTCATTTGTGCCAACATCACGAGTTGTTACGTCAAAGCTGTAAGTTAGATTAAAATCTGTTACTAATGTCTATAGAATTTTTGTTGTTATTTTGAAAATTACACCATTATCGCTATTTACAAGCAGGTAGATCCAGATTGATACAAGTACGTTTTCATTTAGATAATAAATTCCAAAAGTTGTACCCGAAAAGAATTGCAAGAATCCAATTTTAAATTCTCTAGATCCCAAGATTAATCATTGCTTTTGGTATATATCTATCTAAATACTGCCTGGAGGTTTGAGAATTCTCCTTGACAATGTGATATTATAAATTGACGCCATACATATAAATGATAGTTACTATACCTTGTCTAAGAATAAGAAGGAGTGATTCAAAAATCGCGCCAAAACGGCACATATTTTTAAGAGATTTTATTGGTTCTTGCGTAGGCAAATCTTGTCAGAAAAAATACGTAGGCGATATCGGCGATACTTTATGACATTACCAAGACTTAACTAACATGCGAACATTTTCATACATTTTGGTTTATTATATTTTACTGTGTTATTAGTTATAAAATACAATCTGTAAGTTTAAGTACGTCATGAACATTAGTGGTCAGGCAAGTCCAAGCGAATACTTAAAATCATCACCCAAACACGGCGACGAAAAGCAGTTTTAAATATGTATGTACAAAATATTACGCACTCCAAAAATGAAAACAATTGTAATTGTAACAAACATATCCAAAACATTAAGTAATATAAAGGTATTACTTTAATGTTAATAAACTCGTGGACAAAACAACGCATCACTTATATTAAGTGACAAAATTTGCCGAAAACCTTTATTTTATTATTGAAATTATAACGCATGAATTGTAACAAAAAACACTGTAACTATATAACTTTTAACAATATCTTTAACGTGATGCAATGTTAATTTAACAAAAAAGTTACAGTAATATCTAAACTTGAAGGCACAGTGTAGATTTAGAAATTTTAAAAAGTTCTTCTAAAATAAAATTTAACTTAAAAATTATAAAATTAATATCGGACATTGCCTCGCAATGCTCTTATAACTTCTTCCATTCCTCTAGGCATGCTGCTAATTAAGTTGCAGATGGTGGCTTGAGGAATATTCTCCCAGTCAGCAACAACACTTTCTTCAGGTTCCATAAGAGTTGTAGCAGCAGCTATGTGGCGTCTAACTACCCGTTGAAGTGCATCCCACAAATGCTCTACGGGATTTATATCCGGGCTTTTAGGTGGACACTCCTTAACCTGAATATTCACCTCTCGAAGGTAGTCCACTACGTCTACAGCAACGTGTGGTCCAGCGTTATCTTGCATATAGAGGATGTTGGCACCCATAAAAGGGGCAAATGGCAAAACATGCTCTTCTACAATATTCTCAATATAAAAATTGGCATTCGTTGATCTCATGTGAATAGGTACGAACTCCGTGCGAGGGTCAAAATTAGTTGCTCCCAGAAAATTACTGACCCGCACCACCAAATACAATTCTTGGAGGGAATTGCAGTCAGCATACCCGTCATGTGATCTTCTCCAAACACGTTCACGTCCATCTGCTGACTTCAGACTGACTCGTGTTTCATCCGAAAACAAAACTTGTTTCCAGCCGTCAATTGTCCAGTTTGCATGAGCTCTAGCAAAACGCAATCTAGCAACTCTATGCTGCATGGTGAGCAGTGGTGCAATTGCTAGTCTTCTGCTCTTTAATCGTGCTTGATTAAGCCTTCTCCTAACTCTTCTTCTAGAAATATCTACGTTTCGGACATCTGCTAGAGCTCTGCGTAACTCAGAACCGGTTGATCGCCTCGTCCTTAACGCAAATTATCTAAGAAATCGATCATATATTTTATTTATAGATCTTTTACGACCTTGTCCTCTTGCTCTAGAGAAAGCCCAAAGTTTACCAAAACGTTTACCCGTCCGACTTATTGTTGACTGTTTAACGCCTAACAAATTGTCCACAAAACGCTGGCTATAACCATCATTAACCAGAGCTATTGTTTGCGCTACTTCATGTTCACTTAAATTGCGTTGACGATTCCTATGTTCAACTCTAGCTATACTAGACAGTGTATTTTATTATTTTTAACAAATTAAAATCAAACTAATGCTCAACAAAATTAAACTGACCAATTTTTCTTTAACAGCTTTTTAGAAAATCAACTTATTAGCAAACTTATAACCTTAAAAACTGCAAATAACTACATTTTTTGTTCAATATAAAGAGATGACATCCTAAGCTACCTAGATACTATAGTTCACGAATTAAAACTGAAAATTACAAGTAATAGTAAATGTAACATGTGATGCGTTAATTTTGTCCAGGGGTTTATATTATAAAGAATGTTCTTCAACTCTACTGTCATAAAATACTTTTCCAGCCATAATTACTGAACGAATAAACAAGAGTGGTACGAATAGTATGAACGACGAGCTTTCAATACTTTTATGGAATTAAGGGAAGCACCGGGCAGACAGCCAGAAGTAGAAAACTTAAGGATTCCCAGTAAATACTGAAAATCTGTTAACCGCACAGGAAGCGGGGAAGCACCTTAGAAGCAGAGAATACGTTGCAAAACACATAATTCTCAAGAAAAGTTTAGATAGAAGGAAAACATAAGGAAAAAATAAAAAAGATATGATAAAACATATTTAATACATGGGGTCACTAACATGCTAACTTGAAGGAAAATGTGTTAGGAAAAGTAATTTTTCTTCAGAAATTTAAGTAGAAAGATTTCAATAGAAATATACTTTCACATTGCACGTGAAGTCAGCAGTGTGCTCTAAAGGATCTTGTGGCAACAGATAGTTTCAGTATTTCAACGCGATCTATCTCCTTCCTTCCATTATGAAAGCAATAATAAAACTCGACTTATTTGACACTATTGCCAGAGTATGATTCTGTATTTGTATTTGTTCTTCTTTTTTATTTAAGGCATATATTTTTTTTTTTAAATTAAGGTTGTTGGCAAACATATTTTGTGTAGTTATTTGTGCTGGTGTGAATAGAAATCAAAAACAACTAAATACTTTTAAATTGATAAATATAAAGCCGAAAGACTAGCGCCATTTATAAACATGTTATAGAAGTAAGTAGAAGTAATAGCAGCAGTTGGTAGGGAGCTATCTCATAATGTTAACGGAAGCTTTATAAAAGCAAAAGATAAATAAGAATGTGTTAGTTTCAGGACTACATGTTACCCAATATTTACCAGAAAAAAACGTATAAAATACATAGATATGCAATTTGAGTTACAATTTTCTGATGGGTTGTCTGCTGGGTTTGACAAGGAGTGCGCTTAACTCAATCGTACCTTCATTAGATATGTGAATTCTTACCTTTCTCTATTTGGTAATTAGAGAAAGGTACGCAATTACAATAGTCTAATATTTTAGTAGAAATTAAATTTTAATTTATAACTATATAATGTGTATATATTTTTTTTTCTTATTTCAGGGCACTTACATAGGCAAAAACTGTGTTATAGACACATCGAAGTTTAATTTGATGCCACTGGGAAACTTTTTCTGGAAATTTAAAGTACAGGCATTTTTTAAAGAAACGAAACAGCTGGTAATATGCTATACAGTTGTAATACATTCCTATTAATATTACATTATGCTAACTTTTGAAATTGTATAACCTTTATTTAAGTATGTTATTACTAGCTACAGATAAATGTGTAAAGCTTATGCGGTTGGACTTAATAAAAGTCTACACATATTGAAATGTTGGTTGCTTGTGGGAATCTTGCTCATATTAGTGCCGAATATGAAGAACTATTTAGTCCGTCAAGTCAATGGTACCACTGAAAATTTCATAAAATTTTTACTCATCTTTAAGTTCACTTGATTTAAAAGTTTGCCTTAATTGAAGTAATTTCTTCTTAATATTCTAAATAAGTCTAGAAAGCAATAATAAATTGTAACTAAAAAGTGAAGAAAAAATAACGGTCTTTAAATTTGAATGTTGGTACTTGCAAACTGTAGATTATTATACTTACTTGTGTGTAATTGTGTAATAGATTGAATAAATCATGACTTTAACAGATCAATAGACACCATAAAGTGAATAACTATTAAATGTTCTCACTTCATTATCATAACATGATCTTCAGTAACACTGCAGTTATAGTTTCTCAAAAGAACTATGTAGAACTATGTTCACACGACAATATAAAAAAGAAACAGCTGCTTATACTTATGATAGTTACGATGTTACAAAAGTATGAGCATGATTTGACTGAAGATGAGACCCGTCTATACGTAATTTTTTGTGTTTACAAGAGAATATTTGAATTTTAAATATCGCCTGACGTTTAGTTTGACAGACACAATGCTTAAATAAGATGTGTTTAGTAATATGGATGTAATAACTATTTTTCGTTGAATTCAGTACTTGTTTTTTAAGAAGATGAAAGATTTTAATGGATATGCCTCCAACATTGAGCGAGGATGCTCCTTCTTAAACCATGATTTACCGCTGGGTGATGCGTTTTAAAAGCATCACCCACGCCGCATTTACTGAGTGCAGATAAAAACATGACAGATAGCAAATTTCCAATTTGCATTGCTTTGCTAGGATCATTGAAATCTGGCGCCATTCCTATATGGTTGCATCGAAATGTTAATCTCAGCAGTAAAAACATCATGGCAGTTCTTCGTCAAAGCAGGTCAAGACGTTTTCTTATGATATGACGGAAATATTTCTTAACAACTTTCTCGCAAAGATTCAAACTATCAACGCACTGGCTTCCAGAAAACAAGATGAATTACGATTATAGGTAGTGCCGCAACCACCTCATTCACCCTACCTTCTCAAGCTGATTTTCGAATTCAAGACTGACCAGGAAGTTATTGCAGCAGTGCAGCAAGCAGTATTTTGATGAGCTTGATGCTATGATTTTAAAACTGATGTAATGGCATTCCAACTCAGAAAACAAGATGAATTACGATTATAGGTAGTACCGCAACCACCTTATTCACCCTACCTTCTCAAGCTGATTTTCGAATTCAAGACTGATCAGGAAGTTATTGCAGCAGTGCAGCAAGCAGTATTTTGATGAGCTTGATGCTATGATTTTAAAACTGATGTAATGGCATTCCAACTCTGCTGGTTCAAGTGTATTAATATTAAAAAGGAAATATGTTAAATAACAAAAAAAATATATTCAAGTGTTTCACTTTAAGTATTACCTTCCAAAAAATCATACTCATAGAATCGTACATAATGTGTTTAGAACAAGGATGCTAATATCACTTTGGCCTTATACTTGACAAGGATTTTAACGCTACTGTAAATATAAGGAATAACATTATTACCATAAAGAAATTGATCGTATTTATGTTTACCATCAAATATTATGCAGGTTGGTTAGTAAAAATTACATAATGATCAAATTGAATACTTTAGTTACTACATTCGAGAAGCTTGCCAACAAATCGATAATTTAAGAATATAAAATATCAGAAAGTATTCTACACTGAACCAAAATTCCAACATATTCAGCCTCCAGACAGATTATTATGCCACCATACTGATAATGGCGTAATAATAGGACATAAAGAGATTATCCAATAATGGGTGGAGAATGTGACTAAAAATTTGAAATAAAATGCAAAAGGAAAAAATCACTTACCACAAAAAAAGGTAAGGTAAGGGATTTTTTCCTTTTGCATTTTATTTCATAAAGAGATTAGAAACATATCTCATTTAAATATTTATCTAATCTCTTTAGGTCCTATTGCTACGCCACCATAGTGATTCTTGTATCGTGCCGATGTATATGACACATTAATTCAAAGCGTCGTTGTAAGTTAGTACTGTCTTCGTTAATTCAAATTTGATGTACATTTTATAAAGTTTAAGTTATCGTTTAATAAAATAGTATATTAAGATACAAGTTGCATAAGACATGATTTTTGCGCACGCGTTCAAGTTTAGAAAACGAGCCACTAGGAGAGTTTTCTAAAGAACCTGTGTTATGAAACGTGTATTTTATACTATTTTTTCTATTTCGGTTATTAAAAGTTCAAAAAAGCTTAAAATGAGAGACATGTTTTGATCGAATATTTTAGAATTTTTTTTTTTAAGTTTGTTACTCTGATTTTTAAGTAGAACATTTTAAATATTTGAATATCGGCGGTGTTATATGTCACTTTTTTTTAAATTTGACTGATTTATGCAATAAATTATTTCAAATGATCAACAAACGGGACGAAATAAATAATTGCACGCCACCAGTAATTCGCAAAATAGCAGAAGACAATTACAAAATCTTTTGCCAGCAAAGGCTTGACATATTTATCAAAAACAATACCAGTACTTTTAAGTTGGTGTAAAGGAAATAACAATAATTCAGACAAAACGTAGTGTTGTATTTTATTTTTATTTTATTTAAAATAGTTAAAAACGTAGTGTGTTCCCAAAATCTGCCTGGAATATCCATTAATGCACACGAATCTTAGTGTTGTAGTAAACTTTTATAATCTAACTCTGCTTAACAATTTATATTGTTAATTAGTAAATAAAAAGTTAGCATGTGTGTTTTTTATTCTTTGTACAACTTCTATTGCACATGCTTGTTACATTAAATACTTATATTTGACATTTAAATATGATTTGCTTCCAATTTTTTTTGTTACCAATCTCAAAAAAATAAAATTAGCGTGCGATAAAGTAAAACTTTATGCAACCAAAACGGGTGTCGTAAAGTGAACTTTATAGCACCGAAATAGAAAAACCCAAATATAAAGAGTTGCTCGAACTTGGTTGCTTTTCTTTCCTATAAGTAGGATAGAGTGGGAGAAGCACATTCCTTTACTAAGTTACTCTGTGGGGTTTAATTCATATTTTGTGGGAAGGCTTATTCCCAGAAGAGACTATTAGATCACTAGTATTCACAGTACAGAAATTGAAAATATACGTTTTCTGAAGTATTTTTGTATTTTGTGCAATATTAAGTTTACTTAATTAGTTTGTAAGTAAAATAGGTATTAGAAATTTATGATGATTCATTGAATCAGATATTAAAATAGATGCCCGTTACGATATCAGAATACGCCGAAATGCAAATAGTAATAAACAACACCGGCGGATGAAGATTCTCACGCCGAGCTTAGGAGAATACATCTATCGCCTAGAAATGTTTTTATCTAGCATTAAATTTTTATAAATAAAGACCTAAAAGGCACCAGACAAACAGAAAAAAGCATAAAAATTAGATAAACAATACAAAAGTTACTGTACTACTAACATTTTATTTTCATCAAAAATACATTTTCATTCCAAACTTTTACAAAAAAAAAAAAAAAAATTTGGCAAAATTTAATGTCTTTTTAAGATCCCTTTTCTGCTTTTGGTGCCTTTTATTTCGGTTTTTAGTTATAAATATATGTAATGTAATGAAGATAAATAGTATCTTATATTAGAATCATCAAAACCTCTCGTTCGAAATAAATGTCGTTAACGACCTTTTAACTTTTTTTTAAAAAATTTAAGTTTCTGTTGTAAACATACGATTTACGTATTTGGCAGAAAGTATAAAGTTTGCAGGAATACGCAAACTGACAAAGACGTGCGGCAGACAATAAAGCTTTATAGTTATGAGATGATGGCAGAGTTATAACAGCTGCCGCTCGTGAAAACCAAAATCATAATCCAAAAGGTTTAGTGGTAGTATAAGAATATTTGTTTTCACATCTCGTATACGAACTTGAGCATTATATGCTAACGTTTAGATAACTTCTCTTTCTACTAACTATACTCAAGTATAATGAGTACCATGTACTTGTCGATCTTGTACTTATGTCCATACTTGATAAATGGTCCAACATTTGAAATTGTTAGTTCAAACTGCAGAATTCAGTCGACTTATAGCTTGTGAACACACGAAAGTATTTCTTATAGGGTGAAGGATATTATTGTAAAATATGTCTCTTATGACAATGATTCGCTAATGAAGATACTCAAGTGTTTTAAAACCATAATTTCATTTTCGCACACATAGAGAAAGAGAGGGGTTAATTTAACTAAAAATCGAACATTCAACACACGCATTTAGGTTAAATACAGTCAAAGAACTCTATTACTTAGCTTAACAAAATAGATTTTGTTACTTAAATTTTTGTTAATATAACAATTACGAAAGTGTTTAACTTAACAAAACATGTTTCTTGGTGTCAACAAACTTTTTATTAAAAATAAAAGTTTTTTTTTTTGTTTAAGTAAACTTACCTTCACATCATGTGAAATAGATGAGTTTGTTAAAATAACAATTTAAAATGATTATTGTAAATTCAATTTGACGTTGTATTAACATCTTAAATTTCTCAGAGTAACATAATCTGTGTGTTACTGTGAGCTTAATATAAAGTTACACCAACTAAATAATTTTGTTAGTTTAGTAAATACAGAATGGTTTCTATAAATTATATATTTAGTCAATTTGACATTTAACTTGAGTTGGATTAACAAAATGATGTTGTTAACTTAACAATTTTATTTGTTTAATTTGATGTAATATTTTAGTTGATTCAAAACCAATCATTACTTTTAATATGAAAAATACTGTACAAGTTCACAATATATTAAATTAATGGCCTGGTACCTATTCACTTGATTTTTACATGTTTGATGCGTAAAGCGGTATACAAAAGCGTTAAGATAAGCAAATAAAAGAATAATAACGTTTGCAGACTCGACAGTATTTTTTCATTTAGGAAGCTAAACCTTTAAATTAACTATACTATTCTAAAAAGATTCACAATTTCAGGCACTTGTCTCTAACAAACACTAAAACATACAGATAATGGGATAGAAATAAAACACAAAAGTAGATGAACAGGTGTAATATATTAAACGAAAATAAAAGAAAATGTAGATAATATTACAGTCAGTACAAACTCTATTAAAGCTAGGTACATACAACATACATAATAAAAATATTGAACATTTTTTACAAATATATTTGAAAACAATTCCGAACATCTTATAGAACATATTGTGAAAATGAATTATGATAAATTAATTCTACCATATTAATACATGGTTTTATGTTTGTGTTAGTCACCATATATGATTGAAAACGTTCATCAAATTGAAATGTGTCATAGATTTTTAAAATAAAAAGAATATCTTTACCATTCGGTGTCAATATTTCTTGAATAGATCCAAATACTTATATGTATATCAGAAGCTGACTGCAATGCAATTCGAAATATTGGAAATACAAACAACATCAAAAAAGCTTGCAAACTCACCTTGATATAATGATTTATTTCATTTATTTTTTATACGCGCTTTTGGTGGCAAAATATTTCTATTATATAACATTGGATTAACGTTCGTGAATCTGAAAAGAAGTGACAACTCTTGATGGAGTAATAACCAACGCATAATAAAATATATTAATAATTCTTTTATTATCATGCTTTCGAACATGGGCAATATGCCGCAATGTAAAACTTTAAATAACAAAACAGGTATTCTCCAGATAACAATTTAGGTTTTATAAGAACTTACCATGCAATAACTCGGAATTTATTAAATTTTTCAAATCTGGTGATTTTTTGATTTCTTACATTAATAATCCTAGCGAAATATTCTTCCCAGCATCCTAATAAAACATTGCTACAGGCATACTCTGTGAAGCCGTCTTCAATCTGAAAGAAAGTATTATAGCTACATAAGAAAATTGAAATCTGCTTTTTAAAGAACAATTTTTAGTTTTACTTTAACTGTAAACTTACAAGAATTTGAGCATCGTTAATTCTTAGTATTGGCCAATCATTTTATATATTCTGCAACTGTTTTTTGTATATATGATTTTCTGTAATTGTATGTTGCTTTCCAATGACGTAATGCTTTGGACGACGGTTTTTTAATTTGTTTTCAACTAATCTAAACTGTCACTTACATCATCTAAAAAATAAGGTAAATGAATAAGAAATAAAAATGAAATATTAAGTAAAACTTAAACCTGATACTTCTGTTTCGTTCTGGTTATCACAATCAGTAATGTTAATGTACCTAATTATATATTAGAAAATAACATCGACATTGGTATTTAAGCCGGTGCAGTGTACCTACATTGCTTAACGATTTTATAATACATTATCGGTAAATACAAACTTACCTTCCAAAAGAGACGCCATATCATGGAATCCCAAATCTTTAAGTAAAGTTTTAATAATCTCATCATCCATGATGACTTACTACAAAAGCACTTAACATGAAAAAAACAGCACACACACACAAGTACTTACTTATTAAGATAGTATACAAAAATTGCGTGATTAGACCAAGATAATGTTTCTAAATTCATTCTCAAAGAAAGGTAATTCTTATGCACATGCATAATTTGAAAGTGCGTTGAATTAGTTAATTTAACCCGTCATGTTGATCCCTTTAACACTATTTCTTATTCACTGTGACGAATGTTCAAACGTTTATTTTAATCAAATAGTTTTGGTACATATAACGACTTCCTTTTATGTAAATTAAACGGAAAATGTATTTGATTTATGAGGCAACTAATATTTATTGTCAGTTCAGCCTAAAAATGTTAACCAAAAAGCCATTGTTACTGGTGCTGTTTATTTAAGTAAAATCAAAATATTCTTATAGGTTTGTTCCAACACAAATCATAAACTAGTCATTTGATTGGTTGAGAGAAATTACAAACTAGTTTCTGATTGCTTTTACAACATTTGATTGGTTCTGACTAGTTTATGATTTGTGCTGGAACAAACCTTTAATCAACGTTCCTATTCGTAACCGAATGATTTTGGTTAATTTAACGTATTTCTTTCTCTATGTGCATAATATCCTGTTCTTTCTTAAGTTAAACATGTTAGAGTTCTCATAGATATTAGAAATTTCAAGTTATTTATGTTTCAGGCGACACTTTATAGTGTACACAATAAAATCTAGAAAATGTAATGGATCTCAAATATGAAATACTACTTCTTGAAAACAAATATGGGAATACCTTATAGAGTAACACAATATGTTGCGCTTGTGGAAATGACGACTATGAAAATGTAACTTCTTAGACTAACACAACATAACTTTAATGAGCTAATAATGGAAAATGAATTTATTTAAAGCATTTGCTGCCTAAATCACTGGTTAAGGTCTTCTTCACTTACTAAATAAATTAATTCAACGTAAACTCACTACGAATATGAATATGAAAGATATATATCTATATATGTAATATATATGTATATATATATAACGCCACTAACATGAACCAATCAGTAAGGAAATAGACCGACAGCTTGATGTGCCCTCCAAATCGTACAGAGCTCCTAAACTACCTAATTAACCCGAAGTATTCTGTATTGGTCTAAGAAGTTATTAGAAAAAGTTATTCTTGACTGTATTTACATAATAATACTAATGTGTGTTTTGTTCAATTTTATAATTGTATCCAATGACTATAATACTGTCATACAAAATATTTCAATAAACTCAATAGTGTTTTGCGTAGTAAGGAGAATGAACCACTGGAACCGACTGTACTACCGGTACTGAATGTACCACTGGTACTGAATGCACTACCGGTACGGAATGCACTACCGGAACTTTATGTACTACCGGAACGGAGTGGACAACTGGAAGGACTGGCTCCACGTATTTAAAAGAATGCACCACTGGGGGCAGTGAGTGTACCACAGGTAAAACTGGTGCATATTCGCCATAACTAGCTTTGGATTTCGGTGACGGAGCCCCTTGGACTGCAGCAATAAGAGCTACACAAACAATCTAAAAAAGAAAGTACATTATATAACAAGCAAATGTACTGTATTAAAATTTAACTTACCAATTTCAACATTCTGATTTGTCGAAGTAAAATAACTGACAGAATAGTACCGAGATGCATTGTATTTATACGAATGATTCTCAACAAAAAATTAATCTGTGACTTTTTCAAGACAACTAGAAGGACATTTATATAATTTGTATTCATACTAGTCTACCGTTTTTTTACAAATTGTCTGGATGTATTCAAAAAGATTAACTAGCTTTGTAATAAAAAAAGATAATATGTTTACACATGCATTATTCATAATCACATACTCAGGCAAATAAGAAGTATATTTTGTCTAGACAACAAATTTATTAACATCTCCCATTATTCGAATGTTTAGTCATTATTGGAAACCTGATTTCAAGCAGTTGTTTTACTATTTCTGATTTAGCAAACGACGAAACTAAAGATGTCTGACTAACGAAATATATTCAAAGTTTCATTAATTTCATATCACAAACCTTTAATTAATTAAGTAGTATCTTGAAAGTCGCATTCTACTTTTTACCCGCTTTGAATTGTAGTATAAACAACCTAGTAGCCCATTTTAAGTCAAAGAGCTTTTGGGTTTACCATATAGATGCTGTAATTTTAAAAGTTGTTCTCGTATCTCCGAAAAAGTGTTTTTACTAGAGCATTGCTGACCAAATTTGAATTAAGCCTAAGAATAATATTGGCAAAAGTATAGTATAAACCAAAAGTTTTATCTGTTTGGAATGACTCCAATAATACATTTTTGAAAGAAATATTTTATTTTACGACTAACTTTGAGATTTATCAAAAAAAAATTTGAAATTTAGTATATGGACTTACGTCTGCTTTCTCAACTTGAATGTACGTTAATATGAGTTGGACAAACGACAGTATTTTTGATTTTTTAATGAAAATGCTTGCTTTGTGGAGTACTAAATATTCCAAACATAAAAATAGAAATGGCCAACAAGATGCATGAAATAGAATACAAAATAAATTGAAGCAAGATAAAATCTCCATAAAGGAAAGGGACAATTTAATATCAACGTACACGAAGCTACGTACAAAGTTAAAGAATTACAAAGACCGGCAATAGTACTGCTAAAATATTTAAAACTGATGAGCCCTTTTATAATGTGATGTCTATATTTTAAACGACCTCTATAATCCCAGAAAGACAAAGAATTCCGATGTATTTATATTATTAATGACAATGCTGCGTTCCTTGTTATATGCCTAATTTCTGAAGCGCTGTTTCAATGCTGTTAGTGCTCTGTTTTAATATCCTTGCTTCTAGATAAGCAATCGTAAGTCACCAACTTGTAATTATGTTTAACTATTCGCCGCACCATATAATTTCGATAATATTTCATAAGGGTGAGATTCCTTGACTTACTGAATACTTTATAACACGTTCTCTATATTCCACCATGAATATCATTTATTCAAGAAACCTTTAGATGTGTGATATATTGGAAAAGCTACCAGGTTACCGTACTGATTTTTATAACTAGGGAGCGGTAGCCTAAACTAAACTTAAATGATGATGTCACAATTACTATGCCAATTTGGATTTTCGTTATTCATTTAATCCATTTCTATAATGTGTGACACAGAAATGGATTTATCATTAGAAGTTGGGCGTAGTAATAGTATTTCGAATTACATTATGCATTTAAGTACAATCCTGCAATATACAGCAGTTCATGAAGGCGTATAGAAGTAATACGCAGAAAATCTAATTTCATCAATTTTAACACATTGAAAAGAAATGATAGTTTTTGCGTTCTGCTTTATAACTCATATTTTTTAATATGTTCTACATTGGAAAAGAACATCCACATGTTCTCATTTACATGTCTTCTATATTCTAAAATCAGTAAGGCAGGATTCTTTTACTTATGTTTCTTTAATCATCGTCCTGGTAAAATTATCTTCTTTAGCGATTATTACAACGCTTTCTCAGATCATCTTGTCGTTCTCGTTCCGGACATGCTATGCAATAATTTTGCAGACAAGTATCGGTATTGATTGACTCAAATTCTTGTATATCTTTCCGTGTTTTGTAGAACGCTTGCAAGTAATCTCTATAAGTATCGAAATAAAAAGTATTTTGATATCCATAGTTAAAGCCATGCTTGATAAATTCGACACTAATAACAAAAATAAAAATATATCACAGTATAAACAACAACAATAACACAAAAAGCAATCCTTGGAACATAGATTAACATTTTAATAAGTCAATAATATTAAGTATGTATTATCATGTTATTAGATCTGAGATATAACGTATGTTTTAGTATTGATAATGAGTTCTCATTCATGTAATAAAATATACTTTATGAGAGCTGATCTGAAGATGCCAGCGGATAGTATAACAAAACGTTGATTACTCTAAAAACTTTAGAGAAGGTCATACTAACAGATTAATTATTATTCTGCATAACTATTATTATAAGTATTTTTGTGATTCTAACATGTTTTACCTCAAAGTAACACCTGAAATGGTTTTGGTATATACCCTGTGTTCATTAATGATTGAATGGCGTTTGAATCGCCCGCACTTTTTTATGTCAGAAAGTTGGTGCTTCTTGAAGATGTAATGCTCAGTAGCGTCTTACTATCCTGTTGTTTTGATTTTGATTTTCGTTTTCATCTACTTACTTATTATTTTACTTATTTATTACTAGAAAGGCTTTCCTTATTGCCACTTTTTACATCCGCATATTAGTATCGGTAAGCGACGAAGTAGTCATAATAGATCCATACAAATATAATCAACATTCGCTTTTAGGTTAATGATGGTTTTCACAGACCTGCACAACAAATTTATTCCTGAAGCGTATTTTCGTTCAGGAATACGCAATCATCAAGGATTATGGGATTATCCTATCAAAATTGCCAGCAGCAATTTCAAGAAGAATTTCCGAACATAGAATTTACACGTGATTGTTTTGTGCAGTATGTTCGTCGTGTATAGTAGAGAGATTTCGCAGAACAGGGAATGTTACGAAAGGGAAATCTACAGGTCGTTCTACTGTTCTAACTGAACAAGTTGTTGCAAATATTAGTCAAAGAATGGATGCGAGTCCTAAAAAATCTTTACGGTGCTTATCAGCTCAAACAAATTTATCACTTGGTACCTGTCAAAAGGCTTACAAAAGAGTTCTTCATTTACAACCATACAATATAACCGTAACTCATGAATTGTTACCTCTGGATTTTCCTCATCGTACACAGTACTATGAATGGTTCAATGAGGTTTTAAACAATGACGATATCTTGGATATTACTTTCTTCAGTGATGAAGCGTGGTTCCATCTCAGTGGATATGTAAATTCACAGAACAATAGAATTTGGTCTGCGGATAATCCTCATATTTTTATAGAGACTCCATTACATCCTCAGATCGGTGTGTGGTTAGCGATGTCAAGAAGAAGAATCATCGGCCCTATCTTCTTTCATCAAAATATTGATGCGAATACCTATCAAAATATAATTTTAAATCCTTTTATTGATCAACTTCATAATCATGAGTTGCAACGTGGTTATTTCCAACAGGATGCTGCTACAACCCATACTGCGCAGAGAACATTAAATTATCTGCAGCAGTTTTATGGGGACAGATTGATAAGTAGAGACCGCTGGCCTCCTCGGTCACCAGATTTGACACCTTTAGATTTCTTCATGTTTGGTTATTTAAAGAATAAAGTTCATTCTAACCGTATCCATACATTGGAGGAATTACAACATACAATTTCGGAAGCTGTACATGACATTAGACCGGAAATATTACACAATGTATTCGACAATATGAAAAGAAGAGTGAATTTGTGTTTGAATTTAGACGGGCAGCATTTTGAACAAATGTTATAATTTTCAAAATTTTAAATGATAAATATCTTGAATAAGTGTTATACTTTTGTAATAATTTTGAACAAATGTTGTAATCTTCAAAACTTTAAATAATAAATATCTTGGATAAGTGTTATACTTTTGTAATAATTCTCATTGACTAGTCGAACCTGAAATTAAGATTAAGAACAATTTCAAATATCAACATTAGAAAACAATTTTATTGGAATTACCTTCTAATAAATTAACTAAAATTGTTCCCTTTCTCACTTTTTTATGTTACGCCTACGATATACAATATTTACAGCCTCAGAGATTTGACTAGTACTTGGCACCAGCTTAAAGCAAAAAAATAGAAAGCGGGAAATTCAAACGCCTTTCAATCATTTATGAACACTCTGTATCATCATCGATAACAATATTCATTAAACATTACAATGTTACTCCATTGAAAATAATTGTAAACTTACAATTGTTTTTGATGATGTACTCTGCTGAAACATGTAAAGACAGCCGAAAACTTTACTTTAAAAATTAATAATTAAATAGTTATTTAGATAAAAGTTAAGAAAGTGATACTTTACCCGACAAGGCGAAATAAAAATTATCAGAAAAATCAAATGTTGTTTCCTTAGTGACTGGTCGACAAACGTTTACGACAATAAAACTTTATCAGTTTTTGCAATTTTCCCTGGTTCATCTTTCGAGTTAATGACGGTGTGGAAAATATGAGTGTCTTTGAAGAAAACAGTGATGTAGAAGACTACATTTCATCGACCATAAGTGCACCTGCCAAGCAAATTCAAAGACAGATATCAGAAAGCGTATTCAATATTTGAAGATGGTGCAATTCAAAAAATGTCGCAGTAGTTCTCGTTTATTTTGGAGAAGAAGTCAAATAATTAAAAATCCTCTACTCTGTGAAGCATTTTCACCATGTTAAAATTCACCTTGTTACTTAAGAAAAACGTTAATTTTAAAAAGTTTCGCTAGTTAACTGCATATTTTTTAAGAAAAATCTGTTGAATATGAAGTAACAAAGACTTTTTCGCGATCAGAAATCACGAGCAGGTTTCTTGATGATGAAGGTAAATAAAATATCAACAAATTAATTTTATTTAATTATCTGATTTTTATTGTTAGTGGAGATAGTATTCGGGTTAGCAGGGGCTTCTCGTTGTGACGAGCTACTGAAAATGTCTATTGATGACAAAGGGAACATATTTGTTGTCAAAATTCCCGATTCTAAAACATGAGAAGGACAGTTGCTTTGTATACAACGTACTTGGAATTACGATCAGCTCAAACCACACACCGCCGGTTATTTGTAAGCTACAGGACTTTGTGTACGCCGCAGTTCAGCAACACTGCTGATTGATGTTGGAGGGGATATAACTAATTTGAGAAGGCACGGAGGGTGGCAGTCAACAAGTGTAGCGGAAGGTTACATTCTAGATTTACTTAAAAATAAACTGCAAAGTGCTAATTAAATACAAGGAGACAAAACAAGAGATTCTGCTAGTGGTTCTCGTTCAGAGCTTCAAATTAATTTTTCCGAAATGAGTGCTTTATTATTAGGGACCGGTTTAAACTACGACGAAGTTACAACGGAGCAAAGAAATAATGTAAACAACACCCACTTACTGAATAGCACTAATTCATATGGTGAACTGCAACAATTGTTTACGCCCGAGGAGTGCCCGAGAATGAGAGCAAAAAATGCCCATAAAATAAGGAATTTATGAGTAAAATCCTTTCTACAACGGCGTAGATAGGAGCGTGAGGGGTTTTTAAAATTTATTATATTTAATTTATATTTCGCAATAGAAATAATGTAAATATGTATATATTTACTGTTATTTAGTTTCAATAACATACGCGTACATTTTTAGTTATCATTTATCTAGATCTTGAACGTTGTTTATGTTACTTTTTCTGATATGAAAATAATTCGTCAAATTCCGAAATTTGTTATAAAGTCTGTAAAATATCGTTACAAAATGCCAAAATATCGCAAGTTCGTCACTTAGCTTTGCTAAAACATACACAGAAATAGTTTTTATGCAGAGAATTTCGATAGTTTACAAAATTTCGTTACATGTTTCAATGACGTTGCTCGAAGTATTTCTGAGTGCAAGGAACTAACACAAGTTCCAAATTTAAACAATCAGTTGTTATTTCTTCAGGAATACTTTGGAAATTTGCCTAAACCAGGGGTCTCCAAACTACGGCCCGAGGGCCACATCCGGCCCGCGGACAGATTTTGTCCGGCCCGCGGAGAGCTAGCATACTTGAAAACTCCTTTTAGAGAACATATTTTTTATAGCAAATTAAATTTAGTTTACTGAAGTATTCTAATTTTATGTTGAATAATTATTAATATGACATCTACATTGATATGGTCATGGGCTAACTACTCATAACATTGTTGTAGGCTTATTGTTATTGTTTTTGTGATAAGTTGGATAAAGAAACACAGAATTGTAATGAGTAAAGACATGTATAATATGCAGAAAATTTTACTTCAGTATATAATAACTAACAAATTATTGAAATGAATCCAACTAACATTTTATACATTTTAAATAAAAACATAACTTATAACAAGCATAATGGCATATGAAATACTAATGAGATTTGTGTAATTGAGATTTTCCACTGACAATAGTTTGTAGTTGTGGACTAATTTTACTTGTACCAATTATTAAAAGAGATTTAAGATGCTCATCAGTTAATTTAGATCTGTAAACATTTTTTGTGTACTTCATTTTGGAGAAGGTCTTCTCACACAAATAAGTAGCACCAAAAACAGAAAACAGCCCACGAGCAAATTTATGCAAATTATCAAATTGTGTCAGTGGAAGACTCTTATAAAATTCCAATACAGATGAGTTTTGATATTTGTTCTTAATTATATCACTGCACTACTGTAGATCAATTATTTCCATTTGAAGTTCCGGGGCTAGGGTTTCAATGTCAGTATCAAAAGGATTCTGAAAAATCTTAATTTGATTCGCAATGGCATCAAAGTCCGAGAAACGAGTATCAAAATTTATTTTCAAAGCACTCAAAGTTTCGATTGCAAAATCGATAGGAAACTCAGTCTCAGTAGTGTGGCTGAATATTTCACATGTTTTAAAATGTGAAAAACATTTACTTCGTAGTTGTGATTGAAACAGTATCAATTTCTTCCGGAATGATTTGATATTAGTGTATAAATCAGGAAGATGCTGGTTTTCTCCTTGCAATCTCAAATTCAGTTCGTTCACATGTTTTGTCAAATCAACATAGAATGCTAACTTCCACACCCATGCGTTGTTTTGTAATTCAGTAAGAGGGCGATGCTTTTCATTCAAAAAAATTTCGATCACTGCTCGAAGTTCAAAAAAGCGCTGAAGGACTTTCCCACAAAAGCCAACGTACGGCACTATGATAAGGTAAGTCATTTTCTCCAATCTCTTCAATAAATTGTCGGAATTGTCGGTGATTCAGCCCAAAAGATCTGATAAAATTAACAGTTGATATGACTGGTTTCAGAACTTCAGACATATCCAAACATTTTCCGCACAAAGACTGTTGATGAATGATACAATGTAAGACTAATGGTTTTAAACCACCGTCATTTTCTACAGCCTTTGACACAAGAGCGACCACTCCTTTATCTTTCCCACTCATGTTTTTGCCTCCATCAGTTGTAATACATTTCAAGTTTTTCCATCGAAGGTTCTTTTGATTAATGGCCATTTCAACTCCTTTAAAAATATCTGTACCAGTAGTTGTGCCATGAATACTATTCATATCAAGAAGTTCTTCATGCACTTCATAGCTTTTATCTACTCCTCGAATATAAATCAACATCTGAGCAGTATCTGACACATCCGTTGACTCATCCAAGGCCAAAGAAAACCACTCAACATGTCCATTTTTGTCGAACAGTTGAGAGGATATATTTTCAGCGATGTTTTCTACCCTTCGAGCCACAGTGTTTGCTGACATACTGACACTTTTTACCTTTTCAGGGCACATTTCTTCGGCTGCTGCAATTATGCATTCTTTGATCATTTCTCCATCGATGAATGGTTTTCCACGTTTTGCAATTTCAAGAGCCACACGAAAGCTGACACGCGTTGCAGCCTCTTGTTCAGTTTTGAGTTTTGTAAATGAAGATTGCTGCGATTTCAATCCGCGCTTCATAGCTTCGAATTTTTCTGTCCGCAAACTTCCTGTATATTTTGAGTAATTTTGAAAATGTTTTGTTTCATAATGACGTTTAATGTTATATTCTTTGAGAACGGCTATGCTTTCATTGAAAATCAAACATAGCGCCTTCTTACTGGACTCAATTACGAAATACTGAATGTTCCACTGATCTTTGAATTTTCTGCATTCACTATCCATTTTTCGCTTCTTTTCCATACTACTAAATCACACACAAAAGCAACAATTCAAATCAAAATACTGTTACAAAGATGTCTTAAACTTAAACACGCACAAACACGTTTTAAGGAGGTACGCACTATTTTATTTCACAACAGTGTCATAGGAACTGACTTGTGGTTGCGCCACTAGCCTTCTTATATATTCCAATTACTGCCATCTAGAAGTGAGTGGAAGACACCAGAACTTTCTCGAACCAACGAGATTATTCTGTACGTGCTATTAGCGCCATCTGTTAGCGATAGAAGGTACTACCTATTTCCGCTTGTGTCCACCAGATGTCTTGTCACGTTACTCCTCGTGGCTCGTACTCTACGACTAATCTAGAAATTACAGATAATGACAGGAAAATTAATAATATGCAGTGTTGCCGTTTTGCAGCCTTTTTTAAACGTTGCGTACTTTTTCGGACTTTTTTTCATCAGTGGACTATTTCACTTTTTACCACCGGCAACAATGATAATATGGTTTTGGCCCTCGGAACTTACTGGAGTAATCAGTATGGCCCTAAGGCTGGAAAGTTTGGAGACCCCTGGCCTAAACTAATCACATATTTTGAAAATCGAATCTCAAATTAAAAAATGGATTAACCACATTAGATGTGGGTATTAATAATTTCAAAAGTA
This sequence comes from Amphimallon solstitiale, assembly GCA_963170755.1. Lineage (NCBI taxonomy): Eukaryota > Metazoa > Arthropoda > Insecta > Coleoptera > Scarabaeidae > Amphimallon > Amphimallon solstitiale. The sequence goes on from OY720675.1 coordinate 84,787,645, forward strand.
TTCCAAGTGACTTCGGATATGGCCTTCGGCAAAAGTTAGATGCAATTTTTAATAGAAATCCAGATTTAATAACATTGCGGCAATTGTGTATGCTAAATACGCTGAAATAAAATAATATTTCCAGTACGCACCTCTAACCAGTTGCGATGTAGAAAGGACGTTTTCTACCTACAAAGATGTACTTAATTCAAAGAGAACAAGTCTTACAGAAGAGAAAATGAACAAAAAGGTATTTTGTATTTTATAGATCACCAGCCACTTATTATCCAATTATATAAATAAAATTAAAACCTCTAAAAAAATACAACATTTCAATAGTGCGCCCATGGGCGATGAGTCATCAACCGCTCGTTTCCGCCCCCTATTTATTATATTCCGCTGAAAATGTGGATTCTACAGTTTCAAAATTATTGCCTATTATAAATATTTAATATGTTCAACACTTAACTATTAATATTAATATTACGCATTAAAGCTCATAAAATTTCGCATTATTGTTGTGGGTCGTGGAAATTCTAATTTCCTAATCCACACTCGGTACTCATTTTTCTACTTTTATATTACTAGAAAATTACGAATATTTACTTCACGAAGAAATTATATTACTTAAGCCTAGTGTAACGATTTGTTTCAAATTATTTTCTTAATTTCTCTCTCCACATGACATTTTTTTTTACAAAAGAGTAACAAACACTCCCGGAACTCTAAACTAATACATATTCATTAAGAATTTGTAAATACCTAGACACATTATATACTATATATATTAAATAGTTTATACGTGATTGCTAGAACTAATTTGGTCACCTGTCTATTATTCACTTTCTTAATGTTTTTGGTCTAATATATATCAGAAATAGATCAAATATAACATCCGAGATGTCATAATCGTTAATATTTATTGCAGTGTTCGGTAAATGTCACACTAATAGTTAGAAAAGTTGAAGATTACACATGTGGGAGTTAAAGACTCTGTGTATCCATACATATACATAGGTACGTATATTCAAATTCGTCATTTCTCTTATGAACAAAATTCTGCACCTTTTAAGAATGCAAGAATCTTATTTTGAAGACATTAAAACTAGAATATTACACTGAAAGCCCCGTAATTATCTTTTTGTAGTGTTACAATTGTAACAAACCTATGAACATGGTTGTAGGAGAATAATATTAACACACAAAATTTTTTACCCTTTGCCGAGCAACACCCGCGAGACCCCACGTTTTAGGGCCCTTTATTTTTGGTATGCCCGGAATATCATTTGGCAATGTTTTATTATACAAGTGTACATTTTATATATGCCGTGTATTATGCATTGAGCGGTTTTGAGAGGTATGCACGCTGTTTACTGTAAACAGTTAGGGTACCCTTTCTTAGAGAAATAAACTTGAACAAACTAATATTAATTAACATTTAAAGGTAAGTACTTTCAATACATTTTTAGAATGATTTAGTTTATGATATTAAATATAGTAGTATGCGTACTATGTTTAAATCAATTATTTAACTTAGAGTATATGTATGTTTAAGTAAATTCTGTATTTTTTTTTATTTTACCTTATGTTAGAATATATTCATTCTCTTGTATATTATAATTGCGAAATACTTATTTTTAACATTCTATTCTTCATTCATGTTCTTGAAGAGCTCTTTATAACAAAGTCAAACATTCTACTTTGAAAGCGTCGTTTAAGTTGCACGAAAATTATTTTTTATTTTGAATATTAGATATCCAGTCATTGCCCCTCCTATTCAAAAGATCTGTACTGAAAACCAAAAAAATGGACGCACCGACGGCCATCGAAGAAAGACGTGCAGGATGGTGTTTCTGTCTACTTGTGGGTGAATCTAGTGATGAGAGTGCTGTCTAATGTATTTGGTCAATAGAATCACATTTGTAGTAGATGGAGATTATTTTGTCGAAATATACTTTGTAAAACTAGAGTATGTGTTTTTGTTTCTAAAATAAAAATGTAAAATTAGAATTTACTTGTTTTATTTCTTTGTGGTGATATAAAATACTGTAGATCACCTGCTTATAGCTTTGTAGTTAAGATAAGTACAATTATGTAAGGGTAAGTATTACATTTTATCATAAATATACTGGATAATTTGTAGTGAATATACTAAAGTCACTGTAAAACATTTATCTACAAAGTTTTATCGATTTATATTACAATTTTAATATACATACTACTGAATTTATGTATCAATAAATCACACTGTTTGTTGCATTTACTTTCACAATATTGCAGAGTATTTCATAGATATCATTTTAGCAGAAAATCCTATATGGTGTAGTGAATTAAAATACATTATGGTTACAACAAATAAATAGGATTATTTCCTATAACTTGTACTTGTACTATGTGCTACAAATATTATGGAAATTCTCTACAATTGTAGCAAAAATTCTTACAGATTCATTTCAGTATACATGTCTTCAATAACTAAGTTTTTTGTAAGTAAAATAAAAAGGTATATTTTGTGGATATGTACTAAACAAAAGTTAAGCACACAGGTATACATTAAGCAGTAACAATGTTAATACCATAATAATAAACATGATATAGAAAAACCAAATTTCGCAATCTGAAAATTACGATTTGGATAATATCTAATATTCGTAGTGAGATCAAAACTATTTGTAACCTGTTCTTCTGCTTCTTTTCTTGTAATCGACTGCTAGCTATCGTTACAGTTTTAGGGGTCTTCCTACTGACTTTCTTTCTGGTAGTTTTCTATTTCATGTGCTTTTTGTTATTTTTTTCCCGTTCATTCTCTTCAGATGTTGGTTCCACTTTCTTCTTCTTTGCCGAGCCCACAAAATGTATTGTAATGTCTATGTTTTTCTAATTCATTGTTTCGTATTCTATCCCTAATCGCATTGCTTGTGATATAGATCATAATATACTTATTCCTGTTCTAAAGATTCTTTTAGTTTCCGCGATGTCTGCCCTTGCTTCGATTGAGTACATCATCAGCAGTGCACTCGTTTTGTAAATGCGGAAGTTGCATTCTACACTGGCGATCTTTTTTCTCTACATCGCGTGCCTCAAGCATCCCTAACACCCTTGCCACTTTAGTGGTTTGTTTACGTACTCCTTTTTTAAGATTACCGTAAATGGATGTATGTTCTATGCTATCCTTTGATAATTTATTATTTTGCATCTGGTCAACTCTCTTGCTACCATATAATATCAGCTATTTTTCTGCCTTATTTTGTTATTATGTCCTTCAGTCTAACACGGTCGATTGTTTCAGTCATATATGGGTCATTTTCAATAACCTTTAACTTAACATATACCCTATAACTACAATCCTATCTAAAATGATATTAGGGCGTACTAATTTTTTTTAGGTATATTACATTATGGTGTGTCAATTTAAAGAAAAATAATAATCTAAAATTGCTATCTCCTTTTATTTTTAAACTTTAAATATTCCATTTTACATTACCGTCACGTTATACTTTTTCAGTTTTTCAAATTTGGCTCTATATATTTATCATATCTTGTATATATCTTATGAAATTATTTTTTTTACATTCTTTCAACAATTGTTCTTCGCCATGTTTATGTACAATTTCAAAGATATAGCCGTATTTCTTTGTTTTCAAATATTTACGAAATATACCTAAGAGCACTAACATCATCGTCACGCCAACTTTGGGCACAAATTTTAAACAATGTATATGGCGCCGGTTGATCGTTTGTTTACTTTAATGATCTTCTTTAGTCAAGTGGATGTTGCGAGTCCGTGTTTTACAAAAATAACTGCCGTTATACAAGTTTTTTTTCTATAAAAAGGGTAAGGTTTAGGAAGCGTATTTTTTCTCTTAACATTACCGTCCCACGGAACAATTTACTTCTAATAGTAGCCATCGTTATCATCACATTTGTCCAATATTTTAAACCACTGCTAGTTTCATATTTCCTAACCTCAAGTCTTTCTTTCTGGCTGTAACATTTCTAACACTGTTTTACTACTGTTCAAACATTACCGTCACGTTCGCAAAACAGCCAATACGTGATTGTAATCATAAAAAAGTTACGGTAAAAATTTCGATTTACAAGTTAATAATTAGTTTCTAAACATTTGAAATATCACTACAAAAAGTATAACAGTATAATCGATAAAAGTATATTTTTTGAAAGTAATATCAGCCAAAAGTTAAAGGTTATTGAAAATGACCCATATACACAGTTGAAACTTTAGTGTGAAATTTTCAAGAAAACTACTTATCAAGTGCGATATACACAATAGTGGGTATCAAACTTTAAAATATATACCTCTAATATGATTATATTTTGAGGTGAAATATATTGACCGTAAATATTTTCTGCAACAGTTTCAATTTAATTCTATAATTATCTATATATATTCTAAGCTTACATTCCAACCGATAGACGAATATGTGAATGAATTTTTTCCAAACAAAATAAATAATATTTTATGACAATATTAGAAGCATTAGCGTTTTCATAACACTTTTATCTAATAGGATAAAAATAAATTATAGAGTTGATATTACTTGCGTCCGAAGTTCTGTAACTCTTGATTAGTGGTATGCTTAATCGGTAAAGCTTCGATCCAGGTTGAAGAGGCTTTTTTGATATCATTTCATTAATAAATTATGTTGGTCGTTCAATTATAAAATTATAGTTACAGTATAACCTAATTTATAGTTAATAAACGTGACAAATATTAGGTAATTATTGAATTATAGGATATACATATATAATAAGAATTCATTTCGGATAAATTTATTTATGAGTAATATTTTTTTATACAATTTCTAGAATTTATTAATTACACTAAGTACACTCATCTGTACTTAATTTAATTTACTTAATACATACATTACTTTGTTAGAATTCAATTTCATATAACCTGAAGGAATTGAAGATATTAAAAACTTACTTTATACACTTGTAGCATTCTGATCATTTTTATTTAAATTAATGCGCAGACGACAGCAGATTCTACTCTAAATATATAAACTGAATAATTTTATAACATTTTTGCCAGATAATAAGATTCCCACTCATTTTGATCACATATTTTCCTGAATTAATAAAAAGAATATAATCTTAATAATAAATAATTGATTTGTTAATTCAATTAATAACAACGGTGTGCACTAAATAAACACTGCCGGAATTAATTATGTTGTGGAATGGCTTAGGCGTCTAGAAAATTTATCTTACAACCGAAGAAAAATTGTTTATTCTAGAGCATTATTTCCGTTCATAAGAAATTGGATAGGATAATGACTCAAGTTCAAGAAAAATCTCAGAAGAATATCGACACACGTTAAACAATCACCCCAATGTAAGTGTTATTTTCACTATAATTAAAAATTACGGCCCCATTGAAAAGTTCTTACTAACTGCAATCAACTCCTTGACCAGAAGGCAAATAGTCTGCAAAGGAAGCCTTATGCAAATTACATATAAACTTAATATTTACTAAATCATGCACACGTTGGCTGTTTAAATCTATTCTTGGTTATTAGCGCAGTATCTAGGAGTGATACTGGACGCCCGACTGACATTTGGCCCGTATATGCGGTTTGCTACCAGTCGCGCCAGGCAGGTGTAGGGCGCAATCTATGCGATGATAAACAGGCGAAGTAAGCTTGATCCTGCTTGCAAGATCAAACTCTACAAAACCGTCGATGCTCTATGCATCAGCCGTTTGGGCAACTGCTGCAAATTGCCACATGAGGAGATTCCAGATGATTCAGAACCGGGTGCTTCGGATGGCCCTAGATGCCCCCTGGTTCGTCAGGAATACCACGCTGCACCGAGACACCGCGATGCAGACAGTAGACGAATTCATCAAGAGAACTGCGAGGAAGATCTTCAATAGGGCGCTGGACCACTACAACCCTCTGATCGAAGAATCTGTCAACTACGACCCCAACATCCAGTGGCAATACAGAAGACCTAGGATGATTCTAAACTAAACTTCCGACGCGCACCCAGGAGCGCGTCACCACTCCGATGAGGGTGGATGTCAACACGAAGAGGACAACCAAGCTCGTCCAAGTGGAAGGTGGATCGAGTAGCTGGAAACTCGGGCGAACATCCACTGAGGACGAAGGAGTTGAAGGGCAAGCTGCCCAAGTATTCCGCAGAGCAGAGACACAAGACAAGACAAGGGCATTTAGCGCATTCGAATTGACAAATATCAACTGATGCTGACAAATGTCGAGAGAAATTTATTGTCGACCCCTATTGAGCGTAGTATACAAATCTTCCAAATTCTCGAGAAACAATTTTCGGTCTAAAGACACATGTACCTTATCGATTACAAAATTCGGCACAATTCGATACCTTGACTTTGAACGCTCTATGTCGTTGTTCAGAAACTACTTCATAGTGTCTAAGTTCAATCATTTGGTGTGCCGTAACTGAATATTAGATCATTGCTTCTGAGTTTATGGAGGACAAGGGCGACCAGTTATTTTTAATTAAGGGCATTATAGACAGAAACTTATTACACTCTTTGTTAGAGTATGTATATTAGCCGACCACGATATCTTGGTCGGATAATAAGAGGAGGCAATGGTTTCACCAGGATGACGTAACGAGCCTTACAGCCAGACGTTTCCTACCCACACTTTGTTAAAATTTTGAAGATAATTTTTAACAATTTCTTTTGTTGTTTTTAATTAAATATAATATACCTGATAATTAAAGATACTTTTGCTAACAACAGTCTTCAAGTACCCTTCTCATTTACCTCATCTCATGACACCTGATATATACATTTGGTGCATGCTGAAGAAGACTATAGCAACCCCCTTGTGAAGGTGCATTCCTGGTACTGTTTATATTGGCGCACGCGCACCTATACCTTCTACTTCTAATTCTAATATTACCGTGAGTGTAGGATCTCTCCATAGTATCATACAAAGCATTGGCTTTCTCGTCTGTGCATCAAGAATGCTTTCGAGTGAGCTTGTTTTTGCAGCATCTCATGGAATTGTCAATAATTGCTAACGGCAAAACTTTGTGTCATTATTTTTAACCATTTAGTAGGTTGCCATTGATCCAAATCTCCACCAAACAACCTTTAAATCACTATTTTCTACAAGGAGGAAGGATCCTGATAAAGCATATAAAAAAATTATAAATCATAGCTTGCAATCAAAAGTAGAACAAAAATATATGTTATGTATATAATAAAAGGAAATTTGGAATACCAGACAGCTTATAAAAGTGGCAATACTTTATGAACATGATTGTTTATGAAATCACCTGATCTCATAACTGACTGTTATCAATATGTGTGGGTTGGATATGGTAATCCATGATAAATATTTATCATATGCATGCTATTTTGCTGCTTATCCTCCTAATAACGTCTATTACATAAATATAGACATAGCTAAGACTAAATCAATTCCTGTAGTTTATGTTATGCAAAGGGCAACTTTAGTATGTCTTGTGTCATCTACTGATATTGTGCGCAGTAAGAAACTAAACTCCAATTTTACAGTGGATCATGATGGTCTTCCGAGTTTTTTTGTTAGGGATTTCATTCCTGTACTTTGTGAACCCTTAGCTATTATTTTCAATTTGATTATTAGAGCTTCGACTTTTCCCGACGTATGGAAGAATGGTAGAATAATTCCTGTGACCAATTATAAATAATTTTGCTAAATTAATTGCTTGAATCAGTCATTTATCAGCAAATTATTACTAAATCTGTAACCTACCTTTCCCTACATCAGCAAGGATATACAACAGGCGGATCTACTATTACAAGCTTGGCTGAAGTTAGGCAATATGTGCGTAAAGCTTTGGACAATCACTCTAAAGTGGATGTGATTTACACTGACTTTTCAAGAGCATTTGATACTACTGACCACACCTTACTGATAAATAAATTGCATAGATTCGGTTTCTCTAGTTGTTTACTTAAACTGGTCTCGTTATATTATTGTGTACATCAGAATATCTTTCAGATAGTCTATTAATGGTCTGCTGGTAACAAAATTTTATTAAACATTGATAAATGTGCGTTTGTTACTCTGCTAAGATCACCAATCCCACATTCTTCTCGTACAATGTATCATTATGCTAATTGGTCAAAAGCAATTTAAAGACATGGGTATTTTATTTAACTCAGCCTTTCAATTCTCTGGTTATATTTATCTTAATCTGTTCGTATATGAGTTTCACTAACCTTCTAACTTTGAAATTTATTTATTTGATTTTGTTAATAGTAAATTTGTATACGGAGCCATTATTTGCTACACTTACCATTTATATAAGCAATTAGCATAAGAAAGATTCCAAAAACGTTTTTTAAAATTTCTAAGATTAAAGGCGATGGCTTTTACCCTGCTCAAAACATAGACTGTATTTCTTTACTGGATAAGCATTCCGTTCAGTCATTATCTGATGGAAGAAGGATTTTTTTAATATATTTATATAATAATGTAGTAGATTCACCAGTACTTCCCAGGCCAACTTCGTAGTCCCATCCCGAACCATCCGTTCACACACTTTTTCGTTACTCAGGTCTGTATATATATTTAAATATTACTTATGTATTATAATTTCAGGTTTCTTTCAGTATAAGTTTTATATATTGACTGTATTCTCTATTGGCTAATAAATATATTATTATTATTATTAAAGTAAAACGATTTTTTCAATTTATGATCGCTTCCTTAATACATCGGATATATCATTGTATTATATATATATATATACAGGGTGTAACAAAATAAGTGTAAAACATTTCAGGGGATGATTCCTTAGCGAAAAAGAGATAGGGTCTTTCATATAAAAAAACTTCAATGGAGCATCCCTTGTTAAGATACAGCCCCATAAAGGGGGTACATAAAATTTGTTTTACAATTTTTCTCACAAACACTAAAAATGTAATTTATTTCCAATGTAACTTTTTGTCTGATTATTTGTTTACCATTTAAAAATCTATTTCCAATACCTTGTTACATTCGAAACAAAAAATATCTCTTGAATTTTTTGCCCCAAAGTAATCAGTTCGCAGCAAAAAGTTATTTTACGAACAACTACAGAGATACATCGTCATAAAACGAAAATGTAAAACTAATTTATTTAGTAGGCCGCTAGTAGTGGTATCACGCTGTCAGTTTGTAAATTTTTGAACTTGAATTAATACTTAATTGTGTCTCGATTAAATGGTGAGGCATACACTCAATTTTTAAGAGAAGTGCATCCAGTACTGCTGGAGGAAGTTCCTTTGGGCGTCAGAAGGGATATGTTTTTTATGCATGATGGGGCTCCCGCCCATTTTAGTCAAGCAGCACGTCAGCATTTAACCCAAACATATCCAAATCATTGGATAGGTCGAGGAGGACCACAGAATTGGCCCGCTCGATCCCCGGATCTCAATCCTCTCGATTTCTCTACTTGGGGCCATTTACAGACTTTGGTTTATCCTACTCCTGTTCGCGATGTAGAGGACTTAAGAAACCGCATCATCGATGCGTGCAGGGTAATTAGAGAGAATCCAGGAATATTTGAGCCAATACATGGCTCAATGCGCCGACGTCTAGACGCATATGTAATGACTGAAGGTGGACATATTGAACATTTACTATGATTTATACATGTTTTATGTTTTGTTATTAATAAATTAGTTTTGTTTATTCATCTTTAATCATATGTATTTTGATGCAGGTAGTAACTACAAAATAACAATACTAATCCAGTTCGCATTTATGACGATGTACCTCTGTAGTTGTTCGTAAAATAATTTTTTGCTGCGAACTGATTACTTTTGGGCAAAAAATTCAAGAGACATTTTTTGTTTCGAATGAAACAAGGTATTGGAAATAGATTTTTAAATGGTAAACAAATAATCAGACAAAAAGTTACATTGGAAATAAATTACATTTTTAGTGTTTGTGAGAAAAATTGTAAAACAAATTTTATGAACCCCCTTTATGGGGCTGTATCTTAACAAGGGATGCTCCATTGAAGTTTTTTTATATGAAAGACCCTAACTCTTTTTCGCTAAGGAATCACCCCCTGAAATGTTTTACACTTATATTGTTACACCCTGTATATATATTTTTACTTCCCTTATTGTGCCTGTAAATAAAAATTGTTTAAATATACACATTGTAAATAAAAGAGAAATAGAGATATAATCACTTTACATATATTTATTGCAAATCACAATCATTATATTCCAACAATGTGTCTAAATTTAATAATAAGTACCGTAAGGAGAACTGGAATATAAAACTGGCGAAGCTACTGGTGCAACTGGATGTGCGACTGTTGCTACTGGTGCAAATGATGCCACTGGAGCAACTGGAGCCACTGGAGCCACTGGAGCAACTGAAGCAAATTGTGCAACTGGAGCGACTGGGGCAACTGAAGCGTATGAAGCAACTGGGTGTACTGCGGCCACTGGAGCTACTGGAGCTAGTGAGGCAACTGAAGCGACTGGACCTACTGATGCTACGGAAGCGACAGGTGCCAGAGGAGCCCCGTAAGCAGATAAGTAAGAAGGAGCATAAATGGCAGGCTTCGCTTTCGGAGCGGCATTGGCCAATACGAAAAGGGCAGCACACAAAACCTAAAATATTTCGGTGTATTTCAATAAATTTATACTCGATACATATTTTATACATCAATACTAACCAGCTTGTACATTTTGATATGATTAAAGTGATGAGATCTCACGAGAACTGATACTCTTTTGAATAAAACGTCCTGGTTTTATATGATCCTGACCTAATACGAACTATTTGTAGAAAAAATGGAGCATTATGCTTGGTCGAGATGATGTAATCGGTGATATTTATAGTCATTTTTTAGTTTAATGTGATTAATTTTAATATATATGAGAGACTTTTGAAGATTGTACTAGATTAGAACAATACATATTTGTGAAATATTAACGATAATCTCTTGTAGAATGGTCAACTTTATTTTATTTAAAACACTTATTACCAATTTGATTACCTAGTAAATGAAAACCACTTTCTTATATTCCGCTGATATTCTAAAATCTTAACAGCAGGAATTCTGTTATGTATCCGAAGCTTGTCGTGAACGTATGTTTTAAACAAGTGTACCTATATATGCATTATATACCACGAATGTTCTCGCAGCTAATAAATATATGTAGGATGAATATATGTAGTAGACGGCTATCTTAATATTTCGTAATTTAATTAGTACTTATTTACGATAATACTAAAAAAATATATGCAAATTAAAAGTGGCATAAAGTTTCTCTAATAAACTTCTCTTTGACAATAAAAAACCGGTTAGAAACATATCCAAATAGATATTCTTGATGATACTGATATTTTTATCGCCTGGTTCTAAGTTTGGAGTTCCGGTTGATGTTAGTCATCACAACATTCATCTCTACAACATTTATTTAAAAAATATATATCTGGACACTATACCACTTTTTTATACGTATGTGAGGTCCGAATTTTTTATACAAAATTTGTTTTAAACTAACTTTTACATACTACTGTTCTTTTAATAAACCTGTGGAAATTGTATATTTTTAAAATATTTGCAAGAATAATATTATTGGATGAGTAAAATGTGTTACTTCCAGCGCATATTTTGAAATTTCCTTTATAGAAAAATTGTTCCAATTTCAATTCCAAGTGCTTTTATAGTAATAAATATACAATGCATAATTTGCGAGATATTTGCAAAATTCTGCTCTTTGATAAAATTGTTATTTTGGCCCAAATTTTGATTTTTTTTTGTATAAAAGTTGTACCAAATCCAGCTCTAAATTAATTTTTTTTGTAATAGATCTGTCAAGAATGCATAATTTGTGAAAATCTGTATCAGCGAAAAGTCAAACACCTACTTCGGGAAACAATTTCAAAAAATTTTTGTCATAGCATTTTTTTTTGAAATTACCTATGGATTACTTTTATATTTTTTATAAATTTTGTCTAAACATGGTAGTTACCGATTTATTCAAAAATCTAATCAGATATTAAAAGCATCATTGTACTCTCAAATAAAAGATTTGGTATCGATAACTCTACCAGTTTAGTAGTTACATTGTTACGTACAAACAGAGTGAGAGGATAGAGAGGGAGAAAGAGGAGCACGCACAGATAAAGAGACATTTCAAAAACCACTTTGTCAGTTACAGGGAATTTCAAAACCTCGATATCTCCAGAAATCGCAAGGTTAAAACTGTTTATCATTGCAATACTTCCTTATGCTACGTATAAGAAAGTAAAAAGAAAATTCTTTTGACAGCAGTCAATATTAAGATAATAAAAATATCACTTCTACTGGTGTGGTAATAAAGCAGTTTGGTAAATACTTGAAATTATTTATACAAACAAGAAATATTTGCTGAATAACGACAATATCATTTTGATAAAATTACGAAAAAAGGAACAAAATATCTTAATATTAATTCTCCGCAGCACGTGACAAATATGAATTTTCGAAGCTGATGAGAGAGATTGACTGTATACATCAAACATTTCTCAACATTATCGAATGTGCAAATTTCAAAGAAGACATAATGAGTTAATAAAAACCTAAAAAATGAGGTGTGGCCACCACACGACTTTCTTATACGTATGAGCGTTTCAAATTATAATAATAATAATAATAATAATAATAATCTTTATTACCCAACAGGCTAGTGCCCAATAACAGGATAATTATAATTCATGCGTGTATACAATTAAATACAATGTAATATAAAATTAACTAAAACTCTCAATATGAATTTAAAAAAAAAAGAAGAAAAGAAAAATATATGTATATATAATATTCAAAAACGCAGTAATGTTCATCCATATTCAAGCAAAAATGAAGACTTAAGCAGTGACATATCTCTGAAGTACTTAGAAATCCGCATGATGAAACCAAGGAGTTTGAAGGCTTCTGAGCATAAGCTTGAAATGTGTGATTTGAAAGTAAGGCTTGAGTCAAATAAGACTCTCAAATCTTTAACTTCTGGTACCATTTTTATGTTAGTGCCGTTAATGAAGTATGCAGATGAACTCTATTAAGAAAACCACGAGTATACGAAACTACGCAACATTTGTTTACATTTAGCTTGAGTTTATTAAAGTCACACCATTCACCTAGCACATCTAAGTTGTGTTGGAGTTTATTTATATCATCCAATGTTGAGACCTCTGAGTATAGTTTAATGTCATCCGCGTATCCAAGAACAGGGCAATCCATCTTGAGAAGCAAATCATTGATAAATAAAATGAACAATAATGGACTCAGATTTGATCCCTGTGGCACTCCTGAGGTGAGAACGAAGTCATTTGATGAGTAGCCGTTGTAAATTTACATGGCATCTCCTCTGATGCAGATAAGATGTAAGTAGAGAAACACAGGAGGGAGAGAAACCCAGAGAACTGATTTTGGACATTAAAATTTTATGATCAATCATGTCAAATGCTTTCGACAGGTCCGTATAAATAACATCAACCTGTCCACGTTTGTCTATAGTTTCGCAGATAAACTGAGATATCGTAGCCAGGTTCGTAACCGTAGAATGACCCGACATAAATCCATGCTGGTTGGGTGCAATAAAAGCAACTGTATGATTATAGATGCCAATGTACAGTACTCGCTCAAATATCTTTGCAAAATTTGATAATATGGAAATAGGTCTGTAATTAGACATTATGTATGGGAACGATTCTAGTATTCTTCCAAACTTGAGGGAAAACAGATGTTGTAATGGACATATTGATAATTATTCTCAAAGGCAATGCTAAAATGTATCTACAATCACGAATCAAGAAACTGGGTAACAAGTCATGTCCTACTGTCTGTTTATTAGGAATATTAGCAATTAATTCAAGTAACTCCTCCTCAGTTACCGGTAGGAAGCGATAAGGTAGGGGATTATAGACAATTCCAGTATATGTAGTGTCACTGACAACAGCGTACACTGATGAAAAATAATGTGCAAAAGCATTAACAATTTCATTCGGGTCAGAAAAATCGTTGCCATCATCATCATGAAGGCGACCTGGTATCCTAGTAGAGCGACGTTTAGCACGCAAAAAACTCCACAGATTAGAGGGAGATGTTTTAACGGAATCTTCCATATCAAAAAGATAACGGTGATAGTTAATGGTTATCTGTGTTTTGATTAATCCTCTCAGATGCTTAAATTCATTACAGAATGTTATATTTTTGGTCCTTATCCATTTCTTATGGTAATAATCTTTGACTTTAAGATTAGTTATTATTTCCGAAGAAAACCAGGGCGGATAAGTGGAGTTACATTGTCTTGTATATGGAACATAGAGATCTAGTATTGAATATAAAGTATTATAGAAAGCGTCCAATGCCTCATTGACATCCAGAAAGTCCATGAAGAAAGACCAGTCAATTTCCTGCAGATGAGAGTATAATGACAAGTAATCAGCTTTTTTGAAATTATATCGCTGATTGTTCGCAGATGGAGAACGCCGCACCTGAGTGGGTTGTGAGAGATTGAGCAAAGCTTCAATACTAGGATGATAAGGTTCCTCCGATACTACCGGATTCTCCGACTGGGATATGTCAATACCAAGATCAACATTAGAAATTATTAGATCCAGAATCTTTCCATCACTATTTCTAAGATCATTATATTGCTTAGCACCAAGGGTATTTAACAAGTTTTTGAAAATATTAGTTTTGTTGCAATGCTGCTGAGATGACAAGCAAAGCCTAGGAAGATTAAAATCACCAACTAATACAAATGAATTGTTAATTAAAAGTGCCTCCAGGGACGACGAAAAAACTTCAAGATCCTCACACGACAGATCAGAATTATAGAATTTTAAGAATTTTTTTATACAAAAATTATTCCAAATCCTATTATAAGTACTTTTATTCTCTTAATAAATCTCTATAGAATGCATACTTTGCAAGATATTATCAAAAAAGTGCTACTCGCTAAGAGTAAAAGTGCTACTTCCGGTCCGAATTTTGAAATTTCACATATACAAAAAATATTGCAAATCCGTTCTAAATACTTTTGTACTCTTGATAAATATATATATAGAATGCATAACTTACGACATATTTGTAAAAAATCGCTTTTCGATAAGAGTAAAAGTGGTACTTCCGGTCTAAATTTTGAAATTTTTTTTATACAAAAGATATTGAAAATTATGTTTTAAATACTTTTATACTCGTAACGTACTTGTCTAAAAAGCATGAAAAAACTGATTTTCGAATAGAGTAAAAGACCTACTTCCGGTAGGAATTTCGAAAAATTTTTTAAATAAAATTGTTCTCAATTTTAATTTTAAGTACATATGAATTCTTTATAAATTTGTATAAACTTAGTAATTGACGAAATATTGGCAAAATTCGATTTTTTCACTGAATTAAACTGCTACTTCCGGTCTCCCGATTTTACTGAAAAACTAATCAGATCTCAAGAGGGAGATTGTACACGTAAATACAAAATTTGGAATTGATATCTACAGCGGTTTGACCGCTATCGTGGTCACACACAGACACACAGCCAGACAGACAGACAGACAGACACACAGACATTTTTTAAAAACCACTTTTTCGGTATCAGGGCACTTCAAAACGTGGACATCTGCAAACATCTCGAGGTCGAAAATTTTCATCATCACAATACTTCCTTATGCTACGTATAAGTAAAAGTGCTCCTCGCTAAGAGTAAAAGTGCTACTTCCGGTCCGAATTTTGAAATTTCATATATACAAAAAATATTGCAAATCCAGTTCTAAATACTTTTGTACTCTTGATAAATATATATAGAATGCATAACTTACGACATATTTGCAAAAAATCGCTATTCGATAAGAGTAAAAGAGGTACTAAATTTTGAAATTTTTTTTATACAAAAGATATTGAAAATTATGTTTTAAATACTTTTATACCCGTAACGTACTTGTCTAAAAAGCATGACTTGCGAAATATTCGCAAAAAACTGATTTTCAATAAGAGTAAAAGACATACTACCGGTAGGAATTTCGAAAAACTTTTTAAATAAAATTATTCTCAATTTTAATTTTAAGTATATATGAATTCTTTATAGATTTGTTTAGACTTAGTAGTTGACGAAATATTCGCAAAATTCGATTTTTTCGCTGAAGTAAACTGCTACTTCCGGTCTACCGATTTTACTGAAAAACTAATCAGATCTCAAGAGGGAGATTATTCACGTAAATACAAGATTTGGAATTGATATCTACAGCGGTTTGGCCGCTATCGTGGTCACACACAGAGAGACAGACACACAGACACACAGACATTTTTTTAAAACCACTTTTTCGGTATCAGGGGACTTCAAAACGTGGACATCTGCAAAAATCTCGAGGTCGAAAATTGTCATCATCACAATATTTCCTTATACTACGTATAAGAAAGTAAAAGTGAAGAGGTTGTTCAACATATTTCCCAGCACCTCATAAAATAATATACCAATCCATAATGGACTTTTGGATGGTACTGCTATGCTCACAGGCATTAAATATATTACCATTCTACCCCTGTCCTTTATAATAATATAAACATTTCCAAAGTTTAATTCTTTAAAGATAGCCGCAAATAACACCTTCAAACTTGGTTATTTATTCATGAATACCAAATATAAAATACCTAACCTTTCCAATAGCAATGTGGTGTTCAGCATTTCATTCTGACTGTCAAGCCTTTAATATTAGACAATCTTCTCAAATTTTGAAACCTGGAATACTCAGCATGACAGCAATAAACCTATAACTAAAAGAACAGTCTTAGCTATTCATGGTCAGTAAGAAATATGCTCTATGTGGTAATGCTTAATATCATAAATGATAAAAAAGGAAAATATTCTAGGTCACACGTAAATTTGTGAATTATGATATATTGCAGTATTTTAGATTTCTAGATTTACAAGATTATGTATTGCAAAGTTTTTACTTTTGTAACTATCAACTTGTATCAAAACATTCACACATATCCTATCCTTTGTAATAAAAAAAAAGTTGTCTTCGATCTTATATTGTTCGTATATTATTTGATGGTTTTTATTAATTTATTTCTTTTTATTTATATTGCTATATAACAATATTATTATCAATTTTGGAAATATAGGGCGGTACTGAATTTTATTCCTTTTGAAAAAACTACAACTAGAATGTCAATTTAAATAAATAATTTATAATATTTATATTATCATAACGTTTTAATTTTCTTTTGTAAGTTCATTGACATCAGATAAACTACTAGAAGGATTTTTTATCTAACTATATAAATATTTACTGCTTTAATAAAAGTAGAGTTCTGGGATGGAAAGAATGTATTAAACATACTTGAGATTTTTGCCGGTGTCCTTGTTTTGAAGTCTTCTGATATCGAGAAAGTGGTTTTTGAAAAATGCCAGTCTGTGTGTTTGTGTGTCTGTGACGGCCAAACTAATCCAAAGTAATGTTCGTTTTATTGGAGGTAAACTGTCATCATTACTAATAGCCTAGAAACCAAATAATCATACATATTATATGATAGCTAGAAGAATGTGTAAATATATGTTACCTCACAAATTTTTGTACAAGTTGGTAACTCATTCCTCAAGAAAAAGGAATGCACATGTCGTCTAATTGTACTTTTTTGTGCTTCATCCAATTTATTGTAAGTATGACGATAATTTCTTTTTCTTGGAGGAGAAATAGGAACTCCATATAATTCCATTTCTTTAATAATGCAGTAAATTGTATTCCTACTAATACCCACTTCCTCTGCTGTTTGATTGAGTGCAGCTGTTTTATACATATTGTCTTTATGCTTAATGTACACATTATAAGCCATTTGCCTTTGTCCAGATCTTATATGTTTCCCTTTACGATTTTTTGAAGGACCCGGTAAAACTGCTTCCGCCATACTATAAAATATTAGCGATTACGAAAAGAAAGTTAACGAAATTGAAAAAATACTATCACAAATGAATATTTCACTTGCGAGTTCTAAGAAGAACTAATTTTTAAGAATATTAACAACAAATAACTATGTAAAACACGGAAATCGACAAACTCTTTGAACAAAACTGTCAATAAACAAATTTTTGACAGAACGAGCTAAATGCGATTATTTTGCCGGTGTAAATGCACACTCGATTTCAACCAATCACAAACGTTTATTTTAAGCCCTATCTTTCCCAATGCTCCATTCTTAGACTGAATGGAGTATAGACAGATATATTAGTATGACAGTATTTGGAGCTTGATTTTGAATAACTGATATAAAAACCATTTCAAATTTTGAACGGGAAGTAAAATTTTTTCCCTTATCGAATAGTTGTTTTCTTGCAAGCATCTCGTAAATTATGCATTTTATATAGATTTCTTAAGAGTATAATGGTATTTAGCTGAATTTGGAATATTTGTTTATGAAAAGATAAACAAAATTAGACCTGAAGTAACACTTTAACTCACAACTTTATTTTATTAAGAAAATAAAACTTTTATTTTATCTGTTATGGTTTGAATTTTCTTTAATTTTATATGTAGGTTGTTATATGTACTTATATATTTATTGGTTCATGTTTGTGAGTTTTTTTTTGGAATGTATGAATGAGTATTTTCTGGTTTGATATTTGTGCGTGACTTCATTGATTATGAATCGTATGTTCGTTATACATACATTTTTGATTTTGTACATTAACAGTAAGTCATTGAGTATTCTAATTTGTACAATTTTTAATGTCTGAGTTAATTAAATTATTATAGTTTTATATTTAACATTACTTATGTAGTAAGTATTTGAGAATGAAAGAGCAACTGTGTTACATATGAATTTTGTAATTTATCATACTTTATTCAAAATATGTGCGATATACATCACAAGACTATATTACATATTATGTCTTTTTGATCCACTAACTATTTTAATTAACATAAATGTATTAAATATCGGTATTGGAAAGAATATATGTACATCAATCACTTTACATATATTTTCTGCAAATCACAATCAAGTTCCAAAATTGTAACTAAAGTTTAAATTTAATAATAACCACCATAATTGTGTCCGGAATATACAACTGGATGTGCTACAGCAGCAACTGGATGACCGAAGGTAGCAACTGGGGCAAATGCAGCAACACGGGCTACCGGAGCAACAGCAGCGTATGAGGCAACTGGGTGTACTGCAGCCACTGGAGCTACAGGAGCTACAGCTACAAAAGGAGCACCATATGAAGATAAATAATGTCCACCATAATATCCAGGTTTGGCTTTTGGAGCGGCACTGGCCAAAACCAAAAGGGCGGCACACAAAATCTGAAATATTACCAGTATATTACAATACATTTACAACACTTATTTTATAAAGCACTACGAACCAGTTTGTACATTCTGATGTGATAAAGGTGTGTAGTCCCACAAGAACTGATACTTTTTTCTATAAGACGTCATGTTTTTATATGATCCTGTCCCAATACGAACTACTTGTAGAAAAAATAAACGATCCTAGTTGAGGCAGGTGATGTAATCGTTAAAATTTATAGGCAATTTTTGGTTTAATGTGATTCACGTAAAGGTATACGTGAAAAATAGTACTGGAATAGGCTATAATTATATTAATGAAATGTAAAAAAAATAAATTTTTGTATAAAATTTAATATATTCTATGTGTAAATCCCTAAAATATGCAGTTTCGTTTAATATTTAACAATGTTAATTTATTTGCATTATTAAACAAAATGGAAATGATTTTATTAATATTTCTGCTTGTAATGGACAAGGTACATTCAATAAGCTGTATCTTTATTATTCATATCCAACACATTATGTAAATACATACCATAAGACCGCGTGCGTCTGCATTATCGCGATACCTGTAGGGTGAGCGAAACAGATAGAGATGTCTGTGTATTAGAACGGTAAACAAGTGGACGCAGTGTTATACTGGATTACAACAGAGCTAGTATTTCGCATATGCCTATGGTGCACTCGTATTTGTCCAAAAAATCCACATTTATACGGTGTAGTCGGGCAGTCGCATTCGCCGTCGCTTCCACATATGGGCGTCAGTTCGAGTTTTATTGTTGCTTAAGCATAACATTTTTTTTAGCTAATTACAGGTTAATTGCAATGTTGAATTACAATTCTGTTTTAAGAAGTAAATATTTTATGTATCAGTATTTTATTATAGTTGAGTTTTTAGATTATAATATTTGTTGAAAAATATTATTTTAGTTAAGAAGTTTTTTTTATTTTAAAGTCTAGGAGTTATTTATTATTTATTTTTGCTCTTTTATGTTGTTTATGAAGCTGGGATGAGTTACTTCACCGACATGTTATCAGTGATTATCTGATGCTTCAAACAACTACAAATAATTACTTACAACGGGAACGCAATACATATTACATTGCTTTTCACTTGATTTGCCTACGAATACATTTATACGTATAACTTATACGCCCGCTGTCGGTGTGGCAATTCAAGTTGGCACGCCCATTTATAGTCGACCAGTAGTTACTAATACATGCATCGCGCTATTAACGGCGGCCACACGGTATATTGCAATATATGGTTTGCAAAATAAATAATAATTTTTCTACAGAAATTCCCACAGGGGATATTAAAAATATAAAAAATGGATTCTTAATGAATTAGTAAAGATTAGATTTTAGTGTTGCTTGCTGTTATTGATTGAGTACTACTGTCTGTTCTAGAATTACACAATTTATCGTAATAATCGCTGACAGATGTAAGATTAATCTTAAAGAAAGCTTAATTTGCGAATTAAAATAATTACTGCCTAACAATTATGTAAATTAATGTTACAATTTACAGGGGAAAACTTCTTTTGTCAAATTTAATTTGAGCGATGTTCTCAATGATCCACATTTTACTGCTCATTTGATATTGTTAATTTAAATCGTCTTGTAATTTTGTTGGACAAACCTAAATACACGTTTTGTCTCTACCTTAAATATGCTTACTTATTTTTATTTTCATACTCCAAAGAAATCTGCTAACAAACATTCTTTAATAAGTGATTGTACTTTCTTAGTTTCCATTACGTTAATTGCAGCGTATTATAAATAAATTAATTATTATTTATGTATCTTTATCAACAAATGGATTGATCAGTGCTTTGCTCGCTTATTTCATAGTATGGACTTTGTTGGTTCGTGCGCAAGTACCCTTCTTTCTGAATGTTGTTTTCCTTTCTTATACGTAGTATAAGGAAGTATTGTGATGATGAAAATTTTCGACCTCGAGATTTTTGCAGATGTCCACGTTCTGAGGTCCCCTGATACCGAGAAAGTGGTTTTTAAAAAATGTCTGTGTGTGTGTCTGTGTGTCTGTCTGTCTGTGACCACGATAGCGGTCAAACCGCTGGAGATATCAATTCCAAATTTTGCATTTACGTGTATAATCTCCCTCTTGAGAACTGATTAGATTTTCAGCAAATTTGGCCGACCGGAAGTAGTAGTTTACTTTAGTGAAAAACTCGAATTTTGCCAATATTTCGTCAACTACTAAGTTTAGACGAATTTATAAGGAATTCATATGTAATTAGAATTAAATTTGAGAATAATTTTATTAAAAAAATGTTTTCGAAATTCTTACCGGAAGTAGGTTTTTTACTCTTATCGAAAATCGGTTTCTTGCAAATATTTCGTAAATTATGCATTCTATATATATTTATGAAGAGTATAAAAGTATTTAGCGATGGATTTTGAATATTTTTTATATAAATGAAATTTCAAAATTCGGACCGGAAGTAACACTTTCATACGTATAAGAAAGTCGTGTGGTGGCCACACTTAATTTTTTTGTCTGGTTGTCGGTACCCTATCGGAAATGGGAAGAGGTATTATCGCCAGACCATAACACAAACCTGGCGAAATACTAATTTATTTTTGATTTAGGTTTTCGTAGTTGACATAAAACTGTATCTGGTATATCTAAGAAGTACTTATAATACAGTATTCTTATTTAGCGCTCTCAGACACTAGCTTGAATTATTCGTAAAATTACCGTTGCTTCTAATAATAATTACTTGAAGGCTACAGATTTATAAAACGTATCATTCCCTTATTTATTTCCATATTTTTGACCCGCCCGTAAAGGATC
Organism: Amphimallon solstitiale; assembly: GCA_963170755.1. Lineage (NCBI taxonomy): Eukaryota > Metazoa > Arthropoda > Insecta > Coleoptera > Scarabaeidae > Amphimallon > Amphimallon solstitiale. Next base: position 84,809,734 of record OY720675.1, read on the forward strand.
GTGGCTTCACACTTAATATAAAGAGATTTATCAAACGTAAAGTTCATCGAATAATAATGGATGGAAATGATTTACTTACAATATTAAAATAGCTTGCTGTAATTATAATAAAACCACAAAAAAATGCATGATTATATACCGGTTGTGTCAAATAGCATTAGCCATAGGGACTACCATTCATACGCATGTACGATGTATACGTATGTATGTATATATTTATGACAACCGGGTACCTACTGCCGTCCCAATACCGACGACGCATACATGATATATACTTATACATAGATTTCCATTGGCTAATGCTATTTGACACAACCGGTATATCCACTCCTTGTTAGCGGGTTTGTTTTTACTTTTTTTTCTAATTGACTGTATATAGTTAGTTCCTCCCAAAAGGTAAAGTTGTTATTTACAGAAGGATACTAGTAGCATTACTACAGAAAAGTAGATAGTCTCAGATGTATCTTAAATGAATCTGCTTTGTGGCGTAATCCAAGTAGCCTTTTTATTATTACTGAAATTTTTGTGAACTGCTTTTCACATTTTAGTCGTAATTTTGCTAAAGAACATAGTCATTTTGACAGATCAGAGAGATTATGTTTTAAATTTAACAAAATGAGAGAATACTTAAAACAAACGGTGATCCTATTTATTAAATTTATGAACAAATATAACTATATCATAATTATTAAACCTTTTTATATTTTCTATTAAAAAAAAAAATATATAAATATAAATAAATCAAAGAATAAGGAATTATCGCGGATACATAAAATATCAGACGTTAGTTGTTGTCCTCAAAACCGAGGATCTTCTAGCTGAAGCTACAAATGGTGGTCTGTCACCTGATGGTCTTCCGTTTAGCTTACATCTCCAAGGTTATCCCACCTTATTCCTTGGCTACACCGTACTGATGACGACCAATTAGTCAGAAACACGTGTCTACGGTTGCTCTACATCGGATTATATCCAATTTTTTCTTTTTCTGATAAATATAAATATATATTTTTTTAGTTTTCCTTAATTTATCTTACCTTATTTACATGTATATGTTACGGGTAAAGTTAGATTAACGGTTAAACTTAGGTATACCCGGGTAAACCGCGAAATACCTAGGAAACCTGGGTAAAGTACGAAATATAACTGAAATTGGACATGTTTTGTGCTTTACCCGGATAAACCGCGTTCCACCCATTTTCACTTGGTTAAAGTTGGGTGTAACAAAAACAACAAGGTCATAAATGTTTGAAAAACATATTTATTTAAAAAACACATTTTACGAATAAAAGTAAAATTACTAAAACTGTGTCAAAGTAAAGAATACTATAGTCTATTTGTTCAAGCAAGACAAGCTGCCATGACATTTCGAGTTACAGAGATTTCCAATAGCTTTACATTTACATTTGTTGGTCATGCATTTAGCTTTACAGTTGCAACGTTTATAACCTTGATCTCCTAAAAGTGACTGTTTATTTGAAAGTTGTCGTAAACGTTTCTTTTCCGGTGATACACTTTCCAGATCTACAAGTTTCTCAGTACACACAGAAAATTGATTCCTGGGAAACATTTCCTCGATAGTTCCTGTCTTGTTAGCAAGTTTAGAAAAATTGTCGTCGGTTTTCTCGATAACTGTCATGAGAATGTTTCTAAAATCGCCCCTCCCTCGATCAACTTCTGGAACTTTCAGTCTGATTGTATCTCCAACGAAACATAGAGTGAATTTTAAATTAGATAAGGTTTTCATCTTCTTTGCTTGATTTTCTAAATTTCTTTTTGCGTCTTGTATATTTGAAAGTACATTCTGCACATTCGGTCTGATTTTCTAAAGTTTCTCTATTATTGGCGTTTTCTCTATAATTATTGTCCATATTTTCTTCTCTATTGTCACCTTCAGTAACATCTTTGTGCAGGTTGTCACTTTCAGTAATATCTTCTTCTTACGGGACATCTTTTCTGAATCACTATCCATAGGCTGGTCTTCCTATTGTTCTTGTTGAGGCTGTTCACCCGCACCAAATTCCCTGACGACTCTCGCAAGCTCTTCTTCGGTTTGTAGATTTTCAATAGTTTCTTTTGGAAAAGCTGATGTCGATGGGCCGACTTTAATATCGTTCCCAAACATGGCGACATAAGGAGCTCGTTTAATTTCATCATGGTATGCCCTGTTCTTCATTAACTGTACAAATCTCACACCTACTGACCATCGTTTGCAGTTTTCATCATCCATCCACGTCATGAGCATATTTTGTATATCTTGATTTGCTCTTTCCACGCTGCCTTGTGACTGGCAGTGGCGCGGTTGCCATGTACAATTTTAAGGCCGCACATGGAACATAACTCTTCAATAACACGGTTTGCAAATTCCCGGCCGTTGTCCGATTGTAGTATAGATGGGGCGTCAAAAATGCAAAATATGCCTATCAGGCTCTTAGCAACCTTCTAGTATTTGAACAAATTTTGTTAAGTGGTCTTGATACACCATAATAAATTTGTATTCTCCATCTGCATGGGATTGCATGTCAATCAGGTCCACTTGACAACGACTGTTCATCTGCGAAAACACCATTGGTTTAATCACAAGTCCTTTCTTGGCAGATTTTAGTTTCTTTTGGCAACCTTCACACAAACGGAGATATAATTTAATAACATCTTGTGTTATATTCTTGTACTTTTTCTTGCATTCACTTTCCATACTATCTTTACCACCATGTCTAATGGCCAAATGTGCATTATGCAAAATATCAAACATTTCATCGTTTGTAACGTAATACTTTATGCTAGGTTCACCCGATGCTACACGAGAAATAAGCTTTTCAACACCTCTAACAGAACATATGTCAAACCGCTCAAACGTCGATATTGTAGAGTGGTTTAGGTTTTAGTATTTTTTGCCAACTTGACTGATTCTAACATTTCTTGGTATTGTTCATTACTAAAATAAAAACTGTTTGCACTTTTCGAAGACACTAACTCATTGAAAACTTCATTAAAATGCTGTCTTAAACGCACACGACCACTCTCTTCGGTTGCCATTTTCGAACTGACTGCACGTGGTGAAAGAAGGCGCAATAATAATTCCTACAAACAACTTTAACCACACAAAACCAGATAGAACGCGATTTATTCGGGTAAAGCCAGAATTAGCTATAATGTCGGTTATTTTTCGTACTTTACCTATGTTTCTTGGGTATTTCGCAGTTTACCCGGGTAAACCTAAGTTTAACCGTTAATCTAACTTTACCAGCAACATATATATTTAATAGACAATAATATGTCATGTGTTCATGTGACATACAAGTACCCAGAAGGCAATCTTTGTCTTTTTTTGTTGAGAAAGAAAAAAATCCATCCACGTGGCCATATACAGCAGGCATCGAAACACCATTTATGTATGTTTTGCGAAGACCGGGTTTGATGTTGGAACACCTCCATGAAAGTGAGGCTGAACTCGATACTTTCTTGAAGGAGTGGTTATGTAGCAAGCTTTATTGTTGGAAATGAGGATTTGACGGAATACTCCTTAAACGAATTTGAAAAAACGAAAACGAAGGACGCAGTTCCAGCACACAACGATTACTCTTTGCCATGGCACTCCCGACAATTGTTGTGAGATATAGACACATCGGGTCTTCCTAGGAATCGGCAGTTAGGTGTACATTGCAGGACTGGACTACAATGAATAATGTAATTTGATATTATTGAACCCAATTTGAAATTACTTTATTCATTTAAGTCCAGTGATTGACTGATGCTCCTGATTGCCTATTTCTATCATCACATGTAATGAATGACGATTATTCATGACTCGTAATGAGTGATACATTAATTAAAAGTTGGACACAGAGTGATATCATCAATATAGCGATATCATCACTATTACTGTGCACAATTTTAAATTTTGTTATGTACCTTTCTGCAATGTTCTTCTGATTGCTGATTTTTATTTATCACTCGTATTTATTTTTATGTATGCATTATATATACTCTATACCAGTGGCACAGGAAGAAATATTTATCTTCCTATTTTACTACGGGAACTATGGTAAATAGATTTTTGATGTCAATACCAGCAAATTCTTGTAATCAACTATCCGCTTCTTCGGTGCGTCATATGAAGGTAGAGCCCTGAAAATTCCCTTGCAATTGGTAAGGAAGAGTCGATCATAGAAGCATCAAACAATCTAGTTCGAACTTTGAAAATAGATAAAAACGGAACACTAATAACACTTTATTATCTACTATTGTATTATATGAAGCGTGTTCTGGGTTATTGGTCAATTAATTGAAATTAAATTTGAAGATCTCCAAATTCTAGCATTAGTAAAGTATAGCCTTTTACACTAAGAACTTTTAATTAATCTAGAAATTCACACACTTAAACACCCAACTTTTATTATACCGTCATCATTATCTCTTTTATTATAATCATTACATAGTAATAAAGTTTTTTTATATGCTAAAAAATTTTTTTAGCTGTACTGTAAAATTTTATCTTTCACAAAATTATAAAATTGCGGTATTTTACAAATACACACTAATTAAAAGTTCTTTTTGCTGTTGTATCCATAAAATATATTTAATTTTTTTCATTCACAAGGTTATATGTATATGTCTATACAGAATAAATTATAATATTCTATTCAATATTATAGTATTTGTTTTTTTCAATAAAAAAATAGTCTATAGTAGAACTCCATTTTAATTTGCATATCAGTATGAATATCATCAAATAATATGTATTTCAGTTTCAAAATAGTTTACAATTTAAAATATTATTATTGTATTTTACAATAAATCTGAACTATTTTAATTTATAATAATATTAGCAGCACACTCAGAGTTAATGGCAGGAATTTGTTAGTTTGTAATATTTATGCCTTTTGCTTTTACATATGGCAAAGTTTAGTAACAATAACATATAAAATCAGGCGCCTAAATGCGAAACCCGACAAGTCACACTTTTTCCATAAATGAGGTTTATATACCAACAAACTAAGAATACGCAAAGCTACATTATAATAGTGAACTTGTAAAGCTAACCCTGACAATTGCCCTGTTATTTGAACTTGAAATCTCATCTTAAATGCAAAAAACGAGACGTCCCGTCCTCGTAATTTCTTGATAGATACGGATTTTTTTTTCTTTTATACCTTATTTAGGCTTAAGTCGGGCAGAAACAGGTAAGAAAGAAAACCACAGTTTTTCTTATTTTAATTTTTTTTAGTTTTACGCTTATTTCTTATCAAAAAGTTTCGAATATAATATCAACACTGTTTTATAATTAATGGATCTATACATGCTACATCAACTTCTTTATTGGATAACATTTTAATAGCTTTGAGACAATAGGAAAAATTGTGATTAGATTAGATCTTCAGTAAAGTCTGTAGATCGAAATGTGGTAATAAAAATGAAAAAATAATGTAACGTTTTCGGGTTCGCCATAAACAACTCGTGCAATTTATTTATTTAAAACAGTCTGTATATTCACACACGTAAAATTAATTGCAATATAAAAATATAAAACTAATATATCACACTTAAAACTACTACGATTTAAATTAACACAGGTATTTATTTCTATTACTAATATTTATGTCCGTATATTTATATCACTTCTATTTATATAACACCGAACCACTATATTTATTTTGTACTACTTATATTTATGTTTACTCTTCGACTACCACTCAAGGAACTATTTATTTATTTCTTATATTTATTTTTACTTTGGTCTATTCCGCGCGACGACTACTTAAGGACTTTTTTATTCCGGAATTGAATCATCCATCGGTTCAACTGCTTTTATATACGCATACGAAACATCTGGAACACACCAGAAAAACGCTAGTGTTCTTCTCGATGTTTGTAGAACATACGCAGACATTCTGTCTCTTCGCAGTACATATAAAATGGATGATTTATTGCTTTACGACTTGTTTACCAGTCGCCCCAAATATTTGCCTTTCTTTTTAATGTCGACTGGGTTCGTTACAATAAAACAATCTTGAGAAAATTAGCTTTAATATCTTTAATTAATATAAATTAAAGCAATATATTTATGAATTATCCGATTAATTTGCGTAAAATATATTCTCTGTTCTACCAAAGCAACAACACATTGTTTATGTTGAACCAAAGTTCATGTTGAACTGTCATTGAACTATAGTCTTACAATCGAACGGTTGCAAATTTATTTTGTGGACGTGCAATTACATTCAGCAAGCACTGTAAGTATTTGTCCGAAGAAAACATGTTAGTTTAAATCGTATAAAGCAACTTGTAAATAAGGTTTCCTGAATCAACATTTTTGATAAATTAGTTAGAACGTAATGTGCCAATTTATGATAATTCAGTAAAAGTATATACGTATGGATTTTACAGATGTTTTATGTTATATTTATATCATTAAAGAAAATGAAGTAACGTTTACAACAAAAAATATTAGTTAGATCGTAATGTTAGAGAACATGAGAATGTCAAATAAATAGAAATATTCAGAATAATTATTTATCTGCCTAACAGAAAGACACCCTAATCCATGAAATTTTAAGGTAGCACCACACTTCATTTAAGATGAATATCTATCTCGTATGTTGTCAGTTTTGTAGAACGTTACATATACCAGAGATAATCAATGATAAGCCTGTATGACAGGTTAAGCAAGTATCTTAATAGGAGTTGGAAAAACTGACAAATAAGACATATTTGGCAAATTTCAATTCTTGTTTTATATGTGGACTTTTTAATATTGGGATTCAAATTCCAATCTTAACTCGATGTTTTACTATTGCAAAATCTTAAATTTAAATTTCAGAAAGCCCTGTAGTCATAGCTTTGTTGAAATATTGCTGCAGGTCATTAAAATAAACCCAACAATTGGAGTGACCACCATTTTTTTAAAATCAATTACGATGCTCATCCCAAATCGACATAAAGTGTGAAGTGTTTTAATTCGCATCAAGCGGGGAATTTCTAAATCGGTGAATCGTTGCTGAGGAATTTTCCGATTATGAAAATTTCCAGTCGGGAAATTTTTCAGAGGCTGAATTGTTATCGAGTAATTTTCCATCTGTGAATTGTTGGGAAATTTTCGGCTCCCCTGAAATATATAGGTATCTATGTCTGGTCATTGTATTCAATCTTTGGCAGCCTAAGTAGACATAATATCATAAGCAGAGACCGGACCCGAGCGTACTCTCATCACCCACAGGCGCATTATTGAAATTTTGTATATTTTTAAACAGTTTTTAATTTTATTTATATGATTGGAGAACAAGTGGGTGGTGATCTATAAAATACAAAATACGTTATTATTTGTTTATTTTGTAGGCCAAATCGAATAAATTCTCCGTACTTTATTTATCTTACAAAATATAAAGTAAACAGAATAAATTTTAAAAACTCCTAACGCTTCTACCTACGCCCATAAAAAAAGGAATTTAGGAGTAAAATCCACTGTCCGTTTTCTCGACGAAAACAAATGTTGCAGTTCACCATATGAATCGGGCTATTCGGTAAATGCGTGATTTATACATTATTTCTTTTGTCCGTCGCAATTTCGGCCTCACACGTCGAGTCTATAATCGTAAGTAAGAACCACGGAAGTTGTTGATATATTCGGTTGAGTTTCATGTTTACGATGTTATGCATTTTTGTAAGCAATGCAAAAACAATGTACAGGTATTATTTGCATCCCATTACGTTTATATTGCAAAGAAAAATTGAATGACAATTTGCAAAAATAAAGCTTGTTATTTGGTTAATCTTAAATACTTCGAGAACATTTCTATAATTGTATTCGAATTATAAATTCTACGTCTGTTATATAATACAGGAATGTTAGAATAAATGGAAATTTTTAACATTTTACATAATTTTCTAATATTTCTAGAATATCAAATTTTTATGAATATATTACTTTAGAAAATGTTGTTGTAATATGAACTCTCCTTATAATCTTGTTTAATACATTACATACGACTGTAGTTTTTGTAAATTATTAATTATGAAATTATGGAATACATAGAATAAATCATATCTTTCATTTGTATTCAGTACACTTTATTTAAATCAATCACCGTCAATACAATAAATATTATGTGTTAATCAATTTGTCATATCCTCTGAGTATATGAATATATTTAGATATATGCGTAACCATAATAATAGTAAGGATATCCATACGAATACGCATATGGCACGTAGTTGTAGGCTAACGGTGATGCATATCCTATTGGAGAAGTCAAAAAGTAATCCGGTTTAGGCACTGCGGTTACGATTGCTAAACAGGCTAGAAGACAAAACAGCTGAAAAAAATAAAATTATAATCAAAATCTTGTTGTAAGAGATTAAATGATATTTTAACAAGTTTGGACGACAGATTTTTCCTTTTTATTATGCAACGCTGAGAGATATTCGTTTTTTCCATCTGATTTAGCAAATATTTAAAATATGTTGTGTGGTATTTCATTTTTTATATTTTATAGCAACATAAATTTTTTGTCTATTTTTTTCTGAAGTATAAGATTAAACCATTCATTAACGTATATATATTTTAGTCACACGCACGTAGTAGTAAAAAAAGTACATAAATAAACTTCTATGTTACGATTTTGAAGCAATGATATATTTTCAAATAACAAATGTTATACAATTACATAATTCAATAAAATTTTGAAGTTAAGGTTAGGAATAATTTTAGAGTACCGCAAATTTTGGAATATTAAAAACTAGCAATAACTCTTTCTATATTTACAAAACTTATTTCTCTATTCACATTTGGAATATATTTACAGCAATATATCGCGTAGCGCTGGATGGATTTGCAAAAGGAAAAGAAATAGATTAAACTGACAGGGTTTCAAAAAGTAAGATACAAATACCACTATTTCTCATTTTAGAAAAAAGTCTTTTATAATTCAAAATAAAACAGAAATAATTTTGTAATTTTAAATCAAAACTTTACGTTTAAGTTTAGTGCATCTCTATTACATTCTATTTCTTCCAAATTCTTTTCATAATTTATAAAATACTGTTTTTTAGGAAGAAAAACAAAAATTTCTACTATCTACAGCAAAATACCATATAATTCTAATCTGATCCATACTTTCTGTGCTAGTTAGACGGAAAATTCTATATAAACTTACTTTAGATACACCGATAAAAGCGATAAGAACAGTTTTGAAAAAAGTATTCAATCAACTTATATATTTTTCTGATGGAAATCGGTTTTATTATTTTGATTCCTAAAACTCAAATATATAATTTGCCTTTTCCTAAAGGAATTTTCATAACTAACTAAAGCTTATATATTGTCTCCAATGATTCTCAGATGTCGCTTTTGAAAAAATTAATTTTCACCAAGCATAACGCTTGATATGACATAGCAAGATTTACTTTAAAGTTATATGGTGTAAGATCATAAAATTAAGTCTTCTGGTTCAATTAATATACATTTTGACAAATGTTTAACGGGCAAGTTTGCACATGTATCTTAAGTATAGATCAGCTCGTTAAAAAATAAAAGAAAGCACTGATAAAAGTAATTGGATAACACATAGAGAGCTAATAAAGCACGATAGGGATAAGTTACGCAAGAGTGGCTAGAGAATAACTCAATCTATAAATAGAAATAAGTACAACGGAGTTAGGAACTTATAATCATATATAAAAAATAACTTGAGAACAATTAAAAACGGCTTAATATTTGGTTTTTGGACTGTAAGAGACATTTTTTTGTATACTTGAATGACAATAAAATATAACCCTTTGGTTATCGCATAGAAGATAATATGATATAAGAACCGTGCACTAGTATATTTTCTACTAATATATAATATAATAAAACATGTTATTGTTTTTGACATATTACAGATTTTTCTATATTTTAATGATCAAAACCTAACTCAAATATATTCATAATGCTTCGCTAAGCAGCCAAATAATCAGAGTTTGTCTAGTTTCGCTATGCATTTGTTAACATTTATAATTAACCATATCACGTCGTTCTACAAAATTCAATTACTGTTCTGGATAGTATTGTCACTGACAAGAATCTTAGGGGAACATTTAGTGATTAAAAATAAATGTACGTCAAACTCATAACAAAAAGAATGTCCATTAGTTTTACAATAAATGGGAAAACTAACTAGATAAAAATAACATATCACTTAATAATACGAAAAGGACATTATTAATATGGACGTGTGTTGTGGTGTGTTGTTTCTGCAACAATAAATATTTCCAACACATTTATAATAAAATTATTTATTTTGTAGACTTACTGTTTTATGATACTTCTTCTCAAATATCTAGAGATATAATAAGTCGCAAATATTGAGAGATTGGTTTAAATACCTTTAACATTCAATTTAAATTTACGACTGTTTCAGTTTTTCTAATTATGTATAAATAAAAAGTAGATATATTACCTATATAGCAAAAATATGAAGACCTTCCAAATATGCTAAGCGTATCAAGAATACGTTAAGAAATCGTAAACCCATTATAATCGACAGAACATTAAAAAATAAAAAAAAATAAGACCAGGAAAACTTACCAATTTCAACATTTTGATCGATGTTAATGTCAACATATCTGGTGACTAGAATTCACTAAATTTATTGTCATTACTCCCGTCATTTTTATACAGTACTTATTATTAAAATTGTATACCATTTACAGATGACCACAAAAAGGGAATTTTCAAGGTAACTGACAATGACATTATTTACTAAGTTCCAATATGGACTTAATATGCAATTACATCCAAAACGTAACTACTGTTAAGACGCAACTTTAACAATGTCCTCACTATCAAACATTGCGTAATATAATTATGAATTAATTAGTTTGTTCTCTTACGCATGCAGATTGTGTATATTTGCTAATGTTATTTGTTATTAATGTGAATAAGTGTTCCGTACAGTGTGTTACTAAAATATGTATTTACACATTCAATACTTATTAAAAGAATAGCAATAAATGTTATATAATAATGATTTGTACACAGGGTTGAAAGTAGTTGAAACAACTATTCCCTATATAAGACTTAGAAACACAAACCAACTTGAAAACATATATCCATTTCTTAACGGCTAGATCTACATCTGTAATTTTGAGGATTCTTTTAGATTATTGAATTTTCATTGACAAAGCGCGCTGGATTATGCATCGCCTCAAACGATAACCATATAAAACAACTATTAAAAAGAATCTGTAGGTCAAGAATGAAACTGCTGTTACATAAATAATCAATAATTCCCTTATTTATTTCACTGCAAGCACGATGAAAATGATGAAAGACTTTATTGTCTGGTAGGGAAAATCAATCGATGGATTGAAAATTGTTTGTTTACATTGTTAGGTATTACACAATCCTTAATTAGGTTTAACCATTTTGACAACATACACATACAAATATAATAATAATATCAGATCACCGTAATATAATATAGGCATTGAAGGCCTACATAGCGGAATTGTAGGAATAATGATAATAGTAGTAATAATGCCTATACTGTACAAGCTGGTTCATATAGTTTTATATAAGAACAGAACAAGGTAAAGTGATACCATTCTAGAGAGAGCTCGAAATTGCTCAATCTCTAGTCGAGGCTCAATTGCATAAAATATTATGCCCACGTATAGAAAAAAGAAAAAATCAAACTAGGTTTAAGATGCCTACTTCCTAAATATTTATACTAGCTTCTGAGAATTACATGCATCACTAAAATGTATTTAATAGAAAAGACTTAAAACGACAAAGGCTATGATGTAGCAGGGTTAATAATCAGTGAATTCTTGAGAGACATAAAATAAATAGCTTTAAAAATTCGGTTTGTTTTTTGAACAGCTTCTACACAGTTGGAGTAATATACTTGAGCAACGTCGCGTAAATATGTACTTTACGTAGTATTTTCGACTTCTAAATTTTTGCAGATGTCCGCGTTTTGAAATCCCTTGATACTGAAAATGCGTTTTTTAAAAGATGCCTCTGTGTGTGCCTCTCTCTCCCCCTTTCTCACTCCCTCTTCCCCCTGTCACCATCACTCTCACTCTCCCTCTCTCTCTCTGTGGCTCTCTCCGTCACACACAAAACTTTATACATATTTCTGACTACAATCTTCCTCTTGGGGTCTGATTAGATTTTCAATGAAATAGGTAAACAGGGAAGTAGTATTTAGGTACTTCTGTAAAAAAATTAAAACTTTACCAATATCTCGTCAACTGTAAGTTTAGGTAAACTGGAAGCAGTAGTAGGTACTTCTGTGAAAAAAATAAATTTTACCAATATCTCTTCAACTATAAGTTTATAAAATTTCTAGGGAAACAGAAATACTCAAATGAGAATTTAAGAAAAAAAAGTTTATCGGTGTTCCTACCGGAAGTGCGTCTTTTAGTATTAAAAAGCAGTTTTTTTTTGCGAATATCTCGCAAGTAATGCTTTTACTTTCTTATACGTAGTATAAGGAAGTATTGTGATCATGAAAATGTTCGACATCGAGATTTTTGCAGATGTCCACGTTTTGAAGTCCCCTGATACCAAAAAAGGGGTTTTTAAAAAATGTCTGTGTGTCTGTCTGTCTGTCTATCTGTCTGTGACCACGATAGCGGTCACACCGCTATAGCTATCTAACATATTTCAAATTTTGCATTTAGTAGTCTAATCTGCCTCTTGAGAACTGATTAGATTTTCAGCAAAATCGCGAGACCGGAAGTAGTAGTTCACTTCATTGAAAAAATCGAATTTTGCCAATATTTCGTCAACTACTAAGTTTAGACAAATTTATAAAAACTTCATATGTACTTAAAATTGAAATTGTGAACAACTTTATTAAAAAGGTTTTTCGACATTCCTACCGGAGGTAAGTCTTTTACTCTTATCGAAAATCAGTTTTTTGCAAATATTTTGCTAGCCATGCTTTTTAGACAGGTACGTTACGAGTATAAAAGTATTTAGAACTTAATTTTCGACACCTTTTGTATAAAAAATAAATCAAAATTCGGACCGGAACTAACACTTTTACTCTTACCCAATAACGATTTTTGCAAATATGTCGTAAATTATGCATTCTATATATATTATGAAGAGTACAAAAGTATTTAGAGTTGGATTTGGAATATTTTTTGTATAAATGAAATTTCAAAATTCGGACCGGCAGTAACACTTTCATACGTATAAGAAAGTCGTGTGGTGGCCACACCTTATTTTTATAATAGTTATTTGTGCATCAAGGTCGAGAAGCGGCTTTTATGGCCTAAAGCATTATTTCTAGCGCGGGGTGTTAGCCGAGGTTAGGAAAAGGCTGTAGGGCCATAAAAGCAAGTTACGCTTGTGGTACCACACGATCATTTAAATTCTAAATTATAGCAGGCGGGATTTTTCTTATTAGGTTGTCCAGAATGTCAATTATTGATTAATTGAAATTTGCGGTTATGTTATACTTTGTGACATTTGTGAATCTTATGTGTAATCGATTTAAATTTAATGGAAATGAAAGCATTACAAGATAAATTAGTTTTATTGTGAATTACAAAAGGTGTTCAAAGTGTTCTCCCCCTGTTGCAATGCAACTGTTAACCCTCCGTTTCATATTTTCAAAAGCATTTGCCAACATCTGAACGGTTATAGCGGTACATGCATTAGAAATTGCCCCTTGTAGTTCCTCAAGATTTTGTGGGTTATTTTTGTAAACTGTGTTTTTCAGATACGGATAAATGAAATAATCAAGAATCGTTAAGGCCGGACTGCGCGGCGGAAATTCAATGACTCGATTATCATAAAACTCGCGAATTCGAGCCATACTTTCCTATGTTTTGTGAGCTGTTGCATTGTCCTGATGGAAATACCCATGTAAAAGTTCGTCATGATGAAGATTTTGTAAAAACGGTTCAAGTAAATTATTTCGATATCTCTCAGCATTTATCGTTCCTTCAAAAAACACAGGTCCAAATATACGCCTTCTAGAAACCGCTAGCCAAACACCAATTTTCTGCGGATGGAGAGGCGATTGAATAAACTCATGAGGATTCTCCGAAGACCAAATACGCATATTTTGTTTGTTTATATAGCCGGATAGGTGAAACCATGCTTCGTCAGAAAAAAATGTTAAATCCAAAGTGTTGTTGTTATTTAAATTATTCAAAAACCACTGACAGTATTCTATTCGTACAGGAAAATCTCGAGGGAATAGCTCTTGAACGACGTTAATCTTAAAATTTTCTTTTAAAATTTTTTGACAAGTTCCATATGAAAGGTTTATTTCTTGGGCTAATCTGCGAAGAGATTTTATGGGAGACTGTTCCATTCTTTCTGAAACATCTGCCACAATCTCAGGAGTCCTTTTTTTGGGCGCGCCACTACCAGCTTTCCTACCTACAGTTCCAACATTACGAAATTTCGCCACATGTGTAAATTTCTTGGACTAATTTTTGATAATCCGCAGGAAAATTAGGGAAGGCATTTTGAAAATCATTGATGCAGTGCGGTACTGAATATGTCCATTCACCATTCTCTTGTCGTTCGGCGTTTTTAAAATAATTTTCAGTAAGAAAAATCTTATGTTATAAATCAAACATTTTGAAACGTCACTTTGACAATTCAAATTTAAATTAGTAGGAGTACTTATATACCATCTGTTGTCAGGCGCGCTCGCATAGTAACAATATTTCAAGCTCCCGCTATTTAATTAATTTCGAACATTTATTCGCTCTTGTTATTAGTTTTCTTGTGTACGGTGTTCAGTGTTAACGTTTATTGCATGTTTTTTCGTTCCTTTTTGCAAGGGCATGCACTTCTAGTATGTTTTTTTAGTGCTTTTCGCGAATTTATCATTGACATTTTCCAAGACATTTGTCTGACGTTTGTATAAAAGTGACATTTTCTGTATGTCTGAGCAGGCCAATTCGGCTACTGGGCCTGGCGCTGGGTCTGTGCCGGGGAAAAATTACTTACGCGTACCTAGATTAGTGATAAAGAAGGATTCCGCAGGTAATATAGCTGTCGCTGAACAGATTTTAAACCTGAAGAAAACCATCGAGACAATCTCAGACAGCAGTGATGATATGGAGTTGGATGAGAATTTGTCTTCTCCATCGTCCGAACAATCTGATTCGACCATTGTTGAGACATCTGATGACGAAAATGCTTTTAAAAAACCGAAGCGCAACAGGAAGGGTACTGTCAGCCCTAAGTTAGTAAATGCAAGCATAGTAACTTTGAAAAACAGATACGAGCCACTTGACAGTACTCGATCTGTCACACTCAACCCAGTATTAGTAGAACCATCAACTTCAACGAAGAGATCCTTCTCCGAAGTTTTAAATGATAATCCCCCACCTCCTCCACCTGTTGACGACTCTGTCACGTCAAACTCTGAAGGCATCAAATATAGGGTACCTCCCATTGTCATTAAAGACACTCAAAAATGGGGCAAGTTGAACAATAAATTTAAGTCAATGGGCATAAATTATACCAAAGCCAGGACAGTCTCGGACGGAATTAAAGTTGAACCAGCTTCCACAAACGATTACAGGAAAATGATTGCTGAATTGGATGGTAACACCCAATTCTATACTTACAAACTCCAGGAGGAGAAAGCGTTACGGGTAATCATTAGAGGTCCCACTGTGGGTATTTCAGATGATGAAATACGAGAAGAATTAAGTGGTCTAGGATTTGAAGTAGTTTACTTGAGGAGAATGTCTAAACACCATGGAACAGTACTTCTTCCTCTAATCATTGTCCATTTAGCTAGGAATACAAAGGCCAAAGAAATTTTTAAATTGGACAGGATCCTCGGAATAGATTGTAGAGTGGAAACTCCAATTCCATCCACTGAAGCTACACAATGCTTTCGTTGTCAGCGCTTCGGTCATTCGCAGAGGCAATGTCGCCTAGCTCCGCGTTGTGTCAAGTGTGGTCTGCCGCATTCCGCCAAAGAATGCACTAAACCAAAGGAAGAACCAGCGCTTTGTTGTAATTGTGGCGGTCCTCATCCTGCGAATTACAGAGCATGTGAGAAATATCCGCCAAAGAAGATTCTCCCAGCCATAGATGTCACTAATGGTGTAAATACAACAGTTTCAAGACCCGTTCCTAGCCTCGTCTCTCCCAAGGATTTCCCTGTATTTAAGAAAAAATCACCTTCAACCACTGCCACATTAGATGTGGAAATGCCAATTGCTTCGAACAGACCGATTGCAATTCCTATCACTTCTCCAGCTGTCAATATTAAGAAGAATAAGAAGAAGAAATTTACCAAAACCAATAATACACCGAGAAATGTGTTTACGGGTGTAGGAAACGGAAGTATTCCTCATCCACCACCTACTCCTCTAACTTCAGTACCGAGAAATGGTAATTTATTTGACCCCAACAATGTGGCGGGTTTAATCAATTTAATCTTTAAAATGGGTTCCAGCCTGTCCATGGCAAAGACAAATGAAGAAGTACTGCAAATAGTGCTTAGCTTCACCCCAGAGCTGTGTAACCTCTTCAATGTCTCAAATGGACCTACACACTAGACTACCCAGAACCCTCAAAATTGTAGCATGGAACTCAAATTCTTTGTTCACGAAAATGTTGAGTTTGAGAGAATTTGTTTTTCGAAATAATATAGACGTTTTACTCGTCTCAGAGACACATTTGGTTCCTGGAAAACGTATACGTTTGCCAGGATACGCACTCCATAGGAACGATCGTCTTCATGGACGTGGTGGAGGTACGTTGATTTTTATCAAAAATAACATTAGGCATTTCCAATACCATATTCCTATAACACAGCATATTGAACTTACATGTATCATTATTGAAACTACATCAGGCCCTCTAAAGATGTTTGCAGCTTATAAGCCTCCGTCTAAACCTCTTACCCGCGCAGATTTGAACAAAATTTTTAGTGAGAATATTCAGACTTTGTTGGCTGGTGATTTGAATGCCAAGCACAGGTCTTGGAATTCTAGAATGTCGAACGCCTCGGGTAATGCCTTATATAATTATATGCTGCATCATGACGTTGTTGTGGACGGTCCCATTGAACCAACACATTATGGTGCAGTGGGTCGCCCCGATGTATTGGATATAATGGTGTACAAGAACCTGAGATTTGATCACACAATTACCACCATGCACGACTTGGATTCTGACCACGAGCCTGTTCTCATTGAGTTTGGGGAGGCAGTTTCTATATTGCCAGAGGCTAGACAAACAATTATGTCCTGGCCGGCTTTTGCCGAACATTTACAGAATAATATTGCCCCAATACGCCAATTGAATTCAGTGGAAGAACTTGAGGATGCCGTTCAGACTCTAACTAGGGATATTTCTGTTTCCATATCCTATGCTGGAAACAAAGTAAAGAGAATAATTAGACATGACTCTCTGCCATCAAGTGTTTTACAGATTATCCGACAGCGTAACAGAGCTAGAAGGCGATATTCTATCACTCTCAACCCTGAGGACAAAAGGGAATGGAACCGTCTTTCGGTTGAAGTCAGACATTCCCTTTCAGAGGTTCGTAACAAGAGATGGCAGACTGGTCTTGAGGATCTGGACGAGCATTCCAAGCTTTGGGAGGTTAAAAAGGCATTGGGCATGAGGTTCAGATCCGTGATGCCACCTATACACGGTACTTGAGGAATGTGTTTCACTTCTGATGATAAGGCGGAGGCTTTTGCCGATCATCTGGAGAATAGTTTCAATCCCGTTTTTAACAATATGGATTTAGATCATGCAGAACATGTAGAACGAGCAGTTGAAAACATTATTAACACTCCGTCTGAAGACACAATTTTGCATACCACTCCGGAAGAGGTGAAGGATATCATCCACAGTTTGAAGAGGAAGAAGGCACCTGGCTGTGACAATATCACAACTGCTGCTTTAAAAGCCTTGCCCAAAAAAGGTATTATGACCTTGGTAAATATTTATAATGCCTCCTTGAAACTAAAGCATTTTCCTGTGGGTTGGAAGACAGCATACATAATTCTTATCAGGAAAAAAATTGAGGATCCCAAATTCCCGCAGAACTATCGTCCCATTAGTCTACTTCCCGTTTTGGGAAAAGTTTTGGAGAGAGTAATACTCACAAGATTGAGATTCATTCTGTAATTCCAGATGAGCAATTTGGTTTCAGAGATCATCATTCTACCACTCATCAACTTCACAGAGTGGTAGATCATATTACTAGCCAATTTAACTTCAAACATTGTACGGGTGCCATTTTTCTAGATGTTGCCAAGGCATTTGATCGAGTCTGGCATGAAGGGTTACTATATAAAATGCAAGCAACAGGGATTAGTTTGTCTTTGATACACTTGATTCACTCCTTCTTGATTGACAGAGATTTTTCTGTCAAGGTAGGTCAAGTGTTATCCACTAGAAGAAGCATTTGTGCCGGAGTACCTCAAGGAGCCGTGCTGTCTCCAACCTTGTATACCATATTCACCCATGATATGCCGAAGATACCTAATACCCACTTGGCTCTCTTCGCCGATGACACGCTGATTTATGCGAGCTCCAGAGCGCCTTGGCTTGCAGTAAGACGCATTCAGGAAGCTGCGGATCAGATGGAGATTTGGTTGTCCATTTGGAGAGTGGAAGTGAATCCGAGGAAAAGTGCAGCGATAATGTTCTCTAAGAGGCCGACTCCTCACAATGATTTGGATGAAATTGTAATGTTTGGATCGCCTATTCCCTGGCGAAACTCGACAACTTATTTGGGTGTGATTTTGGACAGAAAATTAATCTGGAAGGAGCACATAACAGAAATTTGTAGTAGAGTGTCTGCATCTATAGTTCAGCTGTATCCATTTTTACATAGGTCGAGTAAACTAAACCTCCATTTAAAAACTTTACTTTATAAAGTAGCAATTCGTCCCCGTATGACTTATGCTGCTCCGGTCTGGGGACATGCTGCAAACTGTCATCTTCAACGTCTTCAGTATCTCCAAAACAAAATCCTCCGCCTTATGGTGGGGGCTCCCTGGTTCGTCAGAAACTCCACCCTTCACGATGATTTAAACATACCCCTCATTGTAGATTACATACTAAATCTAGCAAACAAGTATTTTGAATCTTTACATCTGCATGAAAACCCGGCTATTAGCAACATCAATTTCAATATCTTCGCGGGTTCACACAGGAGACCGCAGCATCTCCTGCTGCGCCAACTTCCCCTATAATTTTTCTGTTCACTCTGACGAACCACCTTTTCTGGGAAATGTGACTGTATCAGTCCGGTCGCTTAAAAAAAAAAGATCACCTCCCTTCCCTGTTGTTTTTTGTTGTACCAACTAATACACCACATTGGTTATTTACGTAGAAGAAAAGCAGGAGAAAGAACATAAGTTCATTCCTTGATCCACGCTATAAAAGAAGAAGAAGAAGAAGTACTTATATACCAACTTAATTTAAATTTCACAAACTGCTCTAATTTAGAATTTAAATGATCGCGCGGTACATACATATCTTTATGCACGGACAAAGATTTTAATTTTAAAATCTTATTTATGAAATAAAATATTTTTCTTTAAATTAGAATTCAAAAATTATACTCTTTATTGAACATTTATTTTGGAATATGTATATTTAAAATACAATTAGAACTATTTGTCATATTAATATTCGGAGGTGTAGCCACATGATTGTAATTACTCGTCAAATTACTGTAGTTAGTTGTTGCTATACAATTCGTGGTGTTGGTAGCTGATGATTCACTTTCACTATTAGTAGTTGGTAAATTTTATTTTCTGGTTAGTATTCTCTCAGAGAGTCTAATTTTGTTTGGTATAGAATCTTTTATATACTGCTCTACAATTGACGCTGACTTCAAACCTCCCAATTGCTTTATACTTTTAATCCTTCGCCAGTGTTTGCCAATATCGTCGCTGATGAACGACGAATTGTGTGACCAGTGTATAATCTAGGATTTGGTAATTTTAAATAAGCAGTAATTTTTGGCGGAATGCATCAGAAATATTTTACCCCCACAAGTTGCAGCGTACATTTTCCATTCGTATAAGCTAAGAAGAAAACGCGAGTTCCCAAATTTAGCGTACGTAGAGCAACTTCCTTTTTATAAATTTTCAAAAAACTTGGCCTTTTATGGTTGTCGACCACACTAAACATTTGATGCCTTTTGGTTTTAGTATCTCGTAATGTGATCAGGATCAGCAATGAGGATTGTAGATTCTGAATCCTATTAATAAATTTGATGAATACATAATCTGGACGATATTTGCAAAAAACTGTTTTACGAAAAGTAAATATGTTATTTCTGATTCGAAATTTAAAATTTTTTATAAATTAATTATTATGGCTTCTGTGATTCTGCGATAAGTTCTACGCTGTGCCACTCAGTAAGAATAGAGGTTCAAACATCAAAGTTAATATTGGCGTGCTGTTTGAATATATTTGTTAGGTAACCCAACATACAAAATTGTTATTCTTTACATATCAGCTGCTAATCTCTGACGTGCATATTATGTAGTTAGGCATGTATGCTTGGAAGTAGTAAGGAGTTACGTGTGCAACTGATAGCAACGAATGTGTTGGGGTGGCAATTTATCAGACGTATACAGATGGATAGCGCCGCGGTAGATTTTGGGTCAATTGCTGAGCATTGTTATATTTTAATGATCTCTTTCTTTTTTTTATATAAAAAGCACCAAGGTCATTCCATCGACAACGTTACCCGAAAAGCTTTTGAGTGGTTTGGTACCAATGAATTAAAAATAAATTTCGAAAAATCTCAAAACAGTCCGAACTTCCAATGTAATAGGGAATAGTAAAAATGGCACACATCGTTTTTAATTAGAATCTGTGTAAGCTATACGCAGAATTAATAAAATCGCCCTTGAGAACGTTGCTTGGATGGCGTATTTTGGGAAACCTTATAGTATATCGACTTACAGAATCAGAAGCAGAGACCATCTTCAGGCAGCAAAAGCAGATAATAATGATCATTATGGGTGTAAGCCAGACTACGAACTGCAGAAAATGAGTTTATGATACTTTCCCTATCATCCTCTTTTATCCTTGCTTGTTTGATGTGCATATATGGTGTCGCAGAGTTATTTTATTACTGCAATTATCACAATTATAATAGAAGAAATAAGGCAAGTTATGTCATCCCATATCATCAAGTCGCAAAAGCTCTGACAAATACAAACCACTCGGAAAAAGTATTATACAACCTCTTACCAACAGAGACCATACAACAGCTAATGAACCTTTTCAGCAGGAGCATCTACGATTGTTTTCTATCTAGTAATGTGTATGGTACTGCAGAGTAGTTTTATCAAGCATATCTCTCAAGCTCAAGTAAATGTTCATCACATAAATTATTAAAAGTATTATAATTTTCAAGTATTTATTTTTTACCTTGATTATTGACATTAACTATATACGTAGTTGTTGCATTTGTCTAAAATCAGACGAGATGTTGATATTTATTTTTACTTCTCGCCTGCCGATATCACGGAACATCGAATCAGAACTCGCGAAAAAGATCACACTCGTAAATATGAAGTTTGGTATTGATTCGTTTAGCCATTTAGCCATTATCGTGATCACAGACACACACATCTATTTTTGCAAAAGTAACTTTTTCTTTATCAGGGGCTTGAAAAGGTGTACACCTGCAAAAATATCAAGGTTAAATATTTTCATCGCAATACTTCCTTTTACAATGTAAAAGAAAGTCAAACTATAGGATCTACAATTTAAAGAAGAGTTAATTGTATATTTCTCCAATTAGGAAGAAATATAAAACAGTATGCGAAACACATTGTCTTAATTTAATACTTATTTATATATTTTTACATGCGTGAGTCTAACGGTAACGTTTTGGAAAGTTCTTATGTCATTTTCAAAGCTAAATACAAGAAGTCGTGTTGTTTTAATGCACAGGAGCACTTAATTCTAACTGTTATATATTAGAAGGGAAACACCAATAAATAAATCTTTTCAAAATGCAGCCGTATAATTTTATTATTATTACGGGAAATATAAAATCAAATGATGTTGCTAATTACCTCATAAGTGACGAATGTTTACACCATTCAACTTATTTGATTTTCTTACCATTTCTAAAATATTAGTCTAGAATATTATATGAGTTAATAATGAATTTCTTGCTGGAATTTTAAATCACTGATTGTATAAATACTTTATTGATTTACTATACACTATTTAAGGACATTATTACATTCAGACCCAGTTCAAATGACTCTTGAACAAAACACAGACTTTATTAAAATTTTATGTAAATAACTTTTAAAAAAAGAGCAGTTAAGTTTAATATTATTCATTTTAAAATTAATGTGTGGATGAAACGATCTCTATTTATTTATAGACATTTAACTACCTACTTGCTATTAATGGTTCATCTATTAATCCAGTTCCCATATGCATATTCTAAACATATTTAATTTGCATAAAATGTTATTTTATCACAAAGTGACAAGATGAAGAAACAAGGCTTTGTACAGAAATATTTTCTTCGCTTTTCTCATTAATCAAGTTTGAATGAATTAGGTACATAATACAAAGGTGTTATTTTAAAAGTGATTTGACTATTTAGAAAAAAAATAATTTTCATATTTGATATCTCTACATTCTAACATTTGACGAGATAGAGCAATTAATCATCCGCGATATCGACATTATGATCATAAGTTATATATTTAATAAATTTATAATATTTATATCCTGTTATATATAAAACATATTTACAGAAGGTTGGAACTACCAAAGAATTGAATATCTGAATCCCTTAATAAATATGTTATGTTTTCTGTCAGAATTAAAGCAAATGTAATTTTAATTGTTTGGTTTTCGATGGTATTATTATTTGGACATATGGACGGGTCCCAAATTGATTGATGATTACATATTTTTGAAGTATAATTAATAATACATTTTCATCTTCGTTTTTACTTGATTTTGCTTTCATATACGCTGTATAAGAAAATATTTTGATGATAAAAATTTTTGATCTGGAAATTTTTGCACGTCCAACAACAAAAAATTTCTTTCTCTTATGTGTGTGTGTGTGACCATAAAACTATCAGTACCAAACCTTGTACTTAATAGCGTAATTATATTCTTAAAATTAGATCAGATTTTCAATAAAGTAGTAGTTTACATCAGCAAAAAAATGAAATTTTATTAATATCTTATCAACTACTAAGTTTAAATAAATTTCTAGAATACGAAACTACTCAAAACTAAATTTTGAATTTTTTTAAAAGTAAGTTGAATTTTTTTCTGGAAGTAGGTACTTTATGGAAGAATTTTTTTACCAATATCTCACTAGTTGAGCTCTCTAGGCAGATACATTATGAGTATAACAGTATTTAAAGCTTGATTTTGAATACTTTAAGATAAAAAAAATTCAAAATTCCGGCTGAAAGTAACACTTTTACCTTTATCGAAAAAAGTATTTTGCAAATATCTCGCAAATTATGCATCTACAGAAATTAAGAGTACAGAAATACTTAGAACAGTATTTTCAATAAGTTTTATATAAAAATTATTTTTTTAAGAAGAAGTATTAAAACTTACATATGAACAAGTTTTGTATAAATTGAAATGCACATACATATAAGAAAATCGTGTAGAGCCGTCAAACTCAAAACTAAATTTTGAATTTTTTAAAAGTAAGTTGAATTTTTTTCTGGAAGTAGGTACTTTATGGAAGATTTTTTTTTACCAATATCTCACAAGTCGAGCTTTCTAGGCAGATACATTATGAGTATAACAGTATTTAAAGCTTGATTTTGAATACTTTAAGATAAAAAAAATTCAAAATTCCGGCTGAAAGTAACACTTTTACTTTTATCGGAAAAATTTTTTTGCAAATATCTCGCAAATTATGCATCTACAGAAATTTATTAAGAGTACAGGATTTTCAATAACTTTTATATAAAAAATATTTTTTTAAGAAGAAGTATTAAAACTTACATATGAACAAGTTTTGTATAATTTGAAATGCACATACATACATATAAGAAAATCGTGTAGAGCCGACACCTTATCTTTTGCAGGTATTTTGAATATTTTTGTGTATTTCATTCATACAGTCTTTGTCTTTTTGCCTTTTCTTTGTTTTTATTTGTCTTTTTTATTTAATTTGTGTTAAAATTCGCTTCCTTAGTTATATTTACTTTATACATGTAATTTTAAGATTACAACATAGCAAAGTGAAATGTGTTAAAGATCTTAATAGCCTGATCATTAAGCTAATTTATATTAATATACAGGGTGTGTTTTAAATAAAGGAAGAAACAATTAGTGGAAGATTCAGGGTTGCTTGTTGCACATATTGTAAAAATACTTTAAGCTCATATGCACTTCCGGTTTCACCGGAAATGCACGGAACCTAAATGACTCACCCTATATATTTTTGGATTTTCTAGTACTACTTTAAATTGTCTATTCAACTGTTTTTTTTTTTCAAAATTGAGCCAATAGTTTTTGAGTTATTAATTTAATTTGAAAATATTTGACCAAAACACATGTTCAGAAAAAAATCATTTCCTCATTGTTTTTAAAAGTAAAACATTAACTTTGGCGGTGCTTGTAGCCAAGAAAATTCTGTATCATTCGGTATAAGTTGCGCTAGACAATACCTCAACCAACTTTGTTTTTTCAAAGCCTACTTTCCGAAATTTTCACATACCAAAAACTTATTTTTTTTAAATGGAACACTCGGTATTTTATTATGGCATTTTGTTCCTTTTTTTTATTCTCTTTCATTTTTGTTAATAATGTCCTATACCTATCTTTTGTAATTTCTGAGATGATCACTATAGGAACAATTAGCGATCAATTAAAAAACTACGAGTGCTGTTGTTCTATGCACCCAAATATTCGTTCAACCTATGGAAGGCAGGAATGGGGCCCAACTTCCTTACTCAACTGTCAAACAAAGTAAATTTTAAATCCAACTATCCCAAAAGTAATAATTTTACAGAATGAGGAGTATCGCATTTTAATTTTTTAATTCCGGCAATGTCTAGTTGCAGTATTTCATTTTTTACTCTGTTGGTTAACAGCGAAATAAGATAAAGGTTATGTTTACTGACGTATTTGATGATGCCGCCCCACTAAAAGGTGTATGCTATCTTCAATTTAATTTGCCTAATTGCTTTTATTCTTTCATTGTTGAAGCTCTTAATAAGAATTGGCTGTAGTTCTTCAAAATTATAAAATGATGTCCTAAAACTTTGATAGAAAAAAAATTAGCAACAAAATCACACAATTTAAATAACCTTAAACTATTGAGTAACTTAACAACAATCAAAAGTAAGAAAAGCAAATTTCATTAAGGAATATATTCAACATAACCACAACTTTGTGCAATGCACGTGAGTATTCTAATTTCCAAAGAAGTACTAACGTTGCGTAAAACGTTTCGACATATTCTTATAAACGCTTTTCTGATTTTAATGTTCATGTCTTGAAAAAGTTTTGAAAATCCGTCCGTAGAAAACGAAGATAATCTTCTCCATTAACATTTTCATCAAACAAATAAGGTCCAATTATTTAACTACCCACTATTTCTCCCCATACGTTTAATGCCCAACGATTTGGAAAATTTGCAGGTGTGATAAAGTGAGCGTTTTATGTGTTATAATAACGAAAATTGTGACGATGAACGTATCCACTTTAAAAGAATAATTTATTTGGATGATAACTAATAGCGATTCTTTTATAAATATGACATAAATGTTTACCGACTTTCTTTAACAGTTGACTCAGGTAGTCGGCCGCATTCCAGCCTTTATTGGACGAATATTTGGGTGCATAGAACAGCGCTCGTGGTTTTTTATTTGACCGCTGATTACTCCTATAGTGATTATCTCAGAAATTACAAAAGATAGGTATGGCACATTGTTAACAAAAACGAGAGAGAATAAAAGAGAGAACAAAATGCCCGGGTGTGCATTGGTGTTCCATTTAAAAAAAAATAAGTTTTTGGTATGTGGACTTTTCAGGAAGTAGCCTTTGAAAAAACAAAGTTTTGTGAGGTATTGTCGAGTGCAAATTATACCAAATGCTGCAGAATTTTCTTAGCTACAAGCACCAACAAAGTTAATGTTTTTACTTTTAAAAACAATGAAAAAATATTTTTTTTTCTGAACACGTGTTTTTGTCAAAAAATTTCCAAAAAAAAATTAATAACTCAAAAACTACTGGCTCAATTTTGTAAAAGAAGAATCAATAGAATATGCGCCCCAAGCAACCATGAATCTTCTACTTATTTTTTTCTTTTATTTAAAACACAAAAGCGCAATCGAAGAAGCGACTACTAATGACTCACCCTGTGTATTATTATAAAACCTAATCGTAATTCATTATAATATTCAGTTTTTCTTTTCTCAATGCTTTTAGATTACTTTATGGTGTATGTGTAACAGTGTTTTCTTCATCGAAACAATTTGCTGATTCGATTAAAAAAATATAGTACCTAAGTAATCTTCGTGCTGGTTACTGGCATTTTTTCTGTTTTTGCAAAAATATTGAAATTGGGGAACGCTACTTGAAGTATGGACTGGTAGAGAAAATAAACGTAGAAATTATTTAATGGTTAGGAAATAAATCTATGAAATCCAAAGACAAAAAATTGTATACTAGATTAGCAAACAGAAAAATTGTAATAAAAACTAAAGAATAATAGGAAGAGGACTGGAATTTGGCAAATTAGTTCTGGCAAAAGATAATATATTTATATTACGAAAGCAATATAAAGAAAAATCTGTCATTTATATACCCAAATTTAGTATTTGACAATACTAACAGAGAAGCATTTTGAGAAATCATGATTATAAATTAGAGCAAACAAAATAGTAATTAAGACTTCATCAACATATATGAACAAATGGGTATGTAACTAAAAGTAGTATTCACATACGCAGCAGATATGAATCATTTACCAGGAATTTTATTTTAGACAAAAGACAACATGGCTGCATAGATTAGTTAAAAACAAGGGAATATACAGGATGTCCGACAAGGTAGTTCGAGGTTTTTGTATAGTGACTCCTCGGTCAAAAATGAGTAAAAACATTCTTATAAACATGGGCCGAATTTTTAACTATTATAGGGATATGCGTGGCCAAAGATGAGCTATATACATATGATATTTTTTCAGTTTACATAGAGAAAATTTGCGAAATTCTTAGCTTCTAAAGTTATTTACAATTAAAATGCGTTTCTAGAAACCTTTATTTTGAAACTGAAACCAGAAATTAACAAAAGAAATATTACAATACGAACATTGTTAAAAAATAAGATTCACAACTGTTCGACATGTGCGCCATGAACATTTAAACATAGTTCCGCCCTTCTTCCGCAGCAGGCCGGTCACCATCTACGGTTTTTGCGGTGTGAAGGGGGAGGTAAAGCGAGGCACCTAAACGTTTGTGTGTCGCTGAACTGCCAAATAGGCAACACACAATTCAAACCCCCTTCTATTCACAGTTTTGTAATGTATAAGACCAGACATAGGGAAGGTATACCTGGTCAACTGTAATAAGATGAAAACCAAATAAACAGACATTCCATTCAACTTTTTTATTACCTACATTACATTAATATAAGAGAATATATTAAACTGGTTTATAAAAGAATTACTGAAGCAAATATATTTTAAATGTCCCACTTATTTATGATTTAAAACATGATAACATTGATATTGATTTATTAGAAGAAATCTTTTTGCGGTTCTTATACTTTTGTCTTTTATTTGTCAGGTAAATGTTTTATTCAGATATCGGCTTTATTTTGTCTTATTATTCTTGTCTGGAATAAATATACAGGCTGGCTGACCAAAAAACGCCCCAAGCCGTAGCTCCGTTATTTATTATCCGATTTTAAAAAACGAAATATCAAATAAAATGGTTAAGTAAACACTATCAATTGACGTAATCAAAATATTATTAGGAACAAAAAGTTTTAACATGCGATAGTCAATTTTTTTTTTTAATGGCAACGAATATTTATAATTAATGTTTCGGATAAAGAATGTTTTACTGATTTTGATGATATATAACACGTCAATTTTTCAACATAAGTTTCAAGTGTGCCGTGGATAGCAATCAAATGCATCAAGTAATAAGTACTGTCAATTAGTATGTAAATGTTAATAAATACTGTCATTGTGACATTTGTGTATCGGTGTAATATTAGTTCAACGTTCTGATTCTTTCTGTGATTTTAATTCATCATTATCATGGATAGCAAAAAACTGACCGACATGTTGCAAGTATACTTTGAGTGTAATCGATATAGTGCTGAAGCTGTGAGACTCTACAGTTATCGTTATCCGACAAGAGAGGTTCCAGACCGTCGTAAATTTGGAAGAATCGAAACATTAATTAAAAATATTCGTTGTAATTAAAAAAAAAAATTGATTATCGCATGTCAGAATTTAGATTTTCGAAAAAAGGGGGGCTCAAATTCAAATTCAAATTCATTTATTTGTCTTGACACCAATAGGGTATGACAATTGTTATTATAAATATCTGGATTATACATAAGTATGCAAATGCAAATAACACTTCCCAATTTTGGATTTCGTTTTTTTTGCAATATCTTTCGACATATGGGATACGGTTTTGATGTAGTAGAACAGCGTTTAGAACAAATCTAGAACAACTTGGAAGAGCCGTCAGAATTTCAATTTTCGCAAAAAGAGGGGCTGTAAGAAAATCGCTTCTCCTATTAACTCAGCCAATTATTATTTTTTATTTGAAATACTTTGGAACAATTTAAAACAAACCTAAAATAACTGTCCGAATTTCGATTTTCGAAAAAAGGGGTACTGCCGAAAAATTGTTTTTTGTAATTTACTCGACCGATTATGATTTATTTTTTTAAATACTTTGGAACAATTAAGAACAAACCGAGAACCTGGAACAACCATCAGAATTTTGATATTTTAAAAATGAGGAACTAACTTCTCTTTTGGATATAGTCTTTTTGCAATATCTTTTCGTATATAAGAGATGCGGTTTTGATGTATTAGAACAGCTTAGTCCAGACTATGAAATAACATAAATCTTTCTTAGATAGGAGATATAAGAAAGATTTATCTTATTTCATAGTCTGGACTCAGAAGAGTGTTTGGCATGAGATAATACACACAGACTGGACAATTAATACTAATTGTCACACGTTTAGACAAAAACGCGAATGTCAAGAAATTAATCTTTTTTTTTATTGCACCTACAAACGGAACATCACAAATAATAGCCTTGAAATGTTTGCAGGGGACTACTCGGCTACTTGCATATTTCTTTACGTTTTCTAAGTTTTTGTGAACATCTTTTTTCAAAAAAAACATGGTTTAGGACTACTGAGGATACCATGAGAACAAAAAGGCGCTCTGCATTCTACCTCCAAGGTAGTGCGGAAAGTAGTGCGTTGACGTTTTATATGCCACATAGCGGGTATTTATAAATAAAAAGTTCGCAGAAGCTTTTCTGAAAAAAAAAGTGAGGTGTAGCCACCACACGACTTTCTTATACGTATGAGCGTTTTAAACTAAATAATTTTATGATTTTTTTAATCAAAAGTTATTTAAAATACTATTTTAAGTACTTCCATTATCTTAATAAATCTTATAGAATGCATATTTTGCAAGATATTCGAAAAAAAGTGCTACTCGTTAAGAGTAAAGGTGTTACTTCAGGTCCGAATTTTGAAATTTTATGTATACAAAGAATATTGAATTTTGAATTTTACCTTTCTTGTACGTAGTATAAGGAAGTATTGTGATGATGAAAATCTTCGACCTCGAGATTTTTGCAGATGTCTACGTTTTGAAGTCCCCTGATACCAAAAAAGTGGTTTTTAAAAAATGTTTGTGTGACTGTCTGTCTGTGTGTGACCACGATAGCGGTCAAACCACTATAGCTATCTATTCCAAATTTTGCATTTAGTAGTATAATCTCCCTCTTGAGAACTGATTAGATTTTCAGAAAAATCGGCAGACCGGAAGTAGTAGTTTACTTGTCACCTACTAAGTTTAGACAAATTTATAAAGAATTCATATGTACTTAAAATTGAAATTGTGAACAATTTTACTAAAAAAGTTTTTCGAAATTCCTACCGGAAGTAGGTCTTTTACTCTTATGGAAAATCATTTCTTTGCAAATATTTTGCAAGTCATGCTTTTTAGACAGGTACGTTACGAGTATAAAAGTATTTAGACCTTAATTTTCAATACCTTTTGTGTAAAAAAAATCAAAATTCGAACCGGAACTAACACACAGACAGACAGACAGACACATACACACACAGACATTTTTTAAAAACCACTTTTTGGTATCAGGGGACTTCAAAACGTGGACATCTGCAAAAATCTCGAGGTCGAAAATTTTCATCATCACAATACTTCCTTATACTACGTATAAGAAAGTAAAAAGCCTCAACATGTAAAGTACATACAAATCATGATAAGAAATAATAAGAAGTACATACAACTTAGATAATTAATAACACTGGCCAACAAATTTCAACTTTTGATTTTGCCATCAAATAATTTATACGAATTTCAATAGAAAACATATAAACATTTATTTTAATAAAAGGTAGAACGTAAAGTTTGCTCCATTTTTTATTGTATTACAATGAAAAGGTTTTTTAGATTAGATCATAATTTAATGTATATTTCAAATTATTATAATTAGAAATGTAAAGTAATATTGCTCTGTCTCTTATAAACAACATCTACAGCATCTCTTCTTAACGTCCAACAGTAATCTGCTAACATAATAGGATTCCATTTCCCCTGATACCGTTTTTCCATTCCCATGATGTCTTGGTGGAAGCGCTCACCGTGTTCATCGCTAACGTCGCCCATATTTTCCGGAAAAAATCCAAGTGAGAATGTAGAATGTGCACTTTAAGGGACATATTACAGCCAGCAGCGTGAAATGCTTGTATCATATCCATTACTAAAGTTTTATAGTTGTCAGCTTTTTTGTTTCCCAAGAAATTCGTGAAAACTTGTACCATGGAGCGCCAAGCTGTTTTTTCCTTCGCTGTTAATTCAGTCCAACAAAAATACCTTCTTTCAGTTTTCCTTCTGTTATTTTTGGACACTTTTCACGAAGGTATCTAAAACCGTCACCTTCGCGGTCCACTGCCTTTACAAAAATTTTCATGAGCCCAAGTTTCACGTGGAGAGGTGGTATTATGATCGTTTCTTTTTCTACTAGAGGCTGATGTTGTACATTGTCTTTTCCTGGTATAAACTGTTGTCGTAGTGGCCACTCTTGCTTATGGTAATGTTTTTCCCTGTCACGACTGTCCCAAAGACATAAGAAGCAACAGTATTTGGTGTAACCAGATTGCATACCCAAAATAATTGCAATTACTTTAAAATCTGCACAAATATTCCAGGAATAGTCTTTGTACTTTATCTTTTCTAATAAAATTTTCAGATTTTCGTAAGTTTCTTTCATAGAAACAGCATAACCTATCGGAATAGCAGGATAATGGTTTCCATTATGCAACAAAACTGCTTTTAGGCTGGTCTTTGATGAGTCTATGAATAATCTCCAAGAACTGGGATCATGATGTATTCCAAAACCTTCAGAAAGTTTATAAATGTTATTGCAGTAGACCAGATTACCGGCCATACTATAAAAATCAACAATATTTTCATGTCTGCTGCGAAAAATACTTATTCTTGTGTCCTTTGCTAAGAGATTCCATTGCTGTAGTCGCGACCCAAGAAGTTCTGCTTGTGATTTTGATAAATTCAAATCCCGCACCAAGTCATTTAATTCAAACTGAGTAATTAAATGTGGTTCGTTTGATGTAGATGGAATAAAATCAGGGTCACTTGATTTTTCATTACCTTCAAAGCTAGTGTCGCTATCGGTAGCTATTGTACTCTCCTCGCTTTCTTTGTGAATTGGCGGTCGTGGAACAGGATGCTGTTCATCATGGGGTCGAGGTTTCTGAGCTGACTCAGTTTCCACATAATTATATTTTCTTTTCTTACGGGTGTTAAGTCCTGCAGTTTTGTTAAGGCAAAAATAGCAATCTTCAAGATGATTCTTTTGTTCTTTCCATCGCATAGGAATGGCGAACGGTAAAGAATGTCGTTGTCCACATAACCAATCTCGCAAATATCTGCTGCATGTAGTACATATAACATGTGGAACCCACTGTTTGTCCTGATTTTTGACGGTCATATCGAAGTAAAGTTCATAGGCCCGGCAAATGTTCAGACTTAACTTTTCACTCTGGCCTAGTGGGGTAAATTTACCACATACGTAACAAAAGTTATTTGGATTACTTCTACACGAACGAGGCATGACTGTGTCTTTAAAGATGGAACTAAATTATCTCAATTTTTAATTTCGTTATTAAAAATTCTCATTCACGGCTTTATGCTGTGCTAGCGCTAGTGGTATTTCAGTCAAAGATGTATCTCTTATATAGTATGTATCTGCTTATCCCCTCCCTAAGTCCTATCAATCAACCAGATTAAAGCATAACACTGCAAACTTGAACATTCTTGAGGGAACGAGTCAAGTCACGTCTGCAACAAGTCTCGACCTGCATTTTCTCTGTAACCAGAGCTAAGCCAATACTGCCGCTTTTCGAAACATTTTTACTTTATATATGCTGTTCAATTTCATTAGTTACTAACTTAGGGTAAAAACCTTGTTGGCCAGTGTAATCATAATAATAATAAAACTATATATTTATTGCAGAATAAAACTTAATATCTAATTAATTCCGGCAAATATCAAGGCACAAGCATTTTAAATACCTCCCCTTAACTGAGAACTTCCCCTTAAAGCATTCTAGTGTATCGACTCACCGCATGGGGCGCCAGCGCACGGTGTATTTTTTAATAAAAACTTTATATGCATTTTATGAAAAAATGTCACACTGCAACTATTTTCATTTAGAAGCAAAAAATCCCTTTTTTAACTAAAATATTCGAAAATAACATTGCTTTATTCTTTATTTATTTTCCATTCTTTTTTATAAAAGCCTTTTTTAATTTAAATTCATAGTAACTGCAAGAAATTGTTCAACAAGAACGGACCGCATTGTGGGACTGATGTAGCCTCTTAACTGAGCATTATCTGTGAGGAACTTCACGTTCACTGTTTGGTTTGGGGAAAGATCCTCTTTCTTTAAGGGATTGGAAACATTTCTAGATAGTTTTGTCACAAGGAGATCTTCGATTCGGATAACGCTCTGGTACAATCTCGCAGCTCTAACAGCGCTACCATGCAGTAACCATACAAAAAGGCCATATCAGCATATTTTGATTCGTACACTTAAATGGCATCTTTAGAAATGTCAAGACAAGCACAAACTTCAAAATTTATGACAATTTGGGTTCTGTCGCAAGAAACTACTCGATTCTAATACAGAGTGTCCAACGAGGTAGTTCGAGTAGTTGTGAAACTTATTTTTTAACAGTGTTAGTATTGTAATATTTCTTTTGTTAAGTACTGGTTTCAGTTTCAAAATAAAGGTTTTGGGAAACGTATTTTAATTGTACATAACTTTACAAGCTAAGAATTTCGCAAATTATCTCTAAGTAAAATAAAAAAATACCATTTGTATATAGAGCAACTTTGACCACTCATATCTCTATAATTTTGCCCATGTTGGTAAGAAGTTTTATACTTATTTTAGAACGAGGAGTCACTATACAAAAACGTCGAACTACATCGTCGGATAAGTAAAACAAAATAAATGTCTAGGAGGCGATAAATAAGCTAAATATCGGAAACAATAAGCCCCACAGGAGGTGCTGGTACCAGAAGGAATAAATAGTAAATGTAGATCAAGAATCCAAACACTGTGAACAGCGTAATGCTAAGAAAAGGTAAAAATGTTTGAAAGGGTATTGATTACAAACTATTGAGTACCTGTGATTTAATATATTTGTCCTAGTGATCAGAATTGTGGACTATGTAGATCAGAATAAAGGCTTCAGTTTAGATAGAATGTATACATTTACATAAAAAAGTATTAGTTGATTCACTTACTACTGTAAAGTATGGTTTATACGTAGTTTTAAACGCTGAAAACATCAAACGCGTTCCTTTCATTCTGGCAAAAATGTCAGTCTGTGCTAGGACATTGCAAACATAAGATTTTTAAATCGTAGCTGTCGTTGTTGCTTGTAATAAATAATTTAATTTTAGTTTAAATATACGCGAAGAAAATTTGTATTTGTGATATCCATTGCACATACTACAAAAATTATGAAAACTAAATTGTCCTACAGTTAAGTTATCTAAGGATTTTTCTAAAGACTAACCTACAATCTTTGATTTGTTAGGCCAGAGCTCTATAGCAGAGATTCATGTATTCCGCAACGAAATGTTTATAAAACGTATTTTAATGACAGTGTTATATAAAATATAGAAATGTACATAATATTTAATATACCGTATGTGTGAATTTTCATTAGGTATAGGGATTCAATGTTTACGTGCGATTTACACGTATACAAGTAATACGTATACAAGTAATACGTGGCAACGTGGTACCCCTATTGTCCGTCACCAATCCCGGCAACAAACACATCACAACGATTTTCTCCGATCTTCCCACTTCTCTCCACCAGATTTTACATTCAATGTTTAGCTGCGAACACGTTGCGATCTACTGGAACGGGAAACATCAAATGGCCGCCGCGGTCTCCTGGTCTACTAGTTTATTATTATTTTCAGAATCCTTTTTTATTTACCTTATTTTTTATTTTATTAGAATTACTTTTGTTTGTATCATGCAGCGTGAACGCAGCTTAATAATTCTCTGCATTTACTGAAAGGAAAAAGAAAAACAAATCCTTGCAACTCGTAAATATTATTTCTGAACGCATTACAAACACCCAAGCCGCTGGTCGAATAGTTACTGCTAACCACGCTAACTTGTATTTACGGGCATGCATCGGTCATGCTGGCATTGGAAAGGAAAGAAGGGGTACTAGGTTGCCACGTACTGTATGGATTAATCGCTATGGCTAATGAAAATTGACACATGCTGTATATCCAATAACGCAATACTACTTACTGTAGGAATAGCTCTTGCATGGGCTATTCCTACAGTATACGAGCAAAATCATACAAGTTGATTCTTTCTTACTCGTAAATATATATAAATAATTTTCAACAAATATTCAATTCACACTGTAACCCTTTTCAATTTATTTCTTGTTATCAGATAAATAATTTTAAAAAATGGTATAATAAATACACTTTAGGTTTTTAATGTAATTATAAGATAGTTTAACAAATATGTGTTAAGCATCCATGTAAAGAGAGAAGAAATGAAGATAACTACATAAACCAAAGTTCAGGTGGAATACCTACGTATCAAACTCTGTATTTAAACAAAATTTATAGTGAAAAAGGAAAAACCTAACTTAATTAAGAACATCCATTTTATTAAATTTTTCGTAATAAATTATGTGAGAGTTTAATTAAATTTATCTTTTCTAGTTTGGTGAAAATGTAATAAAATGCAACAACATAAAGATTTATATTATTAATAATTAGCAGAACTCCTAATACATATATGTATAGGTGGACAACCAATGTAACAATGCAGTATCAACAATTTTATACTATACATATACTGAAAATTAATTGGTATCCTAATTATAATTATAATTTTTATTGGTAATAAATTTATTTAATTTTAATATTATAATAAAATGTGATAATGAAAAGATAACTTTTATTTTCTAAATGTTCCTATACGAAATCAATTTTTTTAGTTAGGCTATTCATACAACCAACATTACAGCAGTGCATCAAACACTTCATTCTGTATCTAAATTGGTATTTAGAGAGTTTAGAGATTAAACTATTAACGATACTAATAATAGAAATAATAATTTTAAATTTTTTGTTAATAAATATATTTAATTTTAATTTCATAACAAAATACGATAATAAATAAAATAACACATCTTTTAAGAATAATATACGTACATATTGATCTACTACTATTAGGTACCTACTAAATGCTGCAAAAACAAAATTATTGTTTCTTTGTTGCTAGTTTCGATCATCATCTATTGTCTCTAGTTTAAAAAAATGGAAATTCAGTATGTTATTGGCAATTCTATCTGACATTTTCCCCATATTAGTCAATAATCCCACGTCATAAACGCAATGTAGTAAAATGTTATTTCGAAACTGATATTAATTTTTTAATTAAAAAAATACAGTCATTTAATTATCGAATTACTTAATTCCTGGGGGATTACTTGATCGGCATACGCTACAAAATGGTCAATTTCCATGTAAAAAATCGCAAAAATTAATGCACTTGAAAAATTGCCACTACATGAACGAAATAACCAATATTTGTTCTAGTAACACCCGATTAAATTTTGCAGTTATATTAAAAAATAGTTAAAATAGAGCACTTTGGTTTTTTTTCGTTTTTCAGCGATATAAAGCTTACTGCGCTTATAAAGTACTTTAGAATTGACATATTTTCATTCTGAATGCAACAATGTATTTACTTTCCTTTCAAAGTAACCCTACTCTACAAAAAAATACTTTGAAAGTAATGAATAAGATTGACCAGAAATTGCGTACTAATATGTGGCACATAGGCAACACACAATTCAAACCTCTATTCACAGTTTTGTAATGTCTAAGAGCAGCGATGTAGAAGCCTTGATTGAAGGAATACATAAAGATGCGCCACTACATAGCACTGAAGGTAGCCAAAACTGGATCCGAGATCTATAGCCACTGCATCAGTCGTTTGGAACCGAGATTCGAAACAGCCCGAGACAGCGATGATGTTTATCTTTATACATATTCCTTCAATCAGCGGTAGAAGGTATATCTGGTCAATCGTAATAAGCTGAACACCAAATAAACAGAGATTGTCTTCAACTTTTTTTTATTATATTAAACTAGTTTATAAAAGAAATATACAGGCAAATATAATGATAACATTGATTTATTAGAAAAAAATCTTTTTGCGGTTTTTATCTTTTAGTCTTTTATTTGTGAACGAATGTTACATTCTGATGTCGGCTTTATTTTGTAATTACTTTAATAATATATGCGAGAATGTATTAGATATTAATTGTTCGTCTGGAATAAATATCATGTTATTATAATTATTTTGAAAATGTTCTTGTTACTTATTATTTCTCGCGGTGATTTATTTACTTTAGATGTTGAAGCCTTTTAATCTTAGTAATATGAGCAATGTCGTAGTCAACTAAAATATTACAAAAACAATTTCGTGTTGTAACAGTAACAGTTTTTTTTAATAACACGTAAAAATATTTATATTCTCTAATAAGCAGATGTTTTGCATTATTGAATATTATATTCTTTCCGATCGACAGTGATGATTAACGAAATTATAACCATTTTGTCGAAGTAACATGCGAACTAAATAGACTATTAATTTTTTATACATAAGTTTGAGCATACATTGAACAGGTAGGAATGTTTGTAAAAAAATACACGGGGTATACGTATATAAGCAAGTAGGAATATTTCGGATATTTGTCCGTGTTCATGTATGATTTATCATGCGTTTACTTTATTAGTAGAGCTAGGACAGTTAGGCAAAATAAAGTCTCGAAAAGGCAGGCGAAAAGGTAAAAAAAATTGATTTAAAAAAGCACTAAAAAGGCAAAAATAAAATATAAAAATGGCAAAAACGTAAAACCAAAACTGTTTATTTAAAAAAAATAGCATAAGTACGTATATACAGTATTAACTATTTATTTATTGTAGGTAGGCACATGATTCTTTAAACATTGGTTTTATTACACTGTCAACTAGTCACCAGTAATTTCTCTGTGTTCTCCAAAGTCAAACAAGTTCTCTTGTCGCTGACAATTTGTTTGTAGCTTCAAAAGGACCTCTCTATGTCACATGATGTTATCGGAACGCAATTCAGAGAACTTTGTTGTGGTGACACTATATCAAACATAGAATTTCGAGTGGAAATCCCCTGGTAAATTTCGGAAATTATTTTTAACTTTTCTAAAGAAGGATATTTTTGCAAAACAGCTTAAAGTTTATCCTTTATTTTTATTCCTGCTGGTCCTGAGGCGCTCGATGTGAGATCTACTGCCTTTTGTACAATATCTAGGGATTCCATAAGAGTCAGTCCAACTGTTTCTAATTTCTTCATTTCGTGGGGCAACCAATAGAAATTTGTTTGAATATATATTAAGGCATGTAATACCGCACTGCCATTAAAAGCTTCTTATGATTTTGAGATGGCATTGGAATTTGAATTTTTCTAGGAAAATTGATCGAAGGATTTTTTTTTGAAATTGAAAATTTAAGAACTAAATTTCATAAAATTTTAATTTAGTATACAATAAAAGGCACAAAATGGCAAGAAAACACGAGATTCCTAAAAAAAAGGCAGCATAGAAAAGACGCAAAAAAGGCAAAAAAGGCATGATAAGGCCATTTGCCTAATTATCCTAGCTCTATTTATTAGACATCTTTTTCCTGATCCTCAATATTCTTCTCGCTTTCAAAATGAATTTTATTTTTCAAGAGCCAGAGACATTTAGATATTGAGTTTTCTTCGGCAATAAATATATAGTATATATTATTTTTATTATTAATAATAATTATTAAGTTGCACGACTTCTTATTTATTATTTCTCACCATGATTTGTATTTACCTTTCATGTTGAAGCTTTATATAGTAATATGGCAATGTTTACAGAAAACTAAAATCTGACAAAAACAATTTCTTGTGACTGTTTTTCTTATAAAATATAAAAATATTTATATATTCTAATTAGGACATGTTCTAAATTATTGAAAATTATATTCTTCAAAATCGACACTGATATTGTTAATTAACAAAATTGAATTATAGAAATTTCACCTTCGGTAAGGCAGTTAGGAACTTAACTTCTTTTGTGTATATGAGTTAGTAAAAGAATATCTACATATTTTGATGCAAACTTTGCTTATGGGTAATAAGCAAATGCTATATCCGAGCGAATTATTTATTGAAGAAATACCAATAGATGAAGAATTTTGGAAAGTGCATACGTTTCTAGGATTAATTTTATTTCATAAGTAACATATATTAAAAGAAATAATATGAAAAGAATTAATTATTAGTCAAAAATAAATCATGTATTTTTATTTAGTTATTCCCAAAGCCAATATCCCAAGAATTTATTGTCTAGTTATTCACCAATGGTTCTATATACCGCAGGGGTATATATTTTCTACTGAAGATACAAACAATCAAAAGTACAAAGAAAAAAATAAGTACGCTTTTAACAAATTAAGGGCAAAAAGATAATAAACTATGGAAAGAAATGAGAGTAAAAAATTACCGGCATAAAATTTTGGCAAGATAACATCATTGAGGAGAACCATATCTACGTCCAATACTGTATAGGCTTTATCATACCAGGAATTTACAGGAACCCTTGCGACACTGTACGGTAATGAACAAGAAGAGCAGGCTGTAAAAGCTTTTGAAATTTCAATGAACCTAAAAGCAGTTGTCTTTTTATTCATCCGATATATGGATTTATAGCGGGATCTCAGGATAGAAGAATTGCTAATGAAAACGCGGTTATTGAAGTAAATTGTCCATTCAAGGCGAAGTGACTCCATCTGAACCTACGGAAATAAGTTAATTGCATTTTTAGAAATTTGGAACGCTGAATTACGTTTACAACTTAGGCATCATAACATGTACAAAATACAGCCATAGTTGAACATAACTCTAAGGAAGAATTATGTTATTTCATAGTCTGAACTCCGAAGGTTATTTGGCATGAGATAATACGCAGAAAAACTTCTTAAATAAAATTATTCTTAATTTTAATTTTAAATACATATGAATTCTTTATAAATTTGTTTAAACTTAGTAGTTGACGAAATATTGGCAAAATTCGATTTTTTCGCTGAAGTAAACTGCTACTTCCGGTCTACCGATTTTACTAAAAAAACTAATCAGATCTGAAGAGGGAGATTATACACGTAAATATAAAATTTGAGATTGATATCTACAGCGGTTTGACCGCTATCGTGGTCATACACACACAGAGAGAGAGAGAGAGAGAGAGAGGGGGAGGGGGGGGGAGAGAGAGAGAGACATTTTTAAAAACCACTTTTTCGGTATCAGGGGACTTCAAAACATGGACATCTGCAAATATCTCGAGCTCGAAAATTTTCATCATCACAATACTTCCTTATACTACGTATAAGAAAGTAAAAGGATTCTTTTTAATGTATAGCACATAAACTGGCATTTATATAATTTTGTATAGAATTTATCTCGTATTCGTAGGCTAATTTTTCTACATGATTTCGATTTAGCCAATTTTGGAGGCCATCTCAAGTTGTGCTATTTAACATAATGCTAATAATTTTTTAATTCATTTCCAACCACATTTATATATTTTAAACGAAAACTTGTATTGTATTAGAATCTTTTTAGTTGAATGAAATTAATAAATAACATTTTATTAGTTTTACCTTAAAGAATCATTAAAGAAAACAATAGACATTAAAATGCCCGTAGGTAAGGTTCCATGGTGTAATGGTTAGCACTCTGGACTCTGAATCCAGCGATCCGAGTTCAAGTCTCGGTGGAACCTATCTTTTTTTTTAATTCTTGTAAAACTTACTATTTTATTCTAGAGTTACGCACAAAATTTTATAGAAATTTACTATTAGTACCTGTTTCAATAATGCACAGTTATAATATCCTTGTATATCAACTTCGATATAATAGGAATTCTGATTTCCATATCCACTTTAAACTATGAGGTTTAATATTTATATAAAGGGTAATGTAACTGACTTGCTGATCGGCCATCCGCATTTTAACGAAATTTACTTTTTACAATATGTAGCAATTATATTGAAGATTGTAACTATTTAGTAAAATATTACATGAATTACTATTTAAAAAAAATTAAATTCTTTGGGTGGTCTTTTTCATTGAATTAGGTATAAAAAGAAATAATTAAGTTATTACTTAGAATTAGACATATATCAATTAGAAAAAAATATATATAACAAAGAACATGTCTACAAATATATAATACATTACTAGTGTAATCCAGTGAAAATTTAAAAAGAATCAATGTGCAGATGGAGATTTCAGATAAATTGAATACATGAAAATTTGTAGTTCAAGTTGGCAATGAACATGTTTCTCGTAACCATAGATGCGGATGTGTGGAGGGTTTTCAGAATTGAAAATATAGAATAATAAGTCAATGAAGATATCAGTGCATAACACATCAAATTAAAGAATATTTTCATAGTGTTAAAGTTTAGAAAGAAAATTTATATTTGTGTTAAATATTATAACATATGATAGGTATATTGGAAATATAAAGAAATAACGAGGGAAGAAGAAGAAATAGAAAAAGGAGGAAAAGAAGCAATATATTTAGGAAAGAAGATACCTACACAAAAAACACACTCTAACATTCTAACTGTAAGTAATTTAATTTGAATATTGTATCAAATTGTCAAATATTAGATATTTGTAAAACACAAATGTAAAATTATACATGTGGCGCCCAACGTGGGTCACGTCTAAAGATCTAATTTTTCTATAGAGTTTATGCTTTTGAGAAGTGGGAAAAACAACAAAAGTAATCAAGGGGATTGTGAATCAAATGATGTTGATTAAACTCCGGTTACAATAATTTTAGACAATCTCAAGTCTATAATTGAGAATTTAGAAGTAGCATTAAAAGAACAGAAAAAACATATTATCTTCGTATATGCAAAACATTTCCATATATGTACATAACAATAGATATTAAACAAGTAAATCAATTAGGTAGGTACCTATCTTAAAATTAGAGGGTAGGTAAATTGGTTTGTAGCACATCAGCTTCTAAACTAGCTAAAAACTAATACATTTTTCATATAAATTAACAAATTTATTATTTACTATATCTATTTATCTCAGAAACTTAAATTATGACATTGTCGCCTCCTTTACCACAAAAAATAAAAAGATATAAAAAATCAATATATACGTATTTCAGCAACTTAGTTATCATCTTCAGTAGAAACCTGTAGAAAACCATAAAAGAGTGTTAAAGGTAGTGTTTTTGGCTAAGGTGTAAACTTAAAAGATATGCTCTTCACCAAATCATCAGTGGGATAACTCTGATTTCTTAACTAACAACATTCCTTTATATACTACCTAAATCTAGCAGGACAATAACGAAATTACAATAATTCGTACAAACTTGGACTCGGGTATTGGTCCATTGTCAGAATTCATTAACTTACATCTATTTCTATGTATGTATATACTTTCGTCTAATTCTCTAATAATTATTTACGAACCAAGTGCGGGAAGGCTATTTTCCCGCATGAACGTACTTTGAAAGCACGAGCGATCGAAGGAAGCGAGTGCTTCTAATTGCGCGAATGCGTAGAAGAAAGATGTCTGGTTTGTACAATATTTTTGTACGAGCATTAAATTCAGAAAAATATTATTGATTAAAGTGATTATTATCATAAATAACCTAAAACTGATTACCTAATTAATTTAAGTATTTCTTGTACGTACCTATTACTCGCATTTATTATTATATTCTTGCTTAGACGTTTTTATTCTTATATTTATAGTAAATTCATCGCTTTTTGGGTTGATTACAATTAACTGTCAATGTGAATGTTACTTGAGAAATCGTCAAATAGATGACGCCAACTAATTTATAGGAAGAATGTTTAATTATTACTCCTATTTTCACAACTTTTAGTGAAAAATAGTCGAAGGAAGTAGTATTTTATAGACTTCATTTTATTACTATCAAGTTCGATTTTTTTTTAATGTCCCAAAGAGCCAGTTTTTTTTTGCAATTTTTACAGTCGTGTCGACCTTGCTAGTCAAGCAATGCATACGCAAAATGTCACTTTAC
This sequence comes from Amphimallon solstitiale, assembly GCA_963170755.1. Classification (NCBI taxonomy): domain Eukaryota; kingdom Metazoa; phylum Arthropoda; class Insecta; order Coleoptera; family Scarabaeidae; genus Amphimallon; species Amphimallon solstitiale. The sequence continues at coordinate 84,852,672 of OY720675.1, forward strand.
AGGCGATGAGAACAAAAAATTATTTACTGTTTTAACTAATCTAAGACTATCTGTAGGCAGGCCGTAGCCTGTGTCGAAAATATATCGAGCAACGCTTGATTTTTCCGGTATGTTGTGTCTGAAATGTGCAATGTGTTCTTTGTAACTAGTTGAAATTGAACGCCTAGTTTCCCCCACATATTTTTTATTACAATTTTTACAGGTTATTTCATAAATACCAGATTTTTGATCTACCCCAATTTTATCTTTAGTGTTCCCTAACAGTGATTTTAATGAATTGCCCAATTTAAACGCGATTTGAAAATCCTGTTCTTTAAAATGCTATGCAAATTTCGCGTGGCTGAATGATACTTCAAACAAACAAACTTATCACAAGCTTTTTGAAATAGCAAACATGTAGTATCCTAAATTTTTTTCTTAAATTTATGTTTCCTAATAAGCTTAGTTACTATTTCTGAATCGAAACCATTGTAATTGCTATCTTTTTAATTAAACTAAGTTCTTTTTCATATCAATCTTTTGTAAGCTGAAAACTAACAACCGCTGGATAAGAAAATTAAAAGAAGCCATCCTTTGCTGAAATATGATTTGAATCCGTTGTTATAAACTTATTGACATTGGTGTCTTTTCGGAAGATATTTATTTCTATGTTATTCTTCTTCTTTATAACCAAAACATCTAAAAATGATAGTTGATCATTGCTCTCCTTTTCTATTGTGAAATTAATTGTAGTGAATTTCGAGTTTAATTTAAGTAAGAAGTCATCCAAATCATACAAGTTAGTATTAAATATTGCCAAAATATCGTCAACGTACCTAATCCATACTTTAGTAAAATATCTAGAGTTTCTTTTAAATCCGGTTTCAAAGTGACTCATGAACATATTCGCTATAAATGGAGACAAGCTGTTGTCCATTGCTGTACGCTGTCGCTGTTCCTAGAAGTTGCTTTCAAACTGAAAGCAGTTCTGGGACATGCAAAGAGTTGTCAACTTCAAGTATTCATCTCTTTCTATGCGGTCAACTTTATTCTTAATCGTCTAAATATTTCAATGTTTCTGGAATCAGTATTGAGGAAAAGAGTGAACTTACATCAAATGAAACTAAAATTTCACCCTCTTTCAGAGGTTTTAATGAACCTTTAAATGAAAAACTTTCTGTTTTTTAGGCGGTCCTATTAAAAGAAAACATTTCTTGGTAAATGAATTTTACAGTCCAAATCAATTGATTTTCCGCTGTATTCATAAGTAATTCCGATATCGTCAATAGAAAGTTCGGTTGTCAACACATGACATTTCTAATCTCCAAATGAAAGTTCTATTATTCAAAAGAAAGTCCGCTATGATCAAAAGAAAGTTCGGTCGCTCTCAGCTCGTTTCATTTTGCTGATACTAGTACCTACATTTAAAAAGTATGGTTTACCATAAAATCAGTAACGAAAGAAGACGTTTAATAATAGAAGCGTTTAACAGAGGCGAAACTTTTAAAAATTTAAGTACAACGTTTGATGTTAAATACGATACGGTTCGAAAAATTGTATACAAAAATGAAGAAAGAATGAATAAAAAGCCAAAAGGACATCGTCCACAAATATTAACGATTGAAGAAAAAGAACTAATAGGTACTAATGTATGTGACTGGGTGGATGAAAACTGCACAACAAATCCATTTTCTTATGTATTTAGGTAAACCGAACTTTCTTTTGATGATAGCGGACTTTGTTTTGAATAATAGAACTTTCATTTGGAGATTAGAAATGTCATGTTGACAACCGAACTTTCTATTGACGATATCGGAATTACTTATGAATACAGCGGAAAATCAATTGATTTGGACTGTAATTACATTCACATATTTATTGTGCCTATGCTATGTCCATAACTTTTTTAAACTGTCATATTGACAGTATTGAAAAGTCAATATATTATTCTCTTAATATGTTTATAATTATGTATATTCACTTATATAACAAAATAAAACCTGATATTCTTAACAATAGAATGCCGTTATAACCATAGAACTTTAAAAAAGATTAAAGATAAGTAATAGAAAAAGCCTAGCTTTGTTGATCCTAACAAATTTAGGAACATGAATTTTCTTACCAAAAAAAGTTTTTAATACGGTTCCATGGTGTAATGGTTAGCACTCTGGACTTTGAATCCAGCGATCCGAGTTCAAATCTCGGTGGAACCTCATATTTATATTTTTTCTTTATTGGTGTTTTTATGAAACGTTTCTGATTATAGTTTAACGGTAGTTTATAGTTTAATTAATTTATTCATAAAATAGAAAAACGAAAATTAACGCCTACGACTTCATATCAGTATTATATAAAGTGACTATAACTGATTTACATTTTTTAATTACAATTGTTTTTCTAAAATTAGTGACATAAATTGAAAACTGTAATAGTAGGATGACTATTTGAAACCGTTTATTTACATTATATCATAATTTTTTCCAGGAATTCTTCACACCATTGTATTATACTCGATTATAGGTATAATAGTAATTCAAGGCAACCACTAATAAAATCACATGTTTTTAATGTATGTATTTTGAGCAGCTTTTTTTGTTTGTTGCCTGTAAGCATATAAAAAACTTTAATTTATTGAGAAATAATAACAATAAGTATAATAAAATGATAATAACTGATTTTAAGAAGGTTTAATGTAGTATTGATTTTATTATTTAATCTTTATTAGACACAAACACTCTTTATTCTACTTTATTCAATAAACATAATACAACATTTTATATCTCAAACAATTGTTTTACATTTTGATTCGTGCATAGTTCTTAACTCACTAATGCCAACTTAATTCCTAGTCGTGTACCATTACCACACTCAACACCCTCTCTTAATGCTACACTTCTATTTAACTATTCTATGTACATTGTTCCTTAAACCTAAATAAACAGCCCTCTCTGAATCTTAAATCTATACTTTCACAATTTCGATAAAATTGAAATTTATATAAACCTTTGGTCAACATATCTGCTAATTGACATTCACTACTTAGGTATTCAAGAACAATATTGTTATTTTGTAAATTCTCACAAAGGAAATTAAATTTTAAATCTATATGTTTTACTCTTTTATTATTTTCTGGGTTTTTATCAAAGCAATGCAACTCTGATTGTCCTCGTATAATTTAAATGTCTTAACTCCAATACGCATATCGTTTAAAAGTTTTTTGTACCATAAGCCATCCTGTACTGCTGCACATAATGCAACCAGTTCGGCTTCAGTACTTGAGAGTGCCACACAACTTTGCTTCCTGGTCACCCATGCAACTGTATTTCCAAATACCTTCACTAAATAGCCACTCACTGATTTTCTATCATTTGTGTCTTTTGCCCAATCCGAATCCACATAGCATTCTAAAGGCTGATCCTCGGTATTTCTTGTGTATTCCAGATTAGCATTAATTGTGCCCTTCAAATATCTCAGCACTTTCTTCAGATAAATCCATACTTCTTAGGAGCTTTTGTCCTGGTATCTACTAAAGAAATTCACAGCGAAGCTTATATTCGGACGAGATCCCAGCATTAAATAAAATGTTTACTCTATTCTGTTCCGAAATGTTGAGTCCTAAGTTTGGATCTATTGGAATTGAAGATGGTTTACAGTTTTCAAAATTAAAGCGTTTCAAAATTCCCATGATATAAGTTCTCTGACTTAATTTAATTATTCCATTCTCTCTTTCATAGTCTATTTCTAATCCAAGAAAGTTTTTAAGTTCTCCTTTATCCTTCATTTTGAATTTTCCCATCAAGTCATTCTTACATTTTTGAATTAATTTCAAATTTGGTCCTGCTAAAATAACTTCATCTACATATAGTAGTAAATACATGTCATTGTTTCTAATGTTCATTGTATATAGACAAAAATCGTTCTATGATCTATTAAACCCGAGTTCGAGTATAAATCTATTTATTTCATTATTCCAACACTTTGATGCTTGTTTTAAACCATAAAGCGATTTATTTAATTATAAGATATATCCCTCTTTGCAATGTACTCCGTCTGGTGGATATATGTATATAAATATCTTCCTTCAATTTGCCATTTAAAAACGCGTTTTTTACGGCTAGTTGCTGAAAGAAATATTTTCTTTGATTTCCAACTGAAAGTAAATTTCTTATTGTCGTCATTTTCGCTACGGGAGAGTAAGTTTCGTCGTAAGTGAAAGTTTCTTTTTGAGCGAATCCTCGTACCACTAGTCTAGCTTTGTATCGGTCCTCAATTTTATTCTCCAATTGTTTCGAAGCAACAACCTATTTGGTACTCAATATCTCCCCATCCATGGGCATTTCAACTTCCTTCCACGTATCATTATTTATTATTGAATCAATTTCTTTGTTCATAGCTCTTCTCCAGTGTATTTCATCATTTCTATCATTCAATTCGTCTACATTTTCCGGTACTCTCTCTACAAAAGACATTGCATCAAATACCATATATAACTCATAGTCGTTGTATTTCTCTGGAATTTTGGTAGTCCTTTTATTCTCTCTTCAGTTAATTTATTGTTTTTCTTTATTTTCACCCGTTTCCGTTTCTTCTTTTGCTTCTTCCATTTCCTCTAATTCTTCCCGATTTTCCTTTTCATCTTCATATTTTCTACTTTCATCATCTTCAACTTGAGGTCTTACTACCTTTGGCTTGTAATAAAATTCATTTTCATTAAAAACAACGTCTCTAGCTGCAATCACCTTTTGTCTTTCTATATTCCATAATCTGTATCATGTTGTTGTATATCCAATCATTATACATTTTTCAGATTTCTTGTCAAATTTAGTTCTTAATTGGTTTGGTATGTGACAGTAAGCTGTTGACCCAAACACTCTCAAGATTCCTACATTTGATTTTTTTCCAGTCCAAATTTCTGCTGGTGTAACATTTGAATCTGCTCTAGGACTTCTGTTCATAATATATGCTCAACTCGAACTGCACCATTCCAAAATGTTTTAGGTATTCGTGCTTCATAGAGCATGGACCTAGACTTATCAACTAAACTTCGATTAAATGTCTCCGCCTTACGATTTTGTTCAGGTGTATATGGTATAGTGTAATCCAACATAGTTCCATTTTCCTTGCAAAATTCTTTAAATTCTCCTGAAATATATTCTGATCCATTGTCACATCTAAGTAATGCAATTTTTCTTTCAAATTTGTTTTGAACCAATTTACAATATTCTCTAAAACATCCAAAAACTTCACTCTTTTTTCTTATAATATATATACATGCATGAAACTAGAATAGCCATCAATGAAGGTCACAAAGTATTTGCCATCATCATAAGATGTGGGTGTTATTGGACCAGATACATCAGTATGTACTATATCCAATATTCTTGATGCTTTGCTACGTGTACCAAAACTTAATCTAGTCATTTTACCATTAACACATGCTTCACAAAAGTTTATTTTATTGAATTTTAAATTTTCGATACCTTCTACCATGTTACTTTTTATTAGTTTTTCTAAATTAGATGGGCAAATATGTCCATATCTCTTGTGCCATAATTGCAAATTCTCATTTTCAGTTTCTATATACAGACTCTCATTATTTTGAACTTTAAAGCTAATTTCATATAAATTATTTCTGTAACCTAAGCCTATCAAATTACTACCTTCATATAAATTTACTTGACCTTGCGAGTAAAAACTACTTTAATGTTGGCCATTTCTAAACGTTTCATAGATAACAAGTTTTTTCGTAGATTTGGAACATAAAATACATTTTGAATTGTACATTCCATCTGACCATCATACACATTACTAATCACTTTAATATTTCCTATACCTATAGCTTCCATATAATTGTTATTTTTTGCTACTGCTATTCTTATAGGAGTTTTTAACATTGACAGTTCATGAAAATAATGTTTATTATTTACTAAATGGTCTGTGCAACCAGAATCTACACAAAATAATAAATTCTTATTATCGACACTCTTACTGTCCCCTATATTGGACATAAAACAAATACCTTCTTCATCTTGTGTACCTTGCTCATTTTCAACATAATTGCCTCTTCTATCACTACTCTGGTTCGTACTATCCATGTTTCTTCCATAACCGCTTCCTCTTGCATCTCTGTATCCTCCACGTCCTGGATTATACCCTTTTTGGCTCTGATTGACACTTTGTACATCTCTACCTCGAAATGACTTACTGCTACCTCTTCCTCTAAAGTTGCTTCCTTGATTTCTTTCACAATGCTGCATAAACTTTCGACACTTTTTCTTTCTTATACTCTTCTTTAATGCATTCCACAACTTCTTTTTCCGCCAATAAAATATTCAATCTGTACTTCCATGTGTGATAATTGTTTGAATTCAAAATTTCAATATTGAAGTTGTTATTGACGCTAACGTCAGCCATCTTATTTTTTCTTGGTTTTTACTTTTCCTAAATGTTGTTAATACAAATTATTTGAAAAGCTGTATTAATATACAGCTTTTCAAATATATCTGGTACCCATTACCTATTGATTTTATTATTTAATCTTTATTAGACACAAACACTCTTTATTCTACTTTATTCAATAAACATAATACAACATTTTATATCTCAAACAACTGTTTTACATTCTGCTTCGTGCATAGTTCTTAACTCACTAATGCCAACTTAATCCCTAGTCGTGTAGCATTACCACACTCAACATGTAGTAGTCTTAAATTTGTTTGGGGTTTCACTCTTCTCTTCATAAACTTCACAAACGAAAACAAAGCTTCAACTAATATATAAATGTGTTAAATCCAAATAAAATTATTAATATACTCAACAAAGTTAATTTAATTTTACACATTCATTTTATATTAGAACAACACTAAACTTTTCTGAATTTAGTTAGAGATTGCAACATGTATAAATAACATAAATCCCTTACCACAACTTACATGTATTATTATTATTATTATTTTACGTATATGTACTAAGGCTCTAAGATGAGCGTAAAGTCAGGAGTATTTATAAAATACAAAAGTGAGCAACAGCACTTACAATACTAAATTAATTATTCGAAAACTTATACACACTTAGAAAGAGTTTCCCATTATTTTTTACTAACTAAGTTATTTGTATACGACAAATAAATACCTAAATAAATAAGCGCAATATTCAATCATATGTGTGAGTAGGAGATTAGTTATATAATTTTTTTGTTTGATCGAGTAAATTCAATTTAGTAGAATAGTTTGTCTGCTGGAATCGTTGAAGTCATGTTTTTTCTGAAAAAGCAAGAATACTTTTGCAAGATTTTGCAATATCTTGACAACTAGATAAGATGCAAACATGTGGTTTTTACTAATTGATTATAATAACAAATATCATTTTATTTTTTTCAAATTCAAGTAATTTAAGATAAGTGTACTTATTTGAGGGAACTCTCACTTTTTAGGTTGTCAGTTGCAAATTGTTATTTTCTTTCGATTTCATGAAATAGCTTTTGTTTTCATTTTTAATGGTTTCTTGAAAACATACTGATTTTATTTCAGCATGACTTATCAATTATTTTAAAACTACTATTTACAATAAGTATATGTATATTACTATCGATAAATAACATTTAATGACTTGAAAAAAACGCCACAACATAACCATTTTTAACAAATCGAATAAACAATAATTCATAAAGTACGCATGCTTGACAACATCTTATTTTATGTATTCAATATTCAAAATGCTATTGACGTTTTGCAACGCAAACGAAACGATTTCTTCGAAGCTCCTTTAGTATTTTCAGATATGCTTCATATGAATAAATATCGTACATCGCCACAAAGTAAATGAAAAAAGTTCTTGACGCACCGGAAAAAGTATTTCAACTAAAAATAATATCCTTTGTTTCTTTCTTGCGAGTCTAATACTTAACGCTGTCATTTATTATTTTGTTATTGTTATATCCGTCATCTTTTCTGTGTGAGCCAAGTATTTTAATCCTTGCAATTTTACTTTGCCTTTAAGCTTGAGTTTGCAATATGTAAGTTCTTTTTATCTTATTCATTTACATTAGCTATATATCTTGTTCTTTCTCTCCACGAAAGTTTAATTTCTCTCTTGCTTACCTTTCTCTATAGCATGGTACTGTTGCAAGAGTGTACTAATATGTGTCCTACGTTTCTACACTTTTATACATTTTTTATTCTGATGGTTTTAAGTAAACATAATTTTTACCCTGTTGTAATTTAAAATATTTTCATCATATGTCAATACCATGAATTTAAAATGGTTTTATGGAACTGAGTAGAAGTCTTATAACATCAGGAGTACGAGTTACTTCGCACCTACAAATAATATATTAAAAAAAATAAATAAATCTATACTAAATTGAAAACTACCTGTTTACGAAAAAAACGTTCGCATAAATTGATTTAAATTATTATCCATTTATTTGTTTCTATATATCTTTCCCACAACATCTTCGAATAATGCAGTGGACACACTTGGGTGATTTTGCTTCTAAATAGTGCCAACCTTCATAACTTTTCGACAAGCATGTTCCATCTCCAAGAACGCATCTCAAGTAATTTGAAAATGAAGTCGATACACAGATTCCATTTTATTTAATCTGTTAAAATCATAATAATAATAATAATAATAATAATTACAAACAATATAATACAAAAGTTACACATAAAAATTCATTTAAGTTTTCGCTCCAAAAAATATCATTAAAGTACTTGCTTCCATTACGGCACATTTGAAGTAGTGGACTCCTCAGCTTGACATTTGTCCTGCACGTGGAAGTAACAAACTTAACTTCACTTCTGGCAGAAAGCCGTGGCACGTTAAAATGAATCAAACCCAATAGATAGAAGTTTAATAGTGGCTGCATTAGCAAAATGCCTACTATTTCTAAGAATAAAACCAAGTGTACCAGAGGCAGAAGTGAATACATTAGTGATATGTTTGGCGATGGATAAATGTCGATCAAATAGCACACCCAAATTCTTTACCTCCTGCAAGTCGTCAGCGTATGCCTCGCCATCACAAGAAAACGATCCAAGAGGTCATTAATAAATAGTATAAAAAGCAGAGGGCCCAAATTTGACCCCTGTGGAACGCCTGACGTAGCAACAAATTCAGCAGATATAAATCCATTGTAGTACATTAATTGATTCGTTCCCTAAGATATGACGTAAGAAAACTGACCAGATTGCCATGAAGTCTCAGTGCATCAAGTTTCCTCAGCAGAATATCGTGTCTAATAGTGTCAAATGCACGCGAAAAATCTGTATATATGACATCCATTTGAGAGTGAGAATCAAGAGTGGGTGACGCAAAGCAGATTACTCGTCGTTGAGCTACCAGTCACGAACCCATGCTGTATAGCAGATATTCTTCTCTGATAGTATGCATATATGAATTTGTATAGTATTTGCTCGAAAATCTTGTAGAAGTTGGAGAGAATTGCAATTAGACGATCATTCCTCAGGTCACTCCGATCACCTTTCTTCCATCTAGTCGGATAAACATTCTTGCACAGCGCCAGGTTGAAAATAATTTTAGTGGGCATACAAACACCATACGGAATTAGATAGAAAGGTATCTGGTCGTCACCAGCAGTCGAGGTTGACTTGAGACGATTGGCACTCCACAAAATATCCTCATCGCTGAGAGATGTTATGGTTAAATAATCAGCATCTTTTAGCTGATTTTTGATATCAGAACCGGTTGAATTTGAGTCTTTCCGATAAACCTGGGAAAACACACAAGAAAAGTCCTTAACTATATGAGCAGGATCATCATAGCTGAGGAATACGAGAAGTACTTTCCTTGAGATGAATATAGCGCCAAAGTTGTTTTGAGTCACTCAGTAGGTTTGATTCAGCTTCATAGGAAAATCTCAAGCAAGATTCGTGAATCTGATGTTTGGTGATGGCCCTTAGTCTACTGAACTCACGATAAAAGGAAATTTGTTGAGTTGTTCTCTATCTCCGCTGATAATAGTTTTTAAGCTTAAGGTTCTATTTGATTTCATTAGTAAACCGATGTGGAAAACAGTTATGAGAAGACGACTTACATAAAGGAACAGACTTATCAAGAGCATTATATAGTTTACTATAAAATATGTCAACGCACAAATCAACATCATCACATTTACTTAATTCAGACCAGTCAATTGTCAGGATATCATTATAAAGAGTTATATAATTATAATTAGTTTTACGAAAGTTGTATCGGAAGTTGTTGTTAGAGGAAAATTCAGGGGCTTTATGAATTACTGGAATCTTAAAATATATGGAAAGTGTGGGATGATGGGGATCCTCGGCAACAATTGCTGATGGTTCACGTTCTACTAAGACTTCGGAAGCAGAACTTGAAACTATTAAGTCAAGAAGTCTGCCATTGGCATTGGTAATATTATTGAATTGATTTAAATTGAGAATAGACGCGAAGATAGTGAACGCACTGACCCTAGGATCAGTAATATTTAAAGAACAGTAACTAGGGACATTGAGATCGCCAACAAGAAACACAGGATAATCGAGTAATAAAAGTTCAAGGAACTCCAAAACTGAATTAAAGTCATCAACGCTAGAATTTGGTGGAATATATAGAGCAGCAATGTAAAGTATATAGTTAGCAAAGTGACAGTTGCATACTAGGACATCGACCAAAGGAACGCTATGCGTGAGATAAGAAGTATCAATAACATGATACTTTGTTTTGATTTAAGGCAATTAACACGCCTCCACCGGTGGTGAGGTTTAAGCAGAAAGCAGAGAACTTTTATAAAAGTATAGCGTTACAGTAATTATCAAAGGTAGATATTGCATTACAATTCAATATCAAGTCAATATTTTGAGTGGCGTATATTTTTGCAGTTAATAATCTTAAGAAAATTTTATTGATATTCGAACAGTAGGACTACCAAGTAGTCATGCCTTGAAATTCCGACATCACTTTAATCTAAATTAGTTTTATTTTTCTAAATACAGTGTTGTAGTTTTTAAATATTTTATTATCAGGAACAGTAGACTATGACCAGCCTTAATAATGTTGAATCTTTGTAGAAGGATAAAATGCAACAATTGCTAATATATGAAGGCATCTTGATAACTATGTTCAAGCTGAGCATTATCTTTTTTAAGTACATTAATAGAAGAGGAAACTAGAAAGGTATAGTACAAATTTGAAAAGCACTAAATTTGTAGTTTGTTAAATTTAATTTAGTCACTTTATTGATTTGTATGATGTGCAGAACTTGTCTAAAAATATGGATAATTTTATATTAATTTAAGAATTTGTAATACAGTGAATGGGGCAGAATATATTATATAATTTACTTACGTTACCTTATCATAACAATATTGTATAGGTGCCTCTATTTGGCTATAAAAATCATTTATGACGTGTTGGGGGGATATAATATTCAAATTTTGTGTTTGTCTTCGTATTTTAGTAATTTTATTAAAGTTATATTGTTGTTGTGCAGTAAATAATTGTTTCTTTTTATTAATAATTTTAAAGCATTTAACAAACTGCTTTTTTAGCATACCCGCCAAAGTGACATTCTTAATATTTATTGACTGCTGCTACCAGAATATATTTTTTTTAATTTTTAATCAAAATAAAACAATTAAAATAGGGCTGTCTGAATTATTCTAAATAAAAGATAATTTTCCAATATCTGCCTAAAACATAAATGTAATAGATCACATACACATTGTATAACCTAAAACTACCTATAATGTAATAATACGGAACATTGGAAGCAAATCACTTTTAAGTCTAGTTTTTCCAATTCCGATTAAAATGCCTGCAAGCGTAATCATTGATTTTAATAGAGCTTAGTATAAATTTGCGTTTTTATGACACCAGTTAGTGCTAATCATTGATTAAGAATGTCGTTAAATGGAAAAATTTTAACAGATAAAATAGCGGATAAAATATGAAAAACTGATTAGGATTTCTTACACATGCGCATAACCTAGAAAATTTAAATTTTTATTATTATTGACAACGGCTTTTTTTTCATATGAATTTGTTTTGTGTATAAAAGTGTATTATGGAATTAATTTATGATTATGTTCAGTAATTGTATTGCTTATTTTATAAATGAAGTGAGCATGATAATTAAAAATATAAATAACATAAAATATATCAGCCATAAAAATGTGTATGTAACTTTCAGCTTACTGCATAAACATAACTAATAATGAGCATTATCTTTTCTGATGAGTACAAATGAGGTTTGGAATTGCAATGCAATTTTGGGAATTTGTCTCAATTCATGAGGATCCTAAATATTCTTTAGCAATTTATGGATGAGTTTGGTCTTTTTTATTTGTAATTGCCTTTAACAGCACTTATTAAAACATCAATTTACTGGAAGATATCTTGAACTTACTCTAGATATGTGATTAACATGTTAACCTATATTGAAATATTACAAGTGAAAACATGGGAGAAATTCTACAAAAGCTGACAGGTTCTCGTTGAAAGTTTATGCAAATACTTTATGCACCTTTGCTTGGGTTGGGTTAGATAAGCGGTCTACTTGCTTATTAAGTTAACCGGCAATTAAGTACATCAACAATTATAACCCGCACCGTATAGTTCACTCTGATTCCATCAGAACATAACATTATTTTGGTTGAAATTATGTGAACCAATTTTGAAATAAGCTTTTCTCAATCAACCTTCTTTGAAGATTAGTAAAAACCAAAAAGATAATCAAAAAATTATTTATAATGTAATCTGAAGATCCAGAAATTATGAAATAATATGATACATAGTTTATAAACATACTGTTTCTTCCTTCTTACTTCATACACCTACATTAGATCAAAATTAAAAATTCACTGGTGTGGTTACCCATTTATCAATCCCATATTAACAACATAGAAGTAGTAGCAGAGACAATTTTTAAAATTTATGTCCTTTGTGGACGATGGTGAATATCCTGAAAGGGGTTCCGATTACCAAGATATGTTTACACGTTTCAAATTCACTCCGCTAAATGGTAGAAGAATAAATCTTCATTTAAATTTAGATATAGTCTCCTACGTGAGCATATTAACTGCATGGCTACTGAAGAAAGTTAAGGGGGCTTACGCAGAGGTGCCGACTATCTGCCGGGAGGTAGGACGTAAGGGGATGGCGCCATATGCGCTAATGTAAATTCCGCTGATGTAAGGTGTTCGTTAAAATTTTTATTTTTATTTTATTTTTATTTTTCTTATTATGTTTTTGCATTAAATTGAATACAAAAGATTAATTAAGGCTTCGCTGGAAGTACTTTTTTATAATTCAAATTATTTACTCCTACATTTCACTCTCAAAGTTGGCAAAATTTACAACATCATAACACAGTTTCAAAAACATTATTTTAAAAACTAATTCCAGTCGAGCATGCATTGAGCATTTGTTTATTTGTGTTTTAGATTTCGTTTTGATATATCGTAAATAAAAGCGGTACTATTGTTTTAACGAAACCTTGTAAAGTCCAGAATTTCCATTAGCGCATGAAGCGCCACCCCCTTACGTACTACCGCACGGCAGTTAGTCGGCACCTCTACGTAAGCCCCCTTAACATTAATGTTCCAAAACACGCGAATCCCCGTCACCATAGAACATTCTCTTGTGGGGCTAATAGAAATAACATGCTCTACCTGTTGTGCCAATTATAACGGGATATGTAATGACTATGATTTATATTATTTATCCACAATCACTGTATTATACGGTCATAATTCAACTGCTTAGCAACCTTTTATAGGGTCTATAAAACACTAGTGTTTTATAAATCATAAAACACGCTATAAAACACGCCAATGCGAAATTTCAATGATTTTTGAGGTGACAGCCGCTGTCAGACCGAAATGTCAGATCATTGTTTCATAAATTTCGGCGATTCTGATTATAAATAAGTGTGATTGTGGATAAAACGTTGTATTGCATACGGGTTTTAGATGCATTTTATTCACTTAAGAAAATTAAACGCTCGAGCAAGCTCTCGCGTTTAAACATTCTTGCGTGAATAATATGCTATCTAAAACCCTTATACAATAAATAACTATTATCCACAATCACTATATTGTACGGTCATAATTCAACTGCTTAGCAACCTTTATGGGGTCTATAAAACACTAGTGTTTTATAAATCATAAAACACGCTATAAAACACGCCATAAAACTCTCAAAATGAATTTATTTATTAAGATTTACATTGATATTCAAGCTAATAGAGAAAAGGTTATTATTCTTCTTTTGTTTTATTGGCGAAGACAAATTAACTTCAGCCGTAGATGGAATTGAACTTTCACAAGAAGTTTCACCGGTATGATTCATTGCAACTTGTTTCGCAGTCTCTTTCTGAATCATTTCCCCTGTTTTCAATTTATTTGATAAACAATTCTCCACGTAGCTTTCTGCGACATTAGACGACTTCCATCCACCGTGACGTTTGATGGCCATAAGATCGCCACCAGCATTGGCCAATAATGTAGCTGAAGAGCGTCTCATGCTATGACCAGTATAGGAACTAGCATCCCGTAATTGCAAAAAAGAAGCCACTGCAGCAGGTAGTCTTGACATAGTGTTGATACCCACAGATTGACTTGTACATTTTCCATCTGTATATCGTAGAAAAAATCTGCCCTGGGAAGCGATAGAAGCTGGGCGTAATTGCATATACTTCCTACACATGTCCGGAGCGTTCACAGAAAAACCCTCTTCCAATACTGTAAAACTTCGAGAAACGTAGGTTTTTGTATCAGCAATCGTAATAAACAAATATTTTCCTTTATCTTCGACATTTTCAATTTTCAAGTACGTCAACTCATTACATCTACAAGCGCCAGCTACACCCATTATAAGTCCCACCTAAGGAAGAAACTCTAAGTTTGAATGCAAACAAACAAAAATCACAACTAAGTGTTACCTTCATCATCAAATATTTTTCATCTGGAGCCTCCTTCAAAAATTGTGTGATGTGTTTGTTTTCAAGAATTTTGGCCTTCTTAGGTTTGTAGGTACGACACTTGCTTTTCAAAAAGGCGATCAACTTGCTGTATTTTGAGATATCTATATTTCTGTGCACTTTTAATGTTGTCTTCAACATAGAATACTTTGTCCATAATGATGATGCCGCAAACTTCTTATTAACATTGTAGAAATATGCTAGGAGTACCTCTTCGTTTATCGCTCCTTTTACACCACTTTTTTCTTTCCAATTATTGAAGTCGGCAAATACTTTTTCGTAGGCGTCCTTTGACTTCCACGGCAATAAATCTAAAGTTGCTTTCTGAGCTTCTTCAAGTATTTGTTCCGGAATAAACTCGCTCTCACAAATCTCTTCCATCTTTTCCACTTTTCATCGAATTTGGTCACGGTAATTACGATATGATCTATTACGGGGACAAATTTCAAATTACATTATTCATTCAAGTCCATTTCTGTAATATACTCCTGTCTGCCTATCCCTAATCATCATTAGTTATTCATTATTATTATTATTATTAAGTTTTGGACATAGGCGTTCTACCATAAATAAATTGCGTTTCAGAAACTGTTTAAAACAATAAAATCAAAATTGTAAAGATTTATTTGAAAGTTCAGGTTGATTTCTGATTGGTGGTGTTAGTTTTGCCAAAATCCACAGGTGATATTCAAATATCCAAAGTAATATTTGCCACCATTTTTTTCCAAATCACTTCTACTGCTTTTTGAGACATCTGAAAAAATGTTGTTATCCCGTATTGAGTTATTTAACAAAAATTAAGAAATCATTTTCTTGCCCAAAAATGCCTTTGTTTGTCAAGTGTATAACACCGATAAAAGTAATTTGGAATATGTACCGTAAATTCAATATATTCCGAAACTATTGTTAATCGTACATATTTGTCTGCAAAATGTATGAATACAGTGGAACAAGTGTTATTTTCTGATAATCATTTACCGTTTTTTCAAAATAGGTATTATAATTGTATCCAATTTATGCCTCAAGCACATCAATAAATACATAGCTATCTTCATATAATCGGCTTTTACTACAAGCATACGTCAAGAATGACTAAAATATTACATGTACGGTACATACTCTAAGTCGGAGATATATTTTTTTTTAGTTTAAAACGTGTTATGTTAACTTTAACTAAGATCTTTCCATAATCCTTCATAAAATTTCAAAATTTTATGGATGATGGTAAGCTATCCAAGTTGAAATTCCTATATCGTAATCAATAGCATCAGTTAAAAGTTACTCAACGAAGTAATCGCGAGTTTGATATGAAATATGCAAACTTACTACTTTACAGGGGTTTTCAGGATTTAAAAAGACTTTTGTGTATTTAAAGTAGTAACTAGCAATTATAAAGTGAACCTTATTAGTAGCAATTAAAATATGCAAATTATCATTCTGATATATTTTCAGTGATATCATCTAAACGAAGAGCATCGTTAGAATTTGTATTTTCGTACTCTGCATACAGTCTATTTTACATCACTACAAACAAAGAAGAATTTAAGTTAACAGGGCCAATCTATTCTACTATTGGATACTTAAAAAACCTCGGCCAGATAAGATATTCGTAATTTTTATTGGACATCACAATATAGAATGAAACTATGTATAAAGAATGTTAAAACAAACCAAGTTGGTATCCAATATTTTTCCGGATGGCGATAAGAAAACACTATGATTTTTCCACAACGTATGTTTAAGATATGTGAGCATTTCCTGTGTACATGCAAAATGGGTCCACTTATGGAGGATCAGAAACCAGCATGGACCGACTTCATAAATTCGGTGTCCTAATTTTGTAAAAACCTATTTTCTTCTTTGACCAGAAGCAGTGGTTCATGCTTTATTATGAGAGTCCTCAGTGTAATTTCCTATCTCTCAGTCAGGGATCTTTTTGCATTACTCTATTTCAAGGCCAATAACAATAAAAAGATATCAATTATATTTGACAAAAATCCTAAATCGAGGAGCATTCAAAACATTCACTATTATAGAAACAATAGCTGAGAAAATATTTAAATACATTTACGATCTACCGAAAGTGAACCTGTTTGTACAGCACTCACAGAATACAACGTATTTCAATTTGATGATTCTGTTTTGAAACACATTTCTGTATTTAGTCTTCAAGGTAATAACTAATAACACAACGTTTTATTTTGATGTCCAAACGAAATATTGCCAAGTAATAATCCTGGGTGCAACCATGGATTTCTTGCTAGTCCAAATTCATACGCGCAGGGACTAGTGTAATATAATAGTCTTAATAATTAGTTGCATAATTCAAGAAAAAATAAATAACAAATTGTCCTCGATTATCTTTAATTATTTATTTATGTTTACATATACATTCTAATAAGATTTTCCACCATATCCACCTAGTCCTCCAAATCCACCACTGTATCCGCCACTGTATCCACCACTGTATCCACCACTATATCCACCATATCCTCCGTATCCACCGGATCCACCATATCCACCTAAGCTAACTAATGCAAGCTGTGGGCCACCATATCCACCACCATATCCACCTGATCCTCCATATCCTCCACTTAAACCGCCACCGTATCCACCTAGGCCTCCACCGTATCCACCGCTACCACCTAACACGTATGTCGGTTTAGCTGAAGCGGTTGCTGACGTTCCCGCAATAAGCAAGGCGATAAGGACAATCTAATGTAAAAGACATTTCTGTGGTTGAATAGAGTAATAAAAATAAATATAAACATATTATTCTTGTGTTATAATTATCACATTCGTTTTAAAAGCCATTACCAAAGAGTTGAAATCATACCCTACAATCTTATAATTTTATGTATATGTTTAAGACTGGTACGTAATATTTGGTAACTACATGCTATTGTTTAAAGACTATTTATGATTATTATGAAAACTGATATCGCGCCAGATAGATCAATAATCAAATATTGTAGAAAAGATGTAAACATTGATGCATACGTGGCGTCAGTCACGAACGATTTGAATAATATTTTTCCGAAATATAAAGACAAATACAATACAATGGTGTATGCAACAATGGGTACAATTAAAACCATTAAACTTGAGCAGTGAAACACCTTAATATATTGAATTCACTAATTATGCTAAGTACAAAACTAACCAGTACTTGGTTATGACTGAAAGTAAGAATAATGAACCTAAACCAATTCTGAGAATATTAAAACACCAAGTGAATAGTGCACACTCTCTGGGTTATCTACATGGAATATCAGAAGGTAGTGAAACCGAAAGTGTAATTAATGTTAGCTAACAAACTCAGGGGTACAAACAAATAAGAATAATAAGCAACACGCTGGAAAACTTGGCATTGTCGTAAATGATATATTTAGTGTTGGTAAAAGAAGATGTATGTATTTCAAACTCATTTAAGATGTAAAAATACTGAAACAATAATCCTGTTTAAGCAAATATAGGCCCACAGCTGTGATATGGAAACCATCCATAATGATTACACAATTTAAATAATTCATATTTAACTACACATTTGGAAAATGACATTTAGATACCTATT
Source organism: Amphimallon solstitiale (assembly GCA_963170755.1). NCBI lineage: Eukaryota > Metazoa > Arthropoda > Insecta > Coleoptera > Scarabaeidae > Amphimallon > Amphimallon solstitiale. Next base: position 84,871,187 of record OY720675.1, read on the forward strand.
CTTGTGAAATAGGCATAATGGTATCTACTTACAAAAGTTATCATGAGTCTAAAATATTATTTTTTTTAAATGGTATCCTGTTATAGTTATCCCTTAAAATATGGAATATATATAATTAGTTTTTTTTGGCGTATGTATCAATTGTTGATAGTTGTCCTTTTCATCAAAGACATTTCTTAACTTTATTTTCATATTCAGTATAACATATATCAATTACTTACAAATTTGAACATCTTTATTATTTTTTATTCACACCACTTCAGCTAAACTGATTCAACTGTCTGCTTTTGGAAATAATTGGCTTTATATACTTATAAAACGTATGGGGATTTTTTTGTTGATAAAATAAAAGATACACGTGTAGACAAAAAAGAACAGCATTTGGAAAGTTAATCGGTGAATTATTCATTTAATTGTCGTACAAATCCAGTTTTTTTTGCTTAAAAATGATAATTTTATTTTTATTATATTATTATCTTAATAAAATCATTTGGTTTAATTAGTCGACGTTAATGTAGAAAGAGTAAAATATGGCAAACGCGAAAGTAAGCAGATGAGAATATGACATAAGTATTAAATTCTGTAAGAATATTATAATACTAAATTGTACAAGGCTACTAATATAAAATGTAAAAATTCACAATAAACATTAATTTTACGATCTTTTTACCAAAAACCTCCATATTAATATTTTTAAATGTTAAAGTAAACGAATATTGGGTTTTCACACATTTTATTAATAAAAAAGGAACATAATATTGCAGAATGTTAATGAAATAAATTTCATAAATTAACTACAAGATCTTCTATACCAGTCGTATATTTAAAGTTTTAAAATTGAAGTATACTTCATGACTGGTAAATTTGTAAATGAAGACCATATGTGTGTAAAAAATTCAATATTTTTTCAGAAATGGCTATTGTTTTAGTTAATTACAACAATTGTTCATTATAATTATATAGATAATACGAACCTATCTCCTAAAAGTCTGTTTTTGAACCTATTAATTGTATCTTGAGTAGTGTAATTAAAATTACATGTTCTTATTCAGTCAGTAATAACGGTACACTTTATCAATTAAATTGTAAATACAATATTTTTGGAGTTTCAATTTATTAATTTACTAGTCAACCAATGAATTTGTCTGAAAGATTGAAAATTGCAATACGTTTCGAAATGCTTATGAATTTTTTTAAATACGTTAGTCTTGAGCAATAAGAAAATTATTATATATATAATTTTTGTTTTCCTTTTTCTTCTATTCTTAGCCGTTACTTCATATATATGAATGTATATTTTTCTTGCTTATTTTCGGCAAAAATTATCAAAAAGTCATTTAAAGAACAACATTTTTTTATTCTTTCGAGTAAGTATTTCCTCATAATTTTATTTGTTTGTTTGTATATAAAAAATATATAGTTTGTGATTTACAGCTAATATGATATTCAAATTAAGAAAACAAAAAAAATTAATGTAGGTAATTTATTTATTTGTGAACATCTAAAACATAAAGATGTTAATTTTCGTTTAATATAAGCTTGTTATTCGTAAACTGTTTACGAATAACAAGAAGCAGAAGCAGACAGTTATCGCAGACCTGAAGATGGCAAGTGTGATTTTGCCGAAACGTCGTCAAGAAACCAGCATCGGTCTTTCCAAAAAGACCAAGCAGTGGAAACGCGGAAGAAAACCCGGAATCCAGTGACAACACATACTACTACCCGCGGAAACCTGAAAGAGAACATATATATATATATAATTATAATTAACAACGGCCAAGAAAAAAGAAATTTGAAGAAATATATATATATATATATATATATATATATATGTATATATAAATATGTGAGAAGTTTCTTGAATTAGCGGCGTATTAATTAATTGATGACAATTACTTGCATTATTCAAATGTTAATGATTTTAAGGAAAAGAAACACACCACTCCGAGGACTAACACATATGCATTAGTTTCATTTAACCACTACAACGTGAACACTCGTCAGCTCGGCAACTGTAATGTGTTCGTTTTCCTATCTACCGAAATTTGTATATATAGTTTCGGGGACGATCTTTGCAAGCTTGAGAGATAATTTCTAATTGTTCTCATTTAACGAAGGAACCATATTAACTACTATGTTTTCCTTCTACGAAATTAAAGCACATTCAGTGCACTCTGTGTTGGAACACAGAAATCCTAATTTCATTCTGGATAATTACAATTAATATTGTATATGTGGTTAACGTATATATTAAACACATATAATTCGTTTCTTTGCCGTATATATCTAAATATGTGAGAAATTTCTTGAACTAGCGGCGTATTAATTAATTGATGACAATTACTTGCATTATTCAAATGTTAATGATTTTAAGGAAAAGAAACACACCACTCCGAGGACTAACACATATGCATTAGTTTCATTTAACCACTACAACGTGAACACTCGTCAGCTCGGCAACTGTAATGTGTTCGTTTTCCTATCTACCGAAATTTGTATATATAGTTTCGGGGACGATCTTTGCAAGCTTGAGAGATAATTTCTAATTATTCTCATTTAACGAAGGAACCATATTAACTACTATGTTTTCCTTCTACGAAATTAAAGCACATTTAGAAACGAACTATATGTGTTTAATATATATATATATATATATATATATATAATGATTGTATTTTCTTCCTGGTTTTTTCGGCTTGGATTGCGGAATTATGTTAGGTTAAAATAAAAAACATTCTTACGTTTCGACCCTATTTATAAGGTCTTCCTCAGAAATTTATGTAGGTCAAAACTATAAACATTGACAATAATTAATTTTGAAATTAGTAATATAATAACCTTAAGTAAAACTTACATTAATTAAACATTAGTATTTTTGAGGTTCTTGCTGTTTTTTACGAACGAGTAATGAAAAATGTTTCCTTAATTGGAAAAGCATGGTAACTATAAAAATGACAAACAATTTTTATTTTAATTTTTACAAACAAACACTTTAAAAAAATAATGAGGGAACTACTTACTCAAAGGATAAAAAAATTTTTGTTGTTGTTATTTAATGTTTTAACAATTTTCCTTTTAATAATTGAACTTGTTGTAGACGTTTTAACAGTAATTTAGTTTATATACATATATAATTTTAACTGTTTAATAAAAATCAATAATACACATGTGTACATGTGTTTCTTTATGTATCTAATGTATGCATCTGACTGGACACCTCTCGAGGTCAGAAATGTGTGTGTGTTTTTCTCTATGAATATGTTTTTCGTTTGTCAATGCAGTACGAGGCCCGACCAATAACAATTTTATACTATAGAATAATAAATTTGTGATATATTTTGCGTATCTGTTCTGTCATTTATGGCATTTTTATGCTTTTTAATTTGCAAACTTTCATGAACGTTCCTAGCTTTGTTATTAATTTCGGTAGTGAGGATTGATGTGTGATTATAGTTGAATGAGTGGTTTGTTAGAGTGATGTGCTTTTTTAAAGCGGTGCTATTTGCCGCATATTTGTGACCATTTAGACGTTCTTGTAAATGTTGGGAAGTTTGCCCTATGTATACACCTTGACAGTTGTTACATGGTATTTTATACACAACATGGGTTTTTTTTGTAATTGGTATTTTGTCTTTGAGGTTTGTGTACAGATTTTTAAGGGTATTGAAATTTTTGTTTGCTACTTTTATGTTGTATGGTAACAGTATTTTGTTAATTCGTTCACTTAGGTTGTGAATGTATGGTATAGCTACATATCGTGTTTCAGCATTTGCATTTGATTGTGTTTTTGGTGTTCTGTAACGATTATAGTGAATGTGAACTTGTGTTTTAATTATTTTCTGTATACAGTGTAATGGGTAGTTGTTCTTCTGTAAAGATGTTTTAATATTTTGTAATATTTCCGGTCTATAAATAGCACTTGTCAAGGTTATAGCTCTATTAATCAAATTCTTAGCGACATTTATTTTAAGGGCTTTTGTTTGGTTGGATTTATAATTGATGTATCGGTCTGTTGCAATAGGTTTCTGGTATAATTTTGTTAGGAAAATATTTTCTGTGTGTATAATAGTGAGATCAAGGAAATTAATGGTTTTGTCTCGTTCTATCTCAACCTCGAATTGTAGTCTGGGATGGAATGAGTTAAATTGTTTCAGTATGTAATCTGTTTTATCGGAAGGAATGCAGGCAATGCAATCATCCACGTATCTTCTTCAAAAGATACTCTGTTTTATCGGAAGGAATGCAGGCAATGCAATCATCCACGTATCTTTTGAAGAAGATACGTGGATGATTGCATTGCCTGCATTCCTTCCGATAAAACAGAGTATCTTTTGAAGAAGATACGTGGATGATTGCATTGCCTGCATTCCTTCCGATAAAACAGATTACATACTGAAACAATTTAACTCATTCCATCCCAGACTACAATTCGAGGTTGAGATAGAACGAGACAAAACCATTAATTTCCTTGATCTCACTATTATACACACAGAAAATATTTTCCTAACAAAATTATACCAGAAACCTATTGCAACAGACCGATACATCAATTATAAATCCAACCAAACAAAAGCCCTTAAAATAAATGTCGCTAAGAATTTGATTAATAGAGCTATAACCTTGACAAGTGCTATTTATAGACCGGAAATATTACAAAATATTAAAACATCTTTACAGAAGAACAACTACCCATTACACTGTATACAGAAAATAATTAAAACACAAGTTCACATTCACTATAATCGTTACAGAACACCAAAAACACAATCAAATGCAAATGCTGAAACACGATATGTAGCTATACCATACATTCACAACCTAAGTGAACGAATTAACAAAATACTGTTACCATACAACATAAAAGTAGCAAACAAAAATTTCAATACCCTTAAAAATCTGTACACAAACCTCAAAGACAAAATACCAATTACAAAAAAAACCCATGTTGTGTATAAAATACCATGTAACAACTGTCAAGGTGTATACATAGGGCAAACTTCCCAACATTTACAAGAACGTCTAAATGGTCACAAATATGCGGCAAATAGCACCGCTTTAAAAAAGCACATCACTCTAACAAACCACTCATTCAACTATAATCACACATCAATCCTCACTACCGAAATTAATAACAAAGCTAGGAACGTTCATGAAAGTTTGCAAATTAAAAAGCATAAAAATGCCATAAATGACAGAACAGATACGCAAAATATATCACAAATTTATTATTCTATAGTATAAAATTGTTATTGGTCGGGCCTCGTACTGCATTGACAAACGAAAAACATATTCATAGAGAAAAACACACACACATTTCTGACCTCGAGAGGTGTCCAGTCAGATGCATACATTAGATACATAAAGAAACACATGTACACATGTGTATTATTGATTTTTATTAAACAGTTAAAATTATATATGTATATAAACTAAATTACTGTTAAAACGTCTACAACAAGTTCAATTATTAAAAGGAAAATTGTTAAAACATTAAATAACAACAACAAAAATTTTTTTATCCTTTGAGTAAGTAGTTCCCTCATTATTTTTTTAAAGTGTTTGTTTGTAAAAATTAAAATAAAAATTGTTTGTCATTTTTATAGTTACCATGCTTTTCCAATTAAGGAAACATTTTTCATTACTCGTTCGTAAAAAACAGCAAGAACCTCAAAAATACTAATGTTTAATTAATGTAAGTTTTACTTAAGGTTATTATATTACTAATTTCAAAATTAATTATTGTCAATGTTTATAGTTTTGACCTACATAAAATTCTGAGGAAGACCTTATAAATAGGGTCGAAACGTAAGAATGTTTTTTATTTTAACCTAACATAATTCCGCAATCCAAGCCGAAAAAACCAGGAAGAAAATACAATCATTATTATAAAAACCGGCTAAGAAAGAAGAAGAAGGAATTTTTCAAAGAAAACTATATATATATATATATATATATATATATATAAATTTTATTATTTCTTGGTGTTAGCGACCTTTTCTATCTACTTAAACACAAATAAAAAACATTTCTTTTTTACTTTTCTATAATTGTTAAAATAATATACAGGTAGTCAACAGTTTTGAATATTTAATTCGATAGATATGTGAATATAATTACTATATTCTATCACATTATACAGTTTAAATGATATTCTATTTAATTGTGTTTAATTACTTATTTTAGTATTTTTGAAAATTTGCATGATACGCAAGGCAAAGTCGTGCGTAGGTGACATTTATCAGGGTACTGCTGCATCGCTGACTAGTGAAGTTTATTATACACTTCGGGTCATGGATTTTGGAACATTCATTCTCATCTACCTCTATCTCATGGTTTTTTTTCAAATGAAAACCACATATCAATATATGTAAGCCATGTGGACACACGAAAACTTAATATTGAATTGTTTCTCTGGTGTTCTTCAAAACAAAAACTTGAAATTTTGGGTGGTTGTTTAGGATATGGAGAACCCCCCCCCCCAAATACAAGATTTTAAATGACAGCATGTATTTTTGGTAGATGATTTTGAAAGAACACAATTTTCTTGATATTCCTATGTGCAAAAACTAGTTACTTACGTCATGAAATTTATGAGATATTTAATGTTAAAGGTTCCAGATATCAAAATTATAAACTCGAAAAATCATAAGTTAGTCATGGAAATAGCTTGTTTTAAATTAGAATTGCCAAAATTGTAACTTTTGTGTTTCGTTAATATTAATACTAGTAAAATTGTTCATAAAATTTCGGTTTTTTGATAAAATGGTTTACACTCTGGAAGAGAAAACTGAAATTGTGTTTTATATGGGACTGCAAACAAAAAGTATTCCCAAACGGTGACGTTATTTACGGAAAACCATCCAAACAGAAAGGTATCTTTTGTTTTGTAAGAACGATAAAGAAAAATTTTTGCAAACTGGATCTATAAATAATAAAAAACGGAATACGAATAATCGTGGTGCACTATACAGATGAAACTACGCAACAAGCCGTTCTTGGGCATATTAATTTAGATCCAGAGCTTTGGTTGAGAAAATTATTCGAAGTTTCGGAAGTGCCAAAATCAACCTTCCATAAGATATTAAAATTAACCAAATGCAACCTTATAAAATTCAAGTTCACCAAGAGTTGGGTAATGGTAATTTAGACAGAAGAGTCGAAGTTTGTGAAATAATGACATATGATTCGTCAAAATAGGAATGTTTTGCGCAGTATTTGTTTCAGTGATGAAAGTTGCTGTTACTTAAAAGCTCTTGTGAATAGTCTCAACTGACGATATTGAAGCGACGTAAATCCCCACTTTTTCGAGAAGGCAACACACAACATCCTCACAAAATTAATGTATGGGCTGGAATTCTTAATAACCAAGTAAATGTTCTAATATTCTTCCAGAAAAATGTGAATGGACCTAAGTACCTACAGTTTTTAAAAGGGCTAATAAATCCTCTTATCATAGAGAGTCTCGAAGAAAACTTAAACGCAATATAGGAGGAGCTATTATACTTCCAACAAGATGGGGCTGGACTACATTACTGTTTATTAATGATCTATTTATAAACGTGCTCAACAATATATGGTTATGTGGTAAAAATGAGAAAAAACAGTATAAAATAACTGGAAAAAAGTAGAAACACAAATACTTACCTTTACACCTTACTCGGCAGGTATTAGATCTTTTAGATTAGAGTGTGAAAACTGTAAAAGGAGTTCATTTTACAACCGGTAAGCCACGATACGGAATTATATATATACAGAATGGCCGCCGAGGTATCCGGATACTGCATATATGAATCCAATGACTAATTTTAACCAAAAATTATTGTATTCACTTTTCCCGAATTCCTAATGATTCTTGAAATATCGGAGTTTTTTAACTGGAGTAAATTACTAGAAGGTTTTGGAAAAAATGTGGTTTATTTTAAGAAAACCGTAATTAGAGTGCAATTGTTAGAGCTGCTCAATGTGACCACCGCTTTGTGAAATGCATAACTCAATCCTCCGTCGGAGCCCTCGTTCCCAGTTGTAGTTCTCCATATAGTCTTTCACCTCATAAAACGCTGCATGTATCTTATGGATGAACTGGTCCCTATTATTAGGCTTTCTTGTTGAAAAAATCTAGTGGGTTGAGATCCGTAAATCTCGGTGGCCAAGCAATGGGACCACTACGACCTATACATCGATATGGATATTGTTCATTGAGGAAATTAGTGACACCTCTTCCATAATGAGCCGGAGTACAATTACGTCAAAACAACATCGTTATTCTGATTTAAAAAGGAATGACCTCAAGTAATTGGAAATGGGTTTCTCGAACAGAATAAGGATTTCCGATTGATCACACATGTTCGTTGTGGAAATCGTTGATTACATCTGTTGTAAATGTAGTTTTAACACAGAAAAGAGTCCTCGAAAGAGTATCCAGATGATTATTCCACCATTCACAAAGACGAACTCTTTGGGGAAGATTTGTAGGGAGACTTACTTTTACCGGTTGATAACGATAGCGATGCAGTGTGGTTGGTAACGAAAGCGATGCGTCCTAGTGTGTCCAGTAAGTAGGGATAATCTTCTAGTATTAACACCTGGATTCTTTTCAACACCCTCAAACACTTCTGCAGCATCGTTTCTTCGCATAAGTTCTGTGTCACAAGTCGGTTTAGGGAACGCACCTGCTAATCAAAGAGTTGTGAAGGTTCTACTTTACGTGTTGGAAAGATGCCGATTTGGGTATCGTCGTTTATATTCTCCAACTGAGGCGGTGGTACAACCGTTGCAATATTCATACACGAAAATAATGACCACCTATTTCTCATTTGAATAAATTAGAGGCATTATTTTAACACAAATTACACAATAGAAATTGACCAACTGTCAATGACGACAATAAACGAACTAACAATCAACATTTTTTTAGGATCCATCCATACGACCCGCCAACTTCAAAATCTGATATTTCAAGAGCCGAAGAAAAAACCCTCTAGTAATTGACTTCAACGTATCTCCGAGTTTTATTCCCTCCAACATAAAATTCAACACTTAACTATTTATTTGTCATTAGTCCAAGAATAAATCATTATTAGCAACTAAACACGCACAATAATTTAAGGTTAGTTATATACCTATGTGAGTAGAGTTCATGTTAGAGAGTTGCGGGAGAAACTTAAAATATCATATTCAATTATTATTTTCATCATGTTAATAATTGATACAAGAATATAGGAATATATGTAAAATCTTTTATCAGCCATTTAGGGGCTAAATCAGTGATAAAAAATTTCATAATCGCAAGAAAATGTCCGAGGAAAGCTTAATTTAATAGAAAAGCTACTTTTATAATTTTCCTAAGAAATTAAAACTTACTCCAAAGTTTCCAATAAATGTTCAAAAATTTGTCTTCTTACAATAAATAGTAAAGGTAACGTAGCTTAAAACAAAGTAATCGTATCTATTCAAAATTACGACTTGCAAATTCGAATAAAGTACTTCAGCATGTTCTGCTGGTTTTTGGTAAATTTGTATATGCTTATTTCCAACCCTCAACAGATCTACATTTGTCAGAAAGACCGGTTGTATTCTTCGAATCGTTTACTGTGATGCTACTTAGAAAAGTGTGGTTGCTAGTATCTGACATCATAAAGTTCTTACTCTCAAACGTCAACTTGAAGAGTGTTACTCGTTAATTTCCATTTTAAAAGATCTTCAGCTGCAAGCTGGGTAGTTTTTGAATTTGCTGGACCAGTATTATTTAAAATATTAGTTTATAGTATTTCATATCAAATTCACCTAAGCTCACAGTATGTTGCGATCAAAATTGATTGCCATGATCTTATTCTATTTTTCGCGGATTTGACATGAATATCTACTTCCACTTTTGAATGGGAACTTAGCATTGTAGGGAATCACTAATTTTGTTATTACTTCTAATTCAAATTTATCATAGATCCTAAAAAATGAATATTTATTTTTCATAGATATTATTTTCTGTCATTGTAATATAAGAACTTATATAAGAAATAAATTTTCATTTAATTTCCTGTTAAATGTTGTTAGTTTTTTCATTTGTGCCTTGAACTAATACACGTGTGCAAAAGTTTAGTTTGTCCAGTACAAAATAAGGCAGAAGTTTCAGTTCATATTTCTAAACTTTTATTCTAAAAAGTAGGAGAACAAATCGTACTCTTAAACATTGATTAACATTTTTTGATATTAAACACACAGAAAATATTGCGTGACAACTTTTCTTTTTTTCTTCAGAGTTCACGTATGAAGTAATAAATTATATATTATCTAATTTAATTTCATTTTACTTCAAAAAAAATCGTTTAAGGATTCTCATGTTTATTCTCAATACTTATGAAAGAAAATTGTACCTGCAATTTCATTTTTATTTCTATTTCGCAGTTAGGCTGTACATTCGTATCCTGTATTCATTTGTATAACATAACACAAATCTTTGATTCCCCAAAAATTGTCACAAAGTTGTCATGAAATTAATAGAAATAAAAAAGTAAATTGTCATAATTATGAATACGATTTCTTAAAATAAGTGTGATTGGTGTTGGCCCAATTATTATTATTAGAAAAAATGCTAATTCGGTATTTAAGACAATATGTTTAGATTTGGTCTATGCATACGCGCTTCATGTCATTAGACATAAGTCTTTGAGTGTGTGAAGTTAGCCCCCCTTTTTTCGAATATCGGAAATCTGACGGTTGTTCCAGGTTGTTCTAGGTTTGTTCTAAATTGTTCCAAAGTATTTCAAAAAAAAAGTCAAAATTGGCCGAGATAATTGAAAAAAACGACTTTTTCACCCAGCCCCCCTTTTTTCGAAAATTGAAATTCTGAAGGTTGTTCCAGGTTGTTCTAGTTGTTCTAAACATTGTTCCAAAGAATCTCGAAAAAAAAATCAAAATTGGCCGAGATAATCGGAAAAAACGAGTTTTTGCCAGCCCCCCTTTTCTTGAAAATTGTAATTCTGATGATTGTTCTAGGTTGCTCTAGGTTTGTTCTAAATTGTTCCAAAGTATTTCATAGAAAAAATCAAAATCAGACGAGAAAATGGGAAAAAACCAAAGCCAAAAGTATGAAGTCGGACCCAGTTTTTGCAAAAATTAAAATTTTGACGGTTGTTCTAGGTTGTTCTAGGTTTGTTCTAAACATTGTTCGAATACGTCAAAACCGTATCTCTTATATATCAAAAGATATGGCAAAAAAACCAAATCCAAAAGTGTGAAGTTAGCCCCCCTTTTATCGAAAATCTAACTTCTGAAGGTTGTTCCAGGTTGCTCTAAGGGTGTTCTCAATTGTTCCAAAGTATTTCAAAAAATAAATCATAATTGGCCGAAAAAACGGCAAAAAACTTTTTTTTTCTGGCGGCCCATTTTTCGAAAATCGAAATTCTGACGGTTGTTCTGGGTTGTTCTAAGTTTGTTTTAAATTGTTCCAAAGGATTTCAAAGAAAAAATCATAATTGGCCGAGATAATAGAAAAAAACCATTTTCCCACGGACCCCCTTTTTGCGAAAATTCAAATTCTGAGGGTTGTTCCAGGTTGTTCTAGATTTGTTCTAAACATTATTCTTATACATCAGAACCGTATCTCTTATATTTCAAAAGATATTGCAAAAAAACGTTTTTAAAAAACGTGTGAAGTTAGCCCCCCTTTTTTCGAAAATCTAACTTCTGACGGTTGTTCCAGGTTGCTCTATGTGTGTTCTCAATTGTTCCAAAGTATTTCAAAAAATAAATCATAATTGGCCGAAAAAACGGCAAAAAACTTTTTTTTTCTGGCGGCCCATTTTTCGAAAATCGAAATTCTGACGGTTGTTCTGGGTTGTTCTAAGTTTGTTTTAAATTGTTCCAAAGGATCTCAAAGAAAAAATCATAATTGGCCGAGATAATAGAAAAAAACGATTTTCCCACGGACCCCCTTTTTGCGAAAATTCAAATTCTGAGGGTTGTTCCAGGTTGTTCTAGATTTGTTCTAAACATTATTCTTATACATCAGAACCGTATCTCTTATATTTCAAAAGATATTGCAAAAAAACGTTTTTAAAGAAGTGTGAAGTTAGCCCCCCTTTTTTCGAAAATCTAACTTCTGACGGTTGTTCCAGGTTACTCTAGGTGTGTTCTCAATTGTTCCAAAGTATTTCAAAAAATAAATCATAATTGGCCGAAAAAACGGCAAAAAAGTTTTTTTTTCTGGCGGCCCATTTTTCGAAAATCGAAATTCTGACGGTTGTTCTGGGTTGTTCTAAGTTTGTTTTAAATTGTTCCAAAGGATTTCAAAAAATAAATCATAATTGGCCGAAAAAACGGCAAAAAACAATTTTTTTCTGGCGCCCCTTTTTTCGAAAATCGAAATTTTGACGGTTGTTCTAGGTTGTTCTAAATTGTTCCAAAGGATTACAAAGAAAAAATCGAAATTGCCCAAGATAATAGGTAAATCGATTTTACCTATTATCTATATTTGAAAATGAATAATAATACTCATTTGTGATTCAGAATAAAGCAGAAGCAGTAAATATACATATATTTTCCCAAGTTATATAATTCATTTGTTTGAAAACAATATTGTTACTAAATGCTGATGCTCCTAACATAAAATAATATTAGAACAGTGACGTTAGTTACATTATTAATGTAGATTAAAAACTACCTCATAAACATATTGAGAATGATTATACCTTGCTCATAAAAAGATTAGTGTTTTTCTCATGAGCTGCTAGGTTGATGTTTCTTTGTTTATTTTTATTAGAGTTCATGCTTTAGTTTATCCCTAAAATCTAAAATATATATTTTTTCTGTAAAATTTATTTATTGATATTATTATATTATTTGATAACATTGACATAAATAATATATTTTTTTATCAATTTGGTATTGTAAAACAGCCTTTCCCAAATCGGCTACTCTTTGACGGATATACTATCTTATATTATCTAAATAGGTACACCTATATAATATTTTTTCCAAATAAAGTAATAGTAGCCTTTGAATCGTTTTAGTGAGAAAATTAGACAGCATATTTCAACATGTTTACGAAGAGGGGCTACAAAAAATAAGCATACTTGATAGGAATGTCTACACGTGCTTGCATTCCCGGAGCAAAAACCATGAAAAAAAGTGGCCAGACCACGGCTAGACAAAATAACGTTGTAGTGGTTTACTATAATTAAAATTTTCAAACTTCAAAATCAGTATTTTATTTTTATTATTACTAGACAAAATAAAATAACAAAGGGAGCCTGATAGACTTCCCCATTTTGTTTGATTTTAGTTGGGTACCCATATCCAGCGCTTTTTTTTTTTTTGAAATACTTTGAAACTGTAAGAATTTCGATTTTTAAGAAATAGGGACTGGGGAAAAATATCGTTTTTTCATAACCGGTTTTGAATTTTTCTTTGAAATAGTTCATCAGCATTTGGTAACAATATCGTTTTGTAATAAATGAACATTATATTTCTTGCGAAAATATATATTTATTGCTATATTAGATGTTTATTTCTTTAAATAGAACTGCATCATACAAAAACTTCCTTCAACACAGTAATGTTCGGAAAGTGCATTCCGCCCATTGTAAAATCGTTTTTTCCTATTATCTCCGCCAATTATGATTTATTTTTTGAAATACTTTGGAGCAATTGAGAACACACTTAGAGCAACCTGGAAAAACCGTCAGAAGTTAGATTTTCGAAAAAAGGGGGGATAACTTCACACTTTTTGAAAAAAGTTTTTTGCAATATCTTTTGAAATATAAGAGATACGGTTCTGATGTATAAGAATAATGTTTAGAACAAATCTAGAACAACCTGGAACAACCCTCAGAATTTCAATTTTCGCAAAGAGGGGGTCCGTGGGAAAATCATTTTTTCTATTATCTCGGCCAATTATGATTTTTCTTTGAAATCCTTTGGAACAATTTTAAACGAACTTAGAACAACCTAGAACAACCGTCAGAATTTCGATTTTCGAAAAAAGGGCCGCCAGAAAAAAAAAGGTTTTTGCCGTTTTTTCGGACAATTATGATTTATTTTTTGAAATACTTTGGAACAATTGAGAACACACCTAGAGCAACTTGGAACAACCGTCAGAAGTTAGATTTTCGAAAAAAGGGGGGCTAACTTCACACATTTTTAAAAACGTTCTTTTGCAATATCTTTTGAAATATAAGAGATACGGTTCTTATGTATAAGAATAATGTTTAGAACAAATCTAGAACAACCTGGAACAACCCTCAGAATTTGAATTTTCGCAAAAAGGGGGTCCGTGGGAAAATCGTTTTTTTCTATTATCTCGGCCAATGATGATTTTTTCTTTGAAATCCTTTGGAACAATTTAAAACAAACTTAGAACAATCCAGAACAACCGTCAGAATTTCGATTTTCGAAAAATGGGCCGCCAGAAAAAAAAACTTTTTTGCCGTTTTTTCGGCCAATTATGATTTATTTTTTGAAATACTTTGGAACAATTGAGAACACACCTAGAGTAACCTGGAACAACCGTCAGAAGTTAGATTTTCGAAAAAAGGGGGCTAACTTCACACTTTTTTAAAAACGTTTTTTTGCAATATCTTTTGAAATATAAGAGATACGGTTCTGATGTATAAGAATAATGTTTAGAACAAATCTAGAACAACCTGGAACAACCCTCAGAATTTGAATTTTCGCAAAAAGGGGGTCCGTGGGAAAATCGTTTTTTTCTATTATCTCGGCCAATTATGGTTTTTTCTTTGAGATTCTTTGGAACAATTTAAAACAAACTTAGAACAACCCAGAACCAACCGTCAGAATTTCGATTTTCGAAAAATGGGCCGCCAGAAAAAAAAAGTTTTTTGCCGTTTTTTCGGCCAATTATGATTTATTTTTTGAAATACTTTGGAACAATTGAGAACACACCTAGAGCAACCTGGAACAACCGTCAGAAGTTAGATTTTCGAAAAAAGGGGGGCTAACTTCACACTTTTTTAAAAACGTTTTTTTGCAATATCTTTTGAAATATAAGAGATACGGTTCTGATGTATAAGAGTAATGTTTAGAACAAATCTAGAACAACCTGGAACAACCCTCAGAATTTGAATTTTCGCAAAAAGGGGGTCTGTGGGAAAATCGTTTTTTTCTATTATCTCGGCCAATTATGATTTTTTCTTTGAAATCCTTTGGAACAATTTAAAACAAACTTAGAACAAACCAGAACAACCGTCAGAATTTCGATTTTCGAAAAATGGGCCGCCAGAAAAAAAAAGTTTTTTGCCGTTTTTTCGGCCAATTATGATTTATTTTTTGAAATACTTTGGAACAATTGAGAACACACCTAGAGCAACCTGGAACAACCGTCAGAAGTTAAATTTTCGAAAAAAGGGGGGCTAACTTCACACATTTTTAAAAACGTTTTTTTGCAATATCTTTTGAAATATAAGAGATACGGTTCTTATGTATAAGAATAATGTTTAGAACAAATCTAGAACAACCTGGAACAACCCTCAGAATTTGAATTTTCGCAAAAAGGGGGTCCGTGGGAAAATCGTTTTTTTCTATTATCTCGGCCAATGATGATTTTTTCTTTGAAATCCTTTGGAACAATTTAAAACAAACTTAGAACAATCCAGAACAACCGTCAGAATTTCGATTTTCGAAAAATGGGCCGCCAGAAAAAAAAACTTTTTTGCCGTTTTTTCGGCCAATTATGATTTATTTTTTGAAATACTTTGGAACAATTGAGAACACACCTAGAGTAACCTGGAACAACCGTCAGAAGTTAGATTTTCGAAAAAAGGGGGCTAACTTCACACTTTTTTAAAAATGTTTTTTTGCAATATCTTTTGAAATATAAGAGATACGGTTCTGATGTATAAGAATAATGATTAGAACAAATCTAGAACAACCTGGAACAACCCTCAGAATTTGAATTTTCGCAAAAAGGGGGTCCGTGGGAAAATCGTTTTTTTCTATTATCTCGGCCAATTATGGTTTTTTCTTTGAGATTCTTTGGAACAATTTAAAACAAACTTAGAACAACCCAGAACAACCGTCAGAATTTCGATTTTCGAAAAATGGGCCGCCAGAAAAAAAAAGTTTTTTGCCGTTTTTTCGGCCAATTATGATTTATTTTTTGAAATACTTTGGAACAATTGAGAACACACCTAGAGCAACCTGGAACAACCGTCAGAAGTTAGATTTTCGAAAAAAGGGGGGCTAACTTCACACTTTTTTAAAAACGTTTTTTTTCAATATCTTTTGAAATATAAGAGATACGGTTCTGATGTATAAGAATAATGTTTAGAACAAATCTAGAACAACCTGGAACAACCCTCAGAATTTGAATTTTCGCAAAAAGGGGGTCCGTGGGAAAATCGTTTTTTTCTATTATCTCGGCCAATTATGATTTTTTCTTTGAAATCCTTTGGAACAATTTAAAACAAACTTAGAACAACCCAGAACAACCGTCAGAATTTCGATTTTCGAAAAATGGGCCGCCAGAAAAAAAAAGTTTTTTGCCGTTTTTTCGGCCAATTATGATTTATTTTTTGAAATACTTTGGAACAATTGAGAACACACTTAGAGCAACCTGGAACAACCGTCAGAAGTTAGATTTTCGATAAAAGGGGGGCTAACTTCACACTTTTGGATTTGGTTTTTTTGCCATATCTTTTGATATATAAGAGATACGGTTTTGACGTATTCGAACAATGTTTAGAACAAACCTAGAACAACCTAGAACAACCGTCAAAATTTTAATTTTTGCAAAAACTGGGTCCGACTTCATACTTTTGGCTTTGGTTTTTTCCCATTTTCTCGTCTGATTTTGATTTTTTCTATGAAATACTTTGGAACAATTTAGAACAAACCTAGAGCAACCTAGAACAATCATCAGAATTACAATTTTCAAGAAAAGGGGGGCTGGCAAAAACTCGTTTTTTCCGATTATCTCGGCCAATTTTGATTTTTTTTTCGAGATTCTTTGGAACAATGTTTAGAACAACTAGAACAACCTGGAACAACCTTCAGAATTTCAATTTTCGAAAAAAGGGGGGCTGGGTGAAAAAGTCGTTTTTTTCAATTATCTCGGCCAATTTTGACTTTTTTTTTGAAATACTTTGGAACAATTTAGAACAAACCTAGAACAACCTGGAACAACCGTCAGATTTCCGATATTCGAAAAAAGGGGGGCTAACTTCACACACTCTAAGTCTTTCTCAGCTTTCTCAAATGCCCATATGCTGGATCTGAATTCATTACGTTTCTATTAAAATTTAGTTTCGATAGACTAAAAAACGCTTCTAAAACAATAACAATCGTGCCTCTAGATTTGTAACATGTCTGAAAATAGCTAAAATAATAATAATGCGATAAAAGAAGAAACAAGAACAGAGGAACTTTCAGCCGTTTTAAATAAATTGCATAAGCTTTTGTTAAGTAATTAGTTATGGACATAGTTACATGTAATCCGTTACCATTAGCATTGACTACAAAGTATGTATGTTAATAATTCATAATAGTAATATTAATTTAGCGTCTAACGTTTTCCAGCATTTAAATACTAATTCCATGGGGTGTTTCCAATCGTGAATTACTATTCCATGCTTATGGTGCGACTTATGTTGATTCCCCTCCATCCGTATTCGCCAATGTAAGGAAATCCAAAGCAAAACTTACGCTTATCATCTTTATTAGTGAATATGCTGTGGTTTTAACCTTATTTTTTGACATAAAAGCTGTCCTTATAATTTGTTGGTAGAGTTCTAATAGTCTCTCTATAATCAACTACGAGTCTGATGTATAATAAGTCAGCTTGATATTTTTATCTATGTTTGTCTTTAGAACCAATCATTTACTAACTATATTATCTTTCATTCGATATCTTAGTTTTTCCTTTTAGTGAAAACATTCAGTATTTACCTAGGTAATTATGTGTTTTTGAGAGTGAATATTAAATTAGTTAGTTAGCATTTCTTATTGCATTTTGCAAAGTCATCATGTAGTATATTGAAAAGTGTTTGTATAATTTGATTATATTATTCTGAAGCTTCTGGGCAAAGCTCGAGCTCTTAATCTAAACCGTTACTTTTTACTTATTTTTATGTCTTACTACATGTAGGGAGAAAGTGATAGAAGTGTTTAGTCTCTATTTTAAAATTATGCAATGGGGAGTTATATGTCCATTTATTCGAATCCTTCAGCATTATACTAGTAATCATTAGAGACACTTCAAACAAAAAAAGTAAAACAGCAAAACACAATTCTATTTTCTAAAATAGACTTCAGCCTTTGAGACAGTCTTTCCGAACGTTTTAAAATCAATTTCTACGTAGGCCTATGGGGTTTATATAATTGCCAATAATGCACACATCATCCTATCTAGTACCTGCATTTTACGCATACTCATGCTTTGTATCATCAAAGTGTGACAATTATATTAGAGAACAGCTTATACATATACTTGAATTAATTTTTTTTGAACGGCAATTATGTAGTCAAAAACAGATTGTATTTAATATACATGTATATAATTAATTTATGAACTATTTCAAATATGCACATATAAATAAATGGAACTGGGAAAATTGAAATGTGTTTCTATAGGTTTAACTGTTTATTACGAGAATAAATGCACAGTTTAAATCTCTAAAATCCTGATAAAATAGATTCCACTTTCTCTATTTGCTTTTTTGCATAAATTCGGAGTTTCGGAAATAAGGAATTTATATATTTTGTTAACAGAGAACAGAAACTTCACCTAGTATACTAAACCGAGAAAATTCCAAATTACCTACATTTAACTAGCCTGATTAATTTAATACATATATTATTACTTACATTTATATAACCAAATCCGAAATATCCCCGATTAGTTCTGTAATTATTTTTGACTGCCCACTTTTTAAAACACTAATACTTGTTGACACTTGAGTATGAACCTCACTTATAGGTTAATTTCATAATGCCCACCTTTTATATCCAATGATAACAAAAGAAACAATTTTTATAAAAGCAATTATAAAAATCTTTATTCAGATTTCTTACTCGCTGACTGGTGAATTCTATAAAGTTGTACTGATGTTAACAAGGCAGTATAGTCAATGGTTGGAAACTCAAATTCTTTAAAATACCCGCCATGGTTCATGGTTGATATCTGGAATGAGTTGTCAGTTAAAAGGTGTTACCATGTAAAGTGGAAAAAAACGGTAACATGTATTTTAGACACAAATTTGACAGACTACGTAAAATAGTTAAAACCAAGATCTCTACAGCTTACATGTGTTACAATAACAATATACAACACAAGTTATATATTGATCAACGTTCCTTTTGGGACTATATCAGATCAAAAAAATGATGCAGTAGAATTCCCTGTAGATTTAACGACGCCTTTCAAGAATATAACACACCACCTGCCATTGTGGATGCCTTTGCACTGGCTTACGGAAATAGAATTTAAAAGCATTTATTAACAAACAATTCGAATGTATGTGTCATTTTTTGATAAATATAAAGTCATGTAAAATTGTTGCATAAAACATTTAAACATTGGTTATTTGAAAACAAACACCCACCAACTTCAAACATGTTTATTATTAGACGTAAATAATAAACACGTTACTCCTACGTAAATTTATATTTATCGTTGAAAGAAGAGGAATAATACATTGATTTAAGATCAAGTACAGAAAACATACAATCATTGTCGACAAGCATTGTCGAGTTTTGTATGAAACCGATATTTTCCATATTTTGCAGGGCTAGATTATATTGTAATTTTTTTATATCTCTCTTTTGTGAAGATAATTCGTGCAGTAGCGTGTATAAAATCGAAGTAGAAAAACTGGATTAATATTTATTTATTTATTTATTTACATAAAACGACATATAGAAAATAAAGGTCGTTAATGTATACAACGGTATCGGCTCACTTGCGCTCGGCTCACTTGCGCTCCCACCTGAAATCGACCTATTTGCGCTCTGACCCTAATGACAAGAAATTAATGATATCTTCGCCGGCCGACTTGCGCTCCCGTTCTCTCGGGATATATACATGTATAATTACATAAAACTTAGGATATACTGTACATAGTGCCTTTCATATTAGATGACCTACCTTATTGAGGCGAGTATATGAAAATTACTTATTGTAGGTTTTTATAGAATATATATACTCGCTTTAATAATTTATATATTTATTTATTTATTTAATATGAATATATATATACATAAAACTATACAAGAACTATTTTTTTATGTATCTCTAACCTGACCAAAACTGTTTGCTACTTCAATTCGTATTTTTATTATATAATTACGTGACTATGTATAGAATAACCCAAATCATTTTTGATGATTTCTTTATTCAAAAAAGAAGACATATTACACACTTTTAAATACTTATGTATTAAACTTTGCCCATCCTAAGTCTGGATAAAATGTGAAGGAAAGTGTTGTTTTATTAACTTTTATCTGACTGTTATAATTCTCATGTTTAATTGCTTGTTTTATTATTATTATTAATTTGGTAAAATACTCAAGAAAAAATGGTTTGAGTTATTCTATACATATAGTCACGTAATTATATAATAAAAATACGAATTGAAGTAGCAAACAGTTTTGGTCAGGTTAGAGATACATAAAAAAATAATTCTTGTATAGTTTTATGTATATATACATTCATATTAAATGACCTACCCTATTGAAGCGAGTATATATATTTTATAAAAACCTACAATAAGTAATTTTCATATACTCGCCTCAATAAGGCAGGTCATCTAATATGAAAGGCACTATGTACAATATATATTCTAAGTTTTATGTATTTATACATGTATATATCTCGAGAGAACGGGAGCGCAAGTCGGCCGGCGAAGATATCATTAATTTCTTGTCATTAGTGTCAGAGCGCAAATAGGTCGATTTCAGGTAGGAGCGCAAGTGCGCCGAGCGCAAGTGATCCGTATTCTATACAACTAGATACATTTTAAATGTTAAATCAATTATAAATTATTAAGAACTACATGTGCATCATAATAAAATTGTCGGTAATCCCCGATACAAAAAAAGAGAAAGAAAAGAAGGAAATATATATTTATGGATTCTTAAGTCAATTGCTTTGTTAAATTTATGAATTGAGTATGTGTTAATTTAAATATATCCACGTAACAATAAATTCAGTTCAGTCGGCAATAATACCATTACAGTCAGAAAATTGTATTGTTAATTTTACTACAATTTTACTACAAAAGATAGTTAGTATAGTGACAACTATCGAGGTGTAGTAAGAAACACAAAGTTATTGTAGTTACTTAAAGTGGTTGCTTGTACCAGGCAGTTGTAGTAAAAATACTACTCCTACTATAATTGTTGTAAGAGAGTTACTAAAAATTGTAGTAAAAAGGTTACTATAAAATAGTAGTATCAATTTTACTATAAAGGTACAGTGAGAAATGATACTATAAAATAGTGAAAAGTTTATCACATAATTGTAGTAAAAGAACTGCCATAAAATGCTTTGTTATTCATAGCAGTAAAACGTTTATTGGAATATTTCCGATTGATTAATGTAATTTTCATTAGTTTTATAATGATGCTGTCGATATTAATATTTTATGACCTTCCTTTATCTTCAGTTAAATTGCTAATAAATAAATAAATGAGTTAAAATATGAAATACTGGTTTCGTGAAGCATATCATATTCTTTTAAAACCAATAATTGCCGTAAAAGATATACAGACATAGGCACCTTCAAATTAGCAAAAAATAACATTACATGAGAGAAGAATGGGTACTACGTATGAAGCAATCTTTAGAAACAAACTGCACTATAAAAAACACAGTATGACGTATGATGGAAAACAAATTTTGAAAAGTATATAGGTATTAACTATCTACCAACACTAGCATGGTAATTTGTAATATTAGTAATTGAGTTATCCGTTCAACTTTGCATCAAACATATTAGATTGGTATAAGGTACAGAATTATTTTGCCATTATCACTCCAACCACCTTTGATTTCGATTGCAAAACACGTGGCAAACAATATCAAGTAATAATAAATGTTTATTTAATATTGTTAGGCAATTTTCCTATGGTGTAGGAATTGCCGGGCGTAGGAATACTAACGTGGGCGAGTGTAAAGTAGTCCTCACTTAATAATTAAGAAAATCTAATTTTACAATATTATCACTTTATGTATTTAACACAAACGTTACTATATAAATTAGATTTTAATTTGCGCAATAATAAAGAAATCTATCTTTCTAAATTAACCCAAACCAAAAGTTTGTGCAACCTATATAAATAGTAACTCTGGAAAATCACAATTGTCTAATTTATATAGTAACGTTTGTGTTAAATAAATAAAGTAATAATATTGTAAAATTAGAATTTCTCAATTATTAAGTGAGGAGTACTTTACACTCGCCCACGTTAGTATTCCTACGCCCGGCAATTCCTGCACCATAGGAAAATTGCCTAACAATATTAAATAAACATTTATTATAACTTGATACTGTTTGCTACGTGTTGTGCAATCGAAATCGAAGGTGGTTGGAGTGATAATGGCAGAATTATTCCAGGAGTGGGACTTACTAAATATTTTACCTACGTTTACAGGTACCGTCAACCGGGGTCACTCGGAACTAAGAGTGCGAGTCGGAACAAGACGGCAATTTCTGAAACAAACTAGTGTTGCCATCTAGCAACAAATTTTAAAAAAGTGATACGAACGAAATCTTCTTTACCAATGTTCAACATAACCTATAGTGACTTGACAGACTTGTTGCTTTTGTTTTCATACCTGTTCTGGCAGTGTAAAGTCAAGGTAAGTTTTACTTTTTTCTTCATTGGTCAACTTAATTATGTTGCCATAGCAACATAAACAGCATTTCAGAGCTGTTTATTTTTTTACGTATTCTCACATGTGTTATTTAACGACTAGTAGAGTTGAAAAAAAAAGAAACAAAATTTCCGGCAAAATAAATGGCAGTTTTATTTTTTCAGGAGTTTTGTGGGGCGGCTCGAAACAGTTGCCGCAATGGTGCGAACCTACCGAAGAAAGGTTGGGGGTAGGCCTTACAACACTTTCAACGAAGAAGATATGGACAGAGCTGTTCGAGACGTAAAAGAAAAACGTTTGAGCTACAGACAAGCTTCAGACCTATAATATCAAGGTAGCTACTCTCCACAGACACGTAAAATGCCCAAATTTATTAAAACCCGGTGGCCAAACAGCTTTAAGCGAGCAGGAAGAAACATATTTTGTGGAATGTGTTCAAATCATGTCTGATTGGGGTTTTCCGCTACAAAAAAAAGACTTATGTCTTTTAGTGAAAACGTTTTTGGACAAAAAAAACCAAAGAAGGTTAAAATTTCGTGGCAATAAGCCCACTAATGAGTGGGTGACAAAATTTTTAGAACGTCATCGTGAGTTGCGCCAACGACTATGTTCTAATATAAAACGAGCCAGGGCAGGTGTTACGAGAGAAGTAATTAATGAATACTTTCAAAATTTAGCAACCACCTTGCAAAATGTTTCGCCGTCTAATCTTGTGAACAATGACGAGACGAATTTCAGCGACGACCCGGGAAAAGCCAAAGTTTTAGTAAGAAGAACATGTAAATATCCTGATCGAGTTATGGATTCTTCAAAATCAGCCACATCCGTAATGTTTGCGGTGGCAGCCGATGGAACTTCTTTGCCACCCTATGTGGTGTATAAATCAGAGCACTTGTGGGAAGAATGGACTCGAAATGGGCCGCCTGGATGCAGATTCAACAGGTCGAAATCGGGATGGTTTGATCAAGAACTATTTGAAAATTGGTTCTTGACAATATGCTTGCCGTATTTTTTTGTTTTGCTGGGAGATAATTTGGCGAGCCACCTGTCTTGTCGAGTTGTTAAAGACTGTGAACAAAACAATATTAGATTTGTAATGCTCCCTCCTAATAGCACACATCTTACACAGCCGCTCGACGTAAGTTGTTTCCGATCAATTAAAGGGCAATGGAGAATAACTCTAACATCCTGGAAAATGAGAAATAAGGGAGTTTTGCCAAAACAACTATTTCCCAGTATTCTCAACGATTGTCTTGTAAAATTAGAGACCAGAAATGGAGAAAATATTAAAAGCGGGTTTAAGGCCTGCGGCTTATTTCCGCTCAACAAAGAAAAAATTTTGTCAAAACTTCCCGCAGAAGATGGCAACGGAAATTATTCTTCCTTTCTAACTGAGTCCTTGATTGACATTTTAAAAGCGTGCCGAGGAAACAAAGTTCCAAGGATTAACAGACGAAAAAAAAACAATGTGAAACCAGGAGAAAGTGTAAGCCAAGCACATTTTTCCGGAAACTCTAAACCAAGGGAAACACTCATCGATGACGCAGATAGTTCTGACGAAGATGCAGCAGAAAATGTTGATCAAACAAATGAAAACAACGAAGTTGAAGAGAACGAAGAAAAAGAAGAAGAAGAAGAAGTTGCATTTGAAGCACTACAGAAAGACTCTTTTGTTGTTGTCAACTTTCCTTTTCTTAACAAAAATAAGGAACAAGCGTTCGTGTGCCAAATTATTAAAATCAAATCAAGATTGGAAATTACTGTTAATTGTTTAAGGGAAAACAGAAAAATAAAAAATGCTTTTATTGATGCTCCTGAACCGGAAATCCGGGATGTTGAGTTTCAGCAAATAAAAAAAGTGTTGCTCAAACCGACAAAACTAAGAAGAGGTGGCCTTTTGTTTGATAATGATCCTTTTTTGTGATTTCATATATTTGTAACCTTTTTTATTTATTGTAGTAGGCGTTGCAAAACTACAAACGTTTCACTATTTTTTGTTTTATATGCTTAAGAATGTTTTTCCAGTTGTTTTTTTATAAATTGTTTGAAATAAATGCTATTATTTTACTGTGTATATTTTTTCAAGCCTTTTTCCAAGTAAAAAACCTTTTTTATCGCTTGGAATTTTTTTAAAAACAGTTTTACTGTCCTGACTCGCCTCTATATGCGTGTAAATCGCAATATACATCCAAATAAATGGGTGTTTCGACTCGCCCCGAACTGCGGGGCGAGTCGAAACACTTTGTTTTTTTTTTATAAAAAAAAAGTTAACAACAAAATTAAAAAACAAAAACGTGGTTACATATAGAAATGTTCAGACGCACCTTAGCCAAAATTTGGTTAAAATAACTTTATTACTTTCTTCGGAATTTACCAAAATATGTCAAAAACCGTACCGAGTGCCCCGGTTGACGGTATGTAAAATAAAACAAACAAATGTTTATGATTTACACTGTATTTAATATTTACTAACAACAACGACAGCTGTTTCGCTACACTGTAGTTTCTTCAGATTGACATATAATAACTACCTACATACACTTAAACTTTTCTGTTATTAGGAATTCTTAGAAGTAATATATCAATATATAGGTATGTACTTAAATTTAAATGATTCTATAACTACTACCTTTTCTAAGATGTTTGATGCAAAGTTCAACGGATAACTCAATTACTATAATATTACAAATTACGATACTAGTGCCGGTAGATAGTTAATACCTATATAGTATTCAAAATTTGTTTTTCATCATACATCATACTGTGTTTTTTATAGTACAGTTTGTTTCTAAAGATTGCTTCATACGTAGAACCCATTCTGCTGGCATATAATGTTATTTTTTTTTTAATTTGAAGGTGCCTATGTTTGTATTTCTTTTATGGCGATTATTGGTTATAAAAGAATATGATTTGCTTTACGGAACCAATTATTCATATTTTAACTTATTTATTCATTTATTAGCAATACAACTGAACATAAAGGAAAGTAATAAAACATTAATATCGACATCATTACAAAATTATGAAAATTACATTAATCAATCGGAAATATTACAATAAACGTTTTACTACTATGAATAATAACGTATTTTATGGCAGTTCTTTTACCACAATTATGTGGTAAACTCCAGCTTTTCAGATTTTGAACTTATATTGTACTTATTCATTTATTAGTAATTAAATAGTTTTTATTTTTAATTTAAGCTGATATTAAGATAGAATATTTATTTACAGAATTCCTGCAGGTGTTTTCAGTACCTAGGCGTATGAAATACACGCTGTATTTGCCACCGAAATTCCCGAAACTTACTATGTAAGTTATTATAGAGACAAAGAATTCCACATTCAGCAAGAGGAAAACTATGGGACAAATATACAAATCAGAAGATTTTATAAGACAATAGGTTAAAATGGTAAAAATATCAATGAAGGGTCCGAAAATGATTACGTAAGCCGCATAGAATAATCGTTTTATCATTTCTTAATATATTTAGAGAAGAGGCATGATATATAAGAATCTTAACAGTGGTTGAAAAATCACGTGGAACCATTTACTCACGTTCAATGTTCAAAGCAACGTCTAAGTATCAATAACAAAATATGAATACAAATACTAAAGAATATTTTAATACATGTCCAACCTTGCAGCATCCTTTGTCGTATACTTTGGTAAAATCTTTGTTTTTTATAAAAAAATATTTCTGTTATACTGAAATGTTTCAGCTCAATATTGATTTTCAAAATATATTTTTCGGGAAGGAGAATAAACTATTAAACGAATGGCCCAGCGCTTTTGAAGAAAATTGTAGACATTGGTAAAAGAAGCTATTTCAACATTTGAAGAAGAAGAATTGTATAGTAAAGATATAATAAAGGCCATTATTGACGATATTGGTTTATTATTTATTATTACTTATTGTGGAAGATTGTAATTATGACAATGTGTATATTCTTCTTCGGAATTGTATGACAGTAAATATATCTTTATTATTATTTAAAATGAAATGCTTGAAAATTAAACCTTTATGATGCTGTTCTTGTTATTGGTACAAAATATCTAAAAAAAAGAAGTAATTATGTACTTTAGACGTACAGTGTGTGCATATTTCATATGGAAACGTATACATTATTAACAAATATACTCTAAAACCACATGATCGTCGTAGGTAATTCTTTCAGAGGCTGTGGTAAGATATGTATATTGAAATAATAATAAGTTTACCATAAAGTTACTTGTAGTACGTGCTGCATCATAGTAACTAATAATTCAATCACTAAATATTATGGAATTATTATCATATGACATTGTGGTAATTACTATCATAAAATGTGACAAAATTTTTATCAACTTTTCAAGATACTATTCGTCATACATATTTATTGTAAAATTTTATTTCACCACATGTGACATGTTTTTTACTATAATATATTGTCATTCTTCAACTACAATTATATAGGTTGTTACTTTTCTACTACAAAACATTTTTTTACTATATCTTTGTAGTAAATATTTTACTACTATTTTGTGGCAGTTCTTTTACTACAATTATGCGATAAACTTTTCACTATTTTATAGTATCATTTCTCACTACACCTTTATAGTAAAATTAGTACTACAATTTTATAGTAACCGTCTTATACAACTTTTAGTAACTCTCTTACTACAATTATAGTAGTATTTTTACTAGAACTGAGTAGTACAAGCAACCACTTTAAGTAACTACAATTATATTGTGTTTCTTACTACACCTCGATAGTTGTCACTATAGTAACTATCGTTCCTAGTAAAATTGTAGTAATATTAACAATACATTTTTCTGAGTGTACTATTTTCAACCTTTCAACGTAAGGAAACAACTCTTTAATCTATTTTCAGTTTGTGTAATTTACCATTTTACGTTTTTTCCGATTGTATAACCGTGTACGGTTTCCATATTATACAACAGTATTCAAGAATAGTAAGCACCAAACTCTAGCTCAAAGAAATTGTACCAATGATATTGGAGAAGTCCCGAGTCCCGAATAAATCCAAATAACCTATTTTCCCTAAGAGTGATATAAGTCATAAGCCACATGCAAATGAATTTTATGGTAGGATTTAAGTTTTACCACCAAAGCCTTGATGTAGTCTGCACGTTCTAGAGCAGTTCCATTAATATAGTAGTCATGATAAATTTTCGATTTCATTTTAGTAAAGGTTATTAATTTTTGAACACTTAATGTTATATTATTTTTACATCACCAGCTAGAGATAGCGTCAAAATCATCTTGAAGCTTATAACAATCAGACGATGACGAAATAATCCTATACAATTTTAAGTCGTCAGCGAAAAGGAGAATTATACAGAAGTTTACACAAAAATTGATATCATTTATAAAGAGAGGGAACAGGATTGGATCCAAATGAAGGCCCTGGGGCACTCCAGAGGTTGCAGAAGTAGGGTATGATGTACTAGATCCAATGCATATAATGTGAATATGCCTTGAGTGTTCAAAGAAAAAGGTTATGCTCTAGGTGAACAAACGCTTTACTAAAACCAGTGTAAAGAGAGTAGACCCAAACCAACCCCACCTACCTACTACTTAAAAGCATCACAAATGAAGAGACGGTACACAAGAAGTTACTTTCCGTACTTCTACCCTGAACAAAGCCAGGCTGTTCTGGAATAATAATAGTCGAGAACTTTAACACAATTTTAAGAGCAACAATCGATTCCATATCTTATCTCCAATACTTAGTACTTCTGGAATCAACGTGGATAGTATATGTAGTTTACAATACGCGCCTTTAAATCAATAGTTTGTTTAAATAAGCTTAGTCACGTTATTAATAAATTTTATATTTATAAACCGTTTTGAAGTTAATTTTAATATCAATTTTGAGATTTCATTTTTAAATCTCGGTTTTTGTTTTCAAAATGCAAAGTACCAACGAGCTTTAATTTTGAAACATCAAGCAATTCATCCATAGAAACATACTGATTGGTTTTGGAAATAGGACTTGCTTACTTTGAGAAATTTGTCACTTATTTATTACACTACATTCACACTTTGTCCCTATTAGTATTTCTGCAATGAGTAAAATTAGCAAGAATTTCGAGAGAAGAGTATGTTTACGATGATTTAGATATCAGACTTGATGTATTACTGTAAGTAGAGGAAGCACGGAAGCTTTCTCGAGAATTTAAAGTAACATAAATAATATTTTTTGTAAAATCAGGTATTAGTCTTAGAAATGTTTGGTTCATAAACTGTGTATAGATGACTTCGACGGGGGTGTACAGTTTTACGAACAACTGACGCCCACCTGTACTAATAATCCAAAACTGTAGATACTGGGTCAATTTTCACGCTGGATACGAGAGGTACAAACTCAATATCCTGAGAAACTAAAACCTTTTTTTTCACCAGTAACCTGACGGAAGAAATGTATTTTGAATTTCTGCGAAATTACTTAATTCAATCCAACCCTCTTCAATGTATAGGAAATTGTCAGCGATATTCGTTAAAACCTTTATAGATGGATGCATTGACCGGTCCCTAGATCTAAGAACTTCATATTGCTGCCTGTGGGGATATATTATTATAAGAATTTTACTTGCCTTCCATAATTAAAGTGCATGTAAATTAGAATTTGTTTGGAAGTCATTTAAATAATTAAAAAAATATATTAAGAACAATAGTAAAAATGCAGTGTCGCCATGTTTGATGAACATCGCAACTTTCTCAAAGTCATCAAAGAAAACAAGAATACTATCTCCAGGTAACTTTTTGAAAATACTAATTGAATTGTTTCCATTTATTAAATCATACATTTATACAGGGTGAGTTTTTTTTCATTATTTGTATGGGGATCTCGAAAACCATAAGAGATACGCGTTAGGTTAAATGGAGAAAGATTTGCATCTTTATAAGCCTCATCCAGATACGTTTTTGTCAATTCATGGAAATGCATGGTTTACTAGATATTTGCAAAAAATAGAAATTCCCCAACACCTTTTAAGTGTTATAACTCTTCTATTCTTAAAGGTAGAAAAGAATTTATTGAATATTGTTTTTAACAACGACATCTAGTTAAATTTTGAATTTTGCTTAGCATTTTTGAGTTAGCAAGCAAAGTCTAATTTTTTTAAATGGAAA
Organism: Amphimallon solstitiale; assembly: GCA_963170755.1. NCBI lineage: Eukaryota > Metazoa > Arthropoda > Insecta > Coleoptera > Scarabaeidae > Amphimallon > Amphimallon solstitiale. The sequence goes on from OY720675.1 coordinate 84,901,152, forward strand.
CCATAGTTGGCTGTGACATATTCTAATAGTGCATTTTTTTCTGCTTGTAATGATGTAAGGGTTGTAGAACTTATTTTAATAAATAACAGCACAATACACTATTATTATGTTTAACAAAAATCATGTCTTGCCATGGAAAACGCGATATTAATATTTGAAGCATTATGTTTACTTCATTATTGACAGTTCGTGCATTAGGGTGACTATAGTTGGTTTTGTTAGTGATTTAGTTGCTTTACAAAGTTAGTTATGGTGTATACAAATCTTGAGAAACTTGATATGATTGAATGTTACATTATTTGTAACAAAAATAGTAAAGAAGCCGCCGAATGCTATTTTTTATTGTATTTTGATCGCCCTCAACCATCGTTAGACACCTTCAAGAATTTATACAATAATTTAAAAGAGTATGCAAGTTTTGTTAAACCTAGAAATAAGGGTAATATTGGTGAAAACACGCAGATAAATGTTTTAGCTGCTGTTAATCAGAATCCATCAACATCAACGCCGCAAATTGCACAAGGCGCTACTACATCACAACGCACAGTAGTGAGAATTTTACCAAAACATAAGTACCATGCTTATAAAAAATTAGTTGATCAAACTCTACACCCTGGAGACGATGATAGACGATTAAATTTTTGTGCTTGGTTCGTATATATGTACCATGAAAATAATAACTTTCCGATGCAGATCTTATGGACCGGCGAAACACGTTTTACAAACTGCGGCATGTTCAATCGCCATAATGAACACTTGTGGGCGCAAATAAATCCTCACCGTTTAGAAGAAAGGCGACCCCAGATTAGGTTTGGTTTCAATTTATGGTGTGGTGTTATTGGTTCGCAACTTGTTGGGCCATTTAGTTTTAATGAAACTTTAACCGGAAATCGATATTTGCAATTTCTTAGGGAAGATTTCGACAATATCCAAGATGAATTAAATTTACAAAGCCGTACAAATTTACGGTGGTTTCAACACGACGGTGCCCCGTGTAATAACCGACTAATCGACTAGACCTCGTACATTAAGAACATTTAATATAATTTAACGAGGATAAGCATTTCCGCAATACTTGCTAACAGAAGTGCATATTTAAGCTTTTCTCCGATGCCCATATACGGTAATACACGGACAATGTTAATGCACCCGTGACGTCAGTAATTTAAATAGGTTAATATTGCAATATGTTATAAATAGTAGGGTAAGTTAGTTTTAAGCCATTCACGTTAGATTCACGATTATTATTGATTAACGTTCAGATAATGTATTGACTTTCAATCCGAACATGTACATTAATATATACATATAGTTAGTTAACGTGATGTGTTTTAATTAGAAACCCTTTTAACAAATTCCCTATCTCGATCCGATTCGCGAGAGCTAATCGAGATGACGATCGAGTAAAGGTAAGCCCTAGGACCAGGCTTATCACATGGCGATCCAATGCCAGTCCATTAAAGGTAGATAAAAATGGAAAGATGGAACGAACCACTAAAGAATAGAACATAAAAGCGCGAACAAAGAAGAAAGAAAAATGGGTAATCACAATCTTCGTAAGTCGCTGCTGTGCCGCCGAACAATCCTTCATAAGCAAAAAATTCAAGAAGGCCGTCTACACAACAATAGGAAAAGAAATAAGCAGAAGCCAAGATAAAGTATGAGCTAATGCCAGTCCCAGAACAATCCCGGAAACTACAGTACAGGTACTCACTAGAAATTTAAGAAAATACAATTTTAACAATAACTAATTCTAAGTATGAGCAGTTAAATAATTATAAGAAAAATATTGTAAAATTTAGGGAATTATTTAATAAAGGGGTACATAGACAAAAAGTAATCGACGACACGAAAGAGTGCGTCAAATATATATACAAATATATAAATATATATTGTATGAAATGATAGTATTTTAGGGTCTAGGTTAAGTAATATAGATAAGGATACAAATGTTATAGAAATAATGGCGGAAAAATTTGATTTAAAAACCGCTGCAAGTTTGTTGCCTGTAATGAACGACAAACAAGATGTCACAAAGCTGTTGATTGACTCGATTAAGTTGTACGATTCTCTGTTAGATGCAAACGGTAAGAAAACTTTAACCCAATACGTATTAAAAACTAGGTTAACGGAAAAGGCCAAAATCAGATTAAATCGGAATTATGATAGCAACGACGATCTCATAGCTGACCTGAAAAAACATTTCATTCCTACAAAATCGGTTACCGCTCTTGCAACCCAACTTAATAACGCGAAACAAGGGGGAAAATCAATCGAAGACTTCGGGCAAACAGTAGAAGATCTTTTCACGAATTTAACAATCGCACAAGCCGGAGACGACAACACGCTAACAGAAAAATTGCGCGACATAAACGAGAAAATAGCCATAAATACATTTGCCAACGGGATAAGATATAATGATTTAAGAACATTAGTAAAAGCTCGCAATCACGACAAACTAAGCACCGCGATACAACATGCATCAGAGGAACAACTCAATGTTGCAGAAAACTCGCAAGTATTTCACATGCGGGGAAACACACGCCGACTGCCGGGTAAATCTCAAAATTTCCAATCACGCGTCCCGTATACCTTTCCACATAAGACTTCCTCACAAAGTAATTCTCCACTAAATAACCATTTTAAACATAATAACTACACACGTCCGAAATCCAACACTTTCAGAAACTACGGTAGAGGAAATAACAATAATAACAGAGGAAATCATAACAATAAAACTCATAACAGAAATTTCAATCAACGACATCCACAAAACACGTTTTCATATAACGTAGAAAACGAAACTCAGTTTTTTCGTTCCTAAGGGAAATCGACTCCAAACCGTAACAAATTTCAATCTTAACGGACTTACATATATTCATATTAAATATAATAACAAAATTTTAAATTTCTTAATCGATACAGGTGCGTCATCGACTATTTTTTTCAAAGATTACATTTCACATAGCGAACATATAGATGACTCAGCGAATGTCACGATAAACGGTATAGCCGGTAAGACACATTCTTTAGGATCAGCGAATATAGAAATACACATAGGCGATGTAAAGGTAGGTCACGAATTTTTAATAACAAGCACTTTTATTAATGACATACACGGAATCATAGGTTCAGATTTCTTAGCGAAACACCGAGCAAAAATAAATTACGAAACATTTGACGTTTCATTTCAGATAAACAACCAACAGGTAAAAGTAAATTTACAGTCGAACTACGACAAATCCTTAACAATCCCAGCAAGATGCGAATTAGTCACACATTGTACGGTTAACATTGAAGGAAATTGCGTTATCGAAGCCGGAGAAATTGCACAAGGTATTTTTATAGCCGGAACAATAGTGTCATCAAAAAATAACAAGATACCTATCCGCATATTAAATACGCGAGAAAACGATATCAAATTAAAAAACTTCACACCGACTTTAACAAGTCTAGACGACTACGATATATGTACATTTAACGGTCCCAAATATAAATCAGTCGACCGCGTAGACACAATTTTGCGATCAGTTAATAAAAAACATTTAAATAACGAGGAAGATATCGCCTTGCAAAAAGTTCTTGCGAAGTACGCAGACGTATTCCATTCAGAAACGGATAAATTAACTTTTACAAACATTTATAAAGAAAAGATTCGTTTAAATAAAACCGCGAAACCAACATATGTCAAACCTTACAGACTGCCGCATGCCCAAAAACCAGAAATAGACAGACAAATCGGAAAACTTTTGTCAGACGGTATAATAGAAAAAGCCAAATCAGCTTGGTCATCACCAATTTTATTAGTACCAAAGAAAAAAGACAATCAAGGTAATCAAAAATGGAGATTAGTTATAGATTATCGGTTATTAAACAAACAAATAGAAGACGACAAATTCCCTTTGCCTTCTATAAACGAAATTTTAGACTCACTGTCAGGAGCAGTGTATTTTTCACATTTAGATTTAGCACAGGGGTACCACCAAATAGAACTGGATACAGAAAGCCGCCCATACACAGCTTTCACCACAGACAAAGCTCAGTTCCAGCTCACACGGCTACCCATGGGATTAAAAATAAGCAGCAGTGCTTTCACACGCGCCATGACAATAGCTATGACAGGTTTGAATTACGAAAATTGTTTCATTTATTTAGATGATTTAATAGTATTTGGAAATAGTTTAATGAATCACAATCAAAATTTAGTAAAGGTTTTAGAAAGGTTAAGAAAGGTTAATTTAAAGCTTAATCCATACAAATGCGATTTTCTGAAAAAAGAAATATTATATCTCGGTCACGTTATATCATCCCAAGGAGTATCACCAGACCCTTCCAAAATTAGCACACTGAAAAATTATCCAGTACCAAAAGATGCGAAGGAAACGAAACGCTTCGTCGCATTTGCAAACTATTACAGACGTTTTATTCCAAACTTTGCAAAAATCGCTTCTCCTTTAAATAATTTATCAAGGAAAAATACACCTTTCATTTGGTCAGATCAATGCCAAAAATCATTCGAAACTCTAAAATTAGCTTTACAAACACCTCCCATATTGCAGTATCCAAATTTCGAAGACGGGAACACATTCATTTTAAAAACAGACGCATCAGGATATTCAATCGGTGCCGTTCTATCAAACAAAGACGACAAGCCAGTCTCATACGCAAGTCGCACATTAAATAAGGCAGAAAGGCATTACTGCACAATCGAAAAAGAGCTTCTAGCCATATGCTGGGCTGTAAAACACTTCAGACCCTTCCTATACGGAAAGAAGTTCGAGATCTACACAGATCATCGGCCACTCGTCTACCTTTTCGGTATGACGAACCCTTCTAGTCGTTTAACAAAATTTAGATTAACCCTAGAAGAATACGACTTTGTTGTAAAATACATCAAAGGCTCTGAAAATACGGTAGCAGACGCTTTATCGCGAATACAGATAGATTCAGAAGATTTAAAGAATGTCAGTAAAGATGCATGCAACAGTATTTTTGTCACGACACGTGCACAGTCGAGGCAAGAGGCTTTTGAAGGCATCTCTACAAAGGACACAACAACAAGTACTACTACAACCGGAATTGATCACCCGGGTGTCGTGGAACTATTGAAAAAACCTAAAGAATCCGTCGAAATCAGAATAGTAAGTAACAATGACTTCAATGACATGAAAAATAATGACACATGCATGTATGAATTAAATTCAAGTTATAAATCAAAATCAATGTTATATAATGATAAATCAAAAATCATTTTCATTGACGAGTATGCAATTACAGTGAAGAGAGCATTTCGTGCAACACTTGAGCAACTCGAAAATATTTGCGCAAAATACAACATATACGAAATATGTATAATTAAAGATAGTTCTTTAAACAGTCAGTTCATAAAGAAACTAATTCCATGGAATAAAGAAAAAATCAAAAACTTAAAAGTTAAAATAAATGTCATTAACGGAGCTCAAAGAATTGATAATAAAGAAGTCAAACAATTAATTTTAAACGATTACCATATGTTACCTACAGGAGGACATAGCGGAATAAACCGTATGTTCAACAACATAAAGAGATTTTATTATTGGCCACAACTAAAGAAAGACGTAGAATCATTCGTAAAACGCTGTAACGATTGTCAAAGACATAAATATTCTATACCTAATAAAGAACCAATCATTGTCACCACGACCGCAACACATTCTTTTCAAAAAGTTTTTTTAGATTTAGTAGGTCCTATACACCAAGACATAGAGGAAAATAAATACGTTTTATCCTTACAATGCGAACTCACAAAATTCGTAGAAGTGTATCCACTCAAAAATAAAGAAGCTCTAACTGTAGCCAAAGCTTTCGTAGAAAATTTCATCTTACGGTACGGAATTCCTGATCAAATAGTATCTGATCAAGGAACCGAATTTATGTCGCACGTTTTAAAAGAAATATGCAACATATTAGGCATAAAACAACTAAAATCAACCGCGTACCATCACGAAACATTAGGGTCATTAGAAAACACACATAAAAATCTAGGAGCATACCTCCGAATACAACTTGCTAAACACACAGACAACTGGTCCACATGGATACCATTCTGGAGCTTTGCATTCAACAACACGGTTCATACAGAAACTAAATACACTCCACACGAGTTAGTGTTCGGAAAACATAACCCTTTACCTACTTCAATAACAAGCTTAATAGAACCTTTGTACAATTTCGACAACTATGCAACCGAATTAAAATACAGACTACAATCGGCATGTACAGAGGCTCGAAACAATTTAATCGATTCAAAAACAAGCAGAAAAGAAGCTCTCGACAAAAACAGAGCAAGTGTTCATTATAAAATTGGAGACAAAGTAGTTTTACAAAATGAATCAGGAAACAAATTGCAAGAATTATATAAGGGTCCCTTTGAAATTGTAAACATTAACGATCCCCCAAATGTTACTCTAAATATCGACAATAAGTTAGTTATAGTTCACAAAAATAGAATTAAGAAATTTAACGATTAAGAATATGAATTCTATATATATAATAAAATTAATATTACTTCTTGTAAGTGTAATTAATACAAAGAAAATATATGGACTTCGTCATAATTTTCTTTTTCCCGCCCGCGAAAGGTGTAATAACCGACTAATCGACTAGACCTCGTACATTAAGAACATTTAATATAATTTAACGAGGATAAGCATTTCCGCAATACTTGCTAACAGAAGTGCATATTTAAGCTTTTCTCCGATGCCCATATACGGTAATACACGGACAATGTTAATGCACCCGTGACGTCAGTAATTTAAATAGGTTAATATTGCAATATGTTATAAATAGTAGGGTAAGTTAGTTTTAAGCCATTCACGTTAGATTCACGATTATTATTGATTAACGTTCAGATAATGTATTGACTTTCAATCCGAACATGTACATTAATATATACATATAGTTAGTTAGTTAACGTGATGTGTTTTAATTAGAAACCCTTTTAACAAATTCCCTATCTCGATCCGATTCGCGAGAGCTAATCGAGATGACGATCGAGTAAAGGTAAGCCCTAGGACCAGGCTTATCACACCCGTCTCACTATCAGGCACAGGTCAAAAGATATTTAGATGAATTATTTCCAACCTCGTGGATTGGCAGAAATGGTCTTGTTTTATGCATGTTCCCCAGATCTTTCACCGTTAGATTTCTTCGTCTTTGGAGCAATACAAGATCTCGTATATGTGCGATCATACGTAACCTAAGAGGAGCTATTGAAAGCTGTTATTAATGTGTTTGATAGCTTAGATGGGCGCAAAATTAGGAGAGCTATTAATTCAGTGTTAAAAAGGGCCCGTATGTGCGTCGATAATAATGGTGGGCATTTCGAACACTTAATGTAAATTTAGCGTGTTACGTGTTGTTAATAATTAACTTGTTTAGCGTTTTTATTGTTTCTTGTATTACATTGTATATGATAAGTTTCTTTTCTTTTCCATGGCAAGACATGATTTTTGTTAAACATAATAATAGTGTATTGTGTAGCTATTTATTAAAATAAGTGCTACCACCCTTACATCATTGCAAGCAGAAAAAAATTCACTACTATAATATGTCATAGCCAACTATAGTTTCCATTAAAAAAAAATAGGCTTTGCTTGCTAACTCAAAAATGCTATGCAAAATTAAAAATTTAATTTCTTAAAAACAATATTCAAAAAGTCTTTTTGTAACTTTAAGAATAGAAGTGTTATAGCACTGAAAAGGTTTTGGAGAATTTCTATTTTTTGCATATATCTAGTAAACCATGCATTTTCTTAATTTGACAAAAACATATCCGGATGAGGCTTATAAAGATGCAAATCTTTCTCCATTTAACCTAATGCGTATCTCTTATGGTTTTCGAGATCCCCATACAAATAATGAAAAAAAACTCATCCAGTATAAGTTTATATCTGGGTGTTCCCAGCCATTCTGGACAAAGTGTATGCAGTACTAATATTGGTACGTCATCGGAAATTTGTTACTATAAAAACTTATAGAACTCATAGAACGTATGGAAGATTACAATATACTGAAAGCTCCATTAAGAATTTTTTAAAGGAAATATAATAACTGTGGTACTGTGGTGAGTACATGCCCATAGAATTGTGTTAAGTATATATTTCAAAAATGTGGGATTTGGGAGAAGCTCTGTTTTTCCCCTCAATCCGTTACGGATGGGGCACCTCATCACTAGTAAACCACAATTTCTGGCATACTGGGAATCTAAACTCAACTTGGAGGTTGCATGAAATAAATAAGGTTAATGAAATTCGTTAAAAAAAGCTGTTTTCGGAAAATATATACAGTGTGGAAACTACTTATGGAATAAATTCAGTAACTTCCAAACTAATGACATTTGTCGAAAACGCTGAAACAGGTCAATTTTTATTTTAAATTGCGCTAGTTTTAAATCACAGCACCTATTAGTGACGTCATCTTCTTGAGAGCTGTGACGTCATACGCATTTTTTTTAATGGATTGCTATATTTTTTTATAAATTCGTAGATAGTACTATTAAATACCTTTTCAATGAATTAACACTAGTTCACTTTATTTTCAACAGTTTTTGAGATTTTTACATTAAAAAAAAAATTAAAAAAAAAAACAACACAAAATAACTGTGTGATGAAATTGATAGCACCTGACGGTAGTAGAATACATGAAAGATAGTAATTTTGCTTTGATCAAAAAAGAATAAATTAGTAAACTTTGACGTTTTTATAATTGTTCTTGTTGTGGTTGGAACGTAAAAATGTAAAAATCTCAAAAATTGTTGAAAATAAAGTTAACTTGTGTTAGTTCACTGAAAAGGTATTTAATAGTACTATCTACGAATTTATAAAGAAAATATAGCAATCCATTAAAAAAAAATGGGTATGACGTCACAGCTCTAATGAAGATGACGTCACTAATAGATGCAGTGATTTAAAACTAGCGCAATTTAAAATAAAAATTGACCAGTTCAAGCGTTTTCGACAAGTGGCATTAGTTTGGAAGTTACTGAATTTATTCCATAAGTGGTTTCCACACTGTATTATAGTGTGAAGGAATATATTGCATATTTATACATTTAATTTTATTGTATTATATGACACAAACTCGAATCAATTTTTGTACATACGTATGTACATTATAAAAACTTGTTTTATTTCTTGGGTTTGTGGTTCGTTTTAATTAAAACTAATATATTTTTCTAACAACGTTTCTACGTATTTAACATCTTTTTCAAAGTGTTCTTAAAATTCGTTTTATCAATCATTAATATTTTATAGGCTACTTTCTCATATATTCATTGCTAATTTTGTAATATTGAATAGTATAAATTTATACTATTCAATAATTAGCAATGAATATATGAGAAAGTAGCCTATACAATTTTATATAAACTTGTTTTATTTCTTGGGTTTGTGGTTCGTTTTAATTAAAACTAATACATTTTTCTAACAACGTTTCGATGTATTTAACATCTTTTTCAAAGTGTATAGAATAGGTTACTTAAAATTCGTTTCATCAATCATTAATATTTTATAGGCTACTTTCTCATATATTCATTGCTAATTTTGTAATATTGAATAGTATAAATTTATACTAATCAATAATTAGCAATGAATATATGAGAAAGTAGCCTATAAAATATTAATGATTGATGAAACGAATTTTAAGTAATCTATTGTATACACTTTGAAAAAGATGTTAAATACATCGAAACGTTGTTAGAAAAATGTATTAGTTTTAATTAAAACAAACCACAAACCCAAGAAATAAAACAAGTTTTTATAAAATTGTGGTTAAGAAAGAAAGAAATACGTATGTACATTGTTATATATTAGTCTATTAATCTCTATTACGTATCAGGAAGTCAAACATTTATTAATAGAAATAATGTACTTCTACAAGAGAGGAAAATTCTAAATATATTATTCTAATTAGAACTTTTCCATCAATTGCAGGTAAAAAGGTTTTGACATAATAGCCACTATATTTATAAAAAGTTTTTTATTCCATTTTTTCATAAAATAAAAAAAAGTCAGTCCTTAAAATAAATTATAAATACATTTATGTAAGCTTAACTCTAAATTTTGAATAATTTAGTCAGTGATAATGTGAGATTATGTTACTAGCCAAACGCCTTAATCACAAAGTAAGTGTTCAATAATGTTAGTGTTATTTAGTTGCATTGAATGTAATCTTTGTAAGAGCTTTTATATCTAGTTATAGCATAGTTTATCCGGTATATCCACTATATGTGTCCAATCCTCCGTATCCACCATATCCACCTACTCCGCCGTATCCACCATATCCATTATAGCCTCCTTGTATTCCTAACCCGACATATCCACCATAACCATTATATCCACCATTGCCTCCATATTCAGGATATCTACCGCCATATCCACCGTATCCCACATATCCATTATACCCACTATATACTCCATCATATCCTATGCCACCATATGTACCGGGGTATGGATCAATTACAGTAGTGACGGGCTTTGCGAATGTAGTTGACACTGCGCACGCAACGAATAGGACGATCTAGTAAAGAAATAATACAATTATTTTTTTTTAAATACTTAACAAAAGCATAAGGATTTTGAATGACACAAAGATTGTCAACAATTTGTCCATAAATATTATGGCCTAGTAAACATTCCATTTTGGGTTTCTGGCAAACTTTCTTAAACCTAATGTTGTTTAAGTCGAACAGATTTGTAAAAGAAGAAAACAAACATATTGTCAAATATTACCACATTTCAGGAAATACCGAAAGTCAACTACTAAATAATTTTGAAACACCAGCTGAGGCATTCGAATAGAATTTATATATTTAGAAAAATATAAACACACTAACTTTTTAAACTTCACACGCTATTGTCAATGCTAATTGTAAATTCGAATAAAATACTTCAACATATTCTGCTGGTTTTTGCTAAAATGTCATTTGCTTATTTCCAACTCTTAGATAAGGTCTTCATTTGTCAAAAATACCAATTATGTGTAAACGTTTAGTTTGCCTAGTACAAAGTTAGGCAGAAGTTTTACCAAATATTTCTAAATTTTTATTTTAAAAAGTAGGAAAACAAATGTTATGTGTATACATGGTGTAGCACCTAAGATGCCTCGGACCGTAGCTCTTCTATCATACAATATATCGAAAAAAGTCTAAGAGAAAAATTGTCAATACTTACAATCACGATTTCCCTAAAATACTTTTGGTCATCAGTACCGTGCCGTATTCCAGTGGCGTATCAAACCTATGTTTTTTTAAATAGAACAATATATATTTTGTGGCTGATTCGGAAAGCCCTCGAAGAGTAATTTTTTTTAATGTAACGTCATACCCCTAACTTTAGCGGTTTCGCTGTTATAACGGTTTTCCTTCGCAGTTAGACCGTACTTCGAATTTTTTTTAGCAGGAACTAAATTGTCCCGGCGTTTCGGTTTCGAATTTAGGAATAGACTAAGACCTCTTCTACCTACTCTTAATTTTTTTCAAGTGATTTAAGGAAAGAAGATAATTTTTAGTTGGGTTTTGCAAATAGTCACTTTTTTCTAAAATATCAAATGGTAACCATATAAAATAATTACATCGTTGGATAATCGAAATCCCAAGCTTTCCATTTATTAAAAAAAACACATTTCATTACAAAATTAAAAAGAAAAAAAAGTTGTTAAGTCAATTTGTCGAAAGACGTCCTCTTTCAAAGTCACCTGTCATGATAAAACAGTAGAAGTGCAATTGTCAAAGCACACGGAAAAAATAACAAGACACTGACAGAAGCATTATTGTTATCTCATAAACGTTCCGAAAATGCCTGGAACTCAACAAGAAATGGTTGATATGGTGTTTATTCTTGGAGAATGTTTCAAAAATTATTTGTTGGCGGCACGAGTGTACGCTGAGAGATATCCTCTCAGAACGTGTCCAAAACTAAAGTACCAGTAAATGTAAATCTATCCAACACCTTTTTAAACGCACGTGGATTTGGACACGTTCTGAGAGGATATCTCTCAGCGTACACTCGTACCGCCAACAAACAATTTTTGAAACATTCTCCAAGAATAAACACCATGTAAACCATTTCTTGTTGAGTTCCAGGCAGTTTCGCAATGTTTATCAGATAACAATAATGCTTCTGTCAGTTTGTTGTTTTTTTTCCGTTTGCATTGACAATTCCACTTCTATTATTTTATCATGACAGCTGACTTTGAAAGAGGACGTTTTTCGATAATTTGACCTAACAACTTCTTTTTTCTTTTTAATGTTGTAATGAAATGTGTTTTTTTTAATAAATGGAAAGCTTGGAATTTCGATTATCCAACGATATAATTATTTTATATGGTTCCCATTTAATATTTTAGAAAAAAATGACTATTTGCAAAGCCCAATCAAAAATTATCTTCTTTCCTTAAATCACTTGAAAAAAAATTAAGAGTAGGTAGAAGAGGTCTTAGTCTATCCCAAAATTCGAAACCGAAACGCCGGGACATTTTAGTTCTTGCCAAAAAAAATGTCGAAGTACGGTCTAACTGCGAAGAAAAACCGTTATAACAGCGAAACCGCTAAAGTTAGGGGTATGACGTTATATAAGAAAAAAGATTACTCTTCGAGGGCTTTCCGAGTCAGCCACAAAATATATATTGTTCCATTTAAAAAAACAGGTTTGATACGCTACTGGAATACGGCACGGTACTGATGACCAAAAACATTTTAGGGAAATGGTGATTGTAAGTATTGACAATTTTTCTCTCAGACTCTTTTCGATATATTGTATGATAGAGGAGCTACGGTCCGAGGCATCTTAGGTGCTACACCCTGTATATTTATTAACTTTTTTGAAACCAATAGAAAATATTACCTGACAACTTTTTTCCTCAGAGCTTGCATATGCACTAATAAATGATATATTATCATAACTTCAGTTTGCTTTAAAAATGTTAATTTAAGCATTCTCATGTTCATTCTCAATATTTATGAAAGAAAATTGTATAATGTAATATTTCGGAGTTAGCTGTACATTCATGTACCGTATTCAATCTAATTAACAATATAATAACACATATCTCCAGAATCTCTGAAAATTGCCACAAAGTAATCCTGAAATGAATTAAACTAAAAAAGTAAATAGTAATCATTATAAACAAAACTTCTTACAAAGTGTGTGATTGGTGTTATCGATTACACTATTTTCAATTATCAATTCATGTAGCATCAGAGGTTGGAATTTTAGATAGGTCAGACATAGATATATAATGAACTAACAATAGACAACAATTTTGTATTGATTTCTATGCAAACTAGGTGCTGGTGCATGCGACTTACGGTTAGTACGTTAATTCTTCTGTTAAGGGCTAGCAGTCTGCTAAGAATGTGTTTAGGAACCCCTCTTTCATTCATATTCACTAACCTTAGACAATTGTACTTTCAGCTTACTCATCGAATTGCATAGAAATATAACAAGAGAGAGAGAAAATTCTTCATTTAATAATCTAGATGTGTATTGATTTTCAAACTCGAATTTACAATTTATTGCTTTGTGAACTGGCAATTTTGAAATAGTGTTAGAAATATATTTTACAGCAATTGAATTGTATTGAATATGCTACTGTTGCTAAATGTTTTTATGCTGTTTTTTGTCATAAAATTTGCTGGCTTATAAATGGTATTTAGTTTGAATACAATTCTTGGTAATTGTTATAAGTCTTCATGTAACATGTTATCAGAAAACGCATAAATAAACATCTTGTCAGCGACGCTTTGTCTCAATTATATTGTTATATAGACAGAAATGCAGTGGAAAAGCTGCTTTGACTAAAAGCTCGAATATTTTACCCATTGCGTCTGGTGTGTAACTTATAAAAATCCTTCTTTTAGTCCGGGAGGTAGTGTTGCATTTAAGGTAGTGTTTTTACGCCAATAGATTGGTACTTTTTCAATAGATCTGGTATGACTAAGTATGCCACGTGTCAGCTGACGCATTTGTTGTGGGTGCGCGTGTGGGGGCTTTGAAACTTGAAAAAAAATATTTTCATGTAATTGTATGACCTCTAGCTATATAGGCCAGAGAATAATTTATATTAATTATGAGGGATAAGTCATAAGTTGTAAGAACCATAATAATAATAAAAGTACTACACTCCTTCTTGGAGTTTTGCCGCTTCGTGTCGAAACCCCCTCAAACCTTTTCTCGGGTTGGATTACTGCTCACTATTACTACTCTATACCATCGTATCGTTATCACCCACCTGCCTCCCTACTTATACAATAAAATCAAATTTATAACAGATAATATCAACATTCGTTTCAAAGGTACCTTAACCCCACCCACTCATTCACTTGAACTTTTTAAAAAAAGTTTCTCATACCAAATCACCTTCTTATATAATTCACTTTCGGCTGACATTAAATTATCTACGTCTGTTCCTGCTTTCAAGAAGAAATACTTTGATATACTATTTACCAGGCAATGAACTTTCGCAATCCTTGCACTCTCGCAACCGTTTATAACTCATAATATGCTGTTTGTGAGTGGGTATGCTAGCAACCCTCAGGACATTATATTTCTTATTATGTGTTTATCTTAGGTATATTTCCAATCATTTTTATTTCTTATTTCTCTATGAAATCCCTCTCTTTTGATTGTAAGTTTGTGTTTTCAATTTAAATGTATTTAATTTAGGTTAAGTTTAGGTTAAGTTGTTCATAGGTTGAGTGGAAGAGCGGATGCCACCTCTGTGGTAGCCCGAACTCCGTCTAATTTCACTAAGTACATCTTTAATTTCTTATATATACATATATTGCTTTCTCTTTGTTGTCATTATTATCAGTTTTCTATATCTGTACACATGGATGTGAAATAAAAGTTGCTTATTATTATTATTATTATTATTATTATTATTATTATTATTATTATTATTATTATTATTACAAGAATACGTGTGTGGTTTGTTGGTCTTAATTTTTTCAACCATTTCCCTCCATATTTGGCTATTTGCAGTTATTTGTTTTCATCTGCTAAGTCCCAGGCATCTTAAGTCCTCATCAACTGTGTCCTGCCATCTACTTCTTGGTCTACCTCTTCCTATTCTTCTGCTCGACTGCCATTCCATTTCTGTTCCCGCGTTATTTCTTTGTCCTGATCTCCATTCATGCCCCAGCCACTTTAACCTAGCCAACTTAATATAGTTATCAGTATATGTTCCTACTAGTTTATCTCCTTTTTCTCAATTAGTTCTTCTTCTGATTTTATTTTCTTCTTAATTACGCCCATTATTCTCCTACTTATTTTTCTTTAAAATACTGTTAATGAATGCGTGACTCTATAGCATATGCTGTGGGTATTATTAATGATTTGTACATTTTTATTTTAGTGCTGACACTAATTGCTTTACTTGATAGTATACTTTTGTTAGCGTAAAAGGCACTATTTGTTAATTGTAATTCTTCCCGTATTTCTATGTTTTCTTCTTTGTTTGTTATGGTATCATCATGGTATTTGAATTTCTTCAAATTCATATTATCCAAGTCCTACCTTTCTAGACATTTTACTACTACCGATTTCATTTTTTCAGTCCCATTTTCTCTCTCGTTTCCTCCATTCTCGTCAAAATTCTTTCCATTATTTTTTTGTTTGGTACCCATAACTATATCATCTGCATATGCAACGAAATGGTTTCCTCTTGTTCTTATTGTGCCTTTTGTATCTATTTTCCGTACTACGATTTCCAATGTCATAACAAAGATTGTAGCAGACAATTTCACATCAACAAAGGTATGTTTTAGACCTTTGTTGATGTGAAATTCGTTTGTTTTCCCGTTTTCCGTTTATGTTATGTAAGGTCATTTGTATTAACATTCTTAGCCTTTTTGTGTTTTCACGCCTTGTGCCCATCATTAATTTACTTCTTTTTATGGAATGGAAAGCTTGTTTGTAGTTCATTAATAACATTTCAATGTTAGTGCTATGTTCGCGCGCTTTTTTAATATTTCTCTACTGCATGTATTGCATGGACTGATGATTTGCCTTATTTAAAACCTCGTTGATAGCTTCTTACAATTTTCTTGGTATATATACGAGGTGTGTCTCAGAATTAATGAGAATGATTAGTTTTCAAGAGTTTTATTGAATGTATCTACAAATTAATATTGTTCACTTCAAAGTATGTCCCTTGGGAATGCACACAGCGTCTTTAGTAAGTTTTCCATGCCTGGTAACAATTCTGGAAGTCTTGTTTCATTAGACTGTTTAGAACCTGTGTCGTGACTGCTTGGATGTTGTTTATTGTTCCGTAATAGGAACATTTCAATTACCGCTTAAGCGTTGGAACAAGAAAAAATCACATGGAGCCATGTTTGGAATGTTGGGCGGGTGTGGGAGTACTACAACATTTTTCTCTGTCAAAAATTGTCCAACCGACAATGGAGTGTGTGAAGTTAGCCCCCCTTTTTTCGAATATCGGAAATCTGACGGTTGTTCCAGGTTGTTCTAGGTTTGTTCTAAATTGTTCCAAAGTATTTCAAAAAAAAAGTCAAAATTGGCCGAGATAATTGAAAAAAACGACTTTTTCACCCAGCCCCCCTTTTTTCGAAAATTGAAATTCTGAAGGTTGTTCCAGGTTGTTCTAGTTGTTCTAAACATTGTTCCAAAGAATCTCGAAAAAAAAATCAAAATTGGCCGAGATAATCGGAAAAAACGAGTTTTTGCCAGCCCCCCTTTTCTTGAAAATTGTAATTCTGATGATTGTTCTAGGTTGCTCTAGGTTTGTTCTAAATTGTTCCAAAGTATTTCATAGAAAAAATCAAAATCAGACGAGAAAATGGGAAAAAACCAAAGCCAAAAGTATGAAGTCGGACCCAGTTTTTGCAAAAATTAAAATTTTGACGGTTGTTCTAGGTTGTTCTAGGTTTGTTCTAAACATTGTTCGAATACGTCAAAACCGTATCTCTTATATATCAAAAGATATGGCAAAAAAACCAAATCCAAAAGTGTGAAGTTAGCCCCCCTTTTATCGAAAATCTAACTTCTGACGGTTGTTCCAGGTTGCTCTAAGGGTGTTCTCAATTGTTCCAAAGTATTTCAAAAAATAAATCATAATTGGCCGAAAAAACGGCAAAAAACTTTTTTTTTCTGGCGGCCCATTTTTCGAAAATCGAAATTCTGACGGTTGTTCTGGGTTGTTCTAAGTTTGTTTTAAATTGTTCCAAAGGATTTCAAAGAAAAAATCATAATTGGCCGAGATAATAGAAAAAAACCATTTTCCCACGGACCCCCTTTTTGCGAAAATTCAAATTCTGAGGGTTGTTCCAGGTTGTTATAGATTTGTTCTAAACATTATTCTTATACATCAGAACCGTATCTCTTATATTTCAAAAGATATTGCAAAAAAACGTTTTTAAAAAAAGTGTGAAGTTAGCCCCCCTTTTTTCGAAAATCTAACTTCTGACGGTTGTTCCAGGTTGCTCTAGGTGTGTTCTCAATTGTTCCAAAGTTTTTCAAAAAATAAATCATAATTGGCCGAAAAAACGGCAAAAAACTTTTTTTTTCTGGCGGCCCATTTTTCGAAAATCGAAATTCTGACGGTTGTTCTGGGTTGTTCTAAGTTTGTTTTAAATTGTTCCAAAGGATCTCAAAGAAAAAATCATAATTGGCCGAGATAATAGAAAAAAACGATTTTCCCACGGACCCCCTTTTTGCGAAAATTCAAATTCTGAGGGTTGTTCCAGGTTGTTCTAGATTTGTTCTAAACATTATTCTTATACATCAGAACCGTATCTCTTATATTTCAAAAGATATTGCAAAAAAACGTTTTTAAAACAAGTGTGAAGTTAGCCCCCCTTTTTTCGAAAATCTAACTTCTGACAGTTGTTCCAGGTTGCTCTAGGTGTGTTCTCAATTGTTCCAAAGTATTTCAAAAAATAAATCATAATTGGCCGAAAAAACGGCAAAAAACTTTTTTTTTCTGGCGGCCCATTTTTCGAAAATCGAAATTCTGACGGTTGTTCTGGGTTGTTCTAAGTTTGTTTTAAATTGTTCCAAAGGATCTCAAAGAAAAAATCATAATTGGCCGAGATAATAGAAAAAAACGATTTTCCCACGGACCCCCTTTTTGGGAAAATTCAAATTCTGAGGGTTGTTCCAGGTTGTTCTAGATTTGTTCTAAACATTATACTTATACATCAGAACCGTATCTCTTATATTTCAAAAGATATTGCAAAAAAACGTTTTTAAAAAAAGTGTGAAGTTAGCCCCCCTTTTTTCGAAAATCTAACTTCTGACGGTTGTTCCAGGTTGCTCTAGGTGTGTTCTCAATTGTTCCAAAGTATTTCAAAAAATAAATCATAATTGGCCGAAAAAACGGCAAAAAACTTTTTTTTTCTGGCGGCCCATTTTTCGAAAATCGAAATTCTGACGGTTGTTCTGGGTTGTTCTAAGTTTGTTTTAAATTGTTCCAAAGGATCTCAAAGAAAAAATCATAATTGGCCGAGATAATAGAAAAAAACGATTTTCCCACGGACCCCCTTTTTGCGAAAATTCAAATTCTGAGGGTTGTTCCAGGTTGTTCTAGATTTGTTCTAAACATTATTCTTATACATCAGAACCGTATCTCTTATATTTCAAAAGATATTGCAAAAAAACGTTTTTAAAAAAGTGTGAAGTTAGCCCCCCTTTTTTCGAAAATCTAACTTCAGGTTACTCTAGGTGTGTTCTCAATTGTTCCAAAGTATTTCAAAAAATAAATCATAATTGGCCGAAAAAACGGCAAAAAAGTTTTTTTTTCTGGCGCCCCTTTTTTCGAAAATCGAAATTTTGACGGTTGTTCTAGGTTGTTCTAAATTTTTCCAAAGGATTACAAAGAAAAAATCGAAATTGCCCAAGATAATAGGTAAATCGATTTTACCTATTATCTATATTTTAAAATGAATAATAATACTCATTTGTGATTCAGAATAAAGCAGAAGCAGTAAATATACATATATTTTCCCAAGTAATATAATTCATTTGTTTGAAAACAATATTGTTACTAAATGCTGATGCTCCTAACATAAAATAATATTAGAACAGTGACGTTAGTTACATTATTAATGTAGATTAAAAACTACCTCATAAACATATTGAGAATGATTATACCTTGCTCATAAAAAGATTAGTGTTTTTCTCATGAGCTGCTAGGTTGATGTTTCTTTGTTTATTTTTATTAGAGTTCATGCTTTAGTTTATCCCTAAAATCTAAAATATATATTTTTTCTGTAAAATTTATTTATTGATATTATTATATTATTTGATAACATTGACATAAATAATATTTTTTTTTATAAATTTGGTATTGTAAAACAGCCTTTCCCAAATCGGCTACTCTTTGACGGATATACTATCTTATATTATCTAAATAGGTACCTATATAATATTTTTTCCAAATAAAGTAATAGTAGCCTTTGAATCGTTTTAGTGAGAAAATTAGACAGCATATTTCAACATGTTTACGAAGAGGGGCTACAAAAAATAAGCATACTTGATAGGAATGTCTACACGTGCTTGCATTCCCGGAGCAAAAACCATGAAAAAAAGTGGCCAGACCACGGCTAGACAAAATAACGTTGTAGTGGTTTACTATAATTAAAATTTTCAAACTTCAAAATCAGTATTTTATTTTTATTATTACTAGACAAAATAAAATAACAAAGGGAGCCTGATAGACTTCCCCATTTTGTTTGATTTTAGTTGGGTACCCATATCCAGCGCTTTTTTTTTTTTGAAATACTTTGAAACTGTAAGAATTTCGATTTTTAAGAAATAGGGACTGGGGAAAAATATCGTTTTTTCATAACCGGTTTTGATTTTTTCTTTGAAATAGTTCATCAGCATTTGGTAACAATATCGTTTTGTAATAAATGAACATTATATTTCTTGCGAAAATATATATTTATTGCTATATTAGATGTTTATTTCTTTAAATAGAACTGCATCATACAAAAACTTCCTTCAACACAGTAATGTTCGGAAAGTGCATTCCGCCCATTGTAAAATCGTTTTTTCCTATTATCTCCGCCAATTATGATTTATTTTTTGAAATACTTTGGAACAATTGAGAACACACTTAGAGCAACCTGGAAAAACCGTCAGAAGTTAGATTTTCGAAAAAAGGGGGGATAACTTCACACTTTTTGAAAAAAGTTTTTTGCAATATCTTTTGAAATATAAGAGATACGGTTCTGATGTATAAGAATAATGTTTAGAACAAATCTAGAACAACCTGGAACAACCCTCAGAATTTGAATTTTCGCAAAAAGGGGGTCCGTGGGAAAATCGTTTTTTTCTATTATCTCGGCCAATTATGATTTTTTCTTTGAGATCCTTTGGAACAATTTAAAACAAACTTAGAACAACCCAGAACAACCGTCAGAATTTCGATTTTCGAAAAATGGGCCGCCAGAAAAAAAAAGTTTTTTGCCGTTTTTTCGGCCAATTATGATTTATTTTTTGAAATACTTTGGAACAATTGAGAACACACCTAGAGCAACCTGGAACAACCGTCAGAAGTTAGATTTTCGAAAAAAGGGGGGCTAACTTCACACTTTTTTTAAAAACGTTTTTTTGCAATATCTTTTGAAATATAAGAGATACGGTTCTGATGTATAAGAATAATGTTTAGAACAAATCTAGAACAACCTGGAACAACCCTCAGAATTTGAATTTTCGCAAAAAGGGGGTCCGTGGGAAAATGGTTTTTTTCTATTATCTCGGCCAATTATGATTTTTTCTTTGAAATCCTTTGGAACAATTTAAAACAAACTTAGAACAACCCAGAACAACCGTCAGAATTTCGATTTTCGAAAAATGGGCCGCCAGAAAAAAAAAGTTTTTTGCCGTTTTTTCGGCCAATTATGATTTATTTTTTGAAATACTTTGGAACAATTGAGAACACCCTTAGAGCAACCTGGAACAACCGTCAGAAGTTAGATTTTCGATAAAAGGGGGGCTAACTTCACACTTTTGGATTTGGTTTTTTTGCCATATCTTTTGATATATAAGAGATACGGTTTTGACGTATTCGAACAATGTTTAGAACAAACCTAGAACAACCTAGAACAACCGTCAAAATTTTAATTTTTGCAAAAACTGGGTCCGACTTCATACTTTTGGCTTTGGTTTTTTCCCATTTTCTCGTCTGATTTTGATTTTTTCTATGAAATACTTTGGAACAATTTAGAACAAACCTAGAGCAACCTAGAACAATCATCAGAATTACAATTTTCAAGAAAAGGGGGGCTGGCAAAAACTCGTTTTTTCCGATTATCTCGGCCAATTTTGATTTTTTTTTCGAGATTCTTTGGAACAATGTTTAGAACAACTAGAACAACCTGGAACAACCTTCAGAATTTCAATTTTCGAAAAAAGGGGGGCTGGGTGAAAAAGTCGTTTTTTTCAATTATCTCGGCCAATTTTGACTTTTTTTTTTAAATACTTTGGAACAATTTAGAACAAACCTAGAACAACCTGGAACAACCGTCAGATTTCCGATATTCGAAAAAAGGGGGGCTAACTTCACACACTCCCGACAATGAGCTGTCACTGGGGGCATTATCGTGATGCAGGATCCACGAGCTAGCAATGTCAGGCCGCACACGCAGAACTCTTTGCCGAAAACGTTCAAGGACGTTGCGATAAAAAGTTTGATTCACTGTCTGGCCCGGGGGTACGAATTCTTTGTGGACAATTCCACGCGAATCAAATTAGATGATAAGCATCGACTTGATTCAGGATTTGCTCATGCGAGCTTTCTTCGGCCGCGGTGATGCAGGTGTGTGCCACTCAGCGCTTTGTCGCTTTGTTTCTGGATCATATTCAAATACCCATGAATTATCACCTGTTATCACTCTGTGCATGAAGTTGGGTTGGGTTGTTAAGCGATCCCGCAATTGTTGACTAATGGAGAAGCGATTTTCCTTTTGTTCATCAGACAAGTTCTTGGGCACCAGCTTTGCACAAATTTTCCGCATGCCTAGTTCCTTTGTCATAATTCGATAAACAGTGTCCTTACTCATGCCGACCTCATGTGCCATCAACCTAAGTGTCAACCGTCTGCTAACGCAGAACGCACATTCGCCACGCTTTCATCGGTTTTTGACCTGGACGGCAGTCCGGAGCAATTGGTCATCTTCGATGGTTTCGCGGCAATCTTTGAAAGCCTTGTACCATCTGAAAACTTGTGCTGACGACAACGTAACATCTCCATATGTTGTTCTTACCATTTGTAGTGTCTCTGAAGCAATTCCCTTTTTTAACGCAAAATTTAATTGCATATCGCTGCTCGATATTTGCCTGCTATGGTTGCGTTCCTAGACATTCCACTCACATGTATTCGACTCCAGTCGGCTGCAGTCGTTGTCATATTTAGCGTAAACAATTCATTCTCATTACTTCTGAGACATACCTCGTATGTACTTAACCTTTCTTGAATGATCAATGCCTTAATTTTATAAGCATTATTCTGCAGTGTAATTCCTATATTATTTTTGTATATTTTTGCGTCCCCTTTTTATGTATTGTTATGATTGTACCTATATTCCATGCCATCGGCATTTTTTCAGAATCCATATTTCTTTTATGAGTTTTTAAATTTCTTCCTACAATCTTTCTCCTACACATTTTATTATTTCCATATTTATGTTGTTATGACCAGGTGTTTTTTTCCATTTTTACTATTTGTTATTATATCTTTAATTTCTTCTAATGTTAGTTCCTCTACTCTCAATCACATGTTCTTCAGCGTCTTCTATGTACTTTTCTTCATTATTATTATTTAGTAGATCTTTAAAGAAATCCTCCGGTATTGATTTACTTCTTCTGTTCTTTCCACTCTCTTTCCATATTTATTTTTGATGCTCTTTATTGTTTTCCTTCTGGTATTCTTTATTCATTTATGCATTGATAAAACTTTCTTGAGTTATGCTATTTGTTTTCCCTTTCATTTCTTCTTTTCTTTTCTTTTTTCGTCATATCTATTATAACTTCCTTTTTATTATTTTGTAGCCATTTTCTTCTTAATTTTGTTTTCTCCTCTATACTTATCACTCATTCCTTATTCGACCATTCATTTTGGTAAGGAGTCTGCATTGTTCCTATTTGTGATTTAGCCGCTTCAATATGACAATTCTTAATTTGTTCCATTTTTCATTTATTTTCGCAATTTATTTTATTCAGCTGACGAAGAAGCTAACAAGAAAATTGTTTCTCCCGTGCGAAAGGAGCTTTTATGATTACGTTACAATACAATTTATGAACAATTAGATTTTCTTTAAATTCATAATAAGTTAGTTTTTCAAGATTATTTGGTTTTTCGGTGGTTGGATATGTATTACTTGCCTATATTTGATTAAAAAAAAACTACCTACAAACTCTCTGACTTTCTGTACTTATTAAACCTTAACCAAGTTGGTTTTAATCGATTATTTTGACACTTCCACTAACTTCCGCTCTTCAAATAAGGTTTGTTCGAATCCCCATTTCTGAACAATTCTGGAACCGTTCTAGAATTAGCAGCTCTGATAGGAATGTGAATGTCCTTCCGTTTCTGAAATAGTTCCAAAGGATTTTATCATAATGCTCGGAAATATAAATGCTTTTCAAAATGATTTGAAAGTTTCCAATTAAATTTGTACAGGGAATTCTCAACGATTTATTAATATCAGTACATGCTCTCACAGGTTGCGACATCAATGTTGCTTTTCAGGACAGAGAAAAACAAACCAGTACAATTGTTACAAAAATCTGAGTTATCTGAGGGTTAATGATGTCCACGTAACACTAGTAACTACGTTGAATGATACGCGAAAGTTAAAAAATCGTACCGACGGAGCAATATTTCCACCATGCAAAACCGAACTATGCCAGCATTTTTGTATTAAACACATCGTACATAGAGCACCGTTGGAGCCATGTCCTTAAGAATTATTTGCCGCTGTACACTATTAGCTGTGTAACTTTATACCATCAGTTAAAAGTATGTAGCCTTTTATTCATATAAAAATATAAACAATTACACATTTTATCGAATTTTCAGTACGACATTATATTAGGCAAACCATTCTTTACAAAATTACCATTAAGTGGTCACAATCCCACCCAAAATTTGACAATATGATAGTTTTATTAATTACATGTGGAAGGATTTTAAGTCAACTAGGTGCGGACAGGGGGAGGTATGTTAGTTGGACCTTGAAGTATATCCGTGCAATACCCGATTCTTTTTTTTTTCGTACATCCAATTATATATACTATCACTTAGCAAAATTTCTTCCGGCGTAAAATTACTTTACATTATCTTCATTTTTAACAATTGTATACGAGCAGCTAACAACTCACCTACCATGATGTAGCTGACTAGTTTTTTACCATTCAATATAATGTAGATAATTATTATGAAAAAAAAAATATGAAAAAATTTCAACCAGCATACATTACTTAAACATACTTTTTTTCTTAATCTTCCACACACACAATCACAGCTACTTAAGCAGTTGATATCGGTTCACAGATCAATTTTGCAAGATCAAGTATCAATATCAAAATCAACAACCACTTACAACGCTACCTTTAGGACTATTTTGTCTAAAGCATTAAACCAAAAACATATGTATAAGTTATCACCTAACAAATTGAAATATATTTGGTTTTTATAGTATGTTCATATTTTTTATTATTTGAAATATATAAAATATGGAAACAAATACATTTAAGGTAAAACAAAAATGCGGAGTTTCAGTGGTGTAAAAATGGTTATTGTGTCTATTTATAACACTGACCTGTATAATATAAATGGATGAGCAATAGCATGTTACAAATTGTGAACAAATACGAACTGCGTACAGGGCTAACGCTCATGCGCAGTAACATAAAATAAAGGCGCTAATTTGAAGTGCCTAAAATCTTTGAAAAGTATGTAACAGAACATGAACTTTAAAATTAAAATCTGCATCTGGGGATATTGAAATGTTTATTTATTAAGGGAAAATTAAAAATATACTAAAAAAAAACAATACATTCCTTTTGAAATATTTATTGGTTATAAAAAAGTATTAAACTGGAGGGCTTTTTTCTTAGAAGTTTCCCACGTTCTACTTCTGTTTGTTTCTTTGCAATGCTATAGCAGCAGATTTTCGTATAAAATCGCACAACATGCCTAATTAAAAGAGAAACGTGACTTTCATGTAAAATAGATGAATCAACCATATGTGTATCTAAGGATACAATGTACTTATTTTCTACTAACAAGGAAATAGAAATTGAACATACAGATAGATCAGAAAACAATGCCTCTGCAGGAAGTTTATTGTTGTTTTGTACAAGAATATGGCGTACATGGACTATTTTACATATTTTGGTGACATCTTGTGAAGGACGTATTAAACTACCATGTTTTTTTCCTGTTCAAAATATGAAAACTAACATTATCGACAGATGTTTGTGATATTTCTTCTAGTAGGAGCACACTTAACAATGTGCTTCAATTGTTTGACAACAAAACCAGAAATAACATTTTGGGATAACAATCACATCAAGTGGTGGTATGTAGGGAATTGTATAATTTGATCCTTTTCAATGTCTTCCGCATTTTCTTTAATAAAAATACTCCAAAAATATAAACAAAAAACTAGTCCCTATAGTCCATTCATTTTAAGAAAACAGTAGTTAACGCTGCGATCGGCGACCGTATCACACCGAAAAATTTTTGTCTGTAACATCAACTGTCAGAAATTTTTGACATACAAATACATTAACAAATATTATGCGATACATTTTTTATCATATCTTTTTATTTGAAAACTAAAAAGAAATTTTACACATAGTTCAAAAAATTGAAGACTCCAGGGGATGAAAGTGTAGGTGTGGAGTAAATTTGCCTGGGCTATTAGCCAATCAGAATCCAAGAAATAATCGCCTATCTTACCTAACACTGTTTTCTTAACGTGAATGGAGTATAGTAGCATAGTCACTATATGCACATTTGTTCTACATTTGCAAATACATATTTTCATCCTTCTCTAAAATTGTGATTTTCCTGCTTGGGGTCTATTGAAATCGGAGTTCAAACTTTAGTGATTTTACTGCGCATACTCGTAAGCCCCGAGTTAAGTATTCAATTTGGCATAAAAATTTTACGCGCATCATATCGCATTGGACTGGACTTTTTCATTACTAGGAACATCTCATCGAACTATATGGAGACTGAGGAAAGTATGGACTTAGACTCAGATCATTCACCTGTTATACTAACACTGAGTGAAAGTATAATCAAGAAAGATCAGAAACCGATGTTAGTTAACAAAAATACCAATTGGAAGGGTTTTGAGGAGGATCTGACCAATCGTATCCAGTTGAATGTACCACTTAAAACAATGGAGCAACTAGACCAAGAAGCAGAGAAATTTGTAAAGTGTGTCCAACAGGCTGCCTGGAAGAATACCCCTGAAATCAAAAGGCTAACAGCTGGAAATAATTACACCAAAGAAATTAAAGAACTAGTAGTTCAAAAGAGAAAATTAAGGAAAAGATGGCAACAAACAACAGCACCAGAAGATAAAAACAAACTAAATAATGCTACCCAAAACTTAAGTAGAGAAATCACCAAATACAAAAATGAAGGCGTAGCCAAATATCTGAGTAACCTAACGGATGATTCAGAAACAGATTACTCCCTCTGGAGAGCAACAAAGGAATTGAAACAACCCTGCATGCATAATCCACCAATTAGATCAAAAAATGGATATTGGGCAAGAGATGATCAACAAAAAGCAGAAATATTTGCCAGCCATCTAGAACAAACCTTTCAACCAAATGTAAGTATAAATGCAAAACAGATCGAAGATATGTCGCCTGAACAGAAAATTGAAGAAGCTGTTATAAAACCAGTAACCCAGGGTGAAGTAAGTAGGGAAATCAAAAATAACATTAATTCCAAGAAAGCAGCAGGATATAACCTCATTACAGGGGAAATCTTGAAGAAACTACCGAAAAAAGCAATCATTAAACTTACTCATATAATAAATGCTGCATTCCGTCTGAAACATGTACCGGATGTCTGGAAAATGGCTGAAGTAATAATGATACCCAAACCAGGCAAACCTCCAAATGAAGCAACATCATATAGACCAGGGGTCTCCAAACTTTCCAGCCTTAGGGCCATACTGATTACTCCAGTAAGTTCCGAGGGCCAAAACCATATTATCATTGTTGCCGGTGGTAAAAAGTGAAATAGTCCACTGATGAAAAAAAGTCCGAAAAAGTACGCAACGTTTAAAAAAGGCTGCAAAACGGCAACACTGCATATTATTAATTTTCCTGTCATTATATGTAATTTCTAGATTAGTCGTAGAGTACGAGCCATGAGGAGTAACGTGACACGACATCTGGTGGACACAAGCGGAAATAGGTAGTACCTTCTATCACTAACAGATGGCGCTAATAGCACGTACAGAATAATCTCGTTGGTTCGAGAAAGTTCTGGTGTCTTCCACTCACTTCTAGATGGCAGTAATTGGAATATATAAGAAGGCTAGTGGCGCAACCACAAGTCAGTTCCTATGACACTGTTGTGAAATAAAATAGTGCGTACCTCCTTAAAACGTGTTTGTGCGTGTTTAAGTTTAAGACATCTTTGTAACAGTATTTTGATTTGAATTGTTGCTTTTGTGTGTGATTTAGTAGTATGGAAAAGAAGCGAAAAATTGATAGTGAATGCAGAAAATTCAAAGATCAGTGGAACATTCAGTATTTCGTAATTGAGTCCAGTAAGAAGGCGCTATGTTTGATTTGCAATGAAAGCATAGCCGTTCTCAAAGAATATAACATTAAACGTCATTATGAAACAAAACATTTTCAAAATTACTCAAAATATACAGGAAGTTTGCGGACAGAAAAATTCGAAGCTATGAAGCGCGGATTGAAATCGCAGCAATCTTCATTTACAAAACTCAAAACTGAACAAGAGGCTGCAACGCGTGCCAGCTTTCGTGTGGCTCTTGAAATTGCAAAACGTGGAAAACCATTCACCGATGGAGAAATGATCAAAGAATGCATAATTGCAGTAGCCGAAGAAATGTGCCCTGAAAAGG
Organism: Amphimallon solstitiale; assembly: GCA_963170755.1. NCBI lineage: Eukaryota > Metazoa > Arthropoda > Insecta > Coleoptera > Scarabaeidae > Amphimallon > Amphimallon solstitiale. Next base: position 84,929,287 of record OY720675.1, read on the forward strand.
TAAATTTATTAAAAAGTGTCAGTATGTCAGCAAACACTGTGGCTCGAAGGGTAGAAAACATCGCTGAAAATATATCCTCTCAACTGTTCGACAAAAATGGACATGTTGAGTGGTTTTCTTTGGCCTTGGATGAGTCAACGGATGTGTCAGATACTGCTCAGGTGTTGATTTATATTCGAGGAGTAGATAAAAGCTATGAAGTGCATGAAGAACTTCTTGATATGAATAGTATTCATGGCACAACTACTGGTACAGATATTTTTAAAGGAGTTGAAATGGCCATTAATCAAAAGAACCTTCGATGGAAAAACTTGAAATGTATTACAACTGACGGAGGCACAAACATGAGTGGGAAAGATAAAGGAGTGGTCGCTCTTGTGTCAAAGACTGTAGAAAATGACGGTGGTTTAAAACCATTAGTCTTACATTGTATCATTCATCAACAGTCTTTGTGCGGAAAATGTTTGGATATGTCTGAAGTTCTGAAACCAGTCATATCAACTGTTAATTTTATCAGATTTTTTGGGCTGAATCAGCGACAATTCCGACAATTTATTGAAGAGATTGGAGAAAATGACTTACCTTATCATACTGCCGTACGTTGGCTTAGTTGTGGGAAAGTCCTTCAGCGCTTTTTTGAACTTCGAGCAGTGATCGAAATTTTTTTGAATGAAAAGCATCGCCCTCTTACTGAATTACAAAACAACGCATGGCTGTGGAAGTTAGCATTCTATGTTGATTTGACAAAACATGTGAACGAACTGAATTTGAGATTGCAAGGAGAAAACCAGCATTTTCCTGATTTATACACTAATATCAAATCATTCCGGAAGAAATTGATACTGTTTCAATCACAACTACGAAGTAAATGTTTTTCACATTTTAAAACATGTGAAATATTCAGCCACACTACTGATACTGAGTTTCCTATCGATTTTGCAATCGAAACTTTGAGTGCTTTGAAAATAAATTTTGATACTCGTTTCTCGGACTTTGATGCCATTGCGAATCAAATTAAGATTTTTCAGAATCCTTTTGATACTGACATTGAAACCCTAGCCCCGGAACTTCAAATGGAAATAATTGATCTACAGTGCAGTGATATAATTAAGAACAAATATCAAAACTCATCTTTGTTGGAATTTTATAAGAGTCTTCCACTGACACAATTTGATAATTTGCATAAATTTGCTCGTGAGCTGTTTTCTGTTTTTGGTGCTACTTATTTGTGTGAGAAGACCTTCTCCAAAATGAAGTACACAAAAAATGTTTACAGATCTAAATTAACTGATGAGCATCTTAAATCTCTTTTAATAATTGGTACAAGTAAAATTAGTCCACAACTACAAACTATTGTCAGTGGAAAATCTCAATTACACAAATCTCATTAGTATTTCATATGTCATTATGCTTGTTATAAGTTATGTTTTTATTTAAAATGTATAAAATGTTAGTTGGATTCATTTCAATAATTTGTTAGTTATTATATACTGAAGTAAAATTTTCTGCATATTATACATGTCTTTACTCATTACAATTCTGTGTTTCTTTATCCAACTTATCACAAAAACAATAACAATAAGCCTACAACAATGTTATGAGTAGTTAGCCCATGACCATATCAATGTAGATGTCATATTAATAATTATTCAACATAAAATTAGAATACTTCAGTAAACTAAATTTAATTTGCTATAAAAAATATGTTCTCTAAAAGGAGTTTTCAAGTATGCTAGCTCTCCGCGGGCCGGACAAAATCTGTCCGCGGGCCGGATGTGGCCCTCGGGCCGTAGTTTGGAGACCCCTGAATATAGACCAATTTCGCTGCTCCCGATAATATCAAAGCTATTTGAAAAATTGTTCCTGAAAAGACTGAAACCTATCATTAAAAATAAGTCCCTAATACCTTCACATCAGTTTGGATTTCGAAATAAACATTCTACTATCGACCAAGTGCACAGAATAACAGAAAAAATTGAAAAAGCATATGAAGAGAAAAAAATTCGCTCGGCCATTTTTCTAGACATAGCCCAAGCTTTCGATAAAGTATGGCATGCAGGACTAATGAATAAAATCAAAAGCATGTTACCAGAACAGTATTCAGATTTAATAGAATCCTACAAATCCGGAAGAATGTTTCAAGTTAAACAACAAGATAAATACTCTAGCATAAGAGAAATAAAGGCAGGCGTACCCCAAGGCAGTGTCTTGGGACCAATTTTATACCTACTGTATACATGCGATATCCCTCAAACAAAAAATGTCACCATTGCGACCTTTGCTGACGACACCGCTATTCTGGCTATCGACACAAATAGTGAAGAGGCAGCGAAAAACCTCCAACAGGCGAGCAATGATATAAATACCTGGACCAAGAAATGTCGAGTAAAGATCAATGAGAGCAAATCTGTACACGTTAACTTTGCTTATACGCAGAATACATATGTACCGGTAACAATTAATGACACAAGCATTCCAATACACTCCAAAGCAAAGTATCTTGGAATGAACTTGGATGTGGAGCTCCGGTGGGTGGAGCATGTTAAAAAAAAGAGGAAGGAATTGGACATCAAATATAAGAAAATGTACTGGCTTCTTGGAAGGAAACCCCAGCTGTCGGTACACAATAAGCTACTTCTTTATAAACAAATATTGAAACCTATATGGACCTATGGAATTCAACTATGGGGTTGTGCAGCAAGGAGTCATATCGAGAAAATTCAAACATTTCAAAACAAGGTTTTGCGAAATATCGTGGATGCCCCATGGTACTACCGGAACCAGTATCTACACAGAGACTTAAAAGTCCCAACAGTAGAATCAGCAGAATTGCAGCGAAGCATGAGGAGAGACTCCATGCCCACGAGAATGCTGAGGTTCTACAAATGCTGGATAATACTCAACTAATACGTAGACTGAGACGAACCAAACCATTCGAGTTGGTGTAGTGTACAGCGTGTGACGTAGAGACAGTGACAAAGCAGAGCATTGTGTTAGTGCAGTGCATAACACGAGAACATCAATGTTTTATTTGAGAACCTGAGGGAAACCACTGGGAATTCCTTAGCAGATAAGTGTTTAGTTTTAAGAACTCAAAATAAAATTGTAGGTTATTCATATGTGACTAGTAACAGTAAAATAAATAAATAATAAAAAAAAATATCGCATTGCCTATCCATTTATATTATACAGCTCAGTGATTTATAAGATCATTACTCTTGAAAGTAGCTTCATCACAAAATAAAATCAGAGATATAACATTATGGTTGTGATTTATTTTGTGCAACATCGTATTACAGAAGGCAACTCTATTTACAAAAACTTTCCTCTGGAAATTTTGTAATAAGCGTATGTAATACAGATAGAATTTAAACTTATTTAAGGTTCTCTTAATAAAGTTTCTGCTCACGTCAAGGATTTTAGAAAGTTTGCGCACGCTTTCTTAAACGCATAACAAAAGAACCTTTTGTGCATCTGCGTTTTTTACGGCAACAGTATAACGGCTTCTTTTTTCATACGGAATACTGACAGTTTCTTCTAATCTTGTTAATAATTTTTGAAAAGCAAGCAAAAGTCGATGGCAGTCGCATATTTGGATATTTTTGGGTTGTATATTCTTTATGCCAGCAAACAATCACTTTCTTCCCAAAACATAGACTATTACTGTTAATTCCAATTTTAAATATTTCATTTTGCGCTTAACCTAAGTTCATGTACTTATAATGACGAGTTTCCTTTAAACTGAAGTGATAAATCTAAGTTTGACGTTAAAACAATTTTTTCTACATAGCGACGGCGGTATTTTTTTATACTATCACTAATTCATTAACTTCCAAACAAAAATTACTTATTTGTAAAAGGTAAATATTAGAAGTAATTCTTTTCGATTATTTTAGTTATAGTTCAAGTCATGGCAACTCATATTTTTAAGTCGTAATCGGGTTTCTTCAGATATAATATTCTATAACTTTTGCAATATCGTCCACAGGCGGAAGAAAGTAGGTATCCATAAATAGTAAATTTTAAGTACTTGTCAATAGCATATAAATGTATAGGATGTTCCACTTAATTTTTTTTAGAATTTTATTACAACAATAAATGGCCAGTTTAGATCTCTTAAACCCATTAGAATAAATATTACTTTCACTATTCACTTTCTTTCAGAAAATCGGAGTTTCATAAATAGTAAATTGATATATATTGTTAATAGAGAAGAGAAACTTGCCTATTACACGAAACCGAGAAAACTTCAAATTACCTACATTTAACTATCAGATTGATGATATTATTTACTTTTATATAACCAACTTACAAATATCCCCGACACGTTATGTTATTATTTTTTAATGACAAGATTTTAAACATTTGTTATTTAAAATCCCTTAGAATGCTCAATTCACATTCATCTTCTTGTCCAAAAAGAAATAGTTTCTTAAATAGAATGTAAATTTGTGAAAGATCAATTAGTATCTCTTAAATGTTTATAGCAATTTTAATTACATCCATTATCCGTTGAATAAAAACACATTCAAAATTTTATTACTTTTATCAATTTTATTCTTAAATGTAATGCATATAATTATGTTAGATAATGCAAAAGATTTTAATCACGACAAATAACCACCATGATCTAGATAACCATTGAAACTAGATAACTCCAGTTGATGGTAATTAGGATATACAGGCCCGAGGTGTATATAAGAAGGAATTCGATTGGTAATCGAAGGTACATTTTCGTGATTAGCAGAACTCAAGAATGGTACAATCAAGTGCGTTGGTCTAGCTACTGCACATATGATGCAGATCGTAATTAAAAGCACCTAATAAATGAAGGACATTAAGCTAATTATTTGCTTAGTAGTAAGAACACTTACCAGTTTGTACATGTTAGTTACCTTAACAACAACAAAGTTTATTTGAAACTCTACTAATAAATTTATGATTGAATTTCTTATATATGCCAAACATACAATGTAACAAGTAAATATTTCGATTTGCAGTTGACCTGTATTCATCGAGGTCAATCGAGATAATTTCCTTATGAGTTACGATAAGAATACATGTTTTTGTACATAAGATTTAACCAAATATGGTATATTTCATTTTTTTTAATCTTTGCTGCGCTCAATACGTCAAAATACCGCACAAATTTGTTGTTTATATGTTGTTGCGAACATTAGCACTATTTGACGCTAATAACTTGTTATGTCAAATGCCATATGTTCATGTGCTCGCCACCCACGGGTTGTAAGGCCGTATAGGCTCTAATTATTAATTGACCGGCGACAGTTAGTTGGATTAAAAGACACAAACTCATAAAACTTCGTATATTTGTGTAGATAGCTCAGCAAATCAAAATGATAAATGCATAAGTTTATCATAAACTTTTAATTATTAAAATAAACACGTATCACACTAATAATATTATAGAAAGAAGTTACGCATTACAAACTGTTTTGTTGAATTGGTTTTACAAAAAATGCGGAGCCCTTGTTAAAGCTTAGAGGTAACTTAAGGAACTGACTTCAAATATGAATTTTCTTACAAGAAGAGTTCGCATGGTATTTAACTGCAGTTTCTAAAAAGTAAAATAAAAATACAATTTCTTGCTAACCCATGTCATATAGGCTATAGAAAACAAGTAATGATTTTTTGCCACAAAGGTATGAGTAAACTAAAGAAAAAGCAAAACTTTCATAAAATTGCACTTAGACTATCTTTAACTATTAATAAATGCTTAAAAAGATTTATTACAGGACTAGGTCAAGAAGACCTTTCTTCTCGGTGAGTAACATAAAGTATTAAAATAAGGTACCATAAAGAAAAAGTTGAGTGCATAATGCCAAACAATTTACGATGAACGTGTTCTGAGAACATATCTAACAAATAACAGACGTACATGCAATTCAAGAAAGGATCCGATTCGAAGATTAATGTAAATATCATATACAGAGTGTATAACAAGAAAAAGTGAATTAAAAGTTTGCTCGCGAGTAAACACTATAAACTTGCAGAAAAAAATGGACGTTTGGTTGAAAATTTCATGACCTGTTTAATGGCTTTTATATGTCAAACATTTTGGAAAACAAAATTTTCATAAAGCAGATTAATAAAATATATAAAACTGGCCTATGAATTAATCGGCAATAGGTATATGTATAATAAATGTTCAATATCCGTATATGCTAAAATTACTAATTACTCTCCGATTACTTGAGCAGATGCACTATATACACCATAAGCAAAAGAAGTCGAAGAGTGTAAGAATCAATGGTGCTAAGTGCCAAAAGCACAAATTCAAGTTATTTAAGAATTAGATAAATGTTCAACATTCATAACATAATGGGGCATTACACCAACTGGATTTATAGAAATAAATTCTAAATGCATATAAGAAATAAAACAAGAAAAAGAAAGTTGAAAAGTGCTAAGTGCCAAGTACTCAAAATTATTATATTAGTAGTTCATAAAACCATTTGAGCAATTCTAAGGTACAATTTTTAGAATTTGCGATAAAAGTTCTTGTGCTCCTCTTCTTGGAGGTAATTTATAATCAAAATCAACAATATTTTTGTTTTTCATGATTAAAATTAATAAAAAGTTACCATTCTATTTTTGTTTTCGCACAGTTTTAGCTCCATAATATATGTTAAATTTCTTTTATGACTAATTCTAATAATTAAGACTCGCAGGAGACACGATGCTACTTGCAGACATGATGCAACCATCTATGGCCTCACTCCATATGCATATGTAAGCATGTCTGCTAGATGAATAAAAATTATGACACCATAACTGAGATAAATAGAATATGTCACTGTATGTTAAAGTGGGAAAAACATAAATTGTTGCATATAAAATGATATACAACAACATTGACATCGGGTTGTTGTGAATCAATCTTTGTGTTTTATTTTCTTTAGGCTTTGCTCTACTTTTTTTGTGGTGAAGTTCAAGTTGATTTTTGCCAGCAGTGTTTTTTGATTAAATTTAACTTCACAATGTACGAGTTTATTGCAAGTATGATATGTGTCTACACTTGGGCAACGAAAACTTACATTGAAAAGATCTTTTTTCCATATCATCACGTAGAACCTGTATATCACTGGATATTTACACTATGATTAGAAGCCTATATAAAGAATATGTATACGATAGCTAGCGCAATCTTGCTCTGGACACTCACACAGGAATAGATATATTTCGATAGGTCGAAAATTGTTATGTTTGTCAGGCCTTATTATGAGAAAAACAAATGCCACGGAAAGATTTGTTTCTTTTATAACGAAGTGTTAGCAAAATCAACGTAAATGCCACTTACGATCTGTTTTCTATCAATGATTTTCAAATATATTTCTATCGATGACTTTGTACAGTTGGACAGTTAATTAAAACAAATTCTTGTTGTAAGTAGTGTTGAAATTATCATACTACAGTCTGTAATCTATCACGAAATATCTAAGAGTTTTAATAGTGTATTTTATAACTCACAACATTATCGAATAGTTTAGTAAAAAATATGTACAGAAATTTCAATTAATTACTAATAATATCAATAGTCGAGTATTTTGTTTTCAAATATTGCGTTTCTGGATGATTCAGTATAGCACCTTGAAATGCTAGAGTGCGATATAAAAGATACACATTTTGAATACTACTTCTCCATCACCAGCTATATGTTTTTTTGCATTAGAGTATCTTCATTGTCGGAGTTGAAAGCGCTCATGCTCGAAGCTTAAGATTACTTATGCTATGGGCCAATATAATATACAAAGTTTTCTTGCTTGTGATTGATGCTAAACTTCCAATATCCTTTTAATTCAGCTCTTTCAAACATTTGCTGTCCCTTGGCTGTGGACGCCACAACATCATTTCCTAGTCATAATATATTTACTTACAAGTTCTGTGCAGTCTTTTGAAAGAACAGCCGGCTTCCGGAAGATCATTATACAAGAAAGCAATCACAACATACTGCTACGGAAGATTGATATATTACCAATTTTTCACAATAGAATACAATATGTGAGTTACATTGTCTATCAATCGAATTCCTGAAAGTTCGTACTATAGCGGATTATTTGTTTTTGGAAAAGCAGATAGACATCCTCTGAGCTTGGTGTACTGTGAATATATTACCTATGAATGTTTCTAAATACATTGTGTTGACAAATTGTGAGAAACAAGATCCTATGGTCAACGATTTAGATGTAGCTTTTGATTCTAAACTAACGTTGTCAGAATACATCAATAGTATTACTTCATCTACTTTGAAAAGCTTAGATTTTGTTATTTGAATCCCTAGACAGTCCTCATGTATCGATGTCATAACATTCTTGTTGTTGTTCACTTCTGCCTCTAATATACTTCTAACATTTGGTAGCTTATACCGCATGTGTCAATTTTCATTAGCCATAGCCGATCAATGCATGCAATACGTGGCAACGTGGTACCCCTACTTTCCTTTTCAATGCCGGCGACACCGATACATGCTCCCAAATACTAGTTAGCAGTAACTATTGGGCCACCGACTTGGGTGTTTATAATGCGTTCAGAAATGCTACCAGCTTCATGGGTATAAACAATATTTTTTAAAAATCCCCATAAAAAAAATCATTTGGAGAGAGATCAGGAGATCGCGTAGGACATTTGATGTTTCCCGTTCCAGTAATAAGATGGCCAGGGAAAGTATTCCCTAGAAATTCCTTTACCCTGACTGCATTATGTGCTGGACAGCCATCATGTTGAAACCAACCGATTTCCTGATTTATTCCAGTGTTTTGAATGGCGGGAAGTATTTGATTTTGCAATAATTCGAGGTACTTGTCGGCATTTAATATACCATCAATAAAAACCGGTCCTATCAAATGATCACCTAAAATACCTGGCCAAACGTTAACTTTTTGAGGATATTGGGTGCGGTTTGCAAAATGTCGGTGTTCATTTTCCGTAACCCAATATCGAAGAACAGAGGGATTGTGCTTCCCATTTTATCCATAACGGATTGACAACACTCCATTCTTCGAAAATGGTCCTCCGGAAATATTTCTTGAGTTTTCGAATACTTTCGAAACATTTCAAACTATTACGTTTCCAAATAAGTGAAACATTTTTGTTACTTATACCCAAATTCTCGGCAGCACTTCTAGTTGACACAGTGTTGTCTATTTCCACAATACTACAAACTAATACATATATGACTATTAAACTACCAAAAATTTAAACTATGTATAAAAATTTTGTGGAATTGTCTTGGTAGTTTAATAACCATTTATATTTACCATCTGAGCAGGATTGAAAGTCAATTAAGTCAACTTGTACTCTTTGATTGAAATCTCTTGATGTTATCGGTTTTACAACCAAACCAGCATGTTTCTGTCTTTTTTCAAGTTACACAATTCTGCGTATACTTCAACTGCCAGTCTTGGATTGTTACATTTCTTTTTCAAATTATGGAGCATTTTGTCCCTTCCCCCGTGTCCTGTCGCTTTGTGTTGTTCGTCAATTTTATCAAAAGATTCTTCAATTGGTGTAACATAATTTGCTTTCCGAATAACTTTTGATACGCCGGGTATCTCCAGGAGGTCATATGTTTTGCCATAATATTTTTCTTTTGCTGAGTGGGCCTGAGTATTATTCTGAACTTGTTTTGAACGAAAACTTTTTAAAATTGCACTAATTTCATTGGTTCGTTGCAGGGTCCACGGCTTTTTAATTGTTCTTTGTTCGTACTTTGCACTCAGCCTTACATAAAATTCATCTTTATCTACCATGGTGTTAATATTAACTTAGATGTTATAGGTAGAAAACTGCTAAATGAAGAAGCGAAGCACATAAACATTAGGTAAACACGGATAAACATAACCTCAAATAAAAATTAAGAACCCATTTGCCTAAAAAATGTTGTTGGCAAATACTATTTGCCTAAAATAACTATTCGCCCACGACATTTGCCTTGTTGTGAATCTATTTGCCTAAAAACCCAGCTGCCAGATACCATTTGCCTACGAAAATAGCTTTTGAGCAGAAATAAGTGATATGGAGCTATTTGCCAAAGCAGATATCATTTGCCTGGGCAAAACCTATTTGCCGAAAATGACTGTTAGCCTGCGACATATACATTTTTAGAGCAAATATTGAAACTAAACCTAATATCTCTTTTGCCTTTGGTTTTTTACTAGTTTTTGGAGTTCTGTGAATGTTGGACTAAATAGTCTTCTTCTTGGTCATAAATCAAGTCTGCTTCCTTTTGTCTTCTTTATTTTGTTCTCCGCCTGTTTCAGTTAGTAGTTATTTAGAGTGCTTTTGCAAAAGTGTTTGCTCGATATTCGCAGCTGCTTTAGTCTTTTTATCTGTTTCTTCACCAGGTATAGTTTTTTGTTGTCTTTGTTGTTGCGTTCTATTTCTTCCATGTCTTACCTTGAATGCTTTTTTATGTCATTCGTATGTCTCTATATATCTGTTGGTTCTTCGTTGTTTTAATACATTTTATTCTAGCTTTTCTTTTCCATTCTTCACAATTTTCATCAAACCATTCATTTCCCCTCTTCTTTTTCTTTCAAGAATCTTTTTCGCCGTCGTTCTAAAATAAAACTCCTATAAACGTATTTATGGATATATATTATAAAGGAGGCAATACATAAATGTTATGTAAATTTTCTCATTATTCCCAAGGTTCCTTTTTAATTCGCATACAGTTAATACATTCATAAATATCACTAATAGTGCGATTTTGATTAACGAAATTTAAATATATCCGATTATAACATAAATCTTTTGTTAACTGGATATCAATTCATAGCGCATATTAATTTTCAGAAATTTGTTTATATGAGCATGCCAAAGCAAATCAATGTGTGTATCAATTACATAAAATGTCAATCGTGTGTTACTGAATACAAAAGAAAAATGATTTAATAAATAGCCCACACGCTGCATCCTTTCATATTTTAGAGTATTCATTCTAAGCTGACGAACAAATAATAAGTTATACAATATCCACCTGCCGATTGTCATTTGCGGATATAATTATGTAACAGGCAGCTGCTACATTTATCGAATAAATTAAAACTTGATATTTCTGTTAATTTAACGATAAATTAATTTTCTATATCACGCTGTAAAAAGTGTATATATTACTCATATTTTCAAATACATACGTGGAACTAATACATTAATTTCAAAGATCAGGGTTTTTTATTATATGCCACAAAATTAAGAGATACATATTTCGTGGTGAATAATATATTTTTCTAATATAAAACAGATAATGTTGGTACAAGATTATTATTTTCAAACTTTGCACACGAAACAGTATATTCGGTCTGGCGATCTCTAACTTTCCGGGCCAGTGCACTATCAACTAACATTATAATGTTCTATAGAAGTTGAGGGTGTAGTTACAATGCAGTATCACATACACTTCGGTTAGAGGAAAGCATGTTTGCAGATGATTCATCATCACTTGTGACCTCGAAAAATAGTAAAAGTATTAACCATGATGTTAATTCTTTAATAAATATCCATAACTTTTTCATCAGTAATGAACTGCTCTTAAATAATAAGTATTCAACCTACAGCCACCTTCCCCATGAAATGAACTTGAAAACATGGGATTTCTTATACGTATTTGCGGGTCGAACTTCTTTATACAAACGCTTTTCTAGATTAAGCTCCAAATATTTTTATAATCCTTTTAATCTATATTGAATGCGTTGTTTGCGAAATATTTTCATAAACTGCTTCTTGATAAAAGTAAAAGTATTATCTCCTGTCCGAGCTTGGAAAGTTTATTTTATAATAGAGTTATTCCAAATTATGTTATAAGTATTTTCATTCCACCAATAAATGTGTGTAAAATGTGTAATCTGTGTGATATTTTCCAAAAACTGCTTTTCGATAAGATAAAAAGACCTACTTCTCAGTATGGTGATCACACAGGCACATCGAGAGGCACAAGATATCTTTGTAAAAAGCCCTCATTTGTATTAAAACTTCAAAACGGTATATCTTCAAATCTTTGAGGTCGAACATGTTTATTGTCACAATACTTGTTAATGCAACGTACAAGAAAATAAATATGTTTCGTCTCTGCATATCGAATCAATGATTAATTGCCATTGCGCATTGTATATTAATCTGAGGAGAGTCAATAATACAAAACCGAACATTGATTCGATTCGCAGTGGCAACATTTTTCAATAACACTTTTTATTGAATTTTGAATGTTTTAATAGCAACAATTAATTATCTAAGCATAGCGTAAGTCGACAACGCAAAACGTTTTAGAATAACTACTGATTACAACTGTAATTGGAAGTAGCATATAAACTCCGTAGACATACAAATTTAATATTACATACTAGTTTTCACTTTACTTATCCGACAAAATTAGTGGATATGACTATGTTATGGGTGTATTATGTTTCGCTCTTAAATTACTTTTTAAGATCAGCAATGTTTTGTCGATAACACGCCCTGCTCTTTTTGATGCCCAACAGAATTCCTTTCGCATTCAAATTCCTTATACCATCAGTAAAGAGTGGCCAAGGAAGGTGCTTGTTCACTAAAAACTGAATCTAACTCTCTATGCACTCATAAGTGCTTAAACCTCTTTTAAAATTATAATAAATTATAACTCGAAAGTGCTCTCTGGTTAATTCCATTTTCTTTCACTTTTAAAAAATAAGTAACTGAGTTATAACGAACGTAACTTCAACAACTAAACGTTAAATGACAAATAAATAGTTGCTCTAAATAAAGAGTGTATGATTGTTTACCACAGTACTAGATTTTCTTATTCATAATAAATTCAGCTCATCCCTCGTATATATTGTGCAAATTTTGATTTTCTTTTATATAAAGATTAATTAGGATAAATTAGGATGATAGTTTACTAAAGTTAATTTAAGACATCAAATTAACTGTAGTAAATTTTTAGCCTAATTTATAAATCTATTTAAAATACATTATTTAAGAAATGTTCCACAGAATAATGAGCGATACTTTTAATAAACTGGATTCTTTGTTGTAATAGTATATTATGTATCAAGTTTAATAAACCTCATTTCAGTCACGAGTTTCATTAATCACAAGCAAAGCGCAGCGGAGCAAATAATCAAAATAATACAAAATTGCTTGTCTCGTCACATCTAGACAACTTTTTAGTAGTTGACAGTTTTTTAAAATTTTTAATATTAATTATATTAATTAAATTAAGCATTAATTAATTAAAAACTTTAATTAAGTAAATAAACAGTAGCAATATATTTTATGAATATAAAGTCTGAGACATATTTAAAATTTCTAATATGAATTACATGTGCCTATTATATTTTCATTTATCTTAATTACCGCTTCCTTTGATTCGACTTCCATTTTCTGAAACACTTGTTCAAGTTCTTCTTTATTTCTGGATATAATAGCATCGTCGTCTGCATATTAAACAATTTACCCTATCTTTGCCCTAAGTGAACCATTTATAACGACACTTCTCATTATGCCTTCCAGAACTGTATTTAACAGTACTGAAAACACCGGCTCTAGTTGTCTTACACTAATTCTAAAGGTGCCAATCCACAATGAGAATATCTCATGAGATTTTTGTCTCATGCAATAAAAATCGCTTCAATTTAATTGTGGAAACGGTCGAAAGACCAATGAAATTGGAGTTGTCCTGCGATTTTTATTGCATGAGACATAAATCTCATGAGATATTCTCATTGTGGACTGGCACCTTTAGAATCTTAGTTAGCCCTTCATTGGTTGGTTGTTATCATTGCTTCACTTCCAATGCATTATCATATTATTAATTTAAATTTTTTATATGTTAATGTTTTTCAATTATTTTCCTCTTTCGGCCAATTTCTTCAAACCTCTCTTGTAAAGAGTAAATAGATATCGATGTCCGATTAACAAATTTTTTGAGCTATATACCATCAATGCTGAAATGTTGTCGTCTCTGAATCTGTGCTGATAATTCCCAATAAATGTTTCCGTCTTTCTTACACTTCATCTCGTGCCAAGCTTATTACTAATGTTTTATATGCCCCTTCAACAGTATAATATTTTTGTAACTGCTACATTCCGATGGATGTCCCTTTTACATTCTTATACGTAGTATAAGGAAGTATTGTGATGATGAAAATTTTCGACCTCGAGATTTTTGCAGATGTCCACGTTTTGAGTTCCCCTGATACCGAAAAAGTGGTTTTTAAAAAATGTCTGTGTGTCTGTCTGTGTGTATGTGACCACCATAGCGGTCAAACCGCTGTAGATATCAATTCCAAATTTTGCATTTACGTGTATAATCTCCCTCTTGAGATCTTATTAGTTTTTCAGTAAAATCGGTAGACCGGAAGTAGCAGTTTACTTCAGTCAACAAATCGAAATTTGCCAATATTTCGTCAAATACTAAGTTTATACAAATTTATAAAGAATTCATATGTACTTAAAATTAAAATTGAAAACAATTTTATTTAAAAAGTTTTTCGAAATTCCTACCGGAAGTAGGTCTTTTACTCTTATCGAAAATCGGTTTTTTGCGAATATTTCGCAAGTCAAGCTTTTTAGACAGGTACGTTACGTGTATGAAAGTATTTAAAACATAGTTTTCAATATCGTTTGTATAAAAAAAAATTCAAGATTCAGACCGGAAGTAACACTTTTACTCTTACCGAATAGCGATTTTTGGCAAATATGTCGTAAATTATGCATTCTATAATATATTTATTAAGAGTACAAAAGTATTTAGAGTTATATTTGCAATATTTTTTGTATACATGAAATTTCAAAATTCGGACCGGAAGTAGCACTTTTACTCTTAGCGAGTAGCACTTTTTTTCGAATATCTTGCAAAGTATGCATTCTGTAGCGATTTATTAAGAGAATAAAAGTACTTAGAATAGGATTTTGAATAAGTTTTGTATAAAAAAATTCTTAAGATTGTATAGTTTGAAACGCTCATACGTATAAGAAAGTCGTGTGGTGGCCACACCTCATTTTTTACTTGCTTATACGTAGTATAAGGAAGTATTGTGATGGTGAAAATTTTCGACCTCGAGATTTTTGCAGATGTCTCCACGTTTTGAGGTCCCCTGATACCGAAAAATGGTTTTAAAAAAATGTCTGTCTGTCTGTCTGTCTGTCTGTCTGTCTGTCTGTCTGTCTGTCTGTCTGTCTGTCTGTCTGTCTGTCTGTCTGTCTGTCTGTCTGTCTGTCTGTCTGTCTGTCTGTCTGTCTGTCTGTCTGTCTGTCTGTCTGTCTGTCTGTCTGTCTGTCTGTCTGTCTGTCTGTCTGTCTGTCTGTCTGTCTGTCTGTCTGTCTGTCTGTCTGTCTGTCTGTGACCACGATAGCGGTCAAACCGCTGGAGATATCAATATCCAAATTTTGTATTTACGTGTATAATCTCCCTCTTGAGAACTGATTAGATTTTCAGCAAATTCGGCCGACCGGAAGTAGTAGTTTATTTCAGTGATAAACTCGAATTTTGCCAATATTTCGTCAACTACTAAGTTTAGACAAATTTACAAAGAATTCATATGTACTTACAATTAAATTTGAGAAGAATTTTATTAAAAAAATTTTTCGAAATTCCTACCGGAAATAGGTTTTATACTCTTATCGAAAATCGGTTTTTTGCAAATATGTCGTAAATTATGCATTCTATATATATTTATGAAGAGTACAAAAGTATTTAAAGTTGGATTTGGAATATTTCTTATATAAATGAAATTTCAAAATTCGGACCGGAAGTAACACTTTCTTACGTATAAGAAAGTCGTGTGGTGGCCACATCTCATTTTTTACTACTGGCGTAAGTAACCCTCTTTCGTATTTTAAAGTATTTGCTCTGCTATCAATATTTTTTGATCAAACTAAACAGTTTTGCAATAAATTGCTCCCCAACCATAATTTATCATTTCGCCATTGTTCACCGATTTTTCAAGCTTAATTTTTTTTTTTACAGATTGGTTCTTGTATATTTTCATCTTCTATGGTATCTTCTCCTTTTCCCCCTCTTCCTCGCTTTCATATATACTCGGCTAAATGTTAGTTTTTTTTTCAATTCTACCCCTTAGTTGCGGTAATTCAGAATTATCAGGTAATTGAAAGTGTTTTTTTTCATTTAATTAATACTATTCCGAAATACATAGCGCTATCATAGAATTAGAGAATTCTAACTAAAATTTTTGTAAAAATTGATACCTTTTAATCAATTGACTGCATCAACATTAATATTTTTTTCCAGTGGATCTAAACATTAGAATCCGTTTGTTCACACCATAGTCAATTGTTTGCACGTCATTTTGCAAGATTAATAGGTACAATGGTGATACCTAGTGTTTAATAGTTCAAGCTGTAAAATACTTTCCATAAAGAAGTTTACATTATTGGCCATATTGCATTACAGGGCTCTGTAAGAAAACTTATAATAACCGTCACTAATGCAACGCGAGTTTGGATACCTCCAAAACGGATGGAAAAAAAAGTTTAATTGTGAGAGTGCAATAATAAAAAAGATACGCAACTGCAAAAAGAAGAGACGACCAACGTTTGAAACCCCATCCTTACGCTCGTCCCCCACAACTTCAAGCCGCAGACGAGAGTTCGATGAGGTTCGGCCCATCAGTGACATCCGATACGATAATATTGGGCACTGGTCTATCCACGAAGACAACATTTTTGCCTCTCGCTGCAAAGATGCTGATTGTAAAGGGTTTTCTAGAATTATGTGCGACAAGTGGAAAGTTCATCTTTGCCTTTCAAGAACAAAAAATTGTTTTTTATACTTTCATTCAAAGTAATGTAGGTAATAATAATACCTAATATCAAGATTTTCTTTGGTTTTTTTCCATTCCTCTATTGCTCACCTATAAAATTATTAAATTACAATTTTACCATTGAGTCACAGTGTATTCATTTGACTACATACTTCAACTCCCCCGGGGGGGGGGGGGGATAGCAATTGCAACCAAAAAATTTCAAAAAATCAATTAAGCAAGGGTGCAAAAAGCAAAATTTTCGCTCCAGTAGAAAAAAATTGTGACCGAAAGAGTTAAATGATTTTTACCTATTTCAGTGATCAAACAAAAACACTAAAACACCTTTACCACACTAAAGCACAAGTAACTAAATACATGCATATTTTGAAAACTATGTTGTCATCTTCAATAGCACTGATTAAAAACCGCGTTGTCTATACACCGTAGCGTATACAGAACAACAATGCAACAACACGCAGTGTTGTTCTGTATACGCTACGTTGTATAGACAACGCGGTTCTTAATCAGTGCTACTGAAGATAACAACACAGTTGTCGAAATACGTATTTAGTTTTTTGTTCTTTAGTGTGGTAAAGGTGTTTTAGTGTTTTTGTTCACTATCAAGCCACAGAATCCAAGTTAGTTTCTTACTTCTGTGATACAAGGTTCTAACTACGCAGATTCCACAAAATTAACGAAGGACCTTCTTACGCCTGTTATTTTGTTATAAATTGCACCCTATCTCCATTCTGTTGAAGTAACAAACAGAGATAATGTTGAATTTATTTACTTACGTTACTACTTGTAAGTAATCTTTCATGGACGAAGAGAATGAGGAACTGCAGAATTTTGTTATGTTAGAAGAACCGCTTAAATTAGTGAGATTTAATTGAAATAACATAATTTTTAATTACGACTCACAAGAAAATATTACATTTAACATTAAAAATGAAGATCACTCAGACATTCTTAACAAACCATTTATGATTTTAGACGAAAATTGAAAACTTACTAAGTTGGACGTAGAGGACAACCTCCGAGCCAACAATATTATTGTTATTATTGGCTTCCATCCCAGTTGAGGTCGGTAATAACAATAATATTCCTAATACATTTAACAAAAACACGAGAGAGAAGTTGCAAAATAATTATGAATGGAAAAACGTAGTAAGAAAAAGCAACCATCAAGCAGAAAGTAGGCAGTAGAAAAAGACTGTCACCAGAGAGGCAACAAGCTAAAAAGAAATAAATGTTTAACACAAATTGGTCATTAACAGAGAAAAAGCTAGTGCTTGTTAGTATCGACTGGATCAAAATTGTACGTACTATTTTCTATGGACATGAGAGGGCAACATGTGGTTTCCGAAGAGGCCCAACAAAATGTGAGAAATCACATAAAATCATTGCCTGCTGTAGATTTTCGTTATTACCCCTTGCGTACAAAAAAAAAATTGAAAAGTGACTTAAGCATTAACAAAATGTACAATTTATATGTAACAAAATGCAAAGCTGATTTCAAACTGCCGCAAAGGTCAGTAAGCATAGAAAGAGCATTCAACAGAGTTTAATCCAAATTTCCAAAATTTGACATGTGCATAGTGAGAGTCTATTAGAAAAAATATTACCGTTAATGAGACCGAGAAGGTAAAATATGAGGGGCATATTGACGGAAAAAATACGTAGAATACAGGAAAAAGACAAATACAATTAAGAATTACCCTTGCTTTTTGTCAACTGGCAGAACGTAATAAAGTGTCCAGGAGCGCAAATTTCTACGTTATTTTATTTTAAAAAACTAGATGCATTTAATTTAAAAACATATTTTTCGAAGGTTTACCTTTCCATGTGGCATGAATCCTTTTCCGCAGACAGAAGCAGGAATGATCTTGCTTTTGCCTTGTTTAAGATTTTAAATATGGTTGCCCAAGACAATAACATCAGTAACATTATCACTTAAAGAGACTCCTGCTTACCTCAGAATAGATATATTCACCTGCATATGCCCTACTTGATTTCTTAAGGATCCATCCATCTACTCTTTCAAATAGTCCATACCTGCCTCTCAATAATACAGTAAGTTGATAGAGCACATAGTTCCATTGAAAAACCATTATCTAATACAAAATTCCATTCACCTTTTTTACTTATAAGGATTTTAAAAACTCTGAACCCAAAAAGTCCTTGTACGGTTTTCAATCGAAACTTTTTATATGAAGAAATGGACAAGACGAAGAAAGAAGGTTCTCATAAAAACATTGTAAATCCTCCACTTCTTCTGTAAAAGCAAAAAAGTATATAACAAAATCTTGAAATAAGTAAAATATATTTTATATTTTAAAATAAAATGTTGTCAATTTATCATCACTACAAACAACTAAATATAAAAAATCTATTGAAGATAAGAATTGTCCTAATAAACTCAACATAAAATGCTTCTGCGTATGGAAATATTAAATCCACTAACCTAAAAGTTGTTTATAACATCATTTATATCTTCTGATGTTCTTAGATCAGAATTTGTACGGCTTGTAATAACCGGTGGGCGAGATTCTATACCGATATCTTCAATATGGATCTTCTTTATTTTATTTGACAATTATTTAGGTAACCAACCATTCGAATGCTCGTCTTTCTATAATTTACTTTCCAAGCTGAAGATAGATGTTATACTGAAACCAAATTGCCATTCAATTTGAAGATATGTGAAATAAATCTTACTATTTAAGAAGCCAAAATACATACATTTATATGTTGTAAATCCAGACCTTTAAATGTGAGACAATTTTTTTCAACCTGAAATCATAAAAAATATACTTACATCAAAACAATTTAATATTTCGTATGCGAACTAGGTACAACCAAACTGACATATTCTGTTGACCCTTTTGAAAAACTTAATATTTTAAATTCCAATTGGCAACGAAATAATTTTTATACATATAATACCACAATAAATTAAAATTGACAACTTTTTACAATATAAACAATGTCTCATTTTTTGATATACATAATTTCATGTAAAACTGTAATATAAAACATTTAAACATTAGTTGTTTGAAAATGAGATCTTACTGCCTAAATAGACATAAATAATAATGTTTGAAATTACGCCCACTTACCGTTAAAAGAAGAAGAATTGATTTAACATGAAGTACATAACACATACAGTCACCGTCGACAAGCATTGTCGAGTTTTGTAGGAAACAGATATTTTCAATTCTATTTTGGAGAGCTAGATCATATAGCAATTTTTTACACCGTTTGTAAATTTAATTCTCTGCTGTAGCTTGTAAATAAAAAAGTACAAAAATTGGCTCAGTATTCATTCATTCACTTATTTACCTAAATTTATTTTCAGAAAACTCCCATAAAGCTCGTTAATATATACAAATAAACACATGTTAAACGTTAAATTAATAATCTTAAGTAAGGTACATCAAAATAAAGTTTTCGACAATCCCCGATATCAAGAAAACAAAAAATGCTAATATTTATGGATTATCTAACTAATTGCTTTGCTAGATTTATGAACTGATTATATGTTAAATTAAATAAATCCACGTGACGAGGAAGTGAATTCAGTTTTCTCGTTGACAAAGTCAGTGAATAACACCCATACGAGGTCTGATATTTTACGGACAATAAATTCTCATTGCTTGTATTGACTGCCGGTATACGGAAAATAAACAAAGACTAGCTGCGTAAGGCGTGATGAGAAAGATTGCAAACCTACTGTTTCCAACTTTTCAAAGTACGTAAAAAATTCTTTCTCAATTTGTATACGATGTAATTTACGACTTGTTGTATCCGCTCAATCCTTTTCGACTGTATAACCGTATACGCGTTCCATATTATACAGCAGTAATCAAGGATAGAGCGCACCAAGCTCTGGCACAAAGAGATTACACCAATAATACTGCACAAGTCCCGAATAAATCCACGTAACTTACTTGCCTTGCAAATGATGTCATCTACATGTAATTCATTTACATGTGGATGACATGTAAATGAAATTAAGGTAAGGTTCAAATGTTAGGCCCAAATCCTTGATGTAGTCTACACGTTTTAAAGCAGTTACATGAATTTAGTAGTCGTCATAAATTTTCGATTTATTTTAGTGAAGGATATTAATTTAAGTTTTTGAACGTTTAGTGTCATATTGTTTTTATTGCACAAGGTATAAATACCGTCAAAATCAACTCAAAGGTAATAAAAATCACATACGGTGAAGAAATAAACCTAGACAATAAAATAAGTCGACAGCGAAAGAAAAGTCTTCAGAAGTTTATAGGAAAATTGATATCAGTTATAAAAGAGAAACAGTGCCCATATAACTGCCCTGGGGCACCCCAGGTATTACAGAAACAGAATCTGAGGTACTAGAACCAATACGCTCTATTTAAAAACGGTCGAGTAAGTAAGACTGAGACCAGGACAAGAGTGTTCCAGAAATGCCACATCACTTTCCAAAGAAGAAGGTTATGCTCTACGTGACCGAACGCTTTAATTAAATCAGTGTAAATAGAGTTGACCCATCCTGCAAAAGCATCACAAATGAAGTTAAAATTACTCTCCGTACTTCTATTCTCTGGACAAATCCATGCTCTTCTGAAATAATAATACTCGAGAACGATGACACAATTTGATCAGCAACAATCCATTCCAGTACCTTTCCTAAGGCTGGAAACGCAGATTATATGATAGTTACAGATATGCGAGAGATATAGTGGCAAAACAAAAGCAATTTTCCCTTGTTGAGGACATATATAATATTGAAACTGAATTCTGTAATCTAACGTGGATTACAAAATTTCATTTCAATAAGCTTAGTTTTATGTAGCTTTGAATTGTAGTCGTAAGTATGCAAACTTTCTTAAAAGTAATTCTATTACGATTTGTGACTTTGAAACTAAACTAATATTCTTTTACTCAAACTTTTCAAGAAAGTTTCAACAATGTGTAATATTTATATTAAATACTTGGCAATGTTTTGTTTGTAAAATAAGGTACTGCACCATTTTGTTATCAACAACTATTTCAAAAATCTCTAATAGATTTAATAGATATGAGTAAATTTTAATATAAATATAAATATTTTGGAACTAGAAAAATAAATTCGGGAAACTCATTTATTGAGTAAAGTCTGTTATTTTATTAAAAATATTCAACATGTTCACTATTTCAAGCAAGTCATTTTGCTACATGTGAATTATATGTAGAAATGCAGTAATAAATTCTACGAGCATTGCATAATTCAAGTAAATAATCATAAATAAAAAGAAAACTAATTCTAGATAATATCAAGTTTAATTATCAAAATATTTCAAGTTCAACAAACACTATATATCATTTATATTTGTATATGAAGATTAAACAACATTTAATGATAAATAGTCATGTGTTGATATTCAATATCAATTTTGTGTTACTATTAAATGTAAACTCTTTCTTTTAATTTCCGTAATAATTTTAATTGGAAGTTAACAATATTAAAATATTATTGCGCCAATCAAGATAGATTGGTTTCTACTAATATTGTTACTCCCTGAAAGGATTTACTTATTCATTAGAAAATATGTTTGTATCTAGTTATGAAATTTATCAAATTAAGAGAATTATTAAACTTTGTTGAGAATACAAAATAAGAACCATTTTGGCAATAGAACAGAAGTTGATAGAGAACATTATAATATTTATAGAACAAAGATTGAGATAGTTAGGCATGTGTGGAGAGCAAACCGAGAAACGTGATATAATACTTAGAAATAGAATGGGAACCAGCAAGCAGTATACAAAGAAGTAAACCAAAATGAACTTGGATACCAGAGAAGAAGTACGACCTAAAGAAGACTGGACTAAGAACTCGTAGAAGTTCGAATGAGGTTTTTAGGGAAAATAACTAGCTGAATTTTTCAATCTCTTCAAGCTGGATCGCCTCTTTTACAACCGCTTACAGCTTTATTACAATTTCCTATAAAAGCGAGCATTGCCATTATGCTTTTTAAATGTCCGATTTTTCTAAACTTTTGACGCACCTTGTATATATGTTCAATTTAAACTTTTCACAAACTGCCATTACGTCAAAAGTTAGTTGACGATTATTCTTTCCAATAAACTTCAAATTCTGTTGCGAGAAGTAATTATCTAATTGAATGTTATTGTTGGCATAAGTAAATATGGCAATTGTTATAACTTTTTTTTGCATTAAAAACCATTTTTATAATATAGAGAGTTCGTTATTGTTATTATTATATTTATATGTGATAAACATTTTATTTTTATTGACAATTTATAGTAATATAGAGAGAAGGGTGGGAGACTTTTTATTTTGTGCCTGCCGAATAGGGCAAATACATATAGAACAGAACGATACAACAGTATTAATTGGTAATAACAATAATACATATCTAATAGGTGTCACATTTCATTAAAAACCACAGTTGAACTCGCCATTTTTTCATTTCTTTACCATTACATATTCACATTAGCGCCTATGTAACTATTTGACAGAAGCTAATGAACTTTATGAATTTAGAGTCTTCATTCATCTAAAGAAAAAAACAACGAAAATATCATTCCCGTTTTATCGCTTCGCTTAAGTTATCAGGCCATCAGCCAAATAAATGCCCTTTCCATTCCCACTGTTCCACATTTGTCGGCTTTCTAACGTTAAAGCTTCAGAATTGGTCTATGACAGTCACTATCTTTCCTCGAAATTTTTTTGTATTCCACAGAATATCTCTCAATCGTTACATCTTTGGTGTTTTCAGTATTTTATTCTGTTAGTTCACAACATTAATATATGACGTTTGCCTGCAATTGTCATCGCCTATTGATCGTCTTGACGGTTTATAAGTGGATTTGAATTTTCATCGCAAATCAAACGTCAGATGTTAAAGTTTCCTGTTACTTTAATGGATATTCTTACACTTAAGCTTAATTACATACCAACATGTCAAATTAAAGATTACACAGCAAAAAATTGAAAAGACGAATCTTTTCTGTATCATTTCCTGGTTTCGAGTTCACTTTTCTTCGAATAAATGCTAATTCGTGATCGTTGAAATTAATGCCATTTAGTATATTCTTTAGTGCTTTCGTAATTGAGTCTCTCAGTCTATTTGGATATTTCCAGTATTTAACGAACGAAACCTGCAAACGTTTGATTGTAATTTCTGAATCTTGTACGACCATGTGATGCTACCATTGAGAAAGAATATGTAGGGAAACGACGTCACGTGATTAAACCGGGTACAGGTCCGCCATATTGATACTACACTTACGTCAAACATGTAGTGTTGGTAAAAAGTGGAGTGTTTGTTAAATGTATCGTGTATTAGAGTTATTGTAATAAGTTGAATATTAAAAGACATTATGGTTTCTTGTGCTCTACGTAGCTGCAACAGCAGAGACGGCATAATTGATAAGAATAATTCGTCTGGAATAACATTTCATAGGATAGTGACAAGTGTGGGATGACAGATTATAACTTTGAGTATTCCGGACTAGGTGAGGTAACCATATTGGTCCCACACTTAGCTCCGCCCAATGCTCCCGTTTTGAGTGTACAGCAAAGATGTTTTACAGCGTCTCCATAGTATTTTTCCTCAATGGAAGCTACTGACCTTGTGGCTTCAATTCTTTCCACCTTAATTTACGAGAGGGCTCATGTAATCGATCTTTCTTGTAAATGTGATTACTCCAAGCTTATCGCCTGTCAAAATGTTACTTTTGCTTGAGGAAGAGTATAGCACTCCGTACAACTGATACTATTCTGTTTAGTTCTGACGTTTTCAGGCAAGTGTCATCGCGAAATGAATTTGATTAATGGTTTCGAGAGTTCATAACCTGTAATTGAATTTTCGTGCGCCTGCCAACGTTATTAAAACGTAAGATGGTCTTTGACCCTTCAATTTTGACGATTTACTGTAACATTTAACTTAACCTAACGAAGACTTTAAGGTGTCATGGTCAGCTGTACTCGTCGACCTCCATATTGAATTTCGAAATTTCTTGTAGGTTACAGAGGAATTTGACGGTCTACACATCGTTCCTATGGGGGGAAGATCGATGCAGTGTGATTTACTACACGTCGACAAATTTTCAAAAATTCTTTGGGAGCTTGGCCCTCGCATCGAAGGGGTGAAAACTGCGATCGTTTGGACTCTGGTTTCTTTACTTTACGAGATCATTCACTCTCCAATTCGTGAATTTTGGGATATAGGTACGTTAATCGTTTGAGTTAGCAAACGAAACATCCTATATTTTATTCCATTTATAGATTCGGCTATAAAATCGACATGCTTCTCATATACCATTGTCTAAACCTAACCCTAATAGTTTTTGAAATATCTAATATTTTCTCTAATAAATGTCATGTGCATGTACTGTTTAGCTAAGTCATGTCTTACTTATGTTAGATCCCAGAATTGAAATTTTTGGTATGTGAGTGGTTTATACTTGCGACAACTTTAACGAATTGCTAAAATTATTTTTTTTGATACAGAGTGTTCAGGAAAGGGAGAGCAATATCACAAATTTCAGATGGAAAAAACTATTTTTTTTAAATGGAATGCATAGTATTTTTTGTTATTTTATTCTTAAAGTAAAGTACTCAATTTTTATTTATATATCTAACTGCAATAGATTTCGAGATGTTTTTTATTTTCAAAATCGCTTTACAAAAAGCTGTCCACTCCATGGCAATAAGTTGTTAAAACTAAGACGGCCATGGATAACAAATACTAGACATCAAAATTCTAAACTGTCAAATTGCTTAATGCAATACTTGTTCTATAAGTCAATTACGTGTGTGTTTTCTCATGTTTTTAAAATGAGTTTTTCACAACAAGGACTTATCTAGATGGTTTACGCTTTAGGATCGAGCGATCAGAACTGTTTCCTTGCTAATCCCTTTACTCGTATATGTTTCCGAACGCTGAGCGGCATCCTAATATTTATGCATTTGCTAGACTAAAAGAACGTTTTGAAAGAACAAGAAGCGTGCATTATGAAATGAAATTGCAAAGGCAAAAACGGGTGGTCACTGAAGAAAATGAACACATAGTATTGTAGGCTGTAGTGGAAAATCCTCATACATCAGCATGTATGTTAGAGCGCCAAGTTGGAATATCGAGAACTTCGACGAGCAGAATTACTCGAAAACATAAATTTCACCCATACCATGTACAACCGGTACAAGAATTAACCCAACAAGATTTTATTAACAGACGCAAAATCTGTAACTGGGCGTTAAACAAGAATTGTCAGGAGTCGAATTCTTTAATAACGTGTTA
Organism: Amphimallon solstitiale; assembly: GCA_963170755.1. NCBI lineage: Eukaryota > Metazoa > Arthropoda > Insecta > Coleoptera > Scarabaeidae > Amphimallon > Amphimallon solstitiale. The sequence continues at coordinate 84,955,343 of OY720675.1, forward strand.
TTTACTGACGAAGACACATTTCATAAAAATGGGTTCGTTAATCGCCACAATGTTCATGATTATAATAATGAAATTCCTAAAATGATAATTTCTCTCGAAAATCAGTATAGGTGGTCTCTTAATATATGGGATGGAATTCTTGGATGTTTTGTCATAGGACCATACTTTTTCGAGAACACGATAAACGGCGAAACATTTTTGATTTTTTTACGAAATCAGTTTGAAGATATCGTCACAGGACATTGAATAAAAGTTGGCAAAACAGGACAGAGTCCTATTAAAAAGAAGAAGAAGAAGATGATGTTTGAAGATATGATTGATAGTTTACCATTACAAATTACCAGGCAAATATTGCTATTATATGGAGCTTATCCACATTTTAGCAGACAGGTGAGGTATTATCTTAACACAAATTTTGAAAATAAATGGATCGGTAGAAGAAGACCAATAAACTGGCCTGCAAAATCTCCGGAACAAAACCTTTTCTTCTGGGGTTATGTCAAAGAACAGGTATACAAAACTACTTCAACCCCAGTGGAAGATATGATGTTTAGAATAAGGCCTGTATTTAAATCTGTTGATGTAAATGTGCTTCAAAGGGTCCATCAAAATTTCATTCGCAGGCTTACTGTCTGTCAAGAACAAAATGGTAGACATATTGAACTCCTAGTCTATAGTGAGTGTCATTAAACAGTTTCATTAGTGTTTCAGCAGCATATGTTATAACTTAATATCTTAAGTTTCACTAAAAAGATAACATCTTAGATGTGCGTTATTTGTTATCCATGGCCGTCTTCTTTTTAACAACTTATTGTCATGAAGTGGATACCTTTTTATAAAGCGATTATGAAAATGAAAAAATCTCAAAATCTATTGCAGATAGGTATATGATATGCTTAAGTAAAAATAAAATGCTTTACTTTAGGAGTAAAATAACATAAAAAAACACTATGCATTCCATTTTTTAAAAAAAATAGTATTTTCCATCTGAAATTTGTGATATTGCTTTCCCTTTCCTGAACACTCTGTATCAAAAAAATAATTTTAGAAATTCGTAAAAGTTATCGCAAGTATAAACTACTCACATGCCAAAAATTTCGATTCTAGGATCAAACATAAGTAAGACATGACTTACCAAAATAGTACCTGCACATGACATTTATTAGAGAAAATGTTAAGATATTTCAAAAACTATTACGGTTAAGTACAGACAATGGTATATGGGAAGCATGTCGATTTTATAGAAGAATCTAAAAATGGAATAAAATATAGGGTGTTTGCTTTGAAATGATTGATAATCATTGACACCACAATTGCTCTAATGGTAAATACGAGCAGAAAATCAATGGTAACCATCAGCATTCGCATTGCCCCGAGACTTCACAGATACTAATTTGTGTATCTTTACGATTACATAGCAATTTCAACAAGACTAGACACTACACGAAGAGTAACAATACCTGTGAAAAATTCAGCTGCTTATAGAACGATTAAAAATGGTTAAACCCTCTTTGATAAAATTGCGCCATCTATTATTTTTACGCTCCACCAGGACTAAATAAACGTACAAGTATGCCCTTTAGCTCTGAAAATGTGTACTTATAAACACATATATTATTAAATTATAAAGAAAACAATTTCTCTAGTTAGCATACATTGAAGCTTAATCTGTTTTTGAGCTGTGATCTCGAGATTCTCATATACGACTTGTAAGTATAATAGAGTTAACTATAATACAGATAGCTACAATTCCCATGCATTGATGAAGAATTTTTAACGTTTAGTTTTATTTCTTCTAGAATGAAGTCTGAGGTATGTCGACAATGACAATGCTTAAATTACATCGATTTAGGAACAATAAGGAAAACACTAATTATTGTTTAATTTTTATTTATCTTTGCAAGTACATATATATAAATATATTAAAACGCAGGAAAAAGTCCATCTTCGTAATCCAAATCAATGATGTAATAGTTTTAGTACGTCTGTGTGATAAACGAATAAAATTTACGATTTATGAGGTTTACTACAACAAAACGGTGTAAATATACTGTCCAAAATGATTCACTAGCAAAGTGTAAACGAAGTTTCATGTACGCCAACACCCGATGTTCATATTTCTAGTAAAACTGGTTGAAATAATGCCAACATTTTTATTTTTAATTAATATAAATCACAAAAACAATCCTGTAATTATTATTATATACATATAATATATTCAACATTAGAGAAATTATAAATTTAGTAATATGAAACGTCATTATTTTTGTTTAAGCCGAAAGGGGATTGTTTCATGCGTTCCACTATATTAACAAATAACTAAATTTAAATTAAGAAATTTTATGAATATATACAATTGTAACTGGTAATATCATTATATTTCTTAGAAGTATAAGTCCAGTTTAATATAGTTCCTTGAAAGTAGAAAATCAATATTCTTATTACCAATTCTTTTTATAAAATGAGACGTACAAGAGATTTTATATTAATTTAAGTAAATAGATTAATGCTTTAGTTTTTGTTATATTTGTTAAGAAGAGATACAATATTAAAAATCACTTAACTTGTTGAATAACAATATTTTTGTAGAATATTGATTTTCTCTTTGTTTAGATAAGGATTATAATTACATACACAATTATATCATAATAGTAAATAACATTTATTATTTACACATGATAAAATATAATGCGTTTTAGAAATTGTGCTAATATCTACATTCACGTCACAAATACAAACCTAATATTTTCTCAGGCTACTTATTAATGAATTACACACGAAAAGTATTTCTTATAATTAAGTAGATATTTTGAAAATGTAATCTTATATCATTAATTATAGAAACTTCCTAAAAATCTGGACAAAGATAAAAGTAAATTATGTAAATTATTTAAAGAATTATCGTTAGAAATATAGCAATGACCGTTTATCAATGTTCATTCACAGTGTTCGTTAATCATATATTAAACAAAAAATAACAGCATATTAAATGGCAAGAAGAAAAAAAGAGCAACCGGTACAGAGATTTAGGTTAAGCTTTGGCAATAAGCTTTTCCTGTAGAAGCAATGAATTATGTAGAAATCTCGAATAACATAAAAAAGTGGCGAGGTTATTTTTTCCAACTGACTTGTTTTTATTCCATTTCATCTAGTATTCTTCACGCAAATCGTGGGAAAATTGTATCTAACAAACATATTGTGAAATTATATCAGCAAATAAGAATTAGAACGCGTTTAGCATAATGATACTCTCTGAAAAATGATAAAAATACACTTTACCAAAATGCTTTGAAAGGTAAATCGGACATTTAAAATTAAAGTGCGTGTTTCTTACTATTCCTTTTAAACATAAATGTGTAGGCATTTTTCTACTTAAAATAGACTAAATAGTCATCTGCTTCGGTAATAAATTATGCAAATCAATTCAATATTCTATTCATATGAAAACGTGTATAATCTGAACTAATCAGATCTTATTATAGGATAATCGCTACTGGTTACTTGAGCCAATAATTCATACAATTTGACAATAAGATTGTTACTAGAATTTGGTCTCTATTCAAAGAGAATCTTTCTGCTAAAAATAATAAATAATGATGTATTAGATATAATTGTCAGAAGGACTCGCTAAAATTCGGCTAAGTGTTGTCACAAGTGTCTATTAAACTGGTTGCTAGCATATTAATATCGTAATATTAGATTATGATTAATATAGCAGCATGTATTTGATTTTCATTATTTCGTTCATGTTCAGTACAGATTTTAAGGAAATTTCTGATAGATAAAATAGATTCATAATAATTCTGAAAAATGTTGCTTAATATTACATTGATGCCTCAACTTCTAAATATTACGGCTTCTACTAACTAGTAAATTACCTATTAACAATTATGTATTACATATGTACAAAATATGCATAAGTTATGAATGTGTATGTGAATTCATTCTTTGCTCAAAACTTCGTACAAGACATTGCCCAGGAAATCCTTAACTAGTGTATAAGTGTCCATTCTTCTGACTGTTGATTATAACATTATTCAACTGTGTAATGTGTCGATGAGTAGATTAAATGTAGGGACTACATATCCAACAATGCCTGCGGCAAGAACGATAACAGGAACAACTACACGGTCTACAGCTTCTACAGTACAAGTAGCAATTACATGTACTGCAACACCAGCTGTAACTTCTTCCATAGCGTGAGCAACACGAACAATCTGAAATACAGTTAGACAAAATTAATGCTTTAGTTGTGAATGTATAAACAAAATAATAATTTAAAAACGCACATTTTCTTTAAAATATTGTATATCATTCAAGTTGTTATGAGGATTTTTGATCGTTTAAATTATTCTGAAAGCACTAAAAAAATAAGACAAATTAAATGATTAATTAGAAATAAAATTTAAGTTTATTTTTTATGTTCCTATATTAAAGGGATCCACAAGGAATGACATAAATAATATAGACAAATATACAATTAATTATGAAAATTCCATCTACCAGTTCATAATTTATAAATACAATTTCTTGTTGCAGCGAAATTGGAAAATATAATTAATGACAAACTACTCAGGACTGCGAAGGCTATTAGAGGTTTTCCTAGAAAACCAAAGACAAATAATAAAAGTCAGCACACAAAAAACTATGTATTTATGTCACACAGTATGGAAGCACGAGACGCATAAAGAGACCTAAATAAAGAGTCTCTCCTATATTTTGAGCTAAGAACACCAGGTTACTACGCTTAATAACTCCAAGACATAATATCAAAAGCATCCATCTTAAAGACAAAAAATGAGGTGTGTGCACCAAATGACTTTTAGTGCTTTTTATATAAAAAATGTTTCAAATTAAACTTTAGATGGTTTCGTCTTCTCAATAAGCCTGGAAGTAAAGATGCATATTATCAACTTTTTTTTATACAAAAATTGCTCCAATTCCAACACTAAGGACTCTTATACTAATGCTTCTGTATAGAATGCATAATTTGCGAGATATTTAAAAAGAGTATTTTCACTCTTATCTAACAACATATTCTTTATACAAAAGTTATTCAGAATCATGGTGTAAATACTTTCATACTGTTATATATCTGTTCAGAGAACATAATTTGCCAGATCTTCGCAAAAATACTATTTTTGGACAATAGTAAGAGACCTACTAGAGATTTGCTTTTTATAAAAATTCTTCAGCAAATTTATCATGGTCACACACGCATAAAGACATTTTCCAAAAGCCACTTTTTCGGTATCAGAGGTCTTTATAACCTGGACATCCGCAAAAATTTCGACATCGAAAATTTCGTCATCTCAATACACTCTCGTATTAGTAACAGTATAAAGTCAAACCACTAGAAAGAAATGAGGTGTGAGGCACCACACGACTTTCTTATACGTATGTGTGTCCCGAATTTCCTATACAAAAGGTGTTCCAAACTAACTTTCAAATACTTTTATCTTTCTAATAAACTAAACATGTGACTAAATTCCGGTCCGACTTTAAACATTTTTTTTAAACAAAAGTTATTCCAAGTCGATCTCTAAATACTTTTATAGTTTAGATAAAACTGCATAAAACGCATAATTTATGAAGATAAAATTTGATTTTGTGACTGAAATAGTCTACTACTTCCGGTCTACCGATTTCATTCAAAATCTAATTAGATCTTAACAGGAAGATTATACTAGTAAATATAATGTTTGGTAGTGATAGTTATAACCGTCTGGCCGCTATCTTTGTCACACACAGAGGAGAGAGAACTTTTTCAAAAACCATCTTTCCGGTGTTGCGGTACAAAACGTGGACATCTGCAAAAGCTCAAAGTCAAACATTTTCGTCACCACAATATTTCCTTATTCTAGACTTACGAAACTAAAACTAATTCTTGGAACTTAATATATTAATACAATAATTTAACGAATGAGAAGTATAACTTATGTCACTTGAAATCTGATTTGATATTCTATTTTCGAGTATTTTTCTTTTTCTTTATGAGCTTTTATAATAGCTACCCTGAGGAAATAAATATTGGTTGCTGTTTTCACTATAGGTTATGGAAATGACAGCTTAATGGAGTTGAACATTGCAGCTAAGTCAGTAACTTAAGATGTTATGTCATTTGTCTTTGGCATTTGCTTATGTGAAAGAATTTAGTTCAAAAACAAAAAAATTTATTTTTCAGCGGCGGAAACAAAGTCTCTTTCGCAAAATGCAGTTTGTCTTTCAGTAGAAGTTAAATAGTAATCTCATTCTACTTCAGTTCTTAAGTCATCAGTTATAAAAATGAAGTACCAAATTAAATAAAAAACGTAATAGATGGCAGCAGTAATTCTTACTTATTTGGCAAATATATTAATATTTTAGAATTATACCTATTTAAATATTTAAGGAGTAAATTAAATTATACCGGAAAAAAAGGCACTTTAAAACTAAATTTAAGCAAAACTTACATCTGCTCTATTTAATGAACTGTTACGTGACCTCGAATCGGACAATAGGCTAGTAATCGCAAATACTATACTACCGAATAGATTAGTACGATGAGTTAATACATCATCGTCAAAGCTCACATTATTTTTCATACTATACCATGTGTTAGAAATATATTATATACCTGTTACTGCTGCAAAAGAATGGCATACGATGATCAGATATTTTTCTAGTAACACTGTAAAGATCTTACAACGAAATGTGTACCTTGCATTTATTCAACATATTTTTCATGTACTTATGAGTACTTCGGTATTTCTCCAAACACGAACATTTTAAAAGCCACTGATAAATCCAAATCTGAATCCTTTATTTAAGTAAACATTAATCATTTCAGTTCAATTAACCCTGCTCATTCTGGTATTTTGCCGATATTGCACAAGTAGAAACTTTTACCACAGGTTTGTTTTAGAAGTTATACGATTTTTGTTCGTGGTTAATCAAGATATAGATTGAATTATATCGTAAATATTCTTCAAAGTCCACTTGGTTTTCAACAAGTGTTTCACATTCCATGCAGTCAGTTACGCAGCTTATTTACAACTCTTTGTGTTATTTCTTGTTCCCGTATACCCTTCTGGAACAGTGTCCGATACCGTACAAGGTTTAATCAAACAGTAAGCAAAATTTTTAAATATCGTAATCTGTATACGCCGGCATTGTACCAATAGTGTTAGTCTTTGTGGCCATATTGATTGTTTAGTTTAGTATAGGAAATCACACAGGTTATACGTGTTATAGTTTACTCAGTAATTTTTTACTTGTGGGAGAAATAGTTAAAAGAATTTGCATTAAATTTTACTTTACATTTGTAATGTTGACTGTTCCTTTTGACGAGTCTGGTATGGGTAAAGCAAGAGTTTACGATTGATACAAATGTTTTAAAGAGAGCCGGGAAGACGTTGAAGACGACGACCGTCCTCAAAGCTGCAGTCTGGTATGAGAAAAGTAAGAGTTTGCGATCGATACAAACGTTTTAAAGAGAGCCGGGAAGACCCTAAAGATGACAACCGTACTTAAAGCGGCAGCACATCAACAACCAACAAAGCTGCAGTCTGGCATGAGTAAAGCAGGAGTTTGCGATTGACACAAACGTTCTAAAGAGAGCCGGGAAGACCCTAGAGATGACCCCCGTACTTAAAGCTGCAGCACATCAACAACCAACAGTAAAGTCACAGCTGAAGAAAACTATGGACAATCGCCGAATTACTATCACAAAGGTTGCTGATGATATAAGTGCCCAGAATTGTAGCAAAGTAACCCGTGGAAATTGTTTGTACATTTTTGACCAAAAGCAACAACATTTTTCGGGATGCCTCAGCTACGAAATTTGCTGGACATGTGACTTTTTTCTATTCCCGAAACTGAAAAAAAATATGGAATTCCAGAAATGCTTCGAAGTTTGGAAAAGTGCTCGCAAAAGGATATTATATCTGTGGGAGGGTTACTTTCATTTGTAAGAGATTAATATTGATCATTAAATACATATTTTTTGAAAAAGACAAAAATTCTCGTTACTTCTTGATCAAACCGAGTATATCACTCATACACATTCAAACAATTCAATTCCATTACTGATTTCGAAAATCGATAATGATATGTGTTTAAACAATAGCTAAAAAATATAAAATAATTAAAGTAAAAACAAAAATTTAAAGAGAAACTTGAACACAAATTATTTATTCGTCAAGCTAGAGTCTGTAAACTATGGTAAGTGATATTACATTATTCAATTCGCGAAACAGAAAATGTACAAATATTAGGCTTAATTTTTTCATAATATTTGGCATGGTTAAGTTAATTAATATATAGGTGTCCCAGCTAGGACTTTCGGGTCATATATCTCCATTATTATTGAACGAATTTTTTTGAAATTTAAAATGTAGATACTTTATTGAATCAGGATTGTTATGTTACTTTTGAAATTAGTGAAAGTTAATAAATGTAATTTTCACTCATCGTTCTTTTTTTCAAATTCCACGAAAATATCTTTAGATTATTAAGCACCAAAAATCAAGCCTCTACAGAAAAAATTAAGTAAAAGAGAAGAGAAAAATCAAATTATGTTGCTAAAAATGTAATTTAATTATTAAGACAATTACTTAGCATAGAGAACTTTGAGAACAATTGAATAACGTTGCCGGGATTTAATTTGTAAATCCCACATAATTTTTGCAAAAGTCAAATGTCATAGTTGACAGTCCAGTGAAAATAGTTAATTTCAATTTTTTGTTTTCCCTTTCGAATAAAAATGTCTGAATTGTCTATGTACCTTAAAAAAGGCATAATTTTCGCTTATGGTGAATGTCACAAGGCCTTAAACGAAACCGTAAGAGTTCTTGTCGAACGTCACCCGAACGAATGCCTTTCAAAATTTAAAGTCCAAACAATAATAAATTTTTTTGAAGACACAGAAGTGTCCGCGAATTAAAGCGTGTAAGGGAAAAGCCAGTCACTGGGTATCAAGAAATAGTGGGTGCTGTTGTGGAGGCATTCGAACAAAATCCAACAAGAAGTGTACGAAATATTTCTCAAGTTTTGGACGTGCAGGTTTCAAGAAGTTCCATCCACAGAATATTAAAATCAAAAAAATATCATCCTTTTAAAATTTCCTTGCTCCAAAAGTTGTCTGAAGATGATTTAGCTATTATTTTTACAAAATGAATTTCACAATTTAATTGGACATCTACCAAGTATACTTCGAAATGAAATGGTCTTCATGCAAGATAGAGTGCCACCACATTTCGCTAGGCCAGTCCGTGCTCATTTAGATACAACTTTTGGACCTCGATGGGTAGGAAGAGGATGCCCAATACCTTGGCCGGCCCGATCACCAGACCTCACCCCCTGTGACTACTTCCTGTGGGCATACGTCAAAGCAAAAGTTTATTCAACACCGCCTACAACTTCTGAAGATTTGCAGAACAGAATCCGAGAAGCATTTGCATCAGTAAATGCTAACATGATGCGAAACGTAATTGATGATTTTAGGATTCGTTTAGAGAGATGTATTGAACAACTACTATGACATTTTCATCTGATTTTTGTTTTAGTGTTCACGTTTTTTGGTCGTTCTTTGTTATCAACTTTTGTTATTAAATTCAATACTTTCAGACTTGAAATTCAAAGTTTTAACGCTCTTGTTGCCTCGAAAACCCTACTTAATCTTTATTGGCAGTTTAGTGGAGTATCTATGGGTGTTCTGTGAGTTTAATTGTTTACACACTGTAAAGACATTAACAATAAGATTCACTGAAAACTGGAAAGTCTGAAACCAGTATCTTGCATTTAATAAAGTATGCTGTCTTTAACTCGTCTGAATAACAGGAAATAAAAGCTGTGGTTGTTTCAGTATAGCGTAACGGTTCTTCACTTAATAAATTGTCAAGATTCCAAATTTTATAAAAATTCTTTCAATAATAATGAAGATATATGACCCGAATGTCTTAGCTGGGACACCCGGTATACATATATTTCAATGCATTACTTTAAACTTAATTCCAAATATATTTATATAATATATCATGCAGAATATTAATGTTGGTCCAAACATGGTTACTGGATTTATGATGTAATAAGCAAGCAGCATCTATGCGCTGAATCTGTTGATTCTATGGTAGATATCATATTCTTTTATGCATTTAACGTTGTACAATGTGTATTTAGAATTTGACTACCTCATTTCGATTGGGTAGCAGAAATTCATAAATTTTCCGTTTGTATCAGATACCAGGAGGTCATTTTTGCAGAATACTCAACCACATGAACAAGTGCAATTTAAAGACGAAAGCCATATATGACTCCAACTTTGCTAATGTTATGTTATGCAAATTTGTATAAAATAAGCGCTAATGCTAATTTTACCCATATTCGCAAATTAGTCACTTCAGATTATAAACAAGAATGTCAGAAGCGAGTGATATGTAAAGAAAATTACACTATTGCAAAATCCGTATGATTAAGGTTTTACAAATTTCCAAAGTCAGATTAAAAGACAAATTATTAAAATAAAATATCCGTTTTAAAGACATTTACTATTATTATTCTCCTTAATATTAGCCGACGGCCGTTTCGTGTTAATTTCTTGAGAAAAGACGGCTTAACCGAATCACCATGGTTACCGCCCGAACCGTCAAAATCGACGAAAATTGGTTGCACGGGGCGCGCTTTGTCACCTTTGAGAGGGAATCGAGGGTGTCGGGCGCGTCGGTTAAGCGTAGAACGCACCTTCCTTTTACAAGTAGGCTATTTTTCGGCCCTCCGGACGGACGGGTTCCCGAGAATCGAGGCCTTCAAGAGGAGCCCGCAAATATTTTGTAACATAAAAATGGCTTACGTACTTAAAAATGCAGTAGTGGTCATCAAAAAGAGACATTTCGCAAATCTGACAGTTCCAACGAAAAATTTTGCACGTTTGACTTTTAAGCCTTATATTCCGAATTTTGAAGGTTTTGACGGCCCAACAAGGTACATAATCGAAAAGTCAGACATTTTTGAACCGATCGCATTCCTATTCCAACTTCATCGACATACGATATCGATAGGACGAGTGATTTAAATTCCTCATGCAGACGGACATCGTAGAAAAATGGCCGAAATACGCCAGAAATACATGTACACAATAAATCAAGTGCAATGCTCATAACATGTAATGTACACACACATACATTCATGTGCACTTTCCGTGAATATATTATATATCGGTAGCTTGACTTAACATTTTTACATACAGGCTGATATCTTTTAATTACTATAAATTTGAATTTTAAAATACGATAATTCCAGAACGCGTATGCCCAGTTTCCTTAATGTAATTATTAACGTCAGAATAGGTTCATGGCATATAAACACACATAATATATTTAGTTTTAGGACACGGACAAGGCACTAAATTAATTATCTGGACACAATTAAAACGTTTTTTATAACCTTTTAAAGATTACAGGTCTATTTTCTCTGAGATTTAAAAAAAAAATTGCAGATTTCAACATAGAGTCAAGCCTACATATAAATATGGCAGTTGAACAAACTATTTACATTAGGTCGATAGCCCAATGGCAAGATTGACGGCTTCTTAATACAATGACTTTGCCGGGTCGGGTTCGAACCCAGGCCGGGGCAAAACATTTTTTTTTCGAATGCGATATTGTGTATTTATTTCGTGTATTTTACCGGCAATTTATAAGAGAAGACGCCGGACTTTTCGACATAATTTTCCCGGTCGATGAAATAATCATTCACATATACAGCATGATTTTTTCTTATAATTTTTATAAATTCCATTTAAAATACAATAATTCTAAAACGGGTATGCCGTTTTATTAAGGGAAAAAATAATGCTTCTAACATTTATGTGCCCCTACGAAATAATTATTTAAATAATTACGCACTGCGCAGTGGGTGGAGCCAAATCAACTTTTTCTTCTGATTAAGGTAAAACTCTGTACTCGGGGGCTCTTGGTGTCGGTGATCTCAAGCCCAATGTCAAAATTTCAAAAAAAAAATGGTGCATCTAATATGGCGGAAGAGTTTTGTGAAAACTGACGTATGAATGTGAAATTTTAGATACGGGGGTGTCTTAGGACGCCGATCACGAATCGAAAGTCAAAATGTCAAAAAAAAAACAAAATGGCCGAAGTTTTTTGAAAATTGACGTATGAATGTGAAATTTTAGATACGGGGGTGTCTTAGGTCGCCGATCACGAATCCAAAGTCAAAATGTCAAAAAAAACAAAATGGCGGAAGTTTTTTGAAAATTGACGTATGAATGTGAAATTTTAGGTACGGGGGTGTCTTAGATCGCCGATCACAAATCGAAAGTCAAAATGTCAAAAAAACAAAATGGCGGAAGTTTTTTTGAAAATTGACGTATGAATGTGAAATTTTAGGTACGGGGGTGTCTTAGGTCGCCGATCACGAATCGAAAGTCAAAATGTCAAAAAAAAACAAAATGGCGGAAGTTTTTTGAAAATTGACGTATGAATGTGAAATTTTAGATACAGGGGTGTCTTAGGTCGCCGATCACGAATCCAAAGTCAAAATGTCAAAAAAAAAAAAATGGCGGACGAGTTTTTTGAAAATTGACGTATGAATGTGAAATTTTAGATACGGGGGTTTTGGGGGTCGTCGATCATGATTTCAAAGTCAAAATGTCAAAAAAATCAAAACGGCGGACCAGTTTTTTGAAAACTGACGTATGAATGTGAAATTTTAGATGCGGGGGTGTCTTAGCTCGCCCATCACCAATCCATAGTCAAAATGTCAAAAAAAGAAAATGGCGGACGGGTTTTTTGAAAATTGACGTATGAATGTGAAATTTTAGATACGGGGGTATGTGCGGACGCCGATCACAAATCCAAAGTCAAAATGTCAAAAAAACAAAACGGCGGAAGAATTTTTTGAAAATTGTCGTATGAATGTGACATTTTAGATACGAGGGTGTGTGCGGACGCCGATTACAAATCCAAAGTCAAAATGTCAAAAACAACAAAATGTCGGAAAAGTTTTTTGAAAATTGACGTATAAATGCGAAATTTTAGATGCGGGGGTGTCTGCGGACGCCGATCACCAATCCATAGTCAAAATGTCAAAAAATAGAAAATGGCGGAAAAGTTTTTTGAAAATTGACATATAAATGCGAAATTTTAGATACGGGGGTGTCTGCGGACGCCGATCACCAATCCATAGTCAAAATGTCAAAAAAAAACAAAATGGCGGCAGAATTTTTGAAAATTGACGTATGAATGTAAAATTTTAGATACGGGGGTGTGTGCGGACGCCGATTACAAATCCAAAGTCAAAATGTCAAAGAACAAAATGGCGGACGGGTTTTTTGAAAATTGACGTATGAATGTGAAATTTTAGATACGGGGGTGTGTGCGGACGCCGATTATAAATCCAAAGTCAAAATGTCAAATAAAACAAAATGGCGCAAGTTTTTTGAAAATTGATGAATGTGAAATTCTGGATACGGGGGTGCTTGTAGTCGTTTATTACGTCTTCAATTTGGCGATTCTTCGAAACGTGATTGAACAGGGCTTAAATTTAATACTTCATTTTTTCTTAACGACAGTAGATTGGAAAACATCAGGATGGTATTGTACACTGTCTCAATGAAAATGTTGCGCTCTTTGAGCTCATTGTTTCTTTCGATACTTTAACATGACATGTTTAACAATAAATTACCTTTCTCGCTCTTGAGTGGGTACCAGTTTGTGTCAAAATAGTTTTTAATATACTATTGGCTTCACAAAATTTATGTATGTACAGGGGTGTTTCAAAAGTTTATAAAAGTGGACATTCTAAAAAGCGTCATGCCAGTGATCGCTTTTTACAGGAAAGGCGCTTCAATAGGGCTTCACTTTAAAACTTGGGCCTTTTCCTTTTATTATTATTTCGTGCTCCTTTATTAACGATAGTTGATTTTGAAAAGGTTAACAGGCTTTTACACTTTCACATCAAAGTAGTATTGTAAACTGTCTTAATCAACATGTTAGACTTTTTGATGTCATTGTGCTTTTGGATACCTTAACATGACATGTTAAACATTAATTTACCTTTCTCGCTCTTGAGTGTGTACCGTTTTGTGTAAAAAACCAATCGAGGAGAATTTTAAATAAAATATACTATTGGCTTCACGTAATATATGTATATACAGGGATGCGTCAAAAGTTAATAAAATCAGACATTCTAAAAGGCGTCATGACAGTGATTGCTTTTTACACGAAACTATGAAAAAGCTGTAAGCGGACGCGAAAAAGGCGATTCAAACTAAAAGAAATTGACGAACCCGCTGTAAGCGGACGGACCCGCTGTAAGCGGACGATCAGCTGTAAGCGGACGGACCCGCTGTAAGCGGACGTTATAGCTAGTTCTCCTTAATATTAGCCGACGGCCGTTTCGTGTTAATTTCTTGGGAAAACACGGCTTAACCGAATCACCATGGTTACCGCCCGAACCGTCAAAATCGACGAAAATTGGTTGCACGGGGCGCGCTTTGTCACCTTTGAGAGGGAGTCGAGGGTGTCGTGCGCGTCGGTTAAGCTTAGAACGCACCTTCCTTTTACAAGTAGGCTATTTTTCCGCCCTCCTGGCGGACGGGTTCCCGAGAATCGAGGCTCTCAAGAGGAGCCCGCAAATATTTTGTAACATAAAAATGGCTTACGTACTTAAAAATGCAGTAGTGGTCATCAAAAAGAGACATTTCGCTAATCTGACAGCTCCAACGAAAAATTTTGCATGTTTGACTTTTAAGCCTTATATTCCGAATTTTGAAGGTTTTGACGGCCCAACAAGGTACATAATCGAAAAGTCAGACATTCTTGAACCGATCGCATTCCTATTCCAACTTCATCGACATACGATATCGATAGGACGAGTGATTTAAATTCCTCATGCAGACGGACATCGTAGAAAAATGGCCGAAATACGCCAGAAATACATGTACACAATAAATCAAGTGCAATGCTCATAACATGTAATGTACACTCACATACATTCATGTGCACTTTCCGTGAATATATTATATATCGGTAGCTTGACTTAACATTTTTACATACAGGCTGATATCTTTTAATTACTATAAATTTGAATTTTAAAATACGATAATTCCAGAACGCGTATGCCCAGTTTCCTTAATGTAATTATTAACGTCAGAATAGGTTCATGGCATATAAACACACATAATATATTTAGTTTTAGGACACGGACAAGGCACTAAATTAATTATCTGGACACAATTAAAACGTTTTTTATAGCCTTTTAAAGATTACAGGTCTATTTTCTCTGAGATTTAAAAAAAAATTGCAGATTTCAACATAGAGTCAAGCCTACATATAAATATGGCAGTTGAACAAACTATTTACATTAGGTCGATAGCCCAATGGCAAGATTGACGGCTTCTTAATACAATGACTTTGCCGGGTCGGGTTCGAACCCAGGCCGGGGCAAAACATTTTTTTTTCGAATGCGATATTGTGTATTTATTTCGTGTATTTTACCGGCAATTTATAAGAGAAGACGCCGGACTTCTCGACATAATTTTCCCGGTCGATGAAATAATCATTCACATATACAGCATGATTTTTTCTTATAATTTTTATAAATTCCATTTAAAATACAATAATTCTAAAACGGGTATGCCGTTTTCTTAAGGGAAAAAATAATGCTTTTAACATTTATGTGCCCCTACGAAATAATTATTTAAATAATTACGCACTGCGCAGTGGGTGGAGCCAAATCAACTTTTTCTTCTGATTAAGGTAAAACTCGGTACTCGGGGGCTCTTGGTGTCGGTGATCTCAAGCCCAATGTCAAAATTTCAAAAAAAAAATGGTGCATCTAATATGGCGGAAGAGTTTTTTGAAAACTGACGTATGAATGTGAAATTTTAGATACGGGGGTGTCTTAGGTCGCCGATCACGAATCGAAAGTCAAAATGTCAAAAAAAAAACAAAATGGCCGAAGTTTTTTGAAAATTGACGTATGAATGTGAAATTTTAGATACGGGGGTGTCTTAGGTCGCCGATCACGAATCCAAAGTCAAAATGTCAAAAAAAAACAAAATGGCGGAAGTTTTTTGAAAATTGACGTATGAATGTGAAATTTTAGGTACGGGGGTGTCTTAGATCGCCGATCACAAATCGAAAGTCAAAAGGTCAAAAAAAAACAAAATGGCGGAAGTTTTTTGAAAATTGACGTATGAATGTGAAATTTTAGGTACGGGGGTGTCTTAGGTCGCCGATCACGAATCGAAAGTCAAAATGTCAAAAAAAACAAAATGGCGGAAGTTTTTTGAAAATTGACGTATGAATGTGAAATTTTAGATACAGGGGTATCTTAGGTCGCCGATCATGAATCCAAAGTCAAAATGTCAAAAAAAAAACAAAATGGCGGACGAGTTTTTTGAAAATTGACGTATGAATGTGAAATTTTAGATACGGGGGTTTTGGGGGTCGTCGATCATGATTCCAAAGTCAAAATGTCAAAAAAATCAAAATGGCGGACCAGTTTTTTGAAAACTGACGTATGAATGTGAAATTTTAGATGCGGGGGTGTCTTAGGTCGCCCATCACCAATCCATAGTCAAAATGTCAAAAAAAGAAAATGGCGGACGGGTTTTTTGAAAATTGACGCATGAATGTGAAATTTTAGATACGGGGATATGTGCGGACGCCGATCACAAATCCAAAGTCAAAATGTCAAAAAAACAAAACGGCGGAGGAATTTTTTGAAAATTGTCGTATGAATGTGAAATTTTAGATACGAGGGTGTGTGCGGACGCCGATTACAAATCCAAAGTCAAAATGTCAAAAACAACAAAATGTCGGAAAAGTTTTTTGAAAATTGACGTATAAATGCGAAATTTTAGATGCGGGGGTGTCTGCGGACGCCGATCACCAATCCATAGTCAAAATGTCAAAAAATAGAAAATGGCGGAAAAGTGTTTTGAAAATTGACGTATAAATGCGAAATTTTAGATACGGGGGTGTCTGCGGACGCCGATCACCAATCAATAGTCAAAATGTCAAAAAAAAACAAAATGGCGGCAGAATTGTTGAAAATTGACGTATGAATGTAAAATTTTAGATACGGGGGTGTGTGCGGACGCCGATTACAAATCCAAAGTCAAAATGTCAAAGAACAAAATGGCAGACGGGTTTTTTGAAAATTGACGTATGAATGTGAAATTTTAGATACGGGGGTGTGTGCGGACGCCGATTATAAATCCAAAGTCAAAATGTCAAATAAAACAAAATGGCGCAAGAGTTTTTTGAAAATTGATGAATGTGAAATTCTGGATACGGGGGTGCTTGTAGTCGTTTATTACGTCTTCAATTTGGCGATTCTTCGAAACGTGATTGAACAGGGCTTAAATTTAATACTTCATTTTTTCTTAACGACAGTAGATTCGAAAACATCAGAATGGTATTGTACACTGTCTCAATGAAAATGTTGCGCTCTTTGAGCTCATTGTTTCTTTCGATACTTTAACATCACATGTTTAACAATAAATTACCTTTCTCGCTCTTGAGTGGGTACCAGTTTGTGTCAAAATAGTTTTTAATATACCATTGGCTTCACAAAATTTATGTATGTACAGGGATGTTTCAAAAGTTTATAAAAGTGGACATTCTAAAAAGCGTCATGCCAGTGATCGCTTTTTACAGGAAAGGCGCTTCAATAGGGCTTCACTTTAAAACTTGGGCCTTTTCCTTTTATTATTATTTCGTGCTCCTTTATTAACGATAGTTGATTTTGAAAAGGTTAACAGGCTTTTACACTTTCACATCAAAGTAGTATTGTAAACTGTCTTAATCAACATGTTGGACTTTTTGATGTCATTGTGCTTTTGGATACCTTAAGATGACATGTTAAACATTAATTTACCTTTCTCGCTCTTGAGTGTGTACCGCTTTGTGTAAAAAACCAATCGAGGAGAATTTTAAATAAAATATACTATTGGCTTCACGTAATATATGTATATACAGGGATGCGTCAAAAGTTAATAAAATCAGACATTCTAAAAGGCGTCATGACAGTGATTGCTTTTTACACGAAACTATGAAAAAGCTGTAAGCGGACGCGACAAAGGCGATTCAAACTAAAAGAAATTGACGAACCCGCTGTAAGCGGACGGACCCGCTGTAAGCGGACGATCAGCTGTAAGCGGACGGACCCGCTGTAAGCGGACGTTATAGCTAGTATATGTATACTAAAAGCCGAGTAGTCAATGGCAACCAAACCCGGTCAAAATCGACGAAAATTGGGTACGCGGGGCGCAGAACTCGTCTCTGGATACGCGAAATTGAAAGCTGCCCTTTGGCGTGAAGTTACCGACGACCTTGAATTGTTCCTCGTCGGAGAGATTTTCCTTCTAAGTGGAGCGTGTGCAGAGATATGGGCTTTTAAAGAGGAGCGTGCATACGGTGTTTTAACAGCAAAATGGCTTACGTCATGACGATTCACGTGACAACCGATCAAAATCGTAAAAATGTCAGGTATGACAGGCACGCGCGAAAGAATTGTAAAAGTTTCACATTGACGAAGAAATTTCAGGCCGTCGAGGTTTAGAGTGCGGAAAGAGGGTTGGAAACGAAAATAGTGGACTTTTCCGCGACGATTGAGTGCACTGTCCACGTGCCAAATCTGTCGCTGTGGAAGGTGCGATTCATTTAAAGCTTTTCTGCAGGGTAAAAAAATCTCGCGATGACGAGTTTGCGTGTCTTTAATGACTATATATATTCACGTTCATCCATCGGTTGTCAAGTTTAAATGTCAGAAGGCCGACAAATATTACGAAGAAGAAGTGTATTTTTAATTGAAACGTGGTACCTTTCAGATACGTATTAGTGTTATTATTATCAATCGTTACTATTTCTTTTCTATATGAATATATGAACAAAATGCCGACGGATATGATAAAATAAACTTAAAGTGTATTGTCGCACGTAAGTACAGTAATAAATATAACGATTTTGCTATATTTTATGAAGATATATTAATAAATACAATGACACTCTATTCATTATATGTATATGTCATCAAAATGTAAATTTCATACAACGAAGAACTTGAAGCAAGCTTAAATAAAGAAGAACCGTCTGAGTCTTGCCATTTGGGCCTGTCAAATTACGTTAGATGCACACGAATTATACAAAACCTAAATGTCAACAGAATGTTGGAAATGTATCAGTGTTCAAGTTATAATTATATAAATTTAAGCCATTTTACGAATGGGATCATTTAATAACATTTCTCATCGATCTCTCTACGTACAAATAATAGGACGACTTTTCTTTATTTGGCAGATGTGTCCGAAGCATTTCGAAATAAAATAAATACATCAAATAAGATTCCCATAAGCATGTATGTCATTTCGTTTGCCAATTCAGTTATAAAAGCAAGTATTTAAAGTGTGCGACTGCTGGTTGGCACCAACTAATCAGAAGTACATTTTTGGTTAAATGGTACGACAGTGTCTAGCATCAACCGTATAGGAGCTAGCAAGATATAAATATGAAAATTAATTAATTCTCTCAATGACCTGTAATTTTAAAACATGTTTTATTAAATTAGTCTGACATTTCGTTCTCACAGGTTAATGTGTGAACAAATACAGTTCAACGAACTATTGTCACGATGACAGGTGGAACGACAATTTTGGTTAAACATCTTGATGTCACCTGTCTGACTTTTCATTGTCATAGGTATGTGTCATCGAAATATAGTTACGATGACAGTCTGTCAGAAAATTTGAATTATACACTATTTCAATCGTAAACTTGACACAAAGCGTAGTACCAATTTTATAGAACTAATAACGTGAAACAACATTCAATTAATTTTTTTTTTGATCTGTCGACGTTCACCTTGGACTAGATGTACACAACTGATACAAAACCTGAATGTCAATAAGAAAATTTTAAATATCAGCGTTTATGAAATTATATAGGAATATTGTTCGCTTTGTGGGCAAAGTCTTAATAAATAAATTCATTTGCCACCATAATGTATAATCCATTTCTAGAGATATTTCTTTAAATTTAATCTTCATTCATTACAATAGCAAAGTTAACTACATAATTATCCTCCACTGTCATTCATTCATATAGAAATTAAAATACCGTAAATAGTATAGGTAATAGTGAATACAAGCTAACCAACTAAAAAGAAGAAGCGTATGCGGTATCATAAAAATTAAATTAACATTATGAATGACATAGGTACTCCGACAATTTTATGTATTATGGTTAGAGTTGTTGCCGATATGCCATACGATTTTTTAACACATACACATAATCTGACATTACGTCAAACCAGTGAGCTGTAGCAGTGAAATCAACTGTTCACAGGGACAAATATTATACGGATCTAAATTCTAATTAGCTCCCTTATTTTCAGAAATAGCGTACCGAAAATAGTTATACCGTATGTTTTTAGTTGTTTTTTAATGAAATCTGCCTTATGAATACAGGGTCACTAACTACATATGAATATATACCGTATAACATTCACAAATTACAGTTTTAAACGTTTGCAGGTTTTGTCATTAAATACTGGAAAAATCTAAGGCAAGTAAATTTCTAAAAAAAACGACCCCTGTCGTAAATTAAGGTGGAAATAATTGACAATACAGGGTCACTAACTACATATGAATATATACCGTATAACATTTACAAATTACAGTTTTAAACGTTTGCAAGTTTTATCATTAAATACTGGAAAAATCTAAGGCAAGTAAATATCTAGATCGAGGGAATCAAACACGTAAGCACTAAAGAATATACTAAACGGCATTAATTTAATCAAACATGAATTTACCTTTTATTTGAGAATATATACGGGAACTGATCCGAAGGAAATGATACAGAAGTGGTTTCTCGATTTTTTGTTATGGCTGTAAATTAAAGTTGAAAGAATTGACGCCCACAAGGTCAGTAACTACATATGAATATGTTTATACACTTAGAAATGACAGTCTTAAAAGTTTGCAGGTTTCATTCATTAAATACTGGAAATATCCAAATAGAATTAAAGAATTTGAAGAGTATATATACTAAATTACATTAAATTCATCGATCACTAATTTAGCATCTTTTTTAAGAAAAGTGTATACTTAAAACCAGGAAATGAAACAGAAGTGATCCGTATTTTGAATTTTTCAGTACGCAATCCTATAATTTGACATGTTGATATGTAATTAAGTTTAAGTGTAAGAATATCCTTTAAAGTAACAGGAAACTTTAACACTTATATACAAAAAATCCATCTAACGTTTGACTTGCGATGAAACTTCAATTCGAGTTATGAACCATCAAGACGATCAATAGGCGATAACACGTACTGGGAAACGTCAGAATTCACTGCAATAATAGTCTCGATGGTGCAATCGACTTGGTATGTCATCTCAAAAATACTGTGACCTGACCGGACTAAATACTGAAAACACCAAAGATGTGACGATAAAGAGATGTGCTATCGAAAAAATATCGAGGAAGAACAGTCACTATCATCGACGTGTTGTGAAACTTTAAAGCCATAAAGTCGGCAAATGTTGGACAGTTTGGTAATGAAAAGTGAATTTATTTGGCTAATCACCTGAGAACATACGCGAAGCGAAAAGAAGGGAACAATATTTTCTTTCCATTTACATGGGCGCTATATATGAGCAGACACGATGTGAATATGTAATGTTAAGGAAATGAAAAAATGCAAAGTTCAAGGGTAGTTTTTGATTAATGAAATGTGAAACCTATTAGATATGTATTATTATTATTACCAACACATAATAAAATATCTCCATCCTTTCCGCTATATTACTATAAATTGTCAATAAAATTAAAATGTTAATCACAATAAAATTGATCTTTAATGCAGAAAATATTAAATCCAATTGCCACATTTACATATTTCAACAATGATATTCAATTTGACAATTAGGTCTCGCAGATTTGAAGTTTATAGGAGGAACTGATATAAACATCAATTAACCTCTGACGCAGTGACGGTTTTCGAAAAAGTTTAAAGTTAATCCTTAAAGTGGCCAATCAATTTTAAATCACAATTACACTTGCCGGAAAACTTCAAAATTAACAAACCCAATAACACCGATTCTTATATAGTCTATTGTCTATTTTGAACGAACGGCATAGAAATTTATTTCGGCACTGCTCTCAACATCAAGATGTCCGACGAACGCGGTACAGGAACTCCAAACGCACCTAGACAACACGATAAAATGGTTCGAACAATGGAGGACAACAATAAACGAAGACAAATCCCAAGTAATAATCTTTCAAAAGGAATCGGAAAACATCAGGCAACGAAATAAGCATCAACAACAACACTACACCATGGAGTAGAGAAATTAAATACCTGGGAATATACCTGGATATAAAGCTCAATTATAACACACACATAGCAAAAACGATAACCAAAACCAAACAAACAAGATGTCAACTATGGCCTCTTATAGGCAGAAAAAGCCAGCTGAACACGAACAACAAAATTCTACTTTACAAACAAGTATTACGTCCAATAAATCAGATGGAAAACCACTCAAATCAAAATCTTAAAAGAGCACTTGCATATGATGGAAATGAAAATTTCAAACACAAAAGACCTAAAATGGTTCTACTTTAATTCTTAATCAAAATAAAGATAAACAATAGCTAATCAAATTGAACTCCAACATTCCAAGATTCACCGCTCTCAGATGAAGAGTAAAAGACTAAATAGTCTAACTCAAAGCCACAATAAAGAAGAAGAAGAAATTTATTTCTGTTGCCTATTGTCGTGAAAATCAATGTTAATTGTAACACTTTACTTTTCATAAATGCATAATACATACATATCACATTTAATTTAACGATTTAAAGAGTAAAATAGGCAATTACTATTTTAGTAATGGAACTATTACTACATATAAAGACAATACGATACAGAAACATCATATATGGTAATTTAATAATTATTAGTTACTCTAAGATCGCAAAGTACTTTAATACACAATAACATCACTTCTTCAGAAAAAATGAAGTAAGCATTACTATCCAGCTGATTTTTATATGTGCTGATCAGAATTAAGAATAATTGACGGGCACATCTATGTCACCAAGTTCATTTTTCTATTACCGTTTCTAACACCGATAAATTTAACTAGGGTCTACGCAAAATGTCTGTATTAAATATTAAAGTACGTCGGCATAGCTGACAATGACAACTTAACATCCACATTAGGTTGACTTAAATATTATAGGAAACGTCACAATTGACAGGCAAAAATCCGTCTAACATTTAATTAACGTTGACAGTCGCACGAAAATTCAATTGCAGGCTATCAAACGTCCAAACGATCGATCAATTTCAGTTCGTGATGACATCTGAACTGCTTTCATGATGACATTTATAACGCAAACATATATGTATATATAGGGGTTCGTCAAAAGTTTATGATAACGGACACTAGAAAAACCATCATGGCAGTGCTGGCGTTTTACAGGAAATTGGAAGAAAGATGTAACCGGATGTTATTTTGTTTAATAATAATTCTGTTATAAAAACAAGCACTTAAGGGATGCGACTGCTGGTTGTCATCAACCGATTAGAGGCACATTTTCTGTTAAATGGTACGACATAGCAGGATTTTCCATTGCGTTTGAAAAATAGAAGAGCGACAGTACCTATTTTTAAATGTTAGCAAATTTAAAAACACTTTCTGTTCATCATGTTTTGTTAATTTCATACGACAATTGGAAAGATAATTTGGTTAAGCACTGTCACTGTGACATTTCGTTCTCGCATGTTATTATGAACGAACACACATCAACGAACTGCTGTCACGATGACAAGTGGAATGACAATAATTTACCTAAGCATCTTAATTTCAGTCTGACTTGACTATGACAGTCTTACGCTAATTGCACACGATTTATACAAAACCTGACTCAACGAAATGTTCTAAATGTCAACTCAACGTTCAGTAAATTATATAGAAATATTATATATTTTATGGGCAAATTCTTAATAAATAAATTCATTTGCCACAAATTATAAATGTCAAATAATGTATAATTCATTATTAGACATATATTGTTTAAATTCAATCTTTATTCATAAACAAAAGCAAAGTGAACTACAGTTGCAATTACTCTCCATTAACAGTAACTCAGATACAGATTCCAATATCATTGTTATATAAAATAAGGCAAAGGAGTCAAAAGCAATTAATAACATTTTACTTACATTAAAAAAATATATAAGTGTTAATATTCATGTACCCTTGCGTCTGGCAGTGATCACATTTCCAAAGAGGCACATTTATAGAGCAACTTATAGAGAAGAAGTGGACGCGAAGAAGCAATTCTAATTCGAAGAGTTTAATGAAACACTATAATAACAATAAGAGCGAGTGTTCAATAGAATAACTGTGTCTTAAATTAAAAAAAAAATAAAAACAAAATGAGTAATCAACATTACTTATACCAATATTGTATGACAAACATTATAGACCACCTATGATTTATGATGATCGTGTACCCGGTTGGTGTCGCGATCTTATTTCGATCGATTCAATTATTATTTGTAGTTTGGTTTTAATCATGAAATCCCCCCCCCCCTTTTGTATTATTTTTTATAAAATATTTCATAAGAATCGCAAAATAACCCAACAAATATGAATTATAGAGGACTTTTTTGCAATGTATGTAAGCAAAATGTTAACACAGATATTTCCACGTCAGTCTGTATGAATGTTTTAGTGTCAAGTATTAGCTTTACGCTAAATAAAGCCCAAACTTAAAATTTCAACAATGAACAGTCAAATTGATGTAAATATGCTTAATTATATTGTCGTTCGTCCTGTCATCGTGACAGCAAAAAGTATGCGTCTATACAAGGTGTGTCAAAAGTTTAGAAAATCAGATTTTTTTTAGCGTTTTACAGGAATCTCTAATAAACTGTAAGCGGACGCGAAAGGCGATTCAAGCTCGAAGAGATTGATGGACAGCTAGTTTACGTATAATAACGTATAACGTTTATATACATATCAATTTCTACATAGTTTTGATTACAAGTTTACAAATTCGTAGAATTTTCTGAAAACGTATTTTTACAAGATCTTATTAAAATATCGAACAAATGTATCTGATGACTATCTGCATACGCTACTTCTAATTAACATTTTGTAATTTCACCTTCCTTTCGTAAAGTTATACTGAAAAGTGCCTGCTCTAATATCTTGAACTTATTTTATATATCGTGATTTTAGGTAGTTCTAACTCATGGTTTATTTGTTGCCGCATTAATTATGATATGATTATATTCGTAACAATTTGCCTCTTTCAAAAATGTCAAGGATTTTTCGGTTGAAGAAGACAAATTTGATCATTCACATTTATATTCTTACATCAAATAATCTCCGACATTCATATGAATAATTTAATATTAATGCTATTATATATGCTAATTCACAATAAATTCTATTTTAAAAAGTTTTCAGTTTTAAACCAACTAATAATTTATGAAAATACGTCAAATTTTACGGCAATTGACATACATAATTTACTGAAAATCTAGTAACTAAAATTAAACTAATTGAAACGCGCAACATGTTTTTGCTTTCTGCAAGCTAAAGTCGAACGGAATGACTCCTTTGCCACTATACAATATTTCCGTTTCATGTCAATCGACGGGGTATAATTTCAATGCCAAAGTCTCGAGGCCAGTCCGAAAGCGTACCAGGTTCATGACAACGCACGAATCCAACAAAGCAATGCAAATCTATACAGGAAGCAATCTACGGAAATTCATAATGGAACGTGCGTGCATAAAAAAATCATAACCCTATTTCATGATAAAAATGGAATAAGAGGTCAGAGTTCTATTTTCGTAATTAAACAAGGTAAAAGATACATTTCAATAAACATTATGGCATTCAGAATTTCCTGAAGTAAGCAATAATAAGTAAAAAATAGATTTACTGTAAGAAAAATCAATAACTTTTCTCATGATCAAACAACGTTAGAAAAATGTTTGTACAGATTGTCAAAGCCAATAATTATTCTCAACAGCCTTCAACCAATCCACAACTTGCATGAAAACAATGAGTACTTGCAAGTCAATATCTAATTATGAATCCCAACGTGTTAGTATTTTGGTGGATGTTATTCTAGAAAAATATGCTTAGCGAATTTTGCAATGATGGATATTGAAATTCGCATTTATTGAGATAGATTAAGAGCTCTGAAATGTTCATAAAAACGAAAAATACATTTGAAGACTGAATTTTGTTTAGTATATACAGGGTGAGTCATCTAAGCGGGTAAGGCCGATTGTGCCTTTACGAGTAAAGATATTCCGAAGCGGTTTTTTCCTTGTGATAGCTGTTCATTAGGAGCACATTTTAAAAATATTTTGTATTATACAGAGTGTTCCATAACTTGGTGGCTAACCATAGTTATAGTTTTTTAAATGGAACACCCTACATATTATTGCATTTTTGAATTTCCCGTATAATTTTTAGTCAAAAAGTTATAAGATAGTGAAGGCCCAAAGTGTAAAGTTTTTGACTTATTCCCATTTTTCTGAAAAATTCAATGTTTGTATAAAATTATATTTCTCGAAAACGACGTATTAGATGGACAACATTTTTTGCAGTTTTGTTTACAATAAGAGGTGCTAATAGAAGAATGTTTTATTTTTTTACAGTTACTAACTGCATGTGCAGGAAACTGGATTAATGTTAGATGACACGTTTTGTATAAAAGTCATTTTTTTAATGAAACACCCTGTATATCAGTTCATTTTTGAATTGTTTATTAAATTTCATGTCAGAAACATGTAAACGTTAATACTTTAAAAGTGACTATTACAGAGTTATTGTCGTTTTTTGATATGCTTTTGTTAGTTTTTGCTAAAAAGTCAATTTTTTCAAATGGAACAACCTGTATATTATTTCATTTTTGAATTTCTCATTAAATTTCACATCAAAAACATGTAAGACGTTAATACTTAAAAAGTGACTATTACTGAGCTATTGTCTCTTTTTGATATAATTTTGTCAGTTTTGGGGTTTTAATTAATATAGTATAGTACTGACAAAATTTTATCAAAAAGAGACAATAGCTCAATAAGTCACTTTTAAAGTCTTAACATCCTACATGTTTTTGATGTAAAATTTAATAAGAAATTCAAAAATGAAAAAAATTGACTTTTTTGCAAAAACTCAGAAAAGCATATCAAAAAACGGCAATAACTCTGTAATAGCCACTTTTACTGTATTAACGTCTTACATGTTTCTGACACGAAATTTAATAAACAATTCAAAAATAAACTGAAATACAGGGTGTTCCATTTAAAAAAATTGACTTTTACACAAAAACGTGTCATCTAACTTTAATCCAGTTTCCTGCACATGCAGTTAGTAACTGTAAAAAAATAAAACATGCTTCTATTAGGACCTCTTATTGTAAACAAAACTGCAAACAATTTTGTCCATCTACTACGTTGTTTTCAAGAAATATAATTTTATACAAACATTGAATTTTTCAGAAAAATGGGAATAAGTCAAAAACTTTACACTTTAGGCCTATACTATCTTATAACTTTTTGACTAAACATTATACGGGGAATTCAAAAATGCAATAATATAGGGTGTTCCATTTAAAAAACTATAACTATGGTTAGCAACCAAGTTATGGAACACTCTGTATAATACAAAATATTTTTAAATTACAGCCACCACAAGAAAAATACCGCTTCGAAATATCTTTACTCGTAAAGGCACAATCGGCCTTACCCGCGTAGTGGACTCACCCTCTATATAAACAGAAATGTGATAAAAATTGGAATAACGTGTTAAAAGAGCGACTTCCGTATTTTACATTTCCAAAACACTGTGCTAGCTAATTAATATTTATGACTGACCGTGGATTAACGGTCTTTTTCACAATATAAAGAAATATAGGTATTAACTGAATCGTATTTAAGAATTGTGTTCTACATACATACATAATGGGTGTATTTATAATTAACTCACGCATTGCGATTTAGAAATCTTCAAGTTATTAAATCTAAAACTTGTTTTCCTTAATTTCTTTTAAAGCCAGTGTTGTGCCCAAATATTTCATTTTCATAAGTTTATAACTATAGAATCATGCTTATATGTAACTTAAAATTGACAATATGTTGAAATATCATTAATAATATGTAATTTCGAATTCATATTACCTAGATTACAATTATTAGTTTATGCCTATAATTTTGAAAAACATTATCAAACAAACTATTAAACCACGCTTATAGAATTCTAATGTCATATATGGCAATTAATTTAGCTTCAAGCGCAGGGGTGGAAATTGTAAAATGTAAAGATCGCTAAAATGCAAATAGCGGCGGCCTTAATAAATTACAGACACATACAATATGTCCCCGGATGGACTGAACAATACGGAAATTTTTTTTGTTTGGGCCTTTACGCAAAAATGTCATTCTTTATAATCTCTTTGCCTGTCTCAAAACCACCAATTCTGAAACAATAATCTAAATATTACTTTTAGCAGCTGCGAAAATTACAATAACACACTCGAATTAAAGGTTTTTGTTTTATTTTATTCAACTTAGTATCCTCCAACCTCTACACACTCTTCAAGTCTACGTACAAATTCTTTAAATATTGTGGATGATATCTTCAGTGACAGAATTGACCACTTCCGTAGTTTTTTGTTTCAAAATTTCGATTTTGTTATCTAAATTAGTATTATAAACATGGTGTTTAACATATCCCCATAAAAAGAAATCCAATGGGCTTATGTCAAGGGAACAAGCCGGCCAATTAACATGTCCGTAACGACCTATCCATCTATTTCCAAAATGTCCTTGCAGATAATTTCTAACCAGCACTGTTGAGTGAGCAGGGCACTTATCTTGTTTACAAAATACACTTTCGAAGTAAGTTTCATCTCAACATACCACACATTAACCTTTTTGTAATACTAACTTCTAGTTCTAATTTTGAAATTAGGATTTTCTCTCGACCAAAATCTACAGTTTTGCTTTGCAACTATCCCAATGATTTTCTCCTAACCATAAGCAAAAGACTAAACCCAATGCATCCTCACCATTTCTCAATTCATGTACAAAAATCGGTTTAGAAGGTTTCATTTTGTTTTCTTTAAAAATTCTTTATAAATATGATTTGCCAATTAAATGATTTAACTGTGCAGATCTTTTTCGTAAGGATAATTTCGGGTATGTTTCTAAAGAATCCAGAGCCAGTATTGTAGCAGCATCTTTTTCATTGTGTATCCCGTTTCTTTTCTTGATGTCATGTACACTACCTGTTCTTTCAAATTTTTTTACCAAATTTCGTAAAGCATAACGCACACGTGAACATTAATACATTTTTGTTGAAATTTTTGAATTGCAAAGTTATAGGAAACCTCATGAGTTCCATAACATTGAACAAGGTAAATATTAGATTGACATGGAAGATAACAAGATAATATGATTAAACCAAAAACATGAAACTTTATTGCTTAAATTTTTGTGTGTTATTGTAATTTTCTCAGCTGCTAAAAATAATATTTAGATTATTGTTTCAGAATTGGTCGTTTTAAGACAGGCAAAAATTTTATAACAGATAACATTTTTGCGTAAAGGCCCAAATAAAATTGTTTTCCCCTTTGTTCAGTCCATCCGGGGACACACTGTATATGTTACTATATTTAATGTAAATTACATTATACAATTGCAGTTTATTTAAAGTTTATATCATATCAATCGATTAATATCGTAAATATATCGCGAGTAATAATTTTCTTGTATAAAGTGCATTTTTTTAAATATTAATTGAGAGAAGGAGAGCCACAAGCGATAATACGGAAAAAAAATATTGATGACTCCTCATAACAACTATACATAAGCTATAAAATATGAACATAAACAAGTATTGCTGAACATTTAAAAAACCGATGCCGTTGGTTCTAAGGGTGGCTACATGATGTAATTATTTCCGTGTGTGACGAACCGCTAATTGTGACCACAAAAACCTAAATAGAACGCCTGTAGAAGTCAAATAATACGAGTACATACATTATTTAAGATTCAGTTTGAATTTATGTGTTTTAACACCTGTTACATAAGTTTTGGAAGCTTTTTTAACTTTTATTACTTAGACTCAAAAAAACTTCAACTAAGTATTATAACGCCAATTAATGAATCATAGCCCTTGACACTTAAATATTACATTGCCGCTCGGGACCCCCTATCTTCAATTACACGAAGTTTTCTTCTTTCATCTCGCATTAATGTTTGGACGGCTTCCAAATTCTCTAAGTTCTTGGGATATCCTATGTCGTAATTGTTGCTCATTTCGAGCTTCCCTACCAATATCATATACCTTTTTAGCCAATAAAGCCCAAAAAGTTTCAATTGGTCTTGGAACATATGATATTCCCTGGGCTTCTAACCAGTTTAGGGTTCTTCTAGCATAATGCGCCGATGCAAAGTCACACCAAAACCTGTAATTATCATTCATGTGATGTACATTAATGAAATTCATTAGTTTTGTCAGACAATTGTGGATATATAATTCAGCGTCCATTGCTTGACCTCTTTACACGGTCTTACATAAGATCTAAATATTCCCAATTCAGATTTAGCACGCCAGACCAAAACTTTATCAGAAAATTTTGCTTTTTCTTTAAATTTTATTATGTCGGGGGTATTTTCAATATTATCTGTATAGAAACTGTATTTCCAGGAAGTTCCGCATGACTATTATTGTTCGGTTATTAGCAAAAGGTGCAAGTCGTAAAGCTCGACAACTACGAGGAAGTCTGACCAATTGTGCAGCGGAATATTCGAGAATTCTTACGTTTTCTATGCTTTAAACAATATTGTGATAAATATCGAGAAATTGTAGCATTTGAAACGTTAAAACGGTAAGAATGTCTACAGGTAGACACCCCAATGGTATTTTTTGGCATCTATTAACTTGAATTTCAGTTAACATGCGCGGACGACCTACTTTTGGAAGATTGATGCATGTTATTCCTTGTTCGCATTCTAAAATTGTAGATATATAGTGACTTTTGATATGTTTTGTTCACTAAAAATGTTAGCTATATTTTGTTTGGGAAGCTGTCCCACCCGGTTGTAAATAGACTTACGAATATCTAGTTTGTACGACATTATAGAACTGACAGACACTAATGTGAAATGTCAAATAAGTTAACAAGGCACCGATCAACAAACTTCGTCATGGGTTTAGGGTTGACTAGATCTATTACATTTACTATACTACAGAGAGCATTAATATTTTCCCCAAAACTTGTGTAACAGGTCCATTTAATTTTAAGTCTACAGCATGACTAAGTATATTGTATTAGAAGTCCTTAATAGCTTGGCCATTAAAGTGTAAGTCTAATTGGATATTTAATATTTCATTATGACATTCAGCTTCTCTTCTCTTAATGTTTTTAAATTAATTTATATTGCAGCATTACTAAGATTTCCCAACAATTTGGAATGTTTGTATATTCTAGGTTCAATTATCTAAATAGGGATTTTAATATTCCTTTACATCCTGGTTTATCGTTTTTGTTTAAGACGGGCGTTTACCAACAAATAGAAACTTATGCAACTTATATTACTCGCGGGACGGGTAAACGCAAGGGGGTGTGAGTAAGTGGAGCTACACGATATTCGGTTTCCATCACTGCGCTTCGGTTTTATTCATAGATTAAGGAATACTATAGATGGGAAACATAACGCATAAAGAATGAGTACTTACGGAACTGTTGATGTTGTTGATGTTTTATAATAAGCCAATTTTCGCTTGCCCATAACTGTTATATTATTATACACTCGAATATTATAGGTATATATGACATTTAAATTCCAGTGACAGTTTGTAATTAAACTGTCACTCGCATTTAAGTCTGCAATAGCCGACCGATTTCGATAGATTTTCGTCTTCGGTAGGACCGGTAGTGATACCGTAAAGTGGGGATAGACGACGCGAAAAACCTCGTATGAAATGTGTACATTGTTACACACATTTCATACGAGATTTTTCGCGTCGTCTATCCCCACTGTTAAATGTTTTTTATCTTTAAAAATAATTACACAAATTTGATTTTTTCTTTATATCGTACATCAAATGTGCAGCTGGCGCGTAGAGGTCGTTTTTTTTTTCTTTTGTGGACCAGCCTTAGTTAGTAGACATTAATCAAAGTCATTCATTTTTGTGGTTATTTCTAAAACACATAACTTTTTTAAGAAAATAAATTCGTACAAAAACTGACCTTGACATTATAAATGTATGCCTTTTGCATCACTAACCCAAATTTGAGACTCTAAAATTACAAAATAAGTTTAAAAAACGCGAAACGGTGATGCCTTAGTTTTCGATAGGTAAACGCCCTTCTTAATACTGTTCTGAGATCATATTAGTATATATTTGAATAGTAGGCAGATATATCAATTCCTTTTTATTACATTTTTGTATTAGTTTAGGAGCATTATTTAATCTGTACGCAGCTGCGTAATGTTCTTTGCATATTTCATGTAGGACACTTTTTTCTTTTGCAATACCTACGATTCTTATTAATAGTAATGAGGTTAATCTTTGTAAATGAAACTTTCCTTTAAGATCAGTTGTGGACGCGGAGATATTTATTTTTAATAAAATTTCAATCTTCTACATGAATAATGTGTTAGGATAACTTTAAGTAAAAATAAATAAAGCATTTCGTGAACATATCCGGTTTTTATTTAAATACTAAAGGGCTACACAAGTACCGAAACAATTTACGGTCATACTTTAGGGCAGCAATAACTTGAAAGTACGCTGCGTAGTTCTTCAAACCAGGAAAACTTAACACATATTTTTAGAAAACCCATCCTTTCATAGCGGCAAAAGTTCTTAATTTTGAAAATTTGACAAATAGGTTTTCGAACTATAGCATAAAATGTTTTATAAAAGCATATCCATTCATTGCCTAGTAACTTTTTTATAACAGGTTTAGTAATAATTAATAGACATTAGTTTGAATTTGACAAAATAGTATACATGGAAACATAAGACAAAATATAGCTTCACATGATATAATACTCTTTCCTAATTCTCATTTTTTAATAACTAAATTTTTTTCTAATTCTATCTCGTATGTAAAGTTACAAAGTTTACAATATGTTTCACTAAGTGTTGTTACGCCAAAATTATAGGCCTTAAAGTAATACCTATAATGTATAACAAGTATTCTTATTAAACATTCCCCTTCCGTCTTCACACATCTGATATACGATATGTGAAAACAATCAGATCAAGTCTTTCTCGCACAACAAAAAGTGAAGTCTTCGAACATTCTGTATGAGTGCATTAGTTTACACGTCGTTTCTTTTTTCTAGCTCACACTGTATATTACGACTAATATGGGGAGATTAGTGTAATTTGCACAACAACTAGAATATTGTTTGGACACAGATATTAATTATCTGAACACGTGAGTGTATGATATCTTTTTTCGTACATTTTTAATGCGGTAAAGTTTAAATGTAGGGTTTGCGATATTTTTGGGTTTTGTAAATAGGAAGTAATAATTATTCTGATAAGTCTTTCTATTTACAGTAAACTTTCAAAACAACAAAATAAGATAGTTATTATTGCTTATTAATATAAATGTTCAAAAGTCTATTTGCATACGTTTATATTATCAAAGAAATCATTAGCGTAACTATGAATGGTTTCAAACTTTAAAAATTGCGGTCACAGATATACGGGCAAAATTTTTAAAAAGTTTAAAACACA
Organism: Amphimallon solstitiale; assembly: GCA_963170755.1. Lineage (NCBI taxonomy): Eukaryota > Metazoa > Arthropoda > Insecta > Coleoptera > Scarabaeidae > Amphimallon > Amphimallon solstitiale. The sequence continues at coordinate 84,989,148 of OY720675.1, forward strand.
TGCCGAAATAACTTTTATTCAATTTTCTGAATATATTATTTGTTCAACAACAAATTATTGATTATACTCTATTGAGAAAAATCATATGAAAAATTAATATTTGTATATGTTTAATTATAGTAAAAATGCAGAAAAACATGAAGTATAATTTCAAAGGGGTCACATATTTGTCATAAATTTAGGATTTATCATACTAGGGGATAGTGGTCAGGTAGTCCGTTGTTTCAAAGATAAATTAATTCTTGTAATAAAATTTACTTATTGCAATTCAACAATGGTAATTTAACAAACATTTTATTTAAAAATTGAGCAACTCTTTGAAAACTTTGCAGTGTGCTCTACTTAAATATAATAATAATAATAATAATAATAATAATAATAAATGCCTTTATTGATACGTTAAGTTAACATACCGTGATACAAAAACTAATACAAGATAAACAAATGAAGGGAATACATACATATGTTAGGCATCAATCACAAGCCGAAGTTCAGCAATTAGCTGTTTTTCAACTTAACTTTGATAACTATGAAACAGGTGCTTAAGAACTACAAAAATCGAGACAAATACATAAAAATAACTGACTTTCCCAATTCGTATTTCTTCAGCAATACCTCAAATTCAAGTGTAATACCTTGCAGTAATACCCCTTACAATATAATAAAAAAAAAAGAAAGAAAAGGAGCTCCTCTGTGCAGTCTAGAACGGCTCCACACAAACACAATACCACACAACATTAATTTAACCCCCTAACCACTGGCTCACATTCATATCCCCCGTGATTCTAAAAATCTCTTAACTTTTCCGCGAAAAGACGTGACGGTGGAAGCAATCTCATAAGGCAGACAATTATACCTGCTGTAGATATTGAACGTGAATGACCTCCGGTAGAGAGCAGTTCTGTGTCGTGGCGGAGATATTTTACCTCGAAATCTGGTGGTGAGATTGTGTATGTCGGTCCTAAACCGTATCTTATTATATAAGTATGGCGGCGACCCCAAAGAAAGTATTTTATGGTACATAACCAAACATCTCAGCTCCCGCCTGTCCTCCATACTCAACCAACCCGCACTGGCCAGCGTATGTGAAATAGAATCATATTTTCGTATACAATAAATATATCTTAAGCAGGAATTTTGCACCTTCTGTATACGATTCCTCGTTATGCTATCCAATGCAGGATGATATACAGGAACACAGTACGAGAAATGGGACAAAACAAAAACATCGCAAAGGTTCCTCTTCACAGTAGCATTAAAAATATGTCTGTAAGGATACAATTTTTTTAAATTCATATACGCGTTACGAATATAAATTGAAATGTGTTTACGGTACCTATGCGTATTATCCAAAGTTAGACCTAGACTCTTAGCATTTTGCACTAACGGCAAAGGAACACCATTAATTTTCAGGCTAAAAATCTGTGAGATATTGTCACAAACTTTCCTGGAGCCAAATAAAATCGCCTTTAATTTGTTAGGATTAATGGTAAGGCAATGCGCGAGCGAAACATTGTGCAAATAATTGAGATCTCGGTTAATATTAGCAGCAGCTTCATTCCACCGACTAGGGTGAAACGAATAATAAATTTGTGTGTCGTCGGCATATGCATGGAAACTACAAGAAGTCAAACCCTTGTAAAACTGAGAGGCATAAATTGAGTACAAAACAGGCCCAACGGCAGAACCCTGAGGCACACCCCGAGTGACACTTAGAGGGTCAGACAAGCAGCCGTTGATGTCCACATATTGTGTACGATCACGTAAATAACTCTCAAACAGTGACAGTGCCAAGCCACCAAAACCCACATGCTGCAGGACACTCAGCAATATGGGGTGAGCAACTGTGTCAAAGGCCTTACTGTAGTCCAATAGAACCAAGCATGTCAGCAAGCCATTATCCGTTGCCTCGAGAATATCATCCGTAATTTTCAAGAGTGCAGTCTCACAGATATAGCCTGAACGAAAACCCGATTGTACAGGAGGAAGTATGTCACCAAGAGAAATATATTCTGTCACTTGTTTAGCCACAACGCGCTCGAGGATTTTCGACAGCACTGGGAGGATACTAATAGGCCTAAGGTCACGAAGCTCCTCCGGCTGCCCGACCTTTGGCAAAGGGTGGACAACAGCGCACTACCAGGACTCAGGGAACACACCGTCAGTCAGCCATGTGTTTATAATATGCGTCACATATGGGGTAATCTCAGGACAGCACAACCGAATCATGGCCATCGACAAACCATCACACCCGGTGGCTGAGGACTTAATATTTGCCATGATATCATGTTCTCCCACAGGTGTAAAGTTAAACTCCGTGGGAAGATTATTGCCGGGTCCATAAAGTGCCCGAAGTACCTCCCCATGATCAACTTCAGTATCACCACCCACAGCCCCAATAAAGTAGTTGTTTAGTCTATTTGGATGACTTAACCCAACCGGAATGTCCATGTTGGTGGACTTCCCAATACCCAAGCTCCGTAGATCCCTCCAAACCGCCCGACTCCCCCCAGACCGTGAAATGTAGTCAAAATATGCTCTTTGTTCTAATCTATAAGTTTTAGTTGTCAAATTCCTTAAAGATTTATAGTATAACCAGTCCTGTGGATCTTTTGTTCTGCGGAATATATATTAAATAAATTTGAACTTCAGGGAAGGGTAGAGGGCAAATTGTATTAGAAACGTTAGGATATGAAATGGTTTTAGCAAAGAAAATACATATATTTTTCGAATTATATACTAGCCAGATTATAAATATAATAAATGTGTTCTTTCGAACGAATTAGGACGAAGGGAATGTTTCTATTTTCTATTTATATCTTACTGATAACTTATAAATGAGCAACCCTAGTGAAAATCTATTGAAATCGAGAAGTACGTTGCAGAAAAAACGAAGACGGGAAAAGGGAAGTATGACAATTATTCAGCGTTCCAAAAGATGTTGAAATAAGACGTATTAATAGTATTATATGTGAAAGATATAAATCTTAAAAAAACCGATTTAGTATATATTTAATAGCTGGCTGCAGAAACTTCAAACTTTCTTAAACAAAGTACCTTAACGATAAAATTGTGACAAGCGTGGAAGCACGATAGAATAGTATTATATTAAGTATGTGTGTTATCATCTATACATGTTAGGCAAAATACTAAACGTTAAATAATGAAACAACAAGTAGAAGTTATTTACGTGTCGTTACAGTTTTCCTAAAACCATCTGTAGGGGCGTGTGATGATATAGAAGCTGAAATTAAGCCCCACTCAATCATTTATTATTGCTGTGGAAAGTGAAATTACTCAAAAACTGCAAATATCAACCAGATCCAGTTTGACAAAAATATTATAAAAAATGTTGAACAACATGGTTAAGAATACCCATACAAAGAAAAGTGCCAAAGTTAATTCACACAATAAATGCATTTATCTGTCCACAATTTCGCAGTATGAAAATATTAAAAGAAGAAGATAGGATGAACATAATAACACATTTGCGTTGTTTAGTAAGAAGAGAGAATAATACTAATATTCAAAGTGACGAACAAGAAACATTCCACAGGAAACGACAAAGAAAACTCAACTTTTAAAAATGTCGAAGACGACGATAAAAACTATACTCCAGCTGAAAAGAATGAGATAGCAGAATATGTGGCTTCAACACTTAATAATTGCTATGATCTATTTCAGTGGCTGAAAAAAATTAATACTTTCCCCGCTTAAGTGATTCCACGGAAAATCTTTCGTGTTCCTGCGCTTGTAGCACCAGTAGTGAGCGAAATTTAAGAGTTACAGAAAGAGTTCTGATAAGAAGAACAACTCCCATACACTCAAGAGTGTACTTAATTTATTTTTAAAATTTTTTGTCTTTTAGGTTTTGTTAGTATATTACAAATAAAGAAATATCTTTTTGAAATTACTGGGTGCTTTATTATTTCCTAATCATCTTACTTATCCATATTCTATTAAAGCAATCAATAGTTTCCACCTGTGTAAAATTAATTGACAGCAGCTTCATATACTGATTTCTAAAATTGCACGAAATACCATAAAAACACCGACTTATATTAGTACATTCGAGATTTTTGCAGATGTCCACGTTTTGAAATCCCCTGACACCGATAAAGTTATTTTTGCAAACATGTCTCTCTCTCTGTGTCTATGTCTATTTGTTAGTCTATGTCTGTGACCACGATAGCGGCCAAACGGCTGCAGTTACCAATACCAAACTTTATGTTTATGAGTATAATCTTCCTCTTGAGATCTGATTAGATGTTCAATAAATTCGGTAGACCGGAAGGAGTATTTATTTCGGTAAAAAAATCAAAATTTGCTAATACCTTTAGACAAGGTTCTAAAGAATATAATAATATAAGTAAATTTTAGAGAGATTTTGAAACAAAAGTTCTTCGAAATTTCCATCAAAAGTAGGTCTTTTTGTCTTATCGGAAAACGTATTTTTGCAAATATCTCGCAAATTAAGCGCAGATTTATCTGAAATATAAATGCTGCAACATTTGTGTATAACGAATTTCAATATTCGGACCGGAAGTAACACTTTTTTCTTTTATCGAATAGTAGTTTCTGCGAATATCTGCGAAAGTATTAGAGCTAGATTTGCAACAAACTTTGTATAAAAGAAATTTTAAAATTCGGACCGAAAGTAATACTGCTACTCTTATCAAATAGCAGTTTTTTGCAAATATCCCACAAATGTTGCATTCTATACAGATTTATTAACAAACCAAAAGTAATTAGAATTTAGGTTGGAAAAATGTTTATATAAAAAAATTTTTTAAATTCGAACAGGAAGTGACAATTTCACTCATATCAAATAACAGCTCTTTGCAAATATTTCCCAAATTATGTTTCTATAGAATTTTATTAAGGGAATAAAAGTACTTTGAACTGGATTTGGTATAATTTATGTATAAAAAAAATTCAAAATTAATTTAGAACAACTTCTGTATACACATTTCGGAACGCACATACGTATAAGAAAGTCGTGTGATACCCACATCTCATTTTTTACTTTTCGTTTCCTTCTTTTAAAATATAATGCGAAATAAAATCGTTTTTGTTGCAAATTACATAAATTATTTTGTAATATATAGCACTTAAACACGATTGAATGTGTTTTTTGTCACGTTCTTTCTATCACTACTAGAATCTCTTTTTAATTAACTAATATTTGGTTAACAAGTATTGCCAATTTCAGCCACTAAATGATTTTTTTTTAAAACAAAATAATTCGCCAATATTTACATTTCTAATGCCCGTTGCGATTATTTGTACCATAACGACCACAAGATTGGAGAGCTAGGAGTATTGTTGACTAAATACGAGTACATATTCCCAGTCTATAGTAAAATCTTGTTTTTAAATTTTATGAGCACAACTGTATACATTTTTATTAGTAGTAGATACATTCTATTTTCAAACCCATTTTATGGAAGAATTTGACGAATTACTATTCAACAAATTGAAAGGAAATATTGAAATCCTAATTATCGTGTCCAGTTAATTAGCCAGAAATGTAAAATAATTGCTTTATGATTTACATAATAGAATATCTATATTTATACACTGATTTACATATGTCGCTTAATTTTTTATATTTACGGAATGCTAAAAAAATTGCAAAACTTCACACGTGAAATGAAAGATTAGTGCTACATAAAATTATACATTTAACATGGGAATTATGTAAAATACTCAATCAATATTATATAAGTAATTTTTATGTATTAACGTCCATTACAAGTTTAACATATAAATGTTGTTCGTGGTTTTAATATTATTCAATTGCTATATATAAATTTTTTTATTATTTTGTTATAGATTAAAAAAACTACTCTATGCATACTTACACTTCATACGATTCGAACGATAGTCTCATACTTGTTTGCCCAGATTCTAAAGCACATAATCAGTATTTGCCTTGAAAATTTTATATATTATACTAGGGGGCTTAATATATCGAGCTGTGGAGGTGTTGAAGAAGAAGTCCAAAAAATATTCAAAATAAACGAGCGCGGGGTGTCTTAACAACACAACATCAAGGAATAAGAACTTTGAGCAATAATAGAAATCCAGAATTTATAGAACAACAATCAGACCATCCATGACACGCACAGATGAAGCGACACCCGATACAAAAATAAAACGACTGAGAATACTTCGAAGTATGACAGGGAAAACTGTAAGACTGCGGACAGAGAAAGGAATGTAAATATACAAAGAAATGTAAGACAGATGATATGAATGACTAGATTTTAAAAAGAAACAAAGAATGGAACTGACAGATCAAAGCAATAACGAACGATCGACTGGTGCGTATCGCGCGTGTTAAAGGTGATAATTCAGACGAAGCGCCTGCAGACCACGGAAAAGATTGTGTAATAATCTGGACATAAGGGAAAGAAAGATCGAAGAAAAAACAGACCCACGCCTGTTACACATGAAGGAAAAAGAAGATAATTTGATGGCATCTTTAAATAGATTTGTCGCTGTAAAAACAGTTTAAACAAATCTTTTACGTTATAGATTAGGTGAGTAGTTCAATTGCGCCTCACATAAAGAAATGCTTCTTCAGCAAAAATTAAACAGTCAAATCAATAATAAAACATAGTCGTCGTGCTGCATAATATACCCTGAGAATATTTTGGCAATGGAAGTATCTAAGACGTAATATGATAACAAAGTTCCGCAGTAAGAAAGCATGTCATATTCCTAATGATAAATCTGAGCTATATATAGTTTTTCAAGAGAATCAAATAATATTGGGCATTGTTTTATTATTTTATTTATATTTATATGCACGTACCCATAGAATTTTAACTTTTTTAAAGAAGCTTTTACTTCTATGCAATATTATAAGCGTAATCTACTTAGATAGATCATATAAATCATGCTTTGCCACTTTTCGCTTCACAAATTTTGAATAACGGGGGCAGTGACATGTAATAATATCTGCAAAATGATAAATTCTGTAAAGATATATTAAGAAAAGAAAGGTATATAAAACTTAATTTAAATTAAATTTGGACCGTACATACGTATACAAAAGTCGTGTGGTTCCTAGTACATTTTTTTGATATACGACTGGTAAATAGTACTATTATGGATTACTACTACATTGTTCCAAATACGTAAACCAGCATTGTCTAATAAGAAAAAACTTATTGTGCGAAATAGTATATTAAAATACAAGTTTCATAAGACACGATTTTTGCGCACGCGTTCAAGTGCGCAAAATGTCTTATGAAACGTGTATTTTATACTATTTTTTCTATTTCGGTTATTAAAAGTTCAAAAAAGCTTAAAATAAGAGACATGTTTTGTTCGAATATTTTAGAAATTTTGCTTTTTTGAAGTTGGTTACTCTGATTTTTAAGTAGAACGTTTTAAATATTTGAATATCGGTGGTGCTATATGTAATTGTGTTTTAAATTCAGACTGATTTACACAATAAATTATTTTAAATTATCAACAAAAAGGACGAAATAAATAACTGTACGCCCCCAGAGATTCGCAAAATAGCAGAAGACAATTTACGAAATCTTTTATAACAGTTGTACTATTCAACATGGTAAGTAAATGTCAATAGTAGCATCCGAAAACTTATCATCCAACTCTGCTTAACAATTTATATTGCTCTAATTAGTAAGTGAAATGTTAGCATGTGTGCTTTTTATTCTTTGTACAATTTTATTGCACATTTTTGTTACTTAAAAGGCTTATATTTTGACATTTAAATACGATTTGGTTCCATTTTTTTTGTTACCAACATCAAAAAAATAAAATTAGGGTGCGATAAAGTAATACTTTATGCAACCAAAACGGGTGTCGTAAAGTGAACTTTATAGCACCGGAATAGAAAAATGTTCATTTTATTCCTCACTCTATTAAATAGGGCATTTCTATAAGGCTAACAAAGTGGCTTGATCAATTATTTTGCCATTTTCTGTTTGAAATTTGCTGATATATCACAACAAAAATTAAATATAGAAACATAAACTGGAGCGTACTTCTTTGTAGCATACTAGTTTGAGTGATAAACAGACTATTAATAATTATTCTGTCTTAAACGCATCATAACTATCGCCTCTAATATCCTGCATGATATACAAATATGGATTTGCATGTTTATGTAGAATTAATTATGTATCTGAGTATTATTTGCTTTTATTTCGTATTACGTTTGTTTTTTAGATTATTGGTAATAAATAACACACACTTATTTATTAATATTTGCTTATTGTTCAACATATTGAAAAAATCAAGTTTTTAAAAAATATTTAAATAATTTCGGAGGCAGAAATGGTTTTTACAAATATAATAATGTACCTACTTGAATAATTATAGTGTCTAAATGTAAAGAATATGTTTTGATGATACTTGAAAATTTTTGATAATTGCTTTCAACTTTCAGCTAGTTATTGTTCGATTAAATGGAGAAAATAGCTATTATTATTCTCTTATTATAAAAATTTATCAAAGTGGAGAATATATTAACTTTATCAAATTTCTTTAAATTTACTTTGCGTTATCCCATATAGCACATGACAACCTAGGGATATTCAGTATATGGCCAGACAGTCAATGGATCGCTCGTCCATGCATTGGACGTCCGTGAGGTATCCAATATAGCACATCCAGATGATATACCACACAAGTTATTTGGATGATATCCCACGTATAGACAGATACTCCCGTCCATGCAATAGACGTTCGTGAGATATCCAATATACTACATCCAGACGATATACCATACAAGTTGTTTTGAGGATATCCCCGGTATAGATAGATAGTCCGTCCATGTAATGGACGTCCGTGGATATCCAATATAGTACATCCAGACGATATAACATACAAGTTGTTTTGAGGATATCCCAGGTATAGATAGATAGTCCGTCCATGTAATGGACGTCCGTGGACATCCAATAAAGTATCTACATCCAGACAGATAGTCCGTCCATGCAATAGACGTCCGTAAGATACCCAATATAGTACATCCAGACGATATACCATACAAGTTGTTTTGAGGATATCCCAGGTATAGATAGATAGTCCGTCCATGAAATGGACGTCCGTGGATACCCAATATAGTACATCCAGACGATATACGATACAAGTTGTTTTGAGGATATCCCAGGTATAGATAGATAGTCCGTCCATGTAATGAACGTCCACGAGATATCCAATATAGTACACCCAGACGGCTACGCTGCATTAAAATTTCTAGAGAGACCACTGGCAACACTGAGTTTGGCATCGATATAAGTCAGTAACTGCAGACATAATTCTCCTGGATTCTTCGTTTCGAGAGTACATTGTTTGGAAAGTATTACTATATTTGTTACTTGTTTAATTAGGTAGGCTATTAGTCTTTTATCGATAATCTAGAATACAAGGACGTTATTGGTAGTCTAGTTGTTACAGATATAAATGTAGATTTAGAATTATTTCTCTATAAATTTATTTAAATACATTAAAAATTTAATTGACAGTTTTTTAAAATGCCTAAGATTGATAAAAGTTTTAACAAGTGACATTTTATAGAAATGCTAATAGAACTACCGAAATTGACACAGTGATTGCAAATGGTTTCAAAATAATTCGAACGCGATTAAACTAAATTTTTTTAGAATATAAAATAGACACTTTAGTTTCTTGTGGGTCATATGCATGTAGTTCGTCTTGTAATAATAAATGTAGCACTTTGTCTAATATGTTTGAGGGAAGACTTGAATTTGAGGACCATTACAAATTGCAGCAGTTTTATTAAGTAATTTAGATCAAATTAGTTTAAATTGATATAGCAAAAAATTGATATTTCTATATTATTTTAGATGTTTAATGTTTTGGATAGGAATCTCAACATAAATGAAAAAGATGCTGAAAAACCAATTCAACGTTATTTGAAGGGAGCGAAAGAACTTTTCGACCGGAAGCAGCTCTAGTAGAATTATAATTTAATTTGCATATTAGTTATTATTTTATTTGATATATGTTATTAAATTACTTTACTTTATACATATAATATTTTATTATAATATTTTTCTTATTTTCTAACCATGCCATTTTCATTCATTTAGATCTAATAAATAAATTGACCCTTAAATATTATAGAGAAACATTAAAACAAAACGAAAATATAAATTAGCTAATAATTAATTACCATGCGTAAATCGATCAACAAATATAAAGCATATATATTACCGACATACCTACGTAATGGGCACCTATAGATGGATGTCCGAAGGATATTTTGTTATAGATGTCCGGAGGACATTGAGTTCAAGATATCCTGCGGATATATTTTTCAGGATATCCATAACGTATATTCAATGTCCCTAGGATAACCGTTTACTTTTTATAGCACATGCCCCTGATATTCTATCAGCTGGGCACAAGATATTCTCGTGCTGTGTGGGATATGACATCCAGTAACAATTTCTTGGGATTTTCTAGTGATGTAGGCTGCTGTCATGTTAAAATAGACCTTTACTGCTTGGTGTGACATCATTATTTACATACGTGATTTGAATTGTGTATTTGTATTTTTTGGTTAGATTTATTATTCTCTTATTTAGAGCTATTATTTTCAAATTTGAGCAAAGAAAGAGAATAAATAAATAAATGAAATTAATTTTCGAATGTTTGGCTAGATAGTAGAAGAGCCGGATATATAAAATGCTGTTGCGAAAAAAATTCTACTATTCTCCCCTTCTCACGGCAAAAAGGTGAAATAATTAAACCATTGAACACCTTCCACAAAAACCACAATAGATTGCATGAGTGCGCTGAACAATAATCAGAAGAATTCATTAAAGTTAAACAGAATATTATAACAAGAAATTCGATGATATTTCAGATTCAACTTGAAAACTGAGTAAATAATGTATTTACAACTGTTTTATTAAAAGTTTTTAAAAATAAGAATTTTTTTATCTGCAATAAAAACTGAAACAAAATACTTCAAGCTACAAGTGCTGCTTGTAATTGCCAATGGCGCATGCATAGATCAATTACAGGTACATTGTATTGTGTACAAATCACCACAATGTATCTAATGGTACAGGTGATTATAAAAAAAATATTATTTCCCATTAGTACTTCGTCTTGTTAATCACTTATTGGCACCGTCTTACCGAGAAAATAAACCCTTTTCTCAACCAAAGCAAAAATCCAGAAGTAGGAGGAAGACCCTTGGACTGTCACCTAATATCGAACAATCTGAATTGTTTCTTAGGGCGTCTTTCCGCGTGCAAGACTTCAACTGAGTTGACTGCGACAAACAGAACAGGACCGCATCGTGCGAAAATATATTTTTGTACTCACCGCCTGTAAAGTGACATTTGGGGCATGTGTAGCGCGACTGGGAAATACGTTTTCCCGGTTGAGGCGACTGAACAATTTGAAAAAAACACTGGCACTTTGGAACATTTAAAAAAAATCTAACTGGGTAGCAATAAAATTTAGTCTATAAAATACTACTTCCCTCCACTATTCTTCACTAAAAGTTGGGGAAATAGGAATAATAATTAAAAATTCTTCCAAAAAAATTCTGGCGCCATCTATTTGACGACATTTTAAGCGACACTTAAGCAAGATTCAAGCGCCATCTATTTGAACCACATCGACATTTATATTGGCAGTTCGGAATTGTTTGTATTTAAACCAAAAAACGCAATAAATGTACTATAAATTTATAAATATAAGAATAAATACCTCATGTTTGCCATGTGTAAGAATATAATAACTTAATTTTAGGGAAAGGTGAGTAATAGTTACGTACATGAAATGCTTAAATTAATTAGGTAATCTATCTTAGGTTAGGTATGATGCCAATGACATTAATCAATAATATTTTTTTAATTTATTGTTCGAACAAAAAATATTGTACAAACCACTTGCGTGAAGACATCTTCCACGCATTCGCGCAATTAAAAGCACTCGCTTCCTGCGGTCGCTCGTGCTTACAATGTGCGCTCATGCGGGAAAATAGTCTTCCCGCACTTGGTTCGTAAATAACTATTACAAATACACATACAAATACAAGTATATACAAATAAATTTAGACATGGCATTTTAGCATCAGAGTAGAAAGTAATGGGAAAAAAATTATTATCGTTTCCAGTATTTCGATTTTTTAATCTCATCAAGATAACTCTAAATAGAAAACAAACCTCTTACCTCAAGACGAGCAGACGTCGGAAGAAACAGACCAAGTCGCTAGACACAAGATCGAGGCCAGAGTATTATCCTCCGTCTTGGGTGAAACGATACAATTTCTAACTTATTTCTTACTAAAGAGGTGTAGTGAAATATACAGAACAAAATACAGACTTATCCAGCGATGGACAATAATAATTTATGCTTGCTGTTATTACCCGTAGTGTGACGCTAAAATGTGATTCGACGAATATCACATGAGTTTGTTTCTTTACTTTGTGAATGCTCTGTATTCATTCGATTAAAATTTCATTTATACAAGGTGAGTTTTTTTTCATTATTTGTATGGGGATCTCGAAAACCATAAGAGATACGCATTAGGTTAAATGGAGAAAGATTTGCATCTTTATAAGCCTCATGCAGATACGTTTTTGTCCATTTAAGAAAATGATGGTTTACTAGAAATTTGCAAAAATTAGAAATTCTCCAAAACTTTTTCAGTGCTATAACACTTCTATGCTTAAAGTTAGAAAGAAGCGTTTTTTTGAATATTGTTTTCAAGAAATTCAATTTCAAACAACGACAACTTCTTAAATTTTTAATTTTGCTTAGCATTTTTGAGTTAGCAAGCAAAGTCTAATTTTTTTAAATGGAAACTATAGTTGGCTATGACATATTCCCGTAATGCATTTTTTTCTGCTTGCAATGATGTAAGGGTTGTAGCACTTATAACTGCACAATACACTATTATTATGTTTAACAAAAATCATGTCTTGCCATGGAAAAGAAAAGAAACTTATAATATGCAATGTAATACAAGAAACAATAAAAACGCTAAATGAATTAATTATTAACAACACGTAATACGGTCAATTTACATTAAGTGTTTGAAATGCGCATCATTATTATCGACGCACATACGGCACCTTTTCAACACTGAGTTAATAGCTCTCCTAATTTTGCGACCATCTAAGCTATCAAATACATTAATAACAGCTTCCAATAGCTCCTCTTGGGTTGCATATGATCCCACATATACGAGATCTTTTATTGCTCCAAAGACGAAGAAACTAACGGTGAAAGATCTGGGGAACGTGCAGGCCATAAAATAGGACCATTTCTGCCGATCCACGAGTTTAGAAATAATTCATCTAAATATCTTTTGACCTGTGCCTGATAGTGAGGCGGGGCACCGTCGTGTTGAAACCACCGTAAATTTGTACGGGTTTGCAAATTTAATTCATCTAGGATATTGTTGAAATCTTCCCTAAGAAATTGCAAATATCGATTACCGGTTAAAGTTTCATTAAAAATAAATGGCCCAACAAGTTGCGAACCAATAACACCATACCATAAATTGAAGCCAAACCAAATCTGGGGTCGCCTTTCTTCTAAACGGTGAGGTTTTATTTGCGCTCACAGGTGTTCATTGTGGCGATTGAACATGCCACAGTTTGTAAAACGTGTTTCGTCGGTCCATAAGACCTGCAACGGAAAGTTATTATTTTCATGGCACATATTTACGAACCAAGCACAAAAATGTAATCGTCTTTCATCGTCTCCAGGGTGTAAAGTTTGACCAACTAATTTTTTATAAGGATGGTTCTTATGTTTTAATAAAATTCTCACTACTGAGCGTTGTGAGGTAGCAGCGCCTTGTGCAATTTGCCGAGTTGATGTTGATGGATTCTGATTAACAGCAGCTAAAACATTTATCTGCGTGATTTCACCAATATTACCCTTACTTCTAGGTTTAACAAAACATCCATACTCTTTTAAATTATTGTATAAATTCTTGAAGTTGTCTAACGATGGTTGAGGGCGATCAAAATACAATAAAAAATAGCGTTCGGCAGCTTCTTTACTGTTTTTGTTACAAATAATGTAACACTCAATCATATCAAGTTTCTCAAGATTTGTGTACACCATAACTAACTTTGTAAAGCAACTAAATCACTAACAAAAGCAACTATAGTCACCCTAATGAACGAACTGTCAATGATGAAGGAAACATCATGCTTCAATTATTAATATCGCGTTTTCCATGGCAAAACATGATTTTTGTTAAACATAATAATAGTGCATTGTGCTGTTATTTATTAAAAGAAGTTCTACAATCCTTACATCATCGCAAGCAGAAAAAAATGCACTATTAGAATATGTCATAGCCAACTATGGTTTCCATTTAAAAAAAAATAGACTTTGCTTGCTAACTCAAAAATGCTAAGCAAAATTAAAAATTTAAGAAGATGTGGTTGCTTGAAATTGAATTTTTTAAAAACAATATTCAAAAAAATTTTTCTAACTTTAAGAATAGAAGAGTTATAGCATTTAAAAGGTTTTGGAGAATTTCTATTTTTTGCAAATATCTAGTAAACTATGCATTTTCTTAAATTGACAAACACGTATCTGGATGAGGCTTATAAAGATGCAAATCTTTCTGCATTTAATCTAATGCGTATCTCTTATGGTTTTCGAGATCCCCATGCAAATAATGAAAAAAAACTCAGCCTGTATATTACATATATCAAAAAGGGTGTATATCTCGTCATGTTAATATATGACACATTTTAAGCGTAAGCCACGTTTTTAGAATAATGTACTAAATTGACCGCTATATAAGATGTCTAAAAATTTAATTATGCACAGCAGCGGGTTATTACTGTTCATCTCGTATTACTTAAAATGAGATTGGCGCAGATTACGAAGAGTGGCACAATATAGAGAAAGAGATGTGAAGTGAGCATTTGAGCAGTAAGTATGTTCGACATCATAAATTCGCCATGAATCAACACTGTGGTAGGTGGCCGATCTCCACACCACAAAATTCAAGTAAATAATGTGATCAGTGTCCTATAATAATAATAATATAATAAGAATATATCTTTATTAGCAATACGCTGTTTACATACACTTAAATTATTTATATCCATTTCTCTAAAATATATAATAACAGTTGTCTCTTAAACCTATTTGCATTCTTACAATATTTTATGTCATATGGTAGACTGTTAAACATTTTTAGACCATTAACAATAACATTATTAGCCGTTGATGATCTATTTACTTTATCAATATGAAAATCATTGATGATTCTTTTCTATAAGAGGGTCCACTCCGCACCTTACTGTCATCTCTCAAGTAAAATTAGTTGAAATAGGCGTAGGTTATGGGTATTTTGTTGAATCTGTACGTAAAGTTGTTAATAATGATCAGTTTAATGGTGGTAGTGTTCGTGTTGTCCGTAGTATGTGTGCTTTACCTCTCAATGAGTTTGAGATGAAAAAATTCTTCAACAAATTGAAAAAACACCATCTCCAGGTGTGGATGAAGTACCGAGCAGTTTAATTAAAAATATTTCAGAATTAGTAATTAAGCCTCTAATGTTTTTGGTAAATTTATAGTTTGGAGACGGGAGAATTTCCTAAGACACTAAAAACTACTTGTGTTCTGCCATTATACAAAAGAGGCTCTGAAAGTTTTGAATATGCTGTGTTGGATAGATGACTCGCGCATTTAGATAAAAATAAAATATTAACAAGTCAACAACACGGTTATCGTGCTAATCACTCAACTTTGACAGGAATTCATGCTATGTGTGAATAATACATTATTAGGACTTTGGACACTGCAAAACAATCAGTTGGAATTTTTTGTGACCTCTGACTGTGTTGATCATGACATTTTGCTTGATAAACTGGAGTAGTACGGAATTCGTGGTGTTGTTGCGCAGTTCTATCTGCATGATAGATTTCAATTGGTAAGAATAAGACATAAGGCGGATTAGTTGTATTAGAAATATCAAATTTTCTACCTTGCCTGTTGAGAGGGGAGTGCCACAGGACAATGTTTTAGGCCCAGTTCTTTTTTTTAATTGTAATTAATGATGTTGCAAATTTTCTGGAATATTTCAAAATAACTTTGTATGCTGTCGTGTCGATATCAAATATTTCTGAAACTAAACGACAATCAAATATTCTTTTACAAAACATGACTACTTGGTTTGCAAATAATAAGTTATATCTAAATAATGACAAGACAACACTTATGGCTTTTCATACACTACAAAATAAGGCTTAGATAGATTTACATTTGTATGCGCAAAAAAAAGCAATGGAATATTCTACCCATGCCAGCTATTCATATATGTATATGAACTTTCAAATTATGTACATAAAAATAAGCACGAGTTTCGACGTAATAGTTACATCCATTCCTATGACACTCGTTCATGTCAAAATTTTCATATACCTAAGTGAATTTATCTGGAAATTCTCCTCAAGTTTTAAGTGTATGTGTTTTTAATGCCTTGCCTCAGAGATTTCAAATTATAATGAATGAGCATGCGTTTAAGCGTAGTGTTGGGGCATTCTTGATAGAAAACTGTATTTATTCTATTCATGAATATTTTGATTTGTGCAGTAAACAACCAATTGTATAACTTAATAATTTTAATTTGTTTCCTTAGTTGTAGGTTTGTTGTTGTTGTTGTTGTTGACTTTTATAATTATTGTGGAGTATGCAATTACGACAATGTCGATATTCATTTTTGGAATTGTATGACAGTAAATATATTATTATTATTATTATATTATGTTGTACTTTTGTATAACGCATAATTTTATATAATCTATACTGCTGAAATTGAGATAAATCATTATTCTTCTATTAATGATCAAGAAATACATGTTTCAAATGTCAATAATAAAGAAGGCTACCTAGTATGTGCCATTATTTAAGCGGAATAGACAATATTTTTCAATGTGTTTGTACTAGAATTTGGCATAGAATATTTGGAATTGATGACATAAATGGTGTTCCAGAAAATTTAAATATTAAAAGGTGTTTTTACACACGCCAGATAATTTTAATAAAATTCATGTAATTAAAATTTGTTAATATCAGTTACAAGCAATTCATAATAACTTAAATAATAATTTTGATAACAACCCCTTTTTTCTTTAATTATTCAAAGTAACATTTAATGCGTGAATTCGCCATTTGTAAAAGGCATTTTTGAAATAGGCAATCCTAGCTGTGGGTATTTTAACCGACAAGCCGAAACGCAATAAATACAAAGCGCAATACACAAATTCCTGCATATGTATGCACGCTTTATCTTTTATTTCAAATTCAAGTGTATGCATTTTATTCACAAAATTGTAAACTTATTAAAAATTCGAATAAAGTCTATTGCAATGAATATTATACATATTTTTCTAAATGTAAAATAGTTGCAACATATATTAAGTTATGATCCCAAAAAATCCTTTAAAGCATTTGATATATTCGGAAGCAATAAATTTGTAAAACGCATCTACGTATATTAATAATCAATAAGCAAGCTTACGAAAGATTTGACGCGTGTTCATATAGTCGGCAGCATGGAAATCTGATTTCTCAACATGTTATTTGCTGCGCAAAAAATAATTTCCAGAATTTGTAATGTTATTAGAAATCTAAATCTGCTAGATTTATGTAAATAGTATGATTCACTCGGTAATGAACTATTATGGTTATGAATACTAACTTTCTTTTGTCGTTTTCTATAATAAAAATCTGAAATATGACCATGTCAAAACTCTTTTATATTTGAAAATTGATATTTAGACCATTTTCAAAAGAAGTAGTAGGTAAGCAGCTAAAACTGAAGCTGCGGATTCTTGCTGTGAGAAATGTTATTACTAGGGCGCGGAAACAAGCGGTTGATGACTCATCGCCCATGGGCGCACTATTGAAATGTTGTATTTTTAAAGGGGTTTTAATTTTATTTATATAATTGGATAACAAGTGGATGGTGATCTATAAAATACAAAATACCTTATTATTTGTTCATTTTCTCTTCTGTAAGACTTGTTCTCTTTGATTTAAGTACACCCTTGTAGATAGAAAACGTCCTTTCTACATCGCAACTGGTTATAGGTGCGTACTGGAAATATTCTTTTATTTCAGCGTATTTAGCATACACAATTACCGCAATGTTATTAAATCTGGATTTCTATTAAAAACTGCGTCTAACTTTTGTCTAAGGCCACATTCGAAGTCACTTGGAATATATACTTTTGAAATTATTAATAGCCACATCTAATGTAGTTAATCCATCTTTTAATTTGAGATTTCGATTTTCAAAATATGTGATTAGTTTAGGCAAATTTCCAGTGTCCCTGAAGGAATAATAACTGATTTTTTAAATTTGGGATTTGTGTTAGCTCCTTGCACTCAGAAATACTTCGAGCATCGTCATTTACACATGTAACGAAATTTTGTAAACTATCGAAATTCTCTGCATAAAAACTATTTCTATGTATGTTTTAGCAAAGCTAAGTGACGAACGAGCGATATTTTGGCATTCTGTAACGATATTTTACAGACTTTGTTATACATTTCGGAATCACTGACAATTCATTTTCATATCAGATAAAGTAAAATAAACAACGTTCTAGATCTAAATAAATGATAACTAAAAATGTACGCTTATGTATTGAAACTAAACGAAATCCAGTGCACACTTACGTCTTGATAATTGGGAGAAGTCGATTCAATAAACCGGTATTAAACAGACTATTACAAAAGTTACGAAGTGCGTAATTAACAGTCAACACAATGAAAAAACGAAACTAACGTAAGTATGAATGAAAATTTTATTTCTCTTGCGAAATATAAGGTAAATATAATAAATTTTAGAAACCCCTCACGCTCCTATCTACGCCAATGAAAAATTATTTTATGGGCAATTTTTGCTCCCATTCTCGGGCACTTCTTGGTCGTAAACAGATGTTGCAGTTTACCATATGAATTAGTGCTATTCAGTAAGCGTGTGTTGTTTACATTATTTCTTTGCTCCGTTGTAAATTCGTCGTAGTTTAAACCGGTTATGGCCGCGCCCTAGTTATTATATCCATGGGGAGTGACTGTCATTCTAGTGACTTTACGCTTTACACTAATTCAATTAAATATAAATTTGGCGTAAAAACCACTGAGGTGAAGTAGAAGTGAACTACGATTCATCTACTATGCTTATATGATGGTTTATCCAGAAAGCGGTTATTAGAAGCAGGTGATATATGTAGAAGAAGCCGCCCGAAAGCTGTTTGGTATGATTAAATGAACAAAGGTACGATAAAGAGATATGATGACCAAAAGAAATCTACAAGCCATATTATATAAATATTATCGGAGGAAATGCTTACAATAAAAAAAGCAGTCCAAAAAGTGATTAATATATAAGTAATATTGTTTCTCTTTTCATATAGTAATACTTTGTTTAATAACAATTGTACTAATATTACAAGTAAATAATTATAGCGTAGTGTACGCAACTACTATTTGATATTAAAATTATATAAATGACTACAATAGTCGCTCTTTTCAGTTAGAGGTGTAACTGATATAACTAATAATGGTATTTTAACGCCATCGCTAAATTTATAATATCTACTACAAATGATGATCAAAATATAACGATAAATAAGAATACGATATCCAAAATATTATATGTGCCGTTAATTGAAAGAGATAAATGGCTGCTTTATTTATTCTATTTTGAACGGACCTTTCGAATGAAACATCATAGATTATGTAGATTATTGATTTTGAAACATAGTCTACATTTAAGAAAGTATGCCTTCACAGAATTAAGTTTTATCGCTGCGACATTTTTAAAGATCAATAATAACTAAGCAGTCGTATTCCTCAAGCCCGACATAATTTATTTTCCTAATTGTAATGTATTACCGTAGAGAGAATATATATAGAGAGCCCATCAAATAGGGAAATCGGGCAACACAAAATTTCGAGTAAATCCTGCTATAATGTGCTGGTATCTGGTGGTAGAAAGCAGCTAAGACAACTATTGCCATCTAAACCATACGGAATTTATTTGTAACTGTAATCCGAGAACTAAATAAAAACACCAAAAGAAGATTATGAATGAAATATACACACATCACATAAGTATCCTATCAAAGAGATTTATTGCTTACTGTCAACAAAAAAATTTATGGCTTTTTAAAAAAAACTTTTAATATATTCAGACACCAGTATTTATATCTTATAAATGACTTCCTTTTTACTTTTTTATACCCATATTTTCTGCCTTAAAAGTGTAAGTAATCTTTTGCTATATGATTATTTAACTCTTTGAAAAGCCTGTTCAGAATCACGGTTTTGGGAATAATAATTCGAATTGACATCAAACATTGATGCTTTTGACTGATTTATTGCTTTTTAATTATCCATTGCCCTTGTCTTAATAGTAATTTTTAAATTCAACTGTTACAGAATTGCACAAAAAAAATTGGGAAATTGCACATATTGTTTTATAAAAATTAGAAGTTTTAATCTGTCATCAAATATTTTACTGTTATAACAGGTTTTTATGAAATGTAATTGTTAATATTTAGGATAACCTGATTAAATAGAACAATTCTATTTTCTAAATGTGCAATATAGGTGTAAATATTAATAACTTGAAATTATTTTTAATGAGCGTGCAGAAAAAAGTATAATCCAATTTAAAAATAAATGACATTTCCTGTTTTACTGGACACGATATTTTTTAAGCATTCATTCATAATTTCTTCATATTTAAAGTTTTTCGGCTTAAGACCTATTGTACATATAATACTTATTACCGCGACATTCAGAAGATTTATTAATCAGAAACTAATCACCTTGCAAATAAAAAAAAATGTATAAGGTTGTGTTTGTTTATACAGTATGTCCAGATTTCGATGTTCACAATTGGTATATCGGTTATTAGAGGACTAGAGGAACCGTTAAATGGGGAATGTTTTGCAGAATTCAGTGCTCGCAACAAATCTCATTTCAAATTCATTCGAACTTTTTACAATTTTGAAATATTTTGAAAAAACCAATATCTGCCGATTTAAATTTTCCTCAATAACTCGATAACGCCTAATGCGATCGCTTTTAAACTCTGACATTGTTGAGACATTTTTTTAAGATAAATTTTTTGGTGTTGACAGTAACCGCCGATTTTCATTTGTTTCCAAGTTCTTAGTTCTATCTTTTGTTTTTCTTATGGTGGCCATAGTGGATTTTTAATTAGGTATATAGTCCTTAAAAATTGCTGTTTGACATGTAAAAGTGCAGTGAAATTGGTGGGAGATTTAGAAATTTGTTTAAGTAATTACCGTTAATCATGGAGATTAATAAGAATTGTGATATTGGCACACACATTTTCAAATAAGTAAAGGCTGATATGTTGGAAGTTTATTTCAAAGTAAATATAATTTCTGAAAATGCTTGCACAAGTTACGCTCAGCGTTTTCGGAAAGACCACAACCACACCGGACAATTTTTAGCAGAATAATCAGAAATTGAGTGAACTATGGAAGCTTCGAACAAAAAAGATTTATCAAGTTAACATAGCTGATATACTTCAAAATAATATTTTACAATATGTTATGAACAATCCAAGTACATCAGTACGTCGAGTGGCTCGAGAAACTGGAATTCCGAAATCTTGTGTTTACAGAACGTTGAGAAAAAACAAATACCACCCATACAATTCCAATTTAGCAGGTGGTTTCTACAAAAATGTGAAGATGATATTGATTTTCCTAGGAAAATACTTTGGACAGATGAAACACGGTTTACCAACTGCCGAGTGTTCAATAGGCATAACTATCATCACTGGTCTACTGAAAATCCACATTTGGTAAATCAAAAAAGATTTGAAGTTCTATTTGGTTTTAATCTCTGGTGTGGTTTGATTGGTACGAACTTTTATTGACTTCTTTTTTGTTTCTTATTATATTATTAGTATCATCTTCACATTTTTTTAGATACCACCTGCTAAATTGTAATCTTCGCTGATACGTCATTATCGCTTAAACCCTGCACAATTGTTGGTTTGTATGGGTGGTATTTGTTTTTTCTCAACGTTCTGTAAACACCAGATTTCGGAAGTCCAGTTTCTCGAGCCACTCGACGTACTGATGTACTTGGCTTGTTCATAACATATTGTAAAATATTATTTTGAAGTATATCAGCATTGCTAACTTGATAGATACTTTTTTGTTCGAAGCTTCCATAGTTCACTAAATTTCTGATTATTCTGCTAAAAATTGTCCGGCGTGGTTGTGGTCTTTCCGGAAAACGCTGCGCGTAACTTGTGCAAGCATTTTCAGAGATTCTGTTCACTTTGAAATAAACTTCCAACATATCAACTTTTACATCATTTGAAATTGTGTGTGCCAATATTAATTCTTATTTAGCTCCATGCTTAACGGTAATTACTTACACAAAGTTCTAAATCTCCCACCAATTTCACTGCACTTTTACATGTCAATAAAGACAGAGCTTATTTATCGTCTGTCTTACACTACCATTTATTTCATAACCAACTAATTCCGTATTAGAGTGAATTTTATTCATATGTTCATATCTCTCAATAAAGATTTATTAGGCATGTATGTCGTACATTATTGAAAAGCTATTTTTAAGAACTATGTAAATAATTAAAAATCCAATATGGCCACCATAAGAAAAACAACAGATAGCGCTAATAACTTGGAAAAAAATAAAAATCGGGGGTTACTGTTAACACCAAAAAATTTGTCTTAAAAAAGTGTCTCAAAAATGTTAGAGTTTAAAAGCGATCGCATTAGGCATTATCGACTTATTGAGGAAAATTGAAATCGGCAAATATTGATTTTTTCAAAATATCTCAAAATTGGCAAAAGTCCGAATGAATTTGAAATGAGATTTGTTGCGAGTATTGAATTCTGCAAAACATTCCCTATTTAAGCGTTCTTCTATGTCTTCTAATAACTAATATACCAATGGTGAGCATCGAAATCTAGACATACTGTACATAACTCGTATATAATACGTCGCATATCGGCAGCAAGACTTACAAAATAATTTTAAAAATGTGGCATTTAACATTCGTTTTTTTCATAAATTGAGAGATAATATGTGTCTTCTTCACCATATGAATTAGTGATATTCAGTAACTTACGTGTTGTTTACATTATTTCTTTGCTCCGTTGTATCCGTCGTATCATTTTTTTCCTTGTCAGGAAGAGTCGGCCTTGATTTTACACCCTCATTCAAAGTTTTTATATATACGCATTTTAATAAGGTTCTTATCTTTGCTATATGCCGTGCTATATATGTATTTTGTTGGAATTTATAAACAGATTGTATTTATTTTATTTCTAAATCTAAATAATAAAATTTATTATTAAATATGAGTACTATTTTGTCTATATAATAATAATAATAATATGTATTAATACTAAAAAATATTTGAAAATACTTCACGACATCTACCACGCCTAAGCTTAATCCCAGGAGCAGGTGCTGCCGCTAGTTCTGGACGTAGCCGTTCTTTCCTCCACGTCCACAATGGCGTGCCCAAAAAATAACATTGCATGGGCTCTCTATATATATTCATTCTACGGTATTACACTCTGATTTGGAAAGTTACATCTAAAGAGGCATATAGCTACAAATAAAAATAGTTTGTGCTGTAACTACCCGTAGGTACTTTGCGCTAACTTTTGCATGATTTATTACAATCGACAGGCTCGGTATTAAGTCCAGAAACGTTTTTGTACATATATCAATAAACTAAAAGAAAGTAATACCCAAGATTGCACTTTATTATATCGTGTGTTTTCTACTAGATAAATATGCACATACTTTTTATCTAAATACATGACATACGGAAACTTCATCTGTTGCTTCAAGGAGCAAAGTACCCAAGTTGCAAACCCTGGTTCAGTCTCACTGCATTTAAGTGAAACGTCTATAAGATTAAGTGGTTGGTGATAATGAACACTAATTAAAACTACATAGTCTTTATTTGCGCAATTAACAAATCGAAATGCTAATGTCAAAATTCAAACGACTCATTTTCTGTATAATTAAAATAATTTATAATGGGAACATCCTCTTCAGTTCTTACCGCAGATCTTAAACAATATTTTTCACTTACGAATGACTTCCAGACATATAAATAATTTTATAAAGAAATAAAAAAGAGTTGACAGATTTTGGCTGATTATGACAATACTTTTTATAGATCTAATATTTTCACCAAATAATCGATAAGTTATTCCGATATTTTTTCATAGAATTTTTATATTCATGCTAATAAACTAAAATGATAAATTAAGAAATAGCTTGTCTAAAAAATGATCGTTTACATAAATTATTTAATTCCTTTCCATTCAATAAATATCTTTATATGTCATTGAAATTGTCTATTTTTAAAGAATATATTAATAAAGCGCGTTAGTTTTTTGTTTACACGGGACATACATATTAAAACACAATTCAATATAACAATTACTAACTTGTCAATTAAGAAGATGTGACCCCATGTGCGGTTTTTGTTGGTTGTTCAGCTATGTACAAAGATTCTGTCCAACGTTTCGCTCTTAACACAGGATTGTGTATTCACGCTTGCCTAAGTGATTTTAACCTTTTATATTTTGTTAGGTTATGTTAAGTGTCCAAGGCTGGCCTGTGTTTGAATGCGTCACCTGTTATATAGACACGATCTATTTTTATGAAAATGAGAAGAGTACTAAGTAATCACAAGCTTAATTGTAAAACTAAGTACTAACGCAGCTGAGTTCTTCATCTTTTGATCCCTAATAATCTGCGAAGATTATACGAGTATATATCCTTTATTTTCTTTTGTGACGTATATTTATTGTCTGTCCATACATGTTTCCGGCGTTATAGCCCTTTTTTAATGGATAATTTAATGCAATTTAAGTTTGTACCTTGCCTGTATATATACAGGGTGAGTCATTAGTTGCTGCTTCTTAAATTGCTCTTTTGTGTTTGAAATAAAGAAAAAAAACAATTCGTGGAAGATTCATGGTTGCTTGGGGCGCATATTTTAAAAATACTTTATGCTCTGACGTACTTCCGGTTTCAACGGAAATGCCTAAAATTTAATTTTTTAAATGATACACTATATATTTTTGGATTTTCTTGTATTGTTCTAAATTGTCTATTTAACTGTTTTTCCTTTTTCAAAATTGAACCATTAGTTTTTGGGTTATTAATTCTTTTTGGAAATTTTTGACGAAAACAAGTGTTTAGAAAAAAAAACGTTTTTTCATTGTTTTTAAAAGTAAAAACATTAACTTTAGTGGTGCTTGTAGCCAAGAAAATTCTGCATCATTTGGTATAAGTTGCACTCGATGATACCTCAAAAAACTGTGACTTTGTTTTTTCAAAACCTACTTCCCGAAATTTTCAGATACCATAAACTTTTTTTTTTAAATTGAACACCCAGTATATTATTGTGGCATTTTGTTACCTCTTTTATTTTCTTTCGTTTTTATTAACAATATTCTATACCGATCTTTTGTAATTTCTGAGATAATCACTATAAGAGCAATTAGCGGTCAATTAAAGAATTGCGAGCACTGTTCTATGCACCTAAATATATGTCCAATAAAGGCTGGAATGCGACCGACTGCCTGAGTCAACAATTAAAGAATGTCGCTAAACATTTATGTGAAACTGATAAAAGCATCGCTATTAGTTATCATCCAAATGAATTATTCTTATGAAGAGTTAATAGATATGATTGACGTTTTGTGTGAATCTGCTAGCATCCAGACTTTATGCACAGCGATCCCTGGTAGAAGTCAATCTAACCCGGAAACCTTCAAAAGTATAAAGGAACGGTTTGAGTGAACAGAAAGTATTGAACATGAAAACCAGAGCTGAAAAGCAATAACTGGTGTGGATAAGACGTTTATGGTACTTGCGAATGTAGTCGAACACCCCCATGCTAGTACTACGAAAATTAGTCGTGAGTTAGATGTAAGTCAAATTTGAGAATCCAGAATAATTAGTAAAAATGTAATTCATCTGTAGCATGTTCATATACAGGGTTAGATGAAAGAAATTTTCAGAATCGCTTACCTTTTGTCAATGGGCAACAGATAAATTATCCTGGCTTTCTCAATTTTTTGTTCTTTACCGACGAAGCCACCTTTTATTAAAGTGAATATGTTCATCGTCACAAGTTTCGTTACTATAACACATAAAAACCCTCACTTTATTACACCTGCAAACTTTCAAAATCGTTGGGCATAAATGTGTGGAGAGGAATGTGGGTAGTTGCATAATTGAACCTTATTTCTTTGATGGAAATATTAATGGAGGAGAGTATTTTCGCTTTCTACGGACGGATTTTCAAATCTTTAAAGACATCTTCAAATATGTCAGTAAACATAACCTTTATTTTATTTCGTTGTTAACCAACAGTGTAGAAAATGAAAAACTGCAACTGGACTGTGCCGGAATAAGAAAATTGAAATGCGATGTTCTTCATTCTGTAAAATTATTACTTATGGTATAGTTGAATTTAACATTTACTTTGTTTGATAGTTGACTAAGAAAGTCGGGCCTCATTCCTGCCTCCCATTGGTTGAATGATTATTTTGATGCATAGAACAACAGCGCTCGTAGTTCTTTAATTGACCGCGAATTGCTCCTATAGTGATTATCTCAGAAATTACGAAAGATAGGTATAGGACATTATTAACAAAAATGAAAAAGAATAAAAAAGGAACAAAACGCCCCAATAAAATACTGGGTGTTCCATTAAAAAAAAATGTTTGCTACGTGAAAATTTCAAGAAGTAGGCTTTGAAAAACACAGTTTTTTGAGGTATCGTCGAGTGCAACTTATACCAAATAATGCAGAATTTTCTTGGCTACAAGCACCACCAAACTTTATGTTTTTACTTTCAAAAACAATGTAAAAATGATTTTTTTCTGAAAACGTGTTTTGGTCAAATATTTCTAGAAAAAATTAATAACTCAAAAATTATTGGCTCAATTTTGAAAAAGAAAAAACAGTTCAACAGTCAATTTAAAGCAGTACTAGAAAATCCCAAAATATGTTGGGTGAGGTATTTAAAAAAATTAAGTTCTATGCATTTCCGGTAAAATCGGAAGTGCGTCAGAGCTTAAAGTATTTTTACAATTTGCGCCACCAGCAACCATGAATCTTCCACTAATTGTTTTTTCTTTTATTAAAAACACAAAAGAGCAATCGAAGAAGGGGCTAGTAATGACTCACCCTGTACATATAAGATAAATAATAACAGTTGTCATATCTATATATACAGGCTCGGATTACAAACCTAAATTGTTTTAAATAATCCATTAAAATAGGTCTGTAACGCCCAAAACATGTATATATGGACAGACAATTCATTTATATACGAAATTTTAAACATAAAGAATTTTATGGGGCAATTCCGCTGAAAATGCAACTGCAGACACGTGTTTCGAACTGGTTGGTTCTCGTCAGTGCAGTGTAGCCAAGGAATAAGATGAGATAACCTTGGAGATGAAAAGCATGAGTCAGAGACACATACAGGAGACAGGCTACCAAATGAGGCTTCAGCCAGAATCTCCTCGGTATTGAGGTTTCATCTAAACGCCGCCGCGAGGTAGACATTGTCCACCCTGTAGGAGTTTTTAGATTATAATTTTAGACTATAATTTCACATGCTATGTATACACGAAGCTACTTTTAAGTTCTAAATCTATATTAACAGCATCAACAAGATTTAACCTTGACATTGAGTGCTCTTTATATTTGTATTTGTACATTTTATTTTATTTATATTTTGTATCATGACTTCTCCAACATACTTATGTATAACTTGTGGACCAATAAATTATTCTATTCTATTCTAATATTTCAGGATAAATAGCTTCTGCTAGTAAAATACTACTACATGAAAGCCAGTTACAAATTGAATATTACAAATAAAGTTATTAAATATTACTTTTCTCTATCTATATTTTATTTAATGCATGGCTATTCTGTTTACTTGACTAGCATTGTTGTCAGATATCTTGTGTAGAATTATGTTACAATGTAATATTCACTTTCAGTAATTTCTAGTATACTTATTCCACTCGAACCATTACAATATACACACAATGTACGATTTTACGTGTCACAGCAAATAATTCAGGCAAAGAAACATTTTAAACGTAAAATATCGGGTATTAATTATTACATATTTTGAAACTACATGAATTATTCTTGAAAACGGGATATTTATTTTACTAATTTAAGACGTGACAGAATATATATGTAACTGACCGCGTTCAGTAGGTACGCAGTTCACAAGAACATTGTTTATATTTTTTGTGTGTATGCTTATTTAGAACAAACCTAGAACAAACCGGAACTGCTGTCAGACATTCGATTTTCTAAAAAAAAGATTGGTCGGAAAATCTCGTTTTCCCGTTTATCTCGGCCAATTTTGAATTTTACTCTGACAAATCGCATTTATAAAGCATGTGCCAAACAAATTGCAGATAGTGCGAGGAAATTTAATAAACATATTTTGGGAATGTATTGCAAAAAAACCGCGAGCACTTTAAACCGAATATTTATATTATGTGAAGCGTTTCATAAAATTATACAACTTACTTATCAATTCATTGGTTTGTTCATCTTGTCCTATTTCTATAGAATAATCTGTTATTAAGAGTGCTTTGATGAACATATTATTTTCACTGTCTACGTTTTGAAGTCGCAATTTATTATATTACGCCGTAACTTAATGAAATATGTATAACATTGTGATACATAGTTGTAGAGAGAAAAATCACGTAGTTTCAAAATATAGTAAAAGTGTAAAAGACGCGCATTAATAACAAATTAATAAAACCATTTAATTTCGTATAAAATAATTAATGCAGTTATATGTGATTTGTATATTTTTTTAAAAATACATTAGAAAGCTTTATTTATATGTTATAAAGGTATTTTATTGAAAACCCAGAATTTTAGTATAATATTTGCAGCAAAGTTGATTATGACAATAACACCGAATTACGCATAAATTGACACCGATATATTTAGATTAGTCTATCAATGGATAACCTTGTCCTTTATTTAATCAACGTTGTAATTACCGTTTTCGCGACACGCTATCTTTTATACTATAGATTAATATTTGACATTATAATGTGAACAAACAAATTTGAAAATATATACATAATATATATTTACATACATACATATATTGACAACAGCCTACTAGCCCCGTTATTAATTGTCCTTGAATATTTTTTAGGGATGCCAATTACGCGCCTTAAAAAATGTGATATTAAAAGGAAACTAAAGATATTTACAAAGAAATTCAAGAAAGGAATTAATGTTCGTGTTTATAAATTAGAAAAGTTGTGATTAATTTGAAAAAGTATTTCCTACTTGTAGGACTTACATTGAAACTTGTACGCATTTATCAAATGCGGACAATTTTTAGACTGCAAGGATAGAAAACGGATTTAGTTTGTACAGAATGCAATATAAGCTGCGTACAATAAAAAAAAATTAAACACAATATAAATAAAGAATTCATATTAATAACTTGTTTAATTTACGTTGGTTATAAAGTAAAGTATAAAGTTTCGCAAATTAATCATAAGGTATACTAATACAAAAATGTATAAACATATCACCAATATCACTCACATTTTTTATCATAATCCCACCAATAATAATCGTATTTGGACAAAGTCATGGCTCTATTTGATGTTAACGAAAATACGGATAATTTACTCTCGCGTTATTGAAGAATATCCTGCTGCTTTAGCTAGGAAGAACTGAAGTCTTTTCACCTGACACAATATAGCGAAGATGTTTTGTTGCAAACTGCATATCGATCAAACTCTCCCCTGTGGTATAAATTTAGCAAACGTTTAGTAATAATAATAGTTTTGAGCATTGTCAAATACTTCTCGTATTTATATATACGGAGTAAAGAATGATAAACATGGAACAGTAGGAAAAGTCGTTTTCGTTTTCATAGACCTAACTGGGGCAGTAGCGCGTGGCCCAATTTAACCAGTTCTACCTTGAGGCATGGGAACGGAAATCGTACGGCAATAAAGCTTTAAAGAATAAGGTTAACGTATCCATTTATGTAAATATATGAATGTTCGCTTTTTATTTCGGCTTTATTTTGGGCGAACATAAATAAATCATTAGTATCAGAACTTTAACTTACTTATAAGTAGTATATATCATGGAAGTTAATTAGCATAAACGGAAACTAAAATAAGTTGTTAACTCAACCTGAAAAGTTATATTCGAATATCTTCACATTAATATCATATTTATAAATACATAATTTATTACAATTTCATAGTATCTGCATAGTAATAACAACAAAACTTAGGATCATGTTTGTTTATAATAGCAAGCAGGTAAATTTATTCTGGAGAATTCTAAAGTCAAGGATAAGATCAGGTAAACAGTTAACATAAATCATCAATGTTAATTTGTAATTTGAAACACTTTTCGTATATTTAATACATTTGAGAACGATAATTAAAATTTTAATTGATTCTTATGTATTTTTCAAGAATACAATTTACCCACTAGACGGCTTAAGAGTTCATAAGGCTCACGTACAACATCAAAGGCTATCACTAAGGAAATGAAGGTTTTATATATATGTATGTATAACAGATGTTAAAGTATTCATTTGACGAGGGAGAAAAAGACGGGATTTTCTTAATGAAGTGATGCTGTGTTTATTAAAATGTCATAAATAAACGTATATAGAAATAAATTATTCTAATTATGTGGTTATAGGTCACATCATTTTCTCAGGCTTCTTAAATTATCCATTAATAATGAGAATATATAACTTACGGTTAACGAAGCTAAACTTTTTGGAGTTACTTTTGATACTACATTACGGTTTAAGCCGCATGTTACGAGGTGCATTCAGTGTGCGTATTCAGCGCTACATGGGTTTTGGAACTAAGTCCTTTTGGTCCTTTGTCATTTTCAAACTGTTCGCTCATAATAACACCTTGCTTAGGCTGCAAGAAGAGAAAACAAATTCCGTTTTTACAGAATTACTGTTTACGTTTCATTTTTGACATTCAGGATATCTTATAAGTAGGGAGCGGAATCGAGCGAGTCATGACTCATCGCCATCGCTATTGAAATGTTGTATTTTTAAAGAGGTTTTAATTTTATTTATATAATTGAATAACAAGTGGCTGGTGATTATAAAATACAAAATACCCTACTATTTGTTCATTTTCTCTTCTGTAAGACTTGTTCTCTTTGAATTAAGTACATTCTTGTAGATAGAAAACGTCTTTTCTACATCGCAACTGGTTATATTTATGTAATGGAAATATTCTTTTATTTCAGCGTATTTAGCATACACAATTGCAGCTATGTTATTAAACCTGGATTTCTATTAAAAACTGCGTCTAAGTCACTTGGAATTACTAATAGCCACATCTAATGTGGTTAATCCATTTTTACTTTCTTATACGTAGTATAAGGAAGTAATGTGAAATTTTCGACTTCGAGATTTTTGCAGATGTCCACGTTTTGAAGTCCCCCGATACCGAAAAAGATAGTTTTTAAAAAATGTCTGTGTGTCTCTATGTGACCACGATAACCGCTGTAGATATCAATTCCAAATTTTGTATTTACGTGTCTAATCTCCCTCTTGAGATCTGAGTAGTTTTTCAGTAAAATCGGTAGACCGGAAGTAGCAGTTTACTTCAGTGAAAAAATTAAATTTTGCCAATACTTCGTCAACTACTAAATTTAAACAAATTTATAAAGAATTCATATGTACTTGAAATTAAAATTGAGAACAATTTTATTTAAAAAGTGTTTCGAAGCTGCTACCGGAAGTAGGTCTTTTAATCCTATCGAAAATCAGCTTTTTGCGAATATTTCGCAATTCATGCTTTTTAGACAGGTACGTTACGGGTATAAAAGTATTTAAAACGTAATTTTCAATATCTTTTGCATAAAAACAATTTCAAAATTCAGACCGGAATTACCACTTTTACTCTTATCGAATAGCGATTTTTTGCAAATATGTCGTAAGTTATGCATTCTATATATATTTATCAAGAGTACAAAAGTATTTAAAACTGGATTTGCAATATTTTTTGTATATATGAAATTTCAAAATTCGGACCGGAAGTAACACTTTTACTCTTAGGGAGTAGTCCTTTTTTCGAATATCTTGCTAAGTATGCATTCTATAGCGATTTATTAAGAGAACAGAAGTACTTAGAATAGGATTTTGAATAATTTTTGTGTAAAAAAAATATAGTATAGTTTGAAACGCTCATACGTATAAGAAAGTCGTGTGGTGGCCACACCTCGTTTTTTAATTTGAGATTCGATTTTCAAAATATGTGATTAGTTTAGGCAAATTTCCAAAGTGTTACTGAAGGAATAACAACTGATTTTTTAAATTTGGGATTTGTGTTAGTTCCTTGCACTCAGAAATACTTCGAGCATCGTCATTTAAACATGTAACGAAATTTTGTAAACTATCGAAATTCTCTGCATGAAAACTATTTCTGTGTATGTTTTATCAAAGCTAAGTGACGATATTTTACAGACTTTGCAATAAATTTCGGAATCACTGACAATTAATTTTTATCTCAGAAAAGGTAACATAAACAACGTTCTAGATCTAAATAAATGATAACTAAAAATGTACGCGTATGTTATTGAAACATACATATTATATTGCGAAATATAAGGTAAATATAATAAAGTTTAAAAACTCGTCACCCTTGTACCTACGCCGATGAAGAAAGGATTTTATTCATAAAATTCCTTATTTTATGGCAGTTTTTTCTCTGATTCTCGGGCGTAAACAGATGTTGCAGTTCGCCCTATGAATTAGTGCTACTCAGATATAATGTAAACAACACGCAGTTGTTTACATTATTTCTTTTCACGGTTGTGGCTCCGTGGTAGTTTAGCTTGCTCGATTCCGCTCCCTACTTATAAGTTAAATGAAGTTGGGTATTTGAATATGGACAAGAGGTTTAAATTATGGATGATGACTTTTTGTCATAATTATGCACCTCAAATGTTTTTCATATTCACTAGAAAGATCAGTTAAAATGTTAGTAATGTCAAAATACAGTCTAGGGCCTTGGTTCCCAACTTACGTTACACTGTGAGTATAGGTGCTTTTTCAGTTATAACATCTATCGGGTGATGAATCCACTGCCTGATTAAATAAAAATTCGCGTATGCTTTACTAACAATCAGCGAGTAGTTAATATTTTGTATATATTATTTCTATAATCTCTATAATTAACCATACCAACTTCAGCTGCCATTTTTGTTTTTTACTGAGGAAATTACATTTGAAGAAGTTCTTAATATACACCTTTCGTATGCTTCAATGCAGTTTATGTAATCCATGTTACGTTATGCGTAGATAAGTTTTACCGCAAACGTGCGAACCTGGACCACTGTGCGCAAAGATCAGTCATTGAGACGAAAGTGATCGATATGAATTTAATTTATCCCAATGATATATGTGTGGCTAAAGCCGACGCATCCTATAGCATTCAAAACGGGACTCAAGTTGTTGCTCCTGGCTGAAGTGGTATGATATGTGCATAGAGAAGATTATGTGTATTGTTGTTCTTTACTGGTTTCTTTGCTTATTATTACATGTAATACTTCTTGTATATTAGGATAGGATAATTAGTCTGCCTAGTGATATTTATTTCTTTATATTACTACTATAGTGCTCGTGGTATATAGCGTGAAATGGAAGAACAGGTTCGTCCTGAATTTCTATGTATTACTTTTCTATAGTCTTTATACGGCGAAATCAAAAATTATATTGATAAAGGTTTGCTATGGAATGTAAAAGTCTGTCTTAAGTTATATCTTTAAGTGTCTAATTCATTAGACACTTAAGTTTATAACTTAAGACAGACGTTTTACATTCCATGGCAAACCTTTATCAATATAATTTTTGATCTCGCGGTATTATACTTATTATATTCCACAAAGCTTGATTTGGCATAAAGCTTGGTTTCAACACATATTTATATCTAAATACATTATTGCAGTTTAACTTGTTTGCACAATTTAAGTTTGAATGCGATCTTGTTGGAAAAGTATAAAATGTTGAATTTTTTTTGTAAAAAAATATACAGTAGATTTATAAGTCTTACCAAAATAATAACTAATATTGTGTGTACCTAAAAACGCTTGGCATCGTTGTGGCCGTAATGAATTAAAAACGAAATCTTTAGTGGGCCTTTTAGGACTATCCCGGCTATACTACATGACATTATCCCCATATTGAAGCCAACTCCGAAATTAGTAAGATCCGAGTACGCTTATATCGATCGCCTACTGGTGTTGTCTATATTATCCAACATTGTTTTTGCCTTCGCCGAAAATTTTAAGATGTAATTCCAAATAAACTCACATACCAGTAACAGTTTATTGTGTTCTTCCACTTTCCGATTGACTTCTGGCCTTCCATGCCATTGTCTCTTAGAAATAGTTGTGGGCTTCTATTTCGCACAACCCTCAAATTTCGAAATCCAGTAGTGCGTAGAAACACGCTTTTATGCCCTTCATAGACAATAATGTTGAGCGAAGTTTGTATATTCAGATTCTTCCTAATAAATATTGAAACTAGTTTGTGAGAATTATTTGTAGGTTATTATTCTAACTGGCACTACCTTTTCGTAGTATAAGAAAGTATTGTGATGACGAAAATCTTCTACCCCGAGAGTTTTGCAAATGCCCACGTTTTGAAGTCCCCTAATACCAAAAATGTGATTTTTGGAAAAATATCTTTCTCTCTCCGAGCACTTTTCCTTCTTCCTGCCCCTCCTACCTCTCCCCCCCTCCCCCTCCCCCTCCCTCCCTCCCTCTCTCTCTCTCTCTCTCTCTCTCTCTCTCTCTCTCTCTGTGTGTGTGTGTATGTGGTATGTGACCACAATAGCAGCCAAACGGTTACAATTATCAGCAACAAACTTGATATTTGCTAGTATAATCTTCCTCTTGAAATATGATTAGATTTTTAGTGAAATCAGTTGACTGAAAGTAATGGTTTACTACAGTAAAGAAACATAAATTTACTAATATTTCGTCAACTACTAAGGTTAGACAAATTTCTAGAGAGTACAACAGTACTAATAAGTTGATTCTAGGAAGATTATATGGAAAAAAAAATTCGAAATTTCTACCGGAAGTAAGTCTTTTTGTCGAAGCGAAAATCAGTCTTTTACAAATATCTCGCAAATTATGCATTCTA
Source organism: Amphimallon solstitiale (assembly GCA_963170755.1). NCBI lineage: Eukaryota > Metazoa > Arthropoda > Insecta > Coleoptera > Scarabaeidae > Amphimallon > Amphimallon solstitiale. The sequence continues at coordinate 85,024,438 of OY720675.1, forward strand.
TACAGATTTATCTAAAATAAAAAGGTATTTAGACCTTAGATTGGAGCAATTTTTTTTGATAAAAAAATTAAAAATCTGGTCGCATCGAATAGCAGTTTGTTTGCGAAAATTATGCATTTTTTATAGATATTTGTTAAGAGAATAAAAGTACTTTGACCTGGAGTTGGAATAATTTCTGTATAACAGCATTTTCAAAATTCGGACCGGAGATAACACTTCGATTCAGTTTTATTTACAGATACAGAATTTAAAACTTAAGTTGGAACAACTTTTGTACACAAATATCGGAAGGCACATACGTAAAAGAAAGTCATGTGGTAACCACACTTCATTTTTATTACTAATAATATGGAATATCCGTTAGTATCCCTACTATATTATTGTACATATGAATTACAAAAAGAAATAAAATTAGACACAGAAAGTTTTTTAATCGGATGATCATTTATGCAACAAGTATACATGTAGCGTACTAAAGGCGACGTGGAACGAGTCAAGTAAATGTTAACTTTGGCACGTGTTGCATACGATGTTTTCCAATCATCATGTATTCTACGAAAGAAAATAAATCCAAGCTGTGGAGTAATAATATGCTAACGAAATTTACTGTCATGGTCTTCTTCAATTTTTCGCGGGTTTATCATAAATATGTACCTACTTTCATATTTCAAGTCAAATTAGCGTTTTTAGGTGAAATCGCTAAATTTAACATTCTTAATTCTAATTTTTCTTTGGTGATTGCTACTGTGTTTATTGTTCGTATTTATTATTTTCTACATAATTGTTATACAAATGGTTATAAATAATTATGGTTTTCTAAAACTGCACAGAAATATTTACTTTCAATTAATTGAGCTTAATATCTTTGAAAAATATTTAATTTTAAACTTAACAATATATTCTTATTCCGAAATAGAAAATTGCTTTTTACCTATTCCCTGCGGTACCTAATAGGAATCCTCATTGTATCTTTCTTCAATACTGTTAGTAAAAAAGCAGGATAGTTCAGAAATCATTTGTATACGTGCTGCAAGTGGAACATTGGATTGCCCTTTTTCAAGTGTCTTTTGTTTATCAATCTGCTGTAATTTAGCAGGTAACAAACGTAAACATATTCTAAGATAAAGAAGTAACTAATTGGAGATGTAGTCAATAATATATGATTAAAAATAATATTATACAAGATTCATTGCTCATACATGTGACTTCCTCCACAATTTATAAATAAGAACAATATCACTACGATTCATTACTTATATAGCTCTTCACCTTCCGCTATGCGACCTCTATACTGTTCCAGAACATAGGTCTGAACAAGCTCCGCGCATGCATCAAGATAGACTCCAGATATGACATCTGTCGATGGAGCTATTACGAAACATAACACGGAATTATCTCTACATGATCCTCTTTCTAGAAACGTTTGGTTGGCCATTCGGGCCAAAATAGATAATCCCAGTAGTACTGTTCCCTAGTAATCGTTAAAATATTCTGGCCTAAAAATATAACAAATACTCACTCAGTATGAGTATTACAATTAATTTATCTTAATTTTATTTTAAACTAGTTGACCCGACAGACATTGTCCTGTCCAAATTTCAATAATGCTGTTTGTGATCGTTTGATGAATTTGTGAAAAGCTATTGGAAATGTGTAAACAATGGCGTTTGACAGCTGATTGTCAAATTGTGAATCAAGCCAATCGGTTACATAGTGACGAAAAATTGATAGATAAATATAAATAAAATAACTACATTTGTCGAATAGATCGCAAACAGTCCTGTTCGTATATTCAAAAGTGATACACGTATTACAGGTGTTTTTCTTATTTCTTGTACTTTAGACTCTTCGCGAAGCGGTTTACTTGTTTGTTTTTGTTTTTCGGGTGTGGGAAACATTAATAAGGCAATAAGGCAGTGCCCATTTGTACTAAAAATGCCACCCCCTGCCAGGGGAGGTATAAGGCACGGGAATATAATCATAGACGAGGGAGATTTAGATAGGATGGATGTGACAACGCAGGGAAAAGAGACACCAGACATAGGAAATAATGTGCCGAAGACAGACGGAAACACATCTGGTACCACTGAGAAAGAAACAGATACTGTTTCCAAAAAAGAAAACAAGTTTTTTAATCTACAACAAGATAAGTATTACAATTTACAAAACATTTATGTTTATGTAGAGAAAATAAACAATCAAAATCTAGGTAGACTGCATCCTATGTACGTGGGACATATTTTGCATAATAAATTAAAATTAAAAAATAACATAATATCGATTGAGAAGGTAGGCTTAAATCGTGTTAAGGTGGGTGTTAAAAACTTAAAAGACGCAAATGATTTAGTGAGCAATAGTGATTTGTTAGCAGAAAATTTGAAAACTTTTATTCCGGATAATTTAATATCCAGAAAGGGAATAATTGATACACTTTTTGACGAAAATTATTTAAAAGGCAATTAGATTTCTAATACAAATATTTTAGAAGTTACCAGGCTTAAGCGAAAAGTTGCGGGCGAGGGCGAAATGAAATTGGTACCCAGGCAAATGGTAGTGTTAACATTTGAAGGAAATTTATTACCTAGTCATGTGATTATAAACAGTGTTATTTTTCGTGTAGAACCGTATATACAACGAGTAATCCAATGTTTTAAATGTCTTAGATACGGTCACATTGCTAGACAGTGTCGTGGAACAAAAACTTTATGTACGAAATGTGGGTTACAAAAAGAAACAGAGCATACTTGCAGTGTAATGCATTGCATTTTTTGTAAAGTCAGCTCTCACAACACGGTATCCAAAACTTGTCCATATTATATCAAACAGCAAGAAATTAAAAAACATATGGCAACTAGCAATATGACTTTTGCGTAAGCTAGAAGCACTCTTGACAATTCAGCTGCTAAAGTAGTGACAACTCAAAATCGCTTCAATGTCTTCAATAATCTGAATGATGAGAGTGTCTTTCCTATGCTTTCGGCAAATTATAATAGAGTTAAGACTAACCCAAGTACAACACTAACACAACCTATATTAAGACATAATGAATTAAACAAATCGTCTGTCAAAAAACGAAAAACTTGTTCTCCACCCATGCTTTCTTCCCAACCACCGCTAATGTTCCCCTTTGTAATGGGGCCATCGCAACCAATAACTAAGAACCCATATAGTCCCAACTTCGATGGAAGAAAGAATAAAGAAAAAAAAGAAATGATTAAATCATTTATAAATTTATTTAATGAATTTTATTCAAGTGCTCAAAGTACTCAAAGTTTAGAAAGTTGTATTAGTAAATTAGAGGATAAAATTAGTAGCATGCTACAAAGCTATTTAGAATAACATTCACCAAAACAAATACAATAAAAATTATGCAGTGGAACGCACGTTCTGCTATTGCAAACAAAGAGAGCTTAAAAAAGTTCTTGAGTGAGGAAAACATTGATATTGCTTTAATTAGCGAAACATGGTTTAAGCCAGGTCACTCGGTTTTATTTAGTGGTTATAATATTGTGAGGCAAGATAGGAATGATGGTAAGGCGGGTGTAGCAATCTTTATAAAAAAATCAATTGCTTATAAAGAAATTAAGATGAGTGATAATTTTAACTCCGATATATTAGTTTGTGGTATTCATATTACGCAAATTTTGCCAAATCTTAGTCTTTTATCCCTTTATAGACCACCAAATGTTAGATCTAGTAATAGAGATTGGACTAATATATTTTCAAATGTTCAACCTCCGGCTATTATTGGAGGTGACTTTAATGCTCACAATCGTTCATGGGGCTGTCCACTTAACGATAATATAGGCGATCAATTAATACATTCCTTTGACTACGAAAACCTAGTTATTTTAAATGACGGTTCAGAAACTTTAATGACTTCTCCAAACTGCCAAAAATCGGCAATAGATATAACAGTAGCCACATCGGAAATTTCTTCTAGATTGTCTTGGTGGACATACGCTGATACACTTGGTTCTAATCACTATCCTATTGGGCTTCAGCTGGATGCAATAAACAGTAACTCAGATGTTATATACCCGAGAAATAAATGGAATGTGAATAAAGCTAACTGGAAAAAGTATTCTGAAGTTTGCAATTATCTGTTTAGTCACAATACACCCCTCAACAGTGCAAAAGATAAGTTGAATTTTTTTTTAAAAAACATTAACGAAGCTGCTGCCGTATCAATACCTAATAATAAGCCTACCAAATATAGAAATAAATTACCACCGCCATGGTGGGATGGTGACTGCATGGAGGCAGTTGAAAAAAGGAAATTGGCTTTAAGGGACTATAAATTAAATGGTACATGGGATAATTTCATCAAATGTAAAGAAATAATGGCTAAAACTAAAAAACTATTCAAATTCAAAGCGAGGAAAAGCTGGAAAGACTATTGCGCAAAATTAAGTCACACTACGCCATCTCAAGAACTATGGAGGCAATCCAAGTTTATGCGAAGAATAACAACCGAAGGTTCAATAAAACCTAATAACTATGAGTGGGTTGAAGAGTTTCTGGTCAGTATTACACCACTATCGGTAGATTATGCTACTGAGACTATTCCTGAGTCAAACCAAAGTTGTTTCCTATCGGAACCCTTCCGTATAGAGGAGTTACATGCGGCCATTCCTAAGGCAAAGAGTACCTCACCGGGACATGATCAAATAAAATATCCAATGATAACCTTTTTACCTGATAACGCAAAAACATATTTGATAGAGATTTTTAATGATGTTTGGGTTAAAGCGGAAGCTATGGAAGACTGGAAAACAATTGTGGTAGTACCAATACTTAAACCGAACAAAGATCCGAACATAGCAGACTCACACCGTCCTATATCCCTTTTTTCTTGCATATTTAAAATACTGGAACGGATAATCAAGTCACGCTTAGAATGGTGGTTTACAACACTAGGTCAACTGCCTAGTGGTCAGTATGGATTTAAGAAATCATGTGGTACAATGGACGCACTTGCTTCTATAGTAACTGATATACAGTGTTGTCATTCAAAAAATGAATACATATGTGCAGCTTTTCTCGACTTCAAAGGTGCATATGATTCGGTGGATCTACTGATTTTAAAAGGTAAACTTGTCAAATTGGGATTCCCACCTTTCGTTGCGCATGTCTTGGTTAGTTTCTACCAAAGTCGATCTGTCTACGTACGAAGTCTGGACAATGGCATGGTTGGCCCACGAATAACAAGTAAAGGATTACCTCAGGGCTCTGTACTAAGCCCTATATTGTTTAATATATATACTGCTGACTTTCATTTTGAATACCCTCTCTCAAAAATAATACAATACGCAGATGACTTCTGTGTATACGTTCAACACAGAAACATCGATCGATGTAAAAAGGTAATGAGTTACGTGATGGATTTAATTGACAAGTGTTGTTTAAAGAATGGGTTACAGCTATCAGTAGAAAAAACAAAAATTACTTTCTTCACCAGACACAACATGAGTAATAGAAATTCAATAACATTAGGAGGCCGGAAACTACGCATTTCCAACCAAGTTAAATACTTAGGCATGATTTTAGACAGGAAACTCAAGTGGAATCAGCATATTGAATATATGGTTAATAGATGCAACAAAGGATTGAATTTCTTTCGAATGGTAACTAGAACATGGTGGGGCGCAGAACCCAACACTTGTTTACTTTTTTATAAGGCATATTTAAGGTCAATCATAGACTACGGAGCTATCCTTTATGGATCAGCAAGTAGATCCTTGCTTAAAAAGGTAGATGTAATTCAAAATAAAGCACTGAGGATGTGCCTAGGGGCAATGTGTTCTACACCAATTGAGGCACTACACGCTGAAGCGATGGAGCCGACCTTATTCCTGAGGCGAAAATTCCTCGCTGAGAAATTTGTACTAAAGACCATAGGCAAAAATCAACAACTCATATCTAGTATTTGTAAACTCAATAGTTACGATCTAACGCATACATATTGGAGCAAAAAGCCCTCTCCACTTTTATGTGCTGCATTCAGAGATACTTCCTCATTGCATGATCGGATTTGGCAACAGAAACAAACCTCAGATTGTTACTTTGATCTATTCAAGCAAATTGATGTTACCTATCCTACCTTTACAGAGATACCACTCATCAACAATAATGAATTACGATTGTTGTTGAATCCTCTTAAAACACATATATACTGTGACGCATCCAAAACGCAGGACGGGGTTGGTTGTGCGTTTATTGAGGCACTTACAAAAGATACACGACAATATAAGTTACCTGATGATACAAGTGTCTTCTCAGCAGAAGCTTACGCCATTCTTTATGCCCTTGAATACATTAGCATCCATGAAATAAAAACGGTTACGATTCTGTCAGACTCTCGATCTGTACTGCAGGCATTGGCATCATCACTTCAACCAGGACAAAGAATAAATAATATAATTGAACAGGTAAAATCTAAATTAGTCAAGTTAACGAAGGAAAATATATCTATAAACTTTGTGTGGGTCAAGGCTCATGTGGGCATCGAATATAATGAAGCCGCAGACAGTTTAGCTAAAGATAGCTGTAAACTTGGCCATTTAGCAGAGGAAAACGTTACATTGGAAGATGCCATATGTGTTGCCAAAGAAAGACAAAGATCAAGGTGGAAACTCCAGTGGAAAAAATATACAACAACCTCTCAGTCCAGATATGCAGCAATACACCCTGAGTTACCTAATAGCGTGTGGTTTACTAGCTATAGTATTCCACGAAAATATATTTCGATCATTAGTCGATTAAAGTTTGGACATGGATGCTACCCAATGCACTTAGCAAAACTAAAAATTATTGATGATAATAAATGTGCTATCTGCAATACCGAAAGCGACCTGGACCATATCATTTTTGATTGTAAGAAACACTATCAAGATTGCCGGAAAGTATATGATGATATAGCTGCACTAAACGTAGAAAGACCATTTAATCTTCAATATGTGCTAACCCTGAAGAGGAGAGACGTATTAGACTGTCTAATAATTTTCTTTAGTAAAACAGGAGAAAAAATTTTGCTTGGATCCTATATCTGTAATACCTTTGTTGGAAAATCCTGTCTATCCACGGCTCAGTTTTGTTTGTCTGATAAAGCCGCCTTGATGAGCCTCTAGGCGTGAAAAGTGTTTTTGTCCAAACCTTGTGGCATCTTCAAAGTCATCTCTTTAGTAGTTAGGGTCTGGCTGCATGGACAATGTCCGCAATGCCATTAAAAAAAAAAAAATAGATCGCAAAAGAACACAAAAGTAAGAACAAACGTAATTTAATTTTAATTTAGATAGCCAGAAATGGGTTTATCCAGATTTTTCTTCACATCTTCCAGATTCTTTTTTTTCAGTAGAAAAGATTCAATTGTGTTACTTCCATCGCGGTAGCATAACGAATAAAACAAACAAAGAATCAACCAAATATGTCGTTCTTATAGTCAGTTATGATCTAATGCGTATACAAAAATTATGATTTTGGTTTGTCCGAATTTTCCAACTTTCCTTTATAATTGTCATATTTTCTTCCTGAAAACTTTTCCGGGACCATAACAACAACAACAAAATAATTACGCATATCCATCACTCGAATCGTGCGTTACAGTCTTGAGTTCATATACAAATCCAATATGAAAATGGACATTTTGCCGAATTTTCCAATTTTCCGTACAATTTTTGCAATTTTGTTTACCTAAAAACCTTATACGAACTCTTACGAACATTTAAAGAAAACAGCCAAATCGGTCCAGCCGTTCTCAAGTGCTGCGCTTACCAACGAACAGCATTTATTTTTATTGATATAAATTACATACATTAATTTTATTAAACGAATTAGAGGTAAAATTAGTTCATATTTACATTCTCATTACGTATTCAATATATTAAGGAGACGTGTAAAATTAATCTAAAATATATCTTGAAGTATGTATATAAAAAATTAATATACCTACTTCAAGATGAAGTATATTAATTTTTTATGTTTTTATTTTTAATACATGGGCTAGGCATAATTTAATTGTTTTATAATATGCCAGGCTAAAAATATGACATTTAACATTAGAGAATACATTACTAACTACTGTTGCTGAACACTGTAGACATGAATAGGATTTTTGATGTTTGGGATTCTTAAGGATACGACGTTACTGTAATACATTACCACACATATTTATTATTGTAAAAATACTCAGCTATACCGAACTGATGAATACTAATGAATCTGAAACAAGTGTCTGCAGATGCGTAAAGGCCGGCATTGTCTACCATGTAATGAAATATAGAATAGATAATTTGCGAGATATTTGGGCAAAACTCCTATTCGATAAGAGTAAACGTGTTACATCTAGTCGAAATTTCGAAGTTTGATTTATACAAAAAGTATCCAAAATCAAGCTTTAGATGCTTTTATGTTCATAATATATCTGCCTAGAAATCATAACTTATGAGAGATTCGCAAAAAACTGATTTTCGAATAGAGTAAAAGATCTACTTCCGGTACGAATTTCGAAAAAGAATTTTTATACCAAAATTTTTAAGTTTTTGAGTACTTACGTATTCTCTAGAAGTTTGTTTAAACTTAGAAGTTGAAGAGATATTGTTAAACAGATTTCATTGAAATAAACTACTATTCTGGTATCCCGAAAATAATTATACTCAATTGAAAGCTTTAGCAAATCGCCAGTTATCGTGGTCACTCGCCCTGAGATTGTGCATTTCTTTTTTTGCCCTTCTTTTTTCGTACCATTTTCAACTTTTATGTACTTCGTAGTTTTTATGTAGTTTAGAAAGCATAATTTGCGAGCTGCTCGCAAAAAACTATTTCTCGATAAGAGTAAAAGATCAACTTTCTGAAGGAACATCTTTTTTAATATATTTTTTTTAAAATCAGTTTTGAGTACATTTGAATTGTTTATATTTTTTTTATGTTCCTTCCTTTTCTCAACTTTGCTATTGTAGTTGTTTATTCTCATTTGTAATATTAGCAGGTAATGTTCGCTGCCAATTTCCGGTCCTCTGAATACCCTCACATTTGTTAGCGACTGTTTATTATCCCTATTGACTATGAAGTAGTCTATGTCAGATTTTTCATTCCACGAGTATATCTCTCTGGTGTACTTGTGGATCTCTGTATGTTTGAATTTCGAGTTTGTTATGATCAGGTCGTTTGCGATGCAAAGATCTAATAATCTTTCTCCATTGACGTTTTTTACTGGTTCTCCATAAGGACCTAAGTACCTTTCAGTTCCTGTATTATCATTTCCAAGTCTGTAATTCATATCTCCCACTAGTATAATATTTCCTTTTGTATTGTCTAATTATGTTTGTAAGATTTCAAATAATTCTTTCTTTTTCCAATTTTTTTGCGTTTTCATTTGGCCCATATGCAATAAGTGTAGTGATATTTGTGCTGTCCAGCTTTGCCTCCATTGTTAATATTCTCTGATTTATATACTTTTCCTTTTGAAGTTGTTCTAATATACTATATATACTATATTACTATCAAGTCTACTCCTTCTGCTCCCCATTCGTTTATATCCACCCCGGACCGGTATAGCCAGTATCCATCTTTCAATTGTGTCACCTTTCTTTTTAGTTTCAGTTATGCCCAAGTAATCCAACTTACATAATTTCATTCCTTCGACAATTAGACTACTGCCTTTTGTATAATATCTAGGGATTCCACAAGAGTCAGTCCAACTGTTTCTAATTTCTTTATTTCGTGGGGCAACCAAGAGAAATTTGTTCGAATATACGTTAAGGCATGTAATACCGCACTGTCATTAAAGGCTTCTTGTGATTTTGAGATGGCATAGGAATTTGAATTATTCTAGGAAAATTGATAGTAGGATTTTTTTTTAAATTGAAAATTTAAGAACTAAATTTCTTAAAATTTCAATTTAGTATACAATAAAAGTCACAAAAAGGCAAGAAAACAGGAAATTCCTAAAAAAGCAGAATCATAAAAGAGACGCAAAAAAGGCATAATAAGGCAATTTGCCTAATTATCCTAGCTCTATTAATTATTGTCGAAATCCGTCTTGATGTTAAGAGTAATATACAAAAAACCATTTTCTTTCAACAGCTCAGAAACAAATATGATAAAAAAAAATAGAAGGGTAAAATTCTATATTTGACTGTTGAGCTATTGAAAATATTTATTAGATATATAACTTTTATCATTAACGTACCTTTCTTCGTTAATTTATAATATAAGTATTTGAATATTTGAATTGAATATTGTCTATCCACAATAATGTGTTCGTTATTTTTCTGATATGTAATACACAAACAAAGAAGAAACACAAATACAAAACACTTATATCAAACTCTTGCAGGAAAACGTACAGTTTTTATAGTGTTATAAATTTATGCGAAATACAAAAATATTGCTATCGAAAACTGTAATAATAAATTAATATTCTGGATCATACAATTCCTTAATTTAAATAAAATGCAAATCGTCATTTACAGTAACCGATATAAGTTTCTGTTTTAGGCAACTTTAAGAACTTCTGTAAACCATGTCTACCACTATGCACTAGATAGCGCTACAGTATTCATCTTGACGTTTGATTTTATGCCCCAAATTTTTAATTCATAATTCTAATAGTATTCAACTCTATTGTGTATAGTACTAATATGAATGTAATAACTAAGTAAACATGTTAAGTTTAAAATTTAAATAAATATTTACACTTACCAATTATTTTGGTTTTATATTTACAAATAAAAACGCATTTATAATAATTATATATGCAACCTAATAATCACAAACGATTTGTTTTCTATAAAATATGAATTTATAAAAGTATGTAAAGCAAATTTATAATTAAAGGCTGTAAGTAAGAACTAACAAAACATTTGTACTAACAAGATACTTTTTTTAAAAATTTATTGAACTGTAATTTATGTCATATCCAATACATGCTGCAGAAATAAATTAATAGGTAGGTACACGATAACACAGGAGTATAGTTTGTAAATATACACACTACACACCACGCAATGTCTGTCTATAGTCTCACATAAACTAATGAATATCACATTAAAATTTCTAGATATTTTCGGGAAATGCACTGAAGTAAATAATAATTAATTACAACGACAGTCTAAGAAAAGCGGAGTGTCTCCAAAAAAATTTAAGGCTAAAGCTAATTTGAAACAGCAAAGTTGCAATACGCGTATATTTCAAGTGAATAAATAAATAATAAATTTATAAAATCAAAAAAATTGACTACATTCTCTACCAATTTGTTGAATTTCAAATATGGAATATCATTCCTGTATCCCATCATTCCTGTTTGTATTCATTCATGCTATTATTTTAACATATACTGTTGTTGCCAATATTTCACAGAGGCTTCCAAAGGGGTACCTGAACATCATAATTTTTTGTGTTTGGAGATATCAGACTGCCTTGTCTTAAAGTGCAGTGTTAAGCAATTGTCTTGATGAAGTAACCAATAACTACATTTGTTCATGACCAAAATCTAATTAAACACTTCTGAAAAGTTCAATGTGAGCGTCGGAATTCATTCGACTATAAATAAAACGCATGATTGCTTTTCTTTTATACATAAAAGTATTAATAAACGTAGCAGAAACGACTCATTCAGTGCTCTGGACCAAATCGTGCTAATCATATTTGAAACCATTAGGCCCGTTTAAGTGTATTTCGTCTCGTAGGGAAAAACGGCTTTCTTTTATTGATTACTTCATCCAATATGATTTTGAAAATTTCATTCTTGGTTGCTTGTGCTTATAAAACCTTCTCGCACCATGCAAAAGGTGTATTGCCACATAAAAAAATTTGTACGGCCTTTAATTATTGAACATTTTCAGTTATTCTTATCGCGGTTACATTACCCACATATTAATAATATTATAATATTGTTGTTTAGTCATATAGCTAGAAAATAGTATGTTTATAATAATATTATACGAGGGATAAGCTACAATTATTGAGAATTGAAAAATCTAGTTACTACTAAGCTTCTGTTATCGGAAAAATGGAATTATCACGAGAGAACTTTCGCATAATGATTTACTATGATTTCAAGAAAGGCTTGAGCGCGTATGAGTGTGAGGAAAGTTTAAAATCGTCATTTGGGGATCTCGCACCATCACTGGCTACTGTTTATAGATGCTATAAAGAATTTGAGCGAGGTTGCAAGTCGGTGGTACACAAAAAAGGAGCTGGCCCACCTTTAACTGATATTAACCCCGAAAACACTGCTGCGGTGAAGAAGATGGTGGAAGAGGACAACCGCATTACCTATGCAATGATAGAGTCCAATCTGAAGATTCGATCCTCGCAAGTGAGATCAATATTAATAATAAATTAAAAGATCAGAAGACAGTTACCGCTATATGGTATGTTAAAAGTGTTTGCCTACTGTGTTTAGTAGAGTGTCCAGAAAAGGGATCATGTTACATCATTATAACCTAAGGACAGCTGGTTGAACGCTTTTAAACTATGGAAGGAGATAATGGTTAAGTGCATTATTGTAAATGGCAATTACTTTGAACATATTTAAAATAAAAATTCTAAAAACTTGTATCAATCTTTCTATTCTCAATAATTGTAGCTTGTCCCTCGTATGTGTACATTATATAAGATTTTAACTTATTTAGAAACTTTTGTGTATTGAAAAGTTATACAAGATATTTTTTAAGGTAAGGAAAAGAATTCGCGAATTTAAGGAAGGATGAATGGATGTTTTTGATGAACAGAGAAGTTGGCCGCCGCGCCGTGAAGATCGACGCTCAATCGCTCAATTACTAAAATTTGGTTATCGAAAGCTCACAACCAAACTCCTGCACTTATTTGGATGGGATATCTTGGTTCATCCACTGCATAGTCTCTACTTGGTACCATCCGATTGTCACTTGTTTACTTCAATAAAGAAGGCTTTACCTAAAAAGTACTATGGACAATGATGAAGACGTAAATAAAGCTGTAGAGATATGAAAAAAGGAGCTGGCGTTTTCAAAAGTCTTATAGTTCTTAGTTTCTTAGATACCAAGACGGAAGGAAGTGTCGTGTGCGTGCGTGTGTGCGATGTCCAGACAAATCTATAGCACTAACAGTCGTGAAATTTCGCACACACCTGTGTGCCAAATTTCACACGACTACCTAGTCGTAATAGTTAGTCAATGCATCTCGAACCCCGAATTTTAAAATTTCGTCGTTATTTTGGGTAGTCTTTAGTAAATTTCAGTACGCGATTACACTAAAGTCCGAGTCTAAAGTCTACGCGAAATGCCGGCATTCAATATAAAGTTCGTTCGGCAAAGCTGACAATGACAACTCAAAGCCCACGTTAGATTGACGTTAATGTTGCAGGAAACGTCAGAAATGAAGGATGGAATATCTATCTGACGCTAACATTGGCAGTCGCACGAAAATTCAATTGCAGGTTATGAACTGTCAAAACCATCGGCCAATTTCAACTAGCGATGGCACTTGCTGGGAAACGTCAGCATTTACAGCCGGAATAGCGTCAGTCGTGCAGTACAACGTGTTTTGTCAACTAATAAATCCTTCGAATTTACAGCATTAAATAACGAGCAGTTCATTATACTTATTCACTTCCATCGACCAGTTATCAAGTTTGAACATCAGAAAGTCAACAAATGTTGAGGAGTGTACGAATGAAATGGAGTTTTGATTGAAATGTAATCCCTTTTGGACATGTATTATTGTTATTATTGATTATTACTATTGTATATCTATCATATTTCTTTCTATATTATTATAAATTGTCAGTAAAACTGAAATGTATATGATACACACACAAACGCACGCACGCACGCACGCACGCACGCACGCACGCACGCACGCACGCACGCACGCACGCACGCACGCACGCACGCACGCACGCGCACACACACACACACACACACACACACACACACACACACACACACACACACACACTCACACACACACACACACACACACACACACACACACACACACACACACACACACACACACACACACACACACACACACACACACACACACACACACACACACACACACACACACACACACACACACACACACATAAATATATTAAAATTCTTTGTCAAATATACAAATGAACCTATTGAAAAAATGATTACCTACTTGGTAGTAGTGGCAAATGATGAGCAAAAGTAATAACAATATGACAATTGGTTGTCATTTAGAATACATTGACAAATGGAGAATGTAAATCAAATATGTATGAATGAAAATGTAAACAATAAGCATAGGACAATCGGTATTACTTATGCAGTTCCATTAAATGGTTTAGGTCTACCTTAAACTGTTCAAATAATGTAATTATATGTATAAATAATAACGATGCAACTATGCAATTAAAAGAATTACGAGTAGAGCTGTTGGTATTATGAATGTAAAATCAGTCGTGTATAAATGAAAATGTAAGCAAATAAGCATAGGACAACCTGTATTACTTATGCAGTCCCATCAAATGATTTAAGTTCACCTAGACATGCACATTTGATAGAAAATACACAAAGAATAAATGACGCAACTATGTAACTATGGCAGAAAGCACGAAACAATCGACTTTCGTCATCAAAATCCATGATGTAACAGTTGTAGTATGTCAATGTTAGTATTGTGATCGACGAATAAAATTTACGATTTCTGAAGTTTACTTTGAGGTTATATTGACATCAAAATTTACCGAATTATCTGAATGTAAATTAAGGACTTTTTGTTAAAAATAAAGTATTCTGTGAGTATAATGAAATAAAACTACATCTTGAATACACCATTTCATTTAATAAAATAGTAAAAATAAAAAACAAAACTCTTCGTACTTTTATTCTGTGTAATTATTTCTTAATACTTAAACAATGGTTATATAATGTGTATATTTTAGGAAGCAAGCTCTTTTAATAATTCTTCATTATTTAAAATATCTTCTTAAACCTGACTTTAATTTATATTAATGTCGTACTTTACAATTAACTTGTATCAAAGTATGTTACAGCAACACAAATTAACTCGTCACTTATTCAAATTTGTAATAAATTATTACTAATAACACTCTTCAACTTAGAACATAACAAATCCAACAAAAAGAAAGTTACAAATGCTGCAGGCAAGTAATATAAGGTAGATATTTATTTTTATATTTAGTGTTTTTTCTTAGAATCGATAACATTGAGTACAAAATTTAAATTAGTACACATTTTTAAAATCAGTATATCTAGCCAATTTATTGTCATATATTGTACATTTTCTGTTTATGTATTTATCTTACAAATTTAATTGGTAGTAACAATTATATAAATTAATACATCTTTGACTTGAAACTAAAATTCTAGTGAAAATATGCTCAAAATATTAACATATTCTTATACATTTACGTGACATATTATGAAATATGCCATTCTCTGTCATAAGTAAAGACGAGCACATAAAATAATAAAACTAATGGTAATATGTAACTTTTTTAGTATACCGGATAAAAATAAATAGTAATTTTATATGTTACACAAACAATATATCACATTATACTACATCATTAATAATTACATGTTATGGATAAATACTAAACTAACTCTAAACGTCAATAATTAGATTATTAACGTCTAAAATACACACACTCACTATTGTACAATAACTACATATGGCTAAAATATTTTACTTTTGTAAAAAAAGACACCTTATGTCTTTTTTATTTCAAGTTATTAATTTTCAATTTTACAAATTAATTGTAGTAATATATAAAAAATTTATCAAAAAAGAATAATAGATTTTACATTCTTGTTTATTATCACTGTTTCTACTGTCTTTAGATTTTGAACATTTATAATAAATGGTATTACTTCTTCTCTGCCAAGCAACAATTCTCGGTCCCATCATTTTTTGATTTCACTGCTAGTGTATCTAAGAGTATTTGTCTAAATTTCAGGTATCCTCATTTCTGGGTCTGATTCCACATCTTAACTGCATTTTTCCTCAAAATAATATATTTTGGATATTCCCCAAATATGCTCTATCGGGTTGAATATGTAGTAATATGATGATAGTATATTATGGCTCTTAACCATTCTCTTATTTGACCTTTGTTTCAAGAATTATTAGGAGATTTATCATATAAATGCTATGATAACTTCTAGCGTACACAGCAGTTCATTTTCATACTAATTTAAGAAATTGTTTCTATCTATTTCGTGATGGTAATCAGGATTACAAGTATTTGAAAAAATACTAAAGAGGCACTGTTAATAAAACCATTACATGTACCTGCATAAATGACTATAAACCTAAAACCAAAGCAAAATTTGTAGTACTCGACACGTGTCAATTTTAATGCAGAGTATTATCTTAGCCGTCAACTTTCATACACTCTTATAACTATCATCCTGCCATGATCTGGTTACAGTACCATTTTCAAAAATCCAAGTCTCATTCAAATAGACACATTCCAGTGGACTTTTAGATTGTAAATTATTCATATATTTTTATAGAAAATTAGTTTGAGGAAGAACAACATGTGTTTTTTCCTTAATCTTCTCTATGGACAGTCTTTCTTATATTTGAAACCAATATCTACTAGTACTCTACCAAAAGAATCAACAGAGCCATCAAAGATATGATGGTCCACTGGCAGTGATAATAACGAAGCCCATGTAAAGTGTTGTTCTAAAAAACACCATTAACATTATAATATTCTTTTTATTTTCAATGAGTTGTATAAGCAACATAGCGTTTTTACACATATCGTATTGCGTATTGTTGCTTTTATTGCAGGAGTAATCACATACAGTTTCCTGAAACGTTTTTTTAGGACTTCGGTGAGCATCATTTTGTTTACGTGTCTAAAAATACTACTCACAGATTCAATGGAAATATTTAAAGCTTGTGCAATCCTCTAAAATGATAATATTAATATTTATTTGATATCATTACAACAAATATGTATACATACCCCTCGCACACTTGTCAACGGTAATAGTTATTCAATTTACGTTTGTATGTAAGTAATCAAAGAGCTAATGAGCGCCTTTGACTGACTATTGAATGGCTTAAGCATCGTTAGTTTTAAAATAGACTTTGAAAATAATACTACAATACAATAACAAACATAAAGAACAGCAACCAAAACCTATAATACTGTCAAACAATACTGTCAAATGACAGCAAGGAATTCAAAATGCAAAATCACTAGCGACGTGTAAACGATGTTTCATGTAAGCCAACATCCGATGTTAATATTTTTTTAAAACTGGCTAAAATAACGTCAACATTATCATTTTTAATTAATATTAATAATTAAAATAATCCTGTAATTATTATTATATACATATAATGTATTCTATACCATTGAAATTCTAAATTTAGTAATATATAAAGTAATTATGTTCGTTGTTATGAAATTGGCAATGCAGACGTCATTATTTTTCCTTTATGACGGAAGTCGATTGATTGCTGCTTTCTAGGTATGTGTTAAGATGTGTTTGTAGCTACAAACATATATGTTTCTACCTTGTTTGGTTTCGTCAGAGCAGCATAACGAGGAAGGTGTATGTTAAAGCACTAAATATGTGTTCATTAAAAAATATAGTATTACCTTAAAATGTAAATCCAAGAATGTCCAAGTGTTTAACAACAGTGCACTTACTTAATACTGTGTAATGCCTAATTTCAACAGCTCTACTCGTAATTCTTTTAATTACATAGTTGCATCATTATTATTTATACAATTACATTAATTGAACAGTTTAAGGTAGACCTAAACCATTTAATTGAACTGCATAAGTAATACCGATTATCCTACACTGAGAGAACAAGAAATGTTAATTCAAACTTTTTTAGAATGTTAAATATAAAATGTTGAATTAACCAATAATTGGTTGAGTCTAGAAAAATAAGCGATTCAAACAACCCTCTAAAATTTGTTAAACAAAAAATGTTAAGGGAATAGTTTTCGCATATTGAAAACCAACGGCTTATTTAGAAGCAAGTATTGCTGCTTATAAGACTATATTTTGTAGGGTACATCTAATCTGAGTAGTAGTCCTAAACTAATTTCCGTAATTTGACCATATGTGTATCACATCAGCTTCTGTGTTTGTATCATCATGAATTATCTACTAGTGAGTGTCGACATATTTACGTACTTGTCTTCATAAAATGTAAGTACCTAAATACATTGATATATATATTTAAAATTCATTTTATATAATTTATGCATATTAATATTTTTAATATGTTTGATTATAGTAAGGAAAACGTAGCAAAATTCCTATTAGATTGGGAATGTGATGTGTTAATTGAAACCTTCAAATGAATGTTAGGTTTTTATTATATTATAATGATGTTTCCTGATATTCATCCCAATGGCTGACATTTTTCATACGATGCATTTATACAAAATCGACAAAAAGTATTATAAATAAATTGAGTAACAGTAACAGTATTTTGCTACTTAGTAATGTATAGTAACACTTAATATTAAGGCACCGAAAACCAACCATGTTTACAGTTTTCTTTACGGTGGTGTCTGAAGAATTTCTAGTATTGCCGCAGTTCTATTTTTAGAAGTGATTTCAATCAATTTGTAAGGGGGTGATGTGTAGGAGACACTTTTCTTGCCAAAACATTGTGACCCATGCAACAGAATATAGGTATAATTTTGTAAAAGAATTATTATATGTGACGGCCCTATAAAAATTGAAAATCAGACATGTGTAAGAGACAAATAATTTTTTTTATTTATTTATAACATGTATATTATTTTTTTTAAGTCGGCCATAAATCTAAATAGCTAACAAATTTTTCACAATAAAAACATTTGAAATTATGAAATATAATATTTTGTTTTTAGTATACATGTGGTTTATAGCAATACTGCATTATACTTTATACATATCGGCGGCTCTTGACAACAGTGATACAGATTTATCAGCTGCCACATAAAACAGATTTTACTACGTTCTAGTTAGCATATTTTGCATATACGTATTATTGGCATAAATATATGTTACATACTATTAGAAACATTTACTTCTGCAGAAGAGGAGGTAGATGAAGATGCTCTACTAAAGTTAGAAAATGATCACCTAAAAGAAATAATACCAAAGGTTGGTCCAAGAGATTTATAGCCGAACTGGAGGAATATAAAAAGTCTATAAGGATCTCAGAAGAAAATCTGGAAAACAAAGTATTTTACATAATTTCACTTCTATTTTAGTTTTTATGTACAAATATAATTTTTATTTTATAGAAAATATGCGTAGATTCAAGTAATGAAAATATTTACTATATTCCAAGCATAAGTAGAAAAGATAATAAAGATAAAAGGCCAATCAACCCAAAGGAAAATTAATAGACAAATATCGAAATTTAAAGAAAATCTTTTAGGACGCCACAAAAACTGATCTAAAACTGTTACCCAGTACAACATCTATTACAGTAACAAGTGAGTATCTGCGCTATCCTTTTCATAACAATTTTGATCGAAATTTACAAATTGTTTCCAAGTTACATAACTTTTTAATTGTAATTACCTATAAACGTATTTATTTTCTGTTACCTTATCTGCTGTAATAGCTTATTAAGATAAATTATAGTTAACATGTAACTTTCTTGCAACATTTTTTTTTAAACATTCGTAGGTGATACATTGGCCAGCTTTACGTGGCTAAAACAGAACAAGGAACCATGGGGGATGTTTTATTACATTGACTAAATACTTTTAGTAAGCGTGAAAGTAGCATTTTTCATAATAATTGTCGTAGATTGAAGACGATTTTAAGAAGTCCTTTCCAAAAAAATTAAATTTATATGTAAAATGGAATTCATTTTTTCAAAAAATCGGTTGAAATTAATACAAATTTAGATAAGTCTACTCAGGAACTACTTAACAGTATATCAAGTGATATTTCAGATGGTGTGTTTGTTAATAAATAGAGAAACATTTATAAAAAATTTAAATATTTCAGATAGTAAACCTGCGATTCAAATTTATAGTTTAGTAGGGCTATTTAACCTCCAGGGAAACTGAAGACAGTAAGAAAAAGTAAAAAGTGGAACCTAGCATTACTGAATGTTAGGAAACGATTATTAAACATATCAAGGTATTTACGTTTATGTAAGTTTCTAATTACTAAAAAATAATTAAATCATTCATTTTCAGATTCCAGCAGATATAGAAAGACCCGTTGAAGAAGGGACCAAGAATAGAGAAAAAATCCAGCCTTATATGATTGTCGAAGGACCAAGTCTACATAGAATAAACAATTTTTATCTTGTAATCAATACCTTTGTGTATAAATGTCCAAGTGTTTTACAATGTTTGGGTTTAATATTTAAATCTTGTCAGAATATCCCGCAGCATCAGAACACATTCGGTATTTGATACAAAAGTTGTATATAATATTGCTACAAAGTGGGATAAAGGCATATCTACCATATGTTATTGCTTTAAGTAATGACTTATTAAAGTAAGTTAGATTAAATAATAATATTTCCAGGTATCTAACGATGATAAGAAAATGATACTTTCCCCTTACTGCACAGCTAAATTTGGTAGAATCAATTCCATTTTATTACATGCTGAAGATTTACTTTTTATTTTGAAGTTGTGTAGAACATCACATTTAGATGAACATTACTATGCATATCAGTTATTAGAAACTAATGAAACTATGTTAATAAAATACAGGGACTTTATGGATGTTCATCCCTATACGCATTTTGCACAACCAATACTTACAATTTAGTTTCTTTTTAAAATGTTTATGTTAATATGGATGCACCACATTTTATTCTAATAAAACTCAAATATACATTCGTGTTGCTTACTTTCATTTAGCACCTGTCAGCCAGTACTGTTAAAGATATGCTATTAAGCTGTGTACGAAAGCTAAAAGAGATATCATTTTTATCTAAATATAAATTACGAATTGAGCTGGATAAATAATAAAAACTAATTTTTTTGGTGGGTTTCCCACAAGTAACTTTAAGGCAGATTTCACGCTGTAGGAATCAAAAATAAACGATTATTGCAATGTTAAAAGTTAAAAGAACGTTTTAAGAACTGCCATAGATTCTTATGGAACTGTTAGGTTGACACTCAAATTTAAGGGGAAGAAGTAGAATACTATCCGAACAATTTACTTTTTTTCCTTATATTTAACAATGTTAGCCTAACAGTTTAATATGAATCTATTATGTGGCAATTCTTAGTGTTCTTTTAACTTTTTAGGATGTCAACCTAACAGTTCGAGAAGATTGTACGGCAATTATTAAAATGTTCTTTTAACATTTAAGAATGTCAACCTAACACTTCGAGAAGATTGTACGGCAATTATTAAAATGTTATTTTAACACTTAAGAATGTCAACCTAACAGTTCGGGATGATTGTATGACAATAATTAAAATGTTGTTATAACATTTATGGATGTCAACCTAACAGTTCCACAAGTTTGTATGGCAATTATTAAAATGTTATTTTAACATTTAAGAATGTCAATATAACAGTTCGAGAAGATTGTACGGCAACTACTAAAATGTTGTTTTAACGGTTTAAGTTAATATTTTTTAGATGGTTATGCCAACCAATTAAACTATTGCTCACTGGCAAAAGTTTAAAACTGTTCACTTAACCAATTATTGGTTAACTGAACCCTTTTTTTCTCTGGGTGATGCTTATTGTTTACATTTTCATTCATACATATTTTATTTACATTCTACATTTGTCAATGTATACTAAATGACAACCAGTTGTCATATTGTTATTACTTTTGCTGCTTATCATTTGCCACTACTACCAAGAAGATATTCATTTTTTCAATACATTTGTATATTTGGCAAAGAATTTTAATATATTTATTAACTGCCTGGTTGAAATTAGGCATTACACAGTATTAAGTAAGTGCACTGTTGTTTAACACTTGGACATTTTTGGATTATATTTTTTAATGAACACATATTTAGTGCTTTAACATACACCTTCCCAGTGGCGGCTCGTGATTTTTTGGGACGGGAGGACACCGGGGGGTCTGTGTGTTTAATATCAAAAATTAAGTACAGACAAAAAATAAACTCAATATGCTATTTAATTAACTTGTTTGAAAATGAAATCCATCCGCCGTTCCTTACGATCAGCGAAATGATTAATAACTAATTCATTGAAGTTTGGTGTTGATGTCAGTAATTGTTTTTCAATGGAACACATTGCTAAGACACATCGTCTGCTTTCCCGCATGGTATTTCTAGAAAATGTTTTTATTCTCTTCAAAGTAGAAAAACACCGTTCACTTTCAGCTGTTGTCATCGGTATGGTGCAAATTATTTTCAATAGCTTCACAGATTCTGCAAATGTAGTTGTTAATTTATTTTCATAGAAACATTACAGTAATGTAAGAGCAGATGAAGCAGTTCCAAAATCTGGTCTATTATACAAAACTACCAATTCGTATCGAACTATGAAAGCTAACTGGGAAAATGTAGCCGAATCTGTCTTCTCGTCTGCTTGTATAGAGATATAATGGGCTTTGTTAATTTCGTCTAGAATCAAAGTGCGAGAAACTTCGTAGATACTGTCCAGCAATTTATTTTGAATGGTTTTTGACAAACCCATAAAAACTCCATTATTAGACTTGTGGGTGCTGTCAATTCCTACCAATAAATTAACCAATCCACGAAAAATCCCCGGATTCGCACTGTGTTTCGTCATGGCCCATTAAAGCGATTTCAAACATGACACAAAACTTAATGCAGTCTATTAATTTTCCAAGAGTATGTCTGTTTTTACTGACGTTTTCATTGTACTGAATTATATTTAATCTATCTGTATGCAGTGTTCAACTGGCACATTATAGGTATTTACCTTTCCCAAAACTGAATATTCTATCATGTTACTAAGATGATTTTCATTTACTTTATGTCTTTTTACTTTCTCACCAAAGTGTTTTAGATTCCTACTACCATTAGAAGTCCAGACAGGGTCGCTTTGTAGAGAATTCCTAATTAAGCACACATACAAAAAAATTGTATATTAAACTACAAGTTTCATAGCACACGATTTTTTCGCACGCGTTTAAGTTGAGAACAAGAACAAGTGTGCAAAATGTGTTATGAAACGTGTATTTTATACTATTTTTTCTATTTGGTTATTAAAAGTTCAAAAAAGCTTAAAATGAGACACATGTTTCGTTCGAACATTTTAAATACTTGAATATAGGCAGTGTTATATGTAATTATGATTAAAATTGAGACTGATTTATGCAATAAATTATTTCAAATTATCAACAAAAAGGACTAAATAAATAAGTGCACGCCCCTAGACATTCGCAAAATAGCAGAAGACAATTTACAAAATCTTTCGCCAACATAGTCTCGACATATTATCAAAAACAAACTTTTATAACAGTTGCACTATTTAATATTGGAAGTAAATTTCAATAGTAGCATCAGAAAACTTATCATGAACTCTGCTTAACAATTTATATTGTTAATTAGTAAATAAAATGTTAGCGTGTGTGCTTTTTATTCTTTGTGCAACTTCTATTGCACATGTTTGTTACATTAAAGGCTTACATTTTGACATTTAAATATAATTTGGTTTCACTTTTTTTTTGTTAGCAACGTCAAAACAACAAAATTAGCGTGCGATAAAGTAATACTTTTGCAACCAAAACGGGTGTCGTAAAGTGAACTTTAAAGCACCGAAATAGAAACAAGAAGAATGAGTGTGCTTGAAACCACACGGCAGAAGTGAAAACTTCATCAAGGCGAGGTTAATAATACGAAATACACGCGTATAATATTCAATAACGTATTAAATAAAACGTATTCGCACATTTATTACATTTTACACATGTACACATGCGTATAATATTCAGTAACGTATTAAATAAAACGTAAACCTCAACCATCCCCGTATCTAAAATTTCACATTCATACGTCAATTATCAAAAAATTCTTCCGCCATTTGGTTTTTTTGACATTTTGACTTTGGATTCGTGATCGGCGATCTAAGACACCCCCGTATCTAAAATTTCACAATCATACGTCAATTTAAAAAAAAAAATTCCGCCATTTTGTTTTTTTGAAATTTCGACTTTGGAATTGTGATCGGCGACCCCCAAAACCCCCGTATCTAAAATTTCACATCCATACGTCAATTTTCAAAAAACTCGTCCGGCATTTTTTTTTTGACATTTTGACTTTGGAATCGTGATCGGCGACCTAAGACACCCCCGTATCTAAAATTTCACATTCGTACGTCAATTTTCAAAAAACTCGTCCGCCATTTTTTTTTTTTTTTGACACTTTGACTTTGGAATCGTGATCGGCGACCCGCAAAACCGCCGTATCTAAAATTTCACATACATACGCCAATTTTCAAAAAACTCGTCCGGCATTTCGTTTTTTTTTGACATTTTGACTATGGAATGGTGATCGGCAACCTAAGACACCCCTGTATCTAAAATTTCACTTTCATACGTCAATTTTCAATAATACAAAATACACGCGTATAATATTCAGCAACGTATTAAATAAAACATATTCGCACATTTATTACATTTACGCGAGCGGCCATTTCGTTTAGTCGGTTCGGACGTATGTGTATGTATAAATAGACGATATAAATACTCGCTTACGGTCCCGCGCTTGGTCTGATGGTAACGTGTCGGCTTCATAGTACTTCATACCCGTGCGGCTCGGGATCGAATCTGTTCTGGAACATGAATTTATTTATTCATTTAAATTTAAATTTAATCGAAATTAAATACCTCTATATGATATATTTATTTATCGTGTTCCCTTAGCCGACATTACCTACAATCGTAGGCACTGAACAAGACTGACTGCAACGCTCGGATATGTAACGCTCGTTCGCAACGCGCAACGCGCCTAAAGAAGTTTACACTTCAAAAAGCATTTTGCACATTACACCCACTGATAAACTGTAAGAGCTTCTGTTGAATTTTCTCGTCACGGTTTTATTAGTTTTCTATCTTAATGTCATAGCTCAGTGTGTTATTTTCTCTCATTTCAATTATGTTACTAACGCAATTCATAGTTGCATTTGCATCGATAGAAATTACAACATACACTCACCTCTATATATTACATACTGGACAGCCACGCGGCACCATAGAGGAGTGCCCCACCGCTGACGTATATCTGCGCGCTACCCGCGCCAGTTTCATTGCTCGATTTCCAATACAGACGGGGCCTCACGGGGCAGTCGCGCGAAATGCCCCGGAGCGTACGTCAGACTGCGATTTTTAAACGCGCTAAAAAGACGGACTGCTACTTCCGAAAACATATTATTTGTTATCAAACAAATCAGAAAAATTACATAAAAATTAGGTATTTATAATTAATTTATCTGTTAAAAGAAATTTGTCAGGGGGAAATTTGTCACAGGGGGGCAGTGCCCCGTTGCCCTCCCTGCAGCAGCCGCCACTGCACCTTCCTCGTTATGCTGCACTGACGAAACCAAACAAGGTAGAAACATATATGCCTGTAGCTACAAACACATCTTAACACATACACAGTTGCGTCGTTTATTCTTTGTGTATTTTCTATCAAATGTACATGTCTAGGTTAACCTAAACCTTTTGATGGGACTGCATAAGTAATACCGATTGTCCTATGCTATTTGTTTATATTTTCATTCATACATATTTGATTTACATTCTACATTCGTCAATGTACTCTAAATGACAACCAGTTGTCATATTGTTATTACTTTTGCTCATCATTTGCCACTACTACCAAGAAGATATTCATTTTTTCAATACATATATATATAAAATATTCACGTCATTTCTTTTAATAATCCTGTTATAAAACAAATTTAAAGGGTATCACATTTTCGATAGTGTTTAGTTTCAACCACTTAGGAGCAGCAGGATTTTCGTATAATAAGCATTATTAAAGAGTAAGTCCAAGAACAGGCATAATAGACATGTCCACGGGTAAGGCCTAGCGCACACGCATCAATTTCGACCGTACGGAAATAGTATATTAAAATACAACTTTCATAAGACACGATTTTTGCGCACGCGTTCAAGTTTAGAAAACGAGCCGCTAGGCGAGTTTTCTAAAGAACAAGTGCGCAAAATGTCTTATGAAACGTGTATTTTATACTATTTTTTCTATTTCGGTTATTAAAAGTTCAAAAAAGCTTAAAATAAGAGACATGTTTTGTTCGAATATTTTATAAATTTTGCTTTTTTGAAGTTGGTTACTCTGATTTCTAAGTAGAACGTTTTAAATATTTAAATATCGGTGGTGCTATATGTAATTGTGTTTAAAATTCAGACTGATTTATACAATAAATTATTTCAAATTATCAACAAAAAGGACGAAATAAATAACTGTACGCCCCCAGAGATTCGCAAAATAGCAGAAGACAATTTACAAAATCTTTCGTCCACAAACTCTCTACATATTTATCAAAACAAAGCTTTATAACAGTTGTAGTATTCAACATGGTAAGTAAATGCAGTGCCGTTCCTGGATCTTCTGCCGCCCCGTGTAAAAAATGAATTGCCGCCCTACTTTTGAATCAAAAAAAACATTCGTTAAATAACGTCATATATCGGCACCCACACCCGTCAGCTTATGACATTTGTTAAGAAATCTAAGGAAACAGAATAAGAGAAACAAATACATTTTTTTATTTAAATTTATATTTATTTACACAAAAACCCATTCAAAATAAATGCACAATTAAAAAAAAACAAAAATTTAAAATTTTGCCATCTGCCAACATAGGTTATAATATAATATACATACGTAGAACCAAAGACTATTATGTAGAACGTAGAAATGTATTAAAAATAAAACTAAAACATAATTCTTCGAGCAAAATCCTCTATTATATTTGATATGTCGATAATTGATTGAAGACGAAGATACGTGTTGAAACTCCATAATTTACAAGTAAAAATTGAAATAAATTCAAATTGAGTTCAAAACAGATTTATTCAATTCACTACAATTGTTTCATCCTACTAGGGCTTCATCAGGTGATGAATATTATAATCAATTATATAATATTCATCACCTGATGAATCCCTAGTAGGGTGAAACAATTGTAGTGAATTGAATAAATCTGTTTTGAACTCAATTTGAATTTATTTCAATTTTTACTTGATATGTCGATGTTTTGACAAATATCTTGTTCAATTGAAATAGTGGCAAGATTCGTCAATCACAATTCAGCGAAAGTTTTTACACTTTTACTGTGAGGTAAAATAAAAAAATTATTACGAAAATATAAGTAATATATATTTATAAATTTTATGCTGAGGCATTAAATTTCCCAAACAGTTAAATATACGAAAAATATTTAAAAATTCAATATAATAACAAGGCACCGTTATTCCCTAGTACATACATACCTCATACAAAATAAAATGCACAAAACACAATACCTACTATATAGCAATACAATAAGTACAATCACTATACAAAATACTTAATACTAAAACAATAAAATAATGAGTATTACAAAATGCACCTGCTAAACAATTACATTTCGTCGCAAACGATCTCGCTTCACGCGTTGTAACCTGCATCCAAACCTATATTTATCTATGCAAGATAATCCAGTATTTTCTAGTCTCGCAAAAAATTTTCCCAAATAATTAAATAGCGCCAAGGGGGCGAGGTGCGAGGTTGCCAGGTCTTAATGTATTTCTTTAAAATTCCTATACGCATTTTAATTTTTTTTTATATGATAATTTATAAAGTCTTTAGTGAACGAAATGCCGCCCCTCAATTCCCGCCGCCCCGTGCAATTGCACGTGCTGCACCCCCGCCAGGAACGGCGCTGAGTAAATGTCAATAGTAGCATCCGAAAACTTATCATCCAACTCTGCTTAACAATTTATATTGCTAATTAGTAAGTGAAATGTTAGCATGTGTGCTTTTTATTCTTTGTACAATTTTATTGCACATTTTTGTTACTTTAAAGGCTTATATTTTGACATTTAAATACGATTTGGTTCCATTTTTTTTTGTTACCAACTTCAAAAAAATAAAATTAGCGTGCGATAAAGTAATACTTTATGCAACCAAAACGGGTGTCGTAAAGTGAACTTTATAGCACGAGGAATAGAAAAAATATCCTACGTTATTTTATCGTGTGTCTTATTTGCACACACACATCGATTTTCGAGCGTACGAAAAAATATCGTACATTAATTATCTCATCATTTGTGTTATTTGTACATTATGATTTTCATTTGCTGAAAGCTTGCGAAAATGAATCCGAAACGTGGCGTTGCCATGTGGTTGTTGTACCGTCGTTTCATACAGCGCACCTCATCCTATTAATGAAAAAAGAGAACTGCAGCAGCAGACGTCCTTCCATGCATTTTTTGTAGAATTCCTATCTTTGTAAATCGGTAGCGTTTTGTACAACACTGGTTTGGTTTCAATCAATGAAATGAGGATTTCGTTATCCACATTGTCGTCCATAGTGACAGCAACAAAGTATATTTGAAAAATGAATAGACCACACAAGGCTAGTTAACTGCTACTGGACTTAATATCTTAAGCAAATCATAAAGGACGACGTGAAGATTTAACGTACGAATAAAAATCGTGGTGTGTGCAAGCGTTCGTTGGACCATAGGTATACGCCACTATATTCACGGCAACGGCACGGCGTCCGTCTGTCGTAGGCCTGGCGCACACGCATCTCTTTTTACCGTACGGAAAAATATCGTAGGATCAAATTCTTTTAGTGGAACAAAGAAGAGCATAGGAGCGTGCAACGTTTCGAACTCCACACGATACGGCACGATCGCCGTGTTGGTGCCGTGTATTGCCACTACGACAGCCGTCTCGTTGCCGTGAATATAGTGGCGTATATGATCGAACGAAGGCTTGCACACGCCACGATTTTTATTCGTACGTTAACTCTTCACGTCGATCTCTGTCCTGATTTGCTCAAGATATTAAGTAAAGTAGCAGTTAACTAGCCTTGTGTGGTCTATTCATTTTTTAAATATAATTTGTTGCTGTCGCTATGGACTACAATGTGGTTAACGAAATCCTCATTTCATTGATTGAAATCAAATCGGTGTTGTGGGACAAAACGCTACCAATTCACATTGATGGGAATGCTACAAAAAATGCATTGAATTCATTTTTGCAAGCTTTTAGCAAATGCCTGCACTACTATACAAAGAAAATCATAGTGTGCAAATAACACAAATGATGAAATAATGTACGATATTTTTCCATACGATCGAAAATCCATGTGTGTGTGCACATAAGACACGATAAAATAACGTACGATATTTTGCCGTACGGTCGAAATCGTGCGCTAGGCCTAACGCAGTGCGGGTACTGCTAATTAAACATATAATACATTTTATGAGTTTTATTTATAAACAATAAAAACTTATTTTTTATGAATTAAACGGTCCTTAGTTGCTGAATATGGTTCGTCATATCCAAAATACCATAGATGATATATGTATATGAAAGGTTATCTTTGTTAATGTATGTTACCAACTCGGTTACCAAAGATATCATATATCTGATAAGTATTGGGAAAGTGAGTCGGATGACCATTTAATAAATACTATCACGGAACACGGATATTTAGGTGCAAATTTTCCATAAATTCTGTGATTGTCATAAATAAAATATGTAAATGTTGAATTGCGTTTTAATTTGCATTGTAAATATGTACTCGCACCTGCAAAACAATATAGATCATACATTCAAGCTAAGTTTTACTAGGTGTTTGGCGCCTGCAGGGCGTGAGTATTTGAAATGCGTGTTTCGCGAGACCAAATTATTCTGAAGAGATCGTTCACACAATCCGTGATGAATAAGTCTTAAAATTTGAGCAGCTAGAAATTTATAGTTTGCATTTTGCTTTTCAGTAATATCCTTTGCTTAGACGAAGGTATAATTTTCAAACGATTTCTGCTTTTCGCATATATCTTGATCATTTTTTGAAGTGTTCACTCTTTCATAATGTTTAAATTCGCACAAATATATTAAATGTTCCGAAGCTGTGTGTTAAACATTGTACAAGTTCACACAGTTATCATAAAAATTAATTTAAAATGCGATTCTTTAAATCAGTTTATTTAAGAATTATGGCAAGAAAATATATGTAACATTTACATACCTTATCACTAGGGAGCGTACACGAAAGCTTGATGACTTATCGCCCATGGGCGCACCATTGAAATGTTGTATTTTTAAAGAGGTTTTAATTTTATTTATATAGGGGAGAGTTGGCCATAACGGGATACTTAACAAAACATTTATTATATCTTTTTTAATAATTGGCGAACATTAACGAATATTTGTACACGACAACATCGGCTTCATAGTATTAATTTAATGTAGTTAAATTTTCATAAAATAATCAACATAAAAAAGAACTGCATTTTTCTAAGTTTTGTCCACCTAGTTGTACAAAACAGGATAGTAATATTGAAATACTAAGGATTAACAATAATTAAGACAACGTATATAATAGAGTAAAACCTTTTACTAAAAACCATAAAGTTCTTTTATTTTACGAAATGTAAATGTGAAAAACAATTTAAAAAACCGCCTTTCTCCACAAAACTCGCAGAAGAATTCCACACAATCATCACTCTCGATGTCTGCACATGTTTCGTAGGCCCAACCATTACAATACTGGCAACTTATCCATCCTTCTTAGATTGCTTCACTTTTTGCTCGATTTTATCGACGTTCATATTTAGTTTCGGCCTTTCTTTAGCCTGGGCTATCTTAAGTGCCTCCTCGAGCTCCTTCTTATAAGGTGTTGATGTGAGTATCGCTGTTTCCCCCCTCTTTTTGTCATTAGGATTGCACTTTCTTTCGCCACGAGGAAGTGGAATAATAGCTTGGGGAGTAACTGAAAATTTTTATGAAACTCTTCAGTAGAAATGGAAGCAGCAAAACTTTGTAATACGTGTAGCGGTGTTTTAAGTGTTGGTGGCGTTACATAAGATTGATACTGAATTGGTTGTCTTGGTGTTACAGGTCTCGGAGGTGTTATAAGATTGATCTGTTGTTGGGGCTGACCAGAATTTTCTTTGTTTTAATCTTATACATACTGTTTGTTGGTAGTCTCAGCTGGTTGAAACTTCCAGTCTGGAAACACATCACTGTTTTTGCAAAACCATTAACAGTTGTTTCGACATAGGCACCTTTCATATTCGCAGCACCAAAAAGTTTACCGATCTGTGAGATTGTAACTCATCTACCTGGATGCTGCAATAACCAGTTTCCAACTTCTGTATTACAATACGTACTTAGCGGCGACATAAAGCTAACATTCAAAGGTTGTAGGTTGTGTGTCGTACCACGGAGGAAAACAACAATACAACATTATTGTTTCTAACCTTTACAATTGTTGCTATGCTTATTGTATGAGTCGTATGCCCATCTAATAATAAGAGCACAGGATGCTCCTTAGTGAGATTTGAAAACTCAATAATGCATCCACCCTGATGAATGGTAGTAAGCAAAGCTCCCTGGTGGAGCTTCCCCAAGAGTTCTGGCTTTGCTTGCTGGCGGTATGAATACTCCTGTAGAACTCGTGTATAGTTCTACGGTAACTAAAACGCCGCGTTCTATTGAAGCCTATAGCTCTAGCAAGTGAAGTAGTTTCTGGGGTCCTTAGTTTCACATTTTGATGCCGTTTTAGGAAACCATAAAGCCCAGTCTTACCGGCTTTCTTTTTCTCTTTATTAAAGTGTTTAGACAATCCATTACGATGAGCAAGCTCAAATGCCAAACTTCGAAGGTCATCTAGTGTATATCAAGCTGTAGACAAATCTAGTTGAACAAAACGAGATAGTATCCCATTTTAACCACTGATAACTATCCTGTTTAACCAAACTAGAGTTTTTAAAATAAACAATAAAATTTTAACAACTTAGTCAAACAAATATGCAGAAATATATACACCAAACATAAAACACAACAATACAAAAGTGTTAAAACAACTCACCATTTAGCTACACTCGCAAATAAATGAAAAAGCATCAATTTAAAATGATACGAACAAATTAGTATAACCGCACTTTTCTAAACATGTGGTCGTAGTTGCTCATATAAGCAACCTAACGAACCAGTTGCAGGCGACAAGTGTAGAACTTTGCTGGTACTATTAGAATTGCATACTGTCCCCTAATTGGGTAACAAGTGGCTGTTGATCTATAAAATACAAAATACCTTATTATTAGTTCATTTTGTTGTTCAAGTCGAGTAAAGGAGTATTAAGATTTACTAGCAATACTTTCTCAAAGTTCTCTTCTGTAAGATTTGTTGTCTTTGAATGAAGTACATTCTTGTAGATAGAAAACGTCCTTTCGACATCGCAACTGGTTATAGGTGCATACTGAAAATATTCTTTTATTTCTGTGTATTTAGCAGTTAGATTTTGTGTCATTGTCCGCATGCACAATTGCCGCAATGTTATTAAATCTGGATTTCTATTAAAAACTGCGTCTAACTTTTGCCGAAGACCACATCCGAAGTCACTTCGAATACTTTTGAAATTATTAATAGCCTCATCTAATGTGGTTAATCCATGTTTTAATTCGAGATTTCGATTTTCAAAATATGTAATTAGTTTAGGCAAATTTCCAAAGTGTTCCTGAAGGAATAAGAACTGATTTTTTAAATTTGGGATTTGTGTTAGTTCCTTGTACTCAGAAATACTTCGAGCATCGTCATTTAAACATGTAACGAAATTTTGTAAACTATCGAAATTCTCTGCATAAAAACTAGTAGCTTCCAACCATGTTCTCCATCTAGTTATTACTGGTGAGGGTAGGCAGTAACAAAGATGGAAGTTTTTTCCTGTAAAGAGCTACTCTCGATGACGCTTTTTTGAAAACTTTTTTAAAAGCGGATACAAGTCTCTCAACTTCCAGATACCTATCTCTGATATATTCACAGATTCTGTAGAGAGCATGTGCTACACAACTAATATGCAGTATATAAGGATATGTTTCCTTTAATAGTCTGCCTGTTTTTAACATATATGCGGCACTGTCACTAACAAATAAAAGTATTTTTTCCCTGTACCTGTCGTCCGAATGAAGCATTTTGTGCAAATTCTCGTCAATGGTTTTAGCAATTGTTTCCGCATCAACTGTATTTATAACTTTAGATGCTATTACATATGAGTTGTATGGAATAGTTGGATGTTGTACACCAGCTACAACATTTACTACACAGCATCCTAATATATCGACAGTTTCGTCGGCACTTATCCATAGGTTCTGATTTGAAAGATGTCTTCTAATGCATTCTACTGTTTTCGTGAAGCACTTAGAAACATAATATTTGCGTAAGGTGGATTCATCAGGAGCATTTCGACCAGTATATTTTTAAAGAAATGTTTTGAAAGTGGGATTGTTAACTTTCTTTAATGGGATATTAGCCGCCATTGAAGCTTCACAGAGTTCTTCGTTAAAATTGTCAGCTTTCAACGGGTCCAATTTCTGTATATGTTTTGGCGATGCTAAGTGACGTTGAACGTGGCCTTTTTGGGCATTCTGTAACGATATTTTACAGGCTATGCAATAAATTTCGGAATCACTGACAATGGAGGATATACAATCAGTATGACCCTTTATACAACTTGCCAACAATGTTATAGATCCAAATAAATGATAACTAAAAATGTATGCGTATGTTATTGAAACTTAACAAAATCCAATGCACACTTACGTCCAGGTAATTGGGAGAAATAGATTCAATGAAACGGTATTAGACAGGATCTATTAAAAAAAATTACGAAGTACATAATTAACAACCAAAACAATGAAAAAACGAAACTAACGTAAGTATGAATAGGTATATACGCTACTACCTACGCCTATGAAGAAACGAATTTTATGAGGAAAGACGACTTTTTTTGTTCACATTCTCGGGAGTATACAGATGTTGTAGTTCATCATATGAATAGTGCCAGTAACTGCGTGTTGTTTACATTATTTCTTTGCTCCGTCGTAATTTAAACTTGGCACGTCCGCTGTCTACTTATCACAAAACTCTGTCAATGCCCATGTCACCTTAGATGCTAGTGTTTGTATTCACTGTTTACGATGTATATACCTAGTGTTGCACAAAAGAGTAAAATATATGCAATAGGATTGCTATGTCGAATCGTAGCAGAATGTAATTCTAGATCACCATAAAAACAAATAAATATATGTGTTTTATTCCAAAAAAAAAAAATACTTTTTGGCACTTAAAGTTAGAACAACATAATGTTCACTTTTCGAAACGATCTTCTGTGTAACGGTAGGCCCTGTATATCATGAATAAAATATAAATATAATATAACATCCAAAATATTTATATTAAGGTAATGTATATCATGAAATTAAGGTAGATAATAAATCAACACAGATCGGGAAACATATATTATTCATTTATTTGTATTAAATTATTATATTCCTGTTTAAAATGTGTCTATATAAATTCTGTATATGTAAGAGAGAAATAGTGCGTAGGTGTATCGGTGTGAAAGAAACACAAGTGGCGTCAATATTATCAAAGGCAGCCAAGAGTTTAGGCGGCGTTAACAAGAAACGGTTTGTGTACAATAAACACGTAGGCAACCTTGTACGCTACATATTTTGTGAGTGCATGTTCCCACGAACAAAGTTTGAATAGAAGTAAAGTACATAAGTGGCTCGGGGAATTCCCTAAAAGAATACGGTGTGACATGCCTTAAGCAAGGAGTAGGCAGGCAGACGTTCCCTAACTCGTGAACAAGTAGGTTCACAGGTCCCTTTTGTCGAATAACGGCTGGACCACACCCTAAATTACAGGGAACGATCTCACAGGCTAATAATGCTAATAGAAAGATAGTAATTCTAAGCATTATTTAAAAGTAAAAGAAAAAGTGAGAAAGTATATATATATATATATATATTTAATAAAACAAATAGTGTGCTACGCGGGGTAAAAGTTTTATTAAACATAAGTGTGTGCTCTAGTACGAGACAAAGAAGGCTGCATGTCAATCTATCCTGGGAGAAGCTGCTGTGGAAAACACCGTTCCAGCGTC
The DNA here is from genome assembly GCA_963170755.1 of Amphimallon solstitiale. Classification (NCBI taxonomy): domain Eukaryota; kingdom Metazoa; phylum Arthropoda; class Insecta; order Coleoptera; family Scarabaeidae; genus Amphimallon; species Amphimallon solstitiale. The sequence continues at coordinate 85,059,516 of OY720675.1, forward strand.
ATAGCATCTTTATAAAGGTACCCAACGTAAATTGATTTAAAGGCCTATATCATGCATGCATTTTTTTTTGTGAATAATGAATTAAAATCTAGTTAAATTCACGAGACATTATTTATGTAAGGCAACGTTGTTGTAATGATTTATTATATTCGCCTATGTTGTAATTGATGTGTAATTTGTATTGAGACATACCATTTGAATTGTGTTTCGTTCTGTAACATTTGCTTGTAACCTGATCTGTGTTGTTGGTGTTTTAATCAATATATTCATAATATTTAAATATCCTTTTGCATATTATTTGTCTACCTTAACATAAGAAATTTGGATTATAAAAAAGCAGTAATAGTACGTCTAGCAAAATAACCTTAGTGTCTTAATACCTGAACCGCTTTGGAATTAAGAGTCTTATGCAAAACCGAACTATTTATCTGAGCTAGTTACGGGAAGTGTTCAATAAGTCAATTTTATTCATTTTATTCAAGTCAATTATATTATTTAAATCCGTACTATTACATCTGCCAAACAAGTTTTACTTGCTACGATAAGTTTTAAATAAAACTTGAAATATATTGAAAATATACCTTCTGTTTCACTTATTAATAAAGTTGATAGTATAGTGATATCCCGTATAACTGGAACTTCAGGTCTGGAAGTAAAATCAATATAATAAATATTATCAATACTGTAATTTCCATAGTCTTTAGTAAGGCTTTATATATTCCATAATTTAATATAATATGGAACATTTCTCTCCCTTTCCTGCTAACCCTGACTGCCATCTTATTATTCTTATATAAGGAATGACGTCCGTATAAATTTGAATACAAATTGATTTCATTTTTTAGATGGAAATTCTGGAGTATTTTTCCATATTGTATGTACAAAGAGTATGTCTTTCAATAATTAAAGCAAATAATATCAAACAAAAAATATTTAACAATAAAAAAGAAGATATTGCAATAATTTAAATTTATTTTAATTGTTCAAAACTTTAAACATTTTTATATAATTTACATTAGCCAAAACTTCGGATTTTGAATTTTCTTAACCGATAACCAATGGTGCATTATAAGCAGAATAGCCGTATGGGTAACCAAGTGGAGCGGAGTAAGCCAGAGGAGCAGCATAGTGGGCAGCATAAGAACCAGCAACAAGTGGTGCAGAATAAGCGGAAACAAGTACAGGTTTAGCTTTTGGTGTTGGTTCTGGATCAGCCGCGGCCAAAGCCAAAATAGCAGCAATAAACAACTGAAATAGTAATAATAATATATATTAGACAATATATTGAAAGACTAGAAATATGTAAATAAAGTAATTACAAGATGAATTTTTAGCAGCGATTAGTTACGTAACAAATACTTTTATAGATAAAATATTAGTTTTGCTTGTAATTACGTATACACTGATTTTATTAGTAATCTTACCACTTTGAACATTTTGATTAGGTGATTTGATCTCGATGACAGAACAAATTATACCTTCCAAGTTATGTGGCTGAGCTTTTATACCAAATCATTAATGTAACATAAATCATATAAACGAGGTGGGGTAACACAATAAACCTAAAATTTAGCATAGACAACTTTTAATATACAAATAAGTTAGAGGCAAGGCTATGTCCGGTATCTGTTCATGAACCTGTCCGTAAACAACACTAGTTTTACTATTAAAAAAACAATAAGGACCAGTTACATAATTAAAACAAACTGTTTAAGATTCTCCGTCTTCAGTATATCACCAAATTTGAATACATTCGCTTCTATATAACAATTTAGAGTATACAATATATTTGTAAATATGTGAGTACAAATAAGTACTAAAAGAAAAAGAAAAGTTCAATTGCATGCAATACACAATACAGCAATAGTGTTATAACTGTAATCTAAAGAAAAGGAGATCGGAAAATATTAAATATATCAGATTACATAATAAAAATAGTTTGCGACATCAATTTGCACAGCAGAATAGCAGAGTTTTCGAAATAATAGAGGAATAACGAGAGAATGGTCTATTATAGAAAGCGTAAATAAATACAGCCGTTCCATTTTCTTATCTTACATAGACCACCACCATAATGGAAAATGAAGTGTGGCCACCATACAACTTTTTATACGTATGTGCGTTTCAAATGTTCTAAACTAAGTTTTAAATACTTTTATCTTAAAAAATAAAAAGTGTGTTACGTCAGTACTTTCTTATATTACTATAAGAAAGTTAAATCTTTTTGTAGTTTATTGTTTAGAGAGTTTAGACTATTTTTGCAAAAAATTTAATAATGTTTATTGCCGTTTTGTGCATATACATAGAACACATTTCATTTAAATGTATAGAACGTCTATAGCCTTTAAACAAACAGGTAAATAATTTATGATAGCTTGCTTTAATATCAATTTGAAAATGTACAATGCTTGATTAAATAAATAAAAAGTATAGGTATTATTATAATATTTAATTACTTAGTGAAATGAACTTGATTTATTATCGAATTTTTTTTTAATAAATTAATACTGGAAACTTTGAGTTAAATTAATAAAACAGCAATGGAATATGTTTTAAATTGCAATTAATAATGCTACTTGTTCATTAAAGTAGATACTAAATTAACATGCAATTTTAAAAGATTATAATGTTTTAATATAGTTTTTTCTCAAATTTCAGGCAAGTATCTTTGCTGACATAAATAACATCGATAGATGTGCTGTTATAAATAAAAAGTTCGCTAATTGCAGATTTCCTTAATTCGCCTATATCTGTGGTTATATTGGACGGATTCTCATCAATATCACTACAAAGCACAGAAATAAATAGAACACTTTTATACTATACTTTTAATAATATATAGTGGTAATTTTCCACTTTTTTATTTAATTTCTTAAGGACGCTACCAAAATTGCAACCCACGGACATACATGGAATACTTTTCATGGATATTCTTGATTATGTTTGTTCATATTTTACAATATTAAATTAATAATATGCAACCATATCTGCATATTTGTACATATGATTATATACATGATAAATATTATTTTAATATTCAATTTAAATATGATTAATAAAAATTCTTTTACACATAGAAATGTAAAACAATAAATTTCTTAAAATCAATACAAAAATATTTTTAATTTTAAATTACAATTTTTTAAACTCACTTTCAGTAGTAATTTACTTATATTATTTTGAACATAATTTGTTACTGCATAAAAAAATTAATCATGATTATTTAATTCTAACTATTAGTTTTCAAAGGAAATATTACCTATTTCTTTACAACTTAGGGAAATTATTTTTATTATTATTACAACTATAGGGCAGTATATCAGCTAAATTACGAAAATATCATTTAGATAAAATAATTGAATAAATATAATCATTTTCTTTCAATATTAATGCCGCATAAGAAAATTTTGAACTATCATTTAAACTCGGACATCGAAAATGGCGGTATTTTCGCTAGTAATTTTGTAGCGGTGGGACTGTTACAATATTACTCTAGAGAATGCTCCTGCCGCCGCAAAAGCAACTGCGCCTGGAATGTACCCGTGCGTTTTGGACGTCTGTAATAAAGACAGGGATGTTGTATTGAGTGCTACTGAGGATAAAACTTGGGTTTATCATTATGAACTTGAGTTCAAGCAAGACCCCATGTAGTGGCACAGGTTAGGCACACCACCGCCCAAGGAATTTGAGGTGTCATATTTGGCCAGAAAGCTTATGATCACTGCCACAACTGAAGAATACTGCGCTTCAATCGTGGAGTGGTTAAAAGAAGTCATTAAAGAAAAAGAAAGGGGAAAATCGACGAAATGTGCCCTGCTCCTGCAGGACGAAAATCCCTCTCCCACTAGTCGTGTTGCACTGGATGCTCTACTTAAAGTGGTCTTCGATATTGAATCACCCACCCTATAGTCTAGGCTTGGCTATGAGCGATTTTTACTTTCCCTAAAATGAAAAGGAGCTGCGTGGGAAGAAATTTACGAGCAATTAAAAAGCGCATTTGTAAGACAAAGACAAACATTTATATAAAGACATACATAAACTAATTGGAAGAACTGAAAAATGAACGGGTGAATATATTGAAAAAGAAAAATAATGTTGTATTTTTATTTTCTTTCTTTTTCCCCCATTCTGCGAACTTAAAAACGCTCGTACATACTGCACAAGTTATATGAATATCATAAACTACTGTAACGTTTTCGGGTTCGCAATAAACAACTCGTGCAATTTATTTATTTAAAATAGTCTGTATATTCACACACGTAAAATTAATTACAATATAAAAATATAAAAATAATCAAAATATAAATGTATCGCACTTAAAATAGTTCTAATAATACTACTAGGATTTAAATTAACACGGGTATTTATTTCTATTACTAATATTCATGTCCGTATATTTATGTAACACTGTACCGTATTTATATCACTTCTATTTATATAACACCGCACCACTATATTCATTTTATACTACTTATATTTATGTTTACTCTTCGACTACTACTCAAGGAACTATTTATTTATTTCTTATATTTATTTTTACTTTGGTCTGTTCCGCGCGACGACTACTTAAAAACTTTCTTATTCTGGAACGAGTCATCCATCGGTTCAACTGCTTTTATATACGCATACGAAACATCTGGAAACATTCGCGAAAACTCCATCTTTCTCTCGATGTTTGTAGAACATACGTCAGACATTCTGTCTCTTCGCAGTACATATAAATGGATTATTTATTGCTTTACGACTTGTTTACCAGTCGCGCCGAATATTTGCCCTTCTTTTTTTTTGTAGTCTGGTTTCGTTACACTATATTAAAGAAAACATACCAAATATAGGTAACTTTCAAACTAGTTAGATATAAGAAGTTTAAATTTGGTACCGAGTTGATTTTATGTAATAGATATCTAAATAGTATTTCAACATTATTGAAGTTTTCTCTAATGTATCCACAATTCAAATGTTATATCCGAACTTATGTAACTTTTACATATTTCAATATTTAGTATATGAGTTCACTAACCTATAATTTCTGCATTCAGAAATAATATTGAATTATTCCGTAATAACAACTGACATCACAAGGGATTTATTCAATATAGTATACCGAAGTTTCCAAAGTCCAAAAAGCAATAAGAAATAAAAATATCAAAGCCTACACACCAGAATAAAATTAACAGTTTGCAAGAACTCCATCAATCACATTCTTCTCTAAGAAATCCATTAAGCTTTGCAATTTATGACAACTTCTCTAATAACTCTTTCCTTTATTAAATCTCTTGAAATCAGGAGATCGATAAATTCTTCGTCCTGGTCAGAGTGAAGTCTAATCAGATCGCTGACGGGTAAAATCGTTGTGGGACGTATATTATCTCATTTACAGATATATTGTCTTGGAAATGTACGATTTACTCGCCCACTGCTTGTATTCATTAACAATAATTTTATTTTAAAATTGTATAGTAACGAATAAAGTCTATATCTACGATCTGTTACTGTACATAACTGATCTGCGACGAAATAAAAAAAAATATTAAGCAAATTGGAAGATAGGGTAATATTAAAAAAACGAATTTTATTCTTTTTTTTCTATTTCAGTATGTATTTCTGGGACATACGTAATATGGGTACTATTATGTGTTTACCGTGAAGTTCAAACTACCATAACATTCACTCATATATCAAATGATAGACTAATTAAACTACAACCCACTATAAATTCCAACACTTATGAAGGCTTTATAAAAGAGTAAATAAACATACAGCTCGAGTTAACATCGTTTAAGTAGGAAAATCGAGTTTTGTAACTATTTCTGATCTTATATGTCAAATAAATTAATAAACTTAATTTATCCACTTGCACGTTTGTAATAGAAAAACCGGATATGCAAGCGGATTTGTCTAATTATATATTTATAACATGTACATATTCTTTAACTTTTACGAATTACGAAATCGCGTAAACTGGTATGTTGATATGCTGTAAGGGCTGAGAACAACACTATATTGTATTTGAATAATAGAGTAAAAAACTAGCAATGTGTCTTGTTTCCCGCTCTCAAGTTGACTAACCTACAAACACCACGTGTGTTGTTATTTTAAAAGTGTATTTTAAATGTTTCTTACTGTATTAATAATTTTATCTTGTAACAGAATTTTATCAGTAAATGTAAATATTACTCAATTTTAAAATGTTTAAAATGTTATACCTCGGTTCATTAGCTGGACTACTTATTTGATTGAACTCAAGTTCTTTCCTCTGAGGATGTTACAAATTGTAACGTAATATTAGGAATAAAGAACAAATGAGCACTTGAATTTGGCTATAAATTGACCGCATTCCCCAATATTTTACATTTCTCTTCCTACCGTTGTGACGGTCGTTACTTCCCTTCAACTACTATATAATGGAAAGTTAATCAATGGAAATAGTGCGGATTAATAAATTAGTCATGGAAAATAGTGGGTAATTCCGCTGTAGAGCAACCGTAGACACGTGTTTCTGACTCCTTGGTCGTCATCAGTACGGTGTAGCCAAGGAATAAGGTGGGATAACCTTGGAGATGTAAGCATAAACGGTAGACCATCAGGCGACAGATCCCCATTTGTAGCTTCAGACTAATTTATTAATCCGCACTATTTCCATTGATTAACTTTCCAGGGTCGGTTAGCACGCAGGTTGACAATGTCTTCCTCGTGGCGATGTTTGTTGTTGTTCTCGAAACCGAGGATCTTCCACCTGAAGCTACAAATGGAGGTCTGTCGCCTGATGGTCTACCGTTTATGCTTACATCTCCAAGGTTATCCCACCTTATTCCTTGGCTACACCGTACTGATGACGACCAAGGAGTCAGAAACACGTGTCTACGGTTGCTCTACAGCGGAATTACCCACTATTTTCCATGACTAATTTATTAATCCGCACTATTTCCATTGATTAACTTTCCAGGGTCGGTTAGCACGCAGGTTGACAATGTCTTCCTCGTGGCGATGTTGGTTGTTGTTCTCGAAACCGAGGATCTTCCACCTGAAGCTACAAATGGGGGTCTGTCGCCTGATGGTCTACCGTTTATGCTTACATCTCCAAGGTTATCCCACCGTATTCCTTGGCTACACCGTACTGATGACGACCAAGGAGTCAGAAACACGTGTCTACGGTTGCTCTACAGCGGAATTACCCACTATTTTCCATGACTTATATATATGTGTGTATATATATATATATATATATATATATATATATATATATATATAAATCTGTTAATACGGAAACCAAACTATAGATGAATAATCTAACTTTGGCGGATGTAATATCTATAATACTTTAATACTGTTCAAGTTGGTAAACGTACGATATGATCTCACCAGATGTAGAAGCTGAAGAACATACTGTGGATATGCATTGGACGAAAGTAAGTTTATCATTGAGGGAAATTCCTAGATCTTTAATCACAGATTTTCAAACAAGAGATGTGTTAAATTCAATGTATCTATGTTGATATATTAATGGATTAGACCTAACCTAAAATCGAAAGTTCAGTACAACTTTAAGTTAAAACAGCATCAATCTTAGCCGAATGTGTTAGTGTTAGTATTAATTTCTTCCAATGTAAATAGACATGATTCATTTTTGCTTTTAGCAGTTTATAATAATAATATGTTTTTTTCTTTATTCAGAAAATGATTATTTTTATTATTAGAACACTGCATTTACAAAAATAATGAGAATGATAATAATAAATCATCTATTTCAAACAGGTTTACGTCATCTATGTTGTAGGTTCCATAGTTGTCGTTATCTTTTTAGTTTTCTGGTTTAAATCGGGTCATCGTTTCTACTTCTGCTGTTAATTCTACTGCACCTGCATGTTTCAGTCTGTTTCAGGTCATCGCAGTAGAAATAGCCCTGAAGATGTCATTTTGTGGATGAAACGTCATCAGCAAGGGTGTGAAACTACGAAACGATTTCAACCCAGAAACCGAGAAGTATGCTAACAGCACCTATGTACCTATAGGAAACATTATTAAATAATTGTTGGTAAATACATATTAAAAAGAACTAAAACATTGATATTACAGTAACCTAATTTCAAAAGACTGAAAGATAAAAATCTATAATTTAGTAAGTGAATATGAGAGTTTAAAAAATCCACCAAAACTTATATGAAATTCATGGAATATGGAATTATAATTATTGGAATATATAAGAGCTATGGAACACATCAGTTCTGTTGGCATTACGTTTAAATATGTACTGTTGACGTGAGTAAGTACTACTCGACACGTTAATTAGTCCTATAAACATGAGTCATCCATATAAGACCTTTATAGTACATAGTAGGAGCTCTAACCTTGTGATCCATGATTTACACTTGATTTACTGATCAACCAATTGCATTTTAACGAATTTTCTATTTTTTAAATTTCTGTCCCTGCTTGAATTCAAAATAATTGTCAAATTTGACATTATAGTCCCATAAGCGCAATTGAAAGATTTATTAGGAATGCTATGGAAAATTATCGACATAAACCTATCAACTTTAATATAACAGGAAATTTAAACTACAGGTTCTTAATGCTATATTGACAATGGTATAATTGCATGTAAGAATAATGATATATTCTGGTGGTAGAACATAATAGGAAAAAAGCGTTTTCACGTTGACGATTTAATACCATAAAAATTTCAAATCGCAAGAATTAACTCAGCTATATTATCAGTTTCTGGTATTTCTTCTGGACGGCTTCAACGCTTTTAATTTGAGACTGATCGATGGCGATACCACACCAATGGTATATTTTATTTAACAAATACATAATTCAAAATCGTTAAGCATCTGGTACGTTAAAAATGCCAGTAATTTCTATCAATAATAAACACAGCACATTTTTGTACTTACCCAGTACTACAATATCAAATGTTACACCCAGATCTTTTACTGTCCTGTCACGACCAAGTCTTTTTGTCGAATAATGTATAATCAAATTAAAATTTACTACATAGTTTGTTTACGTAGATTATAAGTTTGGATTTATTTTCTAGTTCTATAAGTAAATAATAGAGAATATGATGTGAAAAATGACATTCAAGTATTAGAATATCAGTTAACAATCCTATTAATTGTTAGATTAGACATGGGCTAGTTTCATCTTCTCATGTAATAGTCATAGCGCGTAGTAGAGCATTAATATAATTTAAATACTTTCAAGTAAAATTTATATTGTTATTATTGAGCTAAAACAGTACCAAAGTAAAATAGTTTGTATTGAATTAAAACGAAAATATTGGTATAAATTAAATTTATTTGTACAGAGCATTATATATTTTTGTGTAAATTACATCAGCATTTTTGTTATTTTCTTTAAACGACAACTAGTGGTGAACGGTAACCAGAATATGCATACGGATAACCATATGGAGCGGAATATGCAAGTGGGGCAGCATAGTGTGCATAAGGAGCGGCAACGAGTGGAGCAGAATAGGCGGCAATAAACCCTGGTTTCGCTTTTGGTTTTGGTTCTGGATCAGCCGCGGCCAAAGCCAAAAGAGCAGCGACGAACAACTGAAAAATATAAAATACCTATAATAACGCAAAACAAATAAAAGATACGTTATATAAAGCAATTACAACGAATACTTCTATATTTTAGTGTTTTGTATAATCTAAACTAGATCTTACCACTTTGAACATTTTGATTAGACGATTTGAATGCAATCACAGATAAAACTATCTATGTCTTCTACACTAAATGATCGACTTTTTATACTAAATCTCAAATCCTAGTATTTATCATCCAATTGAGGTGGGGTACCAAAATAAACCTAATGCTTTAGTAACATAGGCAACTTCAAATATACAAATATGTATAGACAAGGCTATGTCCGGTATCCGTCCGTGAACTTGTGCATATGTAACACCTAAGTTTTTCTAAAAAAAGAAAAATCAATGAAGACCGGTTACATAATATAAACAGACTGTTCGATATTGCGTCTCCAGTGCAATAGCAAATAACCGTTGATGGGATATTAAATGTTTCACAGATATTAAATTAATTGATATTCAGATCAACTTTTGTTTGCATCATGGGCAAATACTTTTGGCGTCGATGTTTTAGAAGGATATTCATATTTCCTTATCTTCTCAGTCTTCTTTTTTAAACATTTTCTCATTCCAGAAAATATAGATCATCATACAATAAATCTTACTAATCGCGGATAAGCAAACATTTAAATTTTTTTCTAAATTTTTAACAAATATATTGAGTACATAGATATACAAAATAAATCTTTTGTGAAGTATAAATTAAGCAATCATCTAATTGCTATGTAATACATTGACTTGATAAATTACATAGATAAATATATTGATTATTTACACAATATAGATTCTCTTAAATAATTAACACTTACTCTGAAATATAAAAGTTTGTAAAATATTGTCTCGAACGTCTTCACGTGCATATAGCTTTTAAAGGAAGCATACAAATGCATACTAATATTAAAATATAATTACAATCTATAAAAAATTGGTGCATAAATAATGTTTAAGTAATAAACGTTTCCAAAATTACGCTTCATTATTAATAATAATTTTAATAATAATAATCTTTATTACCTAATATACATTAGTTCAATATGAATCGAAAATTGTGTTGTGTAGTATATATTAACCCACAAATTTCTCTCATTTTTTTGAAGTAGTTCTGCTTAGATAGCTGAAGAGATTTCCGCCCATAATTGGTCAATATGTGCAACGAAGTTTGGAGCGGAACTAAATAAACTCCTAGACAGTTCACCTGTGAAGCTGATATTGTTCTTTTATTAAAGGTGAAATTTATTTTGAGTTGTTTTTCTATGTTTATGGTATGCCTATTAGAAGCAAACATTTTTTCATTCAATATTTCAAGCAGATGTGTTATTAATATAAATCTTATGATTCATATTAAGTTAAAACGCTTATTTGTTTGTAATATTTCTTGTATCATTAAGGATAATTGTTTTATATTATTATATGTTTTATAAAACGCTTTTCAGTTATGCTATGTAACACTTTGCTTTCCAAATAGTCTTTCATTCATTCTGTTAATATTTAATAATATTAATATTTAATTTCATTCTTAATAGCAGTAATTGCGTTACTGTTTAATCTTTAATTTTACCCTCCTTATAAAATGTTAGGGCCATTCATTTAGAAACTCGTTCTGGAAAACAATAAATATTAATTATGTAAAAAAAAATACGTAATAGTATGCCGTTTGTTGAGAATACTGAAATCAACAATAATTAAGATTGAATCAAATACACAGACATTCAAAATGATTGTTTATACCATTTCAACAATACATAACAAATCTTAGGCATATGTCCTGTTTTCCAAATAATGTTTTGAAAAATGTCCAACAGTATAAATTAGTTTTATCATACCTTATACCAGGGATCGGCAACAGGCGGACCGCGGTCCGTATACGGACCGCGGAAGGTCGAACCTCGGACCGCCAAATATTCTTAAATACAGTCCGACGTCCACCAAGACGTATCTGATCGGCGAGTAATGCCTCCCACCACGCGTCACTGCTCACTCGTTCATTTGTTAAACAAGTCCGAACCTGTCGCTTTAGTCGAAGAGAACCCAGAGCAATTATTCATTTGTTTTACAAGTTGTCGTGTGAAAAACTTATTCGTACATACATACCTATACTAATAATGGGTCCTAAAAAGCGAAAAGTGGACACTGAAAATAGGAGATTTTTGACTGAATGGACTGAACAATATTGTTTTACGCTGCCAGATAGGCCTCAAGCGGTTCCAGTTGGCATAATATGTAATAAAACTGTCGCTGTTATTAAAAGTGGCAATTTAAAGCGACACTATGAAACAACTCATCAGCAATTCCACAAAAACTTTCCTCTTGGCAGTGAGGCTCGTAAAGAGAAAGTACAGGTAATATAATCCTATTAACGTAAAAATGTGATATGTATAACTGCTTTGTAAACTTATAACGATAAAATTTAAATTTAAATTACAGGAATATCTCGCTTCTTACGAAAAAAGCTTAAATTGCTGGTTCGCTGCATGAGTGAGCAAGAAAAATCGGCAGAAGCAGCGTTACGTGTGTGCTGGACACTTAGTAAACACCAGAAACCATTTTTAGATTCTGAAATAATGAAAGAATGTATGTTGGAAGTAGCCTCGGCACTTTTTAAAGAAAAAAGTGATGTCGCTGCAATTCAAAGTATTCCAATGTCGGCAAGAAGTAATACAAGAAGAACGGAAATTTTAGCTGCTGATATTAAAAGCACTCTGCTTGAACTTTTGGAAAAGGCACCTTGCTACGCCATTGCACTTGACGAATCATGTGACATTGTTGATGATGAACAAATATCTATTTTCGTGAGATTTTTCGACATTGAAAATAAGATCTTCAGGTAAGAATTGCTCGCAATATTGCCTTTGAAAGGTAACACTCGAGGAGAAGATTTATTCAAAGCTATTGACGAATTTATTAATAATTCCAACATTCGTTATGATAAAATAGTGTCGGTTTCAACTGACGGCGCCCCAGCGATGATTGGCAAAGAAAAAGGTGTAGTAAAGAAAATCAGGGATGAGAATCCAGGTCTAATATCGTATCAGTGCATAATTCATCAGACCGCCCTTTGTGGAAAACTCAGTGCTACACTGAATGAAGTAATGGACAGCTTGGTGAAGTTGATAATTTTATGAGATCTCATTCTTCTCTTCAACACCGAAAGTTCAAGAAGTTTCTTTCAGAATGTGATGCTGCGTATTCTGACTTATTGCAATACAACAATGTTCGTTGGTTAAGTAAAGGTCAAGTTGTTGAACGTTTCTGGCTAATAAAGGAAGAAGTAACCTCCTTCTTGCAAATCTTGGATACGCAGGGAGCAAAGAAGCACTTAGAGTTCATAACTAACGAGCGCAATATGCTAGCTGTGGCTTTTCTGAAGGATATTCTAAAATATTTAAATGCGCTCAACATAGAGTTACAAGGGAATGAGAAATTAATATGCTTTTCGTCGTAAGCTGGATATTTTTGAAAAAGATGTTGCAAAGCACGAATTTATTCATTTCCCAACAATTCTTGAATATAAAAAAAAGAACTGTGAAGAAGACATTGCAGTGTTTGTAAGATTTCTGTCCGATCTAAGGGAGGAATTTGCTATAAGATTTCAAGACTTCGCAGAAATTGGAAAGCTGTCTCAATTCCTAAAATTTCCTTATGAAGTTGATGCATCGGCAGAATGGACTGATGTGGCTGCTAAGTTGTTCGGCGTTTCAAAGGCTTCACTTCAAATGGAGATAATCGACTTGCAAGAAGATATTTCTTTGCAAATGTATAAAATTGTATCCACTGAAGAATTTTGGGGTAAATATGTTTCAGAAAAATATGAAAATTGTAAGAAAGTAGCTATCAATCTGGCCACTATGTTTGGTTCGACATATATATGCGAATCGTCGTTCTCGAAAATGAATTTTTCGAAGAACACATATCGGTCAAGGTTGACGGACGCTCACCTCGAAGACATACTTCGCATTTGCTCCCTCGTACACCGAACTTTAAAAAACTGGCTCAAGACCGTCGATGTAATTTCTCACATTGAATATATTACAGTATTAACTGAGAACTACTTGTTTTACTTGGTTTACCCTTTTTTTTTGGAAACTAACTCGACTTGAAAACAAAATAAATAACAGTACCTATTAATGATTAGTTTTTTTCTGGACCTCCATAAAAAAATTTACACCGAATCCGGACCCCACTGAAAATTACTTGCCGACCCCTACCTTATACGATGCTGTAGCACAAAACACGATGTAATCTACGTCCGCGTTAATACCACTCTGTGATAAGAAGAAATGTGTCATATTTAACAAAAACTGATCTTCTTAAATATCTGTGTTAGTGTACAAAGCATATTGTTCAAATAACGTGTTTGTGTCGGGTTTTAGCTGACGTTTAGGTTGCAAAATTTTGCAAAATAATGACTTTATATATCCAATTTTGAGTCATGTACACGTTAATGTTTTCTAGTTAAACTGTAAAAAAAAACGATTTAATGAAAAAATTATCAAGAGAATTAAATAAATCAGAAGCAGATTAGCGTTTTTAAAAAGTACTTTATTTAACAATTACAAAGAAGTGAACTGTTTAATGGTCACAACACAATTGATTTTACATATTACATTTATCATAAAGGAAAACTCATATTATCTCTAGTACGTGACGATTCCCTGTATTGTCGTTGCTCTGTATCTTCCCAGGGTCTCATCTTACTTCCATATAACTCCTCCCCGCTTTAGAACGGTTCATGGCGATCTTCGACAGGAACTGTTGAAATTCTTGGAACTCCAGAATGTTTGTCTTTTACATAAATATAACATTTTACAAGTATTACACTAAATAGTACAAGCAATAATACAATTACAATTACTGAATTTCCATAATGATGATATTGATTAATTCCTTCTAATTTTGGAATCTCTCTACTAGCTATTTCTAATTGCATTTTGTTAAATTTTGATAAACTTATTTTATTTAACTTTATTGAATTCATGTGATTTGAAATTGATAAATTCTCTAAATGTATATACAATTTTGGTAAATGAAATATTTCTCCTTTAACTAAACTTTCTTTATAATTAATGGTTTCATTATTAATTTTAACAATACAGTTTGATTTTAATCTAATCAAATTATTGTCCTTAATTTCTATGATTCCTGTTTCGTCACAATTATAAAACATTTTTACTACGTTAGGTGCAAACACTAAAATATCACCGGAACCAATTTGTTGTACCAAAAGCTCTTCTACGTGGACAGGTATTTTCTGGCAGCTTTCCGTATTGTTCAATAATTTTCATACACAGTTTTCGTCCTTTGGAGTAGGGTCACTGTCACATACGTAAGTTTTCTCAAATTTGGGACAGGTATTGATTCTTGACGCATATGTACTGTCTGATATCACTAAATACGGTTTGATTAACGGGATAATATAATTTTTATATGGGATTGGATAAATGTGAAACAAATTATATGTAGATAAGAATAATACAGGTACAGATATTTTAAATAGGATCTCTTTGTTATCTAAATAGCTATGTATGTGGAAATAGTTATAATAGGTAAATGCGTTTGTGAAACTAATTAATTGTTGGGGATTATATAGGGACTTTAACTGGTAATTCATCTCCCTTATGTCATTAATAGATATCACTGCTGGATGTAGTTTTCTTAAATTCGAAAATATTAATGCATCTTCTAGTTCTCTCAGAATGTCAAATATTATATTGTTATTTTGAATAATTTCTTCGTTTACATTTTGCAAAATTTGGATAAATTTTATTCTTTCTATATTTATCGTTAATTCGTTAATTTTATTTTTTAAGTTCTGTTGGTTTTGGTTCAAAAGCTCAAATGTATTATTTATTTTGTTTGCCATTGATTTTAATATTGATAAATTCCATTCTTGCTGTTTATGGATGTTTTCTTCGTTCTTGCTAATAATTTGTAGTGCATTGTCGATACGTTGTTTTTCTTCGCTATCCATTAATCCAAATAATTTATTCCCTACATAACCTACGGCATCAAATAGTGCACGTTTCGTTCTTTTAAAGTTAGGGAAAATGTTTCCGAATTTTAGTTCAGTTCTATAAATACTATTGGCGGTTTGTTCCATTAAATTATTTATGGATATCACCTCCGATTGATTTGAACCCTTTATAGTTAATTTCAAATGTCCCCAATTATTTTCATATATTGTTTTGCCTCTTGACGCATTTTTATGTAAATGTGTTTTATTTAAGTATGAAATTTGTTCGTTTAAATTTTGAATGTAATCAAAAAGTTTTGTGGCTTCTACTTTATATACAAAATTATGATAGCCTTGTATTACTCTTGCGTTTCCTAATTTATATGGTAATATGAAGTTTTCAATTGGTTTTACTAGTGGTTGGTTGGTCACTAGTTTTATCAATAGTACTGCCAGGGAGATCTGAATTATCTTCATCCTGTAACAAAGGGGTGTTTGTAAATTTCCGTTTTTTCTTAATTACATCTTTAGATAATTTTGTGTTCTTTTGTGTTGTAATAGTTTTATCGTTTATTTCTTTTACTTTGCCTTTACAAAATTTGGGTTTTAGTTTATTTCTATTCTTCTGTTTTATATATATTTCTTGGCCTAATTCTATATTTTCTATTTCTTTTCTGCCTTCATTGACTCTATTACACATGTTTTCTTTTGATTTTTCTAAATTATTGATAATCTGATTATTTATGTTTTTTATTTCGTCCGCTCGGTCTTTAATGAATTGTTGTGTCAATTTTTCTTCGTTAATATCAAATGGTAAGTTTGATTCACTATGACCGTTTATAACTTCGAACGGTGTAAATTTTGTACTAGAGTGCATACTATTATTGTAACCTAGCACAGCGTTTACTAATTGATTTTCAAAGGGGTTATTATTTTCTATTAGTCTACATCTAATCGACTCAGTTAACGTACTGTGAAAACGTTCAACTATACCGTTAGATTTTGAGTTTCCGACTGCCGTTATGTGTAAAGTAATTTTATGTAATTTACAGAATTCTTTTAACAATATGTTATCGAATTCTTTACCCGAATCTACTATGATTACGTGAGGTAAACTGTGATGGCTTGTAAATTTAGTTATACCATTTATGATGGTATTTGCATTTTTATCAGATATTAAATATGCTTGACCGTATTTA
Source organism: Amphimallon solstitiale (assembly GCA_963170755.1). Taxonomy (NCBI): domain Eukaryota; kingdom Metazoa; phylum Arthropoda; class Insecta; order Coleoptera; family Scarabaeidae; genus Amphimallon; species Amphimallon solstitiale. The sequence continues at coordinate 85,076,264 of OY720675.1, forward strand.
GAAAAGTGGTCAACTAAAGTTAAAATTACTCTATTATTCATGAAAAGTAAATCAACGTGTAATTGTTCAAATGGGCGTTTAGGCGTGTAAGTTCGGGAAATTGGTGGCTTTTGAGGCATTCTATCATATTTTGCTAATTGGCAGGTTTCGCAATTATTAATATAAGTAGTGACAAGTTTGTCTAGATTTGGCCAATAATAATTTCGTTTTAACGATTGACAAACTTCATTAATTCCGCGGTGTGAAGTTTTACCTTCGTGATAATACTTTATTTTTTCTATTTGATCTTCTTCTTTTTCGACGTCCTCTAGAAATTTATCTACAATTTCTATTTTAAATTTAGTAAATGATTCTTGAATCATTTGTATAATGTCTCTCTCAATATTCTTATGTTTAAAATAAATTACGTTTTTCTTTTCTGTTGTTAAACTTTCTTTTAATGCCCTAATAATAACTTCGTGTGGTGCATACAAAGGTAGTGTTACAAATATTCGTGATTTATTAAAGATCTTGGATCGAATGAATATGGGTGTATTTAAATTACGTGTGGCGTCTAGTATTATTTGATTATCCGCTACATTTAGAATTTTGTCTGAGTATGGGATAGATATTTGCACATTGCCGTTATCAGAGTGAATTGTGTTATTTGTGCTTTCTGTTTCTTGTTCGTTTGAATTTATAGGTCTTTCAGGTAAACTATTCAAAATCTCGTCTAATTCATGAACATCTAGTCGAACTTGTTCATCACCGTCGTTTGCTAATATTGATTCTATATCTGAATTTGAAATTGTATTTATGTAATTTTCTGTGCGTTCTATTTTGATTCTAGATAAAGCATCAGCTTGGTTGTTTTTTCCTTTTTTATATTGTATTTCATTTAACCCTATTGAGCTCTCCTGTGAGGCAGGTGTAATAAAATTTTCATTTTCTTGAGAAACTTCTTCGTAGGTCGGTTGGAATTCCTCTTCAGGTGATACTGGGACGTACCATAAGCCATTTTCTTCGTTAAATATGGGTTGGATTTCGTCTAAGACTGGTTGAACTTCTGTGTTATGCATTTCTTGACGTGGTCTAGTAAATTTGTCTTGTTGTGTTGGTGGAATCGTTGATACTCCAGACATAGGTGTTGGTTTCGACAGCGTTGTTGGTTTATTGTGTCCTGGTGCCCATACGTTTCTAGGTGTTCCGAATACTTGTTTATTTGTTGGAAATTGTTGTGATGTTTCTGCACGTGGAAAGAATGGCACTGTAGCTCTAGGAAAAGGTGTCGATGTTTGTCTGAATGTGTGGAATGGAACATTTGGAGTTTGATTGAAATTTGAAAATCGATAATTTTGAGTGTATTGAGGGTTAACTGGAGAGTTTTGATAGGATGTTCTTTTGGGCTGATGAGTATGAAATTGTGGGTATTGTTGAGGGGATTTTATGCCTCTTAATGCTTGTGATCGATTTCTGAAATTTACGGCGTCTTGAGCTTGACCTATTGCTTCCTCTAGTGTGTCAGGAATAAGTGGTCTTACATGTACTTGTATGTCCTCCGGTAGGTTCAGCAGGTATACTTCCAAAGCTGTCTGAGCATATATTTCAGCTCTTTCTTTCTTGTGATCTATGTCTTCGGTCTGACCTAGTTTTGTCATAAGTTGTGAAAGTAGTTCTTGAAGACGGTGTCCAAATGATACGGGGTCCTCTTTCGGCATTATCCTGGTGTTATTAAATTCTTGGACTAGTTGTCCAAAGTCACGTTTGTCACCAAAATAACTATAGATGGCTTCTTTTACCATTTTCCATTTATTCAGTTCATTTCTCGAACAAATTAACGTTCGAGCACGGTCTCTTAATTTACCTAGTATAGTTTGAAAAATTATGTCCTTTACATCCTGTATGTCCGCATACTTTGTGCAAATTTTATCGCAAGCGTTTACAAACAAATTTACACTACTGCTTTCGCCGTTAAATGTAGGTATCGTATCTAATTCTATTTTAAATAGTGTATAATTTACTTCCGGCATTTTGAACCGTAATTACTTTTATTTTCTTTGATTTATCCCGAATGGATTCTTACCAATTATTGGTAATTGACAAAATCGTCAGTATTAGGTTTTACCAGTTAAGGGTAATTGACAGGATTGTCACTAACAGGGAATTTTACTACAATAGTAAGGGTTGAACCGTATTGTGAATCAAACAGTACTCACCTTCTTCTGGGCTGTTAAAGATGTTTTCTTGCTTCGGATCGTAGGAATATTAGATATAACGAATATAGCGACCCACTTTGCTTATTAAAGTGCCGTAGCCTGTCTATATTTTCTCTAATATTCGGTCCTCTTCCGTCTGCTTCTTTCTTCTGTTGTAGGTTCTTTATGTCTTCAAAGTGTTAACACACACCGAATTTAAAATCACTAGAATTAATTTCCGATCAATAAAAATTCGTAAAACTAAAATCCGGATGACTGCGCCAATTAAATAAATCAGAAGCAGATTAGCGTTTTTAAAAAGTACTTTATTTAACAATTACAAAGAAGTGAACTGTTTAATGGTCACAACACAATTGATTTTACATATTACATTTATCATAAAGGAAAACTCATATTATCTCTAGTACGTGACGATTCCCTGTATTGTCGTTGCTCTGTATCTTCCCAGGGTCTCATCTTACTTCCATATAACTAGAGTAATGTTGTAGATTTCATTTTTTGTTTCATTTTATTATCAAAGCGAATGTTTCTAGTTTTCTCTTTAAAGCAGAAATATGATTTTCGCGTAATTTAACAATGATTATTTACAATACAAGCTAAATTTAAATTATTCTTGCGGTCCATATCCTCTTTCCGAATTGCGGGCTGGAACAGTGTTTTTACTGCTTCGGCTGTCGGCGTTATTAAACTTAAGACCAATTACTGTACAGCAAACCACAAAGAAACTATAAAATATACACAACTCATTCAGTACTTGATCAGTCGCTATGGTCCTTTTTGTAGGTTTTGCGGGAAAACAAGTATGTAAATATTTCAGGGGGGTCTCAACGCTGCCACTTTTCAACAAGAAATAAGTAGTCAATTGAGAAATAAAGTGTTCAAAGATTCGCGAAAAAGTGTTTGATGATTTGTCATAAAATTCTAAAACGTCATTTAAAAAATGTTATCGTAGAGTGGGGATACTTGGAACAATTTTGAGATTCAAGTTTGTGTAAAATACACAAAATGCAAAAAAAGAACAAAACAATGGTATCAGTACCTGTATGGGGTTTGTATCTATCAAAGGCATATAAAAATTTGATGTACAAAAAAGTGAAAAAAAAAATAAAATGTTTGTTGTTCCGAGTGACCCGCCAAACCGAAAACTTGGAACACGTATGCATTTTCCATAATCGACGCAAGTTAGAAGCATATATGCATACTTGGAACAGTTGAGATTTAAAAAAGAAGTCTTATGCCATTAAAAAAATATATATTTATTTATTTTAACAGGGAAACATACAAAATAAAGTTTTATTCTTAACATATATAAATAAAAAAACAATTCTAAGCGGAAAATATCACAAAAACAAAACTAAAATAACTTTAACGCAGATTGCATCACGAACATAGGTAATTAAGGACTGTTACATGACTTCTTTATGAAAATAAACTTTTGTTCCGACTACTACCGGTTCATCCAGAATATCTACTATTTGGTAATGGTCGATTTCAGAATAATCTTCAACATCAGGATAGTGGAAATTTGTCTTCGAAAGTCTAATTGATCTCAGAAACCTGCACATGTACGTTTTGGTATCATTGTTTACTTCCATAGCTTCGCCAATATATTTAACAAATTTATTGTTCTTCCCATACACAGGAAACCGAACTAACAAAAAATCACCCATTTTAACAATTTTATTGTCAGGTTTCTCTAAAGTTGATTTAGCTTCTTCAGCTTCTGTAGTGAGCTCAGGTTCGTAAACAGCTTCTTCAGGCACATGATCAGCTATTTCCTCTTCATCTGAAAAGTCTTCAGCGCCTAGAGAAGATGCCGAGTCGTGAAGGGAAACCTGAGCATCACTCGAATTTGAGTCGTCGTAAGACCATGTACCAGAAACACTCTTTCCAGGTTCAACCAACATGCGTTTTCGTTTAGGTTCTGGTTGCTTATTATCACTATAACGCATTTGTTTCAGCTGCTTTGTCAAGGCAGTGGTCAAGAGTGATTCATCTAAAACATTATCCTCATTTGGGAGGCGTTTCAGTACTTCATGTTTGTCAAGTGGATATATACCACTGGCACGAAATCCAGACTGTATGTCTTTTGTTTGATTTTCTGTAATGGAGTCTAACGTTTCACGAAGAAGAGCTGGAAACTGAGATTTTGGTACACTTCCTCTATTTGATAATTTCCACTTCAGTAAATGCTTTCGCCATGCCGCTTTTAGTGGGCGAAAAAAACGCACATCTAAGGGCTGGCACAGGTGTGTGCTACTTGGAGGAAGCAGTATAAATTTGATATTGTTCTTAGTGCACTCGCGAATAACTCTTTCCGATAAGTGACTAGATAAGTTGTCGCCTATCAGTGCTTCGGGACCTGGTGACAACTTCTTCATATATGGCAACACTAAATACATAAACCAGTCTTCGAAGACTTTACCGTCTATCCAGCCCGATTTTGTGCTATTGTATCGTGCACCTTTTGGGCCCCTTTCTCTCCAAGACTCATACATGTGCTCAGCTCTGTAAATAACATAAGGAGGTAACAGAAGGCCACTAGCCGTATCAATACACCGTTCTGGGTGTTTGCTTTACCGTCTTACTAAAACTTTAGAACGACCAGGATCGTCACTCAAGTTGCTCTCATCATAATTTATAATGGCCTCCCGAGGAACGCCTTCTAAAGTTTTCCTCAGGTTTTCAAAATACATTTCTATGGTTTCTCTTGAGACTTGTGCTCTACTGCGCTTAATATTTTTACATAGACGATTAGTCAGTTCAGGGTGACGAGTACAAAAGTGCTGAACCCAATCTTTTCCTGGTGTGTTATTTTTGAAACGTGGTTCAGTTCTACCGCAGCTGTCCAGGTATGTTTTTATGACACATCTAAGATCGCGAGTTGTCAGCGGAAAGCCCCATTCCGCTGCCACAAGCAGACCTTCAACTATTTTAGTTTCTTCTTCCTCCCTAAGTACTGCAGGGTGGCCAAATTTATTCATATGTTGCTGCCTACTCTTTCTAGAAAGAGTTCCCAAGGATATTCCGTATTTCTTTGACGCGCTTCGCAGGGACATTTTCTTAAGTCTTATATCATTTATAGCCCTCGCTAGCTGTTCTTTAGTAAAATCAGCGTATTTTCGGGTGCCTATTTTTTTTACGTGGCGTCTCGGCATGTTGACATATATATACTGCAACAACATAATAAACAATTAGTTCCAATTTTGTCACATTTTCGCGATCAACGGAAAACTTGGAACGGTGTTCCAAGTTTTCGGACAATAGAAGAAATCGTCCGCTGGCAAGGAAAAAATTCAATATGGCAACACTGTTATTTCAATGACCGAATGTATCAGCATCGAACACTTCAGTTTAGTTGAGGTTATGTACACATTGTAAAACAAATATGATACTACAATAAAATGTTGTCACCACAATAGAAGTTTTTTGTGCCATATATTTCTGACATTTATTGATACGAATAATTCCTTACAATAAATAATAGAAAAAATGACATTAGGTACTTAGCTTCGTACACTACCACTAACTAGACTCTACTGAACATAACTACACCAGACTCAAAGCAGTTTACCCCTTCTTCGGTAAGATATCCCGCCAAATTGGCAAAATGGAAGTTTTGTTCCAAGTTCACGCGCTGTTCCAAGTATCCCCACTCTACGGTACGTAAGGTATTCTTTAGGCCATTGTAAGCTCAGAAAGCAATGAAAATTGAAAAGAAATCTTTGACATTTTCATCTTATATAAGGCACAAAATGTGCGCGTTTTTTTTTATTTGCGACTACTAGTTCTTAGTCTTAAAATATCAGACATACTATCCAGGTTACTCCGGCCTGGTAGAGGTGTTCTATAAGGATCAGTCACTGTCACCGTTTTTATCAATGACTTGTTCAGTATATGTGACAGTGACAATTTGGTATTGTAAGCGGATGATATAACATATTTGTGTAAAATTTTGAGGATTTTATTGCTGTACCTATTAGAATGTTAATAATGTTCATATGTCGTGCGTTTAAACCCAATTAAGTATTGTTAATAGTTAAATTGAGGTAATAATAGGTATCTTGCAACTATTTGGATGTACAAGTGGATTCTTATTTGCGCAAGAAAGTGTACATTGGATTGTTATGCGTCGTTGTCGTCGGTCTACTTTGATCTATAAGAAATACTTCAATTTGCCTATACAGATATTCTCATCTCATAGCATTACGTTTGTGCCCAATCTAAAAGTATTCCTGCGATTCTCTCCAGGCTGGCTGAATGAATGGAGCAGTGTTCTATGCGTAATCGCGCATATTATTTCATTATTCTTCATAGAATCAGTGAATACATGCTCTACGTTTACATGTACACAATAATATAACTGTCTCATGATGTTATATATGTTGCAGCATGATCTATGGAATGTAATTATTATATGCACATATCATCTTGATAGGAAATAGACAAATTAATTTGGATATCAATACGGATATATATTTGTTATTTGAAAAGAGAGTAGGTATTAAATTGTTAAACTTATTTTTTAAATAGACTTCCAGTTTTCATTAGGTCTCATAATATTCTATAATATTTTGTTTTCCGATAATTTCTAGTACTAAAATCTAATTAGATTTTAGTACTAGAAATTATCTAAAAGTATGTAACCAAATAAAATAATTAATGTTTAATTTTATTTTAGTATATAATTTCCATACTAAACACATAAATAACAAAAAATTCAAATAAAAAACATTTTTATATGTGATACATTTACTGTACAAATGTTGTATATAATATGCTCTTTAATCACTAACACCTACATATAACTTTTTGTATACGCTTGAGTCTACAGAAACATCCTTTAATTTGCAATGATAAATTATTTTATATTCCTCAAAATATTAATTGGTCACTGCATATACCTACCAATACAGATTTATGTAATTACATCACCGTTCTTCTCTAGAACAAATGTACATACATCCATGTAACTTTGATTTTAACTTCTTGTATAAAAAAAATTGAGCAAATTAGATGTACTACGTATATAAATATTATTTAATAATTGATAATATTTCAACTATAAATTAATCATTAAGACATGTTGATTCGAGAATTACTCATCACTATAATAGGTTATGAAACAATTATTAAAAAGAAATTCCATTTACATTAGTTCCTTAAAATAAAGTAAAATAAATCAGGGCCTACGTTCGTTCTACACAAAACGGACATGATTAACATTTTAGCATGGCAAACAACAAAAACACATAAATGTCACTTATTTGTCATTGTATAGCATGGGTGAGTGAGTGTGTTTGTATATTTTGAAATTATCTGCTCGCCAACTAACCTGTTTTAAATTATATTGTTCCGCGTTCGCGATCCGATAACGCTTGTCGTTACTATTATTATTATTAACCAGTGTGATATTTGCATACATTTTTAAACGTGTTCTGTTTCACATGTTATCCTTACGTCTGCTATATCATTGTTTCGGTTTCAAATCTGATTTGAGTTGCTATTTCAAGTAGTTCTTCAACTGCACCTACATTAAAGTAAACTGCGTTTCCTATATAGACTTTGCACATTGACATATTATAGGTGTCCTAATACGTATGGTAAACATATACCACTGGCCCATATTTATTTGATTGTATTTGGATAGAAAATGTAAATGGCTTTTTCAAGAAAATTTGTTCATTACTTGCTTTAACATAACAGTCGACATAAGTATTTGTTATACATTATGTACAGGTGCCCATTTTCTATCTTCCTATACGGGTAACTTTCTTAATCTTGAAAAATACAGGAGTTAAATAAGCAAAATTGTTAGTAAATTTGAGCAGTATTTGATAGCATTTTCGGATTTGACATTTATTGTAAACTTTTGAAGAAAGTCATATTTGAATACTGTCGGAATTTTCAATTATACATATCTTCATAACAATGAAGATAGAAATAATTTGAAAATAGTGTCTGGTAGCAATTTTTACGTAGAATTTAATACCTTTAGTTAAAAATTTACGGCACACTTAATTATCAAGGTATAACATATACTTGCTTGTTTGAATGATATCACAGTTGGCCATGACTTCATAAAAATGCTTCTTTTTGTATAGGTTTGTATGATTATATCTTTAAAATTTTTATTATAACGAGAGCAATTCAATTACGGTTCATTTTTGAGAAAATAATGGGCAAGTAAGACTTGAAAAACTATTTTAATGCGAAAAAAGAGGCAAAAATGAATTGAATCGATTGACAAATTACATAACATATTTATTAAAAGACAAAAGATGATAAATTACCTCTATTAGTAACAAAATTAAAATTTAAATAAACATTTTGTAAAATAAATAAACAATGCCAGGTGATCTTACGGGCCTGCATTACCAATCCAGTGAAGAAAATAATAGTCCAATAGGTACCTGCATTATCAATAAATATAAATAACCATCTAATAACTACAGTTATCAAGTAAGTCGAATTCCTATTAAATAGTTTATTAAGTTTACTATACTCGAGATAAGTATGTTTTGTGTATTTTTTCTATAAAATGTTAATACAAACTCTGTATTCAAATGAGGACAAAATGATATTCGATTTTGTTATTATGCTAACAATACAAATACTGGGTCTCTCTAGAGAAAACTGTTATCAACGCTATATAGGGGAAATGTGGGTAAAATGGGATACTTAACGTTTGAAAATTTTTATAGAAGTATCCACATCCACGACAGCATAAACAATTTTTTTATGACTTGCCCGTACGTTTCTTTGTTGAGAGGAACATACAAAATTAAAGTTTAATATACATTTTGCATTATATAAATATTTTTTAAGGTATCTGTTAATTTCCCATTTTACCCATATATGTTGGTAAAATGGGATAGTGTATTATTCTAAAATGGGATAGTGCATATTATATGATGTGTAATATAGGAATAACAAATTTTCAATAGTTTTTTAATTGTAAACTCAAAGATATCTACATTTGTCGCATGTGAAGTCTGCTTCATCGCTCTCGACCCCAGCACAGGCATCGTGGATCCATTTCTGGCATGATGAACAGCGAATCTATCCCTCTCCGCTTTTACTTTTTGAATAAAGACTTTCACAGTAAAAACATGCAGGATCGTCTTCGTCAGAGCTGCTACAATCCTCGTTTTCAATCAGACATAATATTTTACGCTTGGCTTCTAGCTTCTTGCCAACGGTTGCTTTTCTTTTATTCTACTGTTGACACTCCTTGCTTTCCTTTTTCTTTTTACATTCCTTATTTTCTTTTTTCTTTTTCGCATTTAAAGAAGCATTTAAATAATCCTTATAAGGTGTACTTGATAATACAGCTGCTTTGCCTCTATTTTTTCTTGCCGTTTTCTTACTTCTTCAGGAAGCTTTTGGATACGGGCATAGAGTCTGCGGTGAAATTAGTCGAGACGGGCCGTCTCCCGGACCGGGTTTAGGAGAAATACCTTTGGAGGATAAATCGTTTGATGAGGGGACCGACATATCTTGATCTTCTGCTGGCATGCAAGAGGGTGAAAGAAATTGCTGAATTGACTGCTCAGCATGTTCCATAGGCAAATGAGGTGGTTGGAGTTTCGTGAATTGGTACATTGACAAGGGTATGTCTGTCTTCACCTTTTTTTTTTTTTTGGCATATCAGTAGAAGTAACATAAGCGAACATTTCTGTGAATACATGACGATTCAAGGGATAAAGGTCTGTTTTTTCAAAACCGTGTTTGCATTCAATGGAGTTGCCGCTCTTAAGTATGATTTGCCAAATAAATTAGCAACCTGGTAAATTGTCACTACTTGTACAGGATTATTGCTCAGAAATGTTTTCACTTCTTGACCATAAAACGTTGATAAAGGGACCATAAATGAGACATCGTGGGGTTGCATCCGATGGCTGCAATAAGGAAGGAAACATATCAGAGTTACTCCATGGCTCCTGACTTTATCTATCACTGCGATGTTTTGTGTATGGGTTTTGTGGTCATCAATTACCAATAAAACTGGATTTTCTTTTGCAGCTCTAGTAAATGTTAAAAAGTGATCGAACCACTTGTCGAAAAGGTTCATTTGCATCCATCCTGTTGGATGACAAGCCGCTATTGTTTCAGGTGGAGCCCTATTAAGAAATACCAGCTTCATGCGCACTCGTGGGAATATAAGCATCGGCGGAACGTATGTCCCTGCAGCGTTCATGCATATTACCGCAGTAACTAAAGTTCCACGTTCGGCTGATGTTAGGGTGCCAACTTGTTTCCTTCTCTGCAATGCAATGCAATTACTTTTGAAAGACATCTCTGAACCGTAGTTAATCCCGTCTCATCAACGTTAAACACTCGTGATGCTGAAAATTTCTGTTGCTCTTGAATAGGCTCCAATATATTAAAGAAGTTTTTCACGTTTACTTGATTGAAGCTTCTTGCAAGAGATGCCGAAGTAGCTTCTGGAACCCTGATGGAGAGTTTGTTTCGGTTTAAAAATTAGTGCAGCCATGTCCAACCAGCCATTTATTTATTCGTGCTAAAGTAATGCTTCAGGTTATTCCTTTCGGCTACTTGATAAGCAAGGCGGCGAACTGCCCTAGTTGTCAACCCGAAGAGCATGCACTCCATATTTTTAATATAGTCCACCAGTTGTAGTTCTAATTCTAGAGGAAATGTTAAATTCCTGATTCCCAAGCCTTCTTCTGTTTCGGTTTTGCATTTATTTTGTTCTTAAACGCGCCGCTCTAGAGTGCTTTTCGGCACGGAATACATTTTCACTGCTTTTAAGTAACCACATTGACCAGTAGAAACTGCCTCAATTGCTTTAGATATAGTTTCTTCTGTCCATGACTGGCTGTTGGTCGTTCGAGAATATTTTCCGTGCATTTTTCTGAATTGAACAGTTGAATTTGGAAGGTACAAAGTAAAACGATCTGATTTCTTCATTAGGGTAAAACGGGATACTACTATCTCATTTTAACCTCATGCATGCCGTCCAATTTGACCGACGAAAAAATTCTAACCTCACATGCAATCGCAAAGTGTTCATAATGAAAATGTTTGTTTAGATATCTATTAATCGTAAAAAATTATAAACCCCAGTCTGCTAGGATTTGTGAGTACAATCCTTACGTTTTTAAAAGGTTGTTTTTATAACAGACGTGTAAAAAACTGAAAAACTTACCCACTTTTTTAACTATCACTCCCACGAATCATATCTTCTGCGCCATTGGTATACGTGACTTTGTAATTGTTTCAGACACGCAGGGGCTGGATAGCGATGCGTATTTTACACAAAAACAACGGTATCCCGTATTATCAAGTATCCCGTTTACCCACATTTCCCCTTGTAAGAAGACAGCAAGATCAAATTTTTTCAGTTATAAAATAATTTGGAATGAAAATACTGTGACCACATTTTTAAAACAATAATTTGATTGAAGAAATATATTTACGCTTGTTGCGTAAGGAGTACGAAGAAATGCTAGATGAATTACCACTAAATTTAATTCAAAATCCAAGATACTTTCATCATAACGGTGTACCTGCACATAATTTTTGGAAATTTTGTGAGTACCTTTCAGTACGTTTTCTTAAATGGATTGGTAATACAAGTATCGTCCTCTGTCTGGCAAAATAACCGGATATTACGCCATTAGATTTTTTCTTATGGGGTGCCATAAAGTGTATAAAAATAAACCCAACAACGTTGCAGAATTAAAAAATGAGGTGTGGTCACCACACGACTTTCTTATATGTGTGAGCGTTTCAAATTATAGAATTTTTTTATAGAAAAATTATTCAAAATCCTATTATAAATACTTACATTCTCTTAATAAATTCTATAATATGCATACTTTGCAAAATATTCGAAAAAAAGTGCTACTTGATAGGAGTAAAAGTGATACTTCTGGTCCGAATTTTGAAATTTCATGTATACACAAGACATTTCAAATCCAGTTCTAAATACTTTTGTACTCTTGATAAATATATATAGAATACATAACTTACGATATATTTGCAAAAAATCGCTATTTGATAAAAGTAGAAGTGTTACTTCCGGTCCGAATTTTGAAATTTTTTTTATACAAAAGATATTTAAAATTATGTTCTAAATACTTTTATACTCGTAATGTACCTGCCTAGAAAGGATGACTTACGAGATATTCGCAAAAAGCTGATTTTTAATCAGAGTAAAAGACCTACTTCCGGTAGGAATTTCGAAAAAAATTTTTAATACAATTTTTCTCAAAATTAATTTTGAGTACATTTGAATTCTTTATAAATTTATTTAAACTTAGTAATTGACGAAACACTGGCAAAATTCAATTTTTCCACTGAAGCAAGCTACTACTTCCGATTTTACTGAAATACTAATCAAATCTCAAGAGGGAGATTATACACGTAAATACAAAATTTCGAATTGATATCTACAGTGGTTTGATCGCTATCGTGATCACACACAAACACACACAGACATTTTTTAAAAACAACTTTTTTGGTATCAGGAGACTTCAAAACGTGGACATCTGTAAAAATCTCAAAGTCGAAAATTTTCGTCATCACAATACTTTCTTATACTACGTATAAGAAAGTGAAATGAATATTACGACATCCATAAGTTTAGCTACTGCTTGCTCATAAGTTGGTTTTATTTCCTTAATTTTAGTTTCAATACTATATGCAATAATGATCTTCTTTTTCTTAATAAATATGTCATATAGTTTAATTATCATTTGCATTCAATTAATGGCTTTTCCTCTTATTTTTCCGTATTAAAATAGTTTTTCAATGCCTACATGTCCATTTTTTTGTCTCTATGTCTATGAAACCAGAAAAAGAATAAGTATTTTAATGAAGTCATGACCAACTGTGATTGCCATTTAAAAAAATATATGTTTATGGTATATCATGATAATGAAGTGCTCAATGATTTGTTCATTAAAATTATTAAATTATATGTAAAAACTGTTACCCTATGCCATTATTGGTTTATAGTTACGAAGATATATATAACTGAAAAATTAGGCGATTTTCAACTTTTTTAAAATAATTTCGAAAGTAGCAAATAATGTCAGATCAGAAAATGCTATCAAATGCTACTCAAATTTCTGAACAGCTTTGCTAATTTAACTTATCCTATATCTTCAATATTAAGAAATTTACCTATATAACGAGTTAGCAAGTAGGCACCTGTATAGAAGAGTGTATGTACCAATAATGTTGTTTTGTGTCGTATTTTTAGTATCAGATTACTTCAATCTGTGTTTGAATTATTGGTTTCTTTCACCAACTAGTAACGTATTGTATATTTTATTGTATTCTTTTCTAATGCTAACAAAGATCTTAAAAAATAGATTTATTTGGACAGATTTCCTTTCGCTGTGTATAGTCAAGGGATTTTATGTATAGAACTAAAATGTCCCTATGTACACACGGTTCTAAGAAAGCGTTTATAAACCTAAATGCAAAGAAATGAGCTAAGTACAATACGACAGATATTTTCCGAGCAGATATTCGTCTCTTATCCTATACAATTTATTTTGCTGTAATATCTGCTACTTTTTTTTATAATAACATCACAGCATTTCGTTCTCTACCTAGCAGTGTAAGCAATTTTTAAATCGGTCTATTAAAACAAGGAAAAAATAGTTTTCAATGTCACCACGCTATAATTCGTTTCAACTTTGTAGTTATTAATAAACACAAACAATAGCTCCCTGATAACATACACAAACAACCCAAATACATAACCTTAAGGGGTAAGGTGTTCAAACTGAGCTCCATCAATTTCCTGACAGAAAGCTAAACGGTTTTCACCTTCGTTTCAAACATTGCGAATCATCTTTGGCGTATTTTTCGAATTTTATCTCTAATTCTGGCCTTTAATTCGCCGATGTTATCGGATTTTGTTCAGTTTACTTTGCTTTCTAGATATTTCTATAAAAAATAATCGCAGGGCGTTAAGTTCGGCGAACGCGCGGGCCATTCCAAAGGTCCTTTTCTTCCAATCCAATGATTTGCAAAGTTTAGACATAGTGCGGGAATGCTCAATCCTGCTGGAATCATAAGGAGTGATGTGGCTAGTCTGCATCCACTGATCTTTGTTATTGATGCTATTTTTCAATTTTTAAATGTTTTATAACTGATCTCTTCCTTATTCCGTTGTTCAGAGCTAATTCCCGGAATGTTCAATGAGAATTTTCTTGTAGGGCGAGTAGCGTATCAAGACTAGTGTCAAAAGCGATCTTCGAACTTTCAGTACTGGAACGATTCCTAATATTCCTTTTTTCCCAGACTTGGTTCCTATTTTGCTAACTGCTGAATGGATAATATTTTCATCACGATATTTATTATTAGATAAAGCGCAGATTTCGTCTTAGTGTAGCATTTAATACCACAACCGAGCATAATTATGACTTCAATCCTCTCTTTTTCAGTTAAACGTTCCATTTTGTCTTTAACCCAAATTAGAATGTAATAAATCAAGACCAGTTTGTTCAAAATTTGACTCATCAAACTGAGAAACCCTAATTACAACTAATATTAAAAGTTATTTTATTTTTGAATAAATCAACCGATTAAAGAAATTCTTTTAGTGTTTTTCCAAAAATGTAATATTTGACCCCTATTGCCATGTAAATTTTTCAATGTACCCCCTGTTACTCCGCCATTGGTTGGGATAGGAAGGTATTATTTATGCCAAAAGATGGGGATTTAAAAATAAAACTTGACCTGTCTCAAGAAAATTTCCAACAGGTATGCATAAAAATTTAGCGAATTTTATTCCTTACTTTACAATCGCACTGTATGTGGTTTAATAATACTAACTACTACTCAATTGTTCATTGTTGTATTCCTAAAAATAAAAAAAATACATTGCACATAACGTAATTTAACTATTAAAGAAAAATGTGCAAAAATGACTTAATGATAGGTATATGTGGGCGATATTTTGTAACTTAGTTTAATTGAATCAATAATATAAATATATACAACAAAACAAAACATTCAATAAAAATAGAATCCGATCTAACACATTCCTATTAGGATATTTACATAATGAACTCATAAATTACCAAACTCCTAAAAACGTAATGATCTTAAACAACGATTCATGTTAGTCATGCCGTGTCCCTCTTCACATTTTGCACAATTTTGCATAAATTATTGGATTTCTCTAAGTATATATAACCTAACACGATCTAGATAATATTAGACTGTGTTGATTTTATATAAACAGCAAGATGTTGAAATCAGTAAGTATCCGTTTAGTTTTTTTTTCATATATGGAACATATATACTAAGGCCAATATAATTTCGAACTTTCAGATTATGTTCGCTGCCATTTTGGCCATCGTCATCGCCGCACCAGCTCCAGACCCTAAAGCTAAGCCGGGATATTTTGCTGTTTATTCTGTACCATTAGTCGCTTCTGCTCATTATACTTACTCTGCTCCAGTTGTCTCATCATATGCATCACCATTTGTTTCTACTTACCACGGGGTAGCACCACTTCATTATTCTGCGCCTATTGTTTTCTAAATCAATTAACTTGTATTGGCTTTTTTGTTATAATTATTAATAAATTATATTTTTAAAGAAATATAGGTTGGTATATTTAATTTAAAAAATTGCTCTGAACACAACTCATTCTTCAATAGTGGCGGTTTTGAAAATCAGACGTTTTGTATAATTATCTCTTTTGGCTACGGTGTCCATCGTTTAATATACGTAGTCACAGTCTCCAAACTGAAATATTTCTCCCTGATAAAAGGAAGCTTTTAAAACACTCTTAATATTAAAACATGTGCGTGTTGCTTTTTTTTTTGCAAAACAGAGATGCGGAAAATTTTATATTTTGTCTCGACAACTGCGCGGCGCAAAATAAAAACTGGGCCTTCATCTCTTTTTTGGTTTACATAATTAATTCTGCAAAAGTAGCAGCTGAATCTGTAGAGATACATTATTTTGAGACAGGTCATACTTTTATGTCGGCGGACTCTGTGCATCATCAAATAGAGTTATCCCTACGTCGTCAGAAGAAAACTTGCGATTTCAATGATTTTGTGACTGCAGTGCAAAAAACGAACAGCGGAAAGATGATAACAAAAATTATTAACCCTAGTGATTTCTATACTTTCCAAGATTTCTCTCAGATATTGTTTACTTAAATACCGTACGAGGATCTTTTCAGCTGGAATATAAGACACGTTTTTTGGATGAACAGACAAAGCAGCTGGACTTTTTGAAACATCATGTTTTAAAGAACGAAGCTTTTGCTGAACCAACCTTGCGGAATAGCGGAAGATAGAAAATCGACCATTATAAAAAACCATCTCGAATTAATGGAAGACAATAGAAAAGATTTTTGGTTGAACCTGCCAGTTAGATATTAATCATGTTTCACATCAATGTGATTTTGGATTTATTATATTCTTAAATAAATTTTTCCATTAAAAATTATATTGCGATTTTTTTCTGATATTGTTTTGCGCTGCTTTCCAATATAAACAAGCAGTATCTTCCAATCAAAGAGTTAAAAAGCAGTAGGTGCCACTTACTGCCATCTGACTACCTTCTGCATCATAGAATATGAATATAAAAAAGCAGTATCCGCTTTTACTTAGAAAAAATAAATAATTTGCAAGTAATTTTCACTGATTACATATTTTTAAATGTTTTTACTACTAATAATAAATAGTACAACAAGTTATGCTTTTGAAATTCGTCAAATCACAGCGCAAAAGTATTTGCAACTTTTCCACCATTTCATAATTTTTTAGATACTGCTTTTCTCCATAGTTGGGCAGTATGCTTATGAATACATGGGTGTATTTAAATGCTTGGTTTAATATACCGTGCATTTTTTTAACGCCAAACATAGGGATTGCGTGCTAAACTTTCTTTCCCATGTTAACGTTTGTTTGCGGGTCCAACTTGAAAGAAATTAGTTTTCATTTAATACATCAAACATTTTTCTACCAACTGTACATTGCTTTAATGACATGAAAATGTTCTTTTTAATTATTACTTCGTTTTAAGTTTAAATTAATTCGCACAAAATTGAGTGACGAAATCAAGGTAGCTTAAGCATTTTATTAGAGGTGGGCAAAACGGTTCTTTTCATTGACCCGGCTCACTCGGTTCAGCTCCTCATAGTGAGCCGGGTCCCGGAACCGGCTCATTTGAACCGTGTGGATCCGTAATAGCATACCGTTCCAGGAACGTGTAGGACATGTAATACTCGGCGCCGTCGCGTCGGCTCAAACGAACCGGGATTATTTAGGCTGCGCATACACCAATTATACAAAATGTTTGACAAACAATGTATTTGAAGCTATAATGCACACAAATTTGACAAATTATCAGATTGTTGTATACAAATTAAGCAACGACCCAAGTGAGCCGAGATCCGGTTCACTGACATTTAGTGAACCGGCTCCCTCGGTTCCCTGCTGGGATTCGGTTCCCTGAACCGGTTCGGACCCGAACTGCCCACCTCTACATGTTATGTTAGCTGACAGGCGACGTGACAAGTAAATTAGGAATAAAATGTCTGTGTACGTAACTGCAAAACAAGTGGAGAGATTGTTGACAACTTTGCTGCACCATATCCTAATCGGCCAGTTTTAAGTATTTCGAGAGTGTCTCGAATTTACAATGAATTCCAGAGCACAAGCTGCGTAAATTGTGACAACAGGAAACATATTAGAAATCCATCGGCCGTTACAGAAGAATCCAAAATGAACATTTGTTTGCTTAAATACGCTTGCCGACCATTTCCAAATTTCAAAAAGGAATTGCCATAAAGCGTTGAAGACCGAAAAATACAAATCCTATAAGATTAAAAATGTTCACAAGTTGTTACCAATCGATTTCTCACGTTTGAAATTTTGCCAATTTTGGATGGAAAAGTAAATAATGATGCAAGTGTGTTAATAAGAATCCTGTTTTCTGACATATGCCCTTGATGGGACGGTACACAAGCAACACCAAAGAATTTGGGCATGGCAAAATTCTTACAAGATTAGAGAGGCTAACACACGGTGGTCTCAGAATGTTAATATTTGGGTGGGAATAGTGAGGAATAACGTGATGGGACAATTTTTTATCAACGGAAATTTATATTAACAGAAATAATTAGATCTGCTTCAGATGGAAGTAGACCTCCGTCTGGATGAGTTGTGAGCTAATGGGGAAATAACATTCCAGCAGGACGTAACACCACATAGTTCTGCACAATCACCGAATTTTTGAGTAAAAGTTTCTCCAACTGTCGGATTGGCCGATATGGACCGTTTAGATGGCCCGCCAGAAAGTCAGACCGATCTTTTTTGTGGGGTCACATATCAAATAAAGTGTAAGACAATGTCCGAGAGAAACCTGAAAACTTAGAAGAGCTGAGAGGAAGAATCATAGACGCTTGCAACTCCATTACCGTGCGACAATTGCAAAATACTCGTAGAAATTTCTACGATTGGTTAGGATATTGTGCAACTGCCGAAGGCAAACATTTTGAACAATTTCTTTAAATTTTTTTTATGTTTATTAATTCAATAAATTATTCTTTATTGTGTAAAATTACATTTATTTTTATTATTAATACCGCAACAAAAGTTAACACTCTTAGCACGCAAATTCCTATGTTCCGCGTTAAGAAAAAGCACTGCATATTATAGTTATGTATTTGACAAAACTATATTTCTTATATTTCTTGAGTTGGACCTCAAATTTCAAAAACTACTGTACTATGTTTTTAAAATAAATCCCAATTTCATTAAATACAAATGATAAATCTCTAACATTTATAAATGTTCCCTGGCAACATTTGTCGAATTTCGTGGGTGTTTTAAGTTAGCTACGAAAGCAATCGAATAAAATACATTTTATTGCGAAATTACTAGGCAAACCCTCAACTCAACTAGAAGATTGCTCAAAATATAGATGTAGAAACATCTATTCATAAAATTACATCTTATTCACTAATTTTGCAGTCAAATATCAGCGAATACATCTCTATATGTTATTCTATTGCATCCAGTCCAAACTTAAAACATCCGCGAAACTCGAAAATTGTTGCTAGGGTTAAGATAAATAAAGTTATATTTCTCAGTAAATAAGTGTATATTAAGGAGGAGAGAAATGAAGGAGAGAGCATTGTCCACAAAAAGTGCTGCCGAGAGGGGTATGTTTAAATCCGCCTTTGGTGGAACCATCAGCTGATTACTTGTGTAATATATATTTTGTATTTTATTCTTTATTATCGTGAATTACAAACTTATTATGTTCATATAACATTTATTTTTTTATTTAATATCTTCAATACTATCATTTGTTGTTAATTAGTTTAAGGTTAAGAATTTCCATTATTTCCCATTTAATTTTTTACTAAGGATTTAGCTCTTTTATCTTTAATTTAGTACTTAGTATTTAATATGGGTTAATGTGCGGCTTTTCATTGCACGAATTGGATTAGCAAGAAGAGTGCAAGACATAGAAAAGGAAAATTATCTTTCCACGATTATAGGTAGGTACATAAAGTTATAAATTTCATCCAAAATTTGGTGAATATAAATCCTATAACATTCAAAATTGTATAAGTAACAAAAAGAGCCCATTAGAAGGAATCTGCGGTTAAAGAATATAGATAGGCCAAATTGGATTCTAAAATAAAGTAGTATACTTTGGTCTCATTTTGGGAAGAATTGCCATTATAAACATACACTAACTACTAGATACCTTAGTGAAGTGCTAAACAAACATAAATTGTGAAGCAAATGCATCATTTTCTTTGGTTATGGTGGATTTGTTTATTAAATATTTGTAGTAGCGAGTGAGAGTGAATCAAACCTTCCATCAAGAGAGCCATAAGAACTTGACGAAAAGCTTTTATATATTATTATATTGTAAATAAAATCATAAAATAAAACCTCGCATATGTAAATTCAAGCCACTAGTTAAATGTTGAAGTATGTAGATATATTACTAATAAATATATATGTATATAAATTTGTTGATGTGTAAGTTGTTTATACTATTGCTAACCTAAGTACGTACACAGATTTATAATTATTAATTTCAGTTTTACATAGAGTAAATATTAAGTGAATATTACAGTTGAATGACACACATTTCTATGCTTGCGGAACTATTAATTGTTCTGAAAGGCAACTTTAAATAACATTTTTACTTCAGTTTATTTGTCTATAAACTGACATTATGCCCTCTCTCTCTCTATATCTTACTTACTCTAAGGTGTATATCAACGTGGTACATAAAAATTCTGTTTACATTAAGTAATGCACGACTTAATTGTTACCCCATAGTATTTTGAGGGTTAACATTCAATATATCAAACAACATTTGAAAATGTTGCTTGATATATTGAAATACTCTAATACTTTATAGTATTAGTTATTGATACATTACAGTCATTTTCTTTTGCTTTTCCGCTTTTGTCGATTGCGTTTCACTATTTGTCAAATGAAATTGCCTTTTTGTCAGATTAATTTCCCTTTATATCAATTGCTTTTCTTGTTTATATGCAGGTATGTATACCTCTATCATGTCATAAAAAATATAGCAATTTACACACCAAAGTGAGAAATTTAAATTTATTTTGTGTGTGGATACAGATACAGTGTAACATCTATGTACCTAATATAAACATAACTAATTCAAAATGTCATTTCTTTGTAAACAATTGTGTAAATATGTTTCCATGTGTTGAATATAATTCAAACAATTTTGTGGACTTATACGCTCAGATGCATTGTGGACTGACTCACATAATTCATTTTCACTCGTTGGCTGTGTTCTTTTTATTATCTGCTTCCACTGGTTGTATAACTCTTCCATTGGATTTACAAAAGGGCTATAAGCAGGAAGAAACACTGGATAATGACCATGACTTCCAATGAGGGCCTAAACTTCCTCACTTTTATGGAATCTTACATTGTCCATAACAATATGAGCCCCATCTACACCGTCATTATGTAAATGTTGAATTAACATTGTGAGAAGTTCAGAAAAGTGTAGTACGTTAAAGGGCACATCTTGAATTTGAAACAAAGACAAGGAATTTACGTTTATTGCAGCGGCAATAGAATAATTTCGCCCTCTTAATTGTGCTTTTATTTTTGATGCTCTGATATTTTTCACAGATCTTCAGTATGAAACGCGAGAATTAATTTGTATTCCGTATTCGTCAATAAAGAATATTTTTTCTCTTTCCAACATCATTCTGTTATACTGCACTGTGTAATCAAAGCGAGCTTGAATAATATCCGGTGAATAATGAAAGTTCTTAAGGGCTCTATTTATCGTAGATAGTGATATTTGTTGAAGAAGTGGCCATTGGTTTAAGAACTTTTCTCGCAACTAGCGGAGGGTTAAAGTACAATCCAGGTCAACCCAGTCACAAATCTGTTCTTTTTGAGCATTTGATAATGTTTGTTGCCGATGTCCTGCATTTACTTTTGCAGTATTATTAGTTCTCCTGTATGTTGTATAAATTTTTCTAACTGTATCCGGCAAAACTCCAAACTGTTGTCCAAAATTCTTCAACTTAGCACCGTTATTCAAAGAATTAATGATAAATTCGCGTACTTCATTGCTTATCTTATTATTGTTCCTTCTCTGACAATTATTGTTATTATTTTCCATTGTAATAATGCAAATATTTGTGCACGTGGAACTAAATTGACAAATAAGGAAAACCATTTGACAGAAACGGAATTTATTTGATAAAGGAAGCCTACTATATAAAATAATTGGAAAGTCATTTGGCAAATAATGAAATGCAATTGACAAAAGCGTAAAAGCAAAAGAAAATGACTGTAATAAGCAAGTTTACTAATATGAAATACATATACAGTGATAAATTAATACTTTCAAGAAATACAGTGTGTAAATAAAGTAAGGAATAATATTCATATGTTGTTTATTATCGCTGTTTGGGAGAAAAGCTCGGACAGGTCAATTTTATTTTGTTCCTCCGGATTTTATGGATGTCAATTTTTTTTCTTTGGTTTACTACTCTGGGACCTATGACGTCATCGATTTCTTTTTCAAACGGAACTGCCTTATTTTTTTGCTAGAAATAAAAAGTATATTTTTTTCTGAATTCAGCAATACCCCATATGTGATATTTAAAATTAATAGTTTTAGAGTATTAAGCGTGCTAATAATGACAATTGACATGTCAGAGTGCAGAACTATCGACCAAGAAAGAGATGAGAGATAATGTTTTGGAAGAATTTCAACTCCGACTTTATCATTGCCAAGAAACAAATGCCGACACTACAAGACATACAAACTCAAATACAATTGTCGAGCTTGCCCTAATCTTAGGGAGAATGCTCTTGACGATACACTCTACGAACGCAACGACACAACAAATAATTGACTTTGTTATACAAACTGAGAGAGTTACGAGACTTTTTAACAACAGACCGTAAAAACAAACACCCACAAACACAACAACATAATACACGGCAAACACACGCAATACAACGAATTAATTAATTGCAAAATTAATTGCACACTTACAATAAACCTAGGTACAAAGAAGACGAAAAGGAAAATAAATTACATTTCGACCGCAACAAAAGCAACAACGACACATACCTATATATCACGGCTAAATCTCAAAGAGGTAAGACCATCAATTTCTAATAGCCGAGCAAAGTATAGCATATGTTCAAATCTTGAAGGAAGGTACTTCAGAAATCACCGTAGAATTTTTTGAATGGTGAGCCGTAAGTAAATATACTGCGGAGACCAATCCCATAGAGCAGGGGTCTCCAAACTACGGCCCGAGGGCTACATCCGGCCCGCGGACAGATTTTGTCCGGCCCGCGGAAAGCTAGCATACTTGAAAACTCCTTTTAGAGAACATATTTTTTATAGCAAATTAAATTTAGCTTACTGAAGTATTCTAATTTTATGTTGAATAATTATTAATATGACATCTACATTGATATGGTCATGGGCTAACTACTCATAACATTGTTGTAGGCTTATTGTTATTGTTTTTGTGATAAGTTGGATAAAGAAACACAGAATTGTAATGAGTAAAGATATGTATAATATGCAGAAAATTTTACTTCAGTATATAATAACTAACACATTATTGAAATGAATCCAACTAACATTTTATACATTTTAAATAAAAACATAACTTATAACAAGCATAATGACATATGAAATACTAATGAGATTTGTGTAATTGAGATTTTCCACTGACAATAGTTTGTAGTTGTGGACTAATTTTACTTGTACCAATTATTAAAAGAGATTTAAGATGCTCATCAGTTAATTTAGATCTGTAAACATTTTTTGTGTACTGTTGCGTGCTTTTGGCACTTCGGACTAATTTAATTTCAAAGTATTAAATAATATCTGTTTACTTAACCTAGCAATTATTAAATTACTTAAGAATTCCAAATTAATTATAATATCATTCTTTTGGCTCATACTGTATACTATTTATTATTTTCAATACGCAAAATATATTCAAAACTTAAATATGTATTACAATTCTACAGCTAAGCTTGTTTAACCTTCTTGAATAAACAGTTCTTTATATTTTTTTTACTACGTATCAATTTCTGTTAAAATAACTTCTACATCTAACATTTCTTAAAAATAACATCTGAATAACAAGTTTATAAATTAAAATAAAATTCCTTTTTGTAAAGCAAATATTAGAGTCACGTACAACAATTTTTCTTAAATACCCTTTTGTATGACATGACGACAACTAAATTTTGGCACCGCACGTGTGCTCGGGTTTATCAATAGCCCTTTATTTAACAATACCCTGGGAACGAAGCTATTAAATCTATTACATCGTATGCGTCGTGTGCAAAAATTCCTTATTGGAAAAGTCGAGAACCTTCTAGAATCCAAAAACAGGCGTGTTTCACCCCTCTCCAACCGTACGCATAAAAAGGCAAGATCGCTTAAAAATTAGGATTATTAATAGTTATTATCCGCCAAGTGACTGTAGACACATCGAAGTAATTTTATATAGACCCTTGCTGGTCGATGGCTATCATCTAATGGTTGACGCATAATTTCAAATGTTAAGATTGTTATCATCGTGTACGTAATATAGCCGTGTCAAAAGCTAGTCGAGTGACGATTTAACGTACATAGTGAGTGCAAAATTATCTAAATATCGTTAGTCCAACCTGAAAGAAGGTTTGGCAGATCCAGATGATGTACCTTATGGGAATTTGAAACGATCTTAACCATTGCGTCGGATACCAACTTCCGTCAAACTAAGAGGGAAAACATCTACCCCGCCGAAGTCATCGACCGTCGCATCGTGTCTGCATACATTAAGGTAAATTACCGTATTAATTAGGTCTCAGAGCGGCTTAGAAATTATTGTACCGTCGTTGTAATAAATCTACGGCCATTGCTTCTAGTTGTGTAACAATAAAACTGTAATATTTAGTCCGTCGGATAACCTTTAAAATAGGATTAATCTGTATTTTTCTATTCACATTGTTGTTTGAATCATTACACTACTGTAAACAATAGTATTAATCTGAAATTTCGAGTTCATTGTTAGAATCTTTGTACTATTGCCTATGTTATCGTAACTTTAAGTTAATCTTTTAAAAGTTCCAGTACGAATTATTCATTTTGTCAAATTCATTCATACATTAGTTGTTGCATTTTGTTCAAGAGTTAATATCCGATTTTAATTTACCATTTGTATTTGCAATCAAGATATTGTCATATGTTATTTGTGTTCATCTTTGTGTAACCACAATTTATTTTATCTGGCCAGAGTATTAAATTAGGGATTGTTTAATCTAATGTAAAATGTGGAAGTGAAACATCAATGTATTGGTGTTCAATGTTTATTGTACTTTGCTTTAAATTGTCTTAGGTAATAAATATTGTTAAGTTTACGACACTTGTGTTTTAAATTAATTAATCCTCGTTCCTTGAGGCGACTCGAAAGCTCAGTGACTGTTTCCTATTTTAATTCACTAATATACCTGGAGCCACGATGTGCTAATTCTAGTGATAATAAATAAAATAAAACAAAATAACGATTCAAGTCAAAATAGGTGGCGTCCAATAATAACTTCATGCATAATCACAAGATCATTCATGTAAACAATTAGCCATCTAAAAGAATCAACACCGGTTACCTGAGGAACTTCTGATTGAGGAATTGTAAGACTTAAGATTAAGGTAGGTGAGTTTTGTCATTAAATTAAATATACGCATTTATTCACTCTTTGTTAATTCAATTATTAGTGGTATAAATTCTATTACAATAATAAATATTGAACGACCCTGGGATCACTGGATGCAGACTGTGCTACTGGGCGAATTACTCTGTTCTTGCATCCAGTACAGTTGCTAATTGCTAAATGTTTAATTAATCAAATCTTTTACCTAGTTCTCATATGAATCAATTTAATATAGCAATTATTCAGCAACAGTACTTCATTTTGGAGAAGGTCTTTTCACACAAATAAGTAGCACCAAAAACAGAAAACAGCCCACGAGCAAATTTATGCAAATTATCAAATTGTGTCAGTGGAAGACTCTTATAAAATTCCAACAAAGATGAGTTTTGATATTTGTTCTTAATTATATTACTGCACTGCAGATCAATTATTTCCATTTGAAGTTCCGGGGCTAGGGTTTCAATGTCAGTATCAAAAGGATTCTGAAAAATCTTAATTTGATTCGCAATGGCATCAAAGTCCGAGAAACGAGTATCAAAATTTATTTTCAAAGCACTCAAAGTTTCGATTGCAAAATCGATAGGAAACTGAGTCTCAGTAGTGTGGCTGAATATTTCAGATGTTTTAAAATGTGAAAAACATTTACTTCGTAGTTGTGATTGAAACAGTATCAATTTCTTCCGGAATGATTTGATATTAGTGTATAAATCAGGAAGATGCTGGTTTTCTCCTTGCAATCTCAAATTCAGTTCGTTCACATGTTTTGTCAAATCAACATAGAATGCTAACTTCCACAGCCATGCGTTGTTTTGTAATTCAGTAAGAGGGCGATGCTTTTCATTCAAAAAAATTTCTATCACTGCTCGAAGTTCAAAAAAGCGCTGAAGGACTTTCCCACAACTAAGCCAACGTACGGCAGTATGATAAGGTAAGTCATTTTCTCCAATCTCTTCAATAAATTGTCGGAATTGTCGGTGATTCAGCCCAAAAGATCTGATAAAATTAACAGTTGATATGACTGGTTTCAGAACTTCAGACATATCCAAACATTTTCCGCACAAAGACTGTTGATGAATGATACAATGTAAGACTAATGGTTTTAAACCACCGTCATTTTCTACAGCCTTTGACACAAGAGCGACCACTCCTTTATCTTTCCCACTCATGTTTTTGCCTCCATCAGTTGTAATACATTTCAAGTTTTTCCATCGAAAGTTCTTTTGATTAATGGCCATTTCAACTCCTTTAAAAATAGCTGTACCAGTAGTTGTGCCATGAATACTATTCATATCAAGAAGTTCTTCATGCACTTCATAGCTTTTATCTACTCCTCGAATATAAATCAACACCTGAGCAGTATCTGACACATCCGTTGACTCATCCAAGGCCAAAGAAAACCACTCAACATGTCCATTTTTGTCGAACAGTTGAGAGGATATATTTTCAGCGATGTTTTCTACCGTTCGAGCCACAGTGTTTGCTGACATACTGACACTTTTTAATAAAAATACCTTTTCAGGGCACATTTCTTCGGCTACTGCAATTATGCATTCTTTGATCATTTCTCCATCGGTGAATGGTTTTCCACGTTTTGCAATTTCAAGAGCCACACGAAAGCTGGTACGCGTTGCAGCCTCTTGTTCAGTTTTGAGTTTTGTAAATGAAGATTGCTGCGATTTCAATCCGCGCTTCATAGCTTCGAATTTTTCTGTCCGCAAACTTCCTGTATATTTTGAGTAATTTTGAAAATGTTTTGATTCATAATGACGTTTAATGTTATATTCTTTGAGAACGGCTATGCTTTCATTGCAAATCAAACATAGCGCCTTCTTACTGGACTCAATTACGAAATACTGAATGTTCCACTGATCTTTGAATTTTCTGCATTCACTATCAATTTTTCGCTTCTTTTCCATACTACTAAATCACACACAAAAGCAACAATTCAAATCAAAATACTGTTACAAAGATGTCTTAAACTTAAACACGCACAAACATGTTTTAAGGAGGTACGCACTATTTTATTTCACAACAGTGTCATAGGAACTGACTTGTGGTTGCGCCACTAGCCTTCTTATATATTCCAATTACTGCCATCTAGAAGTGAGTGGAAGACACCAGAACTTTATCGAACCAACGAGATTATTCTGTACGTGCTATTAGCGCCATCTGTTAGCGATAGAAGGTACTACCTATTTCCGCTTGTGTCCACCAGATGTCGTGTCACGTTACTCCTCATGGCTCGTACTCTACGACTAATCTAGAAATTACAGATAATGACAGGAAAATTAATAATATGCAGTGTTGCCGTTTTGCAGCCTTTTTTAAACGTTGCGTACTTTTTCGGACTTTTTTTCATCAGTGGACTATTTCACTTTTTACCACCGGCAACAATGATAATATGGTTTTGGCCCTCGGAACTTACTGGAGTAATCAGTATGGCCCTAAGGCTGGAAAGTTTGGAGACCCCTGCCATAGAGCATACTCCATTTCACTGACTGCAAAACTAAAATATAACATCATCAGAAGTAACGGACTACTGAATAACCTACAACAACGTTAAACAAAACCCAAAAATTTGGAGGCAGATGCGCAAACGTAACTTATATGTTAGAAAATGTGAAACAAAATGCAAAAGGAAAAAAATCCCTTACTACAAAAATTAAAAAGATATAAAATATCTATATACGTATTTCGGCAACCAAGTTGCCATCTTCAGTAGAAACCTGTTGAAAAACAGAAAATAGTGTTAATCGTAGTGTCTTTGGCTAACGTGTAACCTCAGAAGATATGCTCTTCACTAAATATCTGAGAGTGTTATCCCACTGGTGATATCATCCGTTTAATAAATTTTGCACATTCTTGCACAGTGCCAGCGATAAGAAAATCAGCAGTTCTGGTGGAGATATTTTTTATTAAAGTCGAGACTTTAGCTAAAGTAAAAGTTTTCCAACACTTGACAAAATAATGGGTACAAGGTTCAGTTGAAATGATCATCACAAAACAGAGAACTAGTTTAAGCTCAACTATTTTCCAATAGCGAAGTACTCTATTAAATAAATTAAGCAAACTATAATAATAAAACGGTCGACATGTGCATTTTTCTCTGGCTTTCACATTTCTAGTCAAATAATGAAAGACACAACTTAATTTGTAGCATAGTCGTTGAGATAAAGAGAACCAACAAACTCCCTGTAAATGACTTAAAGTTGCTGTTAAGTCAATAATTTTTATCATTATTACAATATTATCCCATGTTTTTCCAAAGATTATGAAATGCATTGATTAAACTACAAATCAAAACAATTTAATTAATATAGGGACAGCCCAATGAGAGATGCGATAGAAGGAAATTTATTTGTATTTATATTTTTTATGGTTGATATGCGTTGTTTATGTTATATGAAATCCTGTAATAAAATAACTTCTCAAATTGAAATTATTTATATTTAATTTTTCCCTTTTTACTTTTCCATACTTATTATAAGGCAGTATTATTATGATAAAAACTTCCAATCTCGATAATTTTACACACGTTCAAGCTTTGAAGTCAACTGATGGTGAAAAACTGGTTCTCTCACTCCAGCACCGTATGTGTGTGATTACTATAACGGCCAAAATGTTAACGTTATCAATAGCAAACCTTGTATTTAAGAATATAATTACCCGCTTAAGATATGAATAGATTTTTATACATATGACTAGACAGGAGGTACTAGTTTTAGTGAAAAATTATGCTTTATCAATATCCCGTAAAGTACTAAATTTAAACAAATTTCTGAGGAATAGTAATAAGTACTCAAAAGTGAATTTAAAAGAAAAAATATATAAAAACTTTTTTGTCCGGAGTAGGTCATTTAGGCTCATCGGAAAACATATTGCTTTGGTTCTATATCTACTACATTTGCAAACCCGAGAGGTTAGATTTTATTGTGATATTTATCAATTTAATATTTAATTATGCCTAAAAATAATACCTACCCATTCTTCACCATTGTTTTTTTCTTTTCTTACATGAATGATTCACAGTAACAGTGATTTAAAATTACCATGTATATAAATCCCATGTTCGTCTTTGTAAAAGTTGTAAATCGTACTTGAAAGGTATTTTATCTTAAATCAATGAAATGGTTTTACGCATATGGGGGATGCATTTGGACAACACTGTGGTAGTCAGATACCTGTCATTGTAAATGTGTTTTCATTATTTCCAGCCAATGCGTGTAAAACACGTATCCGAATACCTTATATGTAATACGAAAATTTGGTTAGGAGAAGGCAAATAACAACAATTTTTTTATGATTGAACAATGGTATTGATGTATTAGTTATATTAAATTTAAGTACTTTAAAGGTCATATTGTAATAATACTTCTACTTACCTTTAAGAATATTTTTATTTCAGATAGGTATTTGGTGTTTTCAAACCCTATTATATTTTATATAGTGTTTTATATTAATAAGGTTTGTTCATGTAAACATTATATTTTGACAACATACCGCAGGTAATGTTTGTAAAGGAGTATACATTATAACATGATGTTACAGTAATATCGCATTATTACTGTTGGTAGCATTATATAGAATGTTCCAAAATAAAAATGTCCTTGCATGTTTTCTGTTTGTAAAGAAACAAGAGATTTTACATAATTTTGAATTTTATATATAAGCAATCGCATGCGATAGCAACACCTCATTGGACATTTAACAACAAGTAAAAATAAGTGATTGTAATTAAACAAAACCTTCCACTTATATAATATACGTGTAACTGTTATTCTAAAGTGCCATCCATATATTTATAAAGTAAATTTATGATTGTCACTATGAAATTACATTTTTCATTTACTTTTACCCATTTCATCTTAGCAAAACAATTTTGTGAGAAGTTTTGCGACCTAGAGCAGAAGTAAAAGGCCAAGGTTCCATATTTATAAAAGGAAGTGTTTGTGTGCGTGCGAGCATGTGTGTGATGTCCAGACAAATCTATCGCACTTACAATCATGAAATTTGACACACAGATAGTCGTAATGGTGATTCAATGTACCTCGAACCCCAAATTTTAAAATTTTAATCTAATTTTTTTTATTTAATGTTTTTTATTATTTTGGAAGAAAGTTTGAAATGTCATTTTTGACTTTAAATATATTAATGGCTTATAATTTGACAAATCTACTATATCAAACCATTTATTAATGGTTAGCAGTTAAATTAGAGATGCAACAGCCTCTCATTAAAAAGAAATGTTTTCGAACAAAACAGCAACAGGGTAGAGAAAGACAGCAAAGAAGGGATTCAGAGAACAGACAATAATAAACATTTCACGGGTACTGCTAGTTATTAATAAAAAGTAGGGAAGATTACTAAACTATTAGACATAGATGTATGTAAACCAGTGCTAACCCATTAAAAATGCCGAGATATATCTGCGAAGTTTATATCAATAAATAGACATATCTTTATTTTTAATTATACAAACATATTTATTTTTGGGACTACAGCATATATATTTAATTGTCACCCATTTATTTAAATTTCTTATATATATTCAAAAGATATTTATTGTTAACATCACAGCAATATGTTGACAGTATAAAAGTAGGCAAAGCTTAATTTTGAACAATTTTTGTGTAAAAAAAATCAAAATTTGGACCGAAACTAGCATTTTTACGCATATTTTATAAAGTTGCTTGGAAATATCTCGCAAATTATGTATTATATATAGATTTATTAGTATAAAAGTATTTGAAGCTAGATTTGAAATAATTATTATAGAAAGAAAATTCAAAATTCAGAGCGCTGCTCTTACTCGCCGGCTTTATGAGAAAGTAAAGATATTTAAAACTTAATTTAGAACAACTTTTACAAAAGAGTTTTTTTGCAAAGTATTTAAAGTTTGATTTTGGATATTTTTTAATAAAACTCAGACTGCTAGATACGCTTCTACTTTTGCTTACAGATTTATTAAGAGGTATTTAAAACATAATCTGAAACAACTATTCTATAAAAACCTAAATTTTCTGTTTCTACCCCTTCTCCCCCAGACTTTCCAAAGCGGAAAATTAAATGAGAGGTGTAATGAATTACTATATATTTCAATTATTGTGATTTTCATAAATGCAGTGTGTATGAGAGATATAATTAAGAATTTGGAGAATTCACTTGATAAGTTAATATTCTACAAAATATTCGTATTTTCTTATTTTGTTATGTTTACATACATTTGCATAAATACTATTTCTGACCATTTTCTAGTAGCTTTTAATTCTTCTTATTAGGGTTCCGTAGTCAAGATTGGACTTAAGTGAATAATGTAATTCGAAGTTGGGCACAATAACAGTGACGATGTCACTATTACTGTGCTCAAAATCCAGTCTTGTAATGACACTTTATTTAGAAAATTAAAGCTTAGACTTATGCTTGTGTAAATCTTGACAGATAGAAAAAAATATCTAAAGTAAAATGGGATTTTAAAATAATTCTTTTACTCACGAAGAGATAATCTGAAATATCCAAATTATGGGAACAAACGCGCAACAAAAATCTTTATAATAGCTTGGTGTAACACTATTTGCTTACAAAATTCTTTTCTTGCAAAAAATCCTATTTTAAGGAGTTTTAAGAAATATACAGTTAATAACCTGAATTTTATGTCATATCTTCCTAAGTACAAATTAAATTTATACGAAATATTTCAAGAGGATATATTCTTTTTTAATTTGAAATCGTTTTCCTTTGTTAATATACGTTTGACACCACTGGCTTAGATGATAAAAATGAATTTAAAATATATTATATTTTAAATTAGCGATGATGAGATTTTTTTTTGCTAATTGCGATCACTATTATTCTTACAGGAATTAATGAAAAAACTCGTTATTTTTTGCTAGCTATTATGCTGTAACCGGATCTGTTATACATATGTATATGTAACATATGAACTTGTGTTACATCAGTCAAAGCCTCTGCTTTATGTTATTTTAAATTATAAAATAAATATCTACATATTAATTTCAAACTTGATGTAGGTACTACTACTTCTGAAATTAACGTCACTCATGAAAAACGCTCATTTATAAAAGTTGTACGGGCAGTCGGTATAATGCAGATTAGGTAAATTGTGTCACCTATTTAGTATTCTATCCATATTACATTCTTGACATTAATTCGTATTTGTATTTGTAAAGTCCTCAATGATATATTTTTGTATGGGAAAGAATACATACAGTAAGTACTTCTGATTTAGAAATGCATTACGCATTTGTTAGAATTATGATATTCAATAAATGACACATTTCAAGAATAGCATTGATTATATTACAGAATATAGCATATCTATAAGTACATTCATATATATAATAAAATTGGTTTTATCATACTTACTACCTAGCATCTTCTTTGATACCACTTCTTTCTTTTTATAATATTATATTGTGCATTTCAAGGCAAATTGTGTTGTAGATCATCCCAAATACTAAGTGAAGGTAGAGAGCTAGATAGTTTTATTTGTTCTTAGCCAATAGCGTTAAACATATTCAAAAGTTAATATGTATAGCTCTCCCGTTATCTGTAATAATAAAAAAATAAATTTAACCGTCATATCTAAGTGTAGGCATCTATTTTAAATATCAATGCAACAGTATATTACTGAAAATTAAAGAACAAATATGCTTTGAAATAACATAATTTCCACCAACAGGAAGTTCAGAACTTTAATATATTATATCCACTTACATGAAAGCTTCTTGCATATGGACCACTTGATTATTCATTCTGTTATAATGCAACAAAAATAGATTTTAATTATGATTTTAAATTTAATTAGGTATAATAATATACCCAAGGACATCTTTTTCTAATTAATTATTCGAACCCACGACCTCCCGATGACTATTCAGATGCCCTTGCCTCCGAGTCACCCTGGGTTGCAAATTCAAGTGTTTTAAATCGTACTAAATCATATCAAGTAACGAATAATGACATGCCGTCATGCCGATACTGAATTTTAGATGATTTTAAAGTTTTTTTGTGTTTGAAATTTTTAATTATGATTTTCTGCTTTGCGTTGATAATTTAATTAGGTAAAGTTGATTATATTAATTTACCCATGGGTGAGATGGGAAACCACGACCTTGTGGTTAGTCAGGTGCACTTGCCTTCGCGCCACTGTGTAATGCGAGTTGGAAGCTTTTAAATCGTACGATACCATATAATGTGAAAGATGTAACGCCGGCAGTCAGACGTATAATTATTTAAAATTTAGCAAACATGGAGAAGTTTGGGATGTGTGGAATCCCTATAATATTCTATACACATATTTATGACATATTTGTGGATAAAGATATTATTTACACATGATTAGAATAGGTAATTTAAAAAAATTAATTATCTATACATGTTTCCGATTTTGCACCACTAGCACTACAATAAAAGCCTCTTTCCTATTACGTGCACTTTATGCCACTTTTTATATCAACATATATAATACGTTCACAGCATGATTCCTCCATTTTCTTAGAATTATAAAAAAAATGTCCATAATAATCAGTGCTTAATAGTTATTTACGAACCAAGTGCGGGAAGACTGAGCATGAGCGCACATTGTAAGCACGAGCGACCGTAGGAAGCGAGTGCTTTTAATTGCGCGAATGCGTGGAAGATGTCTTCACGCAAATGGTTTGTACAATATTTTTTGTACGAACATTAAATTAAAAAAATATTGATTAATGTCATTGGTATCATACCTAACCTAAGATAGATTACCTAATTAATTTAAGCATTTCATGTACGTAACTATTACTCACCTTCCCTAAAACTAAGTTATTAAATTCTTACAAATGTCAAACATATGGTATTTATTCTTATATTTATAAATTTATAGTACATTTATTGCGGTTTTTGGTTTAAATACAAACAATTCCGAACTGCCAATATGAGTGTCGATGTGGTTCAAATAGATGGCGCTTGAATCTTGCTTAAGATGTCGCTTAAAATGTCGTCAAATGGATGGCGCCACAATTTTTTTGGAAGAATTTTTAATTATTACTCCTATTTCCACAACTTTTAGTGAAGAATAGTGGAGGGAAGTAGTATTTTACAGACTAAATTTTATTACTACCTAGTTAGATTTTTTTTTAAATGTCCCAAAGTGCCAGTGTTTTTTTTGAATTTTTACAGTCGCCTCAACCGGGAAAACGTATTTCCCAGTCGAGCTACACATGCGCCAAATGTCACTTTACAGGTGGTGAGTACAAAAAGTATTTTATTTTACTTATATTTGAAGACTTTTTTTTTAATTTTTTACAGTAATCTTAAATATAGACAAAAGTGTGATTTACTTGAACAGGTATTAACAAGCAGTTTTGATCTAATGGTTTGATACTGGCTTTTAAACATATGATATACTATGACCTGCGACTGTGCTTCAGAGGGCATGTAAAGTTATCAGTAAATAAAGCTTGTGTAGAATGCTAGTGTTTTTTTAAAGCTGATACAAATCACTTTTGTAAATTACTTCAAAATATAATCTTACCATTTTACTTTCTTATATAACAAATTGTATTCGTGTCGGAATTCGGAAACACAAGCAATCCATAACAGAATTCAGGTTCATTGGTTTACTAAACACTCCTAGTATTATTTATAATTGTACAATCCTTAAACATTAATTTAAATTTGTAGCATAATGTGACATACAAATTAAAAATTGGTAATTATAAAATGTGGCAATAATTAAATATTTTATAATGGCCAAATTTAAAGTCACGATTCAGACTAAATTTATATTTCGAGTAGAGTGTTCTAATAATTACACCAAAATATACTTTACGTGTTTCCAAAGATAATTTATTGTTTCATATATACATATCAAAATAGAAATAATTATGCCAAACGAGTAGTAATAGGAAACAGATAAAGTTTATGCTCAAGGTAAATTCTAATATTATAGAAAAAAATAAGTTGTTTCAAATATTAGAAATTGATTGTTAAGGATTATCAACACACGCTCGTACGCAAATGTTGAAATGCGTTTATACAAGATTATCTTGAACTTGAAACATGGACGACATACGTATGTACAGTGTATAATAACGTTACGTACACTTTTGTTCTCCCACTTTTCAAACTTCTGTAATTATTGGCAACAAATTTAGTATATATACCGCACTAAAGTTTCTAAAAGTATAGTTTGATAACAAATCGAATTAAATACACTTACAAAATGTTCAAAGCTGTACGTATTATAATTACTTATTTATTGTGAGATTATATTTAAATTTATTATATTTCAGATTTTTTTCGCTGCGCTCTTGGCTTTCGCCGTAGCCGCACCAGCTCCAGAACCAAAAGCTAAACCTAGTCTCATTGCTGCCGCCTACACCGCCCCAGTTGTTGCCGCTCCGTATGCCTATCCAGCCTATTCTGCCTATTCAGCCTATACTGCCCCAGTTGTATCAGCATACTCAGCTTACTCAGCACCAGTCGTCTCAGCTTACGGAGTTGCACCTGCAGTCGCTGCTTATTCTGCACCTTTGATATATTAATTTCAAACATGTATATGAATAACCAAATCTTTTAGATCACATGTCAAAATTTACTGGAATGTCAAATATATATTTATTTCGAATTATTGCATTTCTTTTCATGAAAACGATAAAAATTGCTATTTTCTTAGCCTCATTTAATGTCACAAAATCAGCTGTATTTATGGTTTTAGCGTCAAGTATTGTGAAAGAGGTTATTCTCAAATTATATTATATTTTTGGAATAACCATTATTACTGTAGTGTTTTTACACTTAAGATTTCTTAGCGCGGGTATTGGAATATCCATATAATGAAATCTTTAGCTAACAGACTACTACATAAGAAAATAAAAATGCTCTAAAATTTGATTTTATGCAAGTTCTAATTTTTTTCATTATTATCAGTACAAAAACATAACTTCGGAATATAATAATAAACCTTGTCCTAAAAATATGACTGATGCTCTAGAAGTTGAATAATTCAAAAGCACATTACAAAAAAAAAAATTAAAGAGGTGGTAATTTTATCAGTCATCCATTCTACTACTACTAGGCTACTCCCTTCTTCTCGATGCTACAATGTATGTAATTGAAACAAATTTAGAAATTGGTCCTTTTTCTCGATAGCGATGCTATTTCTCTAAATAATTATTAGGAATCGGCAGTGGGGGGTACATTTCTCTGCAATATCTCTTTTGGAGAAGATGTGTTTACTGTTACTTGGTAAGTACGTCTGTTTCTATACTTACCTACCAAGTAATAGTAAATACATCTTCAGAAGCTATATTCCAGAGCAATGTACCCCTGACTGCCTATCCCTAATAATTATACCCAGTTCATTTTCTAATGTTTGGCAAGTGGTATGCGTCATATGAAATATTCATTGTGTTCAATTGAAATATGTAAGTCTAGTGCCAAATTAGCAAATAAATAAAGTAAGCAACTGCTTGGGACATGTTTCAGGAGGTAAGCACAATTACAGCTCAGAAATAAGATACCTCACAGAAATGTGTCAGAAAAAAGTTGACGTGGTCTAGTACAGTGGTAGTTGACCTAGTACGGCAAAAGGCAAAATCAGGTTCTGTGTAGATTATCATAAATAAGATAACTTGGAAGAAATTTAGCAGAAAGAGGCGTTACTTTTGGAGGTACAATAGAGAAATTTGGTTCACAGTAGTAAAATTGTAAAATTTCTGGATCTCATTAGCCAATTCTATTTAGGAATATGAAAATATCGTCTCGCATAACAAATAATAAGGTGTGGCCGTCATACGACTTTCTTATATGTATGAGCGTTTCATATTATACAAGATTGTTAAAAATTGTTTTAAATAGTTTTATCTTCTTAGAAAAATAAGCCTGTAGGTAAATTTACATATAAATTATTCAAAATCCTATTATAAATATTTAGTAAATCTCTGTAGAATGCATAACTTGCGAGATATTCGAAAAAAAATGCTACTCGCTAAGAGTAAAAGTGTTACTTCCAGTCCCAATTTTGAAATTCCATTTATACAAAAAATATTCCAAATCCAGCACTATGTAAATACTTTTGTTCTTCAAGGAGGAAGATAGTCAGTGCGGGGTATTTAAGAAAATTAAACGATAATGAAATTGACTCGTTGGCCGTGGACTTTTTGGTGCCAACGTATGCAACGCCGATTTTACTGAAAAGAGAGAGAGAGGGAGAGAGAGAGAGAGTGTGACATTTTTTAAAAAACACTTTTCGGTATCAGGGGACTTCAAAACGTGGACATCTGCAAAAATCTCAAGGTGGAAAATGTCTATCATCACAATACTTCTTTATACTACGTATAAGAAAGTAAAAATGTATAGACATTCTGCAAGTTTATAAAATTTGCGTACATATTATATTACATTATTATTATTTGAATGAATTGCAATATTTATAATTAAGTAGAATATAATAACAACAATTTATTGATATTATCGAAAGCTGCTGTATTATTGTTAGACCATACCTAAGGATTAGTTTCAAAATCGAAGGAAGCGGTTGATCGATAAATGTTAATTTTATCAGCCATTGTTCTAAAACTATTCTTGTTCTCTCGATCCTTCAATGCAGAGTAAGTAGTCTTCTTTTCTATTCATCTACAGTTAAAATTTATACCCGTAATACAAATAACAAAACGCTTTTTAAAAATTTTTTACATTTTACACACAAATTAAAATGTAATAACAACAAAAACAAAAAAGACCCTATACATATTGAGAACAGCATGTGTTTTATGACGTCAGAGTGGAGTGAGCTAAATGTAAGAAATTAGTGAATAGCATACTTTATATTTATATTTGTACCATGGTATTGACCAAATCTTGTCACTGATTTCTTGAACTATTAGTCACATTTGAGAATATGGAATATCTAACAATTAATTACAAAATTTGTTGCATTGCAAGTATGCTTAATTATTGTCAAATTATGTGACAAGACATGTACCGAGCAAAAGCTATGTAACACGTAAAATTTTTTAAAGGTACACCATTCACATGAAATATAAATAAAGTTTAATTCAGCAAAGATGATCCCTGCCCCACTAATATATAGTTCTATCAATAAATAATGTCTACATAAAAAGAAGAAATTGTATTTACTTTGATAACAAGAATAGCATAACCGAATGTATGTTTCTAGTGCGTTCTTAGCACGAGCATATAATTCATAATATTTACTTGATCAAGACAAAGACGAAGTTATTACATACCCCGTGATAATTCAGTCATTTCCGTTTAGTATTAGACTCAGCTTTTCTTTGACATTACGCTTTGACGTTTGTATTTGATCGAATTGTTTATATTGCATTGTCATAAATAATCGTTTCACAATTTTTTGATCCCTCTGTATTAATCTATAATGTCAAAACGTAGTAGAACATTATGTTCACAATCGCAAGAACTTGTTTTAAATTTGTTGCAATATTTCCAACAAGAGCAAGATAATAGTGATCCTTTAGTATTCATTAAACAATGCGCATCAAAAGTAAGGCATAAATTCATTTACAACTTACATGATAAGAAAAATCCTTCAACGGGTATAGCGATTTTCTAAAAAAAAGTCATTACTTGACGATAAAGATTTACTTTTGCGATTCCATCTTAATGGCCCACTGGGTTTAATTTTTTTTTAATGACACCATATTGCAATTCTCTTTTTGAACACATAGTATGTCTATGGACTGTATACAAAAATTAAGAATTAATTAAAGTATATGTGTAGTCCAAGACACTATGTAGCCCAATTTCTCCTCTATTACGCTCTTTTTTTCTTTTTGAGAACGATTTCGATAAACTTTGCTTTTTAAATATCCCTACAAAAAGCACTTCAATGGGGTAAGATCTAGTGATCTAGCCCCCCAGTCGGCTAATAAAACTTTTTAGCTTCCCACGCACCAATCCATCCGTTTCGAAACTTTTCATGTAGGTATATTGCGGAAACCTGGTTC
Source organism: Amphimallon solstitiale (assembly GCA_963170755.1). Lineage (NCBI taxonomy): Eukaryota > Metazoa > Arthropoda > Insecta > Coleoptera > Scarabaeidae > Amphimallon > Amphimallon solstitiale. The sequence continues at coordinate 85,115,657 of OY720675.1, forward strand.
TAAGTTATTAGCAAATAAGGTAGGAATGTGAGTGTTTCAAATAAAGTCACTGGTAAGATTACCATTGGAGAAGTAAGGCTAACAATGTGAACTTGAGCCTTATAATTCCTGCCCATGCATTAACTTTCTGTCGGTGTTGAGAATGATCATCTTGCATTCAGTGTGAATTATTTCTTGCACAGTAGCGACAGCTATGGCTATTAACCACCCCATTGAGGTAAAAGTTTTTCTAAAAATTATGGATGATTGTGGCAAATGTTGATTATATTTTCGGAAAATTCTATCTGTCGATTAGGATCATCTTCCGACACTTTCAAAGCAAGCGCGTTAGACAAAAAATGAGCATTATTTTCCGGTTCCAAAAGTTCGAAAGTTCGATACGTTTTGTCTTACTTAAACGCATAAACAAAATTTAAATTTTCATTAAATGACAAGTAAATCTGTTCAGATGAGACTCGAGCAATGATTTTTTGGATCCATCCGAATATCCCATAAAAATATGGTGTCATTAAAAAAAATTAACCAAGTTAGCCATTAAAAGGCATTGCAAAAGTAAATCTTTATTGTACTATAATAATTTTTTTTACAAAATCGCTATAATCCTAGAAGTATTTCTTTACAAACCCCCCAAAATATGTTGTTAAAACGAGATTTTTTTTATCTACCCGTATATGCAGTAGCAAATGTGGTACGTCATTTAAAAAAATGTTTAACCCAGTTGGCCATGAAAATCGAATCATAAAAGTAAACCTTTGTCGTCAATTAATACCTTTTTTTTTTACAAAATCGCTCTAGCCTTTGTAGGACTTTTCTGTAAATCTTCTATGTAGGCTATAAATGAATTTATGCGTTACTGTTGACGCTCGTTTTATATGTACCACAGGTGAAAAATGAATGATTTCACATGTTCTAAATAATCTCTTTTAGCCAGTAGCATATGAGCTGAAGGTGACACGTATCAATGCAATTGATAAATTTCCATATTTCTGGAAAAGAAATTTATTTTGTAAGATGGCAACAATTTTCAATTTACTTTCGCCATTTGTGGGACACATTGCCGGATACGAAATCTTATCTATATTTAGTTTACACCACATTTATTGACTAAGACTTCACGGAGCTCGTAAACGCTTGTTATTGATCGCGCCATTCTTGTTTTTAAATTACATGCGTTCTTGTATGTGTTCTGTCTTTGCGAAATAGGGTGCATGTTCTAAACTGTTTATGGTACTGTAGGGTGTATTACAGAGTAAACCTTTAGGACCACTCCTATGTCTAATCTTCTTTAGAGCATTAAGCAGCGTAATTAGAAATGAAGATTGCCGTGTGATCCAAACCAGTTGTTTGAGATAACCGCTGTTAATTAATAATTCATACTGCAAAATTGACCGTGGAACCTGTTCAGTTATTACATGCCCATCACGAATATATCAAAAAGTAGTATCAAGTATAAATTCTAATAAATCCCATATTGGTTTTAAAACCTGTAATTTGTATTTAAGTAAATTTAAATATCGTGTGCATTATGTGTCATTGGTTTATAAAGATTCTGTAAGTATTTAGGTATCATATATGTTTCCGCTTCACATAATAATAAAACATGTATAACACGTTACCAATAAAGCTTATCAAAGTTCAAGGTATTAAACGAAATAGTCAGAAATTTAAGGATATCTGAACGTTTATTTTCTTATATACATATGGTCGAGGCGCGTTAAGTTCCGTTGCACGTCATCGATGACGTTTACATGTTGTCATAACTGTATTAGAGAAGCTAAAAAAGTTACTTTGTTAAATTATACTTGAGGGCACTTATTTCATTAGCTTGGCATGGCAAATAAACACATAATTTCCTTTTCAATATTAAATTTCTTTATTACATATTTTTAATAGACTAGTAGTTCAATTCGGTGTTGACAGATAAATCATATCTGTCAAAAAGACGTGCGTTGTGCATATTCTTCCTGTCAAATTTTTCATGTTTATTTTTACGTTGATATAAATTGTTTAAAAACAGTGCTTCTTCGGAGTGTATTTATTATTTATTTGCGCCCATTGAATATAATGCCGAAAGGTTTCTGTAAACAGTCGAAGCTTTTCGCAAACTTTTCTATAATCATCTGATTAACGAGAATAGCGTAAGTAATGTTTATTTTAAATTTTATTATGGATACGTTATGAAACATGTAAGGGTTTTCGACAATCTAAATCAATATAATAAATAAGTTGAGAAATACTGAAGTCTTAGAGCATTTCAATTATTAAATATATTACGTTATAGTTATTGTATTGTGAATAATGTTTTTCTTTGGTTATATCAAATGTCACTGACAGAAATAAAAATAGATCGCGCAACATATACAAGGCGAGTCGTCATGGATCTAGTATGACGTGCAACGGAACTTAACGCGCCTCGACCATATGTAACTTCTACTTCGTTTTATGATTAGAGTTATGATATTATTATATAATGAAGTAGGTATTAAATAAATTGTTAAAATGTATCTATTTGAAAACGCATAGCATATCCTATTTTTGATATAATATGAATCAAATAAAAGGTGGTCTACTTTTACATAGTTGAAACAGAGACGACACATTGCAAAGATACAGGATCGAAAGTATTATATATTTGATAAACCAATGCCATTGTCTTAATTTAAATTACATGTCTATTACTAACTACAAGACCGAATCCTCCTATGTACGTTGGTTTGACTTCATTGTCTCCGGATACCAAGCTGCGAGTATGTCTGACCTTTAATAAATGCTAGAAGGATATATTTAGTATATCTATAAATTTCTTTTTCTGTTCAAATACAGTAGAAGTTTTCAAATTATTTATAATTTCGTACATAATTATTGCACAATTTGGGTTTGTCTAGAATTTTTTTATTTGGAACTTTCCTCTTACTAACAACACAGATCTTTTTATATTTTTTTAATCAAAGGGCAAAATACGCAATTAAAAGTAATTATGAATTTACATAAACTTCCTTTAAAATTAGTGTTAATAAATATTATATACAGTATTAACATTTTATTTAAAAAATTAAATTATATTCTCTAACAGCACTCTCAACAAAAAAAAAAAAAAGAATATGTTTCTTTCACTTCATGAGCCAAATCTTACCAATTTTGGATTGAGAAAAACAAATATGACCGAGAAAAATTTTTATTAGCTCTTGTTTTTGTGATATACAATAGGTGAAAGCTTTCATTTTAACGGAATAAGAGAAAATCCCACACATTTTCATACACACGCCAACTCTCTATTTGAAATTTTTTAATGACATTCTAAGAGGTCTAAATTGATAGAGGTTGGTGGCTTCATGTAATTGTTGTCTTTGGTTTTGCCTCTTGTGAGTTCCTGAGCATCCCTAAACAGAAACCAGCAATAATCCACAAACATTGCCTCAATCCAGTGGACCTGATACCTTCCTTTCATTACAGAAGTATCATGGCCGAATCTTTTTCCGTGTTCATCACTGACAACTCCAGAACTAGGGGGGGGGGGGCTCTAGGCATGCTGCATTCGAGTTGTTGGTATCTTTGCAGAAGTGGTGGCTGTTAGGGAAAAATGTGTTGCCGGGTATATATGATTCCTGTATAATAATTGGGTTGGACTTAGGTTCGGTTTTTTGCTATGTTTCTTACTAATAAGTTAAAGTCACACTTTAATACACATGTTTTGGACTTGTACTTAATACGAACCTGATGCCACCGACAAGCTCCTGCTTGGTGGCAGTCTGTTAAACTAGCTGGCCATATTTTCTATTGCTACACTGACTTTTTGGTTCATTCTCTGATTTTTTGCTTAATTACATAATATATTATGTGTATATTTCTTCATTTCGTTTTGTTACTTGTAGAATGAGTCAAATTTAAACATAGATATGTTATGTATATGAGAGTGCGGGTAGTGATCGTTACATTGACATTTTTTTGTTGGTGGAATGACCTATGTGCGTACTTCACATTAGAAACCCCCAGGGCATCTGGTGCACTTGCTGCTGTGAGATGTTCTGAATCAAGGTAGAGAGAGTAGAGCAATAATATTTTAAAAAAATACATTTTGCATGCATAATTTTGCGGAATATTTGCAAAAAACTACCTTTCGATAGGTGTAAAAGTGTTACTTCCGGTCCGAAATATTCTTTATACAAAAATTGTACCAAATCCTGTAGCAATTACTTTTATACTTTAATGAACCTGTCTAGAATGCGTAACTCGAGAGATATTTGCAAAAAGCTGTATTTGATAAAAGTAAAGTTTACTTCCAGTCCGAATTTTGAAAATTGTACAAAAGCTGATCCGAATTATGTGAAAATATTTTCTAACTCTACAGTAAATCTGTGTTAATTGTATAATTTATGATATATAGTACAAACCCACTATGAAAAACTCTTTTTTTATAAAGCTGGTTTCAAATTCATGTCCTTTTTAAATATTTTTATCTTCATCATTAGAAATTCGCTTAGTCTTAGTAATTGACGAGAAAATGGTAAAATTTTATCATTGAGGTATACTGCTACTTCCGTTCGACCAAGTTGACTGGATTTCTATTCAGATCTTGGAGGGAGATTATACTCTTAAATATAGGATTAAGTAGATGTAACCGTTTGGTCGATATCGTGGTCAAACATATAGGTTCTCGAAACATGGACATAATGTTCATGTTTGACATCTTGTCAAACATCGACATTATTGAAGATCAATAATGTCGATGTTCAAGATGTTCATCACAGTACTTGTGTAAACTATATAAGAATGTATAAGCTAGGTAACATATTCGAATACGAAGGTTTCAATAGTAACGTTATAGAATAAGATAAAATATTAAAATATATTTTACATTAGTCCAATTTTAAAGTTCTAATAATGATTATTTTTGTAACGTACCTATATAATTTCATTGACTATTCAACTCATGTGTCATTTGTAAAAATATGACCAATAAGAATCAAAGAATCACATTTTTGTGTCCTAGCAACAAAAATACTGCTGCGTATTTACACTAGCGGGTATTTCATTGAAATCACCACTAGTGGTATCGGTGGATATTTTTGACAGATATATGTCGCAATTTTTTTATTTTTTGAAACAATAACGTACAAATACCTTATATAATAAAAATTACATGATGGATTATAATTTTATAAATGAAAATTGCAATTAGAAAAATTAATATGACTACAGTTGTGTAAAAAGGCTTCTCTGAAAGTGCCTTTCATCTCACTTTCTTCGGACAGTGCAACGGAACTGGTTATATTAGAAGTAGAGGCTACAGCAGTGGATCCAGTATTTGTTATATTTTTTCTCAAATGACCAATAATACTCTCATGGTGTTCACCATCTAACTGCAGGTAAGTTTTAATAGCATTTATATTGCCGTGGCCAGTAATTTTCATCAATTGATGCTCCCCGACTCCAGCTTTTGCTAAAGTTGTCACTGTAGACGATCTTATTGAGTGATTGGATATTTTTCTTTTTTTAACATCCAATCCGGCTTTTTCAGCAGAATTTTTCACCCATTTATTCATCTCATTAATCCCAACCGGAGAGTTTTTGAACCAACTAGACGATTTCGAATTGTTCCAAAAAGGATTGGGAGTCAGAAACAAACGGTTCGTCTTAATGTTTTCTCCTCTTTTGGATATAAGCTTGTGATACAACCTAAATAAAAATAAACATAAACATACCTATCATCATTGTTAATTTCTTCTTTAAAGAAGTGCATGAGACAGTTATTTCCCTCTCCACCTCGCCAAGCAAGTTCCAAAGAAGCTATAAAAAAGAATTTTTTTTGGAGGCCTTTCGGGGTATCTTCATCAAAACTGCCGACAATATTTGCAAACTCTTCTTGGGTAATAGCTGCTGCACTTGTACTTCTTTTTTCGGAACACGACTGTAATTTTCGTCGCATGGCGTCTCTGGCATTCCTACTTGACTTAAAGACAATATCGTTGAACGGGTTTATTACTATTTTCCACTTCTCAAAATATAATTCCTGCACCAACTTCGCGGTAACATTCCACATGTGCTTTACCACTCCTTCCTTATAGTCATCGCCATTTTGCTTCTTCATGTTACATGCCCAAGATTTTAATACGAAATTAATTTCAATAGGGGGTGTGGATTCATCCAATTTGTACCTCTTCTCGGACAAGAAATCTGAGAATTGCCTCCAGATATAATCTCTTGTTTTCTTTGTGTTTTCCGGAATAGTTTTATGAATTTCAGCATCAATTTCACTTTCACCTTTTTCACCAAACCTTTTTGAATTGCTTTCCATATCAGAAATCTATTTATTCTTGCAATAACTTATTAAATTCGAATCGTAGAAAATTTTCTACATTGACAGTAGTTTGTTGAAAACATACTACTATGGAAACCAACGCAATAGCTACTTAATTTTAGAAAATTAAAAAACTCAGTTCGTCATTTATGAATGAATCATTCGATGAATAGTCCTTCGAATACAATTCGTAATCAAAGTATGGTAGATCATTTTTGCGGTGTTATCACTCTTGTTTCCTTGCGCTTGTAAATAGGACTCGTGCTGACGCACTCGTCCTATTAATATTCAAGCGCAAGGAAACATTCGTGAACCACCACAAAAATAATCGAGCATACTTTGACTACTCGTTGTATTATATATGACTATTCAACTCATGTGTCATTTGTAAAAATATGACCAATAAGAATCAAAGAATCACATTTTTGTGTCCTAGCAACAAAAATACTGCTGCGTATTTACACTAGTGGGTATTTCATTGAAATCACCACTAGTGGTATCGGTGGATATTTTTGACAGATATATGTCGCAATTTTTTTATTTTTTGAAACAATAACGTACAAATACCTTATATAATAAAAATTACATGATGGATTATAATTTTATAAATGAAAATTGCAATTAGAAAAATTAATATGACTACAGTTGTGTAAAAAGGCTTCTCTGAAAGTGCCTTTCATCTCACTTTCTTCGGACAGTGCAACGGAACTGGTGATATTAGAAGTAGAGGCTACAGCAGTGGATCCAGTATTTGTTATATTTTTTCTCAAATGACCAATAATACTCTCATGGTGTTCATCATCTAACTGCAGGTAAGTTTTAATAGAATTTATATTGCCGTGGCCAGTAATTTTCATCAATTGATGCTCCCCGACTCCAGCTTTTGCTAAAGTTGTCACTGTAGACGATCTTATTGAGTGATTGGATATTTTTCTTTTTTTAACATCCAATCCGGCTTTTTCAGCAGAATTTTTCACCCATTTATTCATCTCATTAATCCCAACCGGAGAGTTTTTGAACCAACTAGACGATTTCGAATTGTTCCAAAAAGGATTGGGAGTCAGAAACAAACGGTTCGTCTTAATGTTTTCTCCTCTTTTGGATATAAGCTTGTGATACAACCTAAATAAAAATAAACATAAACATACCTATAGGAATTTATCAAAAACTGACACCTACCTCACAGGACATAAATCAGAATTGTCTTTATTTTTAATTAGCCATTTGCTGGTGGAAAGTGGCTTAGATCCTCCCTGCGCAGTCTTTGAAAATATGCTATTATACTCTATCCTGCCAGTAGGGGAGCCATCATTGTTAATTTCTTCTTTAAAGAAGTGCGTGAGACAGTTATTTCCCTCTCCACCTCGCCAAGCAAGTTCCAAAGAAGCTATAAAAAAGAATTTTTTTTGGAGGCCTTTCGGGGTATCTTCATCAAAACTGCCGACAATATTTGCAAACTCTTCTTGGGTAATAGCTGCTGCACTTGTACTTCTTTTTTCGGAACACGACTGTAATTTTCATCGCATGGCGTCTCTGGCATTCCTACTTGACTTAAAGACAATATCGTTGAACGGGTTTATTACTATTTTCCACTTCTCAAAATATAATTCCTGCACCAACTTCGCGGTAACATTCCACATGTGCTTTACCACTCCTTCCTTATAGTCATCGCCATTTTGCTTCTTCATGTTACCTGCCCAAGATTTTAATACGAAATTAATTTCAATAGGGGGTGTGGATTCGTCCAATTTGTACCTCTTCTCGGACAAGAAATCTGAGAATTGCCTCCAGATATAAGCTCTTGTTTTCTTTGTGTTTTCCGGAATAGTTTTATGAATTTCAGCATCAATTTCACTTTCACCTTTTTCACCAAACCTTTTTGAATTGCTTTCCATATCAGAAATCTATTTATTCTTGCAATAACTTATTAAATTCGAATCGTAGAAAATTTTCTACATTGACAGTAGTTTGTTGAAAACATACTACTATGGAAACCAACGCAATAGCTACTTAATTTTAGAAAATTAAAAAACTCAGTTCGTCATTTATGAATGAATCATTCGATGAATAGTCCTTCGAATACAATTCGTAATCAAAGTATGGTAGATCATTTTTGCGGTGTTATCACTCTTGTTTCCTTGCGCTTGTAAATAGGACTCGTGCTGACGCACTCGTCCTATTAATATTCAAGCGCAAGGAAACATTCGTGAACCACCACAAAAATAATCGAGCATACTTTGACTACTCGTTGTATTATATATGACTATTTCCTTCACCTGTCAAATTTAAATTTTGTCAAATCACAATCAAAACTGAAGTTGAAATTAACCAATGAACGGTACCGGTTCTTGATATCAGCGACTATTACAAATCGACTATTCAAATGTAGTTAACAAATCAAGTTATAGAATAAGATAAAACAACATGTATTTTATATTATCTTTGATAATATAACGAGATCTTGACAAATAGTCGACTATTTCATTGTGATCAATTTTTCGAGTGTGCGCTACGGTCAATTTGACGAGACCAAAATTGGCATTAATAATTTGACTAGAGCACGAGAGCTTTAGCTCGAGGGCTTTAGTCTTTAATTATTAATGCCAATTTTGGTTAAGTCAAATTAGGAGGCACACGAGAAAAATTGAAACAATGTAATAGTCGACTACTTATCAAGCTCGAGCTATATTTGTTAAGATTATTTCCTAAACCAAGTTTCATAGTAAAAAATGAGTTGTCAAATCGATGTGATTATCAATAATTTCATCCGAAACATCGCTAAATCTCTTTTTGTCGGACATTTTCATCTATTTGACACGTTTGCCACTTAATGAAAAAATACATACCTGATTTGTTACCTACATTTGAATAGTCGATTTGTAATAGTCGCTGATATCAAGAACCGGTACCGTTCATTGGTTAATTTCAACTTCAGTTTTGATTGTGATTTGACAAAATTTAAATTTGACAGGTGAAGGAAATAATCTTTGACAATTTAATTCATCTGTCAAAAACATGACATTTTAATACACGCTGTGTTAGTTTGCTAGCGGATAAACTGCATGTTTGCTAGCGGATAAACTGCATGTAGATTTTCCATGGCAACGAAAATTCAATTCTGACAGTATCGTTCAAATAAATTTCATACAAAAACATATGTATTTTTCTCTTTCTTTTGTATATTAAATGATTCATTAAATTGTCTTACCAAATACCATTCGAGTTTGTGTTTATTTCCGGAACAAACTTTCATTTTGACAAAACTCAAACTTTGTTGCTTAAGGGTAACACGACTCGAACAAATAACAAAAGGTAAAACCGCTCCACCTTCGGTGTCGCGGTTTTACCATGTTATTTGTTCTCGTCAGTTACCATGCAACAAAGCTTTCGTTCAAAATGAAAGTTTGTCCGGATAAACACAAACTCTTGTGGTATTACCCCCGATAATTTTTTGATTAAAAAGAAATCCAATCAAATTGGTCTATTTCTAATCATGTGTGTCAAATTAATCAATGAAACCATCATTTAACTAACGCTTATGTCATCATGAAATGTCATACATCATTGTCTATTCCGATGACAATGATGTATGACATTTTATGATGACATAACCGATAAATATAATTTTACGAATTGTTCTATTATTTTTTCAAGTTGTTTAATTGGACCTGTGTTTAAATAAATACATAAAAAAGTTAGTATTGCCCTGGTTGTCAAGGTAGCGCATCCATTTGTCTCAAAATAAGCATTAAAATTCAGCACCGTCGCCATTTTGAAGCAACCTTCAGATTTCGCTTTTGAGATTTCTTCTAACATAAGGTGAGTGAATTGGTATAAATTCGAAGAAACAATTAGTTATCTTACAAAAACCAACATGAGCACGAGATTTGGTCAAAGCTCGGTTGATTCAATACAAACAGCTGTCGAACAAACAACACCAATCAACACCAAAAAAAGTAAGAACACAATATGGAAACAGTTTTCAGAGTTTTGCCTTGAATGTAATTATGAGTTAACTGCATCAACCGAGTTGAAACAAATCGCAACAATTTTGGAGGACTGGGCATATAACATGCGCAAAAAAAAATGGAGAAAACTACAAAGAATCTGTTGTCAAAACTTTGTGGAATGGAACCGCAAAACTTATCCAGGAAAAATATTTCAAGGATTATAATAGAAAAATTGATCCATTCACTGATATTGAATTTAAGACTGCGAGAGACGCGCGTAATTGTAAGCGTCGAGAACTTCAATTTATTCTCGAAAAAAGAAAATCATCTGCTGCAGCTCTCAAGAAAGAAGAAATAGAACAGATGATAGCAGCATGGGACGAAAATACTCCAAATGGATTACAAAGAAAGTTCTATCACACTGCTAGCTACGAACTGGCATGGAGAGGTGGAGAAGCGTCAAAAGCGTTAGTGCAATATTTTAGAGAAGAAATAGATCATTATGGAAATCAAACTGGAAGGATAGAATATAATCCGATAATTTCTAAAACTGCACAAGGTGGATCGCGCAGGTTAACTGATAGCAAATTTTTAACGCCAAATAAAAATAACACTGACAAATGTCCGGTACGTCTTTTTCATAAATTAATGTCAAAAAGAACTGAAAATATTCAAATTGATCGTTTCTTTTTGTCACCTAATCCATATTGGCAGGAACTTTTATCTAAGGGGTGGTATAAAAATCTCCCGGTAGGCCAAAACGAAATAGGAAAATGGACAAAACAAGCGGCCCAAAAGATTGGCTTGGATCCTAAAAAGATAAAAATTACAAACCATTCACATCGTTCTTCTGCTGTAACACAACTAGCTAAAAGTGGAGTAGGTGAGCAGCAGTTGTTAAAAATAACAGGACACTCTTCTGCAAACTTCATCAAACCCTATCTACAACTTGACGAAAAGCATCACGCAACCGTAATAAACAAATTAAGAAGAGACACTGTTTCTTCCTCTTCATCTCAAGGAAATAGCACTATTACCTACAATAATTGCACCATTAACTACAACAATTGTAAAGATTCTTAATTGTTTAATAAAGATACTTACATACTTATTTAACATTTTCAGACATAGTTTAAAAAATAATCACGCCGAATTACATTCGTGGTAATAATTTTTTGTTGATAATTTTAACTAGATTAGCACTCACGTTTATTGCTATTAAGAAATCCCACTCGTGAGATTTCTATAGCAACAAAGGTTCGTGCATCTAGTTAAAATTATCAAAAAATTATCAACAGTAATTACATAAGTGGTGATAATTTTTTGATAATTTTAACTAGATGCACGAACCTTTGTTGCTATAGAAATCTCACGAGTGGACGAAGTCCACGAGTGGGATTTCTTAATAGCAATAAAGGTGAGTGCTAATCTAGTTAAAATTATCAACAAAAAATTATTACCACGAATGTAATTCGGCGTGATTATTTTTTAAACTATGTCGGAAAATGTTAAATAAGTATGTAAGTATCTTTATTAAACAATTCGTAAAATTATATTTATCGCTTATGTCATCATAAAATGTCATACATCATTGTCATCGGAATAGACAATGATGTATGACATTTCATGATGACATAAGCGTTAGTTAAATGATGGTTTCATTGGTTAATTTGACACACATGATTAGAAATAGACCAATTTGATTGGATTTCTTTTTAATCAAAAAATTATCGCTGTAATTTGCTACTAGCAAATAGTCGGTGTAATTGTGATGTTATTGGTCGATTTCAAACTTTTTCTCATTACGATTGGCTGACATAACAGTTTAAAAAATAATCAAAGATAATATAACGAGATCTTGACAAATAGTCGACTATTTCATTGTGATCAATTTTTCGAGTGTGCGCTACGGTCAATTTGACGAGACCAAAATTGGCATTAATAATTTGACTAGAGCACGAGAGCTTTAGCTCGAGGGCTTTAGTCTTTAATTATTAATGCCAATTTTGCTTAAGTCAAATTGGGAGGCACACGAGAAAAATTGAAACAATGTAATAGTCGACTACTTATCAAGCTCGAGCTATATTTGTTAAGATTATTTCCTAAACCAAGTTTCATAATAAAAAATGAGTTGTCAAATCGATGTGATTATCAATAATTTCATCCGAAACATCGCTAAATCTCTTTTTGTCGGACATTTTCATCTATTTGACACGTATGCCACTTAATGAAAAAATACTTACTTGATTTGTTACCTACATTTGAATAGTCGATTTGTAATAGTCGCTGATATCAAGAACCGGTACCTTTCATTGGTTAATTTCAACTTCAGTTTTGATTGTGATTGGACAAAATTTAAATTTGACAGGTGAAGGAAATAATCACTTATAATACCATGAGTAGTCAAAGTTATGTCGATTATTTTTGTGGTGGTTACACGAATGTCTTTCATGATTGCATTTAAATACTACGAGTGCGGAGCACGAGTAGTATTCGCAATTATGAAAGACATGAGTGTAAAGCACCACAAAAATAGTAGACTCAACTTTGACTACGAATCGTATTCGAGAGACTATTCAATGAACCAAATCAATTTTTCATATTAAAATGACTCAAAATTTAGTTACACATGATTACGTTTCCATGTCAACAAAAAAAACATTTATGTTTGTCATTAAAATTTTTGGAATCGTGTTCCTATTTAGTTCGTTTCGTTGAATAAAAACTGGTGTTTCTAAATAATGGGAACTGAGAAAAGATTTGGCACGAAATCTGAAGACGAAATCGATGCTGAAATTTGCGAAAATATCCCTTGGAACACGAAGAAATCCAAAGATTCAGTATGGAGACAATTTAGTACCTTTTTAACAGCAAAAGGCTATAAACTGGATCAATCTACTTCTCCTGTGGACTTAAATGTCATCTTAAAGTCGTGGGCATGTAATATGAAGAAAAAAGATGGGTCCGATTATAAAGAAGGCGTCATCAAGCACATGTGGAACGTGACGGCGAAAATGGTTCAAGAAATGTTCTTCAATAAGTGGAAAATAAACGTAAACCCGTTTTCTGATGCAATATTTAAGTCAGCACGTGACGCCAGGGATGCTACAAGAAGAAAACTGCAAGCGTGTCCTGAAAAAAGAACCAGCAACGCGGCGGCACTTGCAGAACCAGAATACTTAAATATGATACGCATATTAGATGAGAGTACCCCAGACGGTTTACAGAAAAAGTTTTTCTTAATAGCATCTTACGAACTAGCTTGGCGGGGAGGAGAAGGGAGCAACTGTTTCACCTATTACTTCAAGGAGGAACTCGATAACAAGGGAAGAAGAACTGGTAGAATTGAGTATAATCCAGTATTTTCGAAAACTGCGCAGGGGGGAACTAAATCATTGACAGGCAGCAAGTGGTTGATAGAGAATAAAAGCAATACCGATATGTATCCAGTTAGGTAACCTATTTATATTTAATTTCAAGACGGTATAATTAATATTCTTCTGTTATTTAGATTGTATTATCTACTGAAATCGAAGAGAGGAAAAAATGTGAAAACAGAAAGGATGTTTTTGACACCGAATCCGTTTTGGGATAAAGTTGAGAATGCGGTGTGGTATAAGAACAGTCCAGTTGGTATATGTGAGATCAGTAAATGGGTGAAGTTATTAGCTGAAAAAACTGGATTAGATGTTAAAAGAAGGAAGATATCAAATCATTCGGTACGCTCTTCAACTGTATCATCTCTGGCGAAAGCTGGAGTCGGAGAGCAACAACTGATGAAAATAACGGGACACCAAAATCTGAATTCCATAAAATCGTACTTGCAGCTTGATGATGAGCACCACGAGTCGATTATCACCAAAATGCGAAGAAATTTTACAACAACAAATGTGTCATGTACAACTTCGACATCTGTCAGTAATAGTGACGGTATTAAGCTACAAGAGAAAGGTACTCCCTCGGGTACTCCCAGTGATAGCTCTGTTCCAGAATGTCTGCTGCAGCACTGCAGTAATGTTAGTTTTTCTAATTGTACCTTCAATATTGTTAGTAAATGAGTTACATTAATAAAAACTTTCACTTGTTTAAAATATCCACTTGAATACCTTCTAGGAAGATATAATCGCTGAAATTTCCTGTTGCTATGATACGAAAGTAAATATTTGCTATTTTATTGGTTCATATTTGAACAATGACAGGTGAATTGAATAGTCAGCTATAATATCCCAAGAGCATTGATAACAGTACGAAATAATTTTATCACAGTTTTTGAAAGCACGTTACTTGGTAACAGCCCGACGCCGTAGGCGGAGGGCTGTTAACCTAAAGTAACGTACTTGAGAAGTTGTGATAAAATTATGAGTATTTATCAATGCTCGCGGGATATTCGGTAAGAAAATTTTTTGCGATTCAATGAAAATTATTTATTAAAAACACAATTATTGAAAGAACAATTCGAAAAATTATATTTCGATGATGATGTATTCGCTTCGGTTACTGAAGATGTGTTTCCACGCATACTATTGATTATTCTATTGTGATGTTCTTGATCGATATTTAAATAAGGTTTTATAGAATTTGCATTGTTGTGGCCTGTAATTTTTAACAACTGTTGTTCGTCAATTCCATTTTTAGCAAGTGTACTAACAGCAGTTGCCCTATTGGAATGATTGGTAATTTTCCTCTCTTTGGTATCCAAACCAACTGCTTCAGCAGAAGATTTTGTCCATCCGTTGATGGTATTCTTACCCAGAGGTACATTGTCGTACCACTTATCATTTTCTGTTTTCCAATGGCGATTCGGTTTTAAAAATAGTCTGTTTGTTTTGATATTTTTTCCTCTTTTCGATAATAATTTTAAAAATAATCTAACAGGACAAACGTTGCTGTCACTATTTTGAACTAACCATTTACTAGAAGCGCAGTTCTTTGAACCTCCTTGGCAGGTCTTACTGAAAACTGGATTGTATTCGACCCTGTTAGTTGGAGAGCCATCATTGTTTTTCTCGATATGAAAATATTCAAGCAAGCAAGCAACAGCCTCACCACCTCTCCATGCCAATTCCACCGCGGCGATATGATAAAATTTGCGTAGGAGACCTAGAGGGGTATTTTCATCCCAAAAGTTTATAATTTTGTTCATTTCGGTTGAACTTAATGGGACTGAACTCGTTTTACGTTTAGTGGGATCTATTTGTAAATTTTTTCGTGCTACGTCGCGTGCATTTCGGGCTTGTTTGAATGCAACACTGTTAAAGGGGTCTATCATGATATTATACTCGTTGTAATATTTTTCTTGTAGTAATTTACTTGTCACATTCCACATAGTTTTAACTGTAGCTTCCTTAAAGTCCGTGCCATCTCTCTTTTTCATATTAACTGCCCAATCTTTCAGTATTAAAGCAAGTTCTTCAATTGTACGATTTCCATCCAACTCATATTTCCTGGTGTTGCAAAAGTCTATAAATGTTTTCCATGTGTATTTTTTACTATTAATAGTATTTTTTGGTACATTTTCTTCAATGATTTTGTCAATTGACTCATTATTTTGAATACCAAAACGAGAAAGTGACATTTTGAAAAATTTTATACAATTAAATTAAATAAGCGTCAAAACCATTGCGTAGCAACCTCTTGATGACAGAAGTGAAAACTACCCTAGGGTTGTTATCAGTTAAATGATGAGTTTATTGGTTATTTTGAGACATGTGATCACAAATAGACGAATTTGATAGGATTCCATTTTAAGCAAAAAATTTTCACCACTTATGTAATTACTGTTGACAATTTAATGCATGTGTAAAAAACCCATAAGTCAGAATTGTTTTGTCACTTTGAGAGTGATAAAAGTTTACTTTAACTTTTATATCGGCAAAAAAGTTGTTTACCTTTGGTTGGCCTGACAACAACTTGTGTTTTCCCGTTATGTCATAAACTCAACAAACCCACTGTCAAAATTAAATGTCAAAGTCGACGCAACCGTAAGCTTTGCGTACTATCTTTGGTTGATCCGACATAAATTTGCTTACTTTATCATCATAGTGTTCGTTGTGAAGTGTTGTTATGACAAAATTTGCAAACTCATTGTAAGTAATCTTCACAAAATATATAAGAACTGTATTTTTAATAACTGTATTTTTAAATAGTATGATTATTATGTAATAAATTTTTCAGTAATTGTTTACACATTTAGTAAATTATCTTACCGAATTACATTCGAGCTGTCTTTTTATTTCCAAATAAATTTTCCATTTTTAAACTCAAATTTAGTTGCTAAATGGTAACTGAACTCAACAGATTGCCTCTTCGATAAAACGACTCGTCCTTCGGACTCGTCGTTTTATCAGACAATTTGTTCCGTACAGTTACCTAGCAACAAAAATTTTCGTTAAAAAGTGAAAATTTATCCGGAAAAAAGAAAGCTCTCGTGTAATTATAAGTGATAATTAAAAAGCTTTATAAACAGAATAATCGAATAACTGGTGAAGAATAAAGAATGGTATATTTTAAAAGAAAATTAAGTAGAAACATTATTTCAAAATACGAATTTAAATTATTATTTACATATTATTAGTTTTCTACTTAATAAGAATTAATTATGGAAGTAATTTTAATAAAACCCAGTACATTACTTAAGTATTAAAATGCAATTAATCAAATATTGAGATATAATGGTAATAGGTACTGATTGGTAGTTTCACGACGATATAATTGTGTGTTAATTCTATAAAGAACCAATATGTGCCTAAAAATCCTTTTACCCATTGTTAGCAAAATGTGTATATGTATGTATTGTTAATACAATAACGTTAATATGATAATATGTTTCACTATTTCATTTGCCCGAGTTAATTTTAAATGTATGTATATAAACTGAAAATGAAATACTATTTAGAAAAGGAGAAATGCATTTATGCAAGATTGACTTGAACTTGGAACATGAACGAAATACATTTAATAGTGTTAAGCATTGTCGTACTCTCCCACTTTTCTAATTTATATAATATATTCACAGCAAATTTAGTATATATAGCACGCGCTTAAATTTCTAAGAGTATAGTTTGATAACGAATCGAATTAAATACACTTCAAAAATGTTCAAAGCTGTGCGTATTATTATAGTTTTCTTATTGTGAAATTGTGTGTTTAATTAATGTATTACTTTCAGATTGTTTTCGCTACTCTCTTGGCTTTAGCCGTAGCCACCCCTGCTCCAGAACCAAAGGCTAAACCTGGTCTTCTGGCCGCCGCCTACACTGCCCCAGTTGTTGCAGCTCCATATGCCTACCCTGCCTACTCAGCATACTCTGCCTACAATGCCCCAATTGTCTCAGCATATTCAGCACCAGTCGTCTCACCATATGGAGTTGCACCTGCTGTTGCTGCTTATTCTGCGCCTTTGATATACTAATTTGATAAATTAATGAATAACCTCACCTTTTAGATCACATGTCAAAATTTGCAGGAATATTAAATATATATTTAATTAAAATTTTTGGTTTTACGATTTATTATTATCATTATAATTATTTCCTTTCATTTAATCGACGAAAATTGATAATTTGTTAGTGTCACTTAATGTGACAAGATTAGCAATATTGAATGTGTGTAGGTGAATAAGTAAGGCATTAATACACAGTTTAAAAAAGATACATGAAATGTCGCTTTTGTCATTTTAATTAATGACAATTTTAAAATATTAAAAAAATTAACAATATGCTTGACCTCTTTTATAGGAAATCAAGTGCCCTCTACTGATAGAGTCAATATTTAAACGAATAAATACAACGTTATTTTCATTGCTACTCACCTGAATTAGGACTTACACGCACTAAAATGTCTCTAAAACTTGATTTTATACATCATAAATATACTGTGTCCAAAAAGTCTGGAAACACCCAAATAAAATCGAAATGGATGATTTTTGAGAAAAATGCAAAAACAGGTCAATTAGTATTTTCAAAAAAACTACTGACTGATGGTATCTGCTTGGAATTTTTGATGACCTTGAAAAAGTTATGATGTCATCAAAAAAAATTTAAATGGCAACGTCGCATTTTTAATTTTATTTTTGATAGATCTTTTAATTGTCTAAATGACTGTAAAAAAAATTTCATTTTACTTAAGAAAATGACCGAGAAAAATTTAATTACTTTTTCGAAAATGGAAAAGTTTGTCTTTAAAAAGAAAACATAGTTGGCTTAAAAGTCGATTATTTTTCAAACACATTTTGTTTTATTTGGAACATTTTTTCAAATACGAATTGTGCGTAAGTTAAAAAAATCTGTTTAAAAGGGGTTTTAAGTGAGAGGGAACGTATTCAAATATTGACATCCCTATCCACCTGATGAAGCCACAGTGTGGCGAAACATATGTAGTGTGTTAAACATTATAATAATTTTGAAACTATACACTTGTGTTTTATTATATATAAATAATTTAGTGTTCACAAGATTAAAAATTTACATGGTCGGCACAATTTTTCCAAATACTTATTGTAACATTTGTAATTGCTTCTGTCAAAAGTTCTCGAATAACCGATATTCTGAAAGGCGATTTTTTTGAAGCAACTTCACCTTATGTATCAATTCAGAACGTATATGAAGTATTCTTAATTGCCTATCTTTATCGGTATGGCTTTTTAATTCTACAGGTTTTCAATTATGGTATGAACTATGAATATTAATTGTTGGACGTTTGATTTTTGCACTGTCGTAAAGTATTTTTGACAGATTCATCAAATTCAAAGTTTCAAATGCCTGATCAATTGTTCCTTAGGTCTTAAGCCGTCTGATCAACTCATGTTCGTGTTGTACATATAAGTACGGATTTTATTTAATAACACAATAAACTATAATAAACCGAAGTAAAAATGTAAGAGACTAGGTTATGGCTTGACTATAAACATAAAATGACGTTTTGTCAAACTTATTTTTCCATGTTAAACATGCCTACGCAAGAACCAATGAAATACCTTAAAAATATACGCCATTTTGGCGCGATATTTGAATCACTCCTTCTTATTCTGAGACAAGGTATAGCATATAAGCAATGATGTGATTATAAAGTTTTGTTTATTTTATAAATTATAATTTTAAGTGCGGTTCTGGATGGTGAACAACTAAAGTAAAGAATTTCCATTGCCGATTTAATAACATAAACATTACTAAATTGTAATGAGTAAATCAATTAACATCATTTAAGTTGCTAACATATAATTTTCATAATGCTTTACAGTGGTATTCTTATTTGCAAAACTGAATAAATTTATAGTAAACAAAATCCTCTTGAAAAAACCGGTAAGAGGATAATATTCAATTCGCACGGACATATTTTATGCAAAAAAGCTAAATATTATCAAGCAGGTATTCACAAACGGAGAAATGCATTTACACAATATTGTGTTGAACTTGGGACATGAATGAAATATATATATATATATTTAGTAATGACATGGTCGTGCTCTCCCACTTTTCTGAGTTGTCTAATGTATAGCGCAAATTTAGTATATATACCACGCGTTTAATTTTCTAAGAGCACAGTTTGATAACATATCGAATTAAATACACTTCCAAAATGTTCAAAGCTGTACGTATTATTATTATTTACTTATTGTGAGATTGCATATAATTTTTTTTTCAGATTGTTTTCGCTGTTCTCTTGGCTTTTGCCGTAGCCGCACCAGCACCAGAACCAAAAGCTAAACCTGGTCTCCTGGCCGCAGCCTATACTGCCCCAGTCGTAGCCGCTCCATATGCCTATCCAGCCTATTCTGCGTACACTGCCCCAGTTGTCTCGGCATATTCAGCTTACTCAGCCCCAGTCGTTTCAGCTTACGGAGTTGCACCTGCTGTTGCTGCTTATTCTGCACCTTTGATATATTAATTCGAATAATTAATGACTAACTTCATCTTTTAGATCACATGTCAAAATTTACAAATGTCAAATATATATTTATTTTAAAATATTGTGTTTGTTTTTATAAATTGTTAAATATTTCTGGATACAATTAAATATAGTAGAATGGACAGTAAGCTAATAAACTAAATAAAACACGTATTAATTTATTATATCAATATATTTACTAAAATATAAATATTATATTAATATAGTGATGTAAGAAAGTTGTATGTATTTATTTTATTTAGTATATTATAGAATATCAACAATGAGCGGCCTACAATATTAACCTGTATTACAAATTAGTATTTGTATAGCAAATTACTAATTTGGCGATAATGGAAGTAGTTTAGCATCTGAATTTCTATCAAAAGAAATCAAAAATAAAATAAAAGTAATCAGCGAAATTATAGCAACTCGATACGGGAAAATTAAATACTCTGGGATATATGCTCTTTATAATTTCTGTAATAAGTTATGGCGCTTCAAAAGGATTAAACGTGGCAGTAAATTATTAACTTAGTTACTTAACTTAGTTAGGAGTTCCATGTACAGATAATCTGATGAGCAGTAATAAAACGCGCATGATCCAGAATAACGCAACACAAACTGAATGCATTACTTCTTCCCAGTTATGCTACTATGCCATAATATAACTTCCTTAATTATAATTCATATTATACTAATGCATTTATTGGCTTTAGCATATGATTTATTTTTCTATTGCTCACTTTAACTAGACGGAAATCAACATCGTTTATAAATTTTGTATGAAATAAATTCAAAAGGCTTTTATTGTTATGGATACCCAACAGGGAAATGCATAATTTGTAAGATACATGCCAAAACTTCAGAGTAACAGTGTAATTTCCGCCCGAATTTTCAAATTTTTTTAATTAGGTGTTCCACATCCAAGTCTGAATAAACCTGTAGAGTATGTATAACTAGGGGTATATTCGCGAAGAACTGTTTTTCGATAAGACCTAAATAACTACTTCCGATAGAAAAAAATAGCATTTCCAAAACTGTTCTCAAATTCACGTTTAAATATTTGTCTGTTCTTTGGAAATTTGTTTAATCTTGTGTCAAGTAAAGTAAACCATAACTTCCCACGTACTGATATGACTGAACATCAAACTAGAACTTTAAAAGATGGTGATATTTACAAAGTTTGGTATTGATAGCTTCATCCGTTTGATCGCTATCATAGCCGTGGTGAGAAAGAGTGAGAGACAAACAAACGGACACAGAGGCATGCTTGAAAAACAATTTGAAAATGTTCTTTATAATACTTCCTATAATAATAATAATAATAATAGCTCTATTCCTCTCGACTCATAACAGAGCATAGGAAACGTCAGAAAAACAATATATATAAAAAGTATGATAAGCACACATTAAAAGAAAAGAAATAAAGCACAAACCCCATAATAACAATGTATCATTTAAAAATTCATTTACTGAGTAGTAACTCCTTTCAATTGGCAATTCCTTAGTTATAACAAATTATTTGGCACTTTATTAAATAATTTAATGGCCAGATAACTAAATTTTTTCTCGCTAAGGCTTAGTCTATGCCTACGAGTGGAAAACATATTTTTATTTAGCTTCACCCATTTATCAAAATTCTCTGCAGCATACAACAGCAGCCGCCAAATATAGATGCACGGCAGTCATAATGCTCCCTGTATGATCACAGTAATTATAAGTTATCATACAACAAGGTAACTTATAATTACTATGATGTTTGAAAATAGTAGCTTATATATTTTTCAAGATATTGCTAAAGTTATAGAAGTTTTCAATAACGTACATTTAAATACTTGCATTAACGGTTTGCTTAAAAAATGCTTGTTTAAAAAATATTTTTTAGTAATTGCAGATTCTCAGTGGCGTAAAAATGTTCTTTATAAGATCATTGCTCTTAAAAGTAGCTTCATCACAAAATAAAATCTGAGATGCAACATTGTGGTTGCAATTTATTTTATGCAACATCTTATTACAGAAGGCAACCCTATTTATAAAAACTTTCCTCTGAAGATTTTGATGTAATACAGAATTTAAACTTCTTTAAGGTTCTCTTAATAAAGTTTTTGCAGAAAATTTACGCATCCTTGTATGAGGATTTTCTTGAATGCTTAATAAAAGAACCTTTTGTACATCGGCGATTTCTACGGCAGCAGTAAGAGCTCCTTTTACTTTCTTATACGTAGTATAAGGAAGTATTGTGATGATGAAAATTTTCGACCTCGAGATTTTTGCAGATGCCCACGTTTTGAAGTCCCCTGATACCGAAAAAGTGGTTTTTAAAAAATGTCTGTGTGTCTGTGTGTCTCTGTGTCTGTCTGTGTATGTGTGTGTGTGACCACGATAGCGGCCAAACCGCTGTAGATATCAATTCCAAATTTTATATTTACGTGTATAATCTCCCTCTTGAGATCTGATTAGTTTTTCAGTAAAATCGGTAGACCGGAAGTAGCAGTTTACTTCAGCGAAAAAATCGAATTTTGCGAATATTTCGTCAACTACTAAGTTTAAACAAATTTATAAAGAATTCATATATACTTAAAATTAAAATTGAGAATAACTTTATTTAAAAAGTTTTTCGAAATTCCTACCGGAAGTAGGTCTTTTACTCTTATCGAAAATCAGTTTTTTGCGAATATTTCGCAAGTCAAGCTTTTTAGACAAGTACGTTACGGGTATAAAAGTATTTAAATCATAATTTTCAATATCTTTTGTATGAAAAAAATTTCAAAATTCAGACCGGAAGTACCACTTTTACTCTTATCGAATAGCGATTTTTTGCAAATATGTCGTAAGTTATGCATTCTATATATATTTATCAAGAGTACAAAAGTATTTAGAACTAGATTTGCAATATTTTTTGTATATATGAAATTTCAAAATTCGGACCGGAAGTAGCACTTTTACTCTTAGCGAGGAGCACTTTTTTGATAATATCTTGCAAAGTATGCATTCTATAGCGATTTATTAAGCGAATGAAAGTACCTAGAATAGAATTTTGAATAAGTTTTGTATAAAAAAATTCTTAAAATTGTATAGTTTGAAACGCTCATACGTATAAGAAAGTCGTGTGGTGGCCACACCTCATTTTTTTCATATGGAATACTGTCAGGGCCTTCAAATCTTGTTAAAAATTTTTGAAACGCATTAATCGATGGTAGTTGCATATTTGGATATTTATGGTTGTATATCTTTATACTAGCAAACAATCCTTTCCCCCAAAACATGGACCATATCTATTAATTCCAATTTTACATATTTTATTTTGCACTTAACGTAAATTCAAGTACCTTCCTCCCTTTAAACTGAATCTACAAATCTTAGTTTAACGTTAAACAATTTTTAACACACAGCGAATGCGATATTTTTTATACTTTTGCTAATTTATGAATTTCCAAACTTTTCATAATGAAAATTACTGATTTGTAACAGGTTAAATATTAGAAGTAATTCTTTCAATTAATTTTGGTTATAGCTCAAGTCATGGCAACTCATATTTTTAAATCGTAATCGGGTTTATTCAGATATAATATCCTATAGCTTTTGCAATATCGCCCACAGGGGGAAGAAAGAAGATATTTTTAATTAGTAAATTTTAAGTACTTTACAAAGACATTTAATTCTTTTTAGAATTTTTAGCTTTAGCAAATGGTATGTAATTCTAAACATGCGTAGATATGTCGAAATAAACATTAATATCACGTACTGAAAAGATATCTCTACTAATTGAGCCCATAATAGGTATTTTATCATCAGTCGTTATTTTACAGCAACTTTTCAGATGTACAATTTTTAAAGAAAGATCGCCACATCTCAGAAACAGTTTAAAATCGACAAATACAAGTTGATGCCATTTTAATCAGCTCTTCAAGGTCTATCATAAAATGTAAAAGAATGCGTAGTATTTTATTTAAAATAACATAAGTTTGTATTGGTTCGTCGTTATCGAACACTCTGTATAAATGAAAATATTTTTGGATTGTAAAGCGAATGATTATCTACAATTTTTGTATTAAAAATCATTCGCTATCTAATAATGGACTTCACCGCTCCCCTGGGACACCCGGAATATACAGGGTGAGTCATCTATGCGGGTAAGGCCGATTATGCCTTTATGAGTAAAGATATTTGGAAGCGGTTTCTTCCTTGTGATAGCTGTTCATTAGGAGCACATTTTAAAAATATTTTGTATTATACAGAGTGTTCCATAACTTGGTGGCTAACCATAGTTATAGTTTTTTAAATGGAACACTCTATATATTTTTGCACTTTTGTATTCCCCGTATAATTTTTAGTCAAAAAGTAGTAAGATAGTATAGCCCTAAAATCTAAAGTTTTTGACTTATTCCCATTTTTCTGGAAAATTCAATATTTGTATAAAATTATATTTCTCGAAAACGACGTATTAGATGGACACAATTTTTTGCAGAAATTATACGGGGAATACAAAAGTGCAATAATATATAGGCTGTTCCATTTAAAAAACTATAACTATAGTTAGCCACCAAGTTATGGAACACTCTGTATAATACAAAATATTTTTAAAATGTGTTCCTAATAAACAGCTATCACAAGAAAAAAAAACGCTTCGAAATATCTTTACTCATAAAGGCATAATCGGCCTTACCCGCTTAGATGACTCACCCTGTAGATGTACCATACGAGCAAAAATTATTTAGACAAGGGATGGCCATGGTTTAGAAAACCCTGACTTTGATACGTTTAGCTTGTTGTTGATTCTACATGTTAATTAAATGTCAGTTTTAATTTGAAGTTTCATTTGACATGAACTAAACATGTAATGAATCTTACATGCAACGTACTTACCAATATTATTTTTTTTTTAGTAAGCACTTGAATTTAGTTTCTACATACAATAATAAGCTCCAAGAAAAAAACATGTTTCATATTCGATCATTGTATCATTTAAAGTTCATTACCTTACAAGGCCTTCGCACAAGATCAAGCTGATCTTGAAAGACAACTGTGGTAAAATTCTTTGTAAATTTATTTAGTTGCAGTCTAGCCCCACCTTACATACAAAACAGCAGTATATTAAAACGTATACCATTAACATACATATGTATGTATATTGCAGGAAAAAGCTATATCTTATTCGTTAGTATTTATTTTTATTATTACTTGGAAAGCAACGTATATGGGGAATCGCTAAATCGACAATATTGATTAATCCAGTAATATACAGCATCATTGAAAGGAAAGCAAAATTGTCAATTTTATTATATTAAAATACCTTTCACGTTCCCATAGATAAACTATTAGTATATAAAAACCCTTAAATTAATATTTTGAGAATTTTTGGGTAAACTTCCTTTAAAAAATTACGTCTATTTTGATGGACATCCAAAGTCAAACTTTATTAAGCAGAGACATTGCAATGACAAATATAATTACGTTAGACGGTTTAGCAAAAATTTTGATTGTATTTACAATTCATCGAAATTTGGGAAACAATTATATTGACAGAAGATGATATATATAATATTTATTGTTTATTAAAGGAATATATACTTTTGTCACAACAACCTAACTTTCTTTAAAGTTGGACTTATGCCAGTATTGCATACATCACAAATTGACTAACGTAATCTTATGTAATTTGTGTGATTTTGTTTTATTGAGAAAAAGTATATATTTAATAAAAAGTTTGTATCTCTAGGATAAAGTTGCGATATATTAATTAACATAAATTTTATTGCCATGCAATTTTAGAAACACGGACATTGACAGAGTAATATATAATTACTAGCGATCGGCTGTCAGAGTTACATTGTAGGTGTAGACTTAAATTGACGATGTAATACGAAATTGGGCACAGTAATAGTGATATCATCACTATTACTGCGCCCAATATTGAATTATATTATTCATTTAAGTCCAGTCCTGCAATGTACCTCTGAGTTCCGATCCTTGACATCACTCATGATGAATGATGTACCGCTACTAACAGTGAACGATGATTATTCATCACTTGTAACGAGCTCATGTCTTAGAAAGTGATCGCTAATGTTAGTTAAAAAACAATATTTGGTTTACTTTGAACAGTCGATATACAAATTGTCTTGGGAGTTTAGTGAGGTTAGGTTATTATTTCGTGAAATGTAAGGAAAACTCACTGATTTAAAGAAACTGAGTACTTTCTATCAGAACAGATTAATCAGAAAAAAAGTATGTCCATGAATAAACAATATCGATAAAGATTGGCAAATAAAAAGTTATGTTCTAATAAAGTTCTGTCACTATTACCAGTTGATCTTGACTGTGTCAATAACATGGCAATCAATGCATTTAGTCCTTGTTTTAATATCATTAATAGGTTATATGACTTTTCCAATAATGATGAACACCATATTTCTGTTAAATTGGAAAGTGAACTACTAGGATGCTCCAATTAATGAAACAATATTGTAAATGAGGATCCTACTAATTATTTAAGGGTAAATTAATGGCCCGATATTTGTTTGCAAAGGTACACTACCAAATATTTGTTAATTTAGTGATGGGCCAACAAAAATTCTTTTCAACGGCAGACTATTGGCCCTGCAATGGATACCACACTGGCTATCCAGGCGGCCATCGGGGCGTATAAATAATAGCCCATTATTATTGCCTTGAAGCACTAACAATAACTATGATGGTTTAAAATTATTTTATCACTATGCCAATGATTTGTCTTTGCTAGAATTACCACGAGAATTTTTATCCGTAGTTTAACAAGATTGTTTGTGGAAAACATTTTAATACAGTACAAGTTGTATTCATGTCATCTAAAATTACAATCTTAACTGGATGCAGGACGGTGACAATAAATATCAGTGGAAGTGGAATTTCTTATGGGTATAATCTTCTAACAAAGAAAGGTAACTACATCCGGTTTTCAGCATATTCTTCATTTATTTATGTGCTTCAATATTATGTTATTAAGGAATATATATCATAGTATTTAAAATTTAAAAAAAAGACAAATAATATGTACAAAATTAAAATTGAGTCCCAGTTTTTCCTGTAACCTAGCATATACTTCCTTAATATACCTGTACATTTGAAATTTTCCTAAAATACTCCTTCTAATGAGCCTAGAAAAATTAAAGTCCGGTAAAGCTAAATGCGAGTTATGACTTGTTCTGTACGCAAACGTAACCCCTCCACCATAATCTTCGTAGGGAAACTGGATCAAGAAGTGCTAAATAAAAATTGTGTGAAAACATCTGATTATTTTATTGGTAGCAATTTTAACCTATCTTTAACCTTAATTTAATGGGAAATTGTTGGATTTTTTATTCACCATATATAGGAACTTAGAAACTTAAAAATACTTTTTCCGAAATTCTTTCCCTAAGTTATAGGATGAATGGTTTCGGAGATACAAATAGTAGCCATACTTAGACAGGCACCCGGTATACAAGCCATAGTAAAGATTACCTGTGTAACAGAGTTTTAAGTATATTCGAAGGTACATAGATCATTTCAATTCTTCTCTCTGTGTATATACCCGTTCTAACTGCACTTTAACTTTTACCATAGTTCAAAATAGTTTTTAATATATTTAAATTATTTTATACTTTTATTTTAATTTCATAATTTCTATCCCGATGTTATTGTATTGTATTATATGATTTCGCCTATATGAATTACTCATTTCATTTTAACAATTATTATTACTAATCTAATCTAATCCATATTTATATTCCATTGGCATAGGTCTATATCTAACTTTCCCTATACACTCATATATGTATGTATATACATACTCATATATATTTTCACATTAAAGCTAATCGTTGAATCTAGAAAAATACAATTGCATTATTACTAATAGAAATTATAAATGAGATTCTGAAATAACAATTGTGCAATATTTTCGGTGTACTTACATTGAAAATAATCGTACCAAATTGTATAATACATCGATAAACTCCGAAGAACAACTGCATTATTCAGAGTTAGTTTTCCTTGCAAGGACTTTTGCGACAGATCAACTTGATCTTGAAATAAAACCTGATTTGAATTAATTCTTTGTGAAATGCAGATTATTGCACTTTCGCCCCACCGCTTTTTAAATATTGTGAGTATTGATATGAATGGATGTATTCTATAGGTGTTTACAAAAGTATATAAACATCCCGCAATAATTATTTTCTATACAGTTTGATTTTGCATCAGATCAAATACGCTCCTACAAAATGTTCAAAGCTGTGAGTGTTACCTGAATATTTCTTAAATTTATGTGAACTCTGCATTATAAGATGTGCTTCTTTTATCCTATAAATTTAATTTACTTTTTGTGTAGACTTCTTTCTGAATAATAATCTATCTTGGTTTTATTATTATGAATTCGGTTTTCTTGTAAATTTACTGCAAATCGTATTATTACCACTGACCGTCAATGTAAAATTTTAAAAGTTAATGAAATATTATAAATCGTTTATTATGTTAAAAGGAATATGTGATTCTAAAGGTTAAATTAGTATTTTCCAAAAATTGTTTATGATTATGACATTTAGTATACAAATGCAATTATGCATTTTGTACTTGCAATTATACTAATGATAACTATACTTACACAAAATCATATAGTAGCATAAATAAAAAGTAATATTGATTTGATGTTAGCAATCTTAGAATTAGTCATTGTTAATCTAATCTTGTATACAAATAATTTTGATTATGTGTATGTGTATATCTAAATATTATAAAATTTTCAGATTGTATTTGCTGCGCTTTTGGCTTTCGCCATAGCATTACCAGCTCCAGAACCGAAAGCCAAACCAGGATTGATAGCATCCGCCTACACCGCACCAGTCGTAACTGCTCCGTATGCCTACCCTGCGTACTCTGCTTACTCTGCTCCATACGCATATTCTCCTTACACCTATCCTGCATATTCTGCATATTCTGCGTATTCTGCACCATTAATCTACGCTTAAATTGTGTCTATTCATTTCAAAATTATAAATTCTTCCAACTGGCCATTTCGAAATAAACGATTTAATACTTTATTTAAGTTTTATTTCTAGGTACAATAATTATTTCCAAAATACTTAATTGTATATAATACATAATAATTCTAATAATATATTATTTTAATATTAATTAAGTCAGCCATTAATACTGACGTAGCAGTTAAGGATTTGATTAGCGGTTTTTGTTGCAAAATCCCGCTAATTTTTGCCACATTTATGAAAACTAAAAAAAACTGTTTTAACGTATTTTTTGAAATTCCTTATTATTAATTAATAATTCAAAAAAGATGCAAAAGAAACTTTTCCAATATTTTATCCATTAACTATTTGGGCTACTCATAAAGGATAAAAAGTAATTGATATAATATAAACGACAATAAAAATAAATTATAGAAAAAGAGAACTATATATCTATACGGCGGGCTATACAAACTTCTAATGCACTTGCAAACTTCGCTTTCCTAGAATTAAATGTGTAAATGTGTACAAAACGTGATGCATGAATGCAAGAATGTATTAAACGCAATGAAATATCTTGGCGCAGAGCAAATATAAATACAATTAATGATAATAAACTGACAATTTGACAGCAAGCTGTCACTTAAAATGTTTCAATGACTAGCAAGATATAATGTAAGCTAGAAATGTGTAAAAGTAAAAATGTGAAAAATTAAACATAGAACCATCACTATTTTCCACGCAGTTCCATCAAACGGTCTTGATTGATCTAAGACAAGCATTCGACTCCACCACATAAATCATATTGACGCAAATTGCTCAATGAAAAGACTAGGTAATGTAATAATTGGGAGTGAGTTGCCGTATACCATACATACGAATCAATTAGATGGCTCAAATTTATCTTAAGCGAACATCTAATATCAACACACAAATAATGCAGACTATGTGTCAAAGATATAATGTAGAATTGTGTAATTCAAACATGAAAGTGTTAAATATGTTAGTAGTCACATACATGCATACATCTGCCTTATTCTGTTTCATCAGTGTGGCATAACTAAAAAGGCGTGTGTTAATTCAACTAGTATGTGTAATCAAAACAATTTGTGCAGTATTACCTTAAGGAATTCAAATCCATAGATGTCCAATCTGAGTAGTGTGTAATACCAAATCCTGCCTGGCTAAGATTTGATTAATAAAATATACTTATCAAAATTCTTTTCCGAAATATACAATAATGTATTAAAAGCTATGACTTATCTTGGCGCAGCGGCACATATAAAGACAATTAATAATTTAACTTATATATGTAGTTTTCAACACACACCTGAAGACATATTTTTTTATAGAAAATTCA
The DNA here is from genome assembly GCA_963170755.1 of Amphimallon solstitiale. Lineage (NCBI taxonomy): Eukaryota > Metazoa > Arthropoda > Insecta > Coleoptera > Scarabaeidae > Amphimallon > Amphimallon solstitiale. Next base: position 85,146,134 of record OY720675.1, read on the forward strand.
AACTTATTCTGTGACTAAATTTCATATGTTCATTGCTATGACTATGATAAAGAATATACTAAATATAAAAAAATAAATATGGTAGCGAATGCCAATGATAAATTTGGATTAAAAATGACAAAAATGTAGTTATTTCGTCAAAATGCTAACTTAATTCATATTAAAAAGTTGAAATAGACATCAAGCTCGTGAAAAATACATTAAGATCATGTCAACCAATTTCTATCTTTATATCTTATTTTAAAGTTTATTTCAAGAAAAATTGAGATCATTTTTTTGAGTTTTATTTCACTGCTATATGGCGTTACGAAAGGGATTATATTCTGAGGTTAGCAGAATCAGTTTCAACAATGTAAGTCAAAGTTGTCCTATGGCCTTCATATCACGCAAGGGATAGAGAAATCCAATTGGCCATGATAAAATAAAATTATATCGCCCTCTACCTTATAAAACGGTACTATAATTTATATATCATGTATCGTAATTTTAATAATCGCTCGCCATGACAAGCATTTTGAATATTAAGCGTTGTTTTGTAGCAAAATCTATGAAGTAGAACCAGGAGCCGCAGTCAAACAATGAGAACGCTAAACGTCTTGTTTTTTCGCAGTTTACATGCTACTATAAATCGTATCTAAAGATGTTGTCAGTAAAACAACAGTATTTTGCCTGATTGTTCTTTCACTTTATTGTTGAAATAAACACGTTTACAAAACTAATTGATGCAAACAATAATATAGGCAAACAGCAACTAATAATCACCTTCTTTAAAATTTGCCACTATTTTAAATGCATATTATTCGACATAAATAACATTAGATAATAAATTAAATCATTTTTGCTTAAAGAGAGTTTTAATCAAATTTTGAAAAACGCGCGCACACACACACACACAGAGAGAGAGAGAGAGAGAGAGGGGGAGGAGAGGGGGGAGAGAGAGAGAGACGCACGCGCGCGCACACACACACACACACACACACACGTGTAAGTTTCATTCAAATAACAGTAAAGTGAGAAATATGGCAACCACAAATAATAATAGAATGCAAGCAGCCAGAGGAGACAAAATTTTGTAAGGTAAAGTGTGAAACAAAGCATATATCTATACGCAAAAAAAAATTATTAGTATTTATAATCATTAGCCTGGAGTTAGTTCGAGTTATACGAATTACGTCAAGTTTAACGTAATAGGCAGGCACAGATGAATACACAATACTCTGTAGTCAAATGCATAAAGACTCTCAATTAAATATGGCAATTAGAACTCATTAATTCATTATAAAAAGTTAACTCACTCTACAGTCATTTTAAAATCGAGACGAATAATATTCTGAAAAACAAAACATGTATATAGCTTGCCAAACCATCAACATAATATACAAGAAATATAATATTAAAATATAAGTTTGTAAGCCATGATTTGATGTTTTGAATAGGAGCCGCTTGCGTGTTTGGGTACTGCCTTTTAACTAGAAAATTTTCAGTATTTGAATATCGGCGCTGTTATTATTGTCATTTTAGGTACTAAATTAAGATTAATTTACAAAGTGAATTACTTCAAAAATCAACAAATGGGATGAAACAAATAATTCCAGGCGCCTATATATTCGGAAAGTAGTTACAATATTTTCTTGCCATAAAGTCTCGGCATATTTACGAAAGAGGAATAGGAGTGCTTGCTTAATTCAATAAGGAAATTAAAATATTTTTATCTAGATCGGCATCGTTTTTGTGGTCTAAATATTCTGTATTAAGATACTCATTTTAAATTATATTAAAATTAGTCTTTCTCAGTGTTGAAAATTCTAAATTGGAATTTTGTATAAATTTGGGAGATACTTGGAACGAGTATAGTAAAAGTATCATTCAAAAATTTTTTTAATACAAAAGATATTTGAAATTATGTTTTAAATACTTTTATACGCATAATGTAGAAGAAGAATTTATTAAAGCTTTAGAACATACGTTTTTGTTTTTTGGGTTGAAACCACGTCGTCGTCGTCTATACTTCTACTGCCGACGTTTCGTCTACTATCCTAAGGGATATCTTCAGGAATTCTTCTACTACTGAGAAAACCTGAAACGAAATTTATATTAAATGAATCTTATTGTTAATATTGTATTTTATAAAGAAATGTTTTGGTTGTTCTATGTTCATTCAAAAATAATTATAATATTTTCTTTTATATAAACGTTATCCAGATGTATTATATTTACCAGACAATAAAGCAGAATGTATTTCAAAAAAAAAATTATAATTTCATCCAAAACGTCAGTATACAGTGAAAAAATAAATAAACAATCAAATAATTCTCTTAGATGATTAGATTAATTCGAGAAAATAATTAAATATTTACAAAATTGTGTCAAAAATAATTATAGAAAGCTATTACATTTATTAATTAATAAGTTCTAAATACAGATCACAAATCATGGAACATATAATATACGAATTAGTCATGATTTGATAGCACTTACTACATGATTCTGTTAGTTTTCTTCAGTGCCGTCTTATATTACTAATTTAAATTATGAAAAATAGTGTATTTTTAATACTTACAATACAATTAATCTGATTCTGTTGCATACCACATATTAATAAATATGACTTATTGACCAAACATAAAAAAGGCAGTTATTTTTGCATTATTTACATCACGGTTTTCCGTGGCGTAAATAATACATAAAGGCCAAACACAATTTTTATGAATAATTATAATAATCCATGCCATAGTAATTAAACGGCGATGGTGCATTGGAATGGAAGATATTTATTAGATTTATTTAGGTGACTGTGGCAAATGTAAATTCGTGCCTTTTCATTTCTAAATACACATCCTATTCTTTCATCATCTATAATCTATATTATTTCAATTCTAATAGCTGCTTGTAGTTTTTTTAAAGATTGAAGTTTATTTTCGGGCCTCACTGTGGTAATATGCTTTAAAAAATAAGAACATCTTATTGGTACCTAAAAAAGCAGGTATACTACAACATTCTTTAAAAAAAATGCAAAATGTTGATATAAGCTTCTTCTTAAACTTTCTTAAGTAAGTAAAATACGTATATAGCAATAATTCTGATCATTCTTTTATATAAAAATAAAATTAAACAAAGAGTCAATCAATATAATTAATAAGTTAACGCTGACGTTTTGATAGATTTTCAACATGAGAGCCAACATCAAAATATGAAATAAACTAAAAACTATGGTGTTGAATTTAAACACGCGTATACTATGTTTTTTAATTCCGCGGACCATTATGTACAGTTTTGTGCAATAAATTGGCGTACACGTCTTATTGCTAATTTTGACATTATTTTGCCATTGTGAAAATGGCTTAAGTTAAGTTGACAAATGGAATTATAGCGTCAATTTAATTTGTCATACATGACAGGTATTCAAACAAAAGTCATATTTACATAAGCGTATATTAAGTGTTCGCCAATTTATTGCACAGAACTGTACATTATGCAATATATTATGTATGATATTTATTTTTAACAAATTTATGATATATAGAGAAGACGCGTTATATTCAATTGGAGTGAAAGTGACTGCAATGTTTCTTTCGCCAACTGTGGATAACGTTCTAACTGTATACACCAGAATTGTTGTAATTCTAATTATTCGAATCTCATTTGAATGCATCCACTGTCTCACATTTCAATAAGATCGTCTTTTTCAATCATCGAATTTAGGTTATATAAAAATGTATCCAGCATCCATCTCTGAGTTTTGGTAATATTTTCAGAAGAAAAATATCCATTAATTGTTACAAATGTATTGCAATGTCGGGTATAATTGTATTTTTTTCATTTTCCACAACAATTGAATCAAGCAAGGGAAAATTTGCAAAATTCCCATTTTCAACTGGAAGTTTTCAAATTTCTAATTTTCTAATAAATGAAGATTATTTTTCACTAGCTATTATTACATTTTTACAAAATCCTTGGATTGATATGTTCATTTCATTCAAGTGGCTAAATATCTTTACTAAGTAGGCTAGTCTCAGAATTTCATTCTTACTATCAAAATCTTTAACTAAACCACAGTTTTGACTAGTCACTAACTGAATTATTTCTGCAAGCAATAAAAAAACCCTGTTAAGCATGCGGCCCATAGAAATCGTATTTCGGTGTGATATAGAAGCACGGTATGAGCAGCACCGATTTCTTCACAAAAGGCACGAAAAATGCGATGATTAAGCGCTCGTCCACGGATATATTTTACTACATTTATTGCAGTAATAAGGTGTTGTTTTAAACTTTCTAGCAAAGTTTTCGACGTAAGTGGATGACGATGCAACATGCAATGCGTTATTGTAACCTGCGGTAATTCATTTTTCATATGTGAAAAAAATCCATTGCTGGGGCTCAGTGCATATTGAGCCAATCACATTCATTGGTAATTGATGTTTTAACAAAATATCTTCGATGTGATTGAAAACGTCAGTTCTTCTCGAAGTCAACTCCAGTGCAGGCTCACAAATAGAAATTTTTCTATCATTTCTTTTTCTTTTACATATCGCACAAATACCAAGAGCTGGCTGCAATTATCAACATCAGTTGTATGCTAACTTTTAGTGAACTGACTTTTATGTCTTCTATTATTTGCCGTAAAATATCTTGAATTCGCGATCGAATTATATCGTTCGATAACGAAATCTGCTGTATTTTTTTATGTTTTATTCGACGATACGCGCCCCATGCAACAATGAGCGACGGCTGCATATGTATGTGTAGGTGATCGCTTGCATAGCAACGAAATATTTCATTCACTTTTTTTTACGTTATTCTTAGTTTCGGCATATTAGTATTTTTTTGCGAAAAACCCATAACCCTAATTTTTGTATGAGCTTCAAAACATCAATAACGCGTTATTGGGGGGATTACTGCAGTTTTCAAGTATTTTATTATCAAAAATTTAATAAATAATATTTAATAATTATAATTTATATTGTTAAGGACTTCTCCCGCACCCCCAAAAATATCTTCCCGCACCCCCAAGGGTGCGGGCTCCCCAGGTTAAGAACCACTGGTTTAAATAAAAAAATGTATAAATTAGTCGCCATATACGCATTCATGGCAAATATACACATAATTTCCGTTTCACTATTAAATTTCTCCCTTACATATTTTTAATAGACTAATAATTCAATTCGGTATTGGCAGATATCATATCTGTCAAAAAGGCGTGCGTTGTGTATATTCTGTCAAATTTTATGAAAGACGGAAGTTAAGAAAGACTGTCTTTGAGCATTTCAGTTACGAAATATATTACATTATAGTTACTACTGCATCGTGAATAATTTTCTTTTTTGGTTATATCAAATGTCACTGACATAAATAAAAATAGATCAGGCAACTTAAACAAGACCAGTCGTCATGGATCTAGTATGACATACTGTTAAATGAAACGAGTTTCCTGTGTAGTTATGTATATTATGTTATGATATGCATGCACCTGTTCGGTATTTTTACATCAAGATTTATATATTCAAATATATTTGGTAAATTTCTGCAGTTACTTTGGAATATTTATATTAAAATATAGCAACAATATTTGCATTTTGGTCAAGGAAGTTAGTTATGTACATACATTATATCTAAAAATAATACAAGAGATTTCCTTAATATTTTAATAGTTTTTCATGTTTACAGAGAGAACTGAAGAATATATTGTTAAATAATAAGACAAAAAGTAAGGTATATTTTCTAATGTACAAGAACTTTAAAAATATTTATACATTCCATAATCTGTATTTTAACTAAGGAAACTTCAAAATATCATTGCCATTGCACACGTTTAATTATAGAAAAACTTCAAATTATGCACATGTTTAATTTACTATTCGCTGTTACTATCTGCATCACAATCACTAGCTGTTGAACTGATAAATGGCTCCACGATATTGTCAATTAAGCCTTCTGATAGACTCATTTTTTCTTCGTTTTTAATTACAAGTTCTATACACCATCTCCATTTAGCAATAATAAAATTAACTAATGTAGTCAAAATTGTTCTTATTCGAGGCAACATAATTTTATATTCTGTCCTGTACCAATTCAATGGGATTTACTACACAGTGGTATGGTGGTAATCTCAACACGCGTCTGTTCTTTGCTGTTGCCATTTCATCAACAACATAATGGTTGAAATTGCGGCGATGTTATTTAATCAAATCCAGTAAGACTGGTCTACTCATTCCTAGCTTAAATGGTATTTATTTTGATTGTAAGCATTTCTGCATGTTTTTTTTTTAGGTGATGTACTTGGAGTCTTTTCAACTTTGCGAGAATGGTAGGCTGCGTAATCCATAATAATAGCATTGTCTGGTAATTTTTCTAAAACAGCACTAACCCAATTTTCAAATACAACAGAATTCATATCCTGATGGTAGTCGCCAGTTTTCTTGTTTTGAAATACTAACAATCCACCTTCAACAAATCCATCTTCAGATCCTATGTGCCTTTTTCCTCTTCCTGTTAGATTTTTCAAACCTGTAAATTAATATCAACCACCACTTTTGATTGTGTGTGCCCTTCATTTTACCACGTTTCATGTAAGTAAAACATCTTTTTTTGTTGGACTCTATATGATCTAATAACTCTTAAATATCTATATCTCAAGTACCTATCTCACTACGCTCTATCAATAAACTCTTCCTGCTTCGCTTCATGTACGTGTAATACTAATAATATATTGTGTATACCTATTCATCTTAAAAATAAATGTATTTTATTTAAAATTAATCTTTCTCATTAGTAGGTATAATGATGTACGGCTCATTTGAGGTATATTGGAATGGTTTTGAATTTTGTTAAAAATTTTATTAAGAGCTTCATTTTTATATAGAAAAAGCTGTGTATTACAGCATTGTGATGACAAAAATTTTCGACCTCGAGATTTTTGCAGATGTCCAAGTTTTGAAGTCCCCTGATACTAAAAAAATGTTTTTTTAAAAATGTGTCTCTCTCCCCCCTCCCCTCTCTCTCTCTCTCCCTCTCTCTTTCTCTCTCTCTCTCTCTCTCTCTCTCTCTCTCTCTCTCTCTCTCTGTGTGTGTGTGACCACGATAGCGGTCAAACCGCTGTATATATCAATTCCAAATTTATGTATGCATTCTATAGCGATTTATTAAGTACTTAGAATAGGATTTTGAGTAATTTTTGTATAAAAAATTCTTAAAATTGCATAGTTTGAAACGCTCATACGTATTAGAAAGTCGTGTAGTGAGCACACCTCATTATTACATTTTCGTCAAAGTTGTTGACTAATGAGCGTCTACCAGAGCTTTGCTTGCGCTGAATAAGCGCTCCCTTGGACTTATAACTTATTTATAACTTTAATAGCTCTACTTCTTGCAACACATATCCTAAGAAAATTCAATATTACCTGTTGTGGACACTATATACGATGCTATTTCCCCTGTACTTTTTTTGTATTTTCAATTCTCAGCTTCTTATAAGTATTGGGAATTATTTGCTTTTCAGTAAGATGACCAAAACGGCCCTGTTTTGTCGGTGGAGAAATAGGTAGGTTTCTACTTGTACTCGACATTGGGTACATGAAGTATTATGGTAGATAGTAAATAAACGATCTAAGAGTTCTAAAAAGAACTATTGAACTATTAAATAATTAAATTAAATTATGTGAGTGTCATTTGAGCACGAAGAGAACCAATCGAATTGCCCACTTTTAGCGCTAAAATTTAAAGGTATTCCGCGGAATTAAAAAACAGAGTACAGGAAATTCAAAATATCTTGCAAATTATGCATTCTAAGTACACTAAATGTCTGTAAGCATCTTGATTTCAAATAATTTTTGTATAAAATTCAATACAGATTTATCAAGAGTACAAAAGTATTTAGAATTTGATTTGGAACAATTTTTGTTCAAAAATAATTTCACAATTCGATCCGAAAGTAACATTTTCATTCTGATCGAAGAGCAATTTTCTACAAATGACTCGTACGTTATGCACTCTAAACAGATTGTAGTATTAAAGTATATAAAACTTAATTTAAAACAGCTTTTATATGAATAATTCGTATAAAGAAGTCGTGTTACCACATGTCTTCTACACAACTAATTTTTTAGTGTATAATGCAATACCTCCTCATCTTCTGTTTCTGGAATTAAATACCGCAATGTAGTTTCGTAATTCATATAATCTTAGTCATTTGAGTAATTGAAATATATTTTATGGAAATATATATTTTGTATTTGAGACTAATAATTTTTTGTATTTTTATTGTTTTTCTTAAGTAGAATATTTATTATTACCATTCACTGATATATAGAATTTATAAACATAAATCTGAAGCAAGAAGTGTGCAATATTTTCAATATGTAATTATATGGAAACAATTCGTACGTAACTATAAAACGTATTGACAAAGTACAAAGCACAAATACATTATTCAACGCTATGGTTTGTCTGCAAGGACTTTTACGACAGATCAACTTGATCTTGAAATTAAACCTGATTTGAATTAATGCTTTGTAAAATTCGGAATATTGCACTTTTACCCCACTCTTATTAAATACTTGTTGTTAATGTTAGTATGCATTGTGTACAAGAGACGCTTTCATAGGTATATAAAGACCAGGGTGTAACTCATTTAGTATAGTTTGATTCTGCCTTCGATCAAATACACGCCTACAAAATGTTCAAAGCTGTAAGTATTACATTTCATAAATTGTGTGTGAAACCTATAATGTATTAAACAATTCTCGTTTTTTTTTGATTATATTTTTAATTCGAAAGCAATTATAGGTCATAGTTGTAATATATGCAATTAAATATCTGTTTGATATAGGATTAAACGGATTTTATGATATAATATAGTATTTTATTTTTTATTAACACTTATAGCTAACTCTTAATTTCATTGCATTTCAGATTGTATTCACTGCACTTTTGGCCCTTGCCGTAGCAACACCAGCTCCAGAACCGAAAGCCAAACCGGGAATCGTAGCTGCCGCGTATACTGCTCCAGTCGTTGCTGCTCCATACGCCTACCCTGCATACTCTGCTTACTCCGCATACGCTGCTCCATACGCATATTCTCCCTACGCATATTCCGCATATTCTGCGTATTCTGCACCACTCATCTACGCCTAAATGTAAAATGTTTCTATTCACTTAGAATCCTCAAATTCTTTTCGGCGATCATTTTGAAATAAATAATTTAAACATCCATATTTAATTTGTATTATTATCCTTAAAATTTAATCAAAGCTGTCACGTTACAAACATTAATGAAATTAATGAAAGTGAAAAATTACACTGACCAACTATGTCAAAACCTGTGAAAATTAAAACGCATGTACACACTACAGATTAAGCGAAAATGGCAAAATTGGCTTAGGTCTGGTTACAGAAAAGTGCATGTTGATTCTTTTACAGATACGATGTGAAAATCTTGTGAATTTCTATAGTATGACCGGTAATTTAGCCTACTGCATTAATAGTTGTAAACATTTTTATGCTTATGCAATGCATCATAACCTCACTTTTTATCAAGAACCAGTCTGAAAGCAGTGTTGAAATTGTGAAAAGGTAAACCATTACATTAAGCAGGAGTGGCCACAGCAGCAGAAGTTTATACCAGGAAAATTCAATGTAAAACACCTGCTTGTAGCGAAAAGAGAAAAGGTCATAATATCACTTTTGAATATAGAACTAGGGGTCATGTAACAACTTTGTTAAGGCACTAGATCAAGAAAGTGAAGACTTGAAGTACATTCGAGGAAAAATCCCAAAAAATAACAGAAGAAGAAGAAGTAGAAGAACATATGTTGAATGGACCTCACCCAGAAATAGTAGCTAATAGTAAATTTAAAACTAAATCAATAGAACATGTTACAAGTCCTTCCCAATTTTTTTAGGAAATAAAAACACAAAAAATTACAAAACATAAATTTAGTAAAGTCATGATGCAAATTTCCAGGGTGTTGGCAGCAATATTTTGCTAACAGTACATATTCTACATTTGCACTTTATACTTTTGTCCGGAAAATATGGGCAATGTTAACAACGAAATTATGTACCTACCAAACATGATTATGTACCTATAGACATAAATGTTTCTGTTTTCTGTAAAAATTAATATCATTTAATCGCAAAATCAAAGACTGAAATTTGTTGGTCAGTGTTATTGGTAAATGTATTGTGAATATGCAGAGTGAAATAGTATATTACATACTAAGGTTGAGAAGATGATTATTATTGCCCTTGTGGCTTAATCTCGCCACTCGGGCAATAATAGTCATCTCAACCGTAGTATGTATACTATTTTTTGTACGAGTAGTCTAACTGGATCATGAAACCTTAATAATTATGAATAAATTTACTCATATGTGTAAGAATGCCCTTGTAATAAAACTTCATATAAACAAATAAGTAGGCTATATTTTGATGTTGAAAAATAAGTTTTGACATAAATGCTGAAACTAAAAGCCAAGTATTTATTAGATTTGAAATAAAACAAACAAATGTTTATGATTTACACTGTATTTAATATTTAATAACAACAACAACGACAGCTGTTTCGCTACACTGTAGCTTCTTCAGATTGATATATAATAACTACCTACATACACTTATTATATTAGAGTTTAAGTGTATGTAGGGCTCTGCTAATATCGTATTTTACGCTTTTTTGGTAGGACTTCAAATGACACATACTTCTAAAAACACCTCCTGTATCTTTTCCACATTATGTATGAAATGCAGGTAATATGGTGGCCAAACCTGATATCCATATTACACTCTCAAAACTAACTTAAAGTATTGTGCTCGAAAAATATTTGATTTAATGTTCTGAATACGCGTATAATACTTTTTTATGCTATTAGATGTATACTTAATATGTTGTGAAAACTTCTCCTGTAACCATTATTACTTTACAATATTAATTAAAAAAAAAACATTACGGATATAATTAATATATTTGTAGCAGATTATATTCAATTCCAAACTAAATAATTAAACACCAGTTTAACACATGTTTCAGCTTGGAAAGGAACAGATTTCTTTATTTAACACTGGCATGAGATGTAACTCTTTCTAGATATAATAGTAATAAATGATAATAATAACCCATGGTTCAATAGCTCTCAACAATCATTTGGAACGCCATCAGCCATGATTCATTATTATCGGTTTGAAGTGCGGCTTCACTTTTTTGGCCGCATTTTCTAGGCAAGATTGATATTTCAAATTGTTTTATGCTTCTCCTCTTGTCTTCATCTAGAAACTTTTCTTATCCATACATGTTCAATTAAATTATCAAAACAATATGATATGAAACTAAAATGAGTATAAAACAGACTCCGATAAATTATGCTTGAAAGTACATGTTTCTGATGTGCACTTTTCCTTTGAGGAGAATTTTCTTTTAAAACTTAGCAGGAGCTATGGAATAGCCAACTATTTGTCGTTTGCTGCTGAACATTGATATAAGAAATAAAACATTTTTTGGGAGGAAATTTTAATTTTGAGTAATTGTTTCGCATTGAGAAAAATATTTTATTTCATAAAATAGTGCGCAACCAGGAGCAATATGATTCCTGTAGCACAATGCAATTTAAGCTGCTAAAATTGAAGCGATTTCACGTTTTGTTTAGTATAGTTTAGTATAGTTTAGTATAGCACTTATGCCCGTCAAACCTTCACATCTTAATGAGAGTAACATTTTTAGAATTTAGTTTCCTTAATTAACATCAGTTGTAATTGGGAAAATTATAATGTTCAGTAAGTGTTATATTTAGATATGACCGTTTAATAAAGATTTATAATTGATTGATTTAAGAAGTTATTTGAGTAAACTGTGTAACAAGTGCAATCCTTATATTTATTATAAATTTTTAGTTGATAGTAGATAGCAGTGGCATACTAATGTCTGCTGTACGATAATCATTAATGAATAAATGAGATGAAGTTCATTGCTTGGTTGGAGCTTTGTTTCTGCTCGATGGAAAAGGAACTTTACCAGAATCTACAGCTATTACTCTTGACCAAGATCAGGTTCTATCTCTGCTTATGAAGGATACCTATATGCCCTATCTCATTAGGATATCGGGACTGAGGTATAGATATTGAGGTAGTACTAGGTACATACCGTCAATATCAATATGTGTTTATAATTAGGGATAGTATTATAAAGAGAATAATGGTTTATTAATGTTTTTATATTTAATAATGGTCCATAGTTGATTCTATATAGTTTGTTGTGTAAGGTACATGGTTCGTCAAATGACACAGAAATCTGTAAAATAGAGAATTTGTAATTAATTTATAATTCGATATGTTATATAAATTTGTAAAAACTTGTTCAATTGAATTTAATGAAGAGAAATGGTATTAAGAGGTAAATTTTATTATAAGGCATTGTCAAAATTGATTATAATTTCCCGCGTTAAAATATTTAAAGGAACTGTCAGTGGTTGTCAATGTTGACATTTTGTACAGAAAAGTTATTTGAGAATGTGTTAAATAGTCCTGAATACATAAATTTTATACTAAATTCATGGATAAAATTATCATAATAAGAGTACTGTTATATGGAAAGGTATTTATAAAAATATTAGCATAATGGAATTTATATTGAGTATAATTAAGAGGTGGATAATGGAGATTGGTCAATTTGAAAAATAGGTAGTATCACTAAGGGAATGGGATAAATAAATAGGAATTCGAAAAATAATTTTCGCAGAGAGAGTTTATGAAATTGGCGATAATGTTATATTAGCCTTAATTTCATAAACTAAAGATAAATAAAAGTATTGTTATACTGGAATTTAATATTCAAACATTTGGAAATATAAATAGTAAAGAATACGAAGTATTAGTGTACTAATAAAATAAATGTTAGCAGTTTTCAATAAACTGTAATAAAGGAAGAAGATAGGAGTGCAATAAAACAGGAATATAATTTAAAAATACTTACCAGCAAAGAAGTATCCATTTGAAGCGAGGTCACAGTGGAATTGGAGCATCATACATAATTGTCCTAAAGGAGTATCCATATTTAACGAGGTTACAAAGGAATTGGAGCATTAAACGTAATTTTCCTGAAGGAGTATCCATAACAAACGGTGTCACAGTGGAATTGGAGCATCACACGCTGTATAATTAGTCGAAGAACTTCCTGGACTGAGTTATTAATTCATTGGAGTATTATTTAAATAATCAAAAGAGAAATTCCAATCTTATTAGGACCATTTTTCATTGTTCCTGTACCGGTAGTCACTTTTAGGAGGCACAGACAGCTGTTTCATTGTCCAAATAAAGTAATTGCTGTAGGATTTTTGTTCATCTGAGGCTACAAAGTAACAAGAAGATATTAAAAGGAGCTACGAAATAAGAAAATACTGTGAAATAAACAAAGGTTGTATTGAACTATTTTCATTTTTCATTTGGTTTTTGCTATTATAATTTAAATATTTGTGGAAGAGTACAATTAAATAAACCACATGACAAACTATATACATAAATTAGTAAGAGATCATAAAGAATTGCATAAGAATATAAATCAGATAAGTTTGTAATAATTTTCATAAATATAAAGCTAAATTTATTAAATAACATACCTTTTAAAAAAGAGAGGTTAACATCTGTTCTTTTCATAATCATATTTCTGACATTGAACAAGTTTAGATAGGGTGTTTGTATTAATATTGGCATTTCCATCATAGTACCAGAGATATTGTAAATAATTTATTAAATCAATATAATGTTTGTTAGTTTTTGTATCCTTGTTTTAATGGTAATATAGAATATCTGTTAGAAAATCACGACATTATAAAATGTTGGAATTCCTAGAAATAAAAACATCAATTTAATTTATAGGCTATAAATCACATCCGATAAAAAAATACTTACTCCTGAGATTAAAAGAGATGTTATGCAGTAATAAGATAAAACTTATTATATAGATTTTGTATCAAAAGAAATTAGTTATTAGAAATCTAGTTATAATAATTTTCAACGTGAAGCGATACTATCGTTCAAGTTCCGAGTTACCAACTTTATCAGAAGATATATCACTACAAGTATATAATTTGCTAAGTAAACCAAAAGATACAGGTTCGGACTAAGGAATATTATAGTTAAAGAATATGTAAAAGTTGGAATAATGAAAGATGAATTTAATTGAAAATGTAATGTTAGATTTATGAAATCAGTATTGTATGGAGTATTGTTGAATGTGATAGGAAGGGATATCAAAGTACATAGAGATTTTACGACTGAGTTAGTGACGGGCAAATTAATAATTCATTTTATATTTTTTATTAGACTGAATATAAAAAAATACATATCCATAATATGCCTACTAGTACATTGAGATAGTAGCATAGTGTTAAATGTAATTGATACACCTGTAAAAGGGGGTATTACTACAATATATATGTGCTCTAGTATCAGGTTACACTACTTATCGGCAGGTATGAACTTTAATTTATTTTAAATCTTACTGCTGGGTTAAAATAAATTATAATTTGAAACTTGCATTTTAGGATATGTTTTTCAAATATTATATTTTGTTTTAATATATATTTTAGTGCTATTTTTATCGAAATATAATTTTATTTTGCCTGGGATTTACGATACACCTTCATTCATTGCTACCGCAAGTTTCTATGTGCAATTATATTGTTCTTAATGCATTGTACTTTAAAACCAATAAAAAGGCTGTATGTTTGGTACATATAGTTATTCTCGAAATACGAATTCTTATTAGTTTTTATGTTTATTGTTAATTATAAATTAGATAACATTCTCAATTCGTACTTAGTACTTTTTTAAATCTCAAAATATACTCATAATTCATACTTTTTCTGAATAATATCTTCAAATAAAATACATTTTAGAAAATTTTACGCATTTTCCCTCTGACATCCAATGCAAAAATAGATGGTACTCGAAAAAGTCTTGTCCACCTCATAAATGTATTGAAATTAATAAATTATCTTAACTAATCGAGCACACTATTACATATGTAGTTTATTTCTAAAAATTACAAAAAAAAGATCTGTGAAGTAACGGTTATACAACATCTTCCAAATCCACGTACATACATACGGTGCGACAAATTGACAGTCACAATTCCATTGTTTTAAGTTCGTACAAGGATTTTTACGACAGATTAATTTGATCTTGAAATTATACCTGATTTGAATTAATTCTTTGCGAAACTGAGATTGTCGCACTTTCCCCACCCTTACACAAAATTGTCGTTCGTATGTGTTCAAAATATATTCTATGGATGCATTCGTAAGTATATAAACACACTGGGAAAGCTCATTTAAGTATAGTTTGATTCCGCACAAGATCAAATACGCTCCAACAAAATGTTCAAAGCCGTAAGTGCTAAAATATTAAGCGGCTAAAGATCATCTATGTACATATGTGACTACAAAGATATTTCTATCAACATTTTGTAAATTATATGTAAATTCTATGTACATTATTATATAAACTTGTTTACGTTAATAGAAATATTTATAATATAAGTACATATTTATCAATTGGAATATACACACACCCTGCTATAATATTAATTAATAATAATTCATCCATTTTATTAAAATAGATATATATTCTGTTTGCGTAATATTTATACAAATCTGTTACTTTTTCAGATTGTTTTCGTTCTTCTTTTGGCTCTTGCGGCAGCATCACCAGTTCCAGAACCCAAAGCCAAGCCTGGTGTTGTAGCGACCGCCTATACCGCACCAGTCGTCGCTGCTCCTTATGCCTACCCTGCATATCCGGCTTACTCAGCACCAGTAGCATACACCAATTACGCATACCCGGCATATTCTGCGTATTCTGCATATTCAGCACCCTTAGTCTATGCCTGAATGTAAAGTGTCCTTCATTCATTTCAAAATTATAAATTATAAATTACATTTAATTGGTTTTACTAACTTTACAACCTTTTTCAGATCTTATATGATAGATGTAATATGCTATGAGTGCAATATATAGTTGCCAGTATTTACCCAAGCATATTATCAAGAACTGAACATATTCGTTCATAAACAGGACTATCATTTAATAATGTATATAGCCAAAAATTTAATTTTTTTCACTATTTCAACATATTTTAATTTTTAAAAAGTAATTGAAAACGATAAAGGAACACAAACATATGTTATTTTTAATAAAATGCTTTACATTTATTATATTTTATAATAGTCCTTTAAGAGTTTATTGTATTAACATTAACTGTAGTAACAAGAACTGTTTCCGAATTTCGTCGTAAATTGTGCGTTTCAAAAACTTCTACGAATTGTTATAGATCCAATTATTAAAGATATCCAAGATATTCCACTACTGGAATGTTTGTTTCGACCTTAGAGTAAGTAAGATATATAGAGAGAGCAACATGTCAGTTTGTAGACAAATAAAGTGAAGTCTAGTGGGGTACGAGAAGGGTACAAATGTTGCAACCTTGGCGGATTGCATTCCGTTAAGTGATCATATGTAATAAAATTTATTAAATTATATAAATTCGAATATTATTATTTTTTAATTGTTTATAAATGAAAGCTACTTCTCTAATAATTATATTTTAAAAAACAAATTATAGTTTTTTCTACAGATATTCAACTGTAATATTCACTCAATATTTCCTCTATGTAAAACTGAGATATAATAATTAAGAATGTGTACGTACTTAAGTTAACAATAGTATAAACAATTTACACAACCGTAAATCTATATACATATATATTTATTACTATTATATCTACATACTTCAACATTTAACTAGTTGCTTGAATTTACATATACGAGGTTTTATTTTATGATTTTATTTACAATATAATAATATTTACAAGCCTTTCGGCTAGTTCTTATGGATCCCTTGATGGAAGGTTTGCTTCACTCTCACGCGTTGATACAAATATTTAATAAAGTATTCCACTGCAACCAAAAAAAATAATAAACTTGCTTTACAATTTATGTTTGTATAGCACTTCCCTAAAGTATATATTATATGTATGTTAGAGCGTATTTATAATGGCAATTCTCCCCAAAATGCTTAGACCAAAGTATACACTTCCTTTATCTAGATATTTCTTCTAATTGGCTCGTTTGGTGTTCTATAATCAACAATTTTCAATGTTAAAAAATTCATATTCAGCAAATTATGGATGAAATTAATAACTTTATATACCAATCTACAATTGCGGAAAGTTATAATTTTCCTCTTCTCTGCCTCTAATTGCCTAGTACTCTTCTTGCTACTCCAATCTGTGCAATGAAAAGCGACACATCAAACCTTATTAAATACTAAGTAGGCACTAAAGCCTTAGTAAAAAATGAAATGGAAATTTTTAACCTTAAACTAATTAACAACAAATGATAGTATTGAAGGTATTAAATAAAATATAAATTATATATGAACATAAGAAGTTTGTAATTCAGGATAATAAAGAATAAAATACAAAATATATATTAGACAAATAAGCACCAATGGCGGATGTAAACATAGCCCTCTCAGCATCACTTTTTGCCCTCCTTGGTTTCCATGTTTTAATGCATATTCTTTAGAATTACATACCATTCACTTAACTTAAAAATTGCAAAAATGAAATGGAACATACTCTGTAATTACATGCTAGTGAAAGATACTGCAATATTTTGAAAGTAATAGAATAGAATATTTAGATGAACACGATTACTACTTACTGATTTTAAAACATGAGTTGCCCAAGCTTGTATTTTTTTCCCACGCCTGTCTGACTAACGTCTCCAGTTTGCACCGCTGCCAGTAAGGCTTATTGTGCTCAACCTGTGTTATTTATGTTATCCACTCCAGCAATGTTGTATCCTGTACAAGTCTGTACAGGTCCTTACTGGGTGTTTCTTGAGCATCTCTGAATCTGCGTTCGGTTGCCCAAAGATGCGTTGCCTCCTGTGATCCAGTGCCTCAGAGTTAACCAGGATATGCCCGACTGTTTCTGGTTCCTTGTTGCGGAGTCTACAACTAAGGTCGCCATCATACAGGCCTATCCTGTTGAGATGCACTTTAACAGGTGCATGACCAGTCAAGAGACCAGTTATTGTTCGCAGCCGTTCCCTGCTCATGTGTAGTAGTTCTGCGGCTTTTTTATTGCATGGTTGGCCAATAAATTCCTTGCCATGATTATGTCCTGGAATTGTTGCCCAGTGACACTTGTGTTTTTCATAAACCGAGTCTTTAACGTGGCTTCGGGTCATACTTTTTGGTACCCCCAGAGCCAGTTCTGGACCTATGAATCTTGCTTCTGATCCTCTCCTAGCGAGTTCATCAGCTTTTTCATTGCCCAAGCAAGTCTTTGCACCTTGCCTAGTTGTAAAATGGCCTTTCCTTGTTGTGTCTTGGGCCACTACACTAGAGAGGCATACGTTAAAATCGGTTTTACCACCATGTTGTATGTCCAGTACATGCCCGGCCTTAAACCCCATTGCTTCCCGTGTAAGCGTCTAGTTATCATTAGAGATTTGACCGCTTTCTTTGTAATATTTTCCAGGTGTCGATTCCTGGTAAGTCTCGAGTCTAGCGTTACTCCTAGATGCTTTATCTCCTTCGAGATCTGTATGTTTTCTCCCCTTAGGGTAAGCGGTCCAAGATCCCACAGCTTACGCCTTCGGATAAGTGCTACCAGGGTAGTTTTACTGGGACTAATGTTTAGTCCCTGTCTTTGTACCCATCTAGATGTCCGGCTGAGGGCGTTCTGCATGCGCTCCCTAACCGTTGAGTTGAATTTTTCTTATGAAATTAGGGCTATCTCGTCAGCATACCCAAGGACTTTATGTCCCTCGTCGGTGAGCCCCCCCCCCCAGCAAGCCGTCTGCTACCAGGTTCCACAATAGTGTGGACAACACCCCACTCTGCGGACACCCCCGGCGCAGCCAAGTCTCGCCCGCTACGGTCATTTCTACTACCCTTCCTCTCAGCATAGAGTCGATCCATACACAGCAGTTATCCTCCACTCCTTTATGTCTGAGAGACCTGGTTATTGAGTCAAAGGAGGTATTGTCGAATGCCCCCTCCACATCCAGAAATGCACCGAGCATCACTTCCCTGCAGTCCAGCGTGGTTTCCATTTCACTGACCAGCCGGTGAAGCGCCGTCTCCGTGGAAACACCGGTCCGATATGCATATTGGTCAGAATGAATCGGGTTACTCATCAGTACCCCTTCCCTAATATGCCTAATATGCCTATTCATGAGTTTCTCAAGCGCCTTAAGTACAAAGGACATAAGACTGATTGCTCTTAGGGACTTCGCCGAACCCTGTCCTGTTTTTCCAGGTTTCGGTATGAACGTTACTCTAATGCGCCTCCAAGCCGTTGGTATATATCCGAAGGCTAAGCTGCTCCCTAAAATGTTGCAGAGTATTCTGTACAGAAGGTCTGTTCCCTTTTGTAACATTATGGGATAAATCCCGTCCGGTCCGGGAGATTTGTATAATTCAAATGTGCTAATTGCCCACCTGACTTTCTCATAGTCTATGACTTTTTTCGAAGTCTGCCAGTCCTCTCTGGACGCCCTTCGAAATTCTGCCTCAGTCATTAATTCCTGAGTTTGATCCACTACCTGTGATCCAGGGAAGTGTACTTTTAGGAGTTCCCTAACAGTCTCTTCACCTGTATTTGTGTACTCACCGAGACTGTTTTTCAATGAGCTAATTGTGGTTTGAGGTCCTCTTGAGGGAATTCTTTGTAATCTGGCACATTCCTGAGTACTTTCTATTTGCTCACAGTGCCTCCTCCAAGACCTTCTCTGGGATTTCCTCAACTCCCTGTTGAACCTGGTCAATGTGGTTCTGTATATTTCCCACTGACCAGTTCTTTTTCCAAGCTTGTATTACAAATACCATAACTAAAATTGCTCATATATTCTATTTAGAAATAAATAATGTTAATTAAAATGTTTAAATACATAAGGTGATAAATTTAAAAGTTCAAGTCATAGCAGCTCTTAATTTGAAATCATTAAGTTGTTATCAAGTTCATTATATTGAATTTCTGCAAGTTTTACAGTATTGTCTAGAGACGCAAGAAAGTAGGTACTTTTATATAATATTTTTTAGTAATTCTCCCTGGCATGGCAATTATTCTATTATTAAGAATTATCATATATAATTCTAAAGCACACCCATCAAAATGTCAACAGTAAAAGTAATAACATTTAATTTGAAAAAATAAATCTTCTGTTGGTTCTTCGTTCTCGAACACTCTGAAGAAATGAAAATATTTTTAAAATGTACAGCTCAAAACTTGTCTCAATGTTTTCTTTTTTGATCTACATAATGATATACTAATAATTAATTTTGTCACTTCGCTGAGACACCTGGAAAAGAAAAATCATTGCCATAATAGTAGCAAAGTGTTATGGCAATGAACATATGAGACGGTAACTACGTGCAAAATAAATTATTTAAAAATTATTCCAAACTAAAAGCAGAAAACAATTATTACATTAAATTACAATATAATCAAATCAATCTACATACATAATCGGACATACGACTGTTAGTTGTGGATTATGACAGACAAGAAAGAGAATAAAATGCGTGCACTCAAAATGAAGCAACTACGAATAGTCAAGGGGCGAGAGGGACAAGAAAAGATGAAAGGCAGGAAACTATGATAATCAAAGATATAACAATTAAATTAACTCTAGAATACATATAAAACGGATAAAGACCTATTAAAGTAGTATGGGAGAATAAAATTTTGCAAAATAGAAAAAGTCCTAACACTCGCATATCAAAGCAATTGACGAGAGACTGGAAAGAATGAAAGAAATTTGTAGATTAATAGCTGACGAACAAGCCCAGGCTATACCAATTTATTGTATCTGAAGAAATAACTATATACCAACATCAATGTAATTTGTGCATAATGTATTTTCTACTACTTTGATACATTGAAACATTAATATTAGTAAAATGTTCGATTCTTCTCATGAATCAGTTTACAACACCTGTCAGCCATTAAGGTCTACATAAGAATATTTTTTGAATGTTGTTTTTGTATTGAAAGTTGATCTCATTTAAGTTCCAAGCTCTGAATTACTAACATTTACAGATTGTCACAATCACATCAGGTTTTTCTACAAAATTCCAAAAATATTTATATGATTGTTCAAACAAATTATTCATTTATCTAAAAAATATTTATTTTCAAATGTAATGTAAAAATATCTCCTAAAATTTCATAATTTGATTATGGTATGATTACTGTGTATTTGATCTTTTACGTATTCCAATAAAACTATGTCTTGAAAAGTTTCTTTTGTGGTTGCATCAGGAACGTCACGTTTTCCTGACCAGTAGTACTCGGCCATCAAATTTGGGGCCCAGATAAGATCTTTCTCTCAGTTGATCGCTGAGAGCACAGGGATTTGCAGGAGAAAAATCTAAATGTAAGTCTAGAAAATGAAGTTGGAGGTTCATATTGCACTCAGGATTATGAAATTTATTTAATAAAATTAAGACAATTTTTTATGGCCTGAATGCTTGTGATTAACCAGAAAGTTATCTAAAACATTTTTAAATGCAAGCCAAGCTTCTAGTTCTATAACATACATTATCTTGTATTGTTTCAAGCCTCCTTCAGTCTACAAGGTTTGGATATTGGGTCCAATTCCTTTCTTTAATTCTGCATTAGTGAGTAAAGGAAACGTTTGGCACAGGCGCTTAAAACATTATCCATTCTATATTATGTCTTTAAAGTTCCTTTATTTAGCATCATTTAATATGGAGCGAACGTTATAATGCTTTCATAGGCTTAGCCAGATTTTGGTTTATTATGTTTTTGGTCCCAAGCTCTACAGTTTCCTGAGGAGTCAACAGTTTCTTAACATAATGTCGCATATTTTGTATATCCTGACTAATAATACTCCATATTATACTAAGATTGTCACAAATTTGCCACCCGTGGGTTTCATACTGTATTTTATTTAGTAATAATACAACATATTTGCAAGATTCTTGCACGTGAACAGAAAGATCGACAGCTATAGAGGCATACTTACTGATGTTATGCAAAAGAATCTTATTATGCTTCACTTTGAAATATCAATATAAATTCTCCAAGACGGATCGTAACGATCTGCACCCAGATTTTCAAAAAAAACAGGATTACTATTACAGTATATATAAACATAAGGCTAAAATCTTTTTTATGATTTTTATACCAAGCAAACTGTGCTTTTGGAGCAAATAGGTGTTTTGCTTTTAGTTCAGAACCAAGGAATTAGGCACTAGTTTGAAAATCCTAAATCTCTAATTAAGTCAATTAATTCTAACAGGGTTTGCGAGTTTGTGCGCTTATGTGTATAGTTGCGTAATCTACTTCGAAAATCTCTACGTTATTATTGTGTAATTTGATCAAATTACGCAAAAACTCCCAAACCTGCCACTTTGATTCTTTGAAACTTGGCAATCTAACAGTTTGGCAGTTTCATTAAAAGCAAAATACACGTGAAAAAATAACGCCAACTAACGAACTAACGAGGAAACTTGAATACCACTATTACTTTATTTAACTACACTCGATAAACTTAATTAACAAATATAATATTTTTACTAACCCTATGTTTCGATTTACTTACGTTTAATTTCAAAAAATACGATAGGCACTTCAATATTGTTATTGTGAACTTGATGTAGCAATAAGGCTTTCTGTGTAAATATCTTAGGAATACAAAAGATTCGATAATTTTTCATAATGAAATAAGTAAATGCACAGAAACTAAAATACGTAATATTTATTCACTTACCTCAAACATTTAGTTTGGTTAGTGTCAAAATTTAAACTGATCAAAGAAATGAAATAATTCCAAAAATAAAAATTATTTTTCGTATACATGAAGTAATGGAACTAAAATATTTAAAGTATTAAACTTATCCTATTTAAGAGAATTTCGATACGTATAATAATAAATTTACGTAAGTGTATTTCAAAAATACTTCATAAAAAATAATATATCACGTATGTTCTGTTTAAGAATAGACTGTTTTCTGAAGAAAACCCATTTTTAGTATTACATTATAGAGATTGAAGGCGTTGATATAAATATACACTGAAACTAAATAAGTTAGTCTAATAGTATCTTTAAAAACTTCATTTGCAAATTAATCTATGTTGTATTCCAGTGTTCTACATTTATTTCAAGATCAAGGTGAACCTCGTTGATGCGCAACGTCTGTGTAGGTTGATTTGTATTGCTAGGAAACACAGAAGCGTCTCCGTTTTTTTCTTGCTTGACTGTATTTAGCGCAATTTAGAAAAAATACATTTATATTTCGTAACTAATGAAAATAAGAGAAGATAAAAATAACAATATGTAATGTAATTTCTATTACATTAAATGTATTAAATTTTTTCCAGAAATGCTGCTATAATTGTAAAAGAAAAATTTAATAAATTTAATATATCTGGCGTTCTCCGAGAAAAGGGACCTAGTGTGCAAAAATGAAGTTTTGAGAAAAAGAAAAAAAAATTGACGTTCCGGTGATTTTTTCTCATTTTTTGTATTCCTCAATTTTTTTTCTTACGTTTTCATAATATAAATAATTTTTTTCAAAGTTACAACGAGCCACAACGGACCAACAAAAATGTTATTCTTTATGGCATAAATATGGATCCATCAGTCTTCTATAGAAAATCTTCGAATACAAAAAATGTTCACATGTTTACTAAATTACCATCAGATAACCCAGAAGATTCTGATGATCCAAGACTTGAGTGAAAGCGATGAAGACTCGAATG
This sequence comes from Amphimallon solstitiale, assembly GCA_963170755.1. Lineage (NCBI taxonomy): Eukaryota > Metazoa > Arthropoda > Insecta > Coleoptera > Scarabaeidae > Amphimallon > Amphimallon solstitiale. The sequence continues at coordinate 85,169,920 of OY720675.1, forward strand.
AAGGGGGTGTTATACCGGCTGAAGAATCATAGTCTTTTCTTGAAGAAGACAATGAAAAACTAAAAAATGTTTCCTCTCCAATACCTGAATCGGACTTAGAGGAAAACAATAACCAATGTGATTGGAATACAGAGGATGAACTTCCAATGGCGAATTTCTCCGACAAACCAAAGAAAAAAACGAAAAAACAAAAAAAAATAGTGGACGTCCACGAAGGCAAGACAAATTCGACCAATATATCCCTGAAAGGTCAATTACCACGGACACAATTGGCACACCCTTGTGGTGCTTTAGACAGATTGTTGATAAGGACATATTAGAATACATTGTAGAACAAAGTATCCTATATTCTCTTCAAACAGATATTACTCAGCCTCTTTCGCTTTGCATTGAGGAACTGGAAAGATTTATAGGAATAACATTATATATGTCCATTTATTGTTTGCCTCGAACCAGAGTGTGTTGGCAAAAAGAAACTCGGGTCGCAAAAATAGCAGAAATAATGTCTAGGAATAGATGGGAACAGATCAAATCAAAAATTCACTTCAACGATAATAATCTTTTGGCTGGAGGTAAAGATAAACTGTACAAAATTCACACATTTATTGATTCGATATTCAAAAATTTCAGTAAAATTCCTATGGGGGAAAAATATGTGAAGATAAACAAATGATACCATATAAAGGTCATCATTCCATAAAACAATACATGAAAGCAAAACCGAAAAAATGGTGATTTGTTCTATGTGGCTCTGATGGCATAGTTTACAACTGGGAGCTCTACACTGGAGCTATTGATCACAATCCTAATCTTCCAAATGTAGGTGTTAGTGGTAATGTGGTTTTACGTTTGTCAAAAATAGTACCTAGATACCTGTATCATAAAATATATTTTGATAACTGGTTGAATGGTATTCAATTACAAATAGAACTAGATAAAATGGCATTCATAGTTTAGGAACTGTGCGTCCTATTCGTTTAGAAGGAAGTGAATTTATATCTGACAAAGAAATGAAAAGGAGCGAGAGAGGGTCTGTAGAAGAAATGAAAACACTGATAGAAGGTGTTGAACTAATAACTACAGAATGGTAGATAATAAACCGGTGCATCTACTGAGTTCCTTTGTCGGGGTTTATCCTACAGCATAAGTCAAACGCTGGGATGCTAAAACTAAAAGTAAAATTGATGTCCTAATACAGTTGCTATTTATAATCAGTTTATGGGGGGAGTCGATTTGGTAGATTCCCTAATTGCATTTTATCGGACAAGAATCCGCAGTAAAAAATGGTATCATAAAATTTATTTTCATCTTCTGGACCTATGTGTTGTAAACAGCTTACTTCAGTTCAAAGCTGATCTTGCCAGTTCATTATGCGCCAGTGGTGACATACAAAAAGACCAAAGAAAAAAGGGCGTCTTGGCTCTTCAAGTTACAACACGAAATTGAAAAAAAATCTAAAAGAGGTAAGATTGGGGAAATGTCAACATTAGATACACGAAGGGATAGTATAGGACATTGAACTACGTTCCAAGCAAAAAGCGGAAGATGTAAATTTCAACGGTGTGATGGTATTCCAAAAATTTTTTGCTTTTGTGCTTAACTCCTTCGCAAAAATGTTTTTATAAGTTTCATAATGAATAAATTTCGTTGAAATTTTTAAATTTTATTGACCGATGTACCTTACAAGTAACACACCCCTAAAATTTATAGGGATGGATGGATATTAATAGTTTTAGGTTTTTAACAATAGTAGTATACTAGATTAATTAATAGTAGCAGTCAAAAATTTTTTTAAATGTTTGAAAATTTGGGCCATAGAGGGTTAATAGTAAATAAAAAAGATATTTTGTTAAAAATGTTTGATTTCTATATTGAATCGTGTTATTTGGCCTATGGCAATATTTAAAAGATTATATTCGACAAATGTTCGCCTCGGTTTGAGTGGCACGCCTCTACCGGCTGCTCTCAATTTTCGATAACATCTCGGCATAATTGGACGCCTCTTCTACTAATATACCATATAATATATTTCTTTAGCTGTTGTATTTCTGAATTGTTGGAATAGGCTTTAATTTTGAAATAACATCATAAGAAATTATTCCACTGGTGTCATATGGCTTTATGTCGGTGTCTATTGACTTCGCTGTTTTGTGAAATAATGCGATATAGGAACTTCTCAATCAATAAAGCATCAGTTTCGCGAAATGTGGCGGCGTCTTCTTAAAAACAGATATCGGTCACACCCACAACTTTCAATTCGGGTCATACAAAATTTGTTATCCTTTTACGGTAGTACTCACCGGTTGTCGTCACGAAATTTTAGGAATCAAAAAAAAGTGTAATCGTTCCGCAAGCCCAAAATCCACACTAAACAATGACTTTTGTGGATACATTTGTTTCTCGAAGATTTGTCTTGAATTTTTATCACTGCATTGAAATGAATATATTGGCCTTAATACTGAAAATGACATTCTTTGAAAAATAGTGATAATGTTATATCGGCGAACGTACGCTCTTCAAATGGCCTGGATACTACAGTTTTTGAGTTAATTGAACTTTGGAAGCGTGGATATTAAAATGTTTTATTAAATTTCAATGCAACGTAGCTGTTAGCTCCTACGAACGTTGGAGAAATGAGGTACCCGGGCTCTCGTTTATGTTCGCGCACACTAAAGCAACGTAATTGGTAACTACACTCTCGGTAGGTCGATTCTGTTGACAAAAAAATCACGAAGTGAGCGATAAACTTTTTTATTTAACGCCCATTTTCATAATAGGTGTTAATAATGTTTGCATTGTATATACAGCCATAACTAAAATTTTCAAAGACTAAATATAACAATTATGAATAATGGCAAAACCTAATTGATGTTTATACCTCATTCATAGTTAACATATATCCAAACCGTTGTAACATCCTTTATATTGAATGAATAATCAATAAATCTACTATCTACTTTTCCAGATTATTTTAATTCATTATAGGTATCCGACTTTTAAATCTGATAACCTGCTTCATCACACAGTATGAAAGAAAAATCCTGTATCTATGACTTACCGCAAAATGTATTAGACGATATGATAACTTGTTGCATGTCATTTGGGTATGTTTGTGTATCTCTCAAAGGCATCGATTTCTATGGACCACGAACAGCTACTAAACAAGCTTTTACCTGGTAAGCAGACAGTAAAAAATACAAAATTCAACAGTATGAATATACTTGTTAGAAACAGTTGTGGAAATCAATTTCTCGCGTTTGTTGATAATATAAGTTTGGTACTTCAATAAAGTGTTATAAATGAAATAGTATATTATGACACTAGTGCATAATCAAGCTTTTAAAGCACGAGTAACGAGTTTAAAGCCACGACGCGAAGCGGAGTGGCTTTAACGTTTCGAGTGCTTTAAAAGCTAATTATGCACTGTGTCATACGATATTTTTTAGTATAAATGCAGCAATAATTTTAATTAGAAGAAATCAAATCAATAATTTCAATACATATTATCGAGTGACTTGTCATTTGACATTTCCTGACATTTCAATGGACTATTAAACGCTTGGGATTGGCTGTTACCAAGCAACCTTTATACGCACGCCGTGCGATAAAGGCCCGATTATGCACGCTTATGGGTGTGTTTTGATTGGTTTATGATGCATGCATACTAAAAACACATATATTTTATTATAATAATCCATACCTTAAGTATATCTATTAGATTGTCTGCATTCTTACATGTATTCAAATACTCTAACGTGTCGTTTTTTTTTCACGCTGTGCTTCACATTATGGAACGTTATTCACAGTTGAAGTAATGCTACTAATAGGAAACTTCAGAACATGTTTTCAGTGAAAACATTGGGAAAGGATCAGTATATTTCAGCCCTAAAGATGGCCCTTATGAAAGTAGATGAAACATCAGTAGTAAAAGACAAAAGAAACCATTCTAGTTTCAATCCAAAACTGATTCTAATTTTTTATTACACATCCTTTTCTCTAAAAACAATAAATACATATTAATCATGTAATGGATTGTAAACGGTTCTCATAAGCAAGTAGGTAAGCAACGTAGGAAAAGTGCTATAAAAAAAAATAAAAACATTATACCAAAAATTGGTGTAATGCTTCTTATACGTAATGCATCCAATATTAATATCGTCAAATAGACTCAGTAGAGCAATCTTTATGATATTATTTTGCAACACCTTTTTCAAAAGTTTTGTTTACTTACATCTTCCAATTTCGATATTTCCAAATGATTTTCCATTCCTAGTAGGTCTTACTAAAAAAATTTGACATTTTTTATAAATTAAACACAGCAAAAGAATGTATAGTGCTTCTCCAAGAACAAGTGAGTTACCAAATGAATACATGCTTAGATATGGATTAAAGTAAGTAATGAATATATTAAATAGAAAAATTAAAGAATATGAAAATATATTAGAAACGGGAGAGGCAGAAACAAGAGAATAACGATCAGCAAGTTACCTACAACAGTATAAATGGATCCTTTCTTATTTTATGTCATAGAACAATACAAACCTTGAGCAGGAGATAGCATGGCAGATCAGGGACCGCACGGCATTAGTGTCAATGACAACTTCACAGCCATGCTCGCCTCTCCCATAGCAGAAACAGAAACACTTAATATCTTTGTCGCTTCTCGTTGATCCTTATTCTCTGGCAAAACAATGTTTATTTTTGTAATAGAAGTGAATACTCGCGAAAACAGCGTTCTCACATGTCTAGTAAGTAACACGTACAAAATAGGACCAACAATATACATATAAAGAAAAAAAATAAAACTTTAAAGGAAAGGAAAATGGCTAATGAAAAAACGTGTCACCAACTTGATCAAAGAGGAAAAGAAGAAACTAAAGAATACAAAAAAATAGAAAATGACGCATTTACATTACTACGTAGACACTTCAAGCTGTACGTAACAGGTCACTATACAATTAGTAATACAATTAAATAGAAAATTTTGTAGTAATACAAAGCAAAATAAAGTAAAAGCAGAATGGAAATAATAACAGAAATATGTTTAAACTTAACTACGTAAATATTCAATAGTAATACATATATGTAATATGTAATATGATAAACAGCCTGCAGCATAATGGCAGAAAGGTATGTTTTTTGTTGCTAGAAAGACACACGTGGGAATCTTAAAACAACCAGAATTCATAAAGTGAATAGGACAGATGCTCAATGAGAAAGTGTTTAATATTGTGCTTGAATAAATTGTAAGTTGAACCATTTGTTATACATGGTTGTAATTTATTAAATATGCGAAGATCCAAGTTGTCTGGACTATGGCTAGTTATATGCAAGGTGTATTGTGCGACGTGGAAATGACTTTTACTTTCTTATACGTAGTATAAGGAAGTATTGTGTTGACGAAAATTTTCGACCTCGAGATTTTTGCAGATGTCCACGTTTTGAAGTCCCCTAATACCAAAAAAGTGTTTTTTTAAAAAATGTATGTGTGTGTAAGTGGTTTTTAAAAAATGTCTGTCTCTCTCTCTGTGTGTGTGTCTGTCTCTGTGTGTGTGACCACGATAGCGGTCAAACCGCTACAGATATCAATTCCAAATTTTGCATTTACGAATATAATCTCCCTCTTGAGAAATGATTAGATTTTGAGCAAAATCGGCAGACCGGAAGTAGTAGTTTACTTCAGTGAAAGAATCGAAATTTGCAAATATTTCGTCAATTACTAAGTTTAAACAAATTTATAAAGAATTCATATGTACTTAGAATTAAGTTTGAAACAAATTGTCTTAAAAAAGTTTTTCCAAATTCCAACCGGAGGTAGGTCTTTTACTCGTATCGAGAATCAGTTTTTTGCGAATATCTCGCAAGTCATGCTTTTTAGACAAGTACGTTACGAGTATAAAAGTATTTAAAACATAATTTTCAATATCTTTTATATAAAAAAAATTCAAAATTCAGACCGGAAGTACCACTTTTACTCTTATCGAATAGCGATTTTTTGCAAATATGTCGTAAGTTATGCATTCTATATACCGTATGTGTCAATTTTTATTAGGTATATGGATTCAATGTTTACATGCGATTTATACGTATACAAATAATATGTGGCAACGTCTGTCACCCCTACTATCCGTCACCAATCCCGACAACAATCGACATCACAACGACTTTCTCCGATCTTCCCACTTCTACATTAAATGTTTAGCTGCGAACACGTTGCGATCTAGTATGCAATAAAAGCCGTCATCATCAAATGACCGCCGCGATCTAGTAGTTTATTATTATTTTCAGTATCCTTTTTTATTTACCTTATTTTTAATTTTATTAGAATTACGCTTTTGTTTGTGACATGCAGCGTGAACGCAGCTTAATAATTCTCTGCATTTAATGAAAGGAAAAAGAAAAATCCTTGCAATGCGTAAATATTATTTCTGAGCGCAGTACAAACACCCTAGTCAATAGTCCAACAGCTACTGCTAACTTGAGCTTGTATCGGCCTCGCGCTCGCATTGAAGAGGAAAGGTGGGGTGCCATGTTGTCACGTATTGCATGAATTAATCGCCTATGGCTAATGAAAATTGACACGTGCTGTATATTTATCAAGAGTACAAAAGTATTTAGAACTGGATTTGCAATATTTTTTATATAAATGAAATTTCAAATTTCGGACCGGAAGTAATACTTTCATACGTATAAGAAAGTCGTGTGGTGGCCACACCTCATTTTTTCTCCTTTTTCTGTAGTCGTGAAAATTTGATTTTTTCTTGAAGAGATGTTTGTGTTTAGATATATAATAAAGAAGAGACAAGACCGGAAAGAGTGAAAATGGAAAGAGGGAAGGTATAACAGTTTAATTGCTACCCCAATAATAAGCAAAATAAAGTATGTCTATAAAAGGAAGACACTAGAGACTGGATTTTATGCAAAATGCACATTTGTTGTTTTTTGGTGTATCCCTTCTATACTGTGTACTTATCCATTTTCCACCCTCAGAATACGTTTTTTACCATTTTTTTAGTGCATATAAGCATATTTGGACACTTTACCATAACTGCATATGCACGTACATATTTCATAATTATTTTGCATATTTATGCATATATTCGCCATTTTCATAAGAACCATAATAAAATATGATATTTAATAGTATATTATTCAACGAGTTTGCGTGGATAATTTTATTACACGAGGATGAAGTTTGCAGCACGAGCGCAGCGAGTGCTGTAATCGTCCGAGTGTAATAAAATATCCACGCAATGAGTTGAATATAATGCTTTATCTACTAATGTATTGGCGGTACACGAAATATTATACATTTTCCAGCAGACAGAAAAAGCTGTAGACGTGTTAAGATTATAATTTGATTAGAATAATAATAAGCACGCTACTTGACATTTAACGTTTGACGTTCGATGTCGTTCAGTGCCTACGCAACTAAGATGAAATCGCTTTTTTTCCAGTGTTTATTTGAATGTAATTGGTTATATTTTCCCGCCTCTTTTTTCATTGGTCCCTGGAAGTGTTGAATAATATTATTCAACAGTTTCTTATCCAATCAAAAACACTTTACAAACACAGTGTTTAATAATGAGGTCTAATATCGGTATAATTTTTTCATGTATTATTTGACATTAGTAGATAAAGATATTTAATTTGTTTGTGTAAACGTGAAGGGATTGCATTCCTTCAACTTTGCATTATGACTCATTAAAAGTCCATCTCATTAATAATGAGATGGACTTTGCCAGAAATAGGATTTAACTATACTGATAATCGGTTTACAGGGCAATTAGAACTTACCTAAGAAATCCTTTTCAGAAATGTAGGTATTAATGCAGGTATATTATACCGTACGACTAATATCAATATAAGAAAAAGAAATAATTTCCTTCATAGTTTGTTCATTCGTAAACGTGTTAAGGTCTGTGCTATTTGGTGAAACAAAAGTGAATTAAAAAGTTTTGAAAATGTCGAAGATAGCTAAAGCGAAGTCATCTCTAATAAAAAAAATGGATAAGTGATTGCAGTGCACTAAAAATTATTGACGAAGAATGTGTTTTGTGCACACTCTGCGACAAAAGGGTAAGTTGAGTTTTGAAATATTTTGTCAATAACAAGATCTACAATTATGAGTACAATTATTTTTTTTTGTGTTCATAAATATAATGAAACAATTTCATAATAAATTATTATTAGATATGTTTAATTTTATGTTCTTTAAAGCTAATATATCTTTGTAATATTTCTTTGTCATAAACACCAAAATAACCAAAATCAATCAAATTTAAACAACTGGAGAACTTTACAAAACCAGACAATTTATTTTTCTAGTTTTTGTAGTAATATAGTAATTAACAATAATTATTATAACTTAAAGTTAAAAATATATATTTGTTACACAGATTACCTGCCAGAAGAAATTTCAAGTAGTGCAACATTTGAACACAACATTTCATCAGAACAGGGTTTCTGAAAATTTGAATAAACCGCGGCAGCAACTTTTGGAGGAAAGTTTTCTCAATAATTCGAAGAATCCACAAGAAGCATTTTCCAAAGATTTGTGTAATCTTTTTGTGGGTTGTAATATTCCTTTACATAAATTGGACAATCCGATATTTCAAGATTTCCTGAAAACTTATTGCAAAGTCGATGATAAAACCCATTTATGTACCCAGTTCCTCAGCTCTACGCAAGAAATACATCAACGGAATTTATGAAGATGTTACCGATGGTATTAGCAAGGAGTTGAAAAACCAAAATCTTTGGCTCTCTGTTGATGAAACTACCGACTAAAAGGGCCGTCAGGTTGCTAATTTGATTATTGGAACCTTAAATGGTTCAACTCAATCTAAAAGACGTTTAATTAATGTAGGTAATTTAGAAAAAACAAATCATGTTACCATAGTCAGGTTTATTAATGAGTCCTTAGCGAATTTCTTTTTACCCGACAAAGTACCTTTTGAAAATTTTCTGTTAATGGTAACTGACGCCGCTTCGTATATGTTAAAATCAGCTCAACGTCTGAAAATTGTTTTTCCCCATTTAATCCATTGTACTTTTTTGGCTCATGGTTTAAATAGGGTTGAAAATCTATAAATAATGTAATTAATGGCAATTTTAATGAAGACATTAATATAAGCCCCTCATTAATACCTAGTTTTAAGAATGCACCGATCACATCTTGCGATGTTGAAAGAACATTTTCCCAATATAAACATATACTTACAGATCGTAGACATAATTTAACTATGGAAAATTTAAAGAAATATGTGGTTATTTATTGTAATAAATAAATATATAATTTGTAAATACGACAATTTATTGTAATAAATAAATATACAATTTGTAAATACCACAAATGAATTTTAATTTCCTAAAACATAATAAATAAATGCACATCGTAAGTGCATATTGCATATTGCAAGTGCATATTTAGCGATTTTTTAAGTGCATATTGCATGCATATTTGGCAAACTTTTTGGTGCATATTTTCCAGTCTCTAGTTATGACTGTTGTGAAACACGTAAGTAGAAACAATAACACTGCAATATCTAATAAAAGTTATAAAAGATGAAAACGAAAACATCCATAACAGGAAAAGTCAGTTTATATATCACAACTATTAATATTCATAACTTCTGCTTAGTGGGAAATCTAGATATAATTGTACGAAAACTTGCTAATCATCAGTTTGTCAATAAAAGTTAACAATCGCAAAAGTTTATCTATTGCAATTCTCTGGTGAAGCATCTATATTCTGTAATATTATAGAAGTTATTTGGTAATTAATAGAAAACTCGATTAAGTATGTGCATTAGCAGGAGTATTAAAAAACAAATAATGTACGAACTATAAGACATAAGACTGCAACACGATTGTGCTCTTTGTTCACTCCAGTGTACGTACTATTTACGTCAAAAAGATACGGAAGGTTATCCAGCAGGATTTGGCCCAGAAAATCTGTCAATCTTGCTACTTTGTAATTTTTTATAGCACTACGTAGAAACGTTAATGTACAGAGAAAGAGTAAGAAATACTTCTGAGTAGTACGGTGTACCAAGAAATAAGCTGGGATAACCTTGGATATGTAAGCATATACGGAAGACCATCAGGTGACAGACCGCCATTTGTAGTACACCGTACTGATGATGACCAATAACAAATTCCCAAATTAAAAGAATAATTTAATTTGACAATTTGCGTCGATATTATTTGTTTGTTGTTATTGAATGCCCGTATTTGATAAATCAATACCATTTGATGATACTACATAGCTAATAGCGATGGTTGTATACTTAACTGTTCACATTTTCACTTTTATGCATTTCATTTTTTTGCATTACATGTTGTTAGTCATTAAAATTTTCTAGATGACAGCTTGCTGTCAAATTGCTATAAAAATATCTTAAGTCTGCATGTCTTATCTCTATACTATGTAGTATACTATTTTCTGATTCTTAACGAAGGTATTCCAAGCCTCATGTGTTCGTCGAAAAAATCTCTTCAGATAGACAAGATCATCTTAAGTAAGTAAAGTAAAAGTTGAAAAACTATTATAACAGCGTAAAGATAAAACTTTGTCTTCAAGAGCAATTGCAATTTCGGTAGATCGATTATTTTAACAAAAAAGTCATGAAGTCAGCATGTAGAAAAAAAGTATATTTGAAAACCTATTTTTATAATAGGTATCAATAATTATTGCACGTTATACTACTGTATGTCCAGCCATAACCAAAATTGCCAAAGACTAAACATAAGAAACGTCATAAATAATGTCAAAAACCAATTGATGGAACACTCTTTATATTAAATAAATAATCATAATTCATTAAATCGACCATCCACTCTTCGTTGTTATTCTAATTAATTATGTTCGCAGAAATTATCTCTTCAGGTAGATAAGATCTGCCTTTGGACTAAAGTGGAAAAATCATTATAATAGCGTAAAGATAAAACCTTGTGTTGAACAGCAAATAATAGATGTTATTTTATCACAAAAAATGAACAGTACTGCTTATGTACGTAAGTAATAGTATTCCACAAAACTATAATTAATAAATAATTAATTATTTAAAAGTTTTGGTTGACTAATCAAACTGTCGCTTTCAAACAGTCAAATCAAGCTCGACTTTATGTATTTCACAAGTTTTATTAGATTCCTCTAACACACGTTTCGGTAAGACCACTTACCATTAACAAAGAGACAAGGTGGATTCATACATATCCAAGAAATCAATCTGTTTTTAGCTCAATATATGCGTATATTATCGGTGTATTATGATATCTGTGTATGTGTTAGTTACAATTTTCTTGTCGTTTATGCCCTCTTATTTTCTAAATTTTCAAACATAACGAAAATTGTTACTAACACATACAGAGATATCATAAATACACCCATAATAGACGCATTCATTGAGCTAAAAACAGCTTGATTTCTTACATGTGTGTGGGCCCGCAGATACACATTCACTTTTAATAATTCTTGTCTCTTTGTTAATGGTACATGATCTTACCGAGACATATTGTGTTAGAGGAATCTAATAAAACTTGTGAAATAATTAAATTCGAATTTGATTTGACGAATCGATTAGTCAACTAAAACTTTTAAATATGTAAAATGTTTGACCAAGAAGATATTGCAGAAATATATAATATAATAAAATAATAAATAATATAAAATATTCCAGTAATAATAATTAATTAGGTAATTATTTAATAAAACAACTATTGATTTTAGGCAAGTTTATTATAGAGCTTACAGAATTTTGAAATGTACAGAGTTATAAGAAAGAAATGCAAGTAGTAACGATTATATTTGTCTTTTATCCGAAAGCATCATTCAAACAACGACTTGTCCAGCGTAAGGGTAACCATAAGCCGAGACAACTGGAGCGCTTGGCACGTATGCAGAGTAGGGAGAGTAAGCATAAGGAGCACCAACAATTGGAGCAGAATAAGCAGAGACCACAAGTGGTTTTGCTTTGGCTTCTGGTTCAGCTAAAGCAAAAGCCAAGAGGGCAGCGAACAAGATCTAGAAAAAAATAATAAAGTTAAACACATGAAATCAAAATAAATACATTTTCATTAGATGAACACACAAACAAACACACAACTATGAAGATATTTAGTTTGAACACTGGACGTACACTAATATATTAAAATATAACTTACGTATTTGAACATTTTGATTGTGTTTAGTTTAACAATAGACAAACTATGTTTCAATTGATCCCGATAATAACAATTTATAGGATGTATGAGCATGGATTACCATAATTCGAGTAGGGATAACCTGATTGTTTTTTCCTCTTGCTTTGCCGGATTAGAGATACGTACTATATTAAAAAAGTAATTTACATCAGCGGAACTAGTTATGACACTATTTCTGGGTGTCATAATTGAAGTTCATGTTTGTTCTTTGTGATTCGGCAATGCTAAAAGGAATACTTGCATTTGACCTTTTCTGATATTCAGTTTTGAGTTTTAATTGAATTCTGTGCCTGGATTAAATTCATATAACACCTTATCAAAAGAGTAAACCCAAAGAAATTATAAAAATTATTAATAAACAATAATTTCTCAGAATGAGATATATATATACACTATATGCATACCATGAAATAAATCTTCTTTCTTATTAATAGATGATTGGCATAATGAAAGAAACATTACATAAGTCAATTTACTATTTTAATTTGAACGTCTCAATACGTCAAAATTATGTTTTTAAAATATTATGAGGAATAAACATTATTTATTAAATTATCCTACATAATAAAAATGCATATACATGCAAAAAATAGAAATGGGACTGCAGCTCAAAACAATTATTAGGTTTCCTAAATGTAATCATTGATGTAACTATTATATTGATGTAAATTATGTTTCGTAGATTAGATCTTCTTTTCAAAATAGCTAGTACTAATCTTGTATCAGCCCTAGCGAGCAACCTGTATGAAACAAATTTGAAAGAAGAAAACTGGAAAAAGATTTTCATGTAATCTGTGCAAAAAGAAAATAGGTTAACTTAATGCAAAAACACAATAACAAACAATATTCCCTCAGATACGCTCATACCTATTATTCCGCCTTTTAAAAGTGTTCAAAACAGAATTTATATTGTTTGAACAACTTTTATTAACTTAAAAATTAAAACATTACTCAACTGTCTTGTTTTTCAAATTTGAAGTTTGTACTTTAATATTATAGAAATCCTGATTTACTTGGACGAATACCTACTTTTTCTGTCCAGATAAATATGTTCCAAAATTAGTTAAGTATTGTCACAGACTACTCCAGACCGGCAACTTAATGTTAAAAATTTGTCCGAGATAAACAAGGAAAAAAGAGTGTTCTATCTCACTCTTTTAGGTAGGCACGTGCCAGATGGCACCACTAGGAGCATACGCGGCAAATTTAAACGCAGTTACTTGGAACTTTAAAATTTAAAGTGCACTACATGTTTTAATTTAACGTTGAATTTAATACAATTTGTAATAAATCTATTAACAGATTGTATTAAATTCAATGTTAAATTAATCACATGTAACATATCACAATGTTTTATATGAAAAGTTGAACGTAATAATCGTTTTCAAATATAAGTTATAAATCGTATTGTTTGATGCATACAAGAAATATTTTACTTAAAAAAAATATCTTTTTGCATTACTTCTAAAAAGTTTTATTACATTCAGTAAGACAGTGAAATAAAAAAAATGGAAAGGACATTTTATTTTTAAAACAATGTATTCAGTATAGAATTGTTTAACAAAGTATAAAAATATATCATGACAGTTCAATTATATATTTCTTAAGTTATTGAAAAATATCAAGTAGTGTATTAGGAAAATAAAAAGAAAACCAGCAACTAATAATAAGGTAATCATCACAGCATAATATATTAAAAAAAAAAGAAACAAAATAAAAATAATAAACATGACAAAAAATCTACTCGTGTCTCAATTTCTTGAATTTTCTTTCTGAAGCACGGCGCTCTAAATTAATTTCTTTATTCTCCTGATTCTGCCTTTTGCAATACCATGGAATACCTATTTTACATATTCCTTTTACAATACATTTTTGAATAAATATTTTGTGGACATTGCATTCTATCCATGAAAAATTCCATGTACCGTTAATATGATTTATTACTTTCTTCTCTACTATATTGTCAGCACATAGTATTTTTAGAATGTTTTCTAATTCCGTCACTCCATGTCCCACTGCAATTATTAAATTTTCTGATGAATATACCAATTTTTTCTTTTCTTCGGAAAATCTTTGTAATAAATTTTGTAAATTGATTGCAAAGTAATTCTTTGCTTGTTGTGAGTGCCATGGAACAATCTTTCCAATCAACATCTTTTAAGATTCTGCTTGCGATATAGCCGCTGACATAAGCTACTCACAGTATATTCACTTTACCAGTAGTAACCGAAATGGCGATATCTTCAGCAACTTCATTAACCAGATCAGTTGGAATACTTACTCTTTCGGATTTCAATTCATTTACTTCCACTTCATCAGCTGATTCTACATCTAAAAATGACCTTAAATCACTTAACAGTATACCATCATCTGCTTCGCAATTAGCTCCTTGTAACTCAGCATTTATTAAACCATTAATATAATAAATAATAAAATATGTCCTGAATCTTCAGTGGCACAATGACAAAGATTTTTTCCGTTCAGGCTTGTCATTGAATTTCCATTAAAGCTATCAATAGGTATCTACTTGTTGCACAAAAGATGCTGTTGCAACAGATCTTTGAGGTAGAATTCCTGAAATAAAATGCTATGAATAATGTCAACAGATATCACATTATATTTCTTACCACTACTTAAGAGAGAGTAAATATAAGCAGCCACAGATCTGCCTAAAACTTGCGCAGCAATTTTTACTTTCATTGCTGTACGCATTATAGGGGCCAAATGTATTTCCTTTAATTTGTGCATACTTCTGAATATGTATGGCGTATTCTGATCAATTTTATAAGCATCCACTATATCGGAAAATTTTGCTTCCATAATGCGATTCTAAGTACCAATTTTTATGGGGAGATGAACATTGTGTTTTCGAAACAAGGAAGCACAAGTCTTTTATATTTTTTCCTCGTCTCTTACATTCCCTTTTTAGTTTCCGTAATAATCTTCCTTTTTATTAATAAGAATAATTAATAGTCTTTTCTTTGGTGTTAATTGTTGGAAAGACATATAAAAATGTTTAAATAAGTTGCTTCTGCTCTTGACATTTATAGGAATCCTAGAAAAAAAAATTAAATTTTGTACTTAATGTTAGGATTTATAAACATCAGCTTCAATGTATTTTCTTATAACAGATTACAATTTGGCTATAACAAAACATATATATGAATAGATAGATACCTTTATGTGGAAGGTTTTGGTGATGTATCAACTATAGATTCGTCTTTTAAAGATATTGCTTCTACTATAGAAGTTGGATTTGCGGTGTTTGATGTTGAAGGATGCCCAAGCAGTGTTGGAGAAAGTAAGTTGGAAGCAGGCAACAATTTTGGCCATGTGTCTTGTTTTAATGTAAATGTTGTACTGAAATAAGCATCACGTGCAAAGTGTCGGCTGCAAATTCTGTAGCTACGTACTGATTTATCTGACAAAACCATTCCCATGGCTTCTAGCCACAATTTTGCCCTGAAATTAGAAAGATTACTATATATATATAAGAAACATATATTATATTAAACTATAGTTTACAATAGTTATTAAAGCGTTGTGGGATTTCTAAATTATTCGTTAGGTATTCTTAAAGTATGTATTCTACAAGAGTAAATTATTAATTATCAGTAAATGGAGTTTATTTCGAAGTGCTCTTATCTTGAAAAGTATTTAGTTTAAAATACTCACTTTTCAACATTTCTAGGAAAGTAGTGCAATTTATCTACCTCATCTTCTGCAAAACCACAAACAATACATTTACGAGAAGATGCCATATTACCTGCAAAATAAGAAATTTTACACTAAACACATTTACGTAGCCAACAATCCATGTTAACAGAATACACCTGATTTAAACTAGATGCACATCAGTTATTCAAAATATTTGACAAACAGTTTGCTTGAAGGTGTTAATAAACACAAATTAATTTGAATTATATACCAATTAAATAAAATGTCCATATATATTAACCTGGCATTTATAACTGCTGGCAAATAAATTTATTAATCAGAGATTTGCCTAAAAGTATTTCTGAAATATTTTGTTTGATAGGTGTGCATCCAGCCTAACATAAAGGCGATTTACTGCGAATTACTTTGCTAAAGTGGAAATTATGACGAAAAAGTATATTTTTACTTACTGATGGATCTGTGTTGACTATTCAAAAAATATTTATAGACTTTATACTAATATAACCTATAACGCGACGCGACTATTCACAAACAATAAACAATGGAGGAAATGCGAATGAAGGAAGCAAGTTTCACGCTTGCGCATTAGGTTAGCATCAGCGCCTCTCACAACTGGCTGCAGATATTGATAACATAGGATAGATAGATTACTTTACCTACAAGCTAGAAAAGAATGAATTCCCGGATAAATTCTTGGACCTAGTTACCGGTCTGGAGTAGTCTGTGGTATTGTTCATATTTCTTGCAGCCTTCTAGACACGGAACCAATATGTGATTTTTATGCTTAAGAAGTGTCAGCTTCTGCAAATATTTTAACCAGGTAATGTTGAAACAGTTAGATTTTTGTTGGTTTTTGGTATCGGCTTAAACAGTGATAAATAGTTCAAAATTTGAAAATGAAAAGAAAAATGTCCTAATAATTACATCTAGTAGTTGATGTATAAGGAGCAAATAGTTCTTCATCTTATCACCTAAAATTGATGTAGAAATAATTTCGTATAGCTCAACAAAATCTGGTTGTCGTTTCTAAACAAGAATTAAAAACAAACATTCAAATAAAATATTTTGTGATCAGAGAGTAGTCGTTTCTGTTGTTGCAATGGAATTTTAGATATTAGAGATAAAGCAAAAGTTTTGAAAACCTATATTATGGCGATTTAAGAAAATAAACGCGTCATCTAGCTGGTCAGAAAATCAAGTGTGAGCTGACATTTTTTAGCAAAACATGAAGCAATGAAACCCATAATGTTGCACAACTAACAGTTATAAAGTGCAAAAAATTCCACAAAATATGGAGGAATATGGTAAATGCTATACATGGGCAAGATAGGGGAATTGACCCCGATTTCATTCAGACTAGACCGACTCGTGTTTTGTCGGCTCTCGGGTACCGTATTACCTACCGGATTTCCCGAGAGCCGACAAAACACGAGTAGGTCTAGTCTGAACGGAACTCAACCTTATTCCCCTATCGGATCCACTTCCCATATCTCGCCCATGTATAGCAAATGCTCGTACGAGCTGAGACAGAATTTCTAGTAGTTTGAGTCTAGCATCCATATTGACAGACTTCTTAAACAATTTCTTTTTGAAATAAACATATATATTGTTTTTTATTACTTTGTTACCTAAAAATGTCCCCTCATATTTAATCATCTTTCAGTGCAAAACAAAGAAGAAAAAACACTAAAACTTATAATCAAAGTTGTTTAACATAATGTTATAATTACAGTTTGGACTTTAAGATAAGTATTTTTAAGTAAATTATGAGAATTTTCCATAGAATTCATTGGGTATTTCAGTAACCATAGAGAAATTTCTTGCAAAATACTACTAATAATACTAACTAACCTATTTATAAATATTAACGAAAATTTAATTGTATGAACAGTTTTACATTTTCTACAAAATATTTTGTTAGTTAAGGAAATTATGAAAATTGACCATGGCTATATATTTATAAGACGCAGAACTCAGTATTACATGATAACTAATATGTTTGTTTGTGCATGATACGCGCCAACTTTTGTTTCTAGATTGTTTTTAACAGTACCCTATTTAATTATTTTCCTGTAAATCTTATAAATGTTTGACATTTTACTTCAAAATATTCTTTTTATTTCTTCTTAACCGAAAGTATGACTTTCTTAGTAATTCGCAGATGCTTAACACTATTTTTAGAAGCATAATTTTACACAAACGTAATAACACTGATTTTGTTCTCTTCTACCACATACATATTTCAGTATTTTCAAGGCACATTTTTCATAAGATGTTTATACAGTGAGCTCAAAAAGGTTGGAATAAATTCATTTAAAATTCAACCTTTAATTTTTTTAAAAAACACTGGGACCCGTCAATTTTTATTTTTAGATGGACATTTTTTAAACTAATTTTTGTTTATACAGGGTGACTCAAAAAAAGATTTCATTTGACACTTCAATTTTTTTTAATTGAAACTCCCATTTTTTATTTTATTTTCGAAATATACGTAAAATTTCAATTACATTTCATGTATTATAACCTAAGTCTAAGTTAAGTTAGCTTATTTCTTTTCATTTAAACTGTACATATTAGGAGTTAAACATAATCAAATTTACTGAAACTGTAAACATTTAAACATTAATACTATTTTTATCTGTTACCTAGGTTATTTAACATTGACGTTGAAGTTCATTCCCTGTCAAAAGTATTTAAACATTTGTATAAAAGTTCTAATAAAAGTAGTTTTTTTTAACTGTAAAATGGCACGAGTAAACAAAAGGGAGCGCATAGAAATACTAATGATGATTGGCTATGGAGATAGGATGCGTAGTGCGTACCCAACTGGAAGTTTCCGAACTGTTCAACAATAAATACCCAAACAGAGCGCCTATATCTCAATCAACTATTAGTAAAATTGAAAAAAAATATAGGGATTTGGGGCATGTGAGAGATAATTATGTAAAAGGCCAGCCCACTATCTCAGAAGATGTGCAGTTGAATGTGCTATTATCCGTTGAAGAGAACAACCATAAAGTTAGTCGCGCTATTGCTGACGAGAACAAAATTATTCAAGGATCTGTATTAAACTATTTACATAAAAATAAATGGCATCCTTATAAAGTTCAGTTAGTTCATGAACTAAATGAGGACGATCCAGATAGAAGAATGCAATTTCGTGAAATAATGATGGAGAGATGTATTGATGATCCTCAATTTTCACGAAGAATTGTGTTCTCGGATGAAGCAACGTTTTGCCTAAACGGAACCGTGAATAGGCAAAATTTCCGTTATTGGGCTACAGCAAACCCGCATTGGATTATGGAGTGTTACACACAATACCCTCAAAAAGTAAATGTTTGGGCTGGGATTATTGGAAACAGAATTTTGGGTCCCTTCTTCTTTGACGGCATTTTGACTGGAGAAAGATATCTAGAATTTCTAGAATTCGATTTGATACCTGCGCTTGCTGTAGTGTATCCAAATCCAGAAGATCCTGACATTCCCAGTGATAGCTTATGGTATCAACAGGATGGAGCACTAGCCCATTTTACTCGCTCGATGCGTGAATATTTAGATAGTGTTTTTCCTGGAAGGTGGATTGGTCGACGGGGCCCAATAGAATGGCCGGCCAGATCCCCTGATTTGACCCCGTTAGACTATTATCTGTGGGGCTACCTAAAATCTAAAGTGTATAAGTGTATATCAACAGACCGAACAATATTGACGAACTTAAATCCCGAATAAGACAAGAAATGAGACTGATAGAACCTCAAATAGTGCACAATGTTTTGCAAGAATTCGAAGATCGCCTCGGATATTGCCAGGATGTTGGTGGTGGCCAATTTCAACATTTATTAAATTAATATTTCACAATTTAATTACGAATCATTGAGACATTTATTATTTAGAATTAAATATTTTTTTTTTAAATTACATTGATTATTTTAGAAAAGAACTTAACTTAGACTTAGGTTATAATACATGAAATGAGATCAAAATTTTACGTAGAATCCGAAAATAAAATAAAAAATGGGTGTTTCAATTAAAAAAAATTGAAGTGTCAAATGAAATCTTTTTTTTGAGTCACCCTGTACAAACAAAAATTAGTTTAAAAAATGCCCATCTAAAAATAAAAATTGACGGGTCCCAGTGTTTTTTAAAAAAATTAAAGGTTGAATTTTAAATGAATTTATTCCAACCTTTTTGAGCTCACTGTATATTATTTGTTATAAGAAAGGTATGTACAGGGTGTAGATAAAGTCTGGAACAAAATTAATATTTCTGTTATCTTCGGTTTGATGGAAAAACCCTGAAACAGGTCGATTTTGTTTTTATCCCGTGCAGTTTATAACATCGTGAATTTAATTCTGTCGTCATCTGGTTGCGCGCGGGCGTGACGTCATTAGTTTTTTCAAATGGTAACCCGCCACATTTATTACCCCTTGTCGTTAGCTATTCCATTGTGCATGCAACGGTATAAAAAGTTTGGTACCTTACATAACAATTTTTGGGAGAAAAATGCTTTCGAATTTCAAAAAATTAAAATTTTATTTCTAATGAAAAACTAATCAAAAATTATTTTAAAAAATCAGATAAATTATAATCCGAGGTTTATCTTGGATTGTCGTCAAACAAGGCACCAAAAAAATGTCAACGGAAGTGTTCAAATTGTCCGCCATTGTCCATTTGACACTGGCCGAGACGGACGTACACGCTTTTTACGACACGTCATATTGACAGTTCATTACTTGGTGTTTGAACTTATCCATTCACAATACTTGCTCCATTGGTAGTGTTGAACGTGCATTGCGAAAATGGCGAATTTGAGCGAAAAAGAGCGGATTCAAATTCTCATTATTGTTGGTTGTGGTGATAAAATACGTAGCCATGAAGAAGCCTGTCAGTTTTTCAATGCAGAAAATCCAAACCGCGCACCAATTTCGCGGTCAACTCTCGTCAACACTCGTCAAGGTCGACCAAGAATTGAGGAAGATAGAAGGGTCAATATTCTCTTGGAACTTCAGGACAACCCCCACACTTCAACAAGGAACATTGCCAGGGATCATGCAGTCGATTTTACCACAGTAGCCAAATTGCTGAAGAAGGAAAAACTTCATCCGTACAAAATCAATCGGGTTCAGGAACTGAATGAAGATGACTTCGACCGCCGACTCGAGTTCTGTGAACAAATCATGCTACGGTGCGATGAGAATCCCGGATTTGTCGACAATGTGGTTTTTAGTGACGAAGCAACTTTTACCTTGAACGGTGAAGTGAATCGCCACAATTGTAGGTACTGGTCGGGGGAAAATCCTCGATGGGTTCGAGAGGAGCACACCCAACACCGGCAAAAAGTTAATGTATGGGCGGGAATAGTGGGAGATCGCATTGTGGGGCCTTTCTTTCTGGACAGAAATTTAAACGCTGAAACATACTTACATTTCCTAAGATTTACCCTAGTGCCAACATTAGTAGAATTATTTTCGGATGAAAACACCCCCGACAAGCCTCACCCCAGAATCTGGTTTCAACAAGATGGAGCACCTCCACATTTTGGCTGGCGTGTTCGGAGTTACCTCGACGAAATGTTCCCCGGGAGATGGATCGGACGAAGGGGAACAATTGAATGGCCTGCCCGTTCGCCAGATCTCACACCACTTGATTTTTTTCTATGCGGTCATGTGAAATCAAAGGTGTACACCAATATGCCAAATAACTTGGATGATCTGAAACATCGTATCCGCGAGAAAATGCGAAATATTGGTGCAGAGACAATACGACGTGTCGTAGAAAGCGTGTACGTCCGTCTCGGCCAGTGTCAAATGGCCAATGGCGGACAATTTGAACACTTCCGTTGACATTTTTTTGGTGTCTTGTTTGACGACAATCCAAGATAAACCTCGGATTATAATTTATCTGATTTTTTAAAATAATTTTTGATTAGTTTTTCATTAGAAATAAAATTTTAATTTTTTGAAATTCGAAAGCATTTTTCTCCCAAAAATTGTTATGTAAGGTACCAAACTTTTTATACCGTTGCATGCACAATGGAATACCTAACGACAAGGGGTAATAAATGTGGCGGGTTACTATTTGAAAAAACTAATGACGTCACGCTCGCGCGCAACCAGATGACGACAGAATTAAATTCACGATGTTATAAAGTGCACGGGATAAAAACAAAATCGACCTGTTTCAGGGTTTTTCCATCAAACCGAAGATAACAGAAATATTAATTTTGTTCCAGACTTTATCTACACCCTGTATATATTTATATTATTTATTAAAAATGTTGAACAATTTGAGAAAGTAAGTCTGTGCTTAACAATTTTTCACGAAAGGTTTAATATATTTTTAATATATCATGATTATTATTTATTGTTGTCTAAATGTCATAACAAAATTAATATTATTTATATGAGATATTTTTTTAATTAAATTATGTAAACAGTTATTTATTAGTCTCCTATGATATTACTTTTTAACTTTTATTACATTTTATAACTAGTTGAACTATATTATTATGTTCGTTTCTTTGTGTTTTGAACTAATATTTGTTTCTTAAGCCAGCAAAACGTTCACATAGAAACATCAAAATTGTGCTTTCCAGAAATACATATTTCATACAACTTTATATAATAGAATTTTTACAAAAAACAAGTATATATCAAATATTTAAAACAAGTTGTTTTAAAAACTTTGTTAGTTTTTAGATCAAATATTTCTATTCTACAAAAATACTTCTCATTCCTCACCTTAATGGGTAAATATACAAAAAAGTAACTTATTGTTGGATTAAAGTAATACACCAACTATAACAAGAGTATCCATAATATTCTATACAAAATATCAAAAATTACTTATGAATTGGAATATCATGGGAGATTTATAATATCCATCAAACTATATTACTCAGTATTTTTTACTTTTTCATGTTACCATTTTTACATTTATAATACTTGCGTGGGCGCCTGCATGTACGCCCCAATAATTAAATAATTAAAACAATTTCAAAAATTACGCAGGCATGTTACCTATATTTGCTCTGAAAACCAGTTTAATATAGAGACTATGCAAAACAATGTATTCGTTTATTCAAATGGTTCCTTTAAAATTAACGTTCGAAGAATCCAAGACCTTGCCACATATATGCCAGCAATTGTTATAAAAAAGCACACCTGTTAGATAATCCAATTATACTTTGTTTAAATTAAACATTTTTTTCTAACGTGTCAAAAATTAGTATAAAAGGCACGGGACTGTAGTGCAAGGAAATAGTTCGTTTGTGCACGTCGAACAATTCTCACACTACAAACATGTTCAAATTGGTAAGTACTTTTAGTGAATAATTTTATATGTTTAAAAGAAATATATTATGGGCTATCAAACTTAATTAATTTTTTTGTTTTAGTTGATATTCGCTTGCCTCTTGGCTTTCGCCTTCGCAGCAGCTAAGCCATTGACTACTTTCTACAGCTCCTATGCTCCTGCAGCTTATTCTGCCTACTCTGGAGTAGCACCATACAGTGCCTATGGAGGTTATTATGGATATGGAGCGTACCCGTATGGTGCAGCTTATTACTGAGCCAACAGCTATTCCAACTACTTATTCTCTTTAAGATGACCATACATTCCTCCAAGGCTATTTCTTTTGGGACGCAATTTAGACTGTTGATGTGTTTTGTATATTGGACGTTAATACAAATTTAGTTACTTAAATTATTTGCTTGTTTTCATTACTCCTACTGACAATATTGGCACTATAATAACGTATACCAATAGGTACATAAAAATATGGACATTCTGATCGACATCGCATAATGACAAAACTAAAATCCCAAAATGGAAACATGAATGTTTTGCTAAACAATTTAATCAAACGTCCTATTTGAAATTTCTATAACTTCTGATACAAAGGCAATTAAATGATAATGTTACTAATAGATATAACTCTAGATACTCCACTTGTGCAGTTTACAAAGTGGACATATTTTTATCTAAACTCAATGGAAGTAGGCGATGATCTCACTTTAAGGTAGTGCTTTATGTAAGATAACGAAGTCATAAAAAAACTAAAAACGAAAACTCATTGCTTGGGGAATCTAGAAATGTTTCATAGCAGAGGCCTTCAAACGTATTTAGTCCTCTATGTACCCGCTTTGATTTGTATTTCGGCCAAAATAAATGTCATACCTATACCTCATATATATATATTTTCCATACTTTACTTTTCTTAAACTATAAAAAATGCGGTACTTTGACATTTAAAATGTTTACTACATAGAAGCTGTCACATTTTATATTGCATAATACAAATAAAATTGAGTATCTTTAGCTTCAATCACTAAATAATTTGCTTCTCAGGTTACTCTTAAATATTTTTGTCACATCAAAAGTTTTAATTTATCCTTTGATAGCTTTGATATACACTATAGATTTTTGACACGTCAGAGTTAGTTTGTGACCTTTTCCATTTCGTATATAATGAAGAAGAGAAAATAATTAATTCATTTGCTAGTGGCATGAAATATATATATATAACAATCGTAATCGTCTATAGTTTAATCAATACATTATGCCAATTTTATTTCATGAATTAATATCGTACATTGGTGTTTTATCAATTTTTTTATATACAATCAACCTAATTCATCCAACATTGCATCAATTCTTGAAACTATTTTTATTTACAATCATTTTGAGGCCTCGATCTTTCAGCCAAGGCAAGTTTTATAGCTCTTCTTTTCTGGCAATTGACACTATTCTCGAATTGATGCTAAAGCCAAATTATAAACTATATCATTGCAGATAGAATGCCTTCCACAATGGCCAACAGTGTTAATATCACAGATATATAGTTGCCCTTCTTTAAACCTTTCCGCACTTCTGGAGATATAGTAACCAATGCCATAACTTCTGCTATATCCGCTGTGCATGCAATCACTTCAGCAGACGATTTGGATTAAAATACTTTACTCAAAGCCATGGAATCATAGCAATTAAAATTTTTGAAATAAAACCCAATAAATAAAAGATAAAGCTAGTCATGTTGAAATTACAAATAGAAAATGAATCATTCAGTCTGTATAAATTCCGTAGCTACTAAATCTACAATGCTTAGGGAAATAATTAGATAAAATCAAATATTTTTTCTGATTATATCCCTAAATCTGGTAGCTTTTGTTGCTATCGCACTTCCAATACTGAAGAACTCATTTTCTACTAGTAATTTCAAAATGACACACGGCTAAGATTCAAATCAAAACAAACTATAGAACAATGTCTTAAAACTTCGGCAAGCATGCAAATGTTGACCATACGTGGTTGTAGATAAAAACTTTAAAGTGAATCAAATAAAATTCCGAGATCCCTTGCATTACCTATATTCTTTACTATAGGAACTAACCATATAATAATATCCTGTTTATGTCTGAGACGCAACATCACACGTATTGCTATTCAATTTTAATTTGTAACAATACACAATTGCGATAAATAAAAGATAAAGCTAGTCATGTTGAAATTACAAATAGAAAATGGATCATTCAGTCTGTATAAATTCCGTAGCTACTAAATCTACAATGCTTAGGGAAATAATAAGATAAAATCAAACATTTTTTCTGATTATATCCCTAAATCTTGTAGCTTTTGTTGCTAACGCATTTCCAATACTGAAGAACTCATTTTCTACTAGTAATTTCAAAATGACACACGGCTAAGATTCAAATCAAAACAAACTATAGAACAATGTCTTAAAACTTGAATCAAATAAAATTCCGAGATCCCTTGCATTACCTATGTATATTCTTTACTAGGAAATAACCATATAATAATATCCTATTTATGTCTGAGACGCAACATCACACGTATTGCTATTCAATTTTAATTTGTAACAGTACACAATTGCGATACTACATAATAAAATTGTAACTGAAACACATCTTCCCAAGATTTTTTTGAGAAATATATGCCAATAATTAGTAAATTATTCCCATTGGGATTGAGTAACACGCCATCATAGATTACATCAAACGCACGTTCAGTTGGCATGAGAGTAAAGATATTCTCTAATAAAGTGACGAAGAAATATAAGATTGTAACTCTAGACCTACCCTTCACAAAACTGGGCTTTTTCAGTAAAATATAAGATTTGGTGTTGTGATAAATATCTTGGCAAAGTTTGATAAAGCAAATAGAAGAATAGTTTATTGTAGCTGATTATACATACCGGGTGTCCACACGAAAACTTTATATTGAATTATTTCTGGTGTTTTTGAAGACAAAAACTTGAAATTTTGGGTGGTTGTTCAGGATATAGGGGGACAATGAATAGTGTATTTCATACCGCCCCATCGGGTCACCCGCCGCCGCCGGCCACCCCCACTCCAATATTTTAAATGACACCCTGTATTTTTTTTTGGTGGTTTTGAAAGAACACAATTTTCTTGATATTCCTATGTGAAAAAACTAGTAACACACATTATGCCATTTATGAGATATTTAAATTTAAAAGTTTCAGATATCAGAAATTATTAACTCCGAAAAATCATAAGTTAGTCATGGAAATAGTTTGCTTTAAATTAGAATTGTCAAAATTGTGACTTTTGTGTTTCATTAATATTAATACTTGTAAAATTGTTCTTAAAGTTTCGGCTTTTTCGCTGAAATGGATTATACTTTTGAAGAGAGAACTGAAATAGTGATTTTGTATGGGATTGCAAACAAAAATTATTCCCAAGCGGCGACGTTATTCAATGAAAACCATCCAAACAGAAACGTATCTGTTGCTTATGTCAGAACGCTAATAGAAACATTTTTGCAAACTGGATCTGTAAATAATAAAAAACGGAATACGAATAATTGTGGTGTACTAAATGAAGCTATGCAACTACCAGTTCTTGGGCATATTAATTTAGACCCAGAGCTTTCGTTGAGAAAATTATCCGAAGTTTCGGGAGTGCCAAAATCAACCTGCCATAAGATATTAAAATTAAACAAAATGCACCCTTATAAAATTCAACTTCACCAAGAGTTGGGTGACGGTGATTTCGACAGAAGAATCGAATTTTGTGAAATAATGACAGATATGATTCGGCAAAATGGAAATGTTTTGCGAAGTATTTGCTTTAGTGATGAAAGTTGCTTTTACTTATATGGTCTTGTGAATAGACACAACTGTCGATATTGGAGCGACGTAAAACCCAATTTTTTCTGAGAAGGCAACACACAATATCCCCAAAAAATTAATGTATGGGCTGGAATTTTTAATAACCAAGTAATTGGCCCGATATTCTTCCAGGAAAATTTAAATGGACCTAAGTACTTACAATTTTTGGAAGAGCTAATACATCCTCTTATCATACAGTGTCTAGAAGAAAACTTGAATGAAATAGAGGAGGAGCAATTATATTTTCAACAAGATGGAGCTGGGCCACATTACTGTTTAGACGTTAGGAATTATTTGGATAATATTTTCCCAGGACATTGGATTGGACGTAGGGGCTCTATTGAATGGCCAGCTCGCTCCCCCGATTTAACTCCCCTAGATTTCTTTTTGTGGGGACATTTGAAGTCTGTTGTTTATAAGACGCCGCCACAATCAATAGCTGATTTACGTAATAGAATAACAGAGGACTGTCGAAATTTAACGCCACAAGTGTTCGAAAATGTTAGAAATGCTTTTGAAAATAGACTTTATTTATGTTTAAATGTAAACGGTGAACAATTTGAGCATTTAATTTAACTAAAATGTTGTGAATAAATCTTGTTTTAAGTATTTCCATGACTAACTTATGATTTTTCGGAGTTAATAATTTCTGATATCTGAAACTTTTAAATTTAAATATCTCCATAAATGTCATAATGTGTGTTACTAGTTTTTTCACATAGGAATATCAAGAAAATTGTGTTCTTTCAAAATCACCAAAAAAAAATACAGGGTGTCATTTAAAATATTGGAGTGGGGGTGGCCGGCGGCGGCGGGTGACCCGATGGGGCGGTATGAAATACACTATTCATTGTCCCCCTATATCCTGAACAACCACCCAAAATTTCAAGTTTTTGTCTTCAAAAACACCAGAAATAATTCAATATAAAGTTTTCGTGTGGACACCCGGTATATAAAACCATTATATATAGATATTCATGACTCACGTAACGAGCTATTATAATAGAATAAAGTGCTATTTTGCTACTCTACTAAGAATGACAATTTAGGAGTAGATTGTTGTATATATCCACAATTTGCGGCCCCTGGTGTTAATTTTTGTATATAAATAAGCAAATTTAAAAAATTATTAGGTTAAAACTACTTTTATAAAACAAAATCATTCAAAATTTGAGCTGGAAGCAAAACTCTCGAAATACCGTTTATTGCAAATATATGACCTATTATTCATCTCAGAAAGCTTAATACTTAAATGTTTAAAAAAATTCTTTTGTCTAAAGAACTTCTTAAATTCAATCCAAAATAACACCTTAAATATCGGACTGTTCTTGTGTTTCGAAGTGAACTGTGTTGAGATTAAAACTTGTAACACATTTTTCTTAATATAAACATTTTCTTATATTACCTAATATTATATATTAATATATCTTGTAACTTGTAACAACTCTCAAATTATTTAAAAACATAATGGGTGTATTTAATTAACTCTTTTACTAATCTATCAAATGCATTCTAGAGAATTTTACGTTATACAATTTCTATCTCTGACTGTATTCAACATAATTATCAAAAAATGAGGTGTGGCCACCACACGACTTTCTTTACGTATGAGCGTTTCAAACTATACAATCTTAAGAATTTTTTTATATAAAACTTATTCAAAATCCTATTTTAAGTACTTTTATTCTCTTAATAAATCGCTATAGAATGCATACTTTGCAAGATATTCGAAAAAAAGTGCTACTCGCTAAAAGTAAAAGTGCTACTTCCGGTCCGAATTTTGAAATTTCATGTATACAAAAAATATTGCAAATATAACTCTAAATACTTTTGTACTCTTAATAAATGTATATAGAATGCATAATTTACGACATATTTGCCAAAAATCGCTATTCGGTAAGAGTAAAAGTGTTACTTCCAGTCCGAATTTTGAAATCTTTTTTATACAAAAGATATTGAAAACTATGTTTTAAGTACTTTTATATACGTAACGTACCTGTCCAAAAAGCTTGACTTGCGAAATATTCGCAAAAAACCGATTTTCGATAAGAGTAAAAGACCTACTTCCGGTAGGAATTTCGAAAAACTTTTTAAATACAATTGTTCTCAATTTTAATTTTAAGTACATATGAATTCTTTATAAATGAGTATAAACTTAGTATTTAACGAAATATTGGCAAAATTCGATTTTTTCACTAAAGTAAACTGCTACTTCCGGTCTACCGATTTTACTGAAAAACTAATCAGATCTCAAGAGGGAGATTATACACGTAAATACAAAATTTGGAATTGATATCTCCAGCGGTTTGACCGCTATCGTGGTCACACACACAGAGAGAGACAGACAGACAGACACACACACACACAGACATTTTTTAAAAACAACTTTTTTGGTATCAGGGGACCTCAAAACGTGGACATCTGCAAAAATCTCGAGGTCGAAAATTTTCATCATCACAATACTTCCTTATACTACGTATAAGAAAGTAATATGATATTAGAGGTTAATAGCAATGAAATAAGAAAATTAACATGTAGGGGAGGTACACCATTCTACATTTTTTTTAAGAAAGTATGAAATAATAAATATAAACAAAAAAAGTAGGTATAATAATATAAATGTGGGCCCATATAATATCAAACGCAATATTCTGTAGTACCGGAATATGATCGTAAAATTCTCGACACTATAGGAAAAAATGAGGTGTGGCCACCACACGACTTTCTTATACGTATGAAAGTGTTACTTCCGGTCCGAATTTTGAAATTTCATTTATACAAAAAATATTCCAAATCCAACTCTAAATACTTTTGCACTCTTCATAAATATATATAGAATGCATAATTTACGACATATTTGCAAAAAATCGGTATTCGATAAGAGTAAAAGTGGTACTTCCGGTCTGAATTTTGGAATTTTTTTTATACAAAAGATATTTAAAAGTATGTTCTAAATACTTTTATACTCGTAATGTACCTGCCTAGAAAGAATGATTTTCGATAAGAGTAAAAGACCTACTTCCGGTAGGAATTTCGAAAAACTTTATTAAAACAATTTTTCTCAAATTTAATTGTGAGTACACGTGAATTCTTTATAAATTTGTTTAAACTTAGTAATTGAGGGAGATTATATTCGTAAATACAAAATTTTGAATTGATATCTACAGCGGTTTGACCGCTATCGTGGTCACACACACAGAGACAGACACACACAGAGAGAGAGAGAGAGAGAGAGAGAGAGACATTTTTTAAAAACCACTTTTTTGGTATCAGGGGACCTCAAAACGTGGACATCTGCAAAAATCTCGTGGTCGAAAATTTTCATCATCACAATACTTCCTTATACTACGTATAAGAAAGTAAAATCACTAGAAATAGTGAAATATTCATGCAGTGTGTAATTGAGATTAACAATACTTTATATTTATTGGTGTGTTTAATTGATTTATCAACACGCTTTGGGTTTTAGAGAATGTTACGTGTTCCAGTTTCTACCCCTTTTTGAATTAAATATAATTGTCAAAATTTAACATAAAATCCATTAAACTCAGTTTAACGTATAGCAATGATTTTAAAAATTATTATAATCTCTAATTTGCCAATTTACTAACGTGAAATTTTCTAAATGGCAATATATAAATCAAAAACAGACACCCGATGTATTATATTCCATTTACAAGCAACAAATTCTCTAAAACATGCTAAAATATGATGAATCGAAGGGTCAGCAAGCTTTCTAGTCATGCAAATGAACTCACAACAGTTACATTATGCATTACTACAAGCTCCTCAGAATGATATTCCACAGTATATATTCATCTTAAACTTTAGCTTGTAGACTTTCAATGATATACCCTCTTCTGTCCCCTCGTTGTTCGTGATAGCAGCATTTCGTCACATATTACACATATGTAAGGTCTTGAGCTATCTTTAAACATAAATATGATGTGATGTGACGGTGTTGTTATAAGACAGTAGATGTCGTGTAGAGGGTAAATATCTGGTGAATGAAATAAATGGGTTTTTTATAAAATTCCAATGAATTCTACAATTTTCATGGAATTAAGTTGATTTTGGTGTCCAGTCTTTGCTCTGCAAACGCAAACTTTCGACATTCGTCGTACAAACGAATTGTTAAAATTCCATAATGAACATGCTACAATGTTCGGATGTTTGGATTATTTATTGGATATATTTTTTTGGTAAAATTGGAAACATTAGCATTTGACACCCGAATTTTCTGATTGTACGACACCAGAACTTTCGGAAAAAATCAAGTCTATTGTTTTCATTCCCTAACATTTTAAAATAAGGCAAATTCAAATAGTTAACTAATTTATAAGATTTAAAAGATCGATAAGAATTGAAATAGCATCAGTACGGATTTATTGTGGATATCCTTTATGAACTACTTCTTAAATGAGTTCAGGTATATCCGATTTTAACTTTGAAACACGAGCAAGTATCAATATTCTGGTGCACCTTTCCATAATTAAAGTCAACTTTCTTATACAAGCAAATTGTCTTAGAGGAATGTATAGTATTTCTTTATTCAGTTTTTGAATAATATTTTCACAAATTCGCTAGGCACGCTTTGGGTGACAAAAAGATCTATATGAGAAAGATATATAATGTAATGCATACACTTCTTAAGAGCAAGAAGCAGAAGTATAAAAAAATCATTTAAGATTATCAAGATATTAGGACCTATATTTCTTACAAAATATTTGACAAATTTTAAGAAATTTTATTTTTATATAAGCGGGATATATTGTACCTATATGCATATTTTAACTAATTGAGAAGTTTATGTAATATCCTTAATATTATGATATATTTGATATCTATACATTATCTTGAAACCAGTTCTAATATCACACACGGGAAAATATTCGGATTATTTAAATAAAATTTTGCTACGTACGAAAAATAAGACCTTGTGATATATACACTTGCAATTACCAGGGATAACAGAAACACGCCTCTTAAATGAACCACTTATACCACATGCAATTTTTAATGACTTTTTTTATATAATCCCGTCAAGAAATATTTGTATATAAAGGACTCGAATGCGAATGTTAGACATAGTTCGTTTTCATTAGCCGAGCAACTCTAGCTTAAACATGTTCAAATTGGTAAGTGTGATAACTGTAATACTATAATTGATTATTTTAATTGTATTGTTTTATGTTATTACTATAGTTGATATTCGCCTGCCTCTTGGCCTTCGCCCTCGCGGCACCAAAACCCTTGGCAGCTTTCTACAATGCGTACGCCCCTGCAGTGGGAGCAACCTACACCGCCTATTCTAACTATGCCCCCTATGGTTATGGCTACTATGGAGGTTTTCCATACGGTGCAGCATACTATTGAAGCTAACCCAATTCTTGCAGTAACACGACCACCGCTGTGAATACAGTTTCTTGCTTTTTGTTTTCTGAACATAAGTATAGTTATTGATGAATTTTAAAAATTTGATTTTGCAAATATAGTTTAATTTTCTAATAATACTATTGTTTATTTATTTCTATTCCCAATTTTTTAAATGATATTGTACTGACGTTAGTATTTAAAACATTTATAATGTCTAATGTTTGAAAAATGAATGTTTTGTATCACAAATTAACGTTAAAGGTAAAATTTAATAAGAAATTCATTTGACGAAATAATTTGAATTCCTTTAAAATTAACAAACATTGACATTGACTCTTATTATAATTATCAAGCTCACTGAATCAGCATCTTAATCAGTAATACTTTAGGAATAAGTTACATTAAAAGCAATAGTCAATAGCTGCTATCGTTTCTTTGTAGAAGTACGAAATTGACACAATATATTTTATTTCCATAGAAACTAACATTTTTATACATTTGTAGGCCACAAATCAAAAAAATATATAAGATATTCCGCATCCTTGTACTCAAAATCCAAGACGCCTAAAGTAAACTTTTTACAAACAAAAAACACAAAAGTTAAAAATTAATTTAATAGTGCGTGACAAGTAGGGATCAACAGTCAGGAGTAAAAATTATGCCACTGTACCCCTGACTGCCGACCCCTAGTTATAAAAATAAAATATATATTATAGAATGTCACTATTTTCAACAAATTGTAAAAATTTCACTGTTGATAAATCTGCAAAGACTGTTTAAATTTTAAAATAATTGTGAGAAACGGCTTCACGATCAGAGTAAAAGTGTTACTGTGTTTTGTATATGCAAAATTGTTTAAAGCTCCGCTCTACATACATACCTACATTTTTCTTTTAATAAATCATTGAAAATCAATTTTTTGACAGATATTTAGAAAGTATAAAGTTTGATTTTGAATAAGTTTTTGTAAAGAAAAATTACACTTATGTTATTGCAACTATCTCGCAAATTATGTATTTTATACATATTTATTATAAGTCTAAAGGTAATTAAAGCTGGATTTGGACCAAGTTTTATATTTAAAAAAAACAATTTTTGACCAAAATTCCAATACATGAATAATTTTTACCCACAGGTTTTTTTTATTAAGCCCAAAGCATTTAAAATTTAATTTGGAGCAGCTTTAGTACAAAAATTTCGGAGCGCACATAAGTATTGTTTTCTTTTCTTTTCATTTCATTAACCCCTCGAATATTTTTTGTATTTTTAATTGAAGATATTATGTTTCCTACACGTGGACTGTTAAGTACCAATCCGGTTTATTTAAAAGCAAATAAGTAGTGCTCTACTATTGGTGTTTAATATTAATTGCATTGGCATTCTCCTTAGCAATTATTTCTTCTAAATATTGCAAGTGCATTATCATCTCATTTTGTTCCTACAATTTCATTCACGTGTTGTCTTTTTAAACTGACATTGTTAGAAGCATTTATGATTGAAAACCATCGCTTAGTGCATATTCAATCCGAACAAAATACAACTAATTGCAGGCTATATTAGAATCAGACCATTATTTAAAACTTTTAAATTCTTTACCTGGAAAATGAAAAAATCAATTAACTTGAAAGTTTGGAAATTATCAAAACAAATTGTTAGAGACTAGGAACTTGCCAGTTTTAATGTTAGGCCTGTAGTATTCACACACACTGAATATTTGGCAGCTTTATTAATGTGATTGAACCTACAATATACTTTTTGACCTACATGCCCGTAGTTGCACGTATGAATATCTTTTTTTTTAAAAAAATATTTTTCGAGTATTAGACACATAAAAATATGTACGTCGTAGATATCAATACTTCTTTAATCGTTAATCTAAGGCAGACACCGTGAGATGATATTGTATACAGGGTGAACCATCTCCGTGTTGAAGGCCGATTGTGACTTTATGAGAAATATTTATAGGAGAATAGGATTATAAGATAGTATTGGACTAAAATTTAAAGTTTTCGACTTATTACCATTTTTCTGAAAAATTCAATGTTTTTATAATGTTATAATTCCCAAAAGCAACTTATTATATAGACAACTATTTTTGGATATGTTGTTCATAATAAAAGTTCCTAATACAATCATATTTTATTTTTGTTATTTTGTTAATTGTACGTTCAGAAAACTGGGTCAAACTTGCATAAAAATTTTTTGTCTAAATAATTTTTTTCAAATAGATCTTCATTTTTTAATTACTTACTAAATTTTGCACTAAAAACATGAGGGCGTTGTTACTATAAAAGAGACCATTACTGAGATATTTTCAGTTTGTGATTTAAAGTTTTTTTATTTGAATACGGTATAGTGGGCTATGATCTTTGACTTTATAATGAATTTTTCGAAAAATGAGATTAGAGATATGACGTTTGTATGTATTGAGAAAATGATAAAGAAAATATTTTCTAGCTAGTTTGAATTGTTTATAAAATTGCATTACAAGAATATAATGTATCATCACTACTTTTCTTCTTTTCTTTTACTTATAACATCTTAGTAAGTGTCTCATGAAAAATTGATGGATACATTTTATTTACAATACCGTCTATGCCAACAATATACTTTATAAAATATGTATAATTTGGTACAATAAACAATTTTTTTAAAAAAAATTAATAACTTGATTATGGTAGGCGCAGAGAGAAGAACAGTTACGTGAATGGATGAGCAATTTGTGGAACAGAAACTATAAAATAACAATAAACATTAAAATAAGTAAAAAGTATTGACGCTGACGTTATAATCCGACTGTTACCACGATGTTGATTAACTCCTTCACCAGTATCTCTATAGCGGTGCCATAAGCGACTTATCACGCTTTGTGTAACTTGATATTCGGCTGCAACTTCAGCTTGACGACACCCATCTTGCAACATGCCAATTATAAGCAGGTGACTTTTCTTCCCGCGGTAAATAACGCCTTTCAATTGATAAAACTACTAAAATTATACACAAAATTTAATGCTTTTATACTCTGCAACAAGAAATGACGTTACAACGTAGTTAAACGAAAAGTTACAAATCACGCTATTATGACAACTAATAAATAGGTGCAAAGAAAACACAATCGCTTCATTATTAGCAAGATAATATGATAAAATCTTTGTGCATATTTTTTTGCTCAAAATTTTATATACATTATGTACAATACAATACAATATCCCTGTTCGATTTTGAACAGTTAGTTTGAAACGTATCGGCATAATCACTGTCAATGTCGTTATCAGCAATATACTTCATTTCATGTTTTCTTTGAAATTAAAAAGAAATTCTGATATTATTTGTTAGTAGAAATCTCTATTTACTATTGTCACCTTAACATTTTCCTTTTGGAAATTATTGATAATTAGAAGCTAATCATTGTGATCATTTAATATTAAATATTAAAAGAAACTTTGTATTTTCTTTCATAAATGTGTCCTTCGGAAAGTAACTTTCTGAGATGTCATTTACTCGATATGATACACAATCGATAAACTACACATCCTTCCCGTAATATTAGGTTATACAAAAGGATTCCATTATAGCTTTGAAAAAATGAAGACATTCAAACGTTTACGACTGTGAACTTGTTCGAAAATCTGTACTGTCAATTTGAATAAAAATGTGTTAGCTTGTATGTGGGTATCTTTCTCGCTATCTACAGTCGTTGAAGATATCAACAGTTCTTACCTCTAACTATGTATAATTAAAGAGGCCACGCCATTAGTTATAATTCAGATATTGTAGACTAGATTATTTAAGTAGTCATTCACGAGTTTAGGCTTAAGAACAGTAGAAAAAATTGCAAAACAACACCTTTGCTACAACTAGCGTTTCCTTGGAAAAGCTAGAATTAACTGCTAAACAAATTTGAATGTTAGATAGAACTAGTTTTTACTAGAGAAAACTAGGTGAAACTTATTAGTTAAAAACAATCCAAAGTGTTGATTGGGAATTAAAATATTTATATTATGTAGTATTTATTGAGTAGGTATATGTCATATAATATGATTAAAGACACATTTAAAAATTATTTGGGCAATTCAGACAGCCAAATGCCATTGATATTAATTAAATGTAGCACAAAAATAATCATAAATTACAAAAAAAAAAAATTGGTAGTCTCATACGGTCAAAAATTAGTTATGGTAAATATAAATAAATGCCAAGTAAAGTTACTTGTTATTCTTCTAGCAAAAGCACGTATTTGACTTACATTCCCCCTTACATACACAGCGAACAAACCTTGGGCCTATTCCTAAAACCGCTTTCATGGCAACAGCTCTTAAAGACAAATTTATCTCCGGCACTTCTTCAATCAGCAAGAAGTTTCCTTTAGACACGTCGAATTTCGACCTGAGAAAGCTATCATATATGAATAAAATAACTGTGATATATAGCATTCGACAAAATTGAAACAAATTCAACAATACATACCTGCAATACAATTTGTCGAGTATCTCATATTGCGGTTTCTATCACGTGCAAACTTACTTCATTCTTTTGAAAAACCACTCCAATAATATTGCGGCGATCAGCTTTTGCTCTGTCGACATCGGGAACCGGTATAATTATATTATCTGCCCTTTGCACAGAAGTATGTGTAGTATCAGAAGCCATTTTTATCCTATTAGCTATTTGGCAAGTTTACATGGGATTCTTCTCTGGCAGCTGTAATTTGGGACTATCGATTTGTACTAGCTATGGTTTCTGAGTCTTCTTGTTTGGCTGCTGTGACTCTAGCCTGTCCACTAATCCAGCTAATCGTCTACTCAATTATCTAATGCCTCCGCATCATCAGGTGCTGAACTTTCTTTAACAATTACATTAATTTTATGCAAAGCCTCTCTGAAATTATCTTCATCTTATAACTCCTTAATAGCATCTAGAGGCAGACTCGAAGTCATAAGCCCTACTCGTGGCTCTGTACCAAACATAGCTTTATGGGCGATTGATTAATATCAGAATGAAGTGCTATATTTTTCATAAATTGTATAAAATCGAAGACCGTTCGTAATGCTGTTATCCTGCATCCATATCTTTTCAACATCCTAAATAACCCGTTAAACAGTTCCTTGCCAAAGCTAAAGATCTATTGCACGGCTCAATTAGGATGTTGTGCTTTGGTTTTCCGTGAACCAGTTTAAACTCACGCCAACTGATTGTGCTTCCTCAACTTCGTCCACTAATTTGTCATAAGTTTTTTTTTCTCATAATTTTGTAGTGATTTTCTTTTTTTTTTCCGTTTTCATCAATCTCTAGGATTCTTTTTAAAAATTCTTCTTTCCATCTTAGTCCATGAGGTACATCTGTCATGACGAATCCAATTGCGATTAATGTACTTGTTTTGAAACTTATTCGGCAAATAAAATAATGCACCAACTAAACAAAGCTGTGACACGTTTCCTGTATGATTGTGTTGCCAGCGTGACCAATAAGAATCGTTCTCAAATGCCACATGTAAGCTAGACAAACATTGATTACTGTCGAAACAGTTTTTTTGTACTCATATCACATGACATACAGTTTTACGCATTCATATGGGTGCGGGAAATTCTATTTTCATGCCGCCAGCCATTATCGACGGTTTTCCAGGATTCAAAATCCGCCGGGAACATTAAATTCCCGGCCTACTACTTACAAAAGTGACATTTGTTAAAAATTCACTAGAAGTGGGGTGGTAGTATTGACATTGATTCTTAATTTTCTAAAATAATGTCAACAAAAAATCAAATGTGCATCAGTGACAGGTACCCACCACAAAAATTAAATCCCCAGTTACTTTGGTTAATTTTTTACTTAGGTAATTTTTTTCTTTTTAAACAGGATTTAAATTTGTTGGCATGAAAAATTTTGTGGATTACACGTCCAGAAAATGTTTTGCGACTACTCGTGTTGCTTCGCCTCGGCTAAACGCCTCGGCTACGCAATATCACTCATACACGCAAAATATCATTTTCTGGACTAGTGATACAAATAACTATAACAGGGACATTTAGTTAAAACTAGTTTTCCCTAGAGACATTTTTGATTATTAGTGAATACTGGTTGTAACAAAGGCTTTCCGTAAAAACTAGTTTTTCCTAATAAAAACAGGTTTTTTTATTGTAGCATCTACATTGCATAAGATATAAATGCATATTGTGAGTTCTAAAATGTCCTGCATTAATTCTACCGCCAGTGTTGTGTCTAACTTTTAATTTACAAAATAAGCGTCACTTTATAATCATATGATCTTGCTTACGTGCAACAATAACATTCCCATTATGATGAAATAACATAA
Organism: Amphimallon solstitiale; assembly: GCA_963170755.1. Taxonomy (NCBI): domain Eukaryota; kingdom Metazoa; phylum Arthropoda; class Insecta; order Coleoptera; family Scarabaeidae; genus Amphimallon; species Amphimallon solstitiale. The sequence continues at coordinate 85,208,646 of OY720675.1, forward strand.
TTAACCTGTAATTTCACATTCATATATTGCTAAAGTTGATTTGACTATTGATTTGAATTCACACAAGGGTAGAAATTGTAAAATGTAGAAATCGCTAACATACAAATGCGGCAGCGTAAATTATTAACAGACACATTATACTGTTGTGTTGTAATATATGGCAAATTACTTTTAATTATTTGTGTAATTTTGGATAATTGAGAAAAAATAAGGGTGGGGTAGATATTGTGAAACGTTTCTGAAGTTTGGAGACTGTGCTGACTTGGAAAATTAATAGAGTTGAGAGCGATATTCTGGGTCATCCTAATTACTTCTAGTTGCTCATCCAATCGAAGAAATGTTCCACACGAATCCCAGGCAGACTGATGTATAATGATATAGTTCAAAAACCAAAATACAATTGTGGATGCTCTTGTGAAATATTTTGCTTCGGTGTATTTCTTATCCGATGGCTATAATTATCTTTAATACTGGCAATATTTTCCAAATATCTTATATGTGTTCTCCTATTTGAAACTTTACTCTTCGATTTTGCAATAATTAACTACAGGATATGATGAAATTGCCAGTTTTTTGTTATGAGATCATGTTAACATATTTACTCAACCACTGACATTCTTATTTAATTTGGCGATTTTTCTGACACTTAGAAGTTATCACGAGTATGTACAATTTTGGAATGTGGGAATACAAACATGGCTGATAACTACAAATCTAACCAAATTTTGCTAAAGTGTTTGAGATGTGTGTTTATTCTCATATTTCTCCATCTGTATCAAACTTTAATTCTGAATAGCAGTCTGGTTTATGGAAAGACTGTCAACTATTACTAATTTAGCATAATTATGCAATACACCGCTGGCGCTATTGATCACCAGGGGCAGCCCAGCAGGTAAACATCATTTACACGGACTCCGCTAAGACTTTTGATCAGTCTGTCGGTGTTGTTGGATAAAATGAGGTATTTTGTATTAAGCGGTTCCCTGATTTCGTTAGTTATTTCTTAGCTTCACTACAGGCGTGTCCAGTGCATTGGATTTAACTTCCATTGTTTTCTAGCACTTCATATGTACCGCGGGGATCCCATCTGGGTACATTATTCTTCCTATCATTATTAATGACTTAATTCACTGGATCAATTCAATGAAGGTGCTATTTGCCGATGATCTAAAAATACTTTACTGTATTCAAAATATTGACGATTGGTGTCTCTTTCTTATTAAAATTACGGCATAATAAAATTAAGAGTCCATAATTACTTTCTCAAGTCCCATTTTATGTACCGCGTTTGGTTATTCGATGCGAACACGTCTACTGCGCTCAAGCAAGAACCATTTCATCGCCGAAATTATCTATTTTCACAATGAGTAGCAATTTTACAACAAAGTATTTGTATGTACTATTAATTTCACGTATTTGGAATCTCTAACTTCCGTAAAAAACATTTTTGGGAGCGTCGAATGAATAGAATTTAGTAATAACAGCAAAACCTTTGTGGCTGAACGATATTTTAGGTGGCATCGAATGAATTACATTTGTAATAATAAATGTGTGAGCATAAATAGATCAATACTTGTTATTATATTTTGTTTTTATTTTCATTTTATATTGTATACACTTTGGTAAAATGGAGCTACTGTATACCTTTTCCATAATTACATTATATTATACTGCGTAAGTCGTAAGTTGTCCTGTAAGTGGAACGCTTTTCTGTTGGGAAATAAATATTTTATTATTGTACATCACTGACAACATATTACTTACTTATTTTACAAAATGTATATTTTCCTCGCTATTTTTTAACGATCAACAATGTGAACATTTTTAAAAGGTAAACAAAGTGCAGTCTAATGATAAAAAATGAGGTTTGGGAATGACACAAATTTTCAATACAAAATATTAAAACGAATAAAACACTTGGTTATATTGTTTCACTTAGGGCAGATTTATTATTCTCTGACACGTGTTTCGACCTCTCGGTCATTAACGAAGAGTTTACAGACTTAAACCACATCTTATGAAACAATATAACCAAGTGTTTTATTCGTTTTAATATTCATAATGTTTCACCAAGAACCAACCGTAGATTCTATTAATTTTTTTCAATACAAAAGTTGTATAATGAGAAAATAAATTGTTACTGTCAGTCCAGTTTGAAAATTTCTGTTTATACAAAACATATACCAAATTAAGATCTAAATGCTTCATTTTTTTCTAAATATTTTCATACTCTTAGTAAATCTCTGCTCAATTATCATTTGCAAAATATTTGTAAGAAACTATTTTTGATCAAAATAACGATAGAAGTTTTGAGTAACTTCTTTTATAAAGTTGTCTTCAACTTTACTTTTTAGTACTCGTGTATTTTTTAGAAATTTATCTAACTAAGTAGTTGATGAGATGTGGTTAAATTTGATATTTTCAATAAAGTAAACATCTACTCTTGTTTACCTATTTCACTGAAAATCTAATCATATCTTTGGTGGCTGTAGCGGTCAAAACACACAGACAAACAGAATGTCACATGCTTTAGTTGTAAGACAACTTCAAAACGTGGTCTGCATATTACGTATAAGAAAATAAAATTAAGCCTGATTCTCAACCACTTAACTTAAACCTCACTTGACGTAGGTAAAATTTATAAAGTCGTTCAAGTTGCCTTAATTTACGTTAAGTGCGCAAGCGAATGAGCAGTTGGAGTGCGAATAAACAGGTTCTGAAACGGCATAGCAATATCTTGCTGCGTGCGTCTTAGCTGTCAAGCTCCTGTCGTCATGAAGTTGTGATTAAGTTGTTGTTTCGTCCAATATTTAATAGATACTGCAAATTTGGATCAAAATTATCAACTTCTAATAAAAATAATATTGCTTCTGTGCTAGTTTCAAATAACAGATTAGGAAATAAAGAGCGCTTATACAGCTATGTCATTTCTGGTGATTGCTGATTGGTGGAATTAACAAAGTGAATTAAGATCTCTTAAGTAGACTTACTGCAATGTTAATTTAGGTTAAGTATAATAATTTTCATTGTGACCAGATACATAAGAAGCAATGAGTTTTAACTTTTGCTAATTTTTCTACTAAACACCTTAATTTAAGTTAAGTGGATGTGAACAACACTTTAGTATGGGAACGGCTGCACTGGAATTTGACGCAAGATGTTTACCTGCACCGGGTAATGCTATTAATCCTTTTATTGGAAAATACAAATTCAACGCACGTTTTAAAATAGGAAGCACTCAAACTGCACACATTTAATCATTAGCTGGTTTGATAAAAAACAAAATGAAGTTATGTTTTATAATACAAAGATTAACTTACTGGAATAAATAATATAAATACACTAAAGAAAAATAATTTTATTTATAAGATTTGAGTACAATGTATGAAATGTCATTTACAAAATTTATCCTAGAGATGATATTATTCCTATACTTCTCAATTAAATTAGTAACAATTGGACACATTTCCTGGCGCGATTACGTTTTCTTGTGAGTATTTGCACTACTATTATTAATTTGTCCATTTGAAACTGCAACAAAGTCTCTACGAAAAGAAAATATTCGGATGAGCTACGTGAAATGCTGAATTAAATTTAGAGTGAAAAGTTTCACAGTTATTGGTTATTCTACAGAATGAACTCTCACATTTAGCCCGAACTTCAGGCGGAAACATGGCTTCTTCACTAATATATATGTCCATAAGATAATCAGAATATTTTACTAATTTGTTACTTGCTTCGGACTAAGCCATCCCCCGAGACTTATAATTAGGCTTAGTATAATTATGCACTAAACTTCAAAATGTGCATCCAAGTATGCACCAAAAACTTTCAGAATATGCAATACTTGCAATACAATTATCCTAAGCCTAAGGATAATTGTATTGCAAGTATTGCATATTCTGAAAGTTTTTGGTGCATATTTGTATGCACATTTTGAAGTTTTTTAGTGCATAATTATCCTAGGCCTACTTATAATACTTGAAATTAATAAGTCCTTTTCTTTTTTCACTGATCACTTCGATACGGTTTCCGATTTTAAACAGTGACACTAAGACAACCTACTAACTAACTCAAAAGAAAACTGAAGAAGACTGGGAATTTGAGTAGGTATTTATGTTTCTATACTATATATCATTAAGAAGTCACACAAGTCAAATATTAAACTGCATTTAACTAAATTATGAAATGTCATCAAAATTTAAAAATTGGATACCTACTTTAAATCTGCCTACAATTCGGGATAGCGATTAACCATGGCCAAGTAGTTTGTGTACGCCCGATAGAACAACCATCGACAGCAAAATAACGCTTTCATACTCTCAAAAACATCTTTGTAATCTCTGCCCACAGGGAAAGATTATTTTTACAACTTTAAATAAGTTTAGTTTGATGACACTTTGATATTTCAATCAATATAAATATATATAATAGACAGATTGGTCAACTTGGGTTATACAGTAATATTATGAAGCAAAAAACTGCATTTTTCTAATAGTATGTATGTATTTACATGTAAATTTCAAAAATATAACAGTCCAAATTATAACTACAAAGAGATGCTATTGCAACACAGAGATGGCTCTACGGAACTTGGTTTTACTTCAGTAATAAACACTTCCATAGGGATATGCTCCATATCCATAATAACCATAATTGCCATAATAACCAGCTGCATAAGGAGCATAATTAGAATAGGCGGAGTAAGTTGCACCAACTGCTGGGTAGTAACCGCTGTAGTAACTAACTGATGGTTTTGGCGCCGCAATGGTGAAAGCCAAAAGGCAAGCGAAGATCAACTGTTAGAATATCACATAAAATCAAACATCATATTAAATTATAAACAAGATATTCAAAACTGCTTACCAATTTGAACATGTCAGCGGAATGAGAATTGTTCGACTTGTGGAAACGAACTACATAAAAGCATTATGTCTCATTGGCTTATATACTAAACATTCTGCATCGAAATGGTAGAAACGACTTATTATCAAAATATAATTGGTTCAATTAAGAGGTGTTCTTTTTCAGTTCTTTTCAGTTGCGTAAACTGCAAGGTCTTCATTTTTATATGATTATGTGGAATATGTGATTTTATTTAAATCTGGTTTTTAAAATATGCAGAAATTCGCCAAGAGTTTTAAAAACTTCATATATCTTTCCGTATTGACCCAATACATGTATAAATAAAACAACAAAAACATGACAATTCAGGAGTGCAATGTATAAATATACAATATATTAAATAATAAATCTTATACCTATCCTTGAGGTGTAAGAAAATATATTTATACATTTCAGACTGCAGACTACAAATTGGCCTTCTACTTATATTCTATTACATTTAATATGTAATTATACTTTTTATATTAAGTCTACTACTTTCGGAATATTCGAATTCAAATTTTGAGAAATTTACAATTATATTCATCTTACATAATATACACGGTGAATCCCTGGAAAAGGCAGATTGTGACTATGAGAAAAGATATCTTGAAGAGGTTTTCTTCCAATGATAGGCACTCATTAGGAATGCCTTTTAAAATGTAAAATACAAAGTGTTACATAACTTGGTGGCTGACCGTAGTTATAGTTTTTATATTAAAATGCTGTATATTATTACATTTTTGTATTCCCCGTATAATTATTACCGTTTCTCTGTTTTTATAAAATTATATTTCTCGAAATCGAGGCTCTATAGATAGACACAATTTTTGATAGTGTTGTTCATAATAATAGGTCATAATACAAGTTTATTTTATTTCTATTCAGTTGCTAATTGCCTGTGAAGAAAACTGGATTAATATTACATAACACTTTGTGTCTAAAAGTCCATTTTTTCAAATAGAACAGCCTATATAACGGATCATTTTTGAATTGCCTTTTTTGGTTTCGCATCAACAACATTAAGACATTATTACTTTAAAAGTGACCATTATTGAGCTATTGACGTTTGTTGATATAATTTTGACAATTTTATGTTTTTTATTTCAATACGGTATAGTCAGATATGATAATTATTGCTTCGAAATTGACAAATGAATGTATACTATTTAATAAGTTACTTCTCAGTTGATAAACTTAGATATATAATTTTTGTACGTAGTGGGAAATCACAAAGAAAGGATGTATCTTATTTACAATACACTACAAGCAATACAATATATTTCATACAATATGTAGAATATGGCAGAAAAAACAAATATCTAAAACCAAACAAGTTAATAACTTGATTTTATTCGGTATAGAAACAGGAACTGTTACGTGGATCGATGAGTAATTAGTGGAATAGAAATTATAAAATAACAATAAATATGTAAATTAAAAAAGGAAAAAAACATTTCAATATGTGTTAAAATGCATATTCATTCATTTTTAAACATTTTTGAACACGCTTCCGAAATGATAAATCGACATTAATATGGAGTTGAGCCCTTATATATCTAAATATTTGTCAAAAATGTTCCAGCATAGCTTCTTTTGAGGCTACAGTTATACTGTATATTTGCTCTTTTACATATCTCTATAAAATAATATTTTGTCATGTCCTCCCTGTAGCATAGAATGGGCCACTTGCAGTTTTGTTGCATCCACATCTGTGTAAAAATTTAGCGGACTAAACTGCTTGATATAAATTGCTCATAAGCTTGTCCGTTAATACTATATTCAAAGAAATGCGGGCGCCTCTCTTCCGATCACCAATAATGAATCCCGATACATTTACGCTCAAACTATGCTGTTGATGAATAAGGATATTCGTTTAAATAATAATGAAAATGTCTTTTGTTAACTATTCCGCTGCTATGGAGAGCAGCTTCATCCGTAAATACCACATTATCAAAAAAAATGCCTGGACATTAATTTCAGTTATTGCCCACTCTACTAGCTGTAAAATGATGAGCAGTTTTATTGCATCCACATCTCTATGAAAATTTAGCGGACTAAACTGCTTGATAGAAGTTGCTCATAAGCTTGTCCGTTAATACTATATTCAAAGAAATGCGGGCGCCTCTCTTCCGATCACCAATAATGAATCCCGATACATGTACGCTCAAACTATGCTGTTGATGAATAAGCATATTCGTTTAAATAATAATGAAAATTTCTTTTATTAACTATTCCGCTGCTATGGTAAGCAGCATCATCCGTAAATAACACATTATCAAAAAAATGCCTGGACATTAATTTCAGTTATAGCCCACTCTACAAGCTGTAAAATGATGAGCGCTTTACTCAATATTTAAATGTATTCTTTACGAATGATATTTATTTTACTTTAAGGTCTTTGCAAAGATGGTTTAGCTAAAATCTAGCGAACGACTTGGGTACTGACGTGTGGATTTTCTCTTGTTGCCATAAGAATTCGTAATTGGTTTTCCATTTATCTCATATTTAGCTTTCCGTGGTTTTGAATAAGCAATACTATACCAGTAGTAATGAAAGTATCCATTGCTCTTCTTGAGGAATATGTTCTGCCAGGGTAATGCTGCTAGTAAGCTCTCTGGGGTAATAAATAATTTCTTCGACATTTCTCCAGTACGAAAATACCGTATTCAAATAAAAAACATAAAGTTGGCAAAATTATATCGAAAGATGGCAATAGTTCAGTAATGATAATTTTTAAAGTAATAACCTCACGTTTTTGGTGTGAAATTTAGTAAGCAATTCAAAAATAAACAGATATACATACTGTTCCACTTGAAAAATGAACTTTTAGACAAAAATGCGTTATGTAATTTTATTCCAGTTTTCTGCACACGCAATTAGTAATTGAAGAAGAATAAAATACTATTAGAGTCTTTTATTATAAACAACACTACCAAAAATTGTGTCCAACGAATACGTAGTCTTCGAGAAATATAATTTTATAGAAGACAAAAATGCGTCATGTAATTTTATTCAAGTTTTCTGCACACGCAATTAGTAATTGAAAAAGAATAAAATACTATTAGGGCCTTCTATTATAAACCACACTACCAAAAATTGTGTCGAACGAATACGTCGTCTTCGAGAAATATAACTTTATAGAAAGATCGAATTTTTCAAAAATATGGAAATAAATCGAAAACTTTAAATGTTAGACCTATACTATTTTAATACTTTTTGACTAAGAATTATATAGGGAATGTATAAATGTAATAATATATAGGCTGTTCCATTTAAAAAATACTATAACGATGGTCAGCCACCAAATTATGGAAATATTCTGTTATTCGAAATATATTTTCTCATAGTCACACTCTGCCTTCAACAGGGAGATGACTCACCCTCTATAAGATTTATTAGTGTCTCTTCTAATTATTGCATTAATGTTATATTAGGTAGAAATCTGGCCTTATATATATTTTTTGTATATTAGAACAATAAACAACAACTCCTTTATTTTAAACAAATATATTTAACAAAAATAACTATATTCTTAATTAAGGAGGACACAATAAAGATGTTCAAAAAACTATTTAATAAACTGCAAAGCATAATTGTTTAGAACCAGTTAACTAAAAAAATTAAAACGAAAAATAAATGTCTTCGGAAAAGCAAAAACATTATGGAACAATTGTAAAAACAAAAGCGAAACTATCCGGAAAATATAAGTATATCAAACGCATATCGGAAGTAGAAGGAAAATGTCACATATTAACTGCATAAAACAAATCCGAAAACGAACGATCAAGCAATACAAGAAGAAGACAGTACAATATTAACAGATGGGAAACCAAAACTAAATTTATAACTATTTCACAATAATTTCTAAAAAACTTAAACAAGAACAGATAAAAAATTATAAAACATTAGCTACAACGAGAACTATCACGAAAATATTAAAATTGAAATTTAAGTATATGAACATGAAGGAATTGTCAGCAATAATAGAATAATTAAAAATTAATAGCGCTTTGGGACATGACAAAATTTCAACAGATATTGAAAAGTAAAATAAAAACGCATTAATACAGATATTTGTCAAAGTAAATACAATTATAGAATACTGAAATATTAAAGTATTGCTATACACAAGAAAAAAACAAGTTGTATCTTCAATAGGGTCTATATACTTGCAGTTAATGTCAAAGTAAGTATTTAAAAAAAATTATTCAAAAATATAATTCACTGCATGTTAAGGATATCGATGTAATATGCATAAATCAATATGCGTTTCAGAAAGAAACAGGGACAACGCCAATTTAAGAAATAATATAAATACTGTATATCTTATACACGAATTCTATACATATTTGAGATAAAAACAAAAGGAAAAATTCACGTATATGTCGAGATGTCAATGACACCTGGATATATTTAGAGAAAAGCGAATATGAAATCCAATAATAGATATTGTCGGACAATTGAAGGAAATTGGAAATTGATGCTACAGTAAGTAATTTATTAGATAAGCGTAAATTTGCAGGAGCAAACAACCAACTTCACCACGAGGTAGATCAACCTACACGTTAATTGACAAAGTAAGAAAGATGATAATGCGGAAATTTGTAAATGAAAAATAAAGTAATGGAAATTCCTGGTGTACTAGCAACGCAGGCACGTGTTTCAGACTCGTTACTCCTCATCAGTACTGTATAGTTAAGGAAATATGTGAGGATTGAGTGTAATGTACACTATTGCACTTTTTTATCACGTAATTTTTTTTTGCGTGGAGTATAATTTTAAACGAATGATAACTTATCTGTGGTGTATGAAGAACCTTCTTCTTCTTCGTGACACTACAGTCCCATTTGGACCTGGGCCCCCCATATTTTCTGCCTCCAGACATCTCGCTGCCTTGCTGTTGCCTTCCAATTGCGCACTTTCAGTAATTGTTTAGCGTCCTCCTCAATGTTGTCCACCCATCTCTGTCTTGGTCGTCCTCTTCCCCTGGCGCCCTCCATCTGACCGTTATATAACTTCTTTGGGAATCGGTCCTCACCCATTCTTTCTAGATGCCCGGCCCATTTCAATCTTTGTAATTTAATAAATCGACAATATCTGGTTGTTTGTACTTCCGCTTTAATTCAAAGTTGTATCGGATTCTCCATTCCCCATCCTCCATCACCGGCCCATATATTTTCCTTAGGATTCGCCGTTCCCATCTTGCTAGTAGCTCCTCTGAGTGCTTAGTGATTGTCCACGTCTCGCTTCCGTATGTTACCACGGGTCTTATCATGGCCTTGTAGATTGTAATTTTTGTTTCTCTTGTGGCTGATTTGGACTTGAATATATGTGCGAGTGAGAAGTAGGCTCTGTTTCTAGCTAGTATGCGTTGTTGTGTTTCCTGTTTGATGTCGTTTTCACTGTTAATTTGGAATCCCAGATATTCAAATCTCTGCACCACTTAGAAGTTATTATTTCCTATTGTGTAATTCTGATCAATCCTTCTTCTTGGTTTCACTGGTAGTAGTTTGGTCTTTGTTTCATTGACCTTCAGCCCGATCTTACTGGCTTGTGTTTCTAGTTTGTTAAACACTTCATTGATTTCTCGTTCTGTTCTGGCCACTAGATTAATATCATCTGCAGAGGAGATTATCTGATGTGACTTGCGCATTATTGTGCTGTCAAGGTTGTCACTGGCATTTTTTATTGCATTCTCCAGCACAATGTTAAACAGGATCGGTGCAAGTCAATCTCCCTGCCTCACACCTTTGGTGGTTGAAAACTTTTCCGTCATTTGATCTTGTATTCTCACTACGGCCTTCGAGTCTGTCATTGATGTTCTGGTTAATCTTGCCAATTTGCTTAGTATGCCAAAAGCTTGCATTATGTCATATAGCCTATTCCTGTCTATACTATCGTAGGCCTCCTTGAAGTCAATGAATAACTCATAGATTGGTACATTATATTCCCATACTTTCTCCACTATTTGCCGAGTGGTGAAGATTTGGTCAATGGTTGATCGCCCCTCTCTGAAACCTTCCTGATGCTCCCCTATGATTTTCTCTTTATACTCTGTTATTCTTTGTCGCTTGTGAATATTTTATATGTTATACATAGTAGCGATATTCCTCTGTAGTTCTTACAGTTATGTTTGTCTCCTTTTTTGTAAATGGGGCATATGATCGCCGTGCTCCATTCCCCTGGCAATCTTTCTTCTTTCCATATCTCGATGATCGCATTGTGTATTTGTTTGGCTAGTGCTTCTCCTCTATTCTTGATTTATTCTGCCGAGATATTATCTATTCCAGGTGCCTTATCGTTATTCAACTCTCGTATACTCTTTATTACTTCCTCGTAGGTAGGGTCTGTTACCAGGTTGTGCTGTCGATATTTCTTCCTTTTCATAGTTGTCATTTTCCCTCACCCCTTGTTTCAAAAGGTTCGAAAAGTGTTGGCTCCAAATTTTCATAACCTTAGGTTTAATTATTCTTTATTTTGAAATAATGTAAATAATAAGTGTTAGTGTTTCCTATTTGTATTTGTTCACTAACTACTTAGTAATATATGTTGAGCACTTGTGAAATATAAAAAAAATAATAAAATAAAACCCCTTTTTCACAAAAATTAGTTTAATTCACTATAGTCACATTTCGTGCGCACTGCACTACTGACGATGTGTGCAGTGCACACGAAATGTGACTATAGTGAATTAAACTAATTTTTGTGAAAAAGATGTTTTATTTTATTATTATCACTAACTACTTGTTTTCAATTTTATACTGTATTAAATAATGGGTGTTTGTAATGGACTTGCGCATTGCGGTTCAGAAATTTGTTAAGAAATCGGCAACTTGGAAACATCTTCCTTCATTTATTCTACCGCCAATGTCCTGTCTAAATATTTACTTTCCAAAATAAACATCACCTTATAATCATATGATATATATACAGGGTTATGATAAAGTAACGCACAAAATTCATAAAACGTACAATATTCATTTTTGAAAAAAAATGCATAACACGTCAAACAGTTTATTTTATTCCGCGTCTTTTAACATAAGTCAAAAAAATAAAACGTCAAATTTGTCAAAGTTATGACGTCATCAATATTTTTTTAAATATGAAGCTTGTTTGTTTTTTACTTTTTTTGATAAAGCTTGTTTTTCTGCATTATAAAGAAATAATTGAAGTAGGGGTCATATAAGAAAAAACCAGACAATTTAGAAGACTTAATGGAACGAATTAGACATGAAATGACTCGTATAACTCCGCAGATGATCGAAGACTCTGTAAATCACGTCTGCCATCGTCTTGGCCTATGTCAGATAGTGAACGGGACACAGTTTGAACAATTCCTATAAGAAATCTTTTTGGTTTAATGGACTGTTTAGTTAATTTAAATGTTATTACTATAATAAAGTTTATTTAGTTTTTTATTAATTCTATCAGTTTTTTTCTTATGTGACCCCTACTTCAATTATTTCTTTATAATGCAGAAAAACAAGCTTTATTTAGTAAAAAAAAAACCAAGCTTCATATTTAAAAAAAATATTGATGACGTCATAACTTTGACAAATTTGACGTTTTATTTTTTTGACTTATGTTAAAAGACGCGGAATAAAATAAACTGTTTGACGTGTTTTTGCATTTTTTCAAAAATGAACATTGTACGTTTTATGAATTTTGTGCGTTACTTTATCATAACCCTGTATATATCTTTTTTTAATCAATATTTATATCTCCCTTTATAGAGATTTTTCTCATCGAAATCAGTTATGTTGTCAATAAACTTTTTTATTGTAAACAGTCTTTAGGGTAAGACTTTATATGTATTACATCTATTATTTAATCAATAAACTTTCTTAGCTATACCGTACTGAGGCAGTCATGAGTTTGTAAGACACGTCTGCAGTTGTATTATTCACCTAAAAGATTCTAATAATTAATTTTATATTCACACATTTCTACATTATCATCTTTTAATTATCACTTATTGGTTATTTAACGGATGGGTCCGTATTGCCTGCCATGTATTGAAGTTGGTTATTTTCCAAATAAATTTAGAATTATCTGACTACTAGCTACAAATGCTAGGCGGTTTTCCTAACGGATGTCTGTAATTGACTTACACTCTGCGATTTAGAAATTTTCATTTTATTAAATAGGCAACTTGGGAACTTCTTTCTTCATTTATATTACCAGTGTCTTGCCTAAACAACTAATTTACAATAGTAATATCATTTTATAACCTTTTATAACCTACTCATATGCAACTATAACATTGCTCAGATGTTGAAATAGGAATGATAACTTCTAATTTTGAATTCGCAATATGTTAAAGTTCATTTATTTTTGCCAGCAGTTAATTTGAAATCAAGCAGGAAAGGAAATTGTAAAACATAAAAATCGCCAAAATGCAAATGGCGGCGGCGTAAATTAATTACAGACGCATTATATTGTTATTAGTTTACTTATTATATTTGTCAATGAGCCACTACGTTAAAGGATTTTATGAGAGGTAATGAATTAAAATTAAATTGGAGAAAGTTCTCCCTTCTTTCTTATAAGAATATGTTTTATGTATATGCATATAACTTCTGTTCGTGGCGGCTTCTAATGTACACTGGAAGGTGAACGTAAAACTTGATGCTGTATAGGTGCCCACACACTGCGTTTTTGTTCGACAGATTTGTTCGACGAACAAGTCTGTCGAACAAAAACGACGAACGTGAGTTGCCCACAGACTACAGTTTTGTTCAGCAGTTTTGTTCGGCAGTTTTGTTCGGCAAAACGTTGGTTATGAACTATATAGAACTACACCACTGCAAAAAATCGTCGTCTTTTAAAACTGTTTACACCACACACTTCAGATTTTTTCGACGGTTTTGTTCGACGGACATAAACAGGCCGATCCAGATTATTTTCAGCAGATTTGTACGTCAACATCAACGACGGTTTTCGACCCACACACTTCGGTTTTGCGACGTTTTTGTTCGAACAGACTTGTTCGTCGAACAAATCTGTCGAACAAAAACGCAGTGTGTGGGCCCCTTAACAATTCGTACCTGTTCCGGTCCTCTCCAGACTCTGTGTCGGTATAGTATCATGGTATTATATTGTTTCGTAAGAGAAGAATGGATACCGGAGAGTCTCTAGTATTTGTTTTACAATCTATATGGATGTAAAAGGGAAAAGGAAGAATGTACACCAGGAAAAATAATATTCCGAACACTTCGCGGAAATGTAAGTTGGTATAAGGCATATTTATTATACGTCGATATACGTTGAAAACACACTCATATCACTTCAATCACCACGAACGATAAGTATATTTAATTCTGCTTCGATGGTAAAGTTAATATGTTAGATAAAACAGACACTCTTGTGTATGTCCAAGACACTATGGAAGCCACTACCTCTAATATAGTAGCATTTCATTTTAGAAAATGTATTTATGTCAAATTTAATGCATTATGAGGATAGTGCAATTTAAAGACTCTTTTTGGTCAAGTCTTTTTAAATTTTATATATTGACAAGCCTTTAGAACTCACTGTGTGTAAAAATGGTAATTCTTATTGGTATTTGAAGTGTACAGTTTGTTGTTGTTAATCTGACAGGTAAATAGGGATAGATGATAAAGAGCTCATCTTTCAAGGCACTGACATACGGCCTTTATAATTATAATTTTTTCAACGAAGATATAAATGTGCACAAATCGTAGCTTACTAGCGACGATGTTGACTTTTGTTTTGACATTTTTTTAATATATCACGGCTAATTTTCAGTTTCAATGTTACTATTTATAACAATGACTTCGCTTAGTTATTGTACAGAAAGTGACATTTCGCGCATGCATAGCTCGACAAGTAGCGATTCGACTGTAAAAATTGCATAATGTGGAGCATTTAAAGAAAGGGGAACTTGATAGTAATAAAATTTAGTTTATAAAATACCACTTCCCCGATTTTCCTTTAAGAGGGGCGTTTACCTATCGAAAATTAAGGCATCGCCGTAACCTCGTTTTTTAAACTTATTTTGTAATTTTAGAATCTCAAATTTGGGTTAGTGATGCAAAAGGCATAAATTTATAATGTCAAGGTCAGTTTTTATACTAATTTATTTTCTTAAGAAAGTTATGTGTTTTAGAAATAACCACAAAAATGCATGAATTTGGTTAATGTCTACTAACTAAGGCTGGTACACAAAAGAAAAAAACGACCTCTACGCGCCAGCTGCACATTTGATGTACGATATAAAGAAAAAATCAAATTTATGTAATTATTTGTAAAGATAAAAAACATTAAACAGTAAACATTGTCACACACATTTTACACGAGGTTTTTCCAAGCTAATCGCGTCGTCTATCACTTTACGGTATCTCTACCGGTCCTAGCGAAGACGAAAATCTATCGGAATCGATCGACTATTGCAGACTTAAGTGCGAGTGACAGTTTCATTACAAACTATCACTCGCATTTAAATGTCATATATACCTATAATATTCGAGTGTTTAATAATATAACAGTTATGGGCAAGCGAAAATTGGCTTATTATAAAACATCAACAACATCAAGAGTTCCGTAAGTACTCATTCTTTATACATTATGTTTCCCATCTTATAATATTCCTTTATCTATGGCAGAATCTGTGAATAAAACCGAAGCGCTGTGACAGAACCGAATATCGTCTACCTCCACCTACTCACACCCCCTTTCGCCTACTCGTCCCGCGAGTAATATAAGTTGCATAATGTTCTTTTTGTTAGTAAACGCCCCTCTTAAGTTAAAGGAGAATATGAGTAATTGCCAAAAGCGACATTGACATTGGCAGTTAATTCTAAATTAAACCAAAAAAGCAATACATCCACTATAAATATACGAATAAATACTTCATGTGCAAAAACATAATAATTTAATGGGTGTAATTGGTACGTATGTGAAATGCTTATATTAATTAGGTAATCTATTTTAGGTTAGATATGATAATAATCACGTTAATAAAAAACATTTTTAATTTAATGACAAAAAAAAATATTGTGGAAACCATTTGTGTAAAGACATCTTCCACACATTCGCCCCATTACAGGCATTCACTTCTTCCAGTCGCTCCTGCTTTAAAAATGCGCTATGTGGAAACATGCTCTTCCCACACTTGGTTTGTAATAGTATATTACATACCGAGGTGGTAAGTGTCATTACTCTCGAGAAATTAATTAGTTAACCGAAAGGCGAAGCGTCGAGGTTAACTTTATCTCGAGATATGCATGAAACTTTTGACCGAGGTTTGTATACTATTTTAATTACAACCATAATTATATATTTATTTGTGATGGAAATTCCGGTAAGAGTTCTGACATATCGAGTTGTCAGAATTGTGATGTTCTAGCGTAAACGTCATATAAATAAACATCCGTTTTTTTCTGTGAATAGATTATAAAAAAAAAAAGTTGGGTAGTAAGCCTTCAAGGACAGCACTGAACTGGAACTGAGGGAAACACTCCTCCGTAGCAATCCAGGTAACGTAGCTCGAATGGAAGAGGAAAAGAAATCTCTATTTCATCAGATCAGCATTAGCAGGGTGGCCTATCTACATAAATTCAAGCTTCCAATAATTTTAATGTAACAATTAATGTTAATAATGTGGTTGAAAGCCTTTTTAATGTATTATCAAAAATAAACTAACATTTGATTAAAATTGGGGTTTGGTAATGAGTGTGGAAAGTTATGGCGGGAAGTAAATGTGAACAAAGTGACACTTCCAACACAGCCTAGCATTTAAAAATTCAGAAATGCCAGCATTATGCGTATGGATGTAAATAGATAGCTATTACAGTATAATACACTCACATTTAAAATCATGACGGTAATGTGTTATAAAATGATTTTGTCTATATGCCTTGAGTATGTTTGCTTTACTGAATAAACACTTTAACCGTTATTAAAACTCATTTAATTAGGAACTTCCGTCGAATTTTTAAAACGATATGGAATTAGGATATCGGATAACTCAATTGAAAAAATATAAATCATATCTTAACATAGTAACTGTGTATATTTAGATTAATTTTATTAAATGCATAAGCCAAATATTTCCCAGAAAAAAAAACAATCACTGTTCATAATTAATTATGTTTTAAGTTGAAAAGATTACTTAATTTTAATAATATTGTCCACCATATGGATAACCGGCATAACCGTATCCACCGTAGTAACCTCCTGCATACGTATTGTAGGCAGGATAATTAGAATAAGCGTTGTATGGCGAGCCGACTGATGATGGAAGATAGCCGTTGTAGTAGGAAGCTAGTTGCGGTGCTGCGACTGTGAAAGCCAACAGGCAAGCGAATACCAACTGTAATAAAATAAACATATTTTTTTGATATTTATTATTAATCAAAATAATTATATTCAATAGAGCCACTTACCCACTTGAACATGTTTGTGAAATTATAATTGTTCGACTTGTGAAAAGGAACTGTATCTGTGGCATCACTGTCGATCACTTATATACAAGAACTGCCGAACAGGATAATAAAAAAGTATATAATTATAATCAATATCTACTTGATTCATTATGAGTTCAGTGAAACGCTTTTTAATTTTGTTTGTTTCTGGTAATTTTTAATACATTTGGTGCAAGGTCTTAATTTTTACTTATACCAGACAAATATAATTCGCCTTTTAAACGTGTTTCAAAGATATTGAGGATATTATAATTAACATATATTTTATGGAGAAATGTAAATAATCCACGCAATACTAAAACAAAATTTACAAGCGCATACCTATTCAAAAAAAAAACTGTCTCATCGTTATTGCATGTTGAACAAATTACTTAAATAATTTATTACACCCAATTTTATATTTTTCACTATAACTACACTTCCAAAAAAGATACACAACAGCTATTATATAAAAAATATGTATGTATAAAGAAATTCTACGTAAGATAAGAATCAGTTAAATAGTTGAGCTTGTTTATTTAGAGAAAAACCATGACGTGACTGTGCATTGTAAGAATTTAAAAGACTGTAGCACTAGCCGGCAGTAGAATATATATATATATATATATATATATATATATATATATATATATATATATATATATATATATATATATATATATATAATAAAATAAAATCTTTTTTCTTGGCCGTTTATAGCAATAAAAATATTTTTATTTATATTTATATATATATATATATATATATATATATACCTGATAGAAATAACACGCACTATTTGAGCAACTTTTCATGCTTTCTGGGTTTTTCTCTGAATGAACGAGCTCTACAAATTAGGTTTAGGTCAATTCTAATAAATCAACTCAAAGATAATCATTCTAATTATGTATGGTGCGGATACATTCGTATATGCATCATACGAATGGAATATTGTATATTAGTTCTTCAAAATTAAAGTTAGAATACCTTTACTGTTCGTTGATAAAAATAAAATTATTACTTCGTTTTTACAGCTAAATGTAAGTAAACGTGTTGCTCTCGGATCGAATTTAGAATTTTCTCCTATACAAACGTTGTTTTAAAATGACATCTGATTGTTAATTTTGAGTGTTTGCGAATTTTTATAAAGCCAACAGTTGCCAAGATATTCTCAAAATATAATTTCCTCGCCAAAATGTTTCCACTGGCATTTTAAACTTAAATTTTATATGTGATAATGTAAACTTTACGGTTTAGACTTATTTCTATAGAAATAAGTCTAAACCGGTCACAGGAACGCACTAACAGATATTTGAGAAATCATAACCGATATTACATAAACATACTTAAACCTGAATAAATCTGAAGTTCAAGAATCTTCATGAAATAAAATAGATCTAAGCCTCTTTTTAGTTTTAAATATAATGATTAATATAAACTATTTATATTAATGATTAGGCATAGTCAGTCAGTACATCAGAAGAAGTCAAGTTTCATGCACATGATACTTATAATATTAATAATCATGGATAATAAAAAAAGAATTTTTGTCAAGCTTTTCGTGACTTAACTAAATGTTTCAATAACAACTAGAAAATAACTAATTTTGAAAAAACTGCGATAAAGGTTTTTAAATGTAATTAATTATTAAGATATGAAATTATATAATATTCCATCGAGATCTACAAGTGTTCCTAAATCACTCGTTGTTATTGAAGATAATTGATTAAATTTCGATTTGCATATTGAAGTTTTAATTAAATAAATAAAAAAATAATCACTTCCTAAACTTGTTCCTCACCTTATTATAGTATGAATGATTAGTCATTCAAATAGTCCAATACTAGATTTTAATGGATCGCATAATGATATAATATAAGTAATAATTATTTTGCAATACTAACTCTACACACAAACAAAATGTTAATTTCGATAAGAATTTAGATTGTCAATTTTGCTTGTATTTCGAGTTGGTACATTCGTATTACTTATATTTAATAATAGTATTTAATGAAATGCAGTATTTAAAATTATATAGTCCAACGATTGATCATTTATACTATTTAAGAATCACGATTAAAAAGTAATTAAATGTTAAATATATAATGTTGATGCTAGATATACATAATTTAATACAAATTAATTATTTTAATTAAAATTAGTAATTAAACTAAACATAAAATTCACAAAAAATAAACTAAATAGTATGTTAATTTGGTGTATAAAAGAATCAAATTTTAACATTGGTCATACTAAATACTATCTATAACACTAATAACTAACTTAAAAATATTTGAATAAACAACATAACACGTGCCTAAATTTATAATAAATACATTTTATTTAAATTGATAACACCTTTATGAAAAAAGCCACAAAAATTGCCAGAGAACCTACTAATTTTGAATGTATAGAAAAGTATAAATAACATTTACTTTACTTTGATTATACTGTCAACCATAAAATTCTTAATCTGGACTACTGTAAATGTGATAATACTAAATTATTAAAACTTTATAATTCATTAATACATGATTTCAAATTAAAATCTTTCATGTACATGAGTTAGTATATCTACTGAATATCTATTAGATATATTCTATGTAAGGGCAACTTTGTATTATTTGTAATTATTGCAATGCTACTTTTTGTTGTATTTATAATACTTCAGATATTTGATTATATTCGTTCTTTCTTGCTTTGTATTATACGAGGGGGCGTTTTTAAGTTCGCGAAATGGAATGGTTGGATGGTAGTGGGAGTGCTGTTTTGTGTCGTAACATATTCAGTGACTCATTATTAGTATAAATAAATAGTTATAACACAATCGCGTCGGTAGTCTGACTATCGTTGACCAAGCAACATAATGGAGTACAATGTGGGAATTATGGAGAAAATCGAGTATCGCGCCGTTTTGATTCCTTACAAAACACAGAAAATCTGTTCGTAAATAATGGTTTATAGGAATTCTTGTCCTGGAAAAATTATGGCTTTAAGTGACACAGTCGTTTTAAGCATGGGAGAGCATTACTTTTAGAAGACCCACGACAAGGCAGACTTATCGAAGTGACCATTCCAGATCTTGTTAAAAAAAATCGAAAAATTAATAATGGATGATGTTCGGCTAAGAAAGGCACAACTCGCTGGAATGACTGGAGTATCTGACACAACATTTTTTTTTAATTCTTCAACCGCCGCAAAAACTACAGCGTGTAAAATGTTCCTGTGCGTTTTTGAACCTTTGTAATGGATGGTGTATTAAGTCGAATTGTTACTGGAAACTTGGGTTCGTCATTAGGAATTTGGGGCCAAGCAAGACCTCCTGCAATGGCATAAAAAAGGCACACCACCAACCAAGAGTTTAAGGTGTTACAGTCGGCCGAAAAACTCATGGCGACTGTTTTTTTGGGACTCATTAGGAAACATGTTAGTTGTTTACAAAGATAAAGGTGTTTCAGTAACTGCTAAATACTACGCTTCAATCCTGGACCAGTTAAAAGAAGAAAAAAAAAGAACTTTCTCCCCTTTTCTCCTATTCCTCAAACACTTCCTCGTATGTACTCATATTTCATTTATATTTAAATTTTTTCGATATATATTTGAAGGATCTTGTTTATATATTTATACGTATCCTTATATTTTCTATCAATTTGTTTATACCGTGCGTTTTTTTAACTGTTGCCATAGGAAATTGCATGGTAAATCATCAATAAGACTACAGAATGCATACTGTTTGAACAGCCACGAGCAGTTTTATTTAACTAATTTTACTCTTCAAATTTGAAAGTAATGAACATACATAATTTGGCAAAAAACTTAGTAGGCAAGGTCAGAACAAAAATTTACAAATGTCATTTTATTCACAAATTCTGCCAAATACCTACCCGGCTATTGTGAACAATTGTTTAAAAATGTCTGTTTTCACAACTAAGGAACGTGTCGAACTTGTAATTGTATGTCCAGTAGAGAAATCTGCCAGAATTTTGCTATTGCATATCCCGACCACCCTATTCCGAGTAAAACTATAATACTCGAATATTACAATGCTTTTCGTGCCACGGGTTGCTTAAATCATGAGCACAACACACGGGAAAAAAACTCGTATGTTGTTACAGAAGATTGAAGAATGAATATCTGTGTGGCGGTTGAAGAAGAAGACACCACCACACTTATTTCTCTAGCAGAAGAATTTCACGCTTCAAGAAGCAGCTGCTTTAAAGCCTTGAAAATGGAAAAGTTCAAGTCGTACAAAATCAAAAATGTGCAGAAACTATTGCCCCGTGATTACGTTTCAAGAATGGAATTCTGTCAATTCTGGATGGAAAAATTAATGAAAATCGAAATATTTTAAATAACATTCTATTTTCTGATGAGAGTTCGTTCACATTAAATGGCAAAGTTAACAAACAGAACAGACACGTTTGGGTAAGAAAAAATCCCTACAGAACACAAGAAACACATACGCAATATCGTGTGGGTTGGAATTTTCGGAAATCGCTTAGTAGGGCCATTTTTTATTGACGGAAATTCGATCTTCTTCAAATTGAGGTAGGCCCGCAGGTGGATGCTTTGAGATGCTACGGAGCAATAATATTTCAACAGGATGGAGCACCAGCCCATTCTGCTGCCATCGTCAAAGAGTTTTTAAACAAAACATTTCCTGAAGTCCTGACCTAACACCACTCGATTTTTTATTATTGGGGCATTTAGGAACACAAGTTTACGACCTCATAAGAGGTGAACCAGAAACTGTGGAGGAACTATGGGCAAGAATAACTGAAGCTTGTAATTCCATTACAGTGCGAACTTTACAAAACACAAATCGCTTGGGACATTGTCTAGCAGTCGAAAGAAAACACTTTGAACAATTCCTTTGATAATTGCTGATAATTTTTGTTAATTTGTTGAGTTATTTGTGCTTTAATGCTTTATACCTTTCTTTTTTTTTATAAATAAATTTTTCCATGTTCTGTCTTCCAAAAGCTAATTTAGTCATAGCTTCGAGGGGCTTTGGCTATTTATTTTTTTAAACAAAGCCTGCTAGAAAATGGTAGTGGCAAGTAAACGCTTTCACAAAAATATTTTTTCAAAACTTCTTCGACAGTTTAGATTATTGAATTCTAATCTCTCCGATAGTTTAAAGAATCTTCCAGCTTTGTTTCAAAAATGGTTTAAATATTTTCATCAGAACAAAAGTTAACACGGGGTTGAATTTTTACCATGCAATTCCCTATGGCAACAGTTAAACAAAACGCACTGTATACTGATATCTGATACTGTATCTGCATGTCTGCGTCTATAATTGAATTGAATTGAATTGAATTAAATTCAATATAATTGGATCAATTCAATTAGGCAATAAAAATGTATACGAATAGCGAGGCAATGTTTTTATATTTTTCTGCTATTTTTAATACTTAAATACGAAATAGTTATAGTAAACAGTATTTCCTCCGTATCTACTACTTCAGTGCTAATATTTCTAGAAGAAATGATGAAAATATGAACGTTGTGAAGGATTGTATATTACAAGTTCTTATCTCTTTATCGTAATTATCGAGTAATCTTAATGCAATCAACCTTTCAATTAATATATTGAAACATTAAACTTTTATGTATTTTGCCGAACCAGTTTAAACAGCGGTGACAGTAGGAAATTTTAGTTGTTAACTTAAAAGTCCAATTATTCTTCGAGGTAAACCTATTATCGGTAATACTGAATCATTAAAAAAAACTTATTACTTGTGAAGTAAAACGGGAACAATTTTTATTATCAAGTTCCCCTAAAATTTTGTATAAAAGGTACAGAATGTTCAAGATGTAGTATAGTTCATCTTTGCAAGTCAAACATTCAAGATTAATAAACATGTTGAAGTTGGTAAGTACATCCGTCCAAGTTTTAATATATTAAGATAAACATATCAGTTTATAATTAAATTTATTTACAAAAATTCAAGAAAAGTGTTGTATAATAATTTTTAGCTTTAGAGAATGATATCAATTACTTTAATATTTCATTAGATAACTTAGTATTTATAAATTTATAAATTAATATTAAAACGTATAAATGTATTATATGTATTTTCTAATTTCAGGTTATATTTGCATGCCTTTTGGCCTTTGCCTTCGCAGCACCAAGACCAAGTTCCATTTACGACAACTACATACCAGCACTTTCAACATACAACGCTTATCCTAGCTACTATAGTGGTTACTCTTCTGGCTACTATGGAAATTACGGATACGGCTATCCATCCTATCCATCACACTCGAGTGGATATGCATATTATTAACAGTAACATTAATTACCTATAAATACGAAACTAACCAATGTAAATTTAAATCTTAACACAGATAATAAATAATTACACAAAATTTTACTTGAAAACGTGTTTCTTTCATGCTATTAAGGAAAAAATTGCTTCAGTTCCTTTTTCCATTCACTGAATCTAATATCAACGTCAAATTAAGTTATTATGTGTAGTAATTATAAAAAAAAATTTGCTGAGTCAAGTGTCTATCACAATAGAAAATTGATACTTGGTGGATGATAGATTACTCTAGTAGCTAGGCAAAATTTTCTTTCTGCTGAAAAACACATTAGAATATTAAAAGGATATGATATTCATTCTCGCATAAGGCGAGAAATGTAATATCAAATATATAATACTATTTGAGTTTAATGTTCTATGAGATATGAATTTAAAATTATCCCTAGTGTATAAAGTAATACAAAGATGATTCCTGTCTCACGAATACATAGTTATATCAAAGAATTATGTCTACATCCAAATAAGTAATAGTATCTACTTGTATAACAAAGATTTCATAAGCGAATGCATGTGTTTCCAATGCTCTGCTAGCGCGACATACGATCCATAGAATTTATTTGATCAAGCCGGTTTTGACAAGATAATGATATACAAAGTGTTCGTAAACCCAAACCCATATTATAACACACGCTGCTTCAAAGTTAGGCTTTGTGCCAAGTACTTCACTAGTGTTTACATCTATGTCACAAAAAGAAAAGTATCATGCTGAAATAAAGGAGAAATGTATAAAAACTGGATCCACGAATATTTAATATGTAATTTGGTCGAACCGGCACTAGTAGTGATGGACAATTCTTCATAATTAGTAAAGAAACATCCTACATCGTCTTGGTGTAGAAAACATATTATTACATACTTGTCCAAATATACTGTAACGTTTTCGGGTTCGCAATAAACAACTCGTACAATTTATTTATTTAAAACAGTCTGTATATTCACAAACGTAAAATTAATTACAATATAAAAATATAAAACTAATGTATCGCACTTAAACTACTATGATTTAAATTAAAATTAGGTATTTATTTCTATTACTAATATTTATGTAACACTACCGTATTTATATCACTTCTATTTATATAACACCGTACCACGCAAGGAACTATTTATTAATTTCTTATATTTATTTTTACTTTAGTCTGTTCCGCGCGACGAGTACTTAAGGACTTTCTTATTCCGGAATTACTCATCCATCCGTTCAACTGCCTTTATATACGCGTACGAAACATCTGGAACACACCAGAAAAACGCTAGTGTTCTTCTTGATATGGCTGGAAGCATTCGATAAACAGTCGAGACTCTTCGTTGCCTCTTGCCGTACATGTGATTTATTGCTTTACGACTTTATGAGCACGTCTTTGTTGTCGCCTAGACGTCTGCATTTTTTTTTTTTTGTAATTTATTTCGTTACAATACTATAACTTGTGAACCAACACTGTTTAAAAATGAGCTACAAACCGTGGTTAAAATTTTAAATAAAGAAAAACGGTATGAAATAGATGAATTAATACAATGTGATGAACATGAAGCATTGAGATTGCCTCCATACCATTGTGAATTTCATGCTATCGAAATGATTTGGGCTCATGCAAAACAATACTAGAATAAATATATTAGCAGATATGGATATGGAGAAGATAAGATTAAGGCTATGTGATTAATTGTTGTACCTTCTTTTACTCATTAAATTAACTCTTGAAATAATAATTATTTGGCCCTTTTTATGTACAGGTACACGTTTTTGTTACTGTTAAATAATGATTTATTGTATTATAAGTTTGTATATATGTCAATAATAGTATGAAAGTTAGATATGGCTACAATTTTATTTTAAAATAAAAATTAATTTAGAAGAAAAAAGTAAAACTTCTGCTAACTCTATCCTGTCATTCAATCATCATGTACTTCAGTGTTCAACAAAATGATAATGTTTTGCTCAAAATTTATATGAATGTGTAAGGCACAAATTTTAAGAATACTAAATAAAAATGTTGTTATATAAAGAAATTGACAAGTATTTGAACATGAAATTTTTGTTTTGAAAAATGTCTAGAAGAAAATTAAAATAATCAAAATGCACTAAATTATCATGTGCCAAGCAGGAAATTATAATTATAACCGAAATTTTATAGATTTTGTATTGATAGAGTTGATATTTTAGAGATTTTACGTATCCTGGTAAATTTAGTTATGCTTCGTTCAGATTATAAACATATTTAATGTAACTGTTATAAGTATGTCAAACTTTTATTGAAGCAATTACAATATTCTATTTGTCTTTGCATATCTAAAAGCAATAGCATGCGCACCTTGTTTTTCACTGCCTTATTTATTGTCACATATGACAATCATATAATAAAAATATTTATTAATGACAAAGTATTCCTTAAGGTTTTTTTAGTCTACTATAACATATTGCTTAGAACTGAGGTGCTCCAGAGTAGCCAACCTCTATAGATATTGTCTGTTTCTCAAACACTTTTTGTGATTCCGAAAGACCCGAATTATATCGTGATTAATTTCATTATCGTAATATTCTTGAACACATAATTCTACGAAGTATTTCCATTTTCCTAGTTAGTTTCGTTAGCCTTTGCTCATTCGAGAGTATACGATATTGTTCAACTTATCTCTCTGCATCTTCGCAAATGCAGAATCACCAATCAATTTCTATGGATGTTCTTTCATGTAAATAAATTGTATTTTTGTTTGTTTTAAAGCCACGTTATTTCTTAATAAAGCTCTATTATTATTTGTATTTTGGCATATGTTAAATATAGTACATTAAAAGACTTGAATTTATATTTATATATTTTTAATGAAAAATGATATGTTGATTATCTAATTATACATAACATAAAACTACATCGATTGTCAATCTAACCGAAAAATGTAAACTGTCATCACTAAAACTTCCGTAATCATTTTATAGTTTACAGTACTTAAAATTATTGCGAATTTGAAACATACATTGGTAAATGATGACGCAGGGACTATCTTTGTTGAATGCCAGTGTAGTTACTCTTGGAAGATCTTAAAATGTTAACTGCTGCCCATACTTTGCAAAAGATATTTCTACTTTAAAATGTTCTTTTTACATACTCTATTATCTTCGATAAATAAAAATAGACATTGCAATTATTGCTTTATATGTAATGAGAACATTTTACTTCGGAAAAATACAACATACTTTTATATAGGTATTATAGACATTTCTATATATACTTCAAGTATATACATATCTACAAAAACAGATTTTTAAATTAAATAAGGCTCTTATGTAAGAGTCATGCTTTGAAATCATCTTATGGATCAGGGTACCCTGTGCGTTAAAATAAATTGTTACGGCTTTAATAGCAAAATAATGTAATAAGACGTATACTATTATAATTTACATAATGCGTTTTTAATAGAATTTACTATAAGATATGATTTTCATCTATGCAGTGCAGGTATTCTAAATATGTTTATAATTTCAATTACCATTGCGATCCCTGAATTGAATTGAATGGACACAGTCACTTTCTTTGATAGCGCATTACCGTTTACTGTAATGATGAAAATTTCTCTCCAGACTGTTGCAGATATCCACCTTTTAAAGTCTCCTGATATCGGAATAGTTAACTCTCTCTAGCTCCCGCTATCTCTCTCTCTCCCGCTCTCCCTCTCTCTCTTTCTCCCCCCCCCCCCCACTCTCTCTCACCCTCTCCCGCTCTCTCTCTCTTTCTTTCTCTGTTTGACCACGATATCGACCAAACAGCTAAAGCTAGAAATATCAACCTTTTTATTTACAAGTATAATCTACTTCTTAAAATCTGATTAAATTTTCAAATGAAATCGGTAGAGCGAGAGTAGTAGTTTACTTCAATGAAAAAAATTAAGTTATGTCCAGCATTTTGTCAACTACAAAATTTAAACAAAAATAGCTATGTACTAAAGCATGGATTTTAAAAAAAGTTTGATAAAAAAAGTTTCTAAATTTCTACGGGAAGTAGGTTACTCTTATCGAAAAAAAGTTTTTTGCGTATATCTCAAAAGTTTTGCTTTTTGTACAAACATATTAAGAGTAAAGCTAATTTAGAACAATTTTTGTATTTAAAAAAAAATTAAAATTCGGACCTAAAGTAGCACTTGCACTCTTATCTAATACAATTCTTTAAAAATATCTCGCAAATTATGTGTTTTACTGAGATTTATCAATAGTAAGTATTTAAAGATCGGATCCGTAACAGTTTTTGTATAAAGTAAATTTCAAAATTCCTACCAGAAGTAACTCTTTCACTTTCCTATCTATCTGGCAAATTATGCATTCTATACAGATTTACCAAGAGTGTTGGATTTGGAGAATTTTTTGTACAAAAACAATTTCAAAATCGGACCGGAAGTAACAGCTTTACTCACAGGTTTATTGAGAAGAAGTATTTGAAATTTAATTTGGAACATATAAATAAGAGGTGAGGTGCCCACACCTCATCTTTTAGTTAAAATTAAGGAAAAGCTTTTTCTTAGATTTTATTTAATT
The DNA here is from genome assembly GCA_963170755.1 of Amphimallon solstitiale. Lineage (NCBI taxonomy): Eukaryota > Metazoa > Arthropoda > Insecta > Coleoptera > Scarabaeidae > Amphimallon > Amphimallon solstitiale. The sequence goes on from OY720675.1 coordinate 85,236,812, forward strand.
TTCATTTCGACAGTAGACATGTTGCGATTTAAACAAAATTTAATAATAATTTCTAATCTAATATTAATTGTTTTTAGAGTAACACAAGTAACTAATAGTGTTATTCCTTTGTTTTTTTTTCGTGGCAAAATTTTGTCCTTTTCGTAGGAAATGAGTTTCAAAATGATCCTCGGAACAACACTGCTTTCAACGATAATGTTAAATTATTGTCGAAATCACGTATAAAATTTTATGATAGGGTTTTCTTTATTTTTATTTATATTCTTAGCAATAGTTATGTATATTTATTATTAATGATAAATTACTACTACTATTATACCTATTCAGTTATTTATTTGGTTATCTATAAGATATATGTGATATTGATCATTTATTCCTGTTTTACACATATTTCATTTTAAACCAGTTTAAGTGACAGAAAGGAATTATTAAACTGCGAATTTAAATTATCGAGGTAAACATCACTTACGAATAAAATTTCCTCGTTAAATGCATTAATTATATGTATATATAATAAATAAAAATAAAAGAGTGCAATAATTAGTATAAAATGACCTAAATGAGTAGAATATAATATAGTTCGTTTGTTGAAGTCGAGCAATACAGATTTCTTAAACATGTTCAAGTTGGTAAGTACAAATATTATTAGGAAAATTTATAAAGTGCGAAGATTTCATTATTTGTTATTCATATATTGCTAAAATAAAATTATATTCTTGGCAGGTTAGAGAAATAGTGAAATATTAGATTAGCCATGCATTATAAGAGAATTTATTAGATAAGGGGTGATGATGCCTAAGTAATAACTCCACTTAATTAGCTAAAATGTCTTTATTATAACATAAAATTTATGGTCGTTTATTATTAAAAGTTTTTAAGTACCTACCTTCGAAATTTACTGTTCATCACATTTAATAATATTACATCTATTTATGTTAAACCAAGAAATCGTTGAAGGTTAGAAATTTTATTCAGTTCGTGTACAAAATGTAGACAACACAATACAGAAAAAAAATTATAACAATTTCATCTGAACAAAGACAGTCAAAAAATAAATGAATGTAAATTTTAATTAGGAGTTTTTGATCTGCTATCTACATCCTAGTCAATTGCTGAATTATCTAATTAAGTGTCATCACCATCAGCTTAGAATAAATAAAATATTAAAATTAAATAAATTTTACAAACTCATAATTCATATTTCCCAGTGTCTTTTAACTAAATATATTTTCTCTTACGCACAAGTTTAGTATGTTTATGGCTATTTCATTATTGTAAATGCATTATACCGAGAAAAATTTTTAAACGCTAATATAATTTACTTTCTCTAATAGGTTTTATTTGCCTGTCTCTTGGCTTTCACTTTTGCAAGCCCAAAACCCAGTACGATATACGACGGATACATACCAGCAGTTTCAACATACAACACCTATCCAAACTACTATTATGGAAATTACGCGCCAGGCTATTATGGAAATAACTATGGTTATTCCTCGTATCCATACTATCGTCTTGGATATTATTAATTCCAGTAATAAGCATGCGTACTAGCCCACAAGATTACCTGCACAGAGAAATTATTTCTGATTTCTTTTGTTCGGGATACACTTGCGACTAATGAGGCAAATGTATTTTTAATTCCTAATAAAAAAAAAACAACAGTTAATACTTTCAAAATGTTTTATTCTTCCTTGTAAATCCACATATAATTATTTGAAAAACGTTTTGCATCTAGCAAGTTTACCTATATTTTCCTATGTCCCGTATTTTCTATAATTATGCTTAAATTAGATTAATTACTACTGAAATATGTAAGGTTCGTATCACTTTTAAATGTAACACTATATAGTGAGGTATTTTCAGTATTTGAAGATTTTGATGGGGTTGACAAATGATCAAATTTTATTGATTTAAAAGTTGAGCGTGCAGCACTAAGAATTTTAGTTACTTGCATCAGCTTGCTTCGATAATATGTTTTGTACTATGTAGATATGGTTCGTTGATCTTGAAGACACAGACACACAGAGAGAAACATTTTTTAAAAACCACTTTTTCTGGGGACTTCAAAACTTGGACATCTGCAAAAATCTCGAGGTCGAAAATTTTCATCATCACAATATTTCCTTATACTACGTATAAGAAAGTAAAATGCATAGCATTCCATCGAAAACACATAAGTTCGTGTTGGTTCGTCGTTGTCGAACACTTTGTATAAATTAAAATAAATTTGCATTATTCAACTTATAATTATCTACAAATTTCGTATTCAAAATGTTTTGCTATCTACGTTATTAGATAACAGTAATAGACTGTGTCTCTTATCTGGTACGCCAGGTATAACTCTTCATTGGGACTATTGAAAAAATATTCATATATGTCATAAAACTACAACGAGGGACCACATTCTTAAAAATGGTTTTCTAAAAAATTCAGTACATTGCTATTTAACACATAACTAACTCCTATGATATCACAACAGTTTATTCTTTGTACCACATTTACTTTTAAGTTTATGAAGATGCGGTTACCATTTCATTATTCTTCCAAATAGTCACAATTTTCTATTTCAAACATTGTTTGTTTTAAATTACTTAACTATATTTCAAATAACTCATACATTCTGATTTGAGTTTTGCCTTAGTTAGGTAATTCCGCAAAGAGTAATGCCTATGCGTCTATGAATATATGCCGACCACCTAATTTTACTGTACTACGAAGACATTATCACTGAATATATTTTAACTTCTGCCATAATATTACTTTTGCTGAATTGTGTTGTCTTTATTGAGTGATGGGCAATTCGCACAAAACCAAGTCTAAGCCTTATTTATAGTTTAGGAATGATGTTAGGCGTGAAGCAAGGTTGTCTCTAGAGGTTTAGTTAAAACAGTTAATATAGAAATATGTCTGCAGTTGTTAGGAACTGTTATGTTACCGGCTCTATGAATAGGGGTTTTAGATATTTTCAATTTGTTGGGTATAATGCCCTTTGCAAAGCAGGCGTTTATCATATCCACCAACGATTCCAACATTGATTCTGGATATGATTTCAACAAATTCGTGTTCATTTCATATATCTCTAAGGAGTCCTTCGAATTAATTTGCTGAACTATGTCTTTTATCTCGGTTGTTGATACAAAAAAAATTGTTTACTTCATTAGCAGTAAAAATTTTAAAAAAAATTGTTAACGAATTTCTTTCTTTTTCTATTATAATCCAAATTCCTTTTTATATAGTAGACAAATGTCGTATCACGTGAATGTAATTATTTTTCTTTTCTTCTGCCAATTTTCTACAATTGCTTGTAACTATTAGTGATTGCTATCACCCCGCAAGCAAGTGTAAGATTCATGAAGTGTTTCCTTAACCTTTCACAATTTGTTAATATAATATAGTGACCGATTTGTGTTGAAAGATCGGATTGGTCGGTTTGTCAAAGGAAATGCAGTATCAATACATGCACTTATCATCTCTGAAATTTTATTCACTTTATCGTTAGCATACTCCAAGTACAGTAAGTCAGTCCATGGTTGTGCTTTAATGATTTCAGTGAGTGATATAATTTCGCTGTATCAGACTTTTTGTTTTGGTATATTTACCAGTTTCGTAATAACCACTGGTATTGAAGTTTATTACTTTGTGATGGGGTATTACCGAACAAAGCGTGATATTGGTGAATATATCTATCTATTGTGGTTTTAGATGTGCCTCGAATCCTTGTGTGTTTCAATCCAAAAGAAAGAAATAGGTATATTTTTCAGATATCAAGAATTTTTTGTTAGAATCTTCATATCTATATTAAAATCACCTCTAATGATAAATTTTATACTTTTACTAGACTAATATTTATATAATACAATATAATAAGTTGTATCGTAGTCCAGTTCGAATATTGAAAAGTTTGTTATACAAAAGAAGTTCGAAACTGATTTTATACTATCTATGTATTCTTTATGACTTTTAATAAAACTAACTGGCTGACTTGATATGCCCAATACATAGTTTTTGTACTAAAGAAAAAAGTTATATCCGGGCTGGAAATTTGGCTGTAAAATTGACAAGTTCTTCCGACTAAGACTAAAGCTGTGAAAAATACAGTGGTAGAAGCCATTCAGGCACAATCTAACAAACACAAATATATACTGATACAGTGAAAGAGATCCTTCTAAGAACCACTTTTTCCGTAATCGGTGGCAACGAAACGTGATCTGGAAATGGCTGTCAAAAAGCTTTATGAGCACTAAATTTTATTATACTACATATAAGAAAGCAAACGAATGATCTTTTAAAGAGACTGTATTTTATAGTTATAAATGATTACATTCTTTGTTATATCTATTTTATCATCAAATCAGCAAAATAATTTGTAGATTTTTTCGTTCAACATTAGTATATATTAAACTTTTAGCATATTATCTAATACCCTTGCTTCATACTCCAAGGTAGGTGTTTGAGGAATTCCCTCTCTGGGTATCGCTTTCTATTTTGTGTTCTACATTCCATGATGAACGCATAAAGGTACTATTCTAAGAGGCATCAACATTGCTACCATAATAATGTCTCATGATCAACAGTGCTCCTGTAGTAGATGTTAAGGTATTATTATTCTAATTATCGTAACATCTATATATATCGTAACATGTACATATTTAAAATGTCAAGACATAAACAATCATTACAAAATAACTGAACGCATTGAAAATTAGAGCTACTATCATAGTTTTCTTGGATTAAACCAGATCAGAAGAAAACTTCTGGTTTTTAATGCAACTTTTAATTTCATTTATGTATTACGTTAGGACTTCAGGATAAAGTAAATAAGTCAAAAACAATTTCGATTGCAATACTTTATTCAAAATTATATAGAAACACCATTACTCAAAAGCAAAATTTACAGATTTTATTTTAATGACCATTCATTTTTAGATGTATTCAGATATAATATCCATAACCAGAATATGAGCCATATGGGTATCCATACGAATACGCTAATGGAGAACCACCATAATAGGATGCGAATTGAGGGGCCGGCCGTGGTGCAGATAGTACTACAGCCAATATACAGGCAACAAGCAAGAAAAGCTAAAAGTAAATAATACACAATAAATAACGTACTTATTTGATTCTTATGATTTTTATATAAAACAATATCAATAATTTAACAAAATGCCGCTCATGTCGGAATTAGCATATTCTTGACTAAAATAATTCATTAATGTAAGTGTCAATAATGAAAGCAATATAATGTAAAATAATAAACAAATATCTACTACAGAACAATAACAAATTATCCACATGAGACTACTTAAAGGTCACGTGATAATGTACCAAAACATAGCAAATACTCTACTACAAATGTATATAAAAGTAACATATATTGCTAATTTTTGATATATCGAATATCCAGCATATCCAGTATTAATTGATGTAATGGAAGAACAACAAATATATAACTAAGGATATACATATACAACCACACAAGAATTTACGTTAATACAAACTAATGCAAGCCTACTGTTTGAACCAAGCTTTTGCAGATTAATATAATATGTCATGACTAAAGACCGGACACGAGCGGCCGATGACTCATTGCCCACGGACGCACTATTGAAATTTTGTATTTTTAAAAAGTATTTAATTTTAATTATATAATTGGATAACAAGGGTGATCTATAAAATACAAAATACATTATTATTTGTTCATTTTATAGTTTAAATCCAGTAAACTCTCCGTACTTTATTTATCTTACGAAATATAGTAAATTTTAAAAACCCCTCAAGTTTCTACCTACGGGGATGAAGAAAGGAATTTAACAGTAAAATCGACTTTTTTGCTGGCCGTTTTCGCGACGAAAACAGATTCAGTAACTGCGTGATGTTATACATTATTTCTTTTGCCCGTGGTAATTTCGGCCTCATGTGTTCGGTCTATAGTCATGACGTTTTGAAAATTTAAAAAAGTCAGTGCTTTAATAAAATAATTTTATGTACGCCACAAAATATATCCTGGCCTTAGTAATATGCTTGCAAACAGAACAAGAAGAAATTCGAAAGATCTATTCACAAAAAAAAATCTATTTTCGTGTATTTAAATATTCAGTTTTTAAAAATCTGAAAATTGGGAAGAGTAGGTATAGCAATACGATAACTAATACATGAAGACTATTTAAAAGACGAAGAAAATTGATGAGTAAATCTACCGCCGAATTGTGGATACGATATAATGAGCACTACAATTGCATTTCAACAAAAATAATTTGTTGCAGAATAAGTATACCTACCTACTAAAAGGAAGTATTAAAAACTAGTATGGAGGCTAAAGAGAGACAGACAACACAAAAACCAAATCAAACGAACAAGAAAACAGCATTACTAGAAGGGTGTATCAATTCAAATTTAAAATAAACTCTTATCGTAAAAGCAGCAAAGATATTTGTAAAAGGAAAGGAAATGAAAAACTTAAACTACTATATATTTGTGGTACAATTAGATACAAACAAATGAAATAAATAAATATCAAAACAATCTAATAAAATATAATATGGGAAGAAGAAAAAATTAGATTTCTCCAAGAACCTGATGAAAAGCAAAGAGGATAGGATGATTTGACAGGGTGTTTTTACCAACGCAACTTGTTCACCGCTTGTCCTTTTGCTTCAAGCTCTTTCACATATTTTAATATATTATGCGAAGTTTAAAATACGTTTTCACACAAGGACTAAGAAAAGGTGTTGATAGTATTAAAATATGCAATAATCAAGCCGACTTAAAAATGCAAATGTATAGTAATTTAAATAATACAAAATAGCGAAATGCTTGGACAAGATAACCAACTCTATTATATCGTAGAGACTTACGTAACTAATAATAAAATAGATAGCAAGAAAAGTAATAGACAAATAAAAAAACTGACGTATAATATTAAGAAATACAAAATAGGAAACAAGGAGTATAAATATAAGACAATATGAGACGAATTGGAACAAGATCAAATAACAATACATCTATTAAAAACTAAAGCCCATGCTTGTGATATGTCCAAACCTATGTACTTGGTTTTACCAGTCTACCCTTAGGGAAAATGTGTTACGGTGTTGAAAATATATAGGAAGAAAAGAAGAAGTAGGTCGTCCTAAAAGAAAGTTGATAAACCGAAAAAAGAAAAGAGCGAGAGACAAAGTCAGAACACTGAGACAGAACAATGAGGCAGTAATGAACCAGAAGAAATGAAAGAACATTGACATATGAATAAAAATCTTAACAAATTCCCACGATGTGAAGAAAAGTGCATAGGAGAACGGAAGGAATAATGAAAAAAGGAGTGAAAAAGAAGTATTAACTCAGAATAATAGGAACGATATAATATTGCGTATGATTAAGTCAGAACCAAAAAGAGCTGAACAGACGTAATTTTAGAAATAAAAATAGATAGAAATAATCAAGTGCTATGCGGAAAAAAAAATATGTACCGAATATGAACCCAATAACACTAGCACTCGGTATATAAAATGTTTGAAAAAATAAGCAAAATAGGTCAGCTGAGCAAAGTTATAGTCGTTTTGGCAACCGATATGTGCCAATTTATTAAAATAGCGTCAAATTTGAAATGTTTTTAAATTTACTTGTCAAGTAATATAACATAAAAGAACTGTCATATATAATAATTTTATTATATAATACACCTTCTAATATTTGTCATCATTTTTTTGACGTTTGAAATAATTGTCATCTAAACAATATAAATTTGTCAACAATGCTTGCCTACTATAAAAAATAACAAATTATTAAATAAAATCCTGATATAGAGAAATAATATTTAATAATTAATTATTTACAATATTTAATTTCTAACTGGTTTTCATGTAATATTATTTTAATAGGAAAAGCGGTATATCCTAAAGATTAATTAATTTGATTAATTTTATTGATCTGAAATTGTCACGATCGATGGATTTGTTCGTACTTTGGCCGTGTCGGTTGCAAAAATGATTGGTCGATATATACTGTTACATACAGAAAGTTGTGTACAAATAAAAAATCGTTTTGAAGTCGCCACATAACACAAACAAATATATACACATTTTAAACTGTCTGTACAAAAGAATACTAAAATGTTCAATAGTAAAATGTATATAACATGATCAAATATTGGCAAAATTATTTATAATTACATGCTTTAAGATAGATTTTATTTTGAAATCTTACATAAAATCATAAGTCTATGGCAATTTCTACATACATATTGTAGTCCTTGAAAATATACAACAATAAAGTGTACTTACCAATTTGATCATTTTGATTTGGTTTGTTGAGGATTCACTCACTGTTTCGATTTACAATAGTTTATGTTATGATATTGTAATTGCTCTTTATATATATAAAAATATCATCACGTGACTGAACTATTTTGACTATCAGGAGAAGTAATAAATAGCGCAAAGGAAATACAAACAAAGACCTAATTGCAAAATCAATCACGATTGCTATTAAAATACAACGGCGTATATGCTTTGCGCGAAGTCCAACTGCATACAAATTTATCCCAAATCCGCAAATCTAAGATACGAATCTGTTTATCGGATCCTTTGTATATCTCAATGTCTTGAAAACGAAATTATCTATTCTAGACAGCTAGGGAATTCCGTATTGTGTAATATAATATAAATAGGTGCAAAACTTCCAATGAAGAATTGCATTTATTTTAGAAAATTCTCCGTTTTTGATGTGACATTATCAATTCAATCTGAAAATTTCGGCTGTCTATCAAGGTTAGTGCTGTAATGAAGATGGAATGTATAGGTAAATAACTGTTTTAAATTCATTGTAAGCATACATACGAGCACATACGTATCTTCGTTTATGTAAAGTTATAAACAAAACCATTACAAAATTTTCAAATCGTTTGTATGAGTATATGGAATAAATACTTATAATTTTTATACATTTTGTATACTTTATACTTTTGTTAGAAAAAACATTTTCCATGGCATAGTTTAATTCTTTAACAACAAGAAGAAAGAAATTGCCATTTTGAATATACCGTGCCTTCAAATACTTTTCTCAGTATAGTAGGCTGTTTTTTAAGTTTTGCAGGTAGTCAAGTTGGTGTACATGCTAAGCTTTTGAAAACTTCAAATTCTGAGTGTTGTCGTACTTAAATTCAAATTATAGACGCCTATTATCATTTACAAGACATAATCAAACTATCAAAATTATGCGTTGCCACCAACCATTAAAAAAAGCATGTCCGTCTCTAATGAGGAAAGTATTTGCAGACACGGTAACTACTTTACCTAATTATATACTCATAAGTGTTGTGTAGTAACTGCCCCATATCCATATTATACACTATACACTACTTTAATTTTGAATTACAATTCTATGTATTTAATTGACAAGAAAAAGTTACCAACAGGGAAAAATAAAATTGAAAGAGCAATTCTATTATCTGTTATAAAACGCTTTAATATAGTAAAGAGTTCCCTAATTCTTTATGATTTTATTCTTTCATCTTATATTTTGTCTAGACTATTCATGCCTTAGACAAATACACTTTGAAAAAATCTATAATTAGTAAAAAATATATATTGAATACCAAAGTTACTATATAATTTGAACAAGGCGACAGTAATCGTTTATATAACATATAAATAAACTTTTACTCAATACTGTATTCAAAAAAATATTTTTTCAACCTGCACCTTTTTTGCTGGCGTAAAAACGCCCCACTATAGATGATTACTTAATTCTGTTTATTCTCTTTGGCATACTTGTTACAAAGCTTTTGTTGCTTTAACATGTCTCATGACGTCAAATACAACACTTGGTGCATTGTATCCAGTCAACTTTTGATTTAATGTATGATAATACTCGCAACATTCGATGCAAGATCTTCAGTTTCCTCAGAAATTTCATCTGTTGAGCTTATATCAAGCTAATCATTGGAGAAAGAAACAGAAGAAGTAGAAAGTTGTCTTCTTGTCTTCTTGTCTTCTTAATATTTCCCTTCTTCTTGTTCGAAACAGTTTGGTAATTTCCTAATTTTTGTTTGTATATTTTTTATTTTTCCTCGGCCGTTTTGACCTAGTTTCACAATTGAGCTTCCACTTTACTTCTCAGTGTTCTGGATGAAATTCTGCATTCACGACTTTTTCATTTACTTCCAACTCTCATCAATGTAGCTTAGTTTCACTTTGTCTCTAATAACTATTGCCAGAGAGCTAACATTTTTTCAAACAATGGATTAATATTATATTAATATCGCAGAGATAATATGTATAGGTAATATGTTCAGTTTTAATACTTATTTTTCGTTGCACTCCAAACATAAAAACTACATTAAATAAGCATTGAAATTTAGTAATATTTGTCTATTCAAAGCACTACGGAATTAAACAATACAATAAGAGATAAGTACAATATTACATACACTTAATTAATATGAACAGCTTCTTAAAAGCATTTAAATTAATTAATTACTTTCCACTTAAAAATTAAAAAAACAAACGAAATTCTACTCTTCACACATTATTGACTAATATGAACTTTTATTTTAATCCTATCAAGCCATTTATAAACTGAGAATCATTCTTATTAATAAGAAATCCACGAAGCAAAGAAAAAAGCGTTAGTGATGTTATATAATTACAGCACAGCAAAAAGCGAAGGAAATTGTTTATTAATTCTCATATGTTTAATATTATAGGTTCGTGCTTTTCATTTTACACAACCTCATTCCACATTTTAATGAACCTCATTCCACGTATGTGTAAAAAACGAACTGATAATAAATTAGTCTTCATTAAAAAAATCTCACTCACTTAGATATTATTATTGATATTATAAGTACATAATTTTTTGTTACTAATTCTCAGACTATTAGTATAACTATTATTAGTAATGATGGTGCTCGTCTTGCTATGTTAGGAATGAGAAAAACTACTATAATTTGAACATGTAGTTTAATATTACACTACTTACGCTGCACATGATGAATTTAAACAAATTTAACATTTCTGGAAGAGGATTTTATTAATTATAGTTTTAACAAGTAATTATAATACATTTTAGGCGGTGAGTTATACCACAAGAATCAAACCCTCATTCACTTAAACATATATGGAGTTATCTACATTTAACATTCATATAGCTGATATATTTGTACCAACTGCGGAAACTAAGTACCCCATAAGTTCAGTAGTTCTGCTAATATTATTTTTATTATTATACTATATTTAGTAATATTTACTACATGTTTCAAATTCATACATTGTTTGTTTTGCAATGTATTTCTTTCATTGACTTTAGTAACACTTTTTCTTCCGTGTTGGATGGTATCAAAATTTTGATATGCTAAATTTTACAAATAAAATGAAAAGGAATCTTAGATTTGGTATGCTAAAAATCCACTAAATAAACAAAAATGATAATTACTATTTTTTTTAAACTTATATTCTATTGGAATAAAAAGAACTATAATAAAATAATAATAATAAAAGTGTAAAATAAAATAATTAAATTTCGATAATAGATAATAATAAAATGAAACTATTTATCGCGTTTGTAATTGTTTATAAAAGTATTACATTTTTAATGAATAATAAAACAATGGTAAATGTCTGACAACCCATAGAAGGAGTACCTCGGCTGTGGACCTCTTTACATATAATATTGATGCTTATATGACTATTAAAGCAAATATCCCTTTTTTACATTCAATAAATATAATATTGCAAACAAGAGAATGGAACAATGGACACTGCCGTGTTAAGAGTTAATAAATTTATATATTTGTGTAATGTCTCAGAACTTTATGTATCCATTGTTTTAATCTGTGTTTAAATATATTTTTCTACTCCCGTGTTTAAAATGCTATTTATCGCATAAGTTTCCATGACACTAAGTGACCTTTTAAACACACCTTGACAAGCTGTGGCTACGTACACTTTAGTCGCAGGCTGAACTTAGCAACGGGCACTTTAGTCACTGGCTGAAGTTAGCTCTAGGTTTTTTAAATGCAAAAATGAAGTAAAATTCATTGAAGATGGTTAACATTTGTTATTAATCTGTCAAAATAATCCGAAATGGTGCGACAATACACAAGTAATTTTGTATTATTTTGATTATTTGTGGTTATAGAAAAAGTATAGTATGAAACTCGTTTTATGAACTTGTTAGTCACTCGTTTCATTAATCACTCGCTACGCTACTTACGCTCGTGATTAAAGAAACTCGTGAATAAATGGCGTTTATAAAACTTGATACATAATATACTATTACATTATTATACGTTTTGGATTTACATTTTCTAAGTACAAATATTTGAAAAATTGAAACAATTTATGATAATGGTATATACAGCTTCAACTTATTCAAATCTATCTATTTCTTGACCCTTATATTTGTCTACCAATATTTCAACATTTCTTTCATTTTGAATTATTAATAACAGGTGTCAAATTTGTACTATTCATTTTAAGATAACTATACAGATCTATTTGAAATTCTTTGATAATTTCGATGAACTGGCAAATATTTGGATGGTCGTAATAAAAACTTTTTTAAATTTGGCATGAAATGACTCGCAACAATTGGTTCTCCTTTGAGCACTAGATGATGCACAAGCTCAAATTTTAGGCGAAAACCGCGCATCGTCATCAACATAATTATCTACTAAGTAATCTAAAAATTACTTTTTTATCATTTACCTCTAATGTGCTAAAATGGAAAGCAAAGCAGTCTCCAAAGTTTTCGGATTCTACAAAAGATAAGCCAAATTACAAATGAAAAAGTTTGTTGGTATCTGAATTAACATTATTGGTAAGACCCAATTTAGAATTTTCCGTTATTTTATGTTCTTATCACGAGATATTAGCAGCGATATACCCAGAGATTTATCCGACCTTTTGGGTCTATAGAATTAACGCAGGGAAATCGGCGCTCTTGTACCCATCCCATTCAAAGAACACAGTAGTACTTAGGACTTCCAATTTAAGAATATTATGTTGTACGTTAATATAAGACACTATCAGAAGAGTGTTTTTTGTGCTTTAAAGGCATTTTGTTCATGTTTTACTCATCTTGATCACTGAAATTTAATTTCACAATACTTGACAGGGCAATGCCTAGTATTAGGTATTTATACCGGGTGTCCCAGCCAAGACTTTCGTGTCATATATCTCCATTATTATTGAACAAATTTTTTATAAAATTTGGAATATAGACAATTTATTAAGTGAAGAGCCGTTGCGCTATACTGAAACAACCATAGTCTTTAAAACGTGAATTCAACCAGCTTATATTTCCTGTTATTCAGACGAGTTAAAGGCAGTATACTTTATTAAGTGCAAGATACTGGTTTCAGACTTTCCAGTTTTCAGTGAATCTTAATGTCTTTACAGTGTGCAAACAATTAAACTCAGAAAACACCAATAGATAAACGTTGATAGATACTCCACTAAAATGCCAATAAAGGTTAAATAGGGTTTTCGAGGCAACAAGAGCGTTAAAACTTTGAATTTCAGGTCTTAAAGTAGTCAATTTAATAACAAAAGTTGATAACAAAGAACGACCAAAAAACGAGAACACTAAAACAAAAATCAGATGAAAATGTCATAGTAGATGTTAGAATGTACCACCATCCGCTTCAATACATCCCTCTAAACGAATCCTAAAATCATCAATTACGTTTCGCATCATGTTAGCATTTATTGATGCAAATGCTTCTCGGATTGTGTTCTGCAAATCTTCAAGAGTTGTAGGCGGTGTTGAACAAACTTTTGTTTTGACGGATCTCCACAGGAAGTAGTCACAGGGGGTGAGGTCTGCTGATCGGGCCGGCCAAGGTATTGGGCCTCCTCTTCCTACCCATTGAGGTCCAAAAATTGTATCTAAATGAGCACGGACTGGTCTAGCGAAATGTGGCGGCGCTACATCTTGCATAAAGACCATTCCATTTCGAAGTATACGTGGCAGATGTCCAATTAAATTGTGAAATTCATTTTGTAAAAATATAGGTACATGGCGCCATTCAAATTTCCATCAAAAAAGTGGGGGCCTATTACATGCTCTCCGATCACAGCACCCCACACATTAAGTGACCACACACGCTGGCTATCAACATGCCGGACCCAGTGCGGATTATCAATTGCCCAGTAACGCATATTGTGGCGATTTACAACACTATTGCTTTTAAACGTTGATTCATCAGAGAAAAGCATCCTCCTGATAAAATCAGGATCATCTTCAATGGTTTGCAGCATGAAGTAACAAAAACGTAATCTATTAATCATGTCATCTTCAGACAACTCTTGGTGCAAAGAAATTTTAAAAGGATGATATTTTTTTAATTTTAATATTCTATGGATGGAACTTCTTGAAACCTGCACGTCCAAAACTTGAGAAATATTTCGTACACTTCTTGTTGGATTTTGTTCGAATACCTCCATACAGCACCCACTATTTCTTGATTCCCAGTGACTGGCTTTTCCCTTACACGCTTTAATTCGCGAACACTTCCTGTGCCTTCAAATAAATTTATTATTCCTTTGACTTTAAATTTTGAAAGGCCTTCGTTCGGGTGACGTTTGACAAGAACTCTTACGGTTTCGTTTAAGTCCTTATGACATTCACCATAAGCGAAAATGATCTCTTTTTTGAAATACATAGACAATTCAGCCATTTTTATTCTAAAGGAAAAACAAAAAATCGAAATTAACACTTTTTACTGAACTGTCAACAATGACATTTGACTTTTTCAAAAATTATGAGGGATGTACAAATTAAATCCCGGCAACGTTATTCAATTGTTCTGAAAGCTCTCTATGCAGTAATTGTCTTAATAATTAAATTACATTTTTAGCAACATAATTTGATTTTTCTCTGAAACCAAAATTTTGTTTTACTTCATTTTTTTGTAGAGGCTTGATTCTTGCTGCTTAACCATCTAAAGATATTTTCGTGGAATTTGAAAAAAAAGAGCGATGAGTGAAAATTACATTTTTTAACTTCCACTAATTTCAAAAGTAACAGAACAATCCTCATTCAATAAAGTATCTACATTTTAAATTTTAAAAGAATTCTTTCAATAATAATGGAGATATATGATCCGAAAGTCTTAGCTGGAACATCCTATATAAAAGTATGCTAATTAAAACAAATATGGTTTTATGGCCTCACATTTTAAAATAAACACGTAGGAATCTGAATCAATTTAACTATCAAATTCATTCACTTTATGCAACCGGACTAATATTTATAAACGACAATATAGTCGTTTAGAAATATTACAACATATTTAAATAACCACAGATGATCAAAGTTCCAGCATTTACACCTCGATTCTGTATTTAAGTTTTCTGATTAAGAATTCAATATAGATGCGTGTAAAGCTTTAACAAATACTCAGGCCTTCAGCTTGGTAACTTGCCCGCATACCTGATTCAAAAAGTTTAAAATATAAAAAACAATTTAAAATATTGATGTAAATAATGCTTCAAAGAACAAGAACTAAAAGTCGCAGCGCTTCCATATCTTTTATAGTTTTTCACAATAAAAATTAAACCATGTTTTTAATTATGGACTCCAAAAATCATATTTCTCTACAAAATATGAAATTAAAACTGAGAATGTTTAAATGACTTTATTTTGTCTAATGTGATATTTTGAAGTTATAACACTTTTTTATCTATTTTTCATGATATTTTGTAGTTTAGAGACTAACATTAAAAAACAATCTTTAAATAATAAATTAGGTTATTAAAACGACATTATGTTTCTACCTATTCATCAGATAATGTTTGAAATAATGATTGGACCAAATATATTCTTATAAAATTATTGTCAATTAGGCACGTTTTAGAAGTGTTTGCCAAACTTAAGCCACGTATATATTTGATCTATCTGCAATGGGAATATTTCTAGTAATTATACTTATTCAAAGTAAATAAAGTTTGTATTTGTTAAGATCAGGCGTTCTCATAAATGGTATAACGAGTACAGAAACACCAGAAACAGGTTTACTATATAAAAAAAAACACCCTTCATGTTTACCAACCGAGGGGTGTTTTTTATATCCAAATTATTTTTTATTAAAACAGGCGTTCTTAAATTGTGCTCATTTCTTCAGTGTTATTATTTAATACATTATATACAACAATTAAAAAAGAGCAATATTTGGATGATGTAAAATAAAAGTATTTTCTGTTACTTGATACATTTAAAATCCTAGAGATTCATGCAATATCTCACAAAACAGAGACAGAAACATTTTAAATTGAGTACAACTATAAAAATGTTGCACTTGGCTTCAGCAGTTTTCAATACGTTTACAGTTTTCTATTTTTCAAATGTCGTTCGTTCTCTTATAAAGCAGATTTTGTCAATTTTGGCGTATCTTAATGCTTCTATTCCTGCTAAAATTATTAAAAATATACATCAACCAAGTGCAGTATAATTCCAAGAGACACTCACAAAAATACTTTCAGAACAGGGCAATCTTCGGGTGATATTTATGGCTGCTCACAATACTAGATATCATTTTGAAAACTAATATGGATAATTCATCATCACCCCCCCCCCCGCAATTTTAGTTCTTTTGTAACAAACGCGTAATGAAAAGTGATACCAGATAGCTTTCCAAGTAACTGACTTAAAGCCGTTAGGAGGTGTTGATGGATTCTTATTATCACTAATTATTCTAATATTATTTAGAATGTAAATATTTAATACCATTAGCAATATATACGAATTTGTTTGTTTTGTATTATTATTTTTTATTTTGTTCAAACTTATTTATTTACCTGTATTTTGCCAGTTTTCCAGGATGTCGTATTAAAATAAATATTCAGAACCTACTGCTAAAGGAATGTGTTAAAAAAGTAATAATACTAAATATTCAAAAATTATTAATAATAGTGGTAGAAGAGTTAAATTGTGCATATACTGAAAAGAGCTCTACATATAGGAGTTTCATTGAAGTATATTTCAAATGTACTCGTTAGATAACTTTAATACTTAAACTTCCTTGTTTCCTTAGGTTTTAACTTAAATGACTTTAATTTGCAACAAAAAATAGTATTTCTGATGTTTAGTGCATTAATGATCATAGCTGCATATCTTATGTAGTGATAAATCGCGACCAACAGTAACTGAAAAAATTAGTTATCGGTTACAGGAATCCAATACGTTTTAATAAAAGGAATTCAAAATTAATAATCAAGAACTTTGCAAAAAAAGAAGTAATTGAGAAAATAAAATGCCTTTTTTACGCA
This sequence comes from Amphimallon solstitiale, assembly GCA_963170755.1. Classification (NCBI taxonomy): domain Eukaryota; kingdom Metazoa; phylum Arthropoda; class Insecta; order Coleoptera; family Scarabaeidae; genus Amphimallon; species Amphimallon solstitiale. The sequence goes on from OY720675.1 coordinate 85,254,082, forward strand.
CAATCTCTTTGCTATGGCTAAAATTTTAATAAAAATCTAATACGATTAAACTACAATATTCTAGTTCTTCGAATAAAAATTCTATATATTCATCAATTTCCGTTTATTTTACTTGATTATTGCTGGCATTGATAAGCTCATGTATGTTCTCAATTTCTATCAAAGTCCCAAGTCTCTAGATGTTCTAGTTTCAGTAGAGAATTTACTCATTTCTCTATTGAAACTGTTCTCTTAAAGGGGCTTACACAGAGGTGCCGACTAACTGCCGTGAGGTAGGACGTAAGGGGGTGGCGCCATATGAACTAATGCAAATTCCGCCTTTGTAAGGCATTCGTTCAAATAAAACAAACAGCAGAAAATTTTGTTTTTCTTATTATGTTTTTGCATTAAACTGAATACAAAGGATTAATTAAGGTTTCGTTGGGAGTACTATGTTATAATTCAAATTATTTACTCCTACATTTTACTCTCAATGTTGGCAAAATTTACAACATCATAACACAGTTTAAGAAACTTTCTTTTAAAAACTAATTCCAGTCGAACATGCCTTTGTTTATTTGTGTTTTAAATTTCGTTTTGATATTTCGTAAATGAAAGCGGTACTATTGTTTGAACAAAACCTTCTAAAATCCAGAAATTACATTACCGCATATGGCGCCACCCCCTTACGTCCTACCTCACGGCAGTTAGTCGGCACCTTTGCATAAGCCCCCTTAATTCTCTCTCTTAATTTAACACCATGCGATCTTTGGTGTATTGGATATGATGTGTGACTAAAGAAGAACAATATGAAGTCAGTTTCTATAATACTACAAAAAAATAATTGATAGTTTCATACATTATTATACTAATAATAATTATGAATATATTAGCACCCAAATACCTGTATTTCATAAAACATAAAAAGAATTGTTTGTCGGAAAGAAAAAACACACTGAACTTACCACATCATCATATCTAACATTGAATAAAATGTATTTCACTAAAGTACACTAATAGAGTAACTATAGTTAAGACACCCTGTGTGAACTTGGGGCAGTAAAACGTTACTAAACGAAAATAATCATGTTCTCAACAAATTCTGTAAAGTCTGATGCAAAAACAATATTTTTACATCATCATATTGAAACCTCTGCATATTTGAGGAAATATGATGTGAAAAGTTTAATTTTTGCATCACTCTAGGTTGCTGTTACGCACAAGGCCTTTGAATATTTTTACTTAAGTTACCAAAATATTAATATATACCATTTTATATTAACAAATAAATTTTTATTTTTTAAAAATTAAATTTAAACGATATCATCATGTACATATAACATTTAGAAGTAAATCGGAAAACTGCGTAGTAATTTTCAATCATTTATTTCCTCATACTGCGTATAACAAAGTATCGTAATTAAGAACTAGTTTGACTTTTAATTTCGTCACTAGTACCTACTTGCGTTTTAATATGCATATTATCGTACCTCAAGGTATTCTACTTCTTTGTTTAATGATTCACAATATGCCTACACGGCTAGATTTTGTGTACAGGCACAAGTGGGTGTGCATCAAGTGGCATTGTAATTTTAAACTAGTTCAAATACTTTGACATTTTGAAAATGATTTTTTATGTTCGCGAAAATTCCAACAGACGATGACAAAAAACGTACATGTCTTTACACTTTACGTCGGTATCGAATAAATCAATTATTTAAAAGTCATTAACATTGAAAATTATTGTTTGTAGTTTCGGAATAGGATGTGTGTAAAATAGATCAAACATTCCTACATCCTCAAGTATTATTATTTACATACATTTCAAATCATTCATTAAAATTTATTCAATAAATCAGATATTCTTGGAATGGACGCGCTATAAGCTCTTTGTATTTTAAAATTACAGAAAATAAATCGCAATAAATCAATAAATATCCTGAAACTGCTTTATGAAAAACATAAAAAATAAAGTATCTTTAAGTATATTAATAACGCCAATTAAAAGTATTCGTCAGAGGTAAAGATAGAAAAGATTTCAATCATTGTTTAGGTGTTTATTAAGTACGTTCACTTCACGTTTTTAAGCTACCTTATACTACTATGTATATATTATACAATAGTATAATAATACAAACGATAACATTGGAGGATATGATAATAATAATATCACTATATTGTAGTTGAATCATTACATATACCATCAATCATATAATTAAATATATACCGGGTGTCTATTTAAGCTCGGCCACCGGCCATATTTCGACAACCGTTTATCGTACAACCTGGAGAAAGAAATCTTGATAGTAAAACGGACCACGGGGATTTAATTTTTAAGATTCCAAAGTGATCGCAAGGGGGTGCAATTTTCAAGATGAATTAAAAGTTTTTCATTAAACTCTAGATTAAGATAGATTAAAATTTTTACTAGTAACATTTTCAGATGTTTTTATACAATTTTCAATTGAAGCTTTTTGATCTAACTCCCATTCGAAGGGGAGGGTGGAGTGGGGTATGTCTGCATACAAAAGTAGCTATAATTTCGGTTGGCCTCAATGGATTTTATTGTTTTATGGGCTCATTAGATAGAGAATTTTACAAATAATTGAAGGATATGTAGTACGAAATTACGTAGTTTTCAAAAAAAATAACAGAGGCCGCTGCTCTCAATTTATGTAAATTACTTGTTTTTTCTTTGAAATTTTAAATGGAACGGTATTTTTAATATCATAATATTAAAGCACATAAAAACTAAAGAGAATGATGAAAACCGGAAGCTGCTACCTTTTTTCTTGACGAAGATAGTCATACGAAGACAATTCAAAAAAATAGATTTTTTTTAATATAAATTTATTTCATTATTGCGAGTAATAATTTAATTTTAATTATAAGAGAGTCACTAGACTGTATATAGTTAGCTTTTACTTGAATTTTCATCATACTCTTCCATAAATGCATTCATTTCAACCTTTTTATCGATTTTACTTTTTTATACGTAGTATAAGGAAGTATTGTGATGACGAAAATTTTCGACCTCGAGATTTTTGGAGATGTCCACGTTTTGTCCCCTGATACCAAAAAAGTGGTTTTTAAAAAATGTCTCTCTGTATGTTTGTCTGTCTCTGTGTGTGTGACCACGATAGCGGTCAAACCGCTGTATATATAAATTCCAAATTTTGTATTTACGAGTATAATCTCCCTCTTGAGAACTGATTAGATTTTCAGTAAAATCGCCACACCAAAAGTAAAAGTTTACTTCAGTGAAAAAATCGAATTTTGCTAATACCTCGTCAACTACTAAGTTTAAACAAAGTTATAAAGAATCCATATGTACTCAAAATTAAATTTGAGAACAATATTATTATAAAAGTTTTTTGAAATTCCTACCGGAAGTGGGTCTTTTACCCTTATGGAAGATAAGTTTCTTGCAAATATTTCGCAAGCCATGCTTTTTAGACGGATACATTACGAGTATAAAAGTATTTATAACTTAATTTTCAATATCTTTTATATAAAAGAAATTCAAAATTCGGACCGGAAGTAACACTTTTACTCTTACCGAATAGCGATTTTTGTAAATATTTCGTAAATTATGCATTCTATATATATTTGTCAAGAGTATAAAAGTATTTAGAGTTGGATTAGGAATATTTTTTGTATAAACTAAAATTCAAAATTTGGACCGGAAGTAATATTTTTACTCTTAGCGAGTAGCATTTTTTTGCAAATATTGCAAAATTATTTGAGACGCTCATACGTATAAGAAAGTCGTGTGGTGGCCACGCCTCATTTTTTTAATTTATTACATGTGTTATGTAGATTATCCTTTTAAATGTTTTCGACATCTCTAGCTTATATTTTTTAAATATCATTTCTTGCCCTTTCGAACATTGAAATAGAATAATAAGTACTGAACAGTGTCCAGTTTGCTTTTTTTTAAAATTTCCATCATACAATATCGCATGCACCGTGATACTGAATTACATTATTATGAGATTTCCAAGGTGGGCCATGAAAATCGAAATGTAAAAATATTAGTGTCGCTTGTAGTTACACTTTTTGTACATATTTAGCAAATTAAGCCTTTTTGACACCTGCACATATTTGTTAAGTTTGTAAAATGTCATATTCTAACGTTGAAGCTTATGACATGTATTTTCAATGCTTTGAAAATGCAGTTCTTGCTTCCCTGCATTATTCCATAAATTATCCCGAAAGAAGAAATTTTTGAGTTTTTATTCGCTTTGCGAAATGTTCTTGATTATTTATAGGGCTGAATAAAAGGCATAGTTTACCACAAAAAGCCGATTACAACAATTGCTGCCTCCGAGATTGAAGTAACTCTGGTCTCTACCAATCGACAAGTAAACAAGTGTATTGAAAATAATGGTGAACACCATTAAGTAGAAGGTTTTTTGTTTTATTTTTTTGTACTTTCTGATTTAAATATATTTGTTCCTTTCGTTTTTATTGCTTGGTCAGAATATTTTCTTATTTATGTTTAAGTATAATAATAGGTTTCTTTACTTACTTTCATATTATAGGCGGGGATGAATTAGATATCAATTTTTATACCCTTTCGTTACTAATGAGTAAATGACTTGGTTATAACTAATGCATTATGTTATATTGTTTTTTTCTCGCTATTGTATACTTAGTTTATGAGTTACGGAAATTATTTTTGTTGTTTTCCTATAATTAGATGTATATCTCTTTGTTTGGTAATCAAGATATGCTATTATTATTACTATTATTATTATTATTATTATTTTATTTTAATGTCTGAAAAGACAAGACATGAAATTTAAAAATAGCTGGAGACTTTGAAAACATTTAAAAGGAGAATCTAACGTAACATATTGCAGTGATCTTGAGTTGGGTTGTAAATTATAAATAAGTACAATCAGGATCACTTCAAGGTTTTATTTAAATTAATTTTTATTTTATTTATTTTTATCATGATGTGTATATAAATATTCACTATATCAATAATTTGCCAAAATTTTATTTTTATTTAAGTAAAATAATAAAAGAATCTTAGTATAAATTTTATAAAAGTCATAATATTAAATTACGCATTAAATGTTACGTTTTCAATAACGAGAAAGTGTTTCCCGCACGAAGAATACTGTGACCGTATGGCCGGCGAAAACAATATCCTGCGCTAGATGCATAGATGAGTCATGAACGTGTAGACAAGTTTATATTTACATATTTGTTTACCTTTTTCAAAGATCGTTAATACGCTGCTTTCCTGAGTGGTGCAGCACTGCAGCAATGTAAAGTACGTCGAGTGACCGACAGGAGCAGCACCATCGATATGCAGTTTTGGAAGTGGAATCGTACATGCCGAGAATTACCGTACGTTTTTGTAAAGAAATTTAGGCATAAAAGGGCTGCCGGACAAAATTTGGAGGGACAGCTGGTCAAACCGCTGACTTAGAAGCTTTGAAAGTAGGTGATAAACCACTCCCTCCTCTTTTAAAAAGATTATTCTTAAATCCGCACTTAGAATATTTTTGAGATTTTTCGATACTTATAAAAATTTTAACAAGATTCAACACTTGTAATATTTTCTGTAATAACATGCAACGTGTTTTACATTGAGATTTGTAATTATTCTTGAATAATTATTTATGTACGGGACTATTTTATTTTCAAATTCAGACTTTGAATTTATTTAATTTCATTTTTATTTTATTTTCTAGAGTGTTTTGTTTTGCATGTAGAGGTACTACGCCATACATTATGATAAAACATTCTAGTGATTGTAATGACTAGGTTGGATAGCATAATAATTTTATTTTAGTATAATTCTTTCTTTACAACTTTATTTATCATACAATGGATTTGAAATTAATAATTTTGTTTTATGTATATATAGAATACATAAGTGAACAAGTTTTTTTTTGGATTTTTATCATGGATGAGTTTGATGTAATGTACGAAGAATTAAGGTGATTTGATAATATTTGTTATAAATGTGTGTATAGTGGTGTTTCAAAATTCTCGTTTGTAGTGGTGTTTTGTATTGGAATTTCACAAGAAGGTAAAGTTTATTTTTAATGTATATATTTTTCTTGTATGTATATCAAGTATATTTTGTAGTACTTGTGTATTCAATGTTAACGTGTTGGGTAATACATCAGGGATGTGTGAAATGAATTGAGTCATTATTTAATTCATAGCATGGAGTCCTGGTGGATCCCAAAGACACGAATTAGTTTTGATGGTACTGTGTTGGGAGCGAGAAAAGGCACCGGGCAGAACTAATCAGGACTGAGTTAATTAATTGAATACGCAGAGACACTATTTTATTTCATTTTATTTATTTAATTTATATTTATATATATACCTTAAGGGATGAGCACATTGTGGTGTATGTTCGGGTTGTGTCCGACGAGTTAAAAGACATACTCGTAGGGTGGAACTTTGGGATACCCATCTGTGTGAATTTGCTATCTGATGGTACTGTGTTGGGAGCGAGAAAAGGCGCCGGACAGGACTAATTAGGGCAAAGCCATATCCTTAATGTTTATATTTTGTTCGCAAATGGTAAATCGCGTAAATCTTTGGTTATTTATATTCCAGTACAATTCATCATGTGTAAATAAAATTTTATTTTTTTTTTTATTTGAAGATGTTGATTGTTTACATGTATCTATGGCAAATATAAATCACAATAATCACGTTCACATTTTTTTTTAAACATAAGTTTTTCACGACGTTATGCTTTCATTTACTTTACTTCTCATAATTTTTTTGTTGTTGATTATGATGTATAGATTTGGATGATGTTTGAAATATTGATTCTTTGTTTGTAAATATATATATATATATCTATATAAATTAAGATTTTGAATTCGCTAATATTTATTTTAATAAATTAGATGATAAGATTTATTTTGCATTTTATTTTCTTTACCTGACCTGGAGATAATTAAAGGGCATTCAAAATCGATTGGAGAATCTATTCTTATTTTGTGCCCCTGAGAGAATTATTTATTTTAAAACTGAGCTAGTTGTATGTAAAAAATTTTGCTTAACCTAATATTCAGCAGAAAATTTGTCGTATCTTAGTCTAGCATAAGGCCTAGCACTAGGATGCGTGCTTGATTCTTACCTACACATTAATTGAACAATTGAAATTTATTTTACATGTACCTCAATTTGTAAGAGTCACAGCATATATATGGACGCTAGCCAACGTGGGGCCATGATACATTTACATTTATATATATCATTTATTAACACTTTTCATAATGTATATATGGCGACCAACGTCGTGGGGCAAAATTTTTTATATTTTTATACTGATTAGATAAAAATTAATTAATTATTTAATATTCAAATAGCTGTGTAAGTAAAGGGAGGTATTTTCACCTTTAAGTGCATTTGAATAATTAATAAGTGCAATTTACAAATAAATTTATGTCTGAGAATAAAGGTGAGGGTGAAAATTCTGAAAGTGGTATAGATACCAAATATTTATTTGAGACGTACAGGGAACCACAATGTATTTCCTCTGTGACAGACTCAGAAAAGACTCTACCTCTTGATGAGGATGAAAATGTAACTGAAAATGTAAAAATTGAAACGAAAGAAATGCCAGGTGGAGACAGATTCGATTTTTTATTTGAAAAACTTTTCTGTAAATTGGAAAGTGACAAGATAGAAATGAAAGTAGAAATGAATAAGAAGTTTGATGAGAAGTTTCAAGAAAATAAAGAAGAGATGAATAGAAATAAAATAGAGATACAAACTGTGGTAAAGTCGATGAATGAGAAGATTGACGAGAGGATAAAAGCTTGTAGAATGGAAATGTCTGCAATGAACAATAAAATAAATGAAGATGTGAAACAAAGTGTTACACAGATCAATAAAAAAATTGAAGCAAATGAAAAGAAGTGCAAGGATAGCAGTAACTTTTTAATAGATGAAATGAATCAGAGGGCCTGTGTAGCAAGAGAAAATTTTAAACAAATAGAAGAAAGGATTGGAGGACAAGATGAAAAAATACAATTCTTGGAACTGAAGGTGGACAGTAGTGCCATGTCAGTTCAGAAAGATGTTCAAAATTTAACAAGCAAGTTTGAGGACTGTAGAGTTAAATATGGGACATGTACGGACTCTCTTTTAAAATTACAGGATATGACATTAAATTGTCAAGATACGATAAAGAGTTTGAAGACAAGAGTTGAACAAGGTACAATTACACCTTGTGTTGTACCACAACAGATATCAATTGGTACAGAAAATATACCAAAATTTTCTGGGTATAATAAAGATAACCCAATGGCATTTCTTAAAACTATTAAGACATACATTCGTGGTATTAATGATGATATGTCAAAATTACATTTTATGAGAGGGTGTCTTAGAGATTATGCATTACTATGGTATGATATGGTAATTGATGAGGTACAGACGTATGAAGAATTAGAAAATATGTTTATTAGACAGTACTGGGGACAAACTCAGCAAAGGCGCATCAGACATGACCTCACATTTGGAAAATATCGTTCCATTACGTCTAGAGAGAATTATGTTATTAGGAAATATTCTTTCTTGAAGCATATACAACCTGTGATCCAGGAGTGTGACATTGTTACACAATTAGCCAATCATTTCGAGCATGAGGTAGTACAAGCAGTTGCTTTACAGGGTATAGACACCGTTGAGCAACTCTTGGAATTGGTAAAGCGTCTGGACGACGTGGAAGATAGGAGTGTATCTCAAAATAGAAATGGGTATAAAGCAGGTAATAATGGTAATCACTATAATGCTCAGCAAAGGTATAATGGTAATTACGACAATAATCAACAAAGATACAATGGTAACCGGTATCAAAATAATAGTTATCAGAGAGGAAGAGTGGAAAATGGAAACAACAAGAATATGAGTAGTAATAGTAGCAATGATAATAATAATTGGAGACAAGAGGGTCATGCAGGAAGGAAATATGGAAAGAATGAAACAGAAGATACCCGAGGAGTTAATAATGTGATAATAGAAAGAAAAGAAGATAGAAGAGAAACTGCAATGAGAGACGAGACAAAAGGAGCAATAAAGAAGGAAGTAAAGAATGTTCCTATAATTGAAGAATTTAAGGACCTGGATTTTTGGTAGGTCCAACCAAAGGGAAAAAGAAGAAACAACGAAACAAGAGAAATTTTATAGATTTTAGTAATATAACCACTGAATTTCCACTGGTAGATGTTAAAGTAGGGGATGTATATGGTGTAGCTGTAATAGATAGTGAATTAGAATTGTCACTTTTAGATGGGGGATTATTTGATAAAAGGTTTGAAAAATTAGGTTTTTACAAGCAAGATAATGTATTTTGTATAAATATAGAGATGGGTGATGTAGAACTTGTAACACAATTTATTGTTACACCAAGATTAAAATATTGCTGCGTACTTGGGATGGATTTTTTGAGTCTATATACATCGAAATTGGAAAGGGAAAATAGAACCCTCCACAATAGTAAAGTAAACATGTCTTGGGACAAAGGTGCTCAAGATGATAAAATATTAGTTAATAATTCAATCATTGATAATTTTGATAGGGACCTCACTTTAAAAATAAATAATGATAGTTTGATTGACAAGGATAAATGTTCACGCCATGTGGATGATCTTCAAAGGGAAGAGTCCATGTTTGTTACGGGTGACACAAAATATAGATGTACACACCATGTGGAGGGTCTTCAGAAGAAAGACGCCACGATTAATATGGGTGACATAGAAAATAAATGTGTACGCCGAAATTTTATTATGGGTGACAAAAATTTGATTTGCAACAAACAGAATAATAATGATAATGTGAGAGATCCTTTGACAAAAGATATTAAATTATTTAATAATAATACAGATTTAGCAGTAGGCAATGATAATTGTTTTAAATCAAAAACGACTCATCCATTTTCCCATAAGCAGAAATTAAGTGTTCAATTTAAAATTAAAAGTTTGTTAAAAGATGAAATTACTGAAAATTTAGTATATAACTTAATCAACCCCATCGCAATGATAATTAAGAAATATTTAGATTATTTAGAAAACATTCAGAATAATAAATCAAGTTTGTGTACATTTAAATCAATAAAACAACAGCTACAACTCCCCAAGTTAATAGAAACATTATTATTAATGAGTACTAATACAAAGTGGTTTGTAAACGTTAATTCTCTTTGGTTGGTACAGCTATATAAATGTTTCATGAAATTGTATCCAATAGTGGTAAATTTATTAGTGGATTTAATTAAAATTGTTCATAAGGAACAAAATATTTTGCATTATGGGTATGTAAAGCCCATACAACACATATTAAACTCACATGATGAAAATGTGTCACATCATGTGAATGATAGAATGAATTTAGGAATGGGTGTGAAATTTAAATGGACCCATGAGAGAATAGAGGCTTTGGATGCAGTTGAAAAGTACCCACAGCCCAGAAATTTAAAAATGTTACGAAGTTTTCCCAAAATAGTGGATTACAATAGCCATTTCATTTTAAGGGAACTCAATAATCCAATTACAATATTTGTAATACCAATGAAAGGTGTTAAATTTAAAGAATTTAAATGCACTTTTGTATATATAGTTATAGATAGTTTTATTATTTTATGTGTTTTAAATGTTATTTGTTTAAACTTTATTGTCATGAAAGGAGTAAAGTTTAAAATAAACTCCAAGAATTTTGCATATAATTTTGAACTCGACCCTGTGTAATATAGCAGGGAAAAGATAGAAACAAGGGGCTATAAAGCACTTGAGGATGCGAACCCGTGAAAACCACGTAGTATGTAAGAATGGATTGAACTTACCTCTGATTTGTATATACATATAGAATAAGCATATTATAGGGAACTTTCATGTCTCTATGCCTTATATTAATAATGTTGTAAATAATGTATGATTATGTTAATTGGTATTTATGGGAAATCTTGGATTTATACCATTAGCATTAGCGATTCTCGCTTATAAATCGCAGATATTCCCATAGGGATATTTATGCAGTGATCTTGAGTTGGGTTGTAAATTATAAATAAATACAATCAAGATCACTTCAAGGTTTTATTTAAATTAATTTTTATTTTATTTATTTTTATCATGATGTGTATATAAATATTCACTATATCAATAATTTGCCAAAATTTTATTTTTATTTAAGTAAAATAATAAAAGAATCTTAGTATAAATTTTATAAAAGTCATAATATTAAATTACGCATTAAATGTTACGTTTTCAATAACGAGAAAGTGTTTCCCGCACGAAGAATACTGTGACCGTATGGCCGGCGAAAACAATATCCTGCGCTAGATGCATAGATGAGTCATGAACGTGTAGACAAGTTTATATTTACATATTTGTTTACCTTTTTCAAAGATCGTTAATACGCTGCTTTCCTGAGTAGTGCAGCACTGCAGCAATGTAAAGTACGTCGAGTGACCGACAGGAGCAGCACCATCGATATGCAGTTTTGGAAGTGGAATCGTACATGCCGAGAATTACCGTACGTTTTTATAAAGAAATTTAGGCATAAAAGGGCTGCCGGACAAAATTTGGAGGGACAGCTGGTGCAAACCGCTGACTTAGAAGCTTTGAAAGTAGGTGATAAACCACTCCCTCCTCTTTTAAAAAGATTATTCTTAAATCCGCACTTAGAATATTTTTGAGATTTTTCGATACTTATAAAAATTTTAACAAGATTCAACACTTGTAATATTTTCTGTAATAACATGCAACGTGTTTTACATTGAGATTTGTAATTATTCTTGAATAATTATTTATGTACGGGACTATTTTATTTTCAAATTCAGACTTTGAATTTATTTAATTTCATTTTTATTTTATTTTCTAGAGTGTTTTGTTTTGCATGTAGAGGTACTACGCCATACATTATGATAAAACATTCTAGTGATTGTAATGACTAGGTTGGATAGCATAATAATTTTATTTTAGTATAATTCTTTCTTTACAACTTTATTTATCATACAATGGATTTGAAATTAATAATTTTGTTTTATGTATATATAGAATACATAAGTGAACAAGTTTTTTTTTGGATTTTTATCATGGATGAGTTTGATGTAATGTACGAAGAATTAAGGTGATTTGATAATATTTGTTATAAATGTGTGTATAGTGGTGTTTCAAAATTCTCGTTTGTAGTGGTGTTTTGTATTGGAATTTCACAAGAAGGTAAAGTTTATTTTTAATGTATATATTTTTCTTGTATGTATATCAAGTATATTTTGTAGTACTTGTGTATTCAATGTTAACGTGTTGGGTAATACATCAGGGATGTGTGAAATGAATTGAGTCATTATTTAATTCATAGCATGGAGTCCTGGTGGATCCCAAAGACACGAATTAGTTTTGATGGTACTGTGTTGGGAGCGAGAAAAGGCACCGGGCAGAACTAATCAGGACTGAGTTAATTAATTGAATACGCAGAGACACTATTTTATTTCATTTTATTTATTTAATTTATATTTATATATATACCTTAAGGGATGAGCACATTGTGGTGTATGTTCGGGTTGTGTCCGACGAGTTAAAAGACATACTCGTAGGGTGGAACTTTGGGATACCATCTGTGTGAATTTGCTATCTGATGGTACTGTGTTGGGAGCGAGAAAAGGCGCCGGACAGGACTAATTAGGGCAAAGCCATATCCTTAATGTTTATATTTTGTTCGCAAATGGTAAATCGCGTAAATCTTTGGTTATTTATATTCCAGTACAATTCATCATGTGTAAATAAAATTTTATTTTTTTTTTTATTTGAAGATGTTGATTGTTTACATGTATCTATGGCAAATATAAATCACAATAATCACGTTCACATTTTTTTTTAAACATAAGTTTTTCACGACGTTATGCTTTCATTTACTTTACTTCTCATAATTTTTTTTTTGTTGATTATGATGTATAGATTTGGATGATGTTTGAAATATTGATTCTTTGTTTGTAAATATATATATATATATATCTGTATAAATTAAGATTTTGAATTCGCTAATATTTATTTTAATAAATTAGATGATAAGATTTATTTTGCATTTTATTTTCTTTACCTGACCTGGAGATAATTAAAGAGCATTCAAAATCGATTGGAGAATCTATTCTTATTTTCTGCCCCTGAGAGAATTATTTATTTTAAAACTGAGCTAGTTGTATGTAAAAAATTTTGCTTAACCTACTATTCAGCAGAAAATTTGTCGTATCTTAGTCTAGCATAAGGCCTAGCACTAGGATGCGTGCTTGATTCTTACCTACACATTAATTGAACAATTTAAATTTATTTTACATGTACCTCAATTTGTAAGAGTCACAGCAATATGTAATGAATTAAAAAATCGGTGAAAAGATTAAAATTAAGACATTCATGGAAGAGTATGATGAAAATTCTCCCTCATAAAATTAAAATAAAATTATTACTCGCAATAAATAAATATATTTATATTTAAAAATTTTTATTTTTCTGGATTGTCTTCGTATGACTATATCTTCTTCAAGAAAAAATGTTGCAACTTCCGGTTTTCGTCATTCTCTTCAGTTTTTTATGTGCTTCACTATTACGATATTAAATATATACCATTCCATTTAAAATTTTAAAGAAAAAGCAAGTAATTTTCATAAATTGAGAACAGCGCCCCATGTAATCTTTTTTGACGACCACGTAATTTCGTACTACATATTCTTTAATTATATGTAAAATTCTCTATCTAATGAGCCCACAAACATTAAAATTCGTTGAGGCAAACCGAAATTATACCTACTTTTGTACGCAGCCATACTCCCCTCCACCCTCCCCTTCGCATGTGACTTAGATCAAAAAGTTTCAAATGAAAATTATATAAAAACGTCTGAAAATGTTGCTAGTAAAAATTTTAATCTATCTTAATCTAGAATTTAATGAAAAATTATAGAATTTTTAATTGATCTGAGAATTGCGCCTCCTTGCGATCATTTTAAAAACCTAAAAATATTTTTGTTGAAATTCCGTGGTCCATTTTACTATCAAGATTTTTACGGCCAAGTTGTACGATATGGGTTGACGAGATATGGCCGGTGGCCGAGCTTAACAGACACCCGGTACATAGTGTATAAATAAAAGATGTACGCATAAATTTAGCTACTGAATTAAAGTATGTAATTAAGAAAATGACAATCCTCCAATCGGGAAAAAGCATACGCTGTGTGAAGCACATCTATTGGATATAAATAAATCAAAATGCATTTATAGTTATGGTGTATCTATTTTGGTATCCTTAATTCGTACCCATGGGAATGATTATTTTCAGACTTCAATGTTATATAATTAATATAATCAATTTGAGAAATATTATCTGAATTGTCTACATGCTTTCTTATTTGTTTTTAAGGTAGAAGAGCACTCAATGTTATAATAAAAATATATTCATGAATTATTTATTATTAATAATAAGATAATTTGCAAATTCTAGTAAAATGCTACATATGTCAAATACTAACAAAGATGCCCTACCTATGAATTTCGTGCGCATCTCGAGGGCGGTACTTCTAACCGGCCACATGAAAATCGGTCTGCTGTGCAATATCTACTTACAAGTCCATATGGATCATAAAAAGAAAAATATTTGCGATTATTCATCGCTCATTGGTATTAAATACATTTCAAATTCCATAACAATCGTTAATAATAATGATAGTAATCAATGCCCCAACATATCTAAACAGGCTAAAGTCAGTAAGAGATACATACACTTGAATTCAGCAAAGATGATCCCTACGCCTTTTTTTAATATTGTATGATTCAAATCAATACTTCGCCATCATGATAAGTACTGTAAACTATAAAATGGACTTGGAAATTATAATGATGACAATCTACGTTTTCCGGTTAGATTGATTGATTAATTTTAGATTATATATAATTAGATAATCAACTTTATCATTCATTAAAAATATGTAATATAAACACAATAGTCTTTTAATGTACTATATTTAACTTATTCCAAAATAGAAATGATAATAGAACTTTATCGAGAAATAACGTGGGTACAAAACAAACGATAAGTACAATTTATTTATATCAAACAAACAAATTGTGAAACGAAATCAAACTACTAGAAATGTCAAAGCGTCAATGTCAAAGCCAAGCTATGTCAAAACGCTAAACGGAATTGTATTAAATAATACAACGCATACAATCACTCCGTCTTTGCCTTGCTCAAATAAATTGCATGAATCATGTCGTGCTTGCATCGCACTGGAAACACATGCTATCCTTGTTATACAAGTAGATACTATTTCTTATTTGGATGTAGACATAATTCTTTGATAGAATTATATATTATACTCTGTTCACTGAACGTATAGAGTAGCATAAAACGCGTGATTAATGCATGATTTTTAATACTGCCTTTCTATTGGCTCTGAGAGCTACATACAAATCCTAAAACACACGATATAAATCATCTGCTTTCTGTGATTTTGTCACATGATTGTGACTATACCACGCAGCAAAATCACAATTTTAGAGAAGGATGAAAACATATATTTGCTAATGTAGAACAAGTGAGCATATACTGTTATTTTGAAATATATGTTATATATGTATACTTTTTGCTTTTTGCATTTGCTATGTAGTACTGTGTATTAATTGTATTGTTCCTTGTATATGCGCTGTTTGTGTTTGTTTAGTTGTTATTATTATTATTCTCAGTATTTTTAAAGACTTTATTAATGATTAAAGGTTTATTGAAGGTAAGATCTATAAATCGTCATTTTTTACCTGTTTGTACAGTACTGTGCAAAATGCAGCCAGAACTGAAGAAACGAGTAAAGAGACATTTTACAGTGCTAGAAAAAGAGACGGTACTGAATATATTTACCAAACGTCAACAAAAATGCCCAGCTGACTCTAAGACACGAATTGTTGACTTTACAGCCGAAGCTGCAGGTATCTGCTCTGCAAGTGTTTTTAATATTTTGCGAGAACACAATGCACAAGATGTGAAACCTCCAAAGACGTATACAAGAGCACGATCTCTCCTGGATAATATTGATGATGATATGCGCAATATTATTAGACGAATAGTACACTCATTTTTCTATAAAAACGAGGTGCCAACAGTGGTAAGATTTTGTTTAAAGTAAATGAAGATGAGAACTTGCCAAACCTCAAACGTGCAATAGTGTGGAAGTTGTTGAAAGAAATGAAGTTCTCTTTCAAAAAAAGAGCTCGTAATAGTTTTTTAAAGGAAAAATGTGAAAGACTACTACCACATCATTGCGAATTGAAGCCGATTGAATTAATGTGGGCCCAAGTTAAAGGAGAAATTGCAAGGAAAAGCACTATATTTAAATTAAAGGAAGTCAAAGAGCTGTTACACACATCATTGAATAATGTTCCAAAAGAGAACTGGTTGAATGCCATCAAACATGTTAAAGGACTACAGAAGAATATGTGGGAGTTAGACGTAATTGTTGAAAATTTACAAGAGAGTCTCATAATTAATTTGGAAAGTTCTGAAAGTAGTGAATGTGACAGTGACATTCAGGAATAATTTTAATTGTCAACACAGAAAAATTTAAAATATATGTTTACATTCATAGTTTGTTTCGCTCTTTCTTCTATATATCTTTTAAAAATAAAGTATATTGTGTATGCATTTTATTTATATATGTTTACTATGTATGTACTCTATTTATACACGTATAAATTATCTTATAAATTCATAATAAAGTAACTACCTATGCCCTATTAAAACTTGTAATTTATATTATATACACATGTGAATAAAGTCTTTAATACATTTGCTTCATTTTTAAATACCTATATTGCTTTTGTATTATTTGTTAAAATGCCTGATATTGATTTTGACAAATGCATATTAAATTTATCTTAAATTGTTTACAAAATCCGCATTTGTGTATTTTTTTGTTAAGTCAATTAATATTTATCCACTTATTAAGTGATGGATTTTAAGCAATTTACGAATGTTTTGTTGATATAGGTTATGTTTGAGATTTACGTATTTTAGTTATCTAAAAAGACAAAACATGCATTTTCTGTAAATTTAAACCGGTTCAGTATTTTATATAAACTAATAAATTGTTGTTTTCGAAAATTTAAACATGTAATCATAAGATTTTATAAAACTTTATTGTTAATATGAGTACTCTATTGTAAATTGAGCTGTGCACGTGATACAGTCGTGAACAGCTCGTGATTACTCTATATGTTCAGTGAACAGAGTATAGTGAAGCAGGGAACATCATTCTTGAATCCGAGTGTACATATACTCGTATTCTGTAGCCATTAGTTGTTGCTTTGCCGCTGTATGGAGGTTCCTTCTAATATGATTCCGCAAAATTAAATATCAATGTAATACACAAAAGAATTACTACAATATAAAATTATATCACGGAAAAACCTTGCATTTTACTCAAAAGATCCGCATTTGAATTTGATGGTGTGGATTGGTAATAAAATTACAGTTTGTACAATATTTTTTGTACGAATACTTAAATAATACTTACTCTTAAATACGTTATCATTTATGACACACTATAATATATATATTCATATTAATTCAAAAATTTTGAGTTGGCAGTACTTATTATTTGAATTGATATTTAATTTTTACTTTCCGCACGAGTGCGGGTAATAGAATTTCCCGCACCCACATGAATGCATAAAACTGTATGTTATGTGATATGAGTACAAAAATAATAATTACAATACCTTTACGTTACTAGCAAATTATATTTCCGTGCGTTTCAAAAAAATTACCAAAGATGAACAGGAATTCATTTAATATGGCATTCCTGCTATAACAAACTAAATATTCTAACGTGGATCACTTATCATGTAAAGTGTACATTGTCGACAATTCGATGTAGATAGATAAAGATTGTGTCATACTTCTAATCTCCGATTTCATTATGCGTGTCTTAGAACACGTTTCTGAAAGTTCATCAGGTACAGACAATGCCTAGGTACAAAGAAGCAGCTGACCCGTAACGCCATCATATTTTACTCTAGAACATCGTTTCAAATGAAATAAACCATTTCATAAGTTGAAATATCAGTTCGAACGCTTAGTATTATTCATATATGTACATTACATATATCAAATTTCTCAAACTTATTGATATCTTAAGGAATATCATTTTTTCAACCAACATTTAGAACAAACGAAATAATTTCAAAATAATACTAACACAACCTGTTACCTTTAATTTAAAATTTTGTCACGTGTAAGTAAAATTACTATTTTCTATAAATTACTTTTGTAATTACACATACAATGTTCGCCTATTAATTAATTTTATTGCATAATTCCTTACATGTACTGCTCATACATCTACGAGTAAACGCAGCGACGATAAATTCAATAACAAAAATAGGACACACCCAAAGACATTTGAGGCATGTTGACATTGATGTCTACTTGTATTTTAAGTATGCACGTCTAGTAAATAGAAGAACTTGGTCAAGTTCAAACCTATTTGGATTTTATACTTTCTTCCTCTTAATTGTCGTGATATAAATAGCAATAAAATATCCGAAAATATCTATGTAAATTTAATTGCTTTTTTTCAATATTACGAAAATCAACTCATTGCAATTATTAATAATTACATTTGACAATACGTTATATAAAAAATGTGTATATTAAATAGAGTTCCAATATATTATAGATGCCAAGATATTATTTTCAATAAGCAGTAGCGTGTTTCCTGACAATCTAAAAATTGGAAGGGGAAATGTGGAGCTTTGTGTGGTTATAGAACCATATCGTTGTTGTCAGCCTTTAGCAAAGTATATGAAAGGATCCTAAATTCTAGATTTGTAGATTTTTTGATTGGTACCTAATGATGTTTTGGGCTCTACTCAGTTTGTCTTTGTTTCGGGTAAATCCACTAATAATGACAATCTAGATAGTAACAATCTGACAGCTGAAGTTTTCTTTTACTCGAATAAAGCCTTCAAAGTTATATACTATGACATTCTTTTGACAAGGTGGTCCGTATGGTGTAGCGTTAGATGTGTTTAAGTTTTATCTATCGAAAGGTCTCATCTTACATCGGTGAAGTGCACCACAGGTCGTAGGTGTGGGGTTATCTCTCGGGACGTGCAGAAATAAACAATTGTGTGCCTCAAGGCTCAATTCTTGGTCCTACCTTGTTTCTAATATATTCAGGGTGAGTCATCTCCGCGAGAAACGCCGATTATGCCTTTATGGGTAAAAATATTTCGAAGCGGTTTTTTTTTTGCTTGTGGTAGCTGCACATTTTAAAAATATGTTGTATTATACAGAGTGTTCCATAACTTGTTGGCTGACCATAGTTATAGTTTTTTAAATGGAACAACTTATATATTTTTACATTTTGTATTCCCCGTATAATTTTTAGTGAAAAAGTTATATGAATTCTAAAGTTTTCGACTTATTTCCATTTTTCTGAAAAATTCAATGTTTGTATAAAATTATATTTTTCGAAAACGACGTATTAGATGGACATAATTTTTTGCAGTATTGTTCACAATAAGGAGGCCCAATAGAAGCATGTTTTATTTTTTTACAGTTGCTAACTGCTTGTGCAGAAAACTGGAATAAATTACATGACACGTTTTTGTATAAAAGTCAATTTTTTCAAATGGAACATCGTATATATCAGTTCACTTTTGAATTGCCTATTAAATTTCATATCAAAAACTTGTAAAACGTTAATACTTTAAAAGTGACTATTACTGAGCTATTATCGTTTTTTGATATCATTTTGTTAGTTTTTGTATAAAAGTCAATTTTTTCAAATGGAACACCCTATATATCAGTTCATTTTGAATTGTTTCTTAAATTTCATGTCACAAACATGTAAGACGTTAATACTTTAAAGGTGACTATTACAGAGTTATTATCGTTTTTTGATATGCTTTTATTAGTTTTTGAAAAAAAGTCATTTTGTTCTAAATGGAACAACCTGTATATTATTTCATTTTTGAATTTATTATTAAATTTCACATCAAACACATGTAAGACGTTAATACTTTAAAAGTGACTATTACTGGGCTATTATCGTTTTTTGATATAATTTTGTCAGTTTTATGGTTTATTAAATTTCACATCAAAAACATGTAAGACGTTAATACTTTAAAAGTACTATTACTGAGCTATTGTCCCTGTTTGATATAATTTTGTCAGTTTGATGGTTTTATATTAATATAGCAAAGCATGCCGTGAAATTAGCTGTGATGGTGATGGATGACGTTTAATAAGTTACTTTTTAGTTGACAAGTGTAAGTTGTTGATGCTATTAATCTTAAAATATTTGATGTGATTTTATAATGATGTTTTCTAACGAAGAGCATACAGATATGATTTTTGTACTGAGGGAAAGTCAAAGAAATTATTTATTAGCTCAGAGAGTTTACCGACAGCGTTACATTGGAAGATGTCCAGAACATATGCCTTTAAAAGAGTAATGGACACTTTCATTACTACTGGTAACTATTGGAAGATATTCCACTAAATTTAAGAAGCGACATGTGGATGCAACAAGACGGCGCACCGCCACATTCTTCAGTACAGGCAGGGAATATTTTATATGAAATGTTTCCAGGTCGTGAAGGCCCTATTCACCGTCCTGCTAGGTCTCCGGATATTACAAAATTAGATCTTTTTTATGGAGACACATAAAAGGGCAACTGTACAGAATACCTGTAACAACAAAAGAAGCAATGCGGGGATATATTCGATAAATATTTAGAAATATAAGCCCACAAGTTCTTCTTAATGTCGATATATCATTTCTGAAGCGTATTGAAAAATGTTTAGAAGTGAACGGAAACTCATTTGATTACTTGTTGAAATAATTTTTCCTTATTTTAGTATACATATTTATTGTGATTTTGTAGTTTCTTTTTCACTAATTACAGATGCGCTGATACCTCCAAATTCCTGTTTCTGCACTTGTATAATTAAGGTATTAATTTGTTTTGTTTTAAAATATGATTATTGTTGCATATTCTATATTATTATATTTTATGAAATATATTGCTGGCATAGAGTGTATTGTAATTACAACATATCCAATTTTTGTATAAATATGTAGATATAGAAATGAGACACTTACCAAGATTTAGAAGTAAAATAAAAAATGAGGTGTGGCCACCACTCGACTTTCTTATACGTATGAGCGTATCAAATTATAGAATTTTAAGAATTTTTTTATACAAAAATTATTCAAAATCCTATTCTAAGTACTTCTATTCTCTTAATAAATCTCTATAGAATGCATACTTTGCAAAAAAGTGCTACTCGCTAAGAGTAAAAGTGCTACTTCCGGTCCGAATTTTGAAATTTCATTTATACAAAAAATATTGAAAATCCAGTTCTAAATACTTTTGTACTCTTGATAAATATATATAGAATGCATAACTTACGACATATTTGCAAAAAATCGTTATTCGATAAGAGTAAAAGTGGTACTTCCGGTCTGAATTTTGAAATTTCTTTTATACAAAAGATATTGAAAATATGTTTTAAATACTTTTATACCCGTAACGTACTTGTCTAAAAAGCATGACTTGCGAAATATTCGCAAAAAACTGATTTTCGATAAGAGTAAAATACCTACTTCCGGTAGGAATTTCGAAAAACTTTTTAAATAAAATTATTTTCAACTTCAATTTTAAGTATATATGAATTCTTTATAAATTTGTTTAAACTTAGTAGTTGACGAAATATTGTCAAAATTCGATTTCTTCGCTGAAGTAAAGTGCTACTTCCAGTCTACCCATTTTACTGAAAAACTAATCAGATCTCAAGAGGGAGATTATACACGTAAATACAAAATTTGGAATTGATATCTACAGCGGTTTGACCGCTATCGTGGTCACACACACAGAGAGACACAGACACAGACACACACACACAGAGAGAGAGAGAGAGAGAGAGAGAGAGAGAGAGAGAGAGAGAGAGAGAGAGAGGCATTTTTTAAAAACCACTTTTTTGGTATCAGGGGACTTCAAAACGTGGACATCTGCAAAAATCTCGAGGTCGAAAATTTTCATCATCACAATACTTCCTTATACTACGTATAAGAAAGTAAAAAGAAGAGTAATGATATATTATATATTTTTGGTATACAGTTTTATAAACAACTCAAAATCTTAAGCTAGTAAATTTTTTTGTCATTCCTCCAACACATAAAAATCATCTCGAAGCTAATTTTTATAAAAATGTCAATAAAATCATGCTTGTCAACTGAGTAACAACTTAATAAATGGCATCCATTAAATTATCAATTTTGCAAGAAAGATCATGGCTCACTATACCGCACTCAAATAAAAAAAATGAGGTGTGGCCACCACACGACTTTCTTATACGTATGAGCGTTCCAAACTATACAATTTGAAGCATTTTTTTTATACAAAACTTATTCAAAATCCTATTCTAAGTACTTTCATTCTCTTAATAAATCGCTATAGAATGCATACTTTGCAAGATATTCGAAAAAAAGTGCTACTCGCTAAGAGTAAAAGTGCCACTTCCGGTCCGAATTTTGAAATTTCATGTATACAAAAAATATTGCAAATTCAACTCTAAATACTTTTGTACTCTTAATATATATATATAAAATGCATAATTTATGATATATCTGCAAAAAATCGCTATTCGGTAAGAGTAAAAGTGGTACTTCCGGTCCGAATTTTGAAATTTTTTTTATACAAAAGATATTTAAAATTATAATATAAATACTTTTATACTCGTAATGTACCTGCCTAGAAAGCATGACTTGCGAGATATTCGCAAAAAACTGATTTTCGATAAGAGTAAAAGACCTACTTCCGGTTGGAATTTCGAAAAACCTCTTTAAGATAATTTGTCTCAAATTTAATTTTGGGTACATTTCAATTCTTTATAAATTTGTTTAAACTTAGTAATTGACGAAATATTAGCAAAATTCGAATTTTTCTCTGAAGTAAACTGCTACTTTCGGTCTACCGATTTTACTGAAAAACTAATCAGATCTCAAGAGGGAGATTATACACGTAAATACAAAATTTGGAATTGATATCTACAGCGGTTTGACCGCTATCGTGGTCACACACAGACACACACAGAGACAGACACACACACAGAGAGAGAGAGAGAGACATTTTTTTAAAAACCACTTTTTCGGTATCAGGGGACTTCAAAACGTGGACATCTGCAAAAATCTCGAGGTCGAAAATTTTCATCATGACAATACTTCCTTATACTACGTATAAGAAAGTAATATACTACGTATAAGAAAGTAATATACTACGTATAAGAAAGTAAAAACATAAAGTTGTCAAAATTATATCAAAAAAAAAAGACAATAGCTCAGTAAACCGTTTCAACCCAAGCAAATCCTAGGTCACAGGCGTCTGGATTTGTCATGCATTTAAGGCTTACAACTAATAAATCAGTAACTGTATCAATTAAACAAATTTAGAAGCAAACACTCTTATTAGTAATCAGGAAAATAAAGTAATTTCATTTTAGTTAATAAACTATCAGTACATTTAACAAATTTGATTTTCACAAAGACAATTACTCAATTAGCTCTTTTGCAGAATAACTATTTAGCCCATAAAAGAGCTAATATTGGAAATTAAACGTAAGAGTTACCTACCTACATACATAGGTATACATTAAATTTAAATCCATATACAATACTTTCAATATTTAAATACTTTTGCAGTCACCATCCAAGTGATTATTGTAATAAGTACTGGTCATGTATATAAAAAAATTATAATTATTAGTGAGTTAAATATGATATCATCATCGGGAATCCTTATTTACATATAACTAAGAAAATTTATAAGCATTTAATGAACTAGGTATAAGTCTGCATATTATAAAAGAGGACAATTTAGACCTATTATACGCGAACTACATCACTAAAAAGTTTCTAACATGCGTAATTCCTAAACGAACTATTGATTGACTTTACGCAGCATAAATATTAAATAGTTAACTATACAGGATGAGTCATCGTGGCGCATCATTTTTCGAAACAATCTTTTCTTAGATGTGTTTTATTGTTGGGACCACCTTTCTTACTAAACTGGAACACCTTTATACAATTCTTAGATAGAAAGTAATAAGAAAATGTAGGTCAAAAATCAAAAATTCTGGACACTATTTTTTTCGGAAATTCAATGTTTTTCGAAAACTATATTTTGCGAAAATCTGTTTTATTGTTTTCTGAACATCTTAGTAAGATGTACAGAAAACTGGTTTAAAGTTAAAAGATATTTTTGGCTAAAAATCATTTTTGTCCGGATAAAACACCCTTCATTTTTGAATTGCTTATAAAATTTTACACCAAAACCATTTTATACATTATTACTTTAAAAGTAAGCATTTCTGAACTATTGTCATTTTACATCAAACAAGTACAATAACCTTCAAGGCAACCTAAAATATTTAGGTATTTAGAATTTCAGAATTCGCAATAATGTACTGACTTGTTGCTGTGCGGGCCCTCATATTGCATTATGGGGATACAATACAAAATATACTGTTTCAAATTTTCTATTTTTGTTTGCTAAGCTGGCTTGCTTTTCGGATCGCTCGGCGACGCATAAGTTATATGTATATTTATATTTTATCTATAATAGCCATTTTTGTATAAATAATTTTTAATTTATTTTCAAGCTCTAGACGGACGGCTTTTTGTTTTTTGAAAAAATGTATCCTATGTTCTTCACTTTCTTTAGTTTTAAATTTTTGTATTCATTCTTGTTGACTTTTTGTTTTAATTATCACATTTATTATTATAATTATTATTATTTTCTTATACGTAGTATTAGGAAGTATTGTGATGACAAAGATATTTAAACCCGAAATTTTTGCAAATATCCAGCTTTTGAAGTGCCATGATAAAAAAATGGGTTTTGTTTCTCTGTGTGTGTGACAGTGTATGTGTACGTGTGCGTGATCACAGTAACGGAAAAACTGTTACAGATATCAATACCAAAACTTGCATTCACAAATATAATCATCCTTTTGAGATATTATTGGATTATAAGACAAATCGATGGACTAGAAGTAGCAGTTTACTTCAATACCAAAATCTCAGTTACTAAGGCGGAAAGAAATTGAAAAAAAATGCAAAAGTACTTATAAGGTAAATTTCAGGAAAATTTTATAAAGAAGGTTTTTCTAAATGACTACCGAAAGTAAGTCGTTTACTCTTATGAAAGCACATTTTTTTACAAATACAAATTGATAATAACTATTTTAATGTTTATTACAAAGCCTTTCCTAAATTTTGTACTATTACTACGTTAATTACACAATTCGCGTCGATATTATTTGTGTAGTGGAATTAAATGCTGTCTATTATTAATCTAGACTTTTTGATGAAATTATATATATTATAGGGGCTGTTCTATGCTTACATGTTTATATTTTATGATTCTACTTAATTTATTTTCCTAATTGTCATTTTTGTTATTAATTAATCAATATACTGTCATGATGACAGATTAATTTAATTATTTTTTTTAATTCATTTCTTGTCTATGTGTATAACCCGAAAACCTCACCTAAAAGTTTCAGTTATTTTCGGACTCTAATTAATTTTTTATTTTTTCCTGCACTGAATGCAGACTACTTCAAAAGAACTTCATTCCGCATTCGACCTCACGAACAAGATTAACGGCATGTCCATGTAGATACTTAACGCACATATTGATGTAGTATTGCAATAATGTAACTACAATTGTAACGTTGTAGCCTCAACGATACAAAATTGCATATCTATTCAGTAAATGCTGGGATTGCATTAATATTGTTAAAACATTCACCTATAAATTTATAAATCTAATCCCTATTAACATTCAATTTATTTTTGTGAGTTCGAACAGTGATCTTTCCTCTTTTCATCTGGTGTGTTTCTTATTTAAGTTTTTATTTGGATATGGTTAATAATAAAATAAATTCTTAAATTTCATAAAACATTTATATTCATCTTTTAATTCAATATACAATATCAAAAAAAATTATTGACAACATGTGGCTATTTTAAGAATGTCTCTTCACAATTATAAAACATAGAAAAATATAATTCTTTTTTTTTGATTTTCTATTGCGATTCAAGAAAAATATTATTTTGATATTTTATCCTGTAATGTAATATTTATAGATTCAAAAAAAATAACTTTTTCCATACGAAGCAAATTTTTATTTCAACAAAGATATACATTCGCACATAGTGCCTTTGATGATCTAAAACTTTGCAAAGAAGAAAATATCTTGAAAATGACCTATACCAATCGTCGAATGTAAATATTCGCACATAATATTTACATTCGTATTTTCTACTTGAAATTTTAATTAAATTTGACCACAACTATCGTTAATAATGCCCAGTGATACACAGGAAGCAAATATTTTCACATAGTACCTCAAGTGCCCTCAACACCATTAACGATCTTCCCTCAATTACAATAAAAAAATCAATGTAATTTAGCAAAAAATAATACTTTATTTAATTATTGATGATGTTTAGCGTCTTGCTAAAAGTAAACATTTCCACATAATACCCCTAGAGTACCTCTTACACCATCAATACTGTATATTTATTTAGAAAAACTTACTTATATTCCTCATACAAATCATCAAATTCTTTTTTATTGATGTCTACCATTTTGATATATATAATTGAAGATGAAATTATCAAATGCAGCAAATAATTAATAATAACTAAAATAAACCTTTCCTGGAATTCAGAAATAAACTTAATACATTCAAACTAATATAATATAACGTAGTGTATCAAAACCCCTACTATTATTTTCAAACGATATCCAAAAAAAAAATTTACGTCTAGTAAATTCGAAAGTTCGGCTTCATCTCCTCTCATCTCGTTCTTCGTGCTCTTTTATAACTTTTCCCCTTGAAACAAAAGACGACTATCCACTTACAGCGCCACGACTTCTACACTAACATTTATGTTGGCATTGTCCAGTTCATATTTGTTTTCTATAAGTTTTTCCTCAGTCAGATATACCTATTCTATTTTTGACAGTTAATGAATACACAAAATGTCACCACTTACAAATTGCTTATTAAACGTTTATGCACACTTGAGATTCTTCATCTTCAGTAGGTATATTCTTCTTTCTTAATGCCATCCCTCATTATGCTTGTAAATGAACCTATTACCTCTCTCATTATTAATTATATACTTCCTTTACCGTTAATTAAAGTTATTCGTACTTTCTTCTTGTAGATATCTTTGTTGGTTATGATCGGAAATACATTGTACACCACTGGAATCCTCTTCGTTAGGACTGCATTACAAGGAATACCGACATCTACAGCATCTCCTCTACGTCCAGTTCCTTTCGGCTTCTTGTAAATTGATTTGCATACAACTGTCAACAATATTGATTTTATTTCTTCTTGCAGATTATTAGAACCACACAAGATTTATCCTGCTATCTTTGATGCCCTTACATTTATGCAAACAACATTTCAAAGATGTGCTTTACCTATACATCTAGTATATACATACACTTGGTAATGTATTGTCTCGGATAAATAACACTTTTTTGTATATATCCTTTAGAATATGTTTAGATATAAGTATCAGGTATTTATTATATTCTTAAATGTGATCATAAAATTCTCTTATAGATTAAAATTATTGTGCAAATTTACAAACTATTTCTATTCATTTGAATAGACGTTTTCATAACAAGCATGCCGAAACATAGCCTCGCTCGTACAATTTTACGGCATTTAAATGATTCACCCTCTTCACTGTTCCGTCTTTCAACATCACTCTCTCTGTGTGTGTGTTATTTATTTTTAGTACATTTTTATTTTTGAACAGTGGCCCATTTAGAATATTTAATGCTATTCTTACACATTGCGAGAAGTTTGGTTCTGTTTTTGTATATGCAAACCATACATACCTTGTGCTCGTCTTTTCTATAAAATATAGAATGCATAGATTTATTTTGTGTTTATTTTTTTATTCCTTCTTAATATTTTTTTAAACTTAAATTACTATATACATTTTTCATAATGACATTACCCCTTAAAGGTTATGCAACTCATTATATACCTTTTCAATCTTTAACTTTGTACTTGGCATACCTTAAGCTATATATTTAAAATTAAAAATTTATGTTCTTATTCTAAAGCTTAACTATTTAACAATTTTTCTAATTCTTAAACTATAAAGATCACGGCAATATGTATGGCATGTTTATTATTTTTGACACACCAACATAACATGCTTTTTCTTGGAAGTTTGGCCTGAATTATGTTAAATAATATTTGAAACCATTTGCACTAAATTAAGAATAACTAAAGAGGGTGTATGGAAAATATAATTATAACATTTCAATATTTAACTTCTTAAGAAAAACACTAAATTTATTAGAACAAGAAGAAAATGCAATCGTAAACTGCAACCCTGATACACATTTCCCACCTGGCTCTATTTACCTTCAATATCTGAGATTGGTTCTTCCATTAAAAAGTTATGATGGTAACTAAAAATTGTTCGCAATATGAATACACCATAAATAAAAACTACCTGAGATGCATGGAAATTTGTGTAAAGCCTCCTTCTATATTACTATATCATTGAATACTACGCTTTAGAAAATAAGCTAACCAAAAAATTCTTTCTAGCTCTAGTTAACAACATCGACAATTAAGTTACAAATGTTTCTATAAAACGATAAACACATAAAGAAGAAAGCTGTTACTTTTCTCCTAAGTAAATGTAATCGAATAAAAATAGTTAATTATTTTGATGCAATTTCTTCATTATATTATACAGGGTGAGTCATTAGTAGCCGCTTCTTCGATTGCTCTTTTGTGTTTTAAATAAAAGAAAAAACAATTAGTGGAAGATTTATGGGTGCTTATGGCGCATATTCTAAAAATACTTTAAGCTATGACGCACTTCCGGTTTCATCGGAAATGCATGGAACTTAATTTTTTTAAATGACTCACCCTATATATTTTTGGATTTTCTTGTACTACTTTAAATTGTCTGTTCAACTGGTTTTTCTTTTTCAAAATTGAGCCAATAGTTTTTGAATTATTAATTTTTTTTGAAAATATTTGACTAAAACACGTGTTCAGAAAGAAATCATTTTCACATTGTTTTTAAAAGTAAAAACATTAACTTCGGTGGTGCTTGTAGCCAAGAAAATTCTGCATCATTTGGTAAAGTTGCACTCGACAATACCTCAAAAAACATTGTTTTTTCAAAGCCTACTTCCTGAAATTTTCATATACCAAAAACTTATTTTTTTAAATGGAACACCCAGTATTTTATTGAGGCATTTTGCTCCTTTTTTTATTCTCTTTCATTTTTGTTAACAATGTCCTATACCTATCTTTTGTAATTTTTGTGATAATCACTATAGGAGCAATTAGCGGTCAATTAAAGAACTACATGCGCTGTTCTATGCACCCAAATATTCGTCCAATAAAGGCTGGAATGCGGCTGACTGCCTGGGACAACTGTTAAAGAAAGTCGGTACACATTTATGTCAAACTTATAAAAGCATCGCTATTAGTTGTCATCCAAATAAGTTATTATTATGAAGAGTTAATAAATATGTTTGACGTTTTGGGTGAATCTGAAAGAAGCTCTTTGCTAGCATCGAAAATTTATGCACAACGATCCCTGATAGAAGTCAACCGAAGCCAGAAACCTTCGAAAGTATAAAGGGACGGTTTGAGTGAACAGAAAGTACTGAATATAAAAGAAAAAGCGGAAAAAGCAATAACTGGTGAGGATAAGACGTTTACGGTACTTGCGAGTGTAGCCTAACTCTATACAAGTACTACGAAAATTAGTCAACAGTTAGATATAAATCAAATTTGAGAATCCAGAATAATTAGGAAATATGAAATTCACATGTAGCATATTCATACACAGGGTTAGGTGAAAAAAAAATTCAGAATCGCTTATAGTTTTGTCAATTGGCAGCAGATAAATTATTCTGGCTTTCTCAATTTTTTGTTGTTTACCAACGAAGCCACCTTCTATTAAAGTGAATACGTTCATCGTCACAATTTCCGTTATTATAACACATAAAACCCTCCCACACCTTTAAACTTTCAAAATCGTTGGTCATTAAAACTGTGGGGAGGAATAGTGGGTAGTTACATAATTGGACCTTACTAATTTGATGAAAATGTTAATGGAGTATCTTCGCTTTCTACGGAGGAATTTTCAAAACTGTTTGAAAACATCTTCAAATATGTCAGTAAACATAACCTTTTTTTATTTCGATGTTAACCAACAGTGTCAAAAATGAAATACTGCATCTGGACATTGCCGGAATTAAAAAATTTAAATGCGATGCCTTCCATTGGTTGTTGAACGAATATTTTGGTGCATAAAACAACAGCGCTCGTAGTTCTTTAATTGACCGCTAATTGCTCCTATAGTGATTATCTCAGAAATTACAAAAGATAGGTATAGGACATTTTTAACAAAAATGAAAGAGAATAAAAAAAGGAACAAAATGCCTCAATAAAATACTGGGTGTTCCATTAAAAAAAATAAGTTTTTGGTATGTGAAAATTTCAGAAAGTAGGCTTTGAAAAAACAAAGTTTTTTGAGGTATTGTCGAGTGCAACTTTACCAAATAATGCATAGACAATTTGGAACAGTACTAGAAAATCCAAAAATATATATAGTGAGTCATTAAAAAAAATTAAGCTCCATGCATTTCCGGTGAAACCGGAAGTGTGTCAGAGCTTAAAGTGTTTTTAGAATATGCACCCTAAGCAACCATTAATCTTTCACTAATTGTTTTCTCTTTTATTTAAAACACAAAAGGGCAACCGAAGAAACGGCTACTAATGACTCACCTGTACATAAATATGTATGTACTACATTACATTACATAACATTATATGTATATTCCGTCCATTTTATTGGGTTGTTAGTTTTTGTGACGCTTGTTATTCCCGAGAACATATTAGGCACTAGCCGCGTTCATTACATATGTACTACATTTTAGCTTTACAATGAAGTATCGTCCCGATTTCTTACATAAGTTAGGAGCACATAGTAAATAATAATTACGTACTATCCAATTATTTTGATTCAATTAAGAAACAAAATTGTTGTTTGCATCGTAATTACCATAATTTTTCTTGTTTATGAAATTCACTTGTAGGAAAGTTGTGTGTTATACAAGATTATCGATTTGTTGTTGAAGGGGTAGTTCAGCGTCCTTCAAACGCCGATAAGACGTAGTCTTAGGTATTGTTTTGTTGGTCTAGGTCGCGCATAAACAGTCTCTTTTCAAATTACCACCTACATATAGAAGAATAGTCATAATATAATATGAAAACTTTCTATTCAGACATGTTATTTACCCGTAACTGATATTTCATTTTGTTTTCATTGCATAAACAGCAATGACTTAACAGTATTTTTGTAAGAGGCCATGGAATCTAAAGTTCCATTAGTTATTTGTCTGCTCTTGATGATAATGATTGCAGTTACATGAACATATAGTTCATAACGAAGATTATATCTTAGGTATTCGATACCAAATAGCATTATATCATTCTGTGTATAAACAAAAATTAATATATGCAATATATGAATTAATGTATATTAAGCTTTATATAAATATAGGGTTGTTATAAAGTAAGGGATATACTTTAACTTATTATAACTTTTTAACAAATTAAGTTAATATCAAAAACTAAACGAAATTTAATTGTTTAAATAATGGGATTTTGTATGCCCAAACCCAGTTACCGCAAATGTTCAATATGTCCTCCATTTTGATCTTGTAAAATCAGCAACCGTTCCTCTAAATTGTACACTGCATTTCTTAACATTTCTGGTTGAATTGCACCAATTTGCTCCGCAATATTGTCTTTTAATTCTTGTAGCGTTGTTGGTCTTCTTCTAAACACTAAATTTTTTAAATGACCCCACAGCCAGTAGTCCGTTGAGTTAAGATCAGGTGATCTTGGTGGCCATGAATTTGCAAAATGTCTGCTTAAAACGTGATCTTGAAAAACGTTAGTTAAAAATTCTTTAGCTGGTCGGAAAATGTGCGGAGGTGCTCCATCCCGCATAAAAATCATGTTTTCAATTCTGTGGTGCTCGTCTTGCAGCTATGGAATAACATAATCTCTTAACATTTGCAAGTATCGTTCACCGTTAATAGTTACAGATACGGCTTCTCCATTCTGTAGATCTTCGAAGAAATACGGACCAATGATAAAATCAGCTGTAAAACCGCACCAAACGGTGACTTTCTTGTCATGAAGACCTTCTTGAACAATTACTTGTGGATCTTCTGCAGACCATATTCTACAGTTTTGAGTATTGACGCCACCATTCAGAGAAAAATGTGCCTCATCTGTCCATAAAATACGGGATAACCATTCGGGTTCAATTTCCATCTGAGCCAATAATCGCAAAGAAAAATCGTACCTACTAGCCAAAACTGCCTCCTTTAATTCAAACAGCATTTTGAGTTTATATGGATACATTTTTAGAATTTTGCGTAAAATTTTCCAGACCGTGGTGTACGGCATTTGCAATCGCTTGGATATCGCATTTGCACTGCTGATTGCTAGTGGATTACCTCTGGCTATGTCCTGATTTTCGTGAAGAACCTCTGCAACTTGGACATCACTAATGCTTGGTCTTCCTGATCTCGGAAGGTCAATTACCGAACCTGTTCTTTCAAATATTTGTATCAAATTGCGGTACGCTTTCATACGACAGGGCCCCGCTCTCAAACCCATTCTCGTGCGAAACCTTCGTAATCCAGCTGTGTAATTTCGGCCGCATTAATAATAGCACTGAACTAAACCAATTCTTGTTCGTAGGTCCATGCTAGTACAGTTTGAGTCGTTAAAACTTTACGTTTACTTGAGTTTTAATTTGAAAATAAACTCCAAATTGAATGATTTACTTTTAACACTTGTGTCAACAACTGTCATGACAACGCTTTTGTTTTCCATAGATACAACAAATCCCATTCCTTAGGCAACTAGATTTCGTTTACTTTTTGTTGTTAGCTTGATTTGTTAAAAAGTTATAATAAGTTAAAGTATATCCCTTACTTTATGATCACCCCATATATTCACACTATATGATCGAACTGTTTTAAATTCAGGAAGACTTGCGACTTTTTATCTAAACTTGAGTTGTCATTACAAATTATTCAACAAACATAGATAGTTAAAATTGCGATATTTAAAAAGAATCGGTTCGGTTAGTTGATTATGCTTATTTAGACGTTTACATTTTTTCTATATTTTAAATTACGAGAATCATATCAGTAATTATATTCCGTTTTGTCTCTTCAAACCATTTACTAAACTCACTTTACTTATTCAGAGCCTCTTCTACCTGCGGTGGTCTTTCTTCATGTTTTTGTCTTTCACATTTGTTTTGGCTTTATTCCTGCTGAGTCCTTTTCTCTTTAGCGCATTTGATATTTACTATGTTCTTCCTGCACAGTTTTCTTTTCTTTCTTTCCTGTGTCCATTTCACGTATCTCCTCTATCTCTTCACTCATTCCAACTACATGCCCGAAACACCTAAGTTGTTGAATTTCCATATTTTCTTGCTCCTACTCGTTTCTAATGTTATCCATTCACGTCACACCCTCGATCTTTTTGGGCATTCTCATCTCGCAGGCTACTCTAGCATTTTCTTGAACTGGTTTATTAATACTCACGATCAACATCCATATGTGAGCATTGGCACTAATACAGATACATTAACTCTTGTTTTTGCTTTTTTGGACACTTCTTTTTTATTAAAAAACGGGTTATATATAGGTACACTACATAATTGATTTTGACTTCTTTTCTAAACCTATTGCGTTCCACCCTGCTTTTCGTGGAGGGGAAAATCTGATTATTTCGTAGAGAAAATTTTTAACCTTTCATTAACTCGATAAAAATTGTGAAAGTTTTAATGCACTTTGTGAATTACGACATCTTGCGATAGGAAATTTAAAAATATTCTTGATAAGATTCCCGTGGTCTCTTTTATTATCAAGATTTTTCGCCCAAGGTTGCCGAGATATAGATACTCGGTATATTGAATTCGATTATACATTTGTAATTTACAGGCTGTTTGTGTATATTTTTATTCTATAAAAGTGGTAAACAAGTAAATTAAAGTCCAACATCAAATATTTCCAAAAGAATTTGAAGTATTATCAGATTATTCTCAATGTGAATTTTGCATAGAAATTTGGAGCCAAATTTGACCAAATTATTAGTGATCACGTTCGGAAACTCATCTATTTTATCGAGACATATCAACTGAATCATCGTGATTTAGAAAAATAGGATCACCACGCTTTGCATACCATCAACCTTTTTACAAAACGCGATAGTTTGCAATTTGTAAGTTTTATTCGAAAATGTGCCTTATTCCAATAAATCCGTAATCATCTGAGTGATGATTTGTACTGATAGGTACTTAGATTCACATTAATAACTCAGATTAATTGTAACTTAATTAATAATATTAACTGGTTTTTCAGTAATAATTTGAAATTATTTGTTTCCCTAATTTAGATACTTATTTAATTATTTGGAAACCGCGTTCTTAATCAGTGCTACTGAAGATGACAACATGGTTGTCAAAATACGTAGGTATTTAGCTTTTTGTGCTTTAATGTGGTAAAAGCGTTTTAGTGTTTTTGTTTAGTATCAAGCCACAGACTCCAAGTTTGACATTAGAATCATATTAAAGAGTTTTCTAACAGTGTTTTTGAAAATTATCGCCATAAACTAATAAACTTTAATATGATATGAATTTGAAATTACAGGTTATTAATTAATGCTATTTTTTCATACTGGTAATGTTATAGTGGCACGCAAGCTTGAGCATGATTATAAAGTTATGTCTATTTTGTAAATTGAATATTTAGGCACGACACTGGCGGGAGAACAAATGACATAAGAGATTTCTTGTTGCCAATAAATAACATGAAAATTTCTAAATCACAAGGTGTAACTCAATTACAGACAAGCATCGTTATATTATATTCTTTAACATATTATTCAAATAAATAAGTGCAAATGATAGTAAATAATTTATCTTGTGCCATAAGTATTTATATCGAAGTTTTTGTAGAATATCAATTTAATGCAACGGGATTACTCTTGTTTATGTGCACTAAACATTCTTGGTATTTTATGTCTTGTTTCACTCTCAAAACATAGCATATTAAAAGGACAAATTCGTACGAACGAAAACAAAAGCACAATATGAATAAAAGCGACCTTGGCAATCAAGATTGAAATTACGATCAAGGTAGTTCAAGTAGCAGTTTTTTATAAAAAATAACATGTCCATGTGTGACCAACGCCCAATGAGTAAAAACTTGATAAACTCGTTACTATACATTTCGACGGCTCCTTCGGACGTACTGATTATAATGTATTTATTTGGAAAGCCGGATTATGCAGATGTAAAAAAGAGTCGAGACGGAAATTACGCTAAAAAAAAACTGGAACAATTACGTATAAAAGCAAAAGAATGATATCATTTACTAATTAACATAAAAATGCTTATCAAATTATGGTGTAGTAATTTGTTTATTACGAATACTTATATTGATAATTGAGAAAAAATATGGAGAAATTTTAACATCTCGTTTATTTGTAGAGAGATATTTTAATATAAAAATGTCATTAGAAATTCAACTTTTTTATTTAATTAATTTTATATATTTGTAACACAGATAAAAGATATTTTATCTTTCTGCACTCCTCCATAGGAACTTTAACTATCCCAAATCTCACATTCCTCCGTGCGCGCTATATGCTTAAAAAGGGGTAAAAAGCTTTTTCTTCACATATTAAAATATACATTCTTTACTTTAGCATCCAATATCTCTCAATATGTATCGTTATCTACAAGAACTATTAAATCCTTAGGTATTTTTTTGATTTTTCTCTATCAAACTTATAACAAATTTACTACACATACCTATATTGAAATATTTAAAACTTTACAAGTTTTATAAAACATTATTTTTTCGCAATTTACAAAACGAGCCGCGTGCGACGAGTTTTCTAAAGAAAGAGAAATTGAATAACTTGAGAGCTAGTACTTATTTGATTCTGTAGTTGCTGTAGTTATTGTAGTGGAGATAAATGGAAATCTTCATTCAATTATTTAATAGTTATTTACGAACCAAGTGCGGGAAGACTGTTTTCCCGCATGAGCGCTTTTAATTGCGCGAATGCGTGGAAGATGTCTTCACGCAAGTGGTTTGTACAATATTTTTTGTACGAACATTAAATTAAAGAAATATTATTGATTAATGTCATTAGTCATTCTTGCCAGCTTCACGGGGACCACTAGACAACTAGATAACTTTGTTACATATATAAATACTATCCATAGTAATATCAAATTCACCATAGAAACAGATCAAAATAACTCTATCAACTTTTTAGACCTTACTATTTCGAAAATAAATAATAAACATGATTTTTCCATATTTCATAAACCATCACACACTGATATAACAATTCATAACAGT
Organism: Amphimallon solstitiale; assembly: GCA_963170755.1. NCBI lineage: Eukaryota > Metazoa > Arthropoda > Insecta > Coleoptera > Scarabaeidae > Amphimallon > Amphimallon solstitiale. The sequence goes on from OY720675.1 coordinate 85,290,639, forward strand.
TCAGCCCACCCACATAGCCATAAATTAGCAGCGTACAATAGTATGATACACAGACTTCTAACAACTCCCTTAACTACTAATAACTATAACAAAGAACTAAATATTATTAAACAAATAGCAGTTAATAATAACTACGACCCAAAGTTAATTGATAATATCATAGCTAAGAAAACGCACAAACAAACTTTAGATGAAATATTCCCCTTGGATAAAAATAAAAATAATCAATATAAATGTTTAACATACATAGGTAAACCCTCAGTTAAAATTAAAACATTTTTAGAAACTTTAGACCTAAATATATGCCTTAAAACAGATAACAATTTATCTAGGTTCATTAAAAACAGTAAATCCAAACCGTCAAAATTTAATAAATCTGGAGTATATAAATTAAAATGTGGTAGTAATTGTGACAAAATTTATATTGGGAGAACGTTCAGAAACTTCAAAACTAGAATTTCAGAACATAAACGTAGTTATGATAACAAAAAATTAGATTCTAACTACTCAAATCACTTAATATCAGAAAACCATTTGTTTGATCCGGAGTTTGAAATTTTACATGTACAAAATAAATCTCATAAATTAAATCTCTTAGAAGCCCTTGAAATAAATAAAAACAAAAATTCTGGGAATTTACTTAATGACCAACTAGATATTAACCGTTCTCCATTACTAAACTTATTCCTTTAGGGTTTTTTCCGTGTGCCTATTGTGATGAAGTGCCTCGTATGTCTTTCCCACCCCCTGTCTTCTTTTCTCTTTTTTGTTCTGTGAGTCATATATACTTGCAATTGCCAAACATATACGTATTTCACTTGTAGAGTAGTTATTATACCACCACTGTTTGAGAAAGCTACAGTGTTAGCGAAACGCGTTACAGCATTTACATTTTTGTAAATAAATATAGTGAAGATATAAACAAATTTGTTGTTTTACTTTACGTTAAGTTCAATGGATCTTCACCAAGTAAAAGCCACATCTATCCAATATTTATGTAATCTTAAATTTAAGAAAAATCGTTTTTTTTTAATGGAATAGCCTGTAGATGAGCACGCCCTAGTAAGTAGATTAATATCTTGCATCATACAGATATAGGTTTCCCTATGCCTATCTCTCACAGTTTTAGAGATATTAATGATTATTTTCTAAATTGTGCATTATTAGCAGTAAACTGTGAAAAAGAATCTAAATAGTTTTGGAATTACACCAATTATTTTTGATCCATCAAACTTTTTGTGAGAAGATTAAAAAAGAAAATAAATAGCAAAACTTAGAATGGCTTTAATATCATATGAGATAACAAAAATAACCAAAACAATCTAAAGTGTGAATAAAATCAACTTATTAAAGACAAATAATGCGTTCAGAATGATATTCACAAATGTTCAAAATGATCTCCGTTCCGTTCTAAACAAATCATAATTCTTCCTCTTAACTCTGTTGTAGTTGCTTTTCTTACTTGCTCAGCGGTCAAGTTTCGAAAACCGTCTCTTACTCTAGCTATAAGCTGTTCTTTGTTTTGCACGGGAGACGCATAAACCTCATTTTTTATTTGACCCCATAAATAAAAATCAAGGGGAGTCAGATCGGGGGATCTAGGTGGCCATAACGAGATAACAAACATCCTCAAAGATATTTGTTAATTCCCGATATACCTCATTTGAAGAGTGAGCGGGTGCTCCATCCATTTGAAACCAACATTGTCGTATGAGATTGTGTGGTAGGTTATTCAAAAATTGCAGTACTACTTCTCTTAACAACTGTAGATACCGGACACTCGTTAAATTCTCATTATAAATTTCGTATTCAACGCGGTTATTTACAATCATTGCAAAAACGTTGAAGCTAAATGTGCCTTGAAAATTTGCTTCTCTAATGGCATGTGAATTTTGTTATGCCCAATGATGACAATTTCTTCTATTAACTATTCCTTCACAATTAAATTTCGATTCATCTGTCCAGATAATTTTTGATAAAAAATCAGGATCTTATTGTGTTTTAGTTATAATAAACTCTCAAAACTGAATTTTTCTATCTTGGTATCCCGGACGAAAAGCCTGAATGTTTGAAATGAATAAGGGTGCATCTTATTTTTCTTTAAAATCCTATGTATAGATGTACATGAAATTCCTACATCTGCAGATGCCGCCGGTATAGAACTGGTTGGATGTGCATGAAAATATCCCATCTCAACGATTTCATTACCATCGTCGCCCGTAATCGGTTTTGGAACTGTCTTGTAGACTTGAATACCAAAACGAATGAAACTTGACTCTATTCGTTTAAATTTAGTTTTATTCATTGCTGGTAAATGTGGGTATCTTTCATTAAAAAGTCGACATGTTCTATCAATTATTTGAAGAGATTCACCATGAATGTAGAATAAATTTAAAATATCTCTATTAGAATAATTATTGAATTCGTCTTGCATATTTGTGAACAACTTTGCATTATTAGCAATTAAAAAACGGTTAATTATTCACAAAATAAAACCTAATTAAATGTGTTACAGCACTCTACAAGGAATCTAAAAAAGCAATAAAAAATATAACATTCCATTTAAAAAATCAAAGGTGGCTATGACTTCCTGTATAACCAAAAGTGGTTAATGAGTGTAAATATTTTATATTAACAGACCAAGTATCAACATTACGGGCTACAAATTTTCAAAACTGTCCTAAGGCGTTAACATAGAAAAGTTCTAACGAACGGGTTAGGTGAAAAACCCTGTATAAAAATCATACAGTTTCACTGTACCGGCAAGGTCCTGATGAACATGTAGCTTTAAAAAAGAAGGAAGCTAGGTAAAGATGGATCATTGATCATTGTGGAAAGAGTATGGGTTTAATTCGAAATGGTTTACTGGTAGTTAAATCAAAAACCAAGAGCGGAAATAATCATAATGAAATGAACTTCGAAAACTTTTCGAAATGATTTAAAATACAAGTAGTACCAAACTTACCAGATAATTCAATAATTATTATGGATAATGCGCCATACCATTCAATACAAATAAACAGGCCTCCAATTTCTGCAGCGAGAAAAGGTGACGTCGTTTTTGGCTTCAATCAATGAACGTACCGTATCACCCAAGTGTGTTGAAATGCGAGTGTTGTAAATTGTCAAGATGTACAAGCTAATGCCGCAGTATGTAATTGATGATTATGTAAATTTCAAGGAACACTGTGCTACGCCTACCTCCATACCACTGCAATTTAAAACCTATAGAGCTAATTTCGAGTATGGTTAAGAGAAAGATCGCTTCTCAGAATATTGGGGTAACAAACCTGGAAAGCCTCATTCGGGAGTCAATGAGTGAAATAAATCCTGAATTATGTAAGGCAGAATGTAACCACATTGATAAAATTAAAGAAGAGTATATGTTGACATTAAAAAAGAGACACTTATTATTCGTCTATGTGAATCGGAGAGTGACACCTCAGACACTGATTTCGATTAAACTATTTCATTTAAAAAGTTTTATAAATAAAGAACTGTAAATATTGTGTTCATGAATTGTTCAAAAGTTGTAGTAAAGGTTATTTTATATTGCGATATAATGCATAATCAATAAATATAAGTAATAATATATGATACATAAATTATCACTTTTAAATTCTTTAATGTCTACATAACCTTACATTCATACTGTTTACATGACAAACGTCAAACTTCAACAACACTAACATTTTTCCTTAAAGTGTACCAATGAAAGCGAATGTGCTGCTCGACCGGTCACATCGGATTAGTTGGACTAAAAGTTTTTCCTATATTCAGAATTTGAAAATAGTTATTTACGAACCAAGTGCGGGAAGAAGCGAGTGCATTTAATTGCGCGAATTCCTGGAGGATGTCTTCACGCAAGTGGTTTGTACAATACTTTTTGTACGAACCTCGGTACGAACATTAAATTAAAAAACATTATTGATTAATGTCATTAGTATCATACCTAACCTACAATAGATTACCTAATTAATTTATACATTTCATGTACGTAACTATTACTCGCCTTTCCCTAAAATGAAGTTATTATATTCTAACACATGGCAAACATGAGGTATTTATTCTTATATTTATAAATTTATAGTACATTTATTGCATTTTTTGGTTTAATTACAATTTCTTATGAACTGCCAATATGAATGTCGATGTGGTCAAATAGATGGCGGCGGTTGAAAGTCGCTTAAGATGTCGTCATATAGATGGCGCTACAAATTTATTGGAAGAATATTTAATTATTACTCCTATTTCCCCAACTTTTAATGAAGAACAGTCGAGGGAAGTTGTATTTTATAGACTACATTTTATTACTATCAAGTTAGATTTTTTTTAAATGTCCGAAAGAGCCAGTCTTTTTTTCAATTTTTACAGTCGCCTCAACCGGGAAATACTCTTTCCTGGTCGAGCGATACATGCGCCAAATGTCACTTTACAGGCGGTGAGTACAAAAATATACTTTTTGTACCAGTAGTAAAAAATCATAGCATTTTTACACGTAACAAAGCGCCACGAAATGACATTTCACGACCTGGAACTAATAAGAGGTAAATAATGAGGCCATTATTGACCTAGGGAAATAATGAAAACAAATAAAACGAATGCCGCAACCATGCACTCATGCTTGTAGTAGTAGTAGTATGTCAAGTTGTGAACCGTCAAAATAAATAACTCTATTTTAGGCACAATTTTAGGTTAACAATACCAGAATTATAATATACGTTTATTTAGCAATTGCTATTAATTTTATATTTTCTAACAATACTTTGTTGTTTACATGAAAAAAAAAGCATTTGTCTATTAATACATAAAATATGTATGATAGTATAATATGGAATCAATATATCACCTAACTATTACAGATGCAAATAATTATTTAATTCATATTGAAAATTCCTGTATATATTGCAGGTGTGGTTGCGTAAGTAGATGTAGGTAGATCTTGTAACATACATTCTATATTTTTTTTATTTACTAGGGAATCTTCGATATAACCTTTAGCTACAAAGTGGTTCCATTATTACAAACTTTTGCGACGTACCATTTTTGCTATTGTGGATGTGAATAACAATTAAATTATCTCTCATGATGACATCAGAAATTAATAAATTACACAAATCATCCTTCGGCATGCACCAGCAACACCAATTACAAGACCAGTCTACAGAGATATAAATTATCAATAATTTCAAAGTATTAATATATAAACATACTATCTTAGTTGCAATGTAACATATTGCTGTGGTATTTTTCTTGTTAAATAAATAAATAGATAAATAAAGAAACCAAACAAATAAAAAGTTAACAAAAATAAAACACCACTACATTTATTTTAAATAAATATAAATTTACATGTTAGTTATAAATTATAATTGAATATTTCAACAAATAAATACAGAATAATTCACTAATTTATATAAAAATATAAATATATACATATAATTTGGTAGCGAATACTCGAATTAATAACTATGCAGTGGAATACACGTCAATGCAATATGGGTTGCATACCCATATTAGACGGTAAGAAACAATTAGCCTAGTAAATAATGTAAGAATTAAAAGGAAAATATTAACCTCAACTTTAAATAAATTAGTGCACAGGAATTACATATTCTATAAAACGATATTCAAATACTGACTTCCGTTTAATAAAAAAGGATATATAATAACTTAAAGCAGTATTATTAGCAGTTAATAAAAAAGTAGGTCACTCGGGAACACATTCTTTGGCAGTAATAATAACCGATGAATATAAGCCTGCGTTCAACAGATTGCATTAACAATAAACACTACGACACGAAAAAAGGTCTCTATACATAAATAAATACATATTCCACTTATTTCACATTCACAAGATCAATTGTATTTTCTTCCGTATGGGACACCAAAATGCATACAAAGGTATATGATTTATTTGTTTTCAGTATACACCAACGCATCCAGAATGTAAATATTGTGGCCTGGTTCACCATCAAAAATAAAACATTATGTTGGTTATGCAATTTCACTGATATTCACAGAATAAAAGATATTGTTGAATGTACATCTAAATATGCAATCAGTACATTGTTTCATTCACATACAAATGCTTCAAGAGATTTCAGGCTAAAATAAATAAATAAAGCATTAGTCAGTATATAATATAAGACAATAAAAGAATACCTACCAACAAATAAAATCAATAAAAAATGTCCATGGATACAAATATAGAATATGTAAATAATAACAATAGTAAACATGGCGGAAAGAAAGTCACATGACCACGTGACATCGATAGTTATCACAACAAACACGGAGGGCGCAGCAGATCAAACACTTTAAACGGAACGAACAATTTAAAACAAAATAAATCGTTCGTCAAATGTTAATCGGTATAAAAAGGCAGGCACCGGCAAAAATAGGGGAGTCCATCCGGGAGTCCATCGGAAGATCTTCAAGACTTAAAAGGGAAAAAGGTTAAACCAGTGCTCCAAGAAATAAAAATCTAAAAGGCATAAAACGCCTTTAAGATACAAACGCTGCAGAATAAAACGTGTGACACGCGGCATAAACGAAAGGTGCGCGCTATAAATAAAGGCGCGAAATATTACTATTGGACCTCACAAAGCCGCCACAATAAATTCGATAAAAATGGAGGGCCTGGACTACCAAGAAGAGTTTGAAATGTTATACAATCAAGAAAAGTAAGTACAAGCACTATAAAAATAAAACTCCATCTTGCAATCCTATAAATAAATAAATAAAGGAATCTTCATGTGTGTCTCATAAATTATCGAGCAACAAAATTTTGGAATATTATTTAAATAATTAAATAAATTCTTCTTTGAGTAAGCTTTGGGTTGACGTGCGAATCTTAACTCAAGGCGACTCAACGGAGTATTAATAATTTTCCGGATAGCAACGAGGTTTAGAATATTATTTAAATAATTAATAAATTCTTCTTTGGGTAAGCTTTGGGTTGACGTGCGAATCTTAACTCAAGGCGATTCAACGGAGTATTAATAATTTCCGGAGAGCAACAAAGTTTAGAACATTATTTGAATAATTGATAAATTCTTCTTTGGGTAAGCTTTGGATTGACGTGCGAATCTCAATTCAGGGCGGCTCAACGAGGCGTTAACGTTTTTAGTTGAATAACGATAACTTCGAAATAGTATAGGAAACATTTAATAATTCCTCCTTGTTTAAATCTCGATTTTGACGTGCGAATCTCAGGTCGAGATGATTCAATGAGGATACATCGGTAAAGGTAAAGAAAGTGAATTAAGAAAAATTTCCTTGACACATGAGCATACATGAAGAATAAGTGTAGTGATTTTTTTTTTATATTTACAATTTCTTAAAGAACAAAGGATTGCAAGGTGCTTGTACCGTTGATAAAAAAAAGGCTGCGTAGAATAATGAAATAAATAAAGTATTGTATTGTATAATAATAATAATATTTACTCGATGTTTTATAAATTTATTCTAAAAATAAAATAAGTTGTGCTGACATTCAATATCTACTTATTTATACCCATCCCAAAGGAGAACATAAGGAAAGTAAACATCACTATCACAGCTAGAACTCACAATAAGTACAAGGCTGCGACACATTACCCGTTATAGAAACAAAGAAATTCACACTTAGACCCTGAGATCACTAAAGTATATCAATTTATTAATTTAACTATTGGTTATTAACCAAAGTAGAAGAGGTCACAGCAATATGTCGGGTACCTCAGTAAAGAATTTTATAATTTCCTCGAGTAAATACTAATGATTTTTTGGGCTTATAATTTTAAGTTTTTCTTTTTAAAAAGGCAACTAATTTAAAATATTTTGATATGTTAATATTCTCTTTTAGGCCAAGTGTAGCTTTCAACATTGAATATTGCGCCCATAAAGTCGAGGCTTTTTTATTTTTTGAATATTCATGAAAATAAGCCAGAAGTACGTTTTCAGAAGTTACTACTGTATATTTGGAATTATACCATTTTTTAAATTCTGTAAATGTTTTCATGTATAAGTGATTGTGATTAGATTTATGCGGAAGCAAGTTCTCAGCTGCCTGTTCTGCAATCTCGCGCATTTCAGGTGGTGTACATCTAAACTCTTTAGACATTATAAATGGAATGAAAAATAATCTAAAAAATACTTGACTTTTAGTTTCAGCATTTACGTCAAAACTTATTTGTAAACATCAAAATATAGCCTACTTATTTGTTTACATGAAGTTTTATTACAAGGGCATTCTTACATATATGAGTAAATTTATTCATAATTATTAAGGTTTTAAGGTCCAATTAGACTACTGGTACAAAAAATAGTATACATACTACGGTTGAGAAGACTATTATTGCCCTTGTGGCTTAAATTCCTCGGCGCTTTGCGCCTCGGAATTTAATCTCGCCACTCGGGCAATAATAGTCATCTTCTCAACCTTGGTATGTAATATACTATTACCTGCCGCTAATATCTGTCAACGTAGCCATGACTTATGACTTTAAACACAAATCCTTTGTCGTTGTCATGTCATGTCATAAGTCATTATATCTTTATTTTTTAAATTACAAATTTTTGCAGTTGGCGATAAAATTTTGTATGCACCGCGTCAATAAAGTGCCATTATCGAACTCGTCTGTTACTCACCTCGCTCGCTTCGCTCGCTTGGCTCATACATAGACTCGTTCGATAAAGGATCACTTTACTGACTTGATACATAAATAACTATTGTGTAACAAGGCAGTAAAGTCACATTTTTTATCACGAATGTGGATATTAGTTGCGGAGGCAAGAGCCGGGCCACTAAAATTTATCTTAAATCGTTGTAATAAGGAAAAAACAAATATTTATGTTACTTTTGAAAGTTAATTATGATGGTACATATATTACCACGTTCCGCTGTCAGCTATCAACAAGTGATAACTTATGCAAGTCAACATACACCAAAATCTTACAATAATGATTTACTTTAGTGTCTATTTCGGAGTTCATTACTGTCGATTTTACATAAAAATTGTTATTTGTATAAACAAGACAGTAAAATTGCTTTTTTAATCACAAATGTGGATATTAGTTACCGAGGCGAAAGCAGATACAAATAACCACTATGAGTGATGAGAAATAACTTTACTGCCTAGTCTCATATTAAATTTAATTTGAAATCATTCGTAATAAGACGAAACAAATCTTTATTAAGCCTGTTTTACATTTGTCAATTAATTCATGAATTTATTCATAAATTAATCCGTGAATTTATTGACGAATAAATTCATGAACTTGAATCACTTTACACTTAACAATAAATTCATGAATATTATGATAACCAACCGTAACAGTAAATTTTAAATCAAAATTGTGTTGATTGGTCATTGCAACTGCTTGGTATCTAACATAAAAACGTAAAAATTACTAAAACTTACTAGAAAATTGACGATATTTTAGAGCATGTTTTAATTCATTAATTTGTTCACCAACTAATTCATGAACTGGAATTGATGTCGATTCTTGTATTACGTTAATCAATTTTTGTTCACGAATTAATCCATGAATAAATTCATGAATTAATTGACAAATTTAAACAGGCATTATAGATTTTGCATATTCACAGGACCCTTCGTTCTAATTTTTAATAAAACTATTGTTCTAAATTGAATTTTAAATACTCTTATTCTCTTATAAATCTATATATCTGCGAAAAAAAGCTTTTTAATAAGAGTGAAGTGTTCGAATGTTGAAAATTTTGGTATACAAAACTGATAGCAAATACAAATCGAGATATTTGCAAGGAAAATACAAATGAGTAGGAAAATGTTACTTTCGATCCAAATGTTTTAAATTTAATTATTACATTTATTAATTATCTTATTAATAAAACAATAATACAATGTATAATTTACGAGATATGTGCAAAACACTGATATTAGAAAAAAAATTGAAATTATTTTGTTTGAGTTGTACAAATCCAGCTCTAAATTGCTTTGTTCTTGTAATAAATCTACATAGAATACAGAATTTGTGATATTTGTAAAAACTGTTATCAGATAGGAGAAAAAGTGGTCTGTCTGAATTTTTAAAAAAATGTTATATGAAATTTATCGATATTCGCAAAAAACTATTTCGCTATTAGACTAAAAGACACTTCCAGTAAGAATTTCGAAAAACTTTATAGATAAAAATTTTCTAGAAATCACTTTTGAGTCTTTTTCTATTCTTTAGAAATCCATCTAAACTTAGTAGCTGGCGAAATATTAGTAAAATTTAATTCCTTCGCTGTAGACTATTACTTCCAGTTTACCGATTTATCTGAAAATCTAATCAGATCTTAGAGGATAATTATGCTGTCAAATACATGGTTTGTTGCTAATAGATTCAGCAGTTTGGCCGTTATCATAGTTTCCGTTCACATTGACACAGAGACAGGCATTTTCGAAAAACCAATTTTTCGATATCACGGGACACCCACAAAAATGTGAAAACAGAAAGATATGCTACGTATAAGAAAGTAAAGATGTTTCTTAACCATAGTAAAATATTAGCGTAGTTTCGAATTCAAACACTATAACCTTTTGAAGAAAACTAATCAATGAAAATTCTTCTACTTTCATTTCGACTAAAACTATAATATTAAGATCAATTATGGCTATACATTTATATTTATGTCTTAAGTACCTATGAGTGTCTTTCATATTAATTTTCAGAAGGTGATAACAATTCTAAACATTATATAGTGTTGATATGTATAAATTCGATAACTACGTAAAAAAAGGCTACCCAAATGCTATCTCATTCCCTTCATCAAGCTTATGTGGATAATATATCAAAGAAAACTAAGCATACGTTTGAGCCAAGTAAACTGTTAGATGTATAATCTTGGTCAAGCGGCTATCGTATATATTTGATGAATTTTCTTTAGAAATGCTCCCAGACTTCCTGAAAACATCTGTAGTTTTTTTGGAATTCAAATCCTATATACATAATATTTAGAGCATTATATTACTAGTGCTGAATGTAGGAATTTCTTTTAAAAATTGTGTCCTCGAACATTCCGACTTGGATGCTTCATGAGCTTAAGATATGAAGAAAACTAATTCAGGTAATACACTAAAAAAGTAGAGTCTCTTGAAAATATATGACTTTTATCAACACATAATAAACGGCATATTACGGCCTAAAGTTGAAAATCTGTCAGAAAACTTGACAAAAGTTGTTCATAGTTGGTTGAATTAGTTTTACTCAAAAAAATATTTATAGCTTTCAGGACCAAACGCCAATGAACTCAATTTGTTAACAAAATGGATTCTTCTATGTATGACAGCGATTCTCAACCTGTGGGGCGCAGCCCCCTAGGGGGGGGGCGTGATAACACTAAATGGGGCACGCGAGTATATTCAAAAAAAATGAGAAAAGATATTATTAAAAAAATGATTTACTGTACTGAAAGAAAGCAATAAAATACATTCTGACATAATGAAAAATAAAATACACGTTTACACTGATATAATAGACCTATAAATAGGATTGTATGAGTACTGCACAGTGTATTTAATAATTAATTTATCAGTATTAAATTAAAAACAAGATTAATAATTATTAGTGACCACTTGAACTTGTCTTGCAGAGCAAAGTTTTTCGAAACAAGATTTAGTATTAGCAATCGACACTCAAAGCTCTTTTTCTATATTTAGCTGAAATCTATATTTTGTCTTCAAAGCATCCACCACAGAAAAACTGGTTTCGCAAAGGAATAGGATGTTGAAAATGGTAATAGTACACAAAATGCTCTTGTTGTCAGTGCGGAAAACTCATCATCAAACCCTGTCCAAAATTCAAAGAATGATTTATTACTAAATTGTCTTTGATTTTGGCACTTGCACTGAAGTCTGTCAAGATTTCTTCTTCGGCAGTTAAGAGACCTCAGGGAGTATTTTGAAATGGGCCCCTAACCACTCGTAACGTGGTACCAATTTGAAGATAGCAAGAAAATACTTTTTAAAATTATTTGCCACCATGGTTAAATGATTTTGAATTGTTACAAGAACAACTTCCACATGTTGTTCTTAAGCCTTGTAAGTTTTAACACATTTGTTCAGATTTGCAAGCATTTCTAGTTTTTTCTGCTTTACATTTTTTCTTCACAATTCCAGTTTTCTAAAAAAAAGAAGCATTACTTTTATCACTCGTATCCAACATATTGCTGTGATAGTGATGTTTACCTTCCTTATGTTCTCCTTTGGGATGGGTATTAATAAGTAAATATTGAATGTCAGCACAACTTATTTTATTTACAATATAAATTTACAAAAACATTGCTAGTAATTTTTTTATTATCATACAATACAATACTTTATCTTTTTCTTTGTTATGTGTTGCCTTTTTATTCATAGTACAAGCACCTTGCAAATCCTTTGTTCCTCATGAAAATTGTAAAAAACTGCACGAATTCTTCATGTATGCTTACAAATCAAAGAAATTTACTAAATTCACTTTCTTTATCCTTTTACCGATGTATCCCCATTGGATCATCTCGACCTGAGATTCTCACGTCAAAATCGAGATTTAAACAATGAAGAACTATTTGATGCTTCCCACAATATTTCAAATTATTGTTGTTCAAAAGAAAGCGTTAACGCCTCGTTGAGTCGCCCTAAGTTGAGATTCGCACGTCAACCCAAGGCTTACTCAAAGAAGAATTTATTAAATACTCAAATAATACTCAAATATTTATTGCTATCTGGGTAAAATTGTTGATACTCCGTTGAATCGCCTTAAATTGAGATTCGCACGTCAACCCAAGGCTTACTCAAAGAAGAATTTATTAAACATTTAAATAATATTCCAAAATTTATTGCTATCTGGGTAAAATTGTTGATACTCCGTTGAATCGCCTTAAGTTGAGATTCGCACGTCAACCCAAGGCTTACTCAAAGAAGAATTTATTAAACATTTAAATAATATTCAAAAATTTATTGCTATCCGATAATTTTTACATCACACACATGAAGATTCCTCTATTTATTTATTTATAGGATTGCAAGATGAACTTTATTTAATAGTGCTTGTACTTACTTTTCTTGATCGTATATTTTTTCGAATTCTCCTTGATAATCCGGGCCTTCCATCCTACTGGAAATTTTCTTATTATGGCGGGCTTTGTATAGTCGAATAATAATGTTTCGCGCTTTTATTGTATATGGCGCGCACTTATCGTCTGAGAATACGTATCACGCGTTTTGTTCTTGCGACGTCTGGATCTTAAAGGCGTTTATGCCTTTTAGATTTTTATTTTATTTATTTCACTTGGAGCACTGTTCAATTTTTCTTTTCTTCTTGAGCCTTGAAGATCTTCGGATGGACTCCTCGTTTTAGCTGATGCATGCCCTTATATACCGTTTAACATTTGACAAACGCCTTATTTTGTTTTAAATTATTTTCGTTCAGTTTAAATTTTCATCTACTGCGCCCTCCGTGTTTGTTATGGTAACTATCGATGTCACGTGGTCATGTGACCTTTCTTCCGCCATGTTACCGTTGTTGTTATTTACATATTTCGTACTTGCATATTCCATGGACATTGATTGATTTTATCTATTGGTAGGTATTCTTAAGCTGTACCATATTATATACTGACTAATATTTTATTTATTTTTAGCCTGAAGTCTCTTGAAGTATTCTTATATGAATGAAATTATGTACTAATCGCATATTTAAATGTACATTCAACAATATCTTTTATTCTATGAATATCAGTGAAAAATTGCATACCCAACATAATGTTTTATTTTTAATAGTGAACCAGGCCACAATATTTACTTTCTGGATGTGTTTGTGTATAGAAACAAATAAATCATATACCTTTGTATGCATTTCCATGTCCCATACGGAAGAAAATACAATTAATCTTAGTGACTGTGAAATAAGTGGAATATATATTTATTTATGTATATAGACCTTTGTTCCAGCCATAGTGTTTATTATTATCGCAATATGCTGAATGCAGGCTTCTATTCACTGATTATTATTGCTACTAAAGAATGTGTTACCGAATGACCTACTTTCTATTAATCACTAGTAATAATGTTTGAATCGTTACATATCCTTTTTTTAGACTGAGGTCAGTATTTAAGCATCATGTTTTGTATGATATTTAACATAATTTTGTACTCTAATTTATTTAACATTGTTTTATTTTTATTCAATACCATTTTTATTTTTAATTGCAAGTGCTATCATTTTTATGGTTATGCAACCCATATTACATTGATGTGTATTCTACTGCATAGTTATTAATTTGAGTACTCACTATTACGTGATAATTTATATTGCACACATTTATATTATATTATATTAGTGGATTATTCTGTATTTGTTTGTTGAAATATTAAATTATAATCTATATCTAACCTGTAAATTTATATTTATTCAAAATAAATGTAGTGGTATTTTATTTTTGTTGACCTTTTATTTGTTTGGTTTCTTTATTTATCTATTTATTTATTTAAGTGAAAAAATACCACAGCAATATGTGTGTTTGCTCCTTAGAGTTGAAAATCAAGGTATTTAATTTCTCGAATATGTCGACCAAGTAGCTCAATTTCATCACAAATAAATCATCTCGAAACTTCACTGTTTCCGGTCGGCTTTCCTATTTTAGAAAAATGGCGATTTCATCTCTTAATTCATAAACACGTTGTAAAAATTTCCCACGTGATAACCATCTTACCTCGCAATAAAATAGTAACGCTGAATGTACTGCACCCATGTCTTTAGAAAGTGCAGAAAAGATTCTTAATTCTAGGGGATTCATTTATGTATAATTTACAACGGTTAGTACAATATTCAGACCAAGAATCATTTCTTGGAAGCCAGAGCTTTTCTGTGGATCATGCAATGTGTCCAGATACACTGTGGAGCTTTTTGTTTCACAAGTGTTTGTACACTATGGAATCTTCCCGACATTGTACTAGCATCATCGGTGCATATTCCTATGCAATTTTTCCTCTCTATATTTGCATTGTTTAGAAAATCATTCAAGATGGCAAACAATTCCATCGCACAACAATGTTCAAACGATCGTTCTCTTAGACTGCTTCAACCACCTTCAATAAATTAAGTGATAGCTTCAAACAGTTACCTACTACTGCATTTGCACCAGCTTATAAGCGATATCTACTTAGCAGCTAATGCTGCGGATTTCTGGCATTGGTTCTTCAGCTAAGGCACAGTTACTGTACAGTTATGTTATGTCAGGTATTTTTATACATGTGTATATTTTTTTTTGGTTTCCTTTGTGCTTATTAATGTACTGTAATGTTAAGTGTAAATAGCTTCGGCGAAACTTCGCCTATATTAATAAAGACCTTTATTATTATTATTATTATTATTATTATAAAATAATATTTATTTTATGAATGTATTTTCTTTAATTTGAAACATCTGTTTAACATCAACTGTTTTGTGGATTTACGAAAATGGTAAAAAAATAAAGTAACACAATGGAGACTAGTGACGATAACGAAACAATTTAATATGACTTTAGTTGTCACGTCCCATTCCACTCAAATGGGATCTGACAGATTGTATTACTATTTTTCTATAAACACTCATACTAAAACACATCAAAACATATTAACTTTATTCGGGAGCAAAACCCGTTGGCCATCTTTATTAAAACAGTAAATCAGAAGAAACTAAAACATCTACTAGTTTCCCAGTCAATAAAATAAAAAATGATTTTGCACGATTAAACTTAACCTAAATAAAACTAAATCATTTTACATTCTTCTGATCTAAGCAGTGATTTATAGGATACTTAGAATTAATAATACCCACATTAAACAAGAGCATAATGAAAAATTTCTTAATATTTTTATTCAAAATAACTTGAAGTTAGAACACTATACAGATAGTTTAACAAGACTTGCATACACCAAAACTCATTTTCAGAATAGTAAGAAATAACATGTCTTCAAAATCTCTGCCATTAGTGTATTATGCAGTCTAAATTGGAAACGAAATTTCATCTGCAGTCACTAAAACTGTTTTTATAAATAAATTATTATTATAAATATACTGGACAAACTAACCTTCCTGCTCTATAAATTCTAAAATGTTCATTAGACTGTTGTATAAGCATAGATAAAAGTAGGAGTGTATTCATTATATTTAATCAGATAATCAGAAAGTTTTCACATTCCGAAAAGAAAAGGTTGATTTATATTTAAGAGTATTTCGTTTTTTAAAATATTCCACAGCACAGACAAATATTTCCGTTTACTTACTTTTTGTGTTTTTCTTTTTATTGGTAGTTGTTACGTTAATATTACTTAGTATTTCTATTCAATGCAATCGTAAAATAAATAGTTATTTATAGAGAAATAAGTTACACATAAGTGACATAAGCATTTTTTACTATTTTTTCTAGTTTTGGTTTCTGTCATAATTGTTTCTATAGTTTAAAATAATTCTTTATCGTTTTTTTTAACTTTGTTTATTTCACTAATTCAAGATTGAGCTCATTGTCATTTGAATCAATATAGAGAATAATCTACCTTTATAATCCTCATATTTTGTACTTTGTACAAATTGAAATATATGTACATACACAAAAACAGTAGGTAATTGTTGAATAGTAGCGTGCGTATTAAAATGTAACAATATTACATAATCCACTTTAATGCAGTTGCACATAGGTACATATGTGGAGCACACATAATGTATCATCCAATCTAATTAGTATGATTTGTGCATAGCTTTATTCATTAGCTGCAAACAATGCCTCTGCACGTACAGTCTTTTGTTATCTACACTATATGATGAAACGCACGCAACTTTTTCATTTCGTAATAATCTGTGCATTTGCTATTAAAATTCTTCCATTTGATTAAATCATCAATTCTGGCACAAAACGAAAAAAGGTTAGTTGACAAATAAGCTGTCCATCCGTTTGGAATTTTAAATAAACTGGAGATTTCTACTTTTATTTCGGTGAAGAGAGCATAAATATGATAGGATTGTGACGAACTTCAATATAAGTTGCATAACAAAGCTCCTGCTGTGCATAAGAATGAGTTTGTTTGGGTTTTTTGTCACTTTTGTTAATTATTTTTAACAAATACATTGAAATTTTATAGGCACTACGGTGTATATTCCTAATCAATTACTAGGTAATGTATCTTCTATTGTAGAAATAATGCGAACATTGAATGTCACTGGTATGAAATCAATAATAATGTTACGGCGTAATATGTCTAGATCTATTTATAAAATAAAATTCTATTATTATCTCACTTATTAGAAATCTAATGCAATAATATTTATTAATAAATCACATTATTCTCAATATTTTTCAAAGTTGTGTAAGTTACGAAATTAATAATGGAACCGATAAAGAAATACTTCCTCTATATTCTATATAGGTAAGATATTGACAAAATTAAAACGTTTGAGAATTTAAGATACTAAAATAGGTATAAACTAGACTCATGTGCCGGGACATTCGTATATAACGTATTTCAGCTAAATAACTAAATTGCTTACAATAAGACCATTATTCATTTGGCAAACTTTAGGTACTAGTGTCATGCAATAAAAAGCAATCCCAAAATATTCCTACCGTGCAAAAAAATAAGACACACCAGGAAACTAAGTCGTTTTCTAATAGACACATATATACTCTTAACAAGATTTATTTAATTCCCTTCAAAATATGTACAACTTGCGAATCTACATACCATTCCCAACAAGCATTCCTACGGGAATTTAATTGTCTTAAGTTGTACAAAGCCACTATGACACGATATTTTAATTGTTTGTATAGTATTATATGTCTTTTTAACTGTATCTTACTTTTGAGAAATAAGAAATATCATAATGCCCATATCCAAACCGTAAAGTGGATTTGGAAGCACCTGATCTTTTTTCTTATTTGATAATCCACGACGATAAGAACATGTGCAAACGAGCATTTTTGTGGTACAGAATCCAAGTGTCAGTCGAAATTTCAGATCAAACAGACAAACATTTTCGTTAAGCGCTTAACAATCTCTTGGTAAAATGCTTAATTATCTGCACTAAAAATTCTTGACAAACAATTCTACGCCAAGATAACATCCTAAGGTATATGAACTTGATTATCGCTGTCATTTACTAATACAGGCTTTTTTCTAAGATAATGACGGCGACTGCTACTATACATTCCGTTTATTACCAAAATCATATTTGATTATCTGTTAATATCATGTTATTTCCATAGACGTAAACTTCAATTCAGCTTTAAACAAACCAGATTTTTTTAATAATGAATAAGCGACATTGATCACAATTTAAGTGAAAAATTCATGCTTAAGACATGAGCCCGAAGGTGATCAGCGTATTTCTATATCATTAGTACAATTAGGTGTCCTGATAACTAGGCATTTATTTTGACAAGTAATGTTGAACGCACTTTGGACATATTTCATCAAATTACATTATCCTTTAGGAAATCCTGGAATTAGTCAGCGTTTCGATTTTTTGTAATAAACAATGAAAGAAATAAAAATGCAGCAAACCGGTATAACCAATATCAATATGGTTATATTTCAAAATACAATTTAGTAGCCACTTTATAAATTGTCAATTGTGATTGTTAGGGTTAGTCATATAAGCGGTATTGTAACACCATTTTTGTAAAAAGCTCATGTTTAAGACATGAGCCTGAAGTTGATAAACGTAATTCTTTCTTATTATAGATAGGTAAGTTGAGATTTGAAGATTTATCTTATTATTACTATATACAAGAATACGGAGCATGTGACAAATATGCCTGCTTATGACCTCATTAATAAACTATTAGACATACAGATAATTCCCTAAGAACCTAAATGGGATTTTTTTATAGAGCTATGCCAGCATCCTATCACAAAGCCAAACACTCCTGTTCTTCCAGCATCTATCTTTCTTTTCATGTGAGTTTTGATATTATTAACTCGTTTAACACATACGTTTCTTAGTATATATTACACATTCTAATGTCGACATATTTGATAATAAATTAATTTAATTTAATGTTAAATAAATAAACCTATATATACCGTACTGCTTTGTACCATACAATGTTTTAATCTTTGTTATAACTGTTTTTCTTAAATGTAAAAAGAATATAATATTAAAATTACTAGATTTTTAAATAGCTATGCTCTTCCTCAGGGTTGGCTTCATAGTCACTTCAGTATTTGTTAATGTTACTTACCAATTCCATTCAAAATAATATAAAATCAATTCAATAATATTTATTATATTACCAATGCAAGTATTAAATGAAGAAACAAAAATAATCAAATGATCAGTGATAGAATTATCTTTAAAAGTCAACATTTTTTTTATTTAGTTTCTCTTGATAAATATCATAATATTATATCAGAGTTCAAATGAAAGTGAAATAGTAAAAATAAATTAGGAATAAAGAATCAATTGTTTTACGAGAAATATCTTTATCTCTTATCCAATAGATTTCTCTAATAAAATTTATATCAAAGTTTTAGTATAAATTTTAGTGCAAAATATAAAATCACTTATCAGGTTGGTTATGCAAATGTAATCCTTCACCGGAACATAACCGTATCTCATCAAACTGGTAATTGGAACGTCAAAGTATTAACACATCAATGCTCTTGTTACATCAATGTGGAAATCGTCTATTAGAGTATAACCATATCTTAAAGTTGTTTCCAATTTTCTGTATTCCCCTGATAAAAGTAATTCACTCAACAGTCAACTTCTTCTTTCTCTTGTAAATAACGAGCAGCATCTTCATTTATTGACTTCTAGAGTTTTAAATGTTATATCTTTTTTTATTACCTTGATATTCAAAATATAATGTCTATCTTAGTTGTATTAGCTAAGTTAACTCAATTTTATTCTACAATATTTGTATTTACAAGCATTATATCTTCTCGTAAAAAAGCCGTACCCTTCAATTTAACGAAAAATAATTGTTATCTGTTTTTTATATACCTTCCTAGACAACCGTGTTTTTTCAATCAAAAATGTCTATCTAGATTTTACTTTGATTAGTCTTTAGAACATATCCTTGCATGAATATCAACTCCTGCATTTATAGAAGTTTCCTTGGTAATTGATTACTTTATCAAAATAATTTCCTTACATATCTTATTAATCTAATACATAATTTTATATTCATAAATTATATCAAATATTCATAATTCTTTCACCTTTTTTCATCAGTAATATAAATATATTTCTATTTTTGTAATATAATTTATATGTTTCTTTTCTTGTACCTCTCATGTAGTTTCCTAGGAATATATATATATATACCGTAGTCGACATATTTTAATTTCTGATACGAAAGTAGAAAGAGGAAAAGAGCGCGACGAAATAAACTAAAGATAAACATAAGCGAGGCTGCCAAGACAGTACACTCGCGTGAGGGTCCCCCGTCATCGACACTGCGTTGCTCTCCCACCACTGTTAGCAAGCAGGCATCGCTGCATATTATAAGGTTATCTTCTGCGTGCGATAGAAGCGTAAACCGAAATTAAAATTTGACGACTACGGTATATCAGTAATATTAATTTAGTATTTAAAAAATTTATAGTTTTTCTAAATCTACTATCCAGTAACATGATAATACTTCCATATTTAAATGATATAAAACGGTAGTACATGTAGTAATCACTGGGAATTCTAAAAAATATTCTAATTACATATATTTTACAATTTTTTAATAAATCCAAACAGTGCATTTTTGGAATTGTAATGCTTTTCTTAAATAACTTGTGAATTTGCACAATCACCAGTAGTCGATTCGAAATCCATTTAAAACAGAATGAATTGCATCACTCCATAGGAGTTTTGTATCTTCTAACAGTCAAATCGCTTTTGATAGTCCATTTCTTATGTGATTTGAATTTTATTAGATTAAAAGGATTATAAATGAAAAATAAAAAAATTACAACACATAAACCCATCAAGACAAAATTAGAACACAGACAACTAACCTCGTATGCCATATCATCAGCATGGACCTTGACAGAATGGTAAGGAAAGTCATAGAATCAGGTAATAGAGTAAGGAGAAAAAAGGAAAGACCACAAAAGACATGAATATAAGCGATAAAAGAAGTGGGTGTAAGCAGGAGGAAAATAATTAAAACAAATAGAAACACTAGTATTAAACTGGAAAACCTACGGAAGATTAATAGCACAGATAGAAAACATAAACACAAATTAGTTACCCTATTGTGTAGTGTCCTAAAGATTCAATTCCTACGAGCAGGAAGTATTTGATTTTTCCTGCACACTATCAATTAAGTACTCGAGCAAAATTGACAGTTGAACGACCTCTACATTTATAGCAAAACCTTGCTTGCGTCAAACTTTTCGAATTACATGTAGTCCATGTAGATACAACATTACTATGTCCAAACGTAATTACTTACTTGCTTTTATTTATTTATTTATAATCCTAAAAGGTATTTATGAGTTCATGTGTAGTATACAGCGACATGATGTATTTGCCATATGTTTAGAACCAAACTTTAATATAGAAACGAAAAGTTCCCGCGTAGGTACACAAAAGACAAAGAGCACGCAATTCACATTATAACGTACAAATGTTCAGTTGGATAGGTCTTTATAAGCACGAAATTACCTCGTTGATAAATAAAAGTTTTTAAAAAAAGATAAATAAAATAAAGTAGAGAATTCTACCAACAAAATTATCTGTATGCGACTAATTCTCATGTTGTAATTTACATGTAATCCAATTCATTTATATAATCCTACATTATAGATTTTATCTCTACTGCGTATCACTTCAATTAATTTTTAACTACCTAAAATACTTATTTGTTTTGCATTTTAATATCCATATAAATTGAGGAGTATATTTTTTCTGTATAGGAGAAACACGTGTCCTACCCTGTCATTTCTAAACCCATCAATATTTAACGTTTCCGCATACTGAACAGCTTATTTCCTGTACAAATTGCGAATAAAATCACAAGCTCGGTATAATGCCTCTGTAAACAGTAATTATCATTCTATTGCGTCAGATATCACTTGATTGCTGTTTGAAAAATAACCAACGAATATGGATTCCTAGAAACAGAAATGTTCAACATACATACATATACATACATACTCAACTGTATATTACCCGTAGAGCTTTTAAGAACACAAAAAATTTAGCAAATTTTTAAATATTAAAAAATATTCAAATACCTAATAAAATTCGATTAATATATAAAATTATTACAGCGCAATTAAATTAGTACAAAACACATGGTACGAGAGTACGAGTACATAGATATTGCATAGTAATTGAGCATTTTAAACAAAAACCAAAGTTTGAAGAACATCTCTATAAATTACATTATTTTTAATTTTGAAGGAATTTTAAAATGTAAGAATACATTTCTAAAGAAGCCTCTTTACATAATTTTTTATTGTAACAGTAATACTCAAAATGTAAAGGCAAGTATAGGAAAAAAGATTACCTTATTTGTTCTTGAAAATCAATAAACTATAATTTTAAGTAATAAATTACCAAAACTTAAAGATGAAGGAGAAAAAGGAGAGTATCTAAAAGATATATATATATTTCTGCAAACTTTTTCCCACCAAATGCATTCCAAAATTCAATGAACATTGCAGACAGTAATCGTTTCATTTTTGTTTATATGAGAAAGGATTAGCACAAACTTAACTTATGTAAGTACCACCTAGTTTTTGTACTATTTTTTAAATTTAGTTCTAAAATTCTTATAGCATTTTCTTGTTGTTAATCCTACACACTTTAAGATTTTGAATGCTTAACTTTCTGTTAAGCTTAGAGATTACAAACTTAGGGCAATAGTACTTTATATGATATTTGTTGCGGATTGCAGACATGATCATCTGTTTATTTCCTCCCACAATACCAGTCTTGCACTGCGGAAGTTGACAATGACCTGCTAGCTCATTGGCAGAACATTTACCCAGCTTTTTGAGTTCAACTTAAAATTGTCATCATAATAAGCAAGTGTGGGGGGGGGGGGGTTGCCAATGCCAAAAATGCCGTTGTTCATTAAGTACAAATAATAACTGATCAATAATGGGAACTTTAATAAGCAGTTGTCGATAATCAGTGTTCAACAATTATTTGTTATTATTAAAGTTTAACATTATAAAATTAACAAAAATAGTATAAAACTCATATCCTGGCGAAATAGCCACATGGCCGTCGAAAACTGTATATTATCTTTGCGTTCTTCCGCCGTTCCCTAGCTTGCCGTGCATTCTTTCCAAAACTCGGGACATTTTTAAAACGCCGCGGGACACGGGGGGACAAATTGTTAAAACTCGGGACGTCTGGTCACCTTAACATTTGCCAAAAACACTACGTTTAACACTCTTTTCTACATTTCTACAGGTTTCTACTGAAGATGGCAACTTAGTTACCGAAATACGTACATACATTTTTACTTTCTTATATGTAGTATAAGAAAGTATTGTGATGACGAAAATTTTCGACCTCGAGATTTGTGCAGATGTCCACGTTTTTAAGTCCCCTGATACCGAAAAAGTGGTTTTTAAAAAATGTCTGTGTGTCTGTGTGTGTGTCTCTCTCTCTGTGTGTGACCACGATAGCGGTCAAACCGCTGTAGATATCATATCCAAATTTTGTATTTACGTGTATAATCTCCCTCTTGAGATCTGATTAGTTTTTCAGTAAAATCGGTAGACCGGAAGTAGCAGTTTACTTCAGCGAAAAATCGAATTTTGCCAATATTTCGTCAAATACTAAGTTTAAACAAATTTATAAAGAATTCATATGTACTTAAAATTAAAATTGAGAACAATTTTATTTAAAAAGTTTTTCGAAATTCCTACCGGAAGTAGGTCTTTTACTCTTATCGAAAATCGGTTTTTTGCGAATATTTCGCAAGTCAAGCTTTTTAGACAGGTACGTTACGGGTATAAAAGTATTTAAAACATACTTTTCAATATCTTTTGTATAAAAAAAATTTCAAAATTCGGACCGGAAGTAACAGTTTTACCTCTACCGAATAGCGATTTTTTGCAAATATGTCGTAAATTATGCATTCTAAATATATTTATTAAGACTACAAAAGTATTTAGAGTTAGATTTGCAATATTTTTTGTATACATGAAATTTCAAAATTCGGACTTGAAGTAGCACTTTTACTCTTAGCGAGTAGCACTTTTTTTCGAATATCTTGCAAAGTATGCATTCTATAGAGATTTATTAAGAGAATGAAAGTACTTAGAATAGGATTTTGAATAAGTTTTGTATAAAAAATTCTTAAAATTGTATAGTTTGAAACGCTCATATGTATAAGAAAGTCGTGTGGTGGCCACCTCATTTTTTATATCTTTTTAATTTTTGTGGTAAGGAATTTTTCCTTTTGTATATTGTTTCAAAATAAGAAAAGTTCATAATTGAATGTGTACTAATTAGTACTCTTGTTAGTATTAGTTGCTTTCCCAAGCAAGTAGGTAAATAAAATTTTAAAATACCTATCTAACAGGTTAAGATATGTACATTTTACCCAATATTCTGTTATCAATTAACCTTTATATGTAAGGATTCACAAAAACATTGATACTAGACAAGCTGATCCTACAAAACTATACACTTAATTTCAATTTGAAAATCATCTTTTGAAGACATCTGTTTAAATATTACCATACTACAAATGTGCAAAAAATATTACAATATTCAAAAGTTAATTGATGATACCTACGTTGAAAGAATATCTTTTCCAAAATTCGAATCATCTCTTTTACTATTATCTAGTAACTACACATTTTATACAAATATATGAGTAACGTTTCTATAATTTTTCTTAATTCGGACTCTGTATACTATTGTATACGTGTAGGTATAAACACAGGTATAAATAAGGGCAAGTGTGTACTGGGAGCATCAGTTGTTTATTTTATAGAAATATAGTTCTCAGAACAGAAGCCATAGGCAACTTTATAAACGTGGCTGTACGACGCACAACATAATTTGTCTCTTTTATTATTCTCTTCATATTTTTTTCCTTTCAAGTTCATGTATCATAATTTACATTACAATTGAAAGAAAACATGATTGGTAATTATTGTTCCCATATAATATATGTATTTATGCAAATATGTTGCAGTATTTAACTTCTTGTTTCTTTTTTTATAGTTTATTCTATTTTACTTGAAAAGACATCCTTTGATCTATTTTAATTTTCTTTTTATTCTCACTTCATTAAGAAGGTAATACATTGTTCTTTGGTTGTTTCAATCAATATTTATTGTTTTTGTTTTGAGTATTTCAGTTCTTAAATGTAATTTTCTTACTGCGTTATGTTTATCGATTTTAAAATTTAGTTAATAGCGTATCTATTTTTGACATAAAAAGAGAATTGTAAATTAGTATTTTTAATATTTTGGAAATACATTTTTATTTTGAATTTTCTGTATTATAGCGATTGTCCTATTTACTCATTTGTTTTTCCAGATTTTTCGTGATCATCCTTTCTCCGTGTTATTTTTAATTTTAAATAGATTTGTAATTTCTACTACAATATCTTACTGTTTACTAATTGTGAAATCTACTATTTTTGTTATTAAATAACATACATTCAGGCCCTTTTTCATTCATAGTTGAAACAATATTTCTGCGATTTCGCTATGAATTGTAATCTCTTGCTCGTCTATTAGAATTAATATTCTCTTCATATCAGGGCAACAGTCATTAATTCACTGATCGGCAGTTTGTATTTTCAGGAATTTTACGTCTTACAATTTCTGCCCCTACTTGACTTCAAAATAATTATCACATTTAACATCAAAATACAATAAGCTCACTTTGAATATGTTTTTTAGATATTTAGACAAGACCCCGGTAGTAGAACAAATGAAGAAAGACTGGTCAATATGGAGATTTATAGCAGGAAATGTTCCAAATCGTAATATGTAATTCTAGGGTCGCTATTACTACACAATTTTAAAAATATACACTTATAGGTAATGGACGATTCATAAATTACTGGCACAAAAAAGACATACTTTTTAAATTAAACACTCCACATAAATATTAAAATTTTGATTTCACGTCAAAATAGAAATATGTTTTATTAAGAATAATTAATTGCTTTTACGATTAAATTCAGAATGTAACATATCAGATAACCTTTTATAGAAATCTGAGCTGTAGGCTTCCACGGTTGTCCTTGATACCTTCTTGGTTTCTAAGTAGAAACCCCGTCGTCGCATCTGCTTCTACTGCCGACGTTTCGTCCACTATCTTAAGGCACATATTCACGGCTTCTACTGCTGCGATTGCCTGAAACAGACTGGCATGTGTTGACAGGAAATAGTTTATATTGTACTTAGTGTTGCGGTTCAGTGGGGTGTGTGTGTTATAGTTGAGTTGAGTTTGTATGACGAAAATCCATCATGCAAACTCAAATCAACCATAAAACACACGCCTCATGCTTTGTATGATGAAAATCCATCATTCAAACTCAACTCAGCCATAACACGCACTCTCCACTGGACCGCAACACTAAACACAACATAAAACACCCCCTGCCAACACACGCCAGTCTATCTCAGGTAATCGCAACACTAGAAGCCCTGAAGATAGTGGACGAAACGTCGGCAGCTGAAAAAAAGACGACGACGCGGTTTCAACCCATACACCAAGAAGGTACTTTTTATAGGACTTATAGGCAATTCAAGAGTGCCATTATAAAATACAAGAAAAATTGTTATAGCGTATGGACAGGGTTATTCATTATAAATTACCCACCCTTTATCATCGTTATTATTGCATATACAAATAAATGTTTCAAATAAAAGTTGCGTGACTGAGACTGAATTTTACTTGCATGCTATCACAGTGGCGTGCAGATGAGATACCGATATCATAAGGTACATTTTTGAATCAGATTAAAAAGACCATTATAAAAATTTAATAGTATACAGTGTATTCCATTTAAAAAAAATATTTTCTTTTTATGCCGTTGTATCTGCACGCCACTGTGTTTTTGATAGCATGAATATAAAATTCAGTCTCAGTCACACAACTTTTATTTGAAACATTTGTTTGTATATGCAATAATAACGGTGATGAAGAGTGGGTAATTTATAATGAATAACCCTGTACAAGGTATGTCATGTCAAGTTACACGCAGAAATTGTTGTAGTGCATACTAGGTGTTCGCCAAGAATGAGAAGAAAATTAAAAAAAAAATTATTTTAAATGGAACACACAATACTTTTTCACAAAATCATATTAAGACTTTTGACAACTACTGTTTTGTTAGGTATGTCAGTCCTATCTATATCTATCATTAGTGTTTTAGGAGATATTCAAATTTGTGTTAATATCTTATTCATGGCGCATTAAAAATCGCAAACATAGGTAGTCGCTGAAGAAAAATATTGATGGAAAGTGGAATAAAGGCGATTGTCGTATTATTGCTTCTTGGACTGCAGATATTCTGCAAAATGCAGTTAAAGCGGTAAAGGGAAAAGGAAATCAATTCATAAAGTCGCCAGATAGATGGGAATTCCATACAACACATTACAAAAAAGATTTAAAAAAGGTTAATTGACTGTCGGCCAAAATTAGGAACACCTGCAATATTTTCTGAAATGGAAGAAAACGCACTTGCTGAACATGTAATTAAAGTAAGTAATATGTTTTATGGCTTAAATCCCTTGCAACTAAAACGTGTAGCTTATCAATGTGCAGAAAACTTGAAATTAAAACATCCTTTTTGCAAAGTAAAACGTTTAGCAGGACGAGACTGGCTAGAACGATTTCTTAAACGTAACCCTCGAATAAGCATACTAGTAGCCAGAAGCTACTAGTATTAACAGAATTAAAGGTTGTAATAAACAGGAGGTGCTACGTTTTTATAAAAATTTAGAGCAGGTCATGATAAAGCATCGCTTTTCCCCATCCCACATTTATAACATAGTTGAAACGGGGATCTCCACCATACAGGAACCAGGACGAATATTGACAGTAAAAGGCTAGAAGAGAGTTGGGGCTATCACCAGCTGGGAGAGGGGGGAAAATGTAACTGTTATTTGTGCAATGAACACAACCGGAAATTTCATACCGCCTTCTTTCATTTTCCCTCGAGAGCGTCATTCGATTCATCTTGAAAAAAATGATCCACTTGATGCTGAATATTACTGCACTTCTAATGGATGGACTAATGAACAGGTCTTTGTTTCTTGGTTAAGGCATTTTAAAAAAATTGCTAATCCAATACCAGTCGCTCCAGTTCTGCTTATCCTGGACAATCATATTAGCCACGCCACAATAGAAGTATATGAGAACAGAGAACAGTCCATTGTGATGCTATCCCTACCACCACATTCCTCACACAGGATGCAGCCACTAGATCTGACATTTTTTGGGTCGTTAAAACGAGCGTATTCTTAGGAGTGCGATTTGTTCATGAAGTTTAGATATTTGGTACAAATAACGCCGTATGATATCACAGCCCTATTTAGTTAAGCATTTTGCAGAGTTGCAAATATAGCTAAATGCGTCTCTGGTTTCCATGCTGCTGGTATTTTTCCAATAAATCCTGCTATTTTTGATGATAAAGATTTTCTCGTTTATGATGAACCTGATGTTAGTGATAAATTTTCTCCGTCAATTAGTCACACTCCGAGAATTTTGATGACCCACAGCCCAGCTGCTCTAAGACACTAACAACAGATCAGCTTCCTCCTGCGACCAACACTTTTCAATCTGTCATAAATTCTTTATCTCCACTTCCTACTATGACAAACAAGATAGTCCAGAAATCTTGCAGAGAAAATCAACACTCTGAAATACTTACGGAAACGCCAATGAAGACACTGTTTGAACTGAAAAAGACAATACGCCTTTGTAACGAAAAAAAAAGGAAAATGCACGACAGAAGAAAATGAAGATAGTCCCGAAAAGTAAACCAAAAATACAACACCAGAAAAAGAAGATTCAGCATGAAACCTCTTCAGAAGACAGCACTGGTGAATCTCAAATTTGCGACGATGATGAGCTGGGTGACATTGAAAGTTCTTCCAAAGAACTAAAATCTATATTTAACACACCTAAAATTAAACAACGACGCTTTTCTGCTTCCTCGTCTAATGAGAATTATGATGATGACAATAATTGTCAGATGTGTGTAATATGCAACGACTCTGGTAAGGACGGTGATATGTGGTATCGTTGCAGGTGCTGTTGGAAATGTGCTCATGCAGAGTGCAGTGGAACTGAAAAAGCTAAAAGGGTCAATCCATTTCAAATCACCCAATATAAATAAAATATGTTGCTCTACATTTTTTATTGTGCTGATTTTGAGTTCCCTATAGGTAGACATTTATTTATTTCTACTTTTGTTATATAATTTATATATGTTTGTTGTTTTGTACCTGACATGTAGTTTCATACGAATATATATATATAGACAATCACAAAACACTGTTTGAAAATTTTTTATAAGCGAAAGTTTTTTTCTGGCAGCAATTTTTAAAATGGCGGTTGGGCAAATTTTTAAGAAAACGTGGTTTGCGGAAAGTTCAATTTCCAAGCTATTTTAAAAGATATCAGAATAATTCAAGAAGCAGTGCGTTCAACATGAAATGAACTTCACGAATACTTTTTTTCATTTTTCTATCGTGCAAGAAAGTCTGTCAAACTCTGACTATAAAACTCCGAAGAGACTCAACTACATTTACAGTTTATAGAGCAGTGAATTTCAACCCTTGCACACGCTCGTGCAGTGCCAAGTTTGCACACAAGGCTTGGAATTATTACAATTGTTATTGATCGAATGATGTTTAAATCATTACAAACAATAGATGATCAAATATTTCTACGTTTAAATAACAATATACAATGATAACAATAAGTAAGAGTTCTAATTCTTAAACTGGACTTATACCGATACATTTGTTGTACTACACTTGCCAGCTGCAATTTTCATTAGTCAGTTAAACAAACACGATATTTCATTGCATAATTTATCAGTTATGTTGTGTGTTCTACCAGACACTGTTTTGAGTTCCAATTGAGTCACTTTTCGTAGTATTTTCTTTACAGGCACCCAAGCAGTATCATTTTTGGAAAGTTGAAAGGCAGTTTTTGGTCCAGAAGGGTGAAACAAATGCACCAAAACATCATTGTTATCTTCACTTTTGTCTGTAATTTTTCCAAGCCACCACTTCACATCATATATACAAACAACAAAGTCATTATTTTTAAAAGATGATACGTTTGTAAAAAGTATTGAAGTTTGATAATCTTCAAAGTTTGAGCCTTTGGAAGTAACAAAACATTTTATTTGATTGTCACTTATGGGGACATATCTGTGAAAACATATTGTTTGTTTCACTGCTAAACAACATTGAAATCTCTTAGTCAGTTTTGTTTTCATTTGTTCAATTTCAGCTGAAGAAACAAATATATATTTAACTCCAGTAATATTCTTTCGACAGTATTTGAACATATCTTGTGGAGTTAGGATCTGTTCTGTGTAAGGTCTTTGAAGGAAAGCTCGTGTAACGTCTCGTTTTGTTGTTCCGCCTATCCCATCGCAAGAATTCTTTCCGTGTGATGAGGCAAAGAAATTCCACTCTGCCAGTAAACCAAAATCATTTTCGGGTTGGCAGACATTAATGAAGTTTTTCTTATTTTTGTATTGGCTGCTTACGCCATCGCTAAAGTAAATGACATTTTCAACATTAGGTATGTATGATATACTTAATCTCCCTAATGAAGTGATGTTGAAATGTGTACACAGTCGTGGTATTGTGATGAAGGTGGTCACTAATTACACAAATAGATTTGCAACATACTTTGTCTTCTTTTTTAAAGTAAATGACAAACGGATGCAGTGTCGCTTGTGTATTAGTCCAGTGAAAACTTTGAATTTCATCCTGTACCGTAAATGTATAGTTTTCTGCAAAATAACCAATCACTAAAAGTGGGTTTCTTTCAGGTTTTCTTTCGTTTCCTTGAAATATTGAGCTTCAGCTTTTGAGATAAAGTGATGGGATTTCAAAAGCACAAGCTTATCAACAAGAGAATGTAAAAATTCCTCACTGGACATTACCTGTGTAATGAGCTCAGTACTATCAGTTTATACGCACTGTTTGAAAATTACTTCGTCAGGCAAGATGTCAAGTTCACTTTTTAAGACATCAAGTAGGTTATCCGGTCCAGGACATTCTGCACAGGTGTCTAGCATACATTTTTCATTATCAATATCACATACCATGAAAGCCGTCAAGTCTTTATAATTTGCATTAAGCTTTGCTCCTTCTATCATAAGCTTTGTGTTTTGATGATGCTTACAAACGCATACGGCATGAGTTCCTGATGAACCCGGAAGAACGCACCACTTGCGTATGATCTGGGTATTTCTGTTTATAGAGGCTGTAGACCTCATTCAACGAGAGAAGATTTAACCTTTTCTACTTCTGCACCTAACATTGTTGATCACAGTTGAAACACACTCCTTTTTACCAGGACATAAGCGACAATTTTCAACATTCTCGTAAAATTCTTTAACACAATTAATAACAACTTCACTAATTTTGTTGCCTTGTCGGTTTGAAAGATGTGGTAAGATACATTGATCCTTTACTAACTGCCTAGTTAACTTCACCATGTATTCAGATGCATCAAATTCTTCGAGTATTTTTTTCTTTAACCATGATCTTGGCAAGAGGCTAATTATTTTAATTTTATCGTCTTTACTAGAAACTGAATTTTTCTTTCAGTTCGGTAATAAGTATATCATACTCACTATGTACATTTTCTCTACTATTTTCATTCTCAGCTTCTAAGTATTATGGAAAGATTCTTCCAATTTTCGCTTGACTGTGCTTGTAATTTTATCGGATTTTCTTTGTAAAGCTCACAGTCGCTGTTGTGTGTTAAGCTTTGTTATTTTACACAAAAGAGATAATTGTAAAGTTTCACAAATTGATTCTACTTGATGCAAAGGATTATCCTAAACTATCTCAAAAGGCCCAGGAAGAAATTCAGAGTCATTTTCAACACTATTTGCCGCTTCTTCAACTGGTTTTCTTACAAATATTCTTGATGCACAAGTTGGACATAGAGCTTGTCCAGGAATTAGGTTAATATCCACATTTTTACCCTTGGAAAGGTGTTCAATTAGTATTTTACGCAAACCTTTTTTAACTGGTTTTTTGTGAGTACCAAATGGGTCACAACATTTTTTTCCCAAAAATGTGGTTGTATTTGTCTAAATATTTATCTGTGTGGTAATGGCAAATATTAGTAATTTCTTCCGAAATTCTTAATTTCAGCAAATATTGTTCTTCAGCTGGAAAGTCGCTCACCTTTATTAATTCTTGAGGCACTTCTTTTTCGTAGTGTTGTTTATGGCACTCTTCACCCACAAAACAACTCAATACTTGAACGATCTGTTATTCTTGAAAACTAATACATATACACTTAATTTTATTAATTAAGGTATTTCACTATATAGCAATGGAAATCCAAATTTAAAACTACACTGACAGGAGATGTTCACTAGTCAAATAACTATCACCTACTCTCTGAGCCTCATCCATGTCCAAGCAATGAATATGAGGGGGGGGGGGGAGTTCATGTCACCGCGTGCAGAGACATGTAAGAACAAAAAAGTTGAAGGCTGTACAGACAGTTGCAGATGGAAGAGTTCATGTCTCATGTTTGTTTAACTCTCTAATGAAAATTGCAGCTGGCAAGTAGTTACAACTAATGTTTTAAATCTAAATACACAGAGAAACACTATTGTGTGTATACTGTACGTAAGTTTAGTACAACAAATGTATCGGTATAAGTTCAGTTTAAGAATTACAACTCTTACCTATTGTTATCATTGCATATTGTTATTTAAACGTAAAAATATTTGATCATTTATTGTTTGTAATGATTTACACATCATTCGACCAATAACAATTGTAATAATTCCAAGCCTTGTTTGCAAACTTGGCACTGCACGAGCGTGTGGAAGGGTAGGGTTTCTACTGAAATTCACTGCTCTATTACTGTAAATGTAGTTAAGGCTCAGTCATAATTTCTTTGTGAGATATTCCTATGTGTATAAAGAACATTCTGTAAAATTTTCACTTGTGTTCATTCAGTCCCTTTTTAGATATTGACCTGAGAAAATTGATGTTAAAAGATTTTCGGCCATTTTTGAAAAGCTCTAGAAAAAAAAAGGAATACATTCTCAGGACTAAAACTTATACTGTAGGTAGTTATGTAAGCATTCAACACAGCAGTAACAGATTATTAGTGAATCTCTCTTCTTTCATAAAAATTTACGGTCTTAAAAAGTAACGAATGATATTTTTTTTCGGAGTTCTATAGACACAGATTGACAGACTTTCTTGCACGATAAGAAAAATGAAAAAAATTTATGCGTGAAGTTCATTTCATGCTGAACACACTGGTTCTTGAATTATTCTGATATCTTTTAAAATAGCTTGGAAATTGTACTTTCCGCAAACCATGTTTTCTTAAAAATTTGCCCAACCGTCATTTTAAAAATGGCTGCCAAAAAAAATATGGCTTATAATTTTTTTTCAAAGTGTTTTGTGAGATAGTCACCTATAGGGAACTCATGATAAAAAATTCTGGAAAATAAAAAATGTTGAGCAACATTACTTGGGTGATTTGAAATGGATTGACCCAGAATTACGTTTGCGATTTTTGCGTAAAAGTGCCTACTTCTTAATTAACATTTTAAAATGTTTTAATTAAGTTGATATTGTTAAATTTCTTTGTTATCCAGCGCTCTCATTACCCCCAACAAAGGAAATAGGAACCAAAGGAGTTTTTTTTTTTTTTTTTAATAATGAGAAAAATATTTCAATTTTTATATAAGCCTGTATACTCGAAAGAAGAAACATGAAACACTATGTTTGTAAAAAAATAATATTAAAAAAATATATATTTACTATTTTTTTCACATGTTTTCCTTTAAGTGGCTCCCATTCCCATATCCGTTCCCCTACTACTGTCGTTGTTTCTACGTTTCTCCTTGTTCTGAAGACTCTTATTTATTTTAGCCGGAATATGTGTCGTTGGATCATTTATGTAAATTATAATTTAGACCAACTAGTTTAAAAAATATTTCTAAGATAGCCATACCAAATTATTCGTATTCTGTCGTGGATTATAGCCAATTAAAAAATCTCTGTAAATATCAGTGTAAATTTGATCATATATATAACGCTAAATCCGTTAAATTTAGCTATTCATTATCCTCAGTACAAGAACTAAGTAGGTTCACAGGTTTTCTAATAAGTTATACAGTCAAGTCACCTTTATCAATTCTGTGCAAAAAAGAGGCAGTTTCCATGTTGCGTCTGCCTTCTGAAAATTTTATAAAAGGGAAGGTGCTTCCTTTTTGCACTGAAATCCGTAATATTCATGAAAAACTATAGGATATTAATAATTTAGTTTAAGGTTGGATGTCCATAGCAAATTTGATGATTCCTAAATATTTGTAATTAAAATTTCAGCAAAATCAGTAACTATAACGGAAATGTTTATTGCATTCCTATTTCAATTGCCACCACCAAAAGTAAAAAGTCAACCAAAGCAACAATCGCAATCTCGTCTCTTGCGTCTCTTGAATGCAACTGCTCTACTGACGCTACATGATCTCTTGAAATACGATCAATGAAATTCAATATCATCTGTCACTTTCCGTAAGTAACAAGACGTTTCTTTGACTGTGTTTTTAACGTTTAACCTATAAATTATAGTCACAGTAATATTTGAATTAAAAGTTGAAAACATATATCTGATACACATGACAGAGATAATCAAACAACGTAATCAAAACAATCCTATTCGGTTTCCAAATGCAATGGTCTACATTAAATAAACCATTTTGGAATATATATATGAAAGGTTGCCACCAATTAAAGTTTACATAAACTACAAAATATACTAAGAAAATAGTCATAAGAAGGATTGATAAAATAAATTGTCATTAACAATAATAAATTACATACTTGTAAATGTTAATGAGAAAGAGTTTAACAATACAAAATACTTATATTAAAATTTACGTCCTAAATTTTCAATCTCAATAATACCGAATGGATAGGAATTGCAACATTCTGTAATCCTACATACGTGTTATATATTTGCTTATGTAAAATAGGACATTATATGATTAAAAGCTACAGCTCATAAAGTGTTTAAACACAACACTGAACTTACTAGTAAGATAAAAAAAAGTATGCCGATACAAAATGAGCTAATAATTATCGAATTGGATTTGAACACTAACTAAAGCATACTGAATTACCCATTTTAATCCAGAAGAGGTGAATAATCCCATTAACTTTATCCCTTGTTTCCGTTTAATTAAAGAAACTTACATTTCCACAGTCAATAATGTACAAGTTAAAATTGGAAACGTGGTGTGCTTTTTAGTGTTCCCATTTCACTAGAAATCCGCAATTTCCTGATCTAATTCCGGTTGCGGGATTTTCAGGAGTTTATTGAACTTTCCTTCCAAAACAGGCAAGACGCTTTTTGCATTTAATATGTGATTTATGTTCGTTTAAAAGCGAGAGTTAACAAATGATGAATGCCCAATAATACAAGTCACCAGTTATAGCAAGTTTTCTTAACTGAAGACATACTGAAATAACTTGTTTCTAAGAAAGTTAACGTTTCTTCAACTATACATACGTTTTCAACTTTCAAATTACCTTCAAAAAGAATTTAAACTAAACCGATTGAAATTTATAATATACATGTGATATTATTATAACATGAATTTCTATACATACGACAAATATGTGATTGAAATCCTCACATCGATCTGAACGATATAAGCGTATATCTGTCACTGTTTACATTCAACAAGTAAGTATCGAAGGACTCAATCCGTAATATTTGTCAGGACATAAGAAGTTAGTACTATAAATGGAAATAAATTTCAAACAATATTTATTAGTTTTTATTAATGTTAAAGTATTTATAGGTTTTCAATATGTGTTTTGAACAAATTGTTTGTTTTAATTAAACCCAGTTACATAATAGTACTATACTATACCAACTTCGGAAAACTATACTCTGCGTCTGAAAATATTTAACGAATCGGGCGATTGCATACTGGTTCGTGTTGGTAAATGGTTAAGTAAAGCACTATTGTTTGATCCAAAAAATTGGAATGAATCACATTCCTTCTTTGAGGGTTTCAACCAATATAGTGCATACGAGGGGCACCCTTTCAACTTTTACAAAAACTAGGGAAGAAATCAAACTGTTCTATAATGTTTCAAAACATTCGCTTTTAAGATTTACATACTTTCGCTCCAATTCTCAAAAAAAAAATCCACTTTGAATTTGGTTTTTCAAAAGCATGGCTTTAAAGGCTTTTTGAAGGAATGAAAATCGCTGTCCACGTATATTTTCTTTAACCCTCGAAAACAGAAAGAACTTGCTGGCGATATATAGGTATATATTCGTATGAAACTGCATGACAGGTACAAGAAAAGAAACATATATAAATTATATTACAAAAGTAGAAATATATTTAGAAGGGCCATAACTGCAGGGGGGCCTTTAAAACACTGCACAATTTGGTCTAGGATGTAGGAAAAAACCTGCAGAATAAAAAACCTACATCACAGTGCCACAAAACTAAAGGTCTTTAGTTCTTAAGATCCAAGCAACAGTCTCTGAGTTAAATTATGTAAGTCCGTGTATCCAAATTCAAACTTAGCTAGAGGACATTCTTCAACAATATGTATAACTCTTTCAATCTCAGCTCCGCAATCACAAACTGGACCCGCGATCATATTCCAATTGAAAAACATACTATTCTCCTCTTGAAATCAGTCAATTCACTGATGCTGCATGAATTTCATTTGTCTTTGGATATACCTTCGATATTAAATTGACAAATCTTAACAACTGGACCAATATTCCTAAAAGAAACACAATGTGAATTTAAACTGGAAAAATGATGATGAATCAGGTGAATACGAGTAATGAGATATTAATTCGATGGTTTTCTTCTTCAAATAATTGTTTGATGTGGTGGTGTGATAGCTGGCATTGTTACGATGAAGAATGCTGCAAAGTGTTCGACTGTTTTTCCTGATTTCGTCTGGAGTTAACAAATTATTGTATACCTTTCAACAATAACTGTTCTTCGATCCTCTAAAGGAAAAACAAGCGATCATTTGAAGTGCTTCGTAAACGAACTTTTATAGTTCATATTGGAACACACAAACAATTACTTACTTTCCGGTTTATACGAAATAGCCAAGTTATGTAGCCTGTTACGTCTTGAATATGGATTTTACTGTCTTCGATAGGCCTAGAGATGTCTCTATCTCACCATAAATCACATGCTGATCTTGTTCAATTTTACAAAATCCATCACTGACAGGCCCCTCCTACGGAGATATGCGTCACTGAAGGACGTCGGTGGAAATCGGTTTTCATTGAATTTCTTTTCAAGTACTTAATATAAATATAAACGCAGTGGTATCTGCGGAGGCACCTTAACGGAATTATTGAAAAACGTCATAAAAGGGTTCAACATGGGCTCCGTGAAGTCTGATACACTCACGGGCACAACGAATTAAGGACTGTTGTACCCGCAACAATAACCCAGCCGTGTTCCTTATCACATCACAATGAAACGTGATTCTCTGTAGAAGTTCCTCCCTAGTGTCAACCGGAGTGGACTACACCATATTTTTGAGGTGTCGCCACAGGTAAAAATCCAACGGCGTTAAGTCAGGAGATCGCGGAGGCCAGGCAATTGATCCACCTCTACCTATCCAGCGGTTTGAATAGACGTTATTCAGGTGCTCCCGCACTCGAACGCTGAAATGAGGTGGTGCCCCATCGTGCATGAAGTACATGTTTCGGCGGGTTTCAAGTGGTAAGTGCTCTATTAAATCTCTAAAAGCGTTCTGAAGGAACTACAAATAAAGTTGTCCATTCAATCGTTCTGGCAAAACGAATGGTCCAATCAAAAAATTGTCAATGATTCCTGTCCAAATATTAAGTGATTGGAACTGATGTTGAAAATGCGAAACAATAGGGGCATAAGGATTTTCATCAACCCATACATGCGTATTGTGAAAATTGGTGATACCAGTTTTGATAAACCTTGCTTCATCCGAGAAAAGAATAATGCTCAGGAAGTTAGCATTATTACGTTGCTGATCCAATACCCAGTTTGCAAACTTCATTCTACGAGGAAAATCTTGAGGAATCTGTTCATGTATTTTTTGCAAATGATATGGATATAATAGCTGTTCATGAAGAACTTCATGTACTATTGTTTTCGATGTATTAAACTGTGCTGATAATTGTCGAGTGCTCGTTGATGGATTATCATCTACAGCATTTAAAATACGTTCCGCTAATCGCGGCATACGTACGGTTTTTCTCCCACCAGCATCAGTACTATTTTTTCCTAACTTTCTTAAACTTATGAAGACAGTCAGTAATATTTATTACCTTATTAACTGGCATCGCCCTCCATTCTCCGTTAGACGTAGACCACGATTAGGAAATCTTTCGTTATTTAATCTTCTGGCTTCTAAAGCATTGCAAGACGCAAAACCATACATCAGATGCATATCTGCATACTCAATAAACGTGTATTCCATACTTCGAATAAATTCAATGTGTCAACGACGTGATGACAAGTTCTAAAATGCCGGATATTTTATTTATTTCGTACCATAGTAACGTTTGCAATAGCAACAGGTCTTTTTTGTGCTGATAAAAACTAAAACGCACATTTTTTGCAAACTTTTTCTCGTAAACGGTTCATTTTAACGACAATAAGCAAGAGTACCTTTTTTAATATCTATGGTTCAAGCTATTCAGTTTAATATTTTTAGAGTCTTTATCATAGAGGGTGTTAAAAATTTAGGTATTAAGTTGTAAAGATTAGCCTGCCTCTGGTAAACTTCAGAAGCTAAATATGTTTCAAGGACACTATTTTAAGAGGCCCTTATTAGTGTCCATCACATTAAATTTTTATAAAATTATATTAATTACTTTAAAAGAAATTCAATAAAAACCGATTTCCAGCGGCGTCCATCAGGGACGCATATCTCCGTAAGAGGGGCCTGTAGGAAAAATTTTATAGGAACTTGTCATCTTATTTGTTCATGTTCTATCTGCATCCAAGAGATTTCCCACATTTTCCCGGACAGCCTGTAGATCTGCTGACAACTATAATACATTGTTGATGATTTGCTGCAATTAAAATATCAAAAATAATATTTTGCCAAATCCATTTAGATATTACGCAAAGAATTATAGACAACTATAAACACAAAATATCAGATGGATTGTATTCATTTGTCTTAACCATAACTTCCACAAGTCCTGCATCCTTGCGATAATAGACGACAGCAAAGGTAAAGAATCGTCAAAATAAATTGTTAATCGCAATCGTAATAATCTACAGAATAACATTTCTTTGTACATAATAGGACAAAAATAGGCTTTATTATACGATCATTACAGATTACATTAAGAAAAACACTTTGGATTGAACTTCAAAATGCATTATCTACATAAAAGTATTGGTTGGAGATCATTCTCAGCTTATCGATATCCAAAAATATCCTTTTTTCTCCATTCAATACATATCAAAAAGGTATTCTAAATTTACGAGATCATTAAAGAAATGTTTTTAAAAAAAACACGTTGCATATTAAATTGCATCTGCAAACAGCTGCATTTTTAATTGTCGATTTGAAATGCACACAATATTTACTCAAAAATATAATGTATTAGCAAAACCATATTTTTAAGTTGTGAAACTACATCAAAATTACAATTTGTTTTATTGGTACATTAGCAATAATTATAATGTTAGACTTAGGTAACATGACAGACCTCCATGTTTCATAAAAGACGAAAGATTTTCTCTGGAGTTTAATAACCTTTAGGTATCGATTTACATGGTGTTCCTATTATAAAATGACACTTTACTGAATTAATTATCTTTGTTTAGTCTGTCATAAATCTTTATTGGTGTTAGCGCTTTAATAAGCTTTTCCGCAAACAATAAACTTGATCCCAACACATATACCTATACCTTCACACAATTAGTTATTTAGTACTTTCCAATATACACCTCTTCCGCAACGTATAGCCTTAAGAAAACAATATCGTGATTACTTGATGAGAAGAACAGCTTGTATTGAAAATAATGCCAAATAAATACAAATTTCAAACAAAGACGTAATAAAATAAATAATGGGTATTAGAGTTCGTATATAAAACATTTCTTTTGCAGAGATTTAAACCTACAGTAGGACTAATAAAAGATTGGGCGCCGAGAAAACTTCGATTAAAACGCCGTTTAGTGACATCATTGATTAAAACACAGGTTAGTACAAATTTGCTTTTTTCCAAACCAGTGAGCGTCAATCATTGATTAAGAACGTCGTTAATAGAACAAGTTTTAACTGGTGTTTCGAGTACCTAATAAAATATTAAACAGTGATTATGATTACTTACACATGTGCATAACCTAAGAAATTTGAATTTTTATTACTATTGACAGCGATTATGTTTTCATATGCATTTGTTTTCGGTATAAAAGCATTTTTTGGAATTAATTAATAATTATTTTGTCAGTGATTTAGTAATTGTAACTAAAAATATCGTAATATAGAATATGTGCTTTAGCTTACTTCAGAAATATATTTAATTGATAGCCAGGAATGGATTCAGTTTTGTAAGTTTTTTAATTCTACGACAATTCGGGAACTTTATTTGAATTCATAGAGATTCTAAGTTCCTGTGGCAATTTATGAATACGTTTGCACTTTTTCCTTTTTCTAATTGCATTTAAAAGCAACTTATTATAAAATCATTTTAGTCGAACATATTTTCGGCTCACTCTAGATATGTCATTAACATATTACACTATATTGAAATATTACAAATTAAATTGAAAACATAGAAGAAATTCTACAGAAGCTAACAGGTTCACTTTGAGAGCTTATGTACATGCTTGTAAAGTTGACGTGCAGTTTACTAGCACTGTCTAGCTCACTCTGATTCCTAGAGAACATAATGTTTTAAGCTGAAATCGTGTAAACCAATTTGGAAGCAAGCTTTTTTCAGTCAACCTTTTGCTTTCTTATACGTAGTATAAGGAAGTATTGTGATGACGAAAATTTTCGACCTCGAGATTTTTGCAGATGTCCACGTTTTGTCCCCTGATACCAAAAAAAGTGTTTTTTTAAAAAATGTCTGTGACCGCGATAGCGATCAAACCGCTGTAGATATTGCGACAATACTCCTAATTTATAAAGAGTATTATGACATTCAGGTAAAAAGTTTAACTTTAAAATCTTTTATATAATTTTATCCCAAAACTAGCTCAGTTATTAAAACTATCAATAATTTTAAAATAATAAGCATATACTATTTGTACTAACTGGGTTGCTGACTTTCAGTTACTTGTAAGCATGAGCATATACTATTTGTGTTAAATGGGTTGCTGACATTCAATTACTTGAATAAATCATGCAGATTCCTATATCTTAATTTGTTCAGTACCAAATAATGTAAACTAATACGTTCGCATCTTTACAGATCTTTAAAATAATAAATTATAACCATAAAATAATTCCGTAAAGATGTGGAATTGTCCAAGAACCTATTCGATCTGATTACATCAATTTTAAGCAAAACTATAACAAGGTATGTATTTCAATAACTATTTATACCATTTACATTTACTGACATATATTTTCTCCTTTTAGGTTATTGTTATAAGCGTCTCTGTTTATTTCCCTACTCAACTCTAAAAGAATCTTTATTACTATGCCAAATAAAAGAAAATATCAGTACAGATTTGTTTAATTCGTTCGAAAATTTATAAATATGACTATGGAAATTTTTAACATCAATCAAAAGGACACATATGGATATTTACACAACACGTCTAATCAACAATATGAGATGTACTTAATTCAAGATTGTCAATTGACTAAAATAGATATAAATGCAATAACGTAAGTACTAAATTTTATTATTGCTTAATAGGATAACTGAAATCTGTTTGAATCTGTCATTCACAGAATTTTTATAAAGTATTATTCAGCAGAACTTTTATATTTCATGAAATACTAAATTATGTTATTCAACTATGTAGTATTTTAAAAACACCCTATTTTTAAACAATCCCTAAATTGAGATTATGATTTTATATCGATAAGTAAAGATTTAGATTTACTGTTAATTATGATAATATACAGTAATTCACACAATTATAAAAATAATTTATAATTTCTCATCAGAAATTATGCAATAAACATTACTTAAATTCAGAAATTAATTCAAATGGTTATACAACCTGATATAATTATAAAAGTATTTTCTTTCTTATTCTTCAATATGTCTTTCTTTCTAGCGTAACTTCTTCTCACTCTAATGATGATGTTAGTATAACAACTGGAACCCTCGGACCTCGAACTGCTATCCTGAAGAACCTGGATGAAAACTCTGCACTCTCGCACACCTGGAATAAACACACTATCCTGATGTACTCGGGATTTCTGTTTTCCTGGAATGCTTGAACTAGGACGTCGGAATATCTCACTCCTGTATTCGTAAACTTGTACACCAAAAATTATCGCTCGTATTTAAACTCTTCTCAATTTAACTGGATCGATGATACACATGCAGGAACTCAATAATTATTCTTACGAAATGGTTTTAGCTGAATTGGATAATACTTCGTGAATA
This sequence comes from Amphimallon solstitiale, assembly GCA_963170755.1. Taxonomy (NCBI): domain Eukaryota; kingdom Metazoa; phylum Arthropoda; class Insecta; order Coleoptera; family Scarabaeidae; genus Amphimallon; species Amphimallon solstitiale. Next base: position 85,333,419 of record OY720675.1, read on the forward strand.
TTCGATAATAAGGTAAGTTTGAATAAAACTCTCTTCTCTTTACTAGGCGTTAGTAATATTAATCCTTTCTTCCTTCTTTTATTTATAACACACCAGATAATCTCAATGGGAAATTTCAAATTATTAAATATTTTCCTAAAATAAAATATCACTATCTTCTCCGTTTAACATTAAGCACTTCTATATCACTTTGGAGCGAAAATCGAGAACAATAACCATATTTATCGAGAAAAATCTTTCTCTACTCGAGAAAAACGACCGCTCTCTTCTCCAAAATTTTAGAATTGTTATTTTTTCATTTCACATTTCCTTGACGATCAATAATTAATTTTCTTTATCCAATTATATTATTCCACACAGTTTATTTATCCAACAAAGTTTCCACATTATTTTTGAATGTTTTAAATACTTATATAAAATTCCGATATCTTTCTATTTAAAATCTCAATTTAATATTTGAATTCTTTTGCTATACTTCTACATATTAATACCCATTTCTAGTAGTATTAATAAATGTCAAAATCTGACAGTTCCAGAATTTGAATTTAGGCGCGTTAGCTATTCATTATTTTATTGCATTTATATTTCAAATTTCATTACTAATTACTATTCTCATATTCTTTGTTAATTAAACAAGTTTTCACAAAAATTATATTACATATACAAACAAATCAAGTAATATTTAAATCTCTACTTGCAGACTGAAGAAAAACAATGCAGCAAAGTATCCTGCCACATCCATCTATATAAATGCATGAAGAAAACAAAATAAACTACACATTCGATAACATCAACATCTTTATACTTTTGGTATACTTTAAATATTTAAACAATATAAAAATTCTGCTATATAAGAAAAAAACAATTTAAATTAAATTCTCCAAATTTATTTATATACCATATTGTTGTCTAGTAATGGTAAACGGCAAACCATCACAATATCTATTCCAAATTTTGTATTTACGTGTATAATCTCCCTCTTGAGATCTGATTAGTTTTTCAGTAAAATCGGTAGACCGGAAGTAGTAGTTTACTTCAGTGAAAAATTCGAATTTTGCAAATATTTCCTCAATTACTAAGTTTAATCAAATTTATAAAGAATTCAAAGGTACACAAAATTAAATTTGAGACAAATTGTCTCAAAAATTTTTTTTTTTTCGAAATTCCAACCGGAAGTAGATCTTTTACTCTTTTCGAAAATCAGTTTTTTGTGAATATCTCACAAGTCATGCTTTCGAGGCAGGTACATTACCAGTATAAAATTATTTAAATTATAATTTTAAATATCTTTTGTATAAAAAAAAATTTCCAAATTCGGACCGGAAGTACCACTTTTACTCTTACCGAATAGCGATTTTTTGCAAATATGTCGTAAATTATGCATTCTATATATATTTATTAAGAGTACAAAAGTATTTCGAGTTGGATTTGCAATATTTTTTGTATACATGAAATTTCAAAATTCGGACCGGAAGTAGCACTTTTACTCTTAGCGAGTAGCACTTTTCTTAAAAGTGTATAGTTTAAAACTCTCATACATATAAGAAAGTCGTGTAGTGCCCATACCTCATTTTTTTGATTAAAGTACATTAAATTAGTTAGGTTGTATTGTTTTTAATAAGCTGATATACGATCCTTCAGTAAAAGTATGTGGCTTTATTCATCCTATAGAAGTTTGGTGCAAGTTAAATCAGATGTGATTGATTGTAATCCAGCTGAGGATCCTAGATACAGATTTTTCTTTTTCAACAAACTATTTCTTTTTTGTTGCATGTCATATATTATACATTTTGTTGCTAATTGTTAATTTCATTTGAATATATGTATGTACCTATATTGTATTAGTTTTTTTTTATTTTTCACAATATTTTTGTATTTCTCAATAGCCGCAAGTAATAAAAAAATGTGTTTCAGTATCACTCAAGTTTGTTGGTATAAAAGAACTTAAACTTATTTTCTAATGAAAGTGTTCACAAAGGAAAAATAATGTCGAGTATAATGCATATACACATCCTTGATATAACCCCATATAACACACATTTTGTTAGGTGCCCATGTGCTCCATGGTTTATATTATATTTCATATACCATCTTCTTGCAATTTTTTTCTGAACTAAGTCCGGAATCATTTAAAAAATAGGAAATGGATAATTTGCGAATCAAAATCGAATTAAAATAATGATTCTGTTATTTAAATTTCAGATAATTTTATTACTTTTCTGAAGATTAAATAAAAACACAATAGTAAATGAAGTATGTATTTCTTTATTTTAAAAGATGTTTGCACTTTAAAGTCGTTGAAATATTTTTTTTCTTAAAAATGTAGCCTTTTTCAACACATCGTTTATATAATTATCTGAAACAAGCCGGTGAAATGATTGTTTTATGAATTTTACTCAGTATTTAACCTTTCTATTCCAAAATTTACTTTGTTACAAACAAGTTTCGCAACGAATCAAATACGAACTAATTGTATTATTTAATTCTCTAATCAAACATTTCGATGGTATTTTGCCAAAAGGGCGATTACACCATTTCGTTGTTTTGAGAAAATTGGAGAAAACTGTTCTGGAAATATATGGGCGACCAAATTGAAAAAAATTGTACTCAAACCTTTCACATTAATAATTAAATGAATAAGTAATTAAAAAATACAAAATTAAATATACTGTTAGTCTAAAATTTAAATTTTTGTGGATATTCGCCCTTTTTCCAGATTAGTTCTGGTAGATGTGGTGTATTGACCTCGAGTTCGCCCTTGGGTTAAGTGTTATATTCATTAGCCCAAACCTCTAATTAAGAGTTGGTGAGAACTTTTAATGACTAATTACAATAAAATTATACTAAATAGTTCTAAAATATTTCAGTAAAAGTCAAATAAGAAAAAAAATTGTTTGTAAAAAAATATGGAAATACAAATGAAATTAAAGTAACAAAAAACTACAATAATACTCAAAAAATCAATAATTAGGTGCAGTCTTGTCCTCTTCATCGGTCTCCAATAGCCTATCTTCCACGTTTGGTCTAAATGACATAAGATAGAGATGCAGTTTGTTATTTTATTCTTTGTACCCTGTATAATTACGAAAAAAAAAAGATATAATATTAAAAAAACACTTGTTCTATAATCTGATAGTTTGTTCCAGTTATTCAAGAGAAAAGAAGGACTTTTACCTATGTCAGTTACATCGGATTTCTCAATCCTACTGCCGAAATTTGACCCGAAAATAACGTCTAAATTCTCTAATGCTTGTTGGCTTATTACTATTACGAGCCAATTTTAGTATTCGCTCTGTCCGACTAGACATAATTAACAATTTTTCGTACCGTATCGCATACTCACCATACAAACAACTAAAAAAACTATTTTTAGGTTATGTTGCCTATAGTAAAGCAATACACGTTCACCCTTTAGACGTTTTAGCTTTGTTACATTCGTCCTTTTGAACGGATTGTTCTGAACACATTCGCCCAAAGAAAAAGTGTATTTTTGATTACCAACACCTTATTTTCCACCAAATACGTTCATCCTTTTGCCAACATCATCTTACAGTAGGTACTTATATTTTGGTACATAAAGCTCAAAATCGTAAAATTGGCGCGTTCGCCCTTTTGGCAAAATACCATCGATTTCTATATCGAAGTCTGCAAACCTAAATATTTGATCCAGGTGAACAAATACAAATACAAATACCAATAAGTTATTAGCATATCTGTTGTACTCAATTAGCCAATTCGAATAATGACGCATTGTGGACTTTACATTATGCTCCGGTCTTATTGCGGGTCAATTTATTCGCTTCGTTTGGGCCACTAAGCGAAGCACACTTCTCCCAATACGATTTGGGCAAATTAACAAAATCCACCACAAAATTCGAACATATACGACGATCATCGCTTTATGGGAAATGCAATAAAGCCACAACGTCCAACATCTTAATATCTTTTACTCTGTGTGTGGAATACAATTGTGAGTACATATGAAAGGTATTCTTGAAGATTTTGAAGCTGGTTTAAATAAATTTTATGTACATTCAAATAATAGACCTAAACAATCCCAAAGCTCACCAACCTTCAAAAATAAATAATGCACGCAGTTATAATACCATATTATGTAATCATATATTTGTTCACTGACCTCGACACCTTCAAATCATTACGATTTCTTCTCCTGTTATGAATTTTATTAGGTTGCAATGCTAAGTACGATACATTTTTTCTAAATCGTTTAGTGGATTTTTTTAATTTGCCCAGAACCCGTTGTGAGTAGTACTTTTCGCTCTGTGAAATTCGAAGAGGTTTACCCACAATAAAATCTGAGCATATTGCAAAGTTCATAACGTGTTGTGGTTATAAATTTCGGTCATTACCAGAATACGCCAATTGAGTACAACATATATATTTTTAAATCTCATTTGTTTTTGTATCTTCGTTTTTTTATCCCAAATCAAATAGAGAATTAATTTGAATTATATTATATAGTAATATTATGGTATATTATGTACCGATGAAATACAATTACAGCTATTCACATTATCTTCTAAATATATTTTACATATAAATATAATTATTCGTGAGTATACACATGGCATGTATTTTACATTCGATGTCAATATTTATAATACACAAATGAATATCCAAATATTCAAATAGATGGATTTCTAGTATGCCATTTAAAATAATGCGAACTGACAATTACTGTTTCAATTTTAGATTAGACGGAGGTTTGTATTAAGTATTTTGTTTTTAATAATAACTATAAAATATAAAATTTAAACATGCAATTTTAAATATCTTGGTAAATATCAAATTGATAATCTCAATTTAGTATTATGAGTATAATGAAACGTCATTAATTAAAGTAGATATAACACAAATATCTGTTAGAATGTCTTTACCATGAATACATTTAAAAAAAATTTTTTTCCCATTATAGACGATCAATCAAGAATTATAAATATACCTACTTAAGGGTCCTCTATAGTGTATCTGTGAACAATGGAAAAATAGCAGATTTTAGATGCAAGATATTTTTGTTGATTCTAAATTTGGAGAAAACCTTTCAACGTCAACTTATGAAGAATTTAGTAATCTACCCCGCTGAAGAAACAAATTTAGAAAAACATTATCGGATTAAAGAAAATTAATCAATATGACAAAATATTAAAAACAAGTTTTCTCAAAAATCCTTCGGAGGAGATTTGTTTGCTTGGGTTCACGTTATAAATTAAATAAAAAGCTACCCCGCTCTGCACTTATTTTTCGTTCTTTACTTTGTTTTAAATGAATATAAAATAAATTAAAATTAGGCAACCCACATTACAATGAATTGTTATTCTAGTAAAAATCTTTGCCGCGGTTACAAATGTGTAAATATTTGGTCATAAATGAATTTTTATTCGCTTAGATATTGAGTTATTATTTCAAATATTTATTATATATTCCCTATATGTAATAAGTACTCGGACATCCTTGGCTTATTAAATTATGTCCTATGCAACCAATATTACATTTCCGATCCACTATATAGGACCCTTAAGGATGCCCATCAGTAAAATAAAAATATATTTTTCTAACTATACAACCAACCATACAAAATGCACTCAGGTAAAATTAACAGCTGTCAATCAAGAGATTAGTGTACCACACGCTGGGATTTTACTTGATCCATGAATCTACTGTTATTTTACTAGCCACTTTATAGAGGGTTCCCCTGAAGCCTGTGTTTAATATATTAGAGAATGCTAAAATGTACTTAGATAAAATTTGGGCAGGAAGAGCGAGAAAAAAACTACAATAAATATCAACTTGTATTTTCTTTATTCAATAAAGTTTTAATAAAATACATAATAAAAAATTACATAAAAATTAAAGAAAGACACAATAGAATAATTATTAAAAAAAATCTAAAATACACACTATTCATAAAATTATAATAGTAAAAATAAGCTTTTTATTAGGTACAAATAAAATAAACAAAGAAGAGGTACATTATTCTGCATATTATAGGGATACAAATCATCATTGACGATAAAATAAAATTGCATATTCACGACTATCAATTATAAATCTCTACATTTAATGTGTCTTAAAGCCATGTTTCGATTGTATCTTGAATCTAATAATTCATATAAATATGCAGAAAAATAAAACTTTTCCAATTTACTGACCATTTGATCTTCCCAAAATTGTTTATTTCTTACAATAACTTCACATTGGCAGTTCTTAGAAGTATAAATAAAAAAATAGCAACATTTTCGATTTGTTATTTCCAAGAGACCTTGAATTTGGTACATATAACCCTTGTTTATTAATACTATAGTTATACAACTGAAGGTTAGTTCGGGTAGGTAGCCAACAGAGGGGTTGGGCAGTAGGATGTGCCCATTCATAAATTTCTCCCGCTAAATTTGTTATAGTAAAAGCAGTCTTCTCGTAGTAGTAAAGAGAAGTCAATGGGAGCTTAAAGGAAGTGACGCAATTATCCAATTACACCAATCGTGTTTGTTACAATTTTGTAGGCGTTTTGCTTTAGATTTAAATATCTTAAAATATTTTGAATTAATTACTAACCTTTAATAAAATCTTTGCTTGCTTATGAATTAGGTTGTTTGTATAACTTGTTGGGTATGTACTATCCTCAACAATAATTGATGATTATACATTCAGACTTGTATCATGGCAGTTGTTGTTACGATTCAGGCCTAGATAAAATAAAAATAACTAGAACCATAATAAAATAAGTAATGTCAAAGCCGAGTACATTTAAGTGTGTATCTAATTAACTTTTATGAAGTGATATACTTCACTTCAACCAGTATGAAGGCTAAAATTCTACATATATAACACAATAAAATCCATGAAGATTTCAAACAATTGCAATTAAACGTGGGTGAAAGAAAAATTAAATAGTAGAAATATAAGTAAACTAGTTTGATAATGACATGTAATGTCGAAACTGCAGTCACATAGTGATTAAAATAAAGTGAAGTTATTCAAATTTAATTGAGTGTTTTATTTTACTTATGTATATCCAGTATCATGAATCTTCACAAAGTAACAGCCGAAAGTGTTATATATTTTAAACTAGTTTTGTTTGATAACCCCAACGTAACTTCAATTATTAGGAATTACTATTATTGAAAGCAATTTTTAAAATCGCAGGTAAATATATACAAATTGAAGAAACGTCCATATACAGACAACGTGTAGGCAGTACTTACTATATTGATAATTACCAAGAATGTAAATGTATAATGAAAGTTGCTGCGACTTCCCTGATGAGATGAAGTATTGTGGGTGTAAAAGCAGGATTAATTATAACACTTCTACAGTAAGAAGGATAGTGTTTCTATTATAATAATAAATTTATTATATCAATAATAAGATATACATACAGTTTACACAATAGCACATCAAGCAAAAATGTAATAATAACATCAACACAGGGCTAATTTATGTCATTGACATTGTAGAATGCTTCTTGAAGGAGAATGTCCTTTATTTTCTCTTTAGATACGAAAGTAGAAAGATGTCTACACATAACTTTGATTTTGTTAAATAGTTACTAGTGACGTGTTGTACTGAAGTGGCTTTTGTCCTATGTAATGCGGGATGTGCAGCAAATGGCGATGAGGGGTGGAGACTTCTGTAATCTCATCCCTAGTAATGAGGTGTGACAGCTTTTTCAAAGCCCTCCTTAGTTGTTGCAGAATGTGTCTAGGCTAATGGACTTATCATAAGTTCTCTGAAAAGAGGTTTGCAGCGAATAGTTTGTGAAACACAGACAATTGCTCGAACAGCCTTCTTCTGCAGGATAAACACCTTTTCTACATAGGCCTACTTACCCCATGTTGGTTAAACATTGTTGATATGTGATTTGATAGTCCATAGTATGTCGTTATTCCAGTAGACTATTAGTTATAAATCTGATAGGTCTAATTGCATAAGTAGCAGAAGATAAGTGTTTGACTAATTCAACTATCTGCGGCTTCCATGTTAATCTTGTGTCTAGTCTAATATCAAGGAATTTTCAATTCGTAGAATATATGATTGATCTATGTTTACTAGTAAAATAAATTGTCTCACATTTATCCTGGTTAAGTGATAAATGATTGGCTATGAACCATTTAAATTTCTAAATTCTGAAGATACCAAAACCTTAAAATAATGTGGTGTTTATAATGCATTTTCTTTGTAAAAAGTACTACATTACTGGTTTCAAAGCCTCACATAAACCAGTCAAGTTGATGAAACCATGCAAAGCAACTTAATAAATGTTGTGGTTCGGATAGCTTTTAATTACTTTTTCTTCTTTTACATAATATATCTAGTCATACCTACCGAATATATAGAAGACTGTTTTAGACATACCTGTTGAACACATAGGAAAAATTAGAATAACCCAAACTCTGAACCCGAAACAGACTGACATTTCATGTAGGTGAGTATTTAATAAAAATGCTGACTTTTTAATACCGTTTTCTTGTTTAGATTTATTTCTTTAAAAAACATGAATACGTTTTTTAAAATGCCTTTTGTATGTCTTTTTTTTATTATGTTATAAAAGGGTAATTGTGAGTATAATAAGGGAAAAAAATAGTAATCCTACACTGTAAAAAATGGGTGTATATTTACATGAAAAATTATGTAAAATTACTTGAAAATCGATGTAAAAAGTAAAATTTTGTAAAATTACAACGACATTCTCTGCAATATACCAGTATATTTGTAAGAATACAAACCAATCTGAGACTTGGCATGAAATTCGGAGTAAAATTACTATCACTTACTATAAATATGGTATAATATAGTAAAGTTACAAGTTCATTGCCGTAGTTATACAAATGCTAATGCAATGTTGTCAAAATACTTGCAACAATACAGAACAAAATACTAAGTTTACCTGTTATTTAGTACTTGTACAAAGCAAATATGTATGAGCAATGGTTATATTTTATATATATTATATATCCGCTTCACATGTTAAAAAAAACTGCATTCATTTACGTGTTTTAAGTATTTGATAATATAGGCAGTATTTTCTAAAATTCATTAATACTATTAAAACTTGTTTAACAATAAAATTATTACAAACTGTTTTCGGTTTCATGAAATAGGGCTTTTCTTTCTGGAAATATTTACATGCACCTATATGTATACCTATGTATGTCATACATTCCCAGACAAGCCATGGTAGTTTTTATATTCGACGTTAGACATGTTTTGCTGTATAAGTAAATGTTGGCGCTAAACTCTACAAATTCTATAGGTTTGTGGTAAATAATATGAGGAAGAATACGATTTGGTCCAGGCTTAATTCAGTTTCTTAAAGTTACTTGCTCGATTGTGATCCTTGTTAGACGCAATTTAAAGTGTAAAAGATTCAACGTTTTTTGGGCATTTAATACAAGGTATGTATGTATTAGTATTACTTTGCTAAAATATAAAATTACTTCGTTTGATTTTTTTTGTGATTCATATAAGTTAAATTCTGTTAGAACGGTAGCATACTTTTGATTGGGTTGATTTTGTTGCCAACGATATTTATGTATATAGTAAGTAGGTATATATGTATTTTAATAAGTAATGTTAATTTTTGTTTAAAATTTTTATATACCTATATGTAAACACGAAACTGAACATTAATCATGTAATTTCAAGAAATGTATAGAAAATTAAAATTAGTTGATTGCTTATATTTAATCTCTGTTTTAGACGCCTTTGTGTGAGCATTTCTTCGGTATACAGAGTATAATAATAACTCGTAGAAGTATATATTTCAAGTTTTAGTTTCCATCATCTATTAGGTTAAGCTATATATACAATGATGGAATACAAATGTTTAATGTGTGATTATAGCTCATTTTCTGTTAACTTATATAACTTGCATCAAAGTATTCATAGAAATTCTCTAAACGCACAATTAAAATGTGCTTTTAACGCATGCATGATGGTGTTTGCACGATACACAAACTTTAGGTTACATTTATTTCGAAACCACTCCTACAAGAAACATCAACATATGGTTTAAAACTGTTATTCAAATAAAATTTCATATCTATCGAAACCATCCTACATTTACGCAAGATTCTCAAGTTTGTGCCATTAGTAAAAATTGCGAAATAATAAGTAGCAACGATGATCAATTCTTTTGTGATAGTGGCGATAATTACCAAAACTATCGTTTGACCAAGGTTGATATAAGAAGTAACTATTTAAATTTACTCGCCACAACGTACTTAAAATTACAAACAAAACATTTTGTTTCCAATTTTGCATTACAGTGTTTTATTACTAATTTTTTAGAATTATGTAAAATATCTAACGCATTTTTATACGAAAAAATTGTTGAAACTTATCCAACTATTTCGAGAGAAATTATTTATAATAATGATCTCTTTCACAGATATCATAATATTGGCGATGGAGTGTTGCGATCAGTGTTCTCTAGGAATACATACTACAGAAATTCTTTGCAGTATATATCGCCAATTTTTTTACAATTTGATGAATCACATAACGGGCCAAATATGGTGTACATTCCAATCATAGATACAATTAAAGCGTTATTAAAAAATAGTCATGTACATGCTTATTGTTCAAGAACCTCTCCAAATTTTATAGAAAACGTATACAATGATTATACTGATGGCGAAATTTTTAAAACAAATATTTTTTTCCAAGACAATCCTCAAGCGTTACGCTTATTATTATACCAGGACGCATTTGAAACCTGCAATCCATTAGGTTCGTCTCGCAAAATTCATAAATTAGGGGCAGTATATATGTCATTAGGAAACATACCCGGTTTCTTGAGATCTAAAGTAGACCACATTCAATTGGTTGCTATTTGCTTAGAGAAACATATAAATCAGTATGGGTTTTCTAAATTTTTTGAGCCTATTGTAAAGGATATTCGCCATTTAGAGACAGAGGGCATTAGTATGGGTGAAAATACAATTATTCAAGGTTCTGTAATAGCAGTAGCAGGAGATAATCTCGGCAGTCACCAAATTGGTGGCTTTTTGGAAAATTTTTCTACGGCCAAATACTTTTGCAGGTATTGTCACCTTAAAACAATTGATTTGAATAACGGTGTTGTTAAACCGATAGAAAATAGGACTAAACAAACTTATAATTATGATGTAAACCTAGTTTTAGAAAATAAAAATATACCTTCTAGAGGGATTAAAAGCAACTCTGTTCTAAATAATTTAAACTACTTTCATGTTTGTAATCCGGGATTGCCACCATGCATTGCCCATGACTTGTTCGAAGGAATAGTCCAATATGATATTATGATTATGATTAACTATTTTGTTAATAATAAATTCATTGATTATAATACTCTCAACACTCGACTACAGGATCTTAAATTCATTAAAGAGGAAGCCCATGAGAAGGTTCCTATTTTAAAGAAAAGCAATAAATTGACTGGAAACGCAACTGAAAATTGGAGAATTTTGCAAGTTTTACCATTTGCTTTATTTGATATTATTAATGCGGAAGATACAGTCTGGAAAATGCTGTTAATATTGCGAAAAATATGTAATATTGTTTGTCCATTCTCGATATCACTTGGGCAAGTAGCTTATTTGCGCACGTTACTATATGAATATATGAAAGCTCATCAGGATAATTTTCCAAATATAAAATTAAGGCCAAAACATCATTACATATTGCACTACCCAGACCTAATTATGAAATTTGGACCTCTTCGGTACCTGTGGACATTGCGCTTCGAAAGCAAGCACAACTTTTTTAAAAATATTTTAAAACATAGCACTAACTTCAAAAATATTTTAAAGTCTCTTTCTGAAAGGCACCAATTACTGCAAGCGCTTATTTTGATGAATGATTGTGCATTTGACTGTAAAGTTCAAGCTGACGATGTTAAAATCTTCGACAATACACACTATCCACGTATTGCGACAATTATTAGCAATAGCAATATTAAAGAGCATAACATAAAATGTATTACAACAAAAGTGTTAGATAAAGAGGTGACATATAAACGAGGTATGTGTATTTGCTATGGAAAAGATGATTTTGACCACTTTTTTCTTTGTGAAATTGAATTCATACTTATTGACGAATCTTATTCTTCCGTATATTTTGTAGGGAAAAAGTGTCGAATAATTGCAGACAGTAGTCTAGGACTATTTATTGAAGATAAAGTACACACAAGAGATGATTTATGTATACCATATTCGTCGTTAAATCCTCATGAACCGTTAATGGTGCTTAAAACTGAAACAATGTCTCCTTTTTATTTCAAATCTTCTCCAATGGAGCTATTATAATTATTTACGTTATCTTGCTTTTTAATAAATTTTCAGTTCTCTTTTTATTTTGAAAACTATATACATTTCAATATTTAATGCATTTAAACGTAATAAGTAATGTAAGGAGCTTAAAATGCAAATATATAATACTGAACAAATAGTGTTATTTATCATGCATAATAGACGTATTGTATTCCATTTATAATATATAATATATATATATATAATTTTTAAATATTTCCAAGTTTAGTTTCTGGTCATAGCTTGCGAATGTATTATTTATTTCTCAACTAAAATGAAACTGTTATTTAAAATATGGGACTGTCGAAGAGAGAAAAAAAGTTTTTTGTTACCATCGTAGAGACAGATTCAGAGGCATTATACGAAAAACTTGTATTAAAAGGTTCGTATATATAGTACAATTGCGTGTTAACAATTGCACTTCTTCAGTTTTTTCTTTTCTTTGTTTAGCATCCGAGAAGATGCAGATTGATGGAAGCAAATTGGTGCTAGAGAGTGATGGAACTGTCATAGACGACGATGATACGTTGAGGCTGCTAAATAAAGAGCCATTACTGTTACTAACAAAAAATGAAGCTTGGAATCAATCAGATCTAAATTCATTGAGTACATCGACTGTTACAGTGCATGATGAAACTATCAGATATTTTTGAAACAACAAATCCAGTTAATACGAGTATTATAGATAGAGAATATTGGGATGAATTTGAAGTTCCTTGGCAAAGGTTATCAACAAAGTAATTAGAGACTGTGAAAAAGGCACCCGTATTAAATGTTCACTAGATAGTGTTGCAAAGGTAATAGTGGATGCAGTCAGAGAAATCAAACCACATGTGCCATCCTTTGTATTCTAGATGATCGCAGTGAAAGTTATATCGAAGTACCCTCTCATGTTTAAGGATGTAGATGACGATAATGTGACTATTGGTGACGGTTCTCACACTTTATTTCAAAAACTGTGTGACAGAAATGCGTACCTAAATAGACCGTTTAAAAAGCCATCGAATGCTCTCAGAGAATTCACTTCGCCGAAACAGGTCAAGCTGCAAATAAACCGTACATCTGGTAAGTGTGATGTATTTTATTTTTTTACATTAAGAACTATTTCTTATGCCTTAGGATGTTCTGATAGGGAACCGCATCTGTCAAAAGATGATGTGGATATGCTCCAAGAAAAGAAACCTTTATTAAACAATGCTGTGGAATTTACACTAGAGACAATTCAATTATTGGAGGACACTTATGCTCTGCAGAGGCATTTTATAAACATATCCGATAGTGTTAACAGCATTAAGAAGGAATGGCCTGTACTATTTTTGCAGGAAGGTACTTTCTGGCACTTCAAAAAATTAATGGGAAAGAGTGTAGATGATTTAGAGAGCATGTTTTTGTCGAAAATTGACAAAATTCTTCAATTTGCAATTAAAAAAAAATATATTCAAAATTTACCTGAAGGCCTAAGAAACAAGATGATGATGTCGTTGAAAACAGTAGCCACATTCTTAGGAGATGATTTGAGTACTTTGATTACGGAAGCTGGGAAGGTAAAGAACAATATTATTTTGAGTAGTAATTATTATTAACGAATTTAATGTTTTCCAGGGGGAAAATTTCAAAACTAATGACGTACCCACAACAGCGCCATGTATAGTCTATTTAAAAGGTATATAATAATAATAATAATATCCAAACTAACAAGTTATGACTAATTTTTTTTCTACATTGCAGATACAGAAAATTATACATTATACATAGAAAAAGAAGAAACAACAATAACAGAAACCTTGATGACAGCAATTAAAATCACATTTACATATTACTATAATTTTAATTTGGTGTATCCCAAAAGATGTTCGGGCGTACTGGAGTTTATTCAGAAATATTTTATGAAAATTCATCCAGACAAAGGATCCCGAAACAAAAACAGAAGGTCTGGAAAGATACTATCCTTAATAAATCATTTACGCAATATGTGAAAATATTTCCTTTATTGCAATGAAATATACACATATATACATTTATATCATCTGCTGAAAGAAAAAATTGCAAATACTTATAATAAATTTTTTTAGCTTTTCTTGCTTTTGTTTTTACCCAACACCTACTGTAGCAAGGAGTCTTGTAAATTTACAATGATAATCGCGGGCAACTTTGTTACCCGCGATTATCACGGTAAAATTACCTGTCCGTGTAATATTAAAAATGACTATAATATTACAAATATTGCATGTAAAGTTAAGATACGTGGCTACAAAGTTACAAGTATTACTTGTAAAAATACAATTGAAATATGTAATTATACTTTTAATATTACTATCTTTACGTTTCAACACTGTATTGTTACAAACCTAGTTTGTAACAATACAGTGTGATTTTGTAACCATACAAGTAATATTTGTAACTTTGAAAACGTGTATCTTAACTTTACATGTAAATTTTGTAATATTATAGCCATTTTTAATATTACATGGGATGGTAATTTTACCGTGATAATCGCGGGTAACAAAGTTGCCCGCGATTATCATTGTAAATTTACAAGATTCCTTTTTACAGTGTACGATTCTTCAATAAAACATTTACTTAAATCTACTTTATCACAGTTAAGCTATATAGGTTATGTTGATATGTAATTCAAGGGCAAACGATGTAAAAAGCAAATCAAACAAAATATACTCTTATGTAAAATTTAATAGAAAATATCAAAATATATTTATATTTTTTATAAACTTCCGGATTAAATTGTGGGAGTGGCGTTGAGAATATTTCATTGGCTGAGCACTTTCATTCATTCGTATTAATCCATTTGAAAGATATCAGAGGACGACACTTTACTACATATGAAATATTTACAGTTTTCTCTAGGTTGTATAACTATAGTATTTATAAACAAGGATATAACTATGATTTTCTTTTAGCGTAACTTTATTATTTTCAATGCAACAGTAGTCAATTATGTTGTTTTTTACTGCATTTTCTACATCCATATTTCGGGCAGCGTATGGGTATTTTATTTCCAAAATAGCATCTTGATCGATAAGACCATCTGGAGAGGCAGCCAAAAATTTATATTGTGGATGAATAAACATGCCACATTCTTTCACGTGTAAATTGTACATATTTTCAAAAATTCCTCGAGCTGTTGCTTCATGGACAATGCCATGTTGTAATGGTGCGCTGCGTTTAATATTTGTATTATAAATTAATTGTTTCACGGTCAATGCAGTCGAAGTGGTTGGTCGAAGCTTGCAAATTTTTCCAAAATTGCTGGAAGTTAATCGATACATACGTTCTTGCAGCCATTTTGGATTTAAAGATTGTCCCCGAGTATTTTCTTCAATTTTTTCACAATTGGCATTTTCAATATTAATGAAAAACTCTTTTTTAATGCTTTGAAATTCATCAACACTTAAATCGTCAACAGTAGGTGTGCCGTAATCGGCATCAGCTTGGTAAATAATTTTCTTTTTTCGTAAACTGCTTTTTTTAGTACGCTTACTTTTCAAACAAAAATTTTCCGTAAAGCTTCCAATTTTACCAATTTTGTTTTGAACTTCATAGAAAAATGGACGATTGTTGTTAAAATTTGCGACACTTGCAAGTGTTCTATTTTGGTAAGATCCCCCTTTAGAAAAATGTACTCTTTTCCCTCCAATCATTTTATTAACAATACTGTTATAACATTCTGCCATATTCGTGTCAACATCGTGTAATAAGCTGGATGCATTATTAGCCACTCTTGTTAAATGTTTATTAAAATCGGAAAAGACCTCACTATTTTTAAATTCTATCCATAAATTTTCTTCGTCAGTTTTTGGGCCATTACAGAAATATGCCGGACATTGATCATGGCAACCAAAAACATGTTTTGGTCCATTCAAAATATCATTTTTCAAATCGCATATTTTTTCACCAAAAGACTTACCCTCTTTTTTCTGAATTTTACAGCACCAATTATTGCTGCACGAAACCGCAAAACATGGCGAAACAGACACCGTATTTTAGGACTGAGTTTGGTACTTTAGCAAATTCTTTGATTCTATTGCAATAGTTGCGTAAAATATGGTTTCTGCATTCAATTTTTTCTACATAAAAATTTGGTCCGTATGGCCTGGTATTTTTTATTTTACTATATACACTACTATCTCCATCTCCTATCATTTTCTTGTACTTTAAGTCGTGCATGTCAACAGAAGATAGAAAGCCTTCTAAAATAATTTGAGACTCCATGGCAGTTGATGTGCCATCCCAATTCTTGTAACACGTATGTTGGGGAATGTCCATTTTGTGGGCAAGATATGTTTCACAAAACTGGCAATATTTATTTTTAATACCAATATACAATATTTTTTTTGTTCTCATACCAATTATGCAAGCAACACCAGAAGAAGCATTGTAATTTGTCCTGTAAGACCGTTTAGACCATGCTCCATCAACAATTACAGAAATGTAAGGCCAAGGAGCCAAAAACGGCGGCTTTATTTACACTGACATTTGAATCAGCTTCTGTTGCAACAGTATTTGACACATTACACACTCTACATTTTGTTGTGAAAATGCTTTTTAGTCCATACCTTCTTTCAGACAAAATTTCAATATCAAAAAAGCTGCAGTCAAACCCATCGTGCTTTAGGTTTTTTAAAGTCGTTAAAAAATATTGTATGTCTACAACACGTCTGCCCTTTAGTCCCCCCTTTTGCTGCTTTGGATCTTCTTTGACAATGCTCAATTCCGGGAGATTATTTGTGGCTTCCATCTGTAGCTGTCCGTTTACTTCATCGCAAACAATGGGCTCAATGTCTGGTGCTACTTCAGCTGATCTAGGAAGCATAAAAATAATGTATTGAAACAAATAAAAAAGTTATTTAAAGTATAAACCGATGGAATTAGGTTGCAAGTGACTAATTTTTTTACAAAATATTGTAACGAAGCAAGCCCACAAAAAGAGGCAGACCTCCGGGCGAAAACAGTGATAATGAACAAGAATGTTTCTAAAATTCACTATTCTTTTCTGATAATTTTTTAATATATTACTATAATTAATTTGTAAAATTGAAGATTAACAACTTGAAATAAAACAGACATAAGTTGTCTTTTTTTACAGAAGTAAAATATTTTGAGCATATGTAGTTATTATACAATATAGCAATGTGAGTGTACTTTAGACGTTAATTATCTAATTATTGACGATTAGAGTTAATTTAGTATGTAGTATAATGTGATTTGTTTTTTCTGCAATGGAAATAGCACAAACAACATATCAAATTAATATTTATTTTTGTACTGTAAATTGAAAAAGTTTCATATTACCAGTAGTTTTATTATTTTATGTGCTCATCTTTGCTTATATGGCAGAGAGTGGCATATTTCATAATATGTCTTGTAAATGTATAAAAATATGTAGATATTTTGATATATTTTTATTACAACTTAGAGAATTTTAGTTTCAAGTCAAAGATCTATTAATTTATTTAATTGTTACTTCTAATTAAATTTATAAGGAACAGAAAATGAACAATATATAATAAATGGGCTACATATACTGATTTTAAAAATTTATACTGATTTAAATTTTGTACTCAATGTTATACGAATTATAAGAAGAAACACTAAATATAAAAATAAATATCTACATTTTATTACTTGCTTGTAACATTTGTAACTTTCCTTTTGTTGTACTTGTATATGTTCTAAGTTGAAGAATGCTATCATTAATAATTTATTATAAATTTGGAAAAGTGATGAGTTAATTTGTATTAAGCTTAATACTTTGAAACAAGTTAATTGTAAAATATGACATTAATATAAATTGAAATCAGGTTTGAAGAATTTTAAATAATGAAGAATTTTTGAAAGAACTTGCTTCCTAAAATATACACTTTATACAACCATTGTTTAAGTCTTCAGTATTAAGAAATAATTACAGAGAATAAAAGTACGAAGAGTTTGATTTTCTATTTTCGCTATTCATTAAATAAAATGGTTATTTTATATGCTACATTAATTTATATATATTACATATTTTCCAATGTATTATCATCTTGTTCAAATGCCTATTATTATTATTATTATTATTATTATTTCATTATACTCATAGAATACATTGTTTTATTTTAGCAAAAAGTACTTAATTTACATTCAGAAAATTTGGTAAATTTTGATGTTACTATAACCTCAAAGTAAACTTCAGAAATCGTAAATTTTATTCGTCGATCACAATACTAACATTGGCATACTACAACTATTGCATCATGGATTTTGATGACGAAGGTGGATTGTTTGGTGCTTTCTATCATACATCATTTTATACTAATTACAAAAGTAAGACAAATATTGTCAGTTAGATAGATAAAATAAAACCATTATATTTACCTCTTATTACGCAATGCTTTCATTCTTCTTTTTATGCTTTTCCGGCGATTAATACCAGAAATCTTATTCTTGCCATGGATACCCATTTTCAGAACGTTACTTCAACTCAACTTATAATCACTATGGACGCACACAAACTAAGTTGAAATAAAAGCAAACAAAGCACATTTCTATTGTACCTCTAACTCTAATGAACAACTGTTATGTCTAATCATGAATAATCTTTAGCTTAGCGGAAAACCCAGAGAGCAGGTTATTTTGGTCCGACCAATTAGGGAGAAATTCCAAGAACAATTTGGGAAATTACAACAGTTACGTTTCATATTCCGAATAATATGCTATTTTTCTTTAATCAGTGAACAATTACCATCTAATAATAAAATAATTTTTGTTTGACTGTACAACTAGTAAATTAATCACGTACATACTAGGATGCAGTTTTTTTACATTAACTAAATTTATAATAACAAATATTTATAAAGTACTTAATAATAATCTATTAAATTGTACCCCTACTAAATATACAAGTTGAAAATAATAAAAACAAATTAAAAGCAACAAGTGACTCAGATTCATTGGGGTTCATTAAATATCATTTACTTAAATTTAATAATACGTTGCCTAAGTAGGTAACTATTTGTAGGTAAAATCGACAGACAAATTGGCGTGTCGGTACCTACTTGATGGATTAACGAGTCCGACCTCTCTCCAGGGGGGCGAGAGAAATTATGAGGGCTCATAAATCACGTCTCGAAGAAAACTTTTTCGATGCAAAAGTTAGTTGCATATTATTTTTTTTTAAACAGAGAATTAGACTTTTATTAAAATATTTATTAAAATAATAAATCTGGTCCGCCCCTGCTCGCAGCATGTTCGTCATTTTGGTGTAAGTCTGAAGAATATCAAATGTAAAGTCTTGGAGAAAAACGTGTTTACAATTTTTCAATTATGCAACCATAAAAAGTATTAGGAACAAAATTAGGAAATAATTAATTTAATCCGACCCAAAAAACAACTTTGTTATCCTATAGAAATATGGATCTCCCTGTAGAATTGAAAACTGAAGATGTTATTTACGGGTAAAGAATTGGTGCTTTCGCGTATACATTTTCGGTACTGATAGAGACCCTTGAGGAACTTTTTTATTCAATGCTCCATTTGGTATTTTATCCTCAATATGACCTTCTGGATACTAGTTTGCTTGAAGACCAAGTACTATACTACATATATTTTTATATGACTGAATATTCCTAATGTATTTAAATTATCAGTAGGTATGATGTCCTAATATCCAATATTAGGATATCATGTAAAACGAAATCAACCTATATTACCTACTGTAATGCCTTGGAGATTTATTATATTTATATACATTATTTATAAACTGGCTAACTCCTTGTTAATTCTTCGAAAATGACTTCCGTCTGGTACTTCACAAAATGGATAATCTTCAATACACTGGATATTTATTTCTTCTTTTATTGTATGTAATTTCTTTAATTATTTATCTTTCTATTCATTTAATTATAACTGTTTTTTTTTCTTTTTGAAGAATATTACTTTTATTTCATGTTAAAGTAATATAAGGAAGATAATTCTTCATTTAATCTCGAAAGAGAAAATTTACTCTTTACAAAGGAACTAACAAAATCTCTCCGAATTATTTCTTAATCATTATTCTTCTTTTTATAGCTAACTCTATATCCAAGGTTATATATAATATAATACACCTACTATGCTTTAAACATTCAATTATAAATTTCATCTCTTAATATTACTATAATTTTAGATATTCCTTTGAAAATTATCCATATTGATATTCAAAATATATGTTTCAATTACAATGAAACTTTCCTCAAAACTCGTCTAATCTTTACAAATATTATTACATAATATAGTTATAATACTAATGAAAAATCTTTCTTTTACAACATCTCATAAAAAAATTATTATTACAATTTGTAAACCTTTGACGTGACTAATTTATATCTGATATTTCGAATCATTCTAGAATGGTCACTGTCACTAAGATATTATAGTCATTCCATCAAATACATATTTAAATTTCCATATGTTTAAAATACTATCACTATGTGTAAATTTTGTTAGTGTCCATCAATTGTGAATAAAATCGTGTCAAGCACTAAACTGAAGCCACGTTGAGTAACATAAAGTATGCGAAAGACAAATTATAAGAAGATTCCTACAATAATAAGTAATTAATTTTATTGCACTGGTAGTATTACCTTCTTCTTGAAATGAAAATATACAATTTATTAGTAAATAAACTTAATAAGAAGTTTACATTTCTAAAGAAAATACAAAGGAAGATCGATAAATCATTATTCCGGTTAATGGTTTTTTAATTGGAGTAGAGAAATAATTCAAGAGTTTCACGTGCCTCGTCTCTCAAATTGTCGGCGATCACGTTGACAACTGGGTGAATAACGTTTTACGTTTACTTGCGCGTCGACAAGAACAATAACATCGACGAGAGAAGTAAGAATGTCAAAGATCTGGCAGCCAATTTAGTGCAATGCACTGATCCCGTGTAAGCGAAATAAGCTGAAATCAGAAACGTGCAATAGCAACCACCTGCATGTACCTTATCAAGTTCACGTGCTCAACTTTTCGTCGCAAGCGTTAAGTATACACGAGTGCTTCGTATCCCTTTGAGATATGGCAATCTTTCTTCCCGCTAGTCTTTATTTTAATGGGAAGTGTATTAGTTAAACACAAATCAAGTAATGAAATGAAAACTTTATATTTTTGCCAAACAGTTCCAAGAAACTTTAACTTTGATTTTACTTTTCAGTGATTACAAACTTTAAACAAGAACGCATTTCAGACACGTGATAGATATATTAGAAAAATATGTAATTTTGTTATTGTGTCAACGATTTGATGGAAAGTAATTTTACTCTAGCGGTATTTAATTCTTGCTCTCTTTGTTCAATGATATCTGCTATTTGTACACAATGCTTCGACATTTAGCTAAACATCCTCCTGAAAATAGATCACTAGACTTATATAATTTCTATATCTGAGTTACAAAGAATCTATTCCAACTAATTTCAAAGTACTGAATTCATTGGAAAGTATGAATTATTCCCATATTTTAAAATTAATATAACATAAGACAGAATTAAATGAAATTCCTATAGTAGCATGAGAAAACATACATACAATATAAGAAACGATTAAAATAACAGACACGCATATGATTACTTGGAAGTATTTTAGTTCAGGTCTTTCAAGGAATAGTGCGAATTCTTATCATTTAGTTTGGAAATACTCACTTTTTTAGAGTCTGATTCGAATTGGTGCAATTTCAGAAAAATAAAATTATACTAATTAATTAATATTTCAGGATATATAGCTTTCCCTAAATAAAATACTATGACATGAAAGCCAGATATAAATGAAATATTTTAAAAAAAGTTATTAAATATAAAGCGTGGAGTACAATGAGCGCAAAAAAACGCGCTCTAGACGCGAACGTAAGTAAAACCCGTAGTCGGATAATGACGCTGCGTACAATGAACGCTTCCTTTGGGTAGTGTTTCGCAAATAACCTTGAAAGTTGGTCAACTTTTAACTTTTACGCGGTAACGTAAGTTAGCCTAACTTCACATCAGTGTGTTTAAATATAATTGAGTTCCAATATTGCAGCATCAGGTTGTGTTATTACATTTTTGAAGTGTAAACTTCTTTAGGCGCGTTGCGCTGATTGTAGGCAGTGAACAAGACTGACCTGCAACGCTCGGATATGTAACGCTCGGATATGTGTAACGGTCGGATACATATTGCTATGGTTTTTTATATCATGGATAAGTAAAATTAAATAAATTGATTTACTTCAAATTTATTTTTCTGTGGAGCAAATGTTTTGGTACACACTGTATTTTGGTTTCTGTTTAAGAATTTGGGAGGTATAGTAGTCTTTTGGTAATCTGTGTATATTAATATTTATTTTGTTATTTGAATTTAAAAGAGAAGATGCCTGAAGGTTTATTTATGCTCCTCAACTTGATATTAATATAGTACCTATACATGTGCGAAGTTTTAGACGTGGTAGGGATGTGTGACTTTCACTTGTCCTGCCGTGTGATATATGAAGACATTAAATTTTGGTCTCCCGTCAAGTACAGTTCAATTAAAGATATGATGTTTGAATAAAATTGTTATAATTTCATTTTTAAGGAGCCAAGATTTAATCAAGTTTGTGAATTAGTTTTATTGCTGTTATATAAGTTAAGTATTTACTTTTAAGAAAGAGAATGCATTCATTATTATTATAATAAAAGAAAATTTTGATATTGTAAAAAGTAGACTCATATCCGTCATTTTGTTTCCTGCACGTGTTTGAAAATATTTTATATTTTTTGAGAAGCTATTAAATTAGATAATTTTATTTACTATTTCAGTTTGCTATAATTTGATGTATTTTAATTATAGGTATTTAAATTATTTATTTTCAGTAATTAATTAGGTAAATGTTGTCGCGTTTGTCAGTACAAGTTTTTTTTATCCTATCTGGTCAATTAGTGGGTAGGATTTTTTCTTGAGAATTTGTTAATGAAAGTTTTTTTTTTTTTGGTTTTTTTGTAATAAATAAATTATATATGATCTGTTTTTCACTTTTATTAAAGATTTTAGAAAAGATAATTAATTATTTATTTCATTTTTTTGTCTTCAAGTAATTTGTTGTTTTTTTATACTGTTTCCTAAGATCACGATTCCTGACGTGAACATTGTACAGTCTCGCCGAGGGAACCTGAGAGAGAGAGAATTTTGTTTTATGAGCTAGATCGTGGCAACCCTATAACAATTGTACTAATATCATAGCACAATTAAATTGGCGCCCAACGTGGGGCGGAAAAGCAATTATTTTGGCGGCAACCAAAGTGTGGCAGAAAAGCAATTATTTTGGCTGAAACAACGTGGTTTGAAAATGGAAGGAAGTAGAAATTTACAAGGCGCCCAACAAAATATGGATGTGTTAAACAAAATGGAGGGAGAAAAGAAAATGGAATGGAGGCAACCAGCAGGGTATGAGAGTGATGAGTCGCAGGAGCAGAGTCAGGGTATGGAGTCTATCTTAACGAAAAAAGAAGAAGGAGAAAATAAAATGTTGATGGAAATGATATTGAAAATGGGAGAAAGAATGGACAAGATGGAAGAAAGGATGCAAAGAAGTTTTGAGGTATTTATGGCAAAGTTTGGACAGGTGGATGGACAAATAAAGAAAATAGAAGAAAATAAACAAGATATTGAAGAATTAAAAATTAAAGTTGATGTAATGAAAGAAAAAATGTTAAAAAGAATAAATATTATTGAAGATAAATGCATAAAAGTGCTACAGAGAGATGTATTAAATGGAAAAGAAATGGAAAAGGTGGAAGAGAAGATAACAGCAATAAAAAATGAACAAATTCGTGGAAATGGTGAAATAATAAAATATATTCCAATGCCAGTAGCAGATGATGCTTTGCCTAAGTTTTATGGATCAACATCAATAAATCCGATGGGTTTTCTGAAGAATTTGAAGGCGTGTTTGGAGAATGTTCCAGGAGATGGTAGAAAGCTGCAGATGGTGAGAAATTGTTTGAAGGACGATGCTCTTATCTGGTGGGACATGATTTCTGACGAGGTGATGACGTTCGAGGATTTTGAAAAGAGATTCACACAGCAGTATTGGGGACAGATGGCACAAATGAGGGTGAGAAAAGATTTATTATTTGGTAATTTTAAGAAAGGAGGTTCAGATAATCGTGAGACATATATAATAAAAAAATATTCAATTTTAAAATATTTAACTCCTGCTATGCTAGAAATTGATTTGGTTACACAATTAGCATGTCATTTTGATTTTGAAGTAAGTCAGGCAGTGGCCATACAAAATATAAAGACCATTAGTCAATTTATAGAATTATTGAGGAGATTAGATGATGCTGAGTATGGAAATAGATTTCAAAGTTGTAATATGTTAAAATATGATAGAAATGGTATAAGATATAGAGAGCAAAGAAAGTTTAATGATAGAGAAAGAAATTCACACAATTATAACATGACAAATAGATTTGTGAGACCACAGGTAGAGAATAGAAATGTAAATTGGAATAGAGAGAATGATAGAGCATGTCAATTAAGAGAGGAAAATAGAAATAGTAATTATATACAGAATGAAAGAGTAAATAGAAATTTTTCGTATAATGGTACTAAACAAAAAAATAGTAGAGAAAATGTAGAGAGAGAGGAAAAGGCAAAGTGTCAGGATTTTTAGATAGGCCAACCAAAGAGATAATTAGTATGAATGCAATGAGAGATAATGATTCAGATAGTTTAGATAATAAGATGTTGCCACATATAAAAGTTACTATGGGAGGAGTGAAAGTAAATTGTTTAGTTGATACGGGGAGTGAAATTTCAATCTTGGATGATCAAATAATAAAAAAATTAGAAAGTATGAATGCAGGTAAATATATACCTACAAGAAAAATTACAATTGTGTCTGCGACGAAAAAGATAATAGCAATGGTAAATAAAATTTATGTAGTTGAATTTATGGTAAAAGATAATAAGTTTTTGGGAGAATTTATGTCAGTCAAAGGTTTACAAAGATATGGTATTATTGGAATGGACCTGTTAGAGAAAATAAAGGCAGTAATAGACATTGAAAAAAAATGTATGGAGGTGGAGAATCAAGTAGTTTCTTGGGTTCAGCAGGATGAAGAAGATGAAGAAAATGAAAAGATTATAAATAATATGGAAATGGTATATGAAGTAAAAGAAGTTATAAATAGTATAAATGGTGAAAATTATGAAGAGGTTGAAGAGGTTAAAGAAATAGAGTCCAATAATATGTGTATCGAGGTGCCTGAAGATGTAGATTTACTTGAAATTAATGTTGAAGAAAAATATAAAGAAAATGTCAAAGATATGATAAAGAAGAATATTTCCTTGGTAGATAAATTTCCCTGTATTGCTAAAAATTATGTACATTCATTAGAAGTAGATGAGTCGAGACCATTTAAAATTAAAAATTATCCAATTCCCAAAAATATGCAAGAGAAGGTGAGAGAAGAAGTAAGAAAGATGTTGCGAGATGGTGTTATTGAGAGAGGTGTCACGAGGTATGTCAATCCGCTGGTGGTGGTTCAAAAGAAGTGTGGAGATATTCGCTTATCTTTGGATGTGAGAAGGTTGAATGATCGTACCAAGATGCAATTTGAGACTCCTGTAACTGTGGAAACGTTATTATCTAAGTGCAACGACGCTAGGATTTATACTAAGTTGGATCTAAAAAGTTCTTTTTGGTTGGTGCCTTTAGAAAGAAAGAGTAGAAAATATTGTGGTTTTATGGTAGATGGAGCTGTATACCAATTTAAAGTGGTACCATATGGACTAAGTAGCTCGTCTGCTGCTTTAATTAGAGCAATGCAACAAATTTTAGAACCTTATGAATCGTTTGTATCGCATTATATAGAT
Source organism: Amphimallon solstitiale (assembly GCA_963170755.1). Taxonomy (NCBI): domain Eukaryota; kingdom Metazoa; phylum Arthropoda; class Insecta; order Coleoptera; family Scarabaeidae; genus Amphimallon; species Amphimallon solstitiale. The sequence goes on from OY720675.1 coordinate 85,359,587, forward strand.
GATATTTTAATATTTAGCAAGACAATTGAAGAACACATGGAACATTTAAGGAAGGTTATAGAGGTATTAGCAAATAATGGTTTAAAAATTAATATTAAGAAATGTGAGTTTTTAAAAAAGGAAATTAAATTCCTTGGATATAATTTAAGTTTAAAATATGTCAGTGTGGATGATTCTAGGCTGGAGGTTATAAAAAATTATCCTAGACCTAAGAATGTGAAAATGTTGAGAGGTTTTCTTGGTATTGTGGGTTATTATAAAAGATTTATTCCGTATTTGGCAAAATTATGTGCACCATTGTATGAATTATTAAGAAAGAATGAAAAATTTATTTGGTCTAAAGAAAGAATAGATGCTTTTGAAAAGGTTAAGAATGAATTTTATAATAGTTTGTTATTAGTACTGTCTGATTTTTCTAAAGAATTTTTATTAAGAGTTGATGCTAGTGATTCTGCTATAAGTGGAGTTTTAATTCAGTTAGATGATGAGGGAAATGAAGAGCCTATTTGTTTCATTTCAAGGCTATTAAAAAAATATGAATTAAGATATACAGTGGGAGAAAAAGAGTTACTTGCTGTAGTGCATACTGTAAATAAATTACGTTTTTATTTGTTGGCTAAAAAATTTATTGTAGAATCAGATCATGCGGCGTTGACGTCACTTTTGTCAACTAGATTTTCAAATAATCGAATATATAGATGGTCATTGTTGTTATCAGAATATTCATTTCAAATTAGACATATCAGAGGTGTTCTAAATGTTACCGCTGATGCTTTAACAAGAATGTACAATATAAAAAGTAACTTCAATCATGTCGAGTTAAATGCTTATAATAGATATGCAGCTGAGGGAATGTTTGACTATGTTGAGATCCATCAGGTCCAGCAGGATGAATGTTTTGATCATATTAAAGAGGAATTGCGAAATGTGGGGAATTATAAAGATTATATTTTTCATGATGGGCTTATTAAAAAACAGATTCGTGATCAGTATAATGTGGTTGTAAATGAAATGTATGCTCGTCAAGCAATGTCTATTATTCATAATGAACTGGGACATATTGGGACTAGGAAAGTTTGGTTAACTTTTAGAGAAGCTTTTTATGCTGTTAAGGATAGAAGTATTGCGAAAAGGGTGGTAAGGAATTGTAATGAATGTTATTTTGGAAAGCATAAAAATCGCACATTGCAACATGATATAAAAAGTATAATAGTGAATAATAAATTGGATTTAGTAGCGATTGATTTCTTAGGAAATTTAATACCAGGAGATTATGGGTATAGAAATATATTTGTTATGGTGGATATTTTTACTAAATTTGTTAGGCTGTTTCCCACTACAAAATACAATTCTGAGATTGAACTTTTATGTATTAATAACTTCGTACAAAGTCAAGGAAAAATGAGACGCATTTTAGCAGATAATGCTAGTTATTTTACTAATGATAGATTTATAAATGCTTTAAATGATCAAAATATTAATGTATGTTTTTCTTCGATACGCCATCCATGTGCCAATCCATGTGAGCGGTATATTCAAGAGGTAATCAAATTTTTGAGGATGAAAACCCATGAACACCATGTAGGCTGGGTCCAGTATGTCCAACAGATAGAAGATTCCATGAACAATTCGCCCAATACCCTTACTGAAGAGTGTCCAGCGACTTTGATGAATGGAATGACTCCTAGTCGGCCCTGGGATTTGCATAGAGAAGTTGTTCATAATCTAGAAGAGAGAAATAATTTTGTTCGAGGAAGACTACAAAGGCAAGGGGAGATGTATGTGCGCCGAGAAAATGAAAAGATCAAAGAAAGAACTAGGTTTAATATTGGTGATACAGTTATTGTTAGAAGATACAGGGTTGCCAGAAGAAATCAACAAAAGTGTGCTTAATTGGATCTTCCGTATTGTGGTCCGTATATTGTAACAAGAATATTTAATAACGTCACATATGAGCTCTATTCAATGGATGGACGCATTAAGAAGGGACGATATCACATTAGTATGCTTCATCCATATTTGAACAATCCTTAAGAAGATTGTGAGGTACTATAAAATTATATTCTGTGTGCGGAGAAGGGTTTTAATTTTTACATTATATTGTATTTGGAGAAAACATTAGAGATAGTAAGATGTTGTGTGCGGAAAATAAAAATTTCTGAAATCTTTGCTTTGCACAGATTTAATAAATTGTTATTATGGAGATATGCTATGGTTTTTTATATCATGGATAAGTAAAATTAAATAAATTGATTTACTTCAAATTTATTTTTCTGTGGAGCAAATGTTTTGGTACACACTGTATTTTGGTTTCTGTTTAAGAATTTGGGAGGTATAGTAGTCTTTTGGTAATCTGTGTATATTAATATTTATTTTGTTATTTGAATTTAAAAGAGAAGATGCCTGAAGGTTTATTTATGCTCCTCAACTTGATATTAATATAGTACCTATACATGTGCGAAGTTTTAGACGTGGTAGGGATGTGTGACTTTCACTTGTCCTGCCGTGTGATATATGAAGACATTAAATTTTGGTCTCCCGTCAAGTACAGTTCAATTAAAGATATGATGTTTGAATAAAATTGTTATAATTTCATTTTTAAGGAGCCAAGATTTAATCAAGTTTGTGAATTAGTTTTATTGCTGTTATATAAGTTAAGTATTTACTTTTAAGAAAGAGAATGCATTCATTATTATTATAATAAAAGAAAATTTTGATATTGTAAAAAGTAGACTCATATCCGTCATTTTGTTTCCTGCACGTGTTTGAAAATATTTTATATTTTTTGAGAAGCTATTAAATTAGATAATTTTCTTTACTATTTCAGTTTGCTATAATTTGATGTATTTTAATTATAGGTATTTAAATTATTTATTTTCAGTAATTAATTAGGTAAATGTTGTCGCGTTTGTCAGTACAAGTTTTTTTTATCCTATCTGGTCAATTAGTGGGTAGGATTTTTTCTTGAGAATTTGTTAATGAAAGTTTTTTTTTTTTTGTTTTTTTGTAATAAATAAATTATATCTGATCTGTTTTTCACTTTTATTAAAGATTTTAGAAAAGATAATTAATTATTTATTTCATTTTTTTGTCTTCAAGTAATTTGTTGTTTTTTTATACTGTTTCCTAAGATCACGATTCCTGACGTGAACATTGTACAGTCTCGCCGAGGGAACCTGAGAGAGAGAGAATTTTGTTTTATGAGCTAGATCGTGGCAACCCTATAACAATTGTACTAATATCATAGCAATATGTGTAACGCTCGTTCGGGTAAAGTCGGCTAAGGGAACAAGATAAATATATCATATAGAGGTATTTAATTTCAATTAAATTAAAATTTAAATTAATAAATAAATTAATGTCCCCGAGCAGATTCGAACCCAAGCCGAACGAGTATGACCAATGTATGACGCCTGCACGTTGCATCAGACCAACGTGGGACACGTAATCGATTATTCATATCGTCTATTTATACATATACATACGTCACTGCTATACTTACAACTACTATATAAAGCATAGCTGACTCGTCCGCCATTTTGGAGATAATTTTAAGGGGGTAAATATGTATGCTAATAGCAAATGTTGAATAGGACTTCGAATAATTCACTCTATTAAACCGGTTTAGGACGTGAAATAATGTAGGTATAATTTTTTACAATAGTCGTATATTTAAGAAATACCCAGAATATATAATAATAACTAAAAATAAGTACGTAATATGACTGACATATCTCCAAAATGGCCGACGAGTCAGCTGTCCTAAATATAGTAGCTATACTCGTTCGGCGACCGTTACATGGGAGAGCATGACGCATTAGTCGTATAATACGTTACTAAATATTATACGCGTCTGTACATGTGTAAATGTAATAAATGTGCGAATACGTTTTATTTAATACGTTACTGAAATATTATACGCGTCTATTTCGTATTACTAACCTCGCCTTGATGAAGTTTACACTTCTGCTGTGTGGTTTTAAGCACACTCATTCTTATTTTTATGGTCTCGTCTTGCCTTTTAAAACAATGTCTGTGACAACTTTAACGTTATATGAAAAGTTAATTGAGGAAGTGAAAAAATAACCTTTTCTTTTTAATAAAAAAGAGCGGGATTATAAAAATACTGTCAAAAAACATTAGTATGGGAAAAATTGCAAAAAAAACTGCTTCTAACAGGTAATATGAAAGGGTAGTTTTGCTTAATTCCTCTTGTAATAAATTAACAACCTATCATATACATGACGTGACATTCTTGTATGTTTGAACAAATCTTCTGGGCCTATTGCTATTTTAAGTAGTTGTTTATAAAATAGCCCTTGCCCCTTGAACGGTTTGCTGGTCTCACTCACCAACGTCTTCGTGGTGAATATTGTAAATTTAAATCACAAACTACTAGGTATAGCTGATATAGCAAATAAAAATACAAAAAAACCACAAATTCAGACATCACTCACATATTTTGACAAATTATGTAATGGTATTTTAAGGTTATGATGAAGAGTCTACGATGGACGTATACGCGCTGGCTATGCGTATATTGTAACCACTTTCTATTGATCACCGTATTTTTGACAGTTATTCAGCGTCTAAAGCGCGTTAGTGTCGCGGTCATTGTACTCCACGCTTTACTTTCTTATACCTATATTTATTGAATGACAACTATAACAAATGTCAAAAAGTAATTATGACAAATTCCAAAAGGTATATGAAAATGAAGTTGTCCAAGATCCTGTCAAATTGAAATAATATTGACGTCTGTAGTCATGCTGTAAAAGTTCCTACTTTATTCCACTTTGAAATACTATTTCTATTCTACAATAACGTGAATATTAATTCAATTGATTGTGCACTGTTTGGATTTCGTAAGTAAACGTGTTTTCGCTGTTTTGCTTCTTTTTGTTAAGTGTTTCTTAAGAAAAGATGTCTACAACGTACTGTACGTTGTAAATTGTGGTAGTACTAGTAATCTCGATGTATTAAATTATTTAGAATCAGTAGACAGCTACACTTCCTATATAAAGTAGATTTAAATGAACCAAAAACCAAAAGGTCATAAATGAATGCAGGTCATAATTGACAATAATCAGACTAAAATAATAATCTCTATACTTGACTAGTATAGAGATATTCACAATTTATTGCTATGTAACACATTATACGACGTAATATAAGAATTAATTTGTTAACACAGTGACTTCATCACATATACAGTATGTCCCCGGATAGAGATTACAAGAGGAAAAAAATTCTTATTTTTGATTTTACAATAAAATGCTAAAGGAATTAAATTTTGTTTTCATTTTTTTTTTGCATTTCATCTATTATTTTTTGTGGTGGAAGGTTTTGACTTCAAAATGTCAAACACTAATTAGTGTGTCAAAAATAACTTCAAACTGTAATTCTGTAATTTTTGGTGAAAATATTAACGTTATCACAAAAAATATATTTAATTCAATGTTATGGTATTGTGCTGTTCTGAATTTAATGAAAAAGAAACTAGTACGTGAGGAAGATGATGCCTCTACAGTTTTAATTTTGGATTCGGTGGAAGGTAATCCTAAACGTTCATTACGGAGACGGGCGCTTCAACTAAATATGAGCAAAACCCATATTCAAAGAGTTTTGAAGGAACGTAAATTATACTACCATAAACCTGTTTTTAATCATACGTTAGAACAGAGAGATGATGAAAAGCGTCTTTATTTTTTATGTGGATGGGAGATAAAATAATGGAGAACCAAAATTTTCACAAAAGCATTTTATTTTCCGATGAAGCAACTTTTACTAGCAATGGTACCGTTTCGTCACAACATGTTCGTTATTAGAGTGATACTAATCCTCACTTTAGAATTGCATCAAAACATCAATATTTTGTTAAAGTAAACGTGTGGTGTGCTGTTTCTTACCATCTTAACATTGCTTACAACTTTTCCTGGGATGGTTTAAGTGAACTACCATTTGCTTATAGGCAGAGGATGTATTTTCAACATGATGGTTGTCCGACCCACCATTCGCCTATTGTTGCTGCCTGGCCTCCTGACTTAACTATTTTAGATTTTTATTTGTGGGGACGGTTAAAGCAACTAGTTTACATACAAAACTTGCCTAACAATGTGGTAGTATTAAAAAATAGTATAAGAGATGCTGTTGTGTCCTTGACACTTGAATAAATTCGCGGCAGTCATAAGGAACTGCGGTTTAGAGTCGAATTGTGTGCTACCTAGCCTACTTCTTTTAATGTTGTGATTGAAAAAAAAGAAAATAAAAATTTGTAATTCTAAATAGGTGCTTGACAGTTTTGTAATTATAATTACAGATTTGGTCATTTGAATGAAGCTTAAAATTTAATTCCTTTAGCATTTTATTGTGAAATCATAATAACAATTTTTTTCCTCTTGTAAACTCAATCCGTGGGCGTACTGTATACGTATAAAAATTGTACCTACATAGAGATACATAAGAATTAGTTCGTACTATTCCATTTTCAATATATTCACAATTTGTTCTTGTTTTATAATCATGTACAAATCTATACAACATATTAGTATCTTCTGCCTACAATTTCTAGCGTTAAATAAAAATGATGAGTGAAAACCTGTCCTTTGTCTTCAATGGAAAATGTTTTATAGAAGCAGCTTGTCTTTCTTTTAAGAAGCTAAAAGGAACAACACATCTAATAATTAATACTGATAATTTTGTCGTTATATACTGTTCGAATATAAGACGATTCTATGCCGCTTTATATCTGTAAAATGCACTTTTAAAAAATATATACTTATATAGACAATTAATCTATTACCACACACAAGCTGTTAGATACAGAAATAGTGCAAATAGATAGTAGTGAATGCTATAAAAATGTACTTTCTAACTATGATTTAATAAGATACCTATCTATTTTGTCTTTTCTATTTTTAATATTGTTATTAATAAAAAAATCGTTAAAAGTAATAAAACATTTTATTTCAAAATCAGTACTTATAACACACTACATGAATATTTTGCTGAATGTTTATTTTGGTTTTCGAAAGAAGTTAAGAGATTATTATTCTCTTCGGTATCAAGATTTTCAAATGGTTGAATTTTCGACTTTTAGGCATGATTTAGAATTTCATTAACTCGGTGAAGAAAAATCGACGGGACGGTATATATACTGGAGACGCGTTAAGTTCAGTTGCACGTCATCGATGACGTTTACATGTGGTCATAACTGTATTAGAGATACTAAAAAAGTTACTTTGTTAAATTATAATTGAGGGCATTTATTTCATTAGCTTAAATAGAAGATTTATAAATTGAGCGTAATATACGCATTCATGGCAAATAAACACATAATTTCCGTTTCAATATTAGATTTCTTTATTACATATTTTTAATAGACTAATAGTTCAATTCGGTGTTGACAGATAAATCATATCTGTCAAAAAGACGTGCGTTGTGTATATTCTTCCTGTGAAATTTTTCATGTTTATTTTTGCTTTGATATAAATTGTTTAAAAACAGTGCTTCTTAGAAATGTATTTATTATTTATTTGCGTCCATTGAATATAATGCCGAAAGGTTTCTGTAAACAGTCGAGGCTTTTTACAAACTTTTCTATAATCATGTGTTAAATTTAATGCGAATTGCGTAAGTATTGCTTATTTTAAATTACATTATGGATACGTAATGAAACATTTAAGGTTTTTCGACAATCAAAATCAATATAATAAATAAGTTGAGAAAGACTGAAGTCTTAGAGCATTTCAATTACTAAATATATTACGTTATAGTTATTGTATTGTGAATATTTTTTTTCTTTGGTTATATCAAATGTCACTGACAGAAATAAAAATAGAACCGGCAACATATACAAGGCGAGTCGTCATGGATCTAGTATGACGTGCAACTGAATGTAACGCGTTTCCACCATATATCCAGTACTATTTTGGGTGCTCGTCAAAAAGTTATCACCAAAATGTTCCTCAAACATGAACCGGTTTCTGACTTTGAGAGTTTAAAAAAAGTGTTTATTTTTATCGCCATGTCTATAAAGCGATTCATAGTCATGTACAATACATCTATGCTTAATTTTGTCCGTTTCTAAAAACTTAAAATTAAAGACAAAGTTTGAAAATAAAAAGTTAAAAATTAATTATGTATATCGGTACAGGCTGCCCCACCGAAAACGAAACAGATTGAATATCTCGAAGGAGAAAACTTTTTTGAAAAGTATTGGTTGAAAATAATTAAAATTGTTTAATTTAATAATAATCAGAAATGCGACATTTTGCCTTAAAGGGAATATATAAACATAGCATAATTATATCAGAATATAATTTGCAAAAAAAAAACAGTCTAATGTTTAAATGCACAGATATCTAAGAATTCATTTAAGAGAATATAAACCTTTTTCCGGGCAATTAAAATGAAACATTTTAGTATCACTGTTTATATATGTTTATATTGATATTTTATATTAATATTTATATTTTAAAAATATAGAAATGAATGATTATTTGATATTAAAATAGATTTAGTAAATTATAAAGGTAAAATAGGAATAACGAAAACATAAAATAAAATTAAAAATATGTATACTGAAATTAATTGAGATGTAATTGTAGAAGATTGGGAAAGCAAATCAATTCATGGGTGCCTACAATAAACAAAACGAGTAACTAGTGATGATAGATATTAACTAAATAGCAAATACCGAATTAGTTAGTATTATTTAACTAGGCATTTTCATTCATTTTTTCAATACATTGGATATGTATATATATATGTATAATATATATATGTATATATATATATATATATATATATATATATATATATATATGTATTGAAAAATTGAAAATCTTCTTGGTAGTAGTGGCATAAAATGAATTAAAAGTAATAACAATATGACAACTGGTTGTCAATTAGAAAACAATGACAAATATAAAATGTAAATCAAAATGTATAAATGAAAATGTAATCAATAAGCATAGGACAGTCGAGATTATTTCTATAATCACATTAAAAGGCTTGGGGTCTACCACAAACTGTTCAGTCAATCCAAATATACAAATAACAACGACGCAACTATGTAAAGAAAAATTAAGAGTAGAACTGTTTTAACTATTTTATTTTTGTAGACTATTTTGCATTCTATATTGTTATATTATCAACAGTTCTACTCTTAATTTTTCTTTACATAGTTGCGTCGTTGTTATTTGTATATTTGGATTGACTGAACAGTTTGTGGTAGACCCCAAGCCTTTTAATGTGATTATAGAAATAATCTCGACTGTCCTATGCTTATTGATTACATTTTCATGTATACATTTTGATTTACATTTTATATTTGTCATTGTTTTCTAATTGACAACCAGTTGTCATATTGTTATTACTTTTAATTCATTTTATGCCACTACTACCAAGAAGATTTTCAATTTTTCAATACATTTGTATAATTGGCAAAGAATTGTAATATATTTTATTAACTGCCTGGTTGAAATAAGGCATTACACAGTATTAGGTATTTTCACAGTTGTTTTACACTTGGACATTTTGGATTGACATTTTAAGGTAATACTATATTTTTTATTCACATATTAATGCTTTAACATACACTTTCTTTGTTATGCTGCACTGACGAAACCAAACTAGGTAGAAACATATATGTCTGTAGCTACAAATACATCTTAACACATACATAGTTGCATCGTTAATTGTTTGTGTATTTCAATCAGAATTGTACATGTTTAGGTGAACCTAGGCCATTTTGGTAGGATTACATGAGTAATTATCGATTGTCCTATGCTTATTTGCTTTCATTTACATTTATACTTGACTATTTTACATTCTATATTGTTATATTATCAACAGTTCTACTCTTAATTTTTCTTTACATAGTTGCGTCGTTGTTATTTGTATATTTGGATTGATTGAACAGTTTGTGGTAGACCCCAAGCCTTTTAATGTGATTATAGAAATAATCTCGACTGTCCTATGCTTATTGATTACATTTTCATTTATACATTTTGATTTACATTTTATATTTGTCATTGTTTTCTAATTGACAACCAGTTGTCATATTGTTATTACTTTTAATTCATTTTATGCCACTACTACCAAGAAGATTTTCAATTTTTCAATACATTTGTATAATTGGCAAAGAATTGTAATATATTTTATATATATATATATATATATATATATATATATATACAATAATATATATATTTAAATTGCAATAATTATTACTTGGTAGCCTTAAAATATCATTATAATTCTGAATTTAATACACTTGTTTTTTTATGTATAACAGGTTGTATATTTAAGTATAGTTTAATAAGTTGCCTATCTATTTTGTTCTTTCTATTTTCAATATTGGTATTAATAAAAAAACAATTAAATAATAACTAAACATTTTAATACAAAATCAAAAATCTACAAAAACATTTTAGTCACTACAAACAGAAAGACTATCTATTAACGCTGCTGCATTCTGTAAGTATTGACATTTTTTGTAATAATACTTGGAAGTCTTAAAACATCATTATAATTCTGATATTTAATATACTTGATTTTTTCCTGGACCTGACTGACTTACGTCACCACTTTGCAACGCAGCCAATAAGGCTTATTGTGCTGAACTGAGCACTTGATTACTGTAATTTATAATAATGACGAAATACTGGCAAGTTGTAAAATAAACACATGAATCTTATTTTAGCAGACATCATTTACTATAGAAAATTGTACTCCTTGCTCTAACCCATGATTTTTAAATACAAAACTAAATATTTGAAATCTACTATAAGAATAACTATAAAACTAAAAACTACATATCTACCCTGGGAGGTCTCAAATTACACAGAAGTATGTAAATGAAAAATAACAACATCGTAAATAAAGCCCAAAGTTGAAATGCTATCTTGGACATATTGTATATCCGTAATAGAAGGTATTAAAAAAAAGAGCAAAATTTTTATAAAAACAAAATACTTCTAAATGAACCATAACTTACCCATGCAGTACTTCAAGTCTGTCAAATATTTTATTAACTGTTACGTACAATTGAGTTAGCAAAATTCGTCTACCTACGAAAAAGTAAGCGAGCAAATTATTTTCCTCCCTTTCTCGTCATTCACGTGGTTAACGATGCAGTGAGTCTGCGTTAAGTTTTCCATCACGTTTGCTATCCCTTTATAATGGACCGCGGAAGCTGCAATTACTTCAGTATATTTCGTTGCATATCTAATTGAAATTAGTTCTCCATTTGCAACAACCCGTTAACCAAGTGCCACGAAGTTTTAATTTCGAAAGTTTGAAGTCATGGCTTTCGTCACGTTGGATCGGCGTAGTGTTTCGCCTTTGCCATCTTCTTTGAGAGGTATAAAAAACAATCCAATATTTCAAGCACTAAGTAAAAAATTAACAAGAAGATCACGAGAAGATCAGGAAGACGATGACAGAAGATCATCAAGCACCGATTCGAGTTCTTCGAGTTCTGGAGGTCACAGTTCTCGAAAAAGAAAAACAAAAAGCAACACAGCGTCTTCAGATGGCGAGAGTATTGAATCAATATCCTCACATAATTTACCTACGGATGCAGCAGATGTCGCAAACAATGGTAATATTAAAAACAAACGTTATTACTCTTCGTCTGCTGATAGTATTATGAAGGTTTTCGAAAATTTGACTCTAAGTTCTCGTTCAAAAAGTTGTAGTAATGATAAAGAAAAGAAGAAAAATAAGAAGACCCCCCAAAAAACAATTTTAAGACCTCCAATGAAATATATTTACGTAAAAGGATGGAGTGGATTACCAACTCAACGAATTCCGGTATCTAGAACTTATGCTAGTTCTCCGGGAGGTTGTCGAATGCAATGTATAGTAGGACTCAACCGATAATTTGAAGATTTCAACACAGAAATGATAATTCTATACTGTACATATTAGCGATAAACTAGTTTATAATAAACAATTCCAAAACTATCAGGAAATGGGTAATATCATTGTTACATTTATTGATCTAATTCACGATAATGTATATAGTGAAAAATAATCATCTTTCGATGGTTTTAATCCAATATTTTATATTAAAAAATTGGTTAATTAGATTATAATGTAATAGCAATAATTAAATGTATAATTCCGAATGTTATAACGCAAGATTTACATTACTTATTTAATACCATTCTTCTATTGTAATGCGTATTGTAAACTTTTCTGAAAAATGTTTAGTATTAAATCGAAATATTATACTATACTTATTTGAATGTAATTCAGAAAAGTTCACAGCAAAATTGACTAAAAAGAAGTGACTGTATAATATTTGTATTTAACTTTTTAACTTAATTTTAGATAGAAATGTTCTTACAAGGATGAAAGGAACTAAATTTTGTAATGTAATTCCATCTTTAGTGCCTTTTTAGTAACTTGTATTAGTTACGTATTTATAAGAAAATAAACTATTTCTTAATGTGAAAATCTTTTTTTTATTTATTCAATGCATCTATAAACTAATGATTACTTAAAACCCTCCAAGGCAAAATAAATTTGAGATACGAATTAGTAAATATGCAAATTATAAACATATAAATTTTTATCTTCAACAACCAGTATTAATCATTACAAAAAAAAAATAATAAATTTTATAACACATGTACATGTCTCCTTGTATCAAAACTTAGTAAGAGTCAAATATGATTAATTCTGGTAATAATAGCAAATACAGGCTAATATCAACTGGACATTTTCATTAATGTGGCGTATTTAATTAATTCACTTCCTATATAATATACATATAATTCTTGAAAGAAACAATATTGTCTTTTCAGGAACCAACCCATGCATTACTCATTTAGAATATTTTTATGAACCAGTATGGAAGTAATTCAACACTTGTAACATCGACTATAAAATTATATATTCACAAAGCAAAAGTAGTATAATATGAAATAATGAAAAATATAAGAAATGCTTGAAAACAACGTAAAATAATAAATATAACTGAAATATGTGAACCTCGTGTACGCCACATGTATAATCTATGCTCAATAACATAGAAAACCTAACTTAAAGAATAATTTCATATTTTTCAAATACATATACAGTTATGCTATTTTGTTTTTCTTGACGGATCAAAGGATGAGAGGTAAGATATTAACTCAACAGTTAGAGTCAAAAATGCTGATCAATATTATGCAAGCAATATGTATGTATGTATATATATATATATATATAAATATATAAGTATATAAGTACGTACTTTCTGATTCGATTTTAGAAATTTAATAACGCCATTTTTTTCTGTTGCCATAAAGAAATTACTAAGTAACTGCATATCAAAATAGTACATTCTTTATAATTAAACATTCTTTTTTTATGCAAAAGCTTATGGTTCGCAACAGTTGAATTCATAAACATCTTCAGTAGAATATAAGCAATTATTGTTTAAATTCTTTCTGAAATACTTATTTAAACCTGATACAATGCTTCTTGTGACCTGAAATATAAAACCTTGCAACAATTAAAGTATTTTCGTTTTATTTTTTATATTTAAATGTTGAATCCTGATCAGGCAAAGCGTGTGATAATAATTGTCGTTTTCGTTTCCAGGAAAAGCATGTCTCCCTCATTTGATATATTTTTTTTGATTCCTGACGCTTTGAAGTTTGTAACAATTTAGGATATTTGTCCTTTGATAATTAACATTTGAAAATAACAAGGCAAAAGCTGGTGATCTTCAATTCTACCCTATATATAAATGGTTATTATCGTTAAATTTAGATTTGTCTTTAAATACATAGCATAGTATTTCAGAAATATAAACAGATTCAGGTCATAAGCCCCAACAACTGTCCAGTGGTCACAACCATCATTACCCTGATCGCCCCCTTTTGTAGTAAAAATATTCTTTGTGCACGACACGAGCGACTCTATTGTAGTATACTATAATTTATTTATGAATGAAAATCTGCACAATATAAAGTTTTATGTCCCGCATCGCTGCAATAATACGACAAATTCGTCAGTAAAGATAACTTGTCAATACACTCAATCAATGCTCATCAAAACAAGACAACATATTTAAGAAACTAAACTTGGAGTCTGTGGCTTGAAACTACACAAAAACACTAAAACACCTTACCACACTAAAGCACAAAAATGGCTAAATACGTATTTCAACAACTAAGTTGTCATCATCAGTAGCACTGATCAAAAATCGCGCTGTCTACACACCGTAGCGTAACACAGTGTTGCTCTGTACGCTACGGTGTGTAGACAGCGCGATTTTTGATCAGTGCTACTGATGATGACAACTTAGTTGTTGAAATACGTATTTAGCCATTTTTGTGCTTTAGTGTGGTAAGGTGTTTTAGTGTTTTTGTGGAGACAACATATTAACAAAAAAGGCACTAGGAATATATTACAAATACTGTATTTGTTTTGCTATTATTGATATTACATTTATTGATAAATTAATGGAAAAATAGTTTTGGAATATTTTCGAATTTGTAATATCTTGTCAGCTACGAAAATTGTGAAGCGGTATTTTCATCTGATTGAACAAAATACAGCAGTTTATTTTGTTGTTGCAAAAGAAACTTATTTAAATCGGATCATGATGATCCTCAAGGGACAGTCAAAATCAATTCCTTATATCAGAAGTTCGCTATAAGCTAGAGAATAAATAGATACAAGAGTGTTCTATCGCTCCTTTATTGTCTAATATATATGTATAAAAATTACAAATGTAATGACTAAAGTAAAACAAAACAAAATACAATAGATATGTAAGTTTATTTGAAAAATATTGTAATTCTGGGCTGAGCTTGCGCGTTATTAATGTATAAGTTGTCCATATATTATTATGTTTTAGCGTCACTCAACTTATCAATAATTGCATTCAGTGTACCATGAAACTGTAAAAAATGACGCAATTTATGCATACTCCTGACGGCTTCCTTGGTAGGTAAAGATCATTTCATGTTTAACTGAAAAACTTTTAGAAAATTTCTAGGAAAATCATCTGGTGATATTTGACTTCAAAGAGTGAATGATTCCCTGATCACTAGTTTGTGGCTTGAGCTGGTGTTTGGTGGTAAATATAGAAGTTTGTCTATAGTCTATATTCCGCAACATTAGGATGCGCTGGACAATTTTGAATTCGGTAGCAAAAAATGTTTCTATCATCCGTGCAAACAGCGCCGATTTTGCGCTTTTTTAATTACCAGCAGTTTCGTTTAGCCTATACCGGGCAAATTCGGACATACTATAACAATTGTTATGTCTTTAGATAACTTTCCACATTTGCACTGTTCTCCCTTTAATTTTAGCTTCTTATTCGGGGTTAATTTGTAGAGCAAACCGGTCTCATCCGCGTTAAAAATGTTATCACCCTTAAATTGTCTGCTAAGTTCTTTATAAACTGTATTTAATCAATTGTCCACTACTTTGTCATCTACTGCCGCTGCCTCAGAAATTTTGCTGCCACACACGTTTTGTTGTACGTTAGTTTTCAAGTTCTAAGTCTAACGTACAATTTGCCATGGTTTGTAAATATGTGATTTTTACAAGTGCAAAATGGAGCATCGTATATTGGTGGAGGCGCCGATTGAAGTTTATTATTTTTATACCCATTCGTATCTAGTAATGATAATTTAGACAGTAACATAAATTAAGGTTATGTAATATTTATTACAGCAATTATTTTTTATAAATGCTATTATTCGTAACCACAAATAGTAAAAAAAAAGCTGTATTACATTTATTAATTTCAATAACTAGAGTCTAATTTCATAACCCAAATACTCTGCAACCCAATAGGCAAAAAGATTACACAGGCCCTCTCTTATTTCCTTTTAATTTGAAATAGATATCCTATATTGCAATAAAACATTAAAAAGAATTATATATATAAGAATGAACAAGATTATTATCTGTTCCTGTTAGACGATGCTTAGGTAATTCTGCTAGACGAGGCTTAGTATCCATCCCTTTTCTCGTCAAATAAGTATGACTAGCTAAGTGTTACTAGGAGATGTTTATTCTTGACTAGCAATGTTATACATAAACTATATAATTCTGACAACTGTCACTTATTACATAATTTGTACTGTTTGTTACCAATCGGTTAATAATTCATCAAAATTTATTAAAATAATAAAAATCTCTGCAAGTAATTTGATTTATTAAAGTATAAATCGTCATTCATAAAAAACATTAACAGGATAAAATAATTGTCAGATTATTAACTCTATATTATGTATTTTTTTCTAAACATCCAACGAGCATTGTTGTTATAAAAGAAATAATTGAAATAATGTTCGAAATGCTTGAGCTTGATTTCTATACGAAGCTTTAAAAAAAACGTAATGACTGTTCATGTTTTTTATATACAGAGCTTATAGACAGTACGAAAGCAAGCGTGGGAAAGGTTAAATTAGTGAATTTAACCAGCTACATGCACATACTTTTGAGCATTTTCCCCTAATTGATGATTCGCTTTGATTGATATAATAATAATATACTTTATTACGAAAACGACAAGTTATATAATAGTCACAAAAAAATAAAAGAATTTAATAATACAACACAAAATAGAAGTGGCAATAATAACAAAAGTACACGTAAATAGAAAAAAACTATACCAACACAAAACTTAATATTAACATACAATGAAATAGTTTGCTATGAATTCCTTATTAGTAATTCATTCACACTTCATGTATCCTGTAAATGTTCTGTTAGTGTTTTCTATTGGACACAGTCAAAAGCCTTTTGAAGATTGTAAAGGTGATCAATACTTTTCATTAATTCTTTTCAGAAGTCATTTAAAGCGGTTGTTGTAGACCTGCCCTTGTAAAGTCCATGTTGCGATGACAATAAAATATTACGTTTCGCTAGAACAGAAATTGAAATAGAAATCATAAAAATGATGAAATGCTAAATTCTATGATGTTTTACTTCCATATAAAGATCAGGCATATTACTAATAGTTCTTAAGCGCACATTTCTAATATTTATTAAATATAGAAATATAAAAGTGCGATGTTTGTTATTGCTGTTAACTGTGTCATTAGTTTCTACATAAAGCTTATCTTACTAATTTGCGAAGTACTTTGGCGTTATTATATGCATTTCGTAAGTGAGGAAACGACTTTTCCAAAACATATAAATTCTACATTGTGTAATTTCGGGAGTAATAATTTTTTTCTTATTTCTTTCGATACTCTTGGTATGAGAAGAAAGCATTATTATAATTGTAATTTAAAATATTATATTTTATATATGGCAGTCATTATAACTATTTTAAATGGTATACGATAGTCAAAATGAAAGTTAATGCAATAAAAATGTATTATTTTTATGGTAAAAAAATATTGTACACAGGAAATAAAATTTGCTAATTATCATTGTAAAGAAGAATAAAACTGTATTTCAAACATGTGTTGCTAAAAAAAATTATTGCATTTTTATGTTATTTATGTTTCAAATTATATTATTTAACAAAATTATCTAATTGAACAAATTACATAAATATTCAAACAAATAGTCAATGAAGCTGTGAGCATACATGACATTAAAACATTAAAGCACTAAACATGTGCGGCATTTATAAAATAATGTTCTAAATCTATCGATGATATTCACAAATTTGTTTTTGTCACAAACGAGTCATAACATTGACGTAGTTAGAATTGTGTTATTCAATTGCGTAACGCGTAATAACAGTTAATCTATATGGCCGAGATGACACAAATCTTTTTTATTCTATTAGTCTTAAAGAAAATAAATGAAAGTAAATAAGTAATGTTACTGTACGGAAAGTCTATGCCAACATGTCAAATGTTTAGAGCCAATTGCTAATTTAGAGTTATTTTACAACATTCACTAAAGGAAAAATAAGCACACGTTTATTTTCAATATGCTGTTGGAACACAAAATCTTTCTTAATTTTTCTTTATTTTATTTCTATACGAGTATGTTGTGTTATATAAGTATGCGTGAATTTTAATCTTGTTTTGACAATATATCTACCTATTGTATACATTCACTGTATTCTGATTAAATAAAGCAAACCATAATAAGAAAATGACACGATTTTTAAATTTACGATTTCAACACTATTAAAAATTGAAACAAACATTTGTTTACTCTTTACAACAATAATAACAATAATATAAAGTTGGTATTAAAAAAAATCATAATTCTTGGATTAATTACGAAAACTTGTATATCAGACTAAAACAATAAACACAATTATCAATAAATTCTCGAACTTTGATGCCGCGCTTATTAAAGAGCACCTGTTCGATACGACAAATAGGGGAAGTAAACACCCTTCCCTTTGCTCTAACCAAATGTTCACGTGCTATTGTGAAGAGAGTCTGCGTCAACTTGCCGCCTCACGTTTGCCGTATCTATATAAGGGAGTGTAAACATAGTCGCTTCAGTATTCTATCTGAATCCCCCGCAAACAATCATAATTGTAAAACTGTGACTTATACAGGGTATTCGTTCTATTAAATATATGTGTTATAAAACATGGCAACAAACGATAGCACAATGATTTTTATGACACTATCAACTCCCGAAAAAAGAAGTGTTTCTCCAATGACACCTTCTCCATCTAGAGCTATGAAAGGGATAAGATTGTTTCGCGCCATAAGCAAGAAACTAACAAGGCGATCCGTAGAAGATCTCGAAGAAGACGACAGTCGATCATCCAGTACAGATTCGTGTTCTTCAACATCAATAAGTCGGTGTTCCCGATCGAGGAAATTAGAAAATCATTTAACATCTTCCGGGGATAGTGGTTTCCGGTCCGTATCACCACATCATCTATCGAATAGCTCTGTAAGCGATGCTGGAAGTAGTATTCACATTAAAAATAAGCACCGGTACTCAACATCAGCAGAAGGTATCAGAAGAGTATTTCAAAATTTATCAATAAATTCTCGTTCGAAAAGCTGTAACAGCAACAAAGAAAAAAAGAAGAATAAGAAAAATCCACCAAAGAAAATATTGCGACCTCCTGTACGATACATCTATATGAAAGGCTGGAGTGGTCTACCAACTCAAAGAATTCCAATAACTATATCTAGATCGTATGTAAACAATCCTTGTGGCTACAGTATGCACTATATGACTGGCCTAAATCGATAAAATTTATATCATCAAGTGTTCAAAATGTATAAAGGTATAAATTTTCCTAAAGACTGGTAGGAGTTATTCGACACTGTAAAAAATCATTATTATCAATATCCATATACTTACCTATTAAATTGATAATTTCGTTTTATGAAATTCACGAAATAGTAGTTTAAATATTAGTCTTGAGCATTCAAGCACACTATTATTGTTTTGTTATGTATTGTATAATTATGCAACTTTGTAAATAACTTCTTTCTGTACTTAATTAACATATCGTACTCTTTGTATGTAATTACGATTACATAGGTTGTGATATAATAATCGTAAATTTACGACACGAACAGCACCAAAACATATATACATATTATCATGTATCCACATATTAGTGCCTTCATAGATAATATCCTCTAATGTTAACGACTTATTACTAATAAAAAATTACAATTATAAGTATGAAATTATATTTATTTCCTTTCCTCATGCACCCTAATAATTAATCCGTTTCAGTAACATACACACAAATTCTTTGTATTACGAAGACCTCAGAAATACAAGTTTAAAACTTAAAAAGAAATCAATATGATGTCTTACCTCTCGAATATAAAGCGACTGAATATAACTATGTTCATCATTCTATTTCATTATGATTATCAAATAATAGCAATATGAAGATTACATATGATTTAAACAAAACATAAGTAAATAAATATATTTCTCAAATAGGCATTTAACATTGCTTCCAGATCGCAAACCAAGAAGAGAGGCATATAATTGATTTAATTTGAAATAAAGGGGATAGAGTAATTTTTATATTAAAACAAACCAATTAAATCAATATTATTTTGTGCTATATTAAATACACTTAAATACAGAATAAAGAATTATAAGAAGACGAAATATTTAAATCAGTAACTTTTGTGAATTGAAAACGTATAGTTCTTTTAACGATATATAAATCTTAAACATAAATATAGAAACGGTTGTCTTAAATATTATTCCTAACAAGCTAAATTCTACTGTGATTTAATAATGCTAGGATGAAAATAAGTTATTGACCATAACTACTTTTTCAAATTAAATATATGGTTCTTTAAGTACTTTATAGAAACTTACGAATAAGCTAAAAATCATTTTAAACAGATGATTTGTTTTTATTTAAACGAATATTCTTTTTAAGCAAATTTTGGTACGCAGATACACAAAAAACTAAAGAAGATGTAAAATGTGTTTAGTAACAATCAATTTCTTGAGGGGTACAAATTATGATTACACCTTTAAACTGGACATTGATTATCATAATAGAATTAATTGCACAATTTTACACAAAATTAATCCTGTTATTTTGATAGAGCATAATTTCATGATTTCACTAATCTATACTTTGTTAAGTTTATTTTAATTTTATATAAGTATAATGAAATTCATATTATATATTACATAATCACATAATTATCCCATTATCAGTTGGTCTACGTAATGAATTCCTAGCTTTTTGCACTATTAAAAATCTGTAAATGTTACACTATTTCTGGGTGCCCCAACTTTATTAAGTTATAGTCATATTTAGTAATGTGTAATAGAAATGACCAACTTTATCGTTTCGTCTTAATATTCATAGTAAAAATTCAAAACTCTTCAAAGATTTTAAAAATAAAAACAAACAAAAAACATGTAAACACTGATAGAATTGGCAAAAAAACGAGAATACTGTGCACCACTGAATAACATTGACTTTATGTCTTATAAAAATGGAAATTCCACGGGGTAAAACATTAACCAAAAATTTTGGATAAATTAATTTAATTGTTTCTAAACTTTGCGTTTCAATTCAGGCACAGATTCAACAGAATGGCTACGTAGTACATATTTCATCCCCTGTAACAAAGTTTCAATTTCAAACCAACTGGTACTACTAGAAACTCATTTTATAATATACATTCTTGGCTTCCATCCATTTTGGGGGTTTATTTTAAAGCTGCATTATCTTTAGTATATCAACCCACTTTGATTTTGTCTCAAAATAAGCTTAAAATCGCAACTGGCTTTGAAAAAAAGAGGCCTAGACATGCGAATTGTATGTCTAAATTGGGTAGAAGAAAGATTATCTATGAACAAATTAGCTAACGTATTATCAGATTAAATAATAACCCAGACATTTCAAATTTATTTCAATTATTGCAATGTAGCCTAAAAAATAGTTAGAGGATATAAAACTACCATATCAATCGTCTCAAAGCTACGATATGTGAAATGCATTAAAATTACATATGCCCTTAGAAGAAAATTAAGAAAAATTATTGAGTAAAAATCTGATGCCAGTCACCTTCAGCGCTCGGTGGAAATTTCAACATGATTAAAAATTGAATATACAAGATGGTCCATGGTGGCTAGAGATTTTAAGAACTGTATTATTCAAAAAGCAACAGAACTTAACAAAACACAGTATACCAGTAAAAAGACAAATATTGGCCATTTTTATTTCTTAAAAATTATGCAAGGCAAATTTTTCTATAATTTCCTGAAGTCGGACGTTGAAATTCTGCATAACACGCCGCAACTTATCTAACGCACCTAATCAGACCTAATCGCGCGCCGTTAGATCTGACGATCTTGGAGGCCACCCAATGTGTTTCTAAATAACGCGATCTGGAAACAATCGTCGGACTGCAATCATTGATACCCTTGCGATATGTGCAGTAACACCGTTTTGCTGAAACCATGTATTCTGGGTATTGTGTGGAAGCAGGTTCAATTGCTGTGTCGTAAACTGGTTTATCATGTCAGCATAGCGTGCAGAATTGACTGTTACATCATTTTCTTTCTGGTCCTCAAAAAAGTAGGACCAATAATTCTCATAGAAGACATTGCACACCATACCATTGCCTTCGGACTGTGTAATGGTTGTTGGTGAAGTGCCTTTGGATTTTACAAAGACTAATAATAGCTGGTTTGCTTATTGGTATAGCCTGGCAAATTAAAAAGAGCTTCCTCAGACATCCATAAATTATGAACATCAATTTCATGTTGTAACATTCTATCAGAAAAATGCAGGCGACGAGCCGATCTGTTGGCTTAAGTGCTTGAACAATCTGGACCTTATAAGGATGGAAATGGAGATCCTTGTGTAAAATTCGGAGAAAAGTAGTCCTAGCTAAGCCAATTGCTTGACTATGTTTTCGACTGGAACGTTTTGGACTGTACTGTCTAGCTGCTCCAGCTCTATCAATGTTATCCAAATTTCTGACACTTCTGTTTGGTCCTGTGCTTTTAACATTGTTCGCTGATCTGGTTTCCTTAAATTTACAAACCCACTCTTTTATGACGTGATCAGGTGGAACTGTCCCGTGACGAGGAATAACGTATGTCACATAAGTTTTGGGAAAAATAATTAAATTCTTTAAAGTAAGTGTAACGTAATTTATTCAAATGACCACTTTACCAATATATTACTTTATATTTAAATTAATTAAAACTACAATTAAAATAATGACAAAGGGCCATGGTCCTCAATGGCACGCAGTTTTTGTCTAACTTGTCCCATCATGTTTTGGACGATGTTTATATCAATTTCTCTTATCTTTTGATATATTCTTCGCCTTAGTTGAGTTTCATTTTGAGCTTCCCACCCATTATCATATACTTTTCTGGTCAATAGTCCCCAAAAACCTTCGATGGGTCAAGCTTGTGGCACATTTGGCGGATTGTCTGCTCTTGGCACAAAGGGTATGTTGTGAGCTTCTAACCATGATCTAGTCGTTCTTGCATAATGGCAACTTACTAAGTCCGGCCAAAACATTATTTCTTCACGTGGATGAGTCGTAGTAATAAACTGTAGCAACTTCGGTAGACATCTTTCAGTATAAATGTTGGCATTAACTGCCTCACCCCTCACATGCCCAACATAAGGTCGTGAAACTCCTCTCTCCGATATGGCACACCAAACTAGAATTTTATCTTCAAATTTTTTGTTTGTTTTGTATTTAACATTATCTGGACAATTTTCTATGTTATCGGTATAAAAATCATCATTGCCTTTCATTTCTGAGTGAGAGAACGTAAAATATTTTTCATCGTCCATGATGATCACTTTATTGTTTGCAAAATGAGTTCGGCGTAATCTACGACAACACATTGGAATTCTTCGTAACTGGTCCTGTGTATAACGTGGACATTTACGTCTTTTACGAAACTTTAAGCCTTCTTTTTCAATACCCTTCTTACAGTTTCATGAGAAACATTAAATATTCTGGATAACTTTCGGCATGACGTTCCAACGCGGTCTTTTGCACTTTCACAGATTAGGTTGGCGCGATTTTCGGTCAACATTCCGGGACGTCCGCTTTTTGGTAAATTGAGGTATGGTATACCCTGTTCACATTCTGCAATTGTTCTATAAATGGTTGTCTTTGAAATATTTTGATTCCAAAATATGTTTACAATTTGTTGCTTGGGTACATATCCAACCAGGTTGTAAATGCTTTTCCGTATTTCAAGTTTGTACGACATAATTGGACAAATTATTTGACATCTATGAAATGTCATAGCAAGTTTCCATGGTTACTAGATTGCAAGTTATTTACAGTTATTTTTACGCCGACGAAAATTTTCCCAAAACTTATGTGACATACATTATTGAACTTGATCAAAAATTTCCGGTGTACTGCGACCACAGAGTCATTGTTTTTGTAATGCGCGTTTATTACAAAAAAATTTTGCTCGCCGGACCACCATCCTATGATTACTGAATAGCATAAAATGTCAAATCATTGACAAATAAATCCATTGCAAACTATGCATAGTTTCAAAATAATAACGTTTTCAATATCTTGCGTTACCTTTTACCACCTTGTACAATTAATATTTCTGTCCCAAAAAATCAAATGTATCATATTATTACACTATTATACTGTGTAACATATTTATTTTCTAACCTACAGATTATTTTTATAAATAGATGTATTTTGACGAAAATATCCATTTATTAAATGTCGAATATCTATAAAAATACATATTCATTCTACTAACTGATATTTGTACATATACAAATGATAATAGATAACCATTATACCCACATGTTTACAACTGTTGAAAAAGCGAGGCGTTTTGTTCTTGCAAAGGATATGACGCAAATCCTGCATGAAGGGTCCATATTATGGTATTATAAATGAGTGGGTAATATCTGAATAGGTATCGTAATGTTACATTATACATATTACACAGCGAGTTCGCTTGTACGTTATCTTAAATCTTTCTACCATCCTTAGTCCTATATGAATACAGATGTAAGTGTGATTATTAGAAGAACTATATATACTGTGTACACCATAACGTCTAGAATAAGTTGAACAAAAAATACATATGTCATATTTATAAAACTATATTTTTGGCCAAAAATGTGTGCGTATTTAAAAACTTAAAATGTGTTACATAGATATAGTTATTTAAATAATATTTATGTGAAAAAATTTTATTAATTTTCACTGATCAACAAATTTTGGTTTTGCATGAAATCATGTATATGAATTTTTATAGAAAACAGAATTTATTTTGATAAAAGAAAAGATTTTTTTGCTTAGAACATACTTTAATATATATTTCAATTTCTTGCAATGAGAAATATGAAGAAATATTGAATTGTCTCTTATGAACAGCATCGATAGTCTCCGTTCTTAATATCCAACAATAATCTGCTAACATTACAGAATTCTATTTGCCCTGGTACCGTTTTCTCTTTCCCAAAATGTCTTACGCGACGCTAGCAATAAGCACGCAAACGCCGCTCATTTTTGTAATTTTATGCTTTTTTCTCAAAAATTGGCAAAGAGATTTCTCCCGCCCTATTAAATTGATTTAAATTTTGTATCACTATTACTCAAATTTAACAAACATTCTTATGATATTAAAATCGTCACCTTCTTGATCGAGTGCCTTAACAAAATTTTTCAAGAGACCTAGTTTTAGCTGCAGAGGTGGTATTATAATCTTTTGTTTCACCAATAAAAGCTGATGTAAGGTCTACTGTAGTGGTCTGTTATAACTGTCCCAAAGACAATAAGCAGTATTTATAATCGCAATAAATTTAAAATCCGCAAAAATATTCTAGGAAAATCTTTGTACTTCGTCCTTGCTAAAGACCTACTAATTACTGGCAAACATTTTTACTTGTATGGAAGAAAATTTCCGCGACGAAATTGTACTCTGACAATGCCTCGTCACAGGACATCAACGTTTGGGAGATCTTTTTCGTAGATGAAATACAGGCTACAACTAATTAACAATACGTGTTCCAATTTCTTTAGCTGGTCTCAGGTAATACAATCATATAAGCCACAAATTATCTGAAATAGGTTGCCTCAGGGTGGAAAAAACAATAAATTAACGGTTCTTAATCTTTGTTTGAGACCACTGATTACTGGCAAACATTCTTACCTGTGTTAAAAAAGCCAAGTTTCGGAGAGGCATACCACAAAATGCTTTAAAATTGTAAAATAACTTTTTTAAATATTTTTTAATACCTATGAAAAATAAATGTTGCTTCTGTATATTCGTATAATTCTCATTACTTTTTCTGTTTATATTAATTTTTAATTTGTATTTTTTTTGTATGTATATTTATTATTTATTCATTGGAGTTTGTTGTTTAAAATTATATTCTTTTTTACTTTCTTATACGTAGTATAAAAACGAATTTGCTTGATATAAGATTCGTCAATTTGCACAATCCATTCAATCCATTATAATTCCAGTCGCACTTTCTGCTTTTTATTTGACTATTGTTATAAAACAATTTTTCCTCGACTATTTCAATGAGAACAAAAAAGTATGTTTTAAAAATGTATTTACGTACTGTGCTGTAATGAAATATCAACAAGCAGTTATGTAATAAAGTAACTAACTGAGGCTAAACATTTCAATAATACGTTATCACATCCTATACGTAGGTACAGGTAAATACATAGCATATAGCGTATACGTATTTGCATACCATACATATAACATGTATGGTTGCAAATGACAGAACAATAAATAACCTGTCCATCGACAATAACATAACACGTGCCCTAAATATTTATTGCCATGTCGTGTTTCCTAAAAACACACCGTACTACGTCGTTGCAAAAATATTTAGATATTTTATATATACGTGATAAGGGTTGACTTAGGTTTTAACAAAAGTGGGAGAGTACAAATATTTCAAAATAAAAAGAATCTACGAAAACAAATAGATACACGTGTGTCTTTTAATGGGAAATTTAAAGGAAATTGATCATTTCTAGATGTCCCGATTGAAAACTGTCGAATCGAGAAGAAGAGCGTCTCTGTATTTGCATATGTATATGCATGATGCAAACTGTTTGATATGACGCCTGCAAAATATGTAAATCAGGTTAAAGTATTAAATGCAGTTGTTGGAAAAACAATTTTCAACTCGTGACATAAGTTACTACATATCCGTCTGGTTATCACAGATATAAATACGTAGTGATAGGAGAAATATCTTTAAGATCAGAATCAGAATTAATATTGGCAGTCTAAAACGTATAAGGGTGACGTATATATCAGGTTATTAGAATGTAAATAGAACTGTCTGACCTTCAGACAAGCTTTCTCGAAGCGAAGAGTGCCAGACGCAAACCTAAGAAGTACGACAAGAGCATAAGATACAATATTCAATCTCTATAGTAGAAAATGTATACGTCATGAACCGCCAAACAAAATGTACTACGATAATCTGCCTGCAGAGTTTCAAATATTTTATAAAACATCTAAGAAATTTGTAATATGCTTGCAGCAGAACTATGTGCTTTTCAATTTTGTCCAATTCCGTGTAATTTACTAACACTAAATTGGGGTGACATAGAATCAACAGGTATAAATAATAGGTGTCTGTAATTGACGTACGCACTGCGATTTAGAAGTTTTCATGGTATTAAATCAGTAACTTGGAAACGGCATCTTTTATTTCTTTTACCGCCAGTGTCGTGTCTAAATATTTAATTTACAGTCTAAACATTATTTTATAATCATACGATCATGCTTATGTGCAACTATAACTTTGCCAGTATAATGAAATAGTGCTAATAACTCATTGGAATTCATATTATATTAAAATTGATTAGTTTATGCCAATAATTACAAAAGTTACTTTAAACCCTTTAAACTGCGCTTATGAGATTCTAATGTCAAATTTGACAATTAATTTGAATTTATGCAGTGGTGGAAATTGTAAAACGTAAAAATCACTAAAATGCAAATGGCAGTAAGTCAATTACTGACACATTATATTCTCAGAACAAAATTAAGTACAAACAGAGCAGCAGTTCATTTATTCAAACCATTTCTGGAATATCTTAGAATAGTATACACGCAAAGATGTTGATGGCAAGAAAAGTACACAAAGAGCAACTCATTTATTCAAACCATTTCTGGAATATCTGACAATAATATACACGCAGAGATTTTGATGGCAAAACAATTTATTTCAGTTGTTGGTTGATAAAATAAAAAATAAACCATTTTGAATAAGCATCTATTATTAGCCCTTTAAAGTTTAATAAAATATGTTAATATAACTGATATGCAGCCATTTATATTTTATTATCTCTTTTAATCGTTAAAGCACTTTCAGTTTAGTTTTGTTTCTAATATTATTTACTTAAGAGGGGCGTTTACCAACAAATAGAAACTTATGCAACTTATATTACTCGCGAGACGGGTAGACACAAGGGGGTGTGAGTCACAGATTTTCTCGTGGGTTGAAAATTCTAATATTTACATAAAATTAATCGTCAAGTATTTAAATTCTCAAATCTACTCGCATATTGGTATTATGTACTTGGTTAAACTAAATGAAATTAACAAATATCAAAATAATGTAAATAAAATTGAAGACTAAAAATTACCTCGTATTTTGATTTTTTATACGATTTGCATGGTTAGTTCTTTGTTTTGTTGATGTTTTATAATAAGCAAATTTTCGCTTGCCCATAACTGTTATATTATTATACACTCGAATATTATAGGTATATATGACACTTCTTTTTAATTACAAACTGTTACTCGGATTTAAGGCTGCCGATTCCGATAGATTTTTGTCTTCGCTAGGACCGGTAGAGATACCGTAAAGAGTGGATAGACGACGCGATAGCTTCCAAAAACCTCGTGTGAAATGTGTGTGACAATGTTTACTATTTAATGTTTTTTATCTTCAAAAATAATTATATAAATTTGATTTTTTTTATATCGTTCATCAAATGTGCAGCTGGCGCGTAGAGGTTGTTTTTTTCTTTTGTGTACCAGCCTTAGTTAGTAGACATTAATCAAATGTAAGCATGTTTGTGGTTATTTCTAAAACACATGACTTTAAAAAAAAAATAATACAAAAACTGGCCTTGACATAAATTTTTGCCTTTTGCATCGCTAACCCAAATATGAGAGTCTAAAATTAAAAATACATTTAAAAAAGCGCAAAACGGCGATGCCTTGCAGGGCCATAGTTTTCGATAGGTAAACGCACCTCTTAATAAATGTGTACAGGAATTGAAGTCTGGTATTTAGTAATATATCGAAAATAAGCGGTGTATTTCAAAAAATTGTTGCATTTGATATTACATTTTTACCGAAGTGTTCTTCAGTTTTCTTAAGACTATTCTTAGACTTATTGATTTGTTATAGTTATCAATACCTGATGAAACAGCACTATTCCAGACTAATACATTGGCTCACATTAAATATGATTATATAAGAAGCTGTATTTGCTTTTTCCATAGTCATATCCCCCGCTTATTAATGTAACTACTAAAATGTACTTCAAATAAAATTAGTACAAAATAATATATTTCGTATTTTAAAAGTGGCTACTTCACTCCCGAAAGAAATCATTTTCGAAATTGTAGCACTTACCTATACCCTTTCGTATATCGAAATAAACGCAGCCGAACGCTATATGGTTTTGAACGCGTGTTACTTTTATTTGGAATATCCTTTATTACTCTTAATATTCGTTTTATTAATATATTTTGTGCCTATCTCATTTTTGACATTATTTATTTTTAAAGGTATGGACAGTGATTCAAAGTAACCGGACACTAATATAAAAAAGGAATGGTGTAAATGTACCACAGGGAACATTATTTTTACTAGAGATATATATTATATGTATTATACTATACACAGGTGAGTCATCTCCTCCGGGAAAGCACATTGTGACTTTATGAGAAAAAATATTTCGAAGCAGTTTTCTTCTAAGATAGCCACTCATTAAAAGCACATTTTAAAATTATTTTGTATTATACATAGTGTTTCTTAACTTGGTGGCTGTCCATAGTTGTAGTTTTTTAAATAGAACACCATGTATATTATTACACTTTTGTTTCCCCGTATAATTCTTAATCGAAAACTTATAATATAGTAAAGGCCTAAAATTTAAGGTATTCGACTTATTACCCTTGGTCCTTAAAAATTCATTGCTTCACATAATTTTTGGTAGCCATGTTTATAATAAAAAGTCCTCATACAGACATATTTTATTTTTTAGCAATGTCTTAAAGAATTTACAGAAAACTGGAGCAAAGTTAGATGACAAATTTTTGTCTAAAAGTTATTTTTTTCAAATAGAACATCCTGAATATTGATTCATTTTTGAATTGCTTACTAAATTACCCATCAAAAACATGTAAGACGTTATTATTTTAAAAGTGTCCATTACTGAGCTATTGTCATTTTTTGATATAATTTTGCAAACTTGGTATAGTAGGCCATGATATTGGCCACGAGATTGACAATTGAATGGATGACATTTAATAAGTTGCTTCTCAGTTGACAAGCATGATTTTATAATGAATTTTTCTAAAAATTAAATTTCAGATATGTTTTTTGTATGTATTGGGGTAATGACAAAAAAATGGATACATCTTAATATACTCATCTTAATATACTCTATACCAGCAATATAATTCCAAAAATATGTAGAATATGGCATCTACATCTTTTCGTAAATTTGGTGGAACATCTTCCAATAATTCCACTAAATTGCTTGATGGAAGTTACTCATAAGCTTGTCCGTTAATACTACCTTCAAATAAATGCGGGCCAATCATCCAGTCACTAAGAATGCGAATATGGTTGAGCATTAATATATGGGGATATATTTATGCTCCACCATTGCTAGTGAATTATTAATTAGTGAGGAACCCCTACTTCACTAATTTGTATAGGTATTTGAATAGTAATGAAAACTTCTTTTGTTAACTATTCCGTAACTATAGAAACCAATTTCACTCGCAAACAATACACTATTAAAAAGAATTGCATTCCTTTTAATTATTTCCCATTGGCAAAACACTCTTCTAGCTCTAAAATGATGGGCATGTAACTCATATTTAAATATATTCATTACGGATAATATTTACTTCATTTTAAAGTCCTTGCAACGATGGTTTGGCTAATATCCAGCAAACGACTTATTTCAGGGGGACTGACGTGTGGAATTTCTGTTGTTGCTATAAGAGTCCGTAATTGATTTACATCATTAGCCACATATTTCGGTTTCCTTGGTTTGGAATTAGCAATACTACCAGTAGTAATAAACGTATCCATTATTCTTCTAAAGGCATCTGTTCTGGAACATCTTCTGTCAGAGTAAGGCTGCTGGTAGTTTACCAGCAGCGTTATTTATTAGCCCAATGAGTTTCATTGGGCTAATAAATAATTTCTCTGACATTCCTTCAGTGTAAAAGTACAGTATTTAAATCAAAAAACATGAAGTTGGCAAAATTATATCAAAAAACGACAATAGCTCAGTAATGATCACTTTTGAAATAATAGCGTCTCACATGTTTTTGGTGCGAAATTTAGTAAGCAATTCAAAAAAGAGACAATATCGATTTTTACAATTATAAAACTTAGAGCTAACTTCAGTCCGTGACTAAACAATCCGTTGCTAAATTTACCCCTTGACTAAGCACAAGAAGTCACAGCTTCTCAAGGTGCCTTTAAAAGATCACTTATGGATATACGATGAATGACATTTTAAAGAATTGCTAGTGTGCAGTGATACAGTGCTGAAATAATTTGAGTTTATGGAAATGCAAAAGTATTTTTATGTTTAAAAGAGACTTTGATTGGTTGTCAAGATATTACATTTCGAAGATAGTACAAATGTCACTGCTTTAAAATAAAATAATGCTCACTTATAACTATATTCTTCGTAACAGGAAAAGTGTAAATCATGAAGGATTGACACAAAAGCCTAAAGTAAGGAAACCTTAACTTTCCCGGACACACATTACATGCAAAGCCAAATGCAGATTAATTATTTTTTAACCGAAATTATTTTTATAAAGAATAGGCCTATAATGAATGTTTTGGTTGAGAAATCATTTTGTCTGTGAGTGAATAGAGCTTATCTGCACTTATTTGACGAAAAAAGTGAGACTTGTAATTTGAGTTATCTCCAAGCATAAATATCACAGAAAAAACATGATTCGAGTCGAACTAGGGGTAACTTCTATTAGATTGTACTTTATTTTAAACCTGAGATTTATACAAGTATTCAGTAATTACTATGGACCCTTAAGTAAATAAGTACAATTGTTGATATGCATTGTAAACATATTGCTTGAGTTTAGAAGTAAGTTGTATATAAGTTTTCTCAAGATCACATCTGGATTTGAGTTAATTAAAAACTATTTTATTTATTTTATAATAGTCATGGAGCAAAATCAAACAGTACACATTGTATATAAATATCTATTAGGTTAGGATTACAGCAAATCTCAATTAATTTAAGTAAAACAATATAAGAAAGTCATTATAAATTTTATTCATGAAATTAATATTAGAATTAGCCTTGCATAGCAAGTAAATATTCATAACTTATTGTTTATCCGCAACTTCCGCGAAAAAATATATGATGTCTGAGACCGTTCGATGGATAGGATCGATGTAAACAATATTTCTTCGCCAGATGCTGTCAACAATTACGAACGTGTTTCTTTTATTTCCTATGAAAAATAAAACAAGGAAGATTAGAATTAAGTATCCGAACAACATAAGAAAATGGTTTCGAAATCATAACGATAGTAATCCTTATTACTATCGTTATGATATGATATCGATTTATAACCTGATAGATCAATGGCAGTAAATACTCAAGTTTTATACTGTAAATAATGTAATAACTATTAGAATATTCGGGCACTCACCTTGTTGAAATTATCACACGTATATACTGGTATTTCTTTGAATTTTGTGTATCAAATTCACATAACCACGTCAATATTTAAGATGCATTTCTTTGTTTACATTTTTCAAATAAGTGATGTATTGACAAGCCGCTAGTATACTGATAATGTACATCTTTAAGAGAGAGAATAAAGGTCAGTTTGGATCATGACCGGATTTTTTGTCTAAAATAATTGTTAAAAATTGCCGTGAAGAGCCAATTTGAAGGACTTGTAGCCGGTGAAAACCGTTCTAAATACAAAATAAACATTAGGTGTCTGTATTAATAAATTTAATTTGAACATGTAAAAATTTTAAGAAAAATTAAAAGGGATTTAGAAAATTTTGCAACTGGGCTGTAGATAATATCCGAAGAGACGGTAATTTTGCTGGTAACATTATTTTTTCCGATGAATCAAGATTCACAACTCTTGGATTATTTAACCGACAAAACACGAGATACTGAGCGCAGGAAAATCAGCGATATCCGAAAGATATTTGGATTTTTTAAATAATTAAAATAATGACTTTTTAAATTATTTACCAAGGGAGCAAAAATATGCTGTATTTTTTCAGCAGGACGGCGCACCACCTCATAATTCACGACTCCTTAGGGATTACTTAAATCAAACTTTTGGTGACCTCTGGATTGGTACCAATGGGCCAGTCAGGTGGCCTCCTAGATCACCGGATATAACACCCTTAGATTTCCATATCTGGCCATATTTGAAAGAAAAAGTATATACACTGTACAATCTGCTACTCGCGAAGAACTGGAAGCACGAGTGAGGCAAGCAATAAATAATATAACCAGGCACCAGTTACATAATTGTGTGAGGGAATTTATACGATGTGTTAATTTATGTACAGATCAGGAAGGGCGACATTTTGAACATTTATAATAAATACCTAAATAATAATAACTTACATCTAGCTCATTTCAATAATACTCATAACATAGATTTTGTAAATTACTGTTTTCGCTATTGTTGTGTTACTAATAGTTTTAATGCAAACATTGAACATGTGTGTATCTTTGTTTAATATCTAGTAGTTGATTAAATTTATGGAAGTCGTTTATTTACTATGATAACTGTGTTTTTTTCATTTGAAATGTAATTGTTCTGTTGCTTTGGAATTAGACTACTTTTAAAACGTTTTATATTTTGTACTACCTGTCTACCACTAAATCACAGCATATTTTATATCACTTGAAAGTTAAAAATTATGCCAATATGGCACTGCAATAAAAAATAGGTGTTACTATTTAAAAAAAACGAGTACCTGTCATTTGAAAATGAAAAAAGAAAATCTTATTTCCTTTAGTAATTTCAAATGTAAAATGTAAATGTAAATGTGAAAAATACGTTTCTTAATTGTTTTCAAAGCTGACTTTGATGGTTGTTACATTTCGACAATTGTTGCGAAGCAGTTTCACTTTAATGGATAAATTTAACAAATACCGCCATCTTTGACAGAAATGTCAAAAGTTAACTTGCACTAGATGGCAAATTTTTAGAAGAAACAGAATATGAACAGAAATAATAAATGTTGTATTTAAAAATTCAAAATCAACGTCACTTCCGGTTTGACCAGAAGTGCTATAGAAAAACTGAGTGTACCTGAAGAAGCCCGCCAATCACTCATATATACGGAATAAGATGGGATAACCTTGGAGATGTAAGCTAAACGGAAGACCATCAGGTGACAGACCACCATTTGCAGCTTCAGCTCTGACTGACCTTATTCCTTGGCTACACCGTACTGATGACCAATTAGTCAGACCCACGTGTCTACGGTTGCTCTACAGCGGATTATACCCAATATTTTTCTTTTTCTGATATTTTATGTATCCGTAGTACGGTTAGTGTTTTTAAGAAGGCAATATAAATATATGCCGACACGTAAACAAAAAAAACAAAATATGTGTTTTATTTAATAATTGTTATTAAGGCCGCTACCCCAAGACATCATTATCACATATATATATATATATATATATATATATATATATATATATATATATATATATATATATAGTAGTATATATAATAATAAGCGTTATTGCCCAACAGTTACTACCAATCATAGGACAATTTATTGGAACATTACAATAATGAAGTATGTACATACATTCAAATTATAGAATAGAACAAAGAAAAGAAGAAAGGAAAAATTAAATATTAAATATTATAGAGCATGTTGTGACAAGGAATGTTAACAATATTTGTTGAAGTGTTCCGCGATTACTCACAAACCCGATGGTGGAGCAATTGACATCGCAGTGTACGCTGATTTCATTAAAATTAGAACACATGGAATAAAGAGGTGATCTAACCGCGATATTAGTTCTTGGAAAAGGCAAATTGAAAGTAAGGGCATGGCGCGACGCAGGACGGGGTACAGCAAACCTTATTTGCTGGAGTAATGCAGGAGAATCAACAACGCTGTGAAGCAACTGAAACGAAAAGAATATACCCGAGGCAATACTCCTGAAATGGAGAGAAGTTAATTCGAAATGGGCTAACAATAGATAGTGGTCAGCATTCCTACACGGATAAACTCCGTCAACTCGACCTCATAAAAATTTAAAAAACTTGCGCTGAAACAATTCAAGCTGCCGCAGATGACAGAGATAAAGTGGATACCATATCACACATGCATACTCAAGACGTGACCTAACCAACGAGAAGTATAACGCCAAGTCCCGCATTGTCTGAACCCGTTCCATATATTAATGTGTTTAATAAATTATATTGTAAGATATTTCTGCCCCTGAGATAAAAGACAATTAGAGAAACCATTAAGTGCGACATTGCCGAACCCACATTTTGCAGAAGTAGTAAAATCTCAGATTAGCATAAGGCTAATTTTCTGGGAAATATGCTTGAACCTTCATAATTTTAAGAATAAAGAGTTTTAACAATTTTATTACATTATTAATTTACAAGGGTCACAGCAATATGTTGATATATCTATTTAAATGATCTTGAAAATAGATGATAAAGTAATATGCATTATTAAATACACTAATTTAAAAATATGTAGCTATAATATATAATATATGCTTCATTTAGTTCTTCCATATTTTCTTTCTAAGGAGCACAGAATTTAAAATACATACAATTGTAGATTTTCATAACGAGAAAATCCCGAAAAAGTAATTAGCGATTCCAAGTTCTACAAGATAGGGTAAACGAATGTAATAATAAGAAACAACTAAATATCCGAACCTGTCGAGAAACATATCTCACGGAATATACATTCCATACTTATGTTTTATATATTTGTGTACGTGCAACTTTACATAAATACATTTTTGACCGACCTTGTTCCGGTTACTGTCCTGATTTCAACATGTATTTAGATCATCTTCCTCGTCTTCCTCTCCTGTGACCTAATTCTGGGATCCAATTCACGTTGCACCATCTGATTGTATGACGTCACTCACCTCCCAATTGACGTAACAGCCGGACATATAGCACAAAATACGTGACCTGGAGTTCACAAACCCAGCTAGCGGATGCTGGGAGCTAAAATACAGGAAGGTGAAGTTAAAAAAATACAGAAGAAGACTCAAAAAAAGTAATTTAAAAAAAAGAAGCACATAAAAGGGTATTTCCCATGCAACGCAAATGCGTCTCTGTAA
Source organism: Amphimallon solstitiale (assembly GCA_963170755.1). Lineage (NCBI taxonomy): Eukaryota > Metazoa > Arthropoda > Insecta > Coleoptera > Scarabaeidae > Amphimallon > Amphimallon solstitiale. The sequence goes on from OY720675.1 coordinate 85,395,600, forward strand.
TCTTGATATTATTTTTAAAGTACATAAAATACATATAATTTTAGATTATTTTGCAAATATTTTCTTTTATTCTACATAAATGAATGTTCACGGAAGAACTAAAAAGCAAGACCACGGATACTTATAAATTGTTAGTAATGATTATGGAAACTTTTGAAGATTTGCTCAAAACATTGCGGCGTCAGTCATATTGTACAATGTTTATCTATACAGGCGACTCTTAATATCTTACTGGTTCATTTTCTGTAAACTATTGCAAATTCTTTTGTAGAAAAATAAATAATTTCTTGCAATCACATGCACTAGGCCAAAATTATAAACGACATGTCAGATCTATTGGCATCGCTAGGCTGTGTTATTTATTTAAACAATTACTATATAACGAATTTAAAAGCAAATAATATAACATGTGCAGTTTAGTAATCACAAACTACTTACTTGTGTAGACGTGACCTATTTGACAGTGTTAGCACATAGCCTTGCCAGGAAAAAAAGCCCGAAATAACATAGAAATTACCTATTTGACAGAGTTGACACATGGCAAGGATTTCCCGTTTTCCGAAAATTATTAACATTTTGACCTAAGTAACATCTAAAAAAATGCATACTTTGCGAGATATATCTTCGCGGGTTCACACAGGAGACCGCAGCATCTCCTGCTGCGCCAACTTCCCCTATAATTTTTCTGTTCACTCTGACGAACCACCTTTTCTGGGAAATGTGACTGTATCAGTCCGGTCGCTTAAAAAAAAAAGATCACCTCCCTTCCCTGTTGTTTTTTGTTATACCAACTAATACACCACATTGGTTATTTACGTAGAAGAAAAGCAGGAGAAAGAACATAAGTTCATTCCTTGATCCACGCTATAAAAGAAGAAAGAAGAAGTATTCGAAGAAAGTGCTACTCGCTAATAGTAAATGTGTTACTTCCTGTCAAAATTTTAAAATTTCATTTATACAAAAAATATTCAAAATCCAGGTCTAAATACTTTTGTACTCTTGACAAATATATAATTATAGAATGCGTAATTTATGACATATTTTCAAAACTCGCTATTCGACAAGCGTAAAAGTGTTACTTTCGGTCCGAATTTTGAAATTTTTTTTATACCAAAAGTATTGAAACTTAAGTTCTAAATACTTTTATGCTGGTAACGTACCTATCTAAAAAGCATGAATTGCCAAATATTCGCCAAAAACTGCTTTCCTATAAAGGTAAAAGACCTACTTCCGGTGGGAATTTTGAAAAACTTTTGTAATAAAATTGTTCTCAAATTTAATCCTGAGTAAATATGAATTCTTTATAAATTTGTTTAAACTTAGTAGTTGACGAAATATTGGCAAAATTCAATTTTTTCATTGAAGTAATCTACCGGTCTGCCGATTTTACTGAAAATCTAATCAAACTCAAGCGGGTGATAATACAAAATTTGGAATTGATAGCTGTAGCGGTTTGACCGCTATCGTGGTCACACGCGCGCGCGCGTTCATACACACACACACTTCAAGACATGGACATTGCAAAAATCTCGAGGTCAAAAATTTTCATTATCACAATATGTACTTCCTTATACTACGTATATGACAGTAAAAGAAATGGCTTTAAAGTTGATAGCTTAAACGGCCAAATGGGATGATTCAGCCCCTTCATATAAAAAAGTAACAAACGACCATTTAACTATTTAATGAAAGTACAGATATACGAAGATAGTCTTTTTTATATTCATTTTAATAACTAATGCTAATTTCAAAAATTAAATTCACCCTACCTGCATTGCGCTAATAGTGTACTCGCGAAATAATAGTGACGTTGTACACTATTTTTCTAAAATTTGTAAAAAAAGCTTTTACCACATCTTTTCCATTTTATCTCTTCCAGTTAACGATAATATTAGTGGAAGATACAAACAACCACTAGCGCAATTATTGTAGACAATACTATTTTATGCCACTGGCAGTATGTGTATTTAAGTTGGAGATTTTGTCGGAACAACAATTCTTCCTCTTTACTACAATTAGCTCCTCTATTCTCCTTCTTCCTTTCTTTTTCTGGTCGCATTATATTTAACAATAAACAAATGCCAGAAAAAACAAACGCAAGTTTTATTTGACAAAGTTTTCAAACATAAAATAAGGGTGAACTATTAGAAAAACCAACATAAATTCCTAACAGGAAAATAAAAAACATAGCCACCGACACCTAAACATTAATTGAAATTAACTATAGTTAAAGTGGCTTCACAATACCCTCATGAAACGCTTTTACTTCTATTTCACCTTGATGTAAGCTTCAACTTAAGCTGAACTTTGGTAAACGGAACATCGACACATGAATTATGAAACCGGACGCAAAACAATTACCTTTAATTACTTCGTTATATCAACGAATTTTTCTTTTTGTAGGCAACTCTGTAATGATCTCACATTTGCGTAATTCATTTATGACGCTTTTCTCATTTGAAATACCTACCATTCGTTTCAATAGTAGTAAAGCAAACCTTTCTAATTGAAACTTTCCTTTAAGATTAGTTGCAAAAGCTGAGACGATATTATGTATATTACACTACAAAAAGCAAATTTCTCTCTTCTAATTGGATAGGGCTGTTTAAAAATCATGTTATTATTAAACAAAAACATAGTTCTCGACATTTATATTCATTTTTAATAATATTTGTGTTAATTTTAAGTTTTAGTAAAAGTCGAAAAATTCGGCTTCTATTTAAATATTAAAGTGAAGTAGTGCGTACTGTGAGTGAAGTAGTGCGTACTGTGTTATAAACCTGTACAATAGTGTACAAGTCAGGAAACAATCCCCGGGCATACTTTCGGGCGGAAATAACTTGAAAGTACTCTTCGTAGTTATTTATACCAGGACGATTTAACAATCTCAGTTTTGAATAAATTTTACATATTAATCCATTAAGTCACTTTTGTACAATTAATTTATTAATATAAATTCTCTACACTTACCAAATAATAAAATTTAAAGTTGCTGATAAACTACTGCCTTCTCAACTGTTTATGTCATAAAAAATTGTTTACGACATTCTCAAGATATCTGTTCTGAGTTTTGGCTGGATATTTGAATCATCCTTTATTATTCTGAGACAGTATAGGTTGAAATGTATTCGGCATTTTTTCTTTTTGCTCCCACTTTTCTGTCAAAATTTCGATCTTTCATGAGTTTGCAGATGTCCGATATTTAAAATTTTCTGCCTAATTTTAAACATCAAAATTCTTTTAATAACAATTCCCTTCGTTTTTCTTTTACATTATAACCTAGCAGCTCGTATTAGCTTGGTATAATATAAATTAATTTTGCTTCGTCAACTTATTTGATTACAATTTATTTAATTCCAAAATAATACTTATTTCTAACATTAACGTTTAAAAATTGTCATTAAGAAATTGTTTATGTATTAAAATTCCGAATAGTTTTTTTAAAAATTATAATTTATGACTTATGAACTCAAAAGTGCATATGATATTTTGTCATCTTATATCATTGAATATCAATACAATACAACATTTTGCTGTGACCCATGCAAATTAATAATACAATGAAATTATTAAAACTCTATCTTCTTAAAAGTACGAAATTAGCCTTATGCTAATTTGAGATCTTACTACTTCTGCAAAAATGTGGATTAGGCAATGTCGCACTTCACTAGCTCAAATAATGGTATCACTAATAATCTTTAATCAGGAACAGAAATATTCTTATTCCAAAGGATTCTACTCTTAAGTTTTCAACAGGTCAGATACATTAAATAAAAATACAGAAATATCTTACAATATGCTGCATGACATGGAAAGTGCAACACCAAGAATGGGTGCGAATTTTTTGACCAAACTTGGTAGAAACGTATAACTAGTCAAAAGCAATAATTGATTAAAATTTTGTTGCGATAGATCAAGTGGTCATGACACATCTGACACTTCATTCAGTTTTCGCTGACATTAATGTGTGGTGTATTAATTGTTTGTTTGAAATTAATTTCAACGGTTTTGTCTTATTATACCTTTGTTTAACGTGTTTAAAGAGTTTTATTATGCCTAGAGTGCGGCAACGTGGAAATTATCGCCAATTAAGCGAATTCGACAGAGGTCGAATTGTTGGTTTGCGAGAAGGTGGTTTTTCATACAGGGAAATTGTAAATCGCCTTAACCGGAACCAATCCACCATTATGTGCTGTTATCAATCATGGACTAGGCAAGGTCAGGAAAGACGCCAAAGAGGAACCGGAGGCCGAAGAAGAACTAATGAGATACAGGACCGCCGCCTTCGCTTAATGGCACTAAGAGACAGGTTTTCCAGTACCAGATCAATTGCTGACGTGTGGTTAGGTAATATTGGTCGTCCTGTAACCCTTCGAACCGTTTATCGTCGAATTAGGGGTTTCGGCTTACAATCTTATCGTCCACATCTTGTGTTACCACTTACGGCTCAACACCGACAGCAACGTTTGGAATGGTGTAGATTGCGACTGCACTGGAACGTGGAGTGGCACAGGGTGATATTCAGTGATGAATCTCGATTTTGTCTAGGGATGCATGATGGCCGTATGAGGGTCAGACGAAGACGTGTGGAACGTCGTGATATTCAGTTTTCCGTTGAAAGGCATGTGCATCGAGCAGTGGGTGTTATGGTATGGGGTGCTATAGCATATGGGAGTAGGTCTCAATTGGTGTTCATCCAAACCACCATGAACGCCCAGCGTTACATTGATGAGGTGGTAGAACCCCATATTCTACCATATCTTCAAACGCTCGAAGACCCACTTTTCCAGCAGGATAATGCCCCTCCCCACGTAGCGAGAATTTCTATAAATCGCTTGGAAGAGGCTCATGTCAATATCTTGCCATGGCCACCCAAATCCCCCGACCTCTCGCCAATAGAACATGTGTGGGACATTATGGGACGAAAACTTATGAATTTAGCCAAGAGGATATCGACCACCTAGTCGAATCAATGCCACGAAGAGTGAGGGAGTGTGACACTAATAGGGGCGGTTCAACACATTATTAATAAAAATTATGTTAAATTGTGTTAGTCTTTTGTTTTTTTTCTTTGAAATTTTAATCAATTATTGCCTTTGACTAGTTATACGTTTCTACCAAGTTTGGTCAAAAAATCCGCACCCCTTCTTGGTGTTGCAGTTTCCATGTCATACAGTATATAATTTATTAAACACACTGAGAAAAAAAAATTCACAAAAGCAAAGAAGTATTCTAAATAATTTATTTACATGCCCCAACAGAGGATATTAGCATTTAATAATGTATGTAGACTAAAAGTATGAATTATAATCATGTATAACGCACTTGCCTGTGTTCAGTTTAATGTTTAAGTGCAATCAACAAAACAAAGAAATATTTCTTATAATTAATTTAAAATGTGTAACGACTTATACCAATTATGATCATAAAACAGAAATATAATTCTTATTTTTGTGTACAGACTAGAAAATAGACTTGGTTCTGATACTAATCCTAACCAAATGCCTTTTCTCGCTTCTGGACAACATTCCCAAAACAAATTCACGTTAATGAGTCAGGCAAGGTCCCAACCTATGAGTTTATCCTTTAAACCTATTAAATGCACCGTTGACTCACGTCACAACCTGTCCAATCTTTAATGCTTACAAGAAAGAATGAAAAATTATTCAAAATTTAATTTCAAAAAATCTTAATTACAATTGTTTAGATATGCATTAAAACGCTGACTTTGTGCTGATATTAATCTCACTCAAATGTCTTTTCTCGCTTCTGAATGATATTCTCATCACAAATTCATGTCAGAGAATTAATTGGGGCTCCATTTTATAAGTTCATTATTGCATAACTTATTTAACACATCCCAAATTCATAGGAATCTCAACATGTCAAATTTCAATGCACAAACACAGAAATTCATTACAACAATCATAAACTCTAAACAACAAAAATAAATTGACCACCACACAAAACAATAAAACATTTTATATTAATAAAAAAAACTCTATATAGACTACCTGAGCTCTTCATACAATAAATAAATAAAGGAGATATAATAAGAATTGTATCACATAAAAAAACATAACGTGCCTGTATCTTATTCAAAGTAAAATAAACTATTTGCGAAACGTCCTTATTCTAAAAAAATTATTACAGCTTCCAGAATCTTTTACCGTAACATGTTGCGTACAGCCATCATGTTTTAAAATAAAATATTCCAGTTCCTCACTAACATCAGTAGGTATTCTAAGTTCTTAATAATTACTTCTTAAAACTTTCAAAGTCCTACGAAATTAATTCTTAAGAAAAAATATTCTAAGTTAAAATAAGATTTTAAACTGAAAAATGAGAAATTATTTTAAATCTCATAAATTATTACTTGAAAAATTTTACAAGTTCAGATAAATACATTAAAGATTCAAATGAACGAATAATAAAATTAAAATTCACCTGTCATACAGGAATTATTCCAATATTAATTTTTATAAACAAATATTTTAACAACTTTATTGCATTGTTTTCCTTAAACTAATATGAAATTACTGAATCCTAACCTATAATTTTACAGTAAATATTTATATACGTACAATGTGTATTATTTAATTTTAAACTAAGACTATTATAAAAGAAATAATATAAAATTAAATTACCTTAAATCTAGTTTTTGTCTTGAGAATATTTATATACAGCTTATTTTCTAACTTAAGATCAAAGCAATATGTTGTTATTTAAATTTATGGAAAATTTATATGGAGATATAGATGGTAATAAAAATTGAAAACTGAAAAATAAGTTTGCCGAACATGTACGATTAACAAAATTCTGTTCAGCACATAGAATCTTAACGTTTTCAAAATCAAAAGCATGCCCAATTTCAAAACAATGAGCACTTTGAAAGTAGTACAATACATTCCGTACCAATGACGTCATAAAAATATTAAATATTATCAAATGTGTTTACTAATCAGGATTTCAACATTTTTTTAACACCAATTAAATAAAATGAGGTGTGGCCACCACACGACTTTCTTATACGTATGAGCGTTTCAAATTATACAATTTTAAGAATTTTTTTATACAAAACTTATTCAAAATCCTATTCTAAGTACTTTCATTCCCTTAATAAATCGCTATAGAATGAATACTTTGTAAGATATTCGAAAAAAAGTGCTACTCGCTAAGAATAAAAGTGCTACTTTCGGTCCGAATTTTGAAATTTCATGTATACAAAAAATATTGCAAATCCAACTCTAAATACTTTTGTACTCTTAATAAATATATATATAATGAATAATTTACGACATATTTGCAAAAAATCGCTATTCGGTAAGAGTACAAGTGGTACTTCCGGTCCGAATTTTGAAATTTTTTTTATACAAAACATATTTAAAATTATAATTTAAATACTTTTATACTCGTAATGTACCTGCCTATATAGCATGACTTGCGAGATATTCGCAAAAACTGATTTTCGATAAGAGTAAAAGACCTACTTCCGGTTGGAATTTCGAAAAACTTTTTAAAGACAATTTGTCTCAAATTTAGTTTTGAGTACATCTGAATTCTCTATAAATTTGTTTAAACTTAGTAGTTGACGAAATATTTGCAAAATTCGATTTTGTCACTGAAGTACACTACTACTTCCGGTCTACCGATTTTATTGAAAAACTAATCAGATCTGAAGATGGAGATTATACACGTAAATACAAAATTTGGCATTGATATCTCCAGCGGTTTGACCGCTATCGTGGTCACACACACACACACAGAGAGAGAGAGAGAGAGAGAGAGACAGACACACAGACATTTTTTAAAAACCACTTTTTCGGTATCAGGCGACTTCAAAACGTGGACATTTGCAAAAATCTCGAGGTTGAAAATTTTCATCATCACAATACTTCCTTATACTACGTATAAGAAAGTAAACGTATAAAATGTTCTATACCGGTACTGTTGACTTATTACTCGCACTATGCAGTATTGTACGGGACTGTATTATTAAATATTGCATTTGAAATGTTCTCTATTTTCTGTAAAGCTTAGTTTCTTTCTGTAAAGAATATCTAATATTAAATTGATAATGTAAATTTCATCTTTATTATTTTAACAATTTATCTTTTAATATTATAGGGTACTAAATAAGAAAAAATGAGGTGTGGCCACCACACGACTTTCTTATACGTATGAAAGTGTTACTTCCGGTCCGAATTTTGAAATTTCATGTATACAAAAAATATTCCAAATCCAACTCTAAATACTTTTGTACTCTTCATAAATATACATAGAATGCATAATTTACGACATACATATTTGCAAAAAATCGTTATTCGGTAAGAGTAAAAGTGATACTTCCGATCCGAATTTTGAAATTTTTTTTATACAAAAGATATTGGAAATTAAGATCTAAATACTTTTATATTCGTAGCGTATCTGTCTAAAAAGCATGACTTGCAAAATATTTGCAAGAAATTGATTTTCGATAAGAGTAAAAGACCTACTTCCGGTAGGAATTTCGAAAAACCTTTTTAATAAAATTATTCACAATTTCAATTTTTAGTACATATGAATTCTTTATAAATTTGTTTAAACTTAGTAATTCACGAAATATTTGCAAAATTCGATTTTTTCACTGAAGTAAACTACTACTTCCGGTCTGCTGATTTTGCTCAAAATCTAATCAGTTCTCAAGAGGGAGATTATATTGGTAAATACAAAATTTGGAATTGATATCTGTAGCGGTTTGACCGCTATCGTGGTCACACACACACAGACAGACAGACACACAGACATTTTTTAACAACCACTTTTACTTTCTTATAGGTACGTAGTATAAGCAAGTATTGTGATGATGAAAATTTTCGACCTCGAGATTTTTGCAGATGTCCACGTTTTGAGGTCCCCTGATACCAAAAAAGTGGTTTTTAAAAAATGTCTGTGTGTGTGTCTGTGTGTCTGTGTGTCTGTGTGTCTGTGTGTCTGTGTGTCTGTGTGTCTGTATGTGACCACGATAACGGTCAAACCGCTGTAGATATCAATTCCAAATTTTGTATTTACGTGTATAATCTCAGTCTTGAGAACTGATTAGATTTTGAGAAAAATCGGCAGACCGGAAGTAGTAGTTTACTTCAGTGAAAAAATCGAATTTTACAAATATTTCGTCAATTACTAAGTTTAAACAAATTTATAAAGAATTCAAATGTACTCAGAATTAAATTTGAGACAAATTGTCTTAGAAAAATTTTTTGAAATTCTTACCGGAAGTAGGTCTTTTAGTCTTATCGAAAATCAGTTTTTTGCGAATATCTCGCAAGTCATGCTTTCTAGGCAGGTACATTACGAGTATAAAAGTGTTTAAATGATAATTCTAAATATCTTTTGTATAATAAAAATTTCAAAATTCGGACCGGAAGTACCACTTTTACTCATTCCGCATTCTATATATATTTATTAAGAGTATAAAAGTATTTAGAGTTGGATTTGCAATATTTTTGGTATACATGAAATTTCAAAATTCGGACCGGAAGTAGCACTTTTACTCTTAGCGAGTAGCACTTTTCTTCGAATATCTTGCAAAGTATGCATTCTATAGCGATTTATTAAGAGAATGAAAGTACTTAGAATAGGATTTTGAATGATTTTTGTATAAAAAAATTCTTAAAATTGTTAGTTTGAAACGCTCATACGTATAAGAAAGTCGTGTGGTGGCCACACCTCATTTTTTACTTTCTTATACGTAGTTAAGGAAGTATTGTGATGATGAAAATTTTCGACCTCGAGATTTTTGCAGATGTCCACGTTTTGAGGTCCCCTGATACCAAAAAAGTGGTTTTTAAAAAATGTCTGTGTGTGTGTCTGTCTGTCTGTCTGTCTGTCTGTCTCTGTGTGTGTTTGTGACCACGATAGCGGTCAAACCGCTGGGGATATCAATTCCAAATTTTGTATTTACGTGTATAATCTCCCTCTTGAGATCTGATTAGTTTTTCAGTAAAATCGGTAGACCGGAAGTAGCAGTTTATTTCAGTGAAAAAATCGAATTTTGCCAATATTTCGTCAATTACTAAGTTTAAACAAATTTATAAAGAATTGAAATTTACTCAAAATTAAACTTGAAACAAATTATCTTAAAAAAGTTTTTCGAAATTCCAACCGGAATTTGGTCTTTTACTCTTATCGAAAATCAGTTTTTTGCGAATATCTCGCAAGTCATGCTTTCTAGGCAGGTACATTACGAGTATAAAAGTATTTAAATTATAATTTTAAATATCTTTTGTATAAAAAAAATTTCAAAATTCGGACCGGAAGTACCACTTTTACTCTTACCGAATATCGATTTTTTGTAGATATGTCGTAAATTATGCATTCTATATATATTTATTAAGAGTACAAAAGTATTTATAGTTGAATTTTCAATATTTTATATGTACATGAAATTTCAAAATTTGGACCGGAAGTGGCACTTTTACTCTTAGCGAGTAGCACTTTTTTTCGAATATCTTGCAAAGTATGCATTCTATAGCGATTTATTAAGAGAATGAAAGTACTTAGAATAGGATTTTGAATAAGTTTTGAATAAAGAAATTCTTGAAATTGTATAGTTTGAAACGCTCATACGTATAAGAAAGTCGTGTGGTGGCCACACCTCATTTTTTGATATCAGGGGACTTCAAAACGTGGACATCTGCAAAAATCTCGAGGTCGGAAATTTTCATCATCACAATACTTCCTTATACTACGTATAAGAAAGTAAAATGCAAATGGTGGTAATTCAAATATAGGATAATATATGTTCATATTTATAACTTTAAAACTTAAGACTGCAACAGAAATCATCAAAAAAGAATAAATGGCACACCAGAAAACTTTCTTAAAAAAAGTCAAACATTTCTGTAAGTAGTTTAAAGGCATCTACTGAACTCTTTAAAAATAAACAACATCACATAAGTAATATTTTTACATCTGTATAGCTTTTATGAGCTTGAGTTAATAATTCTTTCGAACCTACGTACTTATTGAAATAAAATATTTGTATTGAATATGTTTACATTGTGTTTGGTTATAGGTTTTGCAAACTCGAGCTTTTTTTTGCTACCGAAATATTCCCTCTACTAGTGACGTCATACCTGAATGTGAGGTCAATCGCCCCTAGTCAAACAATGTGGTCTTTCAAAGAAATACTGAGAAGTTTTCATTTCTCTCAAGCTTCGTAGTAGTAACAAGGAAGATAGCAAAATTACTATTGCGCACAATCAAAACAACGAGAATGAATTTAGGTCATCGGGTAACATTCACCAAAAATACAATTTCTACGTCGGTATGCCGTTGCGTTCCAAAAATTAAAAAAACTTGTAATACTTTTCGAGCTTAATTAAAACCGATAATTTATAGAAACACAAGCTCATAGAAAAGAATGCATCCAATTTTTTAACATATAAGCCTTAGAAATCGAAGTTCAGTTCAAAGGCAACGCAACGGCAAGCACAATCGAGCCCTTCATCGTCTACTTCAGGGTGCAATGCCCTGATTCTCAGTGCGGATATTTATAGAACGGAACAGCCAACTGTGCTTTACGCAAGGACCTGACGCTTTGGAAAGTAGGTTACAACAAAACGGGATCGAGCTGCAGCAAGGGCTGGTTTCTATATTCCCAGGACAAAATTCTTTACATATTCATTGATTCAACTAGTCATTCTATTATGTGATAAAATTCTATTAGTATATTTACATATCATATGATGTGACTGAACGTTGTACATGATATAGGCGTGCATATATATTTTCAGCTATTCTGCGATGTTCATTAAAACGTAAATACCATAAGTAATTGCTTTAAAGTTTTCCTCTTTATTAATTCACATTTGTAAAGCGTGTTATTGTAATACTCGAGAATAACACATTCTCAAAGAATTAAAATTTGCGAAAGGTGTTTAAAAGACAAACAAAAAAATCTTTATATGAAGCAACCACAATATTAATTTACTAATCTTTCAAATTCATCAGCGAAATTATTATTTATAAAAAAAATAATTCTATTTACCCAAATTATTAGTGACGAAATTAATTCTATACAGTTAAATATGCAACGAAAAAAAAGTCTTAATGCTTAATATAACAAAAGAATTAGATGTGGGCTCCACACAGCTTTCTTATACTATATGACTTCCCAAATGTGTGTATACGAAAGTTCTTCCATAATTAGTCTTAAATTCTTAATTTTCTTTATAAAATAAACCTCTGAGTAAAATCGTTACTTCCGGTCGGTTACTTTTATATTCTTAATAATCTGTATAGAATGCAAAATTTACGAAACACTTGAAAAACCGTTTTTCTAATCAAAACTTACTAATATTTCGTCAAGTACTAAGTTTATACAAATTTCTAAAAAATACAAAAGTACTAAACAAAGCAGTGAACATTTACTTCTTTAAAATAAACTCCTTATATACTGTATGACATGGAAACTGCAACACCAAGAAGGGGTGCGGATTTTTTGACCAAACTTGGTAGAAACGTATAACTAGTCAAAGGCAATAATTGATTAAAATTTCAAAGAAAAAAAACAAAAGACTAACACAATTTAACATAATTTTTATTAATAATGTGTTGAACCGCCCCTATTAGTGTCACACTCCCTCACTCTTCGTGGCATTGATTCGACTAGGTGGTCGATATCCTCTTGGGGTATGGTGTCCCAAGCAACCTGTAATTCATGCCGGAGAGCTATTAGTGTCTGCGGGGGATTGGCTAAATTCATAAGTTTTCGTCCCATAATGTCCCACACATGTTCTATTGGCGAGAGGTCGGGGGATTTGGGTGGCCATGGCAAGATATTGACATGAGCCTCTTCCAAGCGATTTATAGAAAGAGGGGCATTATCCTGCTGGAAAAGTGGGTCTTCGAGCGTTTGAAGATATGGTAGAATATGGGGTTCTACCACCGCATCAATGTAACGCTGGGCGTTCATGGTGGTTTGGATGAACACCAATTGAGACCTACTCCCATATGCTATAGCACCCCATACCATAACACCCACTGCTCGATGCACATGCCTTTCAACGGAAAACTGAATATCACGACGTTCCCCACGTCTTCGTCTGACCCTCATACGGCCATCATGCATCCCTAGACAAAATCGAGATTCATCACTGAATACCACCCTGTGCCACTCCACGTTCCAGTGCAGTCGCAATTTACACCACTCCAAACGTTGCTGTCGGTGTTGAGCCGTAAGTGGTAACACAAGATGTGGACGATAAGATTGTAAGCCGAAACCCCTAATTCGACGACAAACGGTTCGAAGGGTTACAGGACGACCAATATTACCTAACCACACGTCAGCAATTGATCTGGTACTGGAAAACCTGTCTCTTAGTGCCATTAAGCGAAGGCGACGGTCCTGTATCTCATTAGTTCTTCTTCGGCCTCCGGTTCCTCTTTGGCGTCTTTCCTGACCTTCCCTAGTCCATGATTGATAACAGCGCATAATGGTGGATTGGTTCCGGTTAAGGCGATTTGCAATTTCCCTGTATGAAAAACCACCTTCTCGCAAACCGACAATTCGACCTCTGTCGAATTCGCTTAATTGGCGATAATTTCCACGTTGCCGCACTCTAGGCATAATAAAACTCTTTAAACACGTTAAACAAAGGTATAATAAGACAAAACCGTTGAAATTAATTTCAAACAAACAATTAATACACCACACATTAATGTCAGCGAAAACTGAATGAAGTGTCAGATGTGTCATGACCACTTGATCTATCGCAACAAAATTTTAATCAATTATTGCTTTTGACTAGTTATACGTTTCTACCAAGTTTGGTCGAAAAATTCGCACCCATTCTTGGTGTTGCACTTTCCATGTCATGCAGCATATATATATAAATTCAAATTTGGATTTCACGTTGAATAGAAATATTTTTTATCAAGAGTAATTATTCGTTAATGAGAGAGCTGTGTTTTTAATAGCTTATAATTCAAGAGTGCCTTGACAGAACACAAAATAATTTGGTATGGCATACACACAAGGTGTGCTAAGTGATACTTATATGCAGACCCTGTTATAATTTATACTGGGTATTCGCGAAAGTGTTGCTTAATGAAGACACTTTAAACACAAACAACTTATTTATTTTAAATAAAACGCCCAATATTTTAGGTTTATTTATATTTAGGTGTGCTAAGTGATACTTATATGCAGACCCTGTTATAATTTATACTGGGTGTTCGCGAGAGTATTGCTTAATGAAGACACTTTAAACACAAACAACTTATTTATTTTAAATAAAACGGCCAAAATTTTTTTTACAGAATCATATTAAGCGCTTCAAGAGCCACTTTTTCTGTTAAGTGTGTTCCATACCTATACTTGGTATTTTAAAAGATATTTAAATTTATTTTAAGAACTCTATGACGAAGTAAAAACCACGGTAGCCTTGGAAAAGCATAGTAGCCATGAAATCACACTCCTAAGATATATTGTACTTCTGCAAAACTGCCTGCAAAATGTTCTCAAAGTGTATCTAAACGTATTATTATTGTTTTTTCTTTGTTATTCTTGTCATTTTTATTAGTTTTTGCTTTTTGTTGTTAAATCACGTTTATAGTTTATCCCAATAATATTGAACGTTCCAAAAGGAGTAGTTAGTTGATATGGTCGAAATCTAAATCTAAATTATATGCTTACTTCACGTATTTAATGATACGTTACCCGAATAGACGTCACTCACTAACTTTTGAAAAACATAAACTTAAACTAAAGCAAAAGTACAGTATGATTCGGAGAATCTTCTTTATGTCACACAAAATCGGCGGTTAGTAGTAGACAACTACTACTACTAAGTGTTACTGCAGAAGTATCTCAGTCCACGATAAATCGTTCGTTAAAACCATCATCGATATCGCATAGAATTGTATCAAGTATAAAAAGTTCGAGATTTTGAAAAGTAGGACATTCAATGGTAATTATACCTACCTGTCCCTGGTAATGTGGTTTCTGCATGGTGGAGCACCAGTGCATTACCATAACAATAACAGTCAATTTTTAAATGATGCTTTCTTTCATAGATGAATCGGCCGCTGTGGTTTTATAGAATGGCCACCGAGATCATGTGATCTTACCCTGTTGAATTTCTTTTTTTGGGTATATATTTAAAACAAAGTTTATGAGGAAGACCCGACAACAAGAGATAATATGAAAACAAGAATAAGAACTATTTACCGAGAATATCTGCTGAAACTCTCCAACGGGTCGAACAAGAGATTTTTAAAAAAGAATTGGTCTATTTATGCAATTGCTAGGCCGTATCTTTGAAGATTTAATATAATTTTGTGAAATTTAGTAATACGGAATTACTTTAAATATATGATTTTCACATCATTGTTGTATGTGATGTAAATTACAATGAATAAAAAAAAACTAGTCTAAGGTGCACTAAATATGATTGACTAAAAAAACATTTTGTTGCGAATTAAAATAAATAAAATATTTCAGAATAACAAGGCGCAATAAACAACAACAACGACAATAGTAATATTAACTGAAGTCAATAAGACGACGATTGTTTTATTCTTTTGCAACAAGTTTGACAGAGTTTCAATATTTTTGCCTATAATTTCCCATGACTACCATGATTTTTAAAGTTGCTCCAAATAAAATGAACATGACGTTAAAAAGCAACAAACAAGTATGTCGTACAAAAAACACATTTAATTTAAATAAAGTAAATGACTATACCTACATACATATATGTAGATTCCGTCATTGACTTTAGAAAACGCCTACAAATTTAATTCCACTCAAAATAGAAATCAATATCCAATACTCTAACTGGAGTTATTGGAGATATACAATAATAAATTGATTTAAACCTGGTTTTTATTGTTATTAAATTACATGGAAATGTATACCGCTACATTATATGCTTAGGCACACCTACGTATTTCAAATTTCTTAAAATAATTTTGCAATTTTTAAGCCATTGCTGATGAATAACATAATCCCATGTTATTAAATAATCCAATGCAGCTGTTTAAAAAGCACAAAGCTTATATCCTGTACGTCTAAATGAAAAATAATTGTTTTTTTTTATGTGAAGTGAAAAAATGTTTTAAAAGGCGTTGCTAATTTGTAAAATGTCAATTATCTGCTCCTGAAGAACCCTATTACTGGGGCACTGTAGAATTAACTTTACGTTTGGCACTTAAGCTCAGATATCGACAAACTACATTCAAATTTAGCAAAACAATTTTATTATTACTATATGTAACTGGGGAAGAGAGGCAAATTTGAATATTGTATAGAACTGAAATCATTTGAAGTAGTGTTAAATAATATTTATTTTGTTATTAACAACAATTGGTATAAAAAGTCATAATAATAAACTAAAAAACTTACTCTATTTACATTTTTTAAAAGTATGTATTATTAATAGATAAAGCTGTCCATATCGCTTGAGGGCGGTTTATACATATAAGGAATTAAATATGTGATTTTACATGATTAAAGAGCTATTTTATGGTTATTAAAGTTTGTAGATCTGGAAAAACGTGTGTATTCAGGCATATTTAGTGCCATTTTTTGTATAAGTCCATAAACTCTTTCTACAGATCTGAAAGATAATATATGATAATATATTAGCTATTTATTAAGAACAAATTCCGTTTATCAAAAAAGATTGATTCGAAATAGGTTTACATAAATTTAACCTACTGTTATGTTCTGAAGGAAGGCTGTAGAGCGCCGTCTTTCAGAAGCTCTAAGATTTACAGTACCGGTAATAACTGTTAGTGTAGAATTTAACTGCACGTCAATTTTACAATCAAGTATACTATTCATCCAAAGCCAGCCCAACTAATCTACGTAAAGTGTCTGCATATTCTCTCAACATCAACCTATCAGCTTCTGTAGAATTTCTCCCATATTTTCATTAGTAATTAATGGAATATATTTTATTAAGATGCTGTTAAATGCAATTACAAAAAGAAAATACCAAACGCAGCATAAATTTCCATAGATTAATTAGGAAGTCACGAAATGAGACAAATATTTCAAATTAATTAAATATTTGGGGTCCTTTCAAATACTGCGAAGACCTAACATTAAAAACGACAACATAAAAAAGTTGAGCTACAAGAGCTACATAGATATTTTTATGCACTAAAAAAATGTTGTAATATTCAAATATAGCCTATTTTTTGTTCTAACGAATGGTCAGTTTCCAGAATTTATATAATTTTTAATGTATTTATAATGATTAAAGCAGAGTGCTATAATTATTTGTGCATGACTTTATTCAAAATAGATGGAATAAGAAACAGCATACAATGCGAAAGGCATAAGTCGTTCAGTATTTTATGGCAGTACCTTTTCGAAAGTATTCCAGATATTCGCTCTTATAACATTTATATACACATAGCTTGAACTAATGTTCATTAAGAATCATGAATTAAATATTGATGAAAAGTCCAGCAAACGGTGGTAACATAATGGAGGGGCTTGAATGCGATAAAGTGTACTGAGGGTTGTGGTAATAGAGGGGTAATGTTCCAATGACGCAATCGTCAATGAGTGTCTGCCTATGACCTAGTGACCTGATTCATTGAGGAACAGGGAAACCTTTTTAGACGACGACATGGGGCCGGCGACCTGAGCTAAATATAGACCGGACGGAGTTCGAATACCTATATGTATGTACTTGTATGTATATATACATATATGTATTTATATCTTATATACGTATATAAGTGTACGTATACATTAAAAAAAAAGTTACATTGTAAACAAACAGTACAGAAAGGGACGCCCTAACGTCAATGACCTACTAACTAGGTCAGCAGCCCGGACCACAAGCAGTGGAAGTAACCCTGTTGCATATTACGGCCGGATACAGCTAAATTCAATATCTTTGTCCGCTATATTTGATGGTTTCTAATGGATATCTATACTTCCTTGAACTTTAATGGTTTGCTATATTATGAACTTGTTGTCACCCGTGGATAAATAATATGTGGTAAAAAAAAGTACCTACTACAATGCTTGAAAATTTATTCAAAGATAACTTAATTATAACGGCGGAAGAACTTACTTTACTTATTCAAAAATATACCAAATTACAACTATGGCATATAAATGCTTGAAATAATTATTTCTATCTAGACTAGCACACTGTTAGGTGATATAAGAAGGATGTGTATGGAAGGTTACAAAATGATTAGCAAAATTGACAATAAATTTGACATATGACAGAAACGTCGATAATTAACAATATAATCCAGACCTGTAAATCGTAGTTAAGTAACAACATTCATTAAAAATAAATAATTGGACATGTTAAACATATATACAGTTTCACGGGACAATACGCAAAAGGAAACCGAAGAAGAAGTGGCGAAAATACTGACATAAAAGGGAAAACTTGGAGTGGAGTAGTAATATACGGCAAGAAAAGCTTGTAAATGAATAATATCCGCATGTGAATATAAAAATAAGTATATCAAGAACTAAGTGAACGATGCTAAATTCTATTTTTAACACCAATTCTTAGCTAAGAGATCTTTATGACACAATAATTTCCTCACTAATACGAAGAATTCAATTAATTTGTTTTAGTTGCATTAACATTTTGTTACTTTACGTTATTTTTTTAAGCAATTATAGTACCTATTCAGGCCCGTGTCGTTAATTGTGTGCATGTAAGCAACGCATACGGGCGGCCAGATGATGGGGCGGCCAAAACAACGATGTGACAGATAATACCAAGGAGTGATTTAGAAAAGACTATACTCTATTTTTAAAGTAGCGAGACGAATTTCTGAACAGACCACTTTGACAGTGAAATCTTATTGGTTGAAAGCAAGGCCAAATGACACCGTATCAATCTTGCTCAGATTCTGTCAACTGACATTGTTTATGGTTAAACCTTGTTGTTGTTTCTATTATTTCTGCGTTATTTCATTATATACTTTACCAGTTCTTCTCAGAGCTCGACAGTAATAGATATACTCGATATACTGTTTTCAAGATTTTCGTGCATGTAATTTGGGACAGGGGTATGTTCAGAAATTCGTCTCGCTACTTTAAAAATAGACTATAGTCTATCGAGAGAAAAATTTTATGTGAGTGACCGGTTATGTTTACTTTAAAAAACGATACCTTCCATAACCCACTTCTTACACTCATATTTTCTTTCAAGTGTATAGGAATTTAAGAAGCATCAGGCATTAAACATACACCTACATATTTAGGGGATACAATTCAAAATGAAATTATTGCATTACTTTCAAAGATGATCAGAAAACATATATGATGCTTAGCCAAGCAATCTAAATATTTTTCTATCATTTCAGATTGCACACCTGATACAAGTCACACTGAACAAATAACGATAATAATTCGGTTTGTCGAATTAAATAAAATAAACAAAAAAGTAATTATAAGAGAACCCTTTTTGGGTTTATGTCGAGTAATAGATACTACAGGGAAGGGATTGATTACTTTTGTTATAGGTAAGTTACCAGATTTAGGTCTTGACGTTAAAAATTGGCGTGGTCAAGGGTACGACAACGGGACAAATATGAGGGGTAAAAACGCCAGTCTACAAAGAAAGCTTCTAAATATCAATCCTCGTGCATTTTATGTGCCATGTTCATCACACAGCCTGAACTTAGTCTTAATGATGCTGCCAAAATTAATTATGAAACTGTTGATTGTCTTAATACCATCACCGAAATATATAAAATATATAATATAGTAAATATATAAATATAATAAAATCGTTTAAGTTTGTATGCTCCATTGTCATTTGGTATGATATATTAAGTAATGTGACCATAGTAAGCAAAATGTTGCAAAACCCAGAATTGCTGAAAAAAACTTGCTTGCTTATATTTAATGTTTAACATACCTATACGTTATTTTTATATTTAGTATTTTAAGTTAATAAAATACTTCTATAAAAGACTTATTCTTTTATTACTATTGGACGCTGCTGCTAACAATATGTAGTATGTATGTATGTATGTAATAATTGATTTTTGTTATGTTAATTTAAAAATATTATTATAATTAACATACATACCAAAGTAGGGAATATACACGTATTATGTACATTTAATACCATAAACTCGTTTTTTCTTTTTTACCTGCATATATACGTAACCATAAATGTTACTAACTATATAAGGGCGGCCAATTTATACATGCACACAGGCGGCCAATAAATATGGGGCGTCCCTAGGCCTATTCTTTTATAATTGAGATAACTTGGGAAACTAACTTAAGTAAGTTAAAACTTTTGCTCTTTTTATAACTAAAGACTGTGTTGGAGTGGACACTCGTGTGCTTTATAAATTTTCATTATTAAGATTCAATAAGCATGTGAAACCTAACTATCAAAAGCTCTTGTGATAAGTAATTATTTATCGTTATTATTAAATTATAAATTATTATTATATTGGATTAATCTTAAATAACAATTGCATTGTTTTTATTAATATTTTTGTGGCATACTACTTGAGGTACAGCTGTTTTCTTGATAGGCAAAATAAAATTATATAATTACTAAATAAAAAGAATTCTAATATTCAAAAATAATCTAAATTACAGACGTACGGGTATAAATTTGCATAAATAAAAAATATAGTTAATTCATGTATTCTTATGAAATATGAATTATATACTAGAAGATTCAAGATATGGATTTCGTACCTGTATGCCTGTCTTCGTCTGAAATGACGTCACGCAGAAACGCAGCCAATGAAACCCATAGTATTTTTGAACAGAAACGGTACCGTTGACACAATCTGTGAAGGCCTTGGACGATGATACACTTTGACCCACTTCCAGAAGTAAATTTTATACCGGTTATACTTTGAAATTGTACAAATTAAATTTATTTCTACTAACTTAACATTAAGCAATTTTCTTAATAAGTCTATTCAATAAAATAACTTCATAAATCCTAATTAAAATGATGACAGGGATGACACCAGAAACAATGTAACTATATAACTGTGTTTAATTAGTAATTTATTTATTTATTATTGTATGGATATACAGGATGAGTCATTAGTAGCCGCTTCTTCGATTGCTCTTCTGTGTTTTAGAAAAAAAGAAAAAATAATTAGTGGAAGATTTATTGTTGTTTGGGGCGCATATTCTAAAAATACCGGCTTCCCGAAAATGCAAGCAACTTAATTTTTTTAAATGACTCACTCTATATATTTTTGGATTTCTAGTACTGTTTTAAATTGTCTATTTAACTGTTTTTTCTCTCTCAAAATTGAGGCAATAGTTTTTGATTTATTAATTTTTTTTGGAAATCTTTGACGAAAACACGTGTTCAGAAAAAAAGTTATTGTTTTTAAAAGCAAAAACATTAACTTTGGTGATGCTTGTAGCCAAGAAAATTCTGCATCATTTGGTATAAGTTGCACTCGACAATACCTCAAAAAACTTTGTTTTTTCAAAGCCTACTTCCTGAAACTTTCACATATCAAAAACATAATTTTTTTTAATGAAACGCCGGTACTTTATTGTGGCATTTTGTTTCCTTTTTTATTCCCTTTCGTTTTTGTTAACAATGTTATATACCTATCTTTTGTAATTTCTGAGATAATCACTATAGGAGCAATCAGCGGTCAAATAAAGAACTACGAGCGGTGTTCTGTGCACCAAAATATTCGTCCATTAAAGGCAGGAATGCGGCCGACTGCCTGAGTCAACTGTTAAAGACAGTCGGTAAACATTTATGTCAAATTTGTAAAAGCATCGCTATTAGTTATCATCCAAATGAATTATTCTTATTAAGAGTTAATAGATATGATTGACGTTTTGGGTGAATCTGAAAGAAACTTATTGCTAGCATACAGACTTTATATATAGCGATCCGTGGTAGAAGTCAACCGAAGCCAAAAACCTTCGAAAGTATAAAGGAACGGTTCGAGTGGACAGAAAGTATTGAATATGAAAAAAGAGCGGACAGAATCGATAACTGGTGAAAATAAGATGTTTATAGTACTTGCAAGTGTAGTCAAACAACCCCATACAAGTACTATCAAAATTAGTCGTCAGTTAGATTAAGTCAAATTTGAGAATCCAGAATAATTTGGAAATATGTAATTCATCCGTAGCATATTCATACACAGGGTTAGATGAAAGAAATTTTCAGAGCCGCTTACATTTTAGTCAATGGGCAGCAGATAAATTATCCTTACTTTCATAATTGTTGTTTACCGACGAAGTGGATACGTTCATCGTCACAATTTTCGTTAATATAACACATAATAACCCTCACTTTATCACACCTACAAACTTTCCAAATCGTTGGGCATTAAATGTGTGAAGAGGAATAGTGGGTAGTTATATACCCAACCAACAGTGCAAAAATTGAAATACTGCAACTGGACATTGCCACAATTACACAAGAAAATGGGTGTGCTTAAAACCACACGGCAGAAGTGAAAACTTCATCAAGGCGAGGTTAATAATACGAAATCCAACTTTTTTTTTCGTTCTATATTACATTAGGGTCATCCTGCATCGACGAATTCAGTTGCTGAGATTTAGTGTCCTTCCTTTGACTATATTTCTTCACGCGTGCATTAGACAATTCCCTTTTTCGTTTTAATTTGTCATCGATTTGATTTTCATTATCCATCCTGTGTAACAGCAAAGAATTAAATGCTTATAAATTCGTATATAATGAGCAATTAAAGCAATGCTCTATTCTCAACGTTTCTGTTTTGCATTGGTATACAAATTATAGTAAATGCGTATGGACGTTATTTAACACCCGGAATATACTAATCAGTTTCCGAGTCATCCATATCATTTTAATAAAAATGTTAAAACCTACCTGAGCACGAAATATTATATTATATTATTATAGAGATAATGTCTCATACACACACAACAAATTTTTGGTTAACCGTCCGCGAAGTTACCAATTAGCGAGCGCAACACAGTCCGCGAAATACAATTTCGCGGCCGTTGCTGTGACAGCGGCCGCGAAATATAGTATACGGACAACTTTAAAGGGTTACTCGACGAAGAGATTTTCCGATACGCTTCTGGGTCGGTTCGGACGCATGTATATATATATATATATAAATAGACGACATGAATACTCGCTTACGAGTCCCGCGCAGGTCTGATACTAACGTGCCGGCTTCTCACCCGTGCGGCTCGGGATCGAATCTGCTCGGGGACATAAATTTATTTATTTATTTAAATTTCAATTTAATTGAAATTAAATACCTCTATATGATATATTTCTCTCGTTCCCTTAGTCGACTCGAGCCGACTTTACCCGAACGAGCGTTACATAGCCGAGCGTGACGGCTCAGTCTTGTTCAGTGCCCACAATCAACGCAACGCGCCCAAAGAAGTTTACACTTCAAAAATTGAATTGCGATGCCCTTCATTCTGTAAAATTATTACTTTTGGGATAGTTGGATTTACCCTATACTTTGTTTGACAGTTGACTAAGAAAGTCGGGCCCCATTCCTGCCTTCCATTGGTTGAACAAATATTTGGGTGCATAGAACAACAGCGCTCGTAGTTCCTTAATTGACCGCTAATTGCTCCAATAGTGATTATCTTAGAAATTACAAAAAGACATTGTTAACAAAAATGAAAGAGAATACAAAAAGGAACGAAATGCGTTAATAAAATACCGGGTGTTCCATTAAAAGAAAAGAAATTTTTGGTATGTGAAAATTTCGGGAAGTAGGCTTTGAAAAAACTAAGTCTTTTGGATGTATTTTCCAGTACAACTTATACCAAATGATGCAGAATTTTCTTGGCTACAAGCACCACCAAAGTTAATGTTTTTACTTTTAAAAACGATGTGAAAATAATTTTTTTCTGAACAATTCTTTTAGTTAAATATTTTCAAAAAAAATTAATAACTCATAAACTATTGGCTCAATTTTGAAAAAGAAAAAACAGTTGAAAAGACAATTTAACACAGTACTAGAAAATCCAAAAATATATAGGATGTTATTTAAAAAAATTAAGTTGCCTGCATTTCCGGTGAAATCGGAAGTGCGTTAGAACTTAAAAGTATTTTTACAATATCTGCCACAAGCAACCATAAATTTTCCGCTAATTGTTTTTTCCTTCATTTCAAACACAAAAAAGCAAGTGCAAACGCAGACACGTGTTTCAGACTCGTTGGTCATCGTCAGTACGGTGTAGCCAAGAAATAAGGTGGGATATCTTTCGAGAGAAAAATAAAAGGAAGACCATCGAGAAGACAGACCACCAATTACACCTTAAATATCAGAAGATGCTCAGGTCTGAGTGACAACAACCGACACCGCCGCAAAGTAGGCATTGTCAACCCGCCTCGCGGCGCTTGGCTACCCCGTACCTACTAACGATTCAGTTGCACTACAGCGGAATAACCCGATAATCTATCTCCTCGTTTTATTATGTATCCGCGATAGTTCCTTCATTGATATATACAGCATGTGTCAATTTTCCTTAGCCATAGGCGATTAATCCATACAGTACGTGGCAACATAGTACCCCTTCTTTCCTTCCCAATGTCAGCACGACCGATGCATGCTCGTAAATACAAGTTAGCGTGGTTAGCAGTAACTATTCGACCACCGGCTTGGGTGTTTGTAATGCGTTCAGAAATAATATTTACGAGTTGCAAGGATTTGTTTTTCTTTTTCCTTTTAGTAAATGCAGAGAATTATTAAGCTGCGTTCACGCTGTTCTACTACTAGATCAGGAGATCACGGCGGCCATTTGATGTTTCCCGTTCCAGTAATAAGACGGCTTTTATTGCAGACTAGATCGCAACGTGTTCGCAGCTAAACATTGAATGTAAAATCTGGTGGAGAGAAGTGGGAGGATCGGAGAAAATCGTTGTGATGTCGATTGTTGCCGGGATTGGTGACGAACAGTAGGGGTGCCACGTTGCCACGTATTACTTGTATACGTATAAATCGCACGTAAACATTGAAGCCCTATACCTAATGAAAATTGACACATACGGTATATATAGTATATATATCGCTATAATCACTATTGGTTAATAATAGGACTCAAATGCCCAGAGGGAAAATGAAGTGCGACCGGAGAATAATGAGACATAAAGTTAGCATTATTCCCTGCATTCCGACAATAAGAACATAACGTTACCAGCGTTGTCGTAGTAACGATAGACGAGTTCGGCCATTTTACTAACTGTCTAACCGTCAAACGTCATATCGATATAGTAACCTGACATTAACGTATAATTATTTTGATTTTTTAAGTAATCTTCGGTTAGTCGTAGATAAAGTCGAGTTACTCCCTCGCCGCTTCACGACTCGGTTCGTAAATTCGGCTTTCGGGAATAATAACTGTCATTATTGACTCGTTGTATAAACTACTATTAAAACTTATTTTTCAATAATTGTTGTATGAAAAAAACGGATTGCACATACCTATATAAGGCGCTCATACCTCATTTCATGACAGTTATTATTCCCGAAAGCCGAATTTACGAACCGAGTCGTGAAGCGGCGAGGGAGCCGCTTCACGACTCGGTTCGTAAATTCGGCTTTCGGGAATAATAACTGTCATTATTGACTCGTTGTATAAACTACTATTAAAACTTATTTTTCAATAATTGTTGTATGAAAAAAACGGATTGCACATACCTATATAAGGCGCTCATACCTCATTTTTTTACTGCAATCAGTACATTGATAACCAAAATTGTACAATACTAAGATACTAATTTCTATTTCATCCTAAGAACGGTGTTAATTATTCCGCGTACAAAGTTTCGTTTCTCATTATAACGACTTAGATCTAGAAAGAGGCAAAATAAAAACTACAGCAAAATCCCTATAATCTTTAAAAATATTTAAGAAACAAAATAAAGACTCACGTCACAAAAAACAGCTTCGACTGTCATTAAACATATATGCTAAAAACTATTGGTAAGTTGGTTATCTTCATGCATCGTCTCCCTACCTATATGATCAAACTTTCCAACAGACGGCGTCTAATTCCTGCCGAACGTGGCCAAGTTTATACGAACAACATTGCAAAATGAAGACCAGATTTCATTCGAGAAAGAAAATTGCGCCCAAAATTTATCACCCAATGTTAGAAGAAGTAAAAAGATGATGAAGAAGAGACTCTGATAATTGCCGTTCTAATTTGATTGAAATGTGGCTACTTTTAGGACTCTTGTTATTCGAGTTTTCGAAATTTTGTCCTGTCTTATTAATTAATTAATCGATATTCTATCTGTTCTCAATACATTTGCTAACTAGAAATTATATAAAAGTATTAATATATTATTTTCTTCAGTAGTATTCAAAGTCGTTCTTTAATTTTGAATATAACAAATAGGTATATTTAAAAATTACACATCATTACAGTAATTTAATAAAGAGCAGCTTCAATACTTTAAGTTTCAAGTGTTCAGTTCATATACAGGATAAGTTATCTCTGCGGGTAAGGCTGATTGTGTCTTTACGAGTAAAGATATTTTAAAACGGTTTTTTCTTAGAATAGCTGCTTATTAGGAGAACATTTTGAAAATATTTTGTATTATACAGAGTGTTCCATAACTTGGTGGCTGACCATAGTTGTAGTTTTTTAATTGGATTAATTATTACATGTTTGTATTCCCCGTATAATTTTTAAGCAAAAACTACAAGATAGTATAGCTCTAAAATTTAAGGTTATCGACTTATTACCATTTTTCTGAAAAATTCATTGTTTATTAAAATTATATTTTTCGAAAACGACGTACTAGATGAACACAATTTTTGGTAGAGTTGTTCATAATAAAAGGACCTAATACAAGCATATTTTATTATTTTGCAATTACTAATTGAATTTGCAGAAAACTGGATTAAAGTTACATGACCTATTTTGTTTAAAAGCGAATTTTTTCAAATGGAACACTTGTATATAGGATCATTTTTGGATTGCTTACTAAATTTTGCACCAAAAACATGTAAAACATTATTATTTTAAAAGTAACCATTACTGATTATATTGTCGTTTTCTGATGTAATTTTGTCAACCTTAAGTTTTTTATTTGATTACGGTATAATAATGAGCCATGAAATTTTGCCGAGAAATTGACAAATGATAATAATAATAATAATATTTATTTTTGTAATCACCATTACAATCAATTGTCAATAAAAGTATCACAGATATGTGGCGTTACGAATTAAACAAGAACTAGACAAAAAGCAACAAAAGACACAAAACCAAAATACAATTAACATTAAGGCTGCGTTTGATAAGGTTTTGGCGGGAGAGAAATGTACCCAAAAAATACCATTTTTATTTCCATTTTTACGGGCATAAAATATCAAAACATGTAAATTTTATGCATTAAGCATGAAGATAAAGGTTAAACGAAGTGAACGGTCGAATTCGTTTTTAAATTAAGTTAATATATAAGCCGTAAATAAAATGGGAAGTTAGTGGTTTTGCAAGTACTAGAAAAAATGGCTACATTTAAAAATTACACGGTAAATTTATATGTAATATAGCAAGTACACTCGGTATTTATATTTGGAAGGTAAAAATAGTAACAGTAGCTAAATACATGTGTAATTTTTTAAGTGATCCATGAAATAAAATTTGTTTACATTTTTGGTGGGTCTTTACATACATTACAGATATCTGTTACATTTACGTCGCCTAATAGTGTAGCACATATAATACAGATGCCGTTATTATCTTGCAATTATTTAGAGGTTAGTTGTGTGTTATGCGATACTTTAATTATTCATTATAATTTAAAATTATAATTAACAACAATTTTTGCGGTTACTAATTATAAAATTTAGTATGTTACGAGTTATTTGAAAGTACGTAATAGACAATCAACAGTTGGCATCACTGGTTGGCACCACAAAACCAAAAAGTAACTACATAGTTTAATTTGCGAGTTTAATGAAATTGCAATATTTTAAAATATGGAGTTTTCTGTTATCCTTAATTGAAAGATGCCTATGCTTTTACTAATGAGGTGAATTATGTAAATCAATTAAACTGAGACTGTTTACGCCGACAAAAGCCTAATAGCTGTTTTATATTTACGAAGTGCGCAAAGAAACTGTCGGCTAAGAACGTTTTACATTTTTCTTCAAAATTTGTTAAGGTTATTGCTAATTACTTAAAATGTAAATATAGGTACATTTTATTTGTTAGCAGTTTTCAGAACTTTGAAATCGTTTATTTTTTAAATAGAAACTGCACACCATGTCTCTAGTATTTTTGACATATTCATCAAATTTTATAGTTCAAACTACATAGCAAATTAGCAAATTAAAAAATTCCAATGCGCAACGTTTCAAAAATATTGATATTAGAATCGAATAATGTATCAAAAATTCAAATATTGAATGAAGAATATCGATATATCTTGATATCGACATTTTTATCATGTTTAAGATATATTAAAAGTTCTTTGCTGTGGCTTTTCAAGCCATTTAGTAACAAATAAAATCTTTAACTTAAAATATATATTTACTCAAAAAACAAAAAAAAATCCAATAAAAAGACAAACAAAATATAAATTTGTATCTATAACGTATAAGAAATCCAAAACTCAAATATATATTCTAGTTGTATAAAACACATACATAAATACAACTAAAAAATAAACATCTTAAAACATATCTTCTTTTTTTGAGGAAATAGTAATTGTGATAAAGATAACAAACACCCCATGAAGGCGATTCGGTGAACTATACGAGATGTCAAGTCTATGAAATGCAATATTCCGCTGCCGCTTTCCGATTATAATTTCTACGAAACAGGAAACATCCCAGTAGGCATTTTCAAATTTCCAACTTCTTTCTTAAAAATATATTCACTTATAATACCATGAGTAGTCAAAGTTATGTCGATTATTTTTGTGGTGGTTACACGAATGTCTTTCATGATTGCATTTAAATACTACGAGTGCGGAGCACGAGTAGTATTCGCAATTATGAAAGACATGAGTGTAAAGCACCACAAAAATAGTAGACTCAACTTTGACTACGAATCGTATTCGAGAGACTATTCAATGAACCAAATCAATTTTTCATATTAAAATGACTCAAAATTTAGTTACACATGATTACGTTTCCATGTCAACAAAAAAAACATTTATGTTTGTCATTAAAATTTTTGGAATCGTGTTCCTATTTAGTTCGTTTCGTTGAATAAAAACTGGTGTTTCTAAATAATGGGAACTGAGAAAAGATTTGGCACGAAATCTGAAGACGAAATCGATGCTGAAATTTGCGAAAATATCCCTTGGAACACGAAGAAATCCAAAGATTCAGTATGGAGACAATTTAGTACATTTTTAACAGCAAAAGGCTATAAACTGGATCAATCTACTTCTCCTGTGGACTTAAATGTCATCTTAAAGTCGTGGGCATGTAATATGAAGAAAAAAGATGGGTCCGATTATAAAGAAGGCGTCATCAAGCACATGTGGAACGTGACGGCGAAAATGGTTCAAGAAATGTTCTTCAATAAGTGGAAAATAAACGTAAACCCGTTTTCTGATGCAATATTTAAGTCAGCACGTGACGCCAGGGATGCTACAAGAAGAAAACTGCAAGCGTGTCCTGAAAAAAGAACCAGCAACGCGGCGGCACTTACAGAACCAGAATACTTAAATATGATACGCATATTAGATGAGAGTACCCCAGACGGTTTACAGAAAAAGTTTTTCTTAATAGCATCTTACGAACTAGCTTGGCGGGGAGGAGAAGGGAGCAACTGTTTCACTTATTACTTCAAGGAGGAACTCGATAACAAGGGAAGAAGAACTGGTAGAATTGAGTATAATCCAGTATTTTCGAAAACTGCGCAGGGGGGAACTAAATCATTGACAGGCAGCAAGTGGTTGATAGAGAATAAAAGCAATACCGATATGTGTCCAGTTAGGTAACCTATTTATATTTAATTTCAAGACGGTATAATTAATATTCTTCTGTTATTTAGATTGTATTATCTACTGAAATCGAAGAGAGGAAAAAATGTGAAAACAGAAAGGATGTTTTTGACACCGAATCCGTTTTGGGATAAAGTTGAGAATGCGGTGTGGTATAAGAACAGTCCAGTTGGTATATGTGAGATCAGTAAATGGGTGAAGTTATTAGCTGAAAAAACTGGATTAGATGTTAAAAGAAGGAAGATATCAAATCATTCGGTACGCTCTTCAACTGTATCATCTCTGGCGAAAGCTGGAGTCGTAGAGCAACAACTGATGAAAATAACGGGACACCAAAATCTGAATTCCATAAAATCGTACTTGCAGCTTGATGATGAGCACCACGAGTCGATTATCACCAAAATGCGAAGAAATTTTACAACAACAAATGTGTCATGTACAACTTCGACATCTGTCAGTAATAGTGACGGTATTAAGCTACAAGAGAAAGGTACTCCCTCGGGTACTCCCAGTGATAGCTCTGTTCCAGAATGTCTGCTGCAGCACTGCAGTAATGTTAGTTTTTCTAATTGTACCTTCAATATTGTTAGTAAATGAGTTACATTAATAAAAACTTTCACTTGTTTAAAATATCCACTTGAATACCTTCTAGGAAGATATAATCGCTGAAATTTCCTGTTGCTATGATACGAAAGTAAATATTTGCTATTTTATTGGTTCATATTTGAACAATGACAGGTGAATTGAATAGTCTATTGTATTCTGTATAATATGAACAGTTTCTTTTGTATATTAATGTGAAATAAATGTGTGAAATTTCAAAGATTGTTTACCAGGATATAAGTAAAATGGCATTTTTGATTAAACGATATTATCGAATAAAAAAATCGATAATATTATCAGTCAATATTATTAAATAAAAAAATATCGATTTTAATCACGATTATCGAAAAGAAAACATTGATACTTACTTACAAAACAATATATCGTGCGCATCCCTAGTTGAAATCACATATGCCTGCCCACTCTTTCTTCCGGAGATCAGTTCGCCGATTTTCTAGTTTCGATTAATAACAATAATCTTTATAATAGCCTCATTATTTATAATATATTAACATTAAAATAATACCTTTACCTTACTTAGTTTTGAAGATTTTTATTACAGTTACTGTTCTTTTCATTTTTGGTGTTTGTAGAGTTAAATCTTTGTACATATTTAAAACTGTTTTTATCATCTTTATTGTAAAAATACTTGAAGCTGTTTGGGTGGCGATTTTCACGGTTTGGTTAGAAAGTGCCTTATCTAATATGTTCGTGACGTACTTAAACGTACAGATAGTGTATAATAACACAGTAAAATATAATAAGAGAATGTTCACAGCTTCACAAATTATGGCTAGGTTATGTTATAAAATATAAAGATATCGCATACTTATAATTCCTTGTTAAATTTACTTACATAGGAACCAATACATTCAGTTAAAAATGGTACCGTTTTGGCGCGATATTTGAATTGAAAAGTTATAATATAAAGTAACAACGTACCTATGACCAAATTTGCCTTAAAATATGTATATAGAATTTCTCTTATTCGAACTTAGTAATCTCACAAAAAAATTCATTCTGCAAACTGTCCAGGAGCCAAATTACAAAATAGAAATAAAATAAAAACATGAAAAAAACTAATCAACTGTCAAACTGGCACTTAGGATTTGCAAATACTAACTACATGTATTTTTAGCAGGTGAAATATATTTATTAGAATGTTGAACTAATAGGTACGTTATGAAGACAATAATATGACTATATTTCAGTTTTGCATATTATTATTATTATTATTATTAGACATGATCAACAGAGATGCAGGCTACGTACTAAATGCATCAAGTAACAGAAAATGTTTTATTTTGCATAACACAAACACACTGCTGTTTATTTATTGTGTGGTTTTATATAATAATAATAATATTAGTTTATTTCCAAAATAAGAGAACAACATTGTATTAATATAAATTACAAAATATAAATATATGTATATGAAATAAGAAAATAAGAAAGTCGAATGGATAAGTATCACCTACCTTTAGCGAATATGTTTAAGAATAACTTAATTTATAAATAAAAGAAACGTAATTTTAAATTTTTACAAATAAATTCAAATGAATGCTTAAAGTTCGCGCGTCTTTCTCCCTTCAGCATGAAAGTTGACAAATATCGATTAGATTCATATGTATAAAATCAAATTGCAAAGAAAGTCTGCCAGACTACGTTTGTAGGTAGAAATTCAATAAGCAGATAAAATGACCTTGAAGTGTTTTTAGATCTTTTCTTCCGAATTAGTTTAGTTTGTTAGAATTAACATTGTGGCGCCATCCAATTATTACTAGTAGTACTTAAGAAACGCTAAAATCTTAGATACGAACCGAAATGGATTTGGTAGGATTGAAACGCACCCTTAAAGTTACACATTACACATATTGTGTGAATTATCTATTAAAACAAAAGGAATTCATCCATGGTGTAACACCCCCTCTGCAATAAAAAAGTCTTCAGCTTTCTTGAGAACGGATCCATTTCTAGCGATTTCCAATTCGACGGTAGACTATTATAAAATTTCTGTCCCCAATAGTTAACATTTTGCTGGGTCGACGTTAAACGGTGATATGGGACACTGTGAATGGATGACATTTAATAAGTTACTTTTCAGTTGTCAAGCCTGATATTGTAATGCACTTTTCTAGAAATGAGCTAAGAGATATGATTTTTGTATGTATTGGGGAAGAAATTACAACAAAACTCCAAGGAAAAAAACAGCGAAAGAGCATAGAGGACGAATGGAAAGAATTAAAAAATAGTATGGTGGAAGTATCTGAAAAAATCCTGGGAAATAAGGTGAATGACAAAAGCAACTCCTGGTTTGACAACGAATGTGAAACGCTAATAAAAAAGAAGGGAGCAGCCAGGCTCAAATGGATACAATCGAATGATGAAGAAGACCTACAGAAATACAAAGAAATAAGGGCAGAAAACAACAAAATATTCAGAACAAAAAAGGAAAGATGGTACGACGATATAATGGAGGAAATGGAAAAAAGCAACAAAAATAACAAGAAACTGTTCAATATGGTGAAGAAGCAAACAGGCAGAAAACAAACCTTAGCCAACATTGACAGAACGAAATGGGAAAAACACTTCAAGGAGCTGTTGAGCGACAAGGAGAGACAAGGCACAGAAAATACATGGAGGGTGATGAATGAACCAAGCCAAAGAGAAGTTGACGCACCTACAATAGAAGAATTCAAGGCAATAGTAGCGTAATTGAAACGGAACAAATCTCCGGGACCAGATGGACTAAATAATGAAATATTAAAATGCGGAGGTGAAGAACTGCATATAAGATTATTTAAACTAGTAAGAGATGTATAGGAGAATGAAACAATGCCAAACGATTGGAAATTAGGATTGCTAGTGCCAATATTAAAAAAAGGAGATCATTAGGATTGCAAAAACTACAGAGGGATAATGTTGCTGAACACCGTATACAAAATCTTCACCACATTAATCAATGATCGTCTGAAAAGCTATGCAGACACAGCGATAGGAGACTACCAACAAGGCTTCAGAGGCCTACGGTCTACAATCGATACAATTCATATTTTGAAACAAATACTGGAAAAGGGCAATGAATATGACATCACACTACATATGCTATTCATAGATTTTCGGCAAGCGTTTGACTGCCTAAACAGAGAAGTCATACTGAAGGATGCAGAAGGGCTGGAAATACCAAAAAAAAACTCATGAGACTCGTGAAAACGACATTGACACACTCACAAGCAGCGATTATGACAAAGAAGTAATATCAGACTATTTTGAAATAAACAAAGGACTTAGGCAGGGGGATGCACTTTCAACCACCCTATTTAATATTGCCTTAGACGGAATAATTATACAAACAGAGGTAGAATGGAATAATAGAAATAAATTGGTACAAATTATAGCATATGCGGATGACCTGGTCATAATATGTAGAGACGAAAGAAGCCTGAACGAGACATTCGGAAAACTCGTAGAAGCGACGGCGGACAGAGGTCTACATATCAACGGAAAGAAAACAAAGTATATGGTAAGCAACAGAACGGCGTACGCCGGAAGGTAGAGCAGAGAGATGGGGAGCTACGAATTCGAGAGAGTAGACACTATCAAATACCTCGGAACAATAATCAATATAGACAACAACAGAACTGCCGAAACAACTCAAAGAATTCAATCAGGTAATAAAGCGTATTACGAATACAAGAAATACTAAAAAACAGAAACATCGGATTCGATACAAAAATGAAAATCTACAGGGCAACTATAAGACCAATAGCGACGTACGCTGCAGAAACGATGGTACTAACGAAAAGAGACGAGGAAAACTTCAGAATATTCGAAAGGAAAGTAATAAGAACAATGTACGGCCCAAAGAGAGAAGAAGAAGGAATGTGAATACTTATAAACCATGAAATCGACCGACTGGTGAAAGGAAAAGATATAGTTAGATGTATAAGGTCCAGAGAATAAGATGGTATGCACACATCAACAGAGCAGGCACAGGAGCAACAGTGCGCAGCATTGCCCAGTGGACACCAGCGGGCAAGAGAATGAGAGGGAGATCAAGAATCAGATGCGAACAACAAGTGAAAGAGGACTTAAACAAAATGGGAACAAACTGGAGAATGAAAACAAAGAACAGAAAGGAATGAGGGCTAATAGTAGAAAAGGCAACATCACACAAAAACTTATAGAGGGAATAGGTGGAAATGTGGAGTGATCCCCCACAAGAAAAGGATCGGAGAGCCCAGAAGGGCGGCTACTACTCCGCAGGAGTGTACAGTCTATTATATATGTATTGGGGTAATGAAAAAAAATGGAAGTATATTATTTACAATACAGTAACATGATTCAAAATATATGTAGAATATGGCACAATAAACAAATTTTAAAACCAAACAAAAAAAATAATAACTTGAATTTAGTAGGTATAGAAACAGGAACTGTTATGTGAATGGATGAGTAATTATGATAGTAGAACAGAAATTATAAAATATCAATAAATATGAACATTAAAATAGATAAAAATTAAAAGTGTTCAAATTCAATTTTAAAAGTTTCTGAACATGCTTCCGAAATGATAAATCGACATTAATATGGCGTAGAGTACTTATATTTCTAAATATTTGTCGAATATGTTCCCTCATAACTTTTCTTGTGATTACAGGTATACTGTATATATGCTGTTTTACAGATCCCTATAAAACGAAACCAATTTTGTGATGTTCGAAGACCCAGCAGGCTAGTGAATAGGGCCTCCACCGGCTAGCCACTTTACTGGAAACATTTCATTAAAGTATTTCGTGTCTGTAGCATAAAATGTGGGATTCGCCGTCTTGTTGCATCTACATCCCTTCGTAAATTCAGCAAAACATCTTCCCATAATTCCACTAAATGCTTGACAGAAATTACTAATAAGATTCTCCGTTAATACTGCCTTCAAATAAATGCGGGCCTATCGAATGCCTCCCCATTGCTGATGATCTATTTATTAGTGAGTAAGAGTTTTCATTTAAATAGAAACGAACATTGTTCTTGTTAACAGTTCCCTTTCTATGGAAACCTGCTTCATCAGAAAATCACACACTCACAAAAATAATTGCCCTGACATTCATTTTAATTACTGTCTGCCCATTGGCAGAGCACTCTTCTAGCTATAATATAATATGTGCGTAACTCAATATTTAAATGTATTTATTACTAATGATATTTATTTCATTTTAAGGTCATTGCAACGATGGTTTGGCTAATATGCTGCAAACTACTTCTTTCATGGGTACTGGCGTTTGGATTATCTGTTGTTGCTATAAGAATTCTTAACTGATTTTCATCATTAACCACATAATTAGGTTTCCTTGTTTTTGAATTAGCAATACTACCAGTAGTTATGAAAGCATCCATTACTCTTCTAATGGCATCTGTTTTGGGACATCTTCTCTCAAAGTAACGCTGCTGGTAAACTCTTTGGGCTGATAAATAATTTTTTTGATATTCCTTTAGTACAAGAAGACCGCATTAAAATAAAGAACATAAAGTTGGCCAAATTATATAAACAAAACGAGAATAGCTTGGTAATGGTCACCTTTAAAATAATAACGTCTTATATGTTTTTGGTGCGAAATTTAGTAAAAATAAACCAATATTCAGGATGTTCTATTTCAAAAAAATAACTTTTAGACAAAAGTTTGTCATCTAACTTTGGTCCAGTTTTCTGTAAATTCTATAAGAAATTGCTGAAAAATAAAATATGTCTGTATGAGGACTTTTTATTATAAACATGGCTACCAAAAATTGTGTGAAACAATGAATTTTTCAGGAAAATGGTAATAAGTCGAATACCTTTTATTTTAGGCCTTTACTATATTCTAACTTTTTGACTAAGAATTATACAAGGAATACAAAAATGTATTGCTTATGCATTATGTATATGCTTTAAAAAACTATAAGTATGGTCAGTCACCAAGTTATGGAACACTCTGTATAATACGAAATATTTTTAAAATGTGCTCCTAATGAGCAGCTATTTCTTGTGATAGCTGCTCATTAGGAGCACATTTTAAAAATATTTCGTTTCGAAACATCTTTACTCGTAAAGGCACAATCAGCCTTACCCGCGGAGATGACTCACCCTGTATATGGTTCAGTTACATATTTTACAAATACTAGATATACGTACGAGGAAAGAATAGAACAGGAGAGATAATAAAGTGGTGCGGGAATAGGTATAATTTAGACGGAAGACACCACTTTAAGGCAGGTTAGTTATTGGTCAAATTGACTTCTTTAGTGCTTTTGTAATGGTGAATTGTGTGGCTTGTGGCCGTTCTAAAACGACAAAAAAGAATAATCTCACTTTTTCTCTTCATCGGTAAAGTTAATTTCAAATTGCCATTCAACATAGGCAATAATAATTTAAAAAGTATGTATTGTGTATAACTTGTCATATATCTGACATGTTTGATTATGTGTTCAGTGGCGTAACATACATATCCTAGGCATGTTTTTTTTTAAGTTTTCTTTAATACAGTTAGAATAAATGTTACGTTATTACAAAGAATAGAAGGAGTGAAAAAATAATGCACTCGTGATATTTCTTTAATTATTATTGGACTAAGAACCTATTTTCAATGATTATCGAGAACATACAAAGTGTACAAATACCCTATACAAAATATTTATGCACGCCTATGCATTGCGGCGGCCATATTGAGATACCACTTTGGACAAATATTATTTTTAACACGACTCTCTCCTGTTTTATACTTTCCTCGTAGAGATATACCGTGCCTTCAAAATCTTACCTCATTAAAGTAGGCTGTAATTAAATAATCAATGTTGGTGTACATGCTAAGGTTTTGAAAACTTCCAATTCTGACAGTTGTCATATTTAACTTCAAATTATAGACGCATACATGACATACCCAAACTATCAAAATTATGCGTTTGTGTCTGATTACGTGCACTGTCACCAACAATTAAAAAAAAGAATGTCCGTCTCTAACGAGGAAAGTAATTGAAGACACGGTATATATATATATATATTACTAAAAGCTTACTTTATGTATACCTACTCGCGGCAAAAAGTTTTGTCGGGTTTCAAGACCAGCTATATGGAAGGTATCACTGGTGAACTCTAGTAAATTCTAACACGAAATAAAGAGGGATTATATTCAATTTTTATAATACCTATTATAAAAATTGAATATAATCCCTCTTTATTTCGTGTTTGAGTACATACCGGGGTCGACATATTTTAATTTCTGATACGAAAGTAGAAAGAGGAAAACAGCGCGACGAAATAAACTAAAGATAAACATAAGCGAGGCTGCCACACTCGACAAACGTTTGCTATGAAATGTAAGGCGTGGGGGTCCCCCGCCACTGCGTTGCTCTCCCACCACTGTTAGCAAGCAGGCATCGCTGCATATCATAAGGTCATCTTCTGCATATGATAGAAGTGCAAACCGAAATTAAAATTTGACGACTATGGTATACATACGTAACTGCTTCGTAAAAGAAAATGCATGTGGTATATAGAAGTAAATATATTTCAAATATTCTTAATTTATGATTTATCGCACGATAACATTAATGTGTCAACATTACAAAGAAATGTTTTTGCTGTTCTACAAATGTTTGGGGCTTTCGGAATTTATTTTATTTTTCAAGTGCGAGAAGGAATGCTTTATTAAGATCTCAGTTTTATAAAATTTGTAATTATTTATATTCATGATATTTACGAGTATGTATCTATCATTATT
Organism: Amphimallon solstitiale; assembly: GCA_963170755.1. Taxonomy (NCBI): domain Eukaryota; kingdom Metazoa; phylum Arthropoda; class Insecta; order Coleoptera; family Scarabaeidae; genus Amphimallon; species Amphimallon solstitiale. The sequence continues at coordinate 85,433,884 of OY720675.1, forward strand.
TTTTTCTGTAATATGCATTCCATTTATTTTAAAATAGATACAAAAAAGTTATGGGTTTTTCATTATAATTTAATTCAAAATTCTTGATTATATTACTATATCTGCATTCTAAGGCTTTTTTTACCTAGGGCTTGATTACCTAATATGTATTTACCTTGGTATTTACAACGCAATTGCTAGAGGTGTTTAAATTTTGGAATATTATAAATCAAGATTTTTTGTAGCCCATAATAATAAATCAAATACTTTTTTTTAATAGTTCAGCCACTTCTCTAAAGATCAATTATTTCACCATTCCTTGTTTTATTAGTATGGTAATTTTTCTGCATTTTTAAAAATAAATATTGCAGTGACCTTGAGTTTGGTGGTAAATTATAAATAGGCATAATCAAGATCACTTCAAGATTTAATTTAATTAATTGTTATTTCATTTGTTTTATCATGATGTGTATATTAATATTCATTAAGTCAATATTTTGGCAAATTTAATTTTTATTTACGTAAAATAATATGAGAATATTTTTTATAAAAGTTATAATATTAGAATAAGCATAAAATATTACGTGAATTATAACAAGAAAGTGTTTCCCGCACGAAGAATACTGTGACTGGGAGAGATCGACCGTTTGGCCAGGCGAAAACAATATCCTGCCCTAGATGCATTAGATGAGTCATGATAAAGGGCGGAATATATGCAAAGTGCATATATTTGCATATTTTGCATATTTTAACAAATTTCACAAAAAATTGCATATTTCGGCAAAAATAAAATTTGTGTGCATATTTTTATGTTTTTCGTTTTATGAAAAGATTAAGTGCGACCCTGTTTAGGAATTTCCAAGTAATCAGCTTGCCTAATGGAGAGCAGATGTGGTCTATTCTTTTATATTTATATTGTATAGTTTTTATTATTATATGATTTATTGCCGGCATTTATTGGGTGTTTAGGAATTTCCAAGTAATCAGCTTGCCTAATGGAAAGCAGATGTGGTCTATTCTTTTATATTTATATTGTATAGTTTTTATTATTATATGGTTTATTGCCGGCATTTATTGGGTGTTTAGGAATTTCCAAGTAATCAGCTTGCCTAATGGAGAGCAGATGTGGTCTATTCTTTTATATTTATATTGTATAGTTTAGTTTGTCGATAGATTCCAGTGTGAAAAGAGTGATTTCGAAAATATTTTATTTCAAACGCCTTAAATGCCGAAAGCCGCTTCGTGGATTAAAAATTTTCCTGAGTTGGTGTTTAGTGGGGATAAAGTGTTTTGCAAAGTTTGTGCCAAAATCATTGTTTGTGAAATGAAGTTCCAAATTGATCAACACTTGAAAACAGCTATGCATAAAGCTAAGTTGCAGAAAAATAAATCAGTGCCTGTTCAGCAGTGTGTGCAAACCGCATTTCAAAATGTCAAACCAAAGAGTGAAAAGGATGTGTTTCATCAAGACTTATGCAAAGCTTTAGTCGCAGCAAATATACCTTTGAAGAAACTGCAAAATACACAATTCAGAGATTTTTTGCAAAAATATTGTAATCAAAACATCCCTGACGAATCCACACTTAGAAAGAAGAATGTGCAAACAGTATACGAAACCGTAATGGGAGAAATTAAAGTTACACTGGGCGATGAACATTTTTATATTATTGTTGATGAAAGCACAGACTCATGTGGTCGATATATCGTACATCTTATGATTGGAGGGCTTCAAGAAAATGAGCCAGGGAAACCATATTTAATATCTTCTAAACAGTTAGACAAAACAAATAATGAGACCGTAACTCGATTTATTCAGCAGTCTCTATCAAATTTTTTTTTACCAAATCCAGTTCCAGTAGAGAAGTTTTTAGTGTTTTTGTCTGACGCAGCGCCGTATATGGTTAAAGTAGGCCAAAACTTAAAAATATTTTATCCCAATATGGTACATGTCACTTGTCTTTTACACGGGATAAACAGAGTTGCAGAAATTATTAGAACAGCATATCCCTTGGTGAACAAATTAATTTCAAATGTAAAGAAAGTGTTTTTGAAAGCACCTCTAAGAGTGCAGATCTATAGAGAGAAATTGCCAGGAGTTTGTTTACCTCCAGAGCCCGTAATTACTCGATGGGGAACATGGATTAAGGCCGCGATATTCTACGCAGACCATTTTGAAGCCATTAAAGACATAGTTTTAGATTTAGAAGACAATTCGCAGTGTGTAGTGCAAAGTCAAGCATTATTCAAAAATGTAAATTTAGCTTAGGAACTTGTTTTTATTAAGGTTAATTTTAGTTTTGTACCAGATATAATAACTTCGTTAGAAAGTAGGAATATAAGTTTAAGAGAATCAATTAATATTGTTGAAACTTTTTCCGACAAATGCAAAAAAGCTCCCGGTGATGTAGGAAATCAAGTAAGAAGGAAACGCGAAGTTATTGTGGGAAAGAATGAAGGCTTTAAGTATTTAATGGAAGTCAAAAATATTTTTGATAGTAAACCATCCAACGAAGTAATACCTTGGCCTTATAACTTACTACCCAAATTAAAATATTGCCAGATCACATCGGTAGATGTTGAAAGAACTTTTTCTTTGTACAAACATATTTTTACAGACAGAAGGCAAACATTTTTATTGGAAAATTTTGAAAAATATATCGTTATAAATGCATTTTATACTATTTCAGGTTGAAAATTGTACCTATTATGTTTTTCTTTTAATTTTACTTAAAATAAATAATTTTTGTAAGAGTCGGCGTTTCTTTATTTCCATTTTTCCATGTTATATTCAAGGCATATAATTGCATATTTTGACAAATAAATGCATATTGTTGCATATTTCAGAGAAAAACGATGCATATATATGCGCATATTTTAACTGAATTGACGTGCATATATTCCGCCCTTTAGTCATGAATATGTAAACAAGTTGATATTTACATGTTTGTTTACCTTTTTGAAAGATTATTAATGCGCTGCTTTCCTGAGTGGTGCAGCACTGCAGCTATGTATTTCTGGAGGTGGTATCGTATCGTACCGAAGACAACCGTACGTTTTTGTGAAGAAAATATCCATATAAGTCCGGGACCGATCAGAAAACAGGCAGTTTCCGGCTGGTGCAAACCGCTAAAAGGAAAAGTCTGAAGTAGGTGGAAACCTCTTCTTCCTCTTAAATGTTATATTAACTTAGAAGTTTATTCATGAATCTGAACTTAGAATAATTTTCAAAGAGATTTTACGACACTTGTAAATTTGTCAACAAGAATTAGGACTTGTAACATTTTATAGATTAAACGTTATTCTAATATAGAAATTTATTCATGTATTAGAACTTGTAATATTTTCGTAATAATTTTACTGTACTTATAGAATTTTCCAACCGAAGTGGAACTTCGATTGATTTTTATGAATTAGATATCATTTTAATTCGGAGTTTGGTTTACACTGAGACTTGTAATTATTTTTTTGAAAATAATTGTTTATGTTCGGAACAAGTTTATTTGATTAGAACTTTAATTTTTTTTATTTTTCTAGAATGTTTTGTTTTATATGCAGGGTTATTACACCGTGCATTATGATAAAGCATTTTAGTGTCTGTAACGATCAAATTGAATAGCATAATAATTTTTTTTATATACACACTTTGCGTTTTAATAAACATTTTCTTTACTATTTTATTTACCAGATTAGAAGATTTGTAGTTAATAATTTTGTTTTATGTATACAGTGTGTCCAGATTTCGATGCTCACCATTGGTATATCGGTTATTAGAAGAGATAGAGGAACGGTTAAATGGGGAATGTTTTGCAGAATTCAATGCTCGCAACAAATCTCATTTCAAATTCATTCGGACTTTTTACAATTTTGAGATATCTTGAAAAAACCAATATTTGCCGATTTCAATTTTCCTCAATAACTCGATAACGCCTAATGCGATCGCTTTTAAACTCTAACATTGTTCAGACACGTTTTTAAGACAAATTTTTTGGTGTTAACAGTAACCCCAAATTTTCATTTGTTTCCAAGTTCTTAGTGCTATCTTTTGTTTTTCTTATGGCGGCCATATTGGATTTTTAATTAGTTAGACAGTCCTTAAAAATAGCTTTTCAATAATGTACAACATACCTAATAAATCTTTATTTACACGAGAGATATGAACATTTGAATAAAATTTCTCTGTAATAGGGAATTAGTTGGCTATGAAATTAAATAGTAGTGTAAAACAGACGATAAATAGATAAATAAGCTCAGTCAATAATATTTTGCAAAATGTTATAAACAATCCAAGTACATCAGTACGTCGAGTGGCTCGAGAAACTGGAATTCCGAAATATAGTGTTTATGGAACGTTGAGGAAAAACAAATACCACTCATACAAACCAAGAATTGTACAGGGTTTAAGCGATAATGACTATCAGCGAAGATTACAATGTAGCAGGTGGTATCTACAAAAATGTGAAGATCATACGGCTTTTCCTAGGAAAATACTTTGGACTGATGAAACACGGTTTGCCAATTGTGGAGTGTCGAACAGGCACAATTACCATCAGTGGTCAATTGATAATCCACATTTAGCAAATCAAAGATTTCAAATTCGATTTGGTTTTAATGTCTGGTGTGGTTTGATTGGTACGAGCTTCTATTGACATCTTCTTTGTTGTTTGAGTTTTTGTTTTTTTATTTTAGATAATAACTTAATAGGTCCTTTCATCTTTGATTACAATTTAACTGGTAATAGATATTTGGAGCTACTTACGAACGAGATAATGCCTGCCGTAAGACAAATTATTAACACTGAAAACATGCAAAACGTCTGGTTTCAGCAGGACGGCTGCCCTGCCCATAATGCTCGTGACGTGCAACATTTTTTAAGAGAACATGTCAATGAGAGAGTTATTTCAAATAATAGACCAGTACAATGGCCTGCGAGATCGCCCGACCTTACCCCCTTGACTTTTATTTGTGGGGTGCCACTAAAAACGAAGTATTTAATTTTGAACCACCAGAGAATTTGGAAATTTTAGAACGAGTGCTAGATGTGCTAAGATCATTAAACGAAAACACACTACGTAGAGTTTATAACTCTGTTAAAACAAGGTACCAAAAGTGTGTGGAGCAGAATGGTCGCCATATTGAACAGTTTATTTAAGTAAATCTGAACTTTTAATTTCGTATTAGAGTGAAATTTATCCTACCTGTTCATATCTCTCATACAAATAAAGATTTATTCGGCAAGTTGTACATTATTGAAAAGCTATTTTTAAGGACTATCTAACTAATTGAGAATGCAATATGGTCGCCATAAGCAAAAACAAAAGATGGCGCTAAGAACTTGGAAACAAATGAAAATCGGGGGTTACTGTTAACACCAAAAAATTTGTCTTAAAAAAGTGTCTGAACAATGTTAGAGTTTAAAAGCGATCGCATTAGGCGTTATCGTGTTATTGAGGAAAATTGAAATCGGCAAATATTGGTTTTTTCAAAATATCTCAAAATTGTAAAAAGTCCGAATGAATTTGAAATGAGATTTGTTGCGAGCATTGAATTCTGCAAAACATTCCCCATTTAACCGTTCCTCTATCTCTTCTAATAACCGATATACCAATGGTGAGCATCGAAATCTGGACACACTGTATATAGAATAATTGAACGGTGATCAAGATTTTTTTTGAAATATATATTTGAGATGGATGAGTTTGAAGCGCTGTACGAAGAATTAAGGTGGTTTAATAAAGTTTGTTATAAATGTGTATATAGTGTTGTACAAATTTTTCTTGAGTGGTGTTTTGTATTGGAATCTCAGAGTGAGGTAAAGTTTTATTTTATTATACAGCAAGAGCGCGCGAGGTATGATATCCCGATGGTATACGTAAACTCGCATCTAAACGTGGTCCGATAATACATATTAGAGTTACGGCACAACATACTAGCATTGCCTGCTCATATTCGAACTCATGGTGATCTGATTATTTTTTCGCAGATTGACAAAAAGAACAAATTAAATTTTCTCTTTAAGTGATGACGATTGCTTAGATAACTAAGTCGATAATAACGCGAAGATTGTAATACTTATAACGTAATTATGAGTATCCTTATGAAATTAAATAATAATGTAGTTGTGTAAAAAGTTATAGCAGTACAACTGGGTTTTAGAGTGAAATAAAAACAACCCGCCTGAAACATCTGCAGAATAAACTAAGATGTCTAGAGAAAAATAAATAAATAGAAATTTCATGGTAAAAAAAAACTATAAATAAGTATAACAGAAATACCATAAAATAACATAAAAACGACCCTTGAAATAGAAATTAAAATTAGAGATTCTCTCCAGTAAATATAACGAAATAACATCTCTGGAAAAATAAGTTGAATACATTTATAGCAGAATTATGCATTCAAAAATAAAATAATTACTCTAGTTAATAAAAAAATGAAAACTAAATAAATGAATCTCATGGAGAAAAAGAAATAAATGAAACTCCTAAATAAAAGAATAATTGATCCGTTAGTGAACTAGATGTTCGAAACGACCTCCTAACTCGAAAGCATAATATCCCAATCTATTAACAAAGTCTTTACGATCATTTCTCATTATTTGTGGTGATATGTTTCGCATACAATGATTAATTTTTACACGAAATTCGTCGGTTGTCTGAGCTCTGTTATGTTGGAAACCGTAAATAGAAGATTTTACATAACCCCACAGGAAAAAGTCGTTCGGGGATAAATCGGGGGACCTAGCGGGCCAACGAATAGCACTCTAGCCAGCTATTAATTTATTATGCCGGTTTTCCACTAGACGGACTAGTCGAGTTTCTGTTTTGTCCGTGTTTTTCGATACACTAGAGACACAAAACAAAACTCCGACAAATTCGAAACTCTGTTTCCACCAAGCAGACACGATTTTGTTGGAGTTTCGTTTTTGTTTTCAGTGCTTTTCCACCAAACAAACTCGTGTGTTTCACGGTCATTAAAGTTTGAATTTTAAGTGTGCGAAAGTCGAAATGGCTTCAAGAGATGATGCTCTGTTTATCCTGGCTGGTGGTTGGTTTGTACTGCATTGTATGGAAAAAAAGTAAGTTGGCACATAATTTGCATTTACATGTCAATCTTGATTTTATCTTTTTCTTAGAAGTAATTAATTTACATTTTAAATTGTGTGTTTTAGAAGAAGGAACCGACGTCAACATAGATATTGGGTTAGATCTCTGTTGTCAAGGAAAGCAAATTATGGTGCTACTGGCATCTGTGTTTCGAATCTTAAGAAAACCCATACTACTAGAACCATGTAACTTGTACAAACTTGTGTATTATTACACAATTTCCTACGTAGAAACTCCGAGGCAAAAAACATATATTCACCACCAGGATCATTTGACATAGAAGATTTAGATTCAGACATGGGTCATGGACCAATGAAGCACAACCAACTGAATCAATGTTACCTCTCAAAAATGTGGCAAGAAAACCTTTGGAAGAAGCAAGAGTTACAAGAAATGAATTTTGCGAATATTTCATTTCCGAAGAAGGACAAGTACCTTGGCAACACAAATTCGCTTAATACCTATTTCAACATCATGTCAATATTTTGTAATCCTTTTTCTTGATTCCATTTTTATATTCTAGATTTTTAGGGTCCCACAAATTCCGGTGCTCCCTATGAGCATCTATTCTATTCTTCGGTGGTCCACACCTTTTTTTCTCAGACATAATCTGTAAACCAAATATTTAATATAAAGAAATTAATTTCCCTAATTATTAACAAATAATATTAATTAATAAGTGGTTATCATATTCACTTACCTATTATTTATATTTTAATTTTATTTAAACCGTTCAACGTACACACAAACTAAACTCAAACACAAACTAAAAACCACTAAAAACTCTCTGTTTCCACTAGGCAGACAGAGTTCGTAAACACTTCGAAACTCTTTGATCTTACCGCTTTCGAGCGGGACTCGAAAAACAAAACAGCAACTGTCGCAGTTTCGCCGAGTCTTCAAAAAGTTCGTGAAAAGTTGCAGTTTTGTCTTTTTCGACACGAGTTGCTGTTGTGTTTTTGTTTTGTCCGTCTAGTGGAAAACCGGCATTATATTAAAAATATTAGTTAAATATTCTCTCAATGGTGCAGCGCTATGCGCAGGACACCCATCCTGCTGAAACCAAATATCATTTAGGTTAATGCCTTGTATGTTTTGCACACAAGGTATAACACTATTTTGCAAAAGAGCTAAATACTTTTGAGAGTTTAAATTCCCATCAATAAAAAAGGGCCCAATTATATGGTCCCCTAAAAGGCATGCCCAAACATTTAACTTTTGTGGATATTGCGTTCGAGCGTCGTAAATCATATGTTTATTGTTCTTTGACCAATATCGGGTAACAGACGGGTTGTGTTTCCCATGTATGGGGAAAGAGGATTCGTCAGTAAATAATACTTGATTAACAAAATGTTCATTATTGTTGCAAAGTTCTAGGAGGACCTCACAAAAATCAAACCTTTCGTATTTATCGTTTGGAAATATTTCGTTAGATTTTTTTAATTTATACGAACGATATTTGTTTTTTCTTAAAACTTTACGAACAGTGGTATGTGCTGTATTAAGTTGGTGAGCAAGTGTTCTACTCGACAACTGTGGTTCCCTCTCCAGTGCAGCGCAAATTAAAACATCTCGTTCTTCATTTTGTGTGGCTTCTTTTCTATGCGGGTATAAACAACCGTGCGTTTCAAAATTGTTAATTATATGACGCACTGTCCCGTAAGCAATAGTTTTTTTCAAACTGCGTTTAAAAAGAAAGCATGTTTTGTCGAATAGATTGACCACGATGATAACATTTTACAACAAACTTTCGTTCTTCGATGGATAAAATGTCCATACTTAAATTTATAAAATGAGCAACCACTAAGAAAAATAATATTATGAAATATTATACGCAAACAGTCCCAAGTATAAACCTACGTGCATTCCTCTTTGCAGCCAGCACGCAACTGATGTAAATATCTTATCTGGCGAACACAGCTGGCGGAGATCATTTTTCCGAATATACGTCCGAAGAATATCGACTGGCATCGGGTGATCATACCCCGCGCGCTCAAGCTGTATATATATACCATGTGCTTGCAGGCGACTTGCGTATAGGGCTTACTGTAAGATAAAACGACGACACCGAGAGTTTGTATGAGTTAGTACGAGAAAGCAGTATACAGACGGCAGTACAGCTGCTATCTATCCTTGTTGCCCTGCTTAAACGGAGAGTCAGTCTAGCCCGTTCTAGCCTCAGCGTAAATGTACTCGAATCCCCACTTTACCAACACTACACTCGACCAAAAAGCGGTTTGTATAATGCTTTCTCGTACTAACTCATACAAACTCTCGGTGTCGTCGTTTTATCTCACAGTAAGCCCTATACGCAGGTCGCCGGCAAGCACACTGTATATATCAAGTATATTTTATTGTGTTTGTGTATTTGATATTGACGTGTTGGGTAATAGATCAGGGATGTGTGCGATGAATTAAGTAGTTGTTTAATTCATAGCATGGAGTCCTGGTGAATCCTTAAAGCACGAATTAGTCTTGGTGGTACTGTTTTGGGAGCGAGCAAAGGCGCCAGGCAGAACTAATCAGGGCTGAGTTAATTAGTTAAATGCACAAAGACATTTTTTTTATTAAATTTAAAATCTATATATATACCTTAAGGGGTGAGCACATGGTGGTATATGTTCGGGTTGTGTCCAACGAGTTGAAAAGCATACTCGTAGGGTGGAACTTTAGGGTACCTACCAGTGTGAATTTGCTTTCTGATGGTACTGTCTTGGGAGCGAGCAAAGGCGCCAGGCAGAACTAATTAGGGCAAAGACATTTCCTTAATGTTTATATTCTTGTAAATAATAAATCGCGTAATTTTTGTTGTTCATATTCCAGTACAATTCACAATATGCAATAAATTTTATTTTATTAAAAATGTTGATTGTTTACATGTATCTTTGACGAATATAAATCATGATAATCACATTTATTTTAAAAATATAAATTTGTACTCGATGTTATTCTTTCATTAATCATAATTTCTTTATTGTTTTGACTATTTGATCATGAAATGTATGATTTTATATGATGTTTTGAAATATTTAAATTTTTGTGAATATATTTGTGTAATTTAAGATCTTTCTTTCTTTAATATTTTTTTTAATAAACTAGATGATAAGGTTTATTTTGCATTTTATTTACTTTACCTGACCTGGTAATAACTAAAGAGCATTCAAGTTGATTGGAGAGTTTATTTATATTTTCTGCACCTGAGAGAAAATTTTCTTTAGTCATTCTAAACTGAGCTAGTTAAATGTAAAACTGCCTAACCTACAATTTAGCAGAAAATTTATTGAATCTTAGTCTAGCATAAGGCCTAGCACTAGGATGTATGCTTGATTCTTACTTACTTATTGATTGAATAATTTAAATTGTTTTTATATAAATCTCAATTTGCAAGAGTCACGGCTATATGTTAAAACGTCGGGCGTAAGTGTGATATTGCTCTTATTTTACATTTTAAAATATTTTCCTTTAAATATATTGTCTTCAAAAGATTCTTTGTGTAATTTTTTGTTTGCTTATTTATTGATTTATTAGGCTAGATGTATTTTATTTTTGAGGAAATTTGATATATCTCTCAAGGGTAAACAAAAATATTACAATCCCCCTTTATGCTTTATTAAAATTTAGTGCGAAATATTATCCGATTACTAGAATTGACCAGTGATACCTTCCATAGAGCTGATCTTAAGACCCGACAAAACTTTTGGCCGCGAGTATACGTATGTACAAAAGCACTACAACTATACAGATTAATTTTCCGCTCGTAAATAAAAGCCAAAACAGAATAAAAAAAAAAAAGGTTCCACCGAGATTTGAACTCGGATCGCTGGATTCAAAGTCCAGAGTGCTAACCATTACACCATGGAACCGCGCGTTGTGTTGAGTGGGAAATACAACCTTTCTGTTTTCCTTATATTTTGAATAACAATTATAATGATAGGTATATATTTTTCAAATTAAAATTAATCCTGTTTTAAACATTTTAATTTTATATAGGGTGTTTGCCAAACAAATAATTAATACTTGACCACAGCCAAAGATATTTAAAGTATCTTATTAAACGTACTCCCAGCTCTATTCATACGAGCAATGATAACAAGAGAATTCATTAGGAAAGCAAGAAATTCTAGAAATTATATTCAATTGCAGTCGATATTATACGTTAGATTACACAAAATAAGTTAACCTGCTGTGCTTGGAGAATTTTTTAAAAGTAAAGGAATTACTAGGTACTATACCGAAAATCTTTCAAATTTCCAGTAGCAGCTACAATTATTATGTACTATCTCTTAAACATATGTACGTACCACCTAAAGCGATTATTTCCTATATAAAGGGTAAGTCACAAACAACAGTAAATTTCAGATTTTTATAAATTTTCGATTTTCATTGTCAAGTGAGTGTTATTTAAATCGACAACACCCTTGCATTTAATATTATTCGATAAACAGAATTGTTTTAGATTTTCTTCTGAGATAATGGAATCATATCTAAAAAAAATAGAGTGAACTATGTATGCAACAGTTGTTTTATGTCAGTCTAGTATGTCATGCAATACTCCAGCAAAATATGACCGACGAGAGTATACCGAAGACATAATTTGGCGAATTTACTATTTAATTTATATGGATGAATCATTCATCTGCCGATCCTTGGATTTTGCTTATGGTCTAAAATTTTATACTGTAAATTCAAAATCAAATAATTCAGCATAACTACACACTCTTCTCTACACACCTGGCAACAAAATTCCAAATGGAGAAGTGGAAGGGATCCAACTTCTGTAGACAAAAAGTAGAAAAAGCAAGTACAATTTAGAAAAGCTTCAAAATTTGACTTTTTTGCTTGAAAATCTAAGAACACTTCATTTATGAAGATTGTTCCAATTTTCCCATGCTTAAAGTGCAATCTGAGGCAGCTAATGTAAATTATTACGGAGTATAAGATAATAATAATAAAAGCTTAGTTGACCTGAACGCATGTGACCACTCCACATGTTCAGAGTGAGCGTATATAATCTGAATCCAATCACTGAACAGTTGCGCAACTGTTGTGTCTGCTGAATGCAACCAATCTCTTATCTAAAATAATTACAAAGTGTTTATCCTAATATATTCTTATTTTAATACTTTATTCTTAAGAAAGTTTATAATTTTATTCATTAACAAGATTTTAAGATATTGTTTTTATATTTATATTTATTTTATATTTGTTTAAGCTTATTACTGTGTTACTTATCCTATTCATTATTACGAAACGAAGAAAGATTGGTATATGGCTACCATAGCCAACATTGTCTAGGTGTGTTTATTGATTCAACAGAATGGTAATTTCTCACCCTTGACAAGTAGTTTGTAGTTTAATCTTGTTAATCTGTTACTTCTTCTATGCTTTATTATTCTAGCTATATCTGATATTACACCAATTTGCATTTGTTCACGTGACTTTAGTATTCGCCTATATCAGGCGACTGGTCTTTTGTATACAAAAGAAATACATTTACTAATATTAGTTACCTTATCAAAACTATAACAAGACTTGGATGACTATTGTCGGCAAATTTTTATAGATGTAGGTACATAACATTTGCATTTCAGTTACATTCTTGGCCTCCCGTGCTCAGTCTATAAATCATATTATAAACAATATTCCTGATTCATATAAGAAAAAAAAAATTAAAGAAAACTATGGGTATTTGTACTTATTACGTGGTCAATATTTGATTAATTGGCGTCCAATCTTGCACAAAGGCCCTTACTCCGAGTTCTTGCTTACACTTTGACTTTAGATTTAACAATATCATATCTCGAATGGCAAGTAAAATATATCTATATTATTTCTAAGTAATTAGTATTGGTATGTTATTTTTAAGTACAGCGACAATAACAACAAGTTGGTAACTAAAAAGTAATATTTATGAAATATTTTTAAACTCTCGAATACTGAATACAATAATAGAAATAATAATTACACTTCTTTTTCCATGTAATCTCATGGTGCACAATTAATTTGGAAAACACAAAACTTCCACATATGTGATGATTTCATATCCTGTGAAATAAACTTCTGACTATAGGTTATGTATGGGTAACACTTTGCAACTATTCTTAAATGAAGTTCAAGACATACTATAAAATTTATTCAGATACATGCCACCGTATATAAGTTGGAAAACATACGAGGTAGGAGCCAAAAATTCTCGGCCTGACAGGCTAATACAGGTTCAAACGTGTTCAAACTCCGTCACGTCATGCATGCACATACGCGAGGTGTACACTATAAATATGACGGTTCGAAGCCTAGTAATTTTTAGTAACCAGGCAACCAACGTGACTAGCGCACGAAAATGTATTCAACTGTAAAAAAGCGGGCAAAATGTTTCCGTTTGGGACAAAAATCCCTGGAAGATGCTGATCGGTCGGGCCGACCAATTGAAGTAATAACGCATCAACAAATTTCAATTATTGAACATTTAGTGCTAGAAGATTGCCGTTTGAAAGTGAAGGAATTAGAAGTGCAAACATTTCCAAAACAAGCGTTCGCCGAATTTTCCATGCCTATTTGGGAATGAATAAAATTAGTGCTAGATGGGTATCCCGACTTCTTTCTGCTCTCCAACGTGAACCGACATCGAATGTGCGCAGTCGTTTTTAAACATGTGTGGAGACGACCCAAAACCGATTTTGGAGTCAATTGTCACAGGGGATGAAAGAATGGTTCTGTTTTACGATACTTTATCGAAAAAGGAGTCCAAGGAATGGCAGCGACCTGATGAACCTCGTCCCAGAAAGGCGAAAGTCGTTCAATCAACCAAAAACGTGATGGCCACAATATTCTGGAATTATGACGGCATTTTGCTAATTGACTTTAAAGAACGCAATACAAGTGTGAACGGCACATATTATACGTTTTTATTGCATAAATTAAGAGACAATATTCGTGCAAAACCTCGTGGAAAATTGACAAAAGGTGTGCGAGTATTACACGACAATGCTCCCGTCCATACTGCCGCCATTTCACAAGCTGCCATCCGCGAATGCGGCTTTCAAGAATTGGAACATCCATCGTATAGTCCGGATATGGCTCCTTGTGATTTTTGTTTTGTTTTCTAATTTAAAAAAAACCGTAGGGGCGTAGTTTTAAGGACAACAGTGAGTTGCAAGCAGCTGTTATAGAACATTTTGACGGAAAAACTTCAGATTATTTTTACAAGGGTATCGAATTATTAATTAATCGTTGTAATATATGTATAGAAGTTAGGGGAGATTACATTGAAAAACAACAATTCTTATATTGTTCCAAGTTTCTTTTTTGTATATCAGGCCGAGAATTTATGGCGCCTACCTCGTACATCAACCTTTTATGCAATCATCGTGATTCCTGTTGCAATGCCATCTACCTTGTTATTCATATCGTTTATTTGAACGTTGGATAGGGGTTTGTTTAGCAATAGCAACAATTTATGGCGCCTACCTCGTATGTACCTACTGCGAAATGTGTGTGTACAAATCATACCAGAGATGGGCAGTTTCGCTAATTAAATTTATTTGTATCAAGTAAAAATTAATCTTCTGATAATACTCGAGGCTATGCTCGATTTTATAGATTTCGTTGTAAGAACATCCTCTGCTTGTAAATAAAATTCCAAAATAAGCTGGATAATAACTTTTGTACGCTTAGAAATAAGCAAATCCTATTCTTCGTGAAGGAAACCACATCTTTCGAGGTCAGCGTACGTTTAAGCCCAATTTAATTAACAGCTTAAGAATTTTAGATGTAGTCGGTTAAAATTGCTTACCACACAATTTTATCGACATAATTCTGTTTGTCAAATATATTTGCACGATCGCCTGTGTTTTATTGTTTTCTTATAAATTCTTCCTAATTTATATTATCATACGCATCAACATTGTAGTCGAACTAATATCTTCAAGAATTTTATTGATGTTCTACACATTAAGCAGTATAATAATATAATTAATAGCGACGGCAGACTACTAGATTTACTATTCTCTAATATAGACTGTAATATCGAATTGCAACAGTCTGAGTGTCCAGCGGTGACTGAGGACCCTTATCACCCCTGTCTTGGGATAATAATCTCTGTTTTGCAGTCTTCGTCAGGCAAGCGTTTCCCATCGGCTGATAATCTTCGATATGATTTTAAGAAAGCCGATTATATATCAGTAGGTATGTAGTTACTTGCTTGGCTGTGACTGGTTCTTTCTGAATGATTATACTGATGTCAATGATGCATTGGGTGCTTTCTACAGGGAATTATTCTCCATTCTCAATCTCTATGTTCCCCGCAAATCAAGACCCAATGTTAGTTACCGACCTTGGTTCTCGTCTGAGATAATAGCACACATTAAATGCAAAGACTACTATCATAGAAAATGGATTCAATCAAACAGTGCGGTGTTCTATGATGAATTTAAGCGACTTAGGGCCTTAGTAAAGAGAGAGATTAATGAAAGTTATACTGCATATCTAACACTAATGGAAGATTCTATTAGAACTGACCCTTCGAAGCTTTGGGGTTTTCTCTCATCTAAGAGACGTACTACTAGGATACTTAATGTTCTATGTGATGAACATGGTAATACCTTCACGGAACCTAGTCACATTGTCAATGCTTTTGCGAACACCTTCTCGGATAGACTCCCTTCATCTACTGCATTTGCGGCCCCTGAGTCACATTACAACTCTCTGCCAAACTCCTTCTCATACGTAACTGAGGATGAGTTATTAGCATTACTCGCTGCCTTCCACAATAAAAGCACAGCAGGTGATGATCAGTTGCCTAGTTTTCTTGTCCGTGATTGCAGATACGTCCTTGCTTCTCCCTTAAGAATAATTATTAATTTATCTATATCTTCGAACATCTTCCCTGAACAATGGAAAATTACAAGAATTACCCAGTTCATAAGGGGGATCGGATCGTACATTATTGAGTAATTATAGGCCTATCTCTATTATTTCTAACTTTGCGAAATTGTATGAGAGGGTATTATACCGTTGTCTTCTTCATAGTACTCGATCCCTTGTTTCGCCAAACCAACACGGATTCATCGCTGGTCAGTCTACGCTTACCAATTTGGCCACTGTTTCTCAATACATTGGAGAATCTTTGGATAAGCGTAGTCAGGTGGATGTAATTTACACCGATTTGTCGAAGGCTTTCGACTCGATTGATCATGAAATATTATTACATAAGATTGGTTCATTTGGTATGGTACCTACTTCGATTAATCTGCTTAGATCTTATCTTTTTGAAAGAAAATGCTATTACCTATAACGGATACTCTTCTAGCAACCTTCTTCTTACTTCTGGCATCCCTCAGGGATCCAACTTGGGACCATTATTATTTGTCCTTTTCAGTAATGACATGCTCCTCCAAATTAACGGTCCTATTCTTGCGTATGCGGATGACATCAAAATATTTTCTTGGATTACATCAGCCCGAGATGCGCAGGCTCTTCAGACAAGTTTGGACATGTTGGCCATGTGGTGCGAGGAGTTTAGGCTTGGATTGAATATCAACAAATGCTGTGTTGTTACGTATACACGTTCCTCTACCCCTTTCTACTACTGTTACCAGGTAAATGATACCGCACTTGAACGAAAATTCGAAATCATGGACCTTGGTGTTGTTTTCGACTCTTACTTTACCTTTCGAACACATATTGGGGCGGTCGGTTCTAGAGCCTTTAGATCACTTGGCTTTGTAATGCGGGTATCCAAATATTTTAAGAATATTGCCTTGCTCAAATCCCTGTACTCCACCTACGTTTTGAGTAAAATTGAATACGCTGCTCCTATCTGGAATCCAATTTATGCACACAACTCGCTGGCACTGGATCGTGTTCAACGTAAGTTTTTAAAATTTATGTCATTTAAAATCGATGGTATTTATCCGGAAAGGGGCACACCTCAGGCTGATTTACTATTACGCCACAATCTTGCATCTCTACAAGCAAAAAGAGATGTTCTCTGCCAGAAGTTCTTGCATAAACTCATCAGAGGCGACATTGACTGCCCCTTCATGCTCGAAAGATTATTGTTGGTTGTTCCACGAGTTACATCGAGATACAACTCAACGTTTTTGATGCCATTTGCGAGGTCTAACGCAATGAAACTGACTCCAGCATATCTTCTTGCCAGGGTGGGTAATGGGATGGAGTTGGATTTATTCTTGTGAAGGTGTGGGGAATCTCAAATGAAATATTGGGTGGTTTATATATGTGTATGTTTATGTATGTGTATTATAATATATGTATTTATTTACTGTTTTGTATAAATTTTCTCTGTTATTGGGTATAGCCTGTTGGGAAAATAAAGAATTATTATTATTATTATAAATCTGGATACTGTACTGAAGGTTTTTCTGTTTTTCTGTGAATACAAAATTTTGCAAAATTGGATATTTTTAACATTCAATATCAAAGTGTACCAACATTGTTTTTTAAATCACGACGCAGTTATATCGTCGTCTTAGCAATGGTATTGCTGTACAAGAACTACAATTGATACTACAAAGTTTACATTATTACGTTAAGTGATTCGATACATACTACTTATTATATGTGTACATAATAAAATGATATTTATTCAAGGGAAATATGTTTTCAGAGTTTTAGTTTAATTTAATAGAAGAGCATTATGACTTTTCCAAAGTCTAGTTCAATGGTTTATTAAATGTAACAAATAATAATAATAATAACAATACATTTTATTGTCCAACAGGGTCATCCCAGTAAAGGAGAATATACCTACATGAATGATTACATATAATATATAATACTGATTATACTGATGTACACACTACATATAACATAATATAAAGAATTGAATAAACAGTTGAAAGTATAACAAAAGTGCGACATATAATAGATGCCATTAGAAATAAAAAAAACATATCAAGCCAGCAGATCCGCAGCCACTCTCAATATTTCAATAAGGGGGGTGAAATTAATATCGCACTGTGACGAAAGCTGGTTGAACCCGCGCGACATTGAAACAATTGGAGAATTCATTGACGAATTCAATCTAGCATATGGTATATCAAAAGTAATACTCTGCATCGCTGATAACCGTGGAATATGAAACCGAAGTTTAGACAATAAACTTGGCAAATCTACCTTGAAGTGAACAAGGTTATATACAAATTTCATAAGATTTAACTGACGCCGAAGTTCAAGTGAATCCATGTTAAATTTTTGCAGTAGTAGTCGATAGTCATACCCTCTGCAAGGGTAAGTACCATCCAGTTTGAAATACAAATACTTCAAAAACTTCCTCTGCACATTCTCCACAAGTAATTTGTGCGAAGAGTAAAAAGACTCCATATAATAGAGCCATACTCTAATCTGGATCGCACGAAGGCAAAGTAAAGCAGTTTAACAGTATCTATATGAAAATGCGGTGAATTTCTAATTACAAATCCCAAAATCTTTATGGCAGAAGGGACAGTGTGATTCATATGTGTGGCAAAAGTCAGAGAGCTATCAAAGTAAACACCTAAGTCTTTGATTGTTGAAGTACGTGATAGTGTGGTACCATTTATTGCATAGTCAAAGGGAATGGGATACATCTTTCTGGTAAATGTTACGACACAACATTTGTCAGTGTTTAAGGTGAGGTTATTTGTAACACACCATACACAAATTTTGTCTAGTTGGTCTTGTAAGTGTAGACAGTCGGCAACTGATGTGACAGATCCAAACGATTTCAAATCATCATCAAAGACACACTTGTTACAATGAATCTCCTTAATGAGATCATTGATGAATATTAAAAACAGTAGTGGACCCATATTTGACCCCTGCGGTACTCCAGACGATGCAGTGAACAAATATGAGTTGTATCCATTGAAGGTAACGTACTGCATTCTGTTTTGCAGGTATGAAGAAAAGAATATCACCAGTGGAGTACTAAAACCGTGGATGTGCAGCTTCTGCAGAAGCAGTCCGTGATCAATGCGGTGAAATGCCTTCGAGAAGTCGGTATATATTGCATCGACCTGGCCACATGAATCAAGTGTATTAAAAGCATATTGAGTGAAGCCTGCAAGATTTGTGACAGTTGACCTCTTCTCCATAAATCTATGTTGTTCAGTGGCAATGAAGTTCTTGATGAGCGGAGCGGATGCCATTAACACTAATCAGTTGTCAGTAGTTTGACTGTAAGGAAAATGATAATTCGCTGACAATAAACTTAAAGACTTTAAATATTAATATTGGATGTGAAAATTAGAATAATGTATTGAAAAGAAGATGTGAGATTGATATTAAGTTAGTGTTAACAATGGGGGCTAAGTCAGTAACATCTTTTAATTTGTATATATATATATATGTGTGTTTTTTTGTTTTTTCTTGGGTTAATTGGGTAAAAATAAATTACAAAATTAAAATAATACGATCCATTTACTTTAACGTTTCAATGTTTATAACATCTTTTTCAAAAAGTCATATAATAGTAAATAAGTAAGTAATAAGATGTTATAAACATTGAAACGTTAAAGTAAATGGATCGTATTATTTTAATTTTGTAATTTATTTTTACCCAATTAACCCAAGAAAAAACAAAAAACACATATTTTACAAAAAAGGGGCAAAGAAAAACAACATTTTATATTTATACTATATATATATACTGTTAAAGGTCTATTATTGACTCTAACAATATTTTTCTAAAAAAATCATTTATATAATAATTTAATTAGTTATTGAAGAAGTATATGATAATAATATGGACATATGTAATTGAATTAGACGTATAAATTTATTAATTTGTTGTACAGAAATATTTGTTAAGTATGGTACGTTACTTGGTGAACCGACCAGTATATTTTCTGAATGACTATTTTCTTCTTTTCATTAGAATTTACCATATCTGTAAAGAAGAGATTTAAATGCTAATTATTGTACTATAAGAAATATTATTATTTTGTAAAAACTCATTTAAGTGACGTTTAAGGAGGTAAAAGATGATTAAAATTAAATATTGAAAGGTAAATAATTGATATTGAATTAAAAGTACAGTTTAAATATCGTACAACCGGATGGAGAGTAAAATGTCAAAAGTGACATCTGATATATAATTTTACTGAAAGTGTTTCATTTTTGAATATTAAAAGTATGGGAAGGTTTAATTAAAATTCAAAATGTTTTAAAATAATGAAATTTATAAAGTCAGTTAGTATAAAGAAATAGTCGAACAAATTTAAAAACTATATTGTCTGGGCAAAGTAAGAAAAGAAATTGATTGGCTAATTTGAAAATTTAAAAAGATCACTAAGGAGATTTTGTTGAAACAGTAGAGAGAGAGAATTTTTAATAATTCTTAACAGACGCGTGTGCCTTTAGAAAGAATTATAGTTTTTATGAATATAAATGGTTAAAATAAACCAGAATTATTTCGTATAGCGTACGTATTAAATATTCATACATGCAAATAAATAGTGAATAAAATTAAAAGAAGGAGAATTGAAAATTTTATAAGAACTTAAGCTGGTTAAAATCATTAATAATTAAAGAATACTTACGATTTTGAAAGTCGTACATCGATAATAAGAGAATCCATTGCGAAGAGAAGTTACAGAAGTTCCTTTTAAATCCAGTATCCAGGAATTAGTGTTTTATTTCAGTAATATTTAAAAGTATACAAGAAGATAGAAATTAAATACGAGGTACAGAAGTTCCATTAGACGATCCAGTTCCTGATTTAGGATATTAATTGAAAATCCAGGGTTCATAAATCCAGTGAAGTCAGAGGAGTTCAAGAGAGTGTTTGTCCTGCGAGTAGTAGCAGTCATAAGCCTAAATTCCATAGTGTGTGTCATTATTCCGAAGAGATTAGCCATTTTTTAACCGAAGTATTCAGTAGAATATCCAGTTTGAGAATACCATCCAGTATAAGAGAGTTTTAGGATCGAAAGGATTATATTAACATTATTGGAAAACAAGAAACATACATGCATTTATTTTGACCAAGGTTGTATATGTTATTGTATTAATACGAAATTTATTGAAGCTTATAGAAGCTCATAATTGATATTATAGTTATCTTGTTCATGTTTTAAATAAGGTTAGATTATTTTAAAAATATTAACATTTAAATTTCAACTTAATAGAGTCATTGAATTTTAATATACAAATCTTCCATACTAAATAAATATTTATCATGCATAGATCTATCCAAACACATTTATAACATTGTATATTTGTATACTTAAAGGTGTTTTATAAGTACAGTAAAATATTTACCTTTGTAATTGAGGAATTTCACTGACATAGAACCATATTATTATTATCTTAAACGTCAAGTAAATCTGTTTATGATCTTTACTAAATTGAAGTTTATTTTCATGTCATATAAAGAAGACATTTTTTTATATTGATATCTATTCCATGTATTAAATTGTATCAGATTTGAATAGTTTCTTTTATTGGAGTTCATTAATAACATCTCATATCTATGGAGTTATAATCCATTGACACAGTCGATAACCTTGAAAGGACAAAAGTGACACGTAAAATTATTTAAGAATATTGGAAATTTATAGATTACTTACCCAATTCATATGTAAAAGATAGTGTTTGAATTTATTAAATATCATATTTTAATAAACGGACTACATTACATGACCTGAGAAATACTAACATTATTTAATTAAAAATAGTTTCTTAAAATCCAACATCAATGAGAATAGCGTATAATAGAATGTTATACCAACCGTAAATAAGAAATTACTAGAGTCAATGTATGACTGGTAGTATAAACTACAGGAAAATATTTGAAGTTGATTTAAAAGAAAACTCTTATGTTCTTAGTTATTAAAAATTTAAATTTGGAGTTAGCCGGAAGACTTATTTAAAAGGGATATTAATACAATCATTAGAGGTTGTATTTTATTAATACATATATATATATATATGTATTGAAAAATTGAAAATCTTCTTGGTAGTAGTGGCATACAATGAATTAAAAGTAATAACAATATCACAACTATATACAACAGTTCTACTCTTAATTTTTCTTTACATAGTTGCGTCGTTGTTATTTGTATATTTGGATTGACTGAACAGTTTGTGGTAGACCCCAAGCCTTTTGATGTGACTATATAAGTAATCTCGACTGTCCTATGCTTATTGATTACATTTTCATTTATACATTTTTATTTTACATTTTATATTTGTCATTGTTTTCTAATTGACAACCAGTAGTCATATTGTTATTACTTTTAATTCATTGTATGCCACTACTACCAAGAAGATTTTCAATTTTTCAATACATTTGTATAATTGGCAAAGAATTGTAATATATTTTATATATATATATATATATATATATATATATATTGATGGCTGTTAAGTGGTCACCTCCGTCTAATAAAGGTGGCGGCCTGACTTCCGTGTTTACCTGTTGATATATATACCTAAATTTTGTATATTTGTGTAAAGGGGAATGTCTGGAATCAGGATTTCACGTGAGGGGAAACAAATTTCCTCATATTTTTCATCATATATGTAGAATCAACTAAGATACGAACTGACCACCAAAGTGTGTATATGTGTAGATAGTGATAGCATTCTGTTACCTCTAGCACCGTTGACAATTTTATGGAGGACAGAACTTGCACTAATTACATACAATATATATACTCTCTCGTATCGACACGCTGGCTTATCTAAAAAAAATAATGTATACGTTTTGTTTATAGAAAGAATTGCTTAGTAGGAGCATTTATATCGACCGTTATAATAACTATAAATGGGAAGCCAACAGTTTGAGTTCCAATTCATAAATCATTTAACATATTGCTATGGTTTTTTTATATCATGGATAAGTAAAATTAAATAAAATTGATTTACTTCAAATTTATTTTTCTGTGGAGCAAATGTTTTGGTACACACTGTATTTTGGTTTCTGTTTAAGAATTTGGGAGGTATAGTAGTCTTTTGGTAATCTGTGTATATTAATATTTATTTTGTTGTTATTTGAATTTAAAAGAAAAGATGCCTGAAGATTATTTACGCTTTTCAACTTGATATCTTTATATTGTATACATGTGCGGAATGTTATTGAGACGTGGTAGGGATGTATGGACTTTGACTTGTCCTGTGGTGAATATTGATTATTAAATTTTGGTCTCCCGTTAAATGCAGTTCTTTTATTAGATATTTGATGTTTGAATAAAATTTGTTATAATAATTTATTTTTACGGAGCCAAGATTTAATCAAGTTAGTGAATTAGTTATTGCTGTTACACTAGTTAAGTATATATATATTTTTAAGAAAGAGAATGCATTCTTTATAATAATAATAAGAGAAAATTTTAATATTGAAAAAGTAGACTCGTATCCGTCATTTTGTTTCCTGCACGTGTTTGAGAATATTTTATATTTATTTGAGAAGCTATTAAAGTAGATAATTTTCTTTATTGTATCAGTTTGCTACAATTTGATGTATTTTAATTATAGATCACGATTCCTGACGTGAACATTGTACAGTCTCGCCGAGGGAACCTGAGAGAGAGAGAATTTTGTTTTATGAGCTAGATCGCGGCAACCCTATAACAATTGTACTAATATCATAGCACAATTAAATTGGCGCCCAACGTGGGGCAGAAAAGCAATTATTTTGGCGGCAATCAAAGTGTGGCAGAAAAGCAATTATTTTGGCTGAAACAACGTGGTTTGAAAATGGAAGGAAGCAGAAATTTACAAGGCGCCCAACAAAATTTGGATGTGTTAAACAAAATGGAGGGAGAAAAGAAAATGGAATGGAGGCAACCTGCAGGGTATGAGTCTATCTTAAAGAAAAAAGAAGAAGGAGAAAATAAAATGTTGATGGAAATGATATTGGAAATGGGAGAAAGAATGGACAAGATGGAAGAAAGGATGCAAAGAAATTTTGAGGTATTTATGGCAAAGTTTGGACAGGTGGATGGACAAATAAAGAAAATAGAAGAAAATAAACAAGATATTGAAGAATTAAAAATTAAAGTTGATGTAATGAAAGAAGAAATGTTAGAAAGAATGAATATTATTGAGGATAAATGCATAAAAGTGCTACAGAGAAATGTATTAAATGAAAAAGAAATGGAAAAGGTGGAAGAGAAGATAACAGCAATAAAAAATGAACAAATTCGTGGAAATGGTGAAATAATAAAATATATTCCGATGCCAGTAGCAGATGATGCTTTGCCTAAGTTTTATGGATCAACATCAATAAATCCGATGGGTTTTCTGAAGAATTTGAAGGCGTGTTTGGAGAATGTTCCAGGAGATGGTAGAAAGCTGCAGATGGTGAGAAATTGTTTGAAGGACGATGCTCTTATCTGGTGGGACATGATTTCTGACGAGGTGATGACGTTCGAGGATTTTGAAAAGAGATTCACACAGCAGTATTGGGGACAGATGGCACAAATGAGGGTGAGAAAAGATTTATTATTTGGTAATTTTAAGAAAGGAGGTTCAGATAATCGTGAGACATATATAATAAAAAAATATTCAATTTTAAAATATTTAACTCCTGCTATGCTAGAAATTGATTTGGTTACACAATTAGCATGTCATTTTGATGTTGAAGTAAGTCAGGCAGTGGCCATACAAAATATAAAGACCATTAGTCAATTTATAGAATTATTGAGGAGATTAGATGATGCTGAATATGGAAATAGATTTCAAAGTTTGAATATGTTAAAATATGATAGAAATGGTATAAGATATAGAGAACAAAGAAATTTTAATGATAGAGAAAGAAATTCACACAATTATAACATGTCAAATAGATTTGTGAGACCACAGGTAGAGAATAGAAATGTTAATTGGAATAGAGAGAATGATAGAGCATGTCAATTAGGAGAGCAAAATAGAAATAGTAATTATATACAGAATGAAAGAGTAAATAAAAATTTTTCATATAATGGTACTAAAAAAGAAAATAGTAGAGAAAATGTAGAGAGAGAGGAAAAGGCAAAGTGTCAGGATTTTTAGATAGGCCAACCAAAGAGATAATTAGTATGAATGCAATGAGAGATAATGATTCAGATAGTTTAGATAATAAGATGTTGCCACATATAAAAGTTACTATGGGAGGAGTGAAAGTAAATTGTTTAGTTGATACGGGGAGTGAAATTTCAATCTTGGATGATCAAATAATAAAAAAATTAGAAAGTATGAATGCAGGTAAATATATACCTACAAGAAAAATTACAATTGTGTCTGCGACGAAAAAGATAATAGCAATGGTAAATAAAATTTATGTAGTTGAATTTATGGTAGAAGATAATAAGTTTTTGGGAGAATTTATGTCAGTCAAAGGTTTACAAAGAGATGGTATTATTGGAATGGACCTGTTAGAGAAAATAAAGGCAGTAATAGACATTGAAAAAAAATGTATGGTGGTGGAGAATCAAGTAGTTTCTTGGTTTCAGCAGGATGAAGTAGATGAAGAAAATGAAAAGATTATAAATAATATGGAAATGGTATATGAAGTAAAAGAAGTTATAAATAGTATAAATGGTGAAAATTATGAAGAGGTTGAAGAGGTTGAAGAGGTTAAAGAAATAGAGTCCAATAATATGTGTATCGAGGTGCCTGAAGATGTAGATTTACTTGAAATTAATGTTGAAGAAAAATATAAAGAAAATGTCAAAGATATGATAAAGAAGAATATTTCCTTGGTAGATAAATTTCCCTGTATTGCTAAAAATTATGTACATTCATTAGAAGTAGATGAGTCGAGACCATTTAAAATTAAAAATTATCCAATTCCCAAAAATATGCAAGAGAAGGTGAGAGAAGAAGTAAGAAAGATGTTGCGAGATGGTGTTATTGAGAGAGGTGTCACGAGGTATGTCAATCCGCTGGTGGTGGTTCAAAAGAAGTGTGGAGATATTCGCTTATGCTTGGACGCCAGAAGGTTGAATGAGCGTACCAAGATGCAATTTGAGACTCCTGTAACTGTGGAAACGTTATTATCTAAGTGCAACGACGCTATGATTTATACTAAGTTGGATCTAAAAAGTTCTTTTTGGTTGGTGCCTTTAGAAAGAAAGAGTAGAAAATATTGTGGTTTTATGGTAGATGGAGCTGTATACCAATTTAAAGTGGTACCATATGGACTAAGTAGCTCGTCTGCTGCTTTAATTAGAGCAATGCAACAAATTTTAGAACCTTATGAATCGTTTGTATCCCATTATATAGATGATATTTTGATATTTAGCAAGACAATTGAAGAACACATGGAACATTTAAGGAAGGTTATAGAGGTATTAGCAAATAATGGTTTAAAAATTAATATTAAGAAATGTGAGTTTTTTAAAAAGGAAATTAAATTCCTTGGATATAATTTAAGTTTAAAATATGTCAGTGTGGATGATTCTAGGCTGGAGGTTATAAAAAATTATCCTAGACCTAAGAATGTGAAAATGTTGAGAGGTTTTCTTGGTATTGTGGGTTATTATAAAAGATTTGTTCCGTATTTGGCAAAATTATGTGCACCATTGTATGAATTATTAAGAAAGAATGAAAAATTTATTTGGTCTAAAGAAAGAATAGATGCTTTTGAAAAGGTTAAGAATGAATTTTATAATAGTTTGTTATTAGTACTGCCTGATTTTTCTAAAGAATTTTTATTAAGAGTTGATGCTAGTGATTCTGCTATAAGTGGAGTTTTAATTCAGTTAGATGATGAGGGAAATGAAGAGCCTATTTGTTTCATTTCAAGGCTATTAAAAAAATATGAATTAAGATATACAGTGGGAGAAAAAGAGTTACTTGCTGTAGTGCATACAGTAAATAAATTACGTTTTTATTTGTTGGCTAAAAAATTTATTGTAGAAACAGATCATGCGGCGTTGACGTCACTTTTGTCAACTAGATTTTCAAATAATCGAATATATAGATGGTCATTGTTGTTATCAGAATATTCATTTCAAATTAGACATATCAGAGGTGTTCTAAATGTTACCGCTGATGCTTTAACAAGAATGTACAATATAAAAAGTAATTTCAATCATGTCGAGTTAAATGCTTATAATAGATATGCAGCAGAGGGAATGTTTGACTATGTTGAGATCCATCAGGTCCAGCAGGATGAATGTTTTGATCATATCAAAGAGGAATTGAGAAATGTGGGGAATTATAAAGATTATATTTTTCAAGATGGGCTTATTAAAAAACAGATTCGTGATCAGTATAATGTGGTTGTAAATGAAATGTATGCTCGTCAAGCAATGTCTATTATTCATAATGAACTGGGACATATTGGGACTAGGAAAGTTTGGTTAACTTTTAGAGAAGCTTTTTATGCTGTTAAAGATAGAAGTATTGCGAAAAGGGTGGTAAGGAATTGTAATGAATGTTATTTTGGAAAGCATAAAAATCGCACATTGCAACATGATATAAAAAGTATAATAGTGAATAATAAATTGGATTTAGTAGCGATTGATTTCTTAGGAAATTTAATACCAGGAGATTATGGGTATAGAAATATATTTGTTATGGTGGATATTTTTACTAAATTTGTTAGGCTGTTTCCCACTACAAAATACAATTCTGAGATTGCACTTTTATGTATTAATAACTTCGTACAAAATCAAGGAAAAATGAGACGAATTTTAGCAGATAATGCTAGTTATTTTACTAATGATAGATTTATAAATGCTTTGAATGAACAAAATATTAATGTATGTTTTTCTTCGATACGCCATCCATGTGCCAATCCATGTGAGCGGTATATTCAAGAGGTAATCAAATTTTTGAGGATGAAAACCCATGAACACCATGTAGGCTGGGTCCAGTATGTCCAACAGATAGAAGATTCCATGAACAATTCGCCCAATACCCTTACTGAAGAGTGTCCAGCGACTTTGATGAATGGAATGACTCCTAGTCGGCCCTGGGATTTGCATGGAGAAGTTGTTCATAATCTAGAAGAGAGAAATAATTTGGTTCGAGGAAGACTACAAAGGCAAGGGGAGATGTATGTGCGCCGAGAAAATGAAAAAATCAAAGAAAGAACTAGGTTTAATATTGGTGATACAGTTATTGTTAGAAGATACAGGGTTGCCAGAAGAAATCAACAAAAGTGTGCTAAATTGGATCTTCCGTATTGTGGTCCGTATATTGTAACAAGAATATTTAATAACGTCACATATGAGCTCTATTCAATGGATGGACGCATTAAGAAGGGACGATATCACATTAGTATGCTTCATCCATATTTGAACAATCCTTAAGAAGATTGTGAGGTATTATAAAATTATATTCTGTGTGCGGAGAAGGGTTTTAATTTTTACATTATATTGTATTTGGAGAAAACATTAGAGATAGTAAGATGTTGTGTGCGGAAAATAAAAATTTCTGAAATCTTTGCTTTGCACAGATTTAATAAATTGTTATTTTGGAGATATGCTATGGTTTTTTTATATCATGGATAAGTAAAATTAAATAAAATTGATTTACTTCAAATTTATTTTTCTGTGGAGCAAATGTTTTGGTACACACTGTATTTTGGTTTCTGTTTAAGAATTTGGGAGGTATAGTAGTCTTTTGGTAATCTGTGTATATTAATATTTATTTTGTTGTTATTTGAATTTAAAAGAAAAGATGCCTGAAGATTATTTACGCTTTTCAACTTGATATCTTTATATTGTATACATGTGCGGAATGTTATTGAGACGTGGTAGGGATGTATGGACTTTGACTTGTCCTGTGGTGAATATTGATTATTAAATTTTGGTCTCCCGTTAAATGCAGTTCTTTTATTAGATATTTGATGTTTGAATAAAATTTGTTATAATAATTTATTTTTACGGAGCCAAGATTTAATCAAGTTAGTGAATTAGTTATTGCTGTTACACTAGTTAAGTATATATATATTTTTAAGAAAGAGAATGCATTCTTTATAATAATAATAAGAGAAAATTTTAATATTGAAAAAGTAGACTCGTATCCGTCATTTTGTTTCCTGCACGTGTTTGAGAATATTTTATATTTATTTGAGAAGCTATTAAAGTAGATAATTTTCTTTATTGTATCAGTTTGCTACAATTTGATGTATTTTAATTATAGATCACGATTCCTGACGTGAACATTGTACAGTCTCGCCGAGGGAACCTGAGAGAGAGAGAATTTTGTTTTATGAGCTAGATCGCGGCAACCCTATAACAATTGTACTAATATCATAGCAATATGTACTTATACGAAATATATTAAGAAACATTTTTAGCATAATAAAATAAAAATTTATTGAAGTTTAAAATATAAGATAAATTTAAATTTTAAATCATAATAAAGAATAATCAGTACTATTTTCTATTAAGAATTACTATCACATTTTTTTAAATACTTTGAATTGTAAAACATTTATTATTAAAGATGTAAAACATTTATTATTAAAGATTCACCAAGTATACATTACATTACATTAGTTTGCAATTTAATTAAATAATATTTATTTATTTTAATTGCAGTTTAAGGGATTAAAGTAATGATCTCAACATTAACTTAAGCGTATGTAATATAAATTTAAAATTACATGTTTCCAATTCCAGTTAATTATCGAAAGTAAGTATCTATCGATAATTGCTATTAACTACTTTCTATAGGATTATTCAAATTTACATTGATAATATATATGATCTAAAAGCAACATGTAGGGCATAATTAAATTTGAGATGAAATGTATTGAGAAATATGTTTGCAGTAAATATATATATTACAGAATACATAATATAATAGCATATAAAATATATATGTAAATATTAAGGATAAGTAGGTATATATAATATTTTAATTTAGAAAAATGAGTGCTTTTATATTTTAGAATTAGTTTTTATTCCGTTACGTCTATCTATATTAGAAAAAAACAATTTAGTGTTTTCTCTTTAGATGACTATAAGAATTAAAAGTATTTTCGCTACAATTAAAATCACATTTGCATATGTTGCTGTCACTTGCAGCAATCGTAAATTAATACTAATTCTAGGGATATTGTAAACTAAACTGTTCCCTAAACTTAGTTCCTTCATATTTTTGGATATATGGATATACTTTTTCGACTTTACCTCATTTCGGTAATAGCTCAAGTGAAACTGATTTATATAGAAATTTCAAGGCTATATGACATTTATTACAACCATTTCTGATTTTTTTGTTGGTACCTTTTTTGGAAGAAAGTAGTAGAAGAAATAAAAGCCAAGGGCCTCGAAGGCCTGTAGATCTAACAGTTTTGAATTGAAATTGCGGGAAAATATACAATTTAGCAGCTAACGGTTATTTTGGCGATTTTTAAAATGCTAGCGAACAAAATACAGTCAGAGTTATGTAGAAAATGGATTGAAATATTGTATATTGTATTTATATAGTAATTCTAAAAAATTATCAATGGATCGAGTAAACAACAAAGTGATTGAGGACATATTTTTAGAGAAGAGAACTTGTGCTACGATATAATACCTCGTATCTACAAGCAGCGTAAGCTATTCTTGACCTATCAAAAAAAATAATGTATACGTGTTGCTTATATAATGGATTGCTTAGTAGGAACATTTATATCGACCTTCATGTTAATATAAATATACATGAAAAGCCAGCTGTTTGCGTTTTATTTCGTAGATCATTTGAACATTTGAAATGCTTATACAGAATATGCAGAAATATCAGGAAGATCTCGACACGTCATATCAGTGTAACGGTCAAGTTTGCGCGGGAGCCCTAAGATGTATATTTGTACAGTATGTACCCACAGCAGGAATTTAGTAAGAGCGAAATAAAATTTTGTTAGAAAAAATCCCAGAACAGGCCGATTTTATTTGATAAAAACACGTTTTGGTATGAAAGTCGATTTTCAACAATCATTTCTTTAGATACCGAGGATATCATTTTTTTTAAAGTAACCCCCATTTTTTTCTTGATTTTGAAAATGTTTTTTTTATTGATAAAATATTGCCATATTACATAAGTTTTTCGAACAAATGATAATTGAATGTTAGAAACGAAAATCAAATAAAACAAAACGTTGTCAGATACAGTTTTTCAAAGTGTTTTGCGTTTTTTTGTAGTTCATTCAGATATAAGTCATTACAAAGTACGAGTTTTATACTTCTTACTTAACCTATTAGCGGTACAAAAATCGTTTGTAATTAAAGTATTGTCGCACATTTACTGTCATAGAGAGGAATTAAGTTTGAATTTTATTCCGAGCAAGACGTATACGATTTGTTAAATACAATATAACCAGACCGTCCGATCAGCCACTCTACAGTTAGTAAGATAATTTCGGAAAACTGGTGTTGTTAAAGATATTCAAAAATTACTGAAAACAGTATATCTGAATTCAACTCATGTAGGAACTCAAACGAAAACGTGTCCGACCGGCGACCAGAGGTTTGTGAAGCTATGATGGATTTGTACCTTGAAAATGGACGATTGTATTAGCAATTTTCTTCAAATGATGCCACGTTGTGTCCTAATAGGACAGTGAATCATCAAGTATTAAACAAAACTAGCAAGGAAAATATTTCCCACCCCCTATACTCAAACGGGCATTCATAATGTCAAATGTCATACATTAGCACTGTGCACTAATATAACGTTTTAGTCGTACATACTGACGTTCGACTAAATATCGTTTTCATAAATTAATATGGTGGTTTACAATATTCCACAGAGGAAAACTGTCAAATGGTGATTTATTTGAAAAATCGTATCAACTACCGATAGTCGGATAATAAAAAAAATTAAGATACGGAGTTGCTTTCTTCCTCTTCATCACAAAAAACAGGACAATGTCATGTTTTTATTTATGCAAATGTTGAAAAACGTCCTACCTCAATACCAAAATATAGGCCTAATAATTTTGTTAATGAAAAATATTCTATTAACCGATGAATCGTCGGTTCGCATACACAATCACACAGATAACTTATGATGCTAAAATGCAGTGTCCTAGTAAACAAAATGTGTTGATGGAATATTAAATAATCATATTACAGGTTTATATTTCATAGACGGAAATAGTAAATTTTTCTCAAAAAACTTATTCAAAACAAATTGATAAATGGATGCTAAACTTGTAAAGCCATTTTTCCATAATAAAATTTATTATTATTGTCGTTTTTGCAACATTTTTATTCTGTTAGTTGGACAATGAAAAGATATTTCAAAATCAAGAACATCAGTAACAAAATTGATATCATTTAAACGGGCGGCATTTAAAAAGTCGTTATATTATTGTGACGAGATTGTACGCTGCCTTGCTAACATACGCAAAAGGTATCACGCTATCTCGGATCAGCTGTTTTAAATTCGGCAAGTCTATGGTATTGAAAATATTGCTATTTTAGCAGTTTGTCTGTTAGATTTAACGGTTTTGAATACGAAAAGGTGAGAAAATATGCAATCTAACAGCTATGAGTAGATTTGACGGTTTTTAAAATTTCCGCTACCAAAGGACAGACATATACAAAATTGACTGAAATTTTGTATGTACATATTAATGAAATAATGCAGAAGTTCTTTTTATTTTTATTTTATATATGGTAATTTAAACTGATTTATTTTAAGAGTGAATATATTTTTGTCCATACAATTATAATATACAATAAAATTATCAATTGTTGGAGTACACAATTATGAGATGAGTTGTAGTATATTGCCATAATTATAATACTTAAATAAAATACTAGTAAAGGACATGTTCATTTTGGATATAAACCAGAGGGATTGTACTGCTTGTAATAAACTAAATGTTTTACAATTTCTTTTAAAAACTGTTATCAACCTATTAGGAAATACATGTTAAACAGGTCTATCATGTTGACCCTCTGCTATTATATTCGTCACCGAGTTCTAAAAATAAATTCAACTTTTTGGGGAGGTCATTTGTCAAGTCTGCCCCCTCTTCGGCTTTTTTTAAAAATCTCTGAAAACAGACCACAATTGAGTACAAATAGAAGCACAATTGACACGCATTTTAGTCAGTTGTGCTTAATTGGTGCTCAACTGTGCCGTTCTCAGTTTCATTTGTGGTCTTCTGTTTTCAGAGATTTTTGAAAAACTCGAAGAGGGGGCTGACTTGATGAATGACCTCCCCAAAAACTTGAATTTATTTTTAAAAAATGGTGCCTTCGCAAAGCACGTCAATTGTGCTCAATTATGCCGTAGAGCATCTTTCATATAACCCTTTCTCGAAATTTTAGGACTGTTTATATAAGATGACGACTAAAGCCGAATAAAATAAATTATTTTTTTGAGTTAAATAAATAGAATAAAAAAACAGTTTTGAATTTTAAATAAATCTCAACAATAACAATAAAAAAATTAAAATGTAATTGAAAAATTAAAACTTCTTTGTCTATTAAAGTTGTAATAACTCTTGTACTTTTTTGGTAGGTAATTATTTTCACACAGCAATAATTAGGTATGTACTTCATAAAATTATTATATTTTTCTACCACTGTCATTGAATGTCATTCACCCCCTTTCGATTTTTCTTAATACCTGTAAACAGTAGAGGAAAATAAAACTAATAATGGCACCAATGGAGCATAATTGACACATTTTATGGTATATAGGTATAAAGTGAGTGCGAAAACACCCAGTTTTAAACAAAATTCACTTTGGGGGGGATCGTCAAGTTGGCCGCCCTTTTTTAAAAATCACCGAAAACACAAGAGCATAAAAAAAACTAATAACGGCACAACTCAGCACAATTGACACGCGTTTTATAAAATAAATTATAACAACTTCACAGATTTAAGTTTAACGGATCTCTCTTACAATACAATTTTGTCAAAAAATTGTATGGATCGATAATATACAGGGTGAGTCATTAGTAGCCGCGTCTTCGATTGTTCTTTTGTGTTTTAAATAAATGAAAAAACAATTAGTAGAAGATCCATGGTTGCTTGTGGCGCATATTGTAAAAATACTTTAAGCTCTGACGCACTTCCGGTTTCACCGGAAATGCACGGAACTTAAGTTTCTTAAATGACTCACCCTATATATTTTTGGATTTTCTTGTACTGCTTTAAATTGTCTGTTCAACTGTTTTGTATTTTTCAAAATTGAGCCAATAGTTTTTGAGTTATTAATTTTTTTTGAAAATATTTGACCAAAACACGTGTTCAGAAAACAATCCTTTTCACTTTTTTTTTTTAAATTAAAAACATTAACTTTGGTGGTGCCCGTAGCCAAGAAAATTCTACATTATTTGGTAAAGTTGCACTCGACAATACCTCAAAAAACTTTGTTTTTTCAATGCCTACTTTCTAAAATTTTCACATACCAAAAACTTATTTTTTTTAAATGGAACACCTAGTATTTTGTTGAGGCATTTTGTTCCTTTTTTTAAAAAATTAACAATTTCCTATACGTATCTTTTGTAATTTCTGAGATAATCACTATAGGAACAATTAGCGGTCAATTAAAGAACTACGAGCGCTGTTGTTCTGTGCACCAAAATATTCGTTCAACCAATGGAAGGCAGGAATGGCGCTTGACTTCCTTAGTCAACTTTCAAACAAAGTAAATGTTAAATCCAACTATCCCAAAAGTAATAATTTTACAGAATGAAGAGCATCGCATTTCAATTTTTTAATTCCGGCAATGTCCATTTGCAGTATTTAATTTTTGACTCTGTTGGCTAACATCGAAATAAAATAAAGGTTATGTTTACTGACATATTTGAAGATGTCTTCAAAAAATTTTGAAAATCCGTCCGTCGATAGCGAAGATACTCTCCTCCATTAACATTTTCATCAAAGAATTAAGGTCCAAGTATGTAACTACCCACTATTCCTCCCCCCAGGTTTAATGACCAACGATTTTGAAAGTTTACAGGTGTGATAAAGTGGGGGGATTTATGTGTTATAATAACGGAAATTGTGACGATGAACGTATTCACTTTAATAGAAGTTGGCTTCGTTGGTAAATAACAAAAAATTGAGTAAGCCAGGATAATTTATCTGCTGCCAATTGACAACAATGTAAGCGATTCTAAAAATTTCTTTCATCTAACCCTGTGTATGAATATGCTACGGGTGAATTTCATGTTTCCCAATTATTCTGGATTCTCAAATTTGACTTACATCTAACTGACGACTAATTTTCGTAGTACTGGTATGGGGGTGTTCGACTACACTCGCAAGTACCATAAACGTCTTATCCTCACCAGTTATTGCTTTTTCCGCTCTTTATTTCATATTCAATACTTTCTGTTCACTCAAACCGTCCACTTTATACTTTCGAAGGTTTCTGGCTTCGGTTGACTACTACCAGGGATCGCTAGCAGTTTCTTTCAGATTCACTCAAAACGTCAATGATATCTATTAACTCTTCATAAGAATAATTCATTTGGATGATAACTAATAGCGATGCTTTTATAAGTTTTGACATAAATGTATACCGACTTTCTTTAACAGTTGACTCAGGCAGTCAGCCGCATTCCAGCCTTTATTGGACCAATATTTGGGTGCATAGAACGGCAGCCGTAGTTCCTTTATTGACCGCTAATAGCTCCTATAGTGATTATCTCAGAAATTACAAAATATAGGTATAGGACATTGTTAACAAAAATGAAAGAGAATAAAGAAAGGAACAAAACGCCTCAATAAAATACTGGGTGTTCCATTTAAAAAAAATAAGTTTTTGGTATGTGAAAATTTCAGGAAGTAGGCTTTGAAAAAACAAAGTTTTTTGAGGTATTGTCGAGTGCAACTTTACCAAATGATGCGGAATTTTCTTGGCTACAATCACCACCAAAGTTAATGTTTTTACTTTTAAAAACAATGTGAAAATGATTTTTTTTCTGAACACGTGTTTTCGTCAAATATTGTCAAAAAAAAATAATAACTCAAAAACTGTTGGCTCAATTTTGAAAAAGAAAAAAAGTACAAGAAAATCCAAAAATATATAGGGTGTCATTTAAAAAAATTAGGTTCCGTTCACTTCCGGTGAAACCGGAAGTGCGTCAGAGCTTAAAGTATTTTTACAATATGCGTCACAAGCAACCATGAATCTTCCACTAATTGTTTTTTCTTTTATTTAAAAAGCAAAAGAGCAATCGAAGAAGCGGCTACTAATGACTCACCCTGTATATGCATTTTATTGTAGTGTGCGTTATTTCTTAACATTATTATTACAATTTGTATTAATATCTCAAAGAAGTTTTAATTTTTCAATTACATTTTAATTTTTTATTGTTATAGAATACTTCTGACAAGAGATGTCAATAAAATGTCATTTATGTATTATTAATTGAATGTAAATGTTTTGTAACACTGAAAACAAAATACAATTAATATCTAATTCATTTATTTTCAATTTCAGTACGTGTTCTATTCATGTTCTCTATTTCAATTCTATGTGCATATATGTAAAGTGAAAAGAACACATATTTCTAATTATTATTAATTAAGTACAGTTTGTTTATACATTAAGTTAATATATGATCTTAACCTTTCTAAATTAAAAGCATATTTTCTGTAGTTTTTATTGATCTCAACACAAATCACCTACAATTAATGTGACTCTATTTTGCGTAAATATTTTTTATTTTACAACCAAAATTATTTATCCAATGAAGATTTATAAAACACAGAATGTATTTTGATTATCAAATATTACGTGTTGGTTTGTTCTATCGATTTATTTCAAATTATGTGTAAAAATGAATGTATGTAAATGTTTTTTAATTTATTCTACTTAAGCTTAAAAATATATTAAATAATATTATATTTAATAAATAAGATACTTTCGTAACACTAATTTATCTAATAAATTATATCTATTAATTATTACGTGCACTCTATATTTCATATTTGTTAATAATAAGCCCAGTTAATATGTGCTGTTACTTTAAATAATACAGTAATCGCAACGAAATTTTAATAATGCAAGCTAAGCGAGACCTTGCCAGAGTTGTTTTGCATCAACAGCGTTTGTTCTCATAACAACGGTTGAACCGATGTTGCCAATATGCAGAGATAACAACGTGCCGACTGTTACACAAGAAAAGAATATATACGGCGGAGGTGACCTCGCGTTGCAAATTCCACATGCAAGAGCGAGAGCAGCGCTGTGATCTACAGCTGAACTAAAAGTGTCGCTTATGAGCATTAGGGTAACTTTTTTACCTCCAGAACAAAATTTTATTTTTAGGCTTCTGAGATCATCTATATCATGATAAAGTAAAAAGAAAGGCAAAACGTTGCTACCTCCAAAAACGGAGGTAACTGCGATATATATGAGGTGACAACACACACTTACTACCTACTTTGGAGTTGACTACGTACCCATCATCAATATATATATATATATATATATATATATATATACAACGTGTCCACGTAAGTATGAGGCAAATGGAAAATTTGTTTATTATTGATTTTACAGAAAACTTTATAGAAAGGAAAAGTTCGAGCATCAGAAGAAACCTAATATTTTTTATTCAAAGTTGCTTTCTGATACTTGGTTAGAGAGAAAATTAAAAGCAAGTAGTTTTGCCATAAGAGTAAACTACATTTATTTTTAAAGATATCAAAAATATCCATATCAAAATGTTGTTTCAAATTTTAAAATATGCACAAATATGAATTTATATTAACATAACTAATAAAATTAAAATTCACTGTTATAGAGAAATAATAATAGTAACACGTAATAATTTTTAACTGCTATCTACATTTCAGTAATTCTGTGGTTGTCATGTGGACTGTCACTTCAATAATAATTTCCATGTCATTTTGACACTCGCTGTCACTTTAATAAATCAGTCATTTTAAGAAAATAATATATTAAGTAACTATACCAAACATGACCGAACGATTAACTATGCAAGAGAGAGCTGAGTTAGTTCTCATTTGTGGAGATAATTACAAGACATGCAGAGAAGCAGCTGATGTTTTCAATGAAAAACATCCTAACAAAACAATTAGTCACCAAAGCGTGTCGAGAATTTCAGTTTAAAGCTAGTGGTAGTTTACAAATGCGTTTCAAGAAAGAACGAGAAAAACATGTGAGAAGTTTCGAAAATTCTTTACGTATTATGCAAAGCGTAATTGAAAATCCTAAAATTCCTGATAGAAAAATTGCAAGTAATTTAGATATAAAGAAATCATCGGTAAGCAAAATTTTGGTTAGCAATAGGTATCACCCCTATAAGCCGAGATATATTCAAACCTTGCAAGAACGGGACTATAATAATAGATTTGAATTTTCTTTGGATATTCAAGCTGAAATTGAAACGCACAAATCATTTTTCAAAAATATTTTATTTACTGATGAAGCAACATTTACAACAAATGGTGTTGTTTGTGCACAAAATTGTCGTTGGTGGTCGCCTGTCAACCCAAATTTTTGAATTCCTTGTAAGAATCAGTATTCGCAAAAGGTAAATGTTTGGTGTGGGATTTTAAATAGAAAAATTTTGGGTCCGTATTTTTTCCAAATGACATTAAATTCACAACGTTATATTGAATTTCTGCAAACAGACTTCGATGACGAATTAGATGAATTGCCACTAGAAATTAGGAGAACCCTTTGGTTTATGCAAGATGGAGCACCTGCACATAGTGCACGAATAGTTGTCAACTATTTAAATGGAAAATTTGGGGAAAGATGGATAGGACGTAATGCACCTTTTCCATGGCCAGCGCGCTCACCCGACCTAAATCCTATGGATTATTTTGTTTGGGGATGGTTAAAGGTGCAAATCCACAATGAGAATATCTCATGAGATTTTTGTCACATGCAATAAAAATCTCAGGACAACTCCAATTTCATTGGTCTTCCGACCGTTTCCATAATAAAATTGAAGCGATTTCTATTGCGTGAGACAAAAATCTCATGAGATATTCTCATTTTGGATTTGCACCTTAAAGAATAAAGTATATTCAGAAAGACCTTTTCAAAATGTAGAAGAATTGAAAAACAAAATAAATGATGTGGTACTGTTCTTAAGAAATAATCCTATAATGTTAGAACATGCATGCAAGGATTTCAACAGGCGTACAAACTTGTGCGTTCAACAGGAAGGACATTACCTTGAATAGTTTTTTCTATTATTTGTATTTCTGAATTTGTTATTTTTGTCAATTTCATATTTGTTGTATATTATAAAAAAACCACTTCTTAAATATTGTGAGTATATGATTTCTGTTTAATTCCATGCATATCAGCTCTAAGAATTTGATATCAAATGTAAATTATTTTACGTGAAAATCACACGAAATTTATTATTGAAGTGACAGTTCACATGACAACCACAGAATTACTGAAATGTAGATAGCAGTTTAAAATTATTACGTATTTACTATTATTTCTCTATAACAGTAAATTTTAATTTTATTAGTTATGTTAATATAAATTTATATTTGTGCATATTTTAAAATTTGAAACAACATTTTTATATGGATATTTGTGATATCTTTAAAAATAAATGTAGTTTACTCTTATGGCAAAATTACTCGTTTTTAATTTTCTCTCTAACCAAGTACTAGAAAGCAACTTTGAATAAAAAATATTAGGTTTCTTCTGATGCTCGAACTTTTCCTTCCTATAAAGTTTTCTGCAAAATCAATAATAAACAAATTTCCCATTTGCCTCATACTTACGTGGACACGTTGTATATATATATATAATTCAATGGTTTTCAGTTTTGTAACTGCTGATGTATTCCACTATTTGTTTTATCAAGAATTACCAAATATATATATATATATATATATATATATTGTAATGGGGGGGGGGGGGGTTATAGTAATTGCTTATGTCCCCTAAATTTCTTTGACAAGAGAATGCTATGGTGTGAGAGCACGTATTTATTTCGCTAATTGATTTGTTTATTTATAAGAAAAAAATAAATGATAAATTAAATGGCTAATATTCTTATATAAGTACTAAATCGTTATACAAATTTAATTCTACCGGCTAGCTAAAGGGGGTTATATTTTCCAAGTACTGAAATAATTATGTTATAGGTTCATGGGTAAATGTGTATCCCAGGATCGCCCTAAGTAAAAAGTACAATTGAATTAATATTTCAAAATTCGCGGTATTCAGCGTATAACTCCACAAGTTTCGTAATAGAATTTATTCAGGAGGGATTTAGACGCTCTTACATTTAGCGCGAAACTGCTAAAAACACTCGTGTGTGTACTTGTTACTGTGATAAAGATTAAAAAAGTGAGATGGTTATTTCAGTGGTGTATTCTCTAAATGACCCTAATAATCTATCTCGGGTCGTTAAGTTGTATTTTATACAAACAACATTTCTATAGGCAATGGTTCTACTATTGAGGAAAAAAAACATCAAATGACAATGTAGGCGAATTTAAACCTTATGTGTATAAACTTAAATCGAAGTGCACGTAACTATGGATTAGAATGATATTTATTGTAAGTATATCCTTATATTTAATTTAAATAAGATTATTCTAATTGAAAATGTAAAATGACCCAAAAGTTTTCTTTATGTATATTTTAAGAGTTGACTTTTATTTATGATTGAGAATTAGATAGGATTGAAAGATGTTACATATGTTTGACCTAGTTTTGGCACGGAATGTGCATTCAATATTAAATAGACTTAGTATCTTAGATGTTACTAATTCCTTATTTGTTGGAGACCAGGAGTTACGGGCAGTTGGAGGTGTACTTTCAGGTGTGTCACGGCTATTGTCCTGATTCTGATAGCTGTTACGGCAAGTGGACTGCGAAGTTTCCCTTCCGTTCTTCCTCTATTGTTGGAATGTCCTTCTACGGTGTGGATTAACAGATGTCAGGTGAGTGGGTGTCTGGGTTATTTCTGACCTCGTTTGATTTGTTGATACGGGTAGTAACCTCTCCAATATTTATTCTTCCTTTACAGATTCTAAATTAATTGGTTCGACCTTGAATTACGGCTAGGCGCGAACGTTTCCAATTGGGTGTCCTTCTTGTGTCACATGGAAGGTCACACAACGTGACTTTAAACTCGCACTTGAAAAATTTCTTTATGGAGGATTGATCGATGAATCACTGGATTTGAAAATGGATCAAAAATGAATCGAAAAATGAATGCCGCTTTACGTCGTATGTGCCTTTATATATATATATCTTGTCTGTTGTTAGAGTTGTATCCATGGTAACATATATGGTAATTTTATTCAAAGTCTAATTATGGACAAATTTATTTTGGATTATCAGTGGAATAATGTTTTTTAATAGTTAAATTTTCTCGTCTTTCAATCGGTGCAATAAAATTATTTTAATTAGTTTTCTATTCGAAAAATACATTTTTTAATATTTAAAGGGCCAATTTAGCATTTCGACTGTCATATGTTCGATGACGTCATGGACGCTAATAAAATTAATTAAAATATCAAAATTTTGGATTAAAATGCCTTTTTAGTAGAACCTATCCTTCACAAATTATACTTTTAAATACATTTAATAACTTTTCACGTTTCAATCCTTTCAAATCTCTTTATTTATATAAAAAATTAGTGTGGTTAGTTTTTGAATTGATATATCTAAATGGTCTTTTAATTTATTTATGAATTATTGCTATTACATGAAACTATATTCTTTTATTAATATTTCAACATCTTTTTAAATTATCTACATGGCTTTTAAATTTATATTTTTAAGTGTTTATGTTACCTATGTTGACAACTGTCAAATTATCCAGTATACTTATTTAAATATTTGGACTCTACTTGCAAATATGACGCTGAGAAATATTTCAACGTAAATAAGTCTTTATAAACTTTGTATCTGTTTGGTTTTATTTAAAATTAACTTTAATTATGTATATGAAATATCTGAAATTAATTATGATTCGTTCAATATGGCGAATTATTACACAAATACAAAATGATGCTTAGATTGATTTTATGCATCTAAGAGATTTATAGTTTATTACAATGATTGTAAATTGACAAATTGTTTATGGGTTAAATGTTTTTTATGCTCAACATTAGTTTATTTTGGTTTTCCGCTATGCACTTTTAATTAGAAATTAGTCATGTATGTGCTATACTTTTAACATTGCTTGGGATGATGCTTTCGTGGCTATCAACCTTGCTTTAAATTATGACCTGTAACTTTTTGTGACTTTTTGATCTTAAGAATTCAAACTTTAAAAGGGTAATAAATTACATTGCCATAGTGTGTTTGGTAAATGTTAAAACTTGTAATTAAAATTGACCATTTGCAATGGTCGTCAAA
The DNA here is from genome assembly GCA_963170755.1 of Amphimallon solstitiale. Lineage (NCBI taxonomy): Eukaryota > Metazoa > Arthropoda > Insecta > Coleoptera > Scarabaeidae > Amphimallon > Amphimallon solstitiale. The sequence continues at coordinate 85,476,186 of OY720675.1, forward strand.
TTTATTTTAAATTATTAATTTGCCTAAATAAAATTATACTTATCATTGTTGTATTGTAAAAATATGCTAATTATAACTATAGAAATTATGCTAATTTGTTTAATAAATTAATTAAGTATTTAATTCTAGTATTATGTATCTATAAAGGGAGTATCAGTTGGAGTTCCTGAAAAAGAGTAATTATGGGTTTGATTTTTCTAATTGTGGGGACTTTTTACCTATACTTTTTACCTATACTCTATACAAGGGTCGTATGTTAAGCATCGCTAATGTATGCATGGTTGCATGTATTCAAGGGGTTTAATGGGTGAATTTATGTTTTTGTGTGTGTTTGACTGGTGTTGTGTGATATTCAACACCAGTTCAATATATATATATATATATATATATATATATATATATATATATATATATATATATGTATATATATTCATATATATGAATGGTGGTGCAGTGTTTAGCATACTGTCTCATAGTCTGAATAGATGTCAGTAGAATACCTCAAAGATTAATAATGGGGACGCTTAATTTCTGTGTATACAGGTAATTAAAAAAACTCGTTGCTCTAAATCGAATAAGCATTGGACTGTTACAAAACGATGTATTTAATTTACCACTAGTGCTAATATAACCAATTACATTTACATATATTAAATATAGCCAAATGTAAGACATTGTCATACAATAGAAAGCATTCTCTTAGTAAGGTCAGACTACCACACTGTGACACTGTACATCATTACTTGGTTTTCTGAAACCTACTAATGAGGATTTCCCTGAGAATTATGCTTTTATTTGTTTCTATGATTCTTTTGTTAGTTCCGTATTTAGCTAGTTAACGACATTACTTAAATTTAGGACTTAGTTGCGTAATTTTGGTTCATAGCTATGCTAGGATTCGATAGGTGACGCTGTAAGTGCGTGCTCCTAATATTGTGTGGAAGGTTGTGATCATATATTTTTTCCAAATTTTATCGGGAAATATTACAAAATTAACAATATGTAAAATAATATAAATTTCTATAGGAAAGGAAAGACAAACAATCGGCGCGTCATACACGCACAGAGACACACACTGTTGGCATCGCGATACAGATCACCGGCTGTGTGTATTGGAGTGATAGATTGATTATAATAAATTATCATTGATTTGTTGTTTAGCAAGAGAATAAACAAAAATTTTATATCGATCAATGGCAGTAAACACAAAGCAAGTTTTAATTTTTCTATAGAATGTGGCCGAGCAACGCCGGGCTATGGGCAGATAATAACTTATAAATAGCATATTAAATGGATATGCGTTTAAAGAACGTGATAAATAAAGATAAGTATATAACTGTAAAATACATTTTTGCACAAGACGCCAATATGTAGGTACAACTTGCGTCATCCTATCAGGACTTTTATAATCAGTGTCAAATCAAACTAGTCTCCTACCGAGAGGGGAGAATAACGTCTGCCGGGCAAGCTACTATATATTTAAAAAAAATTACACGCAATACACTTATTTTACTTGATTTTAAGACATAAACAATGTCAATAAGATGGCCAGAATTATATGGTACACAACGTTTTAGTACAGTATCGTTTCGCATTGCTCTCAACAAATGATAATTAATGTTATTACGGATTTTTAACTAATGTGCATTTTTCATTTCTGAGACAAAGTATAAGGTTTATAGCAATGTAAATTCGGAAATTACCAAAGGATTATGAAAATTATTATTATGGAATATGTAAAATTTAAAAATAAAATAGACACTCAAAACAAATCTTCCTCTTTAATAATTGCGAAACACAAACAACATTGAGATGAGATATTTCAAGATGATAGGAGGCCAATCCTAACGACAGTTAATTGCGAAAGATGTTCATAGGAGGTCAACAACGCAAAACGTATTCTAAGAAATCGTAATTGCAAATTAAGTTCAATTACCCCTATATAAGCGACTGTCTTCAAGACACCTGCTGATTCCCGTCAAATCAAAGGTTCTGATTAAAATAAGAAGTAATATAGGGATTGTAATTTAAAAGAAAACGTAATAGAGCCTAATGACAAAAACGAAATTGCTCATATAATATGATAATCGGTATATACAGGCTTATCGAAAATAAGTGAGCACTAATGCTGTTTCCCCTAATTATTGTCAGCTTCTTTTTGACTTTCTTGTACGTAGTATCAATGGCGTAACCAAGGGGAGGGGGAGGTTAGAACCCCTCCCCCTTCGTAAAAAAAGAAAAGAAAAATTGGGTCATTACGTACTTGTTAATTTTAAAAGTCTAGACAAATGCATTATTTTAACACACTCTGATGAAAAGAAATAGAACCACTACCAGTACTAACAAATGCGAAAGAAAAACGGGGGTTGGAAAAATGGACGATTATGGCATATCTTTGAAGTGAACCCCCCCCCCCATTGACCCCTCCCATGGTTGAGGTCTAGTTACGCCTATGCGTAGTATAGAGAAGTGGAACCACGATTATATGTGCTAATCGTATGGGTGGCATGACCGTATAATCAAAGAGCACGAATAATCGAATAAATTAATAAGCATAATAAAATTTAAGAAAATGTATGTTTAAAATATATTTTTCTTATAACAAGTGAATGTAGACATATGTATCGTCCCAGCATTCTATTAACTGAGGCTTCAACGTCAAAGAAAGTTTCTTTCGGAGACACCCTTTCTTGTTCAGGCACTCTACTGCAGTATCTTGAACAACAAAAGTTCACATGTTTGTAAGCAACTCTGCAGTAACTTGAACAGATTCTTCATTTCTGATATCGTGTTCGGGTGCAACACTACCTGGATCTTTGCAGAGTCAAAGCTGTTATTTCCGACCAACCTTTTGCTGAGAGTACATTGCGTCCTTGATTCTCCATTTTCTATAAAAATATTTCCTTGCTAGATTTATGGTCTGGTGGCGATTTTTAATTGCAAGACATAATAGTTTTTCATGGAAGGGCTTTCCATATCAATCCGGTTTCATTCGCGTTATAAATTTGTTGGTTAAATTAAACTGTAGTTGCCAACGATTTGTTTAAATTCGCCATGTATGAACTTGCAGTCTCCGCGTCAGCACTCAGTTTTTCTCCAAGAATATCAAGTTAGCGAATTCCATACCGTGATTTAAATCGTTATATCTATCCTTGAGATGCATTCACTTATAATTCAACTGTTGATGAAAGCAAGGGACCTTTGCCAGTAACATTGGTCGGGTAATTGGTTGTCCTTTACATCTTTTTTGCATAAACTACTTATAAACTGCCTGGTCCAACTCTTTCATAGTTAATGTTTTCAATGTTTTTCGTGACGACGCACATTTTCTGTAAAAGACTTGCCAAAAGTCGAAAAAAAATACGAAATGTGGAAGTAGTATTTCTTAATATTATCAAGGGGGCAATACTGTCTCTTGACACAAAACTTGAATTAGATCCAATCATCCAATATTTAGAGATTGCGCATGTCGAAATGACACCCATCGAAAGAATAGACTTGGTATTTATTTACAGCATAACATTTTTTCCAGTGCATGGCAAATATTTGTCGAGATTCAACAAATAATAATAAAGAATTATTATTATAGTGATAATTATTTAATTTATTGAAGTAATTCATATAATATTAACATATACAGTCATTTACACTTTATGTGAAAATTAATACCTAGATTATTTTTGATATTAACGTAATATGTTATAAAGCCCTAATAATTATATAAAATAATTTAAACTAAGATCAGATAATTTATATATACATAAGTAAAAAAAATTATCGGTAATAGTATGCCATCATTTTCTACTTTAAGGAATTTGAACATTTCGGAAAATACTTGTGCTTTAGAGTGTAACCGGCGGCAAATTTGCCATGCGTAACGAGGAAAATTTGGTATAGCTAGATTTTATAGAGTATTTTTGACATTTGGGTTACAAGTTACATAGCCAAAAATGCGTATTCTGCAGAAGACAAAAAACTGATATAAATATATACGAAGAAAGATATAAAGCACACTTTCAAACTGCAACATGAGCTAATTGTTGATTCTCCAAAAATGCGAGAATTTGGGAACACAAATAATGGAAACACGGCCCGCAGATATTTTGCAATAGAACAACTGTCCAAGGAAGCGCAACAATCGCGCAATAATGACATTAAAAGATACCGACAAAACTTTTCGCGGGAATGTTCTAGGGAAAACACTCTGACTGATATTTTTCATCAGTTGCTCGTGTCCTCTGACTCACTTATATTTAGAATAATGGAGATCTGCCGAAAAAAAATAACAAATTTTTGTCAGCTGCAATCCAATTATTATTGAAATTAGAGACCTCTTGTGTCAGTTCTGTTGCACCAGACGTTTCTGCGTCTAGATGTGATTAGAATTATGAAAAATTCTAAAATCGTTGAAAAAAGCAAACCACTTTACAAGAAATTTTTATGCCTTTTAACAGCCACCTTCATTTATTTCCACAGATTATTAATAAAAATTATTAATTATTGTCATATTCATTATTTTATATTCCTTTATATTCCATAAATTAACACTAAATATAATATAAACTACCATAAAAGCCCCAGTATACGCGCGACAATGTTGTAATGATGAGCAGAAACAGCCACGAATTCACCTTTTTCCATCCTTTTAACAATCTTTACTTTTGTATTGTTAATAAGTTTCATTTTCTTTTTCTGCAAGTTGAGACATGTTTACAATTCACGTAAATACCGCAAATACTGTACACGCACACGTCTCAATAAGATAAGCTTGACTGTACTTTGTAAACTGTTAACGGATAGCGCGCCAGGGATAAATGAGTATAGTGAAGATTAAGGCGTGCACAGGCAATAGACGGTTAATCTAGTGACGAATGGTCGAATAATCGAGGTTCTGCTATATTGTGGACATTTTCGAGCTCAAGAGTTTTGCAGATATCCACGTTGTGAAATCTCCTGACAACGAAGAAGTGGATTGGAAAATTTCTCTATGTGTACGTGATTCTGACCACTATAGCGGCCAAACGGCTAAACCTATAAATACCAAACTTTATACTGTGGGGTATAATCTTTCTTTCGAGAACTGATTAGATTTTCAATAAAATCGCTATACCGAAAATTGTACTTCAGTGTAAAAATCGAGTGACTAATGGTCGGATAATCGAGGTTCTGTTATATTGTGGACATTTTCGAGCTCAAGAGTTTTGCAGATATCCACGTTGTGAAATCTCCTGATAACGAAGAAGTGGATTGGAAAATTTCTCTGTGCGTACGTGCTTCTGACCACTATAGCGGCCAAGCGGCTAAACCTATAAATACCAAACTTTATACTGTGGGGTATAATCTTTCTTTTGAGAATTGATTAGATTTTCAATAAAATCGGTAGACCGAAAGTTTGTACTTCAGTGAAAAAATCCAATTTTGCCAATATTTCGTCAACTACTAAGTTTAAACAAATTTATAAAGAATTCAAATGCACTCAAAATTAAATTTGAAAAAATCGTATTAAAAAAGTGTTTCGAAACTCCTACCTAAAGTAGGTATTTTACTTTTATCGAAAATCAATTTTTTTATATAAAGTATAAAACTATTTAAAACATAATTTTCAATACTTTTTGCATCAAGAGAATTTCAAAATTCCGATCGCAAGTAACACTTTTATCGAATAGTGATTTTTTGCAAATATGTCATAAATTATGCATTCTATATACAGGCTGTCTCTAAGAGGTGCGGAAAAAACGCTACCACACATTTCTGAGGGCGATCTAACCCAACTTACCTCAGTCCAAAAGTGGATGCACCATTGCATTGAATTGCCACAAGAATAACACCCAAATTACAGAAGCATATGTGTCCATATACGGAATGAATTTTTTATATCCAGATTACTCATAAACGGCTGCTCCAATCAACTCCTACCAGGTATACCTTTTCTAGGTAAAAAACATTGGAGAATAAGAATTTTTATTTAAAAGTTAAATACAGTGTGTCTCAAAAAAGTTATTACGTTTTAAATGGATACAATATGCCGCAGGTGGCGCCCTCTGCATTTTGCAATGAAAATGAGAGCAGATTTAAATTTTTTACCCCACGAAACTCCCCCTACCCAAATATTGTGACAATATACCAATTATTACAGAAATTATTTATAAAAAACTAAAACCAAATTGAACTTTTGACACTCTGTATCTCCGAAAGCATCCACTTTTGGACTGAGGTAAGTTGGGTTAGATCGTCATATTTTGCCCTCAGAAATGTGTGGTAGCGTTTTTTCCGCACCTTTTAGAGACACCCCAGTATATTTATCAAGACTACAAAAATATTTAGAGCAAAAATATTTAGAGCAATATTTTTTGTATACTTGAAATTTCAAAATTCGGACCGGAAGTAGGTATGTAACACTTTTACTCATAGCGGGTAGCGTTTTTTTCGAATATGTTGTAAAGTATGCATTCTATAGACATTTATTAAGAGAATAGAAGTACTTAGGAAAGGATTATGAATAATTTTTGTAAATTCTTAAAATTGTATAATTTGAAACGCTCACATATTAAGAAAGCCGTGTGGTGGCCACACTTCATTATTTTAAGTTGGTTACACTGACTTTTAACTTGAATATTATAATCATAATGTCATATTAAATTATAGTTTATACTAATTTAAGTAATAAATTATTTCTAATAATCATCAAATAGCATATTAAAATACAAATTTCATAAGACACGATTTTTGCGCACGCGTTCAAGTTTAGAAAAGGAGCCGCTAGGCGAGTTTTCTAAAGAACAAGTGCGCAAAATATCTTATGAAACGTGCATTTTAGTAGTAATACAATGCGGATTCTGGCGCAATTTCCCATGTTATTTCTTATGGAGGTTCATTTTACAAAATTGACAATTTATACAGGTGTAATCACTTTCGTGCCACGAGGCAAGTCATTCAATCCTTACAGGCCTTCATATATATATATATATGTATGTATATATGTATATACGCGAGCGAGCGTAGGTGTGTGCGGCGGTGTGTGTGTGTGTGTGTGTGTGTGTAACCAGCTTCGGAGGTGTAGAGAAAGATAGAGAAGGAGTTGTTTAATATACCTGTATACAAAGATGAGATGTGAACACCGCACGACTTTTATACATATGTACATTCAAATTATTCGATTAATAATACAGCTAGCATAGAAACAATGATTAACTTTTATTAAATACTAATACTGTAATTATATTTAATTATACTAATTATATAGCATGATCATGCTATCATAATGCTAATAAATACATGTGAAATTCCTGAATAAATTACCAGGCTTGCTATCGCGCTTCTCAATGTACTTCAAACAGGTCTAAACATGTTTCCAGCGGAAACCGCAACGGCTGTCTGCTTCTGTGATAGACGCAGGCATGAAATGTATATCTTACTTATAAAATAAAATAAAACAAACAATATATTTTTTTAAGAAAAACAATTTATTTATTATTATTTATAAATTAACAATATTATTTTAAATTAACAATATCTCCAAGCTTCATACCATCAAGATGGTCGATAAAAATATAAACTTTACATCTAAGATCGGCATACCATTTCAAATTATAAAATAAATATACAGTATGCTACTGGACGAGATAGCAACCAAGTATGAATATACAGGACGTTTCAAAGGTAGGGATTTTTAGAAAAACAATGTATTAATTAACAATATGACCAAGTTTCATACCATCAAGATGGTCGATAAAAATATAAACCTTACATCTAAGATCGGCATACCATTTCAAATTATAAAATAAATATACAGTATGCTACTGGACGAGATAGCAACCAAGTATGAATATACAGGACGTTTTCAAAGGTAGGGATTTTTAGAAAAGCAAGATGACGAATCCAAGATGGCCGCCAAAAATCTAATAAACTAATGCCACGTCAAGCATCCAATATATCAAAACCATGCACTCGAACTCCTATGAAACATCATCTCAAACCATCGCTAGAATCAGCTCACAACCGGGTCATGAAGCGATTCTGAAACCCCTATATTAAAACCACACATTCAAACCACTATCAAATCCCTCTTTTCTCAAAAAACTATCCAACCATCCATCCGTCCATCCATCCATCCATCTGGATAACATAGCAACCAAATATTAATATACAGGACGCTTCAAAGTAGGGATTTTTTAGAAAAGCAAGATGGAGAATCCAAGATGGCCGCCAAAAATCTAATAAACTAAGGTGACGTCAGGCGAAATAGCCGACTATCAATATGATCGATCAAAATATAAACTCAACTTCTAGAAAATACCCAACTCCGTATCACGCATCACAACAACAACCACCCAACATAGTTTCAAACGCCACAACACCGGATCAACTTAGGAAGATACATCTAGGTCAAACCCAACATACTTTCAAACACCACCACCGAGGATTTATATTTGACATCAGCATACCATCTCAAATCATAAAATAAATATACAGTATGATACTGGATAACATAGCAACAACCAATTATGAATATACAGGACGTTTCAAAGTAGGGATTTTTAGAAAAGCAAGATGGCCACCAAAAATCTAATAAACTTCGGTGGCATCAGGCATCAATCTATTAAAACCACTATCAAATCATTCTCTTTTAAAGCCGTCATTCCAAAACAATACATTCAAATCATACATTCAGTGATAGATGCATAAATGAAATGTATTTATGCAGCCTAGCAGTTCAAAGCTTGTTATCGAGCTTACCAGTATATTTCTAACAGATCTAAACACGTTTCTAATGGAAACCACAACGTTTGATCACTATCAACACCTCTATGATAGTCACATTATTTAATATATCTATACCATATAATAAAAAGGAACAACATATTTTAAGAAAAACAATTTTTAAAAAATAATAACCACATTTTGTAGGTGAATTATAGCTAATATATATAGCATATCAATCATAGGGAAAAACATTAAACGAATTACAACGATAAACAATTATGACATATAAATCCATAGGTAAAGTTATATAGGTAATAAACATCATTCTCTCCATAGAAGACCTAGATATTTAATACCACATACATAAATACATAGACACTCTAATCCTCATATGAATAAATTGATAGACTTATAATAATTATTTTCATCCATAAGTATACATACATACTTTTATATATATCACTACAAGAAATAAGTCAACACCTCTATGATAGTCACATTATTTAATATATCTATACCATAAAATAAAAAGGAACAACATATTTTAAGAAAAACAATTATTAAAAAATAATAACCACATTTTGTATGCGAATTATAGCTAATATAGCATATCAATCATAGGAAAAAACATTAAACGAATTACAATGATAAGCAATTATGACATATAAATCCATAGGTAAAGTTATATAGGTAATAAACATCATTCCCTCCATAGAAAACCTAGATATTTAATACCACATACATAAATACATAGACACTCTAATCCTCATATGAATAAATTGATAGACTTATAATAATTATTTTCATCCATAAGTATACATACATACTTTTATAGTATATGGTTTGAAGTAGTATACTTTTATATATATCACTACAAGAAATAAGTCAACACCTCTATGATAGTAGCCTTATTTAATATATCTATATCATAAAATAAAAAGGAACAACATATTTTAAGAAAAAACAATTTATTAAAAAATAATAACCACATTTTGTAGACGAATTATAGCATATCAATCATAGGGAAAAACATTAAACGAAATACAACGATAAACAATTATGACATATAAATCCATAGGTAAAGTTATATAGGTAATAAACATCATTCTCTCCATAGAAGACCTAGATATTTAATACCACATACATAAATACATAGACACTCTAATCCTCATATGAATAAATTGATAGACTTATAATAATTATTTTCATCCATAAGTATACATACATACTTTTATATATATCACTACAAGAAATAACTCGACACCGCTGTGATAGTCACCTTATTTAATATATCTATATTATAAAATAAAAAGGAACAACATATTTTCAAGAAAACAATTTATTAAAAATAAAACAACTACACACATCAAACAAACCTCAACCATACTTTCAATTTCACAAATATCAAATTTAAACAAAACAATCAAATGCAAAGGCAAGGAATGTTCTCGAGATGATCCATATAGTGCAATATAACAATGCAGTAAAACGATAGAGCTGAGATACATGCTCTATCAAATTTTTTATTACCCACTTTTTCAGCAATCAAAACTTTTTGACAAAACACTACACATATGAAAAATAGACATAGCATTAAATATTTCCATTTTAGAGATACCCCAGCCTAATCCCAATTTTAAATATCATAAATTCTTAAATTGATTTAGTTAACTTTCTTATAATATTTAAAAAGGTTGAAAAGGAAACATACTAAGTCCCACAACAGATAAAATATGTGCTATCTTTTTACACTTCACGTTTAGTACTATCATTAGAAGAAATATGCCTGAGGTACAGCTTTTAATATGAAATTTAGGGTTTTTTTTTTCACAAAAACATAGTTTATCCCTAATAAAACTAATTTTGAAACACAATGTGCACATAGTATTAAAAAAGAGAATAAAAACATTAAACAAGGTACGCTTCACACGAAACATTTTTATAAATTACATTTTAAAAACATGGAATTCTATTTTATTTGAATGACATTGTATTTACAAATAGTTTTTATATCATTACAAGAAATATGCTTTTCATTAAATATTAACCACTGAACAACAGCAGTATACACAAAAAAAAAAAAAAACTAATATAAAGACAGTATTAACGTTCTAACCAAAAGATTTGCAAAATAATAAATATATACTTGTTCATCGCTTAAAAACAATCGAAAAATTGATGTTTGCCAAGCTATTTATCAATATTTAAGAGTTAAAAATTTATCATCATTTTTACATTTACAGATACCCCATGTTTAATATCAATTTGAATTAACATAAATTCATAAAATGAGTCCATCTTTTCACACATCATGCGTTTTTGTACAACAGCGAATGTATTACATTTTAAAGCACTTTATAATTTGAGAAAAATAGCAAATCATATCACGAAACACTATTATAAATTCTATTTTATTTGGATGACATTGTATTTACAAATAGTTTTATATCATTACAAGAAATATACTTTTCATTAAATATTAACCACTGAACAACAGTAGTATAATAAATACTCGCTTTCAATTATTTAATATTGAAATTACATAAAATTCAATGCAATACACTTAAAACATTTGAAAAATCATGTTTGGTAAGCCCAATATATATCAATATTAAGACAAAATTATTATTAATTTTACATCTACAGATACCCCATGTTTAATATCAATTTGAATTAACATAATTTCATAAAATGAGTCTATCTTTAAATTTAGGGGTTTTTACACAAAACATAGTTTACGCCTAATAAAACTAATTTTTGAAACACAATGTACACATAGTATTAAAAAAAAAAAAAAAAAAAAAAAAAAGATGATAAAAACATTAAACAAGGTACGCTTCACACGAATCATTTTTATAAATTACATTTTAAAACATGGAATTCTATTTTATTTGGATGACATTGTATTTTGGTAAGCCAAATATATATCAATATTTAAGACAAAAATTATTATTAATTTTCCATCTACAGATACCCCATGTTTAATATCAATTTGAATGAACATAATTTCATAAAATGAGTCTATCTTTAAATTTTTGTCAGTTTTATCTTTATTATTTTTAATATGATTCTGTAGTTTGTTGTTTGTACGAAATGAAATTAATGTCTTTGTTGTTTTTCGTAAATATGTTTTTATTTTCTTGGAAGGTGTACCTATATAAGTCACAGAGGCAAATTTTGATGAGTAAGTTTGAGGAACTATAGGATAATTCTTGGATATGATTTTTGCTTTTTGTTTTTTATGAAGGAGATTATTTATTAATTCTTTTGAATAACTATTATTCTGAGCTATGGTGTAAATTCTATCTAATTCTTTATCAAAATTAATCTTATGCATAAGAACATGGATTATTTTATATAACATTGAGTGGAAAGCAGCAAGTTTATGACTAATCGGGTGGAAAGAGTTAGAATGTATCGTAATATCTGTGTGAGTAGGTTAATGGTAAATAGCGAATTCGTGTGTAGAGGTCTAGAAAATTAATGGTTTTATTTACTTCTAATTCTATGGTGAATTTAATATTAGGATGCAAAATGTTAATATGATTATGAAGTGAATTTAATTGTCTATCCGTTCCTTTAAAACACACCAAAATATCATCTACATATCTCACCCAGTATATACAATTTTTAAATAACGAATGTTTACTAATAATGTCTTCAAGGTTGTCCATAAATATTTCGGATAATAAGGGACTTAGTGGGTTTCCGTTTAACACTTCTTTTGGGGGAATAATCGTAAACAAACATCAAATGAAATGAGTTTTAAATTATCTGGTAATTTAAATTTACTAATTTTATTTATCGAAAATTTCGGTTTGAATTTAGTGTATTCTAAAATGATTTTTATAAGTTGTTTGCATAGATTCACATCTGGTGCTTTTACATACGAAACAACTGGACGAATAGGTATATTCTTTTTATGTAATTTTAGTAAACCATATAATTCTGGAGGTTGTGGGTTCATAACAGGTAGTTGGAACTTTTGTGCATTATTGAATAAACATTCGGTATTGTTTATAGCACTTTTAATTTGTTTTTGAAACCACTCTGTAGGGTTAGATTTTAGTTTTATGAACGCATTAGTACAATAGTAAAATAGAGGAGTTCCCATTGGAAGACGACCGTTTTCAACACTGAAAGCAGTTTTTTTATATCGAATCAGGGTGCATTTCTATTTGATAATAGCCCGAAGGTAGATCAAGAGTAGTAAAATAATTACACCGTCTTAGTTTATCTAAAATATCACTAATGTTTGGTATAGGGTATCGATCATCTATTGTTTTTTCGTTTAATTTTCGATAATCAACCACCATGCGCCATTTCTTTACTCCGCTGGCGTCGAGCTTTTTCGGAACTATCCATACAGGACTGGACCATGGTGAATATGATGGTCTAATGATTCCGTCTTCTAATAATTTCGATATTTGTTTATTAATTTCTTGCTTATGAACACACGGATAGCGGTATGACTTAGTATATATGTATTGAGATTTCATCGGTTGTCATTATTTCGTGTTTAATTTGATTTGAAAATGTTAATTTTTTTTTCATTATCATGAAATAAATCTGAAAATACTGTGACAAGTTTACTTAAACAATCTTTTTCTTCCGAATTTAAATGATCTGTTCTAAATTTATTTATATTAATTTTGAATGGCTGTGTATTATTATTACAAGTAGCATATTTTCCTGAAATTGCTCTATATGAAAACATTCAATCGTCAAATTTGTTCGCATATTCATTTAATAAATTTCGGTCTATGAGTATCGTTTGCGAAATTGATCTCTTATTAATTATTTCAACTGTTGCTTGATTATATTGTACATAGAGTAGCCCTGGAGGTATATAAATACTTTGATCGTCTGTGTCTATTTGGGTATTATGATATCACAATCAGGTAAGTATTACTGAACACAAAGGGGAAATTTCAATATCTTGTGTTTCGAACTCTTTTCTGTAATAGAGCGGTACTTGAATATTGTCATTATATATAACACGGTTTTATATAACGACATTATTAGACTCATATAAACCTTCTTCGTTCGTTATAATGCTGATTACAACTAATAATATCTCCCATTCAGTTGAGTAAACCAGTACAAATAAATATACAATAATACAAATACAAATTTCATTAGGTAGGGCAATGTTCTGATGAATTAAGCTGGCCTAGAATTTTTTTAATAATATAGCTAATATATCTCTATTCACAATTTAAATGGTTGGTTTTATAGTATTAGAAGGTCGTAACAAATAATTTGCTAATTATACATTAAAAAACATCAAAAAAAACAACTAAAAAGAATTATGATTGCATATTATTTTAATTTTGCATCAGAAACACTGAGTGGAGAAATAATTCTAGTATTATTTAAAGAGAATTGATTTATATAAAAGTAGCCTTTTCTTCAAATAAAACTTGAACTAAACCAGCAGTATTGTACAAACATATAAATCTGTCTTGACAGGGAGTATAATAGCTAATTCCATAGAATATATAAAAAAACTAATGTAAGATAGAGATCTTGTTTTTCTTAGTCGATATGTCTAGAACAATACAAGTTAAGAATATATATATATATATATATATAATAAAACACAATTGTTTAGTTTCAAAATTATAATGTTCACACAAACGTAGTTTAAAAAACCATTTCTCCTGTTTACCATTACTGACTAATTTTAAATTAATAGTCGAGGAAGGAGATACATGTTGAAACTCCATTATATATATATATATATATATATAATAATTTCTTATTAAAAACCGTTAGATCTGTCTGCAAAACTATCGAGTTGACATTTTCTATATCGTAGCCCGAATTATCGAATTTATAAAAGCTGACCCTTATCGGATTGTTTTCAAACAATTTTTCGCTAACGAGCATTTTCAAGCCACTAACACCTATAAGTTAGTCCACAAGGCCACGATACTTCTTGCATATATCAGCATGGATATCTAGAAATCTCGAAATCTGTATGCTACATACTTCAAGATAGAGATATTTCAGGGATATAGGTGTATTAAGGGGGCGTTTGAATCATAGAATACAATATAAATTTACAATTATGCAAATGTCGGTTATAAAATCATTAATTGTTTATTTTATTGTATGTAATAAGTCATAATATCCTCCTACGTATGGTATAGGGGTTCTTTTGATAAAATTGAAATAATTTTTTTATAAAAAGAATTTATGTAAATTAAACCCCTATACCATACGTAGGAGGATATTATGACTTATTACATACAATAAAATAAACAATTAATGATTTTATAACCGACATTTGCATAATTGTAAATTTATATTGTATTCTATGATTCAAACGCCCCCTTAATACACCTATATCCCTGAAATATCTCTATCTTGAAGTATGTAGCATACAGATTTCGAGAATTCTAGATATCCATGCTGATATATGCAAGAAGTATCGTGGCCTTGTGGACTAACTTATAGGTGTTAGTGGCTTGAAAATGCTCGTTAGCGAAAAATTGTTTGAAAACAATCCGATAAGGGTCAGCTTTTATAAATTCGATAATTCGGGCTACGATATAGAAAATGTCAACTCGATAGTTTTGCAGACAGATCTAACGGTTTTTAATAAGAAATTATTATATATATATATATATATATATATATATATATATAATGGAGTTTCAACATGTATCTCCTTCCTCGACTATTAATTTAAAATTAGTCAGTAATGGTAAACAGGAGAAATGGTTTTTTAAACTACGTTTGTGTGAACATTATAATTTTTGAAACTAAACAATTGTGTTTTATTATATATATATATATATATATATTCTTAACTTGTATTGTTCTAGACATATCGACTAAGAAAAACAAGATCTCTATCTTACATTAGTTTTTTTATATATTCTATGGAATTAGCTATTATACTCCCTGTCAAGACAGATTTATATGTTTGTACAATACTGCTGGTTTAGTTCAAGTTTTATTTGAAGAAAAGGCTACTTTTATATAAATCAATTCTCTTTAAATAATACTAGAATTATTTCTCCACTCAGTGTTTCTGATGCAAAATTAAAATAATATGCAATCATAATTCTTTTTAGTTGTTTTTTTTGATGTTTTTTAATGTATAATTAGCAAATTATTTGTTACGACCTTCTAATACTATAAAACCAACCATTTAAATTGTGAATAGAGATATATTAGCTATATTATTAAAAAAATTCTAGGCCAGCTTAATTCATCAGAACATTGCCCTACCTAATGAAATTTGTATTTGTATTATTGTATATTTATTTGTACTGGTTTACTCAACTGAATGGGAGATATTATTAGTTGTAATCAGCATTATAACGAACGAAGAAGGTTTATATGAGTCTAATAATGTCGTTATATAAAACCGTGTTATATATAATGACAATATTCAAGTACCGCTCTATTACAGAAAAGAGTTCGAAACACAAGATATTGAAATTTCCCCTTTGTGTTCAGTAATACTTACCTGATTGTGATATCATAATACCCAAATAGACACAGACGATCAAAGTATTTATATACCTCCAGGGCTACTCTATGTACAATATAATCAAGCAACAGTTGAAATAATTAATAAGAGATCAATTTCGCAAACGATACTCATAGACCGAAATTTATTAAATGAATATGCGAACAAATTTGACGATTGAATGTTTTCATATAGAGCAATTTCAGGAAAATATGCTACTTGTAATAATAATACACAGCCATTCAAAATTAATATAAATAAATTTAGAACAGATCATTTAAATTCGGAAGAAAAAGATTGTTTAAGTAAACTTGTCACAGTATTTTCAGATTTATTTCATGATAATGAAAAAAAAATTAACATTTTCAAATCAAATTAAACACGAAATAATGACAACCGATGAAATCTCAATACATATATACTAAGTCATACCGCTATCCGTGTGTTCATAAGCAAGAAATTAATAAACAAATATCGAAATTATTAGAAGACGGAATCATTAGACCATCATATTCACCATGGTCCAGTCCTGTATGGATAGTTCCGAAAAAGCTCGACGCCAGCGGAGTAAAGAAATGGCGCATGGTGGTTGATTATCGAAAATTAAACGAAAAAACAATAGATGATCGATACCCTATACCAAACATTAGTGATATTTTAGATAAACTAAGACGGTGTAATTATTTTACTACTCTTGATCTACCTTCGGGCTATTATCAAATAGAAATGCACCCTGATTCGATATAAAAAAACTGCTTTCAGTGTTGAAAACGGTCGTCTTCCAATGGGAACTCCTCTATTTTACTATTGTACTAATGCGTTCATAAAACTAAAATCTAACCCTACAGAGTGGTTTCAAAAACAAATTAAAAGTGCTATAAACAATACCGAATGTTTATTCAATAATGCACAAAAGTTCCAACTACCTGTTATGAACCCACAACCTCCAGAATTATATGGTTTACTAAAATTACATAAAAAGAATATACCTATTCGTCCAGTTGTTTCGTATGTAAAAGCACCAGATGTGAATCTATGCAAACAACTTATAAAAATCATTTTAGAATACACTAAATTCAAACCGAAATTTTCGATAAATAAAATTAGTAAATTTAAATTACCAGATAATTTAAAACTCATTTCATTTGATGTTTGTTTACGATTATTCCCCCAAAAGAAGTGTTAAACGGAAACCCACTAAGTCCCTTATTATCCGAAATATTTATGGACAACCTTGAAGACATTATTAGTAAACATTCGTTATTTAAAAATTGTATATACTGGGTGAGATATGTAGATGATATTTTGGTGTGTTTTAAAGGAACGGATAGACAATTAAATTCACTTCATAATCATATTAACATTTTGCATCCTAATATTAAATTCACCATAGAATTAGAAGTAAATAAAACCATTAATTTTCTAGACCTCTACACACGAATTCGCTATTTACCATTAACCTACTCACACAGATATTACGATACATTCTAACTCTTTCCACCCGATTAGTCATAAACTTGCTGCTTTCCACTCAATGTTATATAAAATAATCCATGTTCTTATGCATAAGATTAATTTTGATAAAGAATTAGATAGAATTTACACCATAGCTCAGAATAATAGTTATTCAAAAGAATTAATAAATAATCTCCTTCATAAAAAACAAAAAGCAAAAATCATATCCAAGAATTATCCTATAGTTCCTCAAACTTACTCATCAAAATTTGCCTCTGTGACTTATATAGGTACACCTTCCAAGAAAATAAAAACATATTTACGAAAAACAACAAAGACATTAATTTCATTTCGTACAAACAACAAACTACAGAATCATATTAAAAATAATAAAGATAAAACTGACAAAAATTTAAAGATAGACTCATTTTATGAAATTATGTTCATTCAAATTGATATTAAACATGGGGTACCTATCTGTAGATGGAAAATTAATAATAATTTTTGTCTTAAATATTGATATATATTTGGCTTACCAAAATACAATGTCATCCAAATAAAATAGAATTCCATGTTTTAAAATGTAATTTATAAAAATGATTCGTGTGAAGCGTACCTTGTTTAATGTTTTTATCATCTTTTTTTTTTTTTTTTTTTTTTTTTTAATACTGTGTACATTGTGTTTCAAAAATTAGTTTTATTAGGCGTAAACTATGTTTTGTGTAAAAACCCCTAAATTTAAAGATAGACTCATTTTATGAAATTATGTTAATTCAAATTGATATTAAACATGGGGTATCTGTAGATGTAAAATTAATAATAATTTTGTCTTAATATTGATATATATTGGGCTTACCAAACATGATTTTTCAAATGTTTTAAGTGTATTGCATTGAATTTTATGTAATTTCAATATTAAATAATTGAAAGCGAGTATTTATTATACTACTGTTGTTCAGTGGTTAATATTTAATGAAAAGTATATTTCTTGTAATGATATAAAACTATTTGTAAATACAATGTCATCCAAATAAAATAGAATTTATAATAGTGTTTCGTGATATGATTTGCTATTTTTCTCAAATTATAAAGTGCTTTAAAATGTAATACATTCGCTGTTGTACAAAAACGCATGATGTGTGAAAAGATGGACTCATTTTATGAATTTATGTTAATTCAAATTGATATTAAACATGGGGTATCTGTAAATGTAAAAATGATGATAAATTTTTAACTCTTAAATATTGATAAATAGCTTGGCAAACATCAATTTTTCGATTGTTTTTAAGCGATGAACAAGTATATATTTATTATTTTGCAAATCTTTTGGTTAGAACGTTAATACTGTCTTTATATTAGTTTTTTTTTTTTTTGTGTATACTGCTGTTGTTCAGTGGTTAATATTTAATGAAAAGCATATTTCTTGTAATGATATAAAAACTATTTGTAAATACAATGTCATTCAAATAAAATAGAATTCCATGTTTTTAAAATGTAATTTATAAAAATGTTTCGTGTGAAGCGTACCTTGTTTAATGTTTTTATTCTCTTTTTTAATACTATGTGCACATTGTGTTTCAAAATTAGTTTTATTAGGGATAAACTATGTTTTTGTGAAAAAAAAAACCCTAAATTTCATATTAAAAGCTGTACCTCAGGCATATTTCTTCTAATGATAGTACTAAACGTGAAGTGTAAAAAGATAGCACATATTTTATCTGTTGTGGGACTTAGTATGTTTCCTTTTCAACCTTTTTAAATATTATAAGAAAGTTAACTAAATCAATTTAAGAATTTATGATATTTAAAATTGGGATTAGGCTGGGGTATCTCTAAAATGGAAATATTTAATGCTATGTCTATTTTTCATATGTGTAGTGTTTTGTCAAAAAGTTTTGATTGCTGAAAAAGTGGGTAATAAAAAATTTGATAGAGCATGTATCTCAGCTCTATCGTTTTACTGCATTGTTATATTGCACTATATGGATCATCTCGAGAACATTCCTTGCCTTTGCATTTGATTGTTTTGTTTAAATTTGATATTTGTGAAATTGAAAGTATGGTTGAGGTTTGTTTGATGTGTGTAGTTGTTTTATTTTTAATAAATTGTTTTCTTGAAAATATGTTGTTCCTTTTTATTTTATAATATAGATATATTAAATAAGGTGACTATCACAGCGGTGTCGAGTTATTTCTTGTAGTGATATATATAAAAGTATGTATGTATACTTATGGATGAAAATAATTATTATAAGTCTATCAATTTATTCATATGAGGATTAGAGTGTCTATGTATTTATGTATGTGGTATTAAATATCTAGGTCTTCTATGGAGAGAATGATGTTTATTACCTATATAACTTTACCTATGGATTTATATGTCATAATTGTTTATCGTTGTATTTCGTTTAATGTTTTTCCCTATGATTGATATGCTATAATTCGTCTACAAAATGTGGTTATTATTTTTTAATAAATTGTTTTTTCTTAAAATATGTTGTTCCTTTTTATTTTATGATATAGATATATTAAATAAGGCTACTATCATAGAGGTGTTGACTTATTTCTTGTAGTGATATATATAAAAGTATACTACTTCAAACCATATACTATAAAAGTATGTATGTATACTTATGGATGAAAATAATTATTATAAGTCTATCAATTTATTCATATGAGGATTAGAGTGTCTATGTATTTATGTATGTGGTATTAAATATCTAGGTTTTCTATGGAGGGAATGATGTTTATTACCTATATAACTTTACCTATGGATTTATATGTCATAATTGCTTATCATTGTAATTCGTTTAATGTTTTTTCCTATGATTGATATGCTATATTAGCTATAATTCGCATACAAAATGTGGTTATTATTTTTTAATAATTGTTTTTCTTAAAATATGTTGTTCCTTTTTATTTTATGGTATAGATATATTAAATAATGTGACTATCATAGAGGTGTTGACTTATTTCTTGTAGTGATATATATAAAAGTATGTATGTATACTTATGGATGAAAATAATTATTATAAGTCTATCAATTTATTCATATGAGGATTAGAGTGTCTATGTATTTATGTATGTGGTATTAAATATCTAGGTCTTCTATGGAGAGAATGATGTTTATTACCTATATAACTTTACCTATGGATTTATATGTCATAATTGTTTATCGTTGTAATTCGTTTAATGTTTTTCCCTATGATTGATATGCTATATATATTAGCTATAATTCACCTACAAAATGTGGTTATTATTTTTTAAAAATTGTTTTTCTTAAAATATGTTGTTCCTTTTTATTATATGGTATAGATATATTAAATAATGTGACTATCATAGAGGTGTTGATAGTGATCAAACGTTGTGGTTTCCATTAGAAACGTGTTTAGATCTGTTAGAAATATACTGGTAAGCTCGATAACAAGCTTTGAACTGCTAGGCTGCATAAATACATTTCATTTATGCATCTATCACTGAATGTATGATTTGAATGTATTGTTTTGGAATGACGGCTTTAAAAGAGAATGATTTGATAGTGGTTTTAATAGATTGATGCCTGATGCCACCGAAGTTTATTAGATTTTTGGTGGCCATCTTGCTTTTCTAAAAATCCCTACTTTGAAACGTCCTGTATATTCATAATTGGTTGTTGCTATGTTATCCAGTATCATACTGTATATTTATTTTATGATTTGAGATGGTATGCTGATGTCAAATATAAATCCTCGGTGGTGGTGTTTGAAAGTATGTTGGGTTTGACCTAGATGTATCTTCCTAAGTTGATCCGGTGTTGTGGCGTTTGAAACTATGTTGGGTGGTTGTTGTTGTGATGCGTGATACGGAGTTGGGTATTTTCTAGAAGTTGAGTTTATATTTTGATCGATCATATTGATAGTCGGCTATTTCGCCTGACGTCACCTTAGTTTATTAGATTTTTGGCGGCCATCTTGGATTCTTCATCTTGCTTTTCTAAAAAATCCCTACTTTGAAGCGTCCTGTATATTAATATTTGGTTGCTATGTTATCCAGATGGATGGATGGATGGACGGATGGATGGTTGGATAGTTTTTTGAGAAAAGAGGGATTTGATAGTGGTTTGAATGTGTGGTTTTAATATAGGGGTTTCAGAATCGCTTCATGACCCGGTTGTGAGCTGATTCTAGCGATGGTTTGAGATGATGTTTCATAGGAGTTCGAGTGCATGGTTTTGATATATTGGATGCTTGACGTGGCATTAGTTTATTAGATTTTTGGCGGCCATCTTGGATTCGTCATCTTGCTTTTCTAAAAATCCCTACCTTTGAAAACGTCCTGTATATTCATACTTGGTTGCTATCTCGTCCAGTAGCATACTGTATATTTATTTTATAATTTGAAATGGTATGCCGATCTTAGATGTAAGGTTTATATTTTTATCGACCATCTTGATGGTATGAAACTTGGTCATATTGTTAATTAATACATTGTTTTTCTAAAAATCCCTACCTTTGAAACGTCCTGTATATTCATACTTGGTTGCTATCTCGTCCAGTAGCATACTGTATATTTATTTTATAATTTGAAATGGTATGCCGATCTTAGATGTAAAGTTTATATTTTTATCGACCATCTTGATGGTATGAAGCTTGGAGATATTGTTAATTTAAAATAATATTGTTAATTTATAAATAATAATAAATAAATTGTTTTTCTTAAAAAAATATATTGTTTGTTTTATTTTATTTTATAAGTAAGATATACATTTCATGCCTGCGTCTATCACAGAAGCAGACAGCCGTTGCGGTTTCCGCTGGAAACATGTTTAGACCTGTTTGAAGTACATTGAGAAGCGCGATAGCAAGCCTGGTAATTTATTCAGGAATTTCACATGTATTTATTAGCATTATGATAGCATGATCATGCTATATAATTAGTATAATTAAATATAATTACAGTATTAGTATTTAATAAAAGTTAATCATTGTTTCTATGCTAGCTGTATTATTAATCGAATAATTTGAATGTACATATGTATAAAAGTCGTGCAGTGTTCACATCTCATCTTTGTATACAGGTATATTAAACAACTCCTTCTCTATCTTTCTCTACACCTCCGAAGCTGGTTACACACACACACACACACACACACACCGCCGCACACACCTACGCTCGCTCGCGTATATACATATATACATACATATATATATATATATGAAGGCCTGTAAGGATTGAATGACTTGCCTCGTGGCACGAAAGTGATTACACCTGTATAAATTGTCAATTTTGTAAAATGAACCTCCATAAGAAATAACATGGGAAATTGCGCCAGAATCCGCATTGTATTACTACTCATTTTATACTATTTTTTCTATTTCGGTTATTAAAAGTTCAAAAAAGCTTAAAATGTTTTGTTCGAACATTTTAGAAATTTTGTTTTTTTGAATTTGGTTATTCTAATTTTTAAGAAAAACATTCTTAATATTTGAATATAGGTAGTGTTTAAAATTCAGACTGATTTATGCTATAAATTATTTCAAATTATCAATAAAAAGGACGAAATAAATAATTGTAGGCTCCTAGAGATTTACAAAATAGCGAACACAATTTACAAAATCTTTCGCCAACAATGTCTCGACATACCTATCAAAAACAAACTTTTATAACAGTTGTACTATTCAACATTGGAAGCACCAAAATAGAAGGTCTTTTTCCGCATTCCTATAATTTTTACTTCACTTTTTTATTACTGTTAAACAATTATATTTGACATTTAAAATAATTATTATACAATTATAATATTTGTCAACAACTTTAAAAAAAAAATTTTAAAAAAAACGGTGTTATCGAGTAAGACATTTTATTACCAAAACCCGTGTCATAAATGAACTTTATTAAACCGAAATTTATAAACCATAATACTTCCTCATATTTAAGTAAGAGAAAGTAAAAAATTAAAAGCAATTAGAATGAAGCTTTCTTGCCAAAAATGTTGTTAAATAAACCAGGGAATCTCAAAAGGAACGCATTTGGTACATTCAGTATATAAAAAGGTACCTATATTAATTAAGAGATTTCACAAATATAATCTTTAATCGTGTCGTGGCCTACCATAATATGCATTTATAAAAGTATAATTATACAATATTGCTAAAACCGTACTCTTTTGAACAAATAATACTTATTATTATAATTATTTATTAATTAAGATATCTATAAAAAGTATAATTAAATATTTTATAGTAACACACAAATTTAAAATTTCTGGTTATAAAGTTTCATTTGCTTAGCCCATCTTATACACCCGTGTAAAATGGCTTTAAAATCAAGAAAGTAACGCATATACGAGCTTGATTTTTAGTTTTAATATTACATATTCTTTTGTTTTACTAAAATAAAATATTTTATTTTCTCTCAAACATTCATTGTTGTTTAAATTGTGCTTAAATTTACTCGTTACTTGCACTTCAAGTAAATTCCTTAAAATTTATATAATTATTACTTGGAGAGAACATGAAGAATAAAACGAGATATTATAATTAGAAAGTAAGGCGGAATAATAACAATGTGATCCTATCACGTTGTCAGAGCACAGTTCTTTCAAAAACAAAACCACTGAAGAGCTGTTAAAATTACAGTCTTGTCACGGACTTGAACGATTAATGTTTTGATTGCTTGAGAGAAGATGAACATTTGCA
Source organism: Amphimallon solstitiale (assembly GCA_963170755.1). Taxonomy (NCBI): domain Eukaryota; kingdom Metazoa; phylum Arthropoda; class Insecta; order Coleoptera; family Scarabaeidae; genus Amphimallon; species Amphimallon solstitiale. The sequence goes on from OY720675.1 coordinate 85,500,507, forward strand.
GATGGCAGATAAGTGAGATGCAAATAATAGCAAACGTTATATAAGAGTTCTAAGCAATTATTTTGTATATTACCTATACTTTATAAATTGAATTAAATATAAATTGAAATAATTATAGGGTCTTTTCTTATTCCTTATTTTTATATATTTGACTTTGTCCTTCTTTGTGTGTAGCGGGTGAGAATAACTGATTTAAAAATTGAGCTTTTGAAATTTTCATGTTATCAGATCGGCAACATCTTTCATCATTTATTCCATAAAAATATATATGTATATACTTTTAGTTTAATTTTAGTTATGATATATGTAACTGGCAACACATGTTTTGAAAGTAATTTGTTCGGTTTATCCAAATATCATATTCTATAACTTTTACAAAATTGCCCACAGTCGCAAGACAATAGGTATATTTAATAGTAATTTTTAGTACTTTTCATGCCAGTACGTATAGAATGTTTGTCTATTTTTTAGAATGTTAATATGTAATGATATGTAATTCAAAAAAAACATTCTTTCAAAATGTTGAAACAAATGTTAAACTCAAGTAGTCGAATAATATATTTACCAGTGAGACCATAAAAGCTCTTTCATGGTGTCCCGACTACAGATATATATTTGCTTTCCCTCTTAAATTAATTATTAATTTATCGATTCCTTCTGAAGTATTTCCTAAGCGCTGAAAAGAACTAGGATTATGCCAGTCCACAAAAAGGGAGATCGTGTGTTGCTATCTAACTATAGACCCATCTCTATATAATATCTAACTTCTCCAAATTATTCGAGCGAGTTCTATATTCATATGTATACTAGTATATGCTCCCTTATTTCAATTAATCAACACGGTTTTCTTTCTTGGAGGTCTACTGTCACAAATCTTAGCAGTATTACTTAGTGTATTTCTAAAGTTTTGGACAGGTGCGAACACGTTTATGTGATATACACTGATATTTCGAAGGCATTTCGCATGATTGATCAGCATCTTCTGAGTAGATTGGGGTCATTTGCGTTTGTTCCTTCGGATGTGGCCTCATTTGACCTTACCTTTGTTGTAGAAGATGTTATGTCTGTTATAATGGATTTTCTTATACTGAGTTTATACTTACTTCCGGTGTTCCGCAGGATTCAAATGTAGGTCCCCTGTTGTTCATATTATTTATAAATGATCTCCTACAAATCAATTGCCCTGTCCTTGGATATGCTGATAATATTAAGATCTATTCTGCGTTTACCAGTGTTGCTGATGTAGCTAACCTTCAAAAATTTTTTAATGTATTGTCTGCGTGGTGTGAACGTTCTGGACTCAAGATAAGTCTTGAGAAAACATGAATTCAAAGATCTTGAAGTTACTTTCGATACCAGCCTCACGTTATGAACATCTGTATATCGGCATTTAGATTGGATTAACTCCATAGTTGTACCTTTGTAGCATCATTTACAAGAACCAACATCATGAGAAGGGCTCCAGCCTCCACACTCTGTCACTTGGAGAACAAGAAAGGAGACTTATTTGTGTGAAGACACTGACTGTGTATTGTGGATCATCATTGAATATCTTTTTCCTTTTACTGAGTACATGCATAGACCTATAATATAGTTTGTAACCCTGTTTTGGGCTTTGACTGTTGGGTAATAAAGGTGTTTATTTATTTATTTAATTGATACTTCAGAGGAATTTTTGAAAATTTGTATTATTTTCAAGGAAAAATCACCACATCTCTGAAGCAGATAAAAATCACCCAAATAAAAGTTGATGTTAATTTAATAAACTCTAACAAAATGTATAAAGTTATTTTTAAATTATAGGTACAGCTCACAGTTATCTACAATTTTTGAATTAAACATTTTTCGCTCCGTACATTATCACTGCATCTTTCTTGTATTTTAGTTATATTTTAATTTAATCAGCTAAAAACAGAGCTTATTATACTTACATAATAACGGGTGTCCCAACAGGAACTTGGGGATTTAAATATCACAGTATTTTCAAATAATGTAACATATTAATCTAATATTTGACATACGTCATCTAGAAACTTGTAAGTGTCATCATGCAACGTTTCACGACTGAAGAACGTATCCAAATTGTTCAAATGTATTATGAAAATGCTCGTTCTGTTATGAACACAATTCGTCGACTACGCGTTCTTTTTCATCAGAATCATGTTCCCAGCGATACAGCAATTAGGAATTTAATTGCAAAATTTGAAATAACTGGTTCTGTTCTCGATGTAAAGACACCGCTACGACATCGTAATGTTCGGTCAGTTGAAAATATCGTTGGGGTGAATCAAAGTGTAACAGAAAATCCAAAAACTTCAATTCGTCGCCGGTCACAGCAATTGGCCATCTCAAGATCATCTCTGCAACGAGGGACCATCAACACCGTCGTATCTTTGCAAATTGGATTTTGGAGCAAACAGAACTTGATAACGAATTTGAAAAGCGAATCGTATTCAGTGACGAAGCCCATTTTCACCTAGGGGGTTACGTAAATAAACAAAACTGCCGCATTTGGGGGCTCCAAAATCCTCGAGAGATTATTGAAAAACCCATGCACCCACTGCGTGTCACCGTATGGTGTGGTTCTCGACCAACGGTGTTCTTGGACCTCACTTCTTTGAAAATGAGAATGGAGAAGCAGTAACTGTCAACGGGGAGCTGTATCGACAGATGTTGAATAACTTTCTATAGCCTCGAAGTACTACGCTTGATCTTTGCTTACTAAAATCATTAATCATTTCGAATGAAAATACGTCTCTATAAATAATTATTATTAACAGCACCCTCCGATGTGACATTTAATGAATATGAAATATTGGTGCGAAGGAGATCATGAGAATACACGCATTAACCACAATTACAGTGTATTGGGAATGATGTTAAACGCGACTTAACTAAAAATACTTAATTGAAGATAATTATTTCGTATCCTTATCGTAACCGTCGAGCCACGTGGTCACCTGAAACCCCATGTGATTAAGAGTTTATTCTAGAATATCATCGTACGTACAATGTTATCATGCGTTATTCTCCAGGAATCGATATATTCCTGGCAAGGTATCGAGTTTATACCTATATTGTACAGGTCAAAATTCTTAAGAGATAAATAACCTTTGTCCTTAAAATAACACTCATGAAGGTCAAACAAGCTCCAACGAAGATTAATTCTGTTTCTATTAATACCGTGATATTATGATTTAAAAATTTCACTTGAACAAAATTCAACAAAATATAAGTTACAAATAGCATAAATAAAAGACTCTATGTACATTTCGCCTTGCGGTATCATCAAGAGCTCAACTGAAACTAAAAGTAGTATGTTCTAAAGATTTTATCCTACAATAGTCAAAAATGAGCCGTTACATCTTAATGGTACAATTAAAGAAATAATGAATACATCATTTAGAAATGGGGAAAACCGACTAGACAATACTCGGATTTATTAGCGGAGAATGTCTGCCTGGTCATTAAGAGCATTGCCTGGATGTAGAAGTAAACCCTCTTTAATATAGTAACCTTCTAAAACACACATTTTCTTTACTTTCATTTAAATTGAACACGACTGCCATTGATGCCCAGTTTCAAAAATATGATATACGCAGGAATTTTCATAATTTAACCTAACAGGCATATGTTCCGATAACTTTACTTTAAATTTACACTCTGTTTCACCTATATAAAATTTGTCACATCCAGTACAATTAATTTTATTTATTATATTATTTAATTCCCGATTTACTAAACTTGGAGTCCAATATTTTGTTATTAATCAAGAGACCTTTTAAAGTATTATTGTTGTAAAAGGCTATCTTAAAGTTTTTTTTAAATATCGCTGATTTTCCGACTAACTCTTCCTAAATATGGGATTTTGGCTCATAGCACATTCCAGTTCTGAATGGAGGAGAAATACTAAATTTAAAGCTAGTAAATTATTCATTTTTCTAACTAATTTGTTAATTAAAAGCGAAACGTGTCCATTATTATGTGCAATTAATTTGATATGATAGTATTCAATTCTTGAGTAACATTGGCGGTAGTCATGGGGACTTTTAGTAGTTTGCAAATCAATGAATTAAAATCAGAATATTTTATGCTAGTAGGGAATATTTTATGGAATTAACGTATCAGAAAAAGTGGGTTTCCTAAACAGCTAAATCCTTAGTAAAAAATGAAACGGAAAATAATTTTTCAATTCTTAAACTTATACTAATTAATTACATATGATAGTGTTGAAGGTATTAAATAAAAAATAAATTATAGTTGAACATAAGAAGTTTGTAATTCACGATAATAAAGAATAAAATACAAAGTATACAGGGTGAGTCATTAGTAGCCGCTTATTCGATTGCTCTTTTGTGTTTTAAATAAAAGAAAAAACAATTAGTGGAAGATCCATGGTTGCTTGTGGTGCATATTGTAAAAATACTTTAAGCTCTGACGCACTTCCGGTTTCACCGGAAATGCACGAAACTTAATTTTTTTAAACGACTTACTCTATATATTTTTGGATTTTCTTGTACTGCTTTAAATTGTCTGTTCGACTGTTTTTTCTTTTTCAAAATTGAGCCAATAGTTTTTGAGTTATTAATAATAACACGTGTTCAGAAAAAAAACATTTTCACATTGTTTTTAAAAGCAAAAATATTAACTTTGGTGGTGCTTGTAGCCCAGAAAATTCTACATCATTTGGTAAAGTTGCACTCGACAATACCTCAAAAAAAATTGTTTTTTCGAAGCCTACATCATGAAATTTTCACGTACCAAATACTTATTTTTTTTAAATGGAACAACCAATATTTTATTGAGTCATTTTGTTCCTTTTTTTTATTCTCTTTCATTTTTGTTAACAATGTCCTATACCTATCTTTTGTAATTTTTGAGATAATCACTATAGGAGTAATTAGCGGTCAATTAAAGAACTACGGGCGTTGTTCTATGCACCCAAATATTCGTCCAATAAAGGCTGGAATGCGGCTGACTGCCTGAGTCAAGTTGAAGAAAGTCGGTACCTATACATTTATTTAAAACTTATAAAAGCATCGCTATTAGTTATCATCCAAATAAATTATTCTTATGAAGAGTTAATAGATATGATTGACGTTTTGGTTGAATCTAAAAGAAACTCTTTGCTAGCATCCAGACTTTATACACAGCGATCCCTGGTAAAAGTCAACCGAAGCCAGAAACCTTCGAAAATATAAAGTGGACGGTTTGAGTGAACAGAAAGCATTGAATATGAAAGAAAGAGCGAAAAAAGCAATAAGTGGTGAGGATAAGACGCTTATGGTATTTGCGAGTGTAGTCGAACACCCCCCATACTAGTACTACGAAAATTAGTCATCAGTTAGATGTAAGTTAAATTTGAAAATCCAGAAGCCAGGAAATATGAAATACACCCGTAACATATTTATACACAGGGTTGGGTACATCTTTGTCAATTGGCAGCAGATAAATTATCCTGATTTTCTCAATTTTTTGTTGTTTACCAACGAAGCCACCTTCTATTAAAGTGAATAGGGTTCATCGTCACAATTTCCGTTATTATAACACATAAAATCCCCCACTTTATCACACCTGTAAACTTTCAAAATCGTTGGTCATTAAAACTGTGGGGAGGAATAGTGGGTAGTTACATAATTGGACCTTATTTCTTTGTTGAAAATGTTAATGGAGAAGAGTATTTTCGCTATCTACGGACGGATTTTCAAAACTTTTTGAAGACATCTTCAAATATGTCAGTAAACATAACCTTTATTTTATTTCGATGTTAACCATCAGTGTCAAAAATGAAATATTGCAACTGGATATTGCCGGAATTAAAAAAATTAAATGTGATGCTCTTCATTCTATAAAATTATTACTTTTGGGATAGTTGGATATAACATTTACTTTGTTTGACAGTTGACTAAGGAAGTCGGGCGCCATCCCTGCCTTCCATTGGTTGAACGAATATTTTGGTGCATAGAACAACGGCGCTCGTAGTTCTTTAATTGACCGCTAATAGCTCCTATAATGATTATCTCAGAAATTACAAAAGATAGGTATAGGACATTGTTAACAAAAATGAAAGACAATAAATAAAGGAACAAAATGCCTCAATAAAATACTGGGTGTTCCATTTAAAAAAAATAAGTTTTTGGTATGTGAAAATTTCAGGAAGTAGGCTTTGAAAGAACAAAGTTTTTTGAGGTATTGTGGAATGCATCTTTACCAAATGATGCAGAATTTTCTTGGCTACAAGCACCACCAAAGTTAATGTTTTTGCTTTTAAAAAGAATGTGAAAATGATTTTTTTCTGAACACGTGTTTTGGTCAAATATTTTCAAAAAAAAATAATAACTCAAAAACTATTGGCTCAATTGTGAAAAAGAAAAAACAGTCGAAGAGACAATTTAAAGCAGTACAATAAAATTCAAAAATATATAGATTGAGTCATTTAAAAAAATTAAGCTCCGTGAACTTCCGGTAAAACCGGAAGTGCGCCAGAGCTTAAAGTATTTTTACAATATGCGCCACAAGCAACCATGGATCTTCCACTAATTGTTTTTTCTTTTATTTAAAACACAAAAGAGCAATCGAAGAAGCGGCTACTAATGACTCACCCTGTATATTGGAGAAATAAGCAGGTAATGACCCACCAATGGCGGATGACCCTCTCGGCTTCACTTTTTGTCGAAAATACTCTCTCCTTCTTTTCTATCCTCTTTGGTAAATACCTATTTATGTATAAATAAAGATATACATTTGGATAATTTACTCTTATTACAAATAAATAAAACACTTATGTCTGTGAAGTTTCATACACTAACGGGGTCTGTAATTGATTGACTAATTAACCATTTGCATATTAATAAATTTTACGCTTTACAATTTCTACCACTACTTGAATTTAACATATCTAATTGTTAAATTGACGTTGTAATCTAAAAACCGAAGAAGAACAATTGTGTTGGTTGGACATGAGATAGACAGAATTTCAAAGAGATATTCGAAACAAACCTGGAAAAAAAGATAAACGTGGAATATCGAACCAGAAAATTATCAACGAGAAGCGACATTATAGTTGGATCTCTTGATGTTTCGTGTCCCACTTTTGCCTCGCCAAATTTGAGTGATAAAAACCAAGTACATTACAACCTTGGACAGGAGACATGGGGACAGATCAAGAACTGCGTAGCATTAGTGGTAATGATAACTAAACAACCAAGCTCGCCATCCCCGCCGAAAAAACAGGAATATGCTTTTAACTTCTTTGTCACTTCTCGTTGATCATTGTTCTCTGATCACGCTGCAAAGTACAATAAACTTAGACAAGATTGACAGAAAGGAAGATATTTAGCTCAACTCTAACCCAGCCTTACATTTTCACAACTAGATAGACCCTAAGGTTAAGCAATTTAAGTAAGTAAGCGCAGTGTAAAAGTTTTATTTTAGAATTGATTTTGAAAATCATATAGATAATCTAACTTTAAAGCAATTTAAGTTTAAGATTATTTATTATTTTAGTTATTAATGCTATTTCATCATATCGGTAATGTTAGAGTTGCATGTAAGCATGATCATATGAATATAAAATATGCTGAAGTTATTTTGTAAATTAAATATTTAGGCATAATTCTAGTGGTAGAACAAACGAAGAAAGCTGATTCCAAGATGCCGATTTAAGAACATGAAAATTTCTAAATCGCAATGTGGCGAAATCCGTCTACTTTTAATCCTTTTACTTCAATTCCTGTGAAGTTTCGCATCACTCAAATAATAGCTATGACTCAGAATATTAAGTAGAATAATATTCGTGGCGGGTTCAATCCATGAGGGCACGCAAAAAGCAGATTTCGGATGCAGTATCCTAACCTAAGCGGGGTTCGTGTACGACCAGATTATAAAGGCTTCTCTTCCATTTATTTTTAGAAACAATCGGAAGAAAAGAGAAATAAAGTAACGAAAGTTATTCTAATTTTTCTTTTGCCGGTATTCAAACCTTAATAGCTAAAACAAAAAATGCTTAACAAGAATAAGCTGGAATTGGATGCAAGAGAAACAATTTCAGTTCTCTCCATCTGAGAGAAAACAATATATCTCTAAAATGTCAACCCCTCTATGCACCTGTAAGTTTCAGCAGAAGAAAAAGCTGGGAACGATTTTTATACAAAAGCTAGAGCAATAATAAAAAAAAGAAATTTGGAATTCACAAAATAATCCCGTAAAATATGTTTGAGATTAGCTAGAAAAGTGACTATTTTTTATAAATTTGGGAGAAGTGTACACCTGATTTTTTTCTAACAAATTTGTCTATCAAACTACCATATATCGGGTTACAAATACCCGATATGAGGTAAAACGTTATTAAAATTGTTCTATTGATCGGCCAATTGCATTTTAACGAATTTTACATTTATGCTCATACTTGAATTGAACGTATTTGACAAATTTGACATTATAATCACATCAGCACAGTCTACAGGTTTAAGGAATGACTTTGAAAATTATCTACATAAACTAATCAAATTTAATATGATATAAATTTAAAATTACAGGTCATTAATTGGCAATGTGATACTTACTCGTAAAAATGATCATATGATTATGAAATGATGTTCATTTTGTTAACTACGAGGGTAGTCTGAAAAGTTTCCGACCTAACAAAGATATAAGACATTTTTCCTACAAAATTATTTTTATTTCTCTACATAGTCTCCTTGTAAGTCTATACACTTCACCCAGCGATGTTCCCATCTCTCTAGCCCGTCCAAATAGTACTTGCCGTCTTTCTCTGCAAAATAGTGATGGCCTCCTGACTTTGATGAAAATCTCTGTCCCCTGAGTGCAACTTTTAATTTGGGGAACAAAAAGAAGTCGCTGGAAGCTAAATCTGGTGAGTAAGGTGGGTGATCAAGCAGTTCAAACCGTAATTCGTGGATTTTTGCCATGGCAACCGTTGAGGTGTGACACGGCGCGTTGTCTTGGTGGAACAAGATTTTTTTTTCTGCAAATGTGGCCGTTTTTTCGCAATTTCTGCCTTCAGTTTGTCAAGTAATTATGCGTAGTATTCTCCTGTAATGGTTTTCCCTTTTTGCAGATAATCAATAAAAATAACTCCATGACTGTCCCAGAAAACAGTCGCCATCACTTTCCCAGCCGAAGGAACAGTCTTTGCCTTTTTTGGCGCCAATTCCCCCTTGGCAGTCCACTGTTTTGACTGTATTTTTGATTCGGGGTGTAGTGGTATATCCAAGTTTCATCAACAGTAATTAGCCGGTGCCAAAACTCTGATTTATTGCGCCTAAATTGCGCCAAAAGAGCCATCGAAATGTTCATTCGAACACGTTTCTAATCCAACGTGAGCAACCGCGGCACCCAACGCGCAGACAGCTTTCTCATGTCTAAATCTTTATTTAATATGTGACAAACACGTTTTTTGGATATTGTCATGGCTTATTCTATCTCTCTAACTTTAATTCGGCGGTTGTCTAGCACCATTTGGTGAACTTTAGCAATGTTCTCGTCAGTGGTTGCAGTTTTCGGACGTCCCGAACGTTCATCGTCAGCCAAGCTGGTACGGCCACGTTTAAATTCAGCTGCCCAAAATTTCACGGTGGTAAATGATAGTGCAGAGTCCCCGTACACAGCGTCCAACTCTTCCTTGATTTGTGTAGGCGTATTGCCTTTCACAAATAAATATTTAATCACAGCTCGATACTCAAGTTTTTCCATTTTCACAAAAACACTCACAGCAACTTACTCAAACGATTGTTAAACAATAACTGGTGCGTACATGTCAAAACATGCATAAACACGCTCCACTACTTTTGTCAACGAATGCTGCCATCTTCATGTTGAGGTCGGAAACTTTTCAGACTACCCTCGTATATATGTAGGCAGAACTTTTGCTGTAAAACATATAAAAGAAAATGTTTACAATGTGTCAATATAATAACAGAAATTTCAAAATAACGATAAGTAAATCAATTACACACACGTGGCATCACTTAGTCACAGCAAAAATTAAAAAAGAACTAGTCAACTGTTTTTTTTTGTTTGCTTTATTAAATTTTTCTAATAATAATAAAATATAGTACACATAAACTAAACAATGACAACACTGTTTTCATCACTTTCTCGAAACATGTATATTTGTAAATATGTACTATTCTGCAATCCTGTAAAATGAGGTACATAATTGTAAATTAAAGCATTCTGTTCACTCTGCCAATCCTGATATTTATGATCATTTTTCTTAGTTTCTTCGACGAAGAAATTTGCAAAATACTGGGACATTTTGATAGCAGCAGCACTGTGAGGTATATTCGCACCAAGTTTAAACTCAAAATTAACTTTTTCAGGGTGAAACTGAACGGAATAAAAAGGATAGAGTCGAGATTCAAAAGCAGATATAAACTCAAAATCATTTACGTCTTTGTTTGTAGATAAAATCCGCCAATTTTCTAGAAGGTTGTTTTGTTCAAACGTTTCTTCAGTCAAACAGTAATTATGACTATTGTAGGTGATATTGAGGTTAGATAAATCTTCGATGACGTCTTCAGGTGCTTCCAAAAACAATTTACTGTTTCTGAAATCTAAAAGGAAAATTATTGGTTAGATAGGTAGTAATTTTTCAAATAAAAAATTAGTTAAATAATACATCGGTAATAGTAGTTAGAACTAAAATATATAGGTGTAAACATACCGTCTTTAAATTCAAGTGGCATTGATATTTTTGTAGCAGAACAATGTGATCGAACTTCTTTTCCACCGAGGGCAACATGCACCATTAATTCCATTCCTAAACATGTGCCCCATATTGGATAATAATCGCCCCTCTGATTTATATCTAAAGCTATATCGTAAATTATTTGTCCAGCGTCAGCATATCCATTACTCTGATTAAAGAACGTAGCACCTCCAGGAAATAGAATTCTTAAACAAGGAAAGCATAACATAATTCTAGTAAATGTTTTAATAGATCCTATCCTTACCCATTAGTGTTGTTTATTACTTGTCTATAGTATCCCACATCTCTACCTATCCTGTAATAAAATTCAATTACATTAATACAAGGTGGTCTGAAAAGTGTGGTAAGTAATACAGAAATGGCACAACAATAAACACATGCATGTCATTTATGATATTTATAACCTTTAATTTGTTAAAGTTGTGAAAGTTTGAGCTAAATACGTTGCGTTATTTGAATTGTACAGTTATAAACAATAAATAAACGAATCGAGTGAAAATGGATAAAAAAAATTCGTGCTGTGAATAAGCATTTTCATATTGACGGGAAAATACCAAACAAGATCAAACAGGAGTTAGATCGTCTTCATGGCGAATCTGCATCACTGAAGACAGTTTATTTTTGTTGACAAAACTTGAATATATCACTACACACCCGAAACAAAATTTAATCAAAACAATGGGCAGAAGCCAGTTGCAGTGCACCGAAGAAAGCGAAAGTGATTCCATCAGCTAACAAGGTTAAGGCCACTGTGTTTTGGGATGTTCGTGGTATTATCTTTATAGATTATCTCCAAAAGGGCAAAACAATTAAAGGAGGGTACAATGCTTGGCTATTGGACCAGCTGAATGAAAAATTAAAGGAAAAACGACTGCATTTGGCCAGTAAAAAGTTTTGTTCCACCACGATAATGTATTCGCTCACTCATCATGCACCTTACATTCCAAATTTAGCACCCTCCGGCTTTTTCTTATTTCCGAATATAAAAAAATGGCTTGGTGGAAAAAGATTTTCTTCAAATGAAGAAGTGACTGCAGAAATAAACGATTGTTTTGATGCATTTGATTCATCGTATTATAGTGATGGGATTAAGCAACTTGAATATCATTAGAACAAGTGTATCGTACTAAAAGGAGACTATGTCGGAAAAGCAAAATGAAAAAACTCGAAAAAAGCAGTCTTCCACTTAGTCACCATACTTTTCAGACCACCCTCGTATATTATAGTTCAGCGAATTTTGTCTTTGAAAGTATTATTACTAATATTCGGTTTCGGAGTGACATGGAATTCTACAACTCAAGAACAGAACATATAGTCTATGCAGAAAATTAGAGCGGGAAATGGTTGATAGCGATGCCTCGGTTGGTAAGCAGTTTGATATCCTATACTTCATTCAGTTTGAGAGAGGAGCAGATGGTGTTACAATCTCAGCACAGTTCACACATGACAAATTTTATGTTGAAAACAAGTAGAATGCGATCAATCTCAAGTGAATGTTGCGAGGCCTAAATTCTTAAGTTGGCAACATTGTCTCGTTGGTAGTATTGGGAAATACTTCTAAATAGCTGTAATAAAATGCACATATATTTTCGACAAATGTTTCATGTTATGTTTATACTATAGTAAAGAAAATAAGCAAATAAAATTTTCAATTTTTACATCAAAAAAATCATTAGATTACAATGTTAGGGAACGTATGTGTTTGAAATGAATAGAAAAACTGAGGATAGGTATCTGTCTAACATTGTACAGTTACGGACAAACAAGTGGAACAGTTTTTTTGCCTAATGTGTTGGGAGTTTGAAAAACAAACATTAATAACTAATGTCAGAAAAATTGTTTAAATGTCAAAAAACACAAAGGAACACGGAAATGGACTAACAAAATCACGTTTTCTCTTAGGTATTTTATTAATATTCAGGCATTCCACCATTTCGATTTATAACATGTGCTACTCTTCGCGGCATAGGATTATATAAACTTTAGCAGTATTCGTTCGAAATATCATTCCATGCATTATTAATTGTTTCCAGTAACTCTTCTCATCTTTGAATATTACAAGACATAGTCCCCATACGTTCTTCATTGGGTTTAAATCTGGTGCTACAACTTGGACAATCAAGCACATGAATATTATTTGCATTTAACCATTCAATCACTAGATGAGCTCGATGATTAAGCGGTTATTTGCTGAAAGATATAGGCTTCGGGAATTAATTGTGACACTGAAGGCACCATAATATTTTCAAAAATTCATACTATTTAATCGTTCCTCAATGTGCCACAAAACACCTGGTCCACTTTTATTATTTTCGGACGCATATGGTTCATCGAATCTGGTGTTCATGGGTCAATAGATACGAATTTGACCAATAATCGGATTGGAAAGTTATCTCATTACTGAAAATCACCGTGTTCCAAAATGTTTCATTTTGTCCCATAGGTTGTAAAACAGATCCGAGTCGGTTTTCTTTGTGCCCGACATTTAATTTAGGTTTTTGTGCTGCTGCATGACAACGCAGCTCAAACTCTTACACGTCGGCAAACAGTTTGAGTAGACCCAGGAAAATATATATTTTCAACGGCCTGAATCACAGTTGAAAATGGATTCCCTCTTAACACAGTGACCAAAGCCAAATCTTGTTCGCGATTTGAAATTCTGCCACTTCCTTATCCTGGTTTTATGTATATATTTCCATCATCTCTCCATTTCCTAACAATTTCGAACACTGTATTTTTTTGATATTAAATTGTAACGGAATCTGCATAATAGATTTTCCATTTTCGACATTAGCGATTATTCTTGCTTTTTCAACAATATTAACGTGCTGCTTTTTTACGAAAAAAATGTATGGTTGACAAATTGATGGCATTTATGAAATTATGACTACTATGTTCTATTCAGTAACATTTTAAAAGTCAGCAATAACAACTAAAATAAAGCAAAATTTTATGTAAGAGATATCCGACTTTTTTCTGTCCGTAACTGTACATATTCTGCTGCTAAATAGATTTCATTTGTTAAGACATATATACCTACAAATTTAATAAAGTCATTATTTTGTAATTTTTATGTGTGCTTTTCAACATGCTTATTTATCAGAAGCTTAAATTGTGTTTAAAATGTTATCTATGCCTAAACATTTCAAAAGTCAGCTGATCAGTAGTTATAAGTTTATTGTTGCAGCTATAACGAATATGTGTATAAATGCAGCAACTAATATACGACAATCATAAGATGTGTTAAAATTTTCTGATCACAAGAAATATATGTGTACATTTCAAAAGTAATGTAACTTCTGGAATAATCTTGAATAGCGAAGCGAGTTAGGAATCACATTAATTACATTAATTTGACGGAGTGCAGATGGAACATTAGCTGTGTTTATGCACATGTCGAATTAACTATAAGCTCGAGTGTTCGCTTTCAAATTTCAAGTAGCACGAGGTGAACCATACAAGACTGAAGGTCTATCCTCCTCTGTTTATAGTTTATAGTAGTGCTGGTAATGTCATGTCTTCGCCATAACTGTTATATATGTAGCGGTCAGGAAATATGAAATACAGTAGCCGCTAGGTAGAGTGTATACTCTATTCAGTGAACAGCTCGTTTATACGAACAACTAAAATTTTATTATTAAAGCTTCAAAGATTGAACAATAACACATTCAATTCAATCAACTGGGTAAATTCCCGGCTTATGAATTATTTTGCTGACTCGCCTGCGTAATTTACAAGAACAGCCTACATATGTATGTATCTTATTTTAATTATTTTTAGTTCTGTTGAGGTTGTAGGCGTACTGTGCTTGAGTATTTTGGTGTTTACAATAAAAATGAAGCGGAAAGTTGTAAGTTTACTCGAAAAATGTAAAATTTTAAAAAGTCTGGGCAATGGAAGCAGTGTAACATATTTGTCTAAAAAGTACGGGATTGCCAAATTCACAGTATGTGCAATAAAAAATAAAAAACGAGACATTTTAAAAGTCACATCAAAGCGCAGTGAAAAGCAGAAAAGAAAAGAAAAACTTTAAAATCCTGTAAGATGCCACGACTGGAAAAAAAATATATTCATGGTTTTGTACACAGAGACTTAAAAATGTACCGGTTTCGATTAAACTTTTAAAAACAAAAACAAAAGCTATCAATGAAACTATCGCTGAAAACCCTAATTTTAATGCTAGTGACGGATGGAGCCAAAGATTTAAACGAAGATTTGGAATAAGACATCTAAAAATTTAATATCGATTCAAGATTTATCTTCGAAAGAAAATACAGGACTTACAAATAACACATGATCAATTATACAATGCCGACGAAACACGCTTGTTTTGGAAATTACTCCCAGAAAGGACCTTGGTTACGTCTGAAGAAAGATCGACCCCTGGTCGAAAAACGGATGAAAGTAGAGTTACTTTTTTTTACATGCACCAATGTAACCGGTGAACATAAAATCAAACCGTTAGTGATTGGACGTGCCAACAATC
Source organism: Amphimallon solstitiale (assembly GCA_963170755.1). NCBI lineage: Eukaryota > Metazoa > Arthropoda > Insecta > Coleoptera > Scarabaeidae > Amphimallon > Amphimallon solstitiale. The sequence continues at coordinate 85,515,725 of OY720675.1, forward strand.
CAAGATGCTTTAAGAACTTTTCACTCTCAGCGGAATACGCAAGTACAAAAAATGCTTGGATGACGTCGGGGTTATTTGAAAATTGATTTCATCATTCATTTGTCCCGCAGGTTTGAAGATTTTTGAAACAAAAGAGATTACCACAAAAAGCTCTTTTACTTTTGGATAACGCTCCAAGTCATCCGCCAGCAGAAAACTTGGTTTCTGATGATGGAAAATTTCTTACTGTCTACATGCCCCCAAATGTAACAGCTCTTATACAGCCCATGGATCAGAATGTCATTAGGTTAACAAAATTGTTTTATAGACGAAGCCTTTTATCCACAATAGTTGCTTCTGATAGCAATGGTATTTCAGATGTAATTAAAAATTTGATTCTAAATGATGCTGTTACACATCTTGCATTAGCATGGAAGAATGTGAAAGAAAAAATAATTGCTATGTGTTGGAAAAATATTTTATCAGATTCTTTTATTAGCGACTCTGATTCAGAAGAAGATGTTCCACTGGTTATTCCACAAGAACATTACAATAACAGCGTCGAGGCAGTGACAATTCAAGAAACTGTAGCATTACTACAGGAAGTAAACGGAAACATAACATACACCCGTGAAGACATAGAAAACTGGAATAAGGATGTCATAGAAGAACTTGAAGAGGATGTAATTGAAATTGAAAATGTGGAAGAAATAATGGATAATGAGCCAATGCCAACTAACATCCCCACCAACGAAGCTTTACAGGGACTTAATATAGTGATTTCTTGGGCAGAACAAAACATACTAAATTCTGAAGATCTACTAAGTTTGCGAAGAATAAAAGAAATCGCAGTTCAAAGATGTTTAAGTCAAAAGAAGGTTCAAACAAAATTAACCGGTTTCTTTATAAACAAAACTGACTTCTTTCAATCATTATGTATTCATGTATGTACGTACCTATGTAGTACATGTGTATTCTTCATTTGTAAGTTCTTTTTGATATTACTTAATATATAAATAAACGATTTAAACTGCACATTGGATTGATTGAACATTTCGGTTCTGTGAACAGGTAAGGTTTTAATTAGTTCACATAATCGAGCAGCTACTGTATATGTTTATTCAACTAAAAGACCGATTCGTCACTGTTTCTTTTTATTAGTAAGATAATATCGGTGATATTAAAATATGACTACCAACCCTTGAACATATTGTTGAATTATTTGCATTTGTAACAATATCGCAAACATCATTCGTCACCAATTTAACATTTCCATCGTTAGTGAGTTAGGTAGTTATTAATCAAAATGTAATTTAGTTTCAGTAATCACGTTCAGAAACCCAGCTGCAATTATCTAGAAGTAACGTTTTTTCTTCCATTTCCCATTTTCACTTTCCTGTTTTTATTTGTGCACAAGACTTAATTTAAATGACTCAGTAAGTTATTGAACTTTGTTAACAAAAATATTATGTAAAGTCGTAACATTTTGGGAATCTAATCTCATTTTTGATAGCGATTATGCTGTTCTCGAGCAAAGAATACTTACTTATATATTTTTAGGTCTTAACTTGTAGACACGATATGAATTATTCAAGTTTTTCTAATGATGGATGTTTTACCTCCAAAACATATCTACAACTTTCGCTTATAGTCTATTTAAATATGTAAATCTTTTGATAATTTTTCTTTATCTAGTTTACATTGAACTTTAATTTGTAAAATCTCTTTTTTTTTCTCTCAATAAAACGACATTTGTGTTTTATCTCAATTACATATTTTAATGTGTTTGCAAAGATACTTTCTGTTCAGATAACAATCTTAATATCAGTGTTTGTCAGTCTTGGCTTACCAACATACTAAGCCTCTGTTTTTATGTACCTTTTCATTTTATTTCGATTATATACTTAGTAACGAAATGGTGAAAACGGATCACTATATTTTTTATTCGAAGAGTGTATTATAATTTTACTTTTCTTTTAGCCACTTACAGAGAGAGAAAAGTTTAATAATTATATAGAATATATAATATACTTGCTTCGAAACCAAAGACATGCTTTTACCCATATAAATGCACTACTTTGTTTTGCGAGGTGTGCTAGATCATAAAAGTCACACTCTTTTATTGAATATTCTCTCTTAATTGATTGCTATCCATAAAGGCACATATTAAATATAGTAGGTATACATGTGTAGGTATAATATTGAGTACTTACATAATTGGTACCACTCTAGCTCCCGCACTTTCAACATACTTTACGTAGGAGGCAGCAATGAAACTCTCATAATTCGTTCCGGGAAAAAGATGATCCACTGAGAATGTCTCTTGAGAAAGTATTCCTATAATTGGCACATCAGTGGCCCTTAATATTTGCAAGAGCGACAAGAGCAAACACAACAAAAACATGTTCACGTAATTAATAATGACACAAGTGATAAATTGGAATTGTCCACTATATCAGACAACACTTGCGATAAATGAGATATGTATTCGTAATCACTTGAGTATGTGTTAGTACATACAATGCTGTACATAACAATTGAACGTATTTGTCATATTCATTCACTCAACATAAAATATTAATATTAAGATCATTCTAGATTTGTGTTTATCTTATTTATAACATAATAAATATGTCAAAACATGAAAGAAACAAAACCAACACTTTTTATTCTATATAGTTCTCCAAATATTCATTTAAGTGAAGAAAAATTGAGAAATATTGAATTCTTGTCTAAATTGCTTTTGTGTTAGAAGTTATATTTTACTTTATTATTTGTAGTATAATGAAGAATTGGACAATTGGACTGAGTTTATTACGAAAAAACGGTTTTCCATAACCCTCTCTGGCTCGCTCACCCCCTCGCTTGCTTTTCAAAATGTAATCCTAAAATCCTAGCCAAAAGAGCTGACTAGTTTTTGAGCTAAGTCGGTTAACAGGTACTCCAGCGCAAGAAATTATATTTTGCGAATATTTGGTAAAACATTAGTTTTATTAATATTTATATAGAATTTAGAAATCAGTTTCGAATAACTGTTTCAGAATTTGGAACGTTTTTACTCATATCGGACAAAGTTTTTGAGAATATCTTGTGAACTGTTCAGTCTAAACAGATATAGTAAGAATATTTATATATAAGATATTTAAAACTCAATTGGGAACAACTTTTGCATGAAAAAGACATCACCAGAAATAACACTAATCAAGATATAATTATCTGAAAATATCTTGTAAATTATGTAGTCTAGATCAATTTACGAAAACTACAAATGTGTTTTAATACGAGGGTGGGTCAATATGTCCGTGACTTTTTGAATTTCCCGCCTCTTAACTGAAAGGGCAACACTGCTCCTGTCAACAGACATCTGTCAGTTGACTCCTATCAAAATTTGAACAAACTGCGTCATTTAGTTTGTGTTTGACAGCCATTTATAGCAGACTACCGCGTGATTTGAGGAGAAAATGGAAAAATGTGAATTTCGTGTGCCCATTAAGCATTATTTTTTGCGGAAAAAAACCATCTCACAAACAAGGTTAATGCCTGATAAATACTATGAGAACTCTGCACCATCAATTTCAATGGTAAAAAGTTGTTTACTGAATTTTGTTGTGGCCGTTCAAGCACGGATGACCCGAACGTTCTGGACGCCCATTTGAGGTCTCTACACCCGAAACAATTAAAAAAATTCACGATATGGTGTTGGCCGATCGGAGATTGAAAGTGTGTGAGATTGTGGAAGCATATCACATGGCTCAGTGGTTTCAATTTTGAATGATCACTTTGGTATAAGAAAGCTTTCCGCAAGATGGGTGTCACGTTTGCTCACAATCGACCACAAACGCAATCGTGTGACAATTTCGCAGGAGTGTTTGGCATTGTTTAACCGCAATATTGACGTTTTTGCGCCGTTTCGCAACCGTGGAGGAAACGTGGAACCACCACAACATACCAGAGACAAAACAGTGGGTTTCTCGGGGTGAAACGGCGCCAAAGAAGGGCAAGGTCGGTTTGTCAGCCAATAAAGTCCATTTTTTGGGATGCACGCGGTATAATCCACATTGACTCCAACGATGAAATCATCTCACAAACTATTTTGATGACCTCGACAAATCTTATTTATTGGAAGGGATAAAAAATTGGAGAAACGTTGGACAAAGTGTATAGAGCTCAAAGGAGACTATGTTGAAAAATAAAATGATTTTTATCCATAAACCTGTGTTTCATTCAAAAAGTCACGGACATATGGACCCGCCCTCGTAGCATATTAAAATATAAGATTCATAAAATGTGTTTTCTGCATACAAAGTCATGTTTAGAAAATGCGCTGCTTGCTGCAAGATTTCTAAAAAATAACTGCCTACAATGTCTTATGAGACTTGTATTTTATACCATTTTTTTATATATATGTATGTATGTGTGTTCTAGAAATTTTGTTTTTTAGAATGACTTTAACTTTTGAAAGGGGTAAATATTTGCGTAATGTATTTAATATAATAATGCTATTTTAATATTAAAATTTATACAAATTTAAGTAATAAATATTTGTAATAAATATTAAAATATCTTTTGTCCTTTCTACAATTTGACAGTTTTGTTACTGTCAACCATTTATATTTGACATGAAATGGTGTCTTTATTACACTTGTCACTTTTATAACCAAAATAGATTTCACAAAGTCAATTTTATTGTATCGAACGATAAAAAGTTAATTCAAGAACATCCTTAATTTCAGACCATATATACTACGTATTCGGTTAAAATATGATGCTCCATATAATCTTTATACAGCGCGTGTCTGAAGTCTTCTCCCACCCCCACCTGTTATCTTTTAAAGGAAGTGGAATAAAACGTTGAAACAAAAATAAGACGAAACAACTATAAAAATACTAACTTTAGACCATTTAAAATTTTGTTGATATATCCTACAGCGCCATTTGTCAAAATTTTAAAATGAGACATGGTCATCAAGTTAGTAATTTGTAGTGGTTTTGTTTTATTTTTGTTTCAACGCTTTATTCCAATTCGTTTAGAAGATAACGTGGCGGGAGGGGGGGGGGGGCTATAGACACGCAGTGTATACAGTGTGCACGCGATCCACCTGCGGATGAATATACTAGACAAGCTGGTCGAATATAAGTGGGAGAATAAGAGGGTAGCCTCTGTTATAACATTAGAGCTACTTTAAAGTCGACACCGCAGAAAGCGCTACTGCGTTAGTCCGTGAAAATTGCTACTGTTACTGTTAATAACAAATTCTTTAACCAAGAATAAAGTCATTTACTGTACTGCTTTAGAGAAGATGGAAATAATATTAAACAATAAACAGTACTACCTAGATAATTTAAAAGTAGAGGCTTGTTGAAGCATCAGATAATCGCACTAAATAATTTTAGTTAACGGATTTTATCACAGCTTCCCAAATTGTATGAGTAAATAAAAGAAATGATCATCAATTCTTCAATTCAAAACTTAAAAATAACAATTTTTTTCATAAAATATCAAAGATAAGAACTATAGCTGATATAAAAAACGAAAACGTAACAATAGCAAAACTCGTATTAAGACAAAAAGTAAATAATTCCGTAGTATTATAAAATAGAAAAGGATACAAACTAAAACTCTGAAAGTTAACAATAAATTTGTATTAAACTAAACAAAATATTTCAGTAAGTATAAATGCAAAAACAAAGAATTTCATTGGAAGTTAAGAATGGAATTATTAAAGAAAAATGCATTTCTACAGGTACTTAATTATTTATTAAATGCTCAAATAAGCCTCTCTCTTGAGTTGAGCAGTAACCCAGCTGATTATAAAAATTTCGACGGACATTTATTAACATTTCCGGGGAAAATGATTCGAAAATTCAATAATTTTGGCGCGTAATTGTTCTAAATTAGATGGACGAAATGCGATTTAAAAATGTGGTACCTAGTCGACTAGACATCGATCGTTAACAAAATTCAAATGAAATGCGCAAATACAGCTGCTATCCTTGTCGCACTGAGTAAACGAGAGTCAGTCTAGCCTCAGCGGAAATGTACTCGAATTCCCCTCTTTTCCAACACTACACTCGATCGAAAAGCAGTTTGTATATTGCTTTCTCGTACTAACTCATACAAACTCTCGGTGTCCTCGTTTTATCACACAGTAAATGCATCCGCAACTTGCAGGCAAGCAATTGATATATAATCGTTGGTGTGTCGGTTAGTAATCGTGTAATTTCTGAAAGACTTGACCGATTGAGGTCATATTCATAAAATACATATTTTTTGTTGAGACGATGGTTCATAGCTATGCTAGGATCCGATAAGTGACGCTGTAGTCAAGTTATTAACAAATTCTATATTTATGCACCAAAATGTCTCATGTTCAAATATATGTTGGTTTAGTGCCAAAAAAGAAAATCACAAAATCTGGACCAGAGAGGTGGCGCTTTGTTCGAGTTATTAAATTTTCGCGCCAACGACCTCCTCTGTCCAGACTGTTATACAGAAACTTAATTAACCAAATCTAGAGTGCCTTTATAATGAGAATGGTGACAAGGGATAGGAAATCAATAGAAACCAAATCGGCCATTATGTAGGTACCCTATGGCAAGGTGTCCTGTCAAATGGTATAAGAACATATAATTCAGTATTATTAAATATGGATATAACATCCTATAATTGTGTTAAACAGAGATGTATTTCAAAAATGATGTAAATAAAATAATAATGTAACTGTAAAATATATTTTTGACACAACACGCCATTATGTAGGTATTTTTGCGTCAACCTATCAGAAATAATCTCATCAACGCCATCACTCTGATTATTAAGGCAGTGTAACTAAATCTAGAGTGCCTTTATAATGAGAGTGATGACATGAGATAGGAAATCAATAGAAATCAAATCGGCCATTATATTTGGGTACCCTGTGGGTATCTGATAAATGGCCAAATAACAAATAATTCAGTATTATTAAATATGGATTGATATAGTTAACCTATAATTTGCGTATTAAATGGATATGTTTTTAAGAAACCGTGATAAATAAAGATAAGAATGCAACTGTAAAATAGATTTTTGCACAAGACGCCATTATGTGGGTACAAATTGCGTTAACCTATAGAACTAATCTCATCCGTGTCACACACTTTAATTATAAAGGCACTCTAACCAAATCAAACTCATCGCGCCACCTACCGGTAAGTGCAGAACAACATCTGTCCGACTATATCTTTATACGAGAGGTCGTTTTTATATTCCCGGACTAGACATTTTTCAATTTTAATATAATTTTTCATTATAGTGTTTTATTATCATACATGCCTTGGTAACGACTTTGACAATTTACAAAACAATTGCAGCAGTATTAGTTTTAATATCTGTCAGTTTGAGATGTCACGTATCAAAATGCACAAACTTGAATATCGAGCAGTTATAAAATTCTTGACAAAACAAGGAAAATCTCCATAAATTAAATTATCCGTGAAGAAATGTTGGCTGTATACGGGGATGATTGTCCTTCAAAGTCGACTATTTGCGAATGGGCAAAATTGTTTAAACATGGCCTGTTGATGTGATCACCGCCGATGTTATTGAAAACACCAAGTGTTTGGTACTGGAGGATGCAAGATTAAAGAAGCGACCATTAGCAGCTTCATTAGGAGTTTCAGAAAGCACGGTTTTCAGAATTCTACACTAATACCTTGGAATGACAAAAGTTAGTGCCAGAAGGGTTCCGCAAATGCTTTCGCCATTCCAAATGCGTGTGCGGATGGAGACGTGTGAACAATTTTTGGCGCTTTGTGGAGACGAACCAGGTTTAATTATCAATCGACTTGTCACCGCAGATGAGACCTGGGTCCATCATTTTGACCCTGGGTCAAAACAAGAATCAATGCAGTGGCATGTTAAGGGTTCTAGCCCTCCCAAGAAGTTTAAAGTCACCCCTTCTGCAGGAAAAATAATGGCAACGATTTTTTGGGATTGTCAAGGAATACTAATGATTGATTATCTACGTAAGGGTAGTACGGTAACAGGAGAGTATTACGCAAGATTAATACATCGCCTAGGAGATTGTATTAAAGCGAAAAGGCGCGGAAAACTGACGCAAGGTGTCCTGTTGCTTCACGATAATGCGCCAGTCCACAAATCAAGATTTGCAAAAGCTGCCGTTGCCGAATGTGGCTTTACAGAAATTGACCATCCACCTTATAGTCCAGATCTCGCTCCGTGCGACTATTTTTTGTTTCCTAATCTCAAAAGAACTCTAAGAGGAACCTAATTTATGGACGATTACGAACTTATAGCGGCTGTTGAAAGGTATTTTGCAGACAAACCAAAGGATTTTTTTTTATAATGGGTTAGAGATGTTATTGAAACGATGTAATACTTGCATCCAAAAGCAAGGGGACTATATTGAAAAATAAATTTCTATTGCTGTTCGAAACTTTTTTTTTTCATGCCTAGTCCGGAAATATAAAAACGACCCCTCGTATATATAAAAGTTGGTGGGTCGTGTAACTTCTAAACGACTTGACCGAAGTAGCGAGATGTACAAATATCAATTTGAATTTCCTGGTAATTCCTAGATCTTATCGTTTATGACATCCCCATTGTTTCACACAGAAGACTTGCGTAATATAAATATAAGGGAAACAAATAATTAAATATATGTTTTCCAATACCTGTATTTGGGTATATGTCAAATAAGCTTTTACTTAATATATTATAATATATATGCAGGTCTATCAATCATTTTTTCTAAACATGTATAGCTGCATATAAGTACTATTTCGTAAACCCGTAAAATGTGGTGTATAATTATATATTAAAGCCTTTTGTTCACTTTCCCAGTCTGGATATTTATGACTATTTTTTCTAGTCTCCCTTACAAAGAAATTAGCAAAATGTTGTGATATAACGATTGCTTCGAAGCTGTGAGGTATTTTATCGCTTTTCTTGAACTCAAAATTTGCCTTCTCGGGATGAAATTGCACACCATAGAATGGATATTTTCGTGATTCAAATACTGAAACAAATTCGAAGTTATTTTGGTCTTTACTTGTAGCTAAAATTCTCCAGTCGTCAAGTAGACCACATTCCTTAAACGTATTCTCAGTCAAACAGTACATATTCCTATGGTACACCAACATTTGGTTTGAGAGGTTTTCTACGACTTCTTGAGGTGTTTGGGAAAATAATTTACTTGTTTTGAAGTCTGCGAACAGAAGAATAATTTAATTAGCGACACGTCTTACAAAAAATTATCATTAACGTTTAAATCCTTCTGAGAAAAATTCTTTATAATTTCATATTGGAATCACTATTAACTTACTTATTGTATGTTACCGATAGAGTCTGTGTTAGCATTATATGTACAAGAGAACATAAAGAAGCAACAAAGATATAAAAGCGAGTCCCTGTTTCTTCGGTAGGGGGTGCACGCAATGTTTTCTGAGTATACTTGGTGGTTGTTTATCACTCAAATTCGACGAGGCAAAAGTGGGACACGAAACAGCGAAGGATTCGATAATACTATCGCTTTTTTATGATCAGTGTTCTTTGATTATTTGCATTACCGAATATATGACCAGAAATTCTTAAGTTTGTCAAGTACGTATCAGATAACATTCCAAAAAGGTACTGGGGATTGAAGAAAAACTGGAAAAACTACTTGCAGGGGTGAATACTTAAAAACGTAAAAATGCAAATGAAACTAATTTAATAGGTGATTTTAAATCTAAAAATAATATATAATATGTGTAAAAGATACGTCAGGTGAGCGCAAAAGTTGTGAAAACAATCAGAAAGTTGTATGAGCTCAAAATTATGTGTCATCAATGTGCATCAAAAAAAAATGTGACAATAAATAAGAAAATGGCAGACTCAAGCAATCAGAAAAGAGTTTTCTAGAAAATAAGTTCGTGGAATCGATCACAATGCCAGTACAAAGTTTAACAAGAATGTTTACAGATCGATGACGTTCGGTACCAGGAATATTCGTTTAGAGAGATTAAGGGCAAGAATGGCGTGTTTGCAGATCGAAGTTTTTTAAACTATAATTGCACCAAAATGTGGGCTAAGACATCATGTATCTGCAAGGGTAAAGCTACGTTGTCCTTCAAAATGCCATCATTAATGTCATGTGTGAATAAATAATTTGTGCTCTGTAATAGTTTTCTAGACTGTTGACAAATGAAATAGTATGGTTTTCCTGTACCTAAACATTTTTTCAGCACCTACAAAATATTTCACTTGAATATTATTTTCGCTAATACTCTACAAAGTACATGTAAATTTTTGTGCTTGACTAATAGCCATCATAAGATTGCCTTGGTCACGTATTTGGTAAATGTCCGTATTCAGCAATTAATTTGTGGAAAGAAAAATCTCTTGCAATTACAAGTTTTTTAAATAATTATATATATATAAATAAAATTATTTGTTCTTGGTCGTTTCTTTTAATCATAAAAATCCAAATGCTCATTCTGTATCGTTATTGATAATCCCTTAAAAACCGGTGCTGCTTCGATGTGATCTCTGAGCGATTTATTCAATTCTGCCGTAAAATTTATCAAATCCCGAAAAATGCCCTTGGTATTCGACGTTTGCCGTTCATCATGACCCCGAAGTGCCAGTTCAAACGCGCCACAAAATCTAATGCAATTTATAATTAAATTTAACACATGCCTATTTTTTGTTACCTGTTCATTGTATTGTTGAACTGCTTTTCTATATGATGAATCTAAAACATTCTGAATGTTATTTTTTCCTAACATTCTTAGACTAAATATATTTTTCAAATGCCCTTCGGAATTTTCATGTTTCGTAATTTTAGCACTAAGATGAATTAAGTCTTTTATTCCGTTCTTTGACCAAGACGGTTCACCACCAAACAAAAGACACGGAAAACAAAACAAAGTATTTTTAATTTCACACCCACAAATCCAGTCATTTTTCTGATAAATATTCATTTTGAATTTTCTTATAACGTCTTTACCTTTAACAGATTGTTTATTTTCTAAACATAATTGAGGCATCGGCCGTTTAAGATTTTTTATTGCGATTTTTTCATCATACGTTAACCGCGAAAACGTGTTATTCTGTAACGCAGACACGAAATTCATCTTACAACAGCGGTGAGCAGACTGGGGATCTTGCTCACAGGCTATGTATTATACGATATGGAAGTAGAACAAAATACAGTTCTCCCCACCTTCAATGTAATGTTAATGGCTTAACGAAGCAACAGTTGGGCTTTGCTCATGGGTATGTTTCTCTCGGTGGAAGAGGTAAACATTCGAATAGTTTCTCGTGCGCTGTTAGGCTAGGTTCACACGGCATTGTACTGCACGTTTTTAGCAGTATTCGATTTTAACCGTACACGGTGCGGACTGTTCACACACACACGGTGTTTATTCGTTTAAAAAACGAATAGCCCCAGTTTATATACAGCGATCTCCTTGAGTAGACGTGTATATTGATATGGATTTTACGAAAAGCTGAGAAACGATGAAAAAAAGTTTTTCAATTACTTTCGGATGTCCAGAGAAAGTTTTGTAACCTTGTCTTGCTTTCTCTTCTGTTGTTTCGAAATTTGGATTTAATATTATCATTATCTCTTTCCAAGCCGCTTGAGTTTCAACGCGATTTTTATACATTTCCATGGTTTTGTCCCACAAAACGGGCTTTTGTTCCACCAAAGATATCAGTAATTCATTTTCTATAGAAGATTCGTCGGTCATTTTGTAATAATACAATGAAAACACGTGCGGTCCTTTCAAGAAATGTTTCAACACTAGACGCTTTTTTCAGTTGCTATTCGACAAAAAACGTGTGGCATGCCGTCGTGTGAAAGAGCTAATGTAAATACTATGCGCCACTGCAGACCGAATACGTTTGAGTTTATTCGGTTTGCTTGACAAGTCCGTTGAGTATTCGATAGACGTGTAAACGTATATACGTTTATACGTTTATCGAATACTCAACGGACTTGTCAAGCAAACCGAATAAACTTAAAACGTATTCGGTCTGCTACATGGAGATCGCTGTATGAAAACTGGGGCTATACGTTTTTTAAACGAATAAAAGCCGTATCATGGGAACAGTCCGCACCGTGTACGGTTAAAATCGAATACTGCTAAAAACGTGCAGTACAATGCCGTGTGAACCTAGTCTTAGCCGTCATTACATCTGTGACGACGATCGGTGCATGTAGGTTGTTACGCTTTCACAGTTAGTCGCCGCTTGGTTTGTTTTGTTTCAAAATTCCAGGGGGTGTAATTGCTCACTTGCTCTCATTAAAGAGCCGCCACTGATATATATACTATATAAAATCACAAAATACATTTGAAACATTGCGGAAAGGGGACATCATGCCACTATTGTGGCATGTATGCGTTTCATTGGACAGTATATTCCATTTGCAGTTATTTTTGATTGAAAAAATCATAAAGCAGAACTATTTAATGGGTGCCCACCAGGATTTTTCGTTTACGTTATGAAACAGGATACATGTAAACTAATCTATTTAACAGTTGGATGATCAATTTCATCAAGTGTTAAACTATCCAAAGACGAAAAATTTATTCTGATTTTGGATGGCTACGCAAGACATTCTTCTTTAGATGCTTTGGTAAAAGCTAAGGAAGACGATGTCATATTGATATGTCACCCTCCTTATCTCACACACCGCATGCAATCGTTAAATGTTGCTTGTCTGGTCCTTGGATTCATACTATAATATCGAACTCACCACTAAAAAAATCATCCAAGACATACAACTAACATTGAATACTCTCAACCCTAACATATTTCCTATTCACCTCTTTGCTCTAAGCCATATGACTACAGGACAAACCTTGAAGAAACTAGTCGAGGTGCTGCAAATAAAATACTAGAACATAGTGTAGAACATTATGAACCATTTATGAATTCACCTCTGCATCAAAACATGGATATCGCTGGAGACAAAAATTTGACAGTACCAGAATGCTTGTTGTTTTTGTCTCCGCCGCCATAGGCTTCTCCAAATTTAAAAAAATAAGATGGACGGCATAACAAAATCTAAGGCACCAAAGTTTTGCAGACAAAAACAAATATAAATAAGGTAGTAAAAAATGCGCAAGTATAACGCGACCTAGAATCAAAAGAAAAAGATCCATACAATAATGATAATGACGATGGGAAATGTGATATTTTCAGTTTATTCTGTAATTATACTTTATTTTGAATTATATGTCAAAAATGCAAACATGGACACAAATAGAATGTACCGAAATTCCAAAAAAAAACATATATTTGCGAAATTTGCGACTGAAACCTGCTGAAACGATAAGGCTGATGACAATCAAATTTTATTTGTGTTCATTTTATAACAGAGTTTTATTTAATTTTGATAAGAGACTTGTTTAATAATTGTTAGTTCATGTTGTAGTTACTATTATATAAAAGTTCTAATAAAAATCAGTTAAAATTACTTTACACCATCTACATATTAGTGAGTCATTTTGCCAGGGACATCAGGGTAAAATGGACTTTTGCAACCTTTTCCAAAGTTGTTCTAATAAATTTAATTCCTTTCTGAAACATTTTATGATTAATCAGGAATACGTTGAAAACATTATAGATTCCATTTCAATTTTTTGGAGAATTTAATATGTTTTTGTTTACCGTACTAGCGATGCAAACAAAAAATTTGCATATTTACGTACTTAATTATTCGACAATAACTGTAAAAAAAGTAATACCATCTTTAAAATCCAAAGAAGTAGTAATTTTCTTCGCCGAACAATCCGAGCGAACTTCCTTCCCATTAAGAGCAGAGTGAATCATTAACTCCATCCCAAGACAGGTGCCCCATAATGGATAATATTCACCATCCTCGTTCGCTTTTATTACTAAATCGTAAATTATCTGTCCGGCGTCGGCGTAACCATTCCTTTGGTTAAAGTATGTAGCTCCACCAGGAAACAGAATCCTTAAATGTTGGCAGTAAATGTGCGTAATTTAATTGTTCAATATATTACCGTCATGTTTGATTAATTAACATGTACAACATGTATGAATTGGTCATTTAAAGTTATTTCTCAACATAAAAATCTGATCATCAACGTATGACACTTTGTGAAACTGTACCAATAACTTGTAAAAAATCGTCAGAAAATTGCATTAAAATGACAGGCAGAAAAATCACTTTTAAATAGTTTTACATATAAATTTCATATAGTAATTTATTATACAGTGTGTGTGTTAAAGGCACAAGAATTTTATTTACATGTTTAAAAAAGTAACATACATCATCAGTTATCAGTTAAATCTAACAGCAGTTAAGCGGCTACCATCGCACGTAAACAAACTTAAAGTCTCTAATTGAAGTTTCCGAAACAATACTCCATGGCGCGTAGTAATTCAAAGCCCGCATAAAATCGATTTTGAGAAAAAATTTGTAGTAACTATTTAGGGTGTGTGAAGGTAGCCCCTTTTTTCAAAAATTGAAATTCTGAACGTTATTATAGTTGTTCTAAACATTGTACTAACAGTTAATCACAAAAAAAAATTCAAAATTGTCCTAGATAATCGGAAAGAACGAGTTTTTCCACAGCCCCCCTTTTTTTAAATCAAAATTTTGACAATTCTTCTAGGTTGGTCGAGGTTTGTTCTCAAGTGTTGCAAAGTATTTTAAAGAAAAAATCAAAATCAGTCGAGAAATGGGGAAAACGAAACCCTAAGGTACATATAAAGTGATAAATGAAAAATTTTGACGGTTGTTCCAGGTTTGTTCTAAACATTGTTCTAAAACATCAAAATCGTATATCTTAAATATCAAAAGATATTGGGGGAAAAAAAGAAACCCAAAAATGAAAAGTTAGCAGCTCTCCTTTTTTCGAAAATCTATATTCTGACGCTTGTTCTAGGTTGTTCTAGGTTTATTCTAAATTGTTCCGAAGTATTTCAAAGAAAAAATTGGCCGAGATGATAGGAAAAACAATTTTTTCTCTTAAATACTTTGGAACAATTTAGAACAAACCTAGAACAACAACAATAGTTACGTTATAAATAACTAAATTTCACTAAAGTACAATGTATTATATACAGGGCGAGTCATTAGTAGCCGCTTCTTCGATTGCTCTTTTATGTTTTAAATAAAAGAAAAAACAATTAGTGGAAGATCCATGGTTGCTTGTGGCGCATATTGTAAAATACTTTAAGCTCTGGCACATTTCCGGTTTCACCGGAAATGCACGGAACTTAATTTCTTTAAATGACTCACCCTTTATATTTTACGATTTTCTTGTACTACTTTTAATTTTCTGCTCGACTGTTTTTTCTTTTTCATAATTGGGCCAATAGTTTTTGAGTTATTAATTTTTTTTGAAAATATTTGACCAAAACACGTGTTCAGAAAAAAATCATTTTCACATTGTTTTTAAAAGCAAAAACATTAACTTTAGTGGTGCTTGTAGCCAAGAAAATTCTGCATCATTTGGTAAAGTTGCACTCGACAATACCTCCAAAAACTTTGTTTTTTCAAAGCCTACTTCCTGAAATTTTCACATAGGTACCAAAAACTTATTTTTTTTAAATGGAACATCCAGTATTTTATTGAGGCATTTTGTTCCTTTTTTTATTCTCTTACATTTTTGTTAACAATGTCCTATACCTATCGTTTGTAATTTCTGAGATAATCACTATAGGAGCAATTGGCGGTCAATTGAAGAACTACGAGCGCTGTTGTTCTATGCACCAAAATATACGTTCAACCAATAGAAGGCAGGAATGGCGCCCGACTTCCTTAGTCAACTGTCAAACAAAGTAAATGTTAGGTATATTCAACTATTCCAAAAGTAATAATTTTACAGAATGAAGAGCATCGCATTTCAATTTTTAAATTCCGACAATGTCCAGTTGCAGTATTTCATTTTTGACACTGTTGGTTAACATCGAAATAAAATAAAGGTTATGTTTACTCACATATTTGAAGATGTCTTCAAAAAGTTTTGAAAATTCGTCCGTATATAGCGAAGATACTCTCCTCCATTAACATTTTCATCAAAGAAGTAAGGTCCAGTTATGTAACTATCCAGTATTCCTCCTCACAGTTTTAATGACCAACGATTTTGAAAGTTTACAGGTGTGATAAAGTGGGTAAGTTTATGTGTTATAATAACGGAAATTGTGACGATGAACATATTCACTTTAATAGAAGGTAGCTTCGTTGGTAAACAACAAAAAATGAGAAAGCCAGGATAATTTATCTGCTGCCAATTGGCAAAAATGTAAGCGATTCTGAAAATTTGTTTCATCTAACCCTGTGTATGAATATGCTACGGGTGAATTTCATATTCTAACTGCGACTAATTTTCGTAATACTAGTATGGGGGTGTTCGACTACACTCGCAAGTACCATAAACGTCTTATCCTCACCAGTTATTGCTTTTTCCGCTCTACTTTCATATTCAATGCTTTCTGTTCACTCAAACCGTCCACTTTATATTTTCGAATGTTTCTGGCTTCGGTTACTTCTACCAGGGATCGCTGTGCATAAAGTCTGGATGCTAGCAAAGAGTTTCTGTCAGATTCACCCAAAACGTCAATCATATCTATTAACTCTTCATAAGAATAATTCATTTGGATGATAACTAATAGCGATGCTTTTATAAGTTTGACATAAATGTATACCAACTTTCTTTAACAGTTGACTCAGGCAGTCAGCCGCATTCCAGCCTTTATTGGACGAATATTTAGGTGCATAGAACAGCGCCCGTAGTTCTTTAATTGACCGCTAATTGCTCCTATAGTGATTAACTCAAAAATTACAAAAGATAGGTATAGGACATTGTTAACAAAAATGAAAAAGAATAAAAAAAGGAACAAAATGACTCAATAAAATACTGGGTGTTCCATTTAGAAAAAATAAGTTTTTGGTATGTGAAAGTTTCAGGAAGTGGGCTTTGAAAAAAGAAGGTTTTTGAGGTATTGTCGAGTGCAACTTCAACAAATGATGTAGAACTTTCTTGGCTACAACCACCACCAAAGTTAATGTTTGTACTTTTAAAAACAATGTGAAAATGATTCTTTTCTGAGCGTGTTTTGGTCAAATATTTTCAAAAAAAATTGATAACCCAAAAACTATTGGCTCAATTTTGGAAAAAAAAAACAGTCGAACAGACAATTTAAAGCAGTACGAGAAAATCCAAAAATATATAGAGTGAGTAATTTAAAAAAATTAAGTTGCGTGCATTTCCGGTAAAACCGGAAGTGCGCCAGAGCTTAAAGTAATTTTACAATATGCGCAACAAACAACCATGGATCATCCACTAATTGTTTTTTCTTTTATTTGAAACACAAAAGAGCAATCGAAGAAGCGGCTACTAATGACTCACCCTGTATTATATATTAATAATAATTACAAGATTGTTTAATGATTAATATTAATTAAAAATAGTAATGTTGGCGTTATTTCAACCAGTTTTACTAGAAAGATTAACATCGGTTGTTGGCGTACATGAAACTTCGTTTACACTTCGCTATTGACAATAGATTTACATTGTATAATGTGCGTACTATATCCACTATGGAATTTTATAGTACGGTTGGGAACACTGCATTGAAGGCTTATAGTTGACATTTAAATATGATTTGGTTTCATTTTCTTTTGTTATCAACCTCAAAAAAATAAAATTAGTGCGCGATAAAGTAATACTTTATGCAACCAAAACGGGTGTCGTAAAGTGAACTTATAGCACCGAAATAGAAAAAAAAATTTAATGTAAAATGGTCTATAGAAGCCAAGGCTTACCACTTTTTTACATTGAGTTAATACATTTTTAAGATATATTTAAAAATTAATTTAACTCTATAGATATGCATAAACTAACAATTCATTTGTGATCAAATTCGGTACCTACATATAAAGAACACGTTTAGAAATGTCTACCAATTTCAATGTCGTCTCCATATTTGAGATATAAATAAAATTAAAATAGATATTTAACCTCCTCTCGAACGAATTAAACTAAATTCTTTCGTTGTAAATTATTATTTTGGAAATGGTACAATGATAATTGCATGTACATATCTAAAGAGCTTATTAAACAATGCTAATTCTTACCCGTTGGTATATTGAATCAATTCTTTGTAATATTTTTCTTCTTTCCCAATCCTGAAAATAACATACTTTAAAGAAAGAAGTACCTACATAAAACCGATAAAACTTACATAATTGGTACAACTCTGGCTCCTGCACTCTCTAAAAATTTAACATAGGAAGCAGCTATAAAACTTTGAAAATTTTCGTCTGGAAAAAGATTATTGACGGAAAACGTTTCTTGGGATAATACGCCGATAATGGGAACTTCGGTCCCTGAAAGAAATAATCGTACCTAAATCAACATATGTAACTTCGATATAGTTACATATTTTTATTTAATAATTGCCTGTCTAAATAGGTATTAAAAGTAATTTTATTTTCAATGATTTAAAATATGTAAATTCTAATAATTAGTATTGTGATACGGCAATGGGACATGATCAAGAAGCATTCGCTCATATATGACAAATTAAATATTTTTGTTTTAGTCTACAGTCGACAAATAGTGATCCTGATTACATTAATTTGCTTGTAATTGTCTAATGAAAATGTTTCAAAGCTAAAAAGATGTGTTTTTGTTAAAATAGACAAATCTTAGATGATCACAACGGTACAAACTCAAGTTAGTTCAACGCGATTCCACACCTCCTTGTAATCTAAGGTGACCCGCGCAGCTATTATATTTATCAACATTTCCAGATAATAATTATCTGGAAAAATTGATAAATATACGGAAAAATTTTGTTTTATTATTTACGTTTTTCAATTAAGGGTCCTATATAGTGGATCTGTCAACAATGGAAAAATAGCAGATTTTAGATGCAAGATATTTTTGTTGATTTTAAATTTGGAGAAAACCTTGCAAGTCAACTTATGAAGAATTTAGTAATCTACCCCGCTGAAGAATCAAATTTAGAAAAAAATTATCGGATTAAAGAAAATTAATTAATATGTCAAAATATTAAAAACAAGTTTTCTCAAAAATCCTTTGGAGGAGATTTGTTTGCTTGGGTTCACGATATAATTTGAATAAAAAGCTACCCCGCTCTGCACTTATTTTTCGTTCAACTATTCTTTACTTTGTTTATTATTTCAAATATTTATTATATATTCCCGATGTGTAATAAGTAGTCGGACATCCTTGGCTTATTAAATTATGTGCTATGCAACCAATATTGCGAAACGTTTCTATGCAATAACTTTAAAGAAGTATGAAGAATAAATTTTCGCAGAAAGCGGCATTTAAATTCAGCATAAATGCAGCACAACATTTGTAATAGGCATGGAAATTATATTAAAGATATTAATTTAAGGATTTGGATACTATTGCACATTTTAATTAGCACAATATAACAATGTGACAATGTCGTAGATCGTAGCTTAATTGATAAAATCTTATAAAATTAATTTCAATGAATTTGTTTTCATTTATCTTGAAATAAGTATGTAATTATTAACATGATTTAGGCATAAAATTTGAGTTACATACCCTTATTAAAAGAATATAAATGCATCTGAAATCTTGGGATGTTAATAAATCGCATCAAACGAAAATATTACCTGATATTACCGAATTAAATTTGCATAAGTACATTTTTAAATTTTAGAAAGTCAAATATTTTCAATAAATGACATTCCACGCATACTATCACTATTTAAGAAAATCCAACATACTGCCATCCGTGGACAAATATTATGTAATTTCATTTTTACATACATTATTTATAAGAAGAATATCTTTTATCTAAATCCAAATCCAAATCCTATTAATAATTTGTTACTCTATTAAGTACTAATATTTAGTGTTTTACTTTTCTACATGTTATCGTGGTAAGCGCTAGCAAAACAAAAAAAAACATACATAAACATAACCTGACATAACCCCATGCATGGCAAACTTAACCATATAAAACAAAATAAAAATGTTTAGGCGAAATATGATAAGTTTATTACGTTTCACTTTAAAAACAAATAATGTAAAACCACGGAAACAGATAATACCTACAAATCAAATTAGAGACATGATTTGTGTTGGTTGTAAATATATAAGTACTAATACTTCAAACTTCGAAGAAACCATTACATTCAAATCAAAGGAAGAAGAATATCTTGTCAAAATAAAAGATGATCCTGATATATTTGGACATCAGCCACATGAAAGTATTGAAACAGACGAAGGTGATTTAAAGGAACAAGAATATCTAGAAAGTTTACCTAATCCTGAGGAAAAACTCAGAACAAAACAGTATGCAGATATTATAAAAGCTTGTATACGTAAGAAAAAGATTAAAGAAGCAATAGACGTATTGGAAGTGCGAATGTTAAAAATCGATCGCATAAAGCCAGAAAGTTACATATATAATTTACTTTTAGGGGCTTGTGGAAGAGTTGGATATACTAAAAAAGCTTTTTCATTATACAATAAAATGAAACAGCGTGGATTAAAGGCATCTGGTGGTACATACACTGCATTGTTTAATGCATGTGCCAACAGCCCATGGCAAGACGATGGATTAAGTAGAGCTAGACATTTAAGGCAAATTATGATTGAAAAAGGTTATGAACCTAATGATACAAATTACCATGCAATGATCAAAGCTTTTGGACATTGTGGTGATTTAGAAACTGCTTTTAGCTTAGTGGATGAAATGCAAGAAAAAAAAATTCCTGCTAAAGAAGAAACATTAAATTTTTTATTGCAGGCATGTATTAGTGATAAGGAAGCTGGATTTCGACATGCACTTTTGGTGTGGAGAAAATTCCATGAAAAAAAAATAAGACCTAATGTTTATAGTTATAATTTATTATTAAGATGTGTGCGTGATTGTGGATTAGGTGATGTAGACATTACGAAACATGTCCTTGATACAATTTTATTAAATAATCAGAAATTACTTGAATCTTCAAATCAACACAACACAAATCATAGTGATATTTTGCCTGATAATATAGAACAGCCTACACAAAATATCAATGAAGATGTAACTATAACAGAAAATAGACCAAATTTAATTGATAAAATTCCACAATTAGGAAGTATTTTATCTATATCAGAGATCACAAAACCTGAAGATCGCTTATTATTAATTGGTGGATGTTCAGGTTTTTTGAAGAATATGAAAGAAAACCAGTGTACTCCAAGTATTAAAACTTTTACACAATTATTAGATGCAATACCAAGTACACTTTTTACTGAAAAAGAACTTATAATTTCAATGAAAAAATTTAATGTAAAACCAGATGCAGACTTTTACAATATGCTCATAAAGAAAAGAAGCATGCGGTTTGAATATGATTTGGCAAAGGTAATTTTGACATTAGGCACATATACAGAGAGATTCGAAATTATTATCCTCTTTTAAAAATACATGACATACAAGGTAAATTGTGTTATGTGTTTTTGTAATGGGATAGCCAATAATTTTGAATCTCTGTAAGTAAACATATAATTAATTAGTTGTACATATATTTTAGGAAGTTCTAAACATGATGAAGAGTGCTAAACTGAAACCTAATATTATAACTTATGGTGTTTTAGCATTAGGATGTAAAACTAAGGAGGAAGCTGAATCTTTGATGACTGAAATGAAAAATGCCGATCATAGGTAATTGTTTATTTTTATTATATCAAACTAACAAGGAAATAAATGACATACATGTATTAAAAACTGACTTGTATGGTGTAACCACAAATACCTAAGTTCATGTCAGTATTCTCATTTTATAATAATGCAATTATCATGACAATGTTTTTATTAAAAAAATTATATATTATAATAAATGGAATAAAATGTTGGATAGAGCATTACATAAACTAAATTAAATATCATATACCTCTCTTTCAAGTATTTATAGTTTTATTTGCACTGTGTTAAAATTAGCATGACAAGCTTGCTTTAGTCATGAATGACATGCAAAGTAATTTAATGAGGAAAGTGATGCCATAGTTATGTTGCAGATTTATTTTGATCAGTGCAAAATATTCTACTGTGTTCTTATCCAATATATTTTTCCTCGTTCCCAATTTACACAAACAGTTGCTACTGACATATTTGACGTGTGATACTGTTGCAAACAATTGAGTAAAATGAAAACATATTCGTGCTGCTTATTACTGATATGTTTATTTATTTTTGAGTGTGACTTGAACACACAACCAGCTTTTAGTAGATGTTCTCTCTGCCACTTGAGCCGGCAAGTGTTTTCAAGTGTTCTATTTGTTTTGAATCGTATCATGAAACTTAATCAAAAAAACTTGCCTGCACTTATGCATATGTAGCAAGATCGTTTTAGCAATTAATATGCGCCAATACATTAGAATTACCTCAAAATTGTGATGCAACATTTTGACTTAATATTTCTAACGGACGGAGCTTTACGCTCTAAATGAACACATGACATTAGAGAGAAAGTGTATCACATTCTTAACAAGATTAAAAAAAGATGATCAAGCACATTTGCCATTAATCACGTGAACGCACAGACGGAAGTCAAAAACTACTTTACATTATTATAGAAATACCCCAGATAATGAGATTACGGATTAGTGGTGTTGGAAATGTTACTGAAGTATTCGTTACTCGATAAGATCCAAAGTAACGAATACTGGTTTCAAATAATATTCGTTGCTTTTTCAAACAGTTACTCTCATAATCTATAACTTTCAGAATACATTCTTGTCTGAAATATTTTATTAAAAAAATATAATTTAGAATAAATAACTTTGTATAAAATATTTGAATTTAACCAATTATTAGTATTACTTGTATTTGCCTAGGTCGATTTCATTATAAAAGTTTTGTTTGAAATTATTGTATTGATGCAGTGTGAAATAAATTTTGTGCTATGTACAACACAATTCTACATTTATTTCTGTGATTTCATATCGGAGTCGGAGATTTTTATGGTTTTATGATAAAGTATGTCGCCTGTCGTAAATAAACTGGGACTCCTTAAAAAATACTTTAGGCTTTGGCATTTTACTTTTAATTTTGAGTTGGAATGTTTTGTGTGATTCTTTTAACGAATTTTATATATAATAATATATAGTGTGCACGCGGTCTACCTGCGGATGAATATACAAGACAAGCTGGTCGACTATAAGTGGGAGAATAAGGGGGTAGCCTCTGTTACTAACATTAGAACTACTTTAAAGTCGACACCGCAGAAATTAATAAAAAATTATTTAACCAAGAATAAAGTCATTTACTGTACTGCTTTAGAGAAGATGGATATAATATTAATCAATAAAAAATCACTACCTAGATAATTTATAAGTAGAGACCAGGCTGATTATAAAAATTTCGACGGACATTTGTTAACATATCCGAGGTAACATGATTAGAAAATTCAATAATTTTGGCGCGTAATTGTTCTAAATTAGATGGAGGAAACGCGATATAAAAATGTGTTTGCTAGGCGCTAGACATCGTGACTCGATCGTTAACAAAATTCAAATAAAATACGCAAGTACAGCTTGCTGCTATATCCTAAGCGCGAGTCAGTCAGCTTCACTACACTCGACCAATAGAACAGTTTGTATATTTCTTTCTCGTACTAACTCATACAAACTCTCGGTGTCGTCGTTTAATCACACAGTAAAATGTATACGCAGCTTGACGGCAAGCACTTGGTATATTAAAATTAGTATATAAGTGAACATTTTGTGTGTACCATATATTAGGTTTGTTTTTGTTTCGCTAAGAACGATTCCAGAACAGTTCACGTCATGCGCAGAATTATGTTAAGTGTTCGGGTTTCTGGAACTGTTCTGGAACAAAAAACGTCGTGTTTTGGTTTGTGATTGGCAGTTCTGGAACCGTTTTAGAACTGTAGAACTAATTCGGGCTAAAGGCATCGAATCGTTCGGAACCGTTCCGAACGGTGTACTATGACGCATCAGTTCTGCGCAGTAACAGGACTGTGTTAGAACCGTTCGTAATATTAAACACAAACAAACCTATTATCTATACATATTCTCGCACCGCACATTTGAGCGAGTAACATCGGTAACGGCCTTGTTTATTAATACTATAGTTATACAACCTTGAGAAAATATATATATATACAATAAGTAAATATTTCTTATGTAGTAAAGTGTCGTCCTCTGATATCTTTCAAATGCTGATAAGCCATTGAAATTATTCTCAACCCCCACTCTCACAATTTAATCCGGAAGTTTATAAAAAATGCTAATATATTTTGATATTTTCTATTAAATTTTACGTAAGAGTATCTTTTGTTTGATTTGCTTTTCACATCGTTTGCCCTTGAATTACATATCAACATAACCTATATAGCTATTACTATGATAAAGTAGCTTTCAGTAAATGTTTTATTGAAGAATCGTAGGATTACTATTTTTTTCCTTATTATACTCACAATTACCCTTTTATAACATAATAAAAAAAATAAATAACATGAAAGGCATTTTAAAAAGCCAGCATTTTTATTAAATACCTACATGAAATGTCAGTCTGTTTCGGGTTCAGAGTTTGGGTTATTCTTATTTTTTTCTATGTGTTCAACAGGTATGTCTAAAACAGTCTTGTATGTATTTTGTATGACTAAATATGTTATGTAAAACAAGAAAAAGTAATTAAAAGCTCTCCGAACTACAGCACTTATTAAGTTGCTTTGCATGGTTTTACCAACTTGACTGGTTTAGGTGAGCCATTCAAACCAGTAATGTAATAAGTTTTACAAAGAAAATGCATTATAAACACCACATTATTTTAAGGTTTTGGTATCTTCAGAATTTAGACATTTAAATGGTTCACAGCCACTCGTTTATCACTTAACCAGGATAAATGTGAGACAATTTACTTTACTAGTAAACATAGATCAAACATATATTCTACGAATTGAAAATTGCTTGATATTAGACTAGCCACAATATTAACATGGAAGGTGCACATAGATGAATTAATCAAACACTTGTCTTCTGCTACTTATGCAATTAGACGTATCAGATTTATAACTGATAGTCTACTGGAATAACGACATACTATGGACTATCAAATCACATATCAACAATGTTTAACCAATATGATAAGTAGGCCTATGTAGAAAAGGTGTTTATTCTGCAGAAGAAAGCTGTTCGAGCAATTGTCTGTGTTTCAGAAACTATCCACTGCAAACCTCTCTTCAGAGAGCTTATGATAAGTCCATTAGCTTAGATACATATTCTGCAACAACTAAGGAGGGCTTTTAAAAAGCTGTCTCCACCCCTCATAACCATTTGCTGCACATCCCACATTACATAGGACAAAAGCCACTTCAGTACAACATTGTCACCGGTAATTATTTAACAAAATCAAAGTTATGTGTAGACATCTTTCTACTTTCGTGTCAAAAGAGAAAATAAAAGGACATTCTCCTTCAAGAAGCATTCTACAATGTTAATGACATAAATTGGCCCTTTGATTACCTGTGTTGACGTTATCATCACATTTTTGCTTGAATGTGCTATTGTGTAAATAGTATGTAAATCTTATTATTGATACAATAAATTTATTATTATTATTATAGAAACACCATCCTTTTTACTGCAGAAATGTTATAATTAATACTGCTTTTACACCCACAATACCTCATCTCATCAGGGAAGTCGCAGCAACTTTCATTATACATTTACATTCTTGATAATTATCAGTATAGTAAGTACTGCCTACACGTGGTCTGTATATGGACGTTTCTTCAATTTGTATTTACCTGCAATTTTAAAGATTGCTTTCAATAATAGTAATTCCTAATAATTGAAGTTACGGTGGGGTTATCAAACAAAACTAGTTTACTTGTATTTCTACTACTTAATTTTTCTTTCACCCACGTATAATTGCAATTGTTTGAAATCTTTATGGATTTTATTGTGTTATATATGTAGAATACATATTAGCTTTCATACTCATTGAAGTAAGGTATATCACTTCGTAAAAGGTAATTACAAACACACTTAAATGTACTGAGCTTTGACATTACTTATTTTATTATGGTTCTAGTTATTTTTATTTTATCCAGGCCTGAATCGTAACAACAACTGCCATGATGCAAGCCTCGATGAATAATCATCAATTATTGTTGAGAATAGTACATACCCAACAACTTATACAAACAAACTAATTCCTAACCAAGCAAAGATTTTATCAAGGGTTAGTACTTTGAACCTTTTTCAGCTTGTACTGCAATATCATTGTCAATTATAAGATAAAATATATAGGAAAAAGGACATTTCTTCGTTACATCGTCTTGCAAGATATATTTCGGAATAACATTTAACATCCACAATCACATCATCACTTATTTTTGGAATTTAAAAAATTACAATCGGTAGACTTATCATATCCCTTAATTCAAAATATTTTATATTTAAATCTAAAGCAAAACGCCTATAAAATTGTAACAAACACTATTGGTGTAATTGGATAATTGCGTCATTTCCTTTAAGCTCCCATTGGCTTCTTTTTACTACTACAAGAAGACTGCTTTTACTATAACAAATTTAGCGGGAGAAATTCATGAATGGGCACATCCTACTGCCGAACCCCTCTGGTGGCTGCCTACCCGAACTAACCTTCAGTTATAGTATACATAATCAAAGGTAACGGTAACGAATAAAAAGAAACGGATATTGAATTTGAAAGTAACGGATAGTTACAGGTACTGAAAAGTAACCGAATCTAACATTACTATTACAGATAGCCAGTGTATATACATTTCCAAAAGATGGTGTATGACTGTAGAATTATGTAGAGTGCCTTTATAATGAAAGTGGTGACGAGATAGGAAATCAATAGAAAATAGATCGGCCATTATATGGCCCTGTGAGTATTTGTCAAATGGTATCATAAACCTGTAATTGGCATGTGAAATGGATGTATATTGAAAAACCGTGACAAAGATAAGAATGTAACGGTAAAATACATTTTTAACACAAGACGCCATTATGTAGATACAATTGGCGTCAGAAATATAGTCATCTTTTTCACCACTCTGATTATAAAGGCACTCTAGCATTATGGTATTTCCGAGTTATTTTCTTTAGGTACTTGCTTTACTGACACGCGCCAGGTAATTTGCAGAACAAATTTATTAGATAAAAGATGGTACTATTATCGTCGTAACGTATGTCTGATTATAATTTATTAAATTACTCAGACAGCACGCATTTTGTGGCGGGATCAAACAACAGGGTTTTTGTTGTAGTTCACGAATGTCAGATATTAACTTGTTATTTGAAGTAATATAAAAATGCTGGCTTAGAAAAAGAAATTGGTGATTTAATACACTATTTAATAGAATGTGTTAAGTTTAAAATCATTTACATTTACAAAGCAAATACATAGGTATAGGAATAATAAAACCCTGTTTTATAAAACACTTTTCGTATTAAATACAGTGTCAGTAATATGTAAATCTATATCTTACTTGATTTAGGTAGATAAAAATTATGAATAAGAATTTTGTAATGATTATTAACTTTCTGAAAAGAAAAATATACAAGGAATGATTCAATTCCGACACTTATCATGGGGATTTTGATTATTATTGGGAATAGAGGGTTGGTTAAAATTTGGCAAAGTTAGTAAGTTTCGTGTTTGGTATGGACCCGGAGAGAAAACGGATGTCACAAATGTTGTTTGACATCTTTTTAAAAACGAAAAATGCTGATTTTCTTTTTTAACTCTAGCATGTTAATTTGACTCCACAGGGAAGAACCAAAACCACATTCTTAGGGACAATTGAAGTCTTTTATCTATTGGCGCAGTCGGATTTTTATAAGACGTGTCGGTTATTTCTGGACATCATCAACTCCCTTATTTTTTATGAGCGTCATATTCGATTTTAACACCATTAGGAAGGCCTCTTCTTTCTGACGCGAAGATCAGAAATTAAAACACGAGATGTAAATTGTTCCAACTAATATCCAAGCGAGCCCGAGTCCACCGCGTCGCCTAATCGCTTCGTTCATTGCACATGTGAATATTAAATCTAATTGGTGGAACCTATGCCGCCGGCACTCTTTGTTCTCCGCGACAGTCCGGCGACGTTCCATGTTTAAAGCTGTTCCGTATGCACATGTAATCAGTCCACTAACTGCCCCCGCAAATGGTTCAATAAATTCTTAATTTTAATGAATTGGTCATTGAAGAATTTATCTCAAAAAAGGGGAGACGAACTTATTTTCAAATCAAAACATGTTTGTGAAATATAAAAACATTTATCTATAAAAACAATCGTTTGGCGAGGTCCTGGTACTCAGCGAGGTAAGATACTTAATTTCTAATTTCTTAATAAGTTCCATTAATTTCTACGATTTGATAGACAAAAAAAAAAAGTATTTTTGGGCGTGGCCTCTAAACAATTTTTCGCCTCCAGCGATTTGCCAGCAACACTCTTTTATTCTATAAAGTTGTGCACCCTCAAAGTATTGAACCACGCGCCGCCACTGGTTATAGCTTAGAATCTGGCAATGGTTTATGGTGTGTGAAATACTGCAAGTGGACTGTGGGAGGGTTCGAAAACGGCGACTTTTTTAAACAAGGCCATTTGCAGTGGGATTCCGAGTACTCAACACTATAGTACAAGTCGAACGGCACTAAATTTGCAGCCTTTTAGGGATTCTTAGAAACGTACTATTGACATTTGGACTAGTTTGTGAATACATATGATAATTCTTCAACGAACTAGTCCTAATGTCAAGTAAGTTTGTTAAAATTGCTAAAATGCTGTGTGTTTAGTGTCGTGTAAACTTCGAGTATTCAGAATCCCACGACTGATTAAATGATTCGCAATCAGCCAGATGGGCATTTTGGGAAATCATGTTAATGGTCGAGTCATGTACGATGAAACATTAAATAAAGAAAGATGCCTCAATCTTATTCTTACACAGGTGTATAACTGCCTGGATAACATTATCCTTTCAACTCCACATAGAGTATTATAGGTGCAGCAAAAAGGCGCAAAAGCTCACAGTCGGAATTGAGAATCATTGGATTCAGACTGATATTGTTGAATGACCGGCGAGAACTCTTCATATGCCCTAAACTTAAATAATGTCATTTAAAACTATATCATGGTTTCTGTAAACACATATTTTAATTTGATTAGAATCTAGTTTAAAATGAACTGATATTGGAAATGAGAAATTATATTTTCATTTTATTTTATTGGTAATAGTAACGTTAAAGGGTATGAAATAAAAACAAAATACTGTAAGAAATTAATATGAAACATCATAGTCAGTGACTAAAGCCAATCTATGTCTCTTTAGTTTTGTCACCACCATCTCTCTATCAGCACTCCATCCATTTACAATGAATTATAAGATCAATGATAATAATAATACAAACACAACAATACAAATTTGTTTTCAATGTTTGTCTACTAAACACAAAAGCCAAGTATTCAATTAAATATAGGTACAGGTACTAAAGTCATTACTATTTATAATATACATTTTGTATATGGCTTTCATGTAATAGCTTTGTAGTAGAGGAAGGAAGCTTAATTTTTCAATATTAATTGCTCAGTTTATTTTTGGCTGTTGTGAAATTGTTCCGGTCGATCTCAATTTATAGTGGCATTGAATCGTCGTCGCTAGTTCGAACTTTGGTTGTGCCGGTTGCAAAAACGATTTTACCATATAAATATTATACAGTGAGCTCAAAAAGGTTGGAATAAATTCATTTAAAATTCAACCTTTAATTTTTTTAAAAAACACTGGGACCCGTCAATTTTTATTTTTAGATGGGCATTTTTTAAACTAATTTTTGTTTATACAGGGTGACTCAAAAAAAGATTTCATTTGACACTTCAATTTTTTTTAATTGAAACACCCATTTTTTATTTTATTTTCCAAATATACGTAAAATTTCAATTACATTTCATGTATTATAATCTAAGTCTAAGTTAAGTTAGCTTATTTCTTTTCATTTAAACTGTACATATTAGGAGTTAAACATAATCAAATTTACTGAAACTGTAAACATTTAAACATTAATATCATTCTTATCTGTTACCTAGGTTATTTAACATTGACGTTGAAGTTCATTCCCTGTCAAAAGTATTTAAACATTTGTATAAAAGTTCTAATAAAAGTAGTTGCTTTTAACTATAAAATGGCACGAGTAAATGAAAGGGAGCGCATAGAAATACTAATGATGATTGGCTATGGAGATAGGATCCGTACCCAACTGGAAGTTTCCGAACTGTTCAACAATAAATACCCAAACAGAGCGCCTATATCTCAATCAACTATTATTAAAATTGAAAAAAAATATAGGGATTTGGGGCATGTGAGAGATAATTATGTAAAAGGCTGGCCCACTATCTCAGAAGATGTGCAGTTGAATGTGCCGGTTTGATCGCTATCGTGGCCACACAGACACAGACACACACACACACAGACATTTTTTAAAAACCACTTTTTTGGTATCAGGGGACCTCAAAACGTGGACATCTGCAAAAATCTCGAGGTCGAAAATTTTCATCATCACAATACTTCCTTATACTACGTATAAGAAAGTAAAAATTGAAGTGTCAAATGAAATCTTTTTTTTGAGTCACCCTGTATAAACAAAAATTAGTTTAAAAAATGCCCATCTAAAAATAAAAATTGACGGGTCCCAGTGTTTTTTACAAAAATTAAAGGTTGAATTTTAAATGAATTTATTCCAACCTTTTTGAGCTCACTGTATAATATATATAATTTAAATGAAAATATATTCTTCCTGCTTGTCACTGATAAATTTAATTAGCAAAATGTTAATAAACATTTTACCGTGGATGTGGCGTACCACACAGCCTGCATTTGTTAGAGGTACGTTCTGCCATTGGATCAGATTAAATAATTTTACCTGCGCTTGGAAGTATATAGTATTCGACATGCGCCTATAAATTAAAATGGTGCAAAATTGTGCTTGGAGAGTAACAGGCCTGTGTATTCATGCTATTAATTCGGCAACTTGAAAACGTCTTTCTTCATTTGTTCTACTGGTGTCTCTAAATATTTAATTTTCAAAATAAACGTTATTTTATAATCATATGATGATGCCTACGTGCAACTATAACATTGCCAAAATGCTGAAATAGCATTACTGACCTGCAATTTCGAATTCATATTCTGTTAAAATTGATCAGTTTATGTCGATAATTTTCAAAGTCACTGCTAAAAAACCCTTTAAAGTGTGCTTATGGGATTATAATGTCAAATTGACAATTAATTTGAATTCCTGCGTGGATGAAATTTAAAACGTCTCAACTGCTGCCAATTGAACACTTGCAGCGAGAACGATTCCGTCGGCTAAATGCGACCAATCTCTGTGTTATAATAAAGCCAAAGTATTGGGTTCACTAGCTAAGCGAGACGCCTCTAGTACTCAAAGAACGAAACACACTAGAATGAGTCATACCGGGGATAAAGTTTGTTTACTTCCATTTACTTTGTATGTTTACATCCACGTAGTTGACCGTTTTTTTCGTTTTAAATTTATTATTCGGATTTCTAACGCATTAGGATTTACAGGCAACAGTGAGTGGTAATTGTTAAGTGATTCTCAACTGTTAGTAAAGCATTATGTGCCGTTCCTTTGTGATTTTTAATACCTAACCTATCTATGAGCCGACATAATCACAAAAGATGACTACTATAGAGGAAACGCGTTACATTCAATTATACGTCATACTAGATCCATGATGACTCGTCTTGTTTATGTTGCCGGATCTATTTTTATTTCTGTCAGTGACATTTGATATAACCAATAAAAAAATTATTCACAATACAGTAACTATAACTTAATATATTTAGTAATTGAAATGCTCTAAGACTTCAGTCTTTCTCAAATTCCGTCTTTCATAACGTAATCAAAGCAAAAATAAACACGAACATTTGAGGAAAAATATACACAACACACGCATTTTTGACAGATATGATGTATCATCTGCCAACTCCGAATTGAACTATTATAGTCTATTAGAAATATGTAAGGGAGAAATTTAATATTGAAACGGAAATTACGTGTTTATTTGCCATGAATGCACATATTACGACCAATTTATACATTTTCTCTTTAAACTAATGAAAGAAAAGCCCTCAAATATAATTTAACAAAGTAACTTTTTCGATTTCTCTAATACAGTTATGACAACATGTAAAAGTCATGAATGATGTCATTGAATATAATGCATCTTCTCTATACTTCTTGTTTAAAAAGCAATTTAATTGCTGGGTACTTGGCTGCAAATCTATGAGAAAAAGTGCTCCCCATTTGTCGTACCACAATATCTGTAAAATAGTTATCACCGTAGTATTTGGCATAAGAAATTGTGCATATTCAAATGAAAACAGTATAAATTCTGCTAAAACAGATTTAACAGAAACGTAAAAGTAAATAAACACGAACGATCTGTGATAATATAATGTTTACCTAATCGCCTAATGTAAACGATCTATGTCGCCGAATGTTTTTATGCAGAGGATGCTTTGATCACGTTATGATCATGTTGTGATCACCCACTTTTATTACTGAATCTCTTCGGCGATTCTAGTAACCGCTTGCCAGTATATTTAATTCCGTTAATACATTATATTTTTATTATTGTATGTGTAATAGTAAATTTATCAAATCCCATCGTTAGTAATAATAATTTTTTTGAATAATTTTCTCTTGTTTAGTAAATATTTATTATGTTGTATTATTGCATAAACATATGTATGTAACAGTTTTCTAAAATAATTATATTTTAATTTATATAAAAAATCTTTTACAAATTGGTAGTCTATGGGCACATTTATTGTTGCAAGTTTTCCATCTGCACTGCAATAAATAATAAAATTTAAAACAGCTATACCGCAAATAAGCACAATAGAAGTCTTTACGAGGGTTCTTCACACCAAAAAACTAACTAATATCAATTAAAAACGAGTAAATAACGAAAACACCAGAAATTATTACGGAACGCAATGGGTTAGTATCGGTTACAAGACACAACTATCCCTGTTGTGACTCATCTGGCATGTTGGCTGTCTAAACGTAAGGCGACACTTGAATTCCCATCCCCCAAAAAATCGGGCTTATGCGCTGTAGGTAGCACATTTGTAGCTCAGTTCTCTGTTCCAGTTATATCAGTGTTTGTTTAAATCTTGTATAATCATTTCTCCTCTATCCGTTAACTTATGCGCAGTCATCCAAAAAAAAAATAAAACTTGGTTCACGAACATCAGAGGTGCCGCCGAGAAGTGAACCTACTACTGAGTTACTGTACTGTGACAGGACGGGCACCAATTGAGCACTTTATTACCCCCAGGTAAAAATACACCAAAAAACATTAGGCTTTTTTTTTAATAAAAAAATGTATTAGCAATAATTATGTTATTACATCTTATAGTGTATATTCACAAATCATATTTAATAACATACATACATAGGTACATAGTAATAAAAAAATAGTTTAGATTAGATAAATAAGTAATACTACTAATAATAAATTATAGTAAATAGTACTATAGGTAGTTTGTATCTATGAGCAACTAACTTGACAAAATTATATTCTGACAATCCTTATTGTCTAGGTCCAAAATCTTCTGACTTATAAAACTCTCCGTATCTCTGACTTTTTTCGTTTTTACAACAGGGTTACTAAAATTTTAATATAAACTAAAGATTGAAATTCAACAAGAGTTTTAACAAAAACATGAACGTTAAGATGGTAAAAACTTTTGGAAAAATGAGAGTTTCCGAATATAACAATTGACTAAAAAATCTGCTAATTTTGAAAAGGCATCATTACATTCAGGAATATCGGACATAATAGTAGTTTATACAACGAGTCAATAATGACAGTTATTATTCCCGAGAGCTGAATTTACGAACCGAGCCCCGTAAGCGGCGAGGGAGTAACTCGGCTCGAGGGAATAATAGTCATTATTGCGAGTTAGTATACACTACTTTATCGACGACTAATTGAGAATTACTAAAAGAATCAAAATAATTAAACGAAAATGTCAGATTACTATATCAATATGACGTTTGACGGTTAGACAGTTAGTAAAATGGCCGGACTTGTCTATCGTTTCTACGACAACGTTAGAAACGTTATGTTCTTATTGGCGAAATGCAGGGAATAATGGTAACGTTATGGCCCATTATTCCCTGGTCGCATTTCATTATTCCCTCCGGGTATTATGAGTGTTATTATTAGCCAATAGTGATTAATATAATACCTACATTATTGTTTAGTCGTCGATAAAATAATTAACGAAACACTCGTTTACACTTTCGGAAGTGAGAAAAGGTAAACCAAATAAATGTTGAATCCATTTTATTTCATACTGCGATAACATTTCGTATTTGATGTATGTACAACTAAAAATTACAATATTGCTTTCAATATCATTAACCAATAATAATTTGAAATTGAAATAGAGAGATTAACATTAGGGGTTATCAGAAAGTAGGCCCAGGTCAAAGTGCTCAATTCGCCCGTCTCAAAGGATCGCTTCGAAAAAGTAGCTGATCTGCCTGGTGTAACACTTCCCACGCCCTCACTAATTACACTAGGTGGCTCTGTGAGTGGGATGCACTATATAAAGCAGTGGTTTCCAACAGGTGGTCCGCGAAACGTCACTGAGAAATTAAATCTAGTTCTGCGTAAGTTCAGCTTCAGCAGTGTACATTTACCTTCCCATTTGCTTTAAGGTGGAAACTGGAAACTGTTCATATATGAAAATGAAATTTGATGTTAACACAAATTTAGTACAAGTACATTCTACACGTCTTATATTTTATTTTTTATTTAAAAAATAAAAGTGAAACTATTAATATGTCAAAATATGTAGGTTCTGGCCAAATTTATTAAAACAGTCCTTATTCAGTAATGACCAAGGCCTTAATGAAGTAAAAGCAAGGACCACAAGTCATCTTTTATGTGCGTCAAAACAAAGAAAAACTATTAAATACAAATATATAATAAGAATATGAGTAATATTATTAGATCAAAATTATTATATGTATACGTATACGAAAAAAAGCAATTGCAATACCGCATAACTTTACAATTTCAGTGTGATACGTTGAATCTGTCCTTCGAGTTCATGATTTCTAAATTGTTAGGTTCCATACTTGACACTTTCGCTCTGAAATCAGATCGCATATCAAGTCGATTCCTGTATTTATTCTTCATGAAGCACATAGTTGAGAATGCCTGTTCGCATCGGTATGTGGTTGGAAAAGGAAGCTGATCTTGCTCCTCTTCTGAGAGGCTCTGACTCTTTTCTATTTCAGGGAAGCAGAACGGATTTCGAATCCAACCCTAATCAGGATCTGGCTCGGGGAAGTATTCCCTAAATGCGGCTGCGAAGGTGCTCAATTAAGCTTTCCTTTATTTGGTTTGGTAAATTCTCATCATAGGATTCCAAAAACTTTTTCAAACTGGGGAAATTTGTAAAAGAACCTTTATTGACTCTTGCTGCCCACAACTGACACTTTTTAACCATGGCACTAACTTTGTTTTCAAGTTTAAACATGTTTATGTTGTTACCTTGTAGCTTAGATTCAAAACATTTAAATGTTCAAACACATCAGCTATGTAGGCAGTTACGCAAAGCCAAGAAAAGTCAGTGAGACAATTTACATACTTGGTGTCAAGAATGAAGATTCTGACCTGATCTTTAAACTCAAAACTCGAGAGAGCCATCTCACTTCGGTGTGAATAAGAAGCTGCTCATAATCACTCCCCATCTCTTTGCACAACAAAGAAAACAACCTGGTTTGCAAAGGTCGAGTTTTAATGTAGAAGATAATAATTTGAACTACTTCCTTAAGAGTTTTGGCTACTAAAGCCTCTCGATGAATACAACAGTGTGTCCATTTCATGTCAGGAGCTACAGCTTTGATACAAGCTTGAAGACCAGTTTTGTACCCAGCCATGGATTTTACTCCATTTGTAGACAAACCCATACACTTTCTCCAGGCAATGTCATGTTTACTAAAAAAGTCATTCAATGCCGTGAAAATATCTTCTGCTGTTACATGGTGTAGTTCACATGAAAAAAGAAATTCTTCGAATAACTGGTCTGCCCATAAATAACGTACAAAAATCAACATAACTGCTTTCTTTGATATGTCTGTGCTCTCATCCAATTGAAGAGCAAACATGTCACACATGCAAAGCCTAACCAACATGGTATTTTCAATGTTACTAGCCATATCAGTAATTCGTCGTTGGACAGTATTATTTGAGAGCGAGACAGTATCTATTAGCTTAGCGGCTGCATCGCCTAACATTCTCTTGCAAAGGATTACCGCTGATGGCAATATAAGTTCCAATCGTATGGTTTTTACCAGATTTTGCAGTCAGTGATACCTCATAAGATGCAAAGGTTGCATTTTCATTTAGATTTGCACCAGAATGTTTTGCAATAACATTTCGGGATGATTTGAGCTCGCCTAGTTTAATTTAAAAAAAATCTACTGACTTACTTTCGTGCTCCGGGCGCTTTGTTTCTAAATGCCGACGGAGCTTCGCAGGCTTCATACACTCGTTAGAGAGGCTTTCGTAACAAATAACACATTGAGGTTTAGGCTCGTGTTCAGATCCAGTATATGTAAAACCAATCTCCAAATAATAACTGTTGTATTTCCTTATATTCACAGTAGGCCTACAAACACTGCTCTTAGACGTAGAAGGATTAGGCTCAACAGACGATAACTTATCCATTTGCACATTCACATCAAATAACTCCTGATCCTCTTCGTCAGTAGGCCTATCACGTTTTAACGATCCACTTTTTAACCACCGATCCATTTTCAATTGGTGTACCTTGCTGAGCAAAATAAATCTTGATAAATAATTGTGTTATAAGCACACGTAAATAACACGATCTTTGACAAAACTGCTACTGCGATAAATAGGCAAACATCAACCCGTTATCTTTTTCATATGGACTATCGTTTTTTTTTTGTACTCAGTTTCATGTTTGCATTTCTGTTTAGGATATGCCAAATGATTCTATGTTTATATGACATATAAAAATACCATCGAAGTCAACACTTTACGATTTAATGTTTACCAATATACTGGGTTTTGAACTTCTTTCATACTTCCTATTCTATTTAATTTGTATACATATAAATCTGTTCTCCGTACTCTACAACATTGAAACTTCCAAGGAACGATTCTGAGACTTTCGAAAATTTGGAATTGGGTCCATAAACCCCAACTCCTACCTCTTTCTAGACATTGATTTAGCCATAAGAGGTTGTGAAGTAAACATTGTGACTCGGGATAACCACTTTAGTTGTTCATCATTAATAAATGTAGCAGGCATTATATCTATTGTTTGAACTAATAGTAATATTTTGCCTATACTTATGATCTTTCATGCATATATAAAATACACCAAAATATACAGTTATTAGGTTTTAAAT
Organism: Amphimallon solstitiale; assembly: GCA_963170755.1. Lineage (NCBI taxonomy): Eukaryota > Metazoa > Arthropoda > Insecta > Coleoptera > Scarabaeidae > Amphimallon > Amphimallon solstitiale. Next base: position 85,553,211 of record OY720675.1, read on the forward strand.
ATTATTTTATAAAAAAATAATTAACTTGTGGTTTATTAAAATTTTATTTATGTTAACATTCTCATTTTCATTCTTCATAATACGACAGCTTTGAATCTTAAACTCCCTGAATGTCTGCTTTGGATATTCATTTTCAAAAGATGTTTTTCTTACTTATATAAAATTGCTATACTTACAAAACTCCAAAATTCTTCATTATTATATCCTATAGTCAAAAAATGAGGTGTGGTCACCACACCACTTTCTTATACGTTTGAGCGTTTCAAATTATAGAATTTTTATATATAAAAATTATTCAAATCCTATTTTAAGTACTTCTATTCTCTTATTAAATCTCTATAGAATGCATAATTTACGACATATTTGCAAAAAATCGTTATTCGGTAAGAGTAAAAGTGATACTTCCTGTCCGAATTTTGAATTTTTTTTTATACAAAAGATATTGGAAATTAAGTTCTAAATACTTTTATATTCGTAGCGTACCTGTCTAAAAAGCATGACTTGCAAAATATTTGCAAGAAACTGATTTTCGATAAGAGTAAAAGACCTACTTCCGGTAGGAATTTCGAAAAACCTTTTTAATAAAATTGTTCACAATTTCAATTTTAAGTACATATGAATTCTTTATAAATTTGTTTAAACTTAGTAATTCACGAAATATTTGCAAAATTCGATTTTTTCACTGAAGTAAACTACTACTTCCGGTCTGCTGATTTTGCTCAAAATCTAAGCAGTTCTCAAGAGGGAGATTATATTTGTAAATACAAAATTTGGAATTGATATCTGTAGCGGTTTGACCGCTATCACACACAGACACACACAGACAGACAGACACACAGACATTTTTTAAAAACCACTTTTTTGGTATCAGGGGACTTCAAAACGTGGACATCTGCAAAAATCTCGAGGTCGAAAATTTACATCATCACAATACTACCTTATACTACGTATAAGAAAGTAAAAAAATGAGGTGTGGCCACCACACGACTTTCTTATACGTATGAAAGTGTTACTTCCGGTCCGAATTTTGAAATTTCATTTATACAAAAAATATTCCATATCCAACTCTAAATACTTTTGTACTCTTCATAAATATATATAGAATGCATAATTTACGACATATTTGCAAAAAATCGCTATTCGATAAGAGTATTAGAATTTCGAAAAACTTTTTTAAGACAATTTGTTTCAAACTTAATTCTAAGTACATATGAATTCTTTATAAATTTGTTTAAACTTAGTAATTGACGAAATATTTGCAAATTTCGATTTTTTCACTGAAGTAAACTACTACTTCCGGTCTGCCGATTTTGCTCAAAATCTAATCAGTTCCCAAGAGGGAGATTATTTTCGTAAATACAAAATTTGGAATTGATATCTGTAGCGGTTTGACCGCTATCGTGGTCACACACCAGAGAGAGAGAGAGAGAGAGAGAGAGAGAGAGAGAGAGAGACATTTTTTAAAAACCACTTTTTTGGCATCTGCAAAAATCTCGAGGTCGAGGTCGAAAATTTGAAATTTTTTTTTATACAAAAGGTATTGAAAATTATGTTTTAAATACTCTTATATTCGTAATCCACCTGCCTAGAAAGCATGACTGGCGAGATATTCGCAAAAAACTAATTTTCGATAAGAGTAAAAGACCTACTTCCGGTAGGAATTTCGAATAACTCTTTCAATAAAATTCTTCTCAAATTTAATTTTGAGTACATATGAATTCTTTTTAAAATTGTTTAAACTTAGTAGTTGACGAAATATTGCCTAAATTCAATTTTTTTACTGAAGTAAACTACTACTTTCGGTCTGCCGATTTTACTGAAAATCTAATCAGATCTGAAGAGGAAGATTATACAAGCAAATACAAAATTTGAAATTGATAGATGTAGCGGTTTGACCACTATCGTGGTCACAGACACACAGACATTTTTTAAAAACCACTTTTCCAGTATCAGGGGACTTCAGAACGTGGAGATCTGCAAAAATCTTGAGGTCGAAAATTTTCATCATCACAAACACTCCTTCCTTATACTACGTATAAGAAAGTAAAAGTAAATAGTAAAGCAACAAATAAATGCGAAAGAGATGCTATTTCTTAAAAACGTCTTTTATATTTAACGCTTTCGAAATACTTAATTTCTTCATCAGAGGGTAAAGTACAAAGACATTACATTTGCTTTAAAACACGTAATTAACATTTCGAATAATTTATGGCCACAATCAGAAGAAACAAAAGAAAACCTAAATATATATATTGCGTATTTTAACACTCTTCAAGTACGTCTTTGAAATATATTACAATATAATATTACATTAAATAAATAAAATTCGTTAAAAGTATCACAGAAAACATCCAACTCAAAATTACAAGTAAAATGCCAAAGCCTAAAGTATTATCACAGTATTATTAAGGAGTCCCTACTTTATTTACGATAGGCGAGATATTCTATCGTAAAACCATAAAAATCCCCGACTCCGAAATTAAATCACACAAAGAAATGTAGAATGTAGTAAGTACATGGCACAAAATGTATTTTACATTGTATCAATACAATGCATATCTGGCGAAAAAATAAAAAGGCCCTTATAAAATATATAAAATATTAAATGTTCATGCATTAAATTACCTTACATTTATATAAATGTTGTGAATTGAGAAGTACAAAATAGAATAGCTAGAAATACCTTCTTGGCCTTGGCCCACATCCATTTTCACGAAACGTTTTCCGATGGTTTTAGACTGCAGTTAGTAAGGCACGCTAGTCTCTGGGACAGTGACAGAATTGATTTAATTTTGGAATGTTATTTGATTGTTTCTTCTGTCTACGTTTACCATAACTTGCGTATTATTTATCCAATGATAACAATTAGTACAATGATCCTCACGCATTTTAAATAGTACATATACATATATTAGCATATATAGTACGCATGTAAGGGAATTCGTAATTCATTCTGTACCTAAGTAAATAACTTACTAGCAAATAAAATAATAATTCTATCAATGTATTTGCTAAAAATAGAAAGTCTCTAATTAAAATTTATTTTAAATATTTATATGTAAATAGTTATTCACTATAAGATCAAGCCAAATATGTAATATATTAATATAACAAGGTTATTATGTTAATATATACATATATGGCTGATTTTCCTAACTATGAGTATGAATATGTTATTTCATACAATATCAATTTAATATAAACAAGTTGTAATGGCGAAGAAAGTGCTCACTGTCTGGCGTAGCGAATCTATTGATTAGAGCGACGCACAGTGGGGCAGAAAGCCCTGAAAGTTGGAATCAATTCAACGGCTTAAGCAAGAACGCTGAATGTTGCTACATTGATTCTTAACGACAAAAGTAGCATCAACATAAAATTTCATAAGTACATTAATCATACGCCCGAAGTTATTGCACCTCGTCTGATTTCCTTAAACAAGTCACACATAAATTTTCGCGTGATGGAGCTTTTATTGGCATCTAATCACAGACTTCATATTTTTTATTTCAAAATAATATGTATGTATATACATATATATATTTTATAAATGTTAATAACAGTAACTAAAACAAGTGTATGTTTTCTATATATTATTTATTAAATAAAACAAATAATAAGTTAAACACATACATATTTTTTTCTTTCCAAATGTTTGTTGTGTTTCTGACTTAAAATTAAAAATTAACAAATGTCATCTTCAGAATAGACGGTTTCTTCGTCTTCAGTACTGTCTTCGACGTCGTCATCATCTCAGACGTCAACTTGACCAGATGGTGATTTTAAGAGCTCTAATACCTCTTTCGGTAAAACTTGCAGATTTTTCTTTGCACTTTTTCTTTTGTCCACCACCACATGATCTGAGCTTAGCAGAAGCATATTAAAAATGTCATACTTTTTTCTCTGCCGCACGTTATTGAGTTGTGTTCCCTAAACCTTTTGAAGTCCTTGTTCCGTGCTTCTTAGAGGTTTGTGATTGTCCTGCTGCCTTAAGACTCATTTGTGCGGCATAACTTAAAACAGCAATAGAAGTGGATTCCCTAAGTAACTTTGTCTTTAACCGCTTAGTTCGTTCTGCACCAGTTTCGAAAGGAACTTGAAGGCGACCTCTACGTTTCCGTTGCCGTTTTTCTGAAGGAAAAGATATTGATGTATTCAGCTAATCTTTATTTTGTAAAAGAAACCTTTCCTTCATTCTTCGTCCAACATGCTCTAAACTGTGAGAAGAAGTGAGCTACAATTTTATTTAAAACTTTTACATCCTCTTCCCGACAATTAGTTCGAATTTTCATTTCTTCTCGCAAAAACTTGAACCTTCATTTCCAGTATTGGTGCAACTTGTCATGATGTCGAATAGTTCTTGTCAACTTAAAAAAAGTTTAGTTGAGGCCGTTCCTGTAAATAAAAATTAATAAATAGTTACATATCTAAAATTGTGTTAACTTTCGCAAAATACAATATCTGCAAAAAATTTAAATATTCTCGAAATGTGCAAAATGTGCAAGAAATGTTAACGTATGAATAATATATAAAGTTCAATAATTAATATAAAACTAAAACTAAAACGTGATCTAACTTCATACATAACTATTTTCATGCATACTTTTTGCAAATATGTACAACTCAGTATACATTTACGAATTTTGAAACAAAAGATGAGAAAGAAATTTGGAAAGAAACGTTCGGGTGATTGGTTTATGCATTTAAACCGCAAAGTAATCGCGTTTTTCTTATTTTGTCAAACATTTATTTATTGTTTTTTACATAGTTTATTGTTTATTATTAACATTCTTAATAAATAGTCCTTTTTAGAAGGCGTAAGTAAAATATTCCTTTTATGAAGGTATTTTCTCACTTTCATTAACTTTCTTTTTTTAATCGCTAATATTTTATAGTATGGTGGTGGCGCTTTACTGGGTCCTTCAAAAAATCGTAAAGGAAAACGTATAAGGTTTGGACAAAGGCAAATGGCTTATAATGTGTATTTTAAGCATAAATATATAGTATGTCTAAAACAACTACTGTCATTCAAACAGCAGACAAAGTAGGTAGTAGTAAGAATATTAAGGAAAAATGATAACTTGGATGAAGCATAAAAAATCATTTGCACGACATGTCCTTTCATTTTTCTTGAGGAATGAGTTATCAAATTGTAGAAAAATGTGAGTTAATATATATGTACATATTCTGTGAGTTATCGTATAAATTATATATGAGTATTTTGAATTTTGATTCTAAGTTATTAATACCAATGGTGGCTTATGGCCAATAAAATGAATATGTCAAAGGAAAGGTTGAATAATTTTTATCACGAGGAATTTTTGCTGATAGCAGTATACTAAAATCTGTATGACTGGAGCTTGCAAAAAAACAACCTTTCAATTACCTTTATATGGTGTTAATGTGATAGTACGAAAAAAAGGTTGTTCTGCTTTGCGTTGTAATTTAAACCTCATCGAACTTGTATGAGTTCAAGTTAAACATCATGTCACTGCCAATAAGAATTCATTTAAATTAGACACAGTGTTCAGAATTTGTTGTTAGGATTAAGCATGGTCGATGCTGATTTTATCATGTCATGACGGAAGAAGAAAAAGTGTATGGTACTGAAATATTGTTGACAATATCCGATCTTGAAAACATGTAATTTTAATGATCAACATTCATGTTTTGACTTTAAGTTGGTGCAAATAACAGTAGTGTAAAATTGCAAGAGTTAATTTTAGTGTTTTTTTTAACTTATTGTAATAACAATTAGAAATGTACTTTTTATTCTCTTCATGCTTTCTGTTATTCAGCGTAATGTTTTGTGAAATAAAAATACTTGTACATGTTTACAAGTTTTTATTAATAACAATATGAAATGATGCTTATTGCTTTTATTATAGATATATATATATTTATTAAAGATATTTCTTTTGAGGTATTAAACACTTTATCTTTACACTGCAATTAAATACTTCCTGCATATATCCATATACAATAACTGCAATAATAATCTACAACAATAAAGGTAAGAGTTTAGATTTTTCATAGTTCATGTTGTGCCATAAAGCTTCTTTCTTGATTTTGCTTGACTTCTTTTCCAAGCTTCATATTTTCATTTATATTTACCAGGAGATACCATAAAAATAAATCGATTTTGTTTTACATAATACTTCTTAAATACAATATAAATACTTATGCAAAATTATGAAAAGTCTGTCAACTTTGCCTTTTTTCCTGCAGCTCGTGTCAGAACAAGTCTCATAACCAGAAAACATTCTGAAAAAAGTGTGCTATTATATACTTAATCTGATAATCATTTTAATTAATTTATTACATTTTAGTGCTCTCAATTTCCTATCTAATCTTGGACTAATGGGATCATGTATTTTAAGCATCCAATTCGATCAAGCTCTCTCTTTTTCAGAACTTAATGAAGGTACTTCATGTGTTCCTGCTAACGATCCATCAGTGAGATTTTGTCCACTATTATTTTCAAAGATACTACAGCATTGTTACACAATCGAAATCGCTGGTGTTCCATTGGCACATAATCTTCATCTCTGAAATGTGATTGATTTACACTACCGCCATTTGCCTTTTTGGGTTTTTTACGTTTTATAATTTCCACCTCCAATTGCAATTTAATAACATGTTAACTGCAATGCGGAAGTCTATTACAGACACTCATTATAATACACACAAACAATTACAATAATATTCAAGTATGTATTCTGTATTCATAGATGCTATGAAACATTGTAAGAATGTATGCGAATTTTAAGTAGTAACATCCATATCCACATTCAATAGATTATAAGAATAAATGGTTGAATATAGATGTTCTAAATCGAGTATATATTCGATGCATCTTCAAAGTAGGAAATCATATTTTTTAAATAGAAAATGTTTAATTCAATGCTAAATTTTGCTTCATGTACCCCGGCCATTCTCAAAATGTGTCACCTGCAACCCCCCCCCCTGTAGAATTATATGCGAATGTCGCGACCCGCCTCGATATAGTACAAAGTATATGGATGAAAATGAAAAAAAACCTGTGCCAACGAGCCCAACCCAGCCCCCTCCTCCCTCAGTATAGTACTATAATGTATAAGAATGAAAGTGATAAAGCAATTCCAATCATACATTAAAATATTAGATTATATATATAGGGTGTCCCATTAAGAGCACAATATTTAATTTTGTTATAAAATGCTTCATATATTCAAAAATTTTATTTTTTTTTATTTCTGTATAAAGTACACACACTGCGGTTAAGCGTGGAACACATTTGTCCACCACGACTCTGCTGGCACGCTCTTGCTCTTTTTACGAAATTCTCGATGACTTTTGCGGGTAATTGTGGTTCGATTTCGCCAATAACACGTCTAATCTCCTCCTTCAGCTCAGGAATTCTTCGTGGATTGTTGGCATCGACACAAGATTTCGCGTACCCCCAAAGAAAGAACTCGCACGGGGTCAAATAGCACGAGCGCGGGGGGCCAATTCCGATCGCCATTGCGTGAGATGATTCGCCCAGAAAATTTTTCTCGCAACAAATCCATTGTTTCGCGCGCCGTGTGACATGTTGCCCCTTCCTGCTGAAACCTCATTCCTTCAATATCCATTCCAGCCAATAGTGGCCACAAAAACTCCCTCAGCTTGCTGCGATAGCGTACGCCATTCGCAGTTACTGCTTATTCAGCACCATTTTCGAAAAATAAGGCCCTTTTATTCCCCCAGCCCAGAATTCACACCAGGCAGTAATTCACACCAGGCAGTAATTCTTTCTGCATGCAATGGCTTTTTATGAATCTCTCGAAAATTGTCCTCGCCCCAAAGTCGACAATTTTGAGTGTTCACGTACCCATTCAGCTGGAAATTCGCCTCATCGCTAAAGATAATTGACTTCGAAAAATCGTCGTTCTCTTGTTGGTATTCCAACACCCAATTTACAAATTCTCGACGCTGGCCATGGTCTACTGCCTTGAGTTCTTGTAACTACTGCATTTTGTACGCGTGCATATGTTGAGAACGACGATGAATCGATTTTTTGGATTTTCGTTAACACTTTCACCAACTACTGCAATATTCTCGAGAGATCGGGTGGTACGACGACGTACAGCTACTTTTTTGTTTACAGTCGAAACAGTTTCGTCGAATTTGTTAATTAACCTTTGAACTGTTGACAGATTAGGTGCATTTCGTCGACCAAAAATTCCACGAAGTCTACAAACTGTTTCCGCATAACATTCTCCATATTTATAATGTGTTTCCACAACAACAACGCGTTGTTCCGTCGTGTAATGCTCCATGACTACTAATCGCAATAATGACAGATGAAGAATGTTATAGTTTCAGTGCCGCCAACCTAAGTAAACGAATGTAGGGCACATTTTAAATATTGCGCTCTTAATGGGACACCTCTTACAAATGTTTCTGTAATAACAAATGCAAAACAATGAAAGCTTTATAAATTGCAAAATATATGCAAAAAGAATTAAACTTATATACAGGGTGAGTCATTAGTAGCCGCTTCTTCGATTGCTCTTTTGTGGTTTAAATAAAAGAAAAAGCAATTAGTGGGGGATCCATGGTTGCTTGTGGCGCATATTGTAAAAATACTTTAAGCTCTGGCGCACTTCCAGTTTCACCGGAAATGCACGGAACTTAATTTTTTTAAATGACTCACGCATATGAATATGAAAGAAAGAGCGGAAAAAGCAATAACTGGTGAGGATAAGACGTTTATGGTACTTGCGAGTGTAGTTGAACACCCCCATACTAGTACTACGAAAATTAGTCGGTAGTTAGATGTAAGTCAAATTTGAGAATCCAGAATAATTAGGAAATACGAAATTCACCCGTAGCATATTCATACACAGGGTTAGATGAAAGAAATTTTCCGTTATTATAACACATAAAATCCTCCACTTTATCACACCTGTAAATTTTCAAAATCGTTGGTCATTAAAACTGTCGGGAAGAATAGTGGGTAGTTACATAATTGGACCTTATTTCTGTGATGAAAATGTTAATGGAGGAGAGTATCTTCGCTATCTACGAACGGATTTTCAAAACTTTTTGAAGACATCTTCAAATATGTCAGTAAACATAACCTTTATTTTATTTCGATGTTAACCAACATTGTTAAAAATGAAATACTGCAACTGGACATCGCCGGAATTAAAAAATTGAAATGCGATGCTCTTCATTCTATAAAATTATTACTTTTGGGATAGTTGGATATAACATTTACTTTGTTTGACAGTTGACTAAGGAAGTCGGGCGCCATCCCTGCCTTCCATTGGTTGAACGAATATTTTGGTGCATAGAACAACAGCGCTCGTAGTTCTTTAATTGACCGCTAATTGCTCTTATAGTTATTATCTCAGAAATTACAAAAGATAGGTATAGGACATTGTTAACAAAAATGAAAGAGAATAAAAAAAGGAACAAAATGCTTCAATAAAATACTGGGTGTTCCATTTAAAAAAAAATAAGTTTTTGGTATGTGAAAATTTCAGGAAGTAGGCTTTGAAAAAACAAAGCCTATTGAGGTATTATCGAGTGCAACTTTACCAAATGATGCAGAATTTTCTTGGCTACAAGCACCACCAAAGTTAATGTTTTTGCTTTTAAAAAGAATGTGAAAATGATTTTTTTCTGAACATGTGTTTTAGTCAAATATTTTCAAAAAAAATTAATAACTCAAAAACTATTGGCTCAATTTTGAAAAAGAAAAAACAGTCGAACAGACAATTTAAAGCAGTTCAAGAAAATCCAAAAATATATAGGGTGTCATTTAAAAAAATTGAGTTTCGTGCATTTCCGGTGAAACCGGAAGTGCGCCAGAGCTTAAAGTATTTTTACAATATGCGCCACTAGCAACTATGGATCTTCCACTAATTGTTTTTTCTTTTATTTAAAACACAAAAGAGCAATCGAAGAAGCGGCTACTAATGACTCACCCTGTTATATGATCAGTTTATTTCCAAAAAAAATTTTGTTATTAATTTGTTCTGGTTTTTCTAACTTTTTCTGGATCTAATTAATCAAATACGTTTCTTACACATTGAATTAAATGTTCCCTAGTTTTAATTGGAGTCGCATAAACTAACGCCTAGGTATTTACTCAATTCTTCTCAGCTTTCTTATAGTAATTTGTGTCAAGTGAGAATATATTTTATAGAATAATTGACAGACCGTAGTGGTAATACACCCATGCAGTGTTTCGTACTTCTTTAGATGTCATTTTCTCAGAAAGGAGCAAAAGTGGTAGTTGAAATTTGTAGGATTAATACAAGAGATTATGGGGAGCATACAGTCCAAATCAATTGATTTTCCGCTGTATTCATAAGTAATTCCGATATCGTCAATAGAAAGTTCGGTTGTCAACATGACATTTCTAATCTCCAAATGAAAGTTCTATTATTCAAAAGAAAGTCCGCTATGATCAAAAGAAAGTTCGGTTTACCTAAATACATAAGAAAATGTAATATCGTTCATGCCTTTATAATTATGGACAATTAAGATTAATCTTGTTATTTGGTGAACATTTGTATTTATTATTTATGTATCTGTTATCTTAACATATGGAAAATGTGTTACTCAACAAATCCATTTTCTTATGTATTTAGGTAAACCGAACTTTCTTTTGATCATAGCGGACTTTCTTTTGAATAATAGAACTTTCATTTGGAGATTAGAAATGTCATGTTGACAACCGAACTTTCTATTGACGATATCGGAATTACTTATGAATACAGCGGAAAATCAATTGATTTGGACCGTAAATGAAAATTATGAACTTATAGCTACTTGCTGATGGATACTAAAAGCCTATGCGAATTTTATATGGGTATCGTTGCAATAATCGAAAGGTAGTAATAAAATGCAACATTCTTCAAAGCATATTATATAACTGTTTACATATAAAATACTATATATCTATATAGTTTGATTGTTTAATTAAGTAATTGCTGCAAATACATAGTGGAATTAACTTTTTCTCAAAATCAACTTTTTGCCTGAGTTGAACCTCTGTGCGGTGCAGAGATCAAAAAGCAAAACTATTAAAACACCACTATTTACCTTAGACAGCTTTAGCGGACGTTCGCCACATTAAATATAAGTATTTGAATTTTCTTTTTATTCTTTCATGTAATTTCATTTAACATCAAATCTTGGCGTAAATGTTTGCAGATATTGAAGAAACAAAGCGTTTTGTGTTATTGGTAGTTGGAACAAACGTCATTTAAAATAACTTTAAATGAACGATAGTATTAAAAAAGTGTTAAATGGAATCTACAGATGGAACAGAGTATACACATTTATGTTTATAATATTAAAGTTACGTTAACTTCAGACTAAAATCGAAAGTGCGGTATATCTGAAAGTACTTTACTTAAATAGATTAAATAACTCTATTTAATCCTATGATTAAAATCGCAAACTTCTGATAGACCAGTATGTTGAATTACTTATATATACATTGTTATATTTGTTGCAGGATGAACGCAGAGATATTAGGTGCCATGCTTCATCAGGCATGTTATCATTGCAATTTTCCATATGTTCTAAAGGTAATGGAGACGTGCATAGAGGAGGAAATTCGACCTAACAAAAAATTTATGAATTGCTTAGAAGAATTTAAGAAAAAATGTAAAAATTTCTCCAATGATAGTGTAAGTGATCTTTCTGATTTACAAGTTGACAAAGTTTTCTTTTACCATTAATATTTTATCATTTATGTTTTAATTATAGACATGTGATGTGGCTAAAAGGAAAGGATTTCAAAAAGGCTATACAGTATTTAAGTTGCGTTACAAGACCTGGAAAAATCAAGTGGATCCTATAAATGAGGAAGAAATTCATCCTTGGCAACAGTTTAGACAAGAAAGTGAAACAAATGCTAAAGATTATAAAGATAAAGATATATCAAACAGATTCAAACCAAGGCGTACATCTCTTTATCGCCAAAAGAAGAATGAAATTATAAGAAAAACAAAAGCTGAAAAGAACAAAATACGAAATAAAAATGATGTTTTAGATATGCAACATGTGACGCAAATAAACCCAACTTAACATTAGACTTTTTTTACTTCCCTTATTCTAACAGAATAATTTAATCTGTGCATATACAATATAGAAGGGAAGCATGAAACAAATGAAATACTTAAAACAACAGAACTGCTTATGCTATTTACATAGTCTTCTCCTTTTTGCAGATTGTTACTAGTCAAGCAAGACATATATGGTAATACCATAATAATATATCAATATAATTACTGCTATCCACTATTTCGCAAATGCATCTAACTATAATTTTCTTTCTCCGTGCCTATATTTTTATATACCAATATACACTGTGTAAAGTAATGTAGTTTCCTATAGGGAAAAATATTTTAATATCAGTTTTAGGAGAAAGACTTCTTCTTTATAAAAAAATGTTATGGTATGGAAACCCCTTTTCGTAAATAAAACAGTAATCATTTAAGCTAACATAAAAAACTTATGTGGAGTTGTTGATTTTAAATATGACAGTCTGAATGTTATATTACAGGGTTATTCATTATAAATTACCCATCCTTTATATCATCGTTATTATTGCATATACAACAAATGTTTCAAATAAAAGTTGTCTGGCTGAGACTGAATTTTGTTTGCATGCTATAAAAAACACAGTAGCGTGCAGATACAACGGTATAAAAAGAAAATAAGGTTTTTTTTTAAATGGAACATCCTGTATATTATTAATTTTTTATAATTGTCTTTTCACTCTGATTTCAAAAACATAACATATGATACCGGTATCTTAAACCATTTTCGAGTTATTAAATGTCGAATATCGTAGTTACTGTACTATGGAAAAGTTAACATTATTAAAGTGAGCTATGAACATGACAATTATTGTGTTTGATAAATGACATTTATCCACAACTATTAAGTAATATATTATGTATTAAATACGCGATTTCTATCAAGTAATGCCATGCATTACTATATACTGTTGAATAATAATGACACTTCGATGGAATAATATTTATTACTCCACCGTTGTGTCAAATTTGACATTTCATAAATATACTTATATATATATGAATTTGAGCAACTGTAATGTAACGATTAATAGTTATTATAAAAATTAATTTCTTGTGTATTAAAAACGTCACTATTAATAAATAATGTTGTTCCTTTATCTCTTTATCTTTTGTATTTTTGAACAAACATATATAGTTGTGAATATGCGGTATACATAAATCGCATTTTTTGTTTGCCGTGTCAAAATGTCAACTTCTGACAGTGTTTGTAGAAAGAAATATTGTTCTTTATCTTTCGTATTTTTTGAACAACATTTAAGTTGTGGATAAAGTATAGTATTTAACTCGCGTATAATGGCTATTACCCACTCAGATGTTACAACACTCGCCTGACGGCTCGTGTTGCAATTTCATCTTCGTGGGTAATAGCCATCATTACACGCTTGTTGAATAATATACTATTCCTTAATAAAGTAGTCCAAATGGAAATGTCATTTATCAAACACAATAATTGTCATTTTCATAGCGCAATTTAATAATGTTAACTTTTCAGATGATGTTCCATGGTATTAACCCATAAACAAAACTTGAGTATGAAAGCGTGATCTGCGTTTTCTATGGTGTGCCTGAATGTTGATTTATATGAATAAATTTTTTTTTCTCTGTAAATTGTTTGCAATAATGTATGACTAAGATTGAGTTCACTTGCTCCCTGGCGTAAAGAACTCGCAGGATGCTCTGCAGCTAACCATAATGGTCACAGCATCATCATCATTGTACGCTTTGCGAGGCTTCTTTTTGCCGAGAACGGATACCGTTTCACCAAGCTTAGCAATTAATTTCTTTAATGCTGTTCTGCTTACTTTACATTCAGGTATTTTTCATTAAATAACTATTGCATATTTATACGAGACTTCTATAACATTTCACCAGGTAGATTCGTTGTTTTAACGTCAACATTTTTTACAAATAAAGCTAGCTGAACTGTCAGGGAATGTCGTTGGTTAATGACATGGGTAATGCGATACAGATGAAACAATCGAACTAGTATAGTATTTAAAATCAACTCGACATAATTTCAATTTTTTTATCTTATATTAAATGATTACTGGTTTTTTTATTTACAAAAAGGGATGACGATACAATCAGAATTTTTTATAAAGGATAAAGTTTTCTTCTAAAACTCATTTTAAAATGTTTTTCTCTATTGGCGGGTGTGAATTAAGTTGCCTATCGTTCTCATTTTACGAGTTGATAATTCTCCACAAAATTTATTTTTATCTTGTTGGTATTTCTTAATTTATTAGCTATACATTATTTTGTTTTAACTTTTAACGTGGTAAGACTGACAGAAGAAAATTTCCCCTAAATGCCCATCAAATATCTGGTTTTTCTTATCTCTGCTGTTACATACATATATGTATTGAGAAAATTGTGATTTACTTTGTGTTTGTTCGATATTTGAACATTGTGAAAGAGCATTTTAAGTTGAAGAACTGTAAGTAGTAATATATTTATAGATTTAAATACGTATATGAACTAATTATATCTATATCTTGGCCTCCTTGGTATAAGCAGTCCATTCTGATCATATTTGCGAGATGTTTTTTGTTTGTGCTCATAACTTAATTAGGTATATGTATGTATATTTATAACATTGTTGAGTGTTAGGTCTATTTGAAAATATTTTTGTAGAATATTAGAAAAATATGATAATTTTGCGAAGTATTCCTTACAAATCATTTGAAGTTTATATGTATGTATAATGGTCTGTATGTAAGTTTTTCTAAATTAAATTGACACAAATTAATTGCTTCCCGTGTGTTAAAATTGAGGAAGAAGTCACAAGTTCTCATGTCTTTCCTTTGTTATCGATTTTTCTTTCAGACAAAATTGCAGAAATGGCTTTGCAATAGCATTTGCGTTTTACATTGTTTGATATATTAGTAATGTATGTACTGTGTTATTAAAATCAAAATGTGTACCTATGAAAGATTTGTAATAAACACTGACGAAAAGATATTTTGATAATCTTCATAATGACCTTGTTGGACAAGGTAAAATATCAGAAATTTACTACAGCTTAGATAAGGAAATATGAAGTTCGAGGCCAAACATTAATGGAACTGATAATATCTCTACCCCACAAACCTCCAATTATTACGATAGTACCTATACATTTCTAAACGGAAAAAACGTACGAAATGAAGGGATATATTGGCTAGTTACAAAAATTTTATTAGCAAGAATCATAAGTGATCTAAATTTGTTTTATTTATTGCCCAACAGAAAATTATATCATGAAGCAAAACAAAATCAGAAAGTATATCTATATCGTTCATATATTTAAGTAGTCGAGGTAGTTTCTACTGATAATTTTATACTAAAGTATACAGCCATACTGAAATTATTTAATAAATAAGTAAAATTTCAGGAATATAATATATTAAGGAACAGCAACATTGAAAATTCATAATTTTAATGAGATTAAAATTTCTTTTATCAGTAACTTAGATAGGTAGATAGATAAGAATTTGTATTTTTTTATGTGCAAACATAGAGTGATATCTGAAAAGTATAAAAAGTGAAATAATTAATTCATATTCTAGCTTTTCAAGTAGCAATACAATGAGCGAAATAACAGGAAAAAAGCTTCATCTCAACAACAGTAATCTACTAGCACAGATTAGTCCACAAGACATACATAACATACTTGAATAATAAAACACAATACTCATTTTAAGATTTTCTGTTAAATTATTCAGTGTTAGGATTTATTATGCTAAAAAAAATTATTTCACACATCCTGAAAAGGGTCATATATATGACTAATATCCTCTATTGTGTTTGGGGCATTAGCAGTGGATACAGTTAATTTTATAGTTGCAAGGTTTGGTACAAAAAAGGGTAGTTAATTAATGGTTTTTCCCAAATATTGCATGAGTTCAAAAATATTATTATACAGCCAATATATTGCTCTGTCAAAGAAAAATAGGTATAAATGCACAGTATTATTGACATCATTATTTAGTTGAAATTAATCTAATAGGACAGGATTTTCTTACACATGTAAAACTTCTTGTTCGCATTAGTGCAATAATCACTTAAGATTTTTGCATCAAACCTCTGAATTACACAAGGCAGTACTTTCCCGATATCATAGTGTCTTGTTATATGTTAGCAATGTACTGTGTTATTAAAATCAAAATATTATGTATGAAATAGTTGTAATAAACACTAACAAAAAATCTCGAAAATCTTTTCTCATAATGACCCTGTTGGTGGTAGTGAGGTAGTCATGGTATATAGTAAGGTGTCCATACGTCCCGAATTTCCCTGGATAGTCCCGAAATTTCAGTCCCTGCCCCGATGTTTTACAACTCGTTTATTGATCCCGAATTTATAGCACTTATCTCGAAAAACAGTAGGTGTGAGAACGTAAAAGTTTAAACGCGTATATGTATTTATTTAAGTCGTGTAGATTGCAAACCGAGAATACAAGCCTAAGTTAAGAGACGCACGCCATACCGGCCGCATAAACAGGGGATTTCCCGTCTAGCGTTTATCTTGCACGGAATTTTTGCTCACAGCTCACAGTTACAGTTCAAACTTTCATTTACAGACAGCGTTTCAATTTTTAATTGATATGTTACGATTGTGATTTGAATTTATAATATATACATATATTTTTTAATTATCAAGGGTTACAAATTTATTATTTTATTTAAAAATGAACGAATAAAGGTGCACGCACACTGAGGCGAGGCGAAGCGAAGCGAAGAGAAGGGCATTTATTACGCCTATAGAAATGTACGTAAGCTTCGCCTCGGCACGCGACGCCTCAGTGTGCGGGCACCCATTTGATTACGTGCATTTTTATCAGGCGTAATAAAGGCGCTTCTCTTCGCTTCGCTTCGCATCGCCTCAGTGTGCGTGCACCTATGCGTTTTGATTTATTCTTTATTTATCAAAAAAAAGATATACCTATATCACTATTAAAAATAAAACAAAAAATTATTTATTTTGATTTATACTGGGGTGTCTCTAAAAGGTGCGGAAAAAACGCTACCACACATTTCTGAGGGCAAAATATGACGATCTAACCCAACTTACCTCAGTCCAAAAGTGGATGCTTTCGGAGATACAGAGTGTCAAAAGTTCAATTTGGTTTTAGTTTTTTATAAATAATTTCTGTAATAATTGGTATATTGTCACAATATTTGGGTAGGGGGGGTTTCGTGGGGTAAAAAATTTAAATCTGCTCTCATTTTCATTGCAAAATGTAGAGGGCGCCACCTGCGGCATATTGTATCCATTTAAAACGTAATAACTTTTTTGAGACACACTGTATTTAACTTTTAAATAAAAATTCTTATTCTCCAATGTTTTTTTACCTAGAAAAGGTATACCTGGTAGGAGTTGATTGGAGCAGCCGTTTATGAGTAATCTGGATATAAAAAATTCATTCCGTATATGGACACATATGCTTCTGTAATTTGGGTGTTATTCTTGTGGCAATTCAATGCAATGGTGCATCCACTTTTGGACTGAGGTAAGTTGGGTTAGATCGCCCTCAGAAATGTGTGGTAGCGTTTTTTCCGCACCTTTTAGAGACAACCTGTATATTTGTCTAAAGTTAAGTGTTCACTATTGCTAACTTTGTTATTATTGAAGCTACGAAGTGGGTTAAATTAGAAAACTAGTAGGACTTTTTTGCTGATTAAGTTAGTCAAAACGGAGAAACAATTGAAGAGCTAGTTTCTGAGATATTCACAAAAGCAACAAATTTTTAAATGGAACATCTTGTATATTTCGACATTTTTTGAAAGAGAGTTAAATTCCAAACAAAAAGTAAGTAATACACTATCGTCCTAAATTTAAAAGTAAGCGACTAAAAACCACTTAAACAACTCTTTGATTTTTATTGTTTTAATATGTAAGTAGGCGATGAATATAAAATGAAGTAAAAGATTACTTGAAACGTCAACGAGTTTGTAAACATAATCTGTTTTGTAATTAATTGCGGCTACCTATCGTTAACAGTTTATTACTGGTTCTTAGTTCTACTAAAATGACTTTCGCACATCTAGAAAAAATACGATATGCTTGAAGCTTATCTGTTTCGCAGAAGAAACACCGTGGAAGCATTGGCATAGTATTGTAACAAATTTCCGGACCGTGAAGCGCCAAATAGACAAATATTTTTAAAATTGTACAGAAAACTAAGGGTACACACAATTTTTTTGCTTACCGTTTTGTTATTGTTAATTACTTTCCATCGCCTACTTACATATTAAAGCAATAATAATCAAAGAGTTTAAGTGCTTTTTATTCGCTTATTATTAAATTTAGGACGATAGTGTATTACTTACTTTTTGTTTAGAATTCAACTCTCTTTCAAAAAAATGTCGAAATATACAGTATGTTCCTTTTAAAAATGTGTTGCTTTTGTTAATATCTCAGAAACTAGCTCCTCAATTGTTTCTCTGTTTTGACTAACTTAATCAGCAAAAAAAGTCCAACTAGTTTGCTAATTTAACCGACTTCGTAGCTTCAATAATAACAAAGTTAGCAATGGTAAACACTTAACTTTAGACACGGTGTATATATTCTTTGACCTACAAACCACCTCCACCACAATAACAATAATAATAAAATAATTTATTTGTAAAAAAGGTATTTAAAAAATTATATATATAGCGTCCCGAATTTCGAGCTTCTAAATCTGGTCACCTTATTTATAGCAAATATCTTCCAATGTTAATGGTAGCGCAGTTGACGGGGATAAACATTGTAAATAGAATGACAGCAATCCGTAATAATTCTACATCATCATGTTGTCATCATGTAAATACTAGACTAGTACAGTATCCGTATTCCGAATCCGGACAGATAGAAAAAATTTTACATTTGTGCCCCAGACGATTCTACTTGAATATACTATCGGGTTTTTATTTACTTTCTATTAATATATGTTTCTTAATTGCGTTGAATTGGGTTAATAAGGTTTCATAGTAGCATATTTAAACCAAAGGATGTGATTTATAAGACGGTTTGTTTTCGATTTATGCGATATAAAGTACATTTAGCACTTGAACACGAAATGCAATTTAAGATTAGAGAATAGAGATGCATATTTATTTACTTCATGCCTGATTTTTTAAATTTATAGGATCGGGATTTCATCTTCTGCAGCAGAAAATTTGTCAAAAGTAGACCTTTTGCTAGTTAATTGCACGTCTTTGTTCTAATGGCTTGCGTCTATACTGCGCATGGGGAGGAGTGATTATTCCATAGACAAGAAAATATAGAAAGGAAAGTAATCAAATGGCCGCATTTATCCAGCACTACCTAGGCCTAAGGCCTTTTATATATACATATGATTGGAATAGATTACGTGAGTAGATTGTGTTTTAATTTTTCACATTAGACTATTAATGTAATAGAATTGATAATGGAAAAAAAGTGTTTTTTTTGCATATATTACTTTTATTAGTATAACCGTTGATTGAAGGAATACATAAAGATGCGCCACTACATAGCACTGAGCGTAGCCAAAACTGGGTCCGAGATCTATAGTGATGCATTAGTCGTTTGGATCCGAGATTCGAAACAGCCCGACACAGCGATGATATTTCTCAGCAAGGGGTTTGCGGGACGACTTAACGGAAAGACACGCTATTTTACTATAGCGTTGCTCATCTTTATATATTCCTTCAATCAACGGTATAACACATGTCTGAACAGTATTTACAAATCGAATGTTTTTTTTTATTATGTAACTTACGATATTTAGCAACTCCTAGATAAACTAAAAATTATATATAAAATAATTTGCATTTTATTTTGTAAAAAAATAATTCCAAGTGAAGTCTTTTTGCATGAACATATATATATATATATATATATATACATCTCACTATCTTTAGAGCGTCCGTTCATAAAACGACCATAGAGCGTCCGCTACCTAACCAACACCATAGCGAGAACACTAGTAGTGCATTATGTGGATATACTTTGAACATCTCGGCGTATATTTGATTCTGCATTGTAGTAATGTGAGCTTCCATCCACACCACTATTAATAGAGCGTCCTTTCATTCTACAGATGTTTGAGCGTCCGAAAGAAAATATACGATAACCATTCTCTCGGTCTTAGAGCGTCCTTTTGTATATTGAGTTTCATTTAATAGATAATAGAGCGTCCGGTAATGTTGCCAGACTTCACCCGCTATTAAATTAACGTGCATGTACGTGTTTGTTTACTTTGTCTATAAATAGATGTGTTACAAGAAACTCGTTTTCCATAAAAATTGTTTGATCGTTTAGTAGCTTTAAAATATAAATAGAAAAAGAGATAACTTGAAATTTAAAATTGCTGCATTTCTCATGCGTTTTTGGATTGAATTTGTTAACTGTATACAAGAGGTGACACAAAATGGACAATTTAATAAAGTAGAGGATTTTTAAATGTAAAAGAAAATAATTTGACCTCATCTAACTTTTTTAATTAAACCTATAAGCGAGTCAAAAAACTGTACCTGCAACCACTTTCGGACTATAACTGAAGATTCAAAAATATCAAATATCAAAAATATTGTCGCATCTTCTTTTATTATTGTAAACATTAAGATTAAAGATGCATTTTCTACATATTTTAATGAATAACTAACTGATACTATTGCATTTTCTCTCTCTCAAAACATAACGCAAACTAGTACGTGTCAGAGTAAAAAGTAAGAAGTAATTTCGATAATTATTTCCTTTTGAAAAATTCTAGAGGCAGGTACATTTTTATTTTCAAGTCTACGTTTTTTCATGTTGTATATGGAAATAAATACATTAATTTTATTTTCTTTATGTTATCGAATTTTTCTTATTGATAAATTCTGAACTGTATCCGATACTTTGATTCCTTATTTAGTTCTTGGTTTGATAGCTTATATAAAGATATAATTAAGAATACTAAGAATAAATATACTAAAAATTACAATTACAAGATTATTCTTATTGGAAGAAATAGCAATATGACAATAGTTGCCATGACAGCTCTTATTTTTTTCTCACCACTCGTCTAGATTAAGTAACACATACAATTAATAAGTGCTGCTTTTACTATATTTTTAGCTAATAAAGTGAATATAATAAATCTGTATTTGATGTTATTTTTGTGAATATGTCTTTTATGTAAGCAGTCAAAATAGTTATACTATCATACAGGTAATTAAATGAGGCAACAAATATAAAATACAGCTTATTGTTATCACTAAAAAATATGCCAATGACATTATTTAAGCGCATGAAGTGTACCAGGCTAAGTTAACGCAACAAAATACATTACATACTATTTGAGGTACATGACTGATTTCTTTCACGTAAGTTAAGATTACTATTAAAAAGTAGTATTCCAAATTTCATTTATCAAAGTGTAGTTGTCCCAAAATACGGGCATCCAAGCATCACTACTTTGAGCACTCACTGACTGACTTACTCATTGATTATAAGTCTCTTTTCTTTCCACTAAGTAAGATCTTAGAAATGCCGTCCATAGTGTCGAAGGTGCTGACGATAAAAATCAAAAATTAGTAAAAATCTAATTAGTATCATAATTATTCTTTTCTATTTCGATGCTATAAAGTTCACTTTGCGACACCCGTTTTGGTTGCATAAAGAATTACTTTATCGCACGCTAATTTAATTTTCTTGAGGTTGGTAACAAAAAAAATGGAACCAAGTCATATTTAAATGTCAAATATAAGCCCTTAATGTAAGAAACATGTGCAACAGAAGGTGTACAAAGAATAAAAAACACATGCTAACATTTAATTTAATAATAAACAATATAAATTGTTAAGCAGAATTGGATGATAAGTTTTCCAATGCTAGTACTGAAATTTACTTCCCATGTTGAACAGTACAACTGTTATAAAAGTTTATCATAACACTACAAGATTCGTGTGCAGTAATGGATATTCCAGGCAGATTTTGGATTATAATGGATTCAAGTCCTTTGAGTTTACTCCCTCATCCGGGGTGCCACAGGGCTCCAACTTGGGACCCCTACTATTTATTCTATATACCAATGACTTGCTTCATTTGTTAACTTGTAATGTACTCGCATATGCGGATGATTTAAAGATCTACTGCGCTATACGAACTTGGAATGATGTAGTTCATCTTCAGGACAACTTAAATCTTATATCTACGTGGTGTTCAAATTTCAATTTAAAACTAAATATAAACAAATGCTGCTATATGTCCTACTCACGAAAAAATAACAATATACCATCTACGTATTCTATTGAAAATAACCAGCTCAAGCGAGTGACCAGCATAAAGGATCTTGGGGTGTACTTTGATACGCGCTTAAGCTTCTCCAGCCATATACATAATATTTGCAGTTCGGCTTCAAAAACTTTAGGTTTTGTTATGCGCTGTTGTAAATTTTTTAAAAGTTCGCTGCTCTTGAAAACTCAGTTTCGTTGTCAGTAAACTGGAGTATGCGTCACAAGTCTGGTCACCTCAATACATATATTTACAAATAGCCATTGAGAGGGTGCAACGAAGATTTTTGAAGTACTTGTCTTTCAAGGATACGGGAATTTATCTTGAGCGTGGTATTGATTATAATCTCTTGTTGCTGGCGCATGACCTTCAGACACTGCGGGATCGCCGGGAGATTCATGGTGCGCGCTTTATGTGGAAATTGTGTAATGGACTAATTGATTGCCCATGTCTCTTGGCTTGCATAAACTTCTTTATTCCCCGAGTTGCCTCTCGTTCCTCCGCCATGTTTTTGTTGCCATTCTCGAGAACTAATCTCCTTCGGGGATCGCCAATATTTACGATGTGTAGGGCTGCGGATTTACATTATGAGGATATTTTCTTTTCTAGCTTTGATACATTGATTACCTTTTGATTTTTTGTGATTTTTCTTTTTTTCTTACATTATGTATGAATGAATGACTTATTCAATAATTAAGAACTTTATTTTATTATAATGTACGTGTTTTGTTCATATAATTGTTCCTATAATTGGTTTTACTGTTGGAATAATAAAGTTATATTATTATTATTATTATTATTATTAACACACTACGTTTTGTCTGAATTCCTGTTGCTTCGCATTAACTGACACGTACGGTAATATGGGCTATATTATTTTCTTTACACCAACTTAAAAGTGCTGGTATTGTTTTTGATGAATATGTTGTCAAAATATTTTGTAAATTGTCTTCTGCTATTTTGCGAATCTCTGAGGGCGTGCAAATATTTATTTCCTCCTTTTTGTTGATAAATTGAAATAATTTATTGCATCAATCAGTCTAAATTTTAAACAAAATTACATATAATACCGCCGACATTCAAAGATTTAAAATGTTCTACTTAAAAATCAGAGTAACCAACTTCAAAAAAACAAAATTTCTAAAATGTTCGATCAAAACATGTCTGTCATTTTAAGCTTTTTTGAACTTTTAATAACGCGTGCGCAAAAATCATGCTTTATGAAACTTGTATTTTAATATACTATTATCCTTATTATACCTACTACGCGGCAATGATGCGGCACGCAGCCTAAGGAATAGAGGCGGTGCCTGGGCAAAGCTGTCATTAAAGATGTTAACTTTATCGAACCCTGAAAACTTACCAAATTTGATCTGGAGGTTTATCAGTTTACACAGAATTTTCTGTGGTTATCAGGACAATGCAAGGCAAAACAAATTGCAGGCAAGCAATTTGGTGCAGTTTCTATATTTGATATATTTTTTAAAGATAATATAACACATGTCTGCGCGAACTCGACCTGTTTTTTTTAGATGTATGTTGGAGGGATCACATTTAAAGAAATCCAGAGCCACTTCAAAAAATGCAAAATTAGAGTTGGATATTTTACTTTCAAAACATAGTAATAATGATGATATCACTATTTCTGTGCACAATTTCGAATTACATTATTTATCTTAGTCCAGTTCTGCAACGAACGACTGACTACCGATCCTTACTTATAGCTGTGCAGGTTATATAGATTTAAACAGTAGGTCTATTTGTTTTTATCTCTATATATTTTATTGTAAAAAGCATTTTTTTAAAGAACTACCATTAAATAATCCATTATTAATTACATCCAAATTATATTTTAACACTTTTAGTTTTAAGCTTTATTTTGAAGGACTCTCTTGTTTTTTTGGTTAAATTTTCTGTTTTATAAAAAAAAACGTACAACCTCTTTCTTTTGAATTGTTGCGACTTTTCGTGTAATGGAGATCTTTCTGCTAGGTTTTCATTTTGAAAGGAAATTTCTATATCATTAGTTTTGTCATTATTAATATTTTCATTATATTCACATATTTATATCATTATTGTCTATACATCACAGCTATACATTTACACTTACATTTTGCAACATCATTAGAAACATACAAAATTATTACAATTATAAACTATTACCACTGCGTCAGAAACTTGAAAAAAAATGAGATGTGGTACATATGAATTCTTTATAAGTTTGTTTGAACTTAGTAGTTGACGAAATACTAGCAAAATTCGATTTTTTGACTGAAGTAAACTGCTACTTCCAGTCTACCGATTTTACAGAAAAACTAATCAGATCTCAAGAGGGAGATTATATTCGTAAATACAAAATTTGGAATTGATATCTATAGCAGTGTGACCACATAAATTTTAATGTTTATCGTAAATGCGTTATTCAGTTGTTTATTCATGAACTGCATGTTAATCAACATTAAAAACACTACTACTTTGCTAATTTAACCAACTTTCTAGAATGAATAATAACGGAGTTAGCAATGGTGCGCACTTAATTTGAATCAACCTGTATATTATAATATAGTGAATGAAAAATGAAAAACATGAATAAAAAAAACTAAGAGAACTCTTACGTGTTCTTCCAAAAAAATATGTATCAAGATATATAATAAATTGTTATTGGCTACGTATACCAGCCAGGATATTATTGGACAATTCAAACTCAAACCGTCGGTTGTATGTCCATAACAACATAGTAATTGTGTCTCCCTTCTTATCTGCGATTTCTATTTTAAGTATTTGTATTAACGATTCAGAGATGAGAATATACTTCGAACATTCTATCGATTATAGAGCGTCCGCTAAGTTGCCAAATTTAGTAGACGCTCTATCATCAGTAAAGTGTACGAAACGTATATTCACGGTGGTCAACTCCGTGAACCAGTAATATACACGTTTCCTCCACTTTACTATTTTTAGGGCCACCACGATTTTTGCCAAACACATATTCAAAGTGTATCTAATGCAATACACACATTTAACATGGGTGTACAATAGAGCGTCCGTATACGGACGCTTTATTGTACACGGACGCTCTAATGATAGGAATTCGTTAATGTACGGACGCTCTATAGATAGTAAGATGAATATATATATATATATATATATGTATATATATATATATACAGTAGAAGCTCTCTTAACCGACTATGACGGGACCGGGCCATAGGTCGCATAACCAAAAAGTCGGTAAAACCGAAAATCGGCAAAAACTAGCAGTTAGCTTCGAAACAATCCATCACTAGTTAAAACCACTCCCAGAAAGAAAAAAAACCTAAGTTGACATTATGTATTTCTATTAAGAGATATATTTTACGATCTATAAACAAGAAAGTAGTACATACATACATATACATATGTATATAATTAACAATCACTCACATGACAATTAATATTGCAAATAACACATGTACGTATGTACTAGAAAAAATCTGTGATTTTCTTTTGTTTTTGTGTTCCATTGTTTTCTTGAATGCGTAGTCACGCCACTTTTTAATGAACATTACCATCTACCGCTGTTGATGCATTTTGTTGCTCAATGTATGCTGCAGCCAGTTGTAGAGCAATTCTCGCATCAGCATGACTAACAGTGTTGCCTTCTTCTTCTTCAATTTCAACCTCGTCTTCTTGATTTTCGTTCAAAACAGCCTGTACGATTTCTTCATCTGTCAAATGTTCATTGGTAAAGTCATCATCAGCTCCAACAACCCATTCTTGACAATCCTGCAGTCGGATATCATTCAATTCAGCGAGTTGTTGCAAGTCGTTCAACAAAGATGCAATGTCATCTGGCTGGTCCAAAAGGGTTTCATCAGGATTAGAACTGGAATCAATCATTTTGTCTATGTTAGGCCATGCTTTTCTCCAAGATTTTACGAATGTTGAACTTTGTATTTCATTAAAAGCTTTTGCCACCATCAAAATAACGTCTTTTATGTTTATGCCTTTCAAAGCATCGATTAGGCCTCCATTTTAGCCAAGATTTCTGCAAGTAGTTTTTTCCTGTAGCGCCTCTTAAGACATTCGATCACTCCTTGATCCATTGGTTGGATGATACTTGTTACATTTGGTGGAAGAAAAAGACATTTTATTCCAGGCTCCTTTTCACTCTGAATGTTTTCAGGATGTGTTGGTGCATTATCCAACACCAAAATTGCCTTGGCTGGCAACTTCAAGCTTGTTAAATGTTTTGCGACATTAGGACAAAATTCATTGATAAACCAATCTTTAAACACGTACGCGTCCATCCACGCTGCTCTTTGATTTTTATAGCATACTGGAAGTGAAGAAACGTTAACGTTTTTGAATGCTCGAGGTTTCTTAGCCTTTCCGATTACGAGCAGGGGGACTTTATGAGTTCCAGAGGCATTACAACAAACAGCAATAGTAATTCTCTCTTTGTTCATTTTGAATCCAGGAGCTGATTTCTCATTACTGGCAGCAAATGTTTTTACAGGCAATCGCTTAAAATTTAGGCCGGTCTCATTCATATTGTAGACCTGTTCGGGCAGTAATTCTTCCTCTTTAATTGGTTCTTGTAATTTATTTTTCCATTCGTCTGCTGCAATTGGATCAGCTGACAGTTTTTAATCGCACACACTTAAAACATGTATACCGTGACGTTTCTTCCAGCGTGCCAACCAGCCATCGCTCGCACAAAAATTTCCTCCATTCTCAAACTTGACATGCAGTATCTCAGCCTTTTCTTTTAAAATCGGACCACTTATAGGCGTATCTTTGCGACGCTCTTGCATAAACCATAACCATAACGCATCGTCTACGTGTTCATTGATAGGTTTCTTTAAAGTACATCTACTCGAGAGGACTTTATCAGACTCGATTTGAGTGCAATAATCTTGAAT
This sequence comes from Amphimallon solstitiale, assembly GCA_963170755.1. Classification (NCBI taxonomy): domain Eukaryota; kingdom Metazoa; phylum Arthropoda; class Insecta; order Coleoptera; family Scarabaeidae; genus Amphimallon; species Amphimallon solstitiale. The sequence goes on from OY720675.1 coordinate 85,580,425, forward strand.
GGATTTCTAGTTTCGGCGCCAGTCTTTTACGGTTGTCACTCCAACACCGAATTCGTCACTAATTGATTTTACAGAATGATCTTTTTCAAGCCGCTCAATGGCATTTAACTTGTCTTTCATTGACACTACAACACGTTTTCGTTTTATTCCACTCATTTTGAAGAGTTCACTACAACAGTATGGTTAAGTTCGTAACACGCACAAAAACTACGATGTATAGACTCTAATGCGGCAGCGAGAGTTCGTCTGACTCATTAGTGATAAAGGTACATCTGGTTGGTGACTTGTAGTCGGCAACGGAAATGAAATCTAAATGTCTTCTAGGAAAGGGTCGGTTAAGCCGACGGTCGGTTAAAGGATAGTCGGTTAAGAGGGCGTCTACTGTATATATAAATGTCTTCAGTCTTTAATTCTGCACACCGATAAAAGCGGTTAGGATGCTGCGCTATGTGGCTTCTTTGCATTACCCATAAAGCGATGCTTGACTTTCATCGTCAAATCCTGTAGTGAATTTTGTTAATTTACCCAAAAAGCTGTGTGTGTAGCATCGGCAATCGACTCATATAACATATATACACATCCTTGATATAACATATATTTTGTTAGGTGCCCATGTGTTCCAAGGCTTATATTTCATAAACTAAGTTTTTTTAAAGTAAAACCGAAATAATTTTAAAAAATACGAAATGAATAATTCGGGAATCAGAATCGAAAATAAAAATTCAAATAATTTTATTACTTTTCTGAAGAAAAGATAGAAACACAAGTAGCGAAATAAATATATCTTTATTTTGTGTGATTTTTTGATGACACGAGTCCTGAAAATGATATCATCTTTTATCTTAAAAATTTCAGTCTTCTTTAACTATCTTTTATATAATTCTGTCGGATAAGCCCTTGAAATGATTGTTTTATGAATTTCAGCCAATATTTACCTTCTCTAATCCAAAATATAATTCATTACTAAGAAATTGCGCAAAGACAAGTTTCGTTGCGCAACGAATCAAATGGGAACTAATTATATTCTCTAATTTGCTGATCAAAATGATCCATATTACTGTCTGCAATACCAAAATATCTCTTATAGGTGAGCAAATACAAAATATGTGTGTATAAACAATAAATTATTAGTAGGTATATATATTTTTAAAACTAATTTGTTTTTGTACTATTACTTTGAACGGCTAAGAATCGAATAGAGGAATAATTTAAATTACGTTTTATAGTGATATTTTGGTATATTCTGTAACAATTAAATACGTTAATTACAACTATTCACATTTTCTTCTAAAAATATATTAACATATAATTATATATAATTTTCAAAAAACAAGGCAATCAAAATATATAAACCGATATGTGTTTATTCGTTACTAAACATAAATGAATGCGTACGGATTGTCGAAAAGAGTATAAAACTTCATAAAATCTAAACCAGTTTCATATTGATTACAAATGGCTTATTGATATGATTTACGGGCGTCTTTCCCTTGATGCAAGAATATGCGGACCCATTTTCAATACACTCCTGAAATTTCAAAAGACGGCAAGTGTGCACGTAACAGCTTTGTAAAGGTGAAACTATTATTAATAATGATACTGATTATATATTGCCAATAATATCGATTTCAATAATACGAGCATAATAATAATAGCTTATTGAGATTCTGGAAATAATTAAGTGGTGTAATGTAAAACATATTGTTGCGTTTCCGGGGTCGAAATAAACAAATCGTGCAAATGTTTTAAAACTGTCTGTATATTTTCACACTTAAAACTAATCACAATATAAAAATATAAAATAAATGTAACGCACTTAAAACTACTAGGGATAAATCAACACACGTATTTATTTCTATTACTACTATTTATGTCTGTAATATTTATTTACTTCTTGAACTGTACGAATACTACTGAATGAATTCATTCTTTCTGGGCACCGGCCACTTTTTATATCGGCATATAAGACTCTGGAAATATACGCGAAAATTCTCTCTTTCTTCTCGATGTTTGTAGTAAATACGAGAGAGGATCCAGACTTTCTGTCGCTTACACGTTACATATATGTGGATGATTTATGACTTATTTACGGTGCGTCGCGTCGCGCCGATGTTTACTTTTCTTTTGTGGCCTTATTTCATTATATTGCCCCCTTCTTAAGAACTGCGTTTTGTCCCGAAACACGCTATTCCATGTTCTTTTTGGTGGATGACGCAATCTACATTGGGACCCACGGGTGCACCCAGTTGTCTTGTGGAAATGGCAATCCACCGTCTTAGGTTGTATAACGGGCTGATTGGGCCGATAGCTGCATACGACTATTTCCATACCAGTATGCCGAAACACCACCTTCAGCATGTTTCTTACGATTCTCCATTCCAGACGGTCTAATCCGCAGCCCAGCTTCGGAATTGCCAGCCTCTTTATGTTTTGTTCGAGTGCACGTCCTCGTAGATCAACAAGGGACTTCCTTATTGCATGATAGGTCGGCTTTTCGTTGGAGACTTCTTTTGTGACCAGGTAAAAAATAGATCGTCCGTCACGCTTTATCTCCAGAGTTTTACCAACCCTTGGCTTTTGTTGGATCAGTTCAATGACCCCGCCATATCTCCTCTTGAATTCCACGGCAATTCCTCTACGCATACATAAGTCCTGGGCCACACAGTGAGCTAGGGTATTATCACAGGATACTGTAAAAAGATCCTGTTGCTTCTCCGTGGTAATTCCAAAACGAGCCTTTCTAGTACCAGAATATTCTTTCATGAAATTCCCATAAGTTGGCTCTCTATGTTCTCTGGTAATTTGTCGCACATCCGTTACTTCGCCGTTGTTATGTCCATGGTATGGGGCCAATCGGTTGAAATGCACCACCCTTGACTTACTATGGGGTGTTCGTCATATGCGATAAACCATGTCATTTATTCGCTTTAGTACTTCGTATGGTCCCTCCCAGTGTTGTTGGAGCTTTGGGGACAGGCCTCGGCGACGTTGAGGATTATATAGCCAAACAGTGTCCCCTTCTCGATAACCACCTCTCTCGACTTGCACGTCGTAACGATTTTTCATCCTGTCGCTGGCATCCTGAATATGGTGGCGTACTCGCTCGTGGGCATCCTACTGCCAGGTCTTCTCCAGGCTTACAGCCGAACTTTAGGTCACACGGCAGCCTGAGCTCCCTTCCGAATAACAAAATTGCTGGAGATTGACCGGTAGTCTCGTGGACCGCAGCTCTGTAAGCCATGAGGAACAGGGTAGATGTTCATCCCAGTTTCTTTGATGATCTGCCACTACCTTCGACAGGTGTTTGAGCATTGTCCTGTTCATGCGTTCCACCATTCCATCCGACTGCGGATGCAGCGGCGTCGTTCGTGTTTTCCTAATGCCCAGAAGATCGCAAATATTCTGGAATAAAGTCGATTCAAAATTCCTCCCTTGATCAGAATGGAGTTCCAAGGGTGCACCAAACCGACTAACAAATTCCTTAACGAGCACTTCCGCGACTGTTGCGGCTTCTTGGTTAGGCAAGGCATAGGCTTCGACCCATTTAGTGAAGTAATCCATTACGACAATTATGTATTTATTCCCATTGTCAGTCTCAGGGAATGGCTCAGCCGCATCTATGGCAATCCTTTCAAATGGGCTTCCTACATTGTACTGCTTCATGGGGGCACGTCGACGTTTTTGGGGTCCATTGCTGGCGGCACAAGTTGCACATTTTCGGCACCATTCCTTTACGACTCGTGTGCAATTCACCCATGCATAAAATCGTTGTCGCTCTTTCTCGAGTGTCTTGTGTACGCCGAAGTGTCCTCCGGAGCTGTCATCGTGGAGCTGTTGCAGTACATCAGGTATCCTTTTCTTAGGGATGACCACCTGTATCATTTGCCCTTCTCCATCTGGGTTCTCCATAACACGCTTGAGTAGACCATCCTCAACCTTCAGGGAGTCCCATTGAGCGCAGTAGGATTTCAGTCCCTGTGAACGAGGAGCTACTTCTTGCCAAGCCGGTCTGTGACCAGTACCTTTCCAAACCATCAAGGAACCAAGGTCTTCATCAGCTTCCTGATCGATCCTCAAATTGTCAGGTTGCCACTGGTCCACGGTAGTTCTGAGCGTGTTGGCCGATTTTTCTTCTACCCGGTTGCAATGCCTGCAGTCTTCTGGACATGGTCTCCTTGAAAGAGCATCAGCGTTTTGGTGTTTAAGGCCGGCTCGGTGCTCGATGTGGAAGTCGTATTCCTGCAGTCTCTTAATCCACCTGGCCACCTGACCTTCAGGGTTCTTGAAATGCAAGAGCCACTTCAACGCTGCGTGATCGGTTCTAATCGAAAGCTTCCTCTATAGGTATTTGTAAAAATGTTCGATGGACTTGACCACTGCCAGTAGCTCACGTCTGGTCACGCAGTAGTTCCGTTCGGGCTTGGAAAGCGTCGTGCTGAAATATCCGATAACCTTCTCTTGCCCTTCTTTGTACCTGGGAGAGTACGCCGCCAATCCCAACATTGCTAGCATCAGTGTCCAAAATAAATTTTACCAACTGGCAACGGATAGCTCAGGATTGATGCACTTATCAGAGTCTCCTTCAGCACCTCGAAAGACGCTTGACATTCGCTATTCCAGTGAAAAGGCCCATTCTCTGTCAGACGAGTCAGGGGCTTTGCAATGTTAGCGAACCCCGGGACGTATCGCCGATAGTACGTGCACAATCCCAGAAAACTTCTCACCTCATGCTTGTCCATTGAGATGGGCCATTTTCGCACGGCTTCTATCTTCTCTGGGTCGACAGCAATCCCTTTTTCAGACCACATGCCCAAGGTAACCTACTTCTCTGCGGAAAAGGTGACACTTCTTAGGGCTCAACTTCAGGTTTGCACCTCGTAGCCTTCGGAATACCTCCTCCAAATTCTTCACGTGATCTTGAAAGGTTTTCCCAACTACAATCACGTCATCAAGATACACCAGGCAAGTGTTCCACGAGAGTCCCTTTAACACTGTGTCCGTGAGTCGCTCGAAGGTGGCAGGCGCATTGCATAACCCAAAAAGCATGACCGTAAAATGCCACAGGCCCGCCCTTATAGTGAACGCAGTCTTTCCTTTATCGCTAGGCTCCATTCCCACTTGCCAATAACCACTCTTCAAATCCAAGGTGGAAAACCATTTCGTCCCAGCCAAAGTGTCCAAGGTGTCGTCTATACGTGGCAAAGGATAGCTGTCTTTCTTCGTCACCTCATTAAGTCGGCGATAGTCTACGCAGAATAAGGTTGACCCATCCTTCTTCCGCACAAGTACCACTGGTGAAGCCCAAGGATTGTTAAAAGGCTCAATTATACCATCACTTTCCATGTCTCGTACAATTTGTTCGGCTTCTTGACGTTTTGCCAATGGTAGTCTTCTGGATGCTTGGCGAATTGGGTGTGCATCGCCTGTATTGATCTTATGCGTGACTACATTGCTGTTGTTCCTTCCTATTCAGACTTCGGCAAGCCAAATTGATGACGTTTCGGAGCTCTTCTGGAACGTCAGTAGGCGTACCCGTTTCCGCTTCATCTTGATGGACGATGGCCGACACGGGACAACACCATCCCAATACAGTGCCTTTTTCCAACGTCACGGGTTAATAATTGACGTTCACTACCCTTACTGACACGGTCCTCTGGGATCTTACCAAAGCCTTTGCAATCATTATTGCTCGGCCCACTTCTTCATCATCAACCTTTGGCTCCATCATCGTAACCTTCCCTTCAGTCAGGTCCCCTTCCATGCAAGCTTCCAGGATCATCTCAGTCCGTTTACCCAGGACAGCGTCCTCTGCCAGAACAATACGTATGGAATGGTTATTCATAGAACGGAGGATGAGTTCTTCATTGCCTATCTTCAAGACGCCCAATTTCAGGTCCAACTGGAACCCATATAACTTCATCACAGCCATTCCCAAAATAACTTCTTCCTCTATGTCCGCAACCAGGGCGCGGTGTTGGATTGATACTGGTCCAATGCCGATCTTCACATCAACTTCTCCTTTTACGTTAGCTGCTTCGCCTGTTGCTGTTCCGAGTTGCCATTTGCTCTGTAGTAACGACTTCTTCTTTTGAATCACATCGGGTCGCACTATAATTTTCGTCGACCCAGTGTCCAATAGACCGGCATAAGTTCTTCCTTACAGAATAACATCTACGTAGAGGTTATTGGCATGGTGTTGCAGAGATGCAATTTGCGCTATTGAGTTTTCCTGCTGCTCCGCTATGGGTTTCTTGGGCTCCTTCTCGCATTTGCTACGAACATGGCCCATTTCACCACAATTCCGGCATCGAAGCGTTCTTTTCTTAGGTTGCACCTGATTCACTATTCGTCGAACTACCTGTTCTGAGGATTCTTCGGCTTCTGGTAGATTTCTGACAGAACATACTCTTGCAGGGTTTCGAGAGACTAGCTTTGCGGTTTCGAACTCCAGACTATGTGCCAAAGCATCAATTAGGGTTTTTAGTCTTGCCAGCCTCAGTGTTTGCTGTGTATCGCCATCTCGAAGACCATCTATGAATGTCTGCACAGCGAACTGTTCCGAGAAGCTATATGGAGCCGTTGGATACGCCAGACGAACCAAACGGGCGATATCCGCTTCGAATTCTTGGAGGCTTTCACCCTTTTTCTCCAGACGATTCTTCAAATGTATATGATAAACCTGCTCCAGGTGTGCATGCCCATACCTCATCTCAAGACGCTTGATCAATTGAGGGTAGTCTTGACACTCTTCCGGAAGTAAGGTCTGCAGAACATCACTGGCCTCTCCTCTTAATGACACAATCAGGGCAGTAGCTTTCTCCGTGGACGTCCATCCATTTGCTCCTGCAGCGGCTTCGAATTGTTTCAGGTACGTCATCCATGACTTCTTTCCATCGAAGGTGGGAGGTTTTACCTTTGCCTTTGCTGTTTGGCAGATCTCCAGGCTTTTGCTTGAGGTGTCATGGGGAGTGCAGTCGTTCATCGCTGGCAACTGAAGCTGAACTTTAAATTCGTCCCTCATCCCTGTTCTACGGCTTCTATGGCCTCAGATAATTTCTGTCTCAAATTCGATGAATTCTTCTTAATGTCTTCCTCGAATTGTTTTGAATTACTTGCAATTTTATTTTTTAAAGTTTTTTCCAAAATCTTTGAATTATTTGACATCTCATCTTTTAGAGTCTGCATAGTAATCTCGAATTGTAACATCTCATCTTTTAAGGTCTCCATAGTAGTCTCGAATTGTTTTGAATTATTTGCAATTTCATCTTTTAAGGCTATTGAATTATTTGCAATTTCATCTTTTAAAGTCTCCATTATTGTAGTAGTCTCGAATTGTTTTGAATTATTTGCAATTTTATTTAACATCTCATCTTTTAGAGTCTCCATAGTAGTCTCGAATTGTTCAGAATTATTTGCAATTTCATTTGTTAAGCTTTTGAATTATTTGCAATTTCATTTTTTAGAGTCTCCATAGTAGTCTCGAATTGTTTTGAATTATTTGCAATTTCTTTTAAAGTCTCCATAGTTAAGCTTGAATCAACCTGTACTTGACACAAATATTTTTCGGGATCCTTACCTTCATTTATTAGAATGTCACGAAGTCTGTCCTGGAGAATTTTTTTTTCCAGACGTATCTGCGTCCCTTTCTTCTAATTCTGCCCTTAACTCGGGGACCTTTAATTCTTCCAAACGTTTGGTAGCCATTTTTTTGCACTTATTGTTCTACCCACACTGACACCAAATTGTTGTGTTTTCGGGGTCGAAATAAACAACTCGTGCAAATGTTTTAAAACTGTCTGTATATTTTCACACTTAAAACTAATCACAATATAAAAACATAAAATAAATGTAACGCACTTAAAACTACTAGGGATAAATTAACACACGTATTTATTTCTATTACTACTATTTATGTCTGTAATATTTATTTATTTCTTGAACTATAATAATAACACTGCACCATTCACTGTATTTATGTTTATTTGCACTGTACGAATACTACAGAATGAATTAATTCTTTCTGGGCACCGGCCGCTTTTTATATCGGCATATAAGACTCTAGAAATATACGCGAAAATTCTCTCTTTATTCTCGATGTTTGTAGTAGAGAGAGGATCCAGACTTTCTGTCGCTTACACATTACATATATGTGGATGATTTATGACTTATTTGCGGTGCGTCGCGCCGATTTTTATTTTCCTTTTGTGGCCTTATTTCATTACAATATCTATCTGCTGTTGCGGAAATGTGAATATTATTATTTGTTTTTGGTTTGTCCACATGGAATTTATTACAACGTTTAATCATTTCAGTTGCTGATGATGACTCCATAGTTTTGGAAGTGAAAATAATCGACTACGCAGATAAATGTATGATACACTGGGACAATGGAATAAGCATGTACAAAGTCGGTATAGACGATAATGTAAAATACGATATTATATTTCACATTCCCGATATAATGGACAAACATTATAGGTATGGATATAAGTTATACTCCTAGACAAGACATCGAACGTGCGTAGTTAATTAAATATTATATTATGCTATGAAAATTTGTAACGGGTGTTTGTAATTGATTAACACATTGCATTTTAGAAGTTCTCATTTTGCTAAATCGGCAAGTTACAAACGTCTTCCTTCATTCTTTCTACCGCTGGAGTCATGCTTAAATATTTAATTTACAAAATAAAAATAATTTTATAATCATATGAATTAATTTTAAATTCATAGCATGTATGAGTTTCTAATATCATTGCTCTGAACCCCTTCCTTCATTTCGTCTACCTTTGTTGTGTCCAAATATTTAATTTTCAGTATAAAGAACATTTTATAATCATATGATTATGCTTATATCCTAACTATGACATTGCCAGTTTGTTGAAATAGCATTAATAACCTATAATTTTTAAAATCAGTGCTGATAAATCCATTCAACTTGCGCTATGCTATTCTAATGTCAAATTTGACAGTTCATTTGAATTTAAGCAAGGGTGGAAATTGTGAAACGTAAAAATTGCTAAAATGCAAATGGCGGCAGTGTAAATCAATTACAGACACAATATGTAGGTTTTCCGTAAATATAATAGAAACAGTCTTTTTATGAACAGTAATCTAATTCACAGTAAATAATAGCTTTGCTCCAACCCCTCACGTAAACAATACGAAAAATCACGTGTTGTCCAGAACTAGACATCAAACGGTTTTTTCAAGCTCAAACAAAACTAACATTCATACTGTTTAACCGACTAAAAGACAAAATTTTGAACATAATTGTCATACTTTCACAGACTGAGTTAATTAATTAACACAATAAACACAATTTATTTAAGAATATGTTAAGTTTAGAAACCGTGTCTTATAAACACAATTTTTATTACTGAAGGTTACTTTTGAACTGGTAGATAAAAAAAATGGACAATTAATAATTGTACGTAGAATTTTCGGCAAGAATTTATTAATCTTGCAATCCACATACGAAATAGCTGGCGTATGATATTTATTTCCATTCGATATACGCGTTCGTATATCGAATGGAAAGTTCTCATAAGAAAGCCACTGCAAAAGTGGCCCAAGAAGTTCAGTTATATTGGTTGGAATATATAGCACTAATCGATATTTAAAACTATACGTCACTCACCCGAGAAATTTATACATATTAATATACAGGGTGAGTCATTAGTAGCCGCTTCTTTGATTGCTCTTTCGTGTTTTAAATAAAAGAAGAATCAATTAGTGGAGAATTCATTGTTGCTTGGGGCGCATATTCTAAAAATACTGACGCACTTCCGGTTTCACCGGAAAAGCATGATAGGCAGAAAAAAACATTTTTTCATTGTTTTTAAAAGTAAATACATTAAATTTAGTGGTGCTTGTAGCCAAGAAAATTCTGCATCTTTTGGTATATGTTGCACTCGACAATACCTCAACAGCTTTGTTTTTTCAAAGCCTACTTCCTGAAATTTTCACATACCGAAAATTTATTTTTTTAAAATGGAACACCCGGTATTTTATTGTGGCATTTTGTGCCCTCTTTTATTCTCTTTCGTTTTTGTTAGCAATGTCCGCCTATGTCTGCCTATCTTTTGTAATTTCTGAGATAATCACTATAGGAGCAATCAGCATCTATGCACCCAAATATTCGCAAATAAAAAGCTGCTTCTTGGGGCGCATATTCTAAAAATACTGACGCACTTCCGGTTTCACCGGAAAAGCATGAAACTTAGTTTTTTAAATGACTCGCCTTATATATTTTTGGATTTTCTAGTACTGCTTTAAATTGTCTATTCAATTGTTTTAACTTTTTCCAAATTGAGCCAATAGTTTTTAAGTTATTAATTTTATTTTTTTTGGAAATTTTTGACGAAAGTATGTGTTCAGAAAAAAACATTTTTTCATTGTTTTTAAAAGTAAATACATTAAATTTAGTGGTGCTTGTAGCCAAGAAAATTCTGCATCTTTTGGTATATGTTGCACTCGACAATACCTCAACAGCTTTGTTTTTTCAAAGCCTACTTCCTGAAATTTTCACATACCGAAAATTAATTTTTTTAAAATGGAACACCCGGTATTTTATTGTGGCATTTTGTGCCCTCTTTTATTCTCTTTCGTTTTTGTTAGCAATGTCCTATACCTATCTTTTGTAATTTCTGAGATAATCACTATAGGAGCAATCAGCATCTATGCACCCAAATATTCGCAAATAAAAAGCTGCAATGCGGCCGACTGCCTGAGTCTCAAATCTTAAAGAAAGTCGGTAAACATTTATGTCAAATTTATAAAAGCATCGCTATTAGTTATCATCCAAATGGATTATTCTTATGAAGAGTTAATAGATATGATTGACGTATTGGGTGAATCTGAAAGAAACTCTTTGCTAACATCCATACTTTATGCACACCGATCCCTAGTAGAAGTCAACCGAAGCCATAAACCTTCGAAAGTATATAGGATCAACAGAAAGTATTGAATATGAAAAAAAGAGCAGACAAAATCAATACAGTATTAGTACTTGCTAGTACCATAAACATCTTATCTTCACCAGTGTGAGGATAAGACGTTTATGGTACTTGCGAGTGTAGTCGAACACCCCCATACTAGTACTACGAAAATTAGTCGTCAATTAGATGTAAGTCAAATTTGAGAATCCAGAATAATTTGGAAATATGTAATTCATCCGTAGCATATTCATACACAGGGTTAGATGAAAGAAATTTTCAGAGTCGCTTACATTTTTGTCAATAGGAAGCAGATAAATTATCCTGACTTTCTCAATGTTTTGTTGTTTTACCGCCGAAGCCACCTCCTATTAAAGTGGATACGGATTTAATCTTTACTCTGTTTGACTATTTACTAAAGAAGTCGGGCCCCATTCCTGCTTTCCATTGGTTGAACGAATATTTGGGTGCATAGAACAACAGCACTCGTATTTCTTTAATTGACCGCTAATTGCTCCTATACTGATTATCTCAGAAATTACAAAAGATAGGTATAGGACATTGTTAACAAAAATGAAAGAGAATAAAAAGAGGAACAAAATGACTCAACAAAATACATAGTGTTGCATTAAAAAAAAATCGGGAAGTAAACTGTGGAGAAACAAAGTTTTTTGAGGTATTGTCGAGTGCAACTTATACCAAATGATGCAGAATTTTCTCTACAAACACCATTAAAGTTAATGTTTTTACTTTTAAAACCAATGTGAAAATGATTTTATTCTGAACAAATATTTTCGAAAAAAATTAATAACTCAAAAACTATTGACTCAATTTGGAAAAAGAAAAACAATTGAATAGACAATTTAAAGCAGTACTAGAAAATCCAAAAATATATAGGGTGAGTCATTTAAAAAAATTAAGTTCCGTGCATTTCCGGTGAAACCGGAAGTGCGTCAGAGCTTAAAATATTTTTACAATATGCGCCACAAGCACCCATAAATCTTCCACTAGTTGGTTTTTGTTTTATTTAAAACACAAACGAGCAATCCAAGAAGCGGTTACTAATGACTCACCCTGTATACCCTAAACATTGCAAACGCTTTTGAAAACATGAAGCACAGTTTTGCGCACATCAGAACTATCAATTCGAGCATTTGCAGCTCTCAAACAAGATGCAATTTGTAACACAACAGGTGACATCTTTTAAAATCTTACTTTATGTTAAATCATAGTGTTACTCCAATAAAAATTTAATAAGACACGGTAGATCGAAGTGTTTTTAAAACAATATGCTGTATAAATTAGGTGCATGTATGTTAAATGTACTTTGTTTCAGGCTTTTGTTGCATAATTTTTTCATAAAATTTATTTGTAGATTATTTCAGATTGAAGAAATTTACGATGCTGAAGAAAAGTTCTTATTTTTACAAGATAAATTCTTACCTTTTCTTGATATTGCTGCAGCCAAAGAGGTACGCTGAACAATATGTTGAATAATCGAATCTAAATTATCTTTCTAGATGCTAACCATTAATGGAATACAATCTATATTAGATGTATTAAATCTTAATCCAGCCTGGACGCTAGCACATCTATCGGCTTATTTCAATTTACACGATACATTTGACTACAATTCAGTATCAATGGATTTGGATACTCCTGATGAGAGTACTGGAATGACTCCTTTGCATATAGCGGTTACACGTTTAAATGTACAAAGTGTTGAAAGTCTCGTAAAGAAAAAATGCTCTTTGTATCATAAAGACTTACAAGATAATAATGTCTTCCATCATGCTGCTTTCACCAAAAACGAAATTTTAAATGTAAGTGAATTTACCACTAATATACTCAACTACTTACATCTGACTTTTTGATGCTCTTTTAATATACATCTACAAACTTGGAATACATGTAAAATAGCATCTGTATACACTACCTGAATTTTTCTTAAATTCTCTGTTTTATACGAGGGATGTTCTGTTAACGTACACCATTGATTAAAAAAAATACGAAGTATATTTACAAATAATTACCACCACAATTAAGGTACTTATCTATTCTTTGACCAATATATACCCTGCTCAGAGAATCCTTGAAGAATTCACAGTACCTACTCCTGCGCCCAACCGAAAACAGCTACTTTTTAACGCCCGTGGATATGGAAATCGCAAGGCGTCTGGGCCGTTGCAGATTTTCTTTTACTAGGTTGGCGACATGAGGACCAGCATTGACACGACCCAAACTGATACTACTTGAAAGCTTCCATGGACGATTATGCTTTATTCTTTGATGATCAGAAAAATTTCAGCATCACTGCATACAGAAGATTGTGCTTAAAACTTTTTTGGTTGTGGATAATATGAAATTTTAACATCTTATTAATACTAAATTTTTAATTTACAAAATAAACATAATTTTATAATCATGTGATCATGCTTAAGTCCAACTATAAGCATTGTCAATATCGTGAAATAGCACTCAAAACTTGTACTTTTGAATTCATATTCAGTAAAGTTTATTACTTACTGATTGCCGGTCATTTTAAACCACTGCTGAAAACGCTTCAGGGATTATTGTGTTAAATTTGACAATTAAATTGAATTCAAGCAGTGGTAGATATGGTGAAACGTAAATATCGCTAAAATGCAAATGGCAGCGGCAAAATCAATTACAGACACATTGTATATGTATTATTGAGACATTTACTGACTGCATATGTTATGTACCTACAATAATGTAGTATATACAAAATATACATTTACACATACATGAAAGAAATTGTCGTCGTATTACATAATTACATGTTTTGGTATATTTTTCCATGAGTTTTGTTTTAAATTTTGAATCTTTCTTTGCAAAACGAGCAGCTGACATTTTGTTAAAATTTGAACAATATCTATAGCTGGTTCAGTTTTATCACTACAAAAATAGGAAACTGTGTACATCTCTTAAGATTTTCACATACATCTCTCATATCTTTAATGTTTGACGTACAAAGTTCAGATCCTTCAACGTCACTTTCACTGTCTGAATTACAGTCGTTATTATCAATTAAAAACTAGATTATTTCTTGCACGCTTTAATTGGGATTTTCGATCAAGGCTAGAGTAGGGCAAAGCTGGTCTAGTGAAATTTTGTCTTCTTCTTGCTGGACCTTTTCTAATAATCCTGCTTTTACAAAACGTTTTGAAATTGTAGATTTACTATTTATGAATCTTAGAAGTCTTTTGATAACAGATTTTCTATACCTACGTCATCTTGAAGTTATGGATAATCCCCTGATCTTATGACTGGCAATAAGATATGTTTGGTGACAGAAAAATATTATTCACATTTTCAAGTTTCAATTAGAGATAAGTAGTTGCGTTATTCAGAAATAATACGACTTTCGGATTTTCCTTGTCACCTTCGCAAAATAGAATTGTCAGTCTTTATTTTGCAGTTCTTTTGTCAGTACATTTATCGCTTTTTAGAGCAAGTGTTTTGTTCGGCATTACACGGTAAAAAAGGCCGATTTCGTCAGCGTTATAAACATTTTTTGATGAATACCCTGCAATAATATTTGAAGCTTTGCCTTCCAAACTTCGACAATCTCCGCAAATTGTTTTAAAGCTTACACTATGCTTTTGATAAAAGTTTTCAAGCCATCCATTTGAAGCTTTAAAATCTGTGTTTTTTAACATTTGCCTGTTTTCAAAGCTTACTCTTTTATTAAATGTCCAAATATGGGGATACTTTTATTTCCAGTTTTTGGAAATGTTCTCTATTACTCTATATTTGAACCTTCTTCTGAATTTGTATTTTATAATTTCGTTTACTTGTGTTCTTCCAACACCAAACTTTTCAGCTAAACTTTTTATTTTCCACAATAGTATCAATGTCCTATTTAAGAGACAAACGTTTTCTTTTTAACGACATGGTAATTGTGCATACATAACAATACCACAGTCGAACATAAACTAACTCAAAATATGTAAAATGAAAGTAAAATACACAATCTACAGAAGTAAACGCAGCGTGTACAAAGCGAAATAGCGAAATCCCCTTAGTGTACGTTATGTAACACCTAACAGTGAGTTCGGTGTATGAACTACTGCTCACTGTCGAGAAAGGTAATTCCCCTATATTTAAAACGTACTACGTGCTCCTTTATAAATAATATATTTTTAGGTAATAAACCGTGATGATGGGTTGAAAACAGAAATCAAAGAATATTACCTCATTTTATGTACCAAACATAATAACCCCAATATTCGTAATACTGTGTTATTGACAAAACAATTTATAACCGCCTTTGAGGGGTGCCGCTGTTCTAATGGTCATTGATAATTGTTTTACCGTATATACTTTTAGAATTTGTTAAAAAATGACCGTTATTAAAGGGACCACTCTTGAAAGGCGAACGTAAAGAGAAGGTTTACTGTATTACCCTAACAGACTTTCTGTCCCTATTTAGTGATCCATTGTAAACTTGAACTTTTCCATAGGGAGAACGCTCACTATAGAAGTATTTATCTTTGGTTTAATAAGTTCAGCTACCCATTCGCTAAATTTTTATTTCTAACACACTATGGATGAATGAGTCGGTATTAGGTTTTGCTATGTCTTTAGGGTGCGGCGAAGTTTCCTGCTTCATTTAGGCAGTTATTTAATTACCAGAATAGAAATTGTGTTCTGGGACACTGGAATAAGTATATATTCCTGGGTCAATATAAAAATAAGTTATCTCACAAACAAGTACTTTAGTATTCAAACAGGAACCACCGTCTTCTATATGATAATAATATCACGTTGGTGTTGCTGTTGAGGTTAATCGATGGCTATATTCAGCCGGACACATCGCTGGCAGCGCTGACCTAGCAATTGCATTCAGTACGCCGCTAGAACTCAGCGCTGCAGCAAGCGGACGCCATTTTTTCTAGCGGAAAGAAAAGCGCTGAGAAAGTATGCGAAAAGGGAGGGGAGCTTCAAAATTTGAAATTTGAAAATATGTATTACAGAACATAAGCTTAACAATGGAAAAGTAACTTGGATTAAAATAATAAATGTTCATCATATCTCGCATTGCAATATAATTCAATATATTAGTTCTGTAAGTAAGTAAATGTTTTGAATTTATGAACCTATAAATTTGTTTCAGGATTTATGTATTTCATGGTACTTCACCGCGTAATATTTTGTGAGCATAATAAGTAATAGAACAAATGTATTATTATGCTGACAGTAAATTTGGCGGAGAAGTATTAGTCTGTGGTATTAGTATTAAAAACGTAAAACGGCATATCGATCACATGCAAGTCTTTATTTCAACAAACATAAAAGCAAATACATAATGGATTATTGAATATGTTAGATTGCAATTCAATATAAACGGTGAAGCAATCACAGCAAATGTATCAGTGGAGTTAGTCCAAAATACATATATATAAACGTAATATAATTACTGGCATTATTTATTTTGATACTAATTTTATTCATATGTTAGATGAACAGTTTAGAACTTAATTCCTCAACAATTTAATTTTGTTTTAATAGATAAAATCCACTACTCTCTACCAAATCTAATTGGCATCAATTGCAATTTAATATCACCACAGAGGACATTCTTATTGGGGTTATGTGCGATAAATTTCAAACAATCAAACTACACTACGCGTGCGTTAGCGGGAATATTATTTATACACCATTCAGTACGACCTAGCGCTGAACTCGCAGCGCTTAATGATTAGTCTGGCTGAATATAGCCGATTATTTGGAGAAATACACTTTAAGAAATTGATATTGGCATATTTTTAACAGTTATAGATGGTTTTATACGGTAAAGCTTTTAAACACGAACTTCTAGCTGATTCCAACCACATCTAAACCTTTCGAAAATTCTTTTCTGAATTTGGGAAGTAATGCCTGCTAATACAGACATAGGCAGCACACCTGTATATTCTACTCTTATCTGAAATATGGAGTTTATAATTGAATGCAACATGTGAACTTCTGTAATTATCAAAGTCATATATGACCGCTTTAAATAAACATTAAAATGTGTTGAGAATGTTCTCTAAAGAAAAATATAAATTTATTTTATAAATACTTCTAAGTTCTAATAAAGACTGAAAACCCAATTCTTATACAACTTTATTGATTTTTATTAGTGGGTTTACCTTTTAGACGTTGTATAAACACTTTTACATAAAATTAAAAAAACATTTACACAACATTCTAATTGTACATTAGGTTTTATTAAGAAGTGATAAAAGCGTTTTTGAGGTAAAAGTAAAAAACATTTATGTTTTATAAGCTAAATGATTTCCATAAACTCTTTAAAAATGATAATTTATGACAGCTTTTTTGAGACTATAGAAATAAATCTCTAAAAAGCTTATATGACACTACAAGGTTTCTTGTAAAGCGTTAGGGCTATTCTCGTTACGATTATGAAATCCTTTTACAGCGAAGAGAAATAATATACAATCATATTTTCTTGTGTGTTCAAAAGTGTCTCCTGATTTTATAAAATTAATTCCTGATTGTCTAAAATTGTCTTTAAACATTTAAAAAAAACTACTGGAGCGTTATTACTAGTTTGGAAAATTTCTAGTGAGTGTGCTAGAAGAACTAACAAATACACGCTTTTATTCTAATACCTAGATATAAATAATGATTTTTTTAACCAACTATACCTTCTTATAGAAACAAAATTGCTACACACCGAAGCATCTAAGCCTAACCTAACAGTTCTGCTTCTAGAAAAAAGCGCGAATAAAATCTATTTCAGCAGCGTATCTGTAACATTTAACTAACACATTTGCTGCATAAAGGTAACTGTGAAACCAAAAACGCTGCTGCGAGAGCGGGGACCGCACATTTGGTGAAACGAAGCGAGGCGAAATAGTCCCCAGGCCTGGTGCGCATGTGCATGATACAATATTTCATTAGGTTTGTTCCAACAAAGAAATCACTGATCAGTCTTGGATCGATCTATGACTGTTGCAATTGCGCATGTTTTATCAGAAACCAGTACCCGAACAAACTGCAATTAAAGTGTGTTGGAACACTATTTTAGCCTTTTAGTTAACATATTTGTGGGTAGATGGTACTTGTTCAGTGATTGACTAGTATTTGATGAATTGTATGATTACATAAAACATTATTAGTCTTAATTCAAGTAAACTATTATTAAAATTAGTATTACATACGTAGAAAAATTGAGAAAGTAAAGAATAATCATTGTGTCGAAACTAATGTCACTATCACTCATGTTTATTGTTCATTCAAAACATTCAAATAATGCAGTAGATACATACCTAAAGTAATAAATTATTTTACCAATACAATAGCGTTAGAGATATCGTAGTACAATTGGCATTGGTGCGCATGCGCTAAGTATCCATAAATTTCAGTTTGTAAAAGATCAGCAAACTGCTCGGACTATGTTTTGACAGTCCTCAAACTAGATCATGTTATGTTGGAACAGATTGCAATTGATCCCGGATTTGTCAGTTCGCGTTGTTGGAACAGTGATTATTCACTGCGCTTACTCCGTACAATCACGGATCCATCCAAACGTATGTTGGAACAAACCTATTATCTACAACATTTATTTATCATTGTGTGTGTAGAAGTGATGTCCTCATCTAACAAAAAATTATTTGTACTTGGTTTAATTGCTGCTATGAAGGAAGAGGAGAAACTAAACAAAAGAGTTTGGGTGAATGAAAGTAACCAAAAGAGAGACAGTTTTGGTGAATTTCATCACTTATCCCCGGATATACAAAAAGAAATTCTTTAGATATACAAAAAGAAATTCTTTAACTATTTTCGCATGTCAGAAATTAGTTCTTCGTTTAAAAACTGTTCAAGCAAAGTATGTACTAAGCCTACCAGCCAGTATGCGCAAGATATATCACCTGTTTGCTCTGGAAACTTCTCTTGCAACGACCTTCGCTTCGCTTCTCCGAGCGGCGCGCTTGTGTGCGGGTATCAATTTGATAACGAATGTTTTTCTCTGGCGTAATAAATTCGCTTTGCCTGGCCTCGCCTCAGTGTGCGGGCACCTTAGTACTTCGCAAATATCTGCCACGTCAGCGAAATTACTGCTTAAAACACTTAAAGGCATTCTTAGTACCTAAAAAGTTTTTTTACACTTTCTTGTAAGCCTAAACAGTTATATAATGGCCGCGCAGGCCATTTTACATTTAAAATCTATGATGTAAGCATATCCGCCATACTTAAATTGCGGAATTTCGAAGACGCTTGTACCTTTCGAGCTATCGAAGCTGATTTTATCAGTAAAGTGACCTTCGCATGTACTTTGAAGTTCCCCCTGCCGCATTTGCTTGTTTAAAGTTAAGATAATAAGAAATTCACTTATATAATTATGGTTTCTAAGATGGAGATACACTTCGTCATGTCTTACTACTGTCAGTTCAACATATTTCTCATTGCAGTCACATTACAGGTTTTATATTACAAGAAAAGTTTATTAAATGGTAGAATGGTGAATCCACAAAATTTCTCTAAAATGGTTTTATAAAACCCACAATCACTGCCTTAACAAAAAAAGCTATTTGTTACTTTATGAAGTGTCATAATCAATTAAGAATAAACTTCATATATGTTGACAGAACATCATCGTAAAAACAAAATTGTGATGTTAACGTTGCCAACTGCGTTAACTATATGATAAAATTATCGTATAATTTGTGCCCATGGTCACAAAGTAGATTGGATAGACGTTTTTGAAGTCTAATTATAAGACATTAACTCTTATTAAAAAGCCGTATAACTGTTCTCAAAGTATTCATAAAAGAAAATTTGCTACTTGGGCTATCTCACGAATCCATTTCAGGAATTAGTAATTATTGTTTTGTATAATAAATTAATACAAGAAACAATTGAGCACTTAGCAGTATCCAAATAAGAACAGAATTGACACGAATTGCACAGTATATGCAAATATGACAAATTTTGTAACTATTTATAAAGTATAAATAGAAACCAAATTGCCCATTATGTTGCTACTCTGTGGATATCTGTCAATTGGTGAAATTACAAATAATTCAGTATTATTAAATATGGGTTGATATAGTAATCTATAACTTACGTATTAAATGCATATACAGGGTGAGTCATTAGTAGCCGCTTCTTCGATTGCTCTTTTGCGTTTTAAATAAAAGAAAAAGCAATTAGTGCAATATTCATGGTTGCTTGTGGCGCATATTGTAAAAATACCTTAAGCTCTGACGCACTTCTGGTTTCACCGGAAATGCACGGCACGTAATTTTTTTAAATGACACCCTATATATTTTTGGATTTTATTATACTGCTTTAAATTCTCTGTTGAACTGTTTTTTCTTTTTCAAAATTGAGCCAATAGTTTTTGAGTTATTAATTTTTTTTGAAAATATTTGACCAAAACACGTGTTCAGAAAAAAATCATTTTCACATTGTTTCTAAAAGTAAAAACATTAACTTTGGTGGTGCTTGTAGCCAAGAAAATTCTGCATCATTTGGTAAAGTTGCACTCGACAATACCTCAAAAAACTTTGTTTTTTCAAAGCCTACTTCCTGAAATTTTCACATATCAAAAACTTATTTTTTTTAAATGGAACACCCAGTATTTTATTGAGGCATTTTGTTTCTTTTTTTGTTCTCTTTCATTTTTGTTAACAATGTCCTATACCTATCTTTTGTAATTTCTGAGATAATCACTATTGGAGCAATTAGCAGTCAATTCAGGAACTATGGGTACTGTTCTACGTACCCAAATATTCGTCCAATAAAGGCTGGAATGCGGCTGACTACCTGAGTCAACTGTTAAAGGAAGTCGGTATACATTTATGCCAAACTATAAAAGCATCGCTATTAGTTATCATCCAAATGAATTATTCTTATGAAGAGTTAATAGAAATAATTTATGTTTTGGGTGAATCTGAAAGAAACTCTCTGATAGCATCCAGACTTTATGCACAGCGATCCCTGGTAGAAGTCAACCGAAGCCAGAAACCTTCGAAAGTATAAAGTGGATGGTTTGAGTGAACAGAAAGTATTGAATTTGAAAGAAAGAGCGGAAAAAGCAATAACTGGTGAGGATAAGACGTTTATGGTACTTGCGAGTGTAGTCGAACACACCCATACTAGTACTACGAAAATTAGTCGTCAGTTAGATGTAAGTCAAATTTGAGAATCCAGAATAATTGGGAAACATGAAATTCACCCGTAGCATATTCATACACAGGGTTAGATGAAAGAAATTTTCAGACTCGCTTACATTGTTGTCAATTGGCAGCAGATAAATTATCCTGGCTTTCTCAATTTTTTGTTGTTTACCAACGAAGCCATCTTCTATTAAAGTGAATACATTCATCATCACAATTTCCGTTATTATAACACATAAAGCCCCCCACTTTATCACACCTGTAAACTTTCAAAATCGTTGGTCATTAAAATTGTGGGGAAGATAATGGGTAGTTACATAATTGGACCATATTTCTTTGATGAAAATGTTAATGGAGGAGAGTATCTTCGCTATCTACGGACGGATTTTCAAAACTTTTTGAATACATCTTCAAATATGTCAGTAAACATAACCTTTATTTTATTTCAATGTTAGCCAACAGAATCAAAAATTAAATACTATAACTGGACATTGACGGAATTAAAAAATTGAAATGCGATGCTTTTCATTCTGTAAAATTATTACTTTTGGGATAGTTGGATTTAACATTTACTTTGTTTGACAGTTGACTCAGAAAGTCAAGCGCCATTCCTGCCTTCCATTGGTTGAATGAATATTTTGGTACATAGAACAACAGCGCTCGTAGTTCTTTAATTGACCGCTAATTGCTCATATAGTGTTTATCTCAGAAATTACAAAAGATAGGTATAGGACATTGTTAACAAAAATGAAAGAGAATAAAAAAAGGACCAAAATGCCTCAATAAAATACTGGATGTTCCATTTAAAAAAAATAAGTTTTTGGTATGTGAAAATTTCGGGAAGTAGGCTTTGAAAAAACAAAGTCTTCTGAGGTATTGTCGAGTGCAACTTTACCAAATGATGCAGAATTTTCTTGGCTACGAGCACCAACAAAGTTAATGATTTTACTTTTAAAAACAGTATGAAAATTTGATTTTTTTCTGAACACGTGCTTTGGTCAAATATTTTCAAAAAAAATTAATAACTCAAAAACTATGGGCTCAATTTTGAAAAAGAAAAAACATTTGAACATACAATTTAAAGCAGTACAAGAAAATCCAAAAATATATAGGGTGAGTCATTTAAAAAACTTAAGTTCCGTGCATTTCCGGTGAAACCGGAAGTGCGTCAGAGACTAAAGTATTTTTACAATATGCGCCCCAAGTATCCATGGATCTTCCACTAATTGTTTTTTCTTTTATTTAAAACAAAAGAGCAATCGAAGACGCGGCTACTAATGACTCACCCTGTATAAGATAAGAATATAGCTCTAAAATATATTTTTTGCACGAGACGGCATTATGTGGGTACAATTTGCGTCAACCTATCAGAACTAATCTTAACAGTGTTACCACATTGATTATAAAGGCACTCTATATAAATCGAAATTGTATCTACTATATAAAACGGAATTAAAATTTGTATATCCTGTACAGCCATTAATTATCACTTCCCATGTTTCCAGGTATTGTTGCCAGATGCTCGTCCCTTTTTTCTCAATATGAAAAATAAATTGGGCTATACTCCTGTACATCTTGCGTGTAAATCGGAAAATTATGAATCCCTACAAACGTTGATACTCGCAGGAGGTGAAGTTAATATACCATGTTGTCGTAATACTGAAAACAATAATTGTTATACAAGTCTCATTCATGTTTATTTAGAAGAAGACCCAAATTTCTTAAATGGGCGTGCTATTAAATATGGCGGAACTCCTTTACATTGGTCTAAATCACCTCAAGAAATAAATCAATTGATTAATCATCAGTGCTACATAAATGCTGTCGATTTCAAAAACAGGTATGTGTAAATTATAAGGTGTAACTTTAATTTGTTTCATGTAATAGTATTTCACTTGTGGAAGCTATATATCCTGAAGTATTAATTAATTGGTTTAATTTTATTGTTATTAAATTGTTCCGGTCGATGTGTATTCGTAGTGACATTGAATTGTCGCCACCTTTAGTTCATACTTTGGCCGTGTCGGTTGCCAAAACAACTCAACCATATTATATTATTATATATATATAAATTATATTACATTATATAATATGTCATTGCCGTCAATGCCACGTGATCCCTGATCTGCCCTAGCGTCTCCTGACCTTGGTGTAGTGCAGTTGGATGTTTATCACTCAAATTCGACGAGGCGAAAGTGAGACACGGAACATAAAGAGATCTGGCTATACTATCGCTTTTCGTTATACGTTATTCTCTTTCAAAACACCAAATATAATTAAAATAACGGGTATTTAGAAAAAATCTAGTTTGTCATAAATGAAGGTGTGACATGACTATTTCTATGAATAACTTCGATTACTTTGACACCGATAAAGTTCAGAAAAGTCTGAACACGCGTTATGTTGCTTACTCGAGTCTTACTTCTCAACATTTCTCTTAACACTGAAAAAGACCTAGTAAGTGCCATGTATTGTGAGATAGATAACCTCTTTGTACTTGGCTCATGACAGTTCCATGTCACCATCAGTAACACGTGAATTTTTTTAATCCCTCTTTAATAAAGTAAAATTTTGTAGTAGATAATATCACTGAAAAATATATGTTGGCTTGGTTTTTTATTTTTGAAAATTGCATAATACACAACAGCCCAGGCCCTAGATGGCAAAAAATATTTTTTTTATATTTGTTTTTGTGTCAGAAACTAATGAAATGCACTCGCCAAAACATAATTTAAAACAGACTAAAATAGTCCCAAGTTAGAGCTTTGAGACGCCAGATGAAGCGGCGGTTGTTTAATTACGATGGAAACGGGAGATAGTGGCATTTGTAAAATTAGTATAAATAACATAGACTTGTTTGTTTATTAAGATGCTAAATAATGGAGTACTTCGGTGCACGCCATAACAATATTTATAGGGTTTGAAAATTCTTCGTCATTGTGGCTGACACTACCTGGAATCCTAAAATTTCTATTCCTGGGTCCAATGTACTCCCAAAACTGTTTTGGATTTTTTGGAAATACATCCTCAATGTTGCATAGGTTCTTCTTATAGGCATTATCAATCTCCACTTTCTTTGGAGTGCCAATAAGAGAATTTGTGAATATATTAGAAGTTCATCTCAGAGCATGTTGATTACTTATGTACAGCATATTGTAAAATTGAGTGAAATTACCATTCAAGCTCTTTTCCACACCAAACCAATTAGTGCTGTACTCTCTTAATTGTACTACATATTTCTCAATTTGCGTTACTAAAGTTGGTGTAATATTTCTTGTTTATTTGTTAATTTTGTGTTAGGGACCGATAAAAATTCCCTTGTTTTAAATTCACACTATCACACATCGTAAATTCTTTCTGTAAAATGTATAAAAAATTCTTACTTTCTCTTTCATTTGTCTTTCTTAGTAGTGGAGTATTATCTCTAATGTATAGTTCGTTGATAATATTAAGGAATCATCACAGTGTAAAATTTGTTTTTGTATTATCAGATAGTATAGATGGTTATAAACATGCTGTGAAAATTTTGGGGTGAAATTCGAATTATTTTGGTCACTACAGCCTTTCTTATCAAGCAGCTAAATTCTGCACTCGTAACTTTGAACGCGTTTTTCTCGAAATGTAGTATTTCAAAACGGTGTACACTCTCAAAGGAAGAGTTCTCAAGCTATCGACCGTAAATTTTAACTCAACATTCTTTACGTTACTCTTTATCTTGCTACGGAAGCTTTTTCTATTTTTCGAAATCTTTTCTATTTTTCATAACGAAAAAACTGTCAGAAAAATAGGTTGAATTCGATACTTTTTTTCCAAATCGTCGCCATTTTGTCACTTTTGATGATAAAAATAACCTCCATAGCAAGATAACGGTTTGCATACTGATTAATAACCTTTTTCCAAACTTCGTTTCAGATGAGATTTGCGGTTACGATCG
Source organism: Amphimallon solstitiale (assembly GCA_963170755.1). Classification (NCBI taxonomy): domain Eukaryota; kingdom Metazoa; phylum Arthropoda; class Insecta; order Coleoptera; family Scarabaeidae; genus Amphimallon; species Amphimallon solstitiale. Next base: position 85,605,450 of record OY720675.1, read on the forward strand.
TGTACACCGTGAGGACTCCTTTTTTTCGAAGACATTTTCGTCCGTTGAAAAAATTTTATCAAAAATGTGAATAAACGTTTGAAAATTTATTTTCCTGTTCTTCGTGAGTGTTTTGATACGGCACAAAAAAATCAGATTGATTAGCATATTTTAATCGTCAAAAATAAAATCGCAAAAATCAGTTATTTTTCGACCCGTCACACTGTGATGATCCCTTAAGGGTCCTCGCTAGTGAATGGGAAATGTAATATTGGTTGCATAGCACATAATTTAATAAGCCAAGGATGTCCGAGTACTTTTACACATACGGAACATATAATAAATATTTGAAATAATAACTCAATATCTAAGCGAATAAAAATTCATTTATGACCAACTATTTACACATTTGTTACTGCGGGAAATATTTATAGCAGAATAACAATTCATTGTAATGTGGGTTGCCTAATTTTAATTTATTTTATATTCATTTTAAACAAAGTAAAGAATAGTTGAACGAAAAATAAGTACACAGCCGGGTAGCTTTTGTAATAGTACGGCTTTATTCTACAATAAAAATAAATAAAATTGCCCCAAAGTGGGGTGACATATGTAATCGTACAGCCCTTAAACTTGACTGTAATTAACAAAGTAATTAAGTTGTTCTTTTGTGAGAGAAATTTTAGGTTTTTAAACAGACTCGAATTTAATAGTGAAATTAATTTACTTATTGAACACTTCTCGTTATTAGCTCAGATAATAGTTCGGTTTGCATGAGAATCTTAATTTCAAGTCGGTTCGGGTATTAAGACACTAAGATTATTTTTATAGACGTACTATTTTTTTATAATCCAGATTTTGATGTTAAAGTAACCAAATAAGATGCAAAATAATATTTAAATATTATGAATATATTGATTAAAAAACAAACAACAAAGATCAGGTTACAAACAAATATTACAAAACGAAACACAATTAAAATGGTATGTATCAATACAAAATACGCATAAGTTACAAAATAGGCAGATATAATAGGTTAACAAGACGATGGTGCCCTACATAGACAACATACCATTAATTTAATTAGATGTTAAATTATTGGTCACGTAAAATGCAAAATAATATAGGCCTCTAATTAGATTACACGTTGGGTACCTTTATGATGATGCTATGAAGATGAAGCGGCGTTCCCCTTCGTTGATACTGGCAGCTTCCCAGGATAAACGTCTTCTTGGCCTGAACTGTGGCACACACTCGTTTTAATTTTACTTTTACCTCGCGTAGCACACTATTTGATTTATTGTAAATATATCTATTTTCTCACTAGGCTTTTCTTTTCTCTTAAGGAGTGCTTTGAATTACTATATTTTTATTAGCACTATTAACCCGCGAGATCGTTCCCTGTGAACTTATAAACGCCAGGAAATTTCTTCTGATGCGTTTATAATTAACTGGGTAGGGTCCAGTCGATTTATTTATTCGACAAGAGGGACCTGTGAACCTGCTTGTTCACTAGTCGGGGAACGTCTAACTGCCTACTCGTCGCTTAAAGCGCGTCTCCCGGTATTCTTTACTGGGATTCCCCGGGCCACTCTTAGGGACTTTACTTCTTTTCCAATTTATTCGTGAGAAAAAGCACTTCGTAAAATGTTTGTTCGTGCTTATTTAACATTCAAGGTTCCACACGTGTCGATTGTACACAAAGCAGTTTCTGTTAACGCCGCCTAAATTCTTGGCTGGCGTTGATAAAGTTGACGCCACATGTATTTCTTTCACATAGATACATCTACGCACTCTTTTTTCTTAGCACCACAAATATATACAGAATTTACATGGAGACATTTTAAGAAGGAATATAATAATTTAATACAAATAAATGAATAATATATGTTTCCCGATCTGTGTTGATTAATTATATACATTAATTTCATGATACCATTACCTTAATATAAGTATCTTTGATATTATTATATTTATATTTTATTTATGATATACAGGGCCTACCGTTACACTTTCTATACAATTTATATCGTGAACCCAAGCAAACAAATCTCCTCCGAAGGATTTTTGAGAAAACTGGTTTTTAATATTTTGACATATTAATTAATTTTCTGTAATCCGATAATTTTTTTCTAAATTTGATTCTTCTGCCGGGTAGATTACTAAATTCTTCATAAGTTGACGTTGAAAGGTTTTCTCCATCTTTAAAATCAACAAAAATATCTGGATTCTAAAATCTGCTATTTTGCCATTGTTGACAGATCCACTAGCGAGGACCCTTAAGCAATAGTATATTATGCAATGAGCATTTAATGATAGCTATTAAGACACGAGTAAGAGAATTACAATACGAGGCGAAGCCGAGTATTGTAATGAATACGAGTGTCTTAATAGCCATTAAATGCGAGTTACATACACTATTTTTTCTACGACCCCATAATAAAACATATTTTTTGAACAATCCATTTCATAAATTGAGGTTAAAATTTTCCGTACGTTTTTGTGAATTTGGCTGGTAATAAATTGTTCGTGGCTACTAAGGCTTGTTCCATAATTTCTGGCGGAGTCAATTATTACATTTCACTGTCATTATCCCTCATTTTTACCGTTTATATTTTCAAAAAAGCACAAATTTTAAGTACTTACTTGTAAATTGCAGAGAACTGTCACATTTATTTAATTTGTATATCTGTCAGATATGCAGTCGCCATATTGAATATTGTTTGAATATTGAAATGTCGCATTCCTATTGGATATAAACTTGTATCGTAATGAAAAATCTGTATTCCTATTGGATATAAACTTGTAACATAATGAAAATCTGTATCGTAATGAACATCATTATAGTACAGGTTCGGCATATCTAATAATACAATTAAAGTATGGGAGTAGAAAAAATATATTTTAGTCTATAGTTTATATTGAACACTGATATTTTGTGCAGTGTAACACATTAATGTAAAATTTTAGAACTTTCTGCACCTATATAATTCTTTATTTTCTCGACAGAACAGCTCTGCACATAATGGTACTAAATGCTAATTTTGACTGTATTATTGCTCTCTTAAGTAAAGGAGCTGATACAAACATTCAGGATTGTGATGGAAATACCCCTCTGCATTTAGCTGCGTATATATCTGATAATTTGCACATATTACACAGCCTAATTATCTTTGGAGCTGATCTAAATATTCTTAATAATGAAGGAGAGAGCGCACGACATTTAGTAGCAGCAAGAAATAATCTGCAAGCACTTTATTGTCTACATGCGGTAGGAGCTGAAAGGTGTAACTCCATGAATGACAGCTGTTGTGATGGTTGTTCCGCATATGGTTGTGAAGACGGTGAAGCACCGCCAGATATTGAAGGACCTGCTAATTCAGAAGTCCTCAATAATATGTTGGATGTTGCTGGTATGGAAATGGTAATTAATAAACACAGAAATGGAATGCCTAAAAAAGGTCGCCTGTTGTCCTTAGATGGAGGCGGTATCAGGGGACTTATATTAATACAGATGCTACTTGAATTAGAAACAGTAATTGGTAAGTTATTCTTTGTCCGTCTTTTCAAATTAAAATTAATAAAATATTATTTTACTGCTTGTCTGAAAATAAACATTTTAATTTGTTAGAAATTAGATCTCTCCATAATTAATATTTTCTGTATTCTGATATTTAGGCCATACAAAAATGACACATGTTTACATTTTTAAAGATGATACCTCTAATGAATTTTTACTGTACTTGCAAATAATTTCCAGATATAATCTTGTATTCTGGCCTCCATAGAAGTCTTACATATTGTACTATTTGTACCAGGTGAACCAAGTTTTACCGCCACCGCCAAAATTGAGCTTATTTATAAATAAAACAGGACATACATATTTAATAAAAAAATCTGCAAAATATTGAAAATGTGGCAGTGGCAGCCAAAAAACAAAACATTAACAAAACTTTTTGGAATCGACTTTTTTTTAATAATAATAATCATCCTCATCATTTTTATTACCCAACAGGCAAAGCCCAAAACAGGGTACAAACAATACTACATGTGTATAGATATATTCACAGTCAGTGTCTTCACGCAAGTAGGTTTCCATTTTTGTTCGCCAAGCGACAGAGCGTGTAAGTTGGAGCTCGTCTCATGATGTTGGTTCTCGCAAATGGTGCTACAATTGTGCAATTATGCCTGGAGTTAATCTGTGGTACCAGAAATGGCATTCGGTTTAGGATTTTGGGACAGTCAAATTGCTGTTTCTTGCATGTAACATCTCTTCTAACTTAAGGATACCATATCAAGCTTAAAGCAAACTTCACATCTGGTCATGATGAGTTACCGGCTTTCTTCGTGAGGGATTGCGCAGTGGTATTCTGTGAGCCACTTACGGTGTTATTTAATTTAATACTTAAAACATGCGTGTTTCCTGAGCTATGGAAAATTACTCGAATAATACCTGTTTTTAAGATTGGAGATAAATCCGATGTACTGAACTATCGACCCATTAGCATTATTAGCAACTTTGCTAAAATATTTGAAAGTACTCTAAATCAACAAATCTCTCGCAATTGTAGGTCAAAGCTTGCATTTCAACAGCATGGTTTTATCTCGGGTAGATCCACAACAACCAACTTGGCAGAACTAACTCAATTCATAAGTGTAGCTTTGGACAATCGCAAACAAGTGGATGTTATCTACACCGACTTTGCGAAGGCCTTTGATTCCATTGACCATTCGATACTGCTGTCGAAGCTTGACGCGTTCGGTTTTTCGAGAAACCTACTGCAGCTTATGTCTTCGTACGTAACCTGTCGCTACAATTATGTGTGCTGGAACGGCTTTCATTCAAAAAAATTCACTCCAACTTCTGGGGTTCCTCAGGGTTCCAATCTGGGTCCCCTTCTCTTTATCGTCTTCATCAACGACCTGTTGCTGTCATTAGATTGTGAAGTATTAGCCTACGCTGATGATCTCAAAATTTATTCTCGAGTATCTTCGTTGAGAGACTGTGAACACCTACAATGGAACCTGCAATATATTGTTGACTGGTGTGATCGAAACGGTTTCACTTTAAATGTTAATAAGTGCGCGGTTGTTTCTTACACTAGAATTTCAAATCCGTTTCAATTCTGCTATAGTGTAAGGCACACTCCAGTTCCTAGAAAGCATAGATTGGTGGATCTGGGTATTACCTTCGACTCCTCCCTACGTTTCACTGATCACATCCTCGAAACGTGTGCCTCAGCAACTAAATCATTAGGTTTTCTTATAAGATCTTCTAGACAATTTAATAATCCCCTTGCATTAAAATCTATTTACTATGCACTTGTAAGGTCTAAGTTGGAATATGGTTCTATAATATGGTATCCGCATTATCTATACCTGCAATTGGCTCTTGAAAGAGTTCAGAGACGCTTCTTAAAATATCTTTCATTTAAGAGTGATGGTTATTATCCGGAGAGGGGAGTGGATTATGCAGCTCTCCTTGACAGACATTCCGTCGATGCTTTAGGCAGCAGAAGAGAGCTGAGTAGTGCCAAGTTCCTAGTCAAATTACTTCAAAACAAAATAGACTCCCCAGTACTACTCTCACAAATAAATATTCACGTCCCCTTAAGGGAAACCCGATCAACCGAGACGTTCGCGTATTCGAGAGCAAGAACTAATACCTTGATAAAAGCTCCTTTGTCACATATGATGTTAAATGCTAATGGGTACGTCCCGGATCCTTTCATGACTTAGTTTATTAACTTATAATTTTTTTTAATTCTCTATATACTATATATATATATATACCGTGTGGCCGCCGTTCATAGCGCGATGCATGTATTAGTAACTACTGGTCGACTATAAATGAATTGCCACACCGACAGCGGGCGTATAAGTTATACGTATAAATGTATTCGTAGGCAAATCAAGTGAAGAGCAGTGTAATAGGTAATGCGTTCCCGTTGTAAGTAATTATTTGTAGTTGTTTGAAGCATCAGATAATCACTGATAATATGTCAGTGAAGTAACTCATCACAGCTTCATAAACAACATAAAAGAGCAAAAATAAATAATAAATAACTCCTAGACTTTAAAATAAAAAAAACTTCTTAACTAAAATAATATTTTTCAACAAATATTATAATCTAAAAACTCAACTATAATAAAATACTGAAACATAAAATATTTACTTCTTAAAACAGAATTGTAATTCAACATTGCAATTAACCTGTAATTAGCTAAAAAAATGTTATTCTTAAGCAATAATAAAACTCGAACTGACGCCCATATGTGGAAGCGACTGCCCGACTACACCGTATAAATGTCGATTTTTTGGACAAATACGAGTGCATCATAGGCATATGCGAAATACTAGCTCTGTTGTAATCCAGTATAACACTGCGTCTACTTGTTTACCGTTCTAATACACAGGCATCTCTATCTGTTTCGCTTACTCTACAGGTATCGCGATAATGCAGACGCACGCGGTCTTATGGTATATATATATATATATATATATATATATATATATATATATATATATATATATATATATATATATACAGTAATGCGCACACTGCTACGTTAATATACGGAATGGGGAATATGGGTGGGGTATGCCTAGCGTAGCCGCATACTATAACACCCTGGCTAGCGAGAAAGTGCGGTGAACGTATTCACATACAACGCAAAACATTTGTCATGTGAATTCTTCAATGTTATTTTTATTTGTCCCTATTTCCTAACATCAAAGTAAATAAAATACAATGTAAATAGGATATTTTAAATGAAACGAATATTTTCTTCGTTCGCATTTTCTTTTGGTTTCTTATGTTTAGAAGGTGAAACACATCCGAATTTATCAAAATTATTTGCAAAGCGGCGAATTGTATCAATACAAGGAACAGGCCGATTTTCAAAATTATTTCTAAAAAGGCCTCTAATGGATAGAGTCGAGTGACCTTGATGATACCACTTTACGATTTGTACTTTTTCCGCTAATGAATACTCCATCCTGTTCTGCGCTCTCCCACAGGTTATATGCAACTGATTCCTCTTAGGTTCGTCGCTGTCTGATGTACACTCTATATTAACGTAGCCTTGTGAGCACTACTGTATATATATGTATATCTAATTCATTTCCTAATATTTGATTACCTTTCTGTTATTATTTATAATGTTTATTATATTATTAGATTACTGTTATGTATTTTATATTTAATTTTTGTCCTGTAATTGGAATTTCTTCTGTTGGACAATAAAGATTATTATTATTATTATTATTATGACGTAGCAACAGATCTTCCTGCGCTACGCCTCTTTCTGGATAAACACCATCTGTCTTATATGCGAGAAACTTCAGGATCCTAGGGTGGACACGATTGAATGCCAAGCAATCACTTGCATAGATGGGAAACCATATTAAAGAGGCATATTGAAGCTTACTTAATACATAAGCAGAGTATAAATATTTCAACAATGCCACATCCCTGAAGTATTTAGAAACACGCATGACAAAACCCAATGATCTGAATGCCGAAGTACAAATGCTCATTACGTGAGACTTGAAGGTTAGACAGGGATCGAAAGTAAATCCAAGATCTTTCAATTCAGTTTTATTTGTTAACATGTTGTCGCCAATGTAGTAGGAAGAATGTTATGTATAATGTATAATATGTTTATAAGTCAGCATATTTCTTGTAAAATTGCCTTTAAAATGGTACCAATAACATAGTACTTATTTCCAGTATTTTTAAAGTTATAACCCTTTAATGGGATATGCCATTGTTTATAATATGCAAAATGCGGGGCATCTAATAGTTGGTTGGCCATTAAAATAAAACAAAGTAACTTTAACAAACAACTGTTTTTTTAAATGCTTTATCATTAGTTTTAGAATTACATTTTGAAAATTTCCATAATAAAACAATCTTAATCTGTGTTCAAATATCCGTTCTGCTCTACACATGCTCTCAACCGCCTCTGTATCGACAGACTTACATTCTGAACCATGTTCTTCTCATTTAATTGACGAAAAGCGCTCTTATTCGTTGCTGCATTTTCTTTGCCGTTGTAGGAGGTGTTGCGTAAACAGTGTTTTTGACAGTTGACTACAGAGAGAAATCGCAAGGTGTGAGATCACCTATATTGTGATGACGAAAATTTTCGACCTCGAGATTTTTGTAGATGTCCACGTTTTGAAGTCCCCTGATATCAAAAAAGTGGTTTTTAAAAAATGTGTGTGTGTGTGTGACCACGATAGCGGTCAAACCGTTGTAGATATAAATTCCAAATTTTGTATTTACGAGTATAATCCCTCTCTTGAGATATGTTTAGATTTTCAGTAAAATCGCCAGACCGGAAGTAGAAGTTTACTTCAGTGAAAAAATCGAATTTTGTCAATATTTCGTCAACTACTAAGTTCAAACAAATTTATAAAGAATCCATATGCACTCAAAATTAAATTTGAGAAAAATTTTATTATATAAGTTTTTTGAAATTCCTACCGGAAGTGAGTCTTTTACTCTTATCGAAGATCAGTTTTTTGCAAATATTTCGCAAGTCATGCTTTTTAGACGGATACATTACGAGTATAAAAGTATTTATAAATTAATTTTCAATGTCTTTTATATAAAAAAAATTTCAAAATTCGGACCGGAAGTAACACTTACTCTTACCGAATAGCGATTTTTTGCAAATATGTCATAAATTATGCATTGATTATATATTTAACAAGAGTACAAAAGTATTTAGAGCGAGATTTGCAATCTTTTTTGTATAAATGAAATTTCAAAATTCGAACCGGAAGTAAACTTAAAATGACTGGAAGAATACAATTGAATCAATGATTACAGAAAGGGTCTAAGCGCCATTTTAGTCGAAATTGGGTTTAATGCGAATTCAAGTTCTTTAGATGAATACCAAGCGATTGAGTGCAGAAAGAAGTCAATTTGCATTTCGAAAGTGTGTTTTATTAAGCATCCGCATTGTTATTGAATGCAGAAAGGGTATATGTTACGCTCTTGTACCCTTTCTGCAGTCAACGTTAGGTGTCGCTAGTATATGTCAAATATATTACTTACAAATGGCCGGCTAAGCTTATATGTAGGTAGGTGTTTATAACAAAAATTATCATTTTGATGGAGGACGAACATCGTAAGACACGTAAAAGAGGTATGGTACACCTTGAAGATTATCAGAGAAGCGTGATAAAGCGCAGCAGGTAAGGTAAAAATTTTACTTACTGCACATACAGACATATTATGTACCTATCTACTACATTTTGTTGTGTTTGTATTTTGAGAGTAAAGGGCCAGGAATATATCAATTATAAAGGAAACGTTGTACGTGCAAAGTCAGTTGGAGAAAATTGTAAATGCAAGCGCAAATGTTTCGAGAAGATTGTGGAAGCAGATAGATTGACTGTGTTTAATAGATTGTATGGTTTAGCGAGTAAGGACGAGTAAGACATTTACTTGCAAGGTTTGTTAAGTTTTCGTCCAGTAAAACGACGCAGAAAAGAAACAGAAGAGTTTATAGGTAGTAAGCGGAATTGTTCATTTAGCTACTGTGTTTTAGTCAACAGTGAAAGAAAGGTTATTTGTAAAAAAGCTTTTATTAACATGCATGCCATAAGTAACAAAAGATTGCAACGAATTCAGCAGCTACTGGCTGCAGGTATCACTCCTCATGATAAGAGGGGACATAATATTAGCGCAAATATAATGGAAGCCACTGAAAAAATACGTGTGCATGAACACATAGCTCTTTTTCCGGTAAAAGAAGCTCATTACCCCTCAAAGGACTATCGCTACTTAGACTCGAGTTTAACAGTAAAGATAATGTACACCTTATTTAAAGAAAAGTTCCCAAATTCCAGAATAACTTACGAATATTATAATAAAATATTTCGTGAAGATTTTAATCTTAAATTTGGAAGGCAGCAGGTGGATACTTGCTGTACATGCGAAGCACTGAATATAAAAATTAAGAGTAAAAACCTCAACGAGAATGCTAAAAGGGTAGCTGCCGCCGAAATGATAGTGCATAAGAGGCGTAGCAAAAACTTTTACAGGACTTTGCAGGACGTACAAAAGAAATGCAAGGAAAACGATAACGTCGTTGGCTTAGCATTCGATTACATGCAAAACTTACAGCTACCTAAAATTCCAGTGCAGGATTTATTTTATTTACGTCAACTTACAGTGAGTGTATTTTGTATTCATAATATGAAAACCGATGAAGTAGTTTACTTCATTCACCACGAAGGCAATGCTAAAAAAGGCCCTAATGAAGTTTGTTCTTATATTTACCGATACATACAGCAGTATATACCGAATCATGTAAAGGAACTTCACTTATTCTGCGACAATTGTCCAGGGCAAAATAAAAATAACACTGTATCCAGAATGTGTCTCTTTTTGAAAGACTCCGGTAGATTTGATTCAATAGATCAATATTTTCCAATAAGAGGTCACTCATTTTTGCCCTGCGACAGAGATTTCAGTCACCTCAAACGCAAACTCAGAAAGTTTGATCGTGTACATACTTTACATCAATACATTGAACTAATAGCATCTGCAAACAGCAAACATAAGGCTACAATACATGTTGTTGAGGGCAATGATATCTTAAACTTTAAAGACTGGTGGCGTCATATCTACAAATCTATAGCAGTTTCTGTTGAAACTACAAAAGCCCCTAAAGATAAACGAATTCCATTCAATATCAGCACTTTCCATCATTTTAGCTACCATATCAAAGATGGTAAAGGAGTAGTGGTGACCAGACCCTTTATTAATTCGTTTGTAACACATACTTTTGTATTATCTCTATCGGAAAATCTAAGTGAACCTCTTGGAAAAGCCTACCCTGAAGGAAAAACTCCTATTACTACAGAAAAAATGGACCATATTAAGAAGTCTGCTAAATTCATGGAAGATTCTGAGAACGTAGAAGAGTTTTGGAATTCAATCTTCGAATGGCCTACAACTAATTGACTGTGTTAGATATGTATATTGCAAAAATATGTAATATAGTTTCAGTTGTGGTTTGTGTAGGTACTATGTTTTTGGCTTTTTGTATTAAATAAACATAATTTATGAGTTACATCGTACTTTTCTTTTCTAAAAAATAATAGTGCAAAAAGGGTATATGTGCAATGAATTCTAATGCCGTTTTTACATGCTCTTCACAAATATTATATGATAAAACTTTTCAAAACTTGTTCAAATTTAGAAATATTTTTGATACAACTCTTAACATGCTTTACTTTTGACGCGTGGAAAGCGAAAAACAGTTTTTTGTATTTTTCTCAAAACTCATCCTCTAACACATATATCCTTTCTGAAATCAGTAATTCAATTACATACTATCTTATTACCCCTGCATATACGTTCAATTTGTAATGCTGAATCGTCTTTAAGGGTGGGCTTTCCCTAAGAAAAATTCTCGAACGGCGTATGTCGGGTTGCCTGGAATATATTGAATATATTTACGGAGTTTAATATGCCTGTACCTTTTACACGATCCAGGTATACGACAGCAACATGAAGCGATGCCTGGTCAACTGGAAAGCAAATAAATTTGGGATATTTGTCTCCTGCATTTATTGCATGAAAATATTGGTGCATCTCTTGTGTTCGAAATTTGTTTTTGCTATTTCTGAATATTCTTGTGGCTTGTATTTATTTAGTTTTATTAAGACTCCTGTTTTATGTAATTTGTAATTATTTTAATATTTGGCGGAATTATTTAGATATTAAATCTTATTCTGCAATAAATATATAGTTTTATTACTATTATTTATGATTATTAATTATTTAAGTTGTACTTCTTATTATTTCTCACCATGATTTGTATTTACTTTACATGTTGAGGCTTTGTAATAATATGAGTAATGATTTAGAGAAAACTAAAATCTGATAAAAAGAAATCTATTGTAACAACAGTGCCGGTGTTTCTTATAAAATGTAAAAAATATTTATATTCTTCACAATCGACACTGATATTGTTAGTTAGCGAAAAAAATTCTATTGTAGCAACAGTACCGCTGTTTCTTGTAAAATGTAAAAAATATTTATATTCTCTAAGTAGCCCATGTTTTAAGTTATTGAAAATTATATTCTTCACAATCGACACTGATATTGTTAGTTAGAGAAATTAAATTATAAAAATTTCACCGAGGGTAAGATACGAACTGTGCAGACTCCGAACTAATCATTGATTAGAAGCCAAAGTTAATACCACAACTTGAAATCGAATGTTATTGATATTATCAATTTTTTTTTTTTTATATCTTGCACTGTTTAATTTTTTTTCAGTAAAGTTTCGATAAAGTGTTTAAGTAACCTTTATGTGGCAGACAAAACATCAAATGCAATCCTTTCCGCACCACCTTAGAGGTAGAGTGCAAAGGGCGTTTTTTTCTCATGATATTTCCAGTAGGCCTAATTCATGTTTTTTACAACAATTTTTTTTTACAAAAGTATAGACAGTGTAGAAAATAAACAAGAATGGCGTTTTGTCTAAACGTATCACAATCAGTAGGTACATACTGATTCTACAATTTGACGTTTCTAATTTCTCGATTTCTCAAAATACGAGGATCCATAATTTGAGATAATAAAGCGAGAAAATAAAATTCCTCTAACTTAATTACCATTTCTGGTCAGAGTTCTACATCTATGTGTATTGTCTCATACCAAGTGTCCTTCTTTAGATCCTTGCCAAAAGTAAGAAGCACAATCCGAGTCTTAACAAAAAATATATCTTGGTCCATTTATAATGTCGTAAGGGGCCGTTTCACGTAGTTTTCTAAAAACGATGCTATCACCGTCCCCTATTTATCTACCATAAATTACACCATGCATTTCACGAAAAGCTTCCGCGATAATTGTCGACTCCATGACTGTTGACGACGAAGACTAATTTTTGTAGCATACGTGATCTTTAGATTTACCAAATTTTGCACAAATTAAACAAAATTTGTTTTTTACGCCTACATACAATTTTTTTTTCGTCGCCATCCAACAATTGCTGCCACTCCTGATATACCGCTGTAATTAAACTTATAAGCTCGTTTGGCCCATGCTCTTTTTACTTACTCACATCTACAAAAAAAATCAAAAAACTGTCCTGGAGTCAAAATACAAAGTATAAATAAAATAAAAACATGAAGGCACAACAAATTCAGATATTTAAATAAATGCTTTTACCATCTAGAAAACTGAAATTATGTAACTGCCTGCCACTTAGTTTGAAGAGTCCGGCACACTTCTAAGTTCGTATCTTACAAAGGCATAAAGTTGTTTTTGTCAGATTTTAGTTTTCTACAAACATTGTTCCTATTATTAAAAAGCTTCAACATGTAAGGTTAGAAATAATAATAAGTCGTGCAACTTTATAATTAGTAATAATAATAATGTATATTTATTGCCGAAGAAAACTGCATTTCTGACATTCCATAAAGCCGGAACCTTGTCCTTGAAAAATAAAATGAATTTTGAAAGTGAGAAGAATATTAACAAACAGAGAAAAATGTCTAACAAAGTAGACGCATCAATGTTATCACGTAATCAATCATAAATGAACACCGAAAAATATCTGAAATATATTACAATTTGCTTGTATATACCAACCGCATGCAGTTTCTTTTAGAAATATATTTAATGCATTATAATAATAATAATAACAACATATATTTATTCCAGACGAAAGTTAATATCTAATACATTCTCGCAAATATCCTTAAAATAATTACAAAATAAAGCCGATATATCAATGAAACATTCGTTTACCTAAGGTAATAAAAAAAGTTGAAGATCTCTCTGTTTATATGATGTCCGGCTTAATACAGTGGACCAGGTATACCTTCCATATAGTTGGTCTTGGACATTACAAAACTGTGAGTAAGAGGTTGAATTGTGTGTCGCCTATTTGCCATTTATCAGTGCGGACTTTGTGATCATTCTCATTGGTTTCAAAGTAATTTTTTGGATACCAGGGTTATTTTGAAAGTAAAGTAAATACATTGTCGTGTTCAGAATAAAAATATCTAGGTACTCACGATTCAAAAAAGTACTGTTTAAGCACAGTAAGCTTTATATCGCTATAAAACAAAAAAAATTCAAAGTGCTGTATTTTAATTATTTTTTAATATAATTGCAAATTTTAATCGTGACTCACTAGAACATTGGTTATTTCGTGCATGTAGCGGCAACTTTTTTAAGTGCCTTAATTTTTGCGATGTTTTACGTTGAAATTGACCATTTTGTGGCATACGCCGATCAAGTAAAACCCCCCCTTAATATTAATAGCATTTTCAGACTTATATATACCGATAGGTCCAGCTCGGAACGGGCCATACATAGGCAACAATATACGTATGGAACGTGCTATGTGGCAACGTGTGTACGATACCACTCCGCGTGCTCCTATTTTGAGTGACTTTCTTAAAATTTGAATTTATTTTGTAGAATTATTGATTTTTTTACTTTTATCTTTTAGAAAACATTATTGTTTTTTTATTACTTAAAATTACTTTTCCGTAGCAGCTAAGAATACAGTAATAATAATAAATTGGATCTTATTATGTCTGAAACAAATGGGCAAATTACGTATACAGACCGAATATGCAAACGACTATATCCTTGCGCGGTTTAAGTCTTACTAAATTCTTAACTGCAATTGAAGCTGCTGCGGGTAGAGGGGTTTCGGTGTTGCCACTCATTGCTGTCTATGGCCCGTTCCGAGCTGGACCTATCGGTATATATTTTTTCGAGAAACAATCTCTTAGTGAGATTATTTTCTCCATCTAAAATTCTGGGGTTTGCAAAATCAAACACATGACCAAACTCAAAATGATGCCTTGACAAAGCTGTTTGTTCTCTTTTATTTTCATTCTTATCAAAACAATCCTGTTTATGATTTTGTACACGTCTGGACAGGTATTGTTTTGTTTGTCCCACATACACTCCTTCACATTGTATGCAACTCATTTCATATACAACATTAGATCTATATAGTAATGGGACGGGATCCTTCAACTTTGTAAACAGATTCCCAATGGTTTTGGAGTTGTAAGTGATTAGTTGGGTGTCGTTATTCTTTAAAATTTTTATCAAGCTAGGGGTCAAACCGCTTATGTATGGCAAACTAAAATATCCCTTATTTACATTTTTTTCACACTGAGGCTGGGTGGGGACCCATAATAGTAAGCGCTTTTGATAATCCATCATTATTCCTGTATAACATATTATTTATAAAATTCTTAGGATAACCATTCTTTTGGAGAATATCAGTATTCAAATTATAGTTCTTTCTGTGAAATCTTTCATAGCTTAACCTACTTACTCTATTTTTCAATTCCAGAATGGTATTACGTTTGTAATGGAAACTGTGTTGTGAGTTATAATTCAGAACTCTAATCGAGCTCATGTCCTTCATATATATACCGTGGGTTTTTTTTATCACTGAACATAGCACACGATAACACCTATGTTCAGTTTTGAAATGAACGCGTCAACGCATGGAACATTATGCAACCAACATTGCGTTATGTAACAACAAACTAACGTCGGTCAATTATTTGTTTCGACAAATGTCAAAATCAATGTCATAACCATATTAGAAGTAAACACAAAATTTAATTCTTTAAAGACTACTTTTCTGTCTGAATATCGAAAGTGGCAACAGTCTTAGAAAAGTGGATGTGGTGATGATGATGTAAGTATCATTTAATAAAGTATTAAAATATATTGACCATATTTTATAGATTGCAGAACCAACTTTATGGTATTTTGGATATGATGTTTATTGTAAATCATACAGTAGCACGTAAGTCGACTGATGTTATTAGCGAAAACTGCAAAGGTGAAGAAAATTGTGCAAGTGGATCAAGATATCGACTATTCACAAGATAACACAGATATTGTAAGTTGTCTATTGGTATTTTAATATTAATTTTTAATATTTAGTCTTCTTAGTTGGACTACAGTTCTGGTTTATTTATAAGCAATGCAAATGAGGACGTTCAACCTGCTCCAAGTACCTCAAGTAATTATATTGAGGAAGGCGCTATAAATACAGGTGATTTTGGCACAGAAAACAAGAAAAGGAAATGTGAAGCTATTAAGGACAGTACTCCATCCCGCAAGAAATGAAAAGATGATGAATATTTGAAACATGCAAATGATGCTTTAGTAAAACTTACTTCTGCTTTGGAGAATGAGCCAACTCAACAGCCTGAAAACAGCGAGGAGGTATTTGATAAATTAGTAGCCGCCAAAATTAAAGAAATTAATTGTCTTCGAATAAAAAATGAAGTTCAATTTAAAATTTTAAATGTTATATATACATATTTAAATAAATAAATATTTTTTTGTATTAGACTTTATTTTTAATATTAATTAATCATAACTGGAATAAACATAAATCAATGTTCTAAATATTATGCTCAGCCACCGCGTGTTCCTGCCAATCTGCACTCCCATTGTTGGTACAGAAATAGTTCCGGAATTCATCTCTAATATTTCTGGCTTCAATACTTGATTTATTACCACCTTGTTTTACAACTGTTGGTAAATGTTTGGTATTGCTAATGTTAACATCTGTAACATACCTTTCACTTTCTGTTACCAAGAAGTTATGAAGTACCACACATGCTAAAGTTATTATTTCTACTTTTTCAACATCTAAATTTATTGGTTTTAATAAAACTCTAAATCTATTAGATAAAATTCCAAATGTGCTCTTGATAATCGGTAATTAAGTATTTTATTGTCATGACTTAAAAATCTTTGCGGATATGGCTTCATAACTCCTTCTGTTAAAAATGTATATGAGAATTAATCACCATACTGTTAAATAATGCTCTCTTAACTTCCAGTAAATTGTTTCACACACTTCTGGAACAAACCTGGAAATAATGCTTTCATGAACTCGTGTTGAATACATTTGAGACTGGAAACTTTCACCAGTTGCTAAAAACCGCAAAGTAATTTGCAACCTGAAAAATCATAAGTCTATTGTATTTGATTTTTTTAAATATTAAGAATATCTCACTTGCTATGGGCTGATATACTGTCTTGCATAAATGTATCTTGCTTTGTAATATCAGCTCTAAGGTAATCTAATAATTTATGAAACAGAGCATCATTCATCCGTAAATAATTCCTATATAAGTCAGGGTCCTCAATGCGTAATTCATTAATTAATGACAAACATCCCGGCCGCCTTAAAAGCCAAGGTTTAGTCCATATCTTTCTTTTTTGTTCGCGTTTCTTATTTTTTATATTAAGAATGTTTGTTATTATAACAAGAACTGCAGCTCGTAATAAATTCTTTCTTGTATTTGTGTCCATTTGGAATTTTTCCAGAAAAATACACACAAATGAAATTTTAGGGTTACAAAATTCCGGATACCCGCCAAACTAGTAATACATTCGACGCATGCCCGGTCCTTTAAAATTTTGCGTCGTTGCAAGTGGGCAAAATAAATTCTGCACAGAAAGTTGTACAGAAAGCTGTACAGAAAATTGTACCGTGTCAAGTAAGGATGTGGCGAGTTTTAATTTTCTTTCTGTGGGTATTTATTATACAGCCATCAGAATCAAATTTCCTACTAATCGCCTGAATTGTTCCGATAGATGGTATGGGCTTCTCAGGATATTTGACAGAAAACAGATCCCGCACTTTCCTTAAACTGTTTCCAGCTTTATACCAGTTTAAAATTTCTATTTTATCATCTTTTGTATACATTTTTTAAATTAGGTGAATACAAATGTGAAATATTGAAATATTCAAAATGTCATTTCTGTTATGACATTGATTTTGACGTTTGTCGAAACAAATAATTGACCGATGTTTACATAACGCAATGTTGGTTGCATAATGTTCCATGCGTTGACGCGTTTATTTTAAAACTGAACATAGGTGATATCGTGTGCTATGTTCAGTGATAAAAAAAACCCACGGTATATTGATATTAGAGGAAAGCCACGTGGACACACTTCACAACAGCCATTAATTATGTTGCAGATATTTTTTGAAACATATTTACCTAAATTAAAATCAAAAATTTGGCTTAGTTTTTCTTAAATTTATATTTTAGTGGAAAGCATTTATTCTATTTATAATTTACAACCTGCCTGCACTAATCGACACAGTAAAGTTTGATAGACGTTATTTATGGCCGTTTATTATTAACAAACATTCTCGACGGAATGGTCAAGATCAAATTTTTCGTTCCTGGGGATGATATAACTTTAATTTGATTGAGGTAAGTGCCAATATCTCAAATGTACCTATTGATACAGTCACAACATGAAATATAAGAAAAATCATTTTATAAATAAGGGTTATTTTGCCGGGGCCGGTAAAACTTGGATTGCGGCCGAAAGTCGACTTGGCTCGTAGGGCTTAGCTCGCTGGAGTAATAGGTGCCGGTATCTCCCCTAAGGATCTTGACCATTTCGTCCAGAATGTTTCTTAATAAACGGCCATAATAAATAAACAAACTTTACTGTGTCGGTTAGTGCAGGCAGGTTGTAAATTATAAATGGAATTTAGATGCTTTCCACTAAACTTCAAATTTAAGGAAAACATAACTAAACTTTGATTTAAATTTAGTTGAACATGTTCTTTTTACTAAGTATGTAGTGTACTTTTCAATTTACACAACATTTGATTCTTTATATATATATATATATATATATATATATATATATATATTGATGCCTGTTAAGTTGTCACTTCCGTTATGTTCAAAAGACTACCTAACTTCCCAGTCAATTACATGCATTTTTAATATAAAAATTACATATATACATTAAGGGGAACTCTAACAATAAGATTTTCTAAAGAGGGGTAGTTAATTGTTATATTTTATTTTTATATAAATTCCTTATTTTCAAGGTACGAAGCGACTTCCGCGCTCTTTTATATTTTGATAATCAGAAGCATCGGAGTAACTTCCGCGAATGTTGCCAAATGTCTAAGTCACTCTTAACTGATTTAATAGCATGTGTTCAATATTGACAAGACGCTGTATTCCAGTTATTCATAAAAGTATCAATTCTTATTCTGTTAAATGTTTGCTTATAGAGTTTGATTATAGTTAGGCTTATAAAAATAAATAACGATACTATTAACTAAAGGTTTATTCTTTAGATTTCAATTTAATTAAATGCTGAATTTTAAATTTCTCTTGTTGCATAGTTCTCCTAATTTTGCTTTCTTCTACAAATAGGTTTATTTTAATAAATGAAAGATAATTTTCTGCTTAAAAATTTTTTTTGAAGTAGGTGTGAATTAAATTAATTTTATGTTCGTGCCAGGGTGAAAATAAACCAGATGAAGATATGTATATTTCCACATACAATAATTTTAGTACCTTTTCTCTGATGCTTCTTTACCTTTTTGGTAATAATGTCGTCATCTGTGTCTGTTGCATCTGTAATATATTTATTAATATTAATGTGAAGAATATATAAACACTTCAAAAATTGATGCCGAAAGTTTAAAGTTTTTCATAAACGTTTTTCTCAAAATTGCCACTTTATGCAAAAAAAGAAAATGAGTGAGTGAAGAATTATTTTATTACCGAATTGCTACACAAAAGCAATTGGTTAAAAACCATATACACATTATGTTCTACCACTGATGAAGGCAAGTTAGTCTATCGAAATATGCATACGGTTGATATGCGCATTTCGGTAAACAAAGTCGACTTCTTCAGCGATAGAATATAATGTGCATATGGTTTCAAATAAAGTGCTTTTGTATGGTGCTTCGGTGAAAAACAATTTCCGTTCATTAAAGTGCAAACTTTATATCGATAGTCCATAGTTATAACCAATATTTCGTGAATATCCTGTTGTATGTTCTATAGAACCTAATAGCTTACAGAACCAAACCAAAAACATAATGCCGTTCAAGGAACTTAAACATTCATATAAACAAAAATACGCTTAAGTAGATCAAATAGATGAGGTTATACCACTCGAACCATTTGCAAAATAAACTCATTTTAGCACTTTAAACTATTTTATAATTAATTTAAGAGTAGCTCCACCTGTGTGTTCTTGAGAAGGTTGCTCATGCTGTAATGTGTTGCTGGAATGTAAATAAGTTAAGTTCTTATCTAGAACAAATATTATTGTATTCTTCATTTTCAAAATATTTTTCATTGGTAACTTACTAATGTAATGTAATAGTCCAAATTTGGAACAAATTTTATTTCTGTCAACGACTCAGTCGACTGACATTTAAAACCACAACTTTTTTTTAATATCAGGTGCGTTAATTCATCACATGCAGTTTTGAAATGTTCTCAAATGCATGATAATACTAGGAGATTTAAAAGACTTTAAATGAGTCATACCTTACAGCATTTATAAAAGACCTTGCTACCGTATCGAAATACTTAGAATGTAGTAAATTATTTAAGCTCAAGTTATCCTTACTTATAATATTTCCAGAATTATTGAGTACTTGCGATAATTCTCGCATTCGGGTGCTGCATGCATACGAAAGACATTCTCCTTTGTGTCTTTTTAAATACGATTTTCCAATATGTGCTATTAGATATTTTTACTTTCTTATACGTAGTATAAGGAAGTATTGTGATGATGAAAATTTTCGACCTCGAGATTTTTGCATATGTCCACGTTTTGAAGTCCCCTGATACCGAAAAAGTGGTTTTTAAAAAATGTCTGTGTGTGACCACGATAGCGGTCAAACCGCTGTAGATATCAATTCCAAATTTTGTATTTACGTGTATAATCTCCCTCGTCAGATCTGATTACTTTTTCAGTAAAATCGGTAGACCGGAAGTAGCAGTTTACTTCAGCGAAAAAATCGAATTTTGCCAATATTTCGTCAACTACTAAGTTTAAACAAATTTATAAAGAATTCATATGTACTTAGAATTAAAATTGAGAACAATTTTATTTAAAAAGTTTTTCGATATTCCTACCAGAAGTAGGTCTTTTATTCCTATGGAAAATCAGTTTTTTGCGAATACTTCACAAATCATGCTTTTTAGACATAAAAGTATTTAGAACATAATTTTCAATATCTTTTGTATAAAAAAAAATCAAAATTCAGACCGGAAGTGCCACTTTTACTCTTATCAAATTGCGATTTTTTGCAAATACATATGCCGTAAGTTATGCATTCTATATATATTTATCAGGAGTACAAAAGTATTTAGTGCTATATTTGCAATATTTTTTGTATATATGAAGTTTCAAAATTCGGACCGGAAGTAACACTTTTACTCTTAGGGAGTAGCACTTTTCTTCGAATATCTAGCAAGGTATGTATTCTATAGTGATTTAATAAGAGAATAGAAAACGTAGAATAGGATTCTGAATACTTTTGGTGTAAAAAATTCATAAAATTGTATAGTTTGAAACGTTCATACGTATAACAAAGTCGTGTGCTCATTTTTTAGCTTGAAATAGAGATTTCCTCCGATTTCATCAAATCAAAAACCTACAATTTTACACCAAAAATGTGAAAAAATTGCTCAAATAAAGGATGAAAACATAACACATTTGTTGCGTCTGTTGTACAAGCAGTTAATGTGTGAGAGCGAGAAAGATGATTGCTTTTCGTAACTTCTTGATTAATTTGACGACTGAATTGTTAGCAATATAAGTTTTTACAAGACGTTTGAGGTATTGTTTTATTTATTAAACAATACCTCAAACGTCTTGCAAAATACACATAGATAGTAGTTAGGATCCACAGCATGTTGACTGCATTGTCTATTTGGTCTTATAAAACCATTTATATACAGGTTCAAATTAGTTTCGTTTCACAGTAAGCCAAAAGCACGGCGCCTGTCTTTACCGTTTTGGGTGTCGAAATATGTTTTGGACTTCTTTCCCATCAGCATGATTTCTTTTTATAAGCCACATAAAGTTTTTGGTGAATATATCTTCTATGCAATACTTACACCGGAACATTTTTTTGTTTATTTCTTTCACATTTTGCAAATTTAAAGTAGGGGCACTACTAACACTAGTAGTAATAAAAATAACTGGATTAAAAACGTTTTCCCAAAAATGTTGAAAAACAATTTGATTTTAATATTTTGCTAAATAACGTAATTATTACATTATTAAGAAAATTATATATCATTTTTAGGAAACTATAAATTTACCTTTACTTTTTCGGAAAGAAGTTGAGGGACTGGTTTACAAACAGAACTCGGTTTAATCTCGTATACACAACTATTATTTGACTTCAAACTAGAAGATTGAGTTTCATTATTTATGTATTTCATTGCAGTATTCGTGTATATCAAAGTCTTTATCTTTCACAGTGTCATCGAAATTACTGTCTGAATTGAATTCTTAAATATCTAATACTTTCTGATCATAGTAATTCATTTCGTCCGAGGAAAAATATTTCAAACGAATTTCCTTATCAATACATTAGTTAGTACTATTTGTTGGAAAAAACATCAGATAAAATCTAAAAATTAAAATAACTCAATTACTTCTTGGTTTCTTGATTGAAACCGTGTCGTCACTCCTACTTCTGCTGCTGACGTTTTGGTCAGGGACATCTTCAACGCTGTTGATGCCTTAAAGGATACTGGACAAATCGTCAGAAGCAGAATAGGAACAACGACATGATTTCAATCCAGAAATCAAGAACTAATCAAAGAAAGCCGTGGAAATCTACGACTTAGATTAAAATAATCCAATCCACGTTTCTGCTTTTGCTTTTCACTTACTTTAATCTTTTCGACTGAAGGTTGATCATAGTTTTCCTTTATATAACCTTTGAGGTTTATCAAATTATTACTGGTCTGAGCACTATTAAAATAAATCTGAGGCATATTTTCTTCACCCTCAGAATCTGATATAAAAACAATTACAATCATTTGCCTCGAATTTCGATGGAGATTGTTTACTGTTATATTCTGATCCAACTTTTTTCAAATTATGTGTACTTCTCCTATTCCACATTTTTTTGAAGTAAGAATAAGGAAAAAAAATAACATCCTTTCTATTGTTTCAACTATAACGGCAAATATTGTTTTTTTTCTCTAATATATATATATATATATATATATATATATATATATATATATATATATATATATATATATATATATATATATATATATATATATATATTACTTGCACAAATCCTCTCAAATTTGGTTCTTGTGTTTTCTTCATTTACAATTGTTACTAGGTATTGTACCTGCCTTTTATGTAATAACTCTGAAATTTATAGTGTCTCAGCTAAGAAAACTACTTTTTAATTGTTGGAATAATCGTGGCAGTATAAATTCTCGCCTAGTCTTGTTCGATGATATTCTTTTTATAAATCCCCGACTTTCGTTGTTGATATAGAATGATAATGGTTACACGAAATAATTGAAATATAATACAGTCAAAAAAGAATTTTACTCAAGATTTTACGTAAATAATGCAAAACTTTAGAATTATTTCGTGTTAAAATTTAGTGTAAAATAAACAATACACATATTACAAGTATATGTAAAGTTAGTAATGTACAATATATTTTTATAACAGCACAAAAACATTTCAAAAGTATAATTAGGTATTACTTGTACTATTTCGTTACATTATAATTATTATATTTTAATATAAAAATGGCGTACAGTGTATAACAAACCGCAGTGACGATTGAAAAAATGAGGTGTGGCCACCACACGACTTTCTTATACGTATGAGCGTTTCAAACTATAGAATTTTAAGAATTTTTTTATACAAAAATTATTCAAAATCTTATTCTAAGTACTTCTATTCTCTTAATAAATCTCTATAGAATGCATACTTTGCAAGATATTATCAAAAGAGTGCTACTCGCTAAGAGTAAAAGTGCTACTTCTGGTCCGAATTTAGAAATTTCATATATACAAAAATTATTGCAAATCCATTTCTAAATACTTTTGTACTCTTGATAAATATATATAGAATGCATAACTTACGACATATTTACAAAAAATCGCTATTCGATACGAGTAAAAGTGGTACTTCCGGTCTGAATTTTGAAATTTTTTTTATACAAAAGATATTGAAAATTATGTTTTAAATACTTTTATACTCGTAACGTACTTGTCTAAAAAGCAACACTTGCGAAATATTCGCAAAGAACTGATTTTCGATAACAGTAAAAGACCTAAGGAATTTCGAAAAACTTTATAAATAAAATTATTCTCAATTTTAATTTTAAGTACATATCAATCCTTTATAAATTTGTTTAAACTTAGTAGTTGACGAAATATTGGCCAAATTCGATTTTTTCACTAAAGTAAACTGCTACTTCCGGTCTACCGATTTTACTTAAAAACTAAGCCGATCTCAAGAGCGAGATTATACACGTAAATACAAAATTTGGAATTGATATCTGTAGCGGTTTGACCGCTATCGTGGTCACAGACAGACAGACACACAGACATTTTTTAAAAACCGCTTTCTCGGTATCAGGAAACCTCAAAACGTGGACATCTGCAAAAATCTCGAGGTCAAATACTAGCGCCATCGATCTACACTGGAACTAAAACGAAAACTTACAGGTATAGGGGTATTGAAATGACTTCCAACACAATTTTTGGGATTAGGCTTTAAATGATATCTGTTACACATTTACAACAAAAGTAATGGAAAACGTTATGACTTCCGAAAATGGAAGTCACTTCGTTATATATGAAGTGATAACGTATACCAAGTATCTGGTTCGGAAGTGACATGATACTAGCTATAAATATATATATATATATATATATCAGAAAAAGAAAAATATTGGGTATAATCCGCTGTAGAGCAACCGTAAACACGTGTTTCTGACTAATTGGTCGTCATCAGTACGGTGTAGCCAAGGAATAAGGTGGGATAACCTTGGAGATGTAAGCTAAACGGAAGACCATCAGGTGACAGACCACCATTTGCAGCTTCAGCTAGAAGATCCTCGGTTTTGAGGACAACAACTAACGTCGCCACGAGGAAGACAATGTCAACCCGCGTGCCATCCGAGACCCAGGAAATGTAAATGAAAGATAATAAATTATCGCGGATACATAAAATATCAGAAAAAGAAAAATATTGGGTATAATCCGCTGTAGAGCAACCGTAAACACGTGTTTCTGACTAATTGGTCGTCATCAGTACGGTGTAGCCAAGGAATAAGGTGGGATAACCTTGGAGATGTAAGCTAAACGGAAGACCATCAGGTGACAGACCACCATTTGCAGCTTCAGCTAGAAGATCCTCGGTTTTGAGGACAACAACTAACGTCGCCACGAGGAAGACAATGTCAACCCGCGTGCCATCCGAGACCCAGGAAATGTAAATGAAAGATAATAAATTATCGCGGATACATAAAATATCAGAAAAAGAAAAATATTGGGTATAATCCGCTGTAGAGCAACCGTAAACACGTGTTTCTGACTAATTGGTCGTCATCAGTACGGTGTAGCCAAGGAATAAGGTGGGATAACCTTGGAGATGTAAGCTAAACGGAAGACCATCAGGTGACAGACCACCATTTGCAGCTTCAGCTAGAAGATCCTCGGTTTTGAGGACAACAACTAACGTCGCCACGAGGAAGACAATGTCAACCCGCGTGCCATCCGAGACCCCTTATTCCTTGGCTACACCGTACTGATGACGACCAATTAGTCAGAAACACGTGTTTACGGTTGCTCTACAGCGGATTATACCCAATATTTTTCTTTTTCTGATATTTTATGTATCCGCGATAATTTATTATCTTTCATTTACATTTCCTGGGTCTCGGATGGCACGCGGGTTGACATTGTCTTCCTCGTGGCGACGTTAGTTGTTGTCCTCAAAACCGAGGATCTTCTAGCTGAAGCTGCAAATGGTGGTCTGTCACCTGATGGTCTTCCGTTTAGCTTACATCTCCAAGGTTATCCCACCTTATTCCTTGGCTACACCGTACTGATGACGACCAATTAGTCAGAAACACGTGTTTACGGTTGCTCTACAGCGGATTATACCCAATATTTTTCTTTTTCTGATATTTTATGTATCCGCGATAATTTATTATCTTTCATTTACATTTCCTGGGTCTCGGATGGCACGCGGGTTGACATTGTCTTCCTCGTGGCGACGTTAGTTGTTGTCCTCAAAACCGAGGATCTTCTAGCTGAAGCTGCAAATGGTGGTCTGTCACCTGATGGTCTTCCGTTTAGCTTACATCTCCAAGGTTATCCCACCTTATTCCTTGGCTACACCGTACTGATGACGACCAATTAGTCAGAAACACGTGTTTACGGTTGCTCTACAGCGGATTATACCCAATATTTTTCTTTTTCTGATATTTTATGTATCCGCGATAATTTATTATCTTTCATTTACATTTCCTGGGTCTCGGATGGCACGCGGGTTGACATTGTCTTCCTCGTGGCGACGTTAGTTGTTGTCCTCAAAACCGAGGATCTTCTAGCTGAAGCTGCAAATGGTGGTCTGTCACCTGATGGTCTTCCGTTTAGCTTACATCTCCAAGGTTATCCCACCTTATTCCTTGGCTACACCGTACTGATGACGACCAATTAGTCAGAAACACGTGTTTACGGTTGCTCTACAGCGGATTATACCCAATATTTTTCTTTTTCTGATATTTTATGTATCCGCGATAATTTATTATCTTTCATATATATATATATATATATAAGTTCTATTTTGGCGGTGGCAATAAAATTTGGATCACCCGGTACATTTCTAAAATAAAAAACAATACTTGATTAAAATTTTGTCTCACCAAAATTCTACGAATCAAAGTAATAATAAGAGATTATAATGAATAATAAATATAGTATCTCTAAAAAAAAAGGCATCTGTATTAATTATATATTTAAACAAATAATGTTTTCTGTTTTAATAGGGAAACCAATAAATCACTGTTTTGACTGGATAGCTGGAACGAGTACGGGTGGCATCTTGGCTCTAGGTTTAGCATCTGGAAAAACAGCAAGAGAATGTCTAGGCATGTATTTTCATTATAAAGATCGAATGTTTCCTGGTCTGAGACCATATCCTAGTAAACCATTGGAAGAAGTATTACAAGAAATGTTAGGTAGTGATACCTATATGAGAGATATCACGTATCCTAAACTTATTATTCCTTGTGCTGTGGCTAATCGTCAACCTATTGAACTATTCTTATATAGAAACTATGAAAGTCCAAACGAGCTTTTAAAGAAAACCAAACGAGAAAATGACACCCTTTTGTGGGAAATTGCACGATCGACTAGCGCTGCACCTACGTATTTTAGGTAATTAACAACAAACTATATAGACTGTGTATAAAATAGAAGTTCTCTCATTGTAATATTACATACAGGGTTGCGATTATGTATGGAACCGGGTTCGTTATGTTAAAACGGTTTGAGGTAGAATCCTGAAATTTTAAATAGACATAGGACTAAATTAAAACTACTTGTTTTTTTTTTATTTTTGTTTTGATCCATAAGTTTTTAAAGTACAAAGCCTACTTGTTCTTTTTTTAATGGAAACATGGGTTAAATGGAACATCCTTAAAAAGGTTATTTTTCCCGAATTAAATGGTATAACAGGTTTGGTGATTCGTTTGAAAGAATTTTAGAAAAAAATAAAACCTAATTAAAACAAAATAAAACACGCAAATCAAGCAGCCCTTGCTCATCTGTCAAAAATTGGAAGAACTTTACAATCGCAGTAGAGAATGTCCCATTATCATTATTGCCCCTATCATTTCCCATTGAAACACCAACACATGCTTGCAATGAAACTAAAATAAACAAAACTAAACTAAACAACAATTTAATAAAATGTTTCAATTAATATTTAACAAGATGTTTATAATTTATAAACAAAACTTCACTTCAGAATTTAGATTATAAAAGATGTTCAAAATATTCTCCATTTACTTCCGGACAATAATGAAGTCTGTGGATAAATCCGTCTATTGTATTGTTTAACCAATTTTGAGGAATAGTTTTTATTTCTGTCTGAATACGTAATTTTAATTCGTCCAAAGATTCTAGTTTGTTGTACACACGTCACTTTAAATTTCCCCATAAGTAAAAGTCTAGGGGATTTAGATCAGGCGATTGAGCTTGCCATTCAATAGTTTGTCGCCCCCCTATCCACCTTTGAGGGAATGTATTATTTAAGTAATAACGTATTTCAGGTCCATAGTGTGGTAAAGCGCCGCCCTGTTGAAAGCAAATTTGATTGTTGTGATTTGGGAAAAGATGTAAAATTCTGTCAAACGAATCACCAAACCTATTATACCATTTAAATCGGGGTAAATAACCTTTTTAACGATGTTCCATTTAACCCATGTTCCTATTAAAAAAAAAACAAATAGGCTTGGTATTTCAAAAACTTACGGATCAAAGCAAAAATAGAAAAAAAGTAATAAGTAGTTTTAATTGCGTCCTATGCCTATTTAAAATTTGAGGAATCTAGCTCAAACCGTTTTTGCATAACGAACCCGGTTCCATACATAATCGCAACCTTATATATTAATTTATACAGAACTTGTAAGTAAGCTATGTACATCAACAAAAATACGAAATCATGCCCATGATAGGAGTGAAGAAGGGTACAAGCATGTATATATTACCAAATAATAGAACAGACTAAAAAACCTAGTAAGGTAACATTGCTCACCAGTCACCACCAATACACATGACATATTTGTATTGCTTCCCCTACACAAATTGTTTATGTCTCCTGTACATGTATGCATCAATTTTTTATTTATTTATGTATCTAAACGATATATACATATAGGCAATATCAGAGAATAAAAAAAAATTAGGTGTGGCCACCACACTACTTTCTTATACGTATGAGCTTTTCAAATTATACAAAATTGTTCTAAATTGTTTTAAATAGTTTTATCTTTAAAAAATTAGCCAAATTTTATGAATTTTTTTGTAAAAAAATTATTCAAAATACTATTATAAGTACTTCCGTTTTGTTAATAAATCTCCATAGAATGCATACTTTGCGAGATATTCGAAAGAAAATGCTCCTCGCTAAGAGTAAAAGTGTTACTTCCGGTCCGAATTTTGAAATTTCATTATACAAAAGATATTCAAAATTCAACTCTAAATACTTTTGTACTCTTGATAAATATATATATATATATATATATATATATATATATATACATATAGAATGCATACTTTACGACATACAGTGCACTCGCGATAATATGAACTAATGAAAACAAGGGCAGTTCAAATTTTTGGGATTGTTCATATTTACAAATGGCACAAAATTTTAATAAAACCAAGTCATTTACTTACCACCTAAAGTTCTTTCCTGTATAAAAGAAAGTTTAATTTAAATAGTTTAAATTTTTGTTTTATTTTAAAACATAAAAGGAACTTTTTCATTAAGTTTGTTTGCAGCAAACAAAAATATACTTATTTCTATACATATTCATATACATAAATGCTAGCGGGCTTATTCATAAAAATTATGCAATGTTTAATAAGCTCTTATATGACAAATGTTTCACAGAAATATGTCAAATAAGAGCTTAATAAACGTTGTATAGTTTTTTTGAATAAGCCCGTAGAAATATAAAGCTAATGTTCAAAAAAGTCGGTTATCTTCTTTTGCCGTTTCTTTTGGTCGAGAACTTTTAAAACTGCCTTCTCACGTAAGTCTCTTAAAACATTTACAACTCGCTGTTCAACCATTTCACCTTCAGCCCAATCCAACACCTTATTGAAAATATCGACAGCCTCCCCGGCTTTAATCGTCCTCTTTGGTTCCTCCACAAAATCATCTTCATCGGATATGGCTTCTACTTCATTATCTTCACATTCAATAGCATCCTCATTCCATTCTTTAACGTTCGAGGCCGTATATTCAACCTATGAAAAAATATAGAATAACACACAATTTTAAGTACATTTCAGAGAATACAAACCTCGGGTAGTAAGGCGCATAAAACATTGGCGGCGTAAATTCACGTAAATTCATTTGCAAATTTTCTCTAACAACACTTCGAGAAATCATCTTCGGGATCATCTTGATTCACTACCATATTTAAAATGTTGTTCCAGCATTTGGATAACACAGCTGAAACCACTCTTCTCCAAGCTGATTCCAAAATAATGATAGCTTCCTTCATTGTAGTCTGCTTCATAGTTTCTATCAAACCACCCCCTTTAGCAGCAATGGAAGCCAAAAGGCTATTCTGTAATACAGCTTTGTGATCCTTATAGCATTTTGGTCCATGGGCTGGATGAGTGGGGTCACGTTCGGTGGCATAAACATCACAAAAATAGAGCCGTTTTCAGATTTTAATTCGTCCTCAGGTGGGTGAGATGGGGCATTATCTATTAAGAGAATAGCTTTCACTGGAAGCCCTTTTTTGGTTAAAAATTGTTCCACCTGAATTATGTAAAAAATATTTTAAAATGAATAGGTATGTGTCGATTAATGTCAATATAAAAACTTTTACCTCTGGAACAAATGAGCGATGAAACCAGTCTTTAAAAATGTTACCAGTCATCCACGCTGATTTAGAGTGACGATAGTGAACAGGGCAATCAAAATTCTGGAAACAACGGGTTTTTTTTTGACTTTCCGACAACAAGCAGTTTGAGCTGATGAGATCCCGTAGCATTTGCACAGCACAGGAAAGTAACTCTTTGTTTTTCAGTCTTTGTACCTGGGGCTGATTTTTCCTGAGACGACACGTATGTTTTGGTTGGTAAAATTTTCCAAAATAAACCCGATTCATCGGCGTTATAAAGTTGATCATTACTTAATCCAAGCTCTTCAATCTTCGATCTAAGTGCCACTTTAAAAGGTTCAACCAACTGGGGTTGAGAAGAAAGTTTCTCTCCAGAAATTTGGAGCAATCTTACGCCGAATCTCTTTTTGAAATTCTGCAGCCATCCGTCACTCGCGTTGAAGTCAGAGTTATTTTCCTTAATATTATAATGAAGCTCCTTGGCCTTTTCTTTCAACATTAGTCCACTGATGGGGAATTTCTTATCCCTCATACGCATACAATTATTTTTCCATTTTTGGGTACTCCGACGGTCGCATAGTTTTTCTTTTTCCAGGTCCGATGAATGTATTGTTGACACATTTTGAAATTGCATTTTTATTCTTTTTTATTCTAGATACTGTGGACTTTGTCACTCCATATTTCTTCGCTAAATTAGTAACACTTACACCTTTTTCTAAATTCTCCAAAATTTCATATTTTTCCTTTAAAGTTTGAAATTTATGTTTTTTTGTATGCATATTTTACAAATTATTCACTTTTAATTAACACTTAAAAACCAAACATGCGTTTGCGTCTGCATACATGTAAAAGCTAACTAAAAAGTGCACTTGTTTGTTTGACCATTGACATTTGGCATTCAATTGTTAATAACTCGGGGTTTCCCCTAATTTTTATACATATTATGTAGCTGAAATCCGTTTCAAAATAAAAAAAATAAATGTTCATATTTTAAAGCTTTTGTACAAAGTTCATATTTTGGAGTAGTCAATGGCAGAGAAAAAGTGTTCATATTTTGGGGTGTTCATTTATTAGGGTGTTAATATTATCGCGAGTGCACTGTATTCGCAAAAAATCGCTATTCGATAAAACTAAAGTTGTTACTTTCGGTCCGAATTTTGAAAATTTTTTTATACAAAACGTACTGAAAATTATGTTTTAAATACTTTTATACTCGTAATGTACCTATCTAGAAGGTATGACTTGCGAGATATTCGCACAAAACTGATTTTCGATAGGAGTAAAAGACCTACGTCCGGTAGGAATTTTGAAAAACTTTTTTGATACAACTTTTTTTCAAATTTAATTTGGAGTATATTTGAATTCTTTATATTTTGTTTAAACTTAGTAATTGACGAAATATTGGCAAAATTCGATTTTTTCAATGAAGTAAACTACTACTTCCGGTCTACCGATTTGACTGAAAAACCAATCAGATCTCAAGAGGAAGATTATACTCGGAAATACAAAATTTGGAATTGGTATCTACAGCCGTTTGACCGCTATCGTGGTCACACATAGAGAGAATGAAACACAGAGAAACACGGAGACATTTTATAAAAACCACTTTTTTCGTATCAGGGGACTACAAAACGTGGACATTGCAAAAAACCAGAGGTCGAAAATTTTCGTCATCACAATACTTCCTTATACTACGTATAAGAAAGTAAAACTGCACCCTAAACACAAAAACACAGAATTTGTATGTTTATCTATGATTGGGTGCAACATTATCTGCTTTAGTATGTAACAAATAAGATTAATTATACATAAAAAGATTGTCCAAGTCTATAGAAGATCAATATAAGTACAAATATCGGAGAAAGATGTCGCACAAATTTCCAAAAAAGACTAGTTCAAATATCGGGCGTTACTTAATTCAAGTTTAAAACCGATGCAGAGTAACTTGTGGGGCGAAATAGCAGCTCTCGAGGTAGATACTTAATATCATAATATACAGGTGTCCCAGATATAAAAAGACGGAGTAGCAGGTATGTAAAGTCCGAACAGAAACAGGCCCAAATATGCCACAGTAACGAAGAAATTGGTAAAAAAGTTAAATCATACTCCTTCCTAATAAAATATATTTCTTGCCGGATGTGTCTAAAAAACGCAGCTATGTATTTGATTGTTGACCCAGACGGGCGACTCACTTTATTGCAGACAATAAAAGTTAGTTTTTATTTTTAAAATAGGAAGGTTGTTGCCCTTTAATGTGTTTGTAGTCGGAAACAGCTGATTATTATTATTTTAGAATATTCAATAAATCGTAGTAAATATCAAGAATGTAACTATTTTTTTCTGGCAGGTGTAAAAAGTAATTAATTGTGTGATATTTATTAGGAAGTATCTATTCCTTCTCCTTTTTTTTTAACACAAGTAATATGGTGGTCCTGAAAAGAACCGATTGTGAAAGTGAAGCAGGTGGATATTAGTCCAGGGTCGGCGTAAAGCCAATTGAATTCTTTATTATTTTCTTTCTGCCGTCAGCGCACGAATAAAGACTTGATATTTTGAGGGTACGTCTTTACACAATCTAGCTTCCGATTTCTGCTACTCCGTCTTTTTATTTCTGGGACACCCTGTATAGACATCTATATAGAATATATAGTAACTGGCTATACCTAGGAAATATCTGAATCAAAACTCTATAGTGATCGTTTGTATCGTGTGTGGAAGTTGTTTGATTTCAATGTATAACATTGTATTTACTTTCAACTCACTTCAGTACTCTGAATCCTTATATGCCGAAGTCAAAGAAAGTTCATTTTGTTGATATCAAAAATACAGCGTGTGTTAAAAATGTCGCAAAAGCTACACGCAGCGACACTCTTCGTTCGGTTCTGGATAAAAAATGTTATTGTGAAAATGGCGTATCATGCTTCGTATGCGTTCAGGAACCATTTCAAAGAAACATACATTTGGCAACACTGTAGCCGCATACTATTGTAATTGTAGATACCGCTATAATTTCCGTGTTTC
Organism: Amphimallon solstitiale; assembly: GCA_963170755.1. Taxonomy (NCBI): domain Eukaryota; kingdom Metazoa; phylum Arthropoda; class Insecta; order Coleoptera; family Scarabaeidae; genus Amphimallon; species Amphimallon solstitiale. The sequence continues at coordinate 85,638,933 of OY720675.1, forward strand.
CATCTTCGAAAACATTTTACTCGTTATTAGTATTATCAGATGGTAAATCTGAAGTTTTAAATTCTACACATTACGCGAGGTATAATTTGCTCTTCAAATTATTTATTGTCAAAATAATACATAGAAAATTGTTGTCGTTTTCCATAGAGTGGCTGAACTTTACAAACATGATATGGACATTAAAGGTTTTCTCGTAGAACCAACTGAACGGTTTTATTACTAGGGATGTTGAAGGTTGAAGCTAACTGTCGGGTACTAACGGAGGGGGATCTTCTTGTACTGCTACAATTTGCTCTTCTAGATTTATTGTACGCCTCTTAGGTCGACCAGCATTAGCATTTCCATTACAGAAACCATACACCATGTACATATCGACATATTCATTAAATGTAAAACGCATTATGAAGGAATAAAATAACAAGGAAACGATAAAACACAATAGCACAACTAATCAAAACAATACAAATAACCACGAAGAAGCAGAGTTTACACAAAATGAAACACGATAGTCGAATTAAATGCACAGGTAAATGTCAAAATTTGACAGTAATGAGATTGATTGAAATCACATTGAAATACAAACTCATTGCCTACAACATTGTCAAATGTGTTTTTCATGAAAGTACGTTAATGTAGAAGTGTTAAAAACAAACTTTTTAATCAAAACGAAAACGTTTACAAAATAATACTAGTAAAAAATATTTTTTAAACTAAATTGCAGCTATCTCTATTGACAGATATCTAAAAGGAAGGCTTAGTTACGCACTAAAAGTCTGAACTTCAAGAACCCCGTGATAACAAACAAAACATGATACGACATTTTAACATTCAGATTTTTTATTCAGAACCGAACGAAGAATGTTGCTGCGTGTAGCTTTTGCGACAATTTATACACACGTTATATAGTTGCTATCTGGAATGACATATATACAGAGCTCGTTTATTTTATTATTATTATTATTATTATTATTATTATTTACAAGACGTTATATATATTCCGCCGCCGGTAAGTGCTAAACTCGTGAATTGCGCAGACAAGGTTATTGTTCGCTATAATCGTCATTTTAATGTGTTAACTAACAATTGATGTCTTTGAATGTTCATTTAAGTGTAGATGTATATGAATTACCTATGGTGGGCAACAATCCAGTTTTTTAGAATCTTCTACGATTCGCTAATAGGTCGCATTCAGCAGGTGTTACGGTTGTGGAACTGTTGAGGAAACGTCTGCTGGATGCTTACCGTACATTAAATTACGTCACGATTACATCAAGTGTTTTATGGACACGGCCATCTTTTGTAGTGACCGCTAGCGATGGATCGCAGCATGTTCTTCTGCTAAATTGATGAGTGATATATTTAACTCCTCGTAACTATTTTCTCGGGCATGTCTTCGTATGTTTTGCTGTATGTGGGTTCCGTGCAAGATGCGTATACTTTCTATCATTACAACAGAATTTTATTTGAAAAATAATGCCCTAAGTGGAATTCGAATAAGAATCCTCCAAATAATTCTGTTGATAATTGAAGGAAGTACATGAATTAACATATAGGTATGACACTATTTTTGAATATTTATCGCATTAAAACCACAATATCATAATAAAATAATAATTCTTTACGCCGATTCGATTCTGGGACAACGAATTAAAATCACGGAGTGTACATTTTCGAATCAAATAAACACACACAATTTTTCTTATCCGATTATAGGAAAATATCGATTGTATGATTGTAGCTTTTTAAATTCATGATTCAGATATAAATAGCAAGCTGTTTTATTACAGGCCTTTTAACAATCTGATTGATGGTGGTCTTATTGCTAATAATCCCACATTAGACGCTCTTACCGAAATTGAGCAATATAATTTAGCGTTAAGAGCATGCAAAAGGGAAAATGAGCAGTGCCCAGTAAGCATTGTAATAAGTTTAGGTACTGGCTTGGTACCTGTAAAAGACACTCGTCAGTTTCCTGATGGTCTTCCAGATGTATTAAAAATTCTTTGTGAAGCCCCTGGGTTATTATCGATTTTAATAGACCAGGTAATCTTTATTTTTATATAAAAATGTAGCATTAATTATATTACGTCTATATATCATCTATTTGTATAATTGTTTATGTTTATAGGCAACAGCCACAAATGGAAGAGTGATAGAAAGAGCTAGAGCTTGGTGTGCCTCGGTCGGAATTCCATATTTTAGATTTAATCCTCAAATGTCGGAAGATGTCGGTTTAAATGAAAAGTGCAGTTTTAAATTATGTAGAACATTGTGGGAGACTAAAGTTTATATGCACGCTAATATGCAAAAAATTAAAGAAGTTGCTCATCTTCTAAATGAAATTTGAAGTTTTATATACCATAGAATAGTGAACTAAATGAAACATATGTTCTTGCCTAAAAGGCATATAGAGTGACGCACCTGGAAAAGTATTCTACTTTACGCATACACACACACACCATTACTAATTATAATTAGTAAATCATTAGAGATTATAAAGTTGAATTGTTAGCTCTTATTCCCAAGTTTGTTCCACAATATTATTGCAACAAGACAATTTGCAATAATCTTGTGGAAAATATTATATAGGCTTGATAAGAAAGAAATTCTTACGACTTAAGACGTCCATGTGTCGATTATTGAACGTATTGTGTAGTTTTGTAGTAGTATATTATATACCGAGGTGTTTCATTCCTGTCTCGAGATACTTAATCTCTCGACAGTAATGAAACTTTTCATGAAGGTTTGTATACTATTTTATTTACAACCATAATTATTATAGGCCGTATAATTCTAATGTAACAATTAATTTTATTTACACCATACGCATAAATGTATTAATAAAAAAAAAATGCAAAAATTGAATCACAATATTATAAATCGTCGCTTTCAGCAGACAGATCGGGAAACGTTCTCGCTCCAACAACTGGTCAATTGACAACAGTTGAGTGTTGGCTGGACAGGACTTTTGATTGCTGCCAAATGTAGTAAACAATAATATTTTTTCTGAATTATATTTCGGCTGTTTTTAGTGTAAGTCTAATAATTTATTTCTACACAGCGTACGCATATTTAACATTATCTTAGAACTTAAAATAATAATTGCAATTACTATTTCCCTTAAACTTTCGGCCTTACGTTAATTTTTTTTTTCTATGGATATCATTTCCTCAGTGATAATTATTCACAGATATTTTTAATCATCTATAAATTTGTGTTAAATATGTAAAAACTTATTGTGTTCAAAAATGAATTTAATTTTAATATTCAAATGGAATAAGATTTGAGAAAATGTGGGAGACCCGCGATCAGTATAAATTAGTTTGTTTTCCTTTTCTAATAACTTTCGCAATATTTCGTGTTACGTTGGTGTTGGAACGCGTTAATGCGCCTGTGAATCCGAAAACGTTCACTTAGTGAGCCTAGAAATTTTCCGCTCACTAAAATGACGCCCGCTACACAACATGTTCAAAGTGAGCGAACGGCTTCTGGACATGATTATTGAACTGTTGCACAACTCTTATGTCTGCTGAATGCGACCAATGGTAGATATCAATGAAAATGTATTTTCTTCAAGTATATTATAATTAGGGAGATCGGCAGTCAGGGGCACAATTACTGACTGGTAATCAGTAAAGCTTTCAACTTAAAATCTTGAATAGTTCTTAGAATATTGTAAAATTTAGAACATAATTTTAATTAATGTACTCCTGACTGCCGATCCCTAATTATAATATTCATATTATACTACTGAATTATATCCTAGAAAGAATCCATTACAACGGATGTCTGCAAATGATTTGCGCTTTGCAGTTTAGAAACCTTCATGTTGGCAACTTGGAAATGTTCAATTTACCAAGTAACATATATCTTTTTATAGTTATATGATTAGATTCCACTATTGCCAACATGAAGAAATAGCATGAATAGTCTGTAATTTTAAAATCATATTAGGTTAAAGTTGATTAGAGTATGTTGACATTTTTTAAAATCACTACTATAAATATCTTAGACTGCGCTTATGGAATTGTGATTTCAAATTTGACAAGTATGTTCAAGTCAAACAGGGTAAGAAAAAACGTAAGATTCGCTAAAATGCAAATGACCGATCAGTGAATCAATTAAATACACCCATTATACTTTATATTATTTTTATGTCGAAAAATCTTATTTATTCATACATAAATTAATATGTCGTAGCAGGATAAAAATGCCAATATCGAATAATATAAACTTAATTAATCCATCATAAGGTTTGGTTTACATTGAATTTAGAAGAATCTTCATACCCATAATTACTTGTTATACCTTAAAGTATGTTAAAAATACGAAGTTTTATATGTACAGAATGTCGATTTTAATTATATTTATGCAATAAAATACATTATATTTTTCTATCTAATTCTTACTCTTCCTTTTGCTATTGGTATAGTCGAGTCGTTTTGGCAACCGACACGGCCAAAGTACGAACTAAAGACGACGATTCAATACCCCTACAAATTTTATCAGTCGGAACAAATTCAAAACAATAAAATTAAACTAATTAATTAATATTTCAGGACATATACCTTCCCATAGTAAAATACTATTACATGAATGCCAGTTACAAATTAAATATTGTAAATAAAGCTATTAAATATTATTTGTTCTACACCTATATTTTATATAACATTTGGCTATACTGTTTAGGAGGCAAGCATTGTTGACAAATTTAAAATGTTTAGAAAACAATTATAATAAACGTCAAAAGATAATTATGACAAATGTCAAAAGGTGTATGAATATGATGATTTATGATATAGTGGAGGCAATCCTTAAACCGTTGCACGTCATTACTCGTTAATGACGTCATATACTGCAGCGTAGTCAAGTCTGTTTGAAAAATCATATGATTTGCACGCCATTTTAATGTAAACAAATTTGACATATAAATATCTGAAAAATATAATTGTGTATTGTAAATTTTATAATTTTTTGGGTGGTACGGTTTTTAAAAAATGAATGACGTGCAACGGTTTAAGGATTGCCTCCACTATAGTCCAGAAATAGCTTTTGTAGGTTATATTACTTGACAGGTAAAATTTTGCAACATCTTAAGTTTGAGGCCATTTCAATTTAGTGGCGCATGTCGATTGCGAGAACGACTCACTATAGCCGAAAACATTGCGGTGCGGTCAGCTCATCTAGGAACGCTCTAATTGGGCATTGTTTGTCACTGTTGAATGCAATGTCTTGTCAACCGCCGCGCAGTGATTTGGACCGATTTTGAGAAAAAGTTAGTTTCATTATGTATTTGTAGCAAATAATAAGTTACATAAGATTTGTTCGAAAACCCTATTCGTAGCAGTTCAAGAACTAGTGCTCTGTCATTTGCAAAAAAATCAGTTCAGGCCGATTGGCTGGTATTTGAAATTCTGATAAATCCTGAGTATGTGTAATTGCCATTTGTATAATATTTCACATTTTTCTAGTTATGTTTATGCTAATCTTTGCAAGTTACTGTAGGTAGTTTAATTTTATAGTTTTTCGAATATTTGGTTGGTTACTTTAATTTTTAGTATTACAGTGTTTTGATTCAGTTATGAAACTGAAGCAAAACAAAACATTATTTTTTATACTTGTATTAATTTACTCATTTCATTTTCAATTTTGTAAGAGCAGAAGAAAACAGCTGTAAGTATGTAATTAAACAATCAAAATTGTTCAAACGTTGATTTATTTATTTTAGAAATTGTTTGACCTATACAATGTTCTTGAGTCTAGCAAGGGTTCCTTTCTCTGATAATGAAGTGCATGTAATGGTACAATTCTAGGAACCTATGGAGTTCGGTTAAAGTTATATTTTCCTGGACAAACTGATACATTTGTTAAAGAATATAGTATAAATATTAAGAACATTGAATTTATATTTTTTGAGTTGTTATGTGCAATCAGAGTCTAATTTCAAATTACCAACAACTGTCACAATTTTAAATCTCCAAAAGGAATTAAAAGAGTGTACTACTTCACAGTAAAAATTAAGTTAAAAAATATCTCGGACAATTTTTTTTTACTTCAAATGTTCAATTAAATGTCAGGAGAAGTGTTGAAAATGTATCATTATATTATTTATTTGATTCATTATGATTTATGATTTTTGTAATATTTATTAATGTGGTGTGTATTCGATATAGGTGCCAATTATTAATAAGAGCTTTTATAAGATATTTATTTTATTTACCCGGCTTGTTAGAAATATTCTTAACAAAAAGTAGAAAAATGATTGCCCTATCTCTAACTCTATCAATACTTTTTAAATCTTGTCGCAATTTTGGCGGTTAGATTATCATCAGATTTTCATCATTCATTTATTAATGTTGGTTGTACAACTTTAAAACTGTTCGAACCGTTGGGATTTCAAAAAATTTGGTCAGACATGTGCAATACTCTCAGAATTACTAATTTTAGAACGATCCGAGAACTGTTCAGAACTGAGCGTTTGAACAGACCTATAATGAAACATAAAAATATAGTACTTTATATGAAAACTATACATGCTTCGGAAAATGTTGCATTTTATCTCGACTTTGTGACTACCCCACTCAAACATGCTTTCGCATATACCTGTATGCACCTATAATCTTATTATTAAACCTACAAATTTCAGCTGCTAATTTCTGAAAAAATGACATACAAGCTCGTAATATATACCGGGTGTCCAGTTTAAAATGCAGTACATGGGGATATTGGAAACCGTTGGAGATACAACATCGGTTAAATGGGAGAAAAGTTGCGTATTCATTTGTCCATGAATAATCCGGCATCAGATTTTGAAATTTTTGTTTCATTGGGCAGATACAGGGTGAAAAAGAAAAAAATGCATTTTTGAAAATCTTCCATATTTTGTTTCCTAGAAGAGATAAATTTACAAAAGTTGTATGCTAGGGATAACAAGTCATGTGGATTTTAAAAATGATTAAAAAAAAAATCTAGGTGTACTAGATTTTGCGTGACAATAATCAACTTTTGTTTTTCTTATGGCAGCCATATTGGATTTTGACATTTTTAATATCTTCAAAAAAAATGCTATTCAATGATGTATAACATGTTTATGTTCAAGATAGTAAAATCATGAAAAATAGAGAAAATAAGATTTTAACATAGTAGGCCATGGAACTGCGGATATCTTAAGTGTATACTGATAAAAAAACAAAAAATAACAAGTCTCCAAGTACTGTTAAAATATCTTTAACATTTTATTTATTAGTATTTATTAAATAAAGGTGGTTAGATAGCTGAATCATTAATGTAACAACTGTTCAAATAAGCCACCGTTCATTCGTATGCACAATCTACATCGTCTTAGTACTGCCTCACAAGATTGTCTAACCATGTTCGGTGTCATTCCACTCACTGCTTCTTCAACTGCTTGACGTAATTCTTCCACATTTTCATAAGATCTCTAATACACCTTGTTTTTCAGATAGCCCCATACAAAAAAATCAAGAGGTGTGAGGTCCGGGGACCTAGCAGGCCACCCTATTGGTCCTCGGTTACCAATCCAGTTATTGTAATATTGATTATTTAAATAATTTGTAACCAACAAGGAATTGTGTGGAGGCGCTCCCGTCTTCCATGCATTATCAAATTATCACGCAATCGGCGAAAAATGCTTTTTTCTGGCTGCCGCCTTTCAGGGTATCTATCGAAATAATCATAAAATAAAGAGGTGTGAGGTCCGGGGACCTAGCAGGCCACCCTATTGGTCCTCGGTTACCAATCCAGTTATTGTAATATTGATTATTTAAATAATTTGTAACCAACAAGGAATTGTGTGGAGGCGCTCCCGTCTTCCATGCATTATCAAATTATCACGCAATCGGCGAAAAATGCTTTTTTCTGGCTGCCGCCTTTCAGGGTATCTATCGAAATACATTTCTGCAGCCAATTCATCATTTCTTCCACACAAAATAAAACACTCCAGCATTTGATATTTGTCACTATTTGTAAAACGATCCATCTTAGGTTTGCACAGTACAGAGAGATTAACAATAAGATTACTGACAGTTCAGAATAAACTTGACAGCTTTTAGAGTTGTTTAATACAAATGTCACATTTATTATCACGGCCTACTATGTTAAAATCTTACTTTCTCTATTTTTCATGTTTTTACTATCTTGAGCGTAAACATGTTATACATCATTGAACAGCATTTTTTTTGAAGATATTAAAAATGTCAAAATCTAATATGGCTGCCATAAGAAAAACAAAAGTTGATTATTGTCACGCAAAATCTAGTAGACCTAGATTTTTTTTTAAATCATTTTTAAAATCCTCATGACTTGTTATCCCTAGTTTACAACTTTTGTAAATTTATCTCTCCTAGAAAACAAAATATGCAAGATTTTCAAAAATGCATTTTCTTCTTTTTCACCCTGTATCTGCCCAATGAAACAAAAATTTCAAAATCTGATGTCGGATTATTCATGGACAAATGAATACGCAACTTTTCTCCCATTTAACCGACGTTGTATCTCCAACGGTTACCAATATCCCCCCCCATGTACTGCATTTTAAACTGGACAGGGTGTATATGTCTTTTGCATGGCTATATAAAGTTTCCAAAATCAGGATTTTTGTCGTGAATATGCAAATTTCAACTAGTGTAAGCCGTATCAGCGACGAATGTAATATATGTGGAATAAGAAAAATAACAAATATTTATCCAAAATTAAGTAATAAATTCAGCCAAACTACACATGCTTCGAACCATTCCGCCAAATTATACATGCTTCGAACCAACACGAACTTGATTTGCCTTATACAATCAATCGTTATGTGAACATCTTAAAGTTGGAGAATAGCAGTAAAATTTTAAGGAAGACCAAATATGTGTTTCTTGAAAACAGCGACTTTATTAAGCGCTTTCCTATTAGAATCAGCCTAAATTCTGCGGTACAGAGTCACCTCAATCCCCAGTTCTACTGCCCCCCGCTTGTTCCTTTTCGTGTCGTTGTGATCTTGGCGCCGGTGTTACTCACCCCCACCCCCCACCTTTGAAATTGATTCAGAGCGACCCACGCATGCTCCGTTGTATTTTATATCACATGAAATTTGGTTATTGGCTGTTTTGTAGTGCGTATTTATTTGTTTATTTATAACGTATTTTATTTAAAGTATAATTAAACTTGCCTATAAACAAATTATTATATGTATTTATTCGCACATACAGCACAATCATAACTTATTATTTTCTTATTTTAAATTATTTTATTTAACCCCAGCTGTGCCCCCACTAGATAAACTACTCAACTTCTTAATAATTACTTGTTCCAGCGAGGGTAGGTTCATTTCGATCTCGGTTATTTTGACCTTCTTCATTTTAACCTCTAACTGGAAAACCCTTATGATAACAAAGTATATAAATAGAAAAAGGAATAAATGTAACCTTATGCTAATAGCCTGTTCTACGCATGACTACAGCCACAAATAATCATGCGCAAGATGGGTATCATATACATGTAGAGAGATGATATATTATGGCTTTGCAAATATTTTTGTACATATTTATGGATTCCTTTATGATTTAATTGTATATTTGATCTAACATGTTCTCCTGAGATTTATCATAATTGGTACTTGTCTATCAATTTTTTTATTATACATTTACATCAGGGGTGTCCAACCCGCTGCCCGCGGGCCGCATGCGGCCAAAGGCAAGTATGAATGCGGCCCGAAAATATTTAAAGTTACTGAAGCTAAAGGCGGGCACTAATTGACGAATCTGTCGTCAAACGTAAATAAATACTGCAGATTGAAGGCTTCGGCATCTACCTACGTTCAAACATTGTCATCAAACATCATTGTGATCTACAATTTACGCTGCACGCTGTAAACAGCACACGCAATGGATACGGATGTACTGGCTATGCCTGTCATAAGCGAAATAATTCAAGATGAGAGTATCAAAGCAAAACCAAATTCTAGAAAAAAAAGGCGCACAAGAATGTGGATTGACAAAAAAAAGAATATTCTAATGCAAAACTAATGCATATAAAGGAATGTGTCGCAATGACCAATTAATGTTACTAAAAAAACAGTTTTACATCTCAACAAAAGTTTTTTAGCAACGTTACAACTCAAACAGAGTCATTTGTGAAGGCTAGTTATGTAGTCGCAAATTTAATCACCAAAAAATCGAAACCATTTTCTGATGGCGAATGTATTAAGGAATACATGGAAAGTGTGGCAAATATAATTTGTCGAGACAAGAAAGGTGATATTTCTAATATCAGTTTGTCTCATCAAACTATTGCTAGGAAAATTGACGATATTGGGAAATCTATAGAAATGGATTTGAAAAGTAGAGCCTGTGGTTTTAAATTTTATTCTTTGGCCATGGGTGAAAGTACTGATGCTACTGATACAGCTCAATTTGCCATTTTTATTAGAGATATTAATGACGAATATATGTAACTGAAGAAATGGCTTCTTTAGTGCCATTAAAAGACACGACAAAATCAATAGATTTATGAGGCAGTGAAAAAAACATTAACGCGGTTAACATGGTTACGGATGGCGCCCCAGCTATGATCGGTAAAAGAGGGACTTGTAAAATTAATAGAAGACGATGCCATTGCTGTCGAAAACTCTCGTTTGATGAAGTACCATTGTATAATACACCAAGAAAATGTATGCGGAAAAGCTTTAAAAATGGGTCATGTTATGCAAATTGTCGTCAAGACTGTAAATTTTATGAGTCCGGGGATTGAATCATCGCCGATTCAAGGAATTTCTCAAAAATGTTGATGCTGAGTATGGCGATATCGCATACTTTACAGAAGTAAGGCGGCTCAGTCGAGGACAAATGCTAAAAAGATTTTATAACGTACTTAATGAAATCAAATCTTTTATGACATCGAAAGCTAAGTCTGTGCCAGAACTTGACGATGCCGAGTGGCTTACAGATTAAGCATTTTTGGTAGTTTGACTGCTCATTTAAATGACTTAAACACGCGCCTTCAAGGCAAAAACCAAGTTATCAGTACGATGTTTCAAACAATAAACGCTTTCCAGTTAAAACTAAAATGATGACAGGCCCAATTAAATGCAAACAACTCTTTGCATTTCAGCACGTTGTCCAAACATATTCCTAAAAATGGGCAAAAATATGCGGGCTTACTTTTCGATTTGTTACAAGAATTCGAAAATAGATTTTAGGATTTTCGGACAAATAATAACAGTCGATATAGTTATGCTGCCAACAAATTTTCAAATGGAATGCATAGAGTTGCAATCTGACATCCAGCTTAGAGAGAAGTTTGATTACGTCTCTTTGCTGGACTTTTATAAATCATACCTGCCCAGAGACAAATATCCCGCATTGTACAGTCATGCTTTATTCATGTCATCATTGTTTGGAAGCATGTACATATGTGAACAACTATTTTCAAGAATGAAACATACAAGTGTAAAATTAGAACCAACATATTGGATAAACACCATGAGGACTGCCTGAGAATCGCAACCACGTCAATCGAACCAGATATTGGCGCATTAGTTTCTCAACTTCAATGCCAAGTATCACATTAATTTTATGATATGGATTTATACCTAAAATGTATTAAACAATGTTAAATGAATTTCATGTTCTGTTTTAATAATGACAAAATTCATAAACTAATAAATTTTAAATGACTTAAACATGAAAACTATATATTTTAAGTTTTGTTTTTGCTCGTCAGCTATGGTAACATACTTGTGGCCCAAAACACCATGCCCTTTTCCAATGTGGCCCAGGGAAACAAAAAGGTTGGACACCCCTGATTTACATCCTATAAACTCTTTTGTAAAATTCATAGAAATATTTTTGAACCATAGTTTTTAGTTTCTCATGTTAGCATACAAAAGTTCAGATTAAAATCTTTTACATGTCTTCATAATACTTATAACGCCCGGACACCATCGTACAGCCCTGTATACTCACAATAACTTTAATAATGTATATCTCTAATAATATATTTTATATGTTGGATGGTTATATTAAAAGAAATTATATTTCTTTGAAATTTATTATCAAAGTCATGATAAAATTATTTAGAAATAACTAACACATAATAAAATTATAATTTAAGATGGTGCAATTTCCTGTTTAACTCTTCAAACTTCAATATTTTTCTTATGAAGAAATCTCCATATCTGTGGGCAACCTTTGTATCAGCAATGTGAATCATGTCGTTGTCTATATAGAAGTCCAACTGTAAAGAACATTTTAGTAAAATAAGATTAGTTGCAGGCAACAAAAGATACAATGATAAAAATGAACCATAACATTCTAAAACCTGATTAATTATTGTAAATAGTGTAATGACAAAAACTAATTTTGGAAAAAAATTATTCCTTGACACATACCAACTATTATAAGATACGATACCGTATGTTGATTTGTAAATTTGTATGTACTTTCCTTTTTTTATGTAAAACTATACTAGATAAATTAAAGGGCGTAGAAATGTTATCTATCTTTTAAGACAAGTACTGATATTATTAATATTAAATCCTATATACTTTGTCAGGTACATAAGTAATTAAGTGAAAATGTATTTCCTATTACATATTGTTTTACGAGTGAAGTATAAAATCTATAATGGAAATTAGAATTATGGGAACAGACCTGTCACCTGCCCTTTCATTATAGATTTTATAATAAACTATTTAAATACTATTATGTCTGATTAAGATATCCCTAGTTTCTTTTAGTAAAGACTTTCACGTTTATCAACCAATAATAATTGTTAATGCTGGTTAAAAAGTTCAATAATTCTAACCTCTGAGCCACTTTGAAATTTTCCCTCCAATCCAGATGTACCTTTAGTCCACACAAGATTTTTCATTTTATGTTTAAAACATAAAAGATGAATGATGAGAGATTGAATTTCCTTGTCTAAATCCCACTTTCCATCATTGTTTCTCTGATTCTGTGCCATGAATGTAGCAAGTTTCGTCAATGGAAGTGTTGTATACAACTTCAAGTAACTCCTTATAGTAGGAAGCATTCTTTGCTGTTGCACTTCTTCAACAAATACCTATAAATATGCATTTAGAAAAGTTAAAATATGTTTCTTTTTTTTCGTACCTGAGTTTGATGACGGATAGCTTCTTTAGAATAGTCATCAGGAATAGAATCAACTGGTGGTGGACATGGTGACAAAAATTTCGGACAGGCAAACACAAAACAATTTTCAAATTCCTGTAAGTCTCCATACTGCATTTTGTACATTTTTTCATGATAACTTTTCTCCCGCAGTGTTTGCTGAATGGATTCGTCGATACACTGAGGATGAAGTACTAAACATATAGCTAGTAAATGATACATCTGGTCTGTCTGCTTGTTAATTTGATCATGCTGGTAGCTTTTTGAAGCAAATAGCTGCTTCGTCCGTTGAATATACAATAAAATTGAAGAGAAAGTTCTTATGGCATCGGAATAACGACGCATCATCATGTATGCAAAACCTACATAGTACGAAGTAGATATCTGACAGGCTGGTACATGAGCAAATTGAGATTTCAAATGAACTTCAATATTATCTAATACCTAAAACAAAAGATTTTACGTCAATTAGTTGAAATGTAGACCTGTATGTGGTTTTGGCAAGTTTAAAGAAGTGTTATTTATATTTCAATAAATTTAAGGGATTATTTAAATTTTGTTATATATTTCCCGTTTGTTGCAATACGCTTCATTAGTTCGATTTTACAAACGTAATTTCGTTAGACTATCGCGATGTTGGACCTACAAAACTGCCCGTAAGAAATACCAGTGCGCCAAATTATTATTTTTTCTGTTCATATAATAAATCTTGTCTTGTTATACAGTGGGAATGTATTCACAAAACTTAAAATGACAATTCATGAAACTGATGGAACTGCTAATCAAATGGGTAGGTACCACTGTAAATTTCGTTTATTTATACTTTGAATTTATAAGAATTTTCCTGCAAAGAGTGACTTTACTTTTATATACGTAATAATTATCATTATGAAAATGTTCGAACTCGAGATTTTGCAGATCTCCAAATATCGGGGTCCATCCATGAACAGCTAAAGCTATCGACACGATTTTCTAAACTTAAGCTTGAAGTCTTGCTCAGCTAAAAAAATATTTGTGACTAAATACATGGTCAACTGCTAGCTTTATTGAAATTTATAAATAAAGAAATTTAATATAATTCAAAATTCGGACTGGAAGTTTTAGTCTTATTAAGGAATAGCTTTTCGCGAATATCTGGCAATTATTCATTCAAAACAAATTTATTAAGAGTGTAAAAGCATTTAGAACTCGGTTTGGAAAAACTTTTATACCAAGAAATCACCAGCAATAAATCAATTTATAAGATATTTGACTATAGAAGTACGTACATTTTTAAATATACGAATTTTATATGGCGTTATGATGTAAACGCTAATGGAGAGTATTCTGCCAAATGAGGCAATTTTGAATTATACCCAAAACATCTGATACTCATTAACAAATATCAATATAAATTATTACATTTTTTTTATAAAGGAATTTCGAATTTAATAGATACTTATTTTGTGTAATAAAATTACATTTAGATTGTTTGTAACATATACATAATTAACAATCATCACCTTATAAAGCTATTCCTAAAAAAAGATAGTTATTTGGATTTTTAAAATGTGTATCTGTAGACATACTCATAATAATTCCCTCAAATCAGTGGATATATAAATGTAGTAAAGGCAATATTTTTCACTAACACAATTTGTTAGTGCACGGTATAATCAAAATACTGTTAAAATGAATCGCAACACAAGATTATTGAGTGCATTTTTTAAAAATATCCCCATGTAAATACACACTGAAATGAAGGTGTAATAGAATTTCACTAACCTAATAAAAGTACTACTGCAAATTATTTATAATTATGCTGGATAATATGTAGAAAGTTTTCAACTGAATGGTGATTGCTGGTATCAAATACTTTCTTTTAATGTTAATGTATTTACTAACTGCATAGACTAATAATTTCAATAAATGTATTTATTCAAAAATTATTAAAGTGTCTTGGCGGCAATATTTTTGTACAAAACAGGATAGAAGCAATTTTTACTGCTGTAACTTTTGACATTTAGACAGACAACTTGAAGAAAATACATAAGGAAAAAAATTAGGTGTGGGCATCACACGACTTTCTTATACGTATGCGCGTTTCAAATTATACGAAAGTTGTTCTAAATTAAGTTTTAAATACTTTTATCGCCAACCGTCAGTAAAGCGATGCGTTACCATAGCGTTTTACGGAGGTAAACAAACACTTTATCGTAGTGTACAATAAAGTACTTTACCTGCCGCTAATATCTGTCAGCGTAGCCATGACTGATGACTTTAAACATAAATCGTTTGTCACTGTCATAAGCTATTATACCTTTATTTCTTAAATTAACAATTTTCACGGTTGGCGATAAAATTTTGTATGCACCACGTCAGTAAAGTACCTTTACCGAACTCGTCTGTTACTCGCCGCGCTCGCTTCACTCGCTTGGCTCGTAAATCAGACTCGTTCGATAAAGTATCACTTTACTGACTTGGTACATAAATAACTATTATCTTCTTAAAAAAATAAACCTGTGAATAAATATGTTACTTCAATTTTGAGATTTCTTTTACACAAAAATTATTTAAAATCCTATTCTAAGTACTTATATTCTCTTAATAAATCTCTATACATAATTATAATTTGCGAGTTATTTGCAAAAATTACTAATCGATAGTGTTACTTTCTGTCCGATTTTTTTTTTTATATAAAAGGTATTGAAAGTCAAGCATTAAATACTTTTATACTCATAATGTATCTGCCTAGAAAGCACGACTTGCAAGATAAATAAAACTGAAACACAGAGAGACACTTTTTAAAAACCAGTTTCTCGATATCAGAAAACTTCAAAACATAGACTAGATCTGCAAAAATGCCGAGGTCAAAAATGTTGCCATCACAATACTTTCTTATACTACGTATACGAAAGCAGGAATTACAATTAGTAAGGTAGTAACAGTTTAAATTTTAGGGTCAGGATTTAGCTTAAAGATTTGAAAATAAATGTGTACTTACTTTGACTGCTTGATAATAATCACCAAGCAAAGAATGCAATCTAAGAAGCCCCACTAATGAAAAGTATCCCAGCATTTTATATAAGGAATGTCTACCAAAATCGCCAGCAACGGAATCAGGATCTCCTCCGCTTGCGTATACTTCCAATTGTTGTTTAATATTGCTTTTATCGACAAGAGAATGCAATACATTTAAAACGCATAGAACGTTCCATACCTTGTTATTAGAATTTAAAGTTTCTAATTCTTGGGGCGTTTTCTTTTGCAAACGTGCTCTATACTGGGCGAATGATTGAAATTGATACACAAATTCATCAACTAATTCCCAGAGCCACAAATCGGGCAATTCTAAAGGCACTGGCTCTTCTGCACTCAAGATATAGTTGAAGAGATCGCAGTAGTTGTAAAACGAATTAAAGCGCTGCTCTAATGTTGGACCTCCTTGGATCTTGGCATAAATATGTCTGAAGTACAGTTCCTTGTACAAAATCATGAACACCTGTTTTAAAAATATATGTTATAGTATTTATATAGTCAAGATCACTAACATGGTGGCATCACAGAAAAAATGTCTATCCCAGAATTTACCAAATAGTAAAAAAACGTTTATGTGTTTTGGCTACATCTGTTCCGTACGAGCGCATTTTTAGTAAATCTGGGAACATTATTACTGACAACAGAAGTCAATTAAAAACCGCGAAAACATGACAAATCATTTTTTTAAATTATAATTTGTAAATTATCAATGCAGAATTTAGATGTATACGTAAGCTGTTTAGTTATTTTTACATGTTGATATTCAGTTCAGTATATTCTTTTTATATATTTATACAATATGCTGTTATGTTGTACAAAAATAAATATTTTATTGTGTAGTGCGTACCCTACCTGTTATATAATATCAATTTTTATTTTTCAATCCATCCTGCGACCGCATTCCAACTATAATTTCCAAATTATTCAGTCGATACTGTGCAGCCAGTCGTACAATAGGTTCCTTTATGGTTTTGATACGTTCACGACCGAACCGGATAAAGTTACTGGCCAAATGAGCCGAGATCCCATTCATTATCAACCGGGTCTCTCGGTTCGCGACCGAACCACTGATCTGTATAATATAAATGGATGAGCAATGCAATAGGATGCGCGTGGAATTTTTATGCCAAATTGAATACTTAACTCGGGGGTTACGAGTATGCGCAGTCCCTAGTCTTTTGACATTAGAATGTGAAATCACTAAAGTACAGAACGCTGATTTCATTAGACGTCCCAAGTAGCAAAATCACAATTTTAGAGAAGGATGAAAATATATATTTGCTAATGTAGAACAAGTGTGCATATAGTGATTTTGCTACTAGGGGTACTAGCTGTTGCCAAGTGGGATGTTTATATTTTTGGAGTATTTTTATTAAGGAAAATGCGGAAGACATTGAAAAGGATTATAATTATACAATTCCCGACATACCATCACAGACATTGTTATCCCAAAATGTTGTTATTTCTGGTTTTGTTGTCAGACAATTGAAGCGCATTGTTAAGCGTGCTAAATGTGTGTCCGTACTAGAAGAAATCTCACAAACATCTGTCGATAATGCTAGTTTTCATCTATTGAATAGAAAAAACCGTGGTGCTTTAATACGTCCTTCACAAGATGTCCAAGTACACCATATTCTTGTACAAAACTTCCTGTAGAGGCAGTGTTTTTTGGGCTATTTGTACGTTCAATTTCTATTACCTTGAATCAAACATATGTGTATCCTTAGATACACATATGTTTGATTCATCTATTTTACATGAAAATCACGTTCCTCTTTCAATTAAGCATGTTGTGCGATGCACAGAGATGCAAAGAAACAAACAGAAGTAAAAACTACTTTATAACCAGTAAATATTTCAAAAGGAATGTATTGTTTTTTTAAATTTCCCTTAATAAATAAGTATTTCATAATCTCCGGATGCAGATTTTAATTTTAAAGTTCATGTTCTCTTAAATACTTTTCAAAGATTTTAGGCATTTCAAATTAGCGCCTTTATTTTATGTTATCGCGCATGTGCGTCAGCCCCGTGCGCAGTTCGTATTTGATCACAATTTTTAACATGCTATTGCTTATCCATTTATATTATACAGATCAGTGGACCGAACTGGATAAAGTTACTTCCCAAGTGAGCCGAGATCCGGTTCAATGAAATTTAGTGAACCGGCTCCCTCGATTCCCTGCTGGGATTCGGTTCACTGAACCGATTCGTTCGCGAACGATCCACCTCTAGAATGTACTGTAGGGAAGAGGTGGGCAAAACGATTCATTTCATTGACCCGGCTCACTCCGTTCAACTCCTCATTGTGAGCCGGGTCCCAGAACCGGCTCATTTGAACCGTGTGGATCCGTAATAGCATACCGTTCCAGGAACGTGTAGGACATGTAATACTCGGCGCCGTCGCGTCGGCTCAAACGAACCGGGATTATTTAGGCTGCTCGTACACCAATTATACAAAATGTTTGACAAACAATTTATTTGAAGCTATAATGCACACAAATTTGACAAATTATCAGATTGTTGTATACAAATTAAGCAACGACCCAAGTGAGCCGAGATCCGGTTCATTGAAATTTAGTGAACCGGCTGCCTCGGTTCCCTGCTGGGATTCGGTTCACTGAACCGGTTCGTTCGCGAACGACCCACCTCTACTGTAGGGTAGGAGCATATTATACTAACAGCGGGCCAGGGTTACGTGATGTGCGTCCTTTTTTCGTGTTTAACAAACAGAAAATCCTTTGATATATTCTTTCAAAATTATTATGATGCAGTTATTCAAAAATAACATGAATTATTTAATTTCAAGACCAAAAAGTCATAATGCACTTTATAATCTCTTAAATATGAAAAATAGAATCTCTCTCAATTGTGTAATTATGTGTGTGATTATATTTTTTAAATGTGACTATATAGTACATATCTTAATTTTATTATTCACGTATCATGTAGCATTTTAATTAGATTTATTATAAGAAAAAAGTAAATTTTTAATATGAATAAGGTTTCCTCAATAAAATGGTGTATAAAAACTTTTTTTTAAAAACGTATTACTTAATACTACAAATAATACGATAATAAAATCTTACAGTCAATATTTTATGACTGCTGAGATGTCTATGGTATATACGCATATGTATTTAAGTTGTCTAGGTATACGTATTCACAAAAATAGTAATCCCAATCAAGTATTTATGTGCGAAGCATCGTGAACTTACGCGTTGACCTACAGTACGTTGATATTATAACTATAGATCGGAGTGTTAGCACACTAACATATTCAAAAATGAGCAGTGGAGAATACACAAACAAATTAACGCAATATAAAGATCAAGTGAAAGATATTATTATTGGAACCGTAGCTGCCGCTTCAGAACGAGGAAGTGAAGGTATATGTATTTAACTAAATTGTAGTTTTACAAAAAAAAATGATTATAAGAAACTTAGCACATGTACTAACTTCAATTTACAAAAATCAAAAAAACGGTATGATTTATATATTTATATGATGGTAACGTAAAAAATCGAAGGTCATTCAAATACATACGTGTTCTACGTATATCTAGCCAGGAAGTTAACAATAAGATTACACATAATTACATTACAATTAGGTAAATAATAATGAAGCCTGTATTAATCTGAGATTTATTTTCAAAAACTAGATTCTATTCTATGTACCGTCAAAATCTCGTTTTGTTAGATTTATTAAAAAGTAATGCATCATCATTGAATTTCATTGATAAAAACTATAGTACAAAACGGTGTCTAAAATAAATATTTGAACACTATGTTTGAACCATTATATGTGACATCATAATTTAATGTTTCCTGTGCCTGTTATATAATCTTACGCAAATAGTTTAAATAAATGACTAAAAGTATTGGATGAACAAAACAGGTTTGTATATGACAAAGCGAATTGCCGTAACAATTCGGATATATTTCAATACAATCTCATGACTTTTTAATACCACGCGATCATTTAAATTCTAAATTATAGCAGGCGGTATTTTTTTTATTAGGTTGTCCAGAATGTCAATTATTGATTAATTACCATTTTGAAACGTCACTTTGACAATTCAAATTGTAAATTAGTACTTATATACCAACTTAATTTAAATTTCACAGCCTGCTCTAATTTAGAATTTAAATGATCTCGCGGTATAATCTTAATTAATTAATAATCTATATAGACTAACATACAACATTAACGAACTTTGATATTAAGTATCTAATCAAGTATCTACTTATATTTATTAAAAGAAAAACAAATTAACAACATTTTAGGAAATAAAAGTGACTTTCATATTTATACATTTTTATAAAATATTATAGTATAATAACCAAAAAATACGACTAATCAAATATATGAAATCTATACTCTCTCTCTTCACCCAACAGATGAATTTTGAATCCTGTTATTTTACAGGTAGATACATGTCAATACTGCATTGACATTATAAGGAATTTGATATTAAATAACATACATTTCATAAAATTAAGTTTGCAATACCTGTACCATATACTAAGTGATTATTATAAGCTACATGTTATAATAACAGTATTTGAATTATCATTTGAATAAAGATTATATAAATGTGATACTGCAGATAGTACACGTTAATTTGTTTCTGTTGTTATTTTGTATCTTTTTAAAACCTGTCATATTTTTTAAAATTTTAGTAATGTAATTTGAAAAGTTATTACTCCATTAATTAAATTAATATTAGTATATTCATTATAATACTCACAGGGTCATTATCTACGATTTTGGCAACTTCAGCTTCTTCGGGCCATGGTCGTTTCTCAAAGTAATCTTCTGTTAGTTTTGGCCAATGAACTTCATACAAATTTTGCAATTCAAAAACAGATCCATCAGTTACAGCACTACGAAAGTAAACAAGGAAATTTTTCACTACTTCAGGCATCATATACATTTGCCTATTATATTCATTATCAAGCTGTGGATCACCAGTGTGTGGTCCATAATCTGACTCGTAGTCATAGTTATATGATGTTGTCTAAAAAAAAAAATACTTTTCCAAAACATTTGCCAGTTTTCTACTAATATATTCATTAATTTGAAATGTGTCAAATTTTACTACATTTATGGGTTTAGTACATGCTAAATATGTTGGTATGTAAATAATTAAATTTAATGTCATTTTTAAATTTACATAAAATGTAAAGTATATATGTCAGTTAGATATAAGTATACATGCATTTCATTTTAATTATGTATATAGGAAATATTTGAAGAAAATTAAATAGTTCCCTCGTTGCATCAGCTTGTAGGTTATATTCACGCTGTTCTTCCAAGCTGGTATAAAATAAAGTTGAATTTGTGAATACAGATTTTGTTTCATGCAATATGTACTTAAATTTAATGGTGTTAGAATATATTGATTTACCTGTTCGTAATCATCGTACATTTTATATAATTTCAAGAAAACTTATAGGACCTGCACGTTTGAAATGTCAAACTTAACCAATATGGTGGTTCACGGCAGATGATTTATTTAGACGTCAATTTAAAATTGCAAATTTGAATAAATATAATTCAACAAATACTTTCCTTACTTGAATACACAGCTAATTAATCAATAATTATAATGTAATTATGAAAATGCAAATAATACACAGTTTTCAAACAAAATATGTATATATCTTTTCTATTTGTGTTGTTTTGGAATTAAGTAAAGATCCAGTTTTGCGATAAACAAGAAATTCGAAATTGTCGAAGTAAGGAGTAATCTTGTCATTGGAAATGTTAAATTGTAATTATCATTTAAAGTGAAATTTGTGTCACCATTTACTATACATATTTTGTTTTTATCTCTTAGTACTGAGAAGTTTTTTACCAATAGAAGCCCCTCCAACGAAAGTTTTGGAAGTTAAACCTGATGTATTCTCTGAAAGACATATAATTTCCCGAGAGGATGGATTGGTTTTGTATGCCCCAGGGTCTAACAAAAATGACAAACATAAATTTGAAATCGTATTGCACAAACCATATACAGAAAGTTTACATCAAACATACAGGTATTTATCAAATATGTCTTTCTTCAATCGTTTTTGCTAAACACGAAAACTCAATAATATCATGTTTCAGTTTATTTCGAAATGATAGTCAAGCTGCTGCTGAAGAAAAATTCCTGTATTTGAAAGATAAAGTACCAATATTCATTGAAATAGCAAAAGATGTAAGACTATTATGTATAATAATATACACTGTAATATTTATTCATCATATATTTCTTGTATTATAGATGGCAAATACTCAAGGATTGCAAAAGATTTGTGATACATTGGCTGAGCATCCTACATGGACATTAGCACACATGGCTGCTTATTTTGCTCTTCATGATTGTTTCAATAATGCTATGGTTAATAGTTACTTAAATAGTTCAGACATTGCAACTGGTATGTCTCCCTTACAAGTGGCAGTAGTTACAGGAAATCTCAAAACGGTGATGACTTTATTAACAGCAAAGTGTTCTTTGGAGCACTTAGATCATAGTGCAAATTCTGTGTTTCATCATGCTGCTACAACCACAAAGGAAATAATATCAGTAAGTATGAAAGGCATAAATTACAGTATATTTTATTACCGATTCTACAAGTTAAGACACATATTTATGTATCATAGTAAAATATATTCTCTAATATTTAGAAACTTTGCTTTGTATTTACAAATTGACTTATCTTTCTGAATTTCTTTAAACATATTTAAGTAAAATGATCCTAATAAAAGAAATATACCCCAGTTTATTTTATTTACAAGCAGTCTTATATAATTATAGTGTATTTTCTGTTGTGCAAATAGCTGTGACCAAGATCACAAGTTAGTTTGTTCTGTATTAGTTACGGCCCATTTAGCTAACTGTGTCTCTGGTTCTGGACTTGTCTGAATAAAATTATGACATTCCATTTATATATTTGTAGTCTGAGTTAATTAAATCACTGTTTTAGTTTATTAAAGCGCAGTCTATTTGATGACCATATTAACATTAAAAACAACATTTGCAAAAGCTGATATAGGTTTTTCTTCTACCTGAATTTACATATATCTGTCATAATTCAACATAAAATAATAATAATAAAATTGCCATATTATAATGAAATATGTATGTAAATTATTGGTACAACGCTCTTAAAACATATACAAATAATACAACTCATTGTTACTATAATTTTTTAAACCAGGATTTGCATATTGAATATGGTTTAAATATGAAATTGAATAAACGTGTACCTACATATATATTTTAAGGATATTGAAAATAACATGTAATATAAATACTTTGATACTGTACTCATATATACATCATCATTTAGATATGTTTTACCTACTTTTTTGGAGCATCAATTAAAAATTAAAAACCTTATTAATTTTACAAAAGAAATTAACGTACGAAACGTAGTAGTAATAATTTAAAGCATAGATAGTTGTGCGTGATCATTTTCAACTTGGTATATACCAATAATTTAATATATATACAAAAAGTTATATAGTAATAACAGATAAAATTTGTATTTTATTCTGAAAAAATATAGACGAAATTATAGAGTTACAAAATTTAGAATATTGCCAAACTAGTAATACTTTGGCACATGCCCGGACTTTAAAAATTTAGTCTGTGTTGTAAGTAGGCAAAATAAAGTATATGTCTAAAATCTTGTACAGAAAACTGTGCAGTACAGTATCTTGTACAGAATATTGCACTATATCATTTGGGCCAAAGCAGTATTAGTATTCAATCTTTGTTTGCGTTTGGTCTTATTTTAGTGTGCGATAGTTGTTAACATCTGTAAGTTTAATAAATTCATTATTAAAGTATCTCATCCCACAGCCAGTTTTAGTCTATAAATAATATACATTGATATCTCTAATCAGTGTGCTTATATTCATCCAGCTTAATTTAACCAGAAATGGGTCTCTTCTTGCAAATCAATTTCTTTTTGCAACCTTCACTACCTGTCTAGGTTCTGGAAATGAATATTATTATACCAGTAAATTGTATTATGTGCAAGAATTATACTAATATAAATGGTTTGCCATATATACCGAAATAAAACCTTGACAAACATGACGTGTTTGCTGAAATCACATCTCCGACAGGTCAAAAATGTACACTAGAGGGCGTATCGCTTAGTAGGGATCAACACTTGCGTCTAGCGACAGATGGGTCACAGATGATCATGACGTCACAAGAGTAAATATGGGCCCATAGCTAGAACTGTTGCTGGTGTATAGTGAGAGAGAGACACACACAGAGAGAGTATTATTTGATTTTTAAGTAATTATTTTTTTAGAAATAAGTAAATTAAAAATATGTACGTACTTATTTCTAACTATAAAAAAAAATAGAGAAAATTAAGACCTATATTATAAAAGTTATTATTTTACTGCAATTTTTTATAAAAATATAATTGTTTAATTGAATAGGAATTATGTTTAAAAAAGAGGTTTTGTGATAGAAATAAAAATAAGGAATAAGCCTACGTTTGAAAATAATTTTTTATTCTATTTTAACAAAGAAGTATTTAAGAGTAACAAAGTTTTTTATGCATATTTCACAAGTAAGCACAAAGTTAGAACTAACTTGTAAATATTTTGGAGTCAGTTCATTCAATTTATGAGGATGTAAACTGTTCACGTTCTCTGAGGTTTGATTTGTTCATAAAACTGCGTCCACATTTTGCTTCTTTACACGTTTCCATTATTCTTAGTACATTAATACGATAAAGCACCTAATACCCACTAGGCCGCGTGGTCATAGGCGTATGTATCTACTCTCCTGACGTCATGATCGTCTGTGACCCATCTGTCGCTAGACGCAAGTGGGATCGACTGCAGCTAGTATCAGAACACTAGACTGGTACTCCTACTGTCAAATAGTAATAAATTTAAACATGAAAGGAAATTTTAATGTTTCTAAAAAATATTAAAATAAGATATACGAACGTATATACGCAAAGCGCCGGAATGTTTTAGTATTGATTATTATTATTATTAAATTGTCAGTTGGTATAACGAAGATCTTGTTTAATGCACGAGTCTACTATGTAGCTTAGAAATATTGGTTAATTTATTTATTTTCAACTATATACAAGATAGTGAAGTGGCTATGCAAGTTTGTATTTGAATAAAGTAAAGAAGCTACTATACAGTCCTGAAATGGCTTTTGTAGGTTATATTATTTGACAGGTAAAATTTTTCGCTATTTTAATTTCGTGACGCATGTCGGTTACGAAAGCGACTCAACCATATCAAGTACATTTTCTTTTTTAGTGTATATATCTAGAACTACATATTTTAAAATAAATAACAAACTTATGTTTATATACAGGGTGTCCAGAAACTCTCCTGACAAACGAAGACCGGAGATTCCTCAGATAATTTTAAGACAATTTAACTCAATTCACTCTAGTCCGAAAATGCTTCCTAAGGTCATAGGCGTCCGTTTTGGGTAGGTAAACGGTTATTTTAACGCATAACTTTTTTGTCTTTAACTTTTAAGCATTTGTGACACTAGATTATTAAATTTTCAGGTATTCTAGTACTAAAAGGTACTCTTACTTTAAGTCGGTAGGATACACCGTTTTCTAGAAAAATCGATTTGAAAATTTTTCGTTTTTTCGTCATTAAAATTCAATCTATTATTTTTTGCACTAGTTCGCCCTGAACTGACAACAGAAATAAAACCTACGTTTTTAATTGTCAAATTGTTGTCAGTTCGCGAAGTTGAAATGACGAAAGATGAACTGACGAAAAAACGAAACATTTTCAAATCGATTTTTCTAGAAAACGGTGTATCCTACCGACTTAAAGTAAGAGTATCTTTTAGTACTAGAATACCTGAAAATTTAATAATCTAGTGTCACAAATGCTTAAAAGTTAAAGACAAAAAAGTTATGCGTTAAAATAACCGTTTACCTACCCAAAACGGACGCCTATGACCGGTACTAGAAATTCGCAATTGATGGAATTGATTCATCTCTGGAGGATAAATAAGCATACGAGTTTTTGTTTTTCTAAATAGAAGCGTTCGGGAGATATTAAAAAAAAACTAATTACAAGGCGCCATCTTCAAAGAGCTCTAGCTCCCTTAGGAAGCATTTTCGGACTAGGGTGAATTGGGTTAAATTGTCTTAAAATTATCTGAGGAATCTCCGGTCTTCGTTTGTCAGGAGAGTTTCTGGACACCCTGTATACTTTTCTTCATTGTTACTTCTAGAAAATATTCTTGACAGTAGCACATTCTTCTTATTAGAGTAAAAAAAGAATGTTTAAATGATAATGAGACTAACAGATGATTTGATTATGATTATTATCGGATCTGTTTGTGTATGAGTATCATGCTATACACTCTTTAAAGTGTATAGAATTTACTTATTGAACTAATGAAATGTAAATAATATGACTGCACTCTAATAACACAACTGTGGAGATGTCGATTAGACCGAAATAAGAGAAGAATTTGGAGTTTTCCAAGCGATACTCGATCATAATTACTAGTCGGCAGCACAACCTATGTCCTGTCGGAAAGCGCTCAACGATACATACTAGCAAGTACACACATGAATAATGTTTCTATACAAATGGTAATTTTCTATTTAAAATAAATTTGAATTAACTCTGACCATAATTAGTTAAAAATATACGAATACATATTCTTAACTAAATTGATTTCAATGTGATAAGACATTTATGATGTACTTTATTTTACATGTTAAGGCATTAATTTCAGGTTTTAACTCAAGATACACCACCTCTTTGTCTAAACGCCCAAAATAAAATGGGATATACACCTTTGCATCTTGCTTGTGTAGCGGACAAACCTGATTGTGTAAAAGCACTTCTACTAGCCGGTGCAGATGTCAATATTCCAGCTTGCTGCGACTTTCAAAATAACTACAGCTCAGATCCTGGTTATGTTGGTCAATATCTGCAAAACAATCCTAATACTTTGTCACATCAAGACATGAAGTATGGGGGAACCCCTTTGCATTGGGCCGTCTCACGACCTGTGATAGATGCTCTAGTCGATGTAAATTGTCAAATAAATGCAGTTAATTTTCAAAATAGGTTGGCTTACATCTAGTGTACCAATTGTAAATAGACTACACTATTTCTTATTTACAGAACCGCTTTGCATGTAATGGTCACTCGAAATAAATTGGAATGCGTCGTCGCTCTTTTAACGAGAGGCGCTGAAACTGATCTTGTAGACTGTGATGGTAACACTGCTTTACATCTTGCCGTCACCCAGTCTACCGTATCGATTCCTATCTTGCACAGTTTAATTGTTTTTGGAGCAGATTTAAATTTATTGAATAATAATGGAGAAAGCCCTCGTCATCTCGTATGCAAGACTAATAATGCAAAAGCTGTGTATTGTTTACATGGGGTAGGTGCAAGTCGATGCCCAACTACCATGAACGGATGTACTAACGGTTGCATAGCGGGTGGTGACTACAATGGTGAGTCTCCAGCCAGCGTCATCGGTCCTACGAATAGGGACGTATTGAATCAGATGCTTGCTGTGGCTGCCATGGAATTTGCATCGCAAAAGCAGCACGATAAAAGATCCAAGAAAGGCCGCTTGTTGAGTCTGGATGGTGGTGGCATAAGAGGTACAAAAGTTGAATATTGCGTTAACTATATAATGTTTGATACACATATAGAGGAGACGCGTTATATTCAATTGCACGTCACTGATGGACATTTACATGTTGTCATAATAGTCCAGGCAATGAGTACTTTCGGAGCAGCAAAAGGTCGGGGAGTGTTGATTTTTGGTAGATTTCTACAGTTTGGTGTCCTAATCAAAATTCTGAGTTCTCGACCTTGAACGACCGCCGCTCGCGCCGCCATATCGGAAAAACGGTACCAAAATCCAGTTTTTGGAGAATATCTTCTCTCCAGTGCCACCTAGGTTTAAAATAGTTATTACAAAAATGATAGAGCATAAAATTTTCTGCAATTTATGTATTAAACATTTTCCATTCAGATGAATAGTTTACGAGTTACAGCGGAATCAATAACAGCAAATTTTTGCGATTCGCACTATCGCTACATTTTTTCGCGAAATTTCAGTAAATACTGATTACTTAATACGTACTACCGTTTTCTTCACTCATTTCCGCACCACCGTGAGGTAGAGTGAGAGGCGCGCTTTTTTTTCACGTGGTATCCCCAGTAGACCTAATCCACGATTCGTGGATGTTATTTATTGATGTTCGAAATTTCGGGTTCGTTATTTACTGATGTCTTTTCTTCCGCTTCGATTCCGTAAGCCTAGATGATCCAGGTTCACTGACATCAATATCTTCTCGCAAATTTCTTCCC
The DNA here is from genome assembly GCA_963170755.1 of Amphimallon solstitiale. Classification (NCBI taxonomy): domain Eukaryota; kingdom Metazoa; phylum Arthropoda; class Insecta; order Coleoptera; family Scarabaeidae; genus Amphimallon; species Amphimallon solstitiale. The sequence goes on from OY720675.1 coordinate 85,667,436, forward strand.
TTTTCTTCCGAATGTTCATTTTCATCGATTTCTTCTTCTTCTTCGACCTCGAGTGCCAATAATTTTGTAAACGGCAAGGTCTCCTTCCTCGTCGTAGTTGTTTTGTTCTTCTTCTTCTTCTTCTTCAGAGCCCGCAAAAATCTCTGCTCTGTTCTCACACGCGTCTCCGTGACAGCATGTACAGATGACTGAACACTTCAAGCCTGTTTTCCTACAGCCACAGGCTCGACCGCACCCCTTCTTGCACTTGCACGAAATGAATTTCAGGAGTGCTTCGGGTGCCGGATCTTTTGTTTTTACAGGAGTGAGTCCAATCTTGCTTCGTTCCCAACCCCATCGCTCTGGACTCTCGTGTATACCATACCAAGCTTGAACTTGGTGGTAGGTCCAAAGGGAATGTTGCCGCGCAGCTTCTCTAGTAGGGGGTAATGTAGCAAAATCGAATTTACTCTTCGTGACGGATCTTGCAAAATTTTGATAACGTAGGGAGCCCAAAGTGATTGTGTTGTCTTCGGGAACGCCATAAACGGCGACGAAAAAGCTTTCCCCCGCAACAGCAATTGCTTCGGGATCTGCGTTTCGCTCTTTGAAAACTTGAATATTTCGGCTTAAATATTTGTTCTTTTCGAGTGTTTTTATGAACCTAATTTTACCTACGTTGAAAACAGCAGAAGTAGATCACAACCGCTGAACGCATGCAAGAACAATATGTTATCCGCCACTATTTCTCCATACTGTAGACTTCGAGGAGAGTAAATTTTTTCAAACATTTTTCCTCTGCCTGGTTTGCGAAGGTAAACGTTCGGATGAGATCTCGCTAGTGCTGTTAAGAGGACGAGAATATCTATATCTTCTCCTACTATGAACACAGAATCAAACGATTCGGACATACTGATCGCCGTGTTAACGATCAGTGTGTCAGCATCTTCTGTAGCCTGTTCTACTGGGAAATTAGAATTCTCAAATTTCTCTTTCAGCACTGAAATCAAGCGAATTTTATTGGTTTCGTTTGATAAGAATCTTTCCTGCGAATCAGTTGGAACCATCGACTCGTCGAGATGTACAACGGCGGAAGTTTGTTTATTCGAACGACGAAGTCTTTCTGCACTCTTTGTACTTTTGGTAGCTGCGTCAAGTGGATACCCGTCGAAAACAACGACTGTGTTAGAACCATAATTCTTCCGCACGTACTGTACGTAGTTTGCGCAGATCGATGCAAACGATTCTTTGCGATGCCATATTACTCTATGTAGCAGATATCCACCATCTATGACATGAATGCTATTCCCGAATTCAGTATCGTCTGGCACAGGCGTAAAAGCTTTGTAGAGTGAAGATTTTGTACCCTTGCGCATTCCCTCTTCGCTAAACAGAGCTAAAGGAAATGGGGCCAGTTCGAATTGAAGATATTCCTGCAGCTTCTCGTCTGATTGCTTAGCAACACACATTCTTTGATACAACAATAGCGGATCAATGGGAATGACAACGTCTTTAATTTTTATATTGCTGTTGATAACTACAAGAGGAATCACTTTATCCGAAGTTTGAACTTCACGGCGTCGAAGTTGTTACCAATTATTTTTGAAATCGCCAGAATACCGATTTCACGAGAATTGTGACAATTGATTCTTTCATCTCCGACGATGCCAGTGCTTATAGGTATCAATTCGCCAATTCTTTGGAGAGGAGAGCGTGATGAAAACCAATCAATGAGTTTCTTTAAATCTTTCTCATCACGGATGATGCGCGAGCTCCTCATGTCTACGTGCTGCTCAGTTGTTGTTTGCGAGAAGATATTGATGTCAGTGAACCTGGACCATCTAGGCCTACACAATCGAAGCGGAAGAAAAGACATCAGTAAATAACGAACCCGAAATTTCGAACATCAATAAATAAAGTCCACGAATCGTGGATTAGGCCTACTGGGACCACGTGAAAAAAAAAGCGCGCCTCTCACTCTACCTCACGATGGTGCGGAAATGAGTGAAAAAACGGTAGTACGTATTAAGTAATCAGTATTTACTGAAATTTCGCGAAAAAATGTAGCGATAGTGCGAATCGCAAAAATTTGCTGTTATTGATTCCGCTGTAACTCGTAAAATATTCATCTGAATGGAAAATGTTTAATACATAAATTGCAGAAAATTTTATGCCCTATCATTTTTGTAATAACTATTTTAAACCTAGGTGGCGCTGGAGAGAAGGTATTCTCAAAAAACTGGATTTTGGTACCGTTTTTCCAATATGGCGTCGCGAGCGGCGGTCGTTCAAGGTCGAAAACTCAGAATTTTGATTAGGACACCAAACTGTAAAAATCTACCAAAAATGAACACTCCCCGATCTTTTGTCATGTAAGCCCATTTTCATGTCTTCATTGCCTGGACTATAACTGTATTACCGAAACTAAAAAAGTTATTTTGTTAAATTATGTTTGAGGGCTTTTATTTCATTAGTTTAAATAGAAAATATATAAATTGGTCGTAATATACGCATTCATGGCAAATAAACACATACTTTCCATTTCAATATTAAATTTCTGTCTTACATATTTATAATAGACTAATAGTTCAATTCGGTGTTGTCAGATAAATTATATCTGTTGAAAAGCCGCGTGTTGAGTATATTTTACCTGTCAAATTTGCGTGTTTATTTGTCCTTTGATATAAATTGTATAAAAACAGTTCTTCTTAGAACTGTACATCCTGTTTATTATCTATTTGCGTCCTTTGAATATAATGCCGAAAGCTTTCTGTAAACAGTCAAAGCTTTTTACAAACTTTTCTATAATCATATGATAACGAGAATAGCGTAAGTATTGTTTATTTTAAATTTTATTATGGATACGTTATGAAACATTTAAGGCTTTTCGACAATCTAAATCAATATAATACATAAGTTGAGAAAGGCTGAAGTCTTAGAGCATTTCAGTTACTAAATATATTACGTTATAATTGTTGTATTGTGAATAATTTTTTTCTTTGGTAATACCAAACGTCAAAAATAGATCCGGCAACATAAACAAGACGAGACGTCAAGGATCGAGTATGACGTACAATTGAATGTAACGCGTTTCTACCATATATAATAGATATGTGTATATTAATAGTAATTGCCTTGTAGAAAAGTACATAGGGACATCATATTTGAAAAACCCCAACTTTTGGTTACCGCCATGAAATTATGGCATCGGAATCTTTTGTACTTAAAACCCGTTTTAGACTCATATAAAATTGTTCCAAAAAATTGGATACTATTTTATAGTACAGTACAATGTAAAACCTTTATAATGGGCCTCGTTAAAATTCATCCCAATAACATTCAAAATGCCTATTACTTAGAGGAGGTATTGAAACGGTAATGGCTGCCCATCATAAATAAATTAATTTCCCGCGGTTGCTAGCTTTACTGAACATGATATTCGCCGTCCCTTGTTCTAGTTTCAGACTAATTAAAAAAGTTTTCCAGTTTATCGGAACGGTTCAGGTAAAAGATGCATGGACCTATTTTTTCTATTTATTGACTCTATTAAATGGATAAATGAAATTCTAAATGAGAAAAAAATAGACGGTATCGCATTATGTTCAGCATTTATATTAGAAATGAACGCCAACATGCAATCATACCAAAATATGGTTGATATAAACATATAAAACCATAATTTGACCACTGCAACTGCCAATAAACAAAAAACATAATATCGGTATTTCTAAGCTACTATTCATACAATAGGATTACTTGTTTGGATCGTGTATTATTTCAGATATTTCTTTATCCAACACATAGATAATAGTAGTTTATTGTTTTGATATCTTTTTTTGTTTTAATAACACGTTTTTCTTCCGCATGGGAGCTGAAAGCTTCTCGGCAGTCATCCCTCTCTTTGCTGTAGAAACTACCTGACTGCAAAAGTATCAATAACTCCGTTGCAAACTGACTCGGCTAGCGACAGAGCATTCTCGTTGTGGTTCACAATAATAATAACCACAATCCGCCGCTACACACGAAGACAATAGTATTTACACTCGGATTCAAGAAAGATGATCCCTGCGTCATTAATATATAATTCTATCAAAGGTCTACATCCAAATAAGAAATAGTATCTAATTGTATAACAAGGATAGCACAAGCGAATGCAAGTTCTTACTATTTCTTATTTGGATGTAGATTCTTTGATAGAATTATACAGGCTGTCCGGGAAAATGTGGGAAATCTCTTGGATGCAGATAGAACATGAACAAATAAGATGACAAGTCCCTATAAGAAAAATTCCTACAGGCCCCTCCTACGGAGATATGCGTCCCTGAAGGACGCCGCTGGAAATCGGTTTTTATTGAATTTCTTTTAAAGTAATTAATATAATTTAATGTGATGGACACTAGTAAGGACCTCTAAAAATAGTGTCCTTGAAACATATTTAGCTTTTGTAGTTTACCAGGGGCGGGCTAATCTATACAACTTTATGCCTAAATTTTTAACACCCTGTATGATAAAGACTTTAAAAATATTAAACTGAATAGCTTGAACCATAGATTTTAAAAAAGGTACTATTGCTTATTGTCGTTAAAATGAACCGTTTACGAGAAAAAGTTGCAAAAAATGTGCGTTTTAGTTTTTATCAGCACCAAAAAAACCTATTTTGCTTTCCAAACGTTACTATGGTACGAAATAAATAAAATATCCGGCATTTTAGAACTTGTCATCAGATCGTTGACACATTGAAATTATTCGATGTATGGAATACACGTTTATTGAGCATGCAGATATGCATCTGATGTATGGTCTTGCGTCTTGCAATGCTTTAGAAGCCAGAAGATTATATCACGAAAGATGTAATCGTGTTCTACCAAACCATAAGACATTTCAACGTGTGTAAGGGAGAATGGTGGGCGATTCCAGTTAATAAGGTAATACATATTATTGACTATCTTCATAATTTTAGGAAAGTTTGGAAAAAGTAGTTCTGATGCTGGTGTGAGAAGAACCTGCGATTAGAGGAACTTATTTTAAATGCTGTAGATGACAATCCATCAACGAGCACTCGACAATTATCAGCACAGTTTAATACATCGAAAACAATAGTACATGAAGTTCTTCATGAACAGCTGTTATATCCATATCATTTACAAAAAATATATGAACTGATTCCTGAAGATTTTCCTCGTAGAATGCAGTTTGCAAACTGGGTATTGGATCAGCAACGTAATAATGTTAACTTCATGAGCATTATTCTTTTCACGGATGAAGCAAGGTTTACCAAAAATGGTATCATCAATTTACACAATACGCATGTATGGGCTGATGAAAATCCTCATGCCACTATTTTTTCGCATTATGAACATCAGTTCCAATCACTTAATATTTGGGCAGGAATCATTGACAATTTTTTGATTGGACCATTCGTTTTTCCAGAACGATCGAATGGACAACTTTATTTGGAGTTCCTTCAGAACGCTTTTCGAGATTTAATAGAGCACTTACCACTTGAAACTCGCCGAAACATGTACTTCATGCACGATGGGGCAGCACCTCATTTCAGCGTTCGTGTGCGGGAGCACCTGAATAACGTCTATCCAAACCGTTGGATAGGTAGGGGAGGACCAATTGCCCGACCTCCTTGATCTCCTGACTTAACGCCGTTGGATTTTTACCTGTGGGACACCTCAAAAAGTTGGTGTATTCCACTCCGGTCGACACTAGGGAGAAACTTCTACAGAGAATCACGATTCATTGTGATGTGATAAGGAACACGGCTGGGTTATTGTGTAAAGATTAGCCCGCCCCTGGTAAACTACAAAAGCTAAATATGTTTCAAGGACACTATTTTAAGAGGTCCTTACTAGTGTCAATCACATTCAATTTTTATTAAATTATATTAATTACTTTAAAAGAAATTCAATAAAAACCGATTTCCAGCGGCGTCCTTCAGGGACGCATATCTCTTTAGAAGGGGCCTGTAAGAAATTTTTTTATAGGAATTTGTCATCTTATTTGTTCATATTCTATCTGCATCCAAGAGATTTCCCACATTTTCCCGGACAGCCTGTATATCAGTAACGCAGGAATCATCTTTCTTGAATCCGAGTGATTGACATATAAAATTATGGGTTATCATATATCATTGGAGCTGTCGTCCTGGTTGGGTAAACATCCCTTTACCGACCTTATCTAAGACATTTGCTCGACTCATTCGGTCGACGGCTACTCCTCTACTACTGGCTCCCTCTCGCAAGATATTTCCAGTCCGATCTTCCCATCTCTTTCTTTTTGAATATTAACATTCTCACGACTCGACGCACGTGTTCACTATTACCACCTTTAACATAAAAAATTGTTACACACATACATTTGTAATAAAATACAACGCATCATTCGTGAACATAATGTATACGTATATGATATTTGAATCATGCGTAAAATACATAAGTGGAAGTACATACAAATTTATAGCCTAAACAAAATAGACGTTTGTTTCCAATACTAGTGTCCTACCGAGGGTCTCTTTTACTCGCTTTGCTTGAATATAAAACGCCAAAATGATCGTCAACCGCTACATGTTTACAATTTTCTTGTACAAGTGTATTGCATGAAATTAGAACCTGTCCTACTTTCATACTAATACCTTGTATTTGCACAGGCGCAGCAAGGCGCTTTAAACTAACCTCGCTTTTCTTTCTTTACAGTATCGTGTCAACAAATACTTTTAGTAAGCTTCATTAATAAAATTGTTTCTGTATTTGCAAAGTTTAAACACGATTCTCGTAAGTACTGCTTTGTAAGAAGTAATTCAAAAATGTATTATTTTATGTTTAGTTATTGCCATAGTTTTAACCACCACCATCTTATCAGTTTTTCCTTTACTGTAATCATTGAACTATATACTAAAGTAATTGGAAAATAAACGCCTGTAGCCGATAGTGAAGCCGGTCGATAAGTATGGAACCCGCAGGGGTTAAGTATTTCTTTCCCGTTCTTGCACATACACGGCCTTAATTAAATTTCAAATTGTTAAAAAGAAAGGAATCTGATGCAATGAACTACTACCTAAAAAGTGATTGGCTTAGCGGGTTATATAAATAAAAAAAGCTACCTCTATAGACATAAAAAAGTCCAACATTATATTTTATTATTTTATCTACATTATTTATTTATGTGTTTATAAATTTTTATGGTTTTGTCAACTTTTGTTGGACACTTGCTCCTTTCCTAATTAATAAATTTGTTCTGCTTTTCACGGCAGAAATAATTCTACATTTTAAAAAAATATCTACAATTTTTTTGGTTAATTGATTCTCATGTAAATCTTCGAACAGGGGTTCTAGCACTGCTAGATGGAATGGTTTAAATTAATGGATGATTTTTACTCCAGAGAAGTATTTTACCACCAGATCTGTGCCAAACTTTATATTTACTATTATAATCTTCCTATTGAGAGCTGATTAGAATTTCAGTGAAAAAAGTCAAGTTTTACCATTATTTCTTCAACTACCAAGCCTGAAGAAATGCCTAAAGAATACAAAAGTAGGTCTTTTACTCTTATCTCAAAATAATTTTGACGATATCTTGCAAGTCATGCTTTCTAGACAGATATATTCAGAGTGTCAAAGTATTTAGAGATTGATTTTGAATAATTTTGGTAACAAAAAAGAATAAAAATTGGGACCGAAAGTAGCACTTTTATTCTTATTTTTGTAAATATGTCGCAAATTATAAATACACGGCACAAGTGCGAGAGCGAAAGAAAGGTGATACCTTTGTTCCTGCTGTCTTTGTTGGCTTCAGTGCTTACAGTGTTCATGCATAGCGGCCTCCGTTCCAGTCATATAATACTTCTCAAGATGGATAATAACACATACATTACCTCTCACCATAAGCGACCTCTTTTATCCATTTTTTAAAATTCTCTTTATTACCTTGCCTTTTGCCTACCTAATTACTTTCCCTACTTATACATGTGAATTGTGAATAAACACAGATAAATATTTATGTTTTGTTTAAAACATGTATGATGCAGAATCAGAGACTATACCGAGCTCTTTTTTATCATTACACATAGCATTTTCCCTATGTGAAATGATAAAAAAAAATTGTCAATGCATTAGCGATATAGTCACTGTATAGTAGACAACCAGTTATACACTCGTATTTTGTCAAGCAGGAACAGTGAGCTGTCATAAGATTTTTATCAGTCAATTTTCGTTAAACTTTTTATTAAAATTTTAAAATAAAAATTGAGTTTGTAGCAGAAACACTGTACGATACACGTGTCAAAATGTTATTTTATTTTGCTTATTTTAAATTGCTCCAGTTCCTAATCACCTCGTGTCGCAAATCTTACTCGCAAAATAAAATAGCACTTTTAACAATTATATCGTAAATAACTAATTTTGTACAATTTTTCTTACAATTTTAAAATTCGAAATATATCACGTCGTCAACATCATAATTGCTACATTAAGGATTTCCCGCCATTTCCCACTGGCCGCGTAACGTTGATACAAATAAAATAATGTTCTGGAGATCCGTTTCTCTTACTTCTACAATAAATTATTTGTACGGAAAAATTAAACTTTGCAGCGTACATAAAACCTTTTACATTTATTACGAAACTGTTAAAATTAAGCGCGAAAGTATTTGATTCGGCAATAATACTTGTACTGGTAACACTGGGCGATGCAGAGCAAAATAAAGCTTAGAAGAATTAGGTTATGTTTTTAATAAAGAAAATGCAGAATATCATAACAAGTTCTCGAAATGTCCGCCTTGTCTTTCAAGGCAATAAGCAAGGCGATCTTGAAGGCAACGAAGTGTATTTCTAATAAATTCTGGCCTTATTCCATTACATGCAGTACGTATACGCTCTTTTAGTTCATTCAAGTTGCGTATTCGTACATTGTTGTAAATTTTACTTTTTAGGTAACCCCAAAGAAAATAGTCATTTGGAGATAAATTAACTGATCTTGGAGGCCATAATATGGGACCAAATCTACCAATCCAGATATTTAAAAAATTCCTGATAGAGTTAGTAGAATGTGGCGGGGCCCCATCTGTTTGGAACCAGGGTTTATCAATATTCATCATCTCAATTGATGGAATGATATGGTCTCTCAACAAATTCAAATATTTCACTGCAGTGAGGTTACCGTCAATAAAAAATGGGCCAATAAGTCTATCGCTTATTATTCCAATCCAGACATTAACTTTTTGAGGGTACTGTGTTCGGGTCAGGTTTTGAGCGTGAGGATTTGTACGGGACCAGTACCTAATGGATTAATGGATAGGAAATTTAATAATTTTTCATGGATAAATGTAGGGTACAAACCGAAAGTTCTGAGAGTTGACTTCACCGTTTACGGTAAATGTAGCCTCATCAGTAAAAATTATTTTATTTAAAATTTCTTGGTTTTCATTTAACATGTTAAACATTATTTCACAAAACTAACTAATAATAATTTACATTCGAATTAGATTTTTATAAAAAATGAATTTGAATCATTGCATATTTTTTATTTACTTAGTAAATTTATAGAATAATTTACTAAGAATTAATGTTTAACTAGAATTTGTGCATTTATTTTCCTACTGCGTTGTATACGCAATATAATAAAACTCGCAGAAGCATTTTGAATTCTTATTTGGTAAATATGCATTTACGAAGCGTGTGATGCTATGATCAATGATCTAATACTATTATACTACTAGATGCAGTGTACGCTATGTCTTGCTGATTAGGAAGTGACCCACACCATAGGAGAAAGAAGGAAAATATATGAGCGTCGAAAGTTTGACAAGGATGAACAAAATTGACCGTTTTATGTGGGCAAAATTCAAATATATTGCTATAGCTTGTAATGGCTTATAATGTTTAAAAGTATTATTTTGTTAAAAATATGCTATATTATGAGGAAAGTAAAGGTATTGCAACTTTAATAATCAAAAAGATAAATAATTAAATATATATTATTAATATGGTATTAAATATATTCTGTTTAATAACATTTTAAAGGTATCTATGCTAGTTGCCATTCTTCATTAAGGAAAGAAAATTAAATAAATGACTTTTAATGACTATGAGATAACTATATGATTTTGTTCTTCTAATAATACCTATTTTAGCATGTGTGATGATCATTCAGTTTTTATTTAAAACAGTAGTATCAGAAAAATTTTTTAAAAATCACTATACAGATATCAGTTGGAAATTTTGAATTGACCACTAGAATTTTTCAAAATATTACCTTCTGAAAAAATAAATATAGAAACTGACAGCTTTTCTTAGGTGTTCCTTACAACTTCTGATATATTCAAAATAAAAGACAATTAATGCTTAATTTTTTATTAAAATATATGTACATATAATTAATATGGATTAACAAATACGTAAATGGTAAATATGTGATCGAAGTAAAATGGAGAAAGAAATATTAAAAATACATAAAGCTAGAATAACAACTTGTATTATTTCGTGAGGGGTTTTTTCTGTGACTAATATACTTCAACATTAGTTACATTTGGGGATTCTGAGCTATAAGGTAAATAGAACATTAAAAATATCTAGGTAGAATAATAACTACAAATAGAAATCTTACTTTAACAGTTCTTTGCTTGGTGCATCAGTAATTTTTAATCGTTGAGATCTGCTATTACAGGGAATTTTTCTCAAGTGAGCAGGAAAATTGAAAATACTTTGAATTGCATTTTGGGGCAAATATTTTCTTCCATAACTTATAACAAAATCTTCAGGAACAAAATGCTCTGAACACAATCTTGAATATTTTGATGGCTTAAAATCCTTTCGTTTAGTACAAATTATCCACTGCTTGCATAGTACTCGATTAGATTGAAAACTAAAATTTTTTATATCAAATTTACAAATCATGTATTTTATTAAGAATAGTTAACCTGTGAAATCATACGTTCATTCCCTTTTCTGCCCTATTAGTACAACCATACGCTGCACATGACATTACCATTGTGTCTTAAATATGTGACTCCAAGCACTGCGAAGCTGGTATATATAATATTCAACAATTTAAAATATTTATTTCTAATTTTGTTACTGATAATAGCACTTTTAACCAAATATATATGACACTAAATCCATGAGAACAACACTGTTAAATTATAAGCTGAAGTTAACAATTGCCAATATTCTTGATGATTCTCAATTTATATACATTACCTATATGCCTATATCAAACAAAAATGAAATTCCTAAAATGTATCTAATTACAATCACAATTTTATAAATAAAAATAGTTGATTCAATCATCATGAATCCACAGTTGTCTTTATGCTCGTATTTCTTTAAATAAAAATAAAGTCAGTGGTGTATGAAATAAAATCAATACTAGAAGATATCTATTAATAAAATACATAATCCAAATTACCAAAAAGACAAATAAATATGTATAAATCAACAATATTGAGAAAGTTTATATACAAAACAATGCGATATCGCCATGTTTTGCCCACAACTAACGGTTTTGTATATCTGTCTCCTTTGTATGTAGAGGTCAATTCCTCTCTCTCTACAGTCCATCTAGTAGTTCTATATTATTAGATCATTGGCTATGATAAATACATGTTCATCTGTCGGCTGACTCTAAGCAACTGAAATGCTATCTATAATCGTACTTTACTACTGGCACGACCTGCGCATTGTTGCCGATATGAATAGTATACATATGTCCTATCCCCAATATGATTTTACACATGCTGTATAACCGTGTTCAAATTCATACAATAATCTAGTGTAAGAAAACGATAAAGTGATTTACATTGTACTATAAAAAATGTTGGTACAATTTCATATGATAGTGTAAAACGGGCTTAAGTTTTATTAACGGAAATGCACATTTCCTTATACTATAAGTACCTGTATCACTACATACGTCCTGAATGCTTTAACATGCAAAATGATAATTAGTAAGGGATGGAGAAATAGACTGTGATTTTGAATATCGTCTAAGTATGTTTGAATTTATCATCATAGAAAATTTTGTTGGGAACACTTTACTATCTGATTTGTCTTCAATAACATAGACTAATTTCGTACGAAATAAGAAAACGAATATATTTTTGATGATACTGATACTACTATGAATTTAATTCTATTAGTTATTATATTAGTAGATAATACATTTAATATGAATCTTTTGAAATACCAAAATCATACATGTTTGTAATGCCTAGATAATAAAATAGTATATTTCAGGTGTAGAAGACATGATAAGATAAGAGATAAATTTTAAATTACTTTAAAATTAGTTTTCTCAGTGTTGAAAATTCTAATTATAATTTTCTGCTTTTAGCACTGATAATTATTTAGTTAGGTAAATTTTAAATTTTCGAACCAGGACCTCCCGATCTCTAGTCGGTTGCGCTACCATTACGCCACCGCGGGTGTCTGTAACGCGAGTAACTTAATATAATTCAGTACGATCTAAATATTGAAAATTAAAATTTACCTAATTAAATAATAATCAAAAATCAGAAAATTGTAATTAGGTTATGTATACCGGGTGTCCACACGAAAACTTAATATCAAATTATATCTGGTGAATACAAAAACTTGGAATTTTGTTTGGTTGCTCAGGATATAGGAGAGGACAATGAATAGTGGATTTTATACCGCCCCATCGGATTACCCGCCGGCCACCCCCCACTTTAACATTTTAAATGACACTGTATTTTTTTTTTGTTGATTTTCAAAGAACACAATTTTCTTTATATTACTATGTGAAAAAACTAGTTACTTACATAATGAAATTTATGAGATATTAAAAGTTGAAAGTTTCAGATATCAGGAATTATTGACTCCGAAAAATCATAAGTTAGTCGTGGAAATATTGATATAAGATTATTCACAACATTTTAGTTACTGAAGGAAATACTTCGCAAAACATTTCCATTTTGCCGAATCATATCTGTCATTATTTCACAAATTTAATATCTTATGCTTATGGAAGATTGATTTTGGCACTCCCAAAACTTCGGATAATTTTCTCAACGAAAGCATTGGATCTAAATTAATATGCCCAAGAACTGCTAGTTGCGTAGTTTCATCTATAGTACACCACGATTATTCGTATTCCGTTTTTTATTATTTAAAGATCCAGTTTGCAAAAGTTCTTCTGTTAGCGTTCTTACATAATCAACAAATACGTTCCTGCTTGGATGGTTTTCATTAAATAACCCTGCCGTTTGGGATAATTTTTGTTTGCAGTCCTGTGTAATATCACAATTTCAGTTCTCTCTTCCAGAGTTTAAACCATTTCAGCAAAGAAGCCAAAACTTAAAGAACAATTTTACAAGTATTAATATTCATGAAACACAAAAGTCACAATTTTGTCGATTCTAATTTGAAACAAACTACATATTTGCTTGACTAATTTATGATTTTTTGGAATTAATAATTTCTGATATCTGAAACCTTTAATTTTAAATATCTCATTAATTTCACGATGTAAGTAACTAGTTTTTTTGTTCTTTCAAAATCAACAAAAAATAATACAGGCTATCCTTTAAAATCTTGAAGTGGGGGTGACCCGATGGAGGGGTATGAAATACACTTATCATTGTCCCCCTATCGTAAACAACCACCCAAAATTTAAAGGGTTTGTCACGGTATACATAAACAATAAAATTAAATAATTATTAAGGCATTGATTGAATAAGTTTTTATCTTTTTATTCGTTCTTCTTCATCCATTTTTAATCCATACACATGCTTTTTTTTGTTCCCATTTCTTCATCTGTATTTTTTATTACTATCACAATCCATTATCATATATTTATTGCCTATTAAAATACAGGCAGCGCTCACTTAACATACATAATGCATGCACAAATTGTTGTGCGTTAAACGGATGTACGTTAAGCGGACGGTGAAATTCCATATAAAACCAGGTGTTTACGATTTTATGCTTACATACGCCTCTTTGTTCATACGAACGTGTAGTGGTTTATTCGAACGTACACTTTGTCGGCTTGAAACTATGCAATAAATGCTTGATTTATTATACGAATTCACAAGACGGGGATTTCCCCTATTTTGTAGTCACCGTAAAATAAACTGCTTTCTGTTACTAGTTTACATCCATTCGTTAAATGTATTGATACCGAGTGGTGGCTGGAAATAGTGATAGTGACTCTAGTTTTACGAAATATTTAGTAAGAGACATTAAAAATATGAGTGAAAGTGAAAGAGATCGAAAAAGAAGAAAGACTATTAGTTTCGAGAAAAAATTACAAATTATTGAAAAAGCAGAAAGAGGAGAAAAGATGGCAGAAATAGGACGGAATCTAGGTCTGAGTCGTTCAACAATAAACACCATAGTGAAAAACAAAGAAAACGTAAAGGCACATATGAAAAGTGGTGGAAACATACAGCAGAATTTTGCTACTCGAGCACGTTCAAACGCGATGGAGGAAATGGAACGACTTTTAAAGCTCTGGTTAGAAGATCAAAATCAACGTAATGTTCCAGTAAGCCTTTCTATTATCCAAGAAAAGGCTAAACAAATTCACAGAGAACTAACATATAACATGGGAGAAACTTCAAATGTTGAAACTTTCAACGCAAGTTGGGGATGGTATCGAAGATTTAAAATTCGAGCTAGATTACATAACATTAAAGTGACCGGCGAAGCAGCTAGTGCTGATCTTAATGCGGCAAATGCTTTTCCTGGATACCTCAAAGCGATAATAGAAGACGGAGCCTACTGCGCGCAACAAGTGTTCAATGTCGACGAAACAGGTTTATTCTGGAAGAAAATGCCCGCAAATACGTACATATCTGTTGACGAAAAACGTATGTCACGACATAAAGCCTCCAAAGATCGCCTTACACTACTATTGGGTGGAAATGCGGCAGGGGATTTTAAACTGAAGCCTATGCTAGTATACCATAGTGCAAATCCTAGGGCTTTTAGGGGAATTGCAAAATCTTTATTGCCAGTAATTTGGAAATCAACCGCAGAGCCTGGGTTACTGTTGCTTTGTTCGAGGATTGGTTCAAAAATTATTTTGTACCCTCAGTGCAAAATTATTGTTCCAAAACTAATTTAAATTTTAAAGCCTTGCTAATTCTAGACAATGCACCGGGCCATCCCGTAACGTTAGATGAATTGTGTCCTAATATAAAAGTTGTTTATTTACCGCCAAACACAACATCGTTGCTTCAGCTGCTTCAGTCTATGGATCAGACTGTCATTGCAACTTTCAAAAAATATTATTTGAAACCAACTATGGCAGAAATGATAAAAGCTATCGATAAAGGAGAAGGTGTAAGCGTAAGAAGTTATTGGAAAAGTTACAATATTCTTGCTGCGGTTCGAAATATTGGTACAAGTTGGGCTGAAATTAAAAGTACAACTATGAATAGATCTTGGAAAAAGTTGTGTCCTCAGTTTGTTTCTGACGATGAAAATTTTATTGAAGAA
The DNA here is from genome assembly GCA_963170755.1 of Amphimallon solstitiale. Classification (NCBI taxonomy): domain Eukaryota; kingdom Metazoa; phylum Arthropoda; class Insecta; order Coleoptera; family Scarabaeidae; genus Amphimallon; species Amphimallon solstitiale. The sequence goes on from OY720675.1 coordinate 85,682,878, forward strand.
ACTGAAGATGAAATTATACGTGAAGTTGTGGAAATGGGAAGAAGACTTGAACTGAATATCGATAATGAAGATATTATTGATTTAATAGAGGGTCATTCAGAAGAGCTTACAGCCAGTGATTTAATTCAACTACTCGAACAAATGGTAACACAAATCGATCATGAAGACGAACATCAAGAAAACTTACTTCCAAAAGAAATAAAACTACAAACAATAAGTGAAATTTTAAGTAAGGTGGAAGATATTGTTGCTCTAGTAGAAAATTGTGATCCAGATAGCGAAAGAAGCATAAACATAATTCGTAGTCTTCGCAATACCACATTATGTTATAAAACACTGTATCAGGAGAGGAAAAGAACTTTTACAACACAATTGACTATGGATAAGTTCTTGACACAAACAAAGAAGAATTAAATTTAAGTTTTATGTACACTTATGTAGGCATTACTTAATTTTTGTGTTACATTACAAACTACAACAAAATAAATTATTTCCATCAGTTGTTATTCATTATTTTCATTTTAATTTGAGAAACATAACATGCATAAACGACGGACAGCCGACAGTGTAAGTTACGTAGATCTGCTGTATTACGTTCGTACGGATATTTGATACGTTCGTGCGAACAGAGGGTGGTAAATGAACATGTACGTAGTAGCGGACGTACGTTACGCAGGCTGTAAGCGAGCGCTGACTGTACTAGTGAATAAATTATCTAAACACGAAACTTGAACCTAGGTATATTACATGAAATGGAACGCTTTACGATTTGTGTTGAAGTCACACTTGCGGCGTCAGAAGGGGGAAAAGTAGGAATATTTTTATGAGAAAAGCTAACATCTACTAGAAAATAAAAATGAAAAGTATCATATATTATTGTATATACAGTTAACAATAACATTTGTTTTAAATATATATATACAGGGTGTACCACTTAAAACTCCCAGGTCAAATATCTCGGAAACGGATAAAGATATTTCAATTTTGTAAAAAATAGTTACTAAAGAATGTGATTGACTCTAGTTTGCTCACACAATTGTGTTTTATTATATGAAGATATAGATGGCGCTGCGATGAAAAGAATTGTTTTGATCGCCACAATCTTCATTTGTTTCTTATTTGAAAGAGTATTAAAATTAATGTAAATTTTATTATTTGTGTTAGTTTCCAAAATTTAACGGTTTTATAGATATTCGTGTTTAAAGAAAGTAAAAGTAAATTTAACGTTTTGTCTTTATTTTGTTTAAATACTTAAAAGGATCAAATATAACTAACAAAGATGTTCAAAATTGTTGCCTTCTTGATTGCTACATAAAGTATATCGCCTTATTAGTTCTCTTCCGCAAGCATTTAACAATGTATTTCTACTAATTTTTTGAACACTTGCATAATTTTTTTAATAAAGGTCGCCCATATCTGTTATGGGATCCTTGTAAACTTCAGCTTTCAAGTAAGCCCACAAGAAACAAATCTAACGGGGTTAGATCCGGCGAACGAGCCGCCCACCTAAGGACTCCATTAGTACCAATCCAACGACGTGGGAACGTTTGATTAAAATTGTCAGTAACTATGTTGACATTATTAGCAGTTTGATGTAACCATATTTATTTCGCAGCTCCATAACATCTTCCAAAAGTAGTGGCAACTCATTTTGCAGGAAATGTAAGTAGCGCACACCAGTTAATGTTTCATGATAAAAGTGGGGGCCTAAGATATATCCGTTTAAAATTCCACACCAAACGTTAACGCCAAAAACTGTTTGATTTCTTGTTTGCCTTATCCACCTAGGATTATCTTCTGACCAATATCAAGCATTATGTTTAAGTACCATTGTTGTGAAAACGACATTCGTCACTCCACATGATCTGATTCATAAAGTTGTTTTCCGCTAACATTACAGTGCTAATGTCAAAATATTTCCTAAATAATCAAAGCAAGCATACATACATATAACACAGACATGAATGCTTTTCTGCTTACATACCTATGGGTGCCTATGAAGTGGAATTTATAAAAAGGAACTACAAACTATAAAATTTAAATTGTGAAGAAACTATAATAGCAAGAATTGTGAATATGTTTACAGCTATTTATCCCTACAAATTAATTATTTAAACAAAATAAAGACAAAACTTTAAAATTACTCTTTACTTTCTTTAAACACGAATATCTATGAAACCGTTAAATTTTGGAAACTAACACAAATAATAAAATTGACATTAATTTTAATACTCTTTCAAATAAAAAACAAATGAAGGTTGTGGCGATCAAAAAAATTCTTTTCATCGCAGCGCCATCTATATCTTCACATAATAAAACACAATTGTGAGAGCAAACTACAGTCGATCACATTCTTTAGTAACTACTTTTTACAAAATTCAAATATCTTTATCCGTTTCCGAGATATTTGACCTGGGAGTTTTAAGTGGTACACCCTGTGTATATATATTTTCTATTCTTTGTTGCCGTATTTATATATTATTTAAACTCTTGACAAGCATCATTGGGAATTTTTTGCCGAAAATTCCCAATGATGCTTGTCAAGAGTTTAAATAATATAAAAAAATAATATAAAAACCAAATAAACTTTATTTGAGTCCACTGGCACCTACACTTACTTTACACTTGATGAAATTGTGTTCTTAAAATGTATGCGTTTCTGAATACCAATTAATCTGTCTTGAGTGCTTACACGTATTGGCAAAATGTGTTTCTGTATGTTGAAGGTAAAAATTGCTAAGATATAAAAAAAAGGAAACTATTTTATTTCTCACTAAACTTATCCGTTTTTTGGTGACCGACCATAATCAACTTTTTAAGATCAAATGTGGTCAAAAATGTAGATTATAATTTTAAAAAATTATAGGTTTAGTCCTTGTGCAAATGTTGATGGAATTAGAGAGAGCCATTGGAAAACCAATAGTTCACTGTTTTGATTGGATAACTGGTACAAGTACCGGTGGAATTTTGGCGTTGGGTTTAGCTTCTGGAAAGTCCTTAAAAGAGTGTCACTGCATATATTTCAGACTTAAGGAACGCACATTTGTTGGAATGAGACCTTATGCGAGTGAGCCTTTGGAAGCAACGTTGAAAGAAGCGTTAGGAACGGAAACAGTAATGACGGATATCAAGGAACCGAAACTAATTATTCCAGGTGTTTTGGCTGATCGTAAACCCGTAGACCTCCATCTATTTCGAAATTATGAAAGCGCTTCTAAGTTACTAGATGTACTCCATGACTCACCTTACGAGTTACCTCCACCACCGGAAGAAACTCTTTTATGGCACGTAGCTAGAGCTACTGGCGCTGCGCCCACATATTTTAGGTGAGGATTAATAATCGTTTTACCAAGTTTACTTAATGTATCATTGTAATAAATAAATTTATAGAGCATTTGATAGATATCTGGATGGTGGTTTAATAGCTAACAATCCTACTTTAGATGCACTTACAGAAATTCACGAATATAATTTAGCACTCAGAGCTAAAGGAAGAGAAGCTGAAGCATATCCAGTTAGTATTGTGGTGAGCTTGGGAACTGGATTAATACCAGTAACACAGTCAAATGTATCTAGAATGTTACCTGACAGCATTTGGGAGGGAGCAAAACTTGTTTTTGGTTTCTCAGCACTTGTCTCTCTACTTGTTGATCAAGTAATTATATGCTTACTTCTCTCTAATATACAATGTACATGAATAATTCTTTAGGCAACTATGTCCGATGGAAGAGTCGTCGACAGAGCTAGGGCTTGGTGTGCCTCTCTGGGCATACCTTATTTTAGATTTAATCCTCAGATGTCTGCAGATGTGGGTATGGATGAGAATGGTGATGAAATCCTGTGCAAAATGCTTTGGGAAACAAAAGCGTATATGTATGCTAATATGGCGTCAGTAAGAGAAGTTTCAGATCTATTAAATGTGGAATGATAGATTTTAATTAGCATTGAACTTTATTCTATTTTATGTGGATGTAATATGAATTAGACTTGCCGAAGAAAAGTGTATATCAGTTATTAATAAGTTATTGAATATTTAATATATGTATGTGTTATACAAGAAGCTCCTATTTTCATTAATTTCAGGAATTCTAGCTATGGTCACTGTCAAATTTAATTGAATATTCAAGATGAGTATTATAATAGAATAAAGATTACATCAGTAATTATTTCCTGATAATCGCCCAATTAAATGGTCATTCGAACGCCTAGTTAAGGATTAAAAATAATGAAAAACGAGAATTTATTATATTTATTAGCATTTTTACTCTTTATAGTAATATTTTTTGTACATTGTTAAACTATTTAATTGATTTATATATAATTTATTTACAAAGAAATTATGTGGGAAATTATATTTCAGTTTAAAATACATATAGACAATAAAACAATTGCACAAATTTTTAGTTTCTTTTTCTTGTTATTATGATCTTACGAAAAGTAGTAAGTATAAAATATGCAAACAATAAGAAATATAACAATAAAGTATTAAATACATCCTTAATACATAATACATTCACTTCAGCTGTGATTAGTAAGGGGGCTCTTATATCTGAATTTATTGAGACCATGTGGCACTTAGTAGTAAGTGTAGTTTTAAGATAGACTTGTCTCTTGTGAATGGTATGGATAATATATGAGGATAGTAAGATAGTTTAGTTTCTAATTGTATTGAATTCAAAATGGTAATCACAAGATGTTTTTTGTCTTGTTATTTTATTGTAACATACTTATTGTAACTGTTCGTGCTACTTAATTAACTAAAGTTTACTGATCTGTACACATTTCAAGAAGGAATGATATTGGCTCCAGCTCTATTTAGTTCTGCACTTCTTGTTGATGCTTTTTCAACTTTACTATAATAACAAACTGAATTTGACAATAATTACAGCATTTTAGAATAATAAATCTTTATTTGTCCATCACATAGAAGTCTAATTGCACAATAAAAATGGACACTGTTGAAATATTTATAACACAGACACACACACACACGTTTCCCTTAACTTTCTTAAAATTGTATTAAACCATTTATCAAATACCTTATTAGAGTAGGTATGTATCTTTGGACATTAATATAAGGGCCAAATGATTTCTAGTAATACTGCGTTGCTGTAACTCGCCAATTTTTCTGTTAGAATTTAAAAACAGTTACATATCTCCAACACCAGTAAATATTAAAATCTTTCTAAAGTTAACCTGATAATGTGACTTCGTGAATTATTTTTTTCTAATGTACGCCGGTATTTGAAAAATTAAATTTAGTACCAAGGCCAGGCGTAACAGAATAAATGAAAATAATCTAAACACACTCATTTTTCTAAATAAAAATCGTGCCATACTTTAGTGATTTTAAATATTCAAGTCTTAATAATTATATTTCCATTTTGTATTATACCGAATTTTATATTTTGTAATATATTTTTTTACTACAAATTGTATTAACATTAATTTTTGTCGCATATGTAATTATGCACTAAATTTTGCCTATTAAAAATATAATCTGAATAATCCAATAGAGCATAGTTAGCTACTGTTGTGAATATCGCTAGCGACGAACAATCTTCTACCACTGAAAACCATTTCTCTGGTAGGACATTTTAATTTAAAATTTACAAGAGAGAAAAAGCCCTTATAAACATTTGCATATATGATTTATTACTATTATTTAAACATGCATGCATATTGCCTATATCTGGATACGTCTGGATCATAGATCTGAATATGGATGTAAGTCGTGATCACAATCACGTTTAAGTTTCACTGAAATTTTAAAATCACTGTTACTGTGATCACAGGTATTCAAAAGTCACTGCTAAATTCATGTCCCAAATTAACAAACAGCCTAGTAATTACGAGTGCGCTTCTCACGATGTCATACTAGTGGCCAACAAGCTAATCAGCGATTATTACATATAGCTTTGATAGTATGAAAAATATTTAAAAAGGGATTATTTTTCATTGTATATAGATGAATTCACTAAATTTCTTTTACAAAACTGACCGGGGTGGAAGCCCTGCATCCCACTAATCCGCACGTTTCACTTTATAAAAGATTGTTATGAATATATTAAATGCTTTTATCAAATCGAAAAATATCCCCGCTACAAATTGTTTATTATTTAAATTTATATATATATTTACTACAGCAAATTACAAGTTGGTACCAGAGTCTGGTCACGCCCTTACCAATTTTGAATTTTATTTTAGTTCCTATTACAAACACTAAGTAGATGATATTCGACGTTTACCGAATACGAATCGTCATAATGTTACCATTGACCCCTCCCCTCACAAACAGAACGACGCTGTTCGACACGATCTCCAGATACAATTTTTGTCAAAGGGAGTCTTGGAAAATGCCTTCTGTCAGTTACTTCAGTCAGTGATTGTCTGTCAGTTAGTTGTCAAGTGACATATTTTGAGATATCAATTGTGTTCGTAAAATTCAATTCCTATTTGTTGATCAATAAAGCGTTAATATTGTGTTTGATCCCTTAAAAAATTGTTTATCTTTAGATTACGCCTAGCCAATCGACGGTAGTAATAATCTAGAGGTAACATAGTAGCGCCCAACGTGGGACTCGAATACTAGGGTAGTATTCACGGACTCACCACCACCAACATGTCAACTAGAAGTAATAGAAGGTTGAGAAGAAGCAACAGCGCCGACAAGCAATTTCCGGCACGACAAATCCGGAAAATCAACTAGCCATCATCCTCGAGGAGATGCGGTTGCTTGGTTCCAGGATAACGGAGTTGGAGAAGGCCAATGTTACTAACACCACGGAGGTGGAATCCGCCGTCACCGTGCCCAGCGACCTTGCTGACGCCAACTCCCGGATCGGCTTACGATCCACCGCTCCTGGCAAAGTATCTGGGGCCGCTTTTATCGAGAAACCAGTTGCCATTCCCGAACCAGTTGCCGTCCCTGCTCAAATGACCACAACTCGACCTGAAGAATGAGGCATATCCATGGTTGCTGCGCTCCTTGTCTACACTCGTTGTCCAATTCCGTAGTACTTCGCCCATACAGCGGGTACCTCATTGAGGATCCAGAGGTTTTCCTGGGCCGATTAAAGTCACATCTGAAGGACGGATATTTCGAGGTCCCTGAGGATGTGGATGATGCCGTGCGGCCGCACCTGGTAGGGGAGGCGGCTTTATGGTTCCGCCGAAGCGAAGGTGGGTTCGAGCCAATGGACGATTTCTGTCATCGCTTCCGGAGGGAATTCCTGAGTCCTCAGCGGAAGAGGAACTTACATAACGCTTGTAACACACGCCAGAAGGCCGACGAGGATCCGTCCATCTTCGTTACTAGAATAAAACGTCTCTGTCTTCGCCTAGATCCACAGTGGCCTGAAGTCGAATTGGTCGAACATATTGTGATGTTGTTTTCCCAGGAATATTGCATTCAAGTGGCTCAGGCCCAACCGCAAACTCTCCATGAACTACAAGAGGCTTGCGAAAAATGGTCCACAATATTCAACAATTTGAACGCTAAGCCTCCACCAACGAAGAAGGAGATTGAACCACGAACATCGACACCAAAACGAGAACAACATGTTGAAAAATCATTACCACGGTGTTGGTTTTTGCCCTGAGAGGCACTTTAATCGTGACTGCCCGCAACAACCACAAAGCTACGCAGTCCGGCACCCAGCAGCCTTCCGAGTTGCCGCAAAAGAGACAGGGGCCGTTTCAAGGCAACCACAGGAACAGGTCCATACAACCCCAGGCCGAGAATTTGGTACGTGTACACGCAACACCAGTCCCCAGCCCGGGACCAGCCAACAGTAGGACAGCCGCAGCTGAGAATGTTAGACAGAAGGCATTTCCCTTAAAGACACCAACGTATCTGGAGCATCAAACGAATCAGCGTCTTTCAGTAAGGGGGGCGTATGTTTCCATTGACCCCTCCCCTCACAAACATAAAACGACGCTGTTCGACACGATCTCCAGATACAATTTTTGTCAAAGGGAGTCTTGGAAAATGCCTTATGTCAGTTACTTCAGTCAGTGATTGTCTGTCAGTTAGTTGTCAAGTGACATATTTTGAGATATCAATTGTGTTCGTAAAATTCAATTCCTATTTGTTGATCAATAAAGCGTTAATATTGTGTTTGATCCTTTAAAAATTTGTTTATCTTTAGATTACGCCTAGCCAATCGACGGTAGTAATAATCTAGAGGTAACAATAACGAAACATAAAAGCGCGGTCACCGAAAGAGGTTTCTTTCCTTATTTGGACGAATATGTAAGTGTAAATAGTGCGCAAATGTAAAGAATTACTGTTTTGTATGTATGTATTTACAAAAACAACATTGTGCAGATATACATATAATCAATGGGTTGAAAGTATACATGGGCGAGATAGGGGAATACGGTTAAATTTCAGTCAGACTAGACCGACTCGTGTTTTCTCGGCTCACGGGCACTGTATTACCTTCTACCTACCGGTTTCCCCGAGAGCCGACAAAACACGAGTCGGTCTAGTCTGAGTGAAACTGAACCGTATTCCCGTATCTCGCCCATGTATAGTTGAAAGAATTGGTGATCCATCCCTTAAAAGGACCAATCCTACTAAAGTGTATAGAAACCATCGGATTTGTGAAATAGGTACATTATATTAACTCAATATTTTATGTATGTAATTTATAATCGAACACTGGACATTTGTTTGATTGTGTCGTCAATAAAATAACTATAATAAGTAGAAATAATGTATGTACAATTGGTTTCTTTAGGAATGGCCGGTGTGAGTTTAAAAACGCTGCGCGTATCTGTCGATAGTCACATTCTAATTGTATGGATGTCTGGTCTTGAAAACACACTAAATAAATATCTCCAAAGAGTATTTATATTTGTTGAATGCTGCTCATTGTATAATTTCTTATTTACATTCCTTTCCTCTACTTCCATAATAATATATTCTGGATTATAAAACGAACCGGTTTAGCTTCCTAAAATAATTTAAATAACAGGTGACCCTGATTTACTAAATTTATTTCTATTTGCTTAGTTCAACAGATAATATACCCAAATGCTTTTGAAAAATATCTTTAGTTTTGTTATTATAACTCATACCTTATTTTTAAATTAATTCAAATAAAAAAAATGAGGTGTGGCCACCACACGACTTTCTTATACGTATGAGCGTTTCAAATCATACAATTTTAAAAATTATTTTATACAAAAATTATTCAAAATCCTATTCTAAGAACTTCCAGTCTCTTAGTAAATCTCTACAGGATACATACTTTGTGAGATATTTGCAAAAAAATGCTACTCGCCAAGAGTAAACGTATTATTTCCGGTCGGAATTTTGAATTTTCTTTTATACAAAAAATATTCCAAATCCAACTCTAAATACTTTTATGCTCTTGATAAATATATATAGAATGCATAATTTTCGAAATATTTGCAATAATCGCTATTCGATAAGAGTAAAAGTGTTACTTCCGGTCCGAATTTAAATTTTTTTTTTATACAAAAGGTATTGAAAATTAAGTTCTAAATACTTTTATACTAGTAACGTACCTGTCTAAAAAGCATGACTTGCGAAATATTCGCAAAAAACTGATTTTCGATAAGAGTAAAAGACCTACTTCCGGTAGGAATTTCGAAAAACTTTTTTAATAAAATTCTTCTCAAATTTAATTTTGAGTATATATGAATTCTTTATAAATTTGTTTAAACTTAGTAATTTACAAAATATTGGTAAGAGTGGATTTTTTCACTGAAGTAAACTACTACTTCCGGTCTGCCGATTTTACTGAAAATCTAATCAGATCTCAAGAGGGAGATAATATTGAAATTTTCATCATCACAATACTTCCTTATCCTACGTATAAGAAAATAAAAATAATGAGTTTAACCGTTGATTGAAGGAATACATAAAGATGCGCCACTATAGCACTGAGCGTAGCCAAAACTGGAACCGAGATCTATACGACTTCATCAGTCGTTTGGATCCGAGATTCGAAACAGCCCGAGACAGCGATGATGTTTCTCGGCAAGGGGTTTGTGGGACGACTTAACGGAAAGACGCGCTGTTTTACTATAGCGTTGCGCATCTTTTATATTCCTTCAATCAACGATTTAACACCTTGTCTTGTGGTTTATTAATTAAAGCAATATTTGCCTTTATACTTTCTTATACGTAGTAAGGAATTATGATGCAGATGTCCACGTTTTAAGGTCGCCTGATACCGAAAAAGTGGCTTTTGGCAAACGTCTCTCTCTCGCCCTCCTTCCCTCTCTCTCTCTCTCGCCCTCTCCCCCCTCTCTCCCTCTCCCCCTCTCTCTCTCTCTGTCTGTCTGTCTGTGTCTCAGTGTCCAAACGGCTACAGCTATCAATACCAAACTTTAATAATCTTCCTCTTGAGATCAGATTAGATTTTGAGTAAAATCGGTAGACCGGAAGCAGTAGTTTACTTCACTAAAAAAATCAAAATTTACTAATACGTCGTCACGTTTAAACAAATTTCTAAAGAATACAAAAGTACTAAGATGTGAATTTTAGAAAGACTTTTTTGGGCATTTCTAGTGGAAGTAGGTCTTTCTACCTACTGCGAAAAGCGGTTTTTAGCAAATTTCTTACAAATTATTCATTTTGTACAGACTTATTTAGAATACAAAAATATTTAGAACCCGAATTGGAACAATTTTTGTATAAAAGAAATTTCAAAATTCGGACCGGAAGTAACACTCTTGCTTTTATCGAATAGCAGTATTTTGCAAATATTTCGCAATTATGCATTCTATAGAGATTTATTAAGAGAATAAAAATATTTTGAGTTGGATTTGCAATAATTTCTGTATAAAAAAATTGTCCAAAATTCGGACCGGAAGATACACTTTTAATCAGAGGTTTATTTTATAAGGAGGCAACTTAAAATTTGATTTGGAACAAATTTTGAATACACATTTCGGATGTCACATACGTATAAAAAAGTCGTATGGTGACTACACCTCATTTTTAGATATAGCTCTCTAAAAAAATTAAAACATATTCTAAAACAGCAAAATTTTGCATTTCGTATTAATTATTACATTATAACATGATTTAATTGTATGTAGTGATATTATAAACTTATTCTTACAAGTTTATAACAAAAAATAATACATATATACATACAAGGTCCCATATTTGAACTTCTGTGCAATTAATGGGTAATCATGTAATAAAATTTAATTAGGATTGTAAAATTAATTTCTCTAACCTTTACCAGAATAAATTAAAACAAAAATTGTAGCAGATATCAAGTTTTTAGTAATTAATATACAGGGTGAGTCATTAGTAGCCGCTTCTTCGATTGCTCTTTTGTGTTTTAAATAAGAGAAAAACAATTAGTGGAAGATCCATGGTTGCTTGTGGCGCATATTGTAAAAATACTTTAAGCTCTGGCGCATTTCCGGTTTTACAGGAAGTGCACGGGGCTTAATTTTTTTTAATGACTCACCCTATATATTTTTGTATTTTCTTGTACTGCTTTAAATCGTCTGTTCGATTGCTTTTTCTTTTTCAAAATTGAGTCAATAGTTCTTGAATTATTAATTTTTTTTGAAAATATTTGACCAAAACACGTGTTCAGAAAAAAATCATTTGCACATTGTTTTTAAAAGTAAAAACATTAACTTTGTTGTTGCTTGTAGCCAAGAAAATTCTGCATCATTTGGTAAAGTTGCACTCGACAATACCTCACTGAACTTTGTTTTTTCAAAGCCTACTTCCTGAAATTTTCACATACCAAAAACTTATATTTTTTAAATGGAACACCCAGTATTTTATTGAGTCATTTTGTTCCTTTTTTTATTCTCTTTCATTTTTGTTAACAATGTCCTATACTTATCTTTTGTAATTTCTGAGATAATCACTATAGGAGCTATTAGCGATCAATTAAAGAACTACGAGCGCTGTTGTTCTATGCACCAAAATATTCGTTCAACCAATGGAGGGCAGGGATGGCGCCCGACATCCTTAGTCAACTGTCAAACAATATAAATGTTATATCCAACTATCCCAAAAGTAATAATTTTATAGAATGAAGAGCATCGCATTTCATTTTTTTAATTCCGGCAATGTCCAGTTGCATTTTTGACACTGTTGGTTAACATCGAAATAAAATAAAGGTTATGTTTACTAACATATTTGAAGAGGTCTTCAATAAGTTTTGAAAATCCGTCCGTAGATAGCGAAGATACTCTTCACCATTAACATTTTCATCAAAGAAATAAGGTCCAATTATGTAACTACCCACTATTCCTCCCCACAGTTTTAATGACCAACGATTTTGAAAGTTTACAGGTGTGATAAAATGGGGGATTTTAAGTGTTATAATAATGGAAATTGTGACGATGAACGTATTCACTTTAATAGAGGGTGGCTTCGTTGGTAGACAACAAAAAGTTGAGAAAGCCAGGATAATTTATCTGCTGCCAATTGACAAAAATGTAAGCGATTCTGAAAATGTCTTTCATCTAACCCTGTGTATAAATATGCTACGGGTGAATTTCATATTTCCTAATTATTCTGGATTCTCAAATTTGACTTACATCTAACTGACGACTAATTTTCGTAGTACTAGTATGGAGGTGTTCGACTACACTCGCAAGTACCATAAACGTCTTATCCTCACCAGTTATTGCTTTTTCTGCACCTTCTTTCATATTCAATGCTTTCTGTTCACTCAAACCGTCCACTTTATATTTTCGAAGGTTTCTGGATTCGGTTGACTTCTACCAGGGATCGCTGTGCATAAAGTCTGGATACTAGCAAAAAGTTTCTTTCAGATTCACCCAAAACGTCAATCATATCTATTAACTCTTCATAAGAATAATTCATTTGGATGATAACTAACAGCGATGCTTTTGTAAGTTTGAAATAAATGTATATCCACTTTCTTCAACAGTTGACTGAGGCAATCAGCCGCATTCCAGCCTTTATTGGACGAAAATTTGGGTGAATAGAACAGCGCCCGTAGTCTTTAATTGACCGCTAATTGCTCCTATTGTGATTATCTCAAAAGTTACAAAAGATAGGTATAGGACATTGTTAACAAAAATGAAAGAAACAAAATGACTCAATAAAATACTAGGTGTTCCATTTAAAAATAATAAGTTTTTGGTACGTGAAAATTTCAGGAAGTAGGCTTTGAAAAAACAAAGTTTTTTGAGGTATTGTCGAGTGCAACTTTACCAAATGATGTAGAATTTTCTTGGCTACAAGCACCACCAAAGTTAATGTTTTTACTTTTAAAAACAATGTGAAAATGATTTTTTTCTGAACACGTGTTTTGGTCAAATATTTTCAAAAAAAATTAATAACTCAAAAACTATTGGCCCAGTTTTGAAAAAGAAAAAACAGTCAAACAGACAATTTAAAGCAGTACCAGAAAATCCAAAAATATATAGTGTGAATCATTTAAAAAAATTAAGTTCCGTACATTTCCGTCGAAACCGGAAGTGCGCCAGAGCTTAAAGTATTGTTACAATATGCGCCACAAGCAACCATGGATCTTCCACTAATTGTTTTTTCTTTTATTTAAAACACAAAAGAGCAATCGAAGAAGCGGCTACTAATGACTCACCCTGTATAATAGTAATTAATTAATAAAGAAATTAAAGAAAATGGTTATGTGATTTTGGTCTTATAGTTTGTTTCCTTTTCGCAATAATAAAAACCTTAGTACGACATATAAAATCCATTATCGTCCATATACTCCTGCATTCTTGATTGCATAGAATTTATTAAAGTTACACATAAGTTTCTTCCTCTGAAATGCTCCCATACAGATTGTGCATATTGAGTAATATTTTCTATATTAAGTTGAACTCTATCATTATTAGCATTCCTATGCGGCACCATAGCACTCCACATATTTTCAATGGGATTCGGATATGGAGATTTTGCCGCCCAATCAAATACTTCTACGTTATTTTCGTTAAATAAATAAAAAAAAATAAAAGAAAGTAAGAGTGTTACTTCCGGTCCGAATTTTGATTTTTTTTTATATAAAGATTATTCCAAATGTGGCTCAAACAATTTTGTGTTCTTAATAAATCTGACTAGAATGCAAAATTTGTGAGATTTTCCAAAAAAAACAGATATTTGATGAGTAGAAGCATTACTTCCGGTCCAAGTTTTAAACTTTCTTTTATAGAAAAATTGTTCCAAATGTAGTTCTAATTACTTTTGCACTTATAATACATGTATATAGATTGTATAAAAAAAACTGCTATTCGATAAGAGTAAAGTATTACGTCTGGTCCGAATTTTCAAATTTCTTTTATACAAAAGTTGTTCCAATTCGGGCTCTAAATATTATTGTATTCTAGATAAATCTGTAAAGAATCAATAATTTGTAAGATATTTGCTAAAAACCGGTTTTTGGTAAGATATGAAGGCCTCCTTCCGGTAGAAATTTCAAAAAAAGTCTTTCTAAAATTCACATTTTAATGCTTTTGTATTCTTTAGAAATTTCTCTAAACTTAGTAGTTGACGACGTATTAGTAAATTTCGATTTTTTTAGTGAAGTAAACTAATTCAAAATATCAGTGTTGATCGGGAAAAATATAATTTTTAATAATTTTAAACATTCCCTTATTAGAGAATATAACAATTTTTACTTTTTATAAGAAAAACATGGGTTGTTATAATACTAAATTGTTTAAGTATTATTTTAATTTTCAGTTAAACATTGTTATTTTAAATAAAAAGCTTCAACATCTAAAATAAATACAAATCACTTCCAGAAAGAATAGTAACAAGTCCAAAATTCCATAAAACCAAGATTTAATGAAAAATAGTGGATCTCCCTGTAGAAATCAAAATAAAAGACTATAGAATAAAATAAAAGCCAGAAAGATATTGAGGAAGATAAAAATGATTTTTTCTAATAAAGTACCTAGCATGAACGTTATCCCTATCAGACAATAAATTATTATGAATAAACACAAATATTTCAAATATATTGGCTTATAGTATATGGCCGATGTAGTTTCTTTTACAAAGCAATTTAATTCATAACGTAATTCAATCTTTTTCTTTTAATTGTATTTAATATTTAATTATATATAATTTTAAAAGCAAGGCATTCAAAATATGTGTTTCATTCGTTACTATATATATGACATGTATATTTCGTGCAGATTGTGGAAAATAAAGTATTTAAAAACTTCAGAAAATATAAACCATACTCATATTAAGTACAATGGCTTATTCATGCTATACATATAAGATTTACGATGCATGTTTTTTGCTTGTCCCGTTCTCAACTCGAACATTAGAATGTTACTATCGTAGAATTTGGGGATCTATTTTTAATTTACACCGGCCATTTGAAAAGAAACCAATTGTACATATTTAAGTACAATAATGATTATATATTTAACAGTCTAACAGCAACAGATAAGCATTATTTAATTATAAAAATAAGGATATGAGGCTACTATTACTATTAACAAAAGGTACATCTGTACAAATTATATCTATTTCTATTTTCTTTAATATATGTTATGTATTGTGTAATATACAATAATTAGTAATTGAATTTTCAAATTTGAATTCAATTTTTCATTCCCTATGTGTATATTTTTTATTTTATATATTTATTTGGTATTTACGAAGTTCATTCAATGATTAGCATGTTGCAATTTGAATATGAATTGTTCATGTTAATCATTGTATAACTTTTGTAATGTTCAATGAATCTGTCTATTATACTACTATATACTTAATTTTTGATTTGTATTTTCGCGCGGTTTTGAGACGTAAGAGTCATACTGCGCACTATCAAGACTTCCAAGAAAAGTATTAAGGGTCCTATATAGTGGATCGGAAATGTAATATTGGTTGCATAGCACATAATTTAATAAGCCAAGGATGTCCGAGTACTTATTACACATAGAGGATATATAATACTCCTAAATATTTGAAATAATAACTCAATATCTAAGTGAATAAAAAATCATTTATGACCAAATATTTACACATTTGTAACCGCGGGAAAGATATTTACTAGAATAACAATTCATTGTAATGTGAGTTGCCTACTTTTAATTTATTTTATATTCTTTAAAACAAAGTAAAGAATAGTTGAACGAAAAATAAGTGCAGAGTGGGGTAGCTTTTTATTGAATTTATAGCGTGAACCCAAGCAAACAAATCTTCTTCGAAGGATTTTTGAGAAAACTTGTTTTTAATATTTTGACATATTAATTAATTTTCTTTAATCCGATAATTTTTTCCTAAATTTGATTCTTCAGCGGGGTAGATTACTAAATTCTTCATAAGTTGACGTTGAACGGTTTTCTCCAAATTTAAAATCAACAAAAATATCTCGCATCTAAAATCTGCTATTTTTCCATTGTTGACAGATCCACTATGTAGGACCCTTAAGAGTGGCCTTCATATTAATTTTTATATCTTTGGTTGCTACATTTCTTTTCTTCGACAAGTGAATTTAATTTTGATACTTTCGTTTTTGAATAATTACGTTAATGACTTAGCAGATTTAGTAAGCGAATCCAAAGTAGAGTAATGTCTCCACAGTAAACCCCGATAGCCGGTTTTACACTCCTTTGTCATCGTCAGTATGATATAGCCAAGAAATAAGGGCGGATATCCTTTTAAATAGAAGCAATAAACAAGAGATCATCAAGAAAACATACTGTCATTTGTAACTTAAATCAACATCACCGCGAGGCATACATTGTCAACCTGCGTGCTATCCAATTCCCAAAGAAGTAATAAACCAAAGAAATATTGCGGATATACAGCATGTGTAAAATTATATTGGGGATAGGACATATGTATACTATGCATACCGTCAACAACGCGCAGGTCGTGCCAGTAAAGTACGATTAGCATTTCAGTTGCATACGGTCAGTCGATGAAACCACCAAATAAGAATTCAAAATACTTCTGGGATTTTTATTACAGGGTGAGTCATTAGTAGCCGCTTCTTCGATTGCTCTTTTGTGGTTTAAATAATAGAAAAAGCAATTAGTGGAAGATCCATGGTTACTTGTGGCGCATATTGTAAAAATACATTAAGCTCTGACGCACTACCGGTTTCAACGGAAATGCACGAAACTTGATTTTTTAAAATGACACCCTATATATATTTGGATTTTCTTGTACTGCTTTAAATTGTCTGTTCAACTGTTTTTTCTTTTTCGAAATTGAGCCAATAGCTTTTGAGTTATTAATTTTTCTTAAAAATATTTGACCAAAACACGTGTTCAAAAAAAAAATCATTTTCACATTGTTTTTAAAAGTAAAAACATTAACTTTGGTAGTGCTTGTAGCCAAGAAAATTCTGCATCATTTGGTAAAGTTGCAATCGACAATACCTCAAAAAACTTTGTTTTTTCAAAGCCTACTTCCTGAAATATTCACATACCAAAAACTTATTTTTTTTAAATGGAACACCCAGTATTTTATTGAGGCATTTTGTTCCTTTTTTTATTCTCTTTCATTTTTGTTAACAATGTCTTATACCTATCTTTTGTATTTTCTGAGATAATCACTATAGGAGCAATTAGCGGTAAATTAAAGAACTACGAGCGCTGTTGTTCTATGCACTAAAATATTCGTTCAACCCATGGAAGGCAGAAATGGCGCCCGACTTCCTTAGTCAACTGTCAAACAAAGTAAATGTTAAATCCAACTATCCCAAAAGTAATAATTTTACAGAATGAAGAGCATCGCATTTCAATTTTTTAATTCCGGCAATGTCCAGTTGCAGTATTTCATTTTTGACACTGTTGGTTAATATCGAAATAAAATAAAGGTTATGTTTACTGACATATTTGAAGATGTCTTCAAAAAGTTTTGAAAATCCGTCCGTAGATAGCGAAGATACTCTCCTCCATTAACATTTTTATCAAAGAAATAAGGACCAATTATGTAACTATCCACTATTCCTCCTCACAGTTTTAATGATCAACGATTTTAAAAGTTTACAGGTGTGATAAAGTGTTTTTTTTTGTGTTATAATAACGGAAATTGTGACGATGAACGTATTCACTTTAATAGAATGTGGCTTCGTTGGGAAACAACAAAAAATGAGAAAGCCAGGACAATTTATCTGTTGCCAATTGATAAAAATGTTAGCTATTCTGAAAATTTCTTTTATCTAACCATGTGTATGAATATGCTACGGGGAATTTTCATATTTTTTAATTATTCTGGATTCTCAAATTTGATTTACATCTAACTGACTAATTTTCGTAGTACTAGTATGGGGGTATTCGACTACACTCGCAAGTACCATAAACGTCTTATCCTCACCAGTTATTGCTTTTTCCGCTCTTTCTTTCATATTCAATACTTTCTGTTCACTCAAACCGTCCCTTTATACTTTCGGTTGTCTTCTGCCGGAGAGATACTCTGTGTGGAAAGTTTTTATATAAGCTCCTGTCCAATAAAATTGATTGTCCATTACTACTTGTGCGGTTGTCTTTTCTTGTCCCGCGATTTAACACAAGATATGGATGCACTTTCTTGGTACCATTTGCACGGACAAACATAATGAAACGTGCACCAATTTACACGTTATCCCGTCTGGGTAATGGACTGTTTGAGGATGTTTTTGCTTAAATATGGATGAACATTACTGCGTTGTTGAATATTATATATAAGTACATATATTTTTCTTTTCTTTTTAAATTCGTATTGAGATTGTTAGTTAATTTTATATTACATTGTATTTTATTGTATACACGCATGAATTATACTTATCCTGTTATTGGGCACTGGCCTGTTGGGTAATACAGATTATTATTATTCTACCAGGAATCGCTGTGCATAAAGTCTGGATGCTAGCAAAGAGTTTCTTTCAGATTCACCTAAAACGTCAATCAAATCTATTAACTCTTCATAAGAATAATTCATTTGGGTGATAACTAATAGCGATGCTTTTATAAATTTGACATAAATGTATACAGCTACTTTCTTTAACAGTTGACTCAGGCTGTCAGCCGCATTCCAGCCTTTAGTGGACGAATATTTGGGTGCATAGAACAGCGCCCGTTGTTCTTAAATGACCGCTAATTGGTCCTATAGTGATTATCTCAAAAATTACAAAAGATAGGTATATAGGACATTGTTAACAAAAATGAAAGAGAATAAAAAAAGGAACAAAATGCTTCAATAAAATACCGGCTGTTCCATTTAAAAAAAAAAGTTTTTGGTATGTGAAAATTTCATGAAGTAGGCTTTGAAAAAACAAAGTTTTTTTGGTGTATTGTCGAGTGCAACTTTACCAAATAATGCAGAATTTTCTTGGCTACAAGCACCACCAAGGTTGTTAATGTTTTTATTTTTAACAACAGTGTAAAAATGATTTTTATCTGAACACGTGTTTTGGTCAAATATTTTCAAAAAAAATTAATAACTCGAAAACTATTGGCTGAATTTTGAAAAAGAAAAAGCAGTTGAACAGACATTTTAAAGCAGTATAAGAAAATCTAAAAATATATAGGGTGAGTCATTAAAAAAAAATTAAGTTCCGTGCATTTCCGGTGAAACCGGAAGTGTGTCAGAGCTTAAAGTATTTTTACTGCGCCACAAGCAACCATGGATCTTCCACTAATTGTTTTTTCTTTTATTTAAAACATAAAAGAGCAATCGGATAAGCGGCTACTAATGACTCACCTTGTATATTGCGTATACAACGCAGCAGGAAAATAAAAGCACAATTCTAATTAAACATTAATTCTTAGTAAATTATTCTATAAATTTACTAAGAGCGGAATTTTATGAAAATAAAAAATATACTCTAAAGCTTACTAAGAATTAATGTTTAATTAGAATTGTGCTTTTATTTTCCTACTGCGTTGTATACGCAATATAATAAACCTCCCAGAAGTATTTTGAATTCTTATTTGGTAAATATGTATTTACGAAGCGTGTGATGCACGCTTAGATAAATACATATTCATCCATCGACTGACCGTATGCAACTGAAATCCTAATCGTACTTTACTGGCACGACCCGACCTGCGCGTTGTTGCCGGTATGCATAGTATACTTATGTCATATCCCCAACATGATTTTACACATGCTGTATATGCAAAATATGGATTTATAGCTTGCTGATGGAAACAAGAACATATCCGAACATTTTTATGTGTACTTGATTGCAGTAATCACTAACTAGTAATAAAATGCAACATTCTCCGTATTGCAGTTGTTTTCATGGAGAATACCTTTTTATAAGACGTAATAATTTCTTGTTGGTCCTCTGCAACGATTGTGTGGAATATCAATAGTTGCATATTATTTATTGGAACATTCATATTGCTTTACAAATATAATTGATTTTACTAACTTTATCAATCTTTTATAATAAAAAAAAATATTCAGAGGGCAGAAAGTTAACAACGCGAAAGTTGGCATTTATTTTAAACTAAAATGTTACTATATTTCCCTAGAAAATTGACGAAAAATTAGAACAGGTTCTAATCTGACAATTTATTCGTGAATTTGTTTGACAAGTTCATTCATCAATTTAATTGACCGTGTAAAGACGGCATAAGCTTGAAAATTCAACCCTTCAATAATTTTGTAAGCTTAAAAATGTAAGCCTCCAATAATAGTTAAATTATGTTAAATCTGTTTATTCCCAGTCCCCTAGGTGTTTTGGATGCAATTCAACAGTTTTTCCCTTCTAAACACGTAAAGCAAAATCAACAAATTCATGAAATACTCCACACACAATTTTCACTAGATGAAGTTTTCACAAACGCGGGCTGCACCGCGATAAAATAGTGAATAATTTCTAGTCAACGGCACCAGATTTAAGTTACTTCTGCTAAAATTATTCTAAGGAAAAATGTATTATTCTCTAGTGAAAACAATGATCATCTTTTATAAGGTTTGTCCCAACATACAGTTCTGAACGGTTCTAGAACTAGTGCGCATGTCATTTAAAAAAAATACTGTTCGAACCATGCAGTTCTAAAAGAACTCGTAATTCAGAACGGTTCTTGAATTACGCGTTCTGAAAGACCGAACACAGTGTTGCGATTGCTGTTACAATTGTAACAGATCTGTTACGTTTCACAAAACACGTAGTATTATCGGGCAATAGACAGAAAGCGATATGGGAGGTTGTCAATAGAGAGGTTCAAAAATCAGGAAACACTGAGATGATCGAAAAACAACTTGATTGTAACTCTTTTCAGAGAAATTTTAGTTCTGTTGGACAGCAAATACTTGGGACCATTGGTAGATCTGAGCGAGCGCCTGATGTGTATCTTAGGAACATGAAAATAAATAACACCAACTCGTTTTATTTGAGCCCGGTGACACCACAAGAAATACTAGCAATTATAAAGTCCTTAAAAAGTAAAAGCTCTCAGGATATATATGGGTTTTCTACAGCTCTGTTGAGGGAGGTTGCAGTGGACATAATGGAGCCATTGGCACATGTTATAAATCTGTGTTTTATGGAGGGGGTCTTCCCAGATGCACTGAAACTGGCCAAGGTTGTACCGATCTTCAAGAAGGGCAAAAGAGATGAATATGAAAATTACAGACCCATTTCGATCCTGCCAGTGTTTTCGAAAGTATTGGAAACAGCCTTAAAACAGCGTTTGGTGGAATACTTCGAGAAGAACAAATTTTTCAACGAAAACCAACATGGGTATAGGCAGAAGAAATCCACAACAACAGCAATTGTCGACATTGTCGAGAGCATACTAACATCTTTTGATGAACAGGAATACACAGAAATAACAATGTTAGATCTAAGTAAAGCCTTCGATACAGTCGATCATCAAATTCTTTTAGATAAACTATGGTATTACGGAGTTAGAGGTGTACCTTTCCAACTGTGTAAAAGTTACTTGCAGAATAGAAAACAGACGGTGTATTGGAATGGGGACTACTCTAGGGAGTATACGGTGACGTGTGGAGTGCCTCAGGGATCAGTGATGGGGCCAATTTTGTTTGTTATATACGTTAATGACCTTCCAGTAAACATAACGTCAGATAGTGTAACCTTGTTTGCGGATGACACAACGTTATTGAATAGGGACAAGTGCAAATCAACTTTAAACACGAAATCCAGTAATTCGTTAGATTGTGGGAAGGACTGGTTCGACTGCATGAAACTCAAATTAAATGAAGAAAAGTCTCAGAGAATACTATTTTCGACAAGAGATGGGCACCAAACTGCAACCCTACTCGGTTTTTGTATGGACGGTGGCCTGAGGTGGTGCCACCATGTCGACATGCTGTGCGGGAAGTTGTCATCGGCTTTGTTTGCACTTAGAAGGATAGGTCAGGTGGCTACCTACGAAGCGGCGCGTGTCACCTACTTTAGTCATTTCCACAGCGTGGCTACCTACGGGATTTTACTTTGGGGTGGATCCGTCTCGGCTAGTAAAGTATTCCTGAAACAAAAGAGAGCGATAAGAATATTAAGTAAAATTGGCGATCAGCAAACAAGTTGCAGGGGACTTTTTGGGCAGCATGGAATACTTACCCTTCCATGCGTATACATACTTACCTGTGTAAAGCATGTGATGGAGAATCGTGGTGTTTATAGTGAGCACAGTGATTTCCACACATACAACACCAGAAACAAAAACAATTTGTCATTGCCACATCATCGAGTAAAATGCGCACAAGGAAGCACGAACTATGCAGCCATTAAAATTTATAATAAAGTGCACCATAAGATCAACGGTTTGCAATTCTCAAAGGCAAAAATAGTGCTGCGCAAACTGCTGATGGAGAGAGAATTCTACTCCGTTCAGGAATATTTGGATGCGGATCTTTGACACGATGGAGCACACGCTCTCCATTAAATCATTTTTTTAACTTTTTTTGTCACTGTTTTTTGTTGACTTTTTTTACAATTATTGTGGAGTGTGTAATGACAATGTCGATGTCCTTTTTGGAATTGTATGGCAGTAAATATATTATTATTATTATTATTATTATTATTATTATTATTACTGTTTTATTACGCCCCTACGAAAGCATATAAATCTATTACGTTTTCGTGGATTTTTCAACGATTTTCTTCATTTAATTCAAATCATATCCCAAGCAGCAAAATCACAATTTTAGAGAAGGATGAAAATATATATTTGCTAATGTAGGAAAGTATGTACATAGTGATTTTGCTACTACGGTTGTGCCTATATTTTTGGAACAGTATCGTTAGTAGCAAAATCACTATATATACACTTGTTAGCAAATATATATTTTCATCTTTCTCTAAAATTGTGATTTTGCCGCTTGGGATACATCCAACTAATACCTACATCAAGAAAAATATGGTAATAGCAGTCAGATTTCGGACAGAAGATGGTTGCCGTATTCCGTTTTTTTTACTATTCAGGGATTTTATATAACCTTGCAAGGCCAACTGTATCTGATATCGCTGCGCGATATAAGGTCGTCACGTAACTTCGATTTACATTGCTTTCATTCAGCAGGCGGATCGGGAACTGATCCCGCTCCAACCGTTCACTTCACAACAGTTGAGTGTTCGCTGGGACAGGACCGCTCACCTTTATGTCATCGTATGTCATCTGATACTTTTCATTGCTGCCATATGTTAAAATTATAGAGATTAAACCGAATAAACAATAATAATAAATTGTTTTTCTGCATTAAGGTTTGACGTAGTTTTTAGTGGAAGGGCTGATTTTTCCAACCCCGAATAAAATACTGAGTGAACTCCAATATTATAATACATTTATTACTGCACAATACCTTTAATTTGCTGTATCTTACTTTTCTAGTAACTTTCTTCAGAAGTATGTATTAGGTTGGTCTTGGAATGAATCAATGGCGCATGCGTACAGAATACGCTCACCAAGTGAGCATAGAATTTTTCCGCTCACAAAAATGGCGACCGCTCCTGAACATGTTCAGAGTGAGCGCTCGTCTACTGGCCATGATCACTGAACAGTTGCGCAACTGTTGTGTCTGCTGAATGAAAGCATTGTTGATTTGGAATATCATAACCTCAAAATATTGATCCTTATGTGACGCCATCTAGTAGTAAGCAAAATAAATAATTTCTGAATTTTTATGGTAATAAACTTTAAAATAACACTTTAAACATTAACTTTACAATAATTAATATTAATAATTTTAAAATAAAGTAATACAACAAATTAAAATTAAAAAAGTGTTGCGAAAAATGAAGTTGTTAGGTAGTGTCAAAAATAACAATTTTACTTACATTTCGAAGTTTTTATAAAAATACAAAACAAAACACTAATTAGGGTTCAATTACATTATAAAGTGTTTGTTTGGATTTTGTATATGAATTTTTGGATTTTAAAAAATGTTACGTTACTAACGTAATTAACGCTTTCAATTGTGTTGGAAGATTATGAAGCTTTACTATTCCAATCATATTGCATAATTTTAGCACGTGATTTTAAAAATGGTCAGGGGTTACCAAGCAGTTTGTTTTGCTTTGGATAGATGGCGCCACTTAAGGATCAATATTTTGAGGTTATTAGAACCAGAAAAATAGCGTTATGTGACGGCCTTATATCGGGCAGCGATATCCGATACAGTTGGCCTTGAGTCTTGAAAATAGCTGAGCCATCTATTACGAAAGAAGATAAATCTATTACGCTTTTGCGCAGAAAACTATTACAAACTGTCATGTCGCTGGGACAACATTGACCGAACATTGAACTACTATATATATATATATATATAGTTCTCAGAATTTGTAGTTCCAGAACTGCGTGGTCCGAACAGTCTTTTTTTTTAAATGACATGCGCACTAGTTCTAGAACCGTTCAGAACTGTATGTTGAAACAAACCTTATGTAAACTTTAGTAGTAGAACTATTTACTACATACGGATGTAATGTGGTGCTGATACATAGAAGTTCTGATGTAGTGTTTACTACATCCTAGTGGTGTGACAACTTGAGTGAAAAATGTAGTTAACTAGTTAGGAATTAGCTTATAAAAAAAGAAATAAAACTACTAAGTTAAACTCTATAATTATCAACAATATATTTAAATCATGATACATCATTGGTATGGACAAAAAACTGGTCATTGCAATATGATCTGAATGCCATACCATGAAAAGTTCTAACAATCTAAAAAGTCTACAACAAAAATGGAATACATATTAGGTTTCATATGAAACCAATGGAAACATGCTTCAAAAATGCTTTACTTATATATACTTTTTCTTCATAAATGGAAAGCTATTTACAATAGTGTACATAATATCTTAGCTACATTCAATAAAATACACTTAATAAAATACTGGTGTTGTTAATTTAATCCGTGAATTTGCGGTTAGCGTTGCGGCCAAATAATGCGGTACGAATTTCGGGTACCAGCTGTTGAGCTATGAGTTCTAATCTAGCCTCAAGGGTATTGTTTATACGAATCCTTCCTTGATGAGCTACTAGTTCTACACCACCTGTTGTATCAGCCGGTAAGGAATTTTCTAAGTCAATCTTCATAAGAATATCTTTCCCGGTAGCAGCTTTATATTTGGCGGCAATAATGGGAAAAACACTTTCAACAAGCCCTCTATCTTGAGTTCGACATCTTATAATCACTGTAGTTTCAAAAAGCTGTAACAAACGAACAATCTATTAGTTTGTTTTCATATATGTTTATTTTAATAGCAATAAAGCTAATATGTGGTTAAGACACAAAACACACCCCTATCGTTAATGCGCCACAACAATAAATCTCAAAGAAACAATTATAAATGTAATTTACTTCATTAACATATTCATTTCCCCTTCCAGTACTAATAGGTTTGAAGGATGTCCATATAAAAATTGACACTTCATAAGGTTTCACTTAAAACATGTAAAAATGTGACTACATCTATTATACAAATAACACTGTAAGTTAAGCAGATTCCTATTTTTTGAAATAAAATACTCAGATGTTTCTTCTGCTATAAAGAAAACTAAGAAATAAGAATACAATATTCAACAAAATTAGTAAGGAAGGTTACTAGCTTCAGGATGAATTCATATGGGTTGTAATTTGCTAAGAAATGTTAATATTCATTGAACTTGATTGAAAGAAAATGTAAATGTAGTACCTATCAGCTGAGTACATCTAAGGTTGCTATATTCTGTTCATTCAATAAATGGAATCTATACATATTTCGTAAATTTCTATATATGTATTTATATTTATGGAATGTATCCTTTCAAATATGCCTATACACTAAGTAAAGTTTATGGCACTATACTGTATTCGAGATGTGGTCTATATACCATGCATATTTCATAATTTCTTATATATATAAATCCTATTTCATATCTTGCAAGTTTTTATGTTTCTTTGGGATGGAATATATGGATTTATTGGTATTTACGAAGTTCATTCGATGATTAACATGTTGCAATTTGAATATGAATTGTTCATGTTAATCATTGTATCACTTTTGTAATGTTCAATGAATCTGTATATTATACTACTATATACTTAATTTTAGATTTGTATTTTCGCGCGGTTTTGAGACGTAAGAGTCATAGCTCGTATTACGACTACTGCAAATTTTTATGTTTCTTTGGGATGGAATAGTCTAACAATTAAGAAAATAAAGTATTTGTAGCATAGAAAGAAGCATTGCAATACAATATATGATAAACCTAGTCTGCATCAGTTGAGCACAATTTATGAGCAAGAGAGGCATTTGAATTTATCAACTAGTCAATGAACAAACTACACTAATGAATATATATACTATATTCATTAAGAGGATCAAGAAAAAACTACAAATGCAATTATAACTGACGCATATCAAACAATATATTACTGTTTTGAAATTAATTTTGATTAAGAGGAAACAATACTTGAAATTTAACAGGATGTCTATTCTAATATTTATATTTTAGAGATCAGATTCCGAGCTATAATCATCACAAAAAAATCTCTAAAAAGCATTAAAAGATATGTTTATTGAATTTTTTTATTTTTTCAGCAATCCTAATTATTTGGTTGTAGTTGAATGCAGTGTTATTATATATGTTCAATAGACAGACATAAATAAAAAATCATATAACATATATAATAACTACGTAGATGTTTTTTCATTTTGTTTTAGGTGTATGTATAATCTATGAATTGTAAGATTTCATAACAAAGCTGGCTCTATTTATATGCATAGATAATGCAATATTTAAATTAATAATTGTGATTACAATATACTCTTAAAGATTCAATCCTACTATTTTACTTAACCATATACAAACATGATAAAATATTTGTAATCTTCTTTTCTTGTTTCTTAGTACCTATATACAAATAACAAGTTGTTTCACTTGAAAAATCCAAGTTATATAATAAAAATGTAAATCAGGTGACTGCATGTGATATAAAGTTTATACATACTTGGTAAAGGGCTTGCAATATAAGCGTTTCCAAAACTTCCTTATACTTGGCCGAATTTGATGTAATTTCACCTAGTCTCTTCCGTGCCTCCTCCAAAACATTACGGACATGATCTTCTCTAACCTTCAATACTTTTAGACGAGCTTGATTCAACATGTTTGAAGATTGACTATGAAGGAGAAAAGATTGCAAAAGAGTGTTTAATATTTGAAGTAATGCTTACATCTTCTTTTGAAGTTCAACCTGCTTCTCCTTCTTTTCATAGTATTCCATGATTTTCAAACGTTGCTGCTGTACTAAACGACCTTTTTCAATATTAAATTCTTCTTCAGCTTTGGCATCAATTTCTTCAGCTTTTTCGTTGGCCTCTTGCTCAATAAAGGCCATCATATGTTTAATCTAGAAATTATAGGGAGGTGATATTACTCTTTTCTTAGGAATGTTTTAAAACAATCTTTTTGAGCAAATATTATAAATATTCTTACTTGTTTTTGAACATCGGCATCGCTAAGGGCCATTTTGACAGTTCTTGAAAATCACTAAAAAATTATTGAAAATTTAAGGCAAAACAAGGTACATTAATCGCGCCTACGCCTAGGAAGAAGACTGAAATGCAGACCACCAATAATTTAGGACGAAAATTGATCATATGATGTAAACCATATGACAGTTCAAAATAAAAGCTTAAAATCATTTATCAAACAAATCAATACAACATTAAAATTACAAGCTATCAAAAACAAATAGAACAATAATTAACTTTTAAAATAACATTTAACTATTCCTATAATATAAGACGTAGGAAAAAATATATCACACAAAAGTAGTTATTTTGATAAATATATTCTGGTAACAAACCGAAAAGCTACCTCCTATATCAACAAATCCGATAAAAATATAACCAAAAACAACAAAAAAACATTTTAACAATTGATTTGACATTTAAGTATAGTGTTCTAGTCCAAGAAGAGCATTTTCTACTTTTCGAGTCATTATAACTAAGAAAATGAATGTTGTGAGCATGGGACTTCCTCCTACTCAAAATTCACAGCAACAAGCTCCACAACAACAACCTCAGCAACCACAAGCACTGGATAATATTTCTAAAATAAAAACTCTTATTATACCACTACGTGAGTCTCTTTCGGTATGTAAATATTTTCACCTTCTTTCATGTAATTATTTACTTATATTTTGTTATGTAAGAACACAATTAAAACTGCAGCTCAAACTTTGAACCAAAACTGCCAAGTCGATGTAGGATCACAGTAAGTTAAAAGTGTTAGGGTAGTATAAGATATTTATTTTATTTTTCCAGGAAGGAAGTTGGTCAACAGATACGATTTGATAAAAATTTAGAGGAATTTTACTCTCTGTGTGATCAAATTGAATTACACTTAGTAAGTTATTTGCCTTAATAAAATGTATAATGCAGTCCTTCATAATAAATGAATATGTAGAGCAAAACTTATTTTAAGATGTTAATCAACCAAATTATTTCTTCTAATATTTATTTTTGTTTCTAGATATTTTGTGTTTTAAATGTGAAGTAATTACATCTTTTCTGTATATATGCTGGCATAATTTGTGGTAATTGAATGATGTGCGAGTATATAAAACTTATATGTACTTATGTTTGGATATTATTAGAGTATACAGGATATATGTTCCATGCATATTATTCTGTGGAATGTACTTGGTGGCAACTAGAGTTAAGGCATTTAGCTTCAGTTGCTTACCAGAAATTATATCTGTATAATCGTACTACCTTTAGCAAAATGCTTTTATTTTAAATACTAAGTTTTCGTAGCACATAATATCTATTTATTCCATAATTTTGTTCTACAACATTTATTACATGCATATGTTAGTACTTGTAATACTATATTAATTAACATTAAACTTTTATTAATAGAAAACTTCGATAAAATGTATTAGTCAACTGGAAAGTTCTCAACGCTATCTACATTTGCATGTAGCACCAACAAGAACAGAAAGTTTAGGTATGGCAGATAATACGCTTGCGTATCCGCAATTCTTGGCAACTGCAAATGCACAAGTTGCATTTACAAAAGAAATACATGATACATTAGTGGCCGCTGCTCAAAATATATCACCATCAGAATGACATTTATATCAGTCTTATTGAATATGTGTTGAATATTTAATTAGAGTGATTTACATTAAATCATATATTACTTATTTTGTATTTTTTTTGTTAATAAAGAGTATACCTAATTTACGTTTTGTTTAATGTGGCCAAAACTCAAAAATAGTTTCACTGCTGAATGCTTGCATAAAATCCTCTAAGTGATATGTGAGTATGATGTACATACAATAGATATTTGTTCTCCTCCAAGTAAATATTTGATATTCAAACACTAACTGATAAGGAGATGCACATATATTGTATACACCATTGTAAAGTATAATTTAAAATTTTGCCACTTAAAACTATGACTATTTGTGGAGGGCGCTTATTTTGTTGCGTGTCTAGTGTTGTATTTATTAAAAGTATTTTCAGTAGTGTGAAATGGCTTCGTACATAGACTAGTATAACTTATCAAATGACAATAACGGGCCATATACACGATACACTATCTTTGTTCACAATGATTGCAACATCGAATGTTGAAACGAGGTAGCTTCGTCCGGTGATATTTTGTGTTATGTTATGATTGTTCTAATTTTGTAATACATATGTGATTTTGGTGATAGTGTTGTGATTACCAATACGGAATTAATATTTGTCATGATAATGATTTTCTTTTTATTACACTAGATTTCCTTTTATTATTCTTTTTGCTCTTCAAATATTCAATATTTTTCTCTTTTGTAATTTTTGGGGTGAATAAAGGCTTATTATTATTATGTTTTTAAAATTAAGTAATAATTAGTAGTGTAACATAATTATTAATTATAACTAGGTACCGTAAAATGGGGTGACTTTGTGCCAGCCGGGGCGTGTTTGTGCCACTACGTGTTGATCGTGTATATTCGCACCATATCGACACATCGATTCACCTACCGCCCCGAACTCTTGTTCAAGAATACCGATATTAGAGGCGAATAGAATGAAATGTATGGTTTGTGTATGCAATACCCTCCATTTCTGTTCCGTCAAGTTATTAAGTTGGCGAGATTTTGCAAAATTTTCGTTTTATCGCATACTTTCTCCTGGCTTGCCTAAAGTGTTTTAATAATGACCGTTTCAAAGTTCACACGTAATTAGGTGTTATATAGGTTATCTTTTAAAGAATACGCAGTGGTCGAGTAGTGCAAAATAACCTGGGTGTGTCACCTTGAATAGGATTCCGACAATATAAGGGGGGAATTTGTGCCACTACCTATTTTGAAATTCAGTTTATACGCTTAATTATCTTTATTAGTTACTATTCTATGTGAGAATTGGCTGTTCTTTTGTTTTATTTTGGTTTGTAAGAATATCTAGTTTTTGTTATATACATAAAAATTTATAAATAAAAAAATTTTTTCATTAAACCTATTTGGGGCGAGATTGTGCCACAAAAATAACAGAGATAAAACTAATTTGGGTGAAATTGGGCCATGTCACTCATACCATACAGTTTCACTATAATATGAAGCTGGGCCTGGCACATTTTCAGCCTGTAAATAGGCGGCATTGTGCTAAAACGGTAAACAAGTAGCTGGCACAAAGCCACCCCATCCTATGGGGGGAAATTGTGCCAATTGTTATAAATAATTTTAGAAAAGCGAATGAAAATTTCTAAGTCTTTTTTACACAATTTAGTAACCAAAGGTTCAAAGTATATCGTTAATTTTTACAAACATTTTTGGTGTCTATAATTGTCCGAAATTCTTTGAAAACCATAAAAAGTGGCATAAAGCCACCCCATTTTACCGGTACATAATTTAATTGGGAGGTTCACTGTCATTAAAGATTACATTATTTCTTACATTTTTTTTATTGAACATTGTGAATGGAATATGTTTTTATAATTTTGATTTTTTTTAAATTAAAATTTGAGTTTACTTTGAAGGGTGTTTCCATCCACTTTAAATTAAATGTATAAAATCGATTTTCTTGCGTTTTTAAATAATATCATCATCATTTTCATCGAAATCTTCTGTATGCCCGTAAGTGTCGAGGGTTAGTTCACCTTCTTGTTTACTTTTACACGAAATCGCCAATCTTTTCCTTTTTTGGCCATTTGCTTTGTTTCATCACAACTTGTTCCTTTTATCTTTCAAATGTCCGTAACACTATTATTGTCGATCGTTCTGCGTCTCTTCATTTTCCTTTTCCCTTGTTTACTAGATTGCCAAAGTTTTGTTACCTATCTCTCAGTGTCCATTCTAGTTAAATGTTTTGGCCATTTTAGTTTCTTTTTTCTATCTTGTCTCTGAGGGACTTTCAGCCGGTTTTCGACTCCAAATATCAAACTGTAAAATTAGGAAAGCAATTTAAGTAGCAAAGTATAATACAAATATAGTGAAAAAATGCAACTCACATGTTTAGGAATAAGATTTTGTAACTCCTTTATACAAACTTTTAATTAACACCTTATCCTCAAAGTAGGTTACGGGTTGACATGAATACCCGTTGTTAAGTCAATAAAAAAAATTAAATTTAGGAATAAGTTTTAAATATAGAGGAAACGCGTTACATTCAATTGCACGTCATACTATAGATCCATGACGACTCGTCTTGTTTATGTTGCCGGATCTATTTTTGACATTTGGTATTACCAAAGAAAAAAATTATTCACAATACCTACAATAATTATAACGTAATATATTTAGTAACTGAAATGCTCTAAGACTTCAGCCTTTCTCAACTTATTTATTACGTTGATTTAGATTTTTGAAAAACCTTAAATGTTTCATAACGCATCCATAATAAAATTTAAAATAAACGAAACTTACACTATTCTCGTTAATCAGATGATTATAGAAATTTTTGTAAACAGCTTCGACTGTTTACAGAAACCTTTCGGCATTATATTCAAAGGATGCAAATAAATAATAAAAGGATGTACACTTCTAAGAAGAACTGTTTTCAAACAATTTATATCAAAGCATTGTCTATTAAAAATATGAGTTCTGATAAAAGTTTCTGGATATCAAACCTGCAACATATGTATAGAGCGATAAAAAAAAGACAACGTGGCTTAGTCGCCAATATCTACAGCATTTTCGTTAATGTTGCTCAGTACTGAATAAATGTAGGCACTAGCCTACATTTTTCAATTTAGTTAATTTTACCTGTATAATTCATTTGCAATAATTTTAAAAGCGTTTGTTTTTGTACAATGATGTACTTACCATGTACAAGTTAGTATGTTGTTCATATATACCAATAGCTTCAGCCATTTGAACACCATCTGACAGGACAAGAGACAGAAACATACATGGTTCAAAAAACCAGTGTTCGTAATTGGGCGATCAAGAAATGGAGATTTGCAAAAACCTTGAGGTCAAAAATGTTCATCATTACAATAAAATTATAAGATATTTACAGATCGATATTACTCACATAGAATGTGGAGGACAACACCTCCCGACAGTAGCTATACCAGTCTGCTATGGTACTATATGTGCTGCTGGTCCCCATGGAGTGGGTCGAAATACTCCTCACAAGCATGTTCCTATGTATAGTCAGAAGGGAAACTATACATAATGCTAAAAAAAATGGGCGTGCTTAAGACCACACGGCACAAGTGAAAACTTCATCAAGGCGAGGTTAATAATACGAAATATAACTTTTTTTTCGTTCTATATTCATTTACATTTACATTTTCCATTTTCGATCTATATTATATTTAAAAAATATATATTTATTATTATTGTGTATACATTATTCTAGTAAATTTCGGTCGGTCTGATCAAGTTTTCACTTCAAAAATTCATACGTACGCGATGGTCTAATGGTAACGTGTCGGCCTTATACCTGGGCGGCTCGGGTTCGCATCTGTACGCGGACAAGAATTTTTCAGAAAATAAAAATACAATATTTCGCGAATTTATTCTAAATTTCAATTTAATTGAAATTAAATACCGCTAGTTAGTGTTATAATACAAAGCCGAGCGTGAAACGGTAGCCGAGCGAGTATAGCAGAGACCGGCAGAGACGCGTTAATTATATCGCTCTCGCTCCGACTCGAGCCGACTTTACCTGAACGAGCGTTACATTCCGAGCGTGACGGCTCAGTCTCGTTCAGTGCCCAACAATCAATGCATCAACGCGCCCGTAGAAGTTTTCACTTCAAAAATGTTCGAATCACGTGCCTTTCGACCTAGCCACTGCTCCCTCTTGGCACTTGCGTCTCCTACATCGGAATAAACTCAAACCATGACCGCCTCTAATTTTAGGGGCATAGGCTGATGGCATATACGCCGCAATTTTTTTCGCCTGGGTGGAAACCCTTCTCTAAACACCATCTAATGGCTTGACCGCCTTCTCCAATTTATCTAAAAATCCTTTATTCCACGGCAATGCCATTGACTGATTTTTGAATTGATTTTCAACACACATTACTAACTTGTTGATAATATAATACAACAATAACGACAATAACAACAAATAGCGGGAACTGATGACTGATGAAGTAAATAGCATGAATACGACGAATACGTATTCCAAAGAGAGAGAGAGAGAGACGAAATTCTGAACAGACCCGCAGTCCAAATTACAACCTACAACAGGTGAAATGTATTTAAGGCGGTAAAATTAAATTTAAAAATCTGTCTGAAATATAAAATTTGTACCAAATTAAATTGTAGATAGATTCTTCAGAGATAAATTCACAGTTAAGGCAACAGAATAGTAATTGTAGTAACGTTTTTTGGGGATTAGATTGATTCTGTTATTACTTATTATTCAGAAATAACACACAAAACCATTACAATAAAATCACTATATGCACACTTGTCCTACATTAGCAAATATATACTTTCATCCTTCTCTAAAATTGTGATTTTGCTGCGTGGATATGACTCACATCATTTGTGAATGTCACATGACCGATCTGTGATTATTACCATCTACTGGGTAATTGATATCCTAAATTGATTTTTTAAATGACTCCATCATTTAAAAAGTTATTGCATTTATAATGAACAAATTCATTTTCATTTGAACCCTAGCAGCAAAATCACTATACGCACACTTATTGTTCTATCAATGATCTAATATAGAACTACCCCTAGTAACAAAATCACTATATGTACACTTGTTCTACATTAGCAAATATATATTTTCATCCTTCTCTAATATTGTGACTTTGCTACTTGGGATACTGGTATAATAGCATTTGGTGGTATTATAATTGATTATAATAAATGACAGGAATGCCAATATTATAACTATCAAACTATATTCGTAAGTTCGAGGGTTCTTTATTTATGGAAAGTGTAGTTTTATTTAACATCGTAGTGTTAAATTTTGTGATACTTTCCACAGAAAACTTTGTTGCCGCAAATGGATGATCCTGAGCTAGAAGAAATAAGAAAACAACGTTTAGCTCAATTGCAATCCCAATATAATGTAATGCATTTCAGGTATGCCTTATAAGTAAATTGTAACTTTCTAATTTTAGGCCGGCGATTCTGCAACAAATCAAAAAGCTCAAGAAGAAAAACTAAGAGCTCAGGAGGACGCAAAGAACTCAATTTTATCTCAGATATTGGATCAACCTGCAAGAGCTAGACGTAAGTAATTATTAAGAATTTGTGAAAATTCATTGCTATTTTCTCCTGTTATTAGTCTTACAAATTTTACATATGTCTGTTATTCACATATTCAGCCCATTTTTAGATCATATAAAAGTTAACAAAACTAACCTCAATTGATGAGATAATACCGACAAGAAATATTTATTCTATGTATTCTTTTCTGTTAAAGAATTGGTATGTACCTATATATAATGGTCTTAATTTTTAGTAAATACATTGATGCTGGGTAAGCCAGAAAAAGGGAAGATGATTGAATCAATGTTACTTCAGATGGCTCAAGGTGGAAGATTGCGTGGGCGAATTGGTGAAAAGGAACTAATAGATCTTTTAGAAAATGTTAATTCACAATTACCACAACATAAAACATCAGTTAAATTTGATAGGAGAAGGGCTGCATTAGATTCGGATGATGAATTTTAAAGATTTAGTCTAAGACTGCTTATTAATTTTTTTTATACATCTATTTCAATTTAATACTGTACTAAAATATTTATACACAGTTGTATTTGCTTTAAATAAATAGCTCTTACATATTAATAAAAGTACATTTTTATATATTGTTTAAAATAAATGAGATCATTCTTTCTTCTCATGAGGATATTCTGAAATAGAAAATAAGACGTTAGTTGATACATACTAAACACATTTTTTTAAAATAAATACATAATATTTACTTTGATCAATTTTGTAAGTTATGGATAACCACAAATGTTTATAATAAAATGGACTATTCACATTGCCATGTTTGATAACTTACCTTCTTCTTCATCAGCATCTAAAATATCTGAACAGCAGATAGAATAAAGTATCAATGATAAGAAACCCAATGGTAAACCAAAGAGTACAATGGTTAGGACTGGATTTCCACGATACATATCAGCCAATGAAGTGCGTGCTTCAAAATAAGTACGATATAATTTAACACCCAAGGTATTTCCTCCAAATGTGGGTGCTGTTTGATTGTGTATTCTTTCTAGAAAGAGATCAAGAGCATCTGGAGTTAAATGCACAGGATCATCGTCAGGAATGTGATGGTGATGAGTTGTGGAATTTAGCACTAATAGATAAGGCAGCGGAAGTACAGTCATTGCAATACTGTTAGCAAGTTCAGGACTACCAGTCCAACCAAACTGAAAATTTTTATGATATTTATCTCTTTTCTTTCTGATTACTGATTCAACCATGTCTCGAAACTCAATCATTTCAGGAGGCACTTCTTGTAGTTTGTTTTCCTCAACTATGACCAGTACTATGTATTTTTTTGTTTGCAGTAATTCATTAATATTTCCACGGGTCACTTTTGGAAATGTTTCAAATCGTTCTTCATTAATCCAATTATACATGGAAGTATTTAGATGTTCGGCATCTTGAGATAATGATCCAGATTCAACTGCAAAATTAATAAGAAAATAGTTACTACATAAATGCCATATTACAAAATTACAATTGATTGTGAATCACATTTATGTATTCTATAATTAATTTTCTATTTTGTATATCAATTTTATAGTTCCTATTACCTGGATAAAAATAGTGCAAACTTTCTTTATATACAAATACAGCAGGTAGTTCATCCAAATCCACATGTTGCTTAGCTATTTCTGTATTAGCACAGTAGAAAAATCCATGAGCTTGGAACTGTGTGGCTACTGTATAATAAGCTTCCCATAATGATCCTTCTTGGATTCCCACATACATGAAAAACAAATGATTTTGTCCTTTTACAGTAGTTAAACTATCTGCTCTAGTTAATTCCTGAACAGGAGGGCCAGACATCCTTAAAGCAAAATTAACAATATCTTCTTTAGTTCTGTCCCCCAAAAATGAATGTTCTTCATTTCCTTTTATGCTAAAAATAAAAAAAAACTCTTAATTAGTCATAAATAAAAATATGTGATTATATGCATATGATGAGAATTAAATACCTACAATTTTATTGTTGGAAAACCATTAACAGCAAATTCTGCAGCTAGTGAAGAAAATCTTGTACAATCTACTCTACCAACTCTAATATTTGTTTTATACAATGACTGAGCAACATGAGCCCAAACAGGTTCTAATCTCTTACAATGGCCACACCATGGAGCATAAAACATTACTAGCCATTGACCACCTTCCCTTCGAACTTCAGAGAATTTGTCACTCAATTCTAAGACTCTAGATCCATAACCATAATTTATATTAACTAAGAAACATAAGAACTACAATTTTATTTAAGTTTAGCCATTGTAGTACTCACATATTATTAAAAGTACAAATTTAAGACAAATCATTTTGATGTAATTGTTCACTGCTAAAATATTTTAGAGACGGCCCTTTAAAGTAGCAAAGTTTTCCTGAGGAGTTTCGTGTTCTTCTTATTTGATTTCTACTCATAATTTAATTAGTGTATGTTGAAGAATCGTGTCGTACAATTTCATTAATCATAATAATTGGTTGCACTATAGTTCTTATCATCTTCTGGTGTATAGATCTGATCAAGTCCAATTAACTCCGATATCAAAAATATAGGAATTTAATACATAGACCACTCTTAACACTTTTCATGCAACTCAAAATGGAACACTTTTGACAGCGCTATGTGGTTGTAATACTAACTCTTAGGTCATAAAACCGCGCGTAATAGAAATCTAAATTTAGTATAGTACCGCGAGATCAAAAATTATATTGATAAAGGTTTGCCATGGAATGTAAAATGTCTAAGTTATAACCAATTAAGGGTCTTCGCTAGCGAATGGAAAATGTAATATTGGTTGCATAGCACATAATTTAATAAGCCAAGAATGTCCGAGTACTTATTACCCATAGGGAATATATAATAAATATTTGAAATAATAACTCAATACCTATCTAAGCGAATAAAAATTCATTTATGACCAAATATTTACACATTTGTAACCGTAGGAAAGATTTATAGCAGAATAACAATTCATTGTAATGTGGGTTGCCTAATTTTAATTTATTTTATATTCATTTTAAACAAAGTAAAGAATAGTTGAACGAAAACCGGGTAGCTTTCTATTCAATTTATAACGTGAACCCAAACAAACAAATCTCCTCCGAAGGATTTTTGAGAAAACTGGTTTTTAATATTTTGACATATTAATTCATTTTCTTTAATCCGTTAATTTTTTTCTAAATTTGATTTTTCAGCCG
The DNA here is from genome assembly GCA_963170755.1 of Amphimallon solstitiale. NCBI lineage: Eukaryota > Metazoa > Arthropoda > Insecta > Coleoptera > Scarabaeidae > Amphimallon > Amphimallon solstitiale. The sequence goes on from OY720675.1 coordinate 85,721,119, forward strand.
GGTAGATTACTAAATTCTTCATAAGTTGACGTTGAAAGGTTTTCTCCATCTTTAAAATCAACAAAAATATCTGGCATCTAAAATCTGCTATTTTTCCATTGTTGACAAATCCACTAGCGAGGACCCTTAAGTGTCATACTGTCATTAATATGTGCCATTATATTTTCTCTCTGACAAATACTAATGACAGTATGTAAGACAAACGTTTTACATTCCATGGCAAACCTTTATCAATATAATTTTTGATCTCGCGGTATAATATACAGATTCATTGAACATTACAAGTTAGACAATGATTAACATGAACAATTCATATTCAAACTGCAGCATGTTAATCATTGAATGAACTTCGTAAATACCAATAAATCCATGTATAAAATAAAAAATATACACATAGGGAATGAAAAACCAAAATCAAAAAATTAGTAATTATTGTATATTACACAATACATAACATACATGGAAGAAAATAGAAATAAAGATATTCGGCCGTATGCTGTATAGAGGTGGGTCGTTCGCGAACGAACCGGTTCAGTGAACCGAATCCCAGCAGCGAACCGAGAGAGCCGGTTCACTAAATTTCAATGAACCGGATCTCGGGTCACTTGGAAAGTAACTATGCGCGCGACTGACCGACCTGATAGAACAGTTCTAACGTAATGCGATCCGCTTCGGTCGCGAACCGAGAGAGCCGGTTGATAATGAATTGGATTTCGGCTCACTTGGGAAGTAACTTTATCCGGTTCAGTCGCGAACGTATCAAAACCATTAAGGAACCTACTGTACGACTGGCTGTCGAGTATCGACTGTATAATTTAGATATTATAGTTGAAATCAGTGGCGGCTGCTGCAGGGAGGGCAACGGGGCACTGTCCCCCCCCCCCGTGACAAATTTCTTTTAACAGATAAATTAATTATAAATACCTAATTTGTATGTAATTTTTCTGATTTGTTTGATGACAAATAATATGTTTTCGGAAGTAACAGTCCGTCTTTTCAGCGCGTTTAAAAATGCAGTCTGACGTAGGCTCCGGGGCATCTCGCGCGACTACCCCGTCTGTATTAGAAATCGAGCGATGAAACTGGCGCGGGTAGCGCGCGTATATATGTAGGCGGCGGGGCACTACTCTATGGTGCCGGGTCCGGGTGGCGGTCCAGTATGTAATATACAGCGGTGAGTGTATGTTGTAATTTCTATCGGTGCAAATGCAACTATGAATTGCATTAGTAACATTAAGACAGAATTAAAAAATCTAGGTCTCCCTAGACCAGATTTATTGATTAAACTAGAAGTGCACAATTTGAAAACTAATAAAACCGTGACGAGAAAATTCAACAGAAGCTCTTACAGTTTATCAGACTGATTGTGTGGGTGTAATGTGCAAAATCTTTTTTCTATTTCGGTGCTATAAAGGTCACTTTACGACATCTGTTTTGGTTGCAAAAGTATTTCTTTATCGCACGCTAATTTTGTTGTTTTGACGTTGTTAACAAAAAAACAAAATGGAACCAAATTATATTTAAATGTCAAAATGTAAGCCTTTAATGTAACAAATATGTGCAATAGAAGTTGTACAAAGAATAAAAAGCACACATGCTAACATTTTATTTACTAATTAACAATATAAATTGTTAAGCAGAGTTGAATGATAAGTTTTCCGATGCTACTATTGTAATTTACTTCCAAGGTTGAATAGTACAACTGTTATAAAAGTTTGTTATTGATAATATGTCGAGACTATGTTGGCGAAAGATTTTGTAAATTGTTTTCTGCTATTTTGCGAATCTCTGGGGGCGTGCAAAATAGAAAAAATCAAGTGAACGGTGTTTTTCTACTTTGAAGAGAATAAAAACATTTTCTAGAAATACCATGCGGGAAAGCAGACTATGTGCCTTAGCAATGTGTTCCATTGAAAAACAATTACTGACATCAACACCAAACTTCAATGAATGAGTTAATAATCATTTTGCTGATCGTAAGGAACGACGGATGGATTTTATTTTCAAACAAGTTAATTAAATAGCATATCGAGTTTATTTTTTATCTGTACTTAATTTTTGATATTAAACACTCAGACCCCCGGTGCCCTCTCGTCCCAAAAATCACGGGCCGCCACTGGTTGAAATACGGTCGCAGGACGGATTGAAAAATAAAAATTGGTACTATATAACAGGGAGGGTACGCGCTACGTACTAAAATATTTATTTTTGTACAACATATTGTATAAAATAAAACATTTAATTTATTAGTTGTCTGTGAGTTACATAATTTTTACAAATATTTTTATTACACCTGCATCATAATCATAATTGTCATTTAATAATGCTATGAAAATTATGCTTAGTTCTAATTACTTTGTTCGAATGGCATACTCTTCAATAATTATAAATACCAAATGAAGGTATAATTTAGTTTTACATATATTTTGCAATTTGTGTACAACAATCTGATAATTTGTCAAATTTGTGTGCATTATAGGTTCAAATAAATTGTTTGTCAAACATTTTGTATAATTGGTGTGTACGCAGCCTAAATTATCATCCCGGTTCGTTTGAGCCGACGACGGCGCCGAGTATTACATGCCTTACCCGTTCATGAACGGTATGCTATTACGGATCCACACGGTTCAAATGAGCCGGTTCCGTGACCCGGCTCACAATGAGGAGCTGAACCGAGTGAGCCGAGTCAAAGAAATGAACCGTTTTGCCCACCTCTAAATTCTGTATCATTTCTGTTATAAATAACATGTACGTTATCCCCATATAACATGTGCCTGTTACTGAAATCCGAAAATCGTAATATGTATCCTATAACCTGTGCTATAACGACTATAACCGTTGATTGAAGGAATACATAAAGATGCGCCACTACATAGCACTGAGCGTAGCCAAAACTGGGTCCGAGATCTATAGCGACTCCATCAGTCGTTTGGATCCGAGATTCGAAGCAGCCCGAGACAGCGATGATGTTTCTCGGTAAGGGGTTTGCGAGACGACTTAACGGAAAGACACGCAATTTTTCTAGAGCGTTGCGCATCTTTATACCGTAATCCACAAATTTTAATTTCTGATACGAAAGTAGAAAGAGGAAAAGAGCACGACGAAATAAAATAAAGATAAACATATAGCGAGGCTGCCAAGTATGCGAATAAATGGTTCTAATTGTAAGTCGAAGTGGGGTACCATAGGTATAGTATAAGTATAAGATTCAATCAGTTGTGTGGCTCACGGTTGCCATGTCTAGGAATTTTTAAAGGCTTGCAATGGAAAAGGATTTTTGTCAAAATTTTGTGAAAAGCTAGGGATTTCTTGGTCAAGTTGTCAAAACAAATTTATTTTAGTTGTTTTTGGATTATTTGTAAATATAAAAACGTATTATTTTACTGATTTGTTCCATACTCAAGTACTGATTACAGATTTTTTTTAACTCTTGCAGCGCCCTCTAGTATCAAGTAGATAATACACAGCGCGAGAAGTATTGGGAAAGTCAGAACTACGATTTAAAAAATTAAATTAAGGGGATTCCTTGAAAATTACTTTGCCGTAAAAGAGTAAATCCCCGAAAAAGTAAAGACCACAAGATGACCCGAGGCTATAAATATGCCCCGAGCTGCAATTTTTATCACTATAACATACTACAACTACAACCTTATCCAACGTTGGGTACTTTCAGTGGAGTGTAAAAATATAAAAAATTACAAAGCAACAAGTGAAACATTTATTTGTCTCTCATTTAAGTATTTTAATACTTAAATAATTAAAATCAATGCGTGATTAAGAGTGTTAAGACTATTTGTAGTGCACAAAATTTGTGTTCCGCCACGCAACTTTGAATAAGTAAGTACTTACATACATATTAATACTTTTATTTATTTGATAATATTATAAGAAGTTTTGTGCATTAATTTTAATATACAAGTGTAACTTTTTCATGGATTCATTTTTTATTTTGTTTTTAAATAAACTTTCAGATTTGTGAAAAAACTTTTATATATACGAGTTGTTCATATAACAATTTTATGATTTAAAAATAATAGGAATTATTAAGGTTTATCACTGTCACTTTTCTACAGACGATAATAAAAATGGACAAAAATAAACCGTCTACATCAAAGGTGCATTCTTCTCCATCTTCCTCCGAAGAAAGCCAGAAATTACACAAAGAAAAAAAACGGAAAAAGTTCTACCCTCAAAAATATCAAGAAAATTGGGAACATGAAGAAGCATTTAAGAGATGGCTTCAACCAAGTAAGACAGGACCTACATACGCATACTGTAATGCATGCAATGACTTGGTATGTGGAAAATAAGAATTATTAAAACATTCACAATTCAAAGTGCATCAAGTAAAAGCGAAATCTCTACCATATCAACCGACCTTAAGTTCAATGTTACACTTTCAAAAAAATATAAATTTAGAAAATCAGGTAAAAAGTGCAGAAATTAGATTTGGTGCATTTGCAGCGGAACATAATATAGCGTTCAATGTAATGGACCATCTATCAGAATGTATTAAAGCTTCTTTTACTGATTTTGAAATTGCAAAGAAATACAGTATCAAACGTACTAAAGCAACCGTAATAGTGAATAATGTTATAGGTGCTTATACATCTGAGAATACTTTACATTTATTAAAAACTAAAAGAATTTCACTCATCGTAGATGAGTCTACAGATAAAGGAGTAATAAAAAATTTAGCTTTAGTTGCTCGTTTATATAACGCCAATGTTGTACAAGACCATTGATTATGTATAAGAAGATAGTCCAAGTCCATAAGAAAAAGGTTGCGCCTAAAATCAACATTTTGGATGTCACCACCAGTGGGGCGCTAGTCGTCAAAGTGTCCACATGTGGTGGGGGTAATTTTCAAGGTAGTTGAGATTTAAACCGTTTACCAACATAATAAATTCCTAGTTTTGGCTTTTCAGTAAACAGATGACGCTGTAAAATAAAGTAAATAAATTTAATTTAATTTTTATATAGGTAATAATAATAATTCTGATCATATACTGCGTAGTTTCATTAATAAAATGTGTATACTTATACTAATAGTATTAAAAAATATTTTATTTATGTTCCACTCTACCACAAAAGCCATTTATAAACACAATGAATATACATATATCTGAAAACGTGGGAGTCGGGCTTTGCCGAAGAAAGAAGGCATAGATATAATACTTTTATTTGTATTTTTTTCGTTATGTATATGTTACCGTGAAAGACCGAAAGTAGTGAATGTCAACATCCGCCGGTGGATGTCGACAAATACCAAATGCCTTGGTGAAAGTCCGAACATTTCTTAATTGTATTATAGATTCGGACTTTTACCGGTATATGTCGACAAACACAAATGAGGTCCGGTGAATGTCGGAAACGGCAGGTCGCAACAAGTTTTTAGACGGTTCCAGCATCTTGTTTCAGTTAGCTTTGCCTTCGTCAGTCTAACGCAACGTTTGACAGCCTGCGGGCACGCTCCCTAACCTAATTTAATTTTCTTATTAGAAATTATAATTTGTATTCAATGGCTACTACAGTGAATCGTGATAAGTTTTTTGAAAAGTTACATGCCTTAATTGGAAGTAAACGAGAAGACAATTGTTTTTATTTTTCACAAGAAAAGTACTCTAAAATCGTTTCTGAAGTAATTTCTGCTAAAAGTAAGTGTAGTACACCTTTGGACTACAGACGTTTAAAACGTTTTGACATTTTAAAAGTTAGTGATGAAGAAAAGTTAATTGTGCCATTAAAACCAGGAGAAACGAATATCCAGTATTATGTTACTAATGATGAGTTGTTTACAATACTTTCTGAAACTCACATAAGAACAGGCCATGGAGGAAGAACACGAATGCTTAAAGAATTGCAAGTTAGATACAAAAATATTACTTATGAAGTTGTAATGTTGTATTTAAATTTGTGTAAACAATGTCAAATGAAACACAGTGCGCCTAAAAAAGGTATTGTTGTGAAACCAATGGTCAGTTCCGAATTGAACTCTAGATGTCAAGTCGACTTGATAGACTTGCAATCACACAGGGATGGCGATTACAAGTTTATATTGGTATATCAAGATCATTTAACCAAATTTGTCCAGTTACGACCTTTAAAAAGCAAGAGAGCGGAAGAAGTAGCTTATCACCTTCTCCAAATTTTTTTAACATTTGGTGCTCCCGCTATATTGCATTCGGATAATGGTAGAGAGTTCAGTAATCGAGTCATATCTGAACTATGCGCTATGTGGAAAGATGTTAAAATAGTGCACGGAAAGCCTCGTCACAGTCAAACACAAGGCTCAGTTGAAAGAGCCAATCAGGACATACAAAATATGTTAACTGCATGGATGCAAGACAATGATTCAAACAAGTGGTCAGAAGGTTTGCCGTTTGTCCAATTCGCCAAAAACACAACTTATCACGAAGGAATACGCCAGAGTCCTTATGAAGCCCTGTTTGGCGTTAAACCAAAAAGGGGTATAACATCGTCATCACTCCCCCGCGGGCAAATTGCAAACATTGAGACCGAAGAACAGCTAGAAGCTTATGTTGAAGAAAATTTGGGTAGTGACCATATTGAAAGAGGCATGGATAATGAAAATACCATTGGAGCTGATCCGCAACCTGGCACGTCTTCATCTCAAGCACTGACTGACTCGCAACCTAACACGTCTTCATCTCAAGCACTGACTGACTCGCAACCTAACACGTCTTCATCTCAAGCACTGACTGACCCGCAACCTAACACGTCTTCATCTCAAGCACTGACTGATCCGCCACCTAGCACATCTTCATCTCAAGTACTGACTGAACAACACGAGCTAATTTCTTCAAAAAGAGTAGCTGCAAAAGAGAGTCTTCTACTTCAAGCAACAAAAATGTTGCAAACCTCAAAAAAAAAGTTTCCTCCTGCCCAAATTGGTGATACCGTAAGAATTCAAGTCCCTGATGTCGACCGTGGTCGTACAGACCCTCGAAATGTGTTAGCGGTTGTTGTTGGAATAGAGGATTCAGCCTTTTATAGACTAGCTAACAAAAATGGTACCTTGAAGCAGCTTTTCACCCGTAATCAGTTCGTAATTTGTAAAGAAAAGTTAGTTTCCATGGACGAAGTTTCAACAAAAGAAATGTCGCTAAGAGAAGCAGCTTCTGCTAATTCAAAAAGTGGAGGGCAAGGCTACACACGTTGTAACTGCAAAAGAAAGTGTTCCACGACTAAATGCAGCTGTAAAAGCAAGGAACTTTTGTGCAATTCGAAGTGTCATGGTAGTTTATGTTGTTGCAATAAATAAGATATTGTTATTATTTTTTATATTTCATTTTATATTTTTATGTTCTACTGTTTGTTTTGAGTTCAACAAAGTCTTTTTCCCATATTATTTTAATAAATAAAGACCTATGGGGTTTTTTTTTTATTTAAAAAAAAATGTTTTTAACATACACCATGAGTGCATGCTGAATGTCGACAATCGCCGGTGTAAGTTAGAAATAATGAAATTTCACCAATATTTCGGACATACGTCAAGCAACGTTGAGAATGTTGACATTCACCGGTGAATCTCGACATTCACCAGATTTCGGTCTTTCACAGTAACATATATAAGTACACTGACAATATACCAAATTCTCACGGAATCGTCTGTAAATATTTCGAAGACTGATAGGCGTTTGTCTTCACTTACAGTATTATATATTGGCTCTTAACATTTGTTCATTTAGGAATATAAAAATTCTATTCTATTCTATTCTAACATATCACGTATTTATAAATATGTTTTTTGTATCTATTATTACTTTATTTGTGTTTCTTATAATCAGCACATTATTTCAAATACTGTTTGTTTTTCGCAAATGGATATTTGTCTACAATTGATTCTTTGTGAAGACGCTTTCCCTTATACTACGAATATTCGTTTTATGCATTATAGATATATTTGTATAAAATACATTGTCCAACTAATAATAAAGGTCTTGCTTCATTCATAGTACACAAAAACAATGTTACCTATGTATATGAAAATAGTTATAGATAAAATTTAGATAATAGTAATACCTTGTAACGTATAACCCTATTCTATAGCATTGACTATTAAATATTCCTATTGTGCCTTGTAAATTTTAGATTTCTATAAAGTACTGTACTCCAAAACTATGAAAACCGCCATAGATTAAATTTCGTATATACGAGGGCGGGTCAATATGTGCGTGACTTTTTGAATGAAACACAGGTTTTTGGATAAAAAATCATTCTATTTTACAACATAGTCTCCTTTGAGCTCTCTACACTTTGTCCAACGTTTCTCTAATTTTGTTATCCTTTCCAAAAAATAAGATTTGCCGAGGTCATCAAAATAGGTATTTGTTTGTGAGATGATTTTATCGTTGGAGTCACATCTCTTTCCGCCGAGCCATTTCTTTAGGTTTGGAAACAAGAAATAGTCACTCCGGACTAAATCCGGAGAATGAGGCGGATGAGGGAGCAATTCGTAGCCTAATTCAGGGATTTTTGCCATGGAAACTGCACATGTGTGCGCCCTTGCATTGTTCTGGCGGAAAATAACTTTTTTCTTGGCCAAATGCGGTGGTTAATTTTCAAATTGTCATTAAATCGACTCAATAAGTTGGCATAATATTCGCCATTGATTGTTTTACCCTTTTGAAGGTAGTCAATGTGGATTATACCGCGTGCATCCCAAAAACGGTCGCCTTGACTTTATTGGCTGACAAACCCACCTTGGCCTTCTTTGGCACCGATTCATCCCGAGAAACCCACTGTTTTGACTGCTATTTTGTCTCTGGTGTGTTGTGGTGGATCCACGTTTCGTCCACGGTTACGAAACGGTGCAAAAACTCGTCCATATTGCGGTTAAACAACGCCAAACACTCCTGCGAAGTTGTCACACGATTGCGTTTGTGGTCGATTGTGAGCAAACGTGACACCCATCTTGCGGAAAGCTTTCTCATACCTAAGTCATTATTCAAAATTGAAACCACCGAGTCATGTGATATGCCTATGGCTTCCACAATCTCTCGCACTTTCAATCTCCGATCGGCCAACATCATATCGTGAATTTTTTTAATTGTTTCGGGTGTAGAGACCTCTACTGGGCGTCCAGAATGTTCGGTATCTTCCGTGCTTGTACGGCCACAACGAAATTCAGTAAACCACTTTTTTACCATTGAAATTGATGGTGATGAGTTCCCATAGTATTTATCAAGCTTGGTTTGAGTGATGGTTTTTTCCGCAAAAAAATAATGCTTAATGAGCACGCGAAATTCACATTTTTCCATTTTCTCCTCAAATCACGCTGTAGTCTGCTATTAATGGTTGTCAAACACAAACGAAATGACGCGGCTTGGTCAAATTTTCACAGGAGTCAACTGACAGATGTCTCTTGACAGGAGCAGTGTTGCCCTTTCAGTTAAGAGGCGGGAAATTCAAAAAGTCACGGACATATTGACCCACCCTCGTATATCCATGTTTTTAAAATTCCATTTAGTAGCCTAAAATAATTCGTTATTTCAACAAGTAAAATCAGTAAAGTAAATTATGTCAGGGAATAAGTGTCAGTATCTAAATTGAGCTCTGTCAACTTGGCGTCCCCGAGTTACAACTTACATTGTATAAAATGTGTGTCAATTGTGCTCCATTTGTGCTCAATTATGCCATTATTAATTTTACTTGTGCTCGTCTGTTTTCAGAGATTTTTAAAAAAATCGAAGGGGGGGTAACTTGACGATTGGTCCCCCCAAAATTTTGAAATTCTTTTTAAAATTCCGTGCCATCGCAAAGCACTCCAATTGTGCTCAATTGTGCCGTATACCATTTTTTTGCCAACCACTCACTTTTGAAGTTATATTTAAAAAAACAGTGCGTCACATCTAGAATTGCAGGCAGTATTAACAAAGTACTTTTATAGAACTGACAGACGCAACATCTGCGTAAAAACTGAATTTGTAAGTGCGACAACAACAAAAATTGAATACAACAAGCAGTACATGTTGATAGAAGTAACTATACGAAATAACATTATGCTTCTGATAATAATGTACCAAAGACCATTACTACTGATGACCTAGGTGGCCTCATCGCTTACTCTGGGCCCCTTGGAGTCGTCGAGCAGAACGTCAGTGGCCATTTTAAAGCATTCTCTTTCAGAATTAACGAAAAATGGGAAGTCTACGATCATTTACTGCAACGCAAAGTAGACTGCAATGATAGTGAGATGGTGTATCCTCATGCAATATTATATAGAACATAAATAAAAGTAAATAAATCTTAACAAAATAATCTTTTATTAAAATTGTAATAACCCAAGCACTTTTTTGATAAGTAATTATTCTCAAGACGAATGTGCTCCATAAAATTATCACATCTTTCTACTACTGTTGTTGAATGATATTCACTTTCGATCTTTTTTCTAATTTCCTTAAACAGTATAGCTGAGTCCAAATGAAACTAACAACAATTGAGTGCAAATGGAGCACATTTGATAAACATTTTATACTATACAAGTTATAACAAAGGTGCGGCAGGACAGTAGACTTTCGTCAGTTTCAGAACTTCTTTTTGGTATAACTTCAAAAGTGAGTGGTTGGCGGGAAAATGCTATACGGTACAACTGAGCATAATTGGAGTGCTTTGCCAAGGCTTCATGTTTTAAAAAGAATTTCAAATTTTTGGGGGCCAATCGTCAAGTTCGCCCCCCCCCCTTCGATTTTTTTTTAAAAATCTTAAAAGACAGAAGAGCACAAATTACACTAATAACGGCACATTGAGCACAAATGGAGCACAATTGATACGCATTTTATACTGTATAAATTGAAATTGCGGGGGGGGCGGCAACTTGACAGAGCTAAAATGAATCGTTCTCAATACACAACCTTCTTTTACTTTCTTATACGTAGTTAAAGGAAGTATTGTGATGATGAAAATTTTCGACCTCGAGATTTTTGCAGATGTTCACGTTTTGAAGTCCCCTGATACCAAAAAAGTGGTTTTTAAAAAAATGTCTGTATGTCTCTCTGCAGTGGCGGCTCGTGCTAAAAATTTTAAGGTGTTCTGCAAGTTTTACAAAAAAAATTACCTTGCACGGGCAGTAAGAGGTTGTCTCCCATCGATCTTATCGTGCTTTCTTCGTCTTCCGCACTGAAGTAATGGATTTCTGGAACGATTGTCAATTGTCACAGAAAAAAATAAGAGTCACTAAGCACTACTTTACTAACAAATTATTTCTTATAAATTAAATCTATTCTACGTTCTTTTCGATTTGCAAATTTTGTTATCACTTTGTCATTAAAATTGTCTATTTCGGAGATAAACTTTTTTTCGATAGATAGCATGGAAAGAGATGTTAAACGATCTTCGGTCATTGAATTTCTGAGAAACGTCTTAATTCGATTTAGTGTTGAAAAGCATTGTTCGGCCTCTGATGTTGTCATGGGAGTTGTTATTACAATTTCTAATAATTTTCTAGTCTCTTTCAACGTATCTCCCAGATTGTTTTTTATTAAAAATTTTAGAAGAGGTAGTGCGCCTTTTAAAGATCTACAATCAGTTCTTGAGTAAATAACAGACAATTCAGTTCGTAATCTTTCTTTATCAAGGGTGGGATAATAGGAGCATGCGGAAGTGAGTTTGTCCTCAGGAATTTACTGCAATACTCTCCAAAGCATTCCGAAAAAAAAAGTGATGCCACTACTAGATGCTCTTTAAAATGAAATCGATCTTTTGCACAATTTAGAATAACATCACACACCTCTAAAGCCGAAATTCGATGATTAAATCTGCTGTTATTTGGACGTTTGCGTTTTTCTGGTGGTGGCTCATCGCTTATTAAATCTGATGCTTCACTTATGATGTTGTCAATATTATTTCGAACTTGGCCTATACCGCGTTCAAAATTTTCGATAGCGTCGTTTACTAGAGTGGGTTCAATTTTTCTTTGCTGCAATTGATTAAACAGGATATCTACATGGGGCATTACATGATGGTAAAAAGTCAGCCAAAAATTGAAGATCGGATCATTTAATGTACGGCGAATAGAGGCGGCTGCACTACAGACTGTGTTGTTGGAGAATTGTTCTTCTATTTCTTCCATACACTCAATGAGAGAGGCCCTATTTTCGTACACAACATTAATGGTCCTGATATTAAAATTCCAACGGGTTGTAGCGCCGTGGGGGATCCTGCTGTTTACAATCTTGTTTAACACTTCTACTCGTTGGGGTGAATTATTAAAAAAGCCGGGAATGTCTTGTAGATTTCCAAAAAATACACGTACTTGCGAATTTGCAGAAGCAGCTTTAGACATAATTAAATTTAATTGATGGGCATAGCAATGTACATAGTGCGCAAAAGGGTACTTTTTTTTAATCAATGCTTGAACGCCTGCGTGTTGTCCGCTCATCACCGCTGCTCCATCGTAACTCTGTGCAATCAGTTTGTTAGGTGAATTTTGAATTAAAGCATCTATAACACTTAAAATTGTTTTGCTAAGTGTTTCTGCATCACATTTTTCAGGAATGACGTAGTTCCAAAAACGTTCAATTGGCTCACCATCACGAACATATCTAAAAATAACTACCATTTGAGTTTTTGCAGCAACATCCGTTGTTTCGTCCGCCATGATCGCCAAAAACGGAGAATTATTAATTTCCTCAATTATTTGTTCTTGACAGACTTCAAGTATGCACTGTAACAGATCATTCTGTATTTCTTTGGAAGTGCCTTTAAATACCGAACAATTTTTTAGGTGCTCACTTAGAGTTGCATCTAATTCAGCCGAAAAATTAATAAGTCCACGAAATATCCCCGGATTCTCGGAAGTATCGCTCTCATCATGTCCCCGAAGGGCCAATTCAAAAGCTCCACAAAATTTTATACAATTAATAATTTTTGATAAAATATACCGATTCTTTGACACATTTTCATTATGTTATATATACTAAAAGCGCACGGCCGTTTCGTGTTAATTTCTTGAGAAAAGACGGCTTAACCGAATCACCATGGTTACGGATCGGACGGCTCAAAATCGACTTGAAATTGGTGAATTTAGGCGCAGTACTCGTCCCTGGATACGCGGAATTAAAGGCCGTCTCGGCGCGTGTACGTACCGGTGACATTAAACTAACCATCGACGGAGAGATTTTCCTTTTTTTCGGTGCGCGTGCAGAGATATCCGCCGTCCAAGAGAGGAGCGTGCAAAAGTCGGCGTTCGGGCGTGGCGAACAAATTCCGACAAACGGCGCGGCGGATGGAAAATTCACGTGAAACACGTTGAAAATCGCTAGAAATGTCAAACTGACAAGCAAACTGAGTGGTATCCGCATATTCACATTTAAGCGTGAAGTACGAAATTTTGAAGGTCGCGAGGGTCCAACAAGACCCGCGGTTTTAACAAACGGGCTTTTCGGCATCTTCTACATGCTTATTTCGAGTCGACAGACGCACGCAACCAAGGGCATGAGCACTTTCAAATTCGTTTGCACGTGGATTTGGTAAGAAAAATGGCCGAAATACGTCACAGATTCAATGTGCATGTGATGTACTACGGTCGGGCGAAAAATATCAGATTAATGTATCCGGCCCGACGAGTTCGGCATCTCAATCTCGACATAATGCACCCGCTTGACTTAGCATTTCTATAGATATACAGGTTGATTGTTCGGTTAATGATTATATACATATTTGAATTATTAAAATGCGTTAATTCCAGAACGCGCACGCACAGTTTCCTTAATAGGGAAAACGATTGCTTTTAACATTTATGTGCCCTTATGACATAATTCTATTTAAACGATTACGCAAACGTGCACAGTGGGCGGAGCTGGCTGAAATCAATTTCTCTCTTTTTTGATTAAAAGTAAAATTAGGCACTTGGGAGTTTTTACGGTCGCCCATCACTGATTCAAATGTCAGAAGAAAACAAAATGGCCGAAGGATTTTTTGAAAATTGACGTACGAATGTGAAATCTTGGATACGGAGGTGTCTTATGTGGCCGATCACAAATCCAAAGTCAAAAAAATAAGACGGCCGAAAAGTTTTTTGAAAATTGACGTATGCATGCGAAATTTTAGATACGGGGGTGTGTGCGGACGCCGATTACAAATCCATAGTCAAAATGTCAAAAAAAAACAAAATGGCGGACATTTTTTGAAAATTGACGTATGAACGTGAAATTTTAGATACGGGGGTGTGTGCGGACGCCGATTACAGATCCAAAGTCAAAATGTCAAAAAAAAACAAAATGGCGGACGGTTTTTGGAAAATTGACGTATGAATGTGAAATTTTAGATACGTGGGTGTGTGCGGACGCCGATTACAAATCCATAGTCAAAATGTCAAAAAAAAACAAAATGGCGGACGGGTTTTTTGAAAATTGACGTATGAACGTGAAATTTTAGATACGGGGGTGTGTGCGGACGCCGATCATAAATCCAAAGTCAAAATGTCAAAAAAAACAAAATGGCGGACGGGTTTTTGAAAATTGACGTATGAATGTGAAATTTTAGATACGGGGGTGTGTGCGGACGCCGATTCCAAATCCATAGTCAAAATGTCAAAAAAAAAATGGCGGACGGGTTTTTTGAAAATTGACGTATGAACGTGAAATTTTAGATACGGGGGTGTGTGCGGACGCCGATTACAAATCCATAGTCAAAATGTCAAAAAAAACAAAATGGCGGACGTGTTTTTTGAAAATTGACGTATGAACGTGAAATTTTAGATACGGGGGTTTTGGGGGTTGCCGATCACGAATCTAATGTCAAAATGTCAAAAAAAAAAGAAAATGGCGGAAGAGTTTTTTGAAAATTGACGTATGAATGTGAAATTTTAGATACGGGGGTGTCTTAGGTCACCGATCACGAATCCATAGTCAAAATGTCAACAAAAAAACAAAATGACGGAAGAATTTTTTGAAAATTGACTTATAAATGTGAAATTTTACATACGGGGGTGGCCTTAATAGTAAAAAAAATTGTTAAAAAGTGATGAAAACAAATTATCTGTTAAAGGAACGACATATATATTTGTATTAAGTTCAAGAGTAAATGCTTATTGTTGGTTTCATTTGGTGTGATTTTGCAGTTTATTTAAAACAATTTGACAACACTCTAATAAATACAGTGAAATTTGATCCACACAGTTTTGAACAAAAATGCATAATCACTTTAGAACAATGCATAAAAGATTATGTGATTTGTAAATGTATGTTTTGGACGAGACCATCACTGTAAATAAATACATATGTCTTTTAGGATAGTTGTTTTTTTAAAATATATGTATTTATAATTTCTTAACACTATTACATTTTACACTTTTACATTTATTCTAATTTAAATAATACTGTCTTTAGAACTCCACTACATAGATTACTAGAACTACAGGTGCCTATTACAAATGTTGTTAACAGTGTAACAAGAAATGATTCAAAATGTTATCAAGTCTCCAACAATTTTGAACATACATTACATGTTATATGTAATACCGATATTTGTATTAAATTACTTTTAATAAAAAAAAATTCAATTATTGAATGTATTTCCCACGTTATTAAAACAAGTAAATATCACAAAACAAAATTGTTAGAGGTCCGTACGTAATATCACAGTAATAGCTATGTCATAGAAACAGTAGTTTCAATAGAGGGAAATAATTGTCCTCCGTCAAACCGACGCGTGCGTGAGTGCGCAGTAGTCAACCATCAGCTGTTGAGTCGTGGCGGGATTATTTTGTGTTATACGTAGAATGTATTACATTTTAAAAGCGTGTGTAATATGTACTTAATAAAAAGCAAGTTTTATCATCTCTTTTTGTATTATTGATATAGCTTTTTCATAATTTTAAAAATAGATTAACATACTTTTCTCATAAACGATTTGGGTCTGACGCTACTGGTTTATTCCTGAATAGAAGAATTGGTTGCGCGGGCGTGAGGTGCGCAGTACTATTTTGGGACACAAACATCAAAGTTGCCGACAGCGATTGAAACTGCTGTGTGGTAATATGGCATTCAGCAGACGCAACAGTTGCCCAATTGTTTAGTGATCAGATCAGATTCAGATGATGTACGCTTACGCTGAACAAAACTAATGTATCACATAATTTTCAAGAAAGTCACTAGAAAAGTTAAATAAGCTCATTAAATGTATTATTGTACAGAAATAAATGTGTTAAAAATATTATAATATTGGAGTTAGTCGAGGTTAAAAAAAGCAGTCCGTACACAATAAACTACGCCAATTATTATATACTTAATAGTGTTTATTCAGTGAAAATTAAACGTACAGTTGCGGCCCCTACAAATTCAGACAGTGCGACAAGTACAAAATGTTGGCTTTGTAACATGGTCTCAAAATCGTAGTTTATTAAATGTCACCCAACTGAAAGAACGTCAATTGCGTATAATATAAAAAAAATAAAAAATCGAAAAATTCAAATGCTCATGCCGTCCTTTAACGTAGTTCTAATTATTGACTTTTGCTGTTCGTTTAATTGAGGCATTTTAAAATTGTGCAAGCTTCCCAGTTACACTAAAGTAACACTGACATTTCCATACTGTATAAAAGTCAAATTCACAGATAACAATTTTTGTGAATTTGGCAGAATATGTCGAAAGTCGGTGTCTGAGTTTGCAGGGGCCGCAACTGTACATATTAATCACGATTTACATCCACATTTGTAGTTTGCTTCTTACTTCAATGTAATAATAAACAAATTAGAATTTAATATAATTGTTCTGTCATTGGTTCGACTCGAAATTACAGCTAAAAAGACAAATCAAACACAGCTATATTTCATCCCAATCTTAGTATTCAATCCAGTCTTCTTAAGGAATATACTCATTTTCCTACCGTAAGCAATTTCCGATAATCTTTTTTACTTTCTTATACGTAGTATAAGGAAGTATTGTGATGATGAAAATTTTCGACCTCGAGATTTTTGCAGATGTCCACGTTTTGAAGTCCCCTGATACCAAAAAAGTGGTTTTTAAAAAATGTCTGTGTGTGTGTGTGTGTGTGTGTGTCTGTGTGTCTGTGTGTGTGTGTGTGACCACGATAGCGGTCAAACCGCTGTAGGTATCAATTCCAAATTTTGTATTTACGTGTATAATCTCCCTCTTGAGAACTGATTAGATTTTGAGCAAAATCGGCAGACCGGAAGTAGTAGTTTACTTCAGTGAAAAAATCGAATTTTGCAAATATTTCGTCAATTACTAAGTTTAAACAAATTTATAAAGAATTCAAATGTACTCAAAATTAAATTCGAGAAAAATTGTTTTAATAAAGTTTTTCGAAATTCCTACCGGAAGTAGGTCTTTTACTCCTATCGAAAATCAGTTTTTTGCGAATATCTCGCAAGTCATGCTTTCTAGGCAGGTACATTACGAGTATAAAAGTATTTAGAACATACTTTTAAATATCTTTTGTATAAAAAAAATTTCAAAATTGAGACCGGAAGTACCACTTTTACTCTTATCGAATAGCGATTTTTTGCAAATATGTCGTTAGTTATGCATTCTATATATATTTATCAAGAGAACAAAAGTATTTAAAACTGGATTTGCAATATTTTTTGTATATATGAAATTTTAAAATTCGGACTGGAAGTAGCACTTTTACTCTTATCGAGGAGCACGTTTTTGATAATATCTTACAAAGTATGCATTCTATAGAGATTTATTAAGAGAATAGGAGTACTTAGAATAGGATTTTGAATAATTTTTGTAAAAAAAAATTCTTAAAATTCTATAATTTGAAACGCTTATACGTATAAGAAAGTCGTGTGGTGGCCACACCTCATTTTTTTATTCAGAGACAATGCTTTCATTTTGCTTCATTATGTTTACGGTTGGTACTATGGGTGTGGTGCATAGTGTGGTGTAAGTATGATAACATAACCTTCCTGTCAAGTATTCTTTTTTGGCCTGTCAAATTAAGTTAAATGCATGCACACTGAATGTCAACAAAATGTTCAAAAGAAGCCAATTTTCACGACATTAATTGGGTATACATATTTATTAACGTATTTCTGAATTACGTGAGAGCATTTGTGTCAACATTTTTTGCATACATACATACATTGCAAAAAGAACAGTAAATATTTAATCCATTTCATTTAAGTTTCTGTGATATTGTATTGAAATCATATTCTTTAAAGTTATTACGAAGATTATTTGTTATTTATTTATTATTAATAAACAAGGCATTATATATAGGGAAATTTCAACTAATCTATAGATCGTCTCAACCTTAGTATTCAGTACAGTCTATTATGGGATATATACCTCTTTTACTATCGTAAGCCATTTGTAATAAACAGTCCTTTTATTTCAAGACAATGTTGTCAGTTCGATTTGTTATGTTTCTGGTTGGTATTATCGGTGTGGTGTAAGTATCACAACATAACCTTCCTGTAAAGTGTCAAATTAATATTATAATATAAAATAATATCCTAACCAACAAGTATTTAAAATGTCCTGTCATTATAATAAGTTACCAACCTAATCTGTCATTGTCGAATTGACAACTATGTTGTCTCTCTCTATAAGACACATACTGAATACTAAGGTTGAGACGGTCTATAGGCAAATTTTTCATGTACTTCAGAGATATTACAAACTCAAATGTTGGCAACGCCGGAAGCAAGTTAGATTGACGCTTCTTAGATCGGCAGCATTTTCACATAGTTTTTAAGTTATTTTATCCCTTTCTTTTTTAAACTATATTCTACCTAATATGCCTGGTTGTGTTGTATGCGGTTGTCGTGAATACAATCGAATAAGTAAAGATAGTCAGATTAAATTTTACGGGTTTCTCAAGGAATAGATGGTACGAAATGTATGGTTAATTGAGTGTAAAAGGCAGGATTTAATAAACTTGAAAACTGGTATTTCTAGATATCTGATTTTATCATTGTTCATAATAAAAAAAATTAACTTATTTCAGCATGTATGCGTTCCATTTATTCATACATCACCCCAACAATAATTACTGCAATGTTCCAGTAAATCATACACAGATTTCAATTCCAATTCAGTTTCCAAATTTGAAGAAAAACAGTTTAAAGCAATAAATAATGAGTAGAAAATCTTTAAAAAGTAAGAATTAGATGCTTTCATAAACACACAGATGGCCAAAGTACTTAATATTCATGAACAAGAAACGTTTCAACACTTAACAAAAAAAGCCGTGTACCTTTCATTAATACCATAATTATAGACTAATAAATTAAGGTGAATTTCAGGTCTACAATAATGTCACCTTACAATGCTGTTTGTTTACTAATGCTATTGTATGTGAGGTTACACGTAAATAGTACGATAAGGATGAACAATTTATAAAGAAGAAACGTGATAAATTAAAAAAAGGAACCTTTTCAACAATGGTTGTTACTGCAACCTCAATTTCAATTAGAGGTTTGGAGGTACGAAAAAGAATTCATAGATGATGTGTGTGATCACGGTGAAGAAATAAAGAGAGTTGAAATGTAGAAATTTAATAAGAATATTTGGATAAATTTATACGAATGTTAAAAGGAAAATAATATATTTCTCAGAGATATAATCTGCAAGAGACAAGTCTATTATTAGTTTGCATTTTGGATCTTAACCAACAAATATAGAAGTCTGAAGTTGGTACATACTCTTTCAAACTTTTAAAATCAACTATTATTGTGTTTGTTCTGATTATTTGCCAAAGCATATGCATATTCCACATTAAAAGATGATTATTTCAAGGTACGTCAACTGTTATTCTCATTTTTAAAAAAATAATGTTGCAGGTGATACTTGCTTTCAAGACTGGAAATGGTAAAGACCAGATTAAGAAGCACAAAGAAACAGAAAAAGGCATTGAAATTTGACAAAAAATGATTCTTATCTTAATTGGATGGATTTTCTTGATGTCTGTTGCAAAATGGTAGACCAAGAGGTAGACAGAGTATTTCTTTGTATTGTAACCCAGAGAGAATGCATCCAAAATGAACATATGCATATTACAAGGTCGGACGTGTTTTGCAAGGAAGAAAGTGAACAATATGTAATATTCCAAGACTGACAGATACCGAGAATAAAGTTTAGCCTGCTTTTACTTTCTTATACGTAAAAAATTTTCGACCTCGAGATTTTTGCAGATGTCCACGTTTTGAAGTCCCCTGATACCAAAAAAGTGGTTTTTAAAAAATGTCTCTCTCTCTCTCTCTCTCTCTCTCTCTCTCTGTGTGTGTGTGTGTGTGTCCGTGTGTGTGTGACCACGATAGCGCTCAAACCGCTGTAGGTATCTATTTAAAATTTTGCATTTAGTAGTATAATTACCCTCTTGAGAACTGATCAGATTTTCAGCAAAATCGGCCGACCGGAAGTAGTAGTTTACTTCAGTGAAAAAATCGACTTTTGCCAATATTTTGTCAACTACTAACTTTAGACAAATTTATAAAGAATTCATAAGTACTTAAAATTGAAATTGCGAACAATTTTATTAAAAAAGTTTTTCGAAATCCCTACCGGAAATAGGTCTTTTACTCTTATCGAAAATCAGTTTTTTGCAAATATTTTGCAAGTCATGCTTTTTAGACGGGTACGTTACGAGTATAAAAGTATTTAGAATTAATTTTCAATACCTTTTGTATAAAGAAAAAATCAAAATTCGGACCGGAACTAACACTTTTACTCTTATCGAATAACGATTTTTTGCAAATATGTCGTAAATTATGCAATCTATATATATATTTATGAAGAGTACAAAAGTATTTAGAGTTGCATTTGGAATATTTTTTGTATAAATGAAATTTCAAAATTCGGACCGGAAGTAACACTTTCATACGTAAAGAAAGTCGTGTGGTGGCCACACCTCATTTTTTAATATATAATTTGTATTAGTCGATGTCAATGTATTAGATCTGTTCAAGAAAAAATTAAACTAATATCGATTATTTAAAAAACATCATTGCTCGACCGAAAAGCCACTAACAAATGCAGATAAGGAACTCGATAAAAGTAGGTTTACTCACTGTATATCTATTTAAAACAACATTTCCATTTCTCATAACTCTTGCATATCAGTAAGTCTGCAATTAACTGTACATTGTCTTACTGGTTTACATTCATTAATGTTAGTCTATTCATTATAAATTTTATTGCTGTTGGAAAAATAATTAAATAATTTTTTTCATTAGAATTTTACAATACTAATGAATTGCATGTAAAATTTTTAGAAAAATTGATTTTGTGATGTTTGAATGTCAACGAGATATGAATTATCGATATTTAAACATTATTGTATTCCATAATGGTAAAATTGAAGACTGATAGTTGCTAAATATACAGAGTGTCTCAGTAAAAAAGAAGAGGAAATTAAAAATACAGGCTTCCTAAGACGTACTTTATTTTACACTAACACTAATCTGTTTACATCTTACTGCTATGTATACATCGAAATATCTAATATTAACTATCATTTGCTAAAAATACCACAGGGCCTAGGAAGTATGCATCCATTAGGTAATTTAACGCGCATTGCATACAGGTCTTTTACTAACTAGAATTAATATAGCATATAGTACGTCAATTTTATTTTGCTAATCATTACTGCATTTAGAAATCCAAACAAACACTATGGACAACCCGTAGCAAGCAGAGCAACTGAAACTCTTACTTCGCTGACAAGCATAAAGTATATCTGATTTGGTTTGCATGTTAAATTTCATTCAATTTCCAATAAATTATATATTGTAATACCTACCACTGATATTATTGACTGGTCACCTTCTTCATAAATTGCTATAAAAATTGTGTGTATTTCTTTTTATTAATGCAATTAAAAGAGCAAACTACTGTTGGTATTTCACTATCACTTATCTACGACGCTATAATTTAAATAAAATATACAATTGGCTTCACAAAATTTATGGATGTATAGAGGTGTTTCAAAAGTTTATAAAAGTCGACATTCTCAAAAGCGTCATGCCAGTAATCGCCTTTTACAGGAGAGGCGCTTTAATAGGGCTTACATTTAAAACTTAGGCTTTCTTTCTTTATTATTATTTTGTTCTCTTTTATTGACGATAGTGGATTTCGAAAAGGTTGAAAGGCTTTTACACTTTCGGATCAAAATAGTATTGTAAACTATCTTAATAAAAATGTTGAGTTTTTGATGTTATTGTGTCTTTGGATATTTTAACATAAACTACCTTTCTCGCTCTTGAGTGTGTACCGGTTTGTGTAAAAAGCAATTCGAGAACAATTTTAAATAAAATATACAATTGGCTTCACAAAATTAATGTATGTTCAAGGGTGCTTCAAAAGTTTATAAAAGTGGACATTCTAAAAATCATCATGCAGTGTCGCTTTTTACAGGAAAGGCGCTTCAATAGGGCTTCAAATTTAAAGCTTGAGCTTTCTACTTTTATTATTGTTTTGTGCTCTTTTATTAACGATAGTGGATTTCGAAAAGGTTGACAGACTTTTACACTTTCGGATCAAAATAGTATTGTAAACTATCTTAATAAAAATGTTGCGCTTTTTTTATCTTATTGTGTCGTTGTGACATTAAATTACCTTTCTCGCTCTTGAGTGTGTACCGGTTTGTGTCAAAAACAGTTCGAGGTGAATTTTAAATAAAATATCCTATATGTTTCAGAAGTTTATAAAAGTATATATTTTAAAAAGCGTCAGTGATCGCCTTTTACAAGAAAGGCGCTTCAATAGGGCTTCAATTTAAAACTTGGGCTTTTTATTTTTATTATTTTGTGCTCTTTCAGTAACGATAGTGGATTTCGAAAAGGTTGTGAGTCTTTTACACTTTCACATCAAAATAGTATTGTAAACTGTCTTAATAAAAATGTTGCGCTTTTTGAGGTCATTGTGTCTTTGGATACTTTAACATGACTTATGTTTAACATTGAATTTCCTTTCTTGCTCTGGAGAGTGTACCGGTTTGTATAAAAAACAATTCGAGAAGAATTTTAAATAAAATATACAACTGGCTTCACAAAATTTATGTATGTACAGGGGTGCTTCAAAAGTTTATGAAATTGGACATTCTAAAAAGTGCCATGAGCTTGATCGCTTTTTACAGAAAAGGCGCTTTAATAGGGCTTACATTTAAAACTTGAGCTTTCTACTTTTGTTATTGCTTTGTGCTCTTTTATTAACGATAGTGGATTTCGAAAAGTTTGAAAAGCTTTTACACTTTCGCATCACAATAGTATTGTAAACTGTCTTGATGAAAATGTTGCGCTTTTTGTGCTCATTGTCTTTGGATACTTTAACATTAAATTACCTTTCCCGCTCTTAAGTGTGTACCGGTTTGTGTCAAAAACAGTTCGAGAAGAATTTTAAGTAAAATATCCTATTGGCTTAACAAAATATATGTGTATACAGAGGTGTTTCAAAAGTTTATAAAAGTGGACATTCTAAAAAGCGTTATGCCAGTGATCGCCTTTTACAGGAAAGGCGCTTCAATAGGGCTTACATTTAAAACTTGAGCTTTTTACTTTCATTATTATTTTGTGCTCCTTTATTAAGGATAGTGGATTTTGAAAAGGTTGACAGGCTTTTATACATTCACATCAAAATAGTATTGTAATTGTAATTAATGAACATGTTGGGCTTTTTGATCTCATTGTGTTTTTGGATACCTTTACATGACATGTTTAAAATTAAATTACTTTTCTCGGTCTTGAGTGTGTACCGGTTTGTGTTAAAAACAGTTCGAGAAGAATTTTAAATAAAACGTCCTATTGGCTTAACAAAATATATGAATATACAGGGGTACTTCAAAGGTGTATAAAAGTTAACATTCTAACATGGGTCATGCCAGTGATCGCTTTTTACAGGACAGGCGCTTCAATTTAATACTTGGGCTTTTTACTTTTGTGCTCCTTTATTAACGATAGTGGATTTCAAACAGATTGACAGGCTTTTAGACTATCACATCAAAATTGTATTGTACACTGTCTTTATAAAAATGTTACGCTTTTTGATCTCATTGTGTCTTTGGATACTTTAACATGACTTATGTTTAACATTAAATTACCTTTCTCGCTCTTGAGTGTGTACCGGTTTATGTCAAAAACAGTTCGAGAAGAATTTTAAATAAAATATCCTATTGGCTTAACAAAATATAAGTAGACATTCTAAAAAGCCTCTTTTACAGGAAAAGCGCTTCAATAGGGCTTAAATTTAAAACTTGGGGTTTCTACTTTTATTATTATTTTGTGCTCCTTTATTAACGATAGTGGATTTCGAATAGGTTGACAGACTTTTACACTTTCACATCAAATTAGTATTGTAAACTATCTTAATAAAAATGTTGCGTTTTTTGAGCTCATTCTGTCTTTGGATACTTTAACATGACTTATGTTTAACATTTATTGTTTGTGTTAAAAACAGTTTGGGAAGAATTTTAAATAAAATATACAATTGGCTTCACAAAATATATGTATATACAGGGATGCTTCAAAGGTGTATAAAACTGGACATTCTAAAAAGCGTCGTGCCAGTGATCGCTTTTACTGGAAAGGCACTTCAATTTAAAACTTGGGCTTTTTACTTTTATTATTATTTTGTGCTCAAAAACGTTGACAGACTTTCACACTTTCACATCAAAATAGTATTGTACACTGTCTTAATAAAAATGTTGCGCTTTTTGATCTCATTGTGTCTTTGGATACTTTAACATGACTTATGTTTAACATTAAATTACCTTTCTGGCTCTTGAGTATGTACCGATTTATGTCAAAAACAGTTCGAGAAGAATTTTAAATAAAATATCCTATTAGCTTAACTAAATATATGTATATACAGGGGTGCTTCAAAAGTTTATAAAAGTGGACATTCTAAAAAGCGTTTTTTACAGGAAAAGCGCTTCAATAGGGCTTAAATTTAGAACTTGGGATTCATACATTTATTATGATTTTGTGCTTTTTTCTTATCGACAGTAGGCTTCGAAAAGGTTGACTTGCTTTTCTACTATCACATCAAAATAGTATTGTAAACTGTCTCGATGAAAATGTTGTGCTCTTTGAGCTCATTGTTTCTTTGGATACATTAACATGACTTATGTTTAACATAAATTTACCTTTCTCGCTCTTGAGTGTGTACCGGTTTGTGTAATAAACCGTTCGAGAAGAATTTTAAAGAAAATATACTATTGGCTTCACGAAATATATGTATATACAGGGGTGCGTCAAAAGTTAATAATATCGGACATTCTAAAAAGCGTCATGACAGTGATTGCTTTTTACAGGAAACTATGAAAAAGCTGTAAGCGGAGGACCCGCTGTAAGCGGAGGACCCGTTGTAAGCGGAGGACCTGCTGTAAGCGGACGTTAGAGCTAGTTATATATACTAAAAGCCGAGTAGTCAAGGGCAACCAAACCCGGTCAAAATCGACGAAAATTGGGTACGCGGGGCGCAGAACTCGTCTCTGGATACGCGAAATTGAAAGCTGCCCTTTGGCGTGAAGTTACCGACGACCTTGAATTGTTCCTCGACGGAGAGTTTTTCCTTCTAAGTGGAGCGTGTGCAGAGATATGGGCTTTTAAAGAGGAGCGTGCATACGGTGTTTTAACAGCAAAATGGCTTACGTCATCATGACGATGCACGTGACAACCGATCAAAATTGTAAAAATGTCAGGTATGACAGGCACGCGCGAAAGAATTGTAAAAGTTTCACATTGACGAAGAAATTTCAGGCCGTCGAGGTTTAGAGTGCGGAAAGAGGGTTGGAAACGAAAATAGTGGACTTTTCCGCGACGATTGAGTGCACTGTCCACGTGCCAAATCTGTCGCTGTGGAAGGTGCGATTCATTTAAAGCTTTTCTGCAGGGTAAAAAAATCTCGCGATGACGAGTTTGCGTGTCATTAATGACTATATATATATTCACGTTCATCCATCGGTTGTCAAGTTTAAATGTCAGAAGGCCGACAAATAAAGATATTACGAAGAAGTGTATTTTTAATTGAAACATGGTACCTTTCAGATACGTATTAGTGTTATTATTATCAATCGTTACTATTTCTTTTCTATATGCATATATGAACAAAATGCCGACGGATATGATAAAATAAACTTAAAGTGTATTGTCGCACGTAAGTACAGTAATAAATATAACGATTTTGCTATATTTTATGAAGATATATTAATAAATACAATGACACTCTATTCATTATATATGTCATCGAAATGTAAATTTCATACAACGAAGAACTTGAAGCAAGATTAAATAAAGAAGAACCGTCTGAGTTTTGCCATTTGGGCCTGTCAAATTACATTAGATGCACACGAATTATACAAAACCTAAATGTCAATAGAATGTTGGAAATGTATCAGTGTTCAAGTTATAATTATATAAATTTAAGCCATTTTACGAATGGGATCATTTAATAACATTTCTCATCGATCTCTCTACGTACAAATAATAGGGCGACTTTTCTTTATTTGTCAGATGTGTCCGAAGCACTTCGAAATAAAATAAATACATCAAATAAGATTCCCATAAGCATGTATGTCATTTCGTTTACCAATTCAGTTATAAAAGCAAGTATTTAAAGTGTACATTTTTGGTTAAATGGTACGACAGTGTCTAGCATCAACCGTATAGGAGCTAGCAAGATTTTCGATTGCGTTTTAGAAAGTATATTATTAAAGCGTAATATGAAAATTAATTAATTCTCTCAATGACCTGTAAGTTTAAAACATGTTTTATTAAGTTAGCCTGACATTTCGTTCTCACAAGTTTATGTGTGAACAAATACAGTTCAACGAACTATTGTCACGATGACAGGTGGAACGACAATTTTGGTTAAACATCTTCATGTCAGCTGTCTGACTTTTCATTGTCATAGGTATGTGTCATCGAAATATCGTTACGATGACAGTCTGTCAGAAAATTTGAATTATACACTATTTCAATCGTAAACTTGACACAAAGCGTAGTACCAATTTTATAGAACTAATAACGTGAAACAACATTCAATTAATTTTTTTTTTTGATCTGTCGACGTTCACCATGGACTAGATGTACACAACTGATACAAAACCTGAATGTCAATAAAAAAATTTTAAATATCAGCGTTCATTAAATTATATAGGAATATTGTTCGCTTTGTGGGCAAAGTCTTAATAAATAAATTCATTTGCCACCATAATGTATAATCCATTTCTAGAGATATTTCTTTAAATTTAATCTTCATTCATTACAATAGCAAAGTTAACTACATAATTATCCTCCACTGTCATTCATTCATATAGAAATTAAAATACCGTAAATAGTATAGGTAATAGTGAATAGGTACAACCTAACCAACTAAAAAGAAGAAGCGTATGCGGTATCATAAAAATTAAATTAACATTATGAATGACATAGGTACTCCGACAATTTTATGTATTATGGTTAGAGTTGTTGCCGATATGCCATACGATCTTTTAACGCATACACATAATCTGACATTACGTCAAACCAGTGAGCTGTAGCAGTGAAATCAACTGTTCACAGGGACAAATATTATACGGATCTAAATTCTAATTAGCTCCCTTATTTTCAGAAATAGCGTACCGAAAATAGTTATACCGTATTTAGTTGTTTTTTAATGAAATCTGCCTTATGAATTTTAACTAACATTTTTATAGGGGAAATGATTATTAACATTTAACATTCATTAAAACAGCATGCGACCAGCATTAATCGCATTACCAATGAGATGCCCTTACAGCCTTAGATATAATATTAAAAAATGAGGTGTGGTCACCACACGACTTTCTTATACGTATGAAAGTGTTACTTCCGGTCCGAATTTTGAAATTTCATTTATACAAAAAATATTCCAAATCCAACTCTAAATACTTTTGTACTCTTCATAAATATATATAGAATGCATAATTTACGACATATTTGCAAAAAATCGCTATTCGATAAGAGTAAAAGTGGTACTTCCGGTCTGAATTTTGAAATTTTTTTTATACAAAAGATATTTAAAAGTATGTTCTAAATACTTTTATACTCTTAATGTACTTGCCTAGAAAGCATGACTTGCGAGATATTCGCAAAAAACTGATTTTCGATAAGAGTAAAAGACCTACTTCCGGTAGGAATTTCGAAAAACTTTATTAAAACAATTTTTCTCAAATTTAATTTTGAGTTCATTTGAATTCTTTATAAATTTGTTTAAACTTAGTAATTGACGAAACATTTGCAAAATTCGATTTTTTCACTGAAGTAAACTACTACTTCCGGTCTGCCGATTTTGCTCAAAATCTAATCAGTTCTCAAGAGGGAGATTATATTCATAAATACAAAATTTGGAATTGATATCTGCAGCGGTTTGACCGCTATCGTGGTCACACACACACACACACACACACACACACACACACAGAGACACACAGACACACAGACATTTTTTAAAAACCACTTTTTTGGTATCAGGGGACCTCAAAACGTGGACATCTGCAAAAATCTCGAGGTCGAAAATTTTCATCATCACAATACTTCCTTATACTACGTATAAGAAAGTAAAAGATATAAGTACAAGCGAAGAGGCGAATCAACCTCGAAGAGCTCCATACATCACTATATCTAACAATGGTTGCTTTCTGCAAACACGAGAGTTGCGAAATTGTTCACATAATTCTAACTTCTCTTTATTGAAATTTAAACGTTCTTTATCATAAAAATTAACACAAAAACATTCATAAATTTACAAACTATATTCAACGTAATGACTATAAAAACATCATCAAAAATAATAATGAGTAGTATAAATACATCGTACCTATACTTGCCCATACTTAATTCAATATAATGATTCCTTTCTATAATTGCTTCCTTTGCGACGAGAAATCATAACAGAATTTGAATTTTGAAAAAAATTATCAACATACAAACTGACATCGAAAGTCACAATTTTTAAATATTGTACTAAGTTTTTCTATTATATAAATGCTTTAAAAAAAGTGTAATTTCCGGTACGTTAGATTTATGTTATTAAATTTTGACAATTTTTTAATTGAATAAAATTGATGATAATTATAACAAACGTCAAAATATAATTATTTTATAGGTTATGAAGATAACTGACATAGAGGTGGGCAAAACGGCTCATTTCTTTGACGCGGTTCAGCTCCTCATTGTGAGCCGGGTCACGGAACCGGCTCATTTGAACCGTGTGGATCCGTAATAGCATACCGTTCATGAACGTGTAGTACACATATAATACTCGGCGCCGCGCGCCGTCGTCGACTCAAACGAACCGGGATGATAATTTCGGCTGCGCGCACACCAATTGTACAAAATGTTTGACAAACAATTTATTTGAAGCTAAAATGCACATAAATTTGACAAATTATTAGGTTGTTGTACACAAATTAAACAAAATATATGTAAAACTAAATTATCAATTATCGGCATCTCAATCTCGACATAATACATCCGCTTGACTTAACATTTTTATAGATATACAGGTTGATTATTGTTCTTTTAATGATTATATATTTGCATTATTAAAATACTTTAATTCCAGAACGCGTACGCCTTAATGGGGAAAAAGATAGCTTTTAACATTTATGTGCCCTTATGACAACGATTAGGCATACATGCAGAGTGGGCGGAGCTATCTGAAATTAATTTCTCTCTTCTGATTAAAGTAAAATTCGGCACTTGGGAGTCTTTGTGGTATCATTGGTCACGTATCCAAAGTCGAAATGTCAAAAAAAAAAATGGCCTAAGGATTTTTTGAAAATTGACGTATAAATGTGAAATTTTAGATACGAGGGTGTCTTAAGTCGCCGATCACAAATCCAAAATCAGAATGTCATAAAAAAACAAAATGGCGGATGATTTTTTTGAAAATTGACGTATGAATATAAAATTTTAGATACGGGGGTTTTGGGGGTCGCCGATCACGATTCCAAAGTGAAAATGTCAAAAAAAAAACAAAATGGCGGAATATTTTTTGAAAATTGACGTATTAATGTAAAATTTTAGATATGGGGGTTTTGGGGGCGCCGATCACAATTCCAAAGTCAAAATGTCAAAAAAAAAAAACGGCGGAAGATTTTTTTGAAAAGTAACGTGTCAATGTGAAATTTTAGATACGGGGGTTTTGGGGGTCGCCGATCACGATTCCAAAGTCAAAATGTCATAAAAAAACAAAATGGCGGAAGAATTTTTTAAAAATTGACGTATGAATGTAAAATTTTATATACGGGGGTTTTGGGGGTCGCCGATAACGATTCCAAAGTCAAAATGTAAAAAAAAAATGGCGGAAGATTTTTTGAAAATTGACGTATGAATGTAAAATTTTAGATACGGGGGTTTTGGGGGTCGCCGATCACGATTCCAAAGTCAAAATGTCAAAATAAGCAAAATGGCGAAAGATTTTTTTGAAAATTGACGTATGAGTATGAAATTTCAGATACAGGGGTGTGTTAGGTCGTCGATCACAAATCCAAAATCAAAATATAAAAAAACAAAATCGTGGAAGAATTTTTTGAAAATTGACATGTGAATGTAAAATTTTAGATAAGGGGGTTTTGGGGGACGCCGATCACGATTCCAAAGTCAAAATGTCAAAAAAGCAAAATGGCGGAAAATTTTTTGAAAATTGACGTATGAATGTAAAACTTTAGGTACGTGGGTTTTGGGGGTCGCCGATCACGATTCCAAAGTCAAAATGTCAAAAAAAACAAAATGACGGAAGATTTTTTTGAAAATTGACGTATGAATGTGAAATTTCAAATACGGGGGTTTTGGGGGTCGCCGATCACGATTCCAAAGCCAAAATGTCAAAAAAAACAAAATGGCGGACGATTTTTTGAAAATTGACGTATGAATGTAAAATTTTAGATACGGGGGTTTTGGGGGTCGCCGATCACGATTCCAAAGTCAAAATGTCAAGAAAAAGAAAATGGCGAAAGATTTTTTTGAAAATTGACGTGAGTGAAATTTTAGATACAGGGGTGTGTTAGGTCGCCGATCACAAATCCAAAATCAAAATGTCATAAAAAAACAAAATCGTGGAAGAATTTTTTGAAAATTGACATATGAATGTAAAATTTTAGATAAGGGGGTTTTGGGGGTCGCCGATCACGATTCCAAAGTCAAAATGTCAAAAAAAAAAAAGGGCGGAAGATTTTTTTGGAAATTGACGTATGAATGTGAAATTTTATATACGCGAGTTTTGGGGGTCGCCGATCACGATTCCAAAGTCAAAATGTCAAAAAAAACAAAATGGCGAAAGATTTTTTTGAAAATTCACGTATGAATGTGAAATTTTAGATACGGGGGTTTTGGGGGTCGCCGATCACGATTCCAAAGCCAAAATGTCAAAAAAACAAAATGGCGGAAGATTCTTAGAAAATTGAGTCATGAATGTAAATTTTTAGATACGGGGGTTTTGGGGGTCGCCGATCACGATTCCAAAGTCAAGATGTCAAAAAAAACAAAATGACGGAAGATTTTTTGAAAATTGACGTATGAATGTAAAATTTTAGATACGGGGGTTTTGGGGGTCGCCGATCACGATTCCAAAGTCAAAATGTCAAAAAAAAACAAATTGGCGGAAGATTTTTTTGAAAATTGACTTATTAATGTAAAATTTTAGATACGGGGGTTTTGGGGGTCGCCGATCACGATTCCAAAGTCAAAATGTCAAAAAAAAACAAAATGGCGAAAGATTTTTTAGAAAATTGACGTATTAATGTAAAATTTTAGATACGGGGGTTTTGGGGGTCGCCGATCACGATTCCAAATTCAAAATGTCAAAAAAAGCAAAATGGCGAAAGATTTTTTTGAAAATTGACGTATGAGTGTTAAATTTTAGATACGGGGGTATGTTAGGTCGCCGATCACAAATCCAAAATCAAAATGTCATAAAAAAACAAAATCGTGGAAGAATTTTTTGAAAATTGACATATGAATGTAAAATTTTAGATGCGGGGGTTTTGGGGGTCGCCGATCACGATTCCAAAGTCAAAATGTCAAAAGAAGCAAAATGGCGGAAGATTTTTTTGAAAATTGACGTATGAATGTAAGATTTAAGATACGGGGGTTTTGGGGGGTCGCCGATCACGATTCCAAAGTCAAAATGTCAAAAAAAACAAAATAGCGCAAGATTTTTTAGAAAATTGACGTATTAATGTAAAATTTTAGATACGGGGGTTTTGGGGGTCGCCGATCACGATTCCAAAGTCAAAATGTCAAAAAAAGCAAAACGTCGGAAGATTTTTTTGAAAATTGACATGAATGTAAAATTTTAGATACGGGGGTTTTGGGGGTCGCCGATCACGATTCCAAAGTCAAAATGTCAAAAAAAGCAAAATGGTGGAAAATTCTTTTGAAAATTGACATATGAATGTAAAATTTTAGATACGGGGGTTTTGGGGGTCGCCGATCACGATTCCAAAGTCAAAATGTGAAAAAAAACAAAATGGGGAAAGATTTTTTAGAAAATTGACGTATTAATGTAAAATTTTAGATACGGGGGTTTTGGGGGTCGCCGATCATGATTCCAAAGTCAAAATGTCAAAAAAAAAAACGGCGAAAGATTTTTTGAAAATTGACGTATGAATGTGAAATTTTAGATACGCGGCTATTGGGGGTCGCCGATCACGATTCCAAAGCCAAACTGAAAAAAAACAAAAGGGCAGAAGATTTTTATGAAAATTGACGTATGAATGTAAAATTTTAGATACGGGGGTTTTGGGGGTCGCCGATCACGATTCCAAAGCCAAACTGAAAAAAAAAACAAAAGGGCGGAAGATTTTTTTGAAAATTGAGTCATGAATGTGAAATTTCAAATACGGGGGTTTTGGGGGCGCCGATCACGATTCCAAAGTCAAAATGTCAAAAAAAAACAAAATGGCGAAAGATTTTTTTTGAAAATTGACGTATGAATGTGAGATTTTAGATACGGAGGTTTTGGGGGTCGCCAATCACGATTCCAAAGCCAAAATGTCAAAAAAAAAAACAAAATGGCAGAAGATTTCTTTGAAAATTGACGTATGAGTGTGAAATTTTAGATACGGGGGTTTTGAGGGTCGCCGATCACGATTCCAAAGTCAAAATGTCAAAAAAAGCAAAATGGCGGAAGATTTTTTTGAAAATTCAAGTATGCATGTGAAATTTTAGATACGGGGGTTTTGGGGGTCGCCGATCACGATTCCAAAGCCAAATGTCAAAAAAAACAAAATGGCGGAAGATTTTTTGAAAATTGAGTCATGAATGTAAAATTTTAGATACGGGGGTTTTGGGGGTCGCCGATCACGATTCCAAAGTCAAGATGTCAAAAAAAACAAAATGGCGGAATATTTTTCGAAAATTGACGTATGAATGTAAAATTTTAGATACGGGGGTTTTGGGGGGTCGCCGATCACGATTCCAAAGTCAAAATGTCAAAAAAAACAAAACGGCGGAAGATTTTTTTGAAAATTGACTTATGAATGTAAAATTTTAGATACGGGGGTTTTGGGGGTCGCCGATCGCGATTACAAAGTCAAAATGGCGAAAGATTTTTTGGAAAATTGACGTATTAATGTAAAATTTTAGATACGGGGGTTTTGGGGGTCGCCGATCACGATTCCAAAGTCAAAATGTCAAAAAAAGCAAAATGGCGAAAGATTTTTTTGAAAATTGACGTATGAGTGAAATTTAAGATACGGGGGTGTGTTAGGTCGCTGATCACAAATCCAAAATCAAAATGTCATAAAAAAACAAAATCGTGGAAGAATTTTTTGAAAATTGACGTATGAATGTAAAATTTTAGATACGGGGGTTTTGGGGGGTTGCCGATCACGATTCCATAGTCAAAATGTCAAAAAAAAACAAAATAGCGAAAGATTTTTTAGAAAATTGACGTATTAATGTAAAATTTTAGATACGGGGGTTTTGGGGGTCGCCGATCACGATTCCAAAGTCAAAATGTCAAAAAAAGCAAAACGGCGAAAGATTTTTTTGAAAATTGACGTATGAATGTGAAATTTTAGATACGGGGGTTTTGGGGGTCGCCGATCACGCTTCCAAAGCCAAACTAAAAAAAAAAAAGGGCGGAAGATTTTTTTGAAAATTGACGTATGAATGTGAAATTTCAAATACGGGGGTTTTGGGGGTCGCCGATCACGATTCCAAAGCCAAACTGAAAAAAAAACAAAAGGGCGGAAGATTTTTTTGAAAATTGAGTCATGAATTTGAAATTTCAAATACGGGGGTTTTGGGGGTCGCCGATCACGATTCCAAAGCCAAACTGAAAAAAAAAACAAAAGGGCGGAAGATTTTTTTGAAAATTGAGTCATGAATTTGAAATTTCAAATACGGGGGTTTTGGGGGTCGCCGATCACGATTCCAAAGTCAAAATGTCAAAAAAAAAAAAAATGACGGAAGATTTTTTGGAAATTGACGTATGAATGTAAAATTTTAGATACGGGGGTTTTGGGGGTCGCCGATCACGATTCCAAAGTCAAAATGTCAAAATAAGCAAAATGGCGAAAGATTTTTTTGAAAATTGACGTATGAGTGTGAAATTTTAGATACAGGGGTGTTAGGTCGCCGATCACAAATCCAAAATCAAAATGTCATAAAAAAACAAAATCGTGGAAGAATTTTTTGAAAATTGACATATGAATGTAAAATTTTAGATACGGGGGTTTTGGGGGTCGCCGATTACGATTCCAAAGTCAAAATGTCAAAAAAAAACAAAATGACGGAAGATTTTTTTGAAAATTGACGTATGAATGTGAAATTTCAGATACGGGGGTTTTGGGGGTCGCCGATCACGATTCCAAAGTCAGAATGTCAAAAAAAACAAAATGGCGAAAGATTTTTTTAGAAAATTGACGTATTAATGTAAAATTTTAGATACGGGGGTTTTGGGGGTCGCCGATCACGATTCCAAAGTCAAAATGTCAGAAAAAGCAAAACGGCGAAAGATTTTTTTGAAAATTGATGTATGAATGTAAAATTTTAGATACGGGGGTTTTGGGGGTCGCCGATCACGATTTGAAAGCAAAATGTCAAAAAAAAACAAAATGGCGAAAGATTTTTTGAAAATTGACGTAAAATTTTAGATACGGGGGTTTTGGGGGTCGCCGATCACGATTCCAAAGTCAAAATGTCAAAAAAAAGCAAAACGGCGAAAGATTTTTTTGAAAATTGACGTATGAATGTGAAATTTCAGATACGGGGGTTTTGGGGGTCGCCGATCACGATTCCAAAGTCGAAATGTCAAAAAAAACAAAATGGAAGATTTTTTTGAAAATTGACGTATGAATGTGAAATTTCAGATACGGGGGTTTTGGGGGTCGCCGATCACGATTCCAAAGCCAAAATGTCAAAAAAAAAATGGCGGAAGATTTTTTGAAAATTGAGTCATGAATGTAAATTTTTAGATACGGGGGTTTTGAGGGTCGCCGATCACGATTCCAAAGTCAAAATGTCAAAAAAAACAAAATGGCGGAAGATGTTTTTGAAAATTGACGTATGAGTGTGAAATTTTAGATACGGGGGTTATGAGGGTCGCCGATCACGATTCCAAAGTCAAAATGTCAAAAAAAGGAAAATGGCGGAAAATTTTTTTGAAAATTGACGTATGAATGTAAAATTTTAGATACCGGGGTTTTGGGGGGTTGCCGATCACGATTCCATAGTCAAAATGTCAAAAAAAAACAAAATAGCGAAAGATTTTTTAGAAAATTGACGTATTAATGTAAAATTTTAGATACGGGGGTTTTGGGGGTCGCCGATCACGATTCCAAAGTCAAAATGTCAAAAAAAGCAAAATGGTGGAAGATTTTTTTGAAAATTGACATATGAATGTAAAATTTTAGATACAGGGGTTTTGGGGGTCGCCGATCACGATTCCAAAGTCAAAATGTCAAAAAAAACAAAATGGCGAAAGATTTTTTAGAAAATTGACGTATTAATGTAAAATTTTAGATACGGGGGTTTTGGGGGTCGCCGATCACGATTCCAAAGCCAAATGTCAAAAAAAGCAAAACGGCGAAAGATTTTTTTGAAAATTGACGTATGAATGTGAAATTTTAGATACGGGGGTTTTGGGGGTCGCCGATCACGATTCCAAAGCCAAACTGAAAAAAAAAAGGGCGGAAGATTTTTTTGAAAATTGACGTATGAATGTGAAATTTCAAATACGGGGGTTTTGGGGGTCGCCGATCACGATTCCAAAGCCAAACTGAATAAAAAAACAAAAGGGCGGAAGATTTTTTTGAAAATTGAGTCATGAATGTGAAATTTCAAATACGGGGGTTTTGGGGGTCGCCGATCACGATTCCAAAGTCGAAATGTCAAAAAAAACAAAATGACGGAAGATTTTTTTGAAAATTGACGTATGAATGTGAAATTTCAGATACGGGGGTTTTGGGGGTCGCCGATCACGATTCCAAAGCCAAAATGTCAAAAAAAAAACAAAATGGCGGAAGATTTTTTGAAAATTGAGTCATGAATGTAAAATTTTAGATACGGGGGTTTTGGGGGTCGCCGATCACGATTCCAAAGTCAAAATGTCAAAAAAAACAAAATGACGGAAGATTTTTTTTGAAAATTGACGTATGAATGTGAAATTTCAGATACGGGGGTTTTGGGGGTCGCCGATCACAATCCCAAAGTCAAAATGTCAAAAAAAGCAAAATGGCGAAAGATTTTTTTGAAAATTGACGTATGAGTGTGAAATTTTAGATACGGGGGGTTTTGGGGGTCGCCGATCACGATTCCAAACTCAAAATGTCAAAAAAAAAACAAAATGGCGGAAGATTTTTTGAAAATTGAGTCATAAATGTAAAATTTTAGATACGGGGGTTTTGGGGGTTGCCGATCACGATTCCAAAGTCAAAATGTCAAAAAAAAAAAACGGCGGAAGATTTTTTGAAAGTTGACGTATGAATGTGAAATTTTAGATACGGGGTTTTGGGGGTCGCCGATCACGATTCCAAAGTCAAAATGTCAAAAAAAAACAAAATGGCGGGAGATTTTCTTGAAAGTTGACGTATGAATATGAAATTTTAAATACGGGGGTTTTGGGGGTCGCCGATCACGATTCCAAAGTCAAAATGTCAAAAAAAACAAAATGGCGGAAGATGTTTTTGAAAATTGACGTATGAGTGTGAAATTTTAGATACGGGGGTTTTGAGGGTTGCCGATCACGATTCCAAAGTCAAAATGTCAAAAAAAAACAAAATGGCGGAAGATTTTTTTGGAAATTGACGTATGAATGTAAAAAATACGGGGGTTTTGGGGGTCGCCGATCACGATTCCAAAGTCAAAATGTCAAAAAAAAACAAAATGGCGAAAGATGTTTTTGAAAATTGACGTATGAATGCGAAATTTTAGATACGGGGGTGTCTTAGGTCGCCGATCACGATTCCAAAGCCAAAATGTCAAAAAAAAAACAAATTGGCGGAAGAGTTCTTTGAAAATTGACGTATGAATGTGAAATTTTAGATACGGCTTATTACATCTTCAATTCGGTGATTCTTCGAAACGTGATTGAACAGGGTTTAAATTTAATACTTAATTTTTTCTTATCAATAGTAGATTCGAAAACATCAGAATCGTATTGTACACTGTCCCAATGAAAATGTTGCGCTCACTGAGCTCATTGTTTCTTTCGATACTTTAACATGACTTTTGTTTAACATTAAATTACGTCTCTCGAGAAAAATTTTAAATACAATAAACTATTGGCTTCACAAAATATATGTATATACCGGGATGCTTTAAAAGTTTATAAAACTGGACATTCTAAAAAGCGTTTTTTTACAGGAAAGGCGCTTTAATAGGGCTTAAATTTAAAACTTGGGCTTTTTACTTTTATTATTATTTTGTGCTTTTTTCTTAACGAGAGTAGACTTCGAAAAGATTGACAGGCTCTTATACGTTCACATCAAAATAGTATTGTAAACTGTCTTAATGAAAATGTTACGCTTTTTGAGAGCTCATTGTTCCTTTGGATATTTTAACATGACTTATGTTTAACATTAAATTACCTTTCTCGCTCTTGAGTGTGTACCGGTTTGTGTAAGAAACAATTCGAGAAAAATTTTAAATAAAATGAGAGGCACTTCAATTTAAAACTTGGGGTTTTTACTTTTATTTTCATTTTGTGGTCCTTTATTAACGATAGTGGATTTCAAAGAGGTCACACTTTACATCAAAATAGTATTGTACACTGTCTTAATAAAAATGTTGTGCGTTTTGATCTCATTGTGTCTTTGCATACTTTAACACGACTTATGTTTAACATTAAATTACCTTTCTCGCTCTTGAGTGTGTACCGGTTTGTGTTAAAAACAGTTCGAGAAGAATTTTAAATAAGATATCCTATTGGCTTAACATAATAAATGTATATATAGGGGTGCTTCAAATATTTATAAAAATGGACATTCTAGAAAGCGCTGTTTACAGGAAAGGCGCTTGAAAAGGGCTTAAATTTAAAACTTGGGTTTTTTACTTTTATTATTATTTTGTGCTCCTTTATTAATGATAGTGGATTTCAAAAGGGTCTCACTTTACATCAAAGTAGTATTGTAAACTGTTTTAATAAAAATGTTGCGCTTTTTGAGCTCATTCTGTCTTTGGATACTTTAACATTGCTTATGATTAACTATAAATTACCTTTCTCGCTCTTGAGTGTGTACCGATTTGTGTCAAAAACAGATCGAGAATAATTTTAAATAAAATATACTCTGCTCTTTTATTAACGATAGTGGACTTCGAAAAGGTAGTAAGAAAGTAATATACTTTATAAATTAAATTTACTTTACCCATTCACATACATATGTTTGCGAGCTATATATTTGAAGTTCATCAGCATTCATTAGCATTCTATAAGAATGTTTGAAAGCGACGCCCATTTATCAAACAAAATTTGTTGTAAACATGTTAAACACTATGGAGATACTACGTATATTTGAGCATGTCAATTAAAATGACGAGCCCGCGATAGCGGGCGAGTAGTATATATGTAATTCATTGAAATTTTAAAATGTTCTTCAATACAAGTCCTTCATTTTTAAATGACGTGCCAACTAATTTTGAGTATGTGACAGACGAATATTTCAATTATGCTGACCAAAATTTCATAATGA
Source organism: Amphimallon solstitiale (assembly GCA_963170755.1). Classification (NCBI taxonomy): domain Eukaryota; kingdom Metazoa; phylum Arthropoda; class Insecta; order Coleoptera; family Scarabaeidae; genus Amphimallon; species Amphimallon solstitiale. Next base: position 85,760,212 of record OY720675.1, read on the forward strand.
AAGCGCTGTTCCACTTCAAATAATTTGGGTGAAAATATATCAGTGTCAGACTGCTTATTACGTTCTTTTTTATTAATATTGTGCATGCCTATCTTAAATTGTTTCTGAGCAATTGACATACTTTTTGTTAATATACTAAATTTTTCCACTGTTATTTCAATAGCGTATTATCCCGATTGTTTCAATGAAAATGATGCACTTATTGAGCATATTGGTTCTTCGGATACTTTAACATCATTCTTATGTTTAACATTAAATTATCTTTCTCGCTCTTCATTGTGTAACAGTTTGTGTAAAAAAAAATTCTAGAAGAATTCTAAATGAAATATACAATTGGCTTTACAAAATATATGTATATACAGAGTGTGCCACAAGTCTATAAAATCTTACATTCTAAAAACCACCACGAGAGTGATCGCGTTTTACAGGAAACTGTAAAAAGCTGTAAGCGGACGCGCAAAAGGCGAATTCAAGTTCGAAAAGATTGAAGCCATAGCTCACAAACATTCAACACAATAAATATTGCAATATATAATAATAGGCCCAATGATAATAGTGTATAGGTAAGAAATTTATAAATTCGATTCCTTATTTGTTTATAAATACTTTCTACTTATTTTTAGCAATTATCGTTACATGACTGGAGTCATTTCGTCCATGAATTCAGTTGTAAAAATACTTCAAAATATTATCAGATATTGTTAATAGAAAAAAGAAACTAAAATATATTCCTACCAGATTAAACAAGCACTTAATCATGTTGTTACTGTGCCAGGCAAATTGAGAAGTAATATCATACGTATTCAAAAAAGATTGTTTAATTATCATTGATGAAAATGAACTTCCCGCGACATCGTCAATTAGAATAATTCAAAATAGCAATTCTAAAAGGATGTTTTACAGTATTTTCGAATATAACAATAAGTAATCAATATTACCATAATACATACATATATTATATCTATATATTCCTTAAATTGTAGGTGTACAATGCAAAAGAAAATAATTATGTACAGTGTGAACAAGGCTTTACCAACATTATTAAGCATCATACATAACTGACAGTTGTAATACAAAGAAACACTGCAAATTATAAGAGTATAGGAATGGAAATCAGTATAAAAAATGCCAATGAAGTAAATATTATTTGTTATAGAACAATGATTAAATGAATTATTTAAAAGTATACATTCGCGTCAACAAAACATAATTCTAATAAAGCTATCTACAAGTTTGTATAAAATAAAATGTTTTTTTAAAATTCTAATGAATTTTCATTTAAACCAAAAAGACCAGTGGAATCGACATATGTATATAGACTGAAACACTATTAACAAAAACTATCAAACCACATTTTCCAACTGATGCAAAAAAAACAGATTTCGAGATTATTCTAATTTTATACCCACAAACAAAATTCAAACTACAGATAAATTAGGCAAACGTGAAATAAATCATCGGCAAGTCAAGGCACAAAACCAATAATAGTAGAAAAATTATAAATAGAGTGAAAACTACCGTCTGTGAGGCACAGGAAAAGTATGTGAAAAATGTCAATATAACTTTAAACGATAAAATACATCTTATTTCATGGACAGCCGTTAAACATTTTCAATTTAAAAACTGCTATTATCACTAAATCTATTATTAATCATTTCATCCGATAAGCATTCTGAATAAAATATTGCATAGTTGTAAACTATATACAGGGGTGTATAAAAACAACTAAGCAATATTGAACATCTAAAACACAATTATATTTAGTTATTCGCTATATATCGGAATTATATGGTGTTTCAAAAACTGAAACGCAATAAAGACAAAATCCGCAATAAATTTAGAAGAATAAGGGGGAGCGGTACCTCAACTGTAAGCGGAATAAGAGGCGATAGCGGGCCTTCAAGGCCTGCCGTATTAGCTAGTTAGATATACTAAAAGCTGCCGGCTTACCTTTAAAAACCCCATGGAATAACACGGGATGGACTTATTTACGTAACATTGCCGCATATTTACGATTCGTACGGGAAACTGGGCAAACGTAGACGTTCCGAATTGATTTAGCGGGAAAGCCGACATTCCAACCGATATGTCTGCAAAATTTCAGCTTTTCCTTTCGACTCTGACGGAAAATACGGGCCTTCAAAGTTGAGGGTATTTTTTCGGTAGGTCACGGTACGGTTCACGTATCTCCTAAAAATCTGGACCGCCGTCGTGCTTGCCGCGTGCATCATCGAAATCGGGAAAAATTCGTGCTCACCACAAACCGGATTTCGAAATTTAACTCGACGGCATTGCAGAGATATTAATTTGTTAAATTTTAAGTACTGACTCTTGACGTGACGCATACGTAACCAAAAAAACAGGACTGGAAACATAATTGACTTTTCGGAAATCTGACAGGTACATCGAGAATTTTGCAAGTGTGACTTTTAAGCGTCAAATTCCGAATTCTGAAGGTTTCAAGGACACAACAAGATTCATTATCGTAAAGGACAGATATTTCTAGACCATTCCCATTCCTATTGCGACTTCATCGTTATCCGATATCGATAGGACGAGTGATTGAAACTCTTGATGCACCCGGGGCATGGTGGAAAAATGTTGCAAATACGACTAGCGTTTGCGGCCATCTTTTTTTGATTAATGTCAGACGAGATCCGTACCAAATAAATACACATAATATATTTATTTATTGGACAAGGAGAAGACACTAAATTAATTATGGGGACGCAATTCATACGATTTTTAATTTTCTTTTGAAGATTACACGTTTATTTCCCTAGAATTTAAAAAAAATAATTCAGATTCTACCATAAGACAAACCTACATATAAATACGGCAACTTAACAAGTCATTTACAATTATCTCGGTAGCCTAATGACGAAATCGAAGCAATTGAATACGACGCCGTGGTTCGACCGGGTTCGAATCCCGGGCGAAGCAAAAATTTTTTATTTTCGAATAGAATATTGTGTATTTACTTCATATATATTTCATCGGTCGACCGACTAATCATTCTCATATACAGCATGACTTTTTTTATTTATTATAAATTAGATTTAAAATAATAAATTTCCTTACGGGAAAAATATTGCTTTCAAGATGTATGTGCCCCTACGAAATAATTTTGTTTAAACGATTACGCTGGCTGAAATCAATTTCTCTCTTCTGATTACAAGTAAAACTAGGCACTTGGGAGTTTTTGCGGTCGCCGATCGCTAATCCAAATGTCAAAAAAAAACAAAATGGAGGAAGAATTTTTTGAAAATTGACGTATGAATGTGAACTTTTAGATACGGGGGCGCCTTAGGTCGCCGATCACGATTCCAAAGTCAAAATGGCGGAAGATTTTTTGAAAATTGACGTATGAATGTGAAATTTTAGATACGTAGGTGTTTGCGATTGCCGATCTCAAATCCAAAGTCAAAATGTCAAAAAAAACAAAATGGTAGAAGAATTTTTTGAAAATTGACGTATGAATGTGAAATTTTAGATACGGGGGTGTCTTGGGTCGCCGATAACGAATCCATAGTCAAAATGTCAAAAAAAAACAAAATTTAAGAAGAATTTTTTGAAAATTAACGTATGAATGTGAAATTTTAGATACGGGGGTGTCTTAGGTCGCCGATAACGAATCCAAAATCAAAATGTCAAAAAAAAAATGGTGGCAGAATTTTTTGAAAATTGACGTATGAATGTGAAATTCTAGATACGGGGGTGTGTGCGGACGCCAATTACAAATCCAAAGTCAAAATGTCAAAAAACATAAAATGGCGGATGGGTTTTTTGAAAATTGACGTATGAATGTGAAAATTGATGTATGAACGTAAAATTTTAGATACGGGGGTGTGTGCGGACGCCAAATACAAATCCGAAGTCAAAATGTCAAAAAAAAACAAATGGCGGACGGGTTTTTTGAAAATTGACGTGTGAATGTGAAATTTTAGATACGGGAGTGTGTGCGGACGCCGATTACAAATTCAAAGTCAAAATATCAAAAAAAAACAAATGGCGGACGGGTTTTTTGAAAATTGACGTATGAATGTGAAATTTTAGATACGGGGGTTTGTGCGGACGCCGATCATAAATCCAAAGTCAAAATGAAAAAAAAAATGGCGGAAGAGTTTTTTGAAAATTGACGTATTAATGTGAAATTTTAGATACGGGGAGTGTGCAGACGCCGATTATAAATCCAAAGTCAAAATGTCAAGAAAGACAAAATGGCGGACGGGTTTTTTGAAAATTGAAGTATGAATGTGAAATTTTAGATACGGGGGTGTATACGCACGCCGATCATAAATCCAAATTCAAAATGTCAAAAAAAATGGCGGAAGGTTTTTTTAAAATTGACGTATGAATGTGAAATTTTAGATACGGGGGTGTATACGCACGCCGATCATAAATCCAAATTCAAAATGTCAAAAAAAATGGCGGAAGGTTTTTTTAAAATTGACGTATAAATGCGAAATTTTAGATACGGGGGTGTCTGTGGACGCCGATCACCAATCCATAGTCAAAATGTCAAAAAAAAAATAGCGGCAGATTTTTTTGAAAATTGACGTATGAATGTGAAATTTTAGATACGCGGGTGTGTGCGGACGCCGATCACAAATCCAAAGTCAAAATGTCAAAAAAAATAAAATGGCGGACGGGTTTTTTTGAAAATTGACGTATGAATGTGTAATTTTAGATACGGGGGTATGTGCGTACGCCGATCACAAATCCAAAGTCAAAATGTCAAAAAAAACAAAATGGAGGGGATTTTTTTGAAAATTGACGTATGAATGTGAAATTTTAGATACGGGGGTGTCTTAGGTCGCCCGTCACCAATCCATAGTCAAAATGTCAAAAAAAAGAAAATGGCGGACGGGTTTTTTGAAAATTGACGTATGAATGTGAAAGTTTAGATACGGGGGTGTGTGCGGACGCCGATCACAAATTCAAAGTCAAAATGTCAAAAAAAAACAAAATGGCGGAAAAGTTTTTTTAACATTAACGAATAAATGCGAAATTTTAGTTACGGGGGTGTCTGCGGGCGCCGATCACCAATCCATAGTCAAAATGTCAGAACAAAGAAAATGGCGGCAGAATTTTTTGAAAATTGACGTATAAAGCCGAAATTTTAGATACGGGGGTGTATGCGGACGCCGATCACTAATCCATAGTCAAAATGTCAAAAAAAAACAAAATGGCGGACGGGCTTTTTGAAAATTGACGTATGAATGTGAAATTTTAGATACGGGGGTGTGTGCGGACGCCGATCATAAATACAAAGCCAAATGTCAAAAAAAAAATGGCGGACGGTTTTTTTGAAAATTGATGTATGAATGTGAAAATTGACGTATGAATGTGAAACTTTAGATACGGGGGTGTGTGCGGACGCCGATCACAAATCCAAAGTCATAATGTCAAAAAAAATAAAATGGCGAACGGGTTCTTTTGAAAATTGACGTATGAATGTGTAATTTTAGATACGGGGGTATGTGCGGACGCCGATTACAGATCCAAAGTCAAAATGTCAAAAAAAACAAAATGGCGGACGCGTTTTTTGAAAATTGACGTATGAATGTGAAATTTTAGATACGGGGTGTGTGCGGACGCCGATCACAAATCCAAAGTCAAAATGTCAAAAAAAACAAAATGGCCTAGGATTTTTTGAAAATTGACGTATAAATGCGAAATTTTAGATACGGGGGTGTCTGCGGACGCCGATCACCAATCCATAGTCAAAATGTAAAAAAAAACAAAATGGCGGCAGAATTTTTTGAAAATTGACGTATGAATGTGAAATATTAGATACCGGGGTATATGCGGACGCCGATCACCAATCCATAGTCAAAATGTCAAAAAAAAACATGGCGGACGGGTTTTTTGAAAATTGACGTCTGAATGTGTAATTTTAGATACGGGGGTGTGCGGACGCCGATCATAAATCAAAATTCAAAATGTCAAAAAGAAAATGGCGGAAGGGTTTTTTGAAAATTGACGTATAAATGCAAAATTTTAGATACGGGGGTGTCTACGGACGCCCATCACCAATCCATAGTCAAAATGTAAAAAAAACAAAATGGCGGAAAAGTTTTTTGAAAACACGTATAAATGCGAAATTTTAGATACGGGGGTGTCTGTGGGCGCCGATCACCAATCCATAGTCAAAATGTCAAAAACAAAGAAAATGGCGGCAGAATTTTTTGAAAATTGACGTATAAATGCGATATTTTAGATACCGGGGTATATGCGGATGCCGATCACAAATACAAAGTCAAAATGTCAAAAAAACAAAATGGCGGAGGAATTTTTTGAAAATTGTCGTATGAATGTAAAATTTTAGATACGGGTGTGTGTGGACGCCGATTACAAATCCAAAGTAAAAATGTCAAAAAAAATAATATTGGCTTCACGAAATATATGTATATACAGGGGTGCGTCAAAAGTTAATAAAACCATACATTCTAAAAGGCGTCATGACAGTGACTGCTCTTTACACGAAACCATGAAAAAGCTGTAAGCGGACGCGAAAAAGGCGATTTATACTAAAAGAGATTGACGGACCCGCTGTAAGCGGACAGACAGCTGTAAGCGGACGAACAGCTGTAAGCAGACGGACCCGCTGTAAGCGGACGTTATAGCTAGTTATATATACTAAAAGCGGAGTAGCCCATGGCAACCAAACGGCCCGAAAATCGTCTAAAAACGGCAAAACTGTGCAAAGAACTCCTCTCTGGATACGCGAAATTAAGGGCTGTCTTTTGGCATGTTGGTAGGGGCGACATTGAATTTCCGGTCGACGGGGAGTTTTTCTTCAAAAGTGGAGCGTGTGCAGAGATATCGCCCGTTGAAGAGGAGCGTGCACTCGGTGTTTTAACAGAAAAATGGCTTACGTCATCATGACGATTTACGTGACAATCAAAATAAATCTCGGGAAACGTCAAACTAGCAAGTTGTAGCTACAGATTCACTTTTAAGATTGAAATACGAAATTTTGAAGGTTGCGAGGGTCCAACAAGACCCGCAGTGTTAAAGAACGGCCTTCTGGGCATCTCTTAAATGCTTATTTCGAGTCGACAAACGCACGCAAACAAGGGCACGAGCACTTTCAAATTCGTTTGCAGACAGATTTCGTAAGAAAAATGGCCGAAATACGTCACAGATTCAATGTGCATGTGATTCAATGTACTACTATGGGGCGAAAAATATCAGATTAATCTATCCGGTCCGACAAGTTCCGCATCCCAATCTCGACATAATACACCCGCTTGACTTAACATTTTTATAAATATACAGGTTGATTGTACTTTTAATGATTACATATTTGAATTATTAAAATACGTTAATTCCAGAACGCGTACGCCCAGTTTCCTTAATCGGGAAAAGGATTGCTTTTAACATTTATGTGCCCTTATGACAACGATTACGCATACATGCAGAGTGGGCGGAGCTATCTGAAATTAATTACTCTCTTCTGATTAAAGTAAAATTCGGCACTTGGGAGTCTTTGTGGTGTCATTGATCACGTATCCAAATCGAAATGTCAAAAAAAAACAAAATGGCCGAAGGATTTTTTGAAAATTTATACGTCAATTCTCAAAAAATCCTTCGGCCATTTTGTTTTTTTTTGACATTTCGATTTGGATACGTGATCAATGTGAAATTTTAGATACGAGGGTGTCTTAAGTCGCCGTTCACAAATTCAAAATCAAAATGTCATAGAAAAACAAAATGGCGTAAGAATTTTTTGAAAATTTACGTATGAATGTAAAATTTTAGATACGGGGGTTTTGGGGGTCGCCGATCACGATTCCAAAGTCAAAATGTCAAAAAAAAACAAAATGGTGGAAGATTTTTTGAAAATTGACGTATGAATGTAAAATTTTAGATACGGGGGTTTTGGGGGTCGCCGATCACGATTCCAAAGTCAAAATGTCAAAAAAAACAAAATGGCGGATGATTTTTTTGAAAATTGACGTATGAATGTGAAATTTTAGATACGGGGGTTTTGGGGGTCGCCGATCACGATTCCAAAGTCAAAATGTCAAAAAAAAACAAGATAGTGGAAGATTTTTTTTGATAATTGACGTATGAATGTGAAATTTTAGATACGGGGGCTTTGGGGGTCGCCGATCACGATTCCAAAGTCAAAATATCAAAACAAACAAAATGGCGAACGAGTTTCTTGAAAATTGACGTATGAGTGTGAAATTTTAGATACGGGGGTGTCTTAGGTCGCCGTTCACGAATCCAAGGTCAAAATGTCAACAAAAAAAATGGCGGAAGAGTTTTTTGAAAATTGACCTATGAATGTAAAATTTTAGATACGGGGGTTTTGGGGTCGCCGATCACGATTCCAAAGTCAAAATGTCAAAAAAAGCAAAATGGCGAAAGATTTTTTTGAAAATTGACGTATGAGTGTGAAATTTTAGATACGGGGGTGTGTTAGGTCGCCGATCACAAATCCAAAATCAAAATGTCATAAAAAAACAAAATGGCGTAAGAATTTTTTGAAAATTGACATATGAATGTAAAATTTTAGATACGGGGGTTTTGGGGGTCGCCGATCACGATTCCAAAGTCAAAATGTCAAAAAAAGCAAAATGGCGGAAGATTTTTTGAAAATTGACGTATGAATGTAAAATTTTATATACGGGGGTTTTGATGGTCGCCGATCACGATTCCAAAGTCAAAATGTCAAAAAAAGCAAAATGGCGGAAGATTTTTTGAAAATTGACGTATGAATGTGAAATTTTAGATACGAGGGTGCCTTAAGTCGCCGATCACAAATCCAAAATCAAAATGTCATAAAAAAACACAACGGCGGAAGATTTTTTGAAAATTGACGTATGAATGTAAAATTTTAGATACGGGGGTTTTGGAGGTGGCCGATCACGACTCCAAAGTCAAAATGTCAAAAAAAACAAAATGGCGGAAGGATTTTTTGAAAATTGACGTATGAATGTAAAATTTTAGATACGAGGGTGCCTTAAGTCGCCGATCACAAATCCAAAATCAAAATGTCATAAAAAAACAAAATGGCGTAAGAATTTTTTGAAAATTGACGTATGAATGTAAAATTTTGGATACGGGGGTTTTGGGGGTGGCCGATCACGATTCCAAAGTCAAAATGTCAAAAAAAACAAAATGGCCGAAGGATTTTTTGAAAATTGACGTATAAATGCGAAATTTTAGATACGGGGGTTTTGGGGGTCGCCGATCACGATTCCAAAGTCAAAATGTCAAAAGAAAACAAAATGGCAAAAGATTTTTTGAAAATTGACGTATGAATGTAAAATTTTAGATACGGGAGTTTTGGGGGTGGCCGATCACGATTCCAAAGTCAAAATGTCAAAAAAAACAAAATGGCCCAACGATTTTTTGAAAATTGACGTAAAAATGTGAAATTTTAGATACGAGGGTGCCTTAGTCGCCGATCACAAATCCAAAATCAAAATGTCAAAAAAAACAAAATGGCGGAAGGATTTTTTGAAAATTGACGTATGAATGTAAAATTTTAGATACGAGGGTGCCTTAAGTCGCCGATCACAAATCCAAAATCAAAATGTCATAAAAAAACAATAAAACAAAAAAAAATTTTAGATACGGAGGTTTGGGGGTCGCCGATCACGTTTCCAAAGTCAAAATGTCAAAAGAAAACAAAATGGCGGAAGATTTGTTGAAAATTGACGTATGAATGTAAAATTTTAGATACGGGGGTTTTGGGGGTCGCCGATCACGATTCCAAAGTCAAAATGTCATAAAAAACAAAATGGCGGAAGATTTTTTGAAAATTGACATATGAATGTAAAATTTTAGATACGGGGGTTTTGGGGGTCGCCGATCACGATTCCAAAGTCAAAATGTCATAAAAAACACAATGGCGGAAGATTTTTTGAAAATTGACGTATGAATGTAAAATTTTTAATACGGGGGTTTTGGGGGTCGCCGATCACGATTCCAAAGTCAAAATGTCGAAAAAAACAAATTGGCGGAAGATTTTTTGAAAATTGACGTATGAATGTAAAATTTTAGATACGGTGGTTTTGGGGGTCGCCGATCACGATTCCAAAGTCAAAATGTCATAAAAAACATAATGGCGGAAGATTTTTTGGAAATTGACGTATGAATGTAAAATTTTAGATACGGGGGTTTTGGAGGTGGTCGATCACGATTCCAAAGTCAAAATGTCAAAAAAACTAAATGGCGGAAGATTTTTTGAAAATTGACGTATGAATGTAAAATTTTAGATACGGGGGTTTTGGGGGTCGCCGATCACGATTCCAAAGTCAAAATGTCAAAAAAAAACAAAATGGCCGAAGATTTTCTGAAAATTGACGTATGAATGTAAAATTTTAGATACGGGGGTTTTGGGGGTCGCCGATCACAATTCGAAAGTCAAAATGTCGAAAAAAACAAATTGGCGGAAGATTTTTTTGAAAATTGACGTATGAATGTGAAATTTTAGGTACGGGGGTTTTGGGGGTCGCCGATCACGATTCCAAAGTCAAAATGTCAAAAAAAGCAAAATGGCGGAAGATTTTTTTGAAAATTGACGTGTCAATGTGAAATTTTAGATACGGGGGTTTTGGGGGTCGCCGATCACGATTCCAAAGTCAAAATGTCAAAAAAAACAAAATGGCGGAAGATTTTTTGAAAATTGATGTATGAATGTAAAATTTTAGATACGGGGGTTTTGGAGGTGGTCGATCACGATTCCAAAGTCAAAATGTCAAAAAAAACTAAATGGCGGAAGATTTTTTGAAAATTGACGTATGAATGTAAAATTTTAGATACGGGGGTTTTGGGGGTCGCCGATCACGATTCCAAAGTCAAAATGTCAAAAAAAAACAAAATGGCGGAAGATTTTCTGAAAATTGACGTATGAATGTAAAATTTTAGATACGGGGGTTTTGGGGGTCGCCGATCACAATTCGAAAGTCAAAATGTCGAAAAAAACAAATTGGCGGAAGATTTTTTTGAAAATTGACGTATGAATGTGAAATTTTAGGTACGGGGGTTTTGGGGGTCGCCGATCACGATTCCAAAGTCAAAATGTCAAAAAAAGCAAAATGGCGGAAGATTTTTTTGAAAATTGACGTGTCAATGTGAAATTTTAGATACGGGGGTTTTGGGGGTCGCCGATCACGATTCCAAAGTCAAAATGTCAAAAAAAACAAAATGGCGGAAGATTTTTTGAAAATTGATGAATGTTTGTGGATTTTTGGATACGGGGGTGTTTGTGGTCGCTTATTACGTCTTCAATTTGGCGATTCTTCGAAACGTGATTGAACAGGGCTTAAATTTAATACTTCATTTTTTCTTAATGATAGTAGATTCGCAAACATCAGAATCGTATTGTACACTGTCTCAATGAAAATGTTGCGCTCATTGAGCTCATTGTTTCTTTCGATACTTTAACATGACTTATGTTTAACATTAAGTTACCTTCCCCGCTCTTGAGTGTGTACCAGTTTGTGTAAAAAACAGTTGGAGAAGAATTTTAAATAAAATATACCATTGGCTCAACAAAATATATGAAGGGGTGCTTAAAAAGTGGACATTCTATAAAGCGTCATGCCAGTGATCGCTTTTTACAGGAAAGGCGTTTCAATAGGGCTTCAATTTAAAACTCGGGCTTTTTACTTTTATTATTATTTCGTGCTCCTTTATTAACGATAGTGGATTTTGAAAAGGTTGACGGGCTTTTACACTTTCACATCAAAATAGTACTGTAAACTGTCTTAATGAACATGTTGGGTTTTTTGATCTCATTGTGTCTTTGGATACCTTAACACGACTTATGTTTAACATTAAATTAACTTTCTCGCTCTTGAGTGTGTACCGGTTTGTGTCAAAAACAGCTCGAGAAGATTTTTAAATAAAATATCCTATTGGCTTAACAAAATATATGTATATACAGGGGTGTTTATAAAAGTGGATATTCTAAAAAGCGTCATGCCAGTGATCGCCTTTTATTAACTATAGTGGATTTCAAAATGGTTGACAGGCTTTTACACTTTCACATCAAAATAGTATTGTACAGTCTTAATAAAAATGTTGCGCTTTTTAATCTCATTGTGTCTTTGCATACTTTATCACGACTTATGTTTAACATTAGATTACCTTTCTCGCTCTTGAGTGTGTATCGGTTTGTGTTAAAAACAGTTCGAGAAGAATTTTAAATAAAACATCTTATTGGGTTAACAAAATATATGTATATACAGGAGTGCTTCAAAGGTGTATAAAAGTGGACATTCTAAAAAGCGTCATGCCAGTGATCGCTTTTTACAGGAAAAGGGCTTCAATTTAAAACTTGGGCTTTTTATTTTTATTATTATTATGTGCTCCTTTATTAACGATAGTGGATTTCAATAAGGTTGACAGGCTTTTACACTTTCGCATCAAAATAGTATTGTACATTGTATTAATAAAAATGTAGCGCTTCTTGATCTCATTGTCTTTGCATACTTTAACACGTCTTATGTTTAACATTAAATTACCTTTCTCGCTCTTGAGTGTGTACCGCTTTGTGTAAAAAAACAATTCCAGAAATATTTTAAATAAAATATACAATTGGCTTCACAAAATATATGTATATACCGGGATGCTTTACAAGTTTATAAAACTGGACATTCTAAAAAGCGTTTTTTATAGGAAAGACGCTTCAATTGGGCTTAAATCTAAAACTTGGGCTTTTTACTTTTGTTATTATTTTGTGCTCTTTTCTTAACGAGAGTAGACTTCGAAAAGAATGACAGGCTCTTACACGTTCACATCAAAATAGTATTGTAAACTGTCTTAATGAAAAGGTTGCGCTTTTTGAGAGCTCATTGTTTCTTTGGATATTTTAACATGACTTATGTTTAACATTAAATTACCTTTCTCGCTCTTGAGTGTGTACCGGTTTGTGTAAAAAACAATTCGAGAAAAATTTTAAATAAAATAAAAGGCGCTTCAATTTAAAACTTGGGCTTTTTACTTTTATTTTCATTTGGGCTCCTTTATTAATGATAGTGGATTTCAAAAAGGTCACACTTTACATCAAAATAGTATTGTACACTGTCTTAATAAAGATGTTGCGCTTTTTGATCTTAATGTGTATCTGGATACTTTAACACGACTTATGTTAAACATTAAATTACCTTTCTCGCTCTTGAGTGTGTATCGGTTTATGTCAAAAACAGTTCGAGAAGAATTTTAAATAAAGTATCCTATTGGCCTAACAATATATATATATATATATATATATATATATATAAATATATATATATATATATACAGGGGTGCTTCAAAAGTTTATGAAAGTGGACATTCTAAAAAGCGTTTTTTTACAGGAAAGGCGCTTCAATAGGGCTTAAATTTAAAACTTGGGCTTTTTACTTTTATTATTATTTCGTGCACCTTTATTAACGATAGTGGATTTTGAAAAGGTTGACAGGCTTTTACACTTTCACATCAAAATAGTATTGAAAACTGTCTTAATTAACATGTTGGGCTTTTTGAACTCATTGAGTCTTTGGATACCTTAACATGCCTTATGTTTAACATTAAATTACCTTTCTCGCTCTTGAGTGTGTACCAATTTATGTCAAAAACAGTTCGAGGAGAATTTTAAATAAAATGTCCTATTGGTTTAACAAAATATATGTATATACAGGGGCGCTTCAAAAGTTAATAGAATCGGACATTCTAAAAAGCCATGCCAGTTATCGCTTTTTACAGGAAAAGCGCTTCAATAAGGCTTAAATTTAAAACTTTAGCTTTTTACTTTTATTATTATTTTGTACTTTTTCATTAACGATAGTAGATTTCGAAAATATTGATAGGCTATTACAAGTTCATATCAAAATAGTATTGTAAACTGTCTTAATGAAAATGTTGCGTTTTTTGTCTTTGAATACTTTAACATGACATGTTTAACATTAAATTACCTTTCTCGCTCTTGAGTGTGTACCGGTTTATTATTATTTTGTGTTTTTTTCTTAACGAGAGTAGACTTCGAAAAGATTGACAGGCTTTTACACGTTCACATGAAAATAGTATTGTAAACTGTCTTAATAAAAATGCTGCGCTTTTTAATCTCATTGTGTCTTTGGATACTTTAACACGACTTATGTTTAACATTAAATTATCTTTCCTCTTGAGTGTGTACCGATTTGTGTAAAAAACAATTCGAGAAAATTTTCAAATAAAATATACTATTGCCTTCACAAAATATATGTATATACCGGGATCCTTTAAAAGTTTATAAAACCAGACATTCTAAAAAGCGTCATGCCAGTGATCGCTTTTTACAGGAAAGGTGCTTCAATTTAAAACTTGGGCTTTTTACTTTTACTTTTATATTGTGTCCTTTATTAGCGATAGTGGATTTCAAAAAGGTCACACTTTACATCAAAATAGTATTGTACACTGTCTTAATAAAAATGTTGCGCTTTTTGATCTCATTGTGTCTTTGCATACTTTAACACGACTTATGTTTAACATTAAATTACCTTTCTCGCTCTTGAGTGTGTACCGGTTTGTGTTAAAAACACTTCGAGAAGAATTTTAAATAAGATATCCTATTGGCTTAACAAAATATATGTATATACAGGGGTGCTTCAAAAATTTATAAAAATGGACATTCTAGAAAGCGCTGTTTACAGAAAAGGCGCATGAAAAGGGCTTAAATTTAAAACTTGGGTTTCTTACTTTTATTATTATTTTGTGCTCCTTTATTAATGATAGTGGATTTCAAAAGGGCCATACTTTACATCAAAATAGTATTGTAAACTGTTTTAATAAAAATGTTGCGCTTTTTGAGCTCATTGTGTCTTTGGATACTTTAACATGGCTTATGATTAACATTAAATTACCTTTCTCGCTCTTGAGTGTGTACCGATTTGTGTCAAAAACAGAAGGAGAATAATTTTAGATGAAATATACTCTGCTCTTTTATTAACGATAGTGGACTTCGAAAAGGTAGTAAGAAAGTAACATACTTTATAAATTAAATTTACTTTACCCATTCGCATACATATGTTTGCGAGCTATATGTTCGAAGTTCATCAGCATTCATTAGCATTCTATAAGAATGTTTGAAAGCGACGCCCATTTACCAAACAAAATTTGTTGTAAACATATTAAACACTATGGAGATACTACGTATATTTGAATATGTCAATTAAAATGACGAGCCCGCGATAGCGGGCGAGTAGTATATATGTAATTCATTGAATATTTAAAATGTTCTTCAATACAAGTCCTTCATTTTTAATTGACGTGCGAACTAATTTTGAGTATGTGACAGACGAATATTTCAATTATACTGACCAAAATTTCATAATGAAAGCGCTGTTCCACTTCAAATAATTTGGGTGAAAATATCTCAGTGTCAAACTGATTGTTAGGTTCTTTTTTATTAATATTGTGCATGCCTGTCTTAAATTGTTTCTGAGCAATTGGCATACTTTTTGTTAATATACTAAATTTTTCCACTGTTATTTCAATAGCGTATTATCCCGATTGTCTCAATAAAAATGATGCACTTATTGAGCATATTGTTTCATCGGATACTTTAACATCATTCTTATGTTTAACATTAAATTATCTTTCTCGCTTTTCATTGTGTAACAGTTTGTGTAAAAAAAAATTCTAGAAGAATTCTGAATGAAATATACAATTGGCTTTACAAAATATATGTATATACAGAGTGTGCCACAAGTCTATAAAATCTTGCATTCTAAAAACCACCACGAGAGTGATCGCGTTTTACAGGAAACTGTAAAAAGCTGTAAGCGGACGCGAAAAAGGCGAATTCAAGCTCGAAAAGATTGAAGCATTAGCTCACAAACATTCAACACAATAAATATTGCAATATATAATAATTGGCCCAATGATAATAGTATATAGGTAAAAAATGTATAAATTCGATTCCTTATTTGTTTATAAATACTTTCTACTCATTTTTTTCATCCATGAATTAAGTTGTAAAATTACTTCAAAATATTATAAGATATTGCAAATAGAAAAAAGAAACTAAAATATATTCCTACCAGATTAAACAAGCACTTAATCATGTTGTTACTGTGTCAGGCAAATTGAGAAGTAATATCATACGTATTCAGAAAAGATTGTTTAATTATCATTGATGAAAATGAACGTCTCGCGACATCGTCAATTACAATAATTAGAAATAGAAATTCTATAAGGATGTTTTACAGTATTTTCGAATATAACAATAAGTAATCAATATTACCATAATACATATATTATATCTATATATTCCTTAAATTGTAGGTGTACAATGCAAAAGAAAATAATTATGTACAGTGTGAACAAGGCTTTACCAACATTATTAAGCATCATATATAACTGACAGTTGTAATACAATTTACCACAAAGAAATACTGCAAATTATAAAAGTATAGGAATGGAAATCATAAAAAATGCCAATGAAATAAATATTATTTGTTATAGAACAATAATTAAATGAATTATTTAAAAGTATACATTCGCGTCAACAAAACATAATTCTAATAAAGCTATCTACAAGTTTGTATAAAATAAAATGTTTTTTTTAAATTCTAATGAATTTTCATTTAAACCAAAAAGACCAATGGAATCGACATATGTATATAGACTGAAACACTATTAACAAAAACTATCAAATCACATTTTCCAACTGATGCAAAAAACACAGATTTCGAGATTATTCTAATTTTATACCCACAAACAAAATTCAAACTACAGATAAATTAGGCAAACGTGAAATAAATCATCGGCAAGTCAAGGCACAAAAGCCAATAATAGTAGAAAAATTATAAATAGAGTGAAAACTACCGTCTGTGAGGCACAGGAAAAGTATGTGAAAAATGTCAATATAACTTTAAACGATAAAATACATCTTATTTCATGGACAGCCGTTAAACATTTTCAATTTAAAAACTGCTATTATCACTAAATCTATTATTAATCATTTCATCCGATAAGCGTTCTGAATAAAATATTGCATAGTTGTAAACTATATACAGGGGTGTATAAAAACAACTAAGCGATATTGAACATCTAAAACACAATTATATTTAGTTATTCGCTATATATCGGAATTATATGGTGTTTCAAAAACTGAAACGCAATAAAGACAAAATCCGCAATAAATTTAGAAGAATAAGGGGGAGCGGTACCTCAACTGTAAGCGGAATAAGAGGCGATAGCGGGCCTTCAAGGCCTGCCGTATTAGCTAGTTATATATACTAAAAGCGGAGTAGCCCATGGCAACCAAACGCCCGAAAAATCGTCTAAAAACGGCAAAACTGTGCAAAGAACTCCTCTCTGGATACGCGAAATTAAGGGCTGTCTTTTGGCATGTTGGCAGGGGCGACATTGAATTTCCGGTCGACGGAGAGTTTTTCTTCCCAAGTGGAGCGTGTGCAGAGATATCGCCCGTTGAAGAGGAGCGTGCACTCGGTGTTTTAACAGAAAAATGGCTTACGTCATCATGACGATTCACGTGACAATCAAAATAAATCTCGGGAAACGTCAAACTAGCAAGTTGTAGCTACAGATTCACTTTTAAGATTGAAATACGAAATTTTGAAGGTTGCGAGCGCCCAACAAGACCCGAGGTTTTAAAGAACGGCCTTCTCGGGGTCTCTTACATGCTTATTTCGAGTCGACAAACGCACGCAAACAAGGGCACGAGCACTTTCAAATTTGTTTGCAGACAGATTTCGTAAGAAAAATGGCCGAAATACGTCACAGATTCAATGTGCATATGATTCAATGTACTACGATCGGGCGAAAAATATCAGTCTATTCGGTCCGACAAGTTCGGCATCTCAATCTCGACATAATACACCCGCTTGACTTGACATTTTTATAGATATACAGGTTGATTGTTCTTTTAATGGTTATATATTTGAATTATTAAAATACGTTAATTCCAGAACGCGTACGCCTTAATGGGGAAAAGGATTGCTTTTAACATTTATGTGCCCTTATGACAACGATTACGCATACATGCAGAGTGGGCGGAGCTATCTGAAATTAATTTCTCTCTTCTGATTAAAGTAAAATTCGGCACTTGGCAGTTTTTGTGGTATCATTGATCACGTATCCAAAGTCGAAATGTCAAAAAAAAAAAAATGGCCGAAGGATTTTTTGAAAATTGACATATAATGTGAAGTTTTAGATAGGAGGGTGTCTTAAGTCGCCGATCACAAATCCAAAATCAAAATGTCATAAAAAACACAATTGCGGGTGAATTTTTTGAAAATTGACGTATGAATGTAAAATTTTAGATACGGGAGTTTTGGGGGTCGCCGATCACGATTCCAAAGTCAAAATGTCAAAAAAAAACAAAATGGCGGAAGATTTTTCGAAAATTGACGTATGAATGTAAAATTTTAGATACGGGGGTTTTGGGGGTCGCCGATCACGATTCCAAAGTCAAAATGTTAAAAAAAAACAAAATGGCGGAAGATTTTTTGAAAATTGACGTATGAATGTAAAATTTTAGATACGGGGGTTTTGTGGGTCGCCTATCACGATTCCAAAGTCAAAATGTCAAAAAAAACAAAATGGCGAAAGATTTTTTAGAAAATTGACGTATCAATGTAAAATTTTAGATACGGGGGTTTTGGGGGTCGCCGATCACGATTCCAAAGTCAAAATATCAAAAAAAGCAAAACGGCGAAAGATTGTTTTGAAAATTGACGTATGAATGTAAAATTTTAGATACGGGGGTTTTGGGGGTCGCCGATCACGATTCCAAAGTCAAAATGTCAAAAAAAAACAAAATGGTGGAAGATTTTTTGAAAATTGACGTATCAATGTAAAATTTTAGATACGGGGGTTTTGGGGGTCGCCGATCACGACTCCAAAGTCAAAATGTCAAAAAAAACAAAATGGTGGAAGATTTTTTGAAAATTGACGTATCAATGTAAAATTTTAGATACGGGGGTTTTGGGGGTCGCCGATCACGATTCCAAAGTCAAAATGTCAAAAAAAAACAAAATGGTGGAAGATTTTTTGAAAATTGACTTATGAGTGTGAAATTTTAGATACGGGGGTTTTGGGGGCCGCCGATCACGATTCCAAAGTCAAACTGTCAAAAAAAAAATGGTGGAAGATTTTTTGAAAATTGACGTATCAATGTAAAATTTTAGATACGGGGGTTTTGGGGATCGCCGATCACGATTCCAAAGTCAAAATGTCAAAAGAAACAAAATGGCGGAAGATTTTTTGAAAATTGACTTATGAGTGTGAAATTTTAGATACGGGGGTTTTGGGGGTCGCCGATCACGATTCCAAAGTCAAAATGTCAAAAAAAAAAAATGGTGGAAGATTTTTTGAAAATTGACGTATTAGTGTAAAATTTTAGATACGGGGGTTTTGGGGGTCGCCGATCACGACTCCAAAGTTAAAATGTCAAAAAAAACAAAATGGCGGAAGATTTTTTGAAAATTGACTTATGAGTGTGAAATTTTAGACACGGGGGTTTTGGGGGTCGCCGATCACGATTCCAAAGTCAAAATGTCAAAAAAAAAAAAATTGGCGGAAGGATTTTTTGAAAATTGACGTATGAATGTTAAATTTTAGATACGGGGGTTTTGGGGGTCGCCGATCACGATTTCAAAGTCAAAATGTCAAAAAAAAACAAAATGGCGGAAGGATTTTTTGAAAATTGACGTATGAATGTAAAATTTTAGATTCGAGGGTGCCTTAAGTGGCCGATCACAAATTAAAAATAAAAATGTCATAAAAAACACAATGACGGGGAGAATTTTTTGAAAATTGACGTATGAATGTAAAATTTTAGATACGGGGGTTTTGAGGGTGGCCGATCACGATTCCAAAGTCAAAATGTCAAAAAAAACAAAATGGCCGAAGGAATTTTTGAAAATTGACGTATAAATGTGAAATTTTAGATACGAGGGTGCCTTAAGTCGCCGATCACAAATGCAAAATTAAAATGTCATAAAAAAACAATGGCGGGTGAATTTTTTGAAAATTAACGTATGAATGTAAAATTTTAGATACGGGGGTTTTGGGGGTGGCCGATCACGATTCCAAAGTCAAAATGTCAAAAAAAACAAAATGGCCGAAATATTTTTTGAAAATTGACTTATAAATGTGAAAGTTTAGATACGAGGGTGCCTTAAGTCGCCGATCACAAATCCAAAATCAAAATGTCATAAAAAACACAATGGCGGGTGAATTTTTTGAAAATTAATGTATGAATGTAAAATTTTAGATACGGGAGTTTTAGGAGTCGCCGATCACGATTTCAAAGTCAAAATGTCAAAAAAAACAAAATGGCGCAAGATTTTTTGAAAATTGACGTATGAATGTGAAATTTTAGATACGAGGGTTTTGGGGTCGCCGATCACGATTCCAAAGTCGAAATGTGAAAAAAAAACAAAATGGCGGAAGATTTTTTGAAAATTGACGTATCAATGTAAAATTTTAGATACGGGGGTTTTGGGGGTCGCCGATCACGATTCCAAAGTCAAAATGTCAAAAAAAAAATGGCGGAAGATATTTTGAAAATTGACGTATGAATGTAAAATTTTAGATACCTGGGTTTTGGGGGTCGCCTATCACAATTCCAATGTCAAAATGTCAAAAAAAAACAAAATGGCGGAAGATTTTTTGAAAATTGACGTATGAATGTAAAATTTTAGATACGGGGGTTTTGGGGGTCGCCGATCACGATTCCAAAGTTACACTTTCACATCAAAAAAAAAAAAACTTGGGCTTTTTACTTTTATTTTCATTTTGTGCTCCTTTATTAATGATAGTGGATTTCAAAAACGTCACACTTTACATCAAAATAGTATTGTACACTGTCTTAATAAAAAGTTGCGCTTTTTGATATCAATGTGTCTTTGGATACTTTAACACGACTTATGTTAAACATTTAATTACCTTTCTCGCTATTGAGTGTGTACCGGTTTATGTCAAAAACAGTTCAAGAAGAATTTTAAATAAAATATCCTATTGGCTTAACAAAATATATGTGTATACTTGGGTGCTTCAAAGTAGTATAAATGTAGACATTCGAAAAAGCGTCATGCCAGTGATCGCTTTTTATAGGAAAGGCGTTTCAATTTAAAACTTGGGCATTTTGCTTTTATTATTATTTCGTGCTCCTTTATTAACGATAGTGGATTTCAAAAAGGTTGACAGGCTTTTACACTTTTGACATCAAAATAGTATTGTACACTGTCTTAATAAAAATGTTGCGCTTTTTGATATCATTGTGTCTTTGCATACTTTAGCACGACTTATGTTTAACATTAAATTACCTTTCTCGCTCTTGACTGTACCGATTTATGTCAAAAACAGTTCGAGAAGAATTTTAAATAAAATATCCTATTGGTTTAACAAAATATATGTATATACAGGGGCGCTTCAAAAGTTAATAAAATCGGGCATTCTAAAAAGCCATGCCAGTTATCGCTTTTTACAGGAAAAGCGCTACAATAGGGCTTAAATTTAAAAATTTGAGCTTTTTACTTTTACTATTATTTTGTACTTTTTCATTAACGATAGTGGATTTCGAAAAATTGATAGGCTATTACACGTTCATATCAAAATAGTATTGTAAACTGTCTTAATGAAAATGTTGCGTTTTTTGTCTTTGAATACTTTAACATGACATGTTTAACATTAAATTACCTTTCTCGCTCTTGACTGTGTACCGGTTTGTGTCAAAAACAGTTCGAGAAGAATTTTAAATAAAATATCCAATTGGCTTAACAAAATATATGTATATACAGGAGTGCTTCAAAAGTTTATAAAAGTGGATATTCTTAAAAGCGTTTTTTACAGGAAAGGCGCTTCAATAGGTCTTCAATTTAAAACTTGGGCTTTTTACTTTTATTATTATTATGTGCTCCTTTATTAACGATAGTGGATTTCAAAAAGGTTGACAGGCTTTTACACTTTCGCATCAAAATAGTATTGTACACTGTCTTAATAAAAGCGTTGCGCTTTTTGATGTCATTGTGTCTTTGCATACTTTAACACGACTTATGTTTAACATTAAATTACCTTTCTCGCTCTTGAGGGTGTACCGGTTTGTGTTAAAGACAGTTCGAGAAGAATTTTAAATAAAATATCCTATTGACTTAACAAAATATATGTATATGCAGGGGTGCTTCAAAAGTTTATAAAGGTAGACATTCTAAAAAGTCATGACAGTGATTGCTTTTTACGGGGCAGGCGCTTCAAAAGGGCTTAAATTTAAAACTTGGGCTTTTTACTTTTATTATTATTATGTGCTCTTTTATTAACGATAGTGGATTTCGAAAAGGTTGACAGGCTTTTACACTTTCACATCAAAATAGTATTGTACACTCTCTTAATAAAAATGTTGCGCTTCTTGATCTCATTGTGTCTTTGCATACTTTAACACGACTTATGTTTAACATTAAATTACCTTTCTCGCTCTTGAGTATGTACCGGTTTGTGTAAAAAACAATTCCAGAAAAATTTTAAATAAAATATACAATTGGTTTCACAAAATATATGTATATACCGGGATGCTTTAAAAGTTTATAAAACCGGACATGCTAAAAAGCGTCATGCCAGTGATCGCTTTTTACAGGAAAGGTGCTTCAATTTAAAACTTGGGCTTTTTACTTTTACTTTTATTTTATGCTCCTTTATTAACGATAGTGGATTTCAAAAAGGTCACACTTTATATCAAAATAGTATTGTACACTGTCTTAATAAAAGTGTTGCGCTTTTTGATCTCATTGTGTCTTTGCATACTTTAACACGACTTATGTTTAACATTAAATTACCTTTCTCGCTCTTGAGTGTGTACCGGTTTGTGTTAAAAACAGTTCGAGAAGAATTTTAAATAAGATATGCTATTGGCTTAACAAAATATATGTATATACAGGGGTGCTTCAAAAATTTATAAAAATGGACATCCTAGAAAGCACTGTTTACAGGAAAGGCGCTTGAAAAGGGCTTAAATTTAAAACTTGGGTTTCTTACTTTTATTATTATTTTGTGCTCCTTTATTAATGATAGTGGATTTCAAAAGGGTCACACTTTACATCAAAATAGTATTGTAAACTGTTTTAATAAAAATGTTGCGCTTTTTGAGCTCATTGTGTCTTTGGATACTTTAACATGGCTTATGATTAACATTAAATTACCTTTCTCGCTCTTGAGTGTGTACCGATTTGTGTCAAAAACAGAAGGAGAATAATTTTAGATAAAATATACTCTGCTTTTTTATTAACGATAGTGGACTTCGAAAAGGTAGTAAGAAAGTAATATACTTTATAAATTAAATTTACTTTT
Source organism: Amphimallon solstitiale (assembly GCA_963170755.1). Taxonomy (NCBI): domain Eukaryota; kingdom Metazoa; phylum Arthropoda; class Insecta; order Coleoptera; family Scarabaeidae; genus Amphimallon; species Amphimallon solstitiale. The sequence continues at coordinate 85,783,510 of OY720675.1, forward strand.
CCCATTCGCATACATATGTTTGCGAGCTATATGTTCGAAGTTCATCAGCATTCATTAGCATGCTATAAGAATGCTTGAAAGCGACGCCCATTTACCAAACAAAATTTTTTGTAAACATATTAAACACTATGGAGATACTACGTATATTTGAGTATGTCAATTAAAATGACGAGCCCGCGATCTTAATTCATGGACAGCCGTTAAACATTTTCAATTTAAAAACTGCTATTATCACTAAATCTATTATTAATCATTTCATCCGATAAGCATTCTGAATAAAATATTCCATAGTTGTAAACTATATACAGGGGTGTATAAAAACAACTAAACAATATTGAACATCTAAAACACAATTATATTTAGTTATTCACTATATATCGGAATTATATGGTGTTTCAAAAACTGAAACGCAATAAAGACAAAATCCGCAATAAATTTCGAAGAATAAGGGGGAGCGGTACCTCAACTGTAAGCGGAATAAGAGGCGGCAGCGGGCCTTCTAGGCCTGCCGTATTAGCTAGTTATATATAATAAAAGCCGAGTAGTCAATGGCAACCAAACGACCCGAAAATCGTCTAAAAACGGCAAAACTGTGCAAAGAACTCCTCTCTGGATACGCGAAATTAAGGGCTGTCTTTTGGCATGTTGGTAGGGGCGACATTGAATTTCCGGTCGACGGGGAGTTTTTCTTCCCAAGTGGAGCGTGTGCAGAGATATCGCCCGTTGAAGAGGAGCGTGCACTCGGTGTTTTAACAGAAAAATGGCTTACGTCATCATGACGATTCACGTGACAATCAAAATAAATCTCGGGAAACGTCAAACTAGCAAGTTGTAGCTACAGATTCACTTTTAAGACTGAAATACGAAATTTTGAAGGTTGCGAGGGTCCAACAAGACCCGACGTGTTAAAGAACGGCCTTCTGGGCATCTCTCACATGCTTATTTCGAGTCGACAGACGCACGCAATGTAGGGCACGAGCACTTTCAAATTCGTTTGCAGACAGATTTCGTAAGAAAAATGGCCGAAATACGTCACAGATTCAATGTGCATATGATTCAATGTACTACGATCGGGCGAAAAATATCAGTCTATTCGGTCCGACAAGTTCGGCATCTCAATCTCGACATAATACACCCGCTTGACTTAACATTTTTATAGATATACAGGTTGATTGTTCTTTTAATGATTACACATTTGAATTATTAAAATACGTTAATTCCAGAACGCGTACGCCCAGTTTCCTTAATCGGGAAAAGGATTGCTTTTAACATTTATGTGCCCTTATGACAACGATTACGCATACATGCAGAGTGGGCTGAGCTATCTGAAATTAATTACTCTCTTCTGATTAAAGTAAAATTCGGCACCTGGGAGTCTTTGTGGTGCCATTGATCACGTATCCAAATCGAAATCTCAAAAAAAAAAACAAAATTGCCGAAGCATTTTTTGAAAATTGACGTATAAATGTGAAATTTTAGATACGAGGGTGTCTTAAGTCGCCGATCACAAATCCAAAATCAAAATGTCATAAAAAAATCAAAATGGCGTAAGAATTGTTTGAAAATTGACGTATGAAAGTAAAATTTTAGATACGGGGGTTTTGGGGGTCGCCGATCACGATTCCAAAGTCAAAATGTCCAAAAAAAAACAAAATGGCGGAAGATTTTTTGAAAATTGACGTGTGAATGTAAAATTTTAGATACGGGGGTTTTGGGGGTCGCCGATCACGATTCCAAAGTCAAAATGTCAAAAAATACAAAATGACGGAAGATTTTTTAAAAATTGACGTATGAATGTAAAATTTTAGATACGGGGGTTTTGGGGGTCGCCGATCACGATTCCAAAGTCAAAATGTCAAAAAAATATGGCGAAAGATTTTTCGAAAATTGACGTATGAATGTAAAATTTTAGATACGGGGGTTTTGGAGGTCGCCTATCACGACTCCAAAGTCAAAATGTCAAAAAAAAACAAAATGGCGGAAGATTTTTTAAAAATTGACGTATGAATGTAAAATTTTAGATACGGGGGTTTTGGGGGTCGCCGATCACGTTTCCAAAGTCAAAATGTCAAAAGAAAACAAAATGGCGAAAGATTTTTTGAAAATTGACGTATGAATGTAAAATTTTAGATACGGGGTTTTGGAGGTCGCCGATCACGACTCCAAAGTCAAAATGTCAAAAAAAAACAAAATGGTGGAAGATTTTTTGAAAATTGACGTATGAATGTAAAATTTTAGATACGGGGGTTTTGCGGGTCGCCGATCACGATTCCAAAGTCAAAATGTCAAAAACAAACAAAATGGTGGAAGATTTTTTGAAAATTGTCGTATGAATGTAAAATTTTAGATACGGGGGTTTTGGGGGTCGCCGATCACGATTCCAAAGTCAAAATGTCATAAAAAACACAATGGCGGAAGATTTTTTGAAAATTGACGTATGAATGTAAAATTTTAGATACGGGAGTTTGGGGGTCGCCGATCACGATTCCAAAATCAAAATGTCATAAAAAACACAATGGCAGGTGAATTTTTTGAAAATTAACGTATGAATGTAAACTTTTAGATACGGGGGTTTTGGGGGTGGCCGATCACGATTCCAAAGTCAAAATGTCAAAGAAAACAAAATGGCGAAAGAGTTTTTGAAAATTGACGTATGAATGTAAAATTTTAGATACGGGAGTTTGGGGGTCGCCGATCACGATTCCAAAATCAAAATGTCATAAAAAACACAATGGCAGGTGAATTTTTTGAAAATTAACGTATGAATGTAAAATTTTAGATACGGGGGTTTTGGGGGTGGCCGATCACGATTCCAAAGTCAAAATGTCAAAAAAAAAAAAATGGCGGAATATTTTTTGAAAATTGACGTATGAATGTGAAATATAGATAGATGATAGCTACGAGGGTTTTGGGGGTCGCCGATCACGATTCCAAAGTCAAAATGTCAAAAAAAAACAAAATGGCGAAAGATTTTTTGAAAATTGACGTATGAATGTGAAATTTTAGATACGGGGGTTTTGGGGGTGGCCGATCACGATTCCAAAGTTAAAATGTCAAAAAAAACAAAATGGCCGAAGGATTTTTTGAAAATTGACGTATTAATGTGAAATTTTAGATACGAGGGTGCCTTAAGTCGCCGATCACAAATCCAAAATCAAAATGTCATAAAAAACACAATGGCGGGTGAATTTTTTGAAAATTAACGTATGAATGTAAAATTTTAGATACGGGAGTTTTGGGGAAAATCGTCTAAAAACGGCAAAACTGTGCAAAGAACTCCTCTCTGGATACGCGAAATTAAGGGCTGTCTTTTGGCATGTTGGTAGGGGCGACATTGAATTTCCGGTCGACGGGGAGTTTTTCTTCAAAAGTGGAGCGTGTGCAGAGATATCGCCCGTTGAAGAGGAGCGTGCACTCGGTGTTTTAACAGAAAAATGGCTTACGTCATCATGACGATTCACGTGACAATCAAAATAAATCTCGGGAAACGTCAAACTAGCAAGTTGTAGCTACAGATTCACTTTTAAGACTGAAATACGAAATTTTGAAGGTTGCGAGGGTCCAACAAGACCCGACGTGTTAAAGAACGGCCTTCTGGGCATCTCTCACATGCTTATTTCGAGTCGACAGACGCACGCAATGTAGGGCACGAGCACTTTCAAATTCGTTTGCAGACAGATTTCGTAAGAAAAATGGCCGAAATACGTCACAGATTCAATGTGCATATGATTCAATGTACTACGATCGGGCGAAAAATATCAGTCTATTCGGTCCGACAAGTTCGGCATCTCAATCTCGACATAATACACCCGCTTGACTTAACATTTTTATAGATATACAGGTTGATTGTTCTTTTAATGATTACACATTTGAATTATTAAAATACGTTAATTCCAGAACGCGTACGCCCAGTTTCCTTAATCGGGAAAAGGATTGCTTTTAACATTTATGTGCCCTTATGACAACGATTACGCATACATGCAGAGTGGGCTGAGCTATCTGAAATTAATTACTCTCTTCTGATTAAAGCAAAATTCGGCACCTGGGAGTCTTTGTGGTGCCATTGATCACGTATCCAAATCGAAATCTCAAAAAAAAAAACAAAATTGCCGAAGCATTTTTTGAAAATTGACGTATAAATGTGAAATTTTAGATACGAGGGTGTCTTAAGTCGCCGATCACAAATCCAAAATCAAAATGTCATAAAAAAATCAAAATGGCGTAAGAATTGTTTGAAAATTGACGTATGAAAGTAAAATTTTAGATACGGGGGTTTTGGGGGTCGCCGATCACGATTCCAAAGTCAAAATGTCCAAAAAAAAACAAAATGGCGGAAGATTTTTTGAAAATTGACGTGTGAATGTAAAATTTTAGATACGGGGGTTTTGGGGGTCGCCGATCACGATTCCAAAGTCAAAATGTCAAAAAATACAAAATGACGGAATATTTTTTAAAAATTGACGTATGAATGTAAAATTTTAGATACGGGGGTTTTGGGGGTCGCCGATCACGATTCCAAAGTCAAAATGTCAAAAAAATATGGCGGAAGATTTTTTGAAAATTGACGTATGAATGTAAAATTTTAGATACGGGGGTTTTGGAGGTCGCCTATCACGACTCCAAAGTCAAAATGTCAAAAAAAAACAAAATGGCGGAAGATTTTTTAAAAATTGACGTATGAATGTAAAATTTTAGATACGGGGGTTTTGGGGGTCGCCGATCACGTTTCCAAAGTCAAAATGTCAAAAGAAAACAAAATGGCGAAAGATTTTTTGAAAATTGACGTATGAATGTAAAATTTTAGATACGGGGTTTTGGAGGTCGCCGATCACGACTCCAAAGTCAAAATGTCAAAAAAAAACAAAATGGTGGAAGATTTTTTGAAAATTGACGTATGAATGTAAAATTTTAGATACGGGGGTTTTGCGGGTCGCCGATCACGATTCCAAAGTCAAAATGTCAAAAACAAACAAAATGGTGGAAGATTTTTTGAAAATTGTCGTATGAATGTAAAATTTTAGATACGGGGGTTTTGGGGGTCGCCGATCACGATTCCAAAGTCAAAATGTCATAAAAAACACAATGGCGGAAGATTTTTTGAAAATTGACGTATGAATGTAAAATTTTAGATACGGGAGTTTGGGGGTCGCCGATCACGATTCCAAAATCAAAATGTTATAAAAAACACAATGGCAGGTGAATTTTTTGAAAATTAACGTATGAATGTAAACTTTTAGATACGGGGGTTTTGGGGGTGGCCGATCACGATTCCAAAGTCAAAATGTCAAAGAAAACAAAATGGCGAAAGAGTTTTTGAAAATTGACGTATGAATGTAAAATTTTAGATACGGGAGTTTGGGGGTCGCCGATCACGATTCCAAAATCAAAATGTCATAAAAAACACAATGGCAGGTGAATTTTTTGAAAATTAACGTATGAATGTAAAATTTTAGATACGGGGGTTTTGGGGGTGGCCGATCACGATTCCAAAGTCAAAATGTCAAAAAAAAAAATGGCGGAATATTTTTTGAAAATTGACGTATGAATGTGAAATATAGATAGATGATAGCTACGAGGGTTTTGGGGGTCGCCGATCACGATTCCAAAGTCAAAATGTCAAAAAAAAACAAAATGGCGAAAGATTTTTTGAAAATTGACGTATGAATGTGAAATTTTAGATACGAGGGTGCCTTAAGTCGCCGATCACAAATCCAAAATCAAAATGTCATAAAAAACACAATGGCGGGTGAATTTTTTGAAAATTAACGTATGAATGTAAAATTTTAGATACGGGAGTTTTGGGGGTCGCCGATCACGATTCCAAAGTTAAAATGTCAAAAAAAAACAAAATGGCCGAAGGATTTTTTGAAAATTGACGTATTAATGTGAAATTTTAGATACGAGGGTGCCTTAAGTCGCCGATCACAAATCCAAAATCAAAATGTCAAAAAAAACAAAATGGCGGAAGATTTTTTGAAAATTGACGTATGAATGTGAAATTTTAGATACGAGGGTTTTGGGGTCGCCGATCACGATTCCTAAGTCAAAATGTCAAAAAAACAAAATGGCGGAAGATTTTTTGAAAATTGACGTATGAATGTGAAATTTTAGATACGAGGGTTTTGGGGTCGCCGATCACGATTCCTAAGTCAAAATGTCAAAAAAAAAAAATGGCGGAAGATTTTTTGGAAATTGATTTTAGATACGGTGGTTTTGAGGGTGGCCGATCACGATTCCACAGTCAAAATGTCAAAAAAACAAAATGTCGGAAGATTTTTTGAAAATTGACGTATGAATGTGAAATATAGATAGATGATAGCTACGAGGGTTTTGGGGGTCGCCGATCACGATTCCAAAGTCAAAATGTCAAAAAAAAACAAAATGGCGAAAGATTTTTTGAAAATTGACGTATGAATGTGAAATTTTAGATACGGGGGTTTTGAGGGTGGCCGATCACGATTCCAAAGTTAAAATGTCAAAAAAAACAAAATGGCCGAAGGATTTTTTGAAAATTGACGTATAAATGTGAAATTTTAGATACGAGGGTGCCTTAAGTCGCCGATCACAAATCCAAAATCAAAATGTCATAAAAAACACAATGGCGGGTGAATTTTTTAAAAATTAAAATATGAATGTAAAAGTTTATATACGGGAGTTTTGGGGGGTCGCCGATCATGATTCCAAAGTCAAAATGTCAAAAAAAACAAAATGGCGGAATATTTTTTGAAAATTGACGTATGAATGTGAAATTTTAGACACGAGGGTTTTGGGGGTCGCCGATCACGATTCCTAAGTCAAAATGTCAAAAAAAACAAAATGGCGGAAGATTTTTTGGAAACTGACGTATGAATGTAAAATTTTAGATACGGGGGTTTTGGGGGTGGCCGATCACGATTCCAAAGTCAAAATGTCAAAAAAACAAAATGGCGGAAGATTTTTTGAAAATTGACGTATGAATGTAAAATTTTAGATACGGGGTTTTGGGGATCGCCGATCACGATTCCAAAGTCGAAATGTCAAAAAAAACAAAATGGCGGAAGATATTTTGAAAATTGACGTATGAATGTAAAATTTTAGATACGGGGGTTTTGGGGGTCGCCGATCACGATTCCAAAGTTAAAATGTCAAAAAAAACAAAATGGCGGAAGATTTTTTGACAATTGACGCATGAATGTGAAATTTTAGATACGGGGGTTTTGGGGGTCGCCGATCACGATTCCAAAGTCAAAATGTCAAAAAAAGCAAAATGGCGGAAGATTTTTTTGAACAGGGCTTAAATTTAATACTTAATTTTTTCTTAATGATAGTAGATTCGCGAACATCAGAATCGTATTGTACACTGTCTCAATGAAAATGTTGCGCTCATTGAGCTCATTGTTTCTTTCGATACTTTAACATGACTTATGTTTAACATTAAGTTACCTTCCCCGCTCTTGAGTGTGTACCAGTTTGTGTAAAAAACAGTTCGAGAAGAATTTTAAATAAAATATACCATTGGCTCAACAAAATATATGAAGGGGTGCTTAAAAAGTGGACATTCTAAAAAGCGTCATGCCAGTAATCGCTTTTTACAGGAGAGGCGTTTCAATAGGGCTTCAATTTAAAACTCGGGCTTTTTACTTTTATTATTATTTCGTGCTCCTTTATTAACGATAGTGGATTTTGAAAAGGTTGACGGGCTTTTACACTTTCACATCTAAATACTATTGTAAACTGTCTTAATGAACATGTTGGGTTTTTTGATCTCATTGTGTCTTTGGATACCTTAACACGACTTATGTTTAACATTAAATTAGCTTTCTCGCTCTTGAGTGTGTACCGGTTTGTGTCAAAAACAGCTCGAGAAGATTTTTAAATAAAATATCCTATTGGCTTAACAAAATATATTTATATACAGGGGTGTTTCAAAAGTTTATAAAAGTGGATATTCTAAAAAGCGTCATGCCAGTGATCGCCTTTTTTTAACTATAGTGGATTTCAAAAAGGTTGACAGGCTTTTACACTTTCACATCAAAATAGTATTGTACACTGTCTTAATAAAAATGTTGCGCTTTTTAATCTCATTGTGTCTTTGCATACTTTATCACGACTTATGTTTAACATTAGATTACCTTTCTCGCTCTTGAGTGTGTATCGGTTTGTGTTAAAAACAGTTCGAGAAGAATTTTAAATAAAACATCCTATTGGGTTAACAAAATATATGTATATACAGGAGTGCTTCAAAGGTGTATAAAAGTGGACATTCTAAAAAGCGTCATGCCAGTGATCGCTTTTTACAGGAAAAGGGCTTCAATTTAAAACTTGGGCTTTTTATTTTTATTATTATTATGTGCTCCTTTATTAACGATAGTGGATTTAAATAAGGTTGACAGGCTTTCACACTTTCGCATCAAAATAGTATTGTACATTGTATTAATAAAAATGTAGCGCTTCTTGATCTCATTGTGTCTTTGCATACTTTAACACGACTTATGTTTAACATTAAATTACCTTTCTTGCTCTTGAGTGTATACCGCTTTGTGTAAAAAACAATTCCAGAAATATTTTAAATAAAATATACAATTGGCTTCACAAAATATATGTATATACCGGGATGCTTTAAAAGTTTATAAAACTGGACATTCTAAAAAGCGTTTTTTATAGGAAAGACGCTTCAATTGGGCTTAAATCTAAAACTTGGGCTTTTTACTTTTATTATTATTTTGTGCTTTTTTCTCAACGAGAGTAGACTTCGAAAAGATTGACAGGCTCTTACACGTTCACATCAAAATAGTATTGTAAACTGTCTTAATGAAAAGGTTGCGCTTTTTGAGAGCTCATTGTTTCTTTGGATATTTTAACATGACTTATGTTTAACATTAAATAACCTTTCTCGCTATTGAGTGTGTACCGGTTTGTGTAAAAAACAATTCGAGAAGAATTTTAAATAAAATAAAAGGCGCTTCAATTTAAAACTTGGGCTTTTTACTTTTATTTTCATTTGGGCTCCTTTATTAGTGATAGTGGATTTCAAAAAGGTCACACTTTACATCAAAATAGTATTGTACACTGTCTTAATAAAAATGTTGCGCTTTTTGATCTCAATGTGTATTTGGATACTTTAACACGACTTATGTTAAACATTAAATTACCTTTCTCGCTCTTGAGTGTGTACCGGTTTATGTCAAAAACAGTTCGAGAAGAATTTTAAATAAAGTATCCTATTGGCCTAACAAAATATATATATATATACAGGGGTGCTTCAAAAGTTTATGAAATTGGACATTCTAAAAAGCGTTTTTTTACAGGAAAGGCGCTTCAATAGGGCTTAAATTTAAAACTTAGGCTTTTTACTTTTATTATTATTTCGTGCACCTTTATTGATAGTGGATTTTGAAAAGGTTGACAGGCTTTTACACTTTCACATCAAAATAGTATTGAAAACTGTCTTAATTAACATGTTGGGCTTTTTGAACTCATTGAGTCTTTGGATACCTTAACATGCCTTATGTTTAACATTAAATTACCTTTCTCGCTCTTGAGTGTGTACCAATTTATGTCAAAAACCGTTCGAGAAGAATTTTAAATAAAATATCCTATTGGTTTAACAAAATATATGTATATACAGGGGCGCTTCAAAAGTTAATAGAATCGGACATTCTAAAAAGCCATGCCAGTGATTGCTTTTTACGGGGCAGACGCTTCAAAAGGGCTTAAATTTAAAACTTTGGCTTTAATATTATTTTGTGCTCTTTTATTAACGATAGTGGATTTCGAAAAGTTTGACAGGCTTTTACACTTTCACATCAAAATAGTATTGTACACTCTCTTAATAAAAATGTTGCGCTCCTTGATCTCATTGTGTCTTTGCATACTTTAACACAACTTATGTTTAACATTAAATTACCTTTCTCGCTCTTGAGTATGTACCGGTTTGTGTAAAAAGCAATTCCAGAAAAATTTTAAATAAAATATACAATTGGTTTCACAAAATATATGTACATACCGGGATGCTTTAAAAGTTTATAAAACTGGACATTCTAAAAAGCGTTTTTTATAGGAAAGGCGCTTTAATTGAGCTTAAATTTAAAACTTGGGCTTTTTACTTTTATTATTATTTTGTGCTTTTTTCTTAACGACAGTAGACTTCGAAAAGATTGACAGGCTCTTACACGTTCACATCAAAATAGTATTGTAAACTGTCTTAATGAAAATGTTGCGCTTTTTAATCTCAATGTGTCTTTGGATACTTTAACACGACTTATGTTAAACATTAAATTACCTTTCTCGCTCTTGAGTGTGTACCGGTTTATGTCAAAAACAGTTCGAGAAGAATTTTAAATAAAATATCCTATTGGCCTTACAAAATATATATATATACAGGGGTACTTCAAAAGTTTATAAAAGTGGACATTCTAAAAAGCGTTTTCTTTACAGGAAAGGCGCTTCAATAGGGCTTAAATTTAAAACTTGGGCTTTTTACTTTTATTATTATTTCGTGCACCTTTATTAACGATAGTGGATTTTGGAAATGTTGACAGGCTTTTACACTTTTACATCAAAATAGTATTGAAAACTGTCTTAATGAACATGTTGGGTTTTTTGATCTCAATGTGTCTTTGGATACTTTAACACGACTTATGTTAAACATTTAATTACCTTTCTCGCTATTGAGTGTGTACCGGTTTATGTCAAAAACAGTTCAAGAAGAATTTTAAATAAAATATCCTATTGGCTTAACAAAATATATGTATATACTTGGGTGCTTCAAAGTAGTATAAATGTAGACATTCTAAAAAGCGTCATGCCAGTGATCGCTTTTTATAGGAAAGGCGTTTCAATTTAAAACTTGGGCATTTTACTTTTATTATTATTTCGTGCTCCTTTATTAACGATAGTGGATTTCAAAAAGGTTGACATGCTTTTACACTTTTGACATCAAAATAGTATTGTACACTGAAAGGTGCTTCAATTTAAAACTTGGGCTTTTTACTTTTACTTTTATTTTGTGCTCCTTTATTAACGATAGTGGATATCAAAAAGGTCACACTTTACATCAAAATAGTATTGTACACTGTCTTAATAAAAATGTTGCGCTTTTTGATCTCATTGTGTCTTTGCATACTTTAACACGACTTATGTTTAACATTAAATTACCTTTCTCGCTCTTGAGTGTGTACCGATTTGTGTTAAAAACAGTTCGAGAAGAATTTTAAATAAGATATCTTATTGGCTTAACAAAATATATGTATATACAGAGGTGCTTCAAAAATTTATAGAAGTGGACATTCTAGAAAGCGCTGTTTACAGAAAAGGCGCATGAAAAGGGCTTAAATTTAAAACATGGGTTTCTTACTTTTATTATTATTTTGTGCTCCTTTATTAATGATAGTGGATTTCAAAAGGGTCACACTTTACATCAAAATAGTATTGTAAACTGTTTTAATAAAAATGTTGCGCTTTTTGAGCTCATTGTGTCTTTGGATACTTTAACATGGCTTATGATTAACATTAAATTACCTTTCTCGCTCTTGAGTGTGTACCGATTTGTGTCAAAAACAGAAGGAGAATAATTTTAGATAAAATATACTCTGCTTTTTTATTAACGATAGTGGACTTCGAAAAGTTAGTAAGAAAGTAATATACTTTATAAATTAAATTTACTTTACCCATTCGCATACATATGTTTCCGAGCTATATGTTCGAAGTTCATCAGCATTCATTAGCATTCTATAAGAATGTTTGAAAGCGACGCCCATTTACCAAACAAAATTTGTTGTAAACATATTAAACACTATGGAAATACTACGTATATTTGAGTATGTCAACTAAAATGACGAGCCCGCGATAGCGGGCGAGTAGTATATATGTAATTCATTGAATATTTAAAATGTTCTTCAATACAAGTCCTTCATTTTTAATTGGCGTGCGAACTAATTTTGAGTATGTGACAGACGAATATTTCAATTATGCTGACCAAAATTTCATAATGAAAGCGCTGTTCCACTTCAAATAATTTGGGTGAAAATATCTCAGTGTCAAACTGATTATTAGGTTCTTTTTTATTAATATTGTGCATGCCTGTCTTAAATTGTTTCTGAGCAATTGACATACTTTTTGTTAATATACTAAATTTTTCCACTGTTATTTCAATAGCGTATTATCCCGATTGTCTCAATAAAAATGATGCACTTATTGAGCATATTGTTTCATCGGATACTTTAACATCATTCTTATGTTTAACATTAAATTATCTTTCTCGCTCTTCATTGTGTAACAGTTTGTGTAAAAGAAAATTCTAGAAGAATTCTGAATGAAATATACAATTGGCGTTACAAAATATATGTATATACAGAATGTGCCACAAGTCTATAAAATCTTACATTCTAAAAACCACCACGAGAGTGATCGCGTTTTACAGGAAACTGTAAAAAGCTGTAAGCGGACGCGAAAAAGGCGAATTCAAGCTCGAAAAGATTGAAGCATTAGCTCACAAACATTCAACACAATAAATATTGCAATATATAATAATTGGCCCAATGATAATAGTATATAGGTAAAAAATTTATAAATTCGATTTTTTATTTGTTTATAAATACTTTCTACTCATTTTTTTCATCCATGAATTAAGTTGTAAAAATACTTCAAAATATTATAAGATATTGTAAATAGAAAAAAGAAACTAAAATATATTCCTACCAGATTAAACAATCACTTAATCATGTTGTTAATGTGTCAGGCAAATTGAGAAGTAATATCATACGTATTCAAAAAAGATTGTTTAATTATCATTGATGAAAATGAACGTCCCACGACATCGTCAATTACAATAATTCAAAATAGAAATTCTATAAGGATGTTTTACAGTATTTTCGAACAATAAGTAATCAATATTACCATAATACATATATTATATCTATATATTCCTTAAATTGTAGGTGTACAATGCAAAAGAAAATAATTAGGTACAGTGTGAACAAGGCTTTACCAACATTATTAAGCATCATATATAACTGACAGTTGTAATACAATTTACCACAAAGAAACACTGCAAATTATAAAAGTATAGGAATGGAAATCATAAAAAATGCCAATGAAATAAATATTATTTGTTATAGAACAATAATTAAATGAATTATTTAAAAGTATACATTCGCGTCAACAAAACATAATTCTAATAAAGCTATCTACAAGTTTGTATAAAATAAAATGTTTTTTTTTAAATTCTAATGAATTTTCATTTAAACCAAAAAGACCAATGGAAGCGACATATGTATATAGACTGAAACACTATTAACAAAAACTATCAAATCACATTTTCCAACTGATGCAAAAAACACAGATTTCGAGATTATTCTAATTTTATACCCACAAACAAAATTCAAACTATAGATAAATTAGGCAAACGTGAAATAAATCATCGGCAAGTCAAGGCACAAAAGCCAATAATAGTAGAAAAATTATGAATAGAGTGAAAACTACCGTCTGTGAGGCACAGGAAAAGTATGTGAAAAATGTCAATATAACTTTAAACGATAAAATACATCTTATTTCATGGACAGCCGTTAAACATTTTCAATTTAAAAACTGCTATTATCACTAAATCTATTATTAATCATTTCATCCGATAAGCATTCTGAATAAAATATTGCATAGTTGTAAACTATATACAGGGGTGTATAAAAACAACTAAGCGATATTGTACATCTAAAACACAATTATATTTAGTTATTCGCTATATATCGGAATTATATGGTGTTTCAAAAACTGAAACGCAATAAAGACAAAATCCGCAATAAATTTAGAAGAATAAGGGGGAGCGGTACCTCAACTGTAAGCGGAATAAGAGGCGATAGCGGGCCTTCAAGGCCTGCCGTATTAGCTAGTCTCTGTATATTTACCCAATAAGCAGAATCTAGTTGAGCCATAATATTAGTTGACCCTAGTAACGCAAATTCCATACAATTATGAAGATGGCTTTTAGAATTCTCATGTCTTTTTATTTTCAAACTCAAGTGCTCTAGATCCGTGACCCCTATTTCAGTCCAAGCTTTATCACCACCAAAAAGTAAACAGGGAAAACAATATAAAGCATTTTTTTTTGTTGCATCCACAAATCCATTCGTTTTTTGAATAAATATCGCTACTAAATTTACGTGTATAATTTTTCCCTCTACTTACACCAGTTTTTTCAATAGTGATATCTACTAATGGCCTGCCTCTTGCTTTTAATTCTAACTTTTCTTCGTATGAATATTTAAAGAATCTCTTCACATTAATTAAATTAAAGACCACCTCCATAATACACAGAGTTTATATAAATTGTCAACAATACACAAAAACAGAAGCACGCGCACTCTAATATTTGTTTTTATGTTAAACACGCCGCACCGTAACAAAAGTCGCGAAAAAATTAAATAAACCGAATCATATGGCCGTTCTCGCTGCACTCAATGCAGCGAATTTGCCTGGTAAAATCAGGCATTAGTTTTAGACAGCCGCGGAGGTAGCGGGGTGCGCGCGGGTGCTTGTAAGGGCTCTGAGCGCACGTTCGTGTGGACCAGATAAGGAACAAGTGAGCGATCGCGCGAATTAGATTGGTTATTCCACTGGTCGCCTATTGAATATTATTAGTATATCAGTATTTGCTTTCATTTTATGTTGGAATTTCCGAAGCGAATATCTCGGCTTCTACTGATCGGATTTTGATGATTCAGGTGTCAAATTGTAGGGTTTGATGTCCTCTACAGGATGATGTAGAAAAATATGCAAATTTTTTGATATACAGGGGGAGAATTTTCACAACAATATGTTACGCTTTTATAAACATCAGAAATGTCGGAAAAATTATGTAAAAGAAAACTAGTTATAACTAATACAGGTTCGCCCGCCCAATTTTTTGGGAGCTCTGCAGCACTGCAGCGCTTATGCGCCAGCCGCCACTGTCTCTCTGTGTGTGTGTGACCACGATAGCGGTCAAATCGCTGTAGATATCAATTCCAAATTTTGTATTTACGTGTATAATCTCCCTCTTGAGATCTGATTAGTTTTTCAGAAAATCGGTAGACCGGAAGTAGCAATTTACTTCAGCGAAAAAATGGAATTTTTGCCAATATTTCGTCAACTACTAAGTTTAAACAAATTTATAAAGAATTCATATATACTTAAAATTAAAATTAAGAATAATTTTATTTAAAAAGTTTTCCGAAATTCCTACCGGAAGTAGGTCTTTTACTCTTATCAAAAATCAGTTTCTTGCGAATATTTCGCAAGTCATGCTTTTTAGATAAGTACGTTACGGGTATAAAAGTATTTAAAACATAATTTTCAATATCTTTTGTATAAAAAAAAATTTCAAAATTCAGACCGGAAGTACCACTTTTACTCTTATCGAATAGCGATTTTTTGCAAATATGTCGTAAGTGATGCATTCTATATAAATTTATCAAGAGTACAAAAGTATTTAAAACTGGATTTGCAATAGTTTTTGTACATATGAAATTTCAAAATTCAGACCGGAAGTAGCAGTTTTACTCTTAGCGAGGAGCACTTTTTTGATAATATCTTGCAAAGTATGCATTCTATAGAGATTTATTAAGAGAATAGAAGTACTTAGAATAGGATTTTGAATAATTTGTGTAAAAAAATTCTAAAAATTCTATAATTTGAAGCGCTCATACGTATAAGAAAGTCGTGTGGTGGCCACACCTAAATTTTTTGTATTATAATTAGTAACATCGATCTGCGTAATACAAAAGCAACATTATTTCATAAACTGATCCTTTTTCCTCTTATCACATTTTGTGTTTGTGTTTGAATACAATTTTGAGCGCTAATACATGCTTAAAAATTTATCGTTCAAAGATAAGAACTGCTGTTATACACTTCCATATTTTAAATGGCGTTAAAGTATGCTGGGCACATTATTCCAAAGAAATTTTATAAGGAATTCAAAAGTGTATTCGTCATTTTTTGTCCGAGATAACAAAAAAGACAGTATTACCCCGTTCCTCCACAATTACTGCCTAATTCATTCACTTACAGTAAACGTATTCTTTGTTTGTCAAATTGGTGTTAAATAAATCTAGGAACAAATTTTCTTTACATTATTTATAGTGTTTTGCATAGGTACTTTGACATTACTAGGTGTTTAGTATAAATATAAGAATTAAAAATGTACCATAATGTAAAATTACTTTAAAATGCTGCTCAGTATATTTATAGAAAAATAAAGATGTAACCTTGAAGGTATACTTATCTAAGATCGTATCTTGAGTATCTTTTTATGGTCTATGTTATTCTTACTGACTATTTTTGTATAGCATTTTATTAGATTTTAAATCCAGAAAAAAGAAAAATTGACCTTCTTTATTCAAATATAGAGAGAAAGAGAGAAAGAAGAAATAAATAAACCGGGTTCATACAATACATCTCTTCATTCGCCCGTTCGTATATTATGTGTTATGTGTATGTATATATCATAGGTATATATTAATCATATTATTAAATACATATCCAAGAAAAAATATGTGTTGGTTACATTGCTCTCTGCTTTTGGTTTATTTACGCAAGAGTTTACAACAGCCACAAGAACTATTCTTCCGTAGATAGCGCAATGTGCCTTGGTTTTAAACTTGAATGCAGTCACGCGCGAAATTGCAATTTTTCATGTTTGGATAGTTAGGCGACATCTTCCGCTGACATTTGTAACTATTTTGATTCTCAATGGACTTGGAATATCTTCTTATACATAATCAATGTACAAGACGTATTTTTAGGTTTAATACCTGTACCAGATGGTACAGCAGAAGGGCTGTACACTACAATTAGTACTTTTTTTCAAAAATATAATATTGATGATAACAAAAATCTTATCGGTTTTGCCTCAGATGGGGCTAGTGTAATGATGGGTGGGCATAATTCCTTGTCTACCAGATTAAAAGAAAATAATCCCAATTTATTCTTAATGAAATGTTCTTGCCATTCATTTAGTCTTCGTGCGAGCTATGCATGTAATCAATTGCCAGAGGAAATCGAAAATGTTGCTAGAGATATTTACACATATTTTCAGCATAGTTTCAAGCGACAAGCCGAATTTACACAATTTCAAAATTTTGTAGAAGTAAAACCTCATAAGTTGTTACAACCGTCTCAGACTCGATGGCTATCACTGCATTCAGTTGTTAAGAGAATATTAGAGCAATATAATGCACTAATACTATATTTCACTGATATCCATTTAAATCAAAAAGTATCTGTAGCTGAAACGATATTAAATAGGCTAAGATATCCTTCAGTGAAACTGTATTACCATTTTTTAGATTTCGTTTTACCATTTTTTAATAAATTAAACATAGAAATGCAGTCAGAGTCATTTAAAATTCATACTCTACATACAAATGTTCAAAATACTTTACGAACTCTTTTGGACTGCTTTTTGAAAAGAGATTACCTACAAAAAACACCTTTAGAAAATGTTCAATATAAGAATCCTCACAATTTTTTGCCAATAGAAAACTTGTATCTGATGATACTGTGAATGTTTATCACCAACATATTGAAGGAGACGCAAAGGATGATTGCTTCATATCTGAACAATTACCAGAGTGTACGTTGGACAGGTGCAATAGTTTGGAAGTATGTTCGAATGTTTATGTTGCTGGTTACTTAGCACATAGTGTTGAAAAAAATTTATTGGCAGTAGGTAATTGTTCATCTAAATTCATGAAAGGCGACAATGAATTAATATTAAATGAAAATGAGCTTTTTATATTTTATAAAGACTATTCTCGGGAAAGTAATATCCAGTTTTTAAAGAGACCGTCAGTAGATTTTGCAAATCTTACATCTCAACTTTTGCAACAGTTTTACATATCATTTGAAAAATATAAATGTGGTGCTAATGTTACAAAGAAAATCGAAAGTGACCTGAAAAAAAAGCTGCATTATTCATATTGGTACCAAGAAAATGAACATGCATCATGTACCAAGCATAAGGAATATATTATTCAGTTATTGATCAAAATGAATTTATTTCGCTGCTTAAAATGGCTCTCAGAGAAACATACAGATATACAAAACACAATTAAACCTGTGGAACCGCATAGAAAAGTAAGAATTTTAACATAACAATTTATGACATCTTTTCTTATTTCGCTGTTTACAAAAGATTAGAATGTTTTGTGCACGTGCGGATGTCTATAGGTATTGTAATAAAAAACATTGTGTCAATAAAAATTAATTCTGAATTAAATAAACATTCTTCATACATAAAAAATACCACAATTATTTTTTATTTTCCTAAACAACTACAAATCAAGCAATTAGTTCTTTATTTTTGTTTTTTTTTGTTCTTGTATATGTATTTGTGGCGATTCTTATTATATTATTAATATATATATGTCAGTAAAAACAATGTGACAATATTTCTGTAAGGTTTTATTACAATATATTATTTTTAACAATAATAGTTTTATTTTATTCACCCATGTAATGAAAAAATACATTATTTACATAATATCTTTGTAATAAAAAAGGTGAGTAGGTATACTAGCTACACTCTTATTTTATAATATGAAATTTTATTATAAAAACTGAGGTGGGTAGGTAAGTAATAATTCTCGTCAAGCATCTTTTTGGTAAATAATAAATAACTGTCATATTCAGATATTTGTGTATTTACTTCTTTTTACGTATATTTCCATATTACACCAATACCTACGTAGTTTACATTTAAAACAATGTCAATAGTTAATTTTTAAGTTTAAATTATCCAAAAAACTATTAAGAAATTTTTGGGTATTTTCTATGTATTTCATATTCCCAGATGTAATTATGCACATATAGGAAACGGTTTAGGATCGGATTATTTTCCTAGAACTATCTTTACAGGTACATACTCATTAGGCAAACAAGATATTTATTACCGCCAGGTACAATTGCGAAATATAGGTATTAGGGAAAACCGACTTTTATTAAACATTAAGAAATAAAACCAAGACACAAAATCGCACACCTGTGTTTTTTGGAAGATACAAACATCTAACAATACGATTTTTTGTATACATATCCGATAATATTTAAAATGAACATCTATTTCAATGAATACATTTAATACCTACAAGAAGCGGAAATGAGACATATTATTGCAATACATAAATATGCATGTTTAATGTATATTGAAGAAATATATAGGTTCATATGTCCAGGAGATTTTAAAGCATGTATATAAATTCGCCCAGAGCTATTATAATTACTGTAAACGGCAAAACCATCGCTTTTTTGTCAATTTCTAGCAGTTATAGGTATGGTCGTATGGTGTCGCCATGAGACAGCGACTGGTTTCAGGGCAAGAAGTGTGCGGGGGTATTTAGCGGTAAGACACGCTATTTTGCTATAGCGTTGCGCATCTTTATGTATTCCTTCAATCAACGCTGGAATTATGCACACTAAACATCTATTACGAAATACCACCTGTTACAATTTCACTATTGAAAAACAAATGCTGAAAAAAATGGATAAAACTATGTATGATTGAAATTTATTTTTGTATTCAATTATCTTTATATTCCAATAATGTAATGTACGTATGTACCTTTAATGTAAGTTCAATAGCTATATAAAAATGTTCGTGTATTGTTGCATTTTTCTTTATATTTTCAATTAAAATAACTTCATTATTGTTGTCTTTTTACTTTTCGTCTCCTATAACCCCAAAACTTAAAAATTGACAGAAAAGTGACAGCTAGGGATTTCTAGGGGGATTTTGGTTTGAATTCTTAATTCTAGGGATCTTGTAGAATTTCATCTGGCAACCGTGGTGTAGCTGTCAGTTGGCTTTGTACAGGGTCCGGCAGAATAATCTCCCACATTTTGCACCGCCACTGTGCCCGCGCCACTGAAGCGATGGGGAGCTTAGTGTTTTCAGTTGGTAGCACATGCCTTGCCATTTTAGTTGTCATCATGATTTGGACGGGCGAACATCGTGCTGTCATTATCGAAACATTTTTGAAAAATGAATCTGTCATTACAACGCAACGAACTTTTCGTACTCACTTCGCACTGGGTAGACATGCTCCGGTTCCAGATCGCAAAACTATACTGCTTTGGGTTTCGAATTTTAGAGCCACAGGTTCAGCCTTAAAAAGAAAAGCAACCGGTAGACCCAGAAGTGTTCGGACACCTGCAAATGTTGCAGCTATTGGGGAAGCTGCGGAACGATCTCCTACTCGCTCAGCTGCTAAACATGCCGCTGCTTTGCGTTTATCAGATCGTTCCCTGCGAAGAATTTTACACGCAGACCTACACTTCCACCCATACAAAATGATGATCGCACAAGAGCTGAGTGAACGTGACTGGGAAAATCGTAGAGCATGTTGCAACGATATTCTTCAAAACATCCCACAAAATGGGCTTTTAATAACCAGTGACGAAGCCCATTTCCATTTATCCGGCTGTGTGAACAAGCAAAATTTTCGTTACTGGGCACGAGAAAATCCGCAGCAGCTCCATGAAAGGCCACTTCACAGCCCACACGTTACTGTTTGGTGTGCTGTTGGGTCATTTGGCGTTTGGGGTCCATATTTTTTTGAAGAGGGAGGCGTTACGGTTACCGTAACCGCCGATCGGTATATCGACATGCTACGTAATTTTTTGGACCCGAGACTTAGAGAACTTAACCATGCGAATGTGTGGTTCCAACAGGATGGAGCTACGGCTAGAAGGTCCATGAACGTTTTAAGGGAGATGTCTCCAGGACACGTAATCTCATTACGTGGAGACGTTGGGTGGCCTGCGCGTTCACCCGATCTTGCCCCATGCGACTTTTTCCTTTGGGGCTATCTGAAAGCGAAGGTCTTTGAACACCATCCCCGAACCATTGATGAATTAAAAGCAGCAATACGTCAAGAAATTGCAGGAATATTGCCTCAAATGACTGCTCGAGTAATGGAAACGTTCAAAAATCGCCTTCGAATGTGTATCGAAAACAATGGTCGCCACTTGAAGTCTGTAATTTTCAAAACTTAATGAAAACAAATGGCAAACTATACATTTCCATTTAATAAAAAAAAAAATTGAAACAACATTTACAATGGCATTTTTATTAACGATTAAAATGTGGGAGGTTATTTTGCCGGACCCTGTGTATGAGAGGGGTGCAGAACGCATCTTAGAAATACATATAAAATTCGCTACGATTATTTACAGAAAAATATTTCATGGTGTATTACTTTTATGAGGATGTACAACAAAACCTATATTCTCCGCGTATTAATAAAATTAAATATTCTTAATTTAGTAAAAGAAAGTAAATGTAACGCTTATGAAAATAAAGTAAATATAACTCTAATGAAAAGAAAATAAATTTATTCTTATCCGAAAATAAAATATTTTATATTAAATGTTCAAATAATCCACCACGTTGTTCTTGGCAGTATGCCAACCTATAATAAAATTCTTGGCGGACATTACTGAGCATGTCAGGTGTTATCGTTAGAAATGCTCCCAATATTTTTTCACGCAATTCATTTATATTGCGTACTCTTTCGTGGGGATTACTGTAAACTTTTTGTTTAAGGCTGCGTTTGATAAGGTTTTGGCGGGAGAGAAATGTACCCAAAAAATACCATTTTTATTTCCATTTTTTCAGGCGTAAGAAATCAAAGCAAGTAAATTTTATGCATTAAGCATGAAGATAAAGGTAAAACGAAGTGAACGGTCGAATTCTTTTTTAAATTAAGTTAATATATAAGCCGTAAATAAAATGGGAAGTTAGTGGTTTTGCAAGTACTAGAAAAAATGGCTACATTTAAAAATTACACGGTAAATTTATATGTAATATAGCAAGTACACTCGGTATTTATATTTGGAAGGTAACAATAGTAACAGTAGCTAAATACATGTGTAATTTTTTTAGTGATCCATGAAATAAAATTTGTTTACATTTTTGGTGGGTCTTTACATACATTACAGATATCTGTTACATTTACGTCGCCTAACAGTGTAGCACATATAATACAGATGGCGTTATTATCTTGCAATTATTTAGAGGTTAGTTGTGTGTTATGCGATACTTTAATTATTCATTATAATTTAAAATTATAATTAACAACAATTTTTGCGGTTACTAATTATAAAATTTAGTATGTTACGAGTTATTTGGAAGTACGTAATAGACAATCAACAGTTGGCATCACTGGTTGGCACCACAAAACCAAAAAGTAACTACATAGTTTAATTTGCGAGTTTGATGAAATTGCAATATTTTAAAATATGGAGTTTTCTGTTATCCTTAATTGAAAGATGCCTATGCTTTTACTAATGAGATGAATTATGTAAATCAATTAAACTGGGACTGTTTACGCCGACAGAAGCCTAATAGCTGTTTTATATTTACGAAGTTCGCAAAGAAACTGTCGGCTAAGAACGTTTTACATTTTTCTTCAAAATTTGTTAAGGTTGTTGCTAATTATTTAAAATGTAAATATAGGTACATTTTATTTGTTAGCAGTTTTCAGAACTTTGAAATCGTTTATTTTTTAAATAGAAACTGCACACCATGTCTATAGTATTTTTGACATATTCATCAAATTTTATAGTTCAAACTATATAGCAAATTAGCAAATTAAAAAATTCCAATGCGCAACGTTTCAAAAATATCGATATTAGAATCGAATAATGTATCAAAAATTCAAAATCGATTTTAAACAAATATTGAATGAAGAATATCGATATACCTTGATATCGACATTTTTATCATGTTTATATTAAAAGTCCTTTGCTGTGGCTTTTCAAGCCATTTAGTAACAAATAAAATCTTTAACTTAAAATATATATTTACTCAAAAAACAAAAACAAAATCCAATAAAAAGACAAACAAAATATAAATTTGTATCTATAACGTAGTATAAGAAATCCAAAACTCAAATATATAATTCTAGTTGTATAAAACACATACATAAATACAAGTAAAAAATAAACATCTTAAAACATATCTTCTTTACAATTTTGAGGAAATAGTAATTGTGATAAAGATAACAAACACCCCATGAAGGCGATTCGGCGATGTCAAGTCTATGAAATGCAATATTTCGCTGCCGCTTCCGGATTATAATTTCTACGAAACAGCAAACATCGCAGTAGGCATTTTTCAAATTTCCAACTTCTTTCTTAAAAATATATTCTATTGTATTCTGTATAATATGAACAGTTTCTTTTGTATATTAATGTAAAATAAATGTGTAAAATGTCAAAGATTGTTTACCAGGATATAAGTAGAATGGCATTTTTGATTACACGATATTATCGAATAAAAAAATCGATAACAGTCAATATTATTAAATAAAAAAATATCGATTTCAATCACGATTATCGAAAAGAAAACATCGATGCTTTTTTACAAAACAATATATCGTGCGCATCCCTAGTTCAAATCACATATGCCTGCCCACTCTTTCTTCCGGAGGTCAGTTCGCCGGTTTTCTAGTTTCGATTAATAACAATAATCTTTATAATAGCCTCATTATTTATAATATATTAACATTAAAATAATACCTTTACCTTTTACTTAGTTTTGAAGATTTTTATTACAATTACTGTTCTTTTTATTTTTGGTGTTTGTACAGTTAATTCTTTGTACATATTTAAAACTGTTTTTATCATCTTTATTGTAAAAATACTTGACGCTGTTTGGGTGGCGATTTTCACGGTTTGGTTAGAAGTGCCTTATCTAATATGTTCGTGACGTACTTAAACGTACAGATAGTGTATAATAACACAGTAAAATATAATAAGAGAATGTTCACAGCTTCACAAATTATGGCTAGGTTATGTTATAAAATATACAGATATCGCATACTTATAATTCCTTGTTAAATTTACTTACATAGGAACCAATACATTCTGTTAAAAATGGTACCGTTTTGGCGCGATATTTGAATTGAAAATTTATAATATAAAGTAACAACGTACCTATGACCAAATTTGCCGTAAAATATGTATATAGAATTTCTCTTATTCGAACTTAGTAATCTCACAAAAAAAAATCCATTCTGAAAACTGTCCAGGAGCCAAATTACAAAATAGAAATAAAATAAAAACATGAAAAAAACTGATCAACTGTCAAACTGGCACTTGGGATTTGCAAATACTAACTTTACATGTATTTTTAGCAGGTGAAATATATTTATTAGAATGTTGAACTAATAGGTACGTTATGAAGACAATAATATGACTATATTTCAGTTTTGCATATTATTATTATTATTATTATTAGATATGATCAACAGAGATGCAGGCTACGTACTAAATGTATCGAGTAACAGAAAATGTTTTATTTTGCATAACACAAACACACTGCTGTTTATTTATTGTGTGGTTTTATATAATAATAATAATATTAGTTTATTTCCAAAATAAGAGAACAACATTGTATTAATATAAATTACAAAATATAAATATATATGAAACAAGAAAATAAGAAAGTCGAATGGATGAGTATCACCTACCTTTAGCGAATATGTTTAAGAATAACTTAATTTATAAATAAAAGAAACGTAATTTTAAATTTTTACAAATAAATTCAAATGAATGCTTAAAGTTCGCGCGTCTTTCTCCCTTCAGCATGAAAGTTGACAAGTATCGATTAGATTCATATGTATAAAATCGAATTGCAAAGAAAGTCTGCCAGACCAAATCTAGGTTTGTAGGTAGAAATTCAATAAGCAGGTAAAATGACCTTGAAATGTTTTTAGATCTTCAGAATTTAGTTTACTTTGTTAGAATTAACATCATGGCGCCATCCAATTATTACTAGTAGTACTTAAGAAACGCTAAAATCTTAGATACGAACCGAAATGGATTTGTCAACTTTGAAACGCACCCTTAATAAGTTCCCATAGAAAGAAGCCATTGGGCGATAAATCTGGCGATCTTGGCGGCCAACCGAATGTGCAACCCTTACTTGAAGGTGTTTCTCAAAAACTCCTTAATAATTCTCGCACTATGAGCAGGGCAACCGTCTTGCTGAAACCAGACTTCCTCGAAATTGACGTAATACGAGCGAACAGTGGGAATAATGCTATTATTTAACATGTTTAAATATTTAACGGCATTAAGTGTGCCATCAATAAAAAAGGACCGACAATTGAGTTATTTAAAATACCAGCCCATACATTTAATTTCTGTGGATATTGCGTATGAACAGGTATGTACATAGAGGTGTCTATTTTCCTTAGACCAATAACCAGTGGTTTGTGAATTGTGATGTCCGTGTAAAGAGAATGATGTTTCGTCTGTAAATAAAATCTTCTTTAGAAAATTTTCATTTTCAGTGATTTTGTTCATCATTCTCTCGCAAAATTCTAGCCTTTTAAATTCATCTTCAGGAAATATTTATTTTTACTAAATTTTCGCCACTTGTACCCGTTTTTCTTTAAAATTCTCTGCACTGTTCTCTGTTGGACGCCACTTTCTTGAGAAATATCTTTTGCATTAGTTATATTATTTTCGACTGCAGCACAAATTAAAATGTCTTTATTTTGGTTTTCCTCGTTAATATTACGATTTCTCGGTTCATCGTCTTCCGAATGTAAACATTTTCTACACTTCGCCACGCATCCATATTTATCAAACCTATGAATAATATTTAATTTAGTTCTTTCAGTGTGGATAGGACGATTTTCGAACGTAAAAGCAAACGCCCAATGATTTCTAATGAACTGGCACCGGTGTGATACCATTTAATGATTTTTTTCTCTTCAGTTGTATAAACGTACATGCTGAGATCGACTATTAATACACACCTAGAGAAATAAGCGTTGTACACCCGGCAAACATTTGTTATAAAATGTGAAAATCCCCGACTACATTGATTTTCCCACCACTGTTGGAAAGCAGGCATCGCTGGATATTATAATGTCATCTTCTGCATGGGATAGAAGTATAAACCGAAATTAAAATTTGTCGACTACGGTATATTCCTTCAATCAACGCTATAACGTACACGTTGTATAACGTAAACATGTTATGCGTATACGTTATTTTTTTCATAAGAGCTCTCAAATTACATTCAGAAAAAACATGCGTTTTAAGTAAATGTACGCCTGTTATGAATAACCTGAATGCAGTTTAGCAATATTCATGCCAAATAATTTGAATTATTTGTTGATTGTTTGTGTATAGTTTATAGCAGTTTATGTGCGTGAATATTGCGGTTTATACTTTATACGTTAAATTTTTTACAGGAATATGAAAATCATGTGGGAGCTGGAAGAGAAGGTGAAAGTAATTATACTCTATAAAAGCGAGCAGGACCCTTTACCGCTCTCACGGATTTAGTAGAGGAGGCAAGATCGGGGTTAAAATGGCAAATTGGGGAGCGAATGATCTGAGAACGTGGCCCGTCCGCGGTGGGAACAAAAGTGTCACGCTGCGGGGACGACAGTCCCACGTGCTTTGGACTATTTTTCACGTCTCCGATGAGAGAGCAAAGGTTATACATACTAAAAGCGCACAGGACCCTTTACCGCTCTCACGGATTTAGTAGAGGATGCAAGATCGGGGTTAAAATGGCAAATTGGGGAGCGAATGATCTGAGAACGTGGCCCGTCCGCGGTGGGAACAAAAGTGTCACGCTGCGGGGACGACAGTCCCACGTGCTTTGGACTATTTTTCACGTCTCCGATGAGAGAGCAAAGGCCCGAAAGGAATTTTTGAAAATTTTTGGCACGTGCAGAAAATCACGCTGCATCGCGACATTTTCCCCATAAGGAGGACGTGGGAAACAAAAATTACTCTGGAGCCTTTTATACTGAAAATCCCGACAAACGTCAAAGTGACAGGAGATTCGAAATGTATCCAAACTTTCACTTTTAGGCCTGAAATTCCAAATTTTGAAGGTTTCGAGAGCACAAGTAAACTCCGAGACAAAAAGTACAGACTTTTCTGGATCCTCTACTTGCTTCTCCCGAGTTTATAGTGGTACAGATACAAAGGCACAAACACTTTAAAGTCCGCCTGCAGACGGATACAATTTAGCGAAATGGATTAAATATCCCGACAAACGTCAAACTGACAGCCGGTCTCATACGCATTCACATTTTCACTTTTAAGCTTGAAATTCCAAATTTTGAAAGTTTCGAGGACACAACAAGATTCAGAAACGTAAACAAGTGTCATTTCGGAAACGTTCACTTGCGCATTCCCAGTTTACAGAGGTACCTAGACGAAGGTACGAGTAATTCCAAATCCGTTTGCAGAGGTATTTGGTCAGAAAAATGGCCGATTCAATCTGCACCGATATCAATGCATTCCGGACGGGCGAAAAATATTATCAGATTATCATGTGCACTGTCGGTCAATACATTACGGTCCGGCGAACGTTCGGCATATCCACATAATACGTAACGGTCCCGCTTGATTTAATATTTTCATCTATACAGGTGTTGTCGATTAATATTTTAATAATGATTTGAATTAAAATACGATAATTTTAGAACGCGTAAAAAGAAGAGGATTGCTTTCGACATTTATGTGCCCCTACGAAATAATTTTATGTTAACGATTACCTAAACGTGCACGGTGGGCGGAGTTGGCTGAAATCAATTTCTCTCTATTCTGATTAAAAGTAAAACTGGGAGTTTTTACGGTCGCCCGTCACTAATTCTAAATTGACGTACGAATGTGAAAATTCAGATACGGGGGTGTCTTATGTCGCCGATCACTAATCCAAAGACAAAATGTCAAAAAAAAAAATGATCGAAGATTTTTTGAAAATTGACGTATGAATGCGAAATTTTAGATACGGGTATGTCTGCGGACGCCGATCACCAATCCATAGTCAAAATGTCAAAAAAAACAAAATGGAGGAAGATTTTTTGAAAATTGACGTACGAATGTCAAATTTTAGATACGGGGGTGTCTGCGAACGCCGATCTCGAATCCAAAGTCAAAATGTCAAAAAAAAAAATGGCGGATTATTTTTTAAAATTGACGTATGAATGTGAAATTTTAGATACGGCGCTGTGTGCGGATGCCGATCACAAATCCAAAGTCAAAATGTCAAAAAAAAACAAAATGGCGGAAGTTTTTTTGAAAATTGACGTATGAATGTGAAATTTTAGATACGGGGTGTCTCAGGTCGCCGATCACGAATCCAAAGTCAAAATGTCAAAAAAAAAAAATGGCGGAAGTTTTTTTGAAAATTGACGTATGAATGTGAAATTTTAGATACGGGGGTGCCTCAGGTCGCCGATTACGAATCCAAAGTCAAAATGTCAAAAAAAAACAAAATGGCGGAAGTTTTTTTGAAAGTTGACGTATGAATGTGAAATTTTAGATACGGGGGTGTCTCAGGTTGCCGATCACGAATCCAAAGTCAAAATGTCAAAAAAAAACAAAATGGCGGAAGTTTTTTTGAAAATTGACGTATGAATGTAAAATTTTAGATACGGGGGTGTCTTAGGTCGCCGATCACGAATCGAAAGTCAAAATGTCAAAAAAAAACAAAATGGCGGAAGTTTTTTTGAAAATTGACGTATGAATGTGAAATTTTAGATACGGGGATGTCTCAGGTCGTCGATCACGAATCCAAAGTCAAAATGTCAAAAAAACAACATGGCAAATGTAATATGGCGGAAAGGTTCGTCGAAAAGTGCTTGGATCTGAGCACATTCTTCCTTGGTAACTTTAACATGATTTATGTTTAACATTAAATTATCCTTCTCGCTCTTCAGTGTTCAGTGTAACGGTTTGTGTAAAGAAGTAAAGAAAAGTTCTAAATAATATATACGATTGGTATCACTAAATTTATGTATATACAGGACTGGTTCAAAAGTTAATAAAATCGGATTTTCTAAAAAACGTCATGACAGTGATCACGTTCTACGGGAAACGGTAATTGCAGACAAATTTGTGTTTTGCTTGGATGACAAACTTCAAAAGGTTATTATGATTAATGTCAAAAGGTGTATTTATAAGTCTCGAAATGACATGTGTAGGTAGGATACTTGACAGGTAAAATTTTGCAATATCTCAAATTCAATGTCCTCAAAATTATTGGCGCATGTTTCTTTAAAGTTGACATAATATTTAAATGTAACCTTCCGCATTAAAACGCCCTAACAACTACAACGGCAAATTTAGACGTATTTTTAATTATTTTTATTATTGCACTGTATTAGTTGATTAAGTTCAATTAAGGGCCGGTTTTTTCAATTCCGATTAAAATGCCGATTAGCGTACTCATTAAATAAAACTGTATGTTTTTGCAAAAACCGGTTGGCGCTAATCATTGATTAAGAACGTTATTACATGAAGATATTTTAACCGGTGTTTTACCAAACCTGATAAAATCTTAAATAGTAATTGGGATTACTTACACGTGCGCATAACCTAGGAGATTTGGATTTTTATTAGTATTGACTGCGATTATGTTTTCTTGTGCATTTGTAAATAATAATTATTTTTATTAGTGATTTAGTAATTGTATTACTTCTTCTAAACATGAAATACATAATATTGAATATGTGTAACTTTTAGCTCTCTACGGAAATATTTGTGTTTTGGAAGCTTTTTAATTCTGTTACATTTCCGGGACTTTATCTCAGTTGCTAAAAATTCTAAGTATTTGTAAAAATTTATAATTTTAGATGAATATATTTTAGACTCACTCTGATATGCCATTAACATATTAAAACTTCATTTACAAGTTACATGTGAAATTGAAAACATTGAAGAAATTCTACAGAAGCTGGCAGGTGCTTATGCAGACACTGTATAAAGTACTCTCGATTTAATTGGGTTCTGATGAATAGTGTGTTCGTTAACGTGTAGTTAAATTTTAAAATAATAATTATAATTGGCACTACAAAGATCGCACCGATTCCTCCAGAACATAACATTTTGTAAGTCAAAATTATGGAAACACGGTTTTCTCAATCAACCCTCTTTGATTTAGGAAATTTAGACAAAGAACCTGTTAAAACGTATAGTTTTTAGTAAACAGTTGGGATATGATCTTTCAATCAAAGTTTCTGGCCTTATTCATCCTACAGAAATTTGGTGCAAGTTAAATTGTCTGAAATATGGCAGTTGAAATTGCAATATCTTATACTGTTAGAATATAATTGATAATACAGTTTATGACCGCAGATGCGAGTCTTTTCTTTTTCAACAAACTGTTCCTATAGTTCAGTCGCTCTCTCAACCGACATGCGCTACTAAATTAAAATGACGTCAAATATTAGATGTTGCAAAATTTTACCTGTCATGTAATATAACCTACAAAATACATTTCAGGACTGTCATAAATAACAATATTTGTACACCTTTTGACATTTGTTTTAATTGTAATTTAAACATTTTAAAACAGTACAGCCAAATGTTATGTAAAATATAGGTGTAGGAAAGTAATATTTAATACCTTTATTCATAATATTTAATTTGTAACTGGCTTTCATGTAATAGTATTTTACTATGGGAAGGTATACATCCTGAAATATTGATTAATTACTTTAAATTTATCATTTTCAAATTGTTCCGGCCAATCAAAATTTGTAGTGGTATTGAATCGTCGTCTTTAATTCGTACTTTTGCTGAGTCCGTTGCCAAGACGACTCGACTGATTTTTATAATTTTTTTTCGGTGACTGGAAAAGTTTGACATTTTATCTTTCTTAACAGGTAACAAAATGTCACTTTATAAGCCGAGAAAAAAAGTACTCATTTTTTTCCCCAGGAAAAAAATTAGTACTTTTTTTTCGAGTATGCAAGAACACGGACATTTCATTTTAATATATTTTATTATACAAAAAGTTGCATTTACTTATGTATGCCAATAGCACCGTCTCCGAGAAAGAACTGCATTTCTTTTTCACCTTCCAATCAAAATAACTAAAAATCAACCTAAGTTCGCAAATTTTTAAAACCAAACACAAAATTAAATTGACAAATATTTGAATACTTTACAGGTTTCCTTAGCAACGCAGGTGTAATGCTGCTATAAGTACAACAGCCTACCAATTTAAAACTTCAAATGTCACATCGATTGATTTTCTGAGTCTTTTTTATCATTATAAAATCGTCGTTTTTCCTGTCACAGAAAAAAATAGTGTATTATACACGGGAAAAAACATTAGATTTTAGCTCCCGGTATTTTGTCATTATCTCGAGCTAAAATCTAATACTTCTTTCCCTTGTATAATAAATAACTTTTTTTACAGGTCATATGTAATACTAGAAAATATAAGGAACGTATATAAATGCAATGTTATGAGACCCAAAGTAATTTTTGCCGTTTACACGTCCTTGCTTGAATTTCTTCAGGTTGACATTTTCAAATTTTGGAGTTAGGAGATACCAATAATTTAGAAAATATTTATTACCTTCCTCGCTCTTGAGTGTGTACCGGTTTGTATAAAAAACAATTCGAGAAGAATTTTAAATAAAATATACAATTGGCTTCACAAAATTTATGTATGTACAGGGGTGCTTCAAAAGTTTATAAAACTGGACATTCTAAAAAGTGTCATGATGAGATTGATCGCTTTTTACAGAAAAGGCGCTTTAATAGGGCTTACATTTAAAACTTGGGCTTTCTACTTTTATTATTGTTTTGTGCTCTTTTATTAACGATAGTGGATTTCGAAAAGGTTGACAGGATTTTACACTTTCGGATCAAAATAGTATTGTAAACTGTCTTAATAAAAATGTTGAACTTTTTGATTTTATTGTGTCTTTGGATACTTTAACATTAAATTACCTCTCTCGCTCTTGAGTGTGTACCGGTTTGTGTCAGAAACAGTTCGAGAAGAATTTTATATAGAATATCCTATTGGCTTCACAAAATTTATGTATGTACAGAGGTGCTTCAAAAGTTTATAAATATTGGACATTCTAAAAAGCGTCATGAGAGTGATCGCTTTTTACAGCCAAGGCGCTTCAATAGGGTTTACATTTCAAACTTTGGCTTTTTACCAGTGGCGGCTGCTGCAGAGAGGGCAACGGGGCACTGCCCCCCCCCGTGACAAATTTCTTTTAACAGATAAATTAATTATAAATACCTAATTTGTATGTAATTTTTCTGATTTATTTGATGACAAATAATATGTTTTTGAAAGTAACAGTCCGTCATTTCAGCGCGTTTAAAAATCGCAGTCTGGCGTAGGCTCCGGGGCATCTCGCGCGACTGCCCCGTCTGTATTAGAAATCGAGCGATGAAACTGGCGCAGGTAGCGCGCGTATAATATATAGGCGGCGGGGCACTACTCTATGGTGCCGGGTCCGGGTGGCGGTCCAGTATGTAATTTACAGCGGTGAGTATATGTTGTAATTTCTATCGGTGCAAATGCAACTATGAATTGCGTTCGTAACATTAAGACAGAATTAAAAAATCTAGGTCTCCCTAGACCAGATTCATTGATTAAACTAGAAGATCACAATTTGAAATCAACAGAAGCTCTTACAGTTTATCAGACTGGTTGTGTGGGTGTAATGTGCAAAATGCTTTTTTCTAATTCGGTGCTATAAAGTTCACTTTACGACATCCGTTTTGGTTGCAAAAGTATTTCTTTATCGCACGCTAATTTTGTTGTTTTGACGTTGGTAACAAAAAAGAAATGGAACCAAATTATATTTAAATGTCAAAATGTAAGCCTTTAATGTAACAAACATGTGCAATAGAAGTTGTACAAAGAATAAAAAGCACACATGCTAACATTTTATTCACTAATTAACAATATAAATTGTTAAGCAGAGTTGGATGATAAGTTCCAAGGTTGAATAGTACAACTGTTATAAAAGTTTGTTTTTGATAATATGTCGAGACTATGTTGGCGAAAGATTTTGTAAATTGTTTTCTGCTATTTTGCGAATCTCTGGGGGCGTGCAAAATAGAAAAAATCAAGTGAACGGTGTTTTTCTACTTTGAAGAGAATAAAAACGTTTTCTAGAAATACCATGCGGGAAAGCAGACTATGTGCCTTACGAATGTGTTCAATTGAAAAACAATTACTGACATCAACGCCAAATTTCAAAGAATGAGTTATTAATCATTTTGCTGATCGTAAGGAATGGCGGATGGATTTTATTTTCAAACAAGTTAATTAAATAGCATATTGAGTTTATTTTTTGTCTATACTTAATTTTTGATATTAAACACTCAGACCCCCGGTGCCCTCCCGTCCCACAAAATCACGGGCCGCCATTGCTTTTTACTTTTATTATTATTTTGTGCTCTTTTATTAACAATAGTGGATTTCGAAAAGGTTGACAGACTTTTACACTTTCGCATCAAAATAGTATTGTAAACTGTCTTGATGAAAATGTTGCGCTTTTTGTGCTCATTGTGTCTTTGGATACTTTAACATTAAATTACCTTTCTCGCTCTTGAGTGTGTACTGGTTTGTGTCAAAAACAGTTCGAGAAGAATTTTAAGTAAAATATCCTATTGTCTTAACAAAATATATGTGTATACAGAGGTGTTTCAAAAGTTTGTAGAAGTGGACATTCTAAAAAGCGTCATGCCAGTGATCGCCTTTTACAGGAAAGGCACTTCAATAGGGCTCACATTTAAAACTTGGGCTTTATACTTTCATTATTATTTTGTGCTTCTTTATTAACGATAGTGGATTTTGAAAAGGTTGACAGGCTTTTATACTTTCACATCAAAATAGTATAGTAAACTGTCTTAATGAACATGTTGGGCTTTTTGATCTCATTGTGTCTTTGGATACCTTAACATAACTTATGTTTAAAATTAAATTACTTTTCTCGCTCTTGAGTGTGTACCGGTTTGTGTTAAAAACAGCTCGAGAAGAATTTTAAATAAAACGTCCTATTGGCTTAACAAAATATATGAATATACAGGGGTACTTCAAAGGTGTATAAAAGTGGGCATTCTAACAAGCGTCATGCCAATGATCGCTTTTTACAGGACAGGCACTTCAATTTAATACTTGGGCTTTTTACTTTTATTATTATTTTGTGCTCCATTATTAACGATAGTGGATTTCAAACAGATTAACAGGCTTTTAGACTATCACATCAAAATAGTATTGTACACTGTCTTAATAAAAATGTTACGCTTTTTGATCTCATTGTGTCTTTGGATACTTTAACATGATTTATGTTTAACGCTCTTGAGTGTGTACCGGTTTATGTCAAAAACAGTTCGAGAAGAATTTTAAATAAAATATCCTATTGGCTTAACAAAATATATGTATATACAGGCGTGTTTCAAAAGTTTATAAAAGTAGACATTCTAAAAAGCCTCTTTTTAC
Organism: Amphimallon solstitiale; assembly: GCA_963170755.1. Lineage (NCBI taxonomy): Eukaryota > Metazoa > Arthropoda > Insecta > Coleoptera > Scarabaeidae > Amphimallon > Amphimallon solstitiale. Next base: position 85,817,765 of record OY720675.1, read on the forward strand.
AGGAAAGGCGCTTCAATAGGGCTTAAATTTAAAACTTGGGCTTTTTACTTTTATTATTATTTCGTTCTCCTTTATTAACGGTAGTGGATTTTGAAAAGGTTGACAGGCTTTACACTTTCACATCAAGATAGTATTGTAAACTGTCTTAATGAACATGTTGGGCTTTTTGATCTCATTGTGCTTTTGGATACCTTAATATGACTTATGTTTAAAATCAAATTACTTTTCTCGCTCTTGAGTGTGTACCGGTTTATGTTAAAAACAGTTCGAGAAGAATTTTAAATAAAATATACAATTGTTTTCACAAAATATATGACAAATTATAATTCATTCTTGGGACTAGCGGCCAAATTTTAAGGAAAGAAAAACCAAATTAACGTTTCGACATCTTTTTATTTTTCGATGTCTTCTTCAGAACAAAAAACTATCAGAAGAAAAACAAAGTTAGCATTATTAATACACCTACATATACATAGTTGTTTTTTGTTGATGAACATAAAACAAGTTTATGAAACAATAATAAATATAAATTTTTTTGGTATATTTACAGTTAAACAGTTTGTGATTAAGACAATTCAATGTGTGTACTTACATTAAAATTAAATTAGTTATATAATACCCATATTGGGATTTTTTTTTATTTGTCCGTCTACGACTACATTTTGTCAGTTTTGTTTAAAATAATGTAACGATAATTATTTGTCACTATTGTATTGATATTTCAATACTAGTCAAATACATACTGATACATGGTTTTACTTCGACAAGGTGTACACATTCCAGATACAAACAAAAACATAGGAAAAAACTCTTTTTTAATACATTGCATGCAGGTGTTCGTTTTGTATCAATAAAGCCAGCGAATATATGTTCTATTCTTTTGTATCGGTATATTAATTTACATTATAATATATTAAAATAAATTTCAGACAGCCCGCTAATTTCTGTTCTATCGTTGACTGCATTATTATCTTTTTTTATCTGTATCATCTCTAGTACGTTTCTAGCTGTGGAGTTTTGTTCTTTGTTAAGGATACTTACGTTATTGAAGTCAAAAATATGTCCAGTAGCATTACAGTGTTTTTTTAATGAAGTTATGTTTTGGCAATATTTGTGGCCTTTCATTCTTTCAGCTAGATGTTGTTTTGTTTGCCCTATATAACTTTTTTCACAATTCCCACATGGGATTTTATATACAACATGGGTTTGTTTTTGAAGAGGCACATCATTTTTAATTTTTGTATATAGATGTTTTAAATTGTTATGGTTTTTATGTGCAATTTTTATGTTAAATGGTGCTAATACTTTTGACATTTGTTCTGATAACCCTCGTACATATGGAATGCCTACATATTTACAGTTAGTGGATTGTATTTGTTTGCTAGGTTTTGATTGTTCACGATTATAATTTTTATGTACTCTTTCTCTAATAATTTTTTTAATGAAATGAATGGGGTAGTTATTACTTTGTAAAATATCTTTGATTTTCGTTAAACTTTCTTCCCTAAATTCTGGACTGGTTAGTTTTATAACTCTATCTACGAGAGCAACTACGACATTTTTTTTATGTGCTATAGGTTGGCACGATTTAAAATTCACATATCTGCCTGTTGACGTAGGTTTCTGAAAAAATTTGGTCTTTATTCTGTTATTACTTCGAATCAAGGTCATGTCAAGAAAATTTATACTGCACCCTTCTTCTATTTCAAGTGTAAAACTTAACCTGTTGTGGTAGCTATTGAAACATTGTACAACATATTCTACTTTATTACCTGGTATTGCCAAAATACAATCGTCTACGTAACGTTTAAAAAAGGTGGGTTTAAAATTTAATTTTTTTAATATTTCTTGTTCTAATTCTACTAACACTAATTGGGCTATAACACTGGAAATGGGCGCACCCATTGCACAACCATATATTTGTCGATAAAACTTGTCTTTGAATTGAAAGTATGTGGTCGATAGAGTGAGTTCTAATGCATTGAGGAATTCCGTTAATGGGATATCTGTGAATTGACAAATATTAGTCCAGTTTTTTTTGACAGTGTTTTTTGCTAACTCTACTGGTATATTAGTGTATAGTGAAGTTACATCTAAGGAAATTAATTGATCATTATCCTGCAATTGTACTTTGTCAATGAACTCTTTAAACTCAAATGAATTTTTTATATAGTATTCATTTTTGTAAGTTATGTTTGTTAAAATATCAGCCAAATGTTTAGACAAATTGTACAACGGGCTTTGGATACAAGATACAATCTGTCTCATTGGGACATCTGGTTTGTGTAGTTTAGGTAATCCATATATACTAGGTGGTAACGAATTATTTATCTTTAACTTTTTGGCTGTACTATCTGAAATTACATTCATTCTACTCCATTTGTTGATCAAATCATTATTTTGTTTTTGAATTTTTTTTAGGATCAGTTCTGACTTCAACATAAGTATCCCTATCGTTTAATAACTCAAACATCTTTTTTTCATAATCAATTTTATTCATTACAACCGTTTTATTGCTTTTATCCGGTTTTACAATGTAAATATTTGGGTTTTCTTTAACAAATCTTTTTGTTTTTTTAACTTTGTCATACAAGTTGCTTTGTACATAATTTCGATTGTTTTTAGATGAATTTTTGAAATTAGTTAAAATATTACATGTCTTTGTTCTTATGTCAAAGTTAAAAAAACAAAAAGATTTGTTAAAGAAAACCCAAATATTTACATTGTAAAACCGGATAAAAGCAATAAAACGGTTGTAATGAATAAAATTGATTATGAAAAAAAGATGTTTGAGTTATTAAACGATAGGGATACTTATGTTGAAGTCAGAACTGATCCTACAAAAAAAATTCAAAAACAAAATAATGATTTGATCAACAAATGGAGTAGAATGAATGTAATTTCAGATAGTACAGCCAAAAAGTTAAAGATAAATAATTCGTTACCACCTAGTATATATGGATTACCTAAACTACACAAACCAGATGTCCCAATGAGACAGATTGTATCTTGTATCCAAAGCCCGTTGTACAATTTGTCTAAACATTTGGCTGATATTTTAACAAACATAACTTACAAAAATGAATACTATATAAAAAATTCATTTGAGTTTAAAGAGTTCATTGACAAAGTACAATTGCAGGATAATGATCAATTAATTTCCTTAGATGTAACTTCACTATACACTAATATACCAGTAGAGTTAGCAAAAAACACTGTCAAAAAAAACTGGACTAATATTTGTCAATTCACAGATATCCCATTAACGGAATTCCTCAATGCATTAGAACTCACTCTATCGACCACATACTTTCAATTCAAAGACAAGTTTTATCGACAAATATATGGTTGTGCAATGGGTGCGCCCATTTCCAGTGTTATAGCCCAATTAGTGTTAGAAGAATTAGAACAAGAAATATTAACAAAATTAAATTTTAAACCCACCTTTTTTAAACGTTACGTAGACGATTGTATTTTGGCAATACCAGGTAATAAAGTAGAATATGTTGTACAATGTTTCAATAGCTACCACAACAGGTTAAGTTTTACACTTGAAATAGAAGAAGGGTGCAGTATAAATTTTCTTGACATGACCTTGATTCGAAGTAATAACAGAATAAAGACCAAATTTTTTCAGAAACCTACGTCAACAGGCAGATATGTGAATTTTAAATCGTGCCAACCTATAGCACATAAAAAAAATGTCGTAGTTGCTCTCGTAGATAGAGTTATAAAACTAACCAGTCCAGAATTTAGGGAAGAAAGTTTAACGAAAATCAAAGATATTTTACAAAGTAATAACTACCCCATTCATTTCATTAAAAAAATTATTAGAGAAAGAGTACATAAAAATTATAATCGTGAACAATCAAAACCTAGCAAACAAATACAATCCACTAACTGTAAATATGTAGGCATTCCATATGTACGAGGGTTATCAGAACAAATGTCAAAAGTATTAGCACCATTTAACATAAAAATTGCACATAAAAACCATAACAATTTAAAACATCTATATACAAAAATTAAAAATGATGTGCCTCTTCAAAAACAAACCCATGTTGTATATAAAATCCCATGTGGGAATTGTGAAAAAAGTTATATAGGGCAAACAAAACAACATCTAGCTGAAAGAATGAAAGGCCACAAATATTGCCAAAACATAACTTCATTAAAAAAACACTGTAATGCTACTGGACATATTTTTGACTTCAATAACGTAAGTATCCTTAACAAAGAACAAAACTCCACAGCTAGAAACGTACTAGAGATGATACAGATAAAAAAAGATAATAATGCAGTCAACGATAGAACAGAAATTAGCGGGCTGTCTGAAATTTATTTTAATATATTATAATGTAAATTAATATACCGATACAAAAGAATAGAACATATATTCGCTGGCTTTATTGATACAAAACGAACACCTGCATGCAATGTATTAAAAAAGAGTTTTTTCCTATGTTTTTGTTTGTATCTGGAATGTGTACACCTTGTCGAAGTAAAACCATGTATCAGTATGTATTTGACTAGTATTGAAATATCAATACAATAGTGACAAATAATTATCGTTACATTATTTTAAACAAAACTGACAAAATGTAGTCGTAGACGGACAAATAAAAAAAAATCCCAATATGGGTATTATATAACTAATTTAATTTTAATGTAAGTACACACATTGAATTGTCTTAATCACAAACTGTTTAACTGTAAATATACCAAAAAAATTTATATTTATTATTGTTTCATAAACTTGTTTTATGTTCATCAACAAAAAACAACTATGTATATGTAGGTGTATTAATAATGCTAACTTTGTTTTTCTTCTGATAGTTTTTTGTTCTGAAGAAGACATCGAAAAATAAAAAGATGTCGAAACGTTAATTTGGTTTTTCTTTCCTTAAAATTTGGCCGCTAGTCCCAAGAATGAATTATAATTTGTTAAATTATACGGCCAGGAACAAAGACATATTAAGTTGAAGTTATAACAAAATATATGTATATACAGGGGTGCTTCAAATGTGTATAAAACTGGACATTCTAAAAAGCGTCATGCCAGTGATCGCTTTTTACTGGAAAGGCTCTTTAATTTAAAACTTGGGCTTTTTACTTTTATTATTATTTTGTGCTCCTTTATTAACGATAGTGGATTTCAAAAAAGTTGACAGGCTTTTACACTTTCACATCAAAATAATATTGTACACTGTCTTAATAAAAATGTTGCGCTTTTTGATCTCATTGTGCCTTTGGATACTTTAAGATGACTTATGTTTAACATTAAATTACCTTTCTCGCTCTAGAGTGTGTACCAATTTATGGCAAAAACAGTTCGAGAAGAATTTTAAATAAAATATCCTATTGGCTTAACAAAATATATGTATACACAGGGGTGCTTCAAAAGTTTATAAAAGTGGACATTCTAAAAAGCGTTTTTTACAGGAAAGGCGCTTCAATAGGGCTTAAATTTAAAACTAGGGCTTCTTACTTTTATTATTATTTTGTGCTTGTTTCTTAACGACAGTAGACTTCGAAAAGGTTGACAATGCTTTTCCAGTATCACATCAAAATAGTATTGTAAACTGTCTCGATGAAAATGTTGTGCTCTTTGAGCTCGTTGTTTCTTTGGTACATTAACATGACTTATGTTTAACATAAATTTACATTTCTCGCTCTTGAGTGTGTTCCGGTTTGTGTAAAAAACCGTTCGAGAGGAATTTTAAAGAAAATATACTATTGCCTTCACGAAATATATGTATATACAGGGGTGCGTCAAAATCGGACATTCTAAAAGGCGTCATGACAATGATTGCTTTTTACAGGAAACAATGAAAAAGCTGTAAGCGGACGCGAAAAAAGCGATTCCAACTAAAAGAGATTGACGGACCCGCTGTAGGCGGAGGACCCGCTGTAAGCGGAGGACCCGTTGTAAGCGGAGGACCCGCTGTAAGCGGAGGACCCGCTGTAAGCGGACGTTAGAGCTAGTTATATATACTAAAAGCCAATTGTCTCGCTCTTTTTAACACGAACGATTAAAACGGCAAAGCTATACCCCAAAATTGACGAATTGGGGAGACAGTTTTCTGAGAACCTGGCGCATCTACGGTGGGAACGAAAGTGTCACGCGACGGGGACCACGGTCCCACGTGCCTTACGCCATTTTTCACGTCTCCGAAGAGAGAACGAGGGCCCGAAAGGAGTTTTTGAAAATTTTAGAACGTGCAGAAAAAGAGTATGAATCATAGTATTTTGCCATAAGGCCTACGTGTAAAATAAAAAATATGGACTATACTCCATTCAGTCTAAGAATAAAGCATTGGGAAAGATAGGGCTTAAAATAAACGTTTGTGATTGGTTGAAATCGAGTATGCATTTACACCGGCAAAATAATCGCATTTAGCTCGTTCTGTCAAAAATTTGTTTACTGACAGTTTTGTTCAAAGATTTTGTCGATTTCCGTATTTTACATAGTTATTTGTTGTTAATATTCTTAAAAAATAGTTCTTCTTAGAACTCGCAAGTGAAATATTCATTTGTTAAGGTATTTTATCAGTTTCGTTAACTTTCTTTTCGTAATCGCTAATATTCTATAGTATGGCGGAAGCAGTTTTACCAGGTCCTTCAAAAAATCGTAAAGGGAAACACATAAGATCTGGACAAAGGCAAATGGCTTATAATGTGTACATTAAGGATAAAAACAATATGTCTAAAACAGCTGCAGTCAATCAAACAGCAGGGGAAGTGGGTATTAATAGGAATACAATGTACTGCATTATTAAAGAAATGGAATTATATGGAGTTCCAATTTCTCCTCCAAGAAAAAGAAATTATCGTCATACTTACAATAAATTGGATGAAGCACAAAAAAGTACAATTAGACGACATGTGCATTCCTTTTTCTTGAGGAATGAGTTACCAACTTGTATAAAAATGTACGTAAATGTCAAAATATAATGATATCAGATATGTATATCCCTGCTATCCATCTGACAGTAAACATATTGCTGTGACCTCGCAAATTTGTAAAATAAGAATAGTTTTAGAGATTGATTTAAGAATTAGTTTAAGCTTAGAAATAAAAGTAAAAATAAGAAAAAGTCCTATTTAGATATTATTGAGTAAAATTATGCAACAAGAACTACATGAAGGTATACAAAGTTGCATACTTATAGTCAAATTTTTATTATAACAGTAAATAATGAAATATGCAAAGTAAAGTTTATTAAATAAATATAAAACAAATGATGTAGAATAAAAATTTATTAAATAAAGAAATATATGAAATAAAGACAAAATAAATATAAGTAATATATTTCTTTTGTAGAAAAGATACACAAAAAGTATGGGTTATAAATCATGAAAAGAAATGAAATTTATATGCATAAGGCAATAAAAATCTTATGAGAGTTTAAGAATTAAATAGTATTAAAGAATAAAATTTACCTTAGCTTACTACTAGACAAATAAAAAAGGATATAAAAATGTGTAAAACATGGAAGCAATCAGCAGTGACATATTTTTGTATTTAAAAGCTGACATTATAAATAAATAAAAAGGTATCTGTGTTCATGAGTTGTTCGTAACACAATGCTTCAGGGACTAGAGGCGGACGTGTTCTACAAGGATAGGCAGTGCGGAATAATGGTTATTTTCAACATGTTTCCCATTTTGTCAAGGCGCACTCCGGCTAAAAGAAAAGTAAAACTAACATAAATAAATGGAAAGAAAAATATGCATCGAACAATGAACAAGGTAATAGGTTCATTGACGAGCACAAGGAAGGATGGTATTAGTAACAAGAATAAACCTACCGTTGGGAATCATGTGCAAAGCAGAGGGGACCTTTGAATTGGAAGGTTATGTTGACGTTTAAGTGAATTGTGAACTGTCAGAACAAAATGTGTATGTGTGCGTGAATCAAGGCGGCAACATATGGGCAGCGATTTCACGGGAAAAGTGTATTCCAGTACCAACCTAAACATGGACTAGAGGGCGCAATGGTCAACATAGTTTATTTTTGCCGCTATAAATACGAAGACAAGATTCGACAAGACAGACTTCTGATAACACTTCCGAGAGGGAGACTTTCTGATAACACCTCCGAGAGGTGAACTTCTCAGAACACTTACAAAAGGAAGATCTCTTAAAGAATAAGTTTTTTTTAATTGTTATATTGTAGTTTTTCATTATTTCTTCAACACATATAGTAACAGTAATTTATTTTATTTAATACATTTGAATTCATTTGAAGCGTTCATAATGGACATTCAAAATAGATTTATTGATAACAAGTAAGTTTATTATTTCTTTTGAAAATTAAGTTATACGAGTTGTTGGACAGACATTGATTTTTACGTGCGAATGATTAATCAATGTATTGTTGGACAAAAAAATAGACAAGTAAATAATTTATCCTGTAAGGTTTATTTTGAATTTATATAGTTGGAATTACAACCAAATAGGATTAATGGTGTTGGTCAGTTGGAGAGATGTTACGTGAAAATGAGCATTTTCTTCATCGTATTGTCTAGACATCATTAATTTCTTTCAAATTAAGCGAATAATAAATTAGAATTTCACAAGGCATAGATTAAGAGCTCGATACAACACGTGCAAATGGTTGTCTAAAGCAATTAATTGAAGCCTATACATAAATATTATAACGTCGATGAGTATATTCATAAACGTACAATAAAAGTTTATTTTTGTTTATTTGCAGGATAAATATTTATTTTGTTTGGTAGAATAAATAAATAAACAAAAGATTTACATACATTACAACCGGCATTAGGTATAAATGATATGAGCATTTTTCAATTATGTATCTTGTTTAGAGCATAAAGGTGTGCATATAAAGGAAACTATATTTTTGAATCCGTAAATTACAAAATAAAAAAAAAAAAAAAATACATGATTATGTTGAATAGACATACAGTTTTTTTCTTTGAACAAAACTATTACCTCTTTCCCTATAATGAGCAAGAGAAAAATCATCAGCAAATAAGAAGGAACCACAAACATTGCCAGGACCCACAATAGTTATAAGGTACATGACACAACAATATAAGATAAAACACAAAACCAATTATAAGTTCTTGGTGTGTAAAGAATAATTTAAAGAGTATAATGTGTACAAAAGACTATACCCTACGTGTGGTAATACACACAAAAGTATGTTGTTACAGCATATAAATTATATGGCAATATTGTTATTTAAAATAAATATTTATATGCTACAGCATTAATTAAATGGCGATGCCCAACGTATGGCAATATTGTTATTTAAAATAAATATTTATATGCCACAGCATTAATAAAAATGGCGCTCAACGTAGTGGGGCAATGTATTCCTTTTCTTGTTGTTTATTAATCATGTATTTATTTAATGCCCAAAATAGAGAGGCAATGCATTATTTTTCATAATTGTTTAAAAGAAGAAAATATATATATATATATATAATTAATGTTGCTTAACATAGTGGAGCATTGTATTCATTTTCTCGTTTGTCAATAATTATTTACATAACATTTAACGTTGTGAAGCAATGCAATTTTTTTTTATGTTTAAACAAAAAAAAAATAATAATTTATTTTGTACAAATAATGGGTACAAAGTTTGTTTCATTTTTTTTATTTATTAGTAAATAGAATAATTATTCAGTGTCCAAGTTAGAGACAGATTACCTTAATTTTCATTTACTGGTGAATTTCTCTTGTTTAGAAAGGGATAAAAAAAAAAAAGGAATAGTATTTGATTAGATAAGTTTAGTTATTAATTTATAAGTTAGAAATAAGATAAAAATGGCAGATAAAGATAAAAATGATGGTGAAGGTTCACAGTTCACTAAATACAGGGACAATCGTCCGGTATATTCTGATTCAGATTCAGAAAAACCTGAATCAGAGGATCAAACACTTGATAGCAACGTACAAACAGAAAGCATCAGTAGCATAACTGGTGAACAAAAAATTGAGAATCTTTTTAATAAACTATTCAGCAGAATAGAAGAAAGTGATAAGAATTTAAATCAAAGATTAGTAGAAAATAATTTAAGTATAAATCAAAGATTAGAACAAAATAATTTAAGTATAAATCAAAGACTAGAAGAAAATAATTTGAGTATGAACAGGAAATTTGAGGAAAGCAATCAAAGATTAGAACAAAATAAAATAGAAATAAACTCAAGATTAGACATGGTTCTCATGGAATTAAGAAAAGAAACTTTAGAGCTAAATGCAAAAGTGGAATTAAAGTTAGAATAGTCAGTGTCAACTTTAAATAAACAAATAAACATTAATGAAAAGAAATGTGAAGGTAAAGGCACATTCATAATAAAAGAAATCAACGAAAGATCTGCCAAAACACAAGCTAGTTTTGATAAGGTAGATGAGAAAATAAATTCTCTTGAAAATAAAGTTAAAGGGAATAATGTGCAATATCAAGAGCAAATACAAGAACTTTCACACCAAGTGGAAGATTGTAAAATAAAATATGGTGTTTGTACGGACACAATGTTGACCCTACAAAACAAAACTTTAAACTTCGAAAACACTATAAAAGGGTTAGAGAACAAAGTACATGGGGTTAGTACACCTAGGGTATCTTTGACACAAATACCTGGTAGCGCAGAGAATATACCAAAATTCTCAGGATTTTACAAAGATAATCCAATGGCGTTTATGAGAACGATAAAAACATACATGAGGGGAATATCTGATGAGATGTCAAGGCTACATTTCATAAGAGGTTGTTTGAAGGATTATGCACTTCAGTGGTACGATATGATAATAGATGAAGTAGTGGATTTCAAAGAATTTGAGATTCGTTTTGTGAGACAGTACTGGGGACAGACTCAGCAGAGGAAGATTAGACACGATTTAGTGTTTGGCAAATACAGAGCTGGATCTTCTAGAGAAAACTACATCATAAGAAAATATTCTTTTCTTAAATACATCCTACCAACCATTGAAGAAAGTGATATTGTTTCACAGCTAGCAGCACACTTTGACCACAACGTTACACAGGCGGTGGCACTTCAAGGAATTGATAACATTGAAGCACTCCTGGAACTGGTCAAGAGATTAGACGATGTGGATGAGAAGGGAAACAGCAAGAGTTATGGAAACATCAAATATACAAACGATCCACCCAGAAATGATAATAATAACTACAACAATGGAAATAATCCACATATAAACAAGACACCTCGTTACAATCAAGATAAACAGTACAATAATAATGGGTACAATCAAAATCAGGGTAAAAAGAATTATGGAAACAACCCTTATACATATAATAAGCCAAGCTATGGGAACAATCCATATTCATACAATAAAGCAAGAAACGATGAAAATGAGAGGAAGAAAGAACAGAATTATGGGAAGGAAGAAAGAAACCCTGAGAGGGAAAGAAGAGTGAACAATGTTCAAATAAGTGAAGAAAAAGAAGAAATAAGTACGAAGAAAAAAACAGAATCAAAAGGTGCAATACCCAAGGATTCAAGACAACTACCGACAAATAAAGAATGGGTAAATTCTACCTACTCAAATGCGACTTCGTTGGATTTTTAGAAAGGCCAGTCAAGAAGAAAAAGAAGGTACAAAACGTATATAACTTTGACGATCTAAAGAAAATCACGACGGAATTACCACACATAACAGTAAAAATAGGGAACGAAGAGATAGAAGCATTATTAGACACAGGAGCGCAATTATCTTTATTAGATAGTAGTATTATAAGTAAAGACATAGAAAAATTAGGATATTGTATGCCTATAAGAAAAGTAAATTTAATAAATGCAAATAAGAAACGCATCATTACTGTAGATAAAGTTTTTTGTATAAATGTTAGAATAGGTAGTTTAAATTTATTAACAGAATTCATAATAGTGCCTAATTTGAACAGCAATTGTATTTTGGGGATAGACTTTTTAAGTCAATATGGTACAAAAATAAATATGGAAAACAAAACATTTCATATTAAAAATTCAATAATCTCCTGGTGTAAGGAAACACAGGAAGATGAGATATTAATTAATAATTTATATATAAACAATGCTGAACAAAATCTCACAAATAAAATGGATAGTAGTTTATTAGACAATAAGTGTGCACATCCTGTGAAGCATCGTCAAAGTGAGGACTTCACGCAATATAGGGATGGTACGAATGTAAATTGCGATAAACAATACATAAGCCATGTGAGCAATCTTGTCAGCAAGCATAAAGAGTTATTTGATAATAAACCTGGTTTAGCAAAAGGCTATGAACACAGGCTAAAAATAGATGAAGCATAACCTTTTAAAGTTAAAAATAATCCTGTCCCCAATAAATACAGAGAACAAGTCAAATTAGAAATTAAAGAAATGTTAAAGAACAAAATTATAGAAAAAACGGAATCAACATTTACCAATCCTGTAGTCGAAATAAACAAAAGGGGTATAAGTGATCAAAGGGACACTATACTACCAAAATATTTAAATTCAAGAAACTCACCTTATTTTGAAGCTCAACAGAGCGTTACATTTTCATTAACAATGTGTGTAAATATCGAACAGTTCAAAAGGACCGATCGGAGGCGTACTTTTTGGCTGGCAACAATACGTAATAATTCAATAAATAATTGTTCATTCTTAGTAATGTTATTTGTAATTAGAAAGAAAGGAGTCAAATTTAAAAAGACTCATGAAAGAAGCAAAGTACAAAAGGATGAAAGGAAATATTTTGCCTTCATGCTTACATTAATTAGAATGATAAAGAAGGGAGTAAAATTTAAATGGACTCCTGAAACTCTCAAAATATTTGAAGAAGTGAAAGAGAATTTTTGCAAAGCATTAATAGAAAATTTACCCAATATTAATGAAGAATTTGTTTTGAGATGCGACGCATCAAATAATGCAATAGCTATAAGAAATTTAGCATTAAGTATCGTTGATCACATATCTATGCTCTATGATTATATAGACGTAGAAGATTAATAATCATTTGTGCGAGTTTTCACAATGGTTATTATATGTGTCGTTCATGTGTTACGTTTTTTTTTTTGGTTGTATTTTATCCGTTAATGGCTTATTTTAGTGACGGAATACGTAATTAGTTTTTGATTAAATTTGTGTCATCTTCCTACTATTACTGCCATCTGGCGTAGGAGTGCCTAAGATTTCTATTACACGCGTTCTGCCCTGCATAGGTGGGTGTAACGTAAATCTGGTATTGCCGGGTAGATGGCGTCTGTTGTTAATTTAATTAATTTGTTACTTTTAATTTTGACTAACTTCTTTTTTTTGAACTTCTTTGGGCCCAGAGTTATGCAACAATTTAGTAATAATTATTTTCCATTGTTCCATGGTTATTTGAACCTGTATTTCTGTCGTACGTTTTAAGTATTAGTTGGTTCATTTGTTCTCTTAGCGCGTTTGACGTGTTTGGTTTGTATGGTCGGTTTTGAGATGTTAAGATCTTTCTCTTTTGATTTTTAACGATCGTTGCGGAAGGTTAGACACGAGAGCAGAACCTTTTCCCTTAGCTGCCTTGAGAATATGGAAAGTTGAGTTGTATCGTTTATAATCGCTTAACAAAAGCGGATTTTATGGTGATTCTCAGGGATTTTTGGTAAATTTTTGACGTTTATTTGAGTCTTACGAGGATATTTCTTCTGTGCTTGGGGATTTGTTAAGCTGCTGTAAGTATATTTTCCACGTGTCTAATCGATCCTAATTTGTGTCGTTTCTATATTCAATTTAGCTGCTGGTGTTAGGCCTGATATAAACCTCATTTGAGCATTGTTGGTTGAAGTTCATACGAGAGAAACACGTGCTAGTAATTTTACGGTGCCCAGGACTTGTTGTTGGATCTTGCGGTGAGGGCACATTTAAGGTGCAGTTTATTGGTACACTGTAGCCTTCGAACGCTATCACTTGAGGTGTCGTAAGCCGAAGATAGGAGGGCATATTCCTGGTAACGTGTGGATCCGTAGGATTTGTCGTGTTTGGAAGCTGTGGATGTGATGTTTAAAGGTATTGTGTCTGTGTAAATTTTCTCTGTTATTATCCAGAGGGTAGAATTTAATTGACTAAACAGTTTGACCAAATTTGTGTCAATATCGTACAATTTGAACAGTGAATTTCAATTTTCCGGCCTAATTTATCAAATAAGTAATCGTAAATTCCTAATTTAACTTCTTATGGCCTGTGAGCCTTTATGTTTTTTGAATTAATTAATTTAACGTAGTTATTAACAATAGTGACCCCATTTTGGAGGTTACTTTGACATTTTTGGAGACGTTACGTAGCCATTTTTATTTTTGGATTTAGAAATTGAATTAAATTTTGGATGTGTGTGGGCAGTGTGGCCTCACATCGGTCTTGTGTAAATTCGTAGATATTATTTGATGCATTTAATCAATGATTGTAATTTAATTTTGGTATAATTCCGTAAGAAACTAATGAATTTTATTTAATTGCATATTCTACCTGTAAAGCATAGTTAACTAGCGCTATTTCTTTTATAGAATTAGATATTTTACAACTTAGAGTCTGTTTTCTAACGTCGAATAGATTGTCGGATGCCTCTGGTATACAGAGTGTTTCATTTTGGTTGACGTGTTGCATTATACGAACAAACTGTTCGACTTTGGAGGGACTTTTGGCAAATTGCCTTATTACTGTGTACTTATAAGAATATTGTTGGTGAATCAATGTTAGTTTTAAGTTGTTCTTGTGTTCACCTTTTGAACTTCTAAATTTAGTAACGTCACGTCACCGAAAATTTGCAACCGAGTTGCGCTTGTGTTTCACTTCCATTGTTTTTTTTGCCTTTGCTTAAATATCTCTTGGAAGTTAGAGATTTTATATATAGCCGGTTTTGTACAGTACTGGAAATACGCTGTTGAAATCTGAGATTAAATTTTAATAAACTGTTTGTTAAGTTGAATGAGTGTGTACTGGTCTTATTTACTTATCACCTGGGGGAGTTTATATTGGATCTGGTCCGGGGTCTGAATATCTGTTGGGCTCAGCACATTATTACGGATAGGCGCCCTGACATCATAACCTTCGACTTAGTACGGTGTTCGAACTCGCCCTTCTCTGACTGTAGCTGGAGGCAGTGCTGACTCCCATATTTAACATCGACCCTTGGGGAAGTAAGAGGTAAGACTGAGTGTTATAAGTTGGTGATTAATTAATAGACAAGCGTCCTTTTAAACGAATTAAAATAGAAGGTTAATTACCGTGGTGGTGCTTAATTCACTACCTTCTTGGAATTTTCTGGGTACCGATTTGTTTAGGGCCTCGGCCAATTTAATTTAATTACAAGAGGGTAGCACATGCTTTAATAATCATTGTTGACGATTCACGACAAAGTATAATAACCAAGGGATATGCTGTGACCTCGCAAATTTGTAAAATAAGAATAGTTTTAGAGATTGATTTAAGAATTAGTTTAAGCTTAGAAATAAAAGTAAAAATAAGAAAAAGTCCTATTTAGATATTATTGAGTAAAATTATGCAACAAGAACTACATGAAGGTATACAAAGTTGCATACTTATAGTCAAATTTTTATTATAACAGTAAATAATGAAATATGCAAAGTAAACTTTATTAAATAAATATAAAACAAATGATGTAGAATAAAAATTTATTAAATAAAGAAATATATGAAATAAAGACAAAATAAATATAAGTAATATATTTCTTTTGTAGAAAAGATACACAAAAAGTATGGGTTATAAATCATGAAAAGAAATGAAATTTATATGCATAAGGCAATAAAAATCTTATGAGAGTTTAAGAATTAAATAGTATTAAAGAATAAAATTTACCTTAGCTTACTACTAGACAAATAAAAAAGGATATAAAAATGTGTAAAACATGGAAGCAATCAGCAGTGACATATTTTTGTATTTAAAAGCTGACATTATAAATAAATAAAAAGGTATCTGTGTTCATGAGTTGTTCGTAACACAATGCTTCAGGGACTAGAGGCGGACGTGTTCTACAAGGATAGGCAGTGCGGAATAATGGTTATTTTCAACATGTTTCCCATTTTGTCAAGGCGCACTCCGGCTAAAAGAAAAGTAAAACTAACATAAATAAATGGAAAGAAAAATATGCATCGAACAATGAACAAGGTAATAGGTTCATTGACGAGCACAAGGAAGGATGGTATTAGTAACAAGAATAAACCTACCGTTGGGAATCATGTGCAAAGCAGAGGGGACCTTTGAATTGGAAGGTTATGTTGACGTTTAAGTGAATTGTGAACTGTCAGAACAAAATGTGTATGTGTGCGTGAATCAAGGCGGCAACATATGGGCAGCGATTTCACGGGAAAAGTGTATTCCAGTACCAACCTAAACATGGACTAGAGGGCGCAATGGTCAACATAGTTTATTTTTGCCGCTATAAATACGAAGACAAGATTCGACAAGACAGACTTCTGATAACACTTCCGAGAGGGAGACTTTCTGATAACACCTCCGAGAGGTGAACTTCTCAGAACACTTACAAAAGGAAGATCTCTTAAAGAATAAGTTTTTTTTTAATTGTTATATTGTAGTTTTTCATTATTTCTTCAACCCTATATAGTAACAGTAATTTATTTTATTTAATACATTTGAATTCATTTGAAGCGTTCATAATGGACATTCAAAATAGATTTATTGATAACAAGTAAGTTTATTATTTCTTTTGAAAATTAAGTTATACGAGTTGTTGGACAGACATTGATTTTTACGTGCGAATGATTAATCAATGTATTGTTGGACAAAAAAATAGACAAGTAAATAATTTATCCTGTAAGGTTTATTTTGAATTTATATAGTTGGAATTACAACCAAATAGGATTAATGGTGTTGGTCAGTTGGAGAGATGTTACGTGAAAATGAGCATTTTCTTCATCGTATTGTCTAGACATCATTAATTTCTTTCAAATTAAGCGAATAATAAATTAGAATTTCACAAGGCATAGATTAAGAGCTCGATACAACACGTGCAAATGGTTGTCTAAAGCAATTAATTGAAGCCTATACATAAATATTATAACGTCGATGAGTATATTCATAAACGTACAATAAAAGTTTATTTTTGTTTATTTGCAGGATAAATATTTATTTTGTTTGGTAGAATAAATAAATAAACAAAAGATTTACATACATTACAACCGGCATTAGGTATAAATGATATGAGCATTTTTCAATTATGTATCTTGTTTAGAGCATAAAGGTGTGCATATAAAGGAAACTATATTTTTGAATCCATAAATTACAAAATAAAAAAAAAAAAAATACATGATTATGTTGAATAGACATACAGTTTTTTTCTTTGAACAAAACTATTACCTCTTTCCCTATAATGAGCAAGAGAAAAATCATCAGCAAATAAGAAGGAACCACAAACATTGCCAGGACCCACAATAGTTATAAGGTACATGACACAACAATATAAGATAAAACACAAAACCAATTATAAGTTCTTGGTGTGTAAAGAATAATTTAAAGAGTATAATGTGTACAAAAGACTATACCCTACGTGTGGTAATACACACAAAAGTATGTTGTTACAGCATATAAATTATATGGCAATATTGTTATTTAAAATAAATATTTATATGCTACAGCATTAATTAAATGGCGATGCCCGACGTATGGCAATATTGTTATTTAAAATAAATATTTATATGCCACAGCAATATGTTTTACTTGTTTTCAAAATACAAAGTTCATCGTGTGTAAACTGTGCTCATATTGTAGCGCCATCTACTTTATTCTTAGACTGAATGGAGTATAGGTTCGATTTTAAAATGGCGGTGGATCGATACAGATGACCGTGACACATCAAACTTCGGATAAGGTTAAGTTAAACGCACGAAAAATTCAATTTCAGGTTATAAATTATCAAAACCGTCAAATCAGTTTGAGTTCGCGATATGGCATTTGCCGGGAAACGTCAAAATTGGCGGAAAGCACCAGTCGTGCAATACACACATATAATGACTATCTATTCACGTTTATCGATCGGTTGTCAAGTTTAAATGTCAGAAGGCCGACAAATAAAGGGATTATGAAGGAAATGTGGTACCTTTCAGATACGTATTAGTGTTATTATTATCAATTGTTACTATTTCTTTTCTACTTATGAATATATGAACAATGCCGACGGATATGATAAAATAAACTTAAAGTGTATTATCGCACGTAAGTACAGTGACAAATATAACGATCTTTCTATATTTTATTAAAATATATTAAATACAAATTATATATGTCATCGAATTGTCGTCACTTCTCGCGAAAGAAGTACCGATGCAAGCCTAAATAAAGAATCATCTGAGTTTTCTTTATTTGTCAGATGTGTCCGAAACACTTCGAAATAACATAAATACATCAAATATGTAAAATTCCCATAAACATTTATGTAATTTCGTTTATCAATTCAGTTATAAAAGCAAACATTTAAAGTATGCGACTATGCGGGTTGGCACAAACTAATCAGAAGTACATTTTCGGTTAAATGGTATTAGGAGCCAGCAAGATTTTTGATTGGGTTTTACAAAGTACATATATATACTATTAAAGCGTAATATGAAAATTAATTAATTCTCTCAATGACCTGTAAGTTTAAAACATGTTTTGTTAAAGTTCATCATGTTATGTTGTTAATTTCATTTGACAATTGGAAAGACAATTTGGTTAAGCACTGTCCGTCTGACATTTCGATCTCACAAGTTTATGTGTGAACGAATACACTACAACGAAGTATTGTCACGATGACAGGTGGAACGACAATTTGGTTAAACATCAACTTTTCATTGTCGTATAAGTGTCACGATGACAGTCTGTCAAAAAATTTGAAGTATACACTATTTTTATCGTAAACTTGACACAAGGCATGGTACTACCAATTTTATAGAACGAATAACATGAAACAACATTTAAATGCCGAACCGTCTTGGTTTTTTTTGTTTTATGTCTGTCGACGTTCACCTTGGCCTAGATGCACACAATTAGACAATTAGACTTAGCAATCAGTAAAAACATTAACAAAACCATAAAGATAGAAACTGAAAGTGTCATGAGCTCTGATCACAATCCAATTATAATAACTTGGAACGAAGACATAACCGAAAGAACATATCACACCTTCAAGACAGACTGGGCCGGCTACAAAACAGAACTAGAACAAACCATCACTGCAGTTCCTAAAATACAAAACACTGCAGAATTAGAACAGAACATAAAATCACTACAAGATAAAATAACAAACGCTGTTAAAACTAATACCATCAAAATAGAAAGGATATATAAATCAGGTAGTCTACCACATCATATTAAAGAACTAATAAAGGAAAAGAACAGAGCTAGGAGAAGACAAAACTATACTAAACAACCTTCAACATCAAGTACATAAGGAATTACTGGAACTGAAAAATGTAGAATGGCAAAGAACACTCGAAGAAATAGGTACAGACCTCTATAAGACATGGAAAATAATCAAGGCAATCAAAAGAGAACAAATACAAATCCCACCACTTCAATTCAATAACTCCACACAAGTCACAGCAGAAGAAAAAGCAGAAGCTCTAGCGGAATCACTAGAAGAGCAATTCACTCCGAACTTGGATGAAGTAGATATGCAACACGTAGTGCAGATTCACAAAGTAGTAAGCAGAGAAATACGTGAACCCCACTCCCCTAGCAACGACCCAGTCACAGCCGAGAACCTAAAAGCAATCCTTAAAGCATTAAATCCCAAAAAAGCTCCTGGTATAGACAACATCACCAACAGATCACTACAAAACCTCCCCCGAAAAGCAATAATGTCAATTCTAGCAATAGCAAACTCCGTTATCAGACTTCAAACATTCCCAAAGATATGGAAACATGCCAAAGTAATAGTTATACCTAAACCAGGAAAACCAAAAACAATACCAAGCAGCTACAGGCCCATAAGCCTGTTACCATCCATTAGCAAAGTGATAGAAAAAATAATCCTACAGAAGATAAAGTACCACTCTGACAATCAAGACATAATACCAGAAGATCAACATGGGTTTAGAGAAGAACATTCAACGATAACACAACTTTCAAGAGTCACTGAGATTATCCAAGAAGGATTCAACAAACATCAAGTGACAGCAGCTGTATTTCTCGACATAGCAAAGGCATTTGATAAAGTCTGGAGGCAGGGACTCATATATAAAATGATAATACACAATTACCCAACACACATTATAAAAATCACGAACAGTTTTCTCTAAGGACGCTGCTTTCAAGTTAGCATCCAGAACACACTTTCCTCAATAAAACATCCAACAGCGGGAGTCCCCCAGGGCTCATGCCTGTCACCTCACCTATATACAATATTTACAGCCGACATACCAGTGTCAAATCCTACAAGATATTTAAATACGGCCACCTTTGCAGATGATTCGGCACTGCTCTCAACATCAAGATGTCCGACGAACGCGGTACAGGAACTCCAAACGCACCTAGACAACACGATAAAATGGTTCAAACAATGGAGGACAACAATAAACGAAGACAAATCCCAAGCAATAATCTTTCAAAGGAATCTGAAAACAACAGACAACGAAATAACCATCAACAACAACACTATACCATGGAGTAGAGAAATTAAATACCTGGGAATATATCTGGATATAAAGCTCAATTATAACACACACATAGCAAAAACGATAACCAAAACCAAACAAACAAGATGTCAACTATGGCCTCTTATAGGCAGAAAAAGCCAGCGAACACGAACAACAAAATTCCACTTTACAAACAAGTATTAGGTCCAATATTCACATATGCATGCCCAATATGGGTGCATATGTGCAAGACCAACATCAAAAAACTGCAAATAATACAAAACACCAGTCTTAGAATGATACTAAATGCTCCATGGTATATGAGAAATAATCAAATAATGAATGAAACAAATACCCCAACCATTATTGACTACATCAAGGAAAGAGCGCTCAGTTTCTATAACCAGATGGAAAACCACTCAAATCAAAATCTCAAAAGAGCACTTGCATATGATGGAAATGAAAATTTCAAACACAAAAGACCTAAAATGGTTCTACTTTAATTCTTAATCAAAATAAAGATAAACAATAGCTAATCAAATTCAACTTTAACAATCCAAGATTCACCGCACTCAGATGAAGAGTAAAAGACTAAATAGTCTAACTCAAAGCCACAATAAAGAAGAAGAAGAAGAAGAAGATGCACACAATTGATACAAAACCTGAATGTCAACAAAAATTTTCTAAATACCAGCGTTCAGTAAATTATATAGAAATGTTGTTCGCTTTGTGGGCAAAGTCTTAATAAATAAATTTATTTGCCACTAATTATAAATGTCACAATAATATTTAATTTATTTCTAAGAGACATTTTGCTTAATATGCGTCTTCATTCATAAACAAGAAGAAACTGAACTGCGGTTGTAATTACTATACATTGTCGGTCATTCGGGTACAGTTTCCAATATCGTAGTTTTAAAAATTAAAGCAAAGGCGCGATTAATAACATTTAACGTCCACTGAAAGAAATATTATAACCGTTAATATTTACATTTTATTGCATTATCAATTATTATTATTATTACTATTGTATCGGTCATTTATCGTATCTTTAATGTCTTGGACACATCTCTGTCATCTTTCTACATACAAATATACATACTGCGTCTTTAATTTAAATTTAGAGTAGCTTATGATATCAATATTAATTTGCGAATACTGTGCTACAGTAATGTTTTTCATTTTGACTACTGTCATAGTTAAGTCAATTTATTGAAAAGTTCCACAGTGTTTTCAAATTAATATTGAAATCGTAGGTTATTCTAAAAAAAAATAATTGAAGGCGCGGTATGTCTACAATGACATTCAATTTGACAATTCATTCTCGCAATAGATCGAACTGTCACCACGATGACAGTTTGCAAGAAAATTTAACGTATGGGCAACGTTTATCATAAAACTTGAGACAAATAGAGTTAGAGTACTACCAAATTTAAAAAACAAAGAAATTTATATATGATACAACAAATCTTGATCATACAACCATCTTAGGTTTACCTGTTCGGCCTACTTACATTCAACTTAGACTAGGTGCACACGCATTATATCAAACTTGAATGTCAACGAAATGTTCCAAGTAATCAGCTTTCAGTAAATTCTATAGAAATGTTAAACATTTTATGGGAAATTTTTTAGTTAATAAATCCATTTGTCTATAATTATAGATGCCACAATAATGTATAATTAATTTCTAGAGATATTTCATTTAAGTTGCATCTTCATTCATAAACTAATTAAAAGAAAATTTATAACCGTTAAAATTCAAGTGCCTCTGCGACTGGCAGTAGTCACGTTCCAAAGAAGCAATTCAAACTCGAAGAGTTTCATGGAATAACAAAAAGAGCAAGTATTCTATTAAATTAATGTGTCCTAAAAAAAAAAAAGAAAAAAGGTGGAAAGAGTAAATTGAATAATCAGCACTTGATGACTTATATCGACATTTTATGACAAACATTATGGAGCACTGATGAGCTTGATTATTTGCAACGAACGTCATATAAATTTATTTCTATTGACTATTGTCCCGGAAGCCCTACGTTAATTGTAATTCAAAGAAACGAATACATCATGCTGATCAAAATTGGTGAACATAGTATATTATTAAACTAAAATTAAGTAACAGTTAAAGGGTGTAGCCATCTTTACTCATCTATTATTATTTTAACACCGATATATTTAACTAGAGCATACGCGAAATGTTGGTCAACTCAACATTCACGTTAGATGGCTTAAATGTTACAGGAAACGTCAGAATTGTCAGAAAAAGTCCATCTGACTTTTGATTAATGTTGGCAATTTCACAAAAATTTAATTGCGGGTTATAAAACGTCAAAACAATCAATCGATTTCAGTTCGTGATGAAATCTGAACTGCTTTCATGATGACAATTATTTCAAAAAAAAAGGTTAAACACCCTGACATCTGTCTGATATTTCATGGTTCATGTTTTTAAGCTTCATCGATATTTATTGTAGACCTTGACACAAAAAGATATGAAATTACAAATTTTATACAGCGAAATGACTAAAATATTAATGAGAAAAGTGCTATCAGATCCATTTTAGTTTTGCCTATATACCGTGCCTTCAAATACTTTCCGCATTAGAGACGGCCATGCTTTTTTTTTAATGGTTGGTGACAGTGCATAATTTTAATAGTTTGATTATGTCATATAAATAATAATAGGCGTCTATAATTTGAATTTAAGTATGACAACTGTCAGAATTTGAAGTTTTCAAAAAATTAGCATGTACACCAACATTGATTACTTAAAAACTTCAAAAACAGCCTACCCTAATGCGGAAAGTATTTGACGGCACGGTATTAGACAATTACCTTAAAATATGATTTATATTATTATTAGTAGGTGACATTGTTTAAAAACCACTTTTTTGGTATCAGGGGACTTCAAAACGTGGACATCTGCAAGAGATGTTTTGTAACTATTCAATTTACTAAAGTAAATATTCCAGTCTAATTCAACAATTACTTCTACTAAATAGTTTGATTGTCAGTAGAAAGTTTGAAGTATGGGCAGCGTTCAATCATTTAATGCGATATGTTTGAAAATACACCATTAAATCAAATTGTTAATCAAACATTCTGATGATGGTTGATGATGATCGTGTCCCAGGCTGGTGGCTCTTATTTCGATGGATTGGTTGTAATCATGAACTAGGTACCTTTTTGTGTTATTTTTCCTTAAATACTTAATAAAAATCACAAAATGATCCAACAATTACAAATTATATTCTTTTTACAGTGTGTGTAAGCAAAATGTTTACACAGATATTCCAACGTCGGTCAGTATTATTTTTGGTTATTGTTTTTAGTTCAATTACCAGCGTCACTACTAAATATTTAAATTATAATAGGATCGTCTCAGCAACCGACATAGCCAGAGCACGATCTACAGGCGACGACTCAATGCCACTGCAAACTCACTTTGACAGGAACAATTTCAGAGCAGACAAATGAAACTAATTATTAATATGGAAGCCAGTTATAAATTCACTATTATAAATAAAAGTAATAAGTCATACTTATTCTATACCAACATTTTATTTAAAACTTGATTCTTCTGTGTAATGGGCATGCATTGTTCACAAATTTGCATTATAACAAAGCTCAAAAGGTATGTCAAAAGTATGTTTGCGGGCCATGATAATTGGCAGGTTAAATTATGCAAAATTAAAATAAATCTGATATTACATTTTCAATAATGATTTACTCCTTTCATTGTATAAAACTAATAAAACTATGAATCTTTTAGTGTCAAGTCTTAGTATTACGCTAAATAGCATCTAAATTTCAAACTCCAACAACGAAAAGTCAGACTGACGTTAAGATGCTTTAAATTGTCGTTCCACCTGTCACCGTGACAGTACTTCGTGGACAAAAATATACGTCTATACAAGGTGTGCGAAAAGTTTAGAAAATCAAAAATGATTTTTTTTGGTGTTTTACAGCGAACTGTAATAAAACTGTAAGCGGACGCGAAAGGCGATTCAAGCTCGAAGAGATTGATGGACAGCTAGTACTTTTATAATTAAACAATTACAAATTTGAATGTACTTCTTTTTTTTTTATAAAATATAAATATGTTATCGTATCTGTTAAATCGTGTATGTTGTTTTTGAAATAACGGCGGCTGTTATTTTAACGTAAATGATACAGCATAGGGCCGAATGACAGTTATTATTCCCGAAAACAGAATTTACGAACCGAGCCGAGAAGTGGCGAGGGAGTAACTCGGCTCGAGGGTATAATAGTCGTTATTGCGAGTTAGTATACACTACTTTATCTACGACTAACTGAATATTACTAAAAAAAATCAAAATAAAAAAACCGAAAATGTCAGATTACTATATCAATATGACGGATGGTTAGACAGTTAGTAAATAGGCCGGACTTGTCTATCGGTACTACGACAACGTTGGGAACGTTATGTTCTTATTGGCGGAATGCAGGGAATAATGGTAACGTTATGTCTCATTATTCCCCGGTCGCATTTCATTATTCCCTCCGGGTATTATGAGTGCTATTATTAACCAATAGTGATTAATATAATACCTACCCACTTTATTGTTTAGTCATCGATAATAGTTATTTATGTACTATAAGTCAGTAAAGTGATCCTTTATCGAACGAGTTTATTTAGCCAATCAAGCGAAGCGAGCACAGGCGAGTTTGATAAAGGCACTTTACTGACGTGGTGCATACAAATTTTTTTTTTCAGCAACCGCAAAAATTTGTAATTTAAAAAATAACGATATAATGACTTATGACAGCGACAAAAGATTTGTGTTTAATACCATACAATCATGACTATGTTGACAGATATTAGAGGCAGGTAAGGCGTTTTATTTACAATCATACGCGTAATGTTTGATAAAGGCACTTTACTGACGTGGTGCATACAAATTTTTTTTTTTCAGCAACCGCAAATATTTGTAATTTAAAAACTAACGATATAATGATTTATGACAACGACAAAAGATTTGTGTTTAATTTCATACAGTGATCATACAATCATGACTATGCTGACAGATATTAGAGGCAGGTAAGGCGTTTTATTTACAACCATACGCGTAATGTTGGCATTTCTGACTTTTTAAAAGTTTGGAAGTTTATGGTGGAATTCTGTAACTTTCTCGGAAGCTCCGGCTATCGTAGGCCCTGGCAACGAAGTGACGTTGCGATGACGATTTCAGAATTTTTGCAGTTAGTGACGTAGAAGTGTCAAAACGTTCGTGAGAGAAGATTTTGTTGGTTATATTGTGGTTATATTATTATTATATAATTATTGTTAATATACTGTTCCTGTTGTTATATTTATAGTTTCTGTTAGTTTATTTGTTATAATTATTATTGTTTTATATTTGCACTATAGCATTACTATTAGATGAAGATCACAACAGGTAGGTAATCGATAATATAAAATATATAGAGTATACATAATATTCTCTGTTTTCCTTATTTTAGAATTTATATGTGTATATTCCGAAAACGTTTAAGAGATCACGGAAATCCTTTTGAAATACCAAACAGGCATTTTAAACAAATGTTTAGACTGAATAAGGACACTGTTCAAAACCTGATCCAGTTATTGGATGGACATATTGAACAAACAAATATATCATTATATTTGAAAGTTATTATCATAAACATCACTTCAAATGCATATTAACTTTGTAGTGCACATTATATATTTGTTACAGGTCTTAACAACATTAAATTTCGTAGCATCAGACATATCAGAATAGTGTTGGTATTAATAGCTTTGTTTCTCTCAGTCAGAGTTCAGTAAGTCGAATAGTTCATCAGGTCTGTCTTGTAATATCAAACAATTTATTCCTTGAATGGATAACATTTCCCAGTGATTGTGAATCGAAGAATCGTGTCAAGCAAGGGTAATTATGTTATATCAAAATATTCTAAAAATAATTCTTTATTTTGTTTTTATGATAAAAGATGGGAGACCAGAGATGTATTTTGTTTAATCAATAGCACCCAGTTCATATATTTTCCAAGGGTAATTAAGGGTATCTTTTCTAAACGTTCTAAAAATTATTCTTCTGTATAGTTTTTATGAAAAATGGGGTGCACGAGATGTAGGTGTAATTGATGGCACACATGTTGATATACTTGCTCCACCTTTAGCCGATGAAGAACACTCTCCTTTTGTATATATATATATATTTTATATTCACATACTGTAATTTTTTTTCTAAATTTCAGCACTACTTTTATGGTAAGGTTAATAAAACAAAATATATTTGACAATAAAATGTGTTTTATTTTTCAATATTTATACGAACAATCTCTATTTGAGTACCTATTATTCAAAGTTCACATTTCTAGTTCAGTATTATTATTTTTCTTTTTGATCTTTATTGTTAAGATTTAATAGTAAACATATAATTCATATCCAATATTAGTATAATTATCCGAGTCAAATGTCTTCTATTGTTTTATAATACTTGCTGGTAAATTTATTAAACAATAATTTTTTACATTCTTTTGAGTTGAAAAAGTGCAAATTTCAGCCTAATGAATATTACTCTCCTGTAAAAACTGCAAATAAAGAGAACTTTCAATTACTATAATTTCAGAGGCTCGACAACAAAATCCTGTAATAATATCGAAAGATTTGGTGTACCAAGTACAACAATACATCACAGGATTGGTCGATTTTCTAAATACAAAATCGTCTATATCCTTCAACCATTTATATACTTTGGCCTATGCTATTAAAACTTAATGTTACCTTTTTGGAGCCTAAAACATTAATCGTTCAATATAGTTACATATTGATAAAATCTTTACCGTTTGACTTACAAATAAAGAAAGTCATTGACTAAACAGGTAAATTTCCTCTTATCTTCTTCAAGATAATATTAAGTTAAACATCTTCTCAATTTGATGTAGTTTTATTATTAGAAAATCTTATGAAAAAGTCAACTTTAAATTATGAAGTTATTGTGAACACGATACCATAATATTCTTTATCGAACATTTAGTTTGTGCACATTTCACATGCTTTATGTTGTGTGGATATTGTCCGCTAGGTTTATGTATTTTTTGTGTTTAGGTACTCTTGTAAGAAAAACAATGTCCATTTTATAGGGATACCTGTCCTTGTTGGCTTTATAAAAAATCACTTTTCATCATCCATAAATGTGCCTGAAAAAGACATTTATCTGCAAATTCACTATACACTAGTGCGATACTACGTCCTTTGAAACTCTCCTAATGATAACAGTTCGTGTTGAAATTTTCCAAAGTGTTTCGTGCTATCTTGGCAGCAGTATAAACATATGTTTATACTATCTCTTGGCATTACAAAATGTTCCGTACATTTTCTTAAAAAAAAATGTTAGCAATCGCTATATTATATTTCAACCAATTTTCTTATTAGTTAAAATTTTAAATTGAAATATTTTGGTATATGTTTAGGAGATGATATGTCTGTTTACATGTTAAACATAAAGGTTATGTACAAAAAATCGTAAATTGACACCTCTACGTCACTAACTGCAAAAATTCTGAAATCGTCATCGCAACGTCACTTCGTTGCCAGGGCCTACGATAGCCGAAGCTTCCGAGAAAGTTACAGAATTCCACCATTATTTCCCGCCCTCTATTACTGCCCTCATTTCCCAACCTCACTGTCAATCACAAAACTGTCAACTCGATATCTCAAAAACCTTATCGGAATTTTTATCACAAATAATTATTAATTGTATGCTTGAACCCATGTAGATAGACCGCCCTGCTATTGCTGATATGATGATATACCTAGTGATTTCTTGTCCTCCATGCGAGCTAAGATATCCGGATTGGTACGGGAGGACAGTTTCCTTCAGTTTCAGTGGAGTCCAGTCCTTGAAGACTTTACTACTCAACATTTCTTTTATAATCTTTTCACCGAAGAAACTTACGTACTATCGGTAACATAAAAAACTAGGACAAATATTATTTCAAATAGCCATGTAATTTGCAAATTGTGCTAATGTCATTCAGGCTTTTGGCACTTCTGTCACACAAAATAATATGAGGTTATGTAATTTAATTTTTAATGTCAGAAAATACAATGAACAAAAGCAAAGAATAATAAAATTAACATATAATCATCCCTCCGTTTTTGTCGATAGCACTCTGTAAACGACGAGGCATGGAAGATATAAAAGGTCTTATTAAATTTTGGTCTTGTTTTAGTGTATTCCATGTGCCCTTAATTTGCTGTCAAAGTTCTTCTGCGGTTACCGGCTGACGATTTCTTTCTTGTTTTTTTTGTCACACAACCCCAAACATTTTCGATGGGGTTGAGATCAGGACTATGTTGGTATTAGTTCAATATTCAAATCTCGGAACCACGTGGTTACATTCCGTGCAGTGTATAGGACACTTGTCGTTGTTTTTGTTTCCCAAGATTCGTCAAATGAATTTTTCTAGCAACTACTCTGCCTCGTAAATCCGTTTCGCAAATTCTGCGACTAATCGTCATCATGCTTGCAGGAAAATGAGTTTAATTTGCGGTCTTACGGCTTTTGCCGCGAATAATCAGTTATGGCATTATCCTGGGCTGCAGTTGTTACCGTTTGCCTTCGAGAACCAGCTTTATTGGTGCCTTGTTCTTCCCATCGTTGTATTGTGGACGCAACAGTGTTTTTGTTAATGCCAAAGTCATTAGTAATTTGCCTTATTGTCATACCATTTTTTCTGCAAGTAATTATTCTTGCATTATCAATCAAAATGATTTGCAGCATGACTAATGACAGCTTCAAATAATTTCATTTTAACTGACAGCTATTGATTTCCGTCGGTTTTACACAGCCAAAACAAAGCTGTCCCAGTTTTTTGTGTTAGCGATAGTACTTACATTTATTTGACGTTTACGCTAGAACATCACAAATCTGATAATTCAATATGTCAATACTTTCACCGGAATTTTTATTATAAATAAATATAATAATTATGGTTGTAAATAAAATAGTATACAAACCTCGGTGAAAAGTTTCATTCCTGTCTCAAGATAAAGTTAACCTCGACGCTTCGCGTCTCGGTTAACTACTTAATCTCTCGACAGTAATGAAACACTTTCCACCTCGGTATGTACCTAATATATACCGCATGTGTAAAATCATATTGGGGATAGGATATATGTATACTAGGCACACCGGCAACAACGCCCAATCGTGGCCGTAGTCATGGTACAAGGAAACAAGGTATGCTTTTGCGCATCTCTGGATGACGCGCATTGGACCTCTAGTACTACCAGTTCAATGAAGTTGTGAATTCACAGGACACTATTTCAATAAAGTCCTTTTTAACAGAAATACAATACAACACAGTAAGAAAATAAAAGCACAATTCTAGTTAAACATTAATTCTTAGTAAATTATTATATAAATTTATTAAGAACGGAATTCTAATGAAAATAAAAAATATACTCTAAACAATACTAAAAAATAAAATGTTATTGCATAGGTTCAAAAATGTCTCCTTTAGCAGCAAGGCATTGTCCGAGCCTATCATAAACATTTTCTCGCACATTACGATACACATCGACTGTTACGGATTCAAAAGCCTCTATGATTAGCCTTCTCAAAATATCTAAGTTTTCTAGCCTGCTAACTTGTGCACTGTATATTTTATTTTTGATGTATACCGACAAAAAGAAATCATTTGGCGATAGGTCAGGAGATCGCCGAGGCCACCGAATGTTTCCTGTTCCACTAATGAGACGATCAGAAAAAGTATTCATTAAAAAATGCTTTACTCTGACCGCGTTATGTGCAGGACAACCGTCCTGTTGGAACCAAATAATATCCCGATCTATTATCAATAGCGGGAAGTATCTAATTCTGTAGCATATCGAGGTATTTGTCCGCATTTAACGTACCATCAATAAAAAAATGAACCAAGCAAATGGTCACTCAAAATACCTGCGCAAACATTCACTTTCTAGGGATATTGGGTGTGTTTAACAAAATATCTGTGCTGATTTTCCCGAGCCCAATATTGAACAACAGAAGGATTGTGCTTTCCATTTAATGGAAATGACGATTAATCTGTGAATATAATATTTGCGATGAAATTCTCATTTTCATTTGTATTTTCCATTACGGTTTCACAAAACTCCATTCTTCGAAAATTGTCATCGAGAAATATTTCTTGCGTTTTCGAGTATTTGAAACATTTTAATTTATTTCGCTTCCATATGTTCGCGACGGTTTTATTACTCACACCCAATTCCTCAGCAACACTTCTGGTAGATAGCGTATCCTCTACTTCGAGACTGCTACAAATCATTATATCCCGCTCTTCTCGTTCCTCAGCTTTTAGTGGATTTACCTCTCTAGGATTACACTTTGTGCAATTATTTAAACAAAGACATTTTTCAAAGCTATTCAAAATATGTAATATGCTTTGCTCACAGGGTACGGGTCTGTCTGCAAATATTTGCGGAAATAAATTAATGCAACCTTTGCAGAATGACCACTATAGTACCATTTAATAATTTGCAGTTTTTCTTCTGGTGTGTAGCGAGGCATTGTTACCATTGACCCCTTCTCTCACAAACACAGAACGACGCTGTTCGACACGATATCCAGATACAATTTTAGTTGTTAAAGGGAGTCTTGGAAAATGCTTTCTGTCAGTTAGTTCTGTCAGTGAGTTCAGTCAGTGCCTTCTGTCAGAGTTGTCAAGTGACATTTTTTTCGATAAATGCGCGTCATCCAGAGATGCGCAAAAGCATACCTTGTTTCCTTGTACCATAACTACGGCCACGATTGGGCGTTGTTGCCGGTGTGCCTAGTATACATATATCCTATCCCCAATATGATTTTACACATGCGGTATACTATTATTTTACAGTACGATAAAATGTTTACTTCGGTAAAACGCTATGCAGCGCTTTATTGATGGTTGGCGATAAAATGAATATCTTTGCGTTTATTTCATACTGGGTTTTTCTTTTCTGGGAAAGTTTCATCTACTTCAGAGTTTCTATTCTAAATTTCAACAGAAGAAGTTTTTTGCAAATTCTCGCAAATTATGCATTCTATACAGGCTTATTAAGCATAAAAATATTTAAAGCTGGATTTCAAAAAATATTTGATACGAAAAATATCAAGTTCGAACCGGTAGTAACACTTATTTTGATGGAAAAGCAGGTTTTTGCAAATATCCCTCAAATTATTGCGTTACCAGACTTATTAGCAGGATAAAAGTATTTAAAATACTTCATATTTTTTTCTATTTTTATTATATTCTTTTTGTTGTTCATGTCACGTTACTTTTTAATATTTGTTTGGCAATATCTTTTTCTGTTTTTCACATAAAATTCTGGGAATATTAGATTGTGTATACATTTCTGTGATTTACGCTGTACTTTGTAAAACTACTTATCATAGTTATTGTCAAGAATATAGACAAATCATCGAGGTACCTTTTCAATGAGAACCGTCATCAAATGTCAGCATTCGTTATGTCAAACGGAACTAAATGCGCGTATTATTTTTCATTCTAACATGGATCATTTTAGTTGGAAGTAAACTTATTATCGAGGTATATAGTAATTACAATTACATTATAAATTCTAAATTACCTGTTTCAGGAGGCTAACATTGCAGCAATCAGCCATGACGACATAGGCATGATATTTTGTTAGTATTCCTTTGCATTCATCCTTTTTTTACGATCAGTATTCATTCTTTTTTGCAGATATTGCTTTACATAATACTGATAATTGTAAGTATAGAATTTTTACAAGAATGGTGAAATGCATTGAAGAAGTAGAAGTTAATGATAAAGAATGTGAAATGATGCAGTTACTTGGTGGGGATATGGGCGAAATTAGACCTCAGTGTTACAAAAATATTACGTTACTGTATCCAAACATGGTGAGCTGACAATAATATTGATTAGATAATTTTTGACATTGGAAAGCTCACTGAAGCATACGGTCTAGTAAAAATATATCGTTTGCATGAAGATAGATAAGTAGTTTGATTGATGCAGTTATAGTTTTGCTTTGCTTGGTACCTATATCTATACACTTATATACAATAACATTATGTAGATATTTAATTTATTTTCTACAAAATACTAGACGTATTGTTCAAAATAATAAAAATAATTCCAAAGGATAACATTATTAGTAAAAATTTATTTTGCTGGGGACCGCGATATTTAAGAGTGGCTTTACTTTAACTAACATTTAAAATATCTCTTCGCTATGTTCGATGCACAGCAAAATGCTGTTTTAGTTGAAGACGACACAATTAGACAAGGTGCAAAGACTTGCCTGTTTGGTCTTAATGGGTTCAATGCAGAGCACTCCAAATGCAGATATGAAGGCCTTCTTGGGCCTCCCGCCTCTTCATTTTGTAATACAGGGAGAGGCCAGGGTGGATGCTTTTAGGTTGCCGCTAATATCGTCAGTATCAGACCACATGGTAAAGCAATATAGCCTCAACAGATCATTCGAAGTAAGCTTTCTAGGAATTGTATGCAGGATAACAGTGGGCAGATCATAGCTGGTACACAGACCGGCCAATTCCGCTCGCACTGAGACAGGAATCTACTCTTTTAGTCAGAGCAAATACTATGCAATGGGGAAGAGTGCTTCTTTTTTCCAGGCAGAGGTGTATGTCATACTCCAATGTGCTACAGAAAACAATAGGAAGCCCGCTATCAACCTGCGGATTCAAATAATGTCTGACAGTGAAGCAGACAATATCTAACCAAAAATTGTCGTCACGACTGCCTTGGGAATGCCTTGAAGAACTAAAATTTCTGGCGGAGCAGAATAAGGCAAAACAAATCTCGGTACCAGGATATAGAGGGTTTGAAAGTAACGAAAAAACTTATGAACTCGCAAGAAGAGAATCAGAAACAAAACTAAACTTAGCTCTGAACCGACTCTGGGGGTAGGAAAAAGTATGTGACCTGAAGCCACATCAAGGACGGTATACGAAAAACATAAGCAACACTGGGTAACAATTCCTGAGCAAAATCATGGTAAGGAATATTTAGTCGACCATGCAACAACAGGGTTGAGGAACTACTGCATATGAGTAGTGAGTGTGTAGTTCAGCTGCGAATCATAACTGATTTTAACCGGTCATGGATGCCTCAAAGTGCACCTCAATAAGATTGCCATGGAGACTTTAACTGCAGACTCTGCAATAAGAAACCAGAAACAGTCAGGCATATGTTAGTAAACTGTGAGGCACTGGATCACAGAAGGCAACGCATTTTTGGGCATTCAAACATAGACCCAGAGATGCTCAAGAAATACCCAGTAAATGACATACACAGCCTTGTACACAATATTACTGGAGTGGATATTATAAGCTACACAAGTTCAGCACAACAAGCGTTATTTGCTACGGTGTAAAGTGGGAACGTAGTCGGACAGGCCTGGGAAAAAAAGCACAATTAGTAAAGTCTTTAGAAGAATAGAAAAATGGATTACTGCAATCATAGGAATTTGTGAGAGAAATACATATAATATACTATAATAGAATATATTAATAATAAATAATGGTGTACATTTTCTATTAAAATTACTTTTTCCGAATAAACTTGAATATCGGAAAGCTTTTTTAGATAATCTTTAATAATTTAAATTCGTTTTTAAGATATTCCGTTAAGACTTTTGGAACACATATAGTAGTAGCAAGGAAAAAAATCAAATTACTGCCTGTCTCCTTAAATTTGATAGCGATTAAAAAAAATATTTTTTTGATATGATTAATATGTTTTTATTGTTTTAGTATTTGCATAATAGAAAAGGTTTTTGCATCATAGCCATTAAATTTATCAGTGAGGATAATCAAGTTTTAGAGAAAAAGACGAATATCAGTTTCAATACATATATAGGAAGCAAAAGTGGTAGAAAACAAAGTCTTACGTCGAGTGAGTACAATGCAATTGTTCAAAATTTTCATTAATTCAGAGTTTTCTTTTTTTTTATGTTCAGGCTATTATGATAAAATGAGCTATACGCCATGTGACAGTGTGGATCTAGATCCTTTGCAAAGTTGCGCACCGGTTGATTGCCACATGAAGTACTTAGGTACTAGAAGTTTTTTCAACAAAAAGTGGAAACGATGTCAGAAAGTACCCGTTTGCGTGTTCGATATAGAAAAAGACCTGCCAGATGTTGTAAGTGATGCTCTCTCTCAATGCGTATACTAACAAAATAAGGTTCTCAATCCGAATATTCAAAACAGTTTGAATCTGTCCGGGTAAGTAGTCAAGCTAGACGTGTGCTCAGTACCAATTTGTTTTTCTGCTGAAAAGTTCATTAAAATCTGTATATGATTTCTCAGTTTTGGTGTACACTTACGGGTGCAAAATTTCATATACACAGCATATCAAAATATTTGGTATATTAGCATATATGCAAAATTAGCCTTCCTCTGTCTCTGATCCTCCAATATTTTGAAATTTATACTACTGCACATGCAAGAAGTATATTAAAGTAGTATGAGTCTTGTTTATCGTTTTTCATACAATTATACTACAGAAAAGAGTTATATTCCTACGACTACTACTATGTATGTACACTATGTTTCAAATTAAATGCGAATACTTAAAATAATGAGGTAGCAGCCTATATAGCACCGGTGTATTGTGTGTGGTGTCGCTAAATATACAGCGTTACATTACTAGGAATAATTCAATCATATACATATGTAACGTGCTTGTGGACGTTCTCCTTTAAAAGATAAACTTGCCTATATGAATCATTTCTTAAATACATATTCGCATTCACATCTATCTTGAATTGAATATATTTTCCTTATTTCATTTGATATTTACAAATGCGATCATTAAAAATTACATTAATATACTTATTTTTCAATAATAATATAAAATACTTTAGTTCCATCTATTAAATTTGAATACATATAAATCGTACGCAATTCATATACAATCAAAATTATTTAGAGTCGCAGAGATTTGGCTAGATATAAAAAAAAACGACTTTCAGCGAAATTAAAATGATTTTACCTATAAAAAGAGGACTACTTCAAAACAGTAAATTCACAAATCTATATACATACGTAATGTGTAATCGTCTCAGCATACACATTATAAATTATAAAGAACTGCTTTGCATATATAAATATTATATACACATATATTATTTATTACTAAGCTATTCTGTCTATCGCTTTCGCTTAATTTCTTGGCTCGTAAAATTTTGACATTTTAATATCTTCATAATTGATTGGCGAGTATTTGTTGCTAAGGCGGTTCTATATGTTTGGTTCGTATACTAAGACTGTTCGTAACTATTTCATAAATTAAGTATCATTTATTAAAATGTTTTTTTTCTTAATCTTGAACATATATACAAGATTTCGAATTAATCTATATTAGAAAAAAATAAATAACGAGGTGTGCCCACCACACGACTTTCTTATACGTATAAGCGTTTCAAATTATACACAACTTGTTTTAAAATCTTTTAAATATTTTCATCTTAGAAAAATAAAGCAGTAAGGGTGTTACTTCAAGTCCAAATTAATTTTTTTTTTTATACAAAACATAATCAAAATTCTATTCTAAGTAAGTGCTTCTCTTCTCTTAATAAAACTCTGTACAATGCATACTTTCCGAGATACTTGAAAGGAATTTTGAAATTTCATTTACACAAAAAATATTTCAAATCCAGCTTTAAATACTTCTGTACTCTCGATAAATATATATAGAATGCATAATTTACGACATATTTGCAAAAAATCCATATTCGATAAGATTAATAGTGTTACTTCCGGTCGGAAGTTTGATATTTTTTTCATACAAAAGGTATTGAATATTAAGTTCTGAATGCTTTTATACTCGTAATGTCTGAAAAGCAAGATATTCGCAAAAATATTATTTTTGATAAGAGTAAAAGATGGTAGACGGTTCCGCTGGCAATGTCGAAAATTTTTTTTGATGAGATTCTTCTTACATTTTACTGAAAAGCTAATGAGATCTCAAGACGGAAATTATATTTTATTAAAAATAAAATTTGGAATTGATATCTGTAGCGGTTTGAGCGCTATCGTGGTCACATACACACACTCACATACACACACACACACAGAGAGAGAGAGAGAGAGAGAGAGAGAGAGAGAGAGAGAGAGAGAGAGAGAGAGAGAGAGAGAGAGAGAGAGAGAGAGACTTTTTTAAAAGCCACTTTTTCGGAATCAGTGCACTTCAAAACATGGGTACCTGCAAAAATCTCAAGGTCGAAAATGTTCATCATCACAATACTTCCTTATACTTATACTTTTGTACTCTTGATAAATTTATATAAAATGCATAATTTACGACATATTTGCAAAAAATCGCTTTTCGATAAGAGTAAAAGTGGTACTTCCGGTCTGAATTTTGAAAGTTGTTTTATACAAAAGGTATTTAAAAGTACGTTCGTAATGTACCTGCCTAGAAAGCATGACTTGCGAGACATTCGCAAAAAACTGATTTTCGATAAGAGTAAAAGACCTACTTCCGGTAGGAATTTCGAAAGACTTTATTAATACAATTTTTCTGAAATTTAATTCTGAGTACATTTGAATTCTTTATAAATTTGCTTAAACTTAGTAATTGACGAAATATTAGCAAAATTCGATTTTTTCACCGAAGTAAACTACTACTTCCGGTCTGCCGATTTTGCTCAAAATCTAATCAGTTCTCAAAAGGGAGATTACATTCGTAAATACAAAATTTGGAATTGATATCTACAGCGGTTTGACCGCTATCGTGGTCACACACACACACACACACAGAGAGAGAGAGAGAGACACACACAGAGAGAGAGAGAGAGAGAGAGAGAGAGACATTTTTTAAAAACCACTTTTTTGGTATCAGGGGACCTCAAAACGTGGACATCTGCAAAAATCTCGAGGTCGAAAAATTTTCATCATCACAATACTTGCTTATACTACGTATAAGAAAGTAAAAATCTTAAAATTGTATTATTAGAAACACTCATACGTATAAGAAAGTCGTGTGGTGGCCACACTCAATTTTTTTTTAACAAACTTAGGAAATAGAAATGTAAAGCCTAGTGTTGTGTCACAGTGTGGTGGCCACACTCAATTTTTCTTCTAACAAACTTAGGAAATAGAAATGTTAAGCCTAGTGTTGTGTTACAGTGTGGTGGCCACACTCAATTTTTTTTTAACAAACTTAGGAAATAGAAATGTTAAGCCTAGTCACAGAGACAGAAGCAGAGAGCCCATAAGATAGGCTTTATTGTAGCCCTTCAGTTTTAGTTCATTTAAGGAATTATTTTATATTTGAACCACATGTTTGCTGGAAAAATGAAATTAAGATTTGTTATAAGTTACCTTTTAAGTTTAACTAACAGACACCAGATGACGATATTGGGGAACTTGACAATCTCCTTATTCATCTCATCCCAAACATATTTAGCCTTGAGTTGACGACAAAAAACCAATTCACTTTTGTTAGTGAACGACAAAAAACATATACATATGTAAACACACCATAGTTATCAATATAAATTACGAATTCTTGAATTTCAAATGAAAGATTCAAACAATATCTTCGGTTTTCGGAGTGAGATTTTATATTAGAAAATAAACCAAATAGGGTTGAGAGAGATGTTTTTTCTTAGTTATGATGAGGATCGTCATTTTACTTTTAACGCTGAGTCACTTTACAATAAAACATTTACATGCCATAAGAAAATTGAATATAAAATAAATCCCAGTATTAGAATATAGAATCATTTTCATACGTTGCCCTATAAATTGCTTGATGGTATCACCATCTACAATCTCGCTTTGAATGAAGCATAAAAAGAGCCCGGAATGATTTCACTGAAGTCCGTCGATCATAATCACAATTTCTTAGATTATTCTGAATCTGTAATTATTGTCCTTTCACTGAAACATAATAATGTTATTCGGTTACCTATTTAGCAGATTATAACAAAAAATGTTTACATCAACTTAGTAGCTTTATTAGACATTCATATCACAGAATTTTTGTTATATGAAAATGAGGCAATATCCCTATTACTGATGATCGAGTCGAGGTTTTACATCAAGTGTCCAAATGACTGCCGTCAAAGAGTGTGTCGAAGTGCCGGTGAAAGATTTGCACCTCATTTATTTAAGAGTTTTCGAAATAATTTATTAAATGGCGGTTATATGTAGGTAATAAAATTATTTCTTTCAGTGACATAAAGGAGTGTAAAATTCTCTGTTCAAGTTTTTAGTCAGATGATGGTCGCAGCTATAAGAATTTTCAGTTCTTTAGTAATTTAGGATTATCAATTTCAAACACTAATTCCTTGCAATTTATTTCTCAAAAGTAGGCGGACGTCATCGCCGTTCAACGTCGTTTCAATAATTTCAATTATTTAAAATGAGGACCGATTCTCAAAGCGAAAAGGTGGATTTGATTTTAGTAATTAGAGAGTTTGACGAAAATTACTTGCAAGCATCAAGAGTTTATGCTCAAAAATATCCTAACACGCGTCATCGCCCTGACAGGCGGCCATTAGAAAGTTTATTGCAAGTGTTATCAGAAACCAGAAAGGCAAAGACCATTTATGGGAAATGAAGAAAATGATTTTGTTGTTATCGAATCTCTTGTAGAAAAGCTGCATACAAGTCAGCGAAAAATAAGTGAAGCCAGTGGAATAATTAAGCAGGCGGAGCGTCGGAAAAATTATAAAAAGGCACAGCTTTTTCCCGTATTGTATTCAATTATACCAAGCACTTTTGGAAGTAGATTACGATCGTCAACTCGTATTTTGTGTATGAGTTCTAGAGAAGTTTAATAAAGATGAATTTCTTTTGGATTCTGTACTTTTTACGGACGAGTCATCATTCCACAATAACGGATTAGTTAATAGACATAATTTTCACCACTACAGTGACGAAAATTCCCATTTTTTTAGAACTCTCGAAGGCAACACAGATGTTGTGTCAATGTGTAGGGTGGAATAATTGGAACGCTAGTGATACGTTCTTTTTCGATGGTAACTAACAAAGAATGAGGTTACAACTAGACGGTGCACCAGCGCATTTTCAAGTAAATGTTAGAAATGAATTGGATAGGCAATATCCCAATAGGTGGACAGGACGCGGCGGTCCACACAATTGGCCAGCAAATTCTCCAGACCTAACGACTTCTGTTTTTTTTTATGGAAATATTTCAAAAATATTGTCTATGATACACCACCAACTACACCAGACGATATGAGAGACAGAATAAGAATAGCGTTTCGTTCTTTAACACCAAGTATTTTAACAAGAGTTAAACAGTCCTTTCAAGAGAAAATTCCTTTATGTATTGAAAAATAAGGACATCATTTTGAGCACTTGTTAAAACATTAGTTTTCTTTTACTACTTGAGTTTGTTATTTGTTTAATAAAGTACCTATGTATTTGTTGTTTACCTAGTTATGACGCTTTTTAATTATTGTGAAACAAAACCAATCAAACCGTTAGGTTAATAAATATTAGCCATTTAAAAAATGAATTGCACGAAACTAAAGGCTGTATTACACTTACCAAGTTCTTGACCAAGAAATTGTCGGCAAGTTCTTGATCAAGTTATTGTTGACCTTGACTGTTTTACACCTATCAATTTCTTGGCCAAGTTTTTAGATGAATTAGCAGTACCAATAGTGCAAAAGTACGAATCAAAAAAATTAATAAAGTTACCGAAGATTTGCGTTTGATATTGAATGTAAAAATAACTGCACAAGAGATGCAAAAGAAAATAAATAATTTACGCATACAATTCTTTCAAGAAGTATCAAGTTAACATGTCATTTTTAACAATTTTCTAAAATGGAATTTGTATTTACATTTTAGGCAGTTGGCAAAAAAGTTTATAACATGAATATTACTAGAAATCACTAAAAACTTGATCAAGTTGAGAAGAAAAATGGAACATGTTCTAAGCCACCAAGTTCTTGACCAAGTCGACTTGACAAGTGTAATACACGACTTGTCGTCAATTTTAACTTGATCAAGTTCTTGGCCAATAACTTGGTCAAGAACTTGGTAAGTGTAATACAGCCTTAAAGTTTGAAATTGAAAATCCTAAATTACTAATATAGTTTTTAGTAATAATAGTAAATAATGTATCTGTTTGAAGTAATAATAATAATATTGTTTTTAAACACTCTGTATAATTTTTAGATTTCAACTTTAACTTTTAGAGTCTGATGCTTTGAGTAAACAATAAATACAATTTAAAATAATTCGCTCAAATATATAAGACAGAAATAGTTAAATGTCTCTGTTAAGTTATGTATAGGGAGTATAACAGTAAGTAGCCTTCATTTAGCCTATAGTATCAAAATATGCCATAATATACAAGTGTTCCATTTAAATTTTCATAACTTTGGTACGCAACTTTTATTGAATCACTCTGTATATTTCAAAACAATTTTAAAACGTGCCCGTAATGTGGCAAAGTGTTAAAACATTTTGTCACTTCATATATATAAAACGACGGAAATGTGGTGCGCCAGCCTGTATATTATGTGTGCTATACCTATATAAGTGTTTACATTAGGATATTTTCCAGTTTGTTCACTAAAATCAGTCCTCTTCCTAGATTGTATTTTTATAATAATATTCCCCCAAACATTAATCTTACTCAAAGAAGGAGCTCTTGGAATTTATAGTCAATAAATCATATAAATAGAAAAAAAAAGTACGCCCAAGGTAACTTTGTGTGCATAGTTGATGTAAATTTTTTTTGTGCAGAAATGATTGCAAGCAACTATAGACCTTAAGTCTTATTATCATATGGGTAGAAATTAAATGAAATTTTGAATCCTATATTTAGTAAAAATGGTTTTGTCAAT
Organism: Amphimallon solstitiale; assembly: GCA_963170755.1. Taxonomy (NCBI): domain Eukaryota; kingdom Metazoa; phylum Arthropoda; class Insecta; order Coleoptera; family Scarabaeidae; genus Amphimallon; species Amphimallon solstitiale. The sequence continues at coordinate 85,859,233 of OY720675.1, forward strand.
TATTAGACAAAAATAATTATAATACTTTCAAATAACAGAAAAAAATATATGTAAAGTAACTTATTCAGTACCGAAATAAATTACCTAAAATAATAATTTTTTTAGGAGCGTCATCTTTCGTTAACTAGAATACCAATTGTAGGTTTCAATCTCTAAATTACAACTAAACTGCAGATTATATAAATTTATCAAATATTCAGCGCCTCTGGTGGTAGTAACCCGGCGACGGTGGCGTAGCCTGGTGTTCGTAACCATTTTAGGGCTACAAAAATTTGTTAATCATGGGCCATCTGGATATTTATCTGTGGCCTAGTGTTGTGTCACAGTTTTGTAAATTTTAAGTTATTTTTAAATTTCACTAATGACAAGTAAATATATAACAATACTTTAAAAAGACATGCAAATAAATTTTTATTTACATAATTTTGCTATATTGATTATTAATATTTAGTCCAAAACCCATTACTTTCTATCGTTTGTCTTAATCTTCTGCCCATAGAATTAACAAGATTTTCACATATCCTTGTGTTTCTATAGCTCTCCCAAATGCGTATTGCATGATTATATATTTCATTCGCACTTCTTGCGTGACGAACGTCACCAACCTCGTTCCATTGTACTACAATATTTGCCCACAAGTTCTCGATTGGATTAAGATCGGGTGATTTTGCAGGCCAATCCAAGAGCGTAAATTGTGGATTAGCCGCAAACCAATTTCTAACCAATCTTGACCTGTGGACACCACTATTATCTTGTGCAACTACTATCTCTTCGTTGCCGTACAATGCCTGGACGGTTGGCAGCATAGTGTTCTCTAATATGTCTATGTAATCTTCAGCGTCCATCCTTGCCCCAGTTTGAACCAGTTCCCCGGGTCCCGTAGCAGACATCCAACCCCACAGACCTAACGTAATCCGGCCACTTCGTCTTGTTTTGAGAATGTTTTTACTTTCATACCTCGTATTGGGCAACCTATATAAAGGTCTACGCGACCCAATATCGGAGGAAAAAACCTTCTCATCAAGAAAAATTACGTTTTCCCAATTACGTCCTAAATTATCTTGAGCAAACTGAAACCTACGGGCCGCGTGTTGGTCAGTAATTTCTATTTTGCGAGCGGGACGTCTGCACCGAAAACCTTCTTCTTTTAGTCTCCGCCAAATAGTGGGGCGGCTGCAATTTATGTTCAAACTATCGATGATGGCAGTTGTAGAAGAAAATGGTGCGTTGTCTATAAATGCCCGTATATTTTGCAAATCATTATTTGCAAGACAGCGTTTTCTGCCACACCTTCCTCTTCGCTGATTTTCAAATGCATGTTGGTCTTCCGCAAATTTCCTTCTCCAACGATAAACTTGAGACACCTGTTGCAAGTAAGAATAATGACAAAAATGCGCTATTATATTACAAGTATTATTAGTTCATTAAACTACCTACTACTATTTGTTACTTTAAGAAATACTCACAGATAAATCAAGTTCTTCCGCTATTTCTGCAATTGGCACATTTCTTTCTAAAAGGGCGCACAATTTACCCTTATTTTCGGTACTTATATCTTTCTGTTGCTGTAGTCGCGGCATATTGTCTTGTTTGGTATGTAGATCACAACACGTAAACTTATGATTTAATACGAAAAAGGTATAAATTAGGAAAATGGACATGCACAATAATATTTGGAGTATCTCCCTAGACTGTTGGTGAAAGACTGCCCTTGTGTTATTCTAATCATTTTTATTTACAATTGCAATAACAAATACTGCACTATTTCAAAAAAAGGGCCTAGTAAACACATACTTCATAAGAAAATATACCTACTTCACATGTTATGGTTCAAACAAAATATATGTTATTGTTTATATTATTCAACATTGCTCTTTAAAAATGCCTAGCAAAGAAAGTATATCGTCAAACACAGATGAATCTCAATAACTATTACTACTGCTTAGTAAGGGATATTAAAAACCGATATACATATGGTACCCTAAACACTTTTCCATTATATGCATTGCATTATAACATTTTTATGTAATTATCTTATGTATAAATGTATTCCATATACTAGAATATGTAAAGTATGTCTTTTCAATTGACAAATTTTCTGTATTTCGCATTCTAACATAGCGGTGCTTAGGAATATTACTTAACTCAGCAAATAGACTATCCGACGCTTGGATCATGTAATTTCTACGTTTATTCTAAAATGATACCATTCATTTTAAAAAGAAATAAATTGGGCAAGATGATTGAAAAAGAGTTGTTCAATAAGCCATTTCTTTTTCGTAAATTAAAACTCTAAAAATGATGTAATTGTCCTAAGCATTCTTCCGAAGAATATAAATGAAAAATTAAAAATTGACACACAACAGGAAATCTTTGTTTGGAATATATACAGGGTGCCCCATCGAAAACGAAACAGATTGAATATCTCGAAGGAGAAAACTTTTTTGAAGAAACGCAAAATCAGGTCGATTTTTGATCCAAGGGGGACACCCTTCCATCATATCTTCAACTGTAATACGTCATTCCCCTCCCCTCCATCACTCTAACCATTACAATTTAAATAGGGAAAGTACTAAATACGATACATTACTGAAAAGGTAATTGTACGGAGAATTCAGAAAAGGGTGCGCTATTTTTGATTTTAGCGCCCTCTAGCGGGAAAAAACGGTTACGTATTCCACAATGTGACACATCACTTCTAAGCTAATTTTCTTAGCAATTTAATACACAATTAAAAAAAAATTAAATAATTGAAAAACCTTGCATACCTGTAATATTAGAAAATACTAACTTATTACTTAACAAAAGACCCTGACAGTCTGTAATTGACAATGATGATAAATAAATGTCAAAAATATTACTATTTAGTTGCTAATTAAATTAGCTTTGAAATGATGTGTCACATTGTGGAATACGTTCCGTTTTTTTCCGCTAGAGGGCGCTAAAATCAAAAATAGCGCGACCAACAATCACTTTGCTGTATTCTCCGTACAATTACCTTTTCAATGATGTATCTTATTTAGTACTTTCCCTATTTAAATTGTAATGGTTAGAGTGATGGAGGGGAGGGGAATGACGTATCACAGTTGAAGATATGATGGAAGGGTGTCCTCCTTCGATAAAAAATCGACCTGTTTTTGCGTTTTTTCAAACAAGTTTTCTCCTTCGAGATATTCAATCTGTTTCGTTTTCGGTGGGGCACCCTGAATTTTAATTCTAACTGTAGTTTCATGTTGGTCTATGTTTGTTATATATTATTTACAAGTATTTTCAATAACAAATCGAACGAGAAAGTGGTGATAAACGAAAGCCAAAGTATGAAATCAGAACCCTTTTCAGAAAAAAGAAAAATTACACTGTTATTTCAGGTTTGTTCTGAAGATTTTTATAATAAATAATAACTTATCTATTATATATCAACAGAATTTGGAAGTTAACAAGCCCTTTTCGAGAATGTAGATTCTAGAAGTTGTTCCACATTGCTCTAGATTTCTTCTACATTGTTCCAAAATAATTCATGAATAGAAAATAGAATCGGCCAATATAATAGGAAAACAAATTTATCGCGATAATAACACTAAACATATATAAATAATTAAAATATAGATTTATTGGCATACACAGGGTGAGTCATTTGTAGCCGCTTCTTCGAATGCTCTTTTGTGTTTTAAATAAAAAGAAAGAACAATTAGTTGAAGATCCATGTTTGCTTGTGGCGCATATTCTAAAAATACTTTAAACTCTGATGCACTTCCGGTTTCACAGGAAATGCACGGTTTTTTTTTAAATGACTCATCATTTTTGGATATTCTAGCACTGTTTTAAATTACCAATTCAACTGTTTTTTTTTTCAAAATTGAGCCAATACCTTTTGGGTTATTATTTTGTTTTTGAAACATTTTGACCAAAACACGTATTCAGAAAAATATCATTTTTGCATTGTTTTTAAAAGTAAAAACATTTACTTTGGTGGTGCTTGTATGCAAGAAAATAACTACAGTCAGAATTAAGATTTTCCAAAAGAAGAGGAATTGTCAATTTTTAATTTTTGTTTTAGATTCTTCGGAAGAATGCTTAGGACAATTACAAAAATCTTGCGAGTTTCAATTTTCGAAAAAGATGGGGCTGAGTGAACAATTTCTTTTTCAATCACCTCGCCTAATTTTTTCTTTTTTTAAATGATTCGTATCATTTCAGAATAAACGTAGAAAAACATGGCGCAATCGTCGGATAGTCTATTTGCTAAAGAGATTTCATATGAATTGCGTACGATTGATATGTATTCAAATTTAATAGATCGAATGAAAGTATTTTATATTATTATTGAAAAATAAGTATGTTAATGTAATTTTTAATGATCGCATATGTAAATATCAAAACAAATAAGGAAAATATATTCAATTCAAGATAGATGTGAATGCGAATATGTATTTAAGAAATGAATCAGATAGTCAAGTATATCTTTTAAAGTAGAACATCCACTCCACACGCATACTGCGAAACACTACTATTACATATGTATATATGATTCAAATATTTCTATTTCTGTAACGCTGTATATTTAGCGACACCACACACAATACACCGGTGCTATATAGGCTGCTACCTCATTATTTTAAGTATTCGCATTTAATTTGAAACATAGTGTACATACATATACCCTCCATGAATAAAACAACATAACAGCTAATTGATATTTATTTATGGAACAATATTATAATTTTTAACATATAATTATTAGAATATGAAAACTGGAGCTTTACACATTATTTCAAGGATTCTATTAAAGAAGAATTTTATAAGCACTGGTTTACATAAACACTGCACGGTGGAAATGTGTATAACTTCTCAATAGAAGAAGAAATAGGTATGTTTAACGTTTATATCTTATGTTCAGATATGGATATCGTTTTAAAATGTATACAATATTAATTTCAAGAACTAATATACAGTGCAAACAATTCCATACTTATTAGTATTAGTAAGTTGTCATCTTTTGAAAGAAAAACTCATGAATACTTAGACACTAGTAACAACTAGCAAATACAATAAGTATTTACAATTTATTTCCATTTATATAACATTTCCCAGTAAACATGTTTCGAATTTCGCGGGCGTTTTACGTTTGTACTGGGCGCAATAGAGTAGCATAGTGTGGTGTGCTCGCTTATTATTCACAGCAATAAGGTGAATAGAAATCTAGTTCTATCAATAAATGTTTCTACACCTATTTTTTGACCAATCCTCTGTTTGAATGTATGGTTTGTTTAGGAATTTCGCAATAAAATGTGAATTAGCCTACCTGTAGTCTATTCGATTGTCTTTCTTGCCAATTTAAAACACCCGCGAAATTCGAAAAACATTTACTGGGTTATATCAGAGAAATAGAGTAGGGGAGAACGCGCTTCGACGAGTGCGCATCCAGTTTTAAGCAAACGCTATAGTGGTCGCCATTTTGCAGGAAGGCATTTCTTTTCACACGTAAGTTTGTTTACATTTTTCTAAGTCAATGAACTTTACATGCGAATTGTTGAGCTAGGTATAAATATAACCTTCAAAATGGCGGAATTCAATTTAACTTAGTTGGCGCATCTTTAAGCGCGTTCTCCCCTACTCTATTTCTCTGGGTTATATTCGCCAGTAGTAATGATTATTGATGGTTGGACTCCGACTGACTAAATTCTGTAAATCCTGTTCTACTTATACAATTAATTTAATTTAATTTAAAATTGAAATAGAAATTGAACCTAAATTTCAGTGGCGGCTTGTGAATAACAGCTGAAGCAATGTCGGCAAAATCAATCTCCCCCCTCCCTTCTGAGAAAAACTAATGTATATGTAGTCAAGATTAAAAAGAAATAAATAGTGATTACAATTAAAACTGACCATTGGTGAAATTACAGGTGGAACTATTTCTTTATTATAATTTAAGAAATATGGAATAAAATATTCACTAGTTGAATAGAAATTTTTTGTGGCTAAGGCTTCACTTAATTACGTAATTAAGAATGCCGCCACTATTAAAATTGCAGGATATCTAAATCTTGTACTAGTAACATAAAGTAAAACATTTTACACATGTCAGTTATAAGAACTTTTAATTGAACTAAAAATTGACAGATGTGAACACCCGACCTGGTGTCAATTTTAATCAAGTTCTATAAGAAAACTTAAAATTTGTAGATGTAATACGAGCATAAGCTTATCAGAAACCTATGAGCTTCAAACTTTGCATGTACAGATTTACAAATATAACTATAAAACTTACGATATATTCAGGAGCGTAGATAAAAAATTTAGCCCCCCCCCGCAAAATTTTTAGGGGGCCCTTCCAAAATACTTGTTTAGAGATAGTAGCATAGAAGATGTGAATATCGGAGTAATTATAATAAATTTATTTTATAATAAAAAAAATCTAAATTATATTTAGTTATTTATTTTATAATAATACATTTGAAAACACAAAAAAAGCTAATTAGAAGACAAAATGCCGAAACGACTTTTTTTCAATAGTAGGAAATTTTCAACTAACTCTTCCAAATCAACGGACTATCTACTTTGTTCATGTTCAATACTCATAACAGCCAAGGCACTTAACCGAACTTGTTTAATGGTGCTGCGTAAATAGGTTTTAATTAATTTTAATTTCGAAAACGATCTTTCTGCTGTTGCTGATGTTACCGGTAGTGTTAAATATAACTGAAATAGTGTACATAGATCTGGAAGACTAGTTGCACTAGTTGCTAAACATGCATTTTCCACTATTAATAAATTGGCTAAGTCCTTAATAGAAGATTTTTGTTTAATTTCATTAAACAAAACAGTCTTTAGATTAATTAATTGAATCGCCAAATCTTCTGAAAAATCAATTCCATATTTGCTCAGAATATGTCTTCCGTATTCCACTATTTCTTCATTCGTTAACTTAACAAATTTTGAGGGATTAAGAAACGAGAAAAGGTTTACAACTTCATTTATGGAGTAAAATCTTCTAGATAATTGGTTGGTAATAAATATCAAGTGACGCATTAAAAACTTCTACTTGAAATTTTTTTTTCGGGTTAGGAACTACACAGTCGTTTTCACATTCATCAAACAACTTTTTAATTCTCTTCTGGCGTTTACATTTTATCATAGGCTGAATATTCCAAGATTCTGCTAGATTTTTAGCTTCTTCTAATTTATCAAAACTTTGTCGTAGTTCTGTCAAGTTTTCTTGACCATTATTTAGCAATTTGCACGTCTCTTCTAAATCACATGAAGGGCTCTGAAGTTGCTTTGAAATTAAGTTAACAGTATCGAGGATTTTACTCTGGAAAACTAGCAATAGAGTAAACTCATAATTATCCATTTTATTCTGCAGAGACTTTGCTTCATTTCTGTCATTTTGCTTTTTGTACACCAGGATAAAATTTGACAAACATTGCATTACAGACTGATAATTATATTTTATTGACAGTAAGCATTCAAATCTAGAAGACCATCTTGTTACGCATAGCTTTTTCAGTGTGTACTTAACTTTACTTCCAATGAATATAACCAGCTGTAGGAACTCGATTCTTAATTCTGGCATATAAACCATTATATTTTCCAAACATATTAGCAGCCCCGTCTTATCCTTGCCCTCGACAATTTTCTATTTTAATTTGAAAATTTTCTAAAGTACTAAGAACAACAGCTTCTAAACTCTGTGAATCTTGTTCGGTTAGCTCTATAAATCCAATAAATGATTCCTTTATTTCTAGAGTGTTTTGTTTATTTGAATTTTTCTTCATACTTGTATACCTTATAACGAGACTTAGTTAGTCCTTCTTGGGTATGTCTTGCGTTGCATCAGTTATAATGGGGAAAGAAGGAGCTTTATTATCTTTTTTATATGGACCTGTGTTAAGGAAGAAAATGTAGTCATACTGTGAGTTTTTATAAAGAACAATAAAAAAATAAAACTGGACGAACGTTTTCAGAGTAAAAAATACAAATACACGACTGTTATAATTTTTAATACTAGAAAACAAGTACATATAAAATAATATACCTACACATTTTTTATGCTTTTATACATGAAGGATAAAACAGAAATAGTTTTGTAAATTTCATTACTAGAGCGGGGTCCTGAATTTTTGCCCCCTCCCCGCATTGCGGGTTCTGCTGGCGCCTTATCTACGCCTCTGGATATATTATATAATTGATAGTGACAATCAGGATTTCTGTACAAAACTTTATCTTATATACCGGGTGTCCCAGCGCAGCGGTAAAGTCCATTATTGGTATCTAATAATGTAGATAACGAATAATTTTTAATACAAAAATTGTAGATAATCATAAGCACTACAATTTAAAAATATTTTCATTTATACAAAGTGTTCGACAACGACGAACCAACACAAACTTATGTTTTTTAAATGGAATGCTATGTTTTTTTTTTTACTTTTTATGATAGCCTTTAAAAGATTGATTAAAATGACATGAACTTGTATTTGCCGATTTTCAACTGTTTCTGAGATATGGCAATTTTTTGTTAAAAATTGTGCAACATTGGAAAAGTTGCTATGAAATAGTGATTGATGATGAAATACCTATTATGGGCTCAATTAGTACATATATCTTTTCAGTACCTGAAATTAATGTTTATTTCGACATATCTACGCATGTTCTTTAGAATTACATACCATTCGCTTAAGTTAAGAATTCTAAAAAAAATTAAGTGGAACACCTGTACATTGATATGCCATTGAAAAATACTTAAAATTCAATGTCACTCTTCAGAATTATAGGTGTAGATAATAGAACTTACAGTAGTATTTATTTTGACGGCATCGTCAAATTTTTGAACGTATCATCTATATTTTGAATTATAGGAAGAGGAAGTTGTGATTGCTTCAGAAATTTTTTTCCATAAATTCCCATCGCCCCCCCCCCACATAGATATTATTGCCGCTTTATTTAATATAGGCCACAGATTCAACCTCACTTGTTAGTATTATAGTTTACCAATAAGTATATACTATATACTGTAGTGGACAAATTTTAATTTCTGGTACGAAAGTAGAAGAGGAAAAGAGCACAGCGAAAATAAAGTAAAGACAAACATATAGCGAGGCTGCCAAGTACACCCGGGAAATGTTTCCTATGAAATGTGAAGATCCCCCGAATGCGTTGCTTCTCCCACCACTGTTGGAAAGCAGACATGGCTGCATATTATAAGGTCATCTTCTGCATGGGATAGATAGCTAGTATAGAGCTGTAAACAGAAATTAAAATTTGTCCACTACGGTATATAATACTATAATAAATTAAATGGGCTGAGAGTTTTAATTAAAAACTGAAGAATAAATTAAATGTGATCTGGTCTCAGTATAATCCATAGATAAGAGATAGTATGGAATAAATACTATCTCTTATTAATGGATTATACTGAGACCAGTTCACATTTCATTTATTCTTCAGTTTTCAATTAAAACTTTCAACCCATTTTCTTTAGCTTTTATTACAGTGCTTTTCATTTGCTTTTCCTCTTTTGTCAATTGTGTTTCACTATTTTTCAAATGAATTTCCCCCATTCTGTTAGTAGTTGCTATGCATGTCAAATAATTTCTTCATATGTCAAATATATATCACTTTTTGTCAATTCAGTTTCACACATTCAGTTGTAAACAATATGAATGGTGAAAGACGAAGAAAAGCTGTAATAAGTGATGAGCTGCGTTCTCTTATTATTAGAGGTATGAATAGCGGGCATTCGTCAACCTTTATAGGGCAACAGTTTAGTGTACGACCCAATACGGTACGAAAAATGTATGCCAATTATCGAAAAACAAATCAAATTAAAAAGAAAAGTGGCGGTCATCGGCCAAAAAAATTAACTATAGAGCAAAAGGAAGCTCTTTGCAATTGGATTGATGAAGATTGTTCCCTAACACTTCAAAAGTTAAGAACTAAATTATTAGAAGAAAATCCTCAATTGCAAGTTTGCATATCCACCATAAGTAGGGCTTTCAGGGAATTTCACTGTTCCATGAAACGAATTTCATTTGTACCAGAAAGACGCAACACACCGGAAACTATTCAAGCAAGATTTGATTATGCTGTTCAGTACAACAGAATAATGGTTGAACGAGAAAAAATATTTTTTATCGATGAATGTGGAGTTCAAGTATATTCGCGAATGGCATATGGTAGATCAGAGAAAAATACCAGAGCAACGAAAGTCAAAGCCCAGATAAGAGGAAGAAATTATTCTATTGCTGCAGCAATGAATAGTTCTTCACTGCACTTATTTCAAATACAGGACAGACCCTATAATGCAGAACATTTTGGAGAATTTTTAACTAATTTAATAAATCATTTACAAGAAGATGATATCCAAGGCGCTCATTTCGTCATGGATAACGTTAGATTTCATCGAACCGAAGAAATCTTGCAACTAATAAGAGCCCACGGACATTTTCCAATATTTCTTCCCCGATACAGTCCATTCTTAAATCCCATCGAAGAATTATTTAATCAGTGGAAATCTTTAGTTAAAAGAAGGGAACCGAACAACGAAGATGAACTATACAACGCGGTACATAACGCATCAGAAGCAATAAATGAACAAAATTGCAATAATTATATTCGGCACATGGAATCCTATTTGGAGGATTGTTTAAACAGAACTGAGATATTAAATTAATATAGTTGTAGTTACCCAAAGTTTATTTCAATGTTTTAGTAATATTAACCAGACAGCTTTCGTTGCATGCTGTTTTTTCTTATACTTATATGTAACATAATGTACAACTCAGAAAAGAATTGTTTTTTTAACGTGAACAAGTTGACCATTTAGTCCGTACCAAAAAGTAAATAAATCCGCACACACTTCTTAGAAAATTAAATATGATTGTCAAAAACGTAGTAACTACAAAGAAAACTGGTTTCGGAAATGCATAATCTCAATTTTGGTGAAGTTTGGAATGATGTTAATATTTGTAGCGTGATGCAATTTTAGAGAGAAAATAAGTGGGTTTGTTATGAATATACTAAAATTGTTGTTCTGTTGTTTTTGTTCCCGTAATTAGACTTATATTTACAAATAAAAATAGACTATTATGGGACGATTGTGTCGGACCATTCTTTTATAATGGTACATTGACCGGGCAAAGATATTTACAATTCATGACTGAACATTTAGGAATATTTTTGGATAACCTGGACTTGGCTACTCGGCAACATATAGCTTTTCAGCAACATGGAGCACTAGCGCATAATCATCGCGAAGTACAAAATTTTTTGAGCGAAATGTTTCGGAATAAGTGGATAAGTACGAATGGACCAATTCAGTGACCATTACGGTCCCCGGATCTAAACCCTATGGACAATATTTGCTGTTTTTTGAATTGTATGTATTGTATTGGACAAAACGGTGATGTCTTCGAACATCTATTATAATAAATATACATAATACACAATGCTTGTTTAATATTTGCTGTTTTCTTTATCATAGCCATCTTGATTTTATTGATATGAATTGCTGTACAAAATAGTGGATAACTGCCGCAACTTTCATTTTTTGTCAATAATGTATGAAAGCTTTATTTTTTAAAATAATTCCTTCTTTCAATATATGCAAAAATATACTGGGTGTGCCATTTAAAAAATAGTAACTTTTATAAATAGCGCGAAAATTAGAAATTCAACTGTCTTTTCGGTTCTGCCATCATTGTTCACGATAAAAATACTACTACTTTGCTAATTTAACCGATACTGTAGCTTCATTAATATCAAAGTTAGCAATAGTGCCGACTATAAATATTAACATCAGATGTTGGCTTACGTGAAACGTCATTTACACTTCGTAAGCCACTTTGAGTTTTCAGTCAATTGCAGTCCTTTGTGACAGCATTCTTTGACAGTATTATAATTAAGAGTTCCTTAAGAGTCAAAGGAGCTCATTGGCTCTTTGATTACATATTTCGAACGTAAATGGAACAACGGTGGTCTTCTCCTACCGTTGACAAGTGTGCGACAGGTATGTATATACTACGATCTGTATAAAAACAGTAAGTTGCTTAAACAAACCAATGAAATAAGAAGAATATTATAATGTTAATTATGTCATTATCACTGCTAGGGGAGCATCATATCATTGATGGCCCTGTTGATTCTTTTGGTAGAGTACTAGCAGATATTGGTTTCAAATATAAGAAAGACTGTCCACAAAGAAAATTAGTGGAACAAACACGTGTTGCTATTCCGCGAACTAATTTTCTAAGCAAATATATGAATAGTTAACGTTCTGAAAATCCACTGGAATGTGTATATTTGGATGAGACTTGGACTTTTGAAAATGACACTAACCACATCATAAAAGTGTTCGAAAGTTGAAAGTTCACGGCAAGAGGTAATGTTCTGCATTAAAATTGACACGTGTCAAGTAATACAAATGTTGCTTTGCTTTTAGATTGATAGTCATTTATGCAGGTACGTGTAAAAGTTTTATTGATGGTGCCTCTTTAGTATTTTTTTCAAATACTGTAATCCATAGTGATATCTATTTCACTATGGAAACAATTTCTTAAGTTAGTTTGAAAATGAGCTGCTGTGTAGGTACACTAGAAGTTAGAATAGCATTTATATGATAAATTTCCCAATAATTCTTAGAACAAAGGTCAAATAAGAGAGTGTTTAAGAGCCATAATATACCAGAAGCATGGAAATTCAACCTAATAGAGCATATCTGGGGAATATCCAAAATATAATAAGCACTTTGGAGAACAGGGTTATGGGAAAAAATGCAGTTTAAATGTGGAATCATGCCCTAGAAATGATCGCACCTGATTTTTGGGCGAATACTATTAGACACACTAACAGTGAAATCATAAAATGGTAGAACCGAGAATTGTTGCTTGACAGAGAAGAAGTGATGGCATTTATTATAAACATAAATCGATGTTCAGAATCTGAAGGCAGTAGAAACAGTGATAATGAACAAGAATGTCTGCAAAATCTACTATTATTTTCTGATAATTTTTTTATATATTACTATAATTATTTTGTAAAATTAAAGATTAATCACTTAAAATAAAAAAGACATAAGTTCTCCTGTTTTACAGAAGTAAAATATTTTAGGCATATGTAGTTATTATACAATATAGAAATGTGAGTGTACTTTAGACGTTAATGATAATCATTGACTATTAGAGTTAGTTTAGTATTTATTCATGATAAGTAATAATTAATGATGTATAATGTAGTCTGTGCGATGGAAAAAGCACGAACAACATATCAAATTAGTATTTATTTTTGTACTGTAAATTAAAAAAGTTTCATATTACAAGTAGTTTTATTATTTTATGTGCTCATAATTACTTATCTGACAGAGAGCGGCATATTTCATAACACGTCATGTAATTATTTTGAGTATATTTTCATTACAACATAGAGAATTTTAGTTTCAAGTCAAAGATGTATTAATTTATTTTTTAATGTATTTTATATTACAGGGATACACACCAGTGACCAACAAATGTATTGATTTAGAAAGGTGTATAAAGAAGAGCGACTTGGGACCACTGGATAATAAATATGCAGAACTAGGCGATGTTAGCAGTTACTCGTTGATGCTAGTAAGTGAATAAATAATATAACTTTAGTTTTTCTTACTATCATTCTAGTATTTTACATAGTGATATTGGATTCGGTTACTTTTCAATACTTGTAACTATCCGTTACTTTTTATTCGTTACCGAGTATGTACTCGTCAAATGTGCGATGCGGGAATATGTATAGTTAATATACAGTGTGTAAATAAAGTAAGGAATAATATTCATATTTTGTTTATTATCGCTGTTTGGGAGAAAAGCTCGGACAGGTCAATTTTATTTTGTGCCTCTAGATTTTATGGACGTCATTTTTTTCCCTTTGGTTTACTATTCTGGGATCTTTTTGCCAGAAATAAAGAGTATATTTTTTTTCTGAATTCAGCAATACCTCATATGTGGTATTTAAAATTAGTAGTTTTCGAGTATTAAGCTTCATTCACAATGAAATAATTAGTACTTTCAATTAGTCGTATGACTTAGAATTAGTCGTAGTCTATTTTTATCATTCACAATGTCTAAAATTTGGCAACAAATTTCTGGTTATCTGATGCGCCATCTCTAGAAATTAATGTAAAATGTAATATATTGAAAACTTTTCTTCATTATAAACGGTCATACTAAAGCTAATAACCCATCAAACTGTTCTACTGTCAATCGAGTATAATTAAAAAACATCTCTTTATCACAAACTCTTATTTCTTGTATCAGGTTGTGATAGTCTCCTTGTTGCATTCTTTTTTGAAAAATCGGTCGCATCCGCCAACGTCTAGACTTTTTCAAATAATGCCAAACACATAATACAAATGACTTTATGTGGTTATGTTTGATGACACTTTGACATTATAAAAGAAAAATCATATTGAGCATGCGCGCGTCGAAATTACCCGACTAATTTTGCGACAAAGTTTGAAGTTTGCAAACTTTTTTGTAACGTGTAAAGTAAACGCACTAATTATGTACATTGTGAATGCGTACGTTCAAACGCACATGTTATACTTCTCGTATTAAGGGTCCTCGCTAGTGGATCTGTCAACAATGGCAAAATAGCAGATTTTAGAATCCAGATATTTTTGTTGATTTTAAAGACGGAGAAAATCTTTCAACGTCAACTTATGAAGAATTTAGTAATCTACCCGGCTGAAGAATCAAATTTAGAAAAAAATTATCGGATTACAGAAAATTAATTAATATGTCAAAATATTAAAAACCAGTTTTCTCAAAAATCCTTCTGAGGAGTTTGTTTGCTTGGGTTCACGTTATAAATTGAATAGAAAGCTACCCGGCTGTGCACTTATTTTTCGTTCAACTATTCTTTACTTTGTTTAAAATGAATATAAAATAAATTAAAATTAGGCAACCCACATTACAATGAATTGTTATTCTGCTATAAATCTTTCCCGCGGTTACAAATGTGTAAATAGTTGGTCATAAATGAATTTTTATTCGCTTAGATATTGAGTTATTATTTCAAATATTTATTATATGTTCCCTATGTGTAAGAGCACTCGGACATCCTTGGCTTATTAAATTATGTGCTATGCAACCAATATTACATTTCCCATTCACTAGCGAGGTCCCTTAATTGAAAATACTAATTTGGCGTACTAATTATTCCATTGTGAATGAAGCATTAAGCGTGCTAATAATGACAACTGACATGTAATGCTTTCGATATCTTAAATGGCAATAATGACAACTGACATGTAACGCTTTCGATATCTAAAATGGCAATAATGACAATTGACATGTAACGGTTTCGATATCTAAAATGGCAATAATGACAATTGACATGTAACGGTTTCGATATCTAAAATGGCAATAATGACAATTGACATGTAACGGTTTCGATATCTAAAATGGCGCGTCTGTCAGAAAGGCAAAGGATTGAGATATTAATGATGATTGGATTTGGTAAAAATGTTAGATCACAAAACGAAGTTGTTCGTCTTTTCAATGAGAAATATTCCGATCGTTCGATAACTCGACCTTGTGTGAGTAAAATTGTTCAAAAGTTTGAAGAATATGATAACGTTCGTGATGTTCAACGAAAAGGAAGACCTACTGTGGATTCTGATAAAAAACTTGATCTATTATTAAAAATTGAAGATAATCCACACCAGTCAACAAGAAGGCAAGCAGCAAACCACAATATTTGTCATCAAAGTGTTTTTAATGTGTTAAAAAAAACACAAATAACATCCGTACAAGGTGACACCAGTTCAGGAACTAAACGAAGATTATTGTGATCGTAGACATGATTTTTGCGAAGAGATGAATGTGAAACTGAGTAATCAACCAGATTTTCTTAATTACGTGGTCTTCAGTGATGAAGCTACGTTGTGTTTAAATGGGGAAGTACACAGGCAAAGCTGTAGGTACTGGGCCACTGAAAATCCCCACTGGATGTAAGAAAGCCATACACAGCATCCACAAAAATTGAATGCTTGGGCAGGTTTTACCAGGGGTCATGTTTTGGGTCCATATTTTTTCGATGGTTCATTAAATGGGGAGATGTATTTAGATTTCCTTAGATTGGAATTAATACCGGCTCTGGCGATATTATTTCCAAATAACGAGGACCCAGATTTGCCGAGTGTTAATATCTGGTATCAACAAGATAGTGCACCAGCACATTATTCACTTCGTGTTAGAGAGTATCTAGAGGAAGTATTTCCCAATAGATGGATAGGAAGACGTGGTCCTATGTAATGGCCAGCTAGATCCTCACCCCACTTGATTTTTTTCTATGGGGTTATTTAAAATCACGTGTGTATCACAAAACCTCGCGTGTGTATCACAAAACCTCGAAATCTTGAAGAACTGCGAAAAAGAATAATGTCAGAGTGCAGAAATATCGACCAGGAAATGAGAGATAATGTTTTGGAAGAATTTCAACTCCGATTTTATCATTGCCAGGAAACAAATGGGTGGCAATTTGAACATTTATTAATGTAAAATTTCTATTGTTTTAATCGTCCCAAGAATAAATTATTACTATTTGCTCTTTTCATTTTCAAGTTTAATTATTGTTATCATTTTAATGCCTATGAGCCTCCGTATCTCCAAAACTACTAATTTTAAGTACCACATAATAAATGCGGTATTGCTGAATTCAGAAAAAAATCTATTATTTATTTCTGGTCTAAAATTAATAAGGTTCCATTAAAAAAATGGATGACCTGTTAAGTCCCAGAGTAGTAAGCGACAAAAAAGAAAAGTAACGTCCATAAAGTCCGGAGGAACAAAATAAAATTGACCTGTGACGAAATATTCTATCATAAAACCATAAAAATCCCCGACTCCCATATTAAATCACAAAAATGTATAAGGGAATACATGACACAAAATTTATTTTACATTGCATCAATACAATAAGTTCAAATAAAACTTTTATAATGAAATCGATCTACGCAAATACAAATAATTACTATAATAATTGATTAAATTCAAATATTTTGTACAAAGTTATTTACTCTAAATTATATTTTTTAATAAAATATTTCGGACAAGAATGTATTCTAAAAGTTTTATCCCAGTTATATATTATGAGAGTAACTGTTTGAAAAAGTAACGATTATTTGAAACCAGCATTCGTTACTTCGGATCTTGTCGAGTAACGAATACTTCAGTAGCGGATAGTTACATTTGCAACACCACTAATTTTACATATCTGTCTTACTAAAATGAGAGTTGATTTTTAAAATTATTTTTGTTTATATTTAAACGCAGAATCATTATATCTGTGACTTTCTGAATTTCCCGCGTTATAAATTGAAAAGCAACACTGTCTCTGTTAACTCAAACCAAGGCTAAGTTTGATAAATACTATGGGGTCTATGCACCATCAGAGTCAATGGTAAAGAAATGGTTTAATGAATTTCTTTGTGGTGGCACAAACACGAGTACGCAGACCGTTCTGACTCATTACATCAGAAACAATTGAAAAAATCCACAATATGATGCTGGCCGATTGTGGATTGAAAGTGTTCGAGATTGTAGAAACAATAAGCATTTTACAGGGCTCACTGATTTTGATATTAAATGATCACTTGCTTTTGAGAAAGCTATCCTCAAGAACGGTGCCGGTTTGCTCATAATTGATCACAAATGCGATCGTTACAACTATGAAGAGTGTTCGGCGGCATTTCATAACCGTAACGAAACATGATCTACCACAAACACATCGAACACCAAACAGCAGGCGAAACAGTCGGGTTTTCCGGGCGAATCGGCCCCGAAGAAGGCCAAGATAGATCTGTTGACCGACAACGTCATGGCGAGAGTCTTTCACACGCGGCATAATTCGTATTGATTACATTTAAATGGGAGAAACAATTAACGGCAAATATTATTGCAACTTATGCGACGAGCTTAACGGCGACTTGAAAAAAAATCAAATCAAAAAAATGGAGCTACTGTGGACAAAGTGTATGACAAATAAGACGTTTTCATAGACAATGATATTTGATTTACGAATTCCAGGAGTTACTAGCATATGTTTAGTGTTGTATATAATAACTTCATTTTGTTTGTATTTATGTATTGCTGCGTTCCAGAATTACATTTTTTTACTCAGAGTACTCGTAGTCCTTCTTTTATAGTAATGAGAGCAAAATGAGCTGAATCTGTTTGCGTTCTTTGAAAAATTTGTGGCATGCTCGGTTCGCGCCGAGTTTTATGAGCGAGGTTTTGAATTGTCGGCGGGATATTTAACCAATGCGAGGTTATAGCAGGTGTGCCTGGGTTATGGTTATCTTTAAACTGTATTGGACAACTGTTATTAAATTAACCTACCAAAAATTGTTTAAAATATATAAAAAGATATCTAAAAAAATGTAAGAGATAAACACTGTGGCGACATGCAGTTCTTATGGTGGGTTGAAAATAAATGACCATAAAGCTGCTTCGGACAAAGCTGACAGCCCAAAGGCTAAAGCAGGTTGTTCTACTACAGATGACATATCAGTGTGTTCTAGTGATGTAAATTCAACTTTTGACTCATCCTTTTTTAAGAAAAGAAAATCAAAAGATAATTCTGTTGACAGAAGACATTCCGAAATGATGTGTCGTGTCGTTTAGATAAATTACGAGGAAGTTTGGACAGAATGGTTATCTTGTTGGAACAAAGGAATGTGTTGAATAAAAATGTATAAAAGACTTATAATAATGATTTTAGTTAATTTTTTCATAGAATAGTAAATGCTCAAATAATTTTTCTTCTTCATATTGACATTTTTATTCTACAGCATCACCTTGAAGGTTATACATGTAAATTATAATATTGTTTCTTTTAGCAATAACAGCAGCTACTTCATCGTTAACTTCCTCATCATCATCAGCATCACCATCATCAATTACACCATTAAAAAAATCTGCATTTAACAAACAAACATTGTGTAAAATACAGGTTGCAACAATTAATAAGGAAACAAGATCTAATCTTCTTGTTTCCAACATTTGAAGTCCGCGAAAGTGACTCTACAAGAGTCCAAATGCATTCTCTATTACAACTTTGTTTTGGGATAATTTTCAGTTAAAAAGCTTTGTGGTTCAGTGAGATGACCATTATCTTTAAAGCCTACTAGTAGTTTTGCTTGTATATTAAGCCAGTAATCATTTTGGTTAAAAAACAAATATTTACAGAAAACATTTAGTATTAGCTAAACACCAAACACATATTAGTATTTGTTTTTCAATGGGGATTTCCGGCTGGCCTCTGTGTAATGTATGTAATTTATCAACAGCATCATGAATTTGCCCCAATAGTTTTTCAAAAGTACTAGGGAACATCCTGAAATGTTCCCTAAACTGCCCCTTACTAAAATTAGGGACAGTAATTTCCGAAAAATTTTCGATTTTCTCTATAATATTTGTTTCTTTTTCCTCGTCAGAAGATATTACTTCGTTTACAATCAGATTTACAGCATTGGCTATAGTAATGAAAAATATTTCTTCTTCCATCGCATAACATGGCCTGTCATTTTCTATTTTTGCGATTGCGTAGTTGCTCCCATGGCTCGAATTCGTTTCTTTATTTATCGACACCATTTGATTGCGTAGTTGTTCCCATGGCTCGAATTCGTTTCTTTATTTATCGACACCATTTGATTGCGTAGTTGTTCCCATGGCTCGAATTCGTTTCTTTATTTATCGACACCATTAAAAAATC
Organism: Amphimallon solstitiale; assembly: GCA_963170755.1. NCBI lineage: Eukaryota > Metazoa > Arthropoda > Insecta > Coleoptera > Scarabaeidae > Amphimallon > Amphimallon solstitiale. The sequence goes on from OY720675.1 coordinate 85,878,982, forward strand.
TGCATTTAACAAACAAACATTATGTAAAATTAACTTGCGCGTCACATCTCAGATCAAATAAATGTTATTCTGGAACGCAGCATATGTCGACGTTACAAATTTTTGGTTTAGGATAACTTTTTATCTTATAAGATATATTTTGAAAGACATGAGTCATGTAGATCGCTCATTACTGTTGCTTGACCATCAATTCGTGACTCTTCACGTTATAAATTATTTCGGTATTATACAGTTTCCTTTTAAGAAATGTCTTTTAATTTCTGTTCATTTGTTAATAAGTAATTTATCATAATATATTTTTTATACATTTATATATATATACATATATATTGTTTCTAAACTTTTAGACAGCAATAAATTGTCATTATGGTAAAATAAATAATCAAAGTGGTGTCTGTGACTGTTTTGAAGGTTGGACTTCTGCACCATTCGACAAAGAGCCTACATTGTTTCCCATTCATATGTGTAATATTGAGTTAAGCAGTTGGTACGATTCTAACAGGACCGAGATTACTTTTGTGGCTTTCATAATATCGGTAAGTTATACATAGGAAAAAGTGAACTTTGATTGTAATTAATTTAACACTGTCCTTTGGCTTATATTTATCCTAATACCACCCTGTACCTGGTGCAGTTCAATTGCTGTTCAGTTTAGTACCCAGATATCATATGTATGACTTCTAGGAATTACTAATAACAAATATCTTAATTGCAGCCCGAAATTTATTATTAGCATTTGTTTTACTTCCAAATGAGCTTTCACAGGCCATTACAACCCTTTATTCTTCCTTTGTTCGCTCTCGCCTCGAATATGCTTCATTCATTTGGTCATCAATATATAAAACTTATTCAGAAGCGCTCGAGAGGGTTCAGAGGCGTTTCTTGAAATATCTGTACCTCAAGAGGCGTTGTTTTTGCCCCCATCAGGGGACATACTATAATGTTCTTGCAGAATTTAAATTTGAGTCTTTGGAGATGCGAAGGCAGAAAACACATATCAAGTTCATTTATGTATTGCACAATAATATAGACGTTCTATCTTTTTTGGCAAAGATCATGTTTTTTGTACCTCAGTATCCATGTCGCACAAAGAATGTGTTTTATTTTTCAACGGCCAGAACCAATATTTTACTAGGATCTCCGCTGTAACTAATTAGTAGCTGCGCGTGTTGACAGTTGCAATGGTGTTACTTTTTTCTCTCTCTTTCGTTTTCTGTTTAATTCTTTTAGTGCATAATATTAAGTTATATGTAAATATATATTATTTAGTATTATATTATTCAGTTATCGATTCATTTCATTTTTTGTACTGTAATTAGATGTATGTCTGTTGGGCAATAAAGATATATTATTATTATTATATTATTAATATTAGAATGGATTCCTAAGATTTGATTTTTGTGCAACTCCTGTTTTATATTAGTAAAATTAATAAAATAGAGAGAAATGAAATAAGAACACCATAAGCGCAGACAAAGCCACAAACACGTGAAGGAAAAAGAAGGAACCTAAGACTAGTTATTTTAGTAGGAGGTTGGGATACCTGGTTTTACTAAATTAGTAATAATTAGTATAATATTTGCATTATCTATCAAGTAATCACATTTTTTTGCATGAAATTATTTTCTTGCCAAAATGTGCGATGACAATTGAGGACAATTTTTGATCCAATTTGATGAACGATGTATCGAATTTTATTTATCTTAGTGTTTGCAGATATGCTTTATTTTTCACGTTGCCATGTTCCCATAATTTTGGCGGTCAGGTAGCAAATCGTCAACCCTACAAAACGTATTTATTCAGAAGACGCTTTATGCTAGTAAGTTTAGTGATATAAACGTGTTACTCAATTCTATGTCGCTTCATTACTAAATCTTATCAGAGGATGAAGTACTATTATGATATAATACAAACTGAAAACATAAAATTTATATTTTTAGATGCGTCGGTAGTGTTTTTCAATTGAAGCCCTTAATGAATACCTTAATACATATACCCGTACTTACCTTTCTTTAAGCATTTAAATTCATATTGTTTTGAATGTTACAGGTGGTAGCTGTTGCAATTGCCATGGCAGTTGTTCTAATATCGTTTATTCTGTATCATCTCTACAAATGTCTAAGAAGTATGGAAGGTACTAAGCCTCAGTGCTATTGTGATTTAGAAGCAGGAATGGATGATGATAACAGTAAGAAAGAGAAAAAGAAAGACAAGAAAAATATGGGCAAGAGATCACCATCCAAAGAAAGCAAAGCAAGTAAAGCAAGTAAAGATACTAAAGCAAGTAAAGATACTAAAGCAAGTAAAGACACTAAAACTAGTAAAAACACGACGGAGACAAAAGAAAGCAAAGAAAGTATGGAAAATGTAGAGAATAAACAGAGTAAAAAATCTCGTCACAGTAAAGAGTCTCTTCAGAGTGAAACTGAACGCAAAGAAGAACAGAGTCGTAACACCAAAAAAAGTGAGTCGAAGAAGAAAGCACTGAAACCAAATGAAAACGCTAGTGATCAGTCGCTTAATAAACAGAAAAGTAGTAAAACTACCAAGAAATCAAAACCAGACCCTGATAAATCGAGACCAGCTGCGTCTACTCCATCAAACCCATCTAATACTTCAATTATAGATGCAAAAGCAAACCCTTCACCTGCTAAACAACCTAGCGCTCCTAGTAAGAAGACGCGCAAATAAAATACTTTTAGTTTTAGAGTATATGTTTTATTTATATGATTTTTACGTACATGTATATTTAGTGAATGTATATTTATGATAAAGAAATATACAGGTTAATATATAATCTGCTGTTAAATTATCTATTTGTTAAATCTAATCTAACTTTGTCTAGAAATTTTCATTAATTTAAAGGATGCACTAGTTGTATTTCTGCTTCAGGGATACCTCTTTTGATAACATGTGGTATAGTTTTCGGCACCATTCTAGAAAAGAATATAAAAAAATGACATACATCAGTAAACTTTCGAATTGCTGTATACTTACGTTATACAGTCTATGATTGGACATACTGATAAACATAAAGTACATCCTGTACAGTCGTTGGTAACTTTAGGAGTATGTGTGTTCGTGTCGAATTCGATAGCCTGATATCCAGAATCATTGCAAGCCATATAACACTTTCCACAATTTATGCACATGTCCTGGAATATAAGATTTTCTCAATAAATCTATTTAAATTATTTTATTCATGTACAGGTTATCTCTATTCTATTTTCCCAAGTCATGAGATATTTTTATTATTCCAATAGGATAACGGCAACAAATTTGCTAACCGTGCGGGTGCGGGTCACTTAATTGGGTCCTTATTTCAAATCGAATTCAGATGACATCGGGTGTATATACAGGGTGAGTCAACTACGCGGGTAAGGCCGATTGTGCCTTTACGAGTAAAGATATTTCGAAGCGGTTTTTTCCTTGTGGTAGCTGTTCATTAGGGGCACATTTTAAAAATATTTTGTATTATACAGAGTGTTCCATAACTGGCGGCTAACCATAGTTATAGTTTTTTAAATGGAACACCCTATATATTATTGCATTTTTGAATTCCTCGTATAATTTTTAGTCAAAAAGTTATAAGATAGTATAGGCCTAAAGTGTAAAGTTTTTGACTTATTTCCATTTTTCTGAAAAATTCAATGTTTGTATAAAATTATATTTCTCGAAAACGATGTATTAGATGGCCAAATTTTTTGCAGTTTTGTTTACAATAAGAGGTCCTAATAGAAGCATGTTTTATTTTTTTACAGTTACTAACTGCATGTGCAGAAACTGGTTTAAAATAAGATGACACGTTTTTGTATAAAAGGAAATTTTTTTAAATGGAACACCCTGTATATCAGTTCATTTTTGAATTGTTTATTAAATTTCATGTCAGAAACATGTAAAACGTTAATACTTTAAAAGTGACTATTATAGAGTTATTGTCGTTTTTTATATGCTTCTGTTAGTTTTTGCAAAAAAATCAATTTTTTCAAATGGAACACCCTGTATATTATTTCATTTTTGAATTTCTTATTAAATTTCACATCAAAAACATGTAAGACGTTAATACTTTAAAAGTGACTATTACTGAGCTATTGTCTCTTTTTGATATAATTTTGTCAGTTTTGAGGTTTTAATTATTATAGTATAGTACTGACAAAATTGTATCAAAAAGAGACAATAGCTCAGTAATAGTCACTTTTAAGTATTAACGTCTTACATGTTTTTGATGTAAAGTTTAATAAGAAATTCAAAAATGAAATAATATACAGGCTGTTCCATTTGAAAAAATTGACTTTTTTGCAAAAACTGACAAAAGCATATCAAAAAAGGACAATAACTCTGTAATAGTCACTTTTAAAGTATTAACGTCTTACATGTTTCTGACATAAAATTTAATAAACAATTCAAAAATGAACTGATATACAGAGTGTTCCATTTAAAAAAATTGACTTTTATATAAAAACGTGTCATCTAATTTTAGACCAGTTTCCTGCACATGCAGTTAGTAACTGTAAAAAAATAAAACATGCTTCTATTAGAATCTCTTATTGTAAACAAAACTGCACAAAATTTTGTCCATCTAAAACGTCGTTTTGGAGAAATATAATTTTATACAAACATTCCATTTTTCAGAAAAATGGAAATAAGTCAAAAACTTTACACTTTAGGCCTATACTATCTTATAACTTTTTGATTAAAAATTATACTGGGGATTCAAAAATGCAATAATATATAGGGTGTTCCATTAAAAAAACTATAGCTATGGTTAGCCACCAAGTTATGGAACACTCTGTATAACACAAAATATTTTTAAAATGTGCCCCTAATGAACAGCTACCACAAGAAAAAAACCGCTTCGAAATATCTTTACTCATAAAGGCACAATCGGCCTTACCCGCGTAGTTGACTCACCCTGTATATTGAATAACTATACATAAGCGAATTGAAAGGCGGAGTAACGTAATGTTACAGTCACATTGTACACCTTTCAGAAAGTCTTCAACAAGAGCAAGTAGCATGTTTCTTAAAAAATCCATCTACCTTTCTCCTGTAAGGGTACCTCCATAAAAGTTAGGGTTTAATTAAATGTCCACTGAATAAGTCAAACATTGACGCTCCTTCTGGTCTGAACATTGTGTGTACCCAGTGAGGATTCTTAACAGAGCACTCGTCAGATCACATTATTTTATTAAAAATTTCTGGGTCCTACTAGAATTTGTGTAATAAACTATAGCCTATTACTGGGTTCACTGGGTCGCAATTACTGGAGTAAGTGAATATTGTATGGGTGTCTTTTAGAATTATATCGAAGTTTTGTCAATTCTAATATTGGAAACATTTCTGACTGACGTGTTTGGATTATATTGCATTGTTAATAGAATTATACGCGAGTCAGCATGTTGTGGTCAACATTTGCAAAGGTGCGATAGGAGAGAGGAATTCGGTTTGGACACCAATATCGGTGCACGCTCTATATTCAACAAAACTATGAGCAGAAACAGGTTTACCATAATTTCCCTATGTCTGCGTTTTGATAATGCTGAAGCCAAAAGAAAAAATCGAGGTTCAGCTGATAAATTATCACCCATTAAAGCTTTTTTTTTAAATTATGACTACCCACACAACAAGAGTCATACATACCCTACCAGAATGTAAACGTGGACAAGCAGCTGCTTACTTTCCGTGGTATGTGCCCCATAAAGCAATGCATATATTCTAAACCAAGGAAGTATGGCATAAAGATCTGGGCAGCTTCCGACATTTAAACTTCATATGCTTACAATTATTGCCAAATATATATTAGTAAAACAGGAGGTCAGCACAAGGCGAGTTATATTAGATATGACAGTTTGAAAAGATAAGAAAAAAACGTGATCACTGACTACTACAAGCTTGATCTTGCAAGAAAACTGGAAAGAAAAATTTAACGTTACTTAATAAACAGAATTTCTCCATTAACTAGTGATTCCACGGAAGAGGGATGCATATTCAAGAGAATTTGTTTATCAAAACAAAGCCAGGTTAGCCTTCTACTGTCCAAAAAACGAACATCGTTACTTTGCAATCAGTTATACATTATAGTGGTGAAATTTTTGAAGGTGAAGAAAAAGTCACTAATAATTATTGATTACAGTAAAACAAAGTCAAAGGTAGATACTCTGGACAAGCTTCTTCGAACGTACACTGTGAAAAGATAAACAAGGAGGTGGACTGTGATAGTATTTCATAACATGATATACATGAGTGCATTAAACTCGTATAGTCAATCATCTAAACGAAAACAAGAAAACATCAAGCATCTTAGAAAGGAATTAGTTGCTACTGGAACATGCGCAGAAGAAGGTTCAACACCACAAGACCATACGTAAGATATTCGAGAATTAAAATCTGGTACATGCTGAAAATGCCACAGAAGTTTGGAAAAAAGTACTGAGTATAAGAGATGTCTGAATTACAATCATTTTGTTTGCTATGATCATCAGATAGTTGTTATTTGCTTTGATTGTAAAGCAAACGAGTCATAAAATTATCATATTATTACCCTGTTTAGTGGAAGGCTTTATTGTCACTATTGACCCCACTGGTACGTCACCAAAGAATCCGGTATAATGAGGGTTAATAAATTTCTAGCATCGTCTTATTTATATTTAATTAGTAGTACTGTTATAAGAATTAGTAATATTCTTACGTCGTCTATTAATGCCACGACTTGTTTCTTAAGATCAAAGTCGTTAAAAGCTCCTATTCTCGGTAAAACATTTCCAATAACATCTTTAATTTTCGGAATATATCCTTCTTCATTATGTGTTTCAGGACAATTCCAGCTTATTCCATTTTCGAGAGAATTGCTGTTTACACATTTCTTATATTTGTTACTAATTTGTTCTTCACGTTGTCGTTTATAGGGACCGAAATGTGGTAATTTCTAAAATAGAAAAATATTCCTATCATAATAATACTATATTTAATATTGCTTAGTAAAAAAGAACATGTTTAAACTTTTAGTAAGGAAAGGTTTCTTAGTACTTAATTTCTTGTCTGATGACTAATTAATTTAAAAATTACGTACTTAAGAGGAGCGTTTACTTATTGAAAACTAAGGCATCGCCGTTTCGCGTTTTTTGAATTTATTTTGTAATTTTAGAATCTCAAATTTGGGTTAGTGATGCAAAAGGCATCAATTTATAATGTCAAGGTCAATTTTTGTACTAATTTATTTTCTTAAAAAAGTGATGTGTCTTAGAAATAACGACAAAAATGCATGAATTTAATTAATGTCTACTAACTAAGGCCGATACACAAAAGAGAAAAACAACCTCCACGCGCCAGCTGCACATTTGATGAACGATATAAAAAAAATTATGTAATTATTTTTGAAGATAAAAATCATTAAATAGCAAACATTGTCACAGACATTTCACACGAGGTTTTTTCAAGCTATTGCGTCGTCTATCCCCACTTTACGGTATCTCTACCGGTCCTAGCGGAGACGAAAATCTATCGGAATCGGTCGGCTATTCCAGACTTAAGTCAGAGTGACAGTTTGTAATTAAAAAGAAATGTCATATATACCTGTAATATTCGAGTGTTTAATAATATAATTTATGGGCAAGCGAAAATTGGCTTATTATAAAACGTCAACATCAACAGTTCCGTAAGTACTCATTCTTTATACATTATGTTTCCCATCTATAGTATTCCTTTATCTAAGACATAATCTGTGAATAAAATCGAAGCGCTGTGACAGAACCGAAAATCGTCTACCTCCACCTACTCACACCCCCTTGCGTCTACCTGTCCCGCAAGTAATATAAGTTGCATAAGGTTCTATTTGTTAGTAAATGCCCCTCTTAAGGGTCCTATATTGTGGATCGGAAATGTAATATTGGATGCATAGCACATAATTTAATAAGCCAAGGATGTCCGAGTACTTATTACACATAGGGAATATATAATAAATATTTGAAATAATAACTCAATAAGTATCTAAGCGAATAAAAATTTATTTATGACCAAATATTTACACATTTGTAACCGCGGGAAAGATATTTTCCAGAATAACAATTCATGGTAATGTGGGTTGCCTGATTTTAATTTATTTTATATTCATTTAAAACAAAGTAAAGAATAGTTGAACGAAAAATAAGTGCAGAGCGGGGTAGTTTTTTATTCAATTTATAACGTGAACCCAAGCAAACAAATCTTCTCCGAAGGATTTTTGAGAAAATTTGTTTTTAATATTTTGACATATTAATTAATTTTCTTTAATCCGATAATTTTTCTCTAAATTTGATTCTTAAGCGGGCTAGATTACTAAATCCTTCATAAGTTGACGTTGAAAGGTTTTCTCCAAATTTAAAATCAACAAGAATATCTTGCATCTAAAATCTGCTATTTTTCCATTGTTGACAGATCCACTATATAGTGCCCTTAATTGTTCTATATCTATACTTAAAAGGAAGTGTTTGTGTGCGTGCGTGCGATGTCCAGAAGAATCTATCGCACGTACAGCCATGAAATTTGGCACACAGATAGTCGTAATGTTGACCCAATGCATGTCAAAGACCGAATTTTAAATTTCATTCTAGAATTTTTTTAATTAATGTTTTGTGTTATTATGGGTAACCCCAGAACAGACGTAATAACATGTCATGGCAACGCGCTGCGGCTAGTGCTAGTATTTTAATATTGTTTTAATTTTTCTACACTATAATAGTCAAAAATGATTGTTATGTGCAAATTATCTATTTTAAACATAAGATTATCGCTGTAGCAGAAACCGACAAACAATTCGAGCAACATTCGAATGTATCCTGTCCTGGAAGCTTCGAATTCCATGAAGGCTCGTTTCTTCCCCTGATATCAATACTTTCATTTGCTACACCTGCTACACCTGCTAAAAATCTAGAAAATTAACTGTTCATTATGGCGAAGAGGCGATATATAAGTGATTTCCTGTGTTTATCACAATTGAATAAGTAATAGTATATAAGTAGTATAAATAAATTACCAATATAAAAACAAATTATTTTGTGAATTTTGTTATATTTTTAGCTGTTTATAAAGTATATTTCGAATTTACTCTTTGACTTACACTTACTTTTCCATTTTGTCCATATAAACTTTCTACAGGTTTTCCAAGTTGATGTTTAAAAGACGGAGGACTTTGTCCGTTCCAGTGTGGTAACTTGTTTTGAAGATATAACAAAGCTTTCAATCCGGTGCAGTAATCGTTAATTAAAGTGAAATCTTGGTTTTGGACAGCGGAACAAATTTGTAACAGCGATGCACCGCATTGCAGAAACTGTAAAGCGACATCTGCAGAATCTATACCTCCTGTTGCTGTTAAGAAATAAAAAAGTTTTATTTGCATTCATGAGAAATGATCTACTAACCCAAAATGGGAAAATCTGGCATTTTCTTCGCTATTGCTGAAACTGCTCTTAAAGCTAATGGACGAATAGCATTTCCACTCACACCACCGTAAGTTGTTCTTTTTTCTAATCCAACAGCAGGCCATGGAGTATTGTCTGATTTTATATTCATGAGACCCGACACTGTGTTAATAGCAGTAACGCCCCACGCTCTTCCTAGAGATATTTACAATTTATTATTTGGTATAACAAATGTTAATGGAGTAATAATGTGCACAAAACATGTAACTAAATATAAAGACTGCATAAAAAAAGTACCCGTGGCGTAGATAATTTGAAGTTTACAATTCGTATGACATAATGATTTTTTTATTATGTAGTTTAAATATAGTGGTAAAACAAATGAAGGAAAACAACGGACTTCAAGTTACCAATTTAGTATCATGAAAATTAATAAGTGACAACACGTAAATCAATTTAAGAAACCAATTATTCCATACTTTTCTCTCTTAACTTCCAGTAATGCGAAAAAAATGGTTTATAAAAAACGCTGGTATTGACAAATTGTCTTCTAATGAGCACTTCTTTTCCACAAAACACAATATATCGCCCTTGCATTGCTGTGATCTCATGTTAAATGGTGCGCCCTAATATTTATTCAATATTTGAAAACGATATGAAATTTTAAATAAATTTATTTATTTATTTCACTTGTTTTTCTATTACTCCAAGCACCCGATCGGGTGGCATACAAGAGTAACCAATGTCAGAATAATAGACTTTATATTTTGGGGTGCCTTTCTTTGTGGTCAAACTGAGATAGTGGTCATCGTTATCCTATTTTTATTTGACCGCTGCTACCGTCTGCAAATAAATGTACGGTATCAATCGTCTCTTTAAAGTTAAACTTATTTAATACATCCCAAACAGCCAATGCAATAGCATTTGAGTGTTTAGGGAAGTCTACCTGTGACCATACATAAGAATAAACAGTGTCTTTATTTAAAAGTCCATTAGACTACCGCAAAATTGTAGTAATTAATTTGTTGGCTAACAAAGCTAGCCTTGGTAACGCCAAATTCTTTTCGCAATCTAAAAAAGATACTGCGGTATTTTCCGACGGCTGTTTCATTAATGCAAAAAATGCTTTTACTTTTGAGTTATGCAGTTGTTGTTGGGTTATAATGTTTTGCTTTTCGGAACTGGGCATATCTTTGTTTTTAGGTTTCTCTTTAGCACTTAAACATGTTAAACATAGATCTGTCTTCAGAGATCCAAAACGGCCAAAACTTATGTTATAATTACAATTTATGTAAGTTCGAAAATATATAAATATTTCTCATGACGTGTAATTATTGACGATGGATAAGTATAACTTGCGTTAAAAAAATTGGTTGGGCTATTTCCATCGTTTGTGGAACTTTGATATTCCAACGTTTCGGCAGTCCTCCTACTGCCGTCATCAGGGTCCAAACTTGTCATTTTTGTAAAACTACTTTACCACTCGACTAATTAAGAAAAAACTATTAGCAAAAAAGGAAAGATTATTTTGACGTTAGGTTCAGTGTGTATGCGCAATATGCTATTTTCTTCTCGTGTTAGTTAGTAGTAGTAGTTATTATTTAGTTGTCAGTCTGTCTCCGGTCTCGTGGCTGCCGGCCTTCGGTTAACACATTTTCTCATCATAGGGCGCCAGATATTCTTGATCTCCAGGCTGGGCGTACTGATCGTGTCAGGTGTTATCTTCATATACGCTGCTTCTGTAATTTTTCTTTTTTGGCCGTGTTCTTGTTTGGCCAAGATTGTTGACCATTCTTTGGTGTTCTTTTATTCTGACTCTTAGGGGTCTGCTACATTGGAGAAACTAGCAGACTCCTAAGAGTCAGAATAAAAGAACACCAAAGAATGGTCAGCTTAGGGGAGACAGAAAAATCGCAGCTGGCGGAACATGCTTGGGAAGAATGTCACAACATTGCATGGAACGAGGCGACAATCCTGGCCAAACAAGAACACGGCCAAAAAAGAAAAATTACAGAAGCAGCGTATATGAAGATAACACCTGACACGATCAGTACGCCCAGCCTGGAGATCAAGAATATCTGGCTCCCTATGATGAGAGAATGTGTTAACCGAAGACTGGCAGCCACGAGACCGGAGACAGACTGACAACTAAATAATAACTACTACTACTAACTAACACGAGAAAAAGATAGCATATTGCGCATACACACTGAACCTAACGTCAAAATAATCTTTCCTTTTTTGCTAATAGTTTTTTCTTAATTAGTCGAGTGGTAAAGTAGTTTTACAAAAATGACAAGTTTGGACCCTGATGACGGCAGTAGAAGGACTGCCGAAACGTTGGAATATCAAAGTTCCACAAACGATGGAAATGCCCAACCAATTTTTTTAACGCAAGTTATATAAATATTTAACACGTTGCCCATCCTCTACTCTGGAACTGAACGTTTTTCATAATTTTGTAAAATTCAACTCACATGGTACTTACATGCGAGCGCTTGTTTTACTACGGCAGTATAGTCCAGGCAATAGGCACTTTCAGTAATACAAAAGGTCATGGAGTTTTCGTTTTTGGTTGATTTTTACAGTTCCGTGTTTTAATTAATATTCTGATTTTGCGACCTTGAGCGACCGCCGCTCGCGCCGCCATACTGGGAAAATGGTACCAAAAACCTGTTTTTCGAGAATATCTTCTCTGTAGTGCAACCTAGGTAAAAAATATTTATTACAAAAGTTATAGAGCATTAAATTTTCTGTAATATCTATTCTAAAAATTTTCCAGTCAGATGAGTATTTCACAAGTTACAGCAGAGTCAAGTTCAGTAAATTTATACAATTCTCAAAATCGCTACGTTTTTTCTCTTATTTCAGTAAATACCGATTACTTAATAGGTATATACTACCTTTTTTTACTCATTTCTGCACCACCATGAGGTAGAGGCAGAGGAGTGTTTTTTTCCATGTTGTATTCCCAGTAGGCCTAATCCATATTTCGTTATTTATTTATGTCTTTTCTTGTGTTTCGGTGCCCTAGATTGTCCAGGTTTACTGATATCAATATCATCTTGCAAATGTCTTTCCTCCTCTTCTACTTTTTTGTCTTCGTTGTATTCCTCGTTCTCGTGTGCCAATAATTTCGCAACGGCCAGGTTTTCATTCGCGTCGTAGTCATCTTCTTCCTCTTAAGAGCCCGCAAAAATTTCTGCGCTGTTTTCAACCACGTCTCCATGGCAGCATGTGCAGATAACAGAACACTTAAAGCCTGTTTTTCTACATCCACAGGCTCGACCGCACCCCTTCTTGCACTTGCACGAAATGAATTTCAGAAGTGCTTCGGGTGCCGGATATTTTGTTGTTCTCAGAGTAAATCCAGTCCTGCTTCTTTCCCAACCCTAGTTCTCGGGACTCTCGTGTATATTATACCTAGCCTGAACTTAGGTAGGTCCGAAGAGAATGTTGCCGTGCGGCTTCTCTAGTAGTCCGAAGTGGTGGTGTTATCTTAAACGCCGTAAAGGGCAATAAAAAAGCTTTCCTCCGCAACAGCAATGACTTCTGGATCTGAGTTTTGCTCTTTGAATTGTATAGTTAGGCTTAAATAATTGCTCTTTTGAAGCGCTTTTAGAAACTTAATTTTTCCTACGTTGAAAGCAACAGAAGTACTATCACAAGCGCTGAACGCATGCCACACCAAAATGTTGTCCGCCATTATTTCTTTATATTGTAGATTTCGAGGAGAGTAAATTTTGTCAACAGTTTTTTCTCTGCCTAGTTTGCGAAGGTAAACGTTTGGATGAGATCTCCTCAATGTTATTAGGAGGAGGAGAAGATATATATCTTCTCCTACTATGAATACAGAATCAATCGATGCGGACATACTGATCGGCGTGTTAACGCATCTTCTCTAGCCTGTTTTACTCTGAAATTAAAATTCTCAAATTTCTTTTTTAGCACAGAAATCAAGCGAATTTTATTTGCTTTGCTTGATAAAAATCTTTCTAGCGAAACAGTTGGAACCATTGACTCTTCGAGATGTAAGTCAGCGGGTGTGTGTTTATTGGAAGGCGAAGTCTTTCTGTACTTTTGGTATCTGCGTTAATTTGTAGTAGTAACTAGGGCAAGATTTTATTATGCATTCCTCTTCACGGATATTGCCACAGCGATGCCTAGATAACTGGTACACCTATCGTGCAATAGTATGTAAGCATAACATGTAAGTAGATTAGTTTAGAATAACATAGAGGATAAGTAGGTTAAGGTAATATGTATATAAAGTAAGTAAGAATAGAGTCAGGGAGAGATGTACCGCACGTATTGTTAATAGCACCTGTGAATAAACGCACCTAAAATGTTATCTGTTTAATTGTGTTTGTTTTACCGTATTCGATACTGTGTTGCCCGGAGTTTCCGCACTATGTTTCATGGTAAAAGGAGAAGTTATTTCATGGCGATCCGGCCAGCCACTTACGACGTTGCGTAGTGGAATTACGGAACGAGTCCTAGGAATCAGCGCAAATTGGACCAAGCTGGCTGACTATATAGAAAATCAAAATAAAAAGGAACTATGGGGAGCTCGCAAACAAAAGAAGAAGTCGTCATCGCACAAACGGGGAATAGCGGAGGCCAATCAACCACATTAAGCACAACAGACGTCCTTGCTGTCCTCTCTTTCGCTGGAGTCACCTTGATGTTGGTATGTTGCTGTTGTGTCGCCGGTTCGTTATGCGTGCAAAGAAGGGTGAAAAAAGCCGTGAACGCAAGAATCAGACAAGAAATCAGCCGGAGTCAAGCGCAGGGTTAGAAGAGCTACCCGTGTCATGCCCGACCCCGATGAATTTGAAAATCTGCTATCCGAAGTACAGGTATTTCTTAGAAATTTAAAAAAGGACAATTACATTTATCGTAGTGATATTGAGGTTCTAAACCGTAGATTAAGTACATTAAATGAATTTAGATGTGAATTATCAAGATTAAGGAAAATATTTAATAGCAAGGTTCACAGTTCAACTGTAACTAGTGATACGAAGGCTTATGTTAAGGCCATAAGCGTTGATTTAGATAAGATTAGTATTATTTTAGGAAATAGGTTAAGTACTTTAGATAAAAATAAATATTCAATTATGGCTGAAAAATTTGACTTAAAAACCGCTGCAGGTTTAATCCCAATGATGAATAACACAGAAGAAGTGACAAAGCAATTAATTGATGCGATTGAGTTATACGACTCAATGTTAGACGTAAATGGTAAGCTCACTTTAACTAAATATATTTTGAAAGCGCGTTTATCCGAAAAGGCGAAAATTAGGTTAAATAAAACATACAATAGTAACGTCGAATTGATCGCGGATTTGAAAAAATATTTTATTACTAAAAAGTCCGTAACTGCCTTGTCTATGCAGTTACACACGGCGAAGTAAGAGGGAAAGTCCACCAAAGAGTTCGGCAGGGTAATCGAGGAGCTGTTCACCGAATTAACAATAGCCCAGGCGGGAAACGACGATACTTTAGTGGATAAGTTGCGCGACACTAACGAAAAAATCGCGGTAAATATCTTCGCAAACGGTCTGAATAACCAGGGGTTAAGAACTCTAGTAAAGGCGAGGAATCATGATAAGCTAGCTGACGCAATTCAAAACGCTTCGGAGGAGCAGTTACAGCAAACGGAAAATTCCCAGTTATTTTATTTTCGGAAACGCCCTCAAAGGGGAAACTACAGGTACCCTAGCAATCATTCCCAGCGCGGCCAGTCGCAACAGTCTTTACGCGGACAAAATTATTCGCACGGCAAAACTTTTTCGAACAACATAGCGCGGAGCAATAGTTATCGGCAAAACGCCAACACCTCGAATTATTACAGAGGTAAACCGGGTGCTAGGGGTAGGATACCGTCCAATAGAGGCAATTCGTTTCACAGGAATAACGAACATGTTATAATGTAAGCGCGGAGAGAAGCAACTCAAACGCCGCCCACGACGAAGGCCAACGGTTTTTTCGAGACGCAGTCAACCACTAAGGTAACAAATGTAAACAATAAGGTGTTCAATGCGAATGGACTAAATTTTATTCTCGCAAAATATAACAATAAGACATTAAATTTTTTGGTTGACAGCGGCGCGTCGATCTGTGTTTTTTTCAAGAAATATTTAAGTAATCATGAAGTAGTTGACAAATCTAGTACAATTAAAATACACGGTATAACGGGGCCGACGGAATCTCAAGGTACGACAAACATTACGTTAGACATAAACGGTGTCAAGTTCAATCACGACTTTCTGCTAATGGACAACTTTGATGATGATATACACGGAATACTCGGTGCGGATTTCCTAGCTAAGCACTTTGCGATAATAGATTACGAGCAATTTAACCTTGCACTTTGTTTAAATGACCAACAAATAACGGTACCTCTGCAGTCAAAACACGATTCAATTATTACACTGCCAGCACGTAGCGAAGTTATGACATATTGCACAACCATGCATGCACGCAGCGACTGCGTAATTCAATCCGAGGAAATTGCGCCCGGGATTTTTATCGCCGGCGCTATAGCTTCGCCAAATCGAAATAGAATACCCGTTCGGATATTAAACACAAAAGGAAAGCGAAGTCAAACTTAGAAATTTTACTCCGAAAATTTCAGATTTGCGCGACTACGATATATGCGATTTCAGCAGTCCCGTATCAAGGGATATCGAACGCGTAGAAAATGTCATTCACGCAGTAAATCGCGAACATTTAAATAAAGACGAAGACTTTGCTTTACAGAAAGTGCTTGCTAAGTACTGCAATGTATTTCACCTTGAATCGGAAAAACTGACCTGCACGAACGTCTACAAGGAAAATATACGTTTGAACGCGTCAGCGAAGCCAACATACTCCAAGCCGTATCGTTTGCCTCATTCGCAAAAGGCGGAAATAAATAAACAAGTCGACAAACTTCTGTCAGACGGTATTATCGAGGAAACAAAATCTGCTTGGTATTCCCCTTTGTTATTAGTGCCAAAAAAGAAAGACCTTCAGGGGATACAAAAATGGAGAATAGTAATAGATTACCGTTTATTAAATAAGCAAATCGAAGACGACAAATTCCCTTTGCCGTCGATTAACGAAATTTTAGATTCACTAGCGGGCGCAGTTTACTTTTCCCATTTAGATTTAGCCCACGGATACCACCAAATTGAGCTGGACGAAAGCAGCCGCCCTTATACGGCTTTCAGTACCGACAAAGCCCAATTTCAAATGTGCCGCCTTCCTATGGGATTGAAAATAAGTAGCAGTTCTTTTACGCGAGCAATGACTATAGCTATGTCAGGGTTAAATTACGAAAGTTGTTTCATATACTTGGATGATTTAATAGTATTCGGAAACAATTTAGCCAAACACAACCAAAATCTCATAAAAGTTTTAGAAAGGTTAAGAGACGTGAACTTAAAATTAAACCCCAGCAAATGCGATTTTCTTAAGAAACGAATTCTCTATCTCGGGCATGTGATATCCTCCGAGGGTGTCTTACCGGATCCCTCCAAAATCATTTTTTTACAACAATACCCAGTACCGAAGGACGCAAAAGAGGCAAAGCGCTTCGTTGGATTTGCAAACTACTATAGACGCTTCATTCCGAATTTTGCCAGTATCGCGACACCACTAAATCACTTGTTAAGAAAAGGTACGCCTTTCATATGGTCACAACAGTGTCAACACGCTTTCGAACATTTAAAATTAGCTTTGCAAAGCCCTCCAATTTTACAATACCCAAACTTTGAAGCCGACAACACTTTCATCCTCAAAACAGACGCGTCCGGTTATTCTATCGGTGCAGTACTCTCCAATGGCGACGACAAGCCTGTCGCATATGCCAGTCGCTCGCTAAATAAGGCCGAAAAAAACTACAGTACCGTCGAGAAAGAGCTCCTTGCAGTCACCTGGGCCGTCAAGCACTTCCGCCCATATCTATATGGCCGAAAATTCAAAATATACTCAGACCATAGGCCACTTGTATACTTGTTCAGTATGACAAATCCGTCAAGCCGCTTAACAAAATTTAGGTTAATACTTGAGGAATACGACTTTGTAATAAATTACATTAAGGGTTCGGAAAATACGGTGGCAGATGCCTTATCGCGTATAGAAATAGATTCTGCCGATTTGAAGAACATAAGTAGCGATGCAAGCAATAGCGTCTTCGTCACGACACGTGCACAGTCGAAGCAGGAGGCTAGTGAATGCATTACTACGAAAAACAGAACACCAAGTACCACCAACGCCGGGATTGATCACCCTGGAGTTGTGGAACTGTTGAAAAAACCAGTAGAATCTACGGAACTTAAAGTTATAAGTAATAAAGAGTTTAATTTATTTCCTATTAATGACAAAGAATGCATGCATAAATCAAATTCAATAATATATGATGACAAATCTCAAACTATTCTTGTAAAAGAGGACGCAGTAACAGCGAAATCAGCAGTACGTGCATCGCTGGCTCACCTCAAAAATATTTGCAAAAAAAATAATAAACAAGAAATATATATAGTTAAAGATAATTCTCTGAATGGCCAATTTTTAAAAGAGATAATTCCTTGGAATAAAAAAGAGATTGAAAAATTAAAGCTTAAAATAAGTGTCATTAATAAAGCTAAAAGGGTAGGAAATAAAGAAGATAGGCAATTGATATTAAATGATTACCACATGTTACCAACAGGCGGGCACAGTGAAACAAATCGAATGTATAACAACATTAAACGATTTTATTTTTGGCCACATTTAAAAAGAGACATCGAATCCTTTATAAAACGTTGTCCTGATTGCCAAAGGCACAAGTATTCTAGACCGCTTAAAGAGCCCTTTACAGTCACCACAACCGCAACTTACGCATTTCAAAAAATATTTCTTGACTTGGTAGGCCCAATAGACCAAGATCTAGACGATAATAAATATATATTAACGTTACAATGCGAACTAACCAAATTCGTTGAAGCTTACCCCATAAGAAACAAAGAAGCTGCAACCGTAGCTAAAGCCCTCGTGGAGAATTTCATTTTACGATACGCAATTCCCGAACAAATAGCTTCCGATCAAGGAACAGAGTTCATGTCTTGCATTTTAAAAGAAACGTGCAACATTCTCGGGATAGAACAGTTAAAGTCAACCGCGTACCACCACGAGACTTTAGGCGCTCTCGAAAACACTCACAAGAATTTAGGAGCATATCTCCGGATCCAACTATCTAACCACAAAGATAGCTGGTCGAATTGGATTCCCTATTGGTGTTTCGCTTTCAATAACACAGTTCACACGGAGACAAAATACACTCTGCACGAACTAGTGTTCGGTAAACAAAACCCGTTACCATCGTCAGTAACAACCGCGGTAGAGCCGCTTTACAATTTCGACAATTATGCGATCGAAGTAAAATATCGACTACAAACAGCGTGCCGAGAAGCGAGACATAACTTAATCACATCAAAATTGCTAAGGGAGTCACATTCAAAACAAACTAGAAACAGCAGCCATTATCTGGTAGGCGATAAAATTTTAGTTAAGAACGAAGGAGGTAATAAGTTACAAGCACTGTATAAAGGCCCATACACAATCGTCGAGAATAACAACCCACCGAATGTAACTATAGATGTAAATAGCAAATCAGTAGAGTTACACAAAAATAGAGTTAAGCCTTTCTATCAATAGTATAACTTACTAAATAATAAGGACGTAACTAGAATAAGATTTTATTATGGCCATAGTACGAAAGAAAATGAACAACAGCTACGTTCTTCATTTTTTTTCCCCCCAGCAGGGGAGGTGTAGTAGTAACTAGGGCAAGATTTTATTATGCATTCCTCTTCACGGATATTGCCACAGCGATGCCTAGATAACTGGTACACCTATCGTGCAATAGTATGTAAGCATAACATGTAAGTAGATTAGTTTAGAATAACATAGAGGATAAGTAGGTTAAGGTAATATGTATATAAAGTAAGTAAGAATAGAGTCAGGGAGAGATGTACCGCACGTATTGTTAATAGCACCTGTGAATAAACGCACCTAAAATGTTATCTGTTTAATTGTGTTTGTTTTACCGTATTCGATACTGTGTTGCCCGGAGTTCCCGCACTATGTTTCATGGAGAAGTTATTTCAAATTGCATACCCGTCAAAAACAACGACGGTGTTAGGACCATAGTGCCTTTGCACGTAATGTACTAGTTTGTGCAGATCGATGCAAACGTGTCGTTACGATGCCATATGACTCTATGAAGCAGATATCCACCATCTATGACATACATGCTATTTCCAAATTCAGTATCGAGTGACAAAAGCCTAAAAGCTTTGTAGAATGAAGACTTGCCCCCTTGCGCATTCCCTCTTCGCTAAACACAGCTAAAGGAAATGGGGTCAGTTCAAATTGAAGATATTCTTGCAGCTCCTCGTCACATTGCTTAGCAACACAAATTCTTTGATATAACAATAGCGGGTCAATGGGAATGACAACACTAACGTTTTTTACCCGAGCTTAGACTGCAGATGTTTTTAAATATTTGGGTCAGACTGGGTCCTCTTCGCTAATATTCGTTTAGTTCTAAGAAAAAAATCATATAATGTAATTTAAAAGTTGTGTAAATACCGTACATTTGTTGTCCGGAAATGAGTAAAAAAAGGGTAGTACGTATTAAGTAATCGGTGTTTATTAAGATTTAGAGAAAAAAATTAGCGATTTTGCGAATTGTAAAAATTTGCTGAAGTGAACTCCGCTGTAACTCGTGAACTGTTCATCTGATTGGAAAATCTTTATTACATAAGTTGCAGAAAATTTAATGCTCTATAATTTTTGTAATAGATATTTTTAACCTAGGTGGTGCTAGAAAGAAGATATTCTCGAAAAACTGGTTTTTGATAAAAAAAATTTCAATATGGCGGCGCGAGCGGCGGTCGCTCAAGGTCGCAAAATCAGAATATTAATTAGGACACCGAACTGTAAAAATGTACCAAAGATGAAAACTCCATGACCTTTCGTAATGATAGACCATTTTTATGTCTTTATTGCCTGGACTAGTAGTGATAGTACACATTGAAGAGATGCAATGAAATTCTATATTGCTACCTTTTTGTATTCATTTGTAATACTTATTCGATCTCCTCCCATTTTTTCTCGGGGCATTTCACCTCGCAATACATAGTTTTTCATAACAGTCTCGATTCTGTCTCTACTGAATGTAGTGATTTCTAAAAATGCTTTTCTACGAACACGGATATTGGTATTAGAATCTGATCTTATGAAATATGTAACAGAGATTTTTACATTATGCAGCTTCGATATTTTGCATTTTCACCTTTGCAACATGCAACTATAAACCTGTCTTATTTATCTTTCTCTTGCATGCGTACAATTTCTTATAGAACTCTCAAATTTGAAGTATAGTTAACTCGGAACGGTAATATGGTTTTCCCGGTTGACCATTATGCGCACAAGTTGGGTATTCCGGTAAACCTTTCGGAGTATGTCTAAAAATGCATTTCCTTAGATACTTCTTACAATATACGATAATTATTTTTACCTTAGTCTCTTTAATTTTTGTCGTTTACTTTCCCCTGGGATTTTCTTTCGGCATATATTGCGAGGTGCAGGTTATATTGGCGAACTAACAATCACATCGGGCGACATTAACGATTCATATTTGCATTTTAAACAAAAACTTTTATTCAACAAAACAAACTATTTCAAAAGCTTTGTGCATTAACAAAATGAATCAAAAAATTAGGCACAGACAGCGTGACAGGACCACGTGTTTTATATCGAAAATTGTGATTGGTGGGGTACATAAAGCGAGTTTTGCATCAAGTCGTGGATTTTTAAAGGGATTTTCTATGCCAAAAAGGCATCTTTTCGCTGAGCTAATTGAATATTTAATAGATAATGTGTATTGCTTACATAACTCATATTTTCAATTTTCGTGGATTAGCGAGTTTTGCATCTAGGGCACTCATATGTAATATATAAATTCCATTGTTTCTTGATAGAATATATTTCTATTTAGTACGAAGTAAAAAAAACTAAGCATTATTAAAGGAACAAATAAAATGATATAAACTTCAGGAAATGTAACTGTGCTATTGTTGCATTATTTAATTATTTGTCAACCTCTGCATGAACGTAAAACAATCGCCTACTTTGTGAGGATTCAAAAACGTCAATCCAAATGTATGTCAATGTAATGTCATAGCCACCTTCTTACTTCTTTATTCCTAAATTCGACTGTAAAACTTAAACTTTGGATTTTCTTCAACAACGATTGGTATAAGTGAAAACGACAGCCATAGATTTATGCTGATGGTCATATAGCTCGGATCGACGTATAAATACTTTTCGCAAAAGCTATAAAAAACTTCAGTTTGTGGTAATATTGTAGAGTAGTGTCCAACGATTTTTTTTGTTACTGTAGCATTTCAATCCATTGGATTATAAATAACTGTAAAATATATGTTATATTGTACGTCCATGTATACTTGATGCACTTCACATAAGCTTCAAACACTAATTTCACAAGAAAACACTATAATATCGCTCACAGGCAGTTTACACAAACGAAACTTTAATCATTGCTTGTTTTACCATTAGCAGATTTCACTGTATTATGGAGTTTTGCCTTAATTTGTGGTACGGTCCAGGAAGATATTTCCTCCTTGCGGTGTACAAACTTCTTCGGATATAAATGTCGTAATTACCTCTGGCAGTTCCTAAGCCAGCTCACGAGGTATATTACTTTCTTATACGTAGTATAAGGAAGTATTGTGATGATGAAAATTTTCGACCTCGAGATTTTTGCAGATGTCCACGTTTTGAGGTCCCCTGATACCAAAAAAGTCGTTTTAAAAAAATGTCTGTCTGTGACCACGATAGCGGTCAAACCGCTACAGATATCAATTCCAAATTTGTATTTACGAATATAATCTCCCTCTTAAGAACTGACTAGATTTTGAGCAAAATCGGCAGACCGGAAGTAGTAGTTTACTTCAGTGAAAAAATCGAAATTTGCAACTATTTCGTCAATTACTAAGTTTAAGCAAATTTATATTGAATTCAAATATACTCAAAATTAAATTTGAGAAAAATTGTGTTAATAAAGTTTTTCGAAATTCCTACCGGAAGTAGGTCTTTTACTCTTATCGAAAAACAGTTTCTTGCGAATATCTCGCAAGTCATGCTTTCTAGGCAGGTACATTACGAGTATAAAAGTATTTAGAACGTACTTTTAAATATCTTTTGTATAAAAAAATTTCAAAATTCGGACCGGAAGTAACATTTTTACTCTTACCGAATAACGATTTTTTGGAAATATGTCGTAAATTATGTATACCATATATATATTTATGAAGAGTACAAAAGTATTTAGATTAGAGTTGGATATGGAATATTTTTTGTATAAATGAAATTTAAAAATTCGGACCGGAAGTAACACTTTCATACGTATAAGAAAGTCGTGTGGTGGCCACACCTCATTTTTTTTTGCTTGTTTTTAGGAAATATCTCGACTTTACGTTTGCACGCCCCTGAAGTCACTTTTCAGTTTAATTTACTTTTATTCTGTTCATGATTATGATCTAGCTGGCTGCTCACTAAATTTTCTGCACCAATTGGAAATACTTTTGCAGCACAATTTAACGATTTTCTTCTACAACACCAAAAAACTTTGCCACTTTTCAACACTTTCTGTTTTGAAAAGGTGTACTTGTGATTTTCAGCTGTCCATAATTTTTGTAAATCAAGAAATTCACTATATCTTACTCAAAAACTTTACTGTAAACAGCAAAACCCAACACTGAGAATACGACCTAAAAAGTAATTAATTAGTATCATATGGCAAAGACCTTTATTTGTATTTAATTACTTCATTACTGGAAGGGTACATGGCATCTGGATTACCTGTAGGATTAAGCATTATTGTTTGTAGAGCAAGGAAATCTGTAAATTTGCTGCCCACTTTAGACCCGCCCATAGTTTCTATTTTATATGTTATCTCAAGTCAAAAATATGCACAATAAACGACAAAGAAGATATTTCAATAGAAACGTATGTTAATTTTTGACGTAAACAGTATTTTTTAAAAAAAACATGAGTTTACATATTGCATATATATATATTAACTTTAAGTACAGAATTTAATGGGGTAACTCCGCTGAAAATGCAACTGCGGACACGTGTTTCGAACTACTTGGTTCTCGTCAGCGCAGTGTAGCCAAGGAATAGGATGGGATAACCTTGGAGCTGAAAAACATCAATCAGAGACATACACAAGGGACAGCCTACCAATTGAGGCTTCAGCTAGAGTGTCCTCGATACTGAGAATGAATCTAACGTCGCCGCGAGGTAGACATTGTCCACCTGCAAGCCATCTGACCCACAGGATAACAATAAAGAAAAGAAATATTGCGGATTATAGAATAATAAAGTATAGAATTTCATGGGGTAACTCCGCTCAAAATGCAACTGCGGACACGTGTTTCGAACTACTTGGTTCTCGTCAGCGCAGTGTAGCCAAGGAATAGGATGGGATAACCTTGGAGCTGAAAAACATCCGCAATATTTCTTTTCTTTATTGTTATCCTGTGGGTTCAGATGGCTTGCAGGTGGACAATGTCTACCTCGCGGCGACGTTAGATTCATTCTCAGTATCGAGGACACTCTAGCTGAAGCCTCAATTGGTAGGCTGTCCCTTGTGTATGTCTCTGATTGATGTTTTTCAGCTCCAAGGTTATCCCATTCTATTCCTTGGCTACACTGGGCTGACGAGAACCAAGTAGTTCGAAACACGTGTCCGCAGTTGCATTTTGAGCGGAGTTACCCCATGAAATTCTATACTTTATTATTCTATAATCCGCAATATTTCTTTTCTTTATTGTTATCCTGTGGGTTCAGATGGCTTGCAGGTGGACAATGTCTACCTCGCGGCGACGTTAGATTCATTCTCAGTATCGAGGACACTCTATCTGAAGCCTCAATTGGTAGGCTGTCCCTTGTGTATGTCTCTGATTGATGTCTTTCAGCTCCAAGGTTATCCCATCCTATTCCTTGGCTACACTGCGCTGACGAGAACCAAGTAGTTCGAAACACGTGTCCGCAGTAGCATTTTGAGCGGAGTTACCCCATGAATTCTATACTTTATTATTCTATAATCCGCAATATTTCTTTTCTTTATATATATATATATATATATATATATATATATATAGACTTGTTTTCGGTCAAAAGGAGATCATTTTTAAGCATTTCATATCCAAGTGGAGATCCTTTTTTCAAAGCGAGATCCGAAATCGGATCTGGATTTGTTTCGCGTGTATATCGTCACCATACGAACTAGTATGGTCGGTAATATCAAAATTTAAAATTTATGTTTGACCTCAATTTTACGCATTTTATCACGCGATATACATTCGTAGTTCAATCATGTCAGTGATAGAGGGCGCCCTACTAGATTATTTGCAGTTGATATATTAGGCGAAGACGCGATCCGTTCAGTCTGGCAACATCTGCTCAAGGTCATACGGATGACTAACTCATTGTTTGGGATCCAAACAATGTGTCTTTTGACAGTTTGTTTTGTACTATAAAATTTAATAAAGTAGTTCCTATATTGGGTGTTCTATTTAAAACTGGATATTTCGTATTAATATAATAGCGTATTCTTTTCGAAAAATAAAGTTATCACAAGATATTAATTCATATATTCTTTATGAATATTTTGCAAATGTGTCTGGGCAGAATATTGTGTTTGTGATAGGTAATGCTTATAATTGTACGACATATATTTATGAAGTGATTGTACCTGCAATACCTATTTCAAATTATGTTGGTTAATTGAATAACATATTTTATAATAATAAGATAAACTTCAGAATAAAGAGTATCAAAGAAGGTGCACTTGTTAAATTTACAAAAGGAATTGTAGAACGCTTGAAACAAAAATCTAATTAAAATTAACAATAACCGTTGTTTTTCTTCGAAATTAGCATAGAATCTAGGACTGGCCACGGTATATTTTCATATAAAAGGGCAATTTATTATTCCTACTCTTATGATTTTGTCATATGTTTAACATTTTTTGGGTAACTGTTAATTTCGTATGTATACAGGCTGATTTATTTTTGACCCTCACCATGAGGATCTGGTTTATAATTGGATATAGAGTATAGGTTTAAATTTGGCGTAGTTGTTAAATTTTGAGTTTGTTATAAATCCGTAAAGAAAATTGACCTGTGACGAATGACGTTCGTTTTTAAAGAAAAAAGTGCATTTGGCCTTGTAGAGAAAAATAAAAACACATTGTTATGGCCACTTTTAAACCGCTATCCAATGGTGTACTCGAATTTTTTATATGACGTTTTGTTTTTTTTATGGCCATTATCAACTAATTTAATTTCTTATAGTCCCCATACTGGATTCAGAAAGTTTTTTTTTTCTAATTTCAACCATGTACTACATGTTGACAGAAGTTGATATTACGCTTTAAATGAAAGAATAAATTTTAAACTTAAATTAGGTAGCCATGAAATTTCAGTCCGTCAAACTTTTCATTTATCGTTCATTAGTAATACAAAAATGTCATTCACCAACGAAGAGAAACAAGATATGTTAAGTATTTTTTATTCTTCGAACCAAAATTCAACAATAGCGAGTACAAGATAGTAAATGTTCAATTATCTGGCCATCTTCATTAATGCACAGTTGGGCACGCTTTCTGGCATTTTGAACTGCCCTTTGTATGGTTGTTCTAAAAACTACATCGAAGGCATTCTGAAGTATGTCTTGTAATTCTTCAATGTTTTGTCATCTACTTTATAAATATTATTGTTAACATATAATCTAGCGTATTTACATCAGGTGATGTCGCAGGCCATTCAACAACTCCTCTATTTCCAGTCAAACGGTTCGGAAACTCTTGATTCAAGTAATTCCTAGCAACTGCCGCATTATGTGCCAGTGTGACGTCTTGTTGCCACCATAAATGTTGTAATTGATTTAATTGGATATTGTTGTCAAGGTAGTCACATACGTATTCGTATGTAAAGGTTTAAATATCATTCTCCATTTAAATGTTCTTCATACATAACTGGTCCTAGGAGACGATTTACCAAAATACCCATCTAAACGTTTATTCCAAAACGATGTTGTGGTCTCCTTGCCCTGTTTTGTCGGGGATTTTGTACTGCCCAATAGTGCTCCGTATTTCTGTTGAACATTCCAGAGATGGAAATTTAGTTTCATCTGACGAGATAATATTGCTTAAAAATGTTGGTCATTTTCTATTCTTCCCATTAACCAATTACAGTATTCGAGTCTTCTTAAATTATCTCCAGGTAGTAAAGTGTGACTAATGGATCTTGTATGGTTTAAACCTACTTTGATGTAAAGTTCTCCAAACTCTAGACTGGGACAAATTTAATTCTGACGCCACTACGCGTGTAGAAATTGATGGAATATTATTTATCTAAAAATACAAGGTTAACATGCAGTTTGCAAAAACACGCCTTAAATTTACCATTTGTAAAATATCCTGTCGATTTTCATTCGAATTCCTGTTGACATGAACATTACGCGGCTTAGTAAACGATCCATTCTCGACCAAATTTCTATCAAGATCTAGAAAGATGGTACGATGAGGCTGTGGTCATTCTAGATACAATTGTAAATATATTGTACTCGCTACTGTTGAATTTCGGTTCGAAGAATAAAAAGTACTTAACATATCTCGTTTCTCTTGCCTAATTTAATCTTAAAATTTAGTCTTTCAATTAAAGCATAATATCAATAACTTTCAACATGTAGTACATGGTTGAATTAGAAAAAAAAACTCGTTCTGGAGGTGTCTAAATCCAATATAGCGCTTATAAGAAATTAGATATTTGATGATGGCCAGAAAGAAACGAAACGTTACACAAAAATTTCGTGTACACCACTGGATAGAGGTTTAAAAGTGGCCATAAGTGTGTGTTTTTATTTTTTCCAAGGCCAAATGTAGGTGCTAGAGGTAAAAGAACAAAATCGAGTTTTTGCGTTTTTTTTTTAATACGAACGTCATTTGTCACATGTCCATTTTCTTTACGGATTCATAACAAACACAGGATTTGACAACTTCGCTAAATTTAAAACGAATCAGCCTGTATATGTACGTATATTTTATTAGTCTTTCCATTTTCCACAATATTTTTGTATTTCTCAATAACAGTAAGTAATCACACAGAAATTCTCAGATGTATTCACAAAAGATATAACTACATTTGTTTACCAAAATGAAATTTCTAATTATATAGAATATAATCTTTAAAAAAAATAAAATAACAAATTCGGATGTAGAAAATGACGCCAATATTATTAGAACAAAATATACTAATTTAGACCAAATGCACTAGCAAATATGTTGCAAACTTTGTACAATACATCCTTAAACACTGTTTAGATAACCGATGTATATCCTAGCATTGAACATCTACAGTTAGAGATAATTAATTATTAGACTTAATAAATGAATGATTGGTTAACCAGGTATTTTAATCGGAGTTTGAAAAACCGGCCCTTAATGTGTATAAACCAAAGTTGCTCGTTTCTGTTGCTCCTTTCACAACAATCTAAAAATATTGTCAACTATATTATTTGTAAATAGAATACTTTATATATTATTGTAAACTCATATATATCACATTATTTTAAATTGATACTGCATGAACGTGTGTTCAAAGTCATCCACTGATTTTAGAGTTATTACAATTTTCCTAATTTTTCCACAATTGTAATCTTCTTTCAATGCTTCATTAACAAATAACATACAAACAAGCAAATTTAAATATAGGTTCAACAATCTGCCATGGTAGTTACACACGTATTTAAAACTAATCATCCATTAGTTATAATGAGCTGAGTGTATACTATAAATCATTTTTTTCTTTAGGAAATTGTAATTCGGATAATTTTTTTAGTTTTAACACAATTATCAAAAAGAACATTTAATTTTTGGGCAGAATTTGATATGCCCAAAGTTGTTAGTTTACAAGATTTTGATTATTCCGTAATTTATACTTCTTTAGCGAACATAAGTACCTATATCATCTGTCACTTCTAAATACGTGTGTAACAATCATCAAACATTGACATTTCTTTGAAGGATCACACCTGGGGAAAAATTAGGTAAAGTCGCAACAACTCTGAAACGAGTAGATAAACTTGAATATTTTCGCACATAAAAGAAATTTAAAATAGACTGTGAAATCCAATTTTGAAGTAATGTATACCATTTAAAAATCCAAAGTGTTTTATTGTTATGAGGAAACTGAACATCTTGTATAGCTGAAAATATATTTATATAGCAGAGAAAAAAGCCTCAAGCAACTGTACATATATTTACTCTATCATATTTAGTGCAGGAGATATCTCGTAGACCCACGCCCTAGGTGGACCCTGTATATTGTATTTATACCACCTTTATTAATATTTTTCGAAATTTTATTAACAATTAACAGTATATTTTTTTTATAAATAATAAACGTTTATGAATATGAACAAGGTAATATTAAGAGTTAATAGTATATATGTATTTAATGTTACTGGAGTAAGTAATTATACTATATAATTAAAAAGTTTCCTAAGAGTTCAATTTACCAATTATTTTACTGATTTCATGTTATCTCTACATAACATTATACATATATATTCACAATATGGCATTTCTGTAATAGTAAAATTTAGGTATGTTTTCTTCAAAATTAAATTGTATATCTCAGTTACAAATACTATGAAGGAATTTAAAATGTAAATAAACCCAGTCGAGATTTCTCACATACCGGTATCTCTTTCCCTCATCTTAGCGCGGATACTGTTTTCTCACTCTACGCATCAATTTACAACCGGTTTTTTTACACTTAAAAAGTAATTCAACATAATGCGCATGCAATAAACTTGGCAACATTGGCGGATCTTATTTTATACCACATATTTATACATATACAATCTGTGATCTCGTTTGTAATAAGACCTTCTCTTGTATAGTATACATGACGTATATCAAAAATAAAAAAAGCATTACCCCTCTGTTGAGGCCCTTATTAAAAATGGATTTCTATAGCTATTCCTATAATTCTTTTTCCAAAATAATGATTCCTTAAAGTGGACCCCGGGTTGTCTATGAAATGTTTGGATCTCATTTTGGGCAGAAAACGGGTATATATATATATATACAGGGTGAGTCATTAGTAGCCGCTTCCTCGATTGCTCCTTTGTATTTTAAATAAGAGAAAAAGCAATAGGCGGAAGAGTTATGGTTGCTTGGGGCGTATCTTCTAAAAATACTTGCAGCTCTGACGGTTTCAGCGGACATGCATTAGGATTATTTTTTTTAAATGACTCACCCTATATATTTTTGGACTTTCTAGTACTGTTTTAAATTGTCTATTTAACTGTATTTTCTTTTTCAAAATTGAATCAACAGTTTTTGAGTTATTAATCTTTTTTGGAACTTTTTGTCCAAAACACGTGTTCAGAAAAAAAATCATATTTGCATGGTTTTTAAGTGTAAAAGCATTAATTTTAGTGGTGCGTGTGGCCAAGAAAATACTGCATCATTTGGTATAAGTTGCATTCGACAATACCTGAAGAAATTTTGTTTTTTCAAGGCCTACTTCTGGAAATTTTCACAAACCAAAAACATATTTTTTTTAAATGGAACACCCTGTATTTTAATATGGCATTTTGTTCTTTTTTTTATTCTCTTTCATTTTTGTTAACTATGTACTATACCTGTCTTGTGTAATTTCTGAGATAATCACTATAGGAGTAATCAGCGGTCAAATAATGAACTACGAGCGTTGTTCTATGCACCCCAAATATTCGTTTAACCAATGGGAAGGCCCGACTGCCTGCGTCAACTGTCAAACAAAGTAAAGATTAAACGTCCTATACCTATCTTGTGTAATTTCAGAGATAATCATTATAAGAGCCAACAGCAGTTAAAAGAGCGCTGTTGTTGGTTGAACGAATATTTGTGTGCAATATTCGTGCAACCAATGGGAAAGCCCGACTCCCTGAATTACCTGTCAAACAAATTCGGTAAACGTTTATGGTAAATTTATGGAAGCATCTCTATTTGTTATCATCAAAATGAATTATTTTCATGAAGAGTTAATAGAAATGATTTATATTTTGGGTGAATCTGAAAGAAATTATTTCCTACCATCCAGGCTTTATGCACAGCAATACCCTGATAGAAGTCATCTGAAGCCAGCGGCCTTTGAAAGTGTAAAGGAACGGTTCGAGAGGACTGGATGCACAAAATATGAAAAAAAAAGAGCAGGCAAAACCAAGAACTAGTGAGGAAAATGAGATTATGGTACTTACGAGTATAGTCGAAGACTCCCATACTAGTACTAGGAAAGTTAGTCGTCAGTTAGATATAAGTCAAACTTCAGTATCCCGAGTGATTAGAAAACATAAATTTCTTCCATATCATATTAAATTAGCACAGGAGTTAGATGAAGGAGATTTGCCGAATCGGTTAAATTTTTGTGAGTGGACAGTAGATAAATCAGCAGAACAGCCTGAATTTCTCAATTTTGTGTTGTTTACCGACGAAGCCACTTTTCATAAAAATGGATACGTTAATCGTCACAATTTTCATTATTATGACACACAAAACCCCCACTTTATTAGCCCTGCAAACTTTCAGAATCGTTGGTCATTAAATGTTTGGGGGGGAATACTAGGTAGTTGCATACTTGGACCTTATTTCTTTGACGGAAATGTTAATGGAGAAGAATATCTTCGTTTTCTAAGAACGGATTTTCAAAACTTTTTGGAAAATCTTCCTCTAAATATTATTAGTCGTATGTGGTTTCAACATGACGGAGCCCCAGCTCACTATAGCCATCAAGTTCGTGAATACCTAGATCAGGATCATCAATTTCAGAACAAGTAGGCGGGGTGGTCCTGTACCATGGCCCCAAGATCACCGGATTTAACCAAATTAGACTTCTTTTTGTGGGGATACGTAAAAGATCTAGTTTATCAAACAGTGCCCACTACCAAAGAGGACATGAAAATTAGAATTAGAAATGCGTTTACAAGAATCAGTCAAAACGTTTTACGTAACGTTAGTACTTCTTTGGAAAACAGAATACACACGTGCATTGTACAGAATGGTGGTTATATTGAACATATTTGATGAAATTTGTTTGTCTTCCTTTAGTTTGTTGTTGCTTTGATTAATAATTATTTAGGTTATTTAAATTGCGTTTTTATATTTATTTTGTTTTGCGTTATCAATTTATAATTTCGAAAAGCTGCTGCCATCTATTCTGAAGAGCATTACCTAAATGAATGAATACGAGCAATCAGGCAAAGTACATTTTAAAAAAAAATATTGGAACTGAACATTGCTGGAATTACAAAAAAATTAACTGAAAATGTAGTAGTCTGTAAAATTATGACTCTTGGAATAGTTAGGTTTAATCTTTACTTTGTTTGACAGTTGACACAGGCAGTCGGGCCTTCCCATTGGTTAAACGAATATTTGGGGTGCATAGAACAACGCTCGTAGTTCATTATTTGACCGCTGGTTACTCCTATAGTGATTATCTCAGAAATTACACAGGACAGGTATAGTACATAGTTAACAAAAATGAAAGAGAATAAAAAAAGGAACAAAATGCCATAATAAAATACAGGGTGTTCCATTTAAAAAAAATAAGTTTTTGGTATGTGAAAATTTCCAGAAGTAAGCCCTGAAAAAACAAAGTTTCTTGAGGTATTGTCGAATGCAACTTATACCAAATGATGCAGAATTTTCTTGGCTACACGCACCACTAAAATTAATGCGTTTACACTTAAAAACCATGCAGATATGATTTTTTTCTGAACACGTGTTTTGGACAAAAATTTCCAAAAAAAATTAATAACTCAAAAACTGTTGGTTCAATTTTGAAAAAGGAAAAACAGTTAAATAGACAATTTAAAATCGTACTAGAAAATCCAAAAATATATAGGGCGAGTCATTTAAAAAAAATAATCGTAATGCATATCCGGTGAAACCGGAAGTGCGTCAGAGCTGCAAGTATTTTTAAAATATGCGCCCCAAGCAACCATAACTCTTCCGCTTATTGCGTTTTCTCTTATTTAAAATACAAAGGAGCAATCGAGGAAGCGGCTACTAATGACTCACCCTGTATATTTGTAGTTTTTCGTTGCCTGAAGATTAATAATTGTATATTTTCTTCTTGGGTAATTAAAAAAAACAAAAAAAAAAGCCGAAATTACCCAAGAAGAAAATATACAATCATATATATATATATATATATATCAGAAAAAGAAAAATATTGGGTATAATCCGCTGTAGAGCAACCGCAGACACGTGTTTCTGACTAATTGGTCGTCATCAGTACGGTGTAGCCAAGGAATTAGGTGGGATAACCTTGGAGATGTTATTCTTTCATTTATATATATATATATATATATATATATATATATATATATATATATATATATACAGGGTGGGGCACCTCATTTCCGTCGGTTTATATACGAAAAGCGGTAATATTTTTTATTTTTATTTTTATTAAAGGTTGTGTAGGTTCATTAGGGGCACGTTTTAAAATTATTTTGAAATATACAGAGTGATCCAAAAAAATTTGGCACACCAAAGTTATGAAAATTTAAATAGAACACCCTGTATATTATGGGATATTTTGATGCTATAGGCTAAATTAAGGCCACTTACTGTTATATTCCCTATTCCTAACTCAACCTCTTTTCGAGATATTTCACTATTTTTGAAAATGTAGATCAAAATTTCACAGACATTGCTGTCTTCCATATTTGAGCGAATTATTTTAAATTGTATTTATAGTTTACTCAAAGCATTAGACTATAAGATAAGCTAAAGTTGATATCTAAAAATTATACAGGGTGTTTAAAAACTACATTTGTGTTTTGACTAACACTAAATGCAAATAACTTTCATATTTTAAATGGAACACCCTGTATTTATTGCCATATTTAGATTCTAATTTTAATTGTTTTTAAAACTGTATTAGGGTTTCCTATACCTATCTCTTATAGTTTTTTGGTAATTTAGGAGTTTCAGTTTCAAACACTAATTTCTTGCAAAATATTTTTCAAAATGCTAATATTTATTAACCTATCGGGTTGATTGGTTTTGTTTCACATTAATTAAAAGGCGTCATAACTAGGTAAATAAGAAATACATACTTTATTAAACAAACAACAAACTTAAATTTTAAAAGAAAACTAATGTTTTAACAAATGCTCGAAATGATATCCATCTGTTTCAATGCATAATCGAATTCTCTCTTGAAAGGACTGTTTATGTTTAACTCTTGTTAAAATATTTGGTGTTCTAGAACGAAAAACTATTCTTATTCGTTCTCTCATATCGTCGGGTGTGGTTGGTGGCGTATCATAAATGATATTTTGGACATATCCCCATAAGAAAAAATCGGGACTCGTTAAGTCTGGGGATCTTGCTGGCCAATTCTGTGGACCGCCGCTTGCTATCCACCTATTGGGATATTGCCTATCCAATTCATTTCTTACATATACTTGAAAATGCGCTGGCGTACCGTCTAGTTATAACCACATCCTTTGACGAATTTTAAGTGGTATATTTTCCAAAAGTACAGGCAAATTGTCTCTTAAAAATCGAAGAAACATGGCGCCGTTTAAGTGACCATCAAAAAAGAACAGACTTGCGTTCCAATTATTCTACCCCATAGATTGACACACCATCTGTGTTGCCTATCAATAGTTCTAAAAAATGGGGATTTTCGTCACTGTAGTAATGAAAATTATGTTTATTAACTAATCCGTTATTGTGGAATGATGACTCATCCGAAAAAAGTACAAAATCGAAGAAACTTTCATCTTCACTAAACTTTTCTAAAACCCATAAACAAAATAGGAGTCGTCTATCGTAATCTACTTCCAAAAGTTCTTGGTGTAATTGAATACGATACGGGAAGAAGTTGTGCCTTTTTATAATTCTTCTGACGCTCCGTCTGCTTATTCCACTGGCTTCACATATTTTTCGCTGACTTGTATGCGGATTTTCTGGTAGAGATACGATAACAACAAAATCATTTTCTTCATTTCCCGTAATTGGTCTTTGCCGTTCTGGTTTCTGATAACGCACACTTCCTGTTATTCGGAAAACTTGCAATAAATTTTCTAATGACCGCCTGTCAGGATGACGCCTGTTAGGATATTTTTGAGCATAAACTCTTGATGCTAGCAAGCAATTTTCGCCACACTCTCCGATTTCTAAAATCATATCCACCTTTTCGTTTTCAGAGTAGGTTCTCATTTTAAATAATGAAAATTATTTAAACGACGTCGAAAAGCGTTGATGTCTTAACTAATATGTACTGTCACTGTCAAATAATTTATCTGTTTGAAGTATTAATAACAGCGGCAAAGCCTACTTTTGGAAAAAATTGCAAGAAATTAGTGTTTGAAACTGAAAATCCTAAATTACCAAAAAACTATAAGAGATAGGTATAAGAAACCCTAATACAGTTTCAAAAACAATTGAAATTAGAATCTAAATATGGCAATAAATACAGGGTGTTCTATTTAAAATATGAAAGTTATTTGCATTTAATGTTAGTCAAAACACAAATGTAGTTTATAAACACCCTGTATAATTTTTAGATATCAACTTTAGCTTATCTTAGAGTCTAAAGCTTTGAGTATACATTAAATACAATTTAAAATAATTCGCTCAAATATGGAAGACAGCAATGTCTCTGAAATTTTGATCTACATTTTCAAAAATAGTGAAATATCTCGAAAAGAGAATTGTTAACTCCTTCTCTTTAATACAGAAATCAAAGGCACACGTTAGACGTTGATATAATAATCATAAAAAATGATTGCACACACACTCTACGTTAGTTCTCAATACTCTCTCTAGTCTCTACTACCAACCTAAATACAATTCTAAAATACAATTTCCTGACAGAATTAATTAATTTCGAGAATTTTTCAAAATGATAAAATCGTTCTGATATAATAAGGGAATTGCGTAAATATTGTAAATTTACCCAACCATACATTTTTGATCAATTGAATTGTCTTAGATGTTTTGTAAGGTTGGTATTGCCGGATTTTGTGGAATGAAGAAATTATTACAATCTTATCTGTTTCAATTACTGAGATACATAAAAACATTCTTCCTCTAATCATTCAACTGAGTTTATTAAATTCTGCACAAATAAATTATATCCATACCTTTCTTAGCAGCTTCTGATAACTCGACAATATTTGTAATGTTGGGAGTTAACTTCAAAAAGAATGGTATAATTACAACTTCTCTAACCCAACCTGCAATTGTTTCTACGTATTCAGGAACCTAAAACATGTGTGGTATCATAATAATTGAAATGTTCAATGCGGCAAACATACCTGTCCACAAGCTAGTCCCATTCCTCTTTCACCCATGCCATGCGGGCAAGATAAATTTAATTCTAAAGCATCGGCACCGCTTTTTTCTGCTTTAGTAGCTAATTCTTTCCAATCTTCTTCTACTAAAGCACACATTATACTAGCAATAATTATCTAAAAGTATTACTATACAATTTGTTCCTTACAAACATCAATGATAAGACAACTTCGTACCTTATTAGGAAAATCTTTCTTTAATTCTTTTATACTTTCCAGCCAGTATTTTTCATGTTTTTCGGAGATCAGTTCAATATTTAAGAAAGATCCTTGTTGTGGCCCGTAGTTTTCTCCAGAGGTAATTCCTCGAATAATCCTAGGTGAGCAGTTAGTTACCAAATCCTTAGCAATATAAAAATTATGTAATCTAGTTTAAAAGTATTTTTAGAAGTCATTTACTTTCACTAAACTAAATGTTTTTGTTACTACAAATCCCCATCCTTGTTCAAATGCTCTTCTAATCATTGGCGAACTTGTTGTTGGTGGAGCTGAAGCTAATCCGAAAGGATTTTCGAATTTCAAACCGCAAACATCAACTGATATATCTACTTCATCTATGTCGGTATGGAATAGCGGTAGTTTTGGTTTTGTTGTTTTAGAGAGGCCCTATGCAAAATGTAAAATTAAGTTTCAGGATGTATGAATTTAGATAATGAATTTTATGGATGAAGCATGTATTAAACTAAATGAATATAGGAGCATGGAATGGTGTGGGAAGGAAGAGAACATATATACAAGAAATACAAGTATACATATAACAAATAATAATAAAAATGAGGTGTGGCCACCACACGACTTTCTTATACGTATGAGCGTTTTAAATTATACAATTTTAAGAATTTTTTTATACACAAAATATTCAAAATCCAGTTCTAAATACTTTTATACTGTTGACAAATATATATAAATGGCATAATTTACGACATATTTGCAAAAAAGCGCTATTCGATACGAGTAAAAGTGTTACTTCCGGTCCGAATTTAATTTTTTTTATACAAAAGGTATTGAAAATTGAGTTGTAAATACTTTTATACTCGTAACTTACCTACCTAAAAAGCATGGCTTGCGAAATATTCGCAAAAAACTGATTTTCGATAAGAGTAAGGGCCTATTTCCGGTAGGAATTTCGAAAAACTTTTTTAGTAAAATTATTCACAAATTTAATTTTGAGTACATATGAATTCTTTATAAATTCGTTTAAACATAGTAGTTGACAAAATATTGGCAAAACTCAATTTTTTCACCGAAATAAACTACTACTTCCGGTCTGCCGATTTTACTGAAAATCTAATTAGATCTCTAGAGAAAGATTATACTCGTAAATACAAAATTTGGAATTGATCCCTACAGCAGTTTGACCGCTATCGTGGTCACACACACACACACACACAGAGAGAGAGAGAGAGAGAGAGAGAGAGAGAGAGAGAGAGAGAGAGAGAGAGAGAGAGAGAGAGAGAGAGAGAGAGAGAGAGAGAGAGAGAGAGAGAGAGAGAGAGAGAGAGAGAGAGAGAGAGAGAGAGAGAGAGAGAGAGAGAGAGAGAGAGAGAGAGAGAGAGAGAGAGAGAGAGAGAATCTCGTGGTCAAAAATTTTCATCATCACAATACTTCCCTATACTACGTATAAGAAAGTAAAAATGCAAGGGTGGTAGGTCCAATGAATATTGTTTTGGAGAATATGATAAATATGAAAGAGCCTAAGCAGAATTATGAACAGTTTCAACGAAAATAGTAATCTATCATTTATCAACAATTTTTTAGTTTTACGTTTATTGGGTTTCTTACAGTGTCAAATTAAAATTTCAACGGAAACATAAACTATTATGAAAATAGATAGGTATAGAGTAAAAGGTGCCTAAATGAAGTCATTTTAAAATAACACTTAGTTCGAATATTGATAAAAGTAGTATATTAACTGTTCCCTCATAGCAACATGCAAAAGTTCAGAACTAACGAGTGTAATGCGCAATTAAATTGAAAGTTAAATTAATGTAACTATGTAAATATAAACAATAAAATGGTGATTTAGATTTTCACCAATTTAATCGTAAGTTCACAATTAAACGATTGAATTATTGAAATTGTAAATAACTTTGTTGTTTACAATTTCCAGACTATTTGAAAATTTCATCAAAATCTCGGTTCAGCGGTTTCGGAATCTATAGGGAACACACACACCCACCCCGACACATATTTATATCCACTTTTAATCTAACCACTGAATAATCACAGGTGATCCAATGTAAATAAGATCATTATAGCAACTTTACAGGTTAGTACTAATCTAACCACGGTCATCCGATAGCCGTAAGATTAAATGATGGTAAATGTTTTTATTTTTAGTTTGATCGGCACCAAATTTCACAGGAACACGCACCAGACTATGTTAGGGTTTTCCTGAAAATTTCATCATCAAAATCGGTTCAGCGGTTTCGGAGTCTATAGGGAACATGCAAACACCGCCCGCCACTTACATCCAATTTTATACCGCATGTGTCAAATTACATTAGGCATAGGGAACATAATACGGAATCAATGTATACGTATACGTATGTATTACATACACGATGTATACGTCGCCGACATTGGGACGGGCAGCAAGTAGATCCACCGGGTTGTCATACACGTATATACGTATACATCGTACATATGTATACGATACCCTATGCCTAATGATATTTGACACAAGATATAAGATCATTATTATTTATTTACATTTTTCATGGATTTTCATCAAATAAAGGCTTAGTCGGTACCATGATTAAAAGATTTCATAAATCTAAACAAACTCACGACCTATTCAGGTTGGCAAATTGTATTATCAACATATATATGGATCATTAGATCAAGAAAACTGGATCTTCTTAAAAGACTACTCGAGACTTTAAAATTAAACAATTAGTTTTTTGTTTTTTTTTGAATTCAAATTTATCATTGGCTTTCGCTACCATATTTCTTTTGTTTATTATTATTATTTTCCATATTATTGTCAACGTGACAAATACGGTTAATAAGTAATTGTGCATTTGTCAAACTGCAGATACATTCAAATAATTAAGCATAATATTGATGAAAATATTTCAATGAAATGAACAGGAAAAATGTAAATATTTCGTAGAATTATGTGTTTAAAAATATCCCGATACTTAAGTAAATTAATCACTATGTAATTTGATCTACGGAATTAGAAAAATCAAAATTTTAAATGAATTAAATACCTCGAAAAAGAAAAGGTAGAACCTGGAAAGCCTTAGTGTTATAAAAGTGAAATTGATTAACGTACGAGAATGTGAAACCAAATCGTATGTTTTTCTCCCAACGCTGTTGAAATGCAGTAAAAAATAAACCAGCACAATTTAACGATTTATTCGAATGTACACTATAAGAAGAAAATGGAGAAATAAGTAATTAAGTAGACACTAAATTTTGGTTATTCTAATTTCTTTTTGGAGATTTATAAAAAATAAAATATGTTCAAATGTTTTTATTTATTTCCACTTTAATTTGTGCTTTCCATATTCATAAGAATTTTGCTAACAAAATATCTCTGTAATATAATAAACATGTATTACTTCTTTTGTAACGAAGACTGAAATTTATCTTGGTTTAAGTGGTAATGCTGGAAGAGTAAATCCATTTTTCCGAATTAATTTTGAATTTATAATAAAGGATGCAGCCATATCTTACATTTATACATTTATTGTCATATTATAATTATAAAAACTTATAATATTACAACTCATTATTTAATAGTTCCAAATATTTATATACATATAGAAGCGAAAATAATGTATTTTCATAAATACATTTATTTTAATTACCAAGCAAATAACTAACAACACATGTATTTAGGGTACACCATAATTTAAAAGTAATAACATACATTTTTGTGTAAATATTTTATTTAAGAACTTTGCTAATTTACCTTTCATTTTGAAATTATGATTACAATATTTCAAGGTATAATTTATTCACAATCTTTCAAATAGGCCCAAGAAACATATGGAATGTGTTCACAGTATAAATTAGAATGTTCTATAAAAAGATATGTCTTCATGTGTGTATTGTGAACTACATCAGTAATATGTACATTTATCAAACATATCTATACATAGAGATAACAAGAGTGAATATTTTCTTTTCGTTATAATAAGAATTTTTGTTAATACTTTCAATTTTAGATTGACAGGTAATTTCATTATAAAATAAAAAGTTAAATAATAAAAGTTATAAAGCTCCATTGTGTGGTACAGCGTAAAACTTATTGCAAAATCACCGGCCATGGCAATCATTTTTGATGACCCGTTATCTATTGCTGAGGACAAACAATTTTCTCATGTGCCTGCACTGACAAAGTGTAGAGTAATTGACGTTTATAGTATGAGTTTATTTACTTTGTAAACACGTTGGACTTGCCACATCAGTAAACGATCACTCGTGTGTAGCATATAGGGATCGGCAGTCAAGGATACATTGCAGGACTGGACTTAAATAAATAATGTAATTCGAAATTGGGCACAGTAGTTGTGATGATAACGACTATTAGTGTGTCTAATTTCGAATTACATTATTTATTTAAGTCCAGTCCAGTCCAGTGAATAATGTAATTCAAAATTGGGCACAGGAAAAGTGATGATATGCCTAACATGGAATTACATTATTCATTTAAGTCAAGTCCTGCAATGTACCCCTAATCCCTAATAATAATTAATAAAATTCTCAAATTTCAAACCACTCAGAGAATAAGTCAAGAAGGAAATCTCAACTCGCTGCTGTTTATAATATTCATGAACGAAATAATTAAAAGCACGAGTAGTCAAAATAAGAAAATAAACGTAGTTAGTATAAAATAAAATGAATGCCGTGGAAATAAGAAAAGAATCTGCGATTCGATATCAACTTGTGCGTTAAAGAAGTTGAAAATAAAGGAAAGGAAATTATTATCACTAAGATGAAAGCATTAGTGGTTTAAATCAAGCGTCAGATGGTCGAGCATAGAGAACATTTTAAATATTATTTATATAGATAGTACCGGGGAATGGGTAAGGATATTAATAACGGAATAACAACAACAGTACCAAAAATGCTTTATCAACAAAAAACAA
The DNA here is from genome assembly GCA_963170755.1 of Amphimallon solstitiale. Taxonomy (NCBI): domain Eukaryota; kingdom Metazoa; phylum Arthropoda; class Insecta; order Coleoptera; family Scarabaeidae; genus Amphimallon; species Amphimallon solstitiale. Next base: position 85,919,963 of record OY720675.1, read on the forward strand.
ATAAAATACAAAAATAGCAATCTACAAAACTATACCGTGCCTTCAAATACTTTCCTCATTAGAAACGGCCATTCTTTTTTTAAATGGTTGGTGACAGCGCACGTAATCAGACACACACGCATAATTTTGATAGTTTGGTTATGTCATGTAAGCGTCTATAATTTGAATTTAAATATGATAAGAGTCAGAATTTGAAGTTTTCAAAAGCTTAGCATGTACACCTACATTAATTACTTAAAAAACTAAAAAACAGCCTACTCTAATGAGGAAAGTATTTGAAGGCACGGTATACTTCCCTGTCTGTGAATGATGGGAATGTATTTAAGGAAACACAAGAAATGACATATCTTAGAAAAAAGCAAATAATGCGATAAAGAAAAAGATGGTGGGACACATGAAAAAACTAAACGTAGAAACGCGGAAACATACGTTAGCAAAGTGCGGGAACCAAAGAAAGTTGGAAGAAACGGGAGAGGTAGACCTCGCATGATTTGGGATAATGGGAATTGAACCTACTGAATAAAGGGTTAACGTGGAAACAAGCAGACAACTCATTAAGAGATAGAAATGATTGAAAAAGAAAGGTGAATGGAACCTGAAAGCGAAAATGAAGCACGTATAGCTCCTTTACAGTTGATTTAAGAATACATAATACAAATAATTTTATGGACCATGAGAAGATGAAGTAAAAGTGTTTCTTGTGGGGAGAGGGAGAGGCTATTAAATACTACTAATTTTAATTTAAAAATAATATTAAACTGGTATCATTTGTATTTTATACTGGCTTATGTCGCTGTGCGGTATTTGTGCATCTTCTTTTTCGGCAAGGAGACCAAGCCTCCTCTGCAATGGCCTTTGTGGTAAACTTTACAATACCTCCTGCGTCGGTGGTTCGCCCCTAGCGCAGGTACTGGGCGATACAGAAGGGTTATCCTGGCGATGTAAGGATTGTCGGCAGCGCTGCGTTATCGTTGATCAGCAGGAACTCATGAATCTTATCAATACTCAAGTCGAACAGGCTTTGTTACGTCTAGTCGGCAGTTTTGAGTCTTTAAAAACCGATTTTTTGAACCTAACACAAAATAAACTATCTACTGTTTCATCTACTGCGCGTCCTACCTATGCTGAATTATTGAGAAATAAATCTAAGCCAGCTGTAAATGTTCAACCAAAGAATTCACAGGAGAACGCTAAAACAAAGACTGACGTTCTAAAAGAAATTGATCCCGTCAATTCCAATTTACACTTATCTAAGGTCAAGCATGTGAAGAATGGAGGTCTACTTGTGAGCTGTGTTTCGTCGCAGGATAACGACAAGTTTAGAAGGTTGGTCAAGGAAAAATTATCAGATAATTATGAAGTTAAGGAACTTCGTGGTATTAATCCCAGGATTTGTGTCGTTGGCTTCACCGGGGAATTTCATGAAAATGACTTTGTCGACTACATTGTGAAAATGAATTCTGAGTTATTTAGTGCTGATTATAAGTGTAAATTGATAAAGTTATATCCAACAAAGTAAAATTGTAATTTATTTCAGGCCGTTCTTCAACTTGATAAGGTTTCATACAATAATATCATGAATCTTATCGTTATATGTTTGTTGGTTATGACTGTTGCTCGGTCTTTGACGCCATAGAGGTTCTACGTTGCTTCAACTGCAATGAATTTAATCACTTGTACAGAAACTGTAATAATAAATCCACTTGCCCAAGATGCGGTAATCAACATAATCTCAAGGAATGTAAGGCAACTGCATTAAGTTGCATTAATTGCACCAAGCATAACTCTAAGGAAACCGTTCAGGTTGGCGTGAATCACGCTGCATGGAATTTGAATTGTACTGCGTATAAGGTTTCTGCTTCTAAACTGCGTCTTCTGTCTATTCAATAGCAATTACCGGATTTAGAGGCTAATTCAACGTGTACTCACAATTAAAGATTATCACTTTATTATCAAAATATTAGAAGCTTGAACGGTAAAATTGCTGATTTGTACCATTCGTCCTTCTCTTCTCAGTACGATATTATTGCGGTTTCTGAAACCTGGCATGATTCCTCAGTTGCTGACAGTGAATTATTTAGCAGCCAATATACTGTTTTTAGAGCCGATAAAGACTTCCAGTCAACTGGTCGTTCGCGGGGTGGAGGTGCTTTATTAGCAGCTGACCGCAACATTTCAGTCAGTTTGATCGACTTTGCCTTTGCATTTTGCTTTTGTACATTCCTCCTTCCCTGCCTCTACTGCAATATCAACAATTTTTTGAGGCCCTACATTGGATTTTCTCCAATCGAGTGATGTTCTGGTCGTGGGTGATTTTAATATTCCTGCTTACGCTTCACAACACAACAAATGCAATATCACTGACATGTATGTGGAAACGATACGGGGCTTCTCCAGATTCTTTGGCTTCATACAGTACAACTTCATTTTCAATCGCAATGAGAGGTTGCTGGACCTTGTTTTTCCGAACAAAGTTTGTTGTGTCACTCAGTCTTGTGATGCTGTTGTGAGGATAGATGATCACCATGCCCCTTTAAATATTTCTTGCGAATTAATTGTTCTCAGCAAGTTTAAGCATTAACATTCTCCCGAGAAATCATTTAATTTTCGTAAAGCCGATTTTCATGATTGGGGATAATGGGAATTGAACCTACTGAATAAAGGGTTAACGTGGAAACAAGCAGACAACTCATTAAGAGATAGAAATGATTGAAAAAGAAAGGTGAATGGAACCTGAAAGCGAAAATGAAGCACGTATAGCTCCTTTACAGTTGACTTAAGAATACATAATACAAATAATTTTATGGACCATGAGAAGATGAAGTAAAAGTGTTTCTTGTGGGGAGAGGGAGAGGCTATTAAATACTACTAATTTTAATTTAAAAATAATATTAAACTGGTATCATTTGTATTTTATACTGGCTTATGTCGCTGTGCGGTATTTGTGCATCTTCTTTTTCGGCAAGGAGACCAAGCCTCCTCTGCAATGGCCTTTGTGGTAAACTTTACAATACCTCCTGCGTCGGTGGTTCGCCCCTAGCGCAGGTACTGGGCGATACAGAAGGGTTATCCTGGCGATGTAAGGATTGTCGGCAGCGCTGCGTTATCGTTGATCAGCAGGAACTCATGAATCTTATCAATACTCAAGTCGAACAGGCTTTGTTACGTCTAGTCGGCAGTTTTGAGTCTTTAAAAACCGATTTTTTGAACCTAACACAAAATAAACTATCTACTGTTTCATCTACTGCGCGTCCTACCTATGCTGAATTATTGAGAAATAAATCTAAGCCAGCTGTAAATGTTCAACCAAAGAATTCACAGGAGAACGCTAAAACAAAGACTGACGTTCTAAAAGAAATTGATCCCGTCAATTCCAATTTACACTTATCTAAGGTCAAGCATGTGAAGAATGGAGGTCTACTTGTGAGCTGTGTTTCGTCGCAGGATAACGACAAGTTTAGAAGGTTGGTCAAGGAAAAATTATCAGATAATTATGAAGTTAAGGAACTTCGTGGTATTAATCCCAGGATTTGTGTCGTTGGCTTCACCGGGGAATTTCATGAAAATGACTTTGTCGACTACATTGTGAAAATGAATTCTGAGTTATTTAGTGCTGATTATAAGTGTAAATTGATAAAGTTATATCCAACAAAGTAAAATTGTAATTTATTTCAGGCCGTTCTTCAACTTGATAAGGTTTCATACAATAATATCATGAATCTTATCGTTATATGTTTGTTGGTTATGACTGTTGCTCGGTCTTTGACGCCATAGAGGTTCTACGTTGCTTCAACTGCAATGAATTTAATCACTTGTACAGAAACTGTAATAATAAATCCACTTGCCCAAGATGCGGTAATCAACATAATCTCAAGGAATGTAAGGCAACTGCATTAAGTTGCATTAATTGCACCAAGCATAACTCTAAGGAAACCGTTCAGGTTGGCGTGAATCACGCTGCATGGAATTTGAATTGTACTGCGTATAAGGTTTCTGCTTCTAAACTGCGTCTTCTGTCTATTCAATAGCAATTACCGGATTTAGAGGCTAATTCAACGTGTACTCACAATTAAAGATTATCACTTTATTATCAAAATATTAGAAGCTTGAACGGTAAAATTGCTGATTTGTACCATTCGTCCTTCTCTTCTCAGTACGATATTATTGCGGTTTCTGAAACCTGGCATGATTCCTCAGTTGCTGACAGTGAATTATTTAGCAGCCAATATACTGTTTTTAGAGCCGATAAAGACTTCCAGTCAACTGGTCGTTCGCGGGGTGGAGGTGCTTTATTAGCAGCTGACCGCAACATTTCAGTCAGTTTGATCGACTTTGCCTTTGCATTTTGCTTTTGTACATTCCTCCTTCCCTGCCTCTACTGCAATATCAACAATTTTTTGAGGCCCTACATTGGATTTTCTCCAATCGAGTGATGTTCTGGTCGTGGGTGATTTTAATATTCCTGCTTACGCTTCACAACACAACAAATGCAATATCACTGACATGTATGTGGAAACGATACGGGGCTTCTCCAGATTCTTTGGCTTCATACAGTACAACTTCATTTTCAATCGCAATGAGAGGTTGCTGGACCTTGTTTTTCCGAACAAAGTTTGTTGTGTCACTCAGTCTTGTGATGCTGTTGTGAGGATAGATGATCACCATGCCCCTTTAAATATTTCTTGCGAATTAATTGTTCTCAGCAAGTTTAAGCATTAACATTCTCCCGAGAAATCATTTAATTTTCGTAAAGCCGATTTTCATCAGTTATATGACCTACTTTGTAACACCGATTGGTCATTCCTGGACAACATCTCTAATGTTGATGTTGCCATTAAAAGCTTTTACGATAAATTATATTACATATTTGAACTTTGAGTTCCTAAAACTGCGAAGGCTTTGTAGAACCCGTATCCTCCTTACTTCACTGCAGACATAATCAACTCCATTTAGGTACCTCAAGAAGGAGGCGTGGCGGTCTTACAAACGCAATCATGATATGCGATTATACACAGAGTTCAGTAGACTAAGAAGTTTGGTGAACAGTATGATTGATCTGGCTTACAAAAATTATATCACTCACATAGAAAGTAGCCTTTCATCTGATCCTAAACAATTCTGGACTTTCGTAAATAGGAAGCGTAAGTCTGCAATGTTACCTCGTGAGTTTCTGTTTGATGATCATCTCATCTCCAATTCTCGCGACGTTGCCAATGCATATGCCGACTACTTTCAATCATCGTTTGTGAGGCATTCTGACTCCTCGACTTGGATGGATCGTGATGATGGCTGTGAGAGTTTTAATGTTGCCTTTTTCTCGGAGAACGATGTGTACGAGTCCCTGAAGAGTCTCAAAGGCAATGCTACTGCTGGCCCTGATGGCGTCCCTTCTTTTATTCTTAAGGATCGTGCTTCTGTTTTGTCATCCCCTCTGGCTATCCTCTTTAATTTGTCGTTAAAAACATGTAAATTTCCGGAAATATGGAAATATTTTAAAATTTGCCCGGTGTTCAAAAAGGGCCGACGGGATTGCATCAGAAACTATCGTCCAATCTCGATCATTTGTAATTTTGCAAAAATGTATTTACAAGCCGCTTTATAATTTCGTGAAGAATCGCCTATCCACTGCGCAGCATGGCTTCATGCAAGGACGTTCAACTGTCACCAATCTTCTTTCTATTACCCAGTTCATCGCGATTGGCATCGATCATGGTTCTCAAACTGACGTGTTGTACACCGACTTTTCAAAAGCTTTTGACCGGTTGAATCATGACATCTTGTTGAGTAAGCTATCGACAATTGGGATCTCACAAAACCTTCTTTTATTTTTCAAATCTTATTTTGCACAGCGTACACAATTTGTTTTATTTGATAGTTTTCGATCTAACAACATCACTGCAACATCAGGAGTACCACAGGGATCTATATTGGGTTCATTATTTTTTAACATTTATATTAATGATATCACTGTGTCTTTAGATACAGGGCACCTGTTGTATGCTGATGATCTCAAAATATTCGCATACGTTAACAATCTTGATGACTGTTCAAAATTGCAAGCAAACCTCGACAAGGTATGTGAATGGTGTCTACTTAATGATCTGCCCCTGAATATAGATAAATGTTCCGTCATGTCATACACGACAAAGACTGAGTCCCTTATTTACGATTACAATGTTAACGGTTCAGTTCTCCATAGGCCTGACACTCTCTGTGATCTTGGTGTCTCCTTTGATTGCAGTCTATCATTTAAAAATCGTATAGCGTCCATCACGTTTCAAGCTCTGAGAAGTCTTGGTTTCACTATTCGGCAAACCAAGGAGTTCAATAACTATTCAACGTTAACTAAGTTATATTTTGCATTTGTTCGGTCGAGATTGGAATATGCTTCTATAGTGTGGAATCCGTTCTATGACATACACTGTAATGCCCTGGAAAACGTTCAGCGTCGTTTTCTGAAATACTTATACTTTAAAGTTGATGGCCAATATTCTGTCATTGGTGTACCACAGAGTGAAATGTTACGACGTTTTTCTATGGACACACTGAAGTATAGACGCACTCTTACGTCCTTACTTTTTTTATCTAACAGATTTAAAAGCAGAGTTGATTTCCCCGAAATTCTTGCACAACTGCCTCTAGTTACTCCTCGGGTATCTTCGCGGTCTACATTTACTTTTACTTTCTTATACGTAGTGTAAGGAAGTATTGTGATGATGAAAATTTTCGACCTCGAGATTTTTGCAGATGTCCACGTTTTGAAGTCCCCTGATACCGAAAAAGTGGTTTTTAAAAAATGTCTCTCTCTCTCTCTCTCTCTCTCTCTCTCTCTCTCTCTCTCTCTCTCTCTCTCTCTCTCTCTCTCTCTCTGACCACGATAGCGGTCAAACCGCTGTAGATATCAATTCCAAATTTTGTATTTACGTGTATAATCTCCCACTTGAGATCTGATTAGTTTTTCAGTAAAATCGGTAGTCCGGAAGTAGCAGTTTACTTCAGCGAAAAAATCGAATTTTGACAATATTTCGTCAACTATTAAGTTTAAACAAATTTATAAAGATTTCATATATACTTAAAATTAAAATTGAAAATAATTTTATTTAAAAAGTTTTTCGAAATTCCTACCGGAAGTAGGTCTTTTACTCTTATCGAAAATCAGTTTTTTGCGAATATTTCGCAAGTCATGCTTATTAGACAAGTACGTTACGGGTATAAAAGTATTTAAAACATAATTTTCAATATCTTTTGTATAAAAGAAATTTCAAAATTCAGACCGAATAACGATTTTTTGCAAATATGTCGTAAGTTATGCATTGTATATATATTTATCAAGAGTACAAAAGTATTTAGAACTGAATTTGCAATAGTTTTTGTATATATGAAATTTCAAAATTCGGACCGGAAGTAGCACTTTTACTCTTAGCGAGTAGCACTTTTTTGATAATATCTTGCAAAGTATGCATTCTATAGAGATTTATTAAGAGAATAGAAGTACTTAGAATAGGATTTTGAATAATTTTTGTATAAAAAAAATTCTTAAAATTCTATAATTTGAAACGCTCATACGTATAAGAAAGTCGTGTGGTGGCCACACCTCATTTTTTACTTTCCTACACCGCGCACTAATTTCCTTAGATATTCACCTTTGCACCTCACCACATGTGTAACATTTGTAATGAATATCTGTCTCTTGATATTTTTAATTGTAACATCCGGGATATTAGCGCTGTCATTACTTTTTAGTACAACATTTTCATTTATTGTTATTATTATTATTATTATTACCTTGTGTTTTTATGTCATGTGTTTTTTTCCCTATGTTAATATCATGTATGTTATAATGTTTTGTGTCCCTAACCCGTAATTAGACATATATCTGTGGATTAGTGTATTAAATAAATTAATAAATATCATTAAATTATAGATATAAATAATAAAATACAATAATAAATAAAATTTATTAATGCGATTTGTACTAACCTCCAAATGGCAATGAATATACCACGCAGCTGTTTTACCATCATTAACGGATTCGACAGTTGTTTCCGCTACACCAGCAACATCACCACCACACCATACTAAAGGATTTGAACTTTGCATGGTATTGGTATCCAGCAGAGGTAAATTGTTGTTATTTAGTTTCAGCGGGTGTAAGGCATTAATAACTGCAAAGTTAGTTTCAGTTACCGAAGAATTGTGAATTATAAAAAAAATGAAACACAACCATTCTTATCATATAAACCAGATCCGAATGCTGATATTAAGAAGTTTGCTTTAATAGTAGTTAATTGTTCCGTATCAGATATCCACGTGCCATCTTCCATTTCTTCTGTTCTTTCAAAAGTAACTGACTTTATTTTGCCGTCTTTTATTTGCACGCTATGGGGAGATAAGAATCCCATTAGTTCACATTTTTCTTCGATAGCCACTGAAACCTAAACACAGTACTTAATTCCCGATATGTTTACGTTAAAATTTTGAAAATGTTTTACTTCTTCAGGAACTGCTCTGATGTTTGTAAAGCCTCGTCTAAATATTAAAAAGACCTTCTTTGCACCGCATCGAAGAGCAGACGTGGCGCAATCAAATGCTGTATCACCAGCCCCAAGAACAATTACAGAACCATGCAGTTTGGGTAACTTAGGCATGGCTGATTTGCAAAGACACATATTTGGTTTGATAGCTACACTAACCTATAAAAACAGATATTTAGCAATAATGATCGCCAAGATTATACGTGTAATAATAATATTTCCCATGAAATGCCATTAGGAACATTGATCTCGTGAATAGTAAAAGTACGTAAACGTAATAGTATCACTTAATACTTCTATTTGATGTATATTGTTTGCACTTGCTTCCTTGTATCGCGTTATATGCCTTGATTACACAATAGTTCAGAGAATCGTCATTTGTGATGCCAAATTAAAAGGATCATTTTTTCTGGTGTTTATATTTCAACAAAATGATGGGTTTTTGAGGAATAATGAATTATTATATGTGACATATGCATAATAAGAATAAGAAACTTTAAAGTTCCATTAATTCCACGATTGACTAATTCACAGACAACTTTATATTTTGTAAAGTCTGAATTATTCGTTCAATTGATCACAAATAGGGAAACTGCAGTAACTGATATTGAAGTGAATTAAACCATCCTTATTTGTATTTCAACTCCGATTATTTTCAAATCAACGACGTTGCATATCAGAACCAATTTTTGATGTTGCCTGGACTGGTCATAATGCTGAATTTACACGGTGCCAATAACTCGGCCGAGTTACTAAAACCGAGTACTGGAAGAGAGTATTTTGCAAGATAGTAGCGTCTACACACATTCTAATAAAAATTAAGACAGTAGAGTAGATGTTTATATTTTAAGAAACTTTGAGGTTATAAAGCGCAAACTTTTTGTCAAGTAAAATGACATTTGTGCTTTAAAACTAAAAAAATTGTGGGTAAGAAAATGGCTAGCTAGGAGAAACACAGGTTTCGAGCATGCTTTTAAAAGAACTTGCTGTTGAAGATGTTGCAGAATATAAAAACTGCATGAGAATGTCTCCAGCATGTTTCAACATACTTCTACAAAAAGTATCTTCTACCATACAAAGATCAGGCACCACAATGAGGGAGGCTTTATCTGGCAGGTTAAAACTAGAAGTAACATTAACGTATCTGACAACAGGATACAGCTTTAGATATTTCCAACAGCAATTCCTTCTTTTAAGGCCGGCTATTTCTAGAAAGCTCCGATCTTTTAATCTTTGTCAGTTCTTGGCTGTACGTCGATCTTAAATTTTTAATTTAATTTTTTACTTCTGAGGCTTTAAAATCCGCAATTTTCATTGCTTCCACAATTTTTTCTATGGCAGATTCTCTCGCTTATTTATGTTTATACAGGGTGTCCAGAAACTCTCCTGACAAACGAAGACCGGAGATTCCTCAGATAATTTTAAGACAATTTAACTCAATTCACCCTAGTCCGAAAATGATTCCTAAGGCAGCCAGAGCTCTTTGAAGATGGCGCCTTATAATTAGTTTTTTTTTAATATCTCCCGAACGCTTCTATTTAGAAAAACAAAAACTGGTATGCTTATTTATCCTCCAGAGATGAATCGATTCCATCAATTGCGAATTTCTAGTACCGGTCATAGGCGTCCGTTTTGGGTAGGTAAATGGTTATTTTAACGCATAACTTTTTTGTCTTTAACTTTTAAGCATTTGTGACACTAGATTATTAAATTTTCAGGTATTCTAGTACTAAAAGGTACTCTTACTTTAAGTCGGTAGGGTACACCGTTTTCTAGAAAAATCGATTTGAAAATTTTTCGTTTTTTCGTCATTTCATCTTTCGTCATTTCAACTTCGCGAACTGACAACAATTTGACAATTAAAAACGTAGGTTTTATTTCTGTTGGCAGTTCAGAGCGAACTAGTGCAAAAAATAATAAATTGATTTTTAATGACGAAAAAACGAAAAATTTTCAAATCGATTTTTCTAGAAAACGGTGTATCCTACCGACTTAAAGTAAGAGTACCTTTTAGTACTAGAATACCTGAAAATTTAATAATCTAGTGTCACAAATGCTTAAAAGTTAAAGACAAAAAAGTTATGCGTTAAAATAACCATTTACCTACCCAAAACGGACGCCTATGACTTTAGGAAGCATTTTCGAACTAGGGTGAATTGGGTTAAATTGTCTTAAAATTATCTGAGGAATCTCCGGTCTTCGTTTGTCAGGAGAGTTTCTGGACACCCTGTATAATTGCAACTTCACAGCCCAGAGGCATTCCTGTTCTCTATACAACTCTAACTTAATTGTAGTGTCTTCATTCCATTTAGCCATTGCTCGTAATAACCTGTTATAACTTAATTTATAATTATTGACATCTGACACCGGCCGGTACTGCACTGACTGGAATCATCATTAAAAAACCCTGTCTAGATGAATGTAGTGATCTAGACAGTCCAGTAAGGGCATAGTGGGGGTAGTCACTTGCTCCAGTAAATAGGATTGCTTTCTATTCACTCGACTGGAATGAACACTGGAACGAGTTCTGGAATGTATCACTAAAACGCCTGTTTACACGAGGAGAGTACTAAAATCCAGTACTCGGTTTTAGTAACTCGGCCGAGTTACTGGCACCGTGTAAATTAGCCTTAATAGTTTGATCAAAAATTAAAATCATTTGTCACTTAGTACATCATTAGTAATAAGTATGAATAACAGATAAATTCTCGGCATCCATAAATATGACTGAATATAAAGATTATCGTTTCATAGTTTTGATTCATTATGGTACCTACCTGGGGTAAGAAATCTTTTGATGTATAAAATCCCATATTTGTATTCAACTCTTTAAATAACTTATTTGGTGTTGCTTCAGGTAAACCTATTCCAATAAATACGGCTTTAGCACCTTCATCTAGTAATTTTTCTATTGTTATATCTTCGGTGTGCAAAGCTCTTCCGGTTTCAATTTTAACACCGAGATCTTGAACCAACTTAATTTCAAAATCGACAACCGATTTTGGAAGACGATACTGGGGTATCTCAGATGCACTTAAAATTAAAGAAATAAGTAATTAGAAGTACATTCAATAGAGATGCTTACCTTAGTCCCCCTAAATATTCCTTTTTCTCATATATTGTAATGTTACTGTAACCCAGACGGCCCAAAAACGTAGCGCAAGATAGAGATGCTGGACCAGCTCCTAGTAAACTTATTTTACTGTTTGATTGTTTTGGAATTGGGGTATTCGGATCTCGAGTTTGTTTTACACCCATTTTACTAAATACCTAAAAGAAGCATAATGTACGGAATGTACTTTATGTACTTTTTTTATGGCGATTCTAAAAACATTTCCAAAGCTATTCCATCACGTCATAATTATTACCTCCTGGCTTCAGGTATTCAGTCGAATCTCATTCAGAATTTCTTCCCATACTGAATAAATAAATATCGAATAACTTCTGGTTATTGATGAGTGTTTTGGTCTGACGACTACCGAAATAGGGACCGATGGCGTTACGAGTCTTCCAAAACACGATAGAAGCTCACGATTTTTTTTAAATAAATATTTTTAGATGGTGTGGTTGGGATTCAAACCTGGGACCTATACATTGCAAACCATCCATTAGACTAAAATATCTACTAACATATTTAATAGTGTAACATATAGGGAGAAAGAAGGCGTAATTAATGCCAATTTCTTGTGGAGCAGTTTTAATCATTTTAAGAAGACACATCTTATATAATGTCTGAGTTGACAAAAACTCATGAGAAAATATTAAGATCAAGATTTCACGGATGTAAAGTATGTGCGTACATCACTATATCAAAATCTCTCACCTCAAGAGAGTCTTTTTGTAAGAATATTGTTGAAAAGTTTAAAAATTGTCCTTCTATACATGGGAAATATTTATCCACCAGTAACGATCTTCAGGAAAATACTACTTCGCAAATTTAATTCCAGAAAATGTAAGTGGAATATAGATGTTGATTTAAAAGTCGTGGTAATTTTAGTTGGCTTGTCACCTGGATACAAGAACAATTTCCAATAGGAAAGCAGCATATTTTCGTCAAAAGAACATAATTTACTTACTTCTAGTTGAATCTGAGGTTTTAAACTTCGTCAAAGCAACATTTTATATGATGTAGTCGGTGGTATTGTATTGAAATGAGTAAAATAAAGATGGCGACTTGCCAACTACTTTATCGTTTTATTAAAAATTTAACCGTGATTATATTAATAAGCCAGTGGGGCTTATAGTTCAGATGTGGGGTAAAGCCAAGGTACAGCCTAGCGTTAGGTCGGATGTGACTAGACGGCTCTTGTGGCACCGCCGGAGAAAGTTCTACGGTTTTGTGGATAGCGTCGGTAAAGTCGTAGAAGCAACTAAGATGGAAGAAATGGGCGATACAAATGCAGAGTTGACGGGAAAGGGTTAAATAGCAAATACACAGAGTAGTCAGATAACTGTCCAGGAAATAGTGTAGATAGTTGTGGCTACTTTGAGCAAGCAGGTATTGCAGGATAAAGGAATTTGGAGGTGATGTCAAAGAAGCTGCATCAACATGGTTCCAGAGGATAGAGATGATTAAGTAAAGTGGTGATGTGGGTGACAAAGTAGTAATGCCGATCCTTATCAGCAAGTTTAATGGTATTGCTTTGTCATGGTTTTATTCCAAACCAGAAATGTGTCTTTTACATATGCTGATTTTAAAGATAAAGTTAGAGCAATGTTTGTTTGAAGAAAAAATTGCGTATTATTAAAAAGTAAATTTAGTAAAAGAAAATGAAAGAGGACTTAATTTTACTTCAATTACTAACAAAAAGCTTTTACCAAACTTAAGGGACCATATTTATTAAGTGTTTGGGTAATGACCGATGCGTGTAAAGGATGTCGGTGAGTGTTATACATACATCATTGAGGATATTTACAAGTCATCACTTGTTAAAGCGAGAACCAATTCTGATCCATTTTGAATTTAGCGCGGCCTTATCGGGTGATCAGTGTTGTCAGGATAGGCCGAGTTGTAAACAGGAACATTTTGTATGATGTAGTTAATACCATTGTATTGAAGGGAATAAAATAAAGATGGCGACTTGACAACTATTTTATCGTTGGGGATTATATTAATATAAGGCAGTGGGGCTTACACGACCATCACAAAAGGACACGGATTTCAACATCTTAACAGAATTTTGTCATATTAAACAGTAACTGTTTATTTATTAGTAGAACTGAAACGCGCTGCGATCAGCAAGAGATAAAGATACCTGAAAATAAACGATATTGTCGACAAACTTCGAGAGAGTTATCAAAAATGAAAATATACAACATGACACGAAAAATACAATTTTTAGATTCACACATGGATGTTTTTCCTTTCAATCCTAGTGAGTTACTGCTGAATTTGGAAAACTACGACTATTGAAAGAAGTTACCAAGGTACCTAAGTGACATTTTTACCGATTAAAGATATCAGAAAGTTTATCAAGTAAATTAATTATGCCAAAAATTGTATACCCATCCATTCAATTCAGTTAACTTACTAGAAATGCTAGAAAGCAATTTCTTTTGAACATTACAAAGCAAAAGCAAATTATATGTAAATAGAGAAGAAAATTTAGAAATTTGTGAGTATGTATAATTAAAGATACAGTAAATACCTCTGTTGCAAATTGTTGAAGACCACCTATATTAATCGGTCCTTCTTCTGTAGCTTGAAGATTACAGCCACCAACGCATAGATCACTAGTTGGACACACCATCCCACAAGTTATGCCCAAAGGATTGTCGGAAAAAATGGCCTTGGCGGCTCCATAATAGTTCTACATAAGGAAAATCATATTTAATAGTAAAATAGAAAAAAAACAAAGTGTGCTTAATAACAATTGTTCACTGTCTATAAACGCATCGTTCCTCAGCTTATGATTCCAGCTTTACGAACTAGATCATATAATTTTGACATATATGAATGGGTATTATATGAAGAATACTATTTGTGAATGAGTATATAATTTAAGATACTTAAGTAATAACTGTAATTATAAGCAAATTATTCTGTTCCAATAATTATAATAATAATTGTACCAGTACCAGATACGAGAAATGATTTATAATTAATATAGATTTATTAGTAATTTTTAATAAGTAGTAAAAATTAGGCGATCGTGCTATATTGAGTTTCCTTAAATAAATTTCGATTCATACATTTGCAGGATTCGACGCGACCATGAAAAGAAAGTTAGCAAATACAGAATAGGAAAACATGTTTATCTCTTCTAGATAGAAAGTGATAATATCAGGTGAATTCATTTAAGTTAGTGTGAATGTTATATATCCTGATAAAAAAAAAGTATAGTAGATCTTTTTGTCGAAAATTGGTATAGAACAAATATATAACATTTACGAATTAAAATAAAAGACAGGTTCTAAAAATAAATAAATATATTTCCCTAGTAAAATTAAAACGAACGAATTTTTTTAAAATATAATTTTGTACTTACTCTTAAATTTAAAAAAGTAAAAATTTTCTTCCAGAATTACTATTACTATTTCTCTTGATATTTAACTATTTTACATGAATAATCAATATTTTACATGATTTTAAGTAGTTATTTTTCAGTTCGCTATAGTTACCTTATTAGCGATGCTTGTTATGAATGCTTTTATATCGAGTTGGGTAGGACACGATTTTTGACATGGAGCATCTGCACATTTCAGACATCTAGCTGCTTCTTTAAGCGCACCTCTTTCGGATAATGTTGTTGGTTTTACGTCATCAAAATTGTTTTCTAAACTCGTGCATGTCTACATTAGTAGCATGATTAAGATAAATAATTCAAATATATGTCCTATATATATCATTTACTTACCGAACATTTTTTATCTGCATTTCTTTTCCAGTGCTGCTTATTGATTTTGGTAGTCGCTGATGGTAATAGAGTCGAATGAGTATGTACTCTTGGATTTAGAAAAAGTATGTTCTGTTAAACAAAATACACATAAATATATTCTACTCTGTTACTCATGGTTATTGTTTGTTATATTGTAGGAATACTCGTTTCTTATTTTAGATTGCATTACTTCACGAATTATTATAAAAAAGATTATTTAGCCTTTAAATATTTTAATGCATTTGTCAAAATTAATAATATTCTTATTTAATTATTTTTGCTATAATATCCAGGGTTATCGGTTTGTCACTTTTTATTATATTTGATATATGTTTTTTAGGGTTAGTTTATGTAAATTTGCAAATATATTCATCTGGGAGAAGAGATTTGTAAGTTAAAGATGATCACAACATAGAAGTATCCGACGTGAGAGACAATTCACCAACCGCTTTTGTTATTGCAACTATCAAGAAACTTTCACATAAACGTCGAACTAAATCATATTATTCAGATTTTAAAATTACTTTCAATTATATAAGCTTCTTCTACTTTACCAGCTACAACAGAACACATATACCTTACAGCATATTTGAATTCCTTGTTCAAATTTATGGATGAGTTTGGGAAGTAAATATGTATGGTTTATGTGAGACTCCTAAAATTTATCATAAAAAAATCATTCCACAAACACGTCCTTGAATTGAAGGTGAATGTCATTGTTGTTAGCAAACTAAGTAATATGCAGATCGTCAATGTTAGCCTACTACATTTTGCAATATTTTTTAATTTTTCTATCTACTTCTAAAATCAATAGTGAAAGGAATATCCTATGAAAGAGGTCAATCTAATCCTGCATGTACATGTCGCATCAGGGAATTTAAACGTACAGTAGAAGAATAATACACACTTAACGGACATTAATGTACTTAGGTAACGATTTCGAGAGATATGCAATTTAATCTCAAAAAGAAATTATCAAAAATAAAAATTTATGAAAGAAACAATTGTAAGAATTTAGTCTATTAGATACTATTGAAATCAGTGGTGGCCAAGCTTCTAAAATCTATAATTGGAGAAGGTCTACATGATTCGTGGTTGTGAATTATTTATCTTCTATTCTATAATACTATCCACGTGTTATTTTAGTTATTAATGCAACGAATCTCATCTGTGGAATATATGGAATTACTAATGGACATCTCCTTCCATTACAGAAAGTCTTTGAAATGTGTTTCTTGTTGCTAGCTTTTGATCAGCCTACGTTATGAGCTCATAAGCGAAATCAAGAGATATCCAAACACGATTTTTACGATCAGTGCTATGTCTGGGACTAACTCATGAAAGCAGTTCTTTCCAATTATTTTCTACCTAATTGAGCCAATACGGAGCAATTCTAGCAAAACTATGTTTGACACAGTCAGCAACAGAGATATTAATGAAAATTAGCATTATGTCAAACAGTTTGTAGTAACACCTTTAACGAGCTTTCATAAAAATCCGTTTATCCCTAGCTTAAGTATATGACTTGTACTACATTTTAAATGTCTAATGTTGTCTGTCAATAATTGTTTTATTTTAGACATGACATTCTATGGTTTTCTTTGACTGCGTATTTTTCTGAACAGCCTTTATTATAATAATGTATACAGAAACATAAACAGTTTTTAGTTGTCATTACTAACTTGAATAATTGATTGTATCACTGATTTTTTATCTCTTTTATTATGTCCAGCTTATAAATTACGTTTGTTTTGAAAATTACACCAAAATATACAGGGTGCGGCACCGAAAACGAAACAGATTGAATATCTCGAAGGCGAAGTCTGAAGTAAAAAACCGCAAAAACCGGTCGATTTTTATTTCAAAGGGGATACCCTTCCGTCATATCATCAATTATGACCTGCCATTCCTCTGCCCTCCATCACTAACAATTAAAGTTAAATAGGGAAAGTTGATAGGTACATCATCGAAAAAGTAAATTTATGGAGAATTCAGCAACGTGATTGCTGGTTGCGTTAGGAACTGAAAATTTTGATTTAATTTTAATGACAATTGGTAATGATGACAATTAAATATTAAAAATATCACGTATAGACGAAACGCGTTACATTCAATTGTACGTCATACTAGACCCATGACGACTCGTCTTGTTTATGTTGCCGGATCTATTTTTATTTCTGTCAGTGACATTTGATATAACCAAAAAATTTTTTATTCACAATACAGTAGCTACAACTAAATATATTTAGTAATTGAAATTCTCTAAGACTTCAGTCTTTCTCAACTTCCGTTTTTCATAACGTAATCAAAGCAAAAATAAACACGAACATTTGACAGGAAAAATATACACAACATACGCCTTTTTGACAGATATGATTTATCTCCCAGCACCGAATTGAACTATTAGTCTATTAAAAATATGTAAGAGAGAAATTTAATCTTGAAACGGAAATTATGTGTTTATATGCCATGAATGTGTATATTACGACCAATTTATACATTTTCTATTTAAACTAATGAAACAAAGCCCCCAATTATAATTTAAAAATGTAACTTTTTAAGTTTCTCTAATACAGTTGTGACAATGACGTACAATTGAATATAACGCGTCTTCTCTATATTTCGTTGCTAATAAAATTAGCTTTCAAATGATATGTCACATTCAGGAAAACGTAACCGCTTTTAATCCCGTTAGAAAGCGCTAACATCAACAGTAAAGCAACCAGTGTTGTTGAATTCTCCATAACATTACCTTTTCAATCATGTATCATACCTCGTACTTTCTCTATTGAAATTGTAATTGTTAGATTGATGGAGGGAGGGGGGGGGATGGCAGATCACAATTGAGGATATGATGAAAGGGTTAAAAATTGGATTAAAAATCGTCCTGTGTTTGCGTTTTTTCACAAAAGATTTCTCCTTCCAGATATTCAATCTGTTTCGTTTTCGCCATTTACAGTTTAAATATTTTTATGATTTACAATTCCAACTTCTGCGTGAATTCAAATTAATTGTCAAATTAGAAATTAGAATCACTGCTGCAAATCCCTTTAAATTTGCGCTTATATTTAAAGGGATTTGTAGCAGTGATTCTGAAAATTATCGACACTAACTAATGAACTTCACCATGGCATAAATTTGAAATTATTAATGATTATTAATGCTATTTCATCATATTGGCAATGTTATAGTTGCATGTAAGCAAGATCGTAAATATGATTATAAAATGACCTTTATTTTACAAATTAAATATTTAAGCACGACACTGGCTGTGGGACAAATTAAGGAAGACGTTTCCAAGTTGCCGATTTAATATCAAGGACATTTCCAAATCGCAAAGAGCAAGTCAATTACAGACATCCATTACTCAGTAGGTGTTAATTTTCGTAAAATATTACTGACAATTTTTTCTAAAGATGTAGGTATAAATTTCTATAGTTACATACTTAAAGTTTTAGTAAATAAGAGATATTGTTTTTGTACTTTGAAATTTTGATATCTAAATGATTAGTGTCGTGAAGCATGATTGAATTTTGATGTTCAAGAATTTTATAAATAAAATAATAAAAGTGAAAAACAGACGGATTAGATTGTATAGGTTCAGGGAGGTTAATAATGAACATATATCGAACTTTTTCTAAATGTCACTGACACTTTATCAAAATTTAGAACCAATTTATGTATACACATACCTAGACTATATTTACTAATGAAAGATAAAATTTCTGCAGTCATCTTCGTGTTGGCCTAATTATCTTATCAATATTATTATATTTAAAGGGTATATTTTATCATAGCAAGGCCACTAACTGAGTAATGTAGCAATATAGTTATCAATTGTTGTTTTTCAAGTAATCATAAATCAAATAAAGTTCGTATCTTAAATACGAAATAGGATATCTTTATAGTATTTCATAATTGCTAGAAAACGCGTCTTCTCTCTAAAATGTATTATACAGAGCGAGGCCAATTCTAAAAACGTTTTATAGAGTTGGAAGTGTATTTACTACATATATTCAAAGAAAATAAATTCAAAAATGACCAGCACCATATGAAATTAGCCAATTTATACATCTATTGGCACTAAAAAATTAAAAACGATACTACTTACTTTAAACAAATCTACAACAAATTTGAACAAGACTAGTGCATTTTTATACGTTTATTTCAAGTATAGCAGACCATCTAGTACTCTGATTAATCTATTTAGTTAAAGAGAAACACTTGCACCTTCTACATAATAAGGCATAAATTTTATAAACTATTTTATGACACCAAATGTATTTGCAACACTATAAAATCTGAAAGGAGAAACATAGCGGAGTAAAAGTATTAATATCAAAATTTATTTTTTTGATATCGTAGAAAAAGTCGATACTCTTTTGGAGATATATGTAATATTTCTTCATAACGTTGCGTGATTTTGGCCTAGAGATTGTCTAAAAATTGAAATTCTGAACAATAAAAACTTTTGAAAATATAAATAGAAATTGCTGTATAAACGTAATAGATATCTGCGATCCTTGAAATGACTTTATTTCATCTACTTAATTTGAGATTCTGCATATCTTTTGTGAACTTGGTTAATGAATGCCTGTGCATATACCGAAAACAATTTCGATTTCATGTAATATTCAAATTTTTTTGGCGATTCTCAAAATTTCATTTTTTTTTGTGGAATTGTAGCAATGTTTCCATTCATACATGTATGCATAAACATACACGAGAACAACTCCACTGTTAGATATAATTTAATTATTGACAAAAATGTAAAAACTAACATACGCGAACTAACTAACAACACGCCAGAAGAGGAAAACATCAATCCTATACACTTAAAAAGAAGAGTAAACAGGTAAACAGCCTATTGACAAGACTATTTAAAATAGCACCGGAAGGGTGATCTCTGACGCAGGGATCAAGAGAACAATAGCACGAAGCACAACGCAGATAGTAGCGTATTCATATTATCTAACCTTAACATCTGTCAGCAAAGAAGAGATGCAAAATGCATTGATGATTTCGAGGCACTGTAATTTTCGCATACTTTCGTTGTGATGTTAATCCGTAGAGATTTTGGAGGTATATTTTCCTGTTACTGCCCATACCTCCGCTGCTTGAAGGTTCTGTGAAAGAAGGAGCTAGTGCAAGCGGTAGTGAAACTTCAATTGAAGAATGGCCAGCACTTGCATTACTCGATTTTACTTCTAATGATGACTTATGTGCGGCTCGAGCGCTTAATCTTGATTCCAATACTAACACGCCCTTCTAGAAAGCTATCACATAGTCATGATGAGACATTTGTGAAGCTATATGCTCTCTTAAGATAGTCTACTAACAAATTGAGCTTCTACAAATATAAGAAAAACACTTTAGCTTTACAAATTAGAACCGATTAGCATTTACTCAGTTATTGAATTTGTTTTCTATATTTACTACTAGCTTTTCTACTCAATTTCTTCTAAAATTACAAATTTCCTCTAAAAAAAAAAACATTCGCTCTTTAGGCCTCTCAGTCTATTGACATTCGAACTAGTTCGTGGAGAACGAAGATATGTGTCGAACATTTGAGCGTGTAAAGAATACATTAAATATGTACAATGATAGGAAGAATAAATTATTTTAGACTATATTTAATGTTTTAACTATATTATTTGAAAATATCTACATTTCTCTCAATAATGTATATTTTATACAGGGTTAGTTTTAAATAGCGTCATTAAAAAAGGGGGCGAAAGAAAAATATGAGTAATGCCCGTACAAAAAAAATCGGGATCCAATGTGCACGCAGTGACGAGAATTGATTTTTCTTTCCTCGAGAACCTGTTGCAGTTAATATACAAACATTATAATTTTCAGATAGAGGAATTTAAGTTTCAAAATAATGTACTTCTATTTAACGAAAAAAAAACATGGTAATGCACTGAGGTTGTCGACCTTTTCCACATAAAGTCGTGCTATTCACACAAAAAAGAAACATCCCCATAAATCTTTACAATTGCCATTCATTCTCAAAGGTTGTAACTATTTGCATTTTATCATTTTTTTTGGAAGAACTGGAATTACTCCTGGTATTTACGTAAATGCTTATAGGATAAACAAAGTTATGGACCCACTTTAACTACATTTTGGCCCTAAAAATGTAGAAATTTTTAATGAGTTACAAATAAATCTCTTTATTGATTTTCAGTTAGACATTTATACGTATTCTTCAGATTCGTATAGCCTGGTACCTATTTAACGGTAACCCTGTATATTGAATAACTTATTTGAGTATATTGTACAACAAATTTTTATTTTAAAATGCATAAATTCTGAATACGCAAAAACAATAGAATATCGACATAACTTCTAACTGCCTCTAACATAAATTTGTCAAAAATTGGGCGTCAAACACACTTCACTAAAACAACATAGTGTAAATTGGATTTCGCAAGTGCTTCTTGGAATTTGAAAATATAGTATACACTTTATGAGTATATTTGCTTGCATGCGTGGTATACACAGACATAATTCAATTACTTTACTTTGAGTCTTATTTTACACACATTTAATTTTATTAAAATACTCTTAAGAAATATTCCCCTGTGCACGATCAGTTATTTTACCTTTGTTAAGGGTTTTACTATTCTCGAAGCTTAAAATACTCTAAAACATCTTTAATTTTAAACATTCCATATTTACAACAAAATTGCCTAAAATTTTGATTCAAGGTTTGGCAATATGTAATTGACGCTTCTGCAGATAAATTAGTACTTTGTAATTTGTACATGTCTTCAGAAGAAAAGGGCAATCAATACATGTATGTATAATTAACGATTATTGAAATTAAGAAAAATCTAATACATATACCAACACTTTGTATATACAGCGTGTTTCTTAATAGCATGCTAATATTAAAGGGGGTTATTCTTGGGTCTATTTTATGAAAAAAACTTCATATGAACATATGTCTTAATGTCTTAACTTTTGAACTGTAGGGTGCCAAAGTTTAAAAAAAAAATCAATCATGTGCATATCGCTAGACCACTTATGAGAAAAGACTATTTATGTAACTTTAAACAACAATTTATTTAAGAGAATAACGTAATCTACATACATTTTGAAATGGTAACAGCAAATTATCCTGAACGCACAAAGAAATAAATTAAATCAGATGTTGGAAATGTGTATCATCGTGCACATGAATCAATTTTATTTTTTTAAGCAAAAACCGGTACGTCAAACGAAAAAAAAACAAGAGACCACATTTGCTTTGATGTTACCATTGAGAAACCAAACGTCAAGCCGAAAAGAACCAATAAGCTCAAAACTCGTTTTGGTATGCAGTGGCAATACATTTTTGTTGACGCTTCAAATTTGGATAATAAAATACCTAAAAGTTTTCTTTTAACGTTTTTCTTATCAATACTATATTTTCAAATAACATGAAAAATAGCAAAATCCTCTTAATTTCTAAAATGCACAGACTTGACTTCAATACTCGATATCAACAGTTTCTAATATCAACCATATATTATAACATTACATGCTTTTTAGATGTATCTCTAAATTAATTCTTATTATTGCTGTAATGTTATATTAAGCTGTGTCGTATAATTAATTGCGTGATGCAAAAGAATAATTACGTATCGGTAAAGAAGCGGTGAATAGCGTGCACATACATTTAATGTGAAGTATAGGTATAATTAAAATTTATGAAAACCATTATACTTTATGTTAACTAACTAATGACGATTGAGAAACGTTCTAAATAAATTTAAATATTGATTAAGGTGCCCATACGTCCAGAATTTTTCGGGAGAGTCGCGAAATTTCAGTCCCGGTCCCGATGTTTTATATCTCGTTTGTTGGTCGTGAATTTATATATTTGACCTACATAGTACTACATACCACCTCCACCACAATAACAATAATAATAAAATAATTTATTTGTAAAAAAATATAGCGTCCCGAATTTCCAACTTCGAAATCTGGTCACCTTAGTGTTGATGTGTTGCTTACCTCTATATCCGGAATATCCACACTGTATTTTGCCATGCTAAAACACACTGGTTTTGAGACACTGTAGAGTAGAACACAACCTAATATCACAGCATAACTGAGTAATGGGAATACAGGTTAAGACTTATATGCGAATATGTATGTACGTATGCAAGACGATAACTTGTTTTACCGATGTGCTAAACTAATCATAACAAAACTACATTCTGACTATTTCTACGTACCATTTTCTTGCGCTATATGGTTTATAAAATTTTAAATGTTAGTATAAAATTAATCCAAACATTTATTAATAATATGGTAAATATGCCGAACTACTTTGTTTATATCGAATACTATGGTTTCTTTCTGTTAATGAGCTACAAATTGACGATTATTATAGCAATTACATATTATAGTTATAATATTGGTTAAGGATAATACTTTAAAATAAAATAGTGATATACAGAGTCCACCAACTGCTATTTCCCATTTATAAAGATTTTGAAGTACATATACAGAATGCTCAGATTTCTCGGTGTAATATACTATTTTAGTTTTTTCTAACTTCCTAGAAACGTTACACAATATGTATAGAACTATATACATAAAATTCAAAGAATTGTTATATGCAAAAACTTACACAAATCTAGTGTAAACAGAAAACAGGTAAAAACAACATTAAAAAATGAGGTGTGGCCACCTACCTTCTTATACGTATCAGCGTTTCAAATTATAGAATTTTCAGATATTTTTATACAAAAATTATTGAAAACCCTATTGTAAGTAATTCTATTCTCTTAATAAATTTCTATAGAATGCATACTTTGCTTCCGGTCCGAATTTTAAAATTTCATGTATACAAAAAACATTGCAAATCCAGCTCTAAATACTTACGACATATTTGCAAAAAATCGTTATTCGATAAGAATAAAAGTGTTACTTCCGGTCCGAATTTTGAAATTTTTTTTATACAAAAGGTATTGAAAATTAAGTTCTAAATACTTTTATACTCGTAACGTGCCTGTCTAAAAAGCATAACTTGCGAAATATTCGGTAGGAATTTCGAAAAACTTTCTTAATAAAATTCTTCTCAAATTTAATTTTGAGTACATGTGAATTCTCTATAAATTTGCTTAAACTTAGTAATTGACGAAATATTGGCAAAATTCAATTTTTTCACTTCCGGTCTACCGATTTTACTGAAAAACTAATCAGATCTCAAGAGGGAGATTATATACGGAAATACAACATTTGGAATTGATATTTACAGCGGTTTGACCGCTATCGTGGTCACACACAGAGAGAGAGAGAGAGGGAGGGGAGAGGGAGAGAGAGGGAAAGAGGGGGAAAGAGGGAGGGGGAGAGAGAGAAAGAGAGAGAGGGGAGAGAGGGAGGGAGAGAGAGAGGGAGAGAGAGAGGGAGAGAGAGAGGGAGACGGAGAGAGAGGGAGAGAGAGAGAGAGGGAGAGAGAGGGAGAGAGAGAGGGAGAGAGAGAGGGGGAGAGAGAGAGAGAGAGAGAGAGACTTTTTTAAAAACCACTTTTTCGGTAAAATATCACGGGACTTTAAAACGTGGACATCTGCAAAAATCTCGAGGTCGAAAATTTTCGTCATCACAATACTTCCTTATACTACGTATATAGTAAAATCAACGCACCGTAAAATAATTATTCGCACAGTTCTCAATATCACTCTACAATAATATCCTAGGTGAACCTAGTGTTCTGAGACACATAGTAGTATACACAGGTCCAATAAAAAATATTTACCAGATGTTTCTGAGGCTCTCACTTTCTTCATTTCCTTCCGGAAGCAGCTTCTCAAAGAATTAATTTTCTTAACAAGTGAATCTTTGGTTGCATCGGTATCTCTTTCTTTTAATTTTTGACACAACACATCACATGCCGCATTTTTCTTAATTCGATTAGAATAATCTTCCCATAAACAGGAATTATCCCTATTTAAATCAATAATTTCATGCGGATAATTTTTCAAGTCCCTCATATCCAAATCACACACATGCTTTTGGAGGTGCGTGAAGTTGGCACCACAACTTGCGGCGCAAATGTTCTTTTTAGTGCCAAAATTTTGCGCCTAATATGCGCCGTCGATATCTGAAGAAAAAACACCGGCGCATTAATTTGTTACAAAGTTATAAACGAAAACAGTTTTTTGGTGCCAACTTCACGCCAGCACCACAACTTGCGGCGCAAATGTTATTTTTAGTGCCAAAATGTTGCGCCCAATATGCGCCGTGTGATATCTGAAGAAAAAATACCGTCGCATTAATTTGTTAAAGCGCGTGAAGTTAGCACCACAACTTGCGGCGCAAATGTTCTTTTTATAATAATAAATAATTTTTCAAATCCCTCATATCCAAATCACACACATGCTTTTGGAGGCACCACAACTTGCGGCGCAAATGTTCTTTTTAGTGCCAAAATTTTGCGCCTAATATGCGCCGTCGATATCTGAAGAAAAAACACCGGCGCATTAATTTGTTACAAAGTTATAAACGAAAACAGTTTTTTGGTGCCAACTTCACGCCAGCACCACAACTTGCGGCGCAAATGTTATTTTTAATGCCAAAATGTTGCGCCCAATATGCGCAGGTCAATTTGTGTGAAGGGTGTTATATGTATATGCCTTTGTGTTCATTGCCTCTTTGTACATAAATGTCTATTATGGGTGTGTGTGTGTGTTTGTAAAATCTGTGTGTGATCGTTACTTTCTCTTTTCTTTGAATTGATTTTTTAATTTCTAATATTTATAAAAAATTTAATTTTGGACCTTTGTTCACATTATGCATAAGTTTACAACTATCTACCAAGTGCTTGCCGGTGAGCTGCGGATGCATTTACTGTGTGATAAAGCGACGACATCGAGAGTTTGTATGAGTTAGTACGAGAAAGCAATATACAAACTGTTGGAAGTTTGCGCCGTAAGTTTTGGTCTGGTAAGAAGTTGATATTAAATAACTTTTTTTGTTTATAACTTAATAACAAATTAATGCGCTGGTGTTTTTCCTTCAGATATAGACGGCGCATGTTGGGCGCAAACTTATGGCACTCAAAAGAACAATGCGCCAACTTCATGCACCTACATAATTGTATTTGTTTTTAACTTTATAACAATTAAGTGTAACTATTTTTGTTTATAACTTTGTAACAAATTAATGCTTCAGATATCGATGGCGCATATTGGCGCAACATTTTGGCACTAAAAAGAACATTTGCACCGCAAGTTGTGGTGCTAACTTCACGCACCTACATAATTGTATTTGTTTATAAGTTTATAGCAATTAAGTGTTTCGGTGCTTTTTCTTCAGATACCGACGGCGCATGTTGTGCGCCAACGATTTGCACTAGATTGAAAGTTTGCGCCGGAAAGTTTGGTCTGGTAAGAATTGATACTAAATAGCGCGTGAAGTTGGCACCAAAAAATGTTTTTGTTTATAACTTAGTAACAAATTATGGCGTCGGTGTTTTTTCTTCAGATATCGACGGCGCATATTGGGCGCAACATTTTGGCACTAAAATTTGCGCCGTAAGTTGTGGTGCTGGCGTGAAGTTGGCACCAAAAAACTGTTTTTGTTTATAATTTTGTAACAAATTAATGCGCCGGTGTTTTTTCTTCAGATATTGACGGCGCAAGCTTTTGGTATTAAAACGAACATTTGCGCCGCAAGTTGTGGTGCTAACTTCACGCACCTTGCTTTTGGTCCTCAAGCAGAGAAACTCAGCACAAAACTAATGGCCTTTGCTCGAACTGAAGTTGGTGGCTACCACACACGTTCAAACTTGTCCGCGTGCAAAATATCAGACGAACTTGAAATCTTTTGAGCCAGTTTTTAAACTGTACGCCACAGAAAAGTCTTAAGACTTTCCATCCACATGGTAGGTTTTACATTGAGACGTAGAATTGCGCAGTCAAGTATCAAGGTAAGACGAAGCGTGTTTATATCTTTAAGAACAGTGATTCATTTATTAAAATTTGTGAACTAAGCATTGAAACTAGTGTAGTGTAAGTGTCTGTATTTAATTTATTGTTTCAATTTTGTTATTTCTAGATTTGCATTTAAATTATTATTATTTTAATTATACATAGTTTCCTAATTTTGAATGAGTTTAACTGTATAAGGTTTGAAGTTGTATATAATTACTAAATTATATGTGCATACTTATCGTACGCACAATCTTTGATTGTATATAAATTCAGTAGTACACCATATATTTTACTATTCATATGAAATGTGTATAATATACAGATACCAGAGATATACAGATATAGATGTATACGGAGACCTTTATAACACAAGAATTAAGATTAATTGATTCCAAAAATGGGCGTATGAATGCAGTATTATGTAGAGTGTATTTGTAATTATAGTCGTGACAAGGTGAGATTATTTCTGATAGGTTGACGCAAATTGTATCTATATAAGGGCGTCTTGTTTCAAAAATGTATTCTACAGCTACATTCTTATATTTATTTATCACCCTTTTTAAATACATATCCATTTAACACGCCAATTATAAGTGTTTATATCAAACCGTATTTAATAATACTGAATTATCGGTTATTATACCATTTCACAGATACCCACAGGGTACCCACAATGGCCGATTGGTTTCTATTGATTTCCTATCTCTTGTCATTTACTCATTATAAACGCACTTACTCATACCAGATATTTTGCAGCGCGAATTTATTAGTTAAAGTGTGATACTACAATCGCAACATATGACATAGCGTACAAACAAATTGTCCAGATTGCATATGTTTTTATGGCGGGTTCAAAAAACAGCATTTTTATTTTATTTTTTAAATATCAGGTAAGTACATAGCTGGAAAAAACTTGTGGCTGCTATCTTGCACAAGCTGATATAAATGTGTAATCTAACATTTTAGTTGAACGTAAGCCTATAACGAAAATCGATTAAATTCTGGAGTTGTACAAAAGTATCTTAATAGTTCTGAAACGAAAATTCTCAATCAGTAGATTACGAATAGAATTTTCGAGTACAACGTAGGTAATTCCCTAGTTCGAGATTTTAAGCTTAAGAGTTTATAATTTGTGGTCATTTGTGTAAATTTTCGAAGAGTTAACCGCATTGGAACAAAGTTTTGAGTTGTGCAAAATTATCCTTCAAGTATATAAAATAAAAGATTATGATTCAGCATCCTCCAACACGTGTGTACACACTTTTTCACGGCAATAGATTGCTAAACCAAACTTGCAATTTAAAAAAAATCGACTAAAACCTTGTTTTGTTCTGTTTGTCTTATTGTGTAGCCTAACATAAACTTAATGGTACATGAATTGGAAGCTCTCAGTCAGTATATTACGTAAGTGTAACGCAACTGCCTATTTCCAGACTTTAAGCTCTTTTAAACTTTGTGGTCATTTTTGTGTAGATACATACATACCGCATGTGTCAAATTTCATTAGCTATAGGGATTCAATGTTTGCGTTCGATTTATACGTATACAAATAATATGTGGCAACGTGTGTCACCCCTACTCTCCGTCACCAATCCCGGCAACAATCGACATTACAACGATTTCCTCCGATCTCCCCACCAGATTTTACATTCAATCTTTAGCTGCGAACACGTTGCGATCTAGTCTGCCATAAAAGCCGTGTTATTACTGGAACGGGAAACATCAATTGGCCGCCGCGATCTCCTGATCTACTAGTTTATTATTATTTTCAGAATCCTTTTTTATTTACCTTATTTTTAATTTTATTAGAATTACGCTTTTGTTTGTGTCATGCAGCGTGAACGCAGCTGCATGACATGCATTTATTGAAAGGAAAAAGAAAAACAAATCCTTGCAACGCGTAAATATTATTTCTGAACGCATTACAAACACCCAACTCAATGGTCCAACAGTTACTGCTATAACTTGAGCTTGTATCGGTCGCGCTCGCATTGGAGAGGAAAGTAGGGATGCCATGTTGTCACGTATTGCATGAATTAATCGCCTATGGCTAATGAAAATTGACACATGCTGTATATTTGAACTGCCAATGTTTGTAGACAATTTTTCATGGCAAATTCTTGACTTACCAAAATCATAATTTTTTATGGGAAGAAAATCAAAATTATCGAATTATGCGAAAGTATATGAAATAGACGCTAACAAAAAAATAATAAAGAAAAACAATTATTGGTGTAAATAACCATTACAACATATTGTCATATATAAACTATCACAATAAAGGTTTGTCAATGCAAAACAGAGAAATATTAAAAGATCTCCTCCTCAAGTACTGTTCTGGACATGAATTTTCTGGCCAACTGTGACACCTTAAACTTCTTGGGTGGTAGTGTGCTCTTTTTATGCCACTACATGGAGTGTTACTTGGACTCAGGTACGGAATGACGAACCCATCTTTCAACCTAAATAACAACTCGAGTCAATACACCATCCCTGCTTCCATAGAGGTCCAAAAACGAACGAGAACAGTTCACGCGTTGCTGTTTTTGCAGCGGTCTGAGCATTCTCGTGCTGACTTTAGTCTTCCCAAGATTAATTATGAAGAGTTTAAATGGTTCGTAAAAATGGTTGTATTAGAGACTCTAGTCATTCCTGCGTGTTTGGTCTTCCGTTATTCGTTTTTCGACTTTTTTAACAAGTTCTGAAGTGGTCACTTCGATAAGCCGCCCCGGCCGTAGGTCGTCTTCAAGTGATTCCCTACCTTGTTTAGAGCGACTGTGCCGCGTTAAACCCATAGATCTTCCCGTGCAAGAATCTCCGTTAACCGATGGCATCTCTTCCAGTATGGTATGAATAGAATTTCCTTGTGTTGTAAGCTACTTCAGAACAGCACGATACTCAATGTTCTTCATATTTCACACTTTCTTCCCGATTAAATTGCTTGGTCGGCGATAGTTTAAAGACTACTGCAGCAACTGTGTTATACTAATATACTGTGTTATACTAATAATGATCGCGTTACGGCAGAAAGAGCTCTAGTCCCACCATTCTGCTAACTAAAAAACGCTGCCTCATATATGAATGTCACATTCGTTTTCACCACCCTTCACAACTTTTGTATACGGTTTTCCATTGCAATTGGTAACTTGACCCGAACAGCAATTCTTTACTAGTTTACCCCTTTGGAAACACAGTTAAATTTCATCTTGATGTCTTGTCTCCAAACCAACGATTGTTCATCAGCAAATTGTGTTACTAACACTGGTCTACAAATTATAAAAAATTCTCGGAACTGAAACGTAAATAAGTGAACCTTAATGTATTTTGTGTACTAAAAACTGAGTGAGTGTATTGTTGTAAAATATTTAGTATTTATTACTTTGAATATCGGCATTTAAATTTTATTTGGTATTTAAAATAAAACAAAATCATTTAAAATGTAAATATAAAAGTAAAACATCAAAAAACTGGAAATCTTGAAGAAAAAAGTTACTTTTTCCTTTTGTGAGAAGTAGAGTCCTCTCTTAGCAAAAACTAACAATAGTTGCTCAACATTGACTCATCCCATTTACCTTGGTAACGCCGCTCCATTTGTAATACATCCTGATGGAAGCGCTGCCCCTGCTCATCACTCGCAGCACCAAAATTAGGTGGCAAAAAATTAAGATGTGAGTGTAAAAGATGTATTTTTAACGACATTCGGTAGCCTAAATTTCTGTAGTTTACCAATAGATTTTCTACTAACTGATCACTATTTTTGACTATGTTATTACCCAGGAAACCATGCACCACATCCTTAAATAACTTCCATGCCAATAGCTCTACACTATTTAACTTTGAGTCAAAAATTGCATCGTTGAGCAGTTTCTTAATAACTGGCCCAACAAATATTCCTTCTTTCACTTTGGCATCACTTAACTTAGTGAACACAACTTTTAAATATTTAAAACCGTCTCCTTCTTTATTTAGTGCTTTGACAAAATTTTTCATGAACCCCAACTTTATATGTAATGCTGGCAAAAACACATCCTGAAGGTTGACTAAAGGACACGTGCAATATTTTTTTTTGTCCAGGTATGAAAGTAGCTCTTTTTGGCCAGATTTTTTGTAATGTTCATTTGTTGCACGGCTGTCCCACAAACACAAGAAGCAGCAATATTTTGTAAAGCCATCTTGTAGCCCGAGAAGAAGGTCTATTACTTTAAGATCACCGCAGATTTTCCATAAGTGTGCCTGTATAATTGACCGACTTTAAAATTAATGACATGCTTTCATATGTCTCTTTCATTCCAACCGCATGCGCTACAGGTACAGAAGGATTCTTATTTGAATTATGTAATAGCACGGCCTTTCAACTTGCTTTTGATGAGTCAATAAATAACCACCAATCGCTGGCATTGTAATCAATACCCAGAGCAGCCATCAAACCATTTACATTACAACAGGAACACAGCCGATCTTTTTTAGTGAAATACTTCATTAAATCCTTATTTTTGTTTCTGTAATACGAAATCTTGGTGTCCTTTTCCAAAAAGTTCCATTCCTTTAACCGTGAAGCTAGAAGTTCTGCTTGCTGTTTTGATAAATATAGTTCGCGAACCAAATCATTAAGTTCCACTTGTGAAATAAGATGTGGTTCACCAGATGATTTTTCTGGAAAGAAATCTTTTGATGATCCTGCTGCCTCAGAACAGTCCTGTTCAGAACTTGAAATCTCTTGCCAGGAAGCTGGGGCCAACGGAACAGGCAAATCTTCTCCGTGCGGAACTGGTCTCATAGCCGATGGAATATTCGGATAGACAATTTTGTTTTTATTTTTAGAAGAAAATCCAGTAACGTTTGTCATATAGAAGGAGCAGCAGTCATCATGGTGATTTGTCGGTTCACGCCAAACCATAGGAATAGCAAACGGCATATGTTCATTTTTTCCTTGCAACCATTGTGTTTATTTTACATAGCACCTAATGCACGTTATATGGGGTGCCCATTGTTTGTCTTGCTCCCCAAGTTGACACCCAAAATACAATTTATAAGCAGTTTTTATCAATTTTGAAATGGGTTTACGTTGACTCTTTGTCGTGAACTCACCACAGACATAACAAAAAGTGTTTGCTGAATTTTCACAATTACGGCGTTGCCTGTTCATTGTAAAACTAAATATTACTACAAAAAACTAGAGGAATAATCACTATTTCGATAGCAACCTAATTTATTTAACTGAATTAACTGACAATAGTTTACTACCGCGTCTTCATTCACCAGTAGCTCAAGGCAAACTGAGAAATCGATTCAGTCTTTTCAATATGACAGGTCGTAAAGACTCATATGATGACTTGTTGTTCAAATTACTATTAGGGTGATGTCATCATGATTGTTTCAACAAGAAATGTGACGTGATGGAAGATTTCTAATTATGTACATACATATTCTTTTTCAGCATAAAAAATACTTCAAAATTCACCAAGTGGTGTAACAGTTCCAAAAATGTTGTTGACCTGTGTAATAATAGACATTACGTCGGCTATTCCTATCTCGGTTACATAGTTTAACGTCTCCATCTCCGTCAGATAGAGCAAAATATAGTTTTTAAACCGTGTCGTTTAGTGAGGCTTTTATCTTAGTATACTTGTCTATGACTTCTATAAAATTCTGTATGTTGTAATAGTTATGCATTTGTGTATTAACTATGATATGAGTATCAACAATAGGAGCAATAGCCAAGACTATATATAGAAGGGAAGTATGTTACGTTCAGTTGTTATTTAATTAGTAATTAAAGATTTTACTTCACAGAAAACAAAAAAAATAAACACTCATGTATGTCAATATATTTATTCAGTTTATTTATTAATTTTTCTGTATAAACAATATTGCACAGTCGTATCTAATTATAATTATAACCAATTATAATTATTTATATAATACAATAAGCGATTTTGTGATATACATACTAATGTTAATTGTTATGTTAACATTATCTGTCATTAAAAGCGGAGTATTGGTGAGTATTAGTAGAGTATTTAGCTATAGCTTAGGGAAGGTTTTGTAAATATACTACACATATCAAGAAGATAGCATGGAGAACTACATACTAGTAAGAGAATGGTGTACTACAGGAACAGAAGGGTTTAAAAAGTAACTATAAAATAAATTATATTGCGTATGTTAGGATCTCGAAAATTACAGGTGGACTGATTTCACAGACGCGCTATCTGAGAGCTTAATTTAATACATTACTATAACAATAAGAGTTTTAATTATTTATCACTTTAGAACAAGATACTTAGTATATTCAGTATGTATAATAACAGTATTCAGGAACGATCTGTGGCGAGCAAATAATAGTAGAATATGTAAATCCTTAATTCTACTGGCTATGTCATTATAGAATGGCACATATGTTCATAAGTCATCTATCTACACAATATACAAATATTCATATCAGAAGGAAATTGATTTTGTGTTGGAGTATTCTTGTCAATCGTTCCATTTGAAAAGGATTTACAAAGGACTACGTTTATCATCAATGGGGTTTTAGTTTTGGAAGATTCCATAAGTTTCTGTTACTTTGAAGGTGACTAAATAAATGTATTACCATGGTATTTATACGGAAAACTACCCCACTTGTATAAAATTTGAAACTCAAAACTTTGGATAATTATTAGCTAATAATGATTTTCTTTTTGTTATGTCATAATATAAATTCACTTTATTAGACTTTAACCCACAATATTTCTAAAATATTCGATTCGTGCTCAGTTGTTGTTATTATTACATGGTATTAACAGATTATGTATATTATGTATATATTCTTTATAAAAAGATGGGACATTTTTTCAAGTCAATTTTACATTTATTTACGACCTTGTTAATGACATACTTATGACGCATTTGCTTATCATAAACTTACATTCGAATTTTTTTTTGATCCATATCAAAGATTAACTAAAAGTAGTCGATTTAATGTTTATAAATACTATGCCGAATGACCAACTGCTCTTACTCGTAACAAAATTTTCCAAGAAGATTAGAATAAAATCGGAATACATATCAGCACCAGAAAAATAGCCGCTTCTTAAGAATTTTTCTAGGAATAACTACTCCATCCTTATCATTTTGGACAGATAAAAGCTGTTTAGCCCC
Organism: Amphimallon solstitiale; assembly: GCA_963170755.1. Taxonomy (NCBI): domain Eukaryota; kingdom Metazoa; phylum Arthropoda; class Insecta; order Coleoptera; family Scarabaeidae; genus Amphimallon; species Amphimallon solstitiale. The sequence goes on from OY720675.1 coordinate 85,954,448, forward strand.
CAATTGTAATTATAGACAAACTTTCTATACATTTAAACTTTAGGACCATTATTAATCGATTGAGTTACCACTGATATTTACTCGACCGGACATTTTGTATTTTGCTGTCGATTTTTTTCTAGATATACAACACAATTTCGAAATAATAAAGGGGTCTATCGTCTTGGCGCCCCAGATACTTTGATGTAAACTCGATTACCTTCAGCATTTGGGGATATTATAAAGCACCCATAAATACTGCAAATAAGCGGAAACAGGGGAATAGAAAATGATGGGTACAGAAGAACAGGTCACCAGTCCCAATCCGCGATAAAATTTCCAGGTGAATTCATAACCGTAAATTACAGGTAGTTTTAAGTCTACCCTCCAAGAATAGGTAAACTCACCCCCAGCCACCCACTCAGATAATCCGATTAACGATAACATTTTAGAGAACTAAATCAGATAGGTATTTACAATTGTTGGGTACAATTTTTGGCTGGATGTAAATTGGGCACTAACCAACCTGAAATTTTAATCTCGTTGGTAATTCGGGCACTATCTAAAAATGTACTCGCAGAGGGTCTATGTAAACTGGGCACCGTATAAAGCAAACAAAAACAATAATATAAAAATAGTGTGTTTCAAGTACTTATTGTCAAACAGCAAAAAGATAGAAAATAAATAATACTTAATTATATAAAAACTATAATAAAAAATAGTGTATTTGAAGTCATACTGATGAATAAAATAATATACACTTCACAAAGTGTAATCGTGATATTGTGTCATTATTTAGTTGTTCACACAGTTCATTTAGAGTTCTTAATTTTTGTTTTGCGCGTGTGTCTTTAACTCTTGCTGGTGTGTGTACACTTTGAATTTTAACATAAGTGTCTATTTGAAATGACACATTTAGTTTGGAATGAAACGCTTCGCATGCGTTTGTGGTGTTAGTGATCGATGGAGTTGTAGTAGCCCACATATGTGGAGGAAGAGGAGCATCGTCTTCTATGTGTCTCCAATAAATAATCGGCGTATTTGTCAGCCTGTGCATGAGCAGGTTTTTCGGCAAACAAATCTAAGGCGAAATAATCGCCTACTTCGTCAGGATCCAAATACGTTAATCCAAATGTATATCGCAGCCATTTTCCTACTTCGGAATCTGTGTTCCTAAATTCTGCTGTTAAACCCAAACTTTGGATTTTCCTGAACCACGATTGGTGCAAATGGAAACGACAACCATAGATTTGTGCTGATGGCCATATAGCGCGAATCGCTGTGTGAATGCTATTCTCAAAATCTGCAAAAAGTTCAGCTGGTCGTAATATTGTAGAGTGACGTCGAAAGATTTCTTTTGTTATCATTTCAAATAATGTTGCATACGTTTCACTGTGTTTATCAGGCAATAAACAAAACATCAATGGAATATAATGTCCATTATTAAATCCGTGGATTGCAAATAATTGTAAAAAATATTTTGTACAATACGAAAATGTACCGTCCATGTACACTTTACGCATTCCACATAAACTTCTAACATTCGTTTCACAAGAAAACACTATGATATTGCTCACTGGACAGTTTATAAAAACGAAACTTTCATCCTTGCTTGTTTTAACATTAGCAGCTTCCACTATATCATGGACTTCTGTCTTATTTTGTGGTAACGGCCCAGGAAGAAAATTTCTCCTTGCATTGTACAAATTTCGTCGGATATATGTAAGTGAAATCTGTTATCGTAATTGTTTCCGGCAGTTCCTTAGTTAGTTCCCGACGAATAATTTTCGCTGGTTTTTCGGAAATATCATCAACGGCTTTACGTTTACACGCATTTGAAATCACTTTTCGGTTTAATTTACTCTGATTCTGTTCATGATTATGTTCTAGCTGGCTTCTGCTTACTAAATTTTCTGCACGAAGCGTAAACACTTTTGCGGGACAATTTAAGACTTTTTTGTACAACGTTAAAACACTTCGCCACTCTTCAACACTTTCTGTTTTGAAAAGGTGTACCTACTTGTTATAACCACTAGCAAACATTTTCCGTTGTTACTGTCCACGAAAGAGACCTCCATAATTCTTAACAGTGTGCAACAAAATTCGATACTGAGAAGCGGATCTAATTTCTTACTTTAAGCAAACGCCGCAAACAAGATAGAAATAACTAAATATACAAACTAAATGTTTTCTTAGAATATATTATAGCATAATACAATAGAGGCCCGCCCACAATAGATGTACAAATAAAAATACATTTGAAATAATCTATTTGGTAATTAGGAAATTCTTTAATTTATTACTTTAAGCTTTAAAGCGATCATTACCCGAACGGTGCCTAGATTACCTGTAGGATTAAGCAATCCTTTTTGTAGGGCAGGTAAATCCATATACTTGGTGCCCAGTTTAGATCCGCCCCAATTTTTGTTATCATTTCGTTTACGTGGTTGTCGAGATGACGACTTTAGTAATAATAATAAGATGCTACTTTCCCACCATTTTTATGAGCTTCCAATTCAAACCATTTAAACTGGACAACAAATCCACGCAAATCATTCCATGTCCACTTTTCCAATGACTTTCACCATTCTCATATAAATATTTTTATACAAGCTCAATTTACAGTATATACATACATACTAAAATACAAAGCATAAAAAACTCAATTGTGAAACACTACCTCATTGTGTTACATGGAAGATAATTTGTTCTTGCATGAAAAGTTGTGCCAGCAAAGAGACGGAATAATATGAGATGGTGAATTTGTGAAACTTGTATAGCATAGATATAAAATTTCAAAGTAAACTAATCTCTTTGTCAATAGTAATTAACAATGAAATAAGAATAGCTTAATGCAGCATTCAATAAAAAGTATTTCCACCAATTCTCACTTATTTATATTCTTGAGTACAAATTTCGTGCAAAACAATTGGGTAAATTTTAAGTAACCACTATTACAAGTGGTAGATGTTCTTCATAGTTAGCGAATTAATGTTGGTTATCAGATGGCCTGTTTCTGGGCTGTCATTAATACCTACAAGATTTTCTGCGAATTATTTGGAAATGAGTTGGTGTATGCCCAGAATGATTTCAGGATGATTCAATTAAATCCATAGAATTTCCAAAGGATAAGAGCGTCCTTTCCACGACGGCCTGAAGTTTGTATAAAATGGTTGCTAGATATATTACTTCCTTAAGGCTGAACACCTGCTTCAAGCTGAGTTCGATTTGAAATAGGCGTACCACTGCTTTTCGTGCAAATGTAATAAAAGACAAATGTTTAAGGGTCCGCGTGCTCTGTCTTATGCTGAGGAAAAAGATAGAGAGAAGAAATTGTCACCTAATCTAATCTGCCTGTAATTTATGGCTGCGTTATGGTCTCAGATAATCGCCGGTTGGCCCACATGTTTGGCAGTGGGGAGGCAACCTCCCCTAAATTAGACAATCTATATTTTCTCAAACACACAAAAAAAGTGAAGCTGAATATGTAAAATCACCTGCCGGATTCAAATTTTGAGTTGGAAAATAAAATCGAAATCGCGAAAAGGTCGAAAAATCGTTTTTTTGTGTAAATTTTAAAATTTTCATTTTCTTAAATTTTTAATACTTATCTCCTGATATCTCAGCAATGCAGAGAGCTAGGGATCTGTTTTTTTAAAGGTTATACCCTAAAGTATTTGGATGATACTAGTGTTTTCGATTTTTCTTTATGGTGTGTAAATTTTATATAAAAAAAAAAAGTTTTAGTAGACCACCAATTTGTGTAAGGTATTTTTCAGCTATCGAGTAACTAATCTTATTTTTCAGAATTTACCCATATATATGTGAAACAAAATAAAGCCAACATTCCAAAATTATTTTTTGTGCAAGAAATAAATTTCTAGATCGTTTCAGAAGCAAATTATTGCGAGTCAAATATAATAATTATACTCCCTGCGCGCAAGCCGTGTGAGTCCTAGCATGCGCTTCTAGCAGGTTTCCTCTGTTTCGTTATGTTATCACTCATATTAATTGTTTATGTTCACACCCACTCACACTGTATATGTACACTATATTGTAAAGAAAATATCAACGGTTTCGATAAAATAATGTCCGAGTAACGATTACTTTCTTAACATACACCGATCTCAGAAGTATTTTACAAACTGTGTAGAAACTGCCCGAAATGGTAGGCGGAGCTACCTCTCGACACAATGTGCGAGCGTACCACATACTCTATTTGATTTCAGTGAATTTCGCCCAAATTTCAAAATTTTGTTTTCCGTTTCGTGACCTTATTTTTAAAAATTAAGAAAAAATAAAATGTATGTATTGCTGTTGAGTGTTACATAATTTTAAATAAAGGCTTGTTTTTTGAAATTTCTTACATTTTAATTTTTATTTAGGGCCCTTTGGACAATTTCGAAGAAATTACGATGTATCCATTGAAAGGCATTTTTTTCTTAAATTAGCGTGTAAATTCGGTAAGGTTTTCATGAAAAATACGATTAGGAAATGGGAAAAACGATTTCGAGGCCGGGCGTATAGCCTTAAGTATTATTTCTGTATATTTTAGAAAAGAATATGTTTACTGCTCGTTTGTTCATAATAATGTAAATTATTGTTGACATCTCTATTTTTGATATATTAAATCGGAATTCACACTTACGCATTTCGATTCTGTAATTTATTACATAACGAATTGGCAACAGTAGATCAACAGTACTATAATATTTAACTTATGTACATTACATTTTAAAAATACTACGCGACAAATCCAATTTTGTTATACTACCTTTCATTGCGTGATTTTCACTTGAAAATATAAGCAAGTCAAAGCGCCATAGCTTTGGCATGTACGCATCGGAAGGTGCATTACTATTTCAGAATGTCTTTTAGATACAGTTTTCGCAGAATATGTTTTTATCCAGTTGTTTTCTCTGGGTTTTTCACGTTTATAATATTTGATTTTTATCTCATCTTTTATGAATTAAGTGCACGTAGACTTTTAATTTCATTCTTACACCCTTTGCTAGAGCAGTTAAAGTAAATTTTACACCATTTCACGTGGCCAACTAAATCCATGTTGGACTTATTTTAAAAAAAAAAAGAATATACATACGTAGAGACTCAAAAACATCGTGTCCCCTGTTTCAACGATACTTGAAACATACTAGACATATAGTGGTTTGAGAAATGTCGATAAATAAAATATTCTAATTTAGCAATTTATTGACATTTTAACATAGACGTGTAATTTTTATAACAATTGCCCGTTATTTGTTTACTTTTTTTATTGATATTTAAAACATGCGTCTGTTGAAGACAAGTACAAAGTAAGTGATTTATCTCAATTCTGGTATTATGAATTACTTTATCTGAAATTGGCAGTAAAGAACTTCGAAATCGGTAGTAAAGTAAATTATTATTGTACGATTTTGGTGTATGTTGTCTTGCATAACTTACCACTAGATAATAGTTGACTGCGGAACGTGGTAGTAATTGTATCATCACAATTAACCTTTCAAAAGTAAAATAAATATTTATTTTGCCTTATTACATAAAACGTGTAAATAGGTAGTAAAATTATTTTTCATCGTGGTTATTTATAATATATAATATAATTTTACTGTCTTGTGACACAAATAACTATTCATTATTAAAATTAGTAGAATATATTGTTTACACTATATAGACAATTTTTATGAATCGCTCGTTACATACGTGTAGTACAGTAAATGTATGCTATTTATGTGGAGGTTATAATAATATCGAAGTAAAACACATATAAGAAATAATACATCGTTTAACCAACTTTACCTAAGAGAAATTTGAAAATATTTCTAAAAGTTGAAATGCATTAAAAAATAGAACATCATAATGCCAAGCATTTCTATGGGGCATCACAAAATGCACTTAATTATTATTTTGAGTATTATGCATTTTAATTCAACTTATTAATTGCAGCATGGATATACATAAGTGTGAACACCGCTTTAATTTACAGGACTATTTTCATTAATCTTTTTTGTGTCTTTTGATTAGTATTGGATAAAATATCCAATTTTTTAAAAAATAGGCTGTATGAACGATATGCATCATTGTAGATTTATAGTTTAAGAGAAGTGAATATACCCTCAACACACAAATAAAAAATATGCTTACTAATATTCTCTATCTTATGTGTACGTAAGTAACTATTTTCGAACATTTTCTGAAAACAATTCCTCGAAACAAGTAGGTACGAGTACATACACCCAATAGATATTTCTTAGAATTCGTTTAACCGGAAATAATTCCAAGCAACAGTTTTACCCAAACATAAAGGTTTATTTAATTTTCTGCATTTAACAGTTGAATTTTTCATCCTAAGTATTTATTTGCAAAATAATAATGATTAGTTTATGAAGGCAGCTGAAAGAATTCCTTATATTAAATGAATTTAAAGAAACTTGAAGTATGAAATATTACAGTTTAATTAACACAATATAATATTTCAGAAATTTAAAAAAAAATTGAGTGTACATAATTATTTTAGGTGATTCATGTGTGACTGTGAAGTTGTCACACAAATGTTGAAGTTTATACCAGCAGTGTTGGTAAAAACCAAAAACATTGACAATGTTGCAACAAATACACTACTACGACTCTGCGTACATCTTTTTTTCTATATTTTCTTGTAATTACAAGAAATATAATTTGAGTTTTTCAAATATATGACAAATAACATTAAACCGAAAATAAATGTTGCTAGATAGTGTTCATAAACTCATTAATTAATAAGTGGAATAGATAATAATATTAGTCCATATAAACCTCTTTAGGCAATTACAGAGGGCATAGTTTCTTATTTCATCAACAGATTTGCCATGGCCTAGCGACTAACGAAATAGTTCGTACCAACGACTTTATATCCCCCCGAAACACAGTAGCAGCTCATAGACACTTTCTTTTATATAAACTTCAAGTTAGTGTGTCGGAAATCGAAATTTAAGGTTGGACAGTCAAGTACGGAATAATTATATCAAAACTATTATATTCAATTACCTGATATGTTGATACATATATTAGCACATACAGGTTCGGCCTGTTTTTACCTTGCATGCGAGCTAACGTAATATTCTTAAAAAAGTATCTTAAGTTAATATTATAAGAATTCCTTCAGATTTATTATTTTTATGATTGAATTTAATACGGTTTCGCTGAAGGTCTACTTGTCGGCTCGCGTATGTATATCTGTTAGGTAGGTACGGTTTGGCAACACTTTTCGTGTTATGTATGGAAAGCCGCATGCAAGAAAATCGTAGGCCAAACCTGTATGTTTCAGAATAACTTTGATAATAGATATCTAACTTCATTCTTTTGTAAACGATATTATAGTGAATTTTATAACAATTTTCTTCAGTAACTTTTTATTTCATTTCTTCTTGTCTTTAAATGTATTTTTATCACAATCTTTCGAATATCCTGTGCTAAAGTTATTTTCAAACAAAAGATTAGCTCTCAAATAACCCACTCTACTTACTTTATATTATAATCTTGCATTTTTGTTTTTGTATTTTTTTTGTTAAATATAAAACTCTCGAATTATCACATGACTACATTTAATATATGTATATATTATAAACAATTGCAATATTAAAATACGTGTCGCATGTGTTGTGTCAAAATGTTTTTGACGAGTATTTTGGAATCTTATAGGTCTCGTCATCTTTACACATCAGTAAACATCATAATGATAACATTTTTATCTTTGGACTTAACTTATTGATAATGTTTCATTTCATTTTCATTAATCTCCTATCTACAGCTTATACTTACAATGCTTACGACTATAGTAATAATAATCATAAGTGTAATTATCAAACGAAAGTACAGAAAATTTATCCCGATTCCTAATATTTCCTAAATATCTTGGATAATACTATATTTTTTTCGACTCCACCAAAGAGGGCAGTTTAAAAATGGTGTTGGATATGTTAAATTTCCCTTGAAATTTATTGATTTATTAATTAAGTTTTATATATTATAGGCTAACATGCTAATTTATTTAACAACGTCTTGCTTATTTGTATTTATCACATGACCACAAAGATAATTTGAGGTCAAATGAATTCACTCTATTAAATAACAATATGATAGTTTGGCGGCCATAGGCATTTATTTTATAAAAAGATAAACTTGCATGCAATAAACAAGCATAGAATGGGTTAAAAATACATATTACGTTATGGAAATAAAAAGAGTTAAATAATAATTAATGTAATAAAGCCGGTGATATTTGATTAACTCCTGTAAATATAAAATAGTAAATATGTACATACTTTATACATGTAACATGGATTTAAAATGACGTAGGAGTTATTAGCTAATAAACTGCCATATAATTTATCTATCGACAACAGTATGCTTATAATTTTAAGTATATACAGAGTGAAGCAAGTTAGATACATTTTAAACTTAAACAAATCATTATTGAAAGATAGAAATATTTCGTATTGTATCGATTCCGGACTATGACGTGAACCGAAAAATCTCAATTTGAAATTATTATACGTATCTTCTTAATCATAAAAGATATCGAAAAGGGGCATTAAATAGAAATCGATATTGCCGTGGTAGATCGTACCAGATTCCTGTTGTTCTTAAGATTCTTTTGGTTTCTGTGGTATTTGGTCTTCCTTCGATTGCGTACATTATTACGCATGTTGCATCTAGACTGGTGTTCTTGCTTTTCCACATGACGTCCTTTAAGCATCTGGAGATCCTTGCCGTTTTGGTGGCTTGTTTACGTACTCCTTTCTTAAGAGTCTGGATATTTCTACGCCTAGATATTCAAGTTTTACTACTTGTTAGATGCATTTTACTTCGATTATCCTCTTGCAGCTGGCAGATTTTCTTGCTTTTAGTATTATCTCTTGATATTTTCATGTTGTACGATTCCGCAACTTTTTTAAATTCAAATACCATTCGTTGCAGATCGTCGTTTGCGCAGCATAGCATCTTTGTTCTATTTCTTTGCCATCTGATATTCTTTTCCTTTTATGTAAGAGTTTTGTACAATTTTATCCATTATCAGATTGAACAGCAATGGGCTAAGGCTGTCTTCTTGTCCAATTCCTGATTCGATGTTGACTTCCCTCAATGAAATACCTCGAAGGAGTCCTAGGATAAACGAAGAGACAGGATAAGAGAGACAATAAGAGAGCAGTTAGAAGTAGAACCTCTTGCTGCAAAATGGAAAATAACCAGCTGAGGTGTTATTGCCACCTAGTACGAATTAGCAGCGACAGAGGAGTCAAGAGAATATGGGAGTCAAGGATACCAGAAAAGAGGGCAAAGGGAGACCAGCCAAGACATGGGATAAGAATGTGGATAAGATACTTGAGGAACGTGGCCTAACACAACTAAGAGCGAAGGAACTTACAAGAGACAAAAAAAGAGTGGCGAAAGTTTGTTCACCAGAAATTCTAAACTGGCAACATGCATATAGAAACTTAGGTACACCTAAGGGTACAATAGTTTTTTTAATTATTTATACTTTATACTATGTATATATATGTTTGTTAGAGCAAGTTCATCCGCCAAAGCTGTCTATTGAATGGAAATATAGGTAGGTACGACATTTAGATAAAATATTAATATTATAACACATTTTCTTAAAAAGGAATGTCTAATTATGTAGGTAAAGTAGCAAAAACTTAAAATATGTGATACGCACTTCAAAAATGTACCATATAGAGATCAACATCGTTAATAGTTTGTTAGTGATAGTCTCGGTATTAAATTTATAATTAATTATTAATAACGCTACAGAGCAACGTACAAATATATATATGTGGTAATTTCTCGGCATTTAAAACCAAATATTTGTAATTAATTTATTTACTAATTTTCTACTTGCTTATGGACATTTTAATATTTATGTTCATGAAACTAAACTTGGAGTCTGTGGCTTGAAACTACACAAAAACACTAAAACACCTTACCACACTAAACCACAAAAATGGCTAAATACGTATTTCAACAACTAAGTTGTCATCATCAGTAGCACTGATTAAAAATCGCGCTGTCTACATACCGTAGCGTACAGAACAACACTGTGTTGTTCTGTACGTGCTACTGATGATGACAACTTAGTTGTTGAAATACGTATTTAGCCATTTTTGTGCTTTAGTGTGGTAAGGTGTTTTAGTGTATTTATGTTCATATCTTCAAAACCCAATGCAATACGTTACTAAAAAGGTACTTTTCAAGAATAGCAGATTAAACAAATGCACGCTGAATGAGTATTGAGACAACCAGCTTTAAGGCCAATCATATTCTTAACGACGACGATTTTCATTTCAGTTTGACTGTTGTTTTAATTGAAATTACTGTTATTTAGAGATGAACTAACTGGTAGTAATTTCAATTTTGTTTAACTTCAATTTTAAATTGAATACGATATGCGTGTATACAGTTATATGATTTTCCGTCTGTTAAAGATATTTATTAAAAATTTTGAACTACCTTTTTGATTTTATTTGTTTTTCTTCTTTGGTACATAAGCGTATATATGTATATATATATAAAGGCGTTCTTTTCTTAGCCGTTTGATAAAACAGTTTCCTTTCGTGGTTTAGCGGCTGTAAAATGAACTCAAAAACATAAATAAGAAATTAAAACGTTTCGATAATATAGATATTATCTTTTTCAATTAATGTAACATAAACTAACTAATTAGAACATTAAAACTCCAATAACTATTAATAAAACTGTAACATATATTTGACAAATATATGTACCATATAATATTTGCCGCCAATATAGAAGAAACCCGAAACAACGCGATTACACATTACACCCGCGAAAACCTGCGATACCATATATATAGAAATAACAATGTTCCAAGGTTATTCTAGTACGGCACCTAACTGCATTCACTCAACAACTCTATTCTGTAGAAATAGTAAAAAATGTTACAATACAAAAGTTATCTCGTGTAATCAATTATATATACTACAATTAATTATATTCAAAGATAGTAGACTTCCAGTTACAGAAGAAATTCACAGAAACACTATATTATTGAATTTATCGTCAAATATGTTAGCCAAGTAACCTTAAAGTTCTTTGGTATTCTTATAGAAAATTGACATTTGTTGTAATTACGAAAATCATTAATTAAAATAAAGTTCAAACATGCAGGCCACTGAATTTACCATGAAGGGCTTTTACTACCAATTTAAGTATTCAAAATTTTCAGACGTTGATAAATGGATTTTGAAATTTGGAAAATTCATATTTCAAATGTAATAGAATATCAATTTTGATGCCTATAGGTCTACAAGTTTTCATTGAGTCAAGTGTATGATTAATATATATCAACTCTCGTTTGCCACTTATTATTAGCGTTCAGGTAAACCTTGTCATGCCATCACATTTTTTTAGCCCAGTCCTAACTGCCTCTTTTATTTTATCCTTCCAAACTTATCTTTGCATGCAACTTGTTTTCCTTTTTAGCCTATCCATGTTTTGTGCTGCTGTCGTATTTCATTTGATTATATGTTAACAGTGTGACTACATAATCTTAAAGCACTCACTTTTATTCTGTGCTGGATGGACTTAGAGTCTAATCTATTTCTTCCCATAATTATTATTCTGACCATCGTTCACGTCTATTATTTTCCTTGTTTTTGTTTAGTGTCCATGTCCATTATGTCAGTTTGCACAAATAACGCATTGCAAATGTCAAATGTGTGTTTAGATAAAGAACACATTTATCTGATCGTCCAGTTCTGCTTATATCATTTCATATTGTTGAGACAGGTCGTAGATACTCAAACGTCTTTAGCGTAGTTAACTCTTGCTATTTTGGTTTTATATTTGATATCAAGTTACCTTTTTATTTCTCGTTAATTTCCAATTCTCCAATTAATTATTCCATATGTATAAGTTATGTTATACTGCAAGTCTCCTAGAGTTCTAAAGAAGTACGTTCTAATTTGTTTGCTAAAGTTATGCGATATTTAAGTGATTTTAACTGCTCCTAAAATGTGATGGGAAATAAGGCTTTTCGGAGTCTTTATGCTTTTCATATATTGCCTATATTGTTATTTCTCTACCCATTTCCTTCATACTCGCCGGTACATGACCATCCCATTTATGTACGCAGGTGTTTTATTCCATGTTTCTTTAATTTTTCGCTTGGAAAATAAGTTAAAACTAATTTCTTTCGTATAAGAAAAATAGTATTATTTATAGTAATAATATTACAATAAAAACTATTGTTAATATGTTCATATTTTCATATTTTAAACTCATACACATTAATTTTTTAAAGAAGGGAGGGGGGAGATGGATTCTGCTGACATTGCTTCACCTGTTATTGAACTCACGAGCCGCCACTGATGCTGACATTGTTATGGTGTTATATATTCTACCAATATTGTTCTTTGTATGTCCTTCGCATAATATATAATTTTATTCGATGAATAGTATATTGCTATCGCTTATCTGGTTTTATTTTCAATTCTAATGTCTAATTTACCATCAATACCGAATATACCCCTATGTAATAAAAGAATACAAATTCAAAAATACAATAAAATATAGTATAAGGTGTCTACGGTAAATAATTAAGTACGGTATTTTCTGCATACCCGGAAGTAAATCACTTTGAAAGTAATTTTAAAACATCCAATTTATTTAGTGATCAATGAAATACTTACGGATGTATTATGGTTTGTATAGTAAACGTACTGTATACATTTCTCATATACCCCGAATTATACTTTTCTTTATAATAAATAATAATATCAATAAACTTCTTATTTTTAAATGTAATATGAGGGTGCAATAGACTTTGGTGGAGCCTTTTCAACAATTACATTTTCGTATATAAAACACTTGTGAAAAAAATATAGAAAAATAAATAGGAGAAACCTCATACATCTTTGTTACATCTTATAAAATAATATTCATAACTGAACAAACTATTTTTTTTAATTTACATGTACTTAATGAAACTTTAAAGTGGTCCAAACTATCGCGCTGGGGTGTGTGAGTGCCCCTATTTCACAATTAACGGTCCTCGACCTTCCGTTTACCACGAAGAGGGCTTCGCTGGCGGGTGTCACCATGTATTGACCAAACAGACCTGCAAAATACGGATAATAAAGTATAATAATGATGCAATTACTCAAAAGGCGGCAGAAATAGGGGTACAACTTGGATATTTCATTTCTCACCTGAACCGCTTATCGGCCTATTTGGATTACCCCATTTTGTTAACTTTGTAGAAACAGGTTTACCTACTCCCGTTATCATCTCCACTTTCCCTGCAAACAGAATTTATCATCTTTCAAGTCTGTGATAAATGTGTAAATGTAATATATGGGTTTATAACAGGGTGAACATAATGTTTGAAAGTTCAGATACATTTAGTTTTAAAATAATAATACACATATACTTTGTTGTATCACTATATTAAACGAATGGTGTGACCGCGATATTTTATTATTTTAATATATTACAAAGTAACGGCTTACATCACTAATTTCATGAAGCATTTCATTTTAGTTTGAAAATTAAATTGCAAATAATGGCTAAGTTGTCATACTAAAAGGGAACTTTAATTTATTTAAATAATTAAATTAAATTAACACATTTAAGTTTGTGTGTAATTTGTAGTAGAATACTCAATTTCTATAATTTTGTAATCAAACAATGTCAAAAGCAATGTAGTTATTTCAAGTTAAGCAAAACAGAAATTGCGCCGTTTTGGTAGCTGATGAAAAAATCAAGAATTACCTTAACCCGTAACCGGTGAGGTGAAGTCTATCAGACTCCGGCAGATCTTTTTTCGCTATAACTACCTGGTGTATTAAGTGGCAAAAACGCACGCCTATGTACCTTTAGTTTGGATAAGTGAGTCTTGTTTGCTGCTTTGGTTACAGTTCTACATAAAACGTGTGTCAATATATTTGCGTTTTTGTCAGGGAGTCTCGCTGACTCCACCTCACTGTTAACGTAACTTTTTGTGGTTAAGGATGTTAATGTTTGTTTTTACATTTATGATATTTTAAATGGATTTACGTGATAGTACTTCAAAAGACAGTGCTAGCTAGATATAATCAGCAATGACGTTAGAAATTCAATCGGGTGCATTCTTCGAATAGATACCCCAGTTTCATATCAGGAAGATAAATTGGATGATCGGAAGTATTGTCATTTATGGTATGGTGTGGTAGATTTGCGGTCAATGTATGGGAACGGATATCGAGTCTTGGAACGGGACCCATATGGAAAATAGAAAATATGTTGGATAGTGTGCAGTATCGAGAATATTGTCCAATATTATGCTACCATCAGTTAATGTGATGTATGAAAATAATTTTGTGTTTCCTTTCACCGATCGCAATTAGTTCAATAGTGGTTTTACCATGGCCCTCAAACAGTCCCGACTTAAATCCCATTGAGAATGTTTGGGGGTCATGAAGAAAGATATGTTGAAAGAATTTGTTCCGCGTACTTACGACGAACTATGGGACAAGATCGAAATTGTCTGGGGGGATATTTCTGTGCAATACTGCAGCAAACTTATTGCCTCTATACCCTCTAGACTTCAAGAAGTCAAAATGATGTAGCTTGGACTCTCTACTGAAGATTATCTGTGTTCCCATGTCAAACATTTTCAGCGATTTCTTGAAGTTTTGCTGTAATTGTAAATCTTTATTACTTTGTGTGAAAATATATTGAAGAAATTTTGAGATATATTTATCTATGCATGTATATATTTAAATATGAACCCACTTTTCTTTTCTTGGAACCTCTTATATTTTTTATATAATTTTATAATTTGGACTTCGTACTTTTTATGTTAAGTATCGTATTATTTTTGAATAAATATTTTGTTTGTAAAATTTAATTACCGCTGTAGTTATTTAGAAATTATATATACATATATATGTACAGCGTGATTTTTTTAAAGTGCATAGCCTGGCTAGATACTTGCAAAAATGTTTTTTTTTGTTATTTCGTTCGATTTAGAAGAAATGTGTAAACGAAAAAGTTTTAGGATATTCTACGGTAAATAATGCATGTATTTATTAAAATAAGAAAATGACAATAATTTATTATTATTTATCAAAATAACTATATCAAGTAGCACATGTGTAGTCAGTATTTTCAAATATTTACCTATTATACACTCTACAAAACAATACTTAAAACAAAGATTATTATGAAATAAAGAGAGAGAAAATCATGTCTACCCAGAAAATACAACAGTGTATTGATAATTTGTTTTTTTTCAATATTTCAAATATACACATTGCAGTGATCTTGAGTCTGGGATTGAATTGTAAATAAGCATAATCAAGATCACTTCTAGATTTAATTTAATTAAATACTACTTTATTTATTTTATCATGATTAGTGTATATAAATATTTATAAAGTTAGTATTTTGGCAAATTTAAATTAATTTAAGTAAAATAATATAAGAATGTTATTGTAATTTTATTCAAAAAGCTAATATTAAAATAAGCCTGGTATATCAAGTGAACATTCACAAGAAAGTGTTTCCCGCAAGCTTTAGCGCAAGAAAAATATTATGACCGAGAACGATCGACAAATAGGCCCGTCGAAACAATATTCTCCGCTACATGCGATTAACAATCACGGATGTAAACAAATCGATATTAAGATAGATGCTTGTTTACGTTTTTGAAAGCTAGTAATACATCAATTGACCGAAAGGTGCAGCACTATAGAAATGTAATTGAAGAGGTGGAATCGGAATCGTACCGAGGATGACCGTACTTTTTTATTAAGAAAAATATGCAGATAAGCGAGAACATGAAGATTTTGGAGGAAAAGCTGGTGCAAACCGCTCTTAAAATAAAAGGTCTTTTGAACACTGGTGCTTATACTTATCAATTATTAGGAATTAAATTTTATTTTTAACTTAGAAAAATTCATCATTTGGAACTTATAATATTTCACAGAGATATTTTTTATTTGTACTTAGAACAATTTCGTTTAAATAAGGCTTTGATGTTTTTAGCGAGTTAAATTTCTTTTTGAACTAGAATGTTTTATTCTTATACGCGGTCATTATACCGTGCGTTATGGTAGAACATTTTTAGTAATTGTAATGATTTAGTTTGAGATTTAATGAAAAAGTATTTGTTATCAAATTGGAATAAAAGTATAGACACTTGGTGTTTGAAACATTTGTCAGATAAAAGTATTAGGTTAATTAAAAGTTTTTTTTTTTTTATTTTGTAGAATATTTTTACTGTGTAGAAAAACATTTATCTAACAATTTGAATATGAATGAATTTGAAGTTTTATATGAGGAATGAAGTTGATTTAGTGCTACTTATTTTTGTTCTATTGTATATTTTGTGTTACATAAATTTCTTATGTGGTGTTTTATACTGGAGTTGTAGAACGAGGTTAGTAATTTTTCTTTATATATGTGAATATTTTTTTTTTTATTTATTTTATACTTTATTGTACTTGTGTATTGAAATTTTGACGTGTTGGGTCATAAGTCAGGGATGTGTGCAATGAATTAAGTAGTAATTAATTCATAGCACGGAGCCTTGATTAATCCTAAAAACACGAATTGGTCTTGGTGGTACTGTTTCGGGAGCGAGCAAAGGCGCTTATCAGAACTAATCAGGACTGAGTCAATGTTTTAAAGTACACAGAGGCATTTGAACTTAAAGACATATATTCATTAGGGGATGAGCACGTTGTTGCGTACGTTAGGGGTGTGTTCAACGAGTTGAAAGACATAGTCGTGGGATGAAACCCTGGGGTAGCTACCCATGTGAATCTGTCATTTGGTGATACTGTTCGGAAGCGACAAAAGGCACTGAGCATAATTATTCAAGACAGAGCCATTACCTTAGTGTTTATATATTTGAAACCGATAAGTGATATAATTTTGTTATTTATTTATAATCCAGTATAACTCATAACATATAATATTTTTTTTTATTATATATTATTTTGAATATAATTGTCATATTTATCATATTATGTTATCATAACATGCAAAATTTTAATTTAACGTTTACGATATGATTAATTATAAATATATTGATTTTACTTGTAAATTAGTAATTTAATAAAGTATATTATAAGGTTTATTTTCTATTTTTATTTATTTTATCTAACCTGGAGACAACTTGTGAGCATTCATATTGGAGAAGGAACATTGTTATTATTAACTGCCCCTGAGTAAAACTTCTTTAATAATTTTAAAACTGAGCTAGTGATATGTGAAATTGCTAAACCTACTGTTTTGCAGAAAATTATAAGACTTTGGTATAGCATAAGGCCTAGAACTAAAGTATATGCTTGATTCTGCTTTTATTTATCATCAAATTAATTAATATATATTTATGCAATCATTAATTTGCAAGAGTCACAGCAACATGTTGACCCAAAGCACTTTTGTTGGAAATCTCATTTCAGTTTTCGTTTATATTTTTTATCCTTCTCCTAAGGTATATAATTATTTTTAATATTATCTCATATTAAAATCTATGAGAAGTGTACGATTGAAATCAGAGAAGGAGCGATATAACATAAAGCATAGTATATTTGTTTAATAATTTTAAATAACAAAATTAATCTTTGGCCTTAAGGAAGTGACTAGTTGCAAATTAAGTTTAGTATTGAATTTGTAATGTTTTTGATATCATTTTTGGACATAGTATTAACAACCAGTGCATGCAGATGTTGTTTTACTTGTACCAGGTATAATTTTTTTTTATCCAGCTTAGACAATTAGTACTTTTAGATGAATTTCCCCGTTCTCGAGAACAGAACAGCTTTCAAGAAATCATCAAAAGTACGTATATCGGTGTCCGGGCTGTTTTCACAATGCTGTACACGTCTTCTTTCCTCAAGGTCATATTAGCAAACCTGAATGTATTAACATGAAACTCTCGATTAATGCAACGGGGAGGTATAGAAGGTTCTTGAGGAAGATGGAATAGACAGCATGCCAGTCCGTATTTTTATGAAGTCAGTAACAATCTAACGAAAATATCGCAAAACGCTTCAGTAGTCGTTTACTTTTTACTGAATATGACTGTACGTATCGCATGCAAAAAGAATTCAGGCGGAATATTTTTATGCAAGTAAAACGTAAGAAGTTCGTACTGAATTTCTTTTGCTAAGGGTAATTACAACTTACCTGTCAGTAAATTTAAAAAGAGAATGTCTTCTTTATCTTGTGCACTTGCGTAGATGTCGTAACTATGCGTCGTTTGACTCGGATAGAACGTTACGTCGGATATGTTCAATGTTGTTTTTACGTCAAATGAGAATAGTAAACCATTCGCTGTAAATATACATACAATGATATAATACATTTATTGTAAGAACATTTACTGATATTAACATGAATCCTTTTAGAATACAATATGATCGAAATCCTTTTTTTAGGTTAAGGTGGTATTATTAATGAGTTCGGTGACACAATGCTTTCATTCAGCAGACACAACAGTTGCGCAACTGTTCAGTGATCATGTCCAGTAGACGAGCGCTCACTCTGAACATGTTCAGGAGCGGCCGCCATTTTTGTGAGCGGAAAAATTCTACGCTCACTTAGTGAGCGTATTCTGTACGCATGCGCCATTGATGCATTCCAAGACCAACCTAATACATAATTTTGAAGAAAGTTACTAGAAAAGTAAGATACAGCAAATTAAAGGTATTGTGCAGAAATAAATGTATTATAATATTGGAGTTCATCCAGTATTTTATTCGGGGTTGGAAAAACCAGCCCTTACACTAAAAACTACGCCAAAACTTAATGCAGAAAAACAATTTATTATTATTGTTTATTCGGTTTAATTTGTACAATTTTAACATATGGCAGCAATGAAAAGTACCAGATGAAAGACGATAACATAAAGGTGAGCGGTCCTGTCCAGCGAACACTCAACTGTTGTGAAGTGAACGGTTCCCGATCCGCCTGCTGAATGAAAGCAATGTTCAAAGTAAACTCTTTCATTTTCCACTTTTACCTAGATGTTATTGAATATACATAATAAATTTTGTGTTTTATTTGACTCATCGGGCAGTGAATCTATGTTCCCAAAACTTTGATAAGGTAAACAACTGTCAACAAAATTTAAAATTAGTAACATTATTTATTGACCAATAATAAATTCACCTTTGATCATTTTTTGGATGTATCTTTTTTCGTACATATTCAGTTATTGGTAATAATGATGACGTTTTAACGTCTGTCAATCTCACGCAGGTCCACTCAAATATTATCGTTGCTCATATATTCCGAAAAGTAATACCAAAAAAACTTATGTTTTAGTTTTGTATTAAGTGTTATTTTCTAAGACAACCGTGACCTGCTTAAAGGCAGCTTCTTATAGTACTCTTCACAAGAGAAACTTTTAATTTTATATTTTTTCTACAATTTTTAATTTGATTAGCTGATATTTTGAGGTTAAATATCTACAACTTTGACCGCCACGTTCGATGCTTTTATTGGTGTTCCAAGGTGAATTCTCGATAATCTATTATGGACAATGTCTTATAGAAGAAAAGTTGGGGTAAACTATAAAAATACACTGAAGAAACATTAAATACGGTAGTTAGTAACATCTAAGCACATAAAATACGTCTCCGAGTAGCTTCTAAAACTAATAAAAATCCGTCAGGGACACCGAGAATATAAACTGAAATCACTAGACCAGCATCATTAACTATTGACCATAAGGATCTATGTCACTGTTTTCGATATTCCTAGGAATAACAATATCCTAAGAATATTGAAAACAGTGACATAGACCCTTATGTGATCAACAGTTAATGATGCTACCCAAGGAAATTTACAGAAGCTTATCCGATACAGTCACTGCCACAAAATATGTAAATGCTTTTCCATAGTGAAAGTAATGAATTGATAAATATACAAAAAAATCCAAAGTTCTCTTTTGCTATCCATTTTTTTTTTTTGAAATACGTTAAATATGGGTGTAGAAAGATGGAATACAAACCCAGAGTATGAACACTCAGAAAAAAATTATGTTTGGGCACCATAAACTACTACTTCCGGTTTATCGATTTCACTGAAGATTAATCATAACTCAAGAGAATGCTTCTAATTGTAAGTATAATGTTTGGTATTAATAGCTACAGCCGTTTGGACGATATAGTGGTTACACATTTACTCTCTCTCTCTCTCTCTCTCCACACACATATTGCTGTGGTTTGCATAGTCATATGGTTTATAAAATAAAATGTATAAATGCAGTATTATTATTACACGTTGGGCATAGCCATATAATCTATGCTGTAGCCTGTACCAGCAGAATTTAATTAAAATAATGACAATAATTATGCTATAACCCTGCCTTAATGATACAAAACTGCATAAATTTTCATGAATGCAGAGATTGCAATTATACAGGGTGTCCAGAAACTCTCCTGACAAACGAAGACCGGAGATTCCTCAGATAATTTTAAGACAATTTAATCCAATTCACCCTAGTCCGAAAATGCTTCCTAAGGGAGCTAGAGCTCTTTGAAAATGGCGCCTCGTAATTAGTTTTTTTTTAATATCTCCCGAACGCTTCTATTTAGAAAAACAAAAACTGGTATGCTTATTTATCCTCCAGAGATGAATCGATTCCATCAATTGCGAATTTCTAGTACCGGTCATAGGCGTCCGTTTTGGGTAGGTTAACGGTTATTTTAACGCATAACTTTTTTGTCTTTAACTTTTAAGCACTTGTGACACTAGATTATTAAATTTTCAGGTATTCTAGTACTAAAAGGTACTCTTACTTTAAGTCGGTAGGATACACCGTTTTCTAGAAAAATCGATTTGAAAATTTTTCGTTTTTTCGTCATTTCATCTTTCGTCATTTCAACTTCGCGAACTGACAACAATTTGATAATTAAAAACGTAGGTTTTATTTCTGTTGGCAGTTCAGAGCGAACTAGTGCAAAAATAATAAATTGAATTTTAATGACGAAAAAACGAAAAATTTTTAAATCGATTTTTCTAGAAAACGGTGTATCCTACCGACTTAAAGTAAGAGTACCTTTAAGTACTAGAATATCTGAAAATTTAATAATCTAGTGTCACAAATGCTTAAAAGTTAAAGACAAAAAAGTTATGCGTTAAAATAACCGTTTACCTACCCAAAACGGACGCCTATGACCTTAGGAAGCATTTTCGGACTAGGGTGAATTAGGTTAAATTGTCTTAAAATTATCTGAGGAATCTCCGGTCTTCGTTTGTCAGGAGAGTTTCTGGACACCCTGTATATAAAAAAACTACTCCAATAAATTTATAATCTCAATCCCTGTTAACATTCACACTATTTTCGTAAGTTCTGGCAGTGATCTTTTTATTCATCAGCAACATTTCTTATTTAAATTCAACTAGGATGAGGTTAATAATAAATAAGTATTTAAATTTCATAAACATTTATATTCATATAATTATTCAGTGAACAACAACACAGTAAAAAAAAATTCTATTCACAACATGTGGCTGTTAGGAACGTCTTTTTATTATTCCAACCAAAAAAATATATATACAAGAAATACACATTGCTTTTATCCTTTATGTGGATTCAAGAAAAATATTATTTATGCTATCCTTAATCTTTTAATATTGTATTCATGGATTTAAAGAAATAATTTTTTTTCCTACGACGCTAAATTTTATTTCCACAGAGACATCCATTCGCACGTAATGCCTCCGAAGATCTAAAATTTCCCAAAGAACAAAATACCTGCCTTGAATATAACCTTTACCAATCCCCATATGCAAATATTCACACATTGTACTACATACTTCAGATTGGCTTTTGTCCATCAAGAATATTTGTATCTTTACGTATTCAAAATGCTTGAAATTTTATTAAATTTTCCAATATAAATTGTTAATAGTGCACAGCAAACACTGCATGCAAATACTTTCACATAGTACTCTCAATGCCCTTCTACACTATTAACAATTCTCCCATGATTTACAAAAGTTAATTTAATTTTGCAAAAATAATATTTTATTTAAGTATTAATGATGTCTAACGCTTTACTAGAAATGAATATTCACACATAGCATCCCTAGCGCATGTCGTACACCATCAATTATTTGAATCGTAAATTTATTTCGAAGAAAACTTACTTATGTTCTTGATATAAATCATCAAATTCTTGTTTGTTCATGTCTACCATTTTATAAATTTTAAATATGAAATAATCAATATAACAATGAATTAATAATAATATGAAAACTAAAATAAATACTGAAATTCAAAATAAACTTAATACATTTAGCTAATTTGATCAAATGTAGTGTATTTAAACTCCTACGATCATTTGCATACGCGAATTAAATTTTTGCGTCTGGTAAATTCAAAAGATCGGCAGCTTCTTCCTTTTTCTCGCTCTTCGCGCCTTTTTACACATCGGTTTTCAAATAAAACACGACTACCCGCGTACAGCACCACAACTTCAACACTATAATTTTTATGTTGGTGTTGCCCTGTTCATTTTTGTTTTCTTCAAGTTTTTCTCAGGCCAAAAATATACTTATATTGCTTTTCGACAGTTCAAGAATGCACTAAATGTTTACACACACAAATTGTTTCTTTATAAAGTCCATGCACATATGCGATTCTTTGTCTTCAGTAGGTATATTTTCCTTTTTCTAACGCCATCCCTCATTATGTTTGTAAATGAATTCATTGCCTCTTTCATTATTGTTTATGTACTTTCGTTTCCCATTGTTTAAAACTATCCGTATTTTCTTGTTGTAGGTATCTTTGTTGGAAATAATCGGAAATATATTGAACACAGATGGGATTTTCTTTCTATGACCGCACCATCAGGAACACAGACCTTGACATCATCACCTTTGCATTCCAACCATTTCCTTTCGTCTTCATGTAGGTTGATCTGCACATAACTGTCAACAATGTTAACATTATTTCTTCTTTGTAGATTATTCAAATTTAACAAGATTTATCCTGTTATCTTGAAGCCTTTACTTTATTAAAACATTTCAAGGATGTGTTTTTATCTATACTTTTAGTATATCGTTTCGAATAAAGAATACTTTTTTTGTATATCCTTTTAAAAATGCTATTAATCAGGTATTTATTGTATTTTATCATGTAACCATAAAATGTCTGAGAGATAAAAGTCATTTTACAAATTTATATACTACGTCTATTCATTTTGAAAGACGTTTTCATATCGAGCATGTCGAATTTCACCTTTTTCGTACAATTTTACGGCATTTAAATGGCTCACTCTTTTCACTGTTCCATCTTTCAACATCACTCTCCCTCTGTTATTTATTTTTAGTACATTTTTAGTTTTGAAAAGTGGTTCACTTTTCAATATGTTTAATGCCACTCTTACACAATGCGAAAAGTTTGGTTCGGCCTTTGTATACTCAAACCACATCCTGTGCTCATCTTTTCTATAAATATAGAATACATGAATTTATTTTTGTGTTTATTTCTATTCCTCTTAATGTATATACATTTTAACTTAAATTGCTATATACTTTTCTCATGATGTTGCGCCTTAAAGGTTATGTAACTCATTATTATCTTAACAACTATATTTACAACTAAAAATTTATTTTCTTATTCTAATGCTTAATTATTTAACTATTTTAAAAATACTTAAGCTATAAAGGTCACGGCAATATGTTTGTAGAATAAACTTATTTGATATCAGGGGACTCAAAAATTTTGATGCTTCAACTTCAATAAACTTATTTAGCAAGCTGAGCACCTATTTACATAAAATGCAATGGTGTCTCACTAAATTCATGTATATTTTCACTAGGTTGGATATGTATTATTTGTTTATTTATATATCTTCATAAATAGCACTATTCTTAATCTGAGAAACATTTGTCAAGAATGGTGCTATTATTTATCTGATATTGAAAACATTAACATTAATGAAGCCCTTTTTGATTTTAAATGGGTAAGAGCTTCTGCACGCTACACATTTTGGTTAGAAATGTGTGCAGATCCTTTTTAAGAATGGCTTGACATGTACGATATCCGCCAAACAGAGCTATAATAACAATGTCTCTTACTTTATGCACACGCTGTAACAATAATGTTGTGATTTGTGCGTACATGTATTTGTATAGTCAATTATGATGAAAGCAGGCATGAAACACAGAACGTACATCTAGTATGAACTAATCACATAATTAGTACTAATTAATAGTAAATTCATCATTTGCTGTAATTTAACATCTGATAATGTGATGCATCACGTTACGTCTAAGAGATTTAACACATAATCAATATTAATTGCTAAGATCGTAAATTTCATGTCTTTCATAAATATTAACTCAATTTAATAAATTAGAATCATATACAGATGTAAGAGCAAATGTATAGTATGTATAAAAGTTTCTTTATTCATAGAATTCAAATGTACTTACTTAAAATTAAATTTGAGAAAAATTTTATAAAAACAGTTTTTCGAAATTCCTACCGGAAGTAGGTCTCTTATCGAAAATCAATATTTTGTAAATATCTCGCAAGTCATGATCTCTAGGCAGGTATATTACGAGTATAAACGTATTTAAAACATACCTAACTTTCAATAACTTTCGTATAAAATTTTACATAATTCGGACCGGAAATACCACTTTTACTCTTATCGCATAGCGATTTTTTGCAAATATGCATTCTATATATACATTTATCAAGAGTAAAAAGTATTTAGAGCTGGATTTGCAACATTTTTTGTATACACGAAATTTCAAAATTCGGACCGGAAATAACACTTTACTCCTAACGAGTAGCACTTTTTTCCGAATATCTTGCAAAGTATGCACATTCTATAGAGATTTGTTAAGAGAATGGAATTACTTAGAATAGGATTTTTAATAATTTTTGTTAAAAAAAGTTCTTAAAATTGTATAATTTGAATCGCACATACGTATAAGAAACTCGTGTGGTGGCCACACCTCATTATTTATATTGTGATAAATGCGGTGTAATGTGCTTGTGAGGAATATAAAATATTTTATGTAACTTTCTTCGACTACCTTAAGGTAAACTATGTGTAATGCAAGTAATGGCAATTCATATTTTTAAATTATACCCTGTCTCAGAATAAGAAGGAGTGATTCAAATATCCCGCCAAAACATGGAACACATAGCTTAAAATTTAGTAGACAATTTGATATGATATCATGACAATTGAGGTTAGAAGAACTGTATTAATTCTAACTAAGGATTTAGCTGTTTTGTGTTTCATTTACTACTTTCTTTAAAATAGATGGATGTGCCGCTTTTCCTTCTACCAATCGAAGCAGCTATACGAGTGCACGGCAATGGGAAACAGGAGAGTAAAGTTATAAACACAAGTATGTGCATACATCTATAATTTAATGTATACAAATCTCTTAACATTCAAATCTGTTCATTCTAGTTTTGAAAAAAAATTAGAAGAATCTATTAATAAAGATATAGGCCCAATTTACAAATGAAAGCATAGACTTTGTTCTGAGCGTTTTGAGGAGGATTGCCGTTATAAATATATAATTACTGCACATTTCAGTGAATGTGCTATATCAACATGAAAATTGTGAATCAAGTCTATTTATTACTAAATATTTGTATCAGAGAGCAAGAATGAATCAAACCTTTTATCTTTTATCAAAATGTCCTTAAGAACTTGCAGAAAAGGTTTTATTTATTAGTTTCTATTTTAAATATCAATAAAGAACTTACAGATAAATCATTCGTATTACTGCGACAAACCTTGAAGAGGTAACTTCAAGCAACTAGTCTTGGAAATTTGAATCTTACATACAACACTAATAAATAGAAAAATTTACATCGGCTGAAGATGTTTACACGAACTGCAAAGATAATTACATATACCTACACATTACTAATTATTATTCCCTATTAAAATTTATTTATTATGAAAATATATAAAGTATAACAAATATTTATTTCTACTATATATTGGAAATTAACAATAATTTAGTGTTCACATCATGTTAAAAAGATTAAAAATTTACATGGTCGGCACAATTTTTCCAAATACTTATTGTAACATTTGTAATTGCTTCTGTCAAACGTTCTCATATAAGTGATATTCTGAAAGGGGATTTTTTTTAAGCAACTTCATCTTATGTATCAATTCAGATCCTATATGAAGTATTCTTAATTGCCTATCTTTATCGGTATGGCTATTTAATCCTACAGGTTTTCAATAAAGCTTGTCGTGCACTCATTATACTTGTGTCAATCCAAACTTTTTCGCATATTCTCCACCAGATATTTTCACCTTTTTCTATTAGTACAGGATTCTTTACGTTTGATAAATGTTTCTGAAATATAACATGTATATGAACATGTGGTAATATAATTAGCATTTAATTAAGACTTACTTGAAATTAATGAGTCAATTCTAGAATATGTGTGAGTTGTCCACTTCATTTATGGTATGAACTCATCTATAGTTATTTTTGCAATGATATTAATTGTTGAATGTTTGATTTTTCCACTGACGTACAGTATTTTTGACATATTGATCAAATTCAAAGTTTCAAATGCATGATCACTTGTTCCTTAGGTCTTAAATCGTCTGATCAACGCATACTCATGTTGTAATAACACAATAAAGTATAATAAACCAAAGTAAAAAGTAAGATTCTAGGTTATGGCTTGGCTATAAACATAAAATGACGTTTTGTCAAACTTATTTTCCCATGTTAAACTTGCCTACGCAAGAACCAATGAAATACTTTAAAAACATACGCCATTTTGGCGCGATATTTGAATCACTCCTTCTTATTCTGAGACAAGGTATAGTAAGTCGCAATCCAAATTTTTTGAGAATTTTTGGTACTTTTCAGAATTTTTAATTTTAGCGAGTAGTATGTAATTTTAGAGAATATACGTTGAAATATCAAAATATACCTACATTAAATTCACGTACTGAAATGATATGTCTATTAACTGAGCCCATAATAAATCATCATCAACAGCTATTTCATAGCCATTTTTCAAAAGTTGTACACTTTTTGACAAAAAATCGTCATATCTCAGTAACAGTTGAATTTAATTAATACAAATTGATGTCAGTTTACCGAGCTCTTAAATCGTAAAATATCATAAAATGTGAAAAAATGCTATTTTCTTTAAAATGGCATCATATACTTTTTAGAAATAAAACTTTTTTATTTGCGTTATATTCATGTAAGGAGCAAACATGGTGTGCATAAGAAAACGTCCACACACATTTAATACCATCAAGATCATTTCAATTTTCGATGAATACAATCAATGCCTTCTATATTTTACAAGCCGTGGTATTATACATCTGGCAACATTGCATGGAAGTCCTATCCGTATCCGTCGTGACTTTTCCTATTGATGTTGTAGTTGCGAGTGTTTTAAAGTTTTACAAAAAGAAATGTGGAAAACCTTTCAGATTTTTATGGTCAGTTGTGAACGCTTTCGTTTCAAAGTTGTGCTTATCCATTTGTGAGCAAGGTATGTTTTCAACGTGAAATTCTCGTTTATAGTATACAGGGTGTAACAGTGGGAACGCCGTGGTCTCTGGTAGTCAAATGGTAACAATTTTGAAAAAGTTACATACTGGAATATATGTAGGTGGATTAGATCTACAATTTAAAAATAATAGGCAATATACAGGGTGTTTCAAAACTTAGCAATGTACCAAAGTTATGTTTTTCTTAATGGAACACCCTGTATTTTATGTCATTTTTGAGTTGTACACTGAAATCTAGATCAACTTTATTTAAGGTTTCCTATGTCTAATTTTTGTAGTTTATGAGATATTTCAAGTTTTTTGAAAATGCAATGTTGCACGAAAAGTTTAGTATCTCGAAAATGACTTAATTCAGAGAAGTGTAACGAATAGCGTAAATGGCAGATCCTTTGGCTGATTGAATGCCATATTCAAAGTTGTCGAGTATTCTACAGGTCGTTCATGTACCGAGAGCAAACTTTATGAACTTCTTTCGTGATATCGGATATTAATTTTGCATTCATCAAGCCTTAAACCGTAGATTCCTTCATAAAACCCCTATCATCAGTCCATGCGTTATTCATCAAAGACAATACTCTTTCAACTGGTGCTGATGCCCCAGGTAAGCAGAAGGGATACTCAACCATCTTGATCAGATTGGGGGCTGCTATGTGATTCTCATTGAAGTGACCAAACAGTCTGAGCCATTTTTCTTCACTTGAAATATCTGGTAGTCTCTTATTGCTTCCACTGTTTTCAATTTGACTACAAATACTCTTTAGCAAGCACAACTTCGTCAAACAGCTGATCATTGTTTATTTTCATATCGGGTACATCAATAAGACTGCTATTAATACTTTCAAAAGAAGTTTCGGCGTTTTCCCAATCAATAGCATTTGTTTTGGTCAGATTGGCATATGAAAACTGTTCCGCGTTTCCAAAAATATTCTCCCAGTAGTCCAACCATGCAATGCATTTTCATAAATGCCATCAAATTCTTCTTTTACACTGGTACGGATTTGCTCATCTAGATTCCTATAGAAATTCTTTTCCCCCATAGGGATAAAGTTTGAAGCCTTTCTTTCTGTCAGGTTTCTTTTGAGAGGTTTATGAGCTTCAGCAACCTCAAAGGTTGTAGTGTTATCTTTTTTCATTACCAGGATGACCTTGTTAAACAGTGCAAGCTGTCCGTGGACAAACCACAAGTAGAGCTCACCCGTTAAATCAGTAAACAAGTTTTTTATTGTTGATGGGCACATTTCTTCGTCTAAAAATACGCTTTCAGACATTCAAAAATCTATAAAATTCTAATAATCCTTCACAGTTAATTATTTTTAGACTTTTTTGGTCATCTATAAAATCAAATTTTAATTTTTACCGGGACGTGAAGTGAACCGGCCGGGACGCCGGGATTTTGTCTGAAAACCGGGACTGTCCCGGTCAAACCGGGACGTCTGGCAAGCGTACCTATGACTATCTTTACTAGTTTTTAAGTTATTTGTGTTTTTTAGATAATTTAAGTGAACTAAATTTGTTTTTTGTAAGTGAACACCCAGTATATCTTTACATCGATGGGTATAAATATTATTATTCGAAAAAGTTGATTTTATATTGTCACAATTTACATGAAAACATAAATTCCAAGTAATAAAAATAAACTAAACAAAACAGCAGTAAATATTTTTGTATTTGGATTAAGAAAAAGGGATTTCGTATAAAATAAACGAAAAAACATAACAACAAAATAAACGAAAAAGTGCTAGCGTTCAACATAATTGCCATTTTCTTCAATACAGAAAATAACCCTCTGTTCAAATGCTGTTCTAACGTTCCTCAGCATATCCGGTGTTACTGAACTGAAGGCGTCTCTGATTCTCGTTTTCATATCCTCTGCTGTAGTGGGCAAGATATTGTAAACGATCCCTTTTACATACCCCCATAGGAAAAAGTCCATACATGTTAAGTCCGGAGACCTTGGTGGCCAATTGCACGGACCATCTCTTCCGATCCACCTATTAGGAAATTTCCTGTGAAGGTAGTTTTTAACGGACCGTTTAAAATGGGCAGGAGCGCCGTCTAATTGAAGCCACATCCGGTTTCTAATATTCAAGGGAATATTTTCCAAGAGGGTCCAAAAGTCCCTTTTTAAGAACCTTAGAAATTCGTCTCCGTTTAGGTGCCCATTGAAGAAGTATGGTCCAATTACATAATCGCCTATAATGCCTCCAAACACGTTCAAACTCCAGCGATGCTGCCGATCCAAGGTGCGAAAAAGATGGCGATTTTCGGTATCATAATAATGAAAATTGTGACGGTTTACTAATCCA
Source organism: Amphimallon solstitiale (assembly GCA_963170755.1). NCBI lineage: Eukaryota > Metazoa > Arthropoda > Insecta > Coleoptera > Scarabaeidae > Amphimallon > Amphimallon solstitiale. The sequence continues at coordinate 85,984,272 of OY720675.1, forward strand.
TTATTATGAAAAGTGGATTCATCGGTAAATAAAACGTAATTAAAAAAATCATTATGTTCTGCGTTTCTATCAAGAGCCCACAAGCAAAAATCAATTCGCCATTCATAATCCATTGCGTATAAATTTTGATGGTATTGTAAGTGATAGGGATGGTATTTGTGTTTTCTTAGTATCCTAGATACGCTCATATGAGTTATATCTAATTCCTTGGCAATCTGTCGTGTGCTTTTATGCGGTTCTTCAGTGACTGTTGCCAATACCACGAATTCATTTTCTACGTCTACAGTTGTTGTTCGCCTTTTGTATGCAACACTCCCTGTGGCACGGAATCTACCCAACAAATTTTCAAATACCCTTTTATCTGGATGTTTTCGATTTGGGTACTTCTGCGAATACACCCGAGACGCAAGGAAGCAATTTTCCTGACACTCACCAATAACTAAAATCATATCAGTTCTTTCTTGCAACGAGTATGCCTTCATGATGTTAACAGAGTACACGTCAAATTGACAGTTTCTCTATGAGGATCCAACCTCCTAGATTAAATAATAACAATTTCCGTAAGTTATCTAAAAAACGCAAATAACTTAAAAACTAGTAAAGATAGTCATAGGGATTCCTGATACTGGTTTTTAGACAATAAAATGTTCTATCTGATAACATAAATACATACAGGATGTTCTATTTAAAATAATAAAGTTATGCACGAAAGAAGTTCACAAAGTTTGCTCTCGGTACATGAACGACCTGTAGAATACTCCGCAACTTTGAATATGGCATTCAATCAGCCAAAGGATCTGCCATTTACGCTATTCGTTCCACTTCTCTGAATTAAGTCATTTTCGAGATACTAAACTTTTCGTGCAACATTGCATTTTCAAAAAACTTGAAATATCTCCTAAACTACAAAAATTAGACATAGAAAAATAAAGTTGATCTAGATTTCAGTGTACAACTCAAAAATGACATAAAATACAGGGTGTTCCATTAAGAAATACATAACTTTGGTACATTGCTAAGTTTTGAAACAGCCTGTATATTGCCTATTATTTTTAAATTGTAGATCTAATCCACCTATATATATTCCAGTATGTAACTTTTTCAAAATTGTTACCATTTGACTACCAGAGACCACGGCGTTCCCACTGTTACACCCTGTATATAACCTCACTTTTTGTCGTGAGTTTGGATTGATTTATTTTTTATTCTAAAATTTTTTTAGATGCCAAGAAGGTGCGTGGTACCAGGCTGCAAATCGAATTACGACAGCACTTTGAAACAAGGTAATTCAATGACTACGTTTGCATTTCCGAAGGATGAAAGAAAAAAGAAAGAATGGCTGCAGGCCATCCCCAGGGCTGATTGGAGTCCCTCCCGTCATTCTGCAGTGTGCATCAAACATTTTCATCCAAGCAGTATTATTAAGAATGAGCCATACATAAACTCAACTTCAGGACACAATCAAGATCTCTCACTTCACTATCCAAGACAATATCTGAGGTTGACGGAAGATGCAATTCCAAAAAATTTCGATAAATTGCCGACTTATCTGTCTAGAAAAGAACCTGCAGCAAGAACATCTCCAGATTGTCGACGAGAACAGATTATGAAAAGAAATGCCACAAAAATCGACCAGTTTTTAAAGGAAGATATTATACACGATTTCAACTATTTTGTGGATTGTTTTGTAAAACGTTTAAAAATCATTGACAAATGGCATCATATAATAAGTGATAGGTGTGTGTGGTTTTATTCTCTAAACATTGACAGTGGGCAAAATGATCTGATGGAAAATCAGCTAAAAGTTGTTTGTAGTATTACAGTGTCAAGTGAGATGATTTTCAGTGTAAGTGTTAATCAAATTCAAATTCCAAATCATGACCTAGAATGGATTCTGCCAGCTGACTCAAAGCTCTCTCGTTGGAGTCAAATTGAAAATTTGTTGATCAGATATAAAAATGTGTTTAAAGTGCAACAAGAAGTATGTTTTGAATACTATGTAAATAAGGCAAGTACATTTGTGAAAAAAAGTACAGAGTTTATTGAAGAAGAAGTGTTTCCAAAGCATAAAAACTTATTAGAGCTAATTGATAATCAGTTAAAGTTATTATTATCTACGCGAAAGACTTACAATTCCTTATGTATAACTTTTGCATTTATGATTTATTCACAGTCGCCAGCTGTATATAATTTTATTCACCAGTCAATTTCATCATCGTTAAATGTTGATCCAAATCTTGATTCAAATACAAGCCATTATTTATCACACATATAAAAAAACCTTACATCTAGAGAATTGAATGTGTCATTGGTTACTTGATGAAATTTATATAAATAAACTTTTAAAGCTCACAAGGTTGTGGGCTGTGCTGAAAATAACCCTGCTGAACTAGCCAAAACAGTGCACAGTTTTATGATTAGTTCCGGTTTTGGCCATTATAAAGAAATTGTAGAATTGGTACCTGTCAATGGAATAACTGGAGAACAACTGCAAAAAGTAGTCTTAACTGTAATTCACTTTGTTCAGCAGTTTAATTTTAAGGTTACAGTTGTCATCAGTGACAATAATCGTATTAATCAACTTTTATTTAGAATTTTTTCCCCTATAAAATATTTTGTAGAAAATCCCGATTTCAATAATCTTAACTTGTTTTTCACATTTGACTTTGTCCACATATTTAAAAATATTCGAAATAACTTAACTTGAAAAATCATTGGAGTACTTTTTTGTATCCTGACTTCAATGATCTTAGTGTTATTAAAAAAGGTTCCTTTCACCATTTGAGAATAATAAATGATAATGCGAAACAAAGATTGACTAATAGTTATTTATTATACAAGGGAGAAAAGTATTAGATTTTAGCTCGAGGTAAGGTTTATCTGCCGACGCGAAGCGGAGGGAGATAAATTACCCGGGAAAAAAGTACTCACTTTTTTCCCGGGTTGAAAAAGTGACATTTTATTACCTGTCAAGAAGGATAAAATGTCAACTTTTTTCCCGTCACAAAAAGAAAACGCATTTAAGCTAAGTAATAAAACTTTGTATCCAAACTGCATAGAGAGACAAAATGTTACTCTTGTAACTTATTTTATAGATCAACTGTTGCTGCACTGAGAGAAATTTACGGTTATAGTGAAACTGCTGACTTTGTTGAAATTATTAGAAACTGGTGGGACATAGTTAATTCCAAGAGTATCATAGCGGGTAAGATAAAAAGTAATGAATATTCCGGTCCAATATACGACTAAACCGATACAAAATTAAACTATCTAAAGCAATTTGTTTTATGGATCAGAGAATGGAGGCTATTAACAGACTCGAATATAGGTGTAGGGTTAACAAAAGATACCTTTGCCGCAATTGAGAGAAGTACCACTGTGTTGTCGATGTAATTTCATAATCTTTTGAACAGTTGGGGGTCAATTATGTCTTGCCAGTCAAATTTCAGACCGACAATTTAGAAAAAAGATTTGGTCCGTATCGTCGACTCTCTGGTTGCAATTACAATGTGAGTTTCCAACAAATAATTGAATCAGAAAAAAACTTCGCATAAAAAAGATTTTGGATCTTGCTAAAACAGATATTTCGTCAATCGTAAGAGATATATCTAATTCTTCCCAACATTTGTCTAAAGAGAACTTTAAAATAAATGTTGACGAATTTGACTCAATATTTAGCGGTAATTATTTAGAAGTTTGTGCACTGGATGTGGGTTCAACATTATATGTTTGTGGATATGGTGCCTTTTCAATATGCAAGACACTTAGCTGCTCTTCTTGTAAAGATTTCCTAAGACAATCAAAGGGTGACAATATTTCTGACACTTATTTTAACTGTCTTCAACGAGGTGGATTAAGCATACCTACAGATTTTGTAATTTGTGTACTTTTTCACATGCACGCTATATTTGATTTCATAATAAAAGACAATGTGTTAGAAAAAACATTTTTAAACAATACAAATCAAAAAAGAATTTAAATGACTCTCACAATTAAAAGTTTAGAGAAAAATAATTTTTTTCTACGAATTGGAATGTATTTGTGGAGAAAATATGAAAAATATTTTTCTTCTTTATTCAGTTTTCAGTGATATATTTTTAAATAACTATACCAAAAGGAGTAATGACGTTTTAAAAGAAAAACATAAACACTCTGAGGAGAGTAAAATAAAAAAGCGGAAATTAAATACATTTAAATAATGATTTCTTTATATAGGTATATTGTATTCTTATATTTGTATAAGTTTTATAATAAATGAGAAAATAATGGAACTGTTCCTTATTTTAATCCTGCATCTTTTAATTTTAAATTTTATAACGAAATATTCTACAAGAGGAATTATTGAACAGCGATTTACAGTAGAATAGTATTCTCAGTATCTGGTCGAACGAACCGGACTACTTATACCGACAAAAGCAACGTTGCCAATTTTAACAGCACCGCTTGTAAACTATATAGAGAAGGCACTGATACAATGCGATAAGCAAACATATATCGAGTGTGCCAATATAGAGCTAAAGTCCATTATTGCAGATAATTATGAGCTCTACAATTGAATGCTTTTTTTTTCATTTATAAAGAGAGACAACAGTAAACCAACAAACTTATGTTTTTTTTCTAAATAGAATGCTAATATCGTAATTATGACGTTATGACCAACAAATTCACAATCAGCTTTGATCAAAAAATATGTAATGTATCGATAGATAATAACAAACGATATGTGGTAAACAACATGGAGAAAAGCAAGCTATAAAAATGAATTTCCCAGTATTTCTTCCAGTTTAAAGATATCATAGATATTTAAACAGCACTGGTAGCTAAATAATCTAATAATCTAATTGCAAAGAAACAAATCACAATAATAATAATAAAACCTTGGATTGCTTAATAAATTTAGTTTATTCGAGACGCTTGACGAAACCAGTAAAACCCTTCCAAGTGAAACTTTTATTTTACTATTTTTCGGGATACAGTAAATTTATGTGGCATAAAATCACCCGAGCGCTTTTAATTTCCTTTGACCAACTACTTCATTTAGTTTCGCTTAAAAAAGATTACTTACGTGTTATTTCTTGAACTATAAGGGTTGCTCCATTCTTTGTCCTGTCTAACGTGACGAGTTTCCGGGAATCTGGAGAGATGAAGGGTATCCCAGGGAGAGTAGGTCTCGTTGCCATCACGGTGTCAGTTAGATAGTCTAATAGTAATTGACCAGCAGGTCGATTCGTTACAGGTTCCAGACATTCCATTATGACAAGGCCGTCTGTAAATAATTAGAATTGGGGTCGCATTGCGAAATGATCACTTTAGGTTGAGGGGGTAGAGGAACGATGTAAAACCGTCCTCTTCATTAAATTTTACGAGCATAACTTCATTACGGAAACGTGAAAGGATAATGATGGGAATGGAATGACGTTGTTGTTCGGATGAAGTTAACTTTTGGAAATGTTAGTCCATCCCGTTACTGTTGCCGGGATATATTTCGAGGTCATTAAACTTGCTTATAATGCAATTGAGTGATGATCTTCTGACTATAAAAGCCAGATAAAATATCATGAAAATAAAATAATAGAACTACTTTTATAAGTGTACTAAATATTTTATGACTTAAAGTTTCATAATAAAATAATTATGTTTATTAGAAAATACTTCGGGAGAAAAAAACTATTTTTTGTATAAATATTGATATACCAGAAAGTATTGCACAAGAACGAGTAATCGTACTAAAAGCCTATAAAATTCATTAGGAAGGTTATTAAAATTTTTCAAGAATTCTGCGATTCGTTTAATACCGTTGTGATATCATAGTAAATTGAATCGTCAAATGACGCAGTACACGGCTCAAGGCCATATCGTACTAAAGAAAAATAATTTGAACTAATTTGTCAATCGCCAAGTGAAAATGCAAAGAGTAAATTATAATAATAATTGTATTATAATAATTTGGATAAAAAAGTATTGGTGGCAAACTGTAACTTATTACAACAGATCAAAAGCATGGTGCAAATCAGACCAGAATATTCCAAATAAAAGCAGAAATGCAATCATAAACTAACGCGTATTTTAAATATGTGCCACTTAATTATTAACCATAGTTAAATTATTTTCCTTTCTATTGATATATAATAATTAGCGCGCGGACACGAGCGAGTCATGACTCATCGCCCATGGGCGCGGTATTGAGATGTTGTATTTTTAAAGAGGTTTTAATTTTATTTATATAATTCTAAAACAAGTGGCTGGTGATCTATAAAATACAAAATACCTTATTATTTGTTCGTTTTCTCTTGTGTAAGACTTGTTCTCTTTGAATTAAGTACATCCTTTTGTAGATAGAAAACGTCTTTTCTACATCGCAACTGGTTATATGTGCGTACTGGAAATATTCTTTTATTTCAGCGTATTTAGCATACACAATTGCCGCAATGTTATTAAATCTGGATTTCTATTAAAACCTGCGTCTAACTTTTGCCGAAGGCCACATCCGAAGTCACTTGGAACACTTTTGAAATTATTAATAGCCACATCTAATGTGGTTAATCTATTTTTTAATTTGAGATTAGATTTTCAAAATATGTGATTTCTTTAGATAAATTTTCAAAGTGTTCCTAAAGAAATAACAACTGATTTTTTTAAATTTAGGATTTGTGTTACTTCCTTGTACTCAGAAATACTTCGAGCATCGTCATTTAAACATGTAACGAAATTTTTAATACTATCGAAATTCTCTGCATAAAAGCTATTTATGTGTATGTTTTAGCAAAGCTAAGTGACGACAATTCATTTTAATATTAGAAAAAGGAACATAAACAACGTTCTAAATCTAAATAAATGATAACTAAAAATGTACGACTATGTTATTGAAACTAAATAACAATAAGTATATACATATTTACATTATTTCTCTTGCGAAATATAAGGTAAATATAATAAATTTGAAAAACCCCTCAGGTTATCTACGCCGAGGTAGAAAGAATTTTACTCATAAGTTCCTTATTTTATGGCCATTTTTTGCTACGATTCTCGGGCTCTTCTCGAGCGTAAACAGATGCTGCAGTTCACCATATGAATTAGTGCTATTCAGTAAATGTGTGTTGTTTACATTATTTCGTTGCTCCGCTGTAACTTCGTCGTAGTTTAACTCGGTCATGTCCGCGCCCTAATAATAATATATGCCTGTATTGTACTTAAAATAACAAAAGTCTTGATAATACAATATAAAAAAATAACACTAAATCAGAAGCTAGAGTAAATATAGACTAATTTATAGCTGAAAAAAAATACAGCAATAAATAAATACTATATAACTAATACTAATATACAGGAAGAAACAAAAGTAGAAAGCACAGTCTAACGACGAGATCTAGTTACAAATTGCCTTGTTTTATGTCATTTTAATGTTTCCGGAGAAACTGTACCTGTCGTTTTGTGAAGGGTAGGCCTACATTTTCATTACTTATAGTTATAACTGTGGGTGTGCTTTTGCCATGTTTGCCGTATTTTTTTTGTAGAATAATCTGTTCATCTTCTGCGCATGTATGCATACCATCTGATCTTGTGATTTAATAAATCTAACTATACTTTTCTACATTGGAATTGAATCAATTCCATGATTCATTATAATCTGTCTTCATTTTCATCTATTTTATTGATACCTATTATGGTCCCAATAAATCTTCTCTCGAATATTCTAGTTGTTTTTACTTTCTTATACGTAGTATAAGGAAGTATTGTGATGGTGAAAATTTTCGACCTCGAGATTTTTGCAGATGTCCACGTTTTGATGTCCCCTTATACCGAAAAAGTGGTTTTTAAAAAATGTCTCTCTCTCTCTGTATGTGTGTCTGTGTGTCTGTCCGTGTGTGTGTGTGTGACCACGATAGCCGTCAAACCGCTATAGGTATCAATTCCAAATTTTATATTTACGAATATAATCTCCCTCTTGAGAACTGATTAGATTTTGAGCAAAATCGGAAGACCGGAAGTACTAGTTTACTTCAGTGAAAAAATCGAAATTTGCAAATATTTCGTCAATTACTAAGTTTAAACAAATTTCTAAAGAATTCATATGTACTTAGAATTAAGTTTGAAACAAAATGTCTTATAAAAGTATTTCGAAATTCCAACCGGAAGCAGGTCTTTTACTCTTATCGAAAATCAGTTTTTTGTGAATATCTCGCAAGTCATGTTAGACAAGTACGTTACGAGTATAAAAGTATTTAAAACATAATTTTCAATATCTTTTATATAAAAAAAATTTCAAAATTCAGACCGGAAGTACCACTTTTACTCTTATCGAATAGCGATTTTTTACAAATATGTCATAAGTTATGCATTCTATATATATTTATGAAGAGTACAAAAGTATTTAGAGTTGGATTTGGAATATTTTTTGTATAAATGAAATTTCAAAATTCGGACCGGAAGTAACACTTTCATACGTATAAGAAAGTCATGTGGTGGCCACACCTCATTTTTTTATTTTTCAGTTAGGTTGGCGTTTCTGATGTTACTGTTGGTCTAAATGTAGTTGCGTAGATTTTGTGTAATTACTAAGCTCTATAGCTTTGCTGATTTTTTCTGCACAAGTAGTAGTCTGTGACTGCCACATCGACAGCATAGGCTACTATTTGTACTGATTCGTTGTTTTATTGCACCTTAATGTTTTTTTTTATTATACACTCTAATTCTGTATTGAAAATCAATACGGATAATGCATCTCCCAACCGAATACTTCTTTCTATTCACCAAATTGTCGGCATTATGATCACTTGACATAATCAACGCTTTTGTATTATTCACTGCCGTTCTAACTAAATTTATAATTCTGCTCGGCGTTTCTATTTCATGCAAGTCGGCAATTATTGATATTCTATTTGACGTCAAATGCTTTTTCACTGTCAATGAAAAGCACATGCTTATTCGTAACTCTCTTCTCTTGCCTGTTTTATTATGTGTGTTGCATCTATCGATGATTTTTTTTCTGTATCCAAACTGATAGTCTGCTAAGATTTTTTCTGTATGTTGGGTTAGTCTACTTCTTATTATTGCTTTAATGCCTTGTATGTTGTGTTTAGTAAAGTTATGGCTCTGTAATATGTGCATATTTCCATTCCCTTTTTAGTTATTGGCATTACTATATGTAATTTTTGCAATAGTTAAACATTTGTTATTCCATGCATATCTTTTCGGTAAGTGTATGTATGTTCTTAGTTAGTTCTACTTCACCATGTTTTAACAATTCAACGCTAATTCGATTAACACTTGTACTTGTAGCATTTCAATTTTTCAACTTTTGTTGAAAAATTGAAATTTTGTATGCACACGTATACCTCTACATATCTGGGTACTTCTTGTAGTTTATTTGGTCTTTACTCCATTTTTTCGTATAGTTTTTCGTCTTTCAAATTTTGTTCCTTGTTGTTTCAGTCATCTTTCTTCTACACTGTTTATGGCAACTTCATTACTCTTCCTTGCTTCTTCCTATATCTATAAAGCGGTGTCAGTTGTTTCTTTTAATTTCATTTACTTCTATGTTTATTGTTTTCTTTATCCACTGGCTTTTTTGCTTTTCTATATTTTTCTAGCTTTAATTCTGTTCTGTTTGGGAACCAATTTATCCAGTAGATTTCCGGTGTTTAACCGTTTAATTAACATCCTATGTCAAACCATTTCTTCTTCTAAGGTGTCTTCAGCAGGTACTTTTTCTAGGTTCTCTGGTCTTACCCCCTTTTCTTCATATTTTCTCCATTATACAACTTGTTGAGATGTTTCACCTATTTTTCTTTTCTTTTAATTACATTTTCTCCTTTGTGCTTTATCCTTTGCTCTTTTTCTTTTTGCATATTTTACTAGTTTTAATTCTTTTCTATATGTAACTCTCTTCTAGTCTAGTCTAGTAGATTTCCAGTGATTAACCATTTAATTCTTGCATTTTTTGGTATTCTATGGTATGTTCAGCAGATCTAACAACCACTTTCTTTATTTGCAACCAATCTACTTCAATGCTAGTTCCTTTTCCATCTTCCAACTAATGTCCTATCTTTTCCTTAAAACTTTCTTTCGTTCGCACTTCTGTGTTCCATTTTTTGACATTGATCCTGCTTCTTTGCATCGATTCTCATTTTATTTTACCTAACTAAAATAAATGCATATAAAAAAAACATGAACATGTTACTATTTGTGAAGGTTTTCTTAAATATTTCATATTTTTAAGAAAAATTTTCTGCTAAAATATGATCTGAAAAAGTAGGATTGATAAATCTTAACGACACTAACATGGCAAAATTAAAGGCCGTGACATCTAAATAGTTTGGATGAAAAGAATATATTAACGGATCCTAGGCAAGGAGACTGGCATTTTCTGCTAAAGGATTTTCTTTCAGTAAAGAAAAACAATTGATATTGATGGGAGCTAGAACTTTCTTGTGAGTTTCTCTGCTTTTTTACTGACGCTTGTCCGCTTTTAACTTTTACTATTTAATACTCACATAATGCTGAGAATTGCACTTGTTCTGGCACGCAGTTATATGGAGTTAGATCAACCGATCTCGTGTATCTCAAGTTTACCAAATCTAGTTTGTACAGTCCCCTTTGATTGGTGTGTGTCACATATCCATATTTGTAACTGTAGTGTGAAAGTTCCTACAAGCAACGGTACTACACATTTATTGTCTCATTTAAAAGAAGATAGCATTCGTTATATTACCTGGTCCGGCGATGGTATAAATAAGCCTTTCACTAAATCGAACTGACCGTCAATTGGCTCTGGATGGACTGTATGATGTTTCCTTTTTTGTCCGGCATCTCTGATAACCTGAAAATCAAAAATAAAAATGATGTATTTTCAGTTTGTACTTTTAACCGCAAAAAAAATAATCAGAAAATAGTGCAAATAGTAAAATAAAGATAATTAAGCGTTTAGCAAGACTTGCTAAACGCTCCTAATGAATTGGGGTCACTGAGGTCCCCATGCGTACTGTGTATTAGGTATCAGAAAAAGAAATATCAGTAACATGTGCTTAGCTCGGAAATAAAGCAGAGAAGGATCGTTCGACAGAAAACTTTAGTCTTCATAAAATAGCTGCTTGCTGTTTAGTTTCTAAATCATCCATGAAATTATTATTAGCAATTTCAATTTTTAAAATAAAATATTATTTTCTTGCCAATATTGCGCAGTTGCAATTCGTGACTTCTCTTTCTTGAACACAAAGTTAATGATAATCAATTCTGTTTCAGTTGCAGTATTTATTATTGTAGTTTTTATTGAAAATTAGCTTGTGAATTGAATCAAGTTAGAATAAATTTCAAAAATTTGATAAATAGCCTCAAATTAAAATATACTTCATCAATCAGTCAAAATGTATGTCATTTTTTAATTCACTCATACAGTAACTGACATATCTGCTGTGACACATATAATCTAACACACTGTACTTATATCTCGCTCTTGTTATCTTCCCATCTGTTTGCATTTTTGCCAGTGATTAACATCATGTTCCATTCTATATACGTAACTTGGGTAACTGTTGAATTCTTTATCCTTATATATGCCTTAAATTATATTCTCAATTCACTTCTATATTTGTCTTCGCGTCATTGTTTTCCAATCTGAATTTTGCTTGGCATATACTCTATGAGTTAAGGTCAATGTCTTTTACTTATTACGTATACTTATATTTGTTTATCGCCCTTATTTTGTCCCGCCCTACTTGCCGCCTTTATTTTGTCCCACGTTTAGTTTTTGCTTTTCCAAGTATTGCTAATATTTACTCTCATCTAGTTATATTTTTGCAACACTTCAAATGTACTGCTTCCAATTTTTACAAGGTTCTTTTTACTTTCTTATACGTAGTATAAGAAAGTATTGTGATGATGAAAATTTTCGACGTCGAGACTTTTGCAGATGTCCACGTTTTGAAGAGCCCTCTAAAAAAGTCTCTGTGTGTGTGACCACGATAGCGGTCAAATCGCTATTGGTATCAATTCCAAATTTTGTATTTACAAGTATAATCTTCCTCTTGAGATCTGATTAGATTTTCAGTAAAATCGACAGACCGGCAGTGGTAGTTTATTTCAGTGAAAAAATCGAATTTTGCCAATATTTCAACTACTAAGTTTAAACAAATTTATAAAGAATTCATATGTATTCAAAATTAAATTTGAGGAGAATTTTATTAAAAAGGTTTTTCAAAATTTTTACCGAAAATAGGTGTTTTACTCTTATCGAAAATCAGTTTTTTGCGAATATTTCGCAAGTCATGCTTTTTAGGCAGGTACGTTGCGAGAGTAAAAGTATTTAGAACTTAAGTTTCAATACCTTTTGTGTTCAAACATTTTCAAAATTCGGACCGGAAGTAACACTTTTACTCGTATCGAATAGCGATTTTTTGCTAATATATCGTAAATTTTGCATTCTATATATATTTGTCAAGAGTACAACAGTATTTAGAGTTGGATTTGGAAAATTTTTGATATAAATGAAATTTCAAAATTCGGACCGGAAGTATTACTGCTGCTTTTAGCGAGTAGCAGTTTTTTCAAATATCTCGCAAAGTTTGTATTCGATAGAAATTTGTTAAGAGAATAGAAGTGTTTAGAATAAGATTTTGAATATTTTGTGTATAAAAAAATTCTTAAAATTTGGACTAGATGCTAGAAGCTAGAACTTGTGTATAATTTGAAACGCTCATACGTACAAGAAAGTGGTGTGGTGGCCACAGCTAATTTTACTTTCTTATACGTAGTATAAGGAAGTATTGTGATGACGAAAATTTTCGACCTCGAGATTTTTGCAGATGTCCACGTTTTGAAGTCCTCTGATACCGAAAAAGTGGTTTTTAAAAAATGTCTCTGTGTCTGTGTGTATCTGTGTGTGTGTGACCACGATAGCGGTCAAACCTCTGCAAGTATCACTTCCAAATTTTGTATTTACGAATATAATCTCCCTCTTGAGATCTGATTAGATTTTCAGTAAAATCGGCAGACCGGAAGAAGTAGTTTACTTCTGTGAAAAAATTGAATTTGGCCGTTATTTCGTCAACTACTAAGTTTAAACAAATTTATAAAGAATTCATATGTACTTAGAATTAAAATTGAGAACAATTCTATTTAAAAAGTTTTTCTAAATTCCTACCGGATGTAGGTTTTTTACTCTTATCGAAAATCAGTTTCTTGCGAATATTTCGCAAGTCATGCTTTTTAGACACATACATTACGGGTATAAAATTATTTAAAACATAATTTTCAATATCTTTTGTATAAAAAAAATTTCAATTTTATATATATTTACCAAGAGTACAAAAGTATTTAGTGCTAGGTCTGCAATATTTTTTGTATAAATGAAATTTCAAAATTCGGACCGGAACAAACACTTTTACTCTTAGAGAGTAGCACTTTTTCTGGAATATCTTGCAAAATATGCATTATATAGGGATTTATTAAGAGAATAGAAGTACTGAGAATAGGGTTTTGAATAATTTTTGTGTAAAAAATTTCTTAAAATAGTATAGTTTGAAACGCTCATACGTATAAGAAAGTCGTTTGGTGGTCACACCTCATTTTTTTTTATTGTACTCTAAGTAGTATAAAGAAGAAAAGAACCTTGTAAAAATTGGAAGCAGTCTTACCTCGTATACTTGTATTGATTTAAATTAATAATAATGAAAACAGCTTGTTTTAGATTTACACTGTGTTTATTAAAAATATATATGACAATTGTTTCGCTACCTTGTAGCTTCTTCGGATAAATGTTACAGAATGAAGTGTACAACATAAACTTGTTGTACACTTCATTCTGTAACATTTATCCGAAGAAGCTACAAGGTAGCGAAACAATTGTCATATATATTTTTAATAAACACAGTGTAAATCTAAAACAAGCTGTTTTCATTATTATTAATTTGATAATGGATTTACATCAAGTAAAAGGCGAATCTATCAAACAGTTGTATTGATTTGGTGATTATTGTTATATTATTATTATTAGTTTTTATTTAACCACCTTCTTCCTATGTTAAAAATGTTTATTGGTTTTTCGGAATACATATTATAAAGATAAATTAATTAGCAAAATTAACATCTTTTATTATTAAACAGTTAATTTTAAATTTACCTGTCTCGCCTGTATTGGTTTTTGTTTTAACTTTTTCCTTGCATGATCGCTTTTATTAGTTTTGTTAGTTTGGAAGGAATTTTTAATATTTGGCTAGCACTTGTGTGTAGTTTTGTTTAAAACATATCGAAGGTCACAGTTGAAAACTATAGATAACATGTTCATATCAATATTAAATTCTTTTCGCTTCCCTATTACATGCTTTAACACGAGAACTGCATTCGTTGTTGATTATTTTTACTGCATTCGTATTAGAATTCGCCAAATATATTTTCCAGTTATACCAGCTTCTGTAGTAGACATTTTCTGTACTCGAATTCCTAAAAGCAGATAGAACTCATATAATCCGCAGGAATGTCGTATAAAGAAAACACTAGAGTACACAGAAAACAAATTATATACGGCTATTTCATATAGTATATTAAGTTTTATCCAAGTAATACGTAGAATATCCATTAATTAGCAATATTTAATATTTATGAATAATATGATTTGTTCCTATCCTCCATATGTAACGTATGTGCGGCTAAAATTATACAAAAGTTGTAAATTAAGTTTTAAATAATTTTATCTTCTTAAAAAAATAAACCTGTAAGTGTGTTACTTCAGGTCCGAATTTTAAGATTTTTTTTATACCAAAATTATTGAAAATCCTATTCTAAGTACTTCTTTTGTCTTAATAAATCTCTATAGAATGCATACTTTGCGAGATATTTGATAAAAGTGTTACTTCCGGTCCGAATTTTAAATTTTTTTTTTACAGATAGTGTTGAAAATCAAGCATGAAATACTTGTATACTCCCAGTGTATCTGTCTGGAAGGCATGACTTGCGAGATATTCGCAAAAAAAACTGATTTTGAGAGTACAAGTTCTACTTCCAGTGGGATTTACGAAATGTTTTTTTTAATAACATTTTTCTCAAATTCACCTTTGAGTACATTTGAATTCTTTATAAATTTGTTTTAAACTTAGTAAGCAGACGAGATATTACCTCAATACTTCCTTATACTACGTACAAGAAAGCAAAAGAATTAATTGCTTAAAAGGAAACTAATTATAAAGTAGTTGTCTTGGTATTCCTTTGAGCAAAAAATAGACAAATATAAGATTGCTTAAATACTTTATAAATAAATGATTAAGTAATACTAATCTATTAAATGGAATGTACACATCAAGGATATTAGTATTAAATTGATAATTAATCTATTCCAGCCGAAAAATGTTAAGTCTGAAGATAATCCAAAAAACGTCAATTCCAGATTTTCTTTTTTAAGTACGATGTGCTTTGTTAAAGTAAGTAGATTTTAAGCATTTCAACACGGGGAATCAAATATATTTTATGCGTTTACAAAGTATATGTTTCATCCAAAAAAACTAATGCAGGGGTTGGAACTAACATATGAAAAGCGTAAAATCTAGGTTAATATTTAAATACAGTGTGTGTTAATAAAAATTAAAAAATGAGGCGTAGGCACAATACGACTTTCTTATACGTATGTGCGTTATGAATAAACTGTTTAATTTCTTTTTATACAAAACTTGTTCCGAATTAAGTTTTAAATATTTTCATCCCATTATTAAATATGTATAGAATGCATAATTTGCGATATATTTGCAAAAACTGAAATTAGATAAGAGTGAAATTGCTACATTCTGTCCGAATGTTGAATACTTTTTCATAAAATAATTATTCAAAATAAAGCTGTAAATTCTTTCATACTCACAATACATCTGTTTAGAAAACATAACTTGCTATATACTTACAGTAAATACTTTTTTCATAAGAGTGAAAGACCTATTTCCGGCAGGAATTTCGAAAAAGGTTTGTTATAAAATTGTTTTAAAATACACTTCTGAGTACTTTTCTATTATTTAAATATTTGTGTAAACTTTGTGATTGATGAGATATTGATATGATTTGTGTTTTTCATTGAAGTAAACTACGACTTCCGGTGAACCGATTTGTTTGAAAATTTAATTAGATCTTAAATGGATAATTATACTCTAAAATACTGGGCTTAGTATATTGATAGCTTTAACAGTTTAGCCGTTATCGTAGTCAAACACACACAGTTTTAGAAAAACACTTTTTTCGGTTCGGGGCTTCAAAACTTGAACATCTGCAAATATCTCGATATCATTTTCATCATCACAATACTAATAATTAACATATTTCTTTTTCTTATTATAAACTCCTGAAACACAGAGAAATTAAAAAATACCGTGTAATTTGACTAATCTTTTATAATAAGCGAAATACCCATAATAAATATGACATTTGAGACACTTTGTATACATGTGTTATTGTTTCCTATACCACAAACAAATTCAAATATAAATAGAAGACACAGCGAGTGTCTGTAATTGAATTACGTACGCAATTTATAAATTTTCAAGTAAGTCGTGTCTATATTTTTATATGTATAATATACCGGTGTCCCAGCGGATAGGTAAAGTCCATTATTGGAATCTAATAATGTAGGTAGCGAATAATTTTTAATACAAAAATGGTAGATAATCATAAGCTCTACAAATTTAAAATATTTTCATTTATACAGAGTATTCGACAACGACGAAACAACACAAACTTATGTTTCTGTTTTTGTTTCTGAGATATGGCGATTATGCGTTAAAAATTGTACATCATTTGAAAAGTTGCTGTGAAATAATGATTGATGATGAAATACCTATTATGGGCCATTAGTAGAGATTAGCTTTCTCTCACTTCCGTTTGATATATCATGTTTGTTATGTCTTCTAATCGTCGGATGATATTCTTCCTATTTTCCAATTTTGGCATTTGCATCTCCTAATACTATTTTTATGTCATGTGCCTGTATTTTGTTAAGCTCCTCTAATACTTTTTCATAGAATTCTCTTTTCTCCTGATCATCCTTCTCTTACATTTGTGCATGAATATTCAACAGACTTAATTTTCTGTTTATATACCTGATTCTTATGTAACATATTCTCACCGATATTGGTTTAAACTAGATTACCCTTTTTTGTAACGCTTTACTGACCAAGAACTCAGTCCCAAAAATCGTGTCCTTACAACCGCCGCGCGCTATTTTAAAATGTGTTATTTCTTATATCATTCATCTGGTTTTGTTTCGTTTCTTGGATGGCTAATACATCCATTCTGTCTAAACTCATTTCTGCTACTAAACTCTTAAGACTCCCTTCCTTATATCAATGTATCTTTCACGTTCCATGTCGCAAACCTTATTATCCGTTCCTTACTCAGATACCTTTTACCTGCCATTTTCGTTACCTTTTGTCCGTTCTTTTTGTTAGTTTGGTTTCCTAGTTTTTTGTTTTTATTAATTTCTCCTCGTCGTTATTCCACTTCCATACTTCACCTCCAACAATTATCTTATTATATCCCATTTTAACAGTTTTTCCCTTATTCTTTCCTCATTCGCCGTTTTTCTGATTGCTTTTTGTAGTTAAATCATTAAAGCCGTCTTCCACATCTTTCAACTTGGATTTATTTGCCATCACCCCTTCCTTTTCATCAATCATTTTCTATTTGTATCATCATCCTTTCAACAACTATAACATTGCCAAGATGATAAAACAGTAATTTAAAATTCATATTATGTTCAGTTGATAAGTAAAACGTAAAAGTCACTAAACTGCAAGTTAGACTTATAAGTAAATAAATTACGTACACTTATTTTAAGAGGAAATAATGAGGTGTGGTCACCACACGACTTTCTTGTACGTATGAGCGTTTCAATTTATATAATTTTAAGAATTTTTTTATACAAGATGGTGAATGGTGATTCGATAGTCACAGCTCAACGTTTATATCGTGCAGAATTTAACGTACGGAATGTACCGACGGACGATACCATCAGAAAATGGATTCGAATGCTTGAAATACCGATTCAACTTTAAAGATTCTCAATAAAGGTCGCCCGCGCTCTGTTCAAAGCCAATACACGATTGACGAAGTGGGCGTTTCAGTGCGTGAAAATCCGTCTAAATCAGTTCGCAAACAGTGAACGGTATTGCGACATGTTAAGAAACTTTTTGGCTCCACAACTGCAGGAGTTTGAAGGTTTAAATGTGTAAACATGGTTTTAACAAGATAGAGCCACTTACCACAACTCAAACCAATCACTTGAGGTTGTCAATCAATTTTTCCCGGAAAAAGTGATTGAAGAAACTATTTTTTGAAAAAAATTATTATAGAATAATTTTTGTTTACATTATTTTATAATGTGTGCTCAAATATTATTAGTTTAAAAACTATAACCGTGCTTATTAAAAAATTATCAACAATGTTATATCTTTTTTTTATATTAATCCAGTAAATATAATATTTCAAATAACAGCATAATCATTTACCTTCAATATCGTCTACATGCTTCAACATCTTTTAATTTTTGCTAAACCATATCAGAGATCTAGTCATATTATAGATCAATGACGGCATAACATTTATTATAAAGTTAATAAGTAAAATTGTCTCTTTATATTTATAAATCAAAATATTGAATAAATTATTTACAAATCTAAGTATTACTAAAACAAAGAATCACTAAAATTGATAAATTTCAAACGGTTTAAATAAGTATTTATCAAAGGAATGGAAAAATTCAAAGTGATTAATGGTATCCAATAAAAGTAATTTCAAACCGTGACAGTACATTAAAATGCATGCACACATTTTCATTATATAGCGCAATGAATGTGGATGGTATGTATTTGGAAGTACCGTAGCTTGTAACCCTTGTACGTTTGTGTAGTAAAACGGGATTTCGATAATTTACAGTAGAGAGCGCTATCACACGGTACAACACAATGAATGGGCGAACTAAATGCTCTCGAATTCGTGTATGAAAAATGGGAGATGTTATCATCAGTAGCTTGCTTTGCGGTCAGATTCATGTCAATAAATTTCGCAATGGAAGAGGTGAAAGCAAGGTTTATATTTTTAATCTGTAATTGGATAGAGTCAGTTATTTAAAGCTCAATAGAAATAGATATGTCAAAATGTTAAATTAAATCAGCAAATCTATAATGGGTTTTTTGTTATTTTCTGAAAGTAACTCTTGGAGAACTTGTAAATAGTACATATCTCTGTTCAAAAGGTGTTTCTTCATACAATTTATGTTGTTTTATAATACTGTCCATAGACTCCTGATTAAACAATAAATATGTTAAATAATTCCAATTGATTGATGCATTACATAAAATACTTATATGTGTATACAGAGTGAATTTCTCTAGTTCATTTAAAAAGTGCAAACTTCATTGTTTTTACCCTACAATAAAATGTTTGTGTGTCATCCTACAAATAAGGTAAAAATGCGCTCGTGGTTTCAACAAGTGAGTTAAAAGAACAAGATTGCTCTTATATTATTTTTTCATACGGAATCTGTTCTTTTCTGGGATAATAATAATAGACATCCACTAATTTGTCAATTATTAAAGAATGCTATAAGCGATCTACATACAGGTAATCAGCGCCTCTAGTGATCAAATCCGGCATAAACGTTATGTAAATATTTTCCTCTGAGAAAGTATTGTGATAATGAAAATTTTCTATTTCCGCGTCTACTGATAACGAAAAAGTAGTTTTTGGAAACATTTCCCTTTCGTTCTCCCTTCCTTTGATAACGAGTGCAGCCAAACTGTTAATGTTATCAATACAAACCCTTACATTGAGAGTATGATCTTCCTCTGAAGATCTGATCGGATTTTTAGGCATATCGGTAGGCCGAAACTGGTAGCGTTTAGTGAAAAAATCAATTTTACCAATATCTCATCAACTATTGGGTTTAAGTACATTTCTAAAAGATACAAAGTGAATCCGAATAATCTGACTAGCTTACATTGAAATATTATAGAATAACACTTTGACGTTTCATTTTCGAAATATTCAGAAAACCATACTATATTGAATATTTTCACATATTATGAAAGACAATAAATATAAAATATTAATAGAAATGTATTAACACTGTAAAATTATAAATAAACAAATAAAAGGCACTTAAGCTACTTAATAATTGTTAAAACAATAATCGAATAGGCAATGAAGGGAATAATAATAAATACCAAACAGTAAACAATTTAAAGCACATTACATCACACGATAATGTGAAAAATGTAATTCAACGACAAGCCCAAACAATGTTAAACCGTTCAAAGTAACAGAAAATTATATGTTCATTTATACAGGGTATATCACGACGAGCTTTCGTTAGAACAATATAGAAAACTAATAAAAGTTGAGTTTTGAAATTTCGCATATATTAGTTTTGCCTTAAGAGGCCACCGGACAGCTTGAATTACGGATTTCCTTTTTTCCAGCTTATTTCTGCATCAAATCGAAAACGGTTTTCACAAACATGTTTAAAAAGTAATACTGAATATGTGTATCTATTTTTTTTTTCTAAAATGAACAAAAAACATTTTTTATTTCTTTATTAGTGACTAAAAAAAAAAATTAAATGGATAGACAAATTGAATGAATTATTGTAGAATATTTATACCGCATATCAGCTATATTAAATGTTTTATAAATTGCTCAAACGTAATTTACGATTAGCAAATTTTGGAACGGGGAGGTGCTGCTCTCTGGCGAAGGCAAGTGTATATCAATTTTCGTAACTTCATTGGCAACGTTGCTAACATAAATCTCGTGAGACGATTCTAAAATGCACTGGTCTGCTCCACATGCCCGCGAAATTGTGCACAAACGCGGCAATATACGATTTTAAAAGATGTGCATGAGTTAGAATCATATGGTTAGAATACACTCACGTATGACGGCGGGCTTATAATGGACATGTCAGACATAGAGTACACGGAGACACGAGGTGAACGTTGTTGAGTAGTATGTGTTTGAAATACATATAATAAATAATAATAATATATAATACATATTTTGTATACATACCGGGCAATATATCTATATTTTTGCAATGGTATAGCATAAAAATCATTTATAAATATGCATAAGTATATGTAATTTCAGTAATCTTATACTTTTTATAAAAAAAATCATTTCATTTCATTTTCCAGAAATTTAAATAACAGGACCTTTTTAACTTAAACTTGATTTTGATATTTTACTATTTGAAAAACAGTACTAGTGTTACATTTGCTAACCATTTATTTAAAAAATCTTTGAAAGACCAGGTGTTGGGACCAATTAAAAGGAAACAATTTCTTCATCGATAAATTAATATATTTGATTTTGGAATGTGCTATTTCTGCTCACAAGGAGAATCAAGAACAGACTTATGAGAGATTACTTTTTCGATTTTTCACAAATACAGATAAAATTATTTAATAAACATTATAACAAATAACAAAGGTGGAATAAACTAGCAAAGAAATACAAAAAAAATATCAAAGCACCCCTATTAATAACACTACAGTTTAAACGAGCATTATTAAAAATAAATGCAGCTTACAGTTGTGCATTATTTAAATGTTACTAATCCATTTCTAAATATCAGATCCTTTGACAACTTGAACTTGCAGTAAAAAAAAATTTTGCAATTCATTTTAAGTGAATGAACTTCAGTGTACGTATTTTAACACTACAAAATCTATGCGTACCAACAAAAATATCAGCGCCCATTTTTTAAAAAAAATTACCCCCCAGATAACAAAATGAATCTTTACTAAAATAGTTCTTTTTTATAAAAATAACTCTGGACACTATATAATTGTTTTGTTTACAGTAATAAATCAATAAGCTAGTAAATAAATACATTCAACTTAACACGAGTAATTGCGCATTAAAATGAGTAAAAGAACATTATTCCGAATAAATGAGCAACAACTTGCGAAGAAAAGATCCATAACATGGAATTACGAAAGAACCTTCATTAACCGTAACGATGCAGAAGATTTTGTCAAATCGGAAACTTGTTGGAGCTTAAAAAACACAAACAACACTGAGTCTGGTGTAGTTAAGTATTTTCGATGTAATAAAGTTAAATGTCGAGGACAACAATGTGCAACTGGTATTAAATTAATTCTGGATTCATGCTGTGAAAATGTTCTCTTATTTCGATCGCAAGTAAGTCATTCTTGTGATTCTATTGCAACAAAGGCCGGTACCGAAATGAACGACAAACTAAAGAACAAAATCAAGGATTTCTTTACCAAAAAAAATAAAACCGAAAGCAATTTTGGATGTTAAACAACGGCGACTAAAGTCAGTGAAACGACAAATATTTTACACCAGAAAGAGGAAAAGACACTCTGTAGTGACTTGTGATAAAGATTATGGTCCAGAGGCTAATGAATCAGTAAGAGATGATTTTTCAATGGAGGGGTACAACCGAAAACGGGAACAGTTCCTTCAGGATTTGAAAAAATCAAATGAAGACATTTTGTACATCGAAAGTGCGACTAGAAGCCAAAAAACTTCTAAGGATAAATGAAAGATCTGTTAGAGTTACCGCGTCAAACTTTGGCAGTATATGCAAATTGCACTCTAAAACATCTTGTGTCAACACAATAAAAACATTGTTATATAATTCCTTCGATGGCAATAAACATACACGGTATAGCAATAGGAGCGAACCATTAGCGAAAGCTGCTTTTCGAGAGCGATAGGATATCGAAAAAAACAAGGAAAATTTCTACCTGGGCGCGAACCCTGATGGGATAATCGGAGAAAATCTTCTTGAAACAAAATGTCCACCCGTCTCACAAAACATGGATCCCCTAGTGGCCATTCAAGAAAATCAAATTAAATTTGCAACAATAGAAAAAGGTCAATTAAAATTAAAAAGAAGCCATGATTATTACTATCAAGTGCAAAGTCAATAAGCAATAACTAAAAGAAAAATGTGCTATTTTGTTGTGTGGAATAAGCATGGCATGCTGATGGAAGAAGAAAGTATAAGTTTGTGTCGGTACAAAAGCAACATGTAAAACTTTATTTTGTAGATATGGAGAGATTCGGATTTTTTCAAAAATGTAATGCTTCCCAAACTTGAAGAATTTTTTTACATGTGCTTACTACTAGAATTGGTGGATCCCCGCTATACAACAGGCCTTCCAATTAGAAATCCCCCTAGAAAACAATCGTAGATTTTTATAAAAAACCGTGTTTTTTGGATTATTTTAAATTTTGAATACTGATACTTAATAAAAGCGTTTTAATCTATTTACATAAAAAATGGTGGAGATCTCAGAAGAATGTTCCAGAAATTAATCAAGCATTGGATATCATTGTTCCGATTTTGTATGCAAACGCTTCTTCTGCAGATGTCGAAAGAACTGTTTCATCATATGGGCTTGTCCATTCAGAATTAAGAAATGCAACATTGCTAAAAATAGTATTTTTTTTATTAATATGAAACACACAGTTTTCTTATGTTTATTTATGTTTTCTTTGTATTTGAAAATTTTTATGTAATGTTACTAAATAAATGTAAGACGAATTTCTTTATTTTTCTGCTTAAAATAATTATATAAATATAATAAAAACTATAAGAGACTATTGCAAGAAGAAAAATCATGTTTTTTTTAAATAAAAATCACATTGATTTAAATAAATCATAATTTAAACTCTGATTTTATTCAAATGATTTAAATCATCTCAACTCTGAATATGAATATAGGATTATGTATCTATTGATAGGTAGCAAGTGAACGTATTATTTAACAGTCATGAATAATTCTTTTTTTCTTATAATTTTTTATTTTATTTTGATATCGTAATAACTAAAACATTCTATCGGCCCATAATCTAATAAATTATACCCTTCTTATATAAATAACTATTATTACACTGATTCTCGGATCACACATATTTACGCGGTATTTCGAAAAATGAAAAAGTCAAAACTATCAAAACAATAATGTGCAATGTGTTGAATGTAATATATTTTTGTTGAATAACCTTTCATTTGTTTCTTAGTTGGTTCGGATCGAAATTTTCTGCACCAAATTTTAATTTTATGTGTGTATTATCTATATTTTTCTGATTCAAACGACTCAATAAGTGCGCGCCCTACGTTTATCCTTTATGCTTTTTTGTATATCAACTCGTATCTATATCACTAAACGCACGGAAGAGACGAATCGTCTCATTCTCCTAATATTTGGTTGTCGTTAGTATAAATCAACGATGAATTATGTACGCATTCCCACTCTTTACAAACCAATCCTCGCTGTTGCCAAATTGCCACATCTGTGGCTACTTACAGCAGTCTGAAGGGGAGAGGGGTTAACGAGCATCGAAATATTTTTACCGTCCGGAGCGCTCTTAAGCTCTTTCGATTTAAAATAGTTTTGAATTTTTGCTTCTTTCAGTTACACCGGAAATGGATATCAACTTCCTTATTTTAAATAGAATATCCCATTTTTTATGATGGATTCGTATTTCCAACTTAATTTTAAGATAGTTTGTCTCATAAACTTTGCCTCTAAAGTTAGCCATTTTTGAAGTATTTCAATTTTTGTAAAAAAATTGACAGCTGCAGACTATTACTCATAACAACATTCCCAATAATTGAATGCATGCACATATTTAAAATTTTAGGTAATCATTTTGGAAAGTATACTGCTTTAAATGCGGTATTATAAACTTTTCAAAATAATACAGGCTGATCAGAAAACCATGTTAAACATTTCATCCAGAAAATATCAATATCTTGTTATTTTTAAATAGCAACCTACATTTTTTTCAACTTCATTGGATTGCACGTTCAAAATTAGGGGCAGTATGTATTTACTTCCCTATAACTAAACGTCTTAGTTTCAGAGTTATTTTGGAAAATGTACTTCCTTTAAAGTTTTATTTTGTATAATCAGTTAGGCTATGGAAATTCATGTGAATAAATAAAAACAAGTTGCAATCATATTACCTGTCATCAGTAAGGTATTTACTAGTGCTATTCAGCGTTTTCTTTGTCTTCCGTTTTGAGTACTTGAATAATAATAATGTCCCCTTTAATAACGAAGATTTTTTAAATCTAATAATAACATATGGTGAATGTAATAGAGTAATCGACATGACATGTCGTGTTTATGCAGAGAAATCTCCAAATCGGGCAAGACGTACCAAGAGTATCTTAAGCAGTCTTTTAAGAAATTGCATTTCCTTCCGATCATTCTTGCCTAAAACAACCAAAAGAAAACCTGTTGTTAATAGTGAAAATGTGAAGGTAACAGCACTTGCTTACTTTACAGCACATCCTAGTAATTCTCTAAAGGATGCAGAAGCTGAAGTAGGCGCATCCAGAGTGAGCATATATCGAATTTTGAAAAAGATCAATTGGCATGCTTACAAATTTCAACCTGTTCAACATACTAATGAAGCTGATTTTGTAACAAGAGCTCAGTATTGTGAGTGGTTTTTAATGAAATCACCAGAAGACGACGATTTCACAAAAAATCTTATGTAGACAGATGAACAAAGTTTTGTAGAAATGGAATATCTAATGGACACAATAGCCATTTTTGGTCCGAAGATAATCCTCGAGTTGTTAGGCAACGACGTTTCCAAGAGTCTTGGATTTTTAATGTATTTTGTGCTATTAAACATGACAAAATATTTGCTTTGCATTTTTATGAAGAAAATTTAAATAGCGAGCGATTTATAGACATCTTAAGAAATGTCATAAATTTAAATTTGAATACACTGTCCGCAGAAGAAGCTCGTAGTGTATGGTTTCAGATGGATGGTGCACCAGCACATAGTACCAGAGCTGTTGTGGAGTATTAGAAAACATATTTTATGATAGGTGGATCGGAAATAACGGACCTTATAGGTGTCCATCGCGATTACCCAATTTAACGTCCCTAGATTATTTTATTTGGGGGTATGTCAAAGATAAAGTATACAGTATACCTGCTACCACCAAAGAAGATATGATGGCCAGAGTGCGAGGTGCGTTCAATAATCTAGACGGTACCATGATTCAGCGTGCCACGCGTACGAACATTTTAAAAAGAGTAAGAAAGTGTTTAGAAAGAGATGGTGATGTGTTTGTAAACTTTATTTAAGATTATTAGAAGCTATTATTAAGACTACTTCTTTTCGATATTGTGTAGTTTTCATTTAAATGTTTTAGGACATTATTAAACGATGACTTGTTTTGTTTTTATTTATTTACATGAGTTTCCATAGCCTAACTGATTATACAAAATAAAACATTAAAGGAATTGATACATTTTCCAAAATAACTGCCCATAATTTTGAACGTGCAATCCAATGAAGTTGAAAAAATGTAGATTACTATTTAAAAATTAACAAAATATTGATATTTTCTGGATGAAATGTTTAACATGGTTTTCTGATCACCCTGTATTATTTTGAAAAGTTTATAATACTGCATTTGAAGCAGTATACTTTTCAAAATGATTACCTAAAATTTTAAGTATGTGCATGCATTCAATTATTGGGAATGTTGTTAGGAGTAATAGTCTGCAGCTGTTAATTCTTTTTACAAAAATTAAAATACTTCAAAAATGGCTAATTTTAGAGGCAAAGTTTATCAGACAAACTATCCTTAAAATTAAGTTGGAAGTACGAATCAATCATAAAAAAAATGGCGTATTCTATTTAAAATAAGGAAGTTGATATTCATTTCCGGTGTAATCGGAAGAAGCAAAAATTCAAAACTATTTTAAATCGAAAGAGCTTAAGGGGAAACTAATGAAACTTTCTAAAAATCTCAAATAAAGTTTTCAAACACATTACCACCTCTTTCTAAACACTTTCTTACTCTTTTTAAAATGTTGGTACGCGTGGCACGCTGAATCATGGTACCGTCTAGATTATTGAACGCACCTCGCACTCTGGCCATCATATCTTCTTTATCTTTAACATAGCCCCAAATAAAATAATCTAGGGGCGTTAAATCGGGTGATCGCAGTGGAAACCTATAAGGTCCTTTATTTCCGATCCGCCTATAATAAAATATGTTGTCTAATACTTCTCAACAGCTCTGGTAGTATGTGCTGGTGCACCATCCATCTGAAACCATACACTACGAGCTTTCTTCATAAAAATGCAAAGCAAATATTTTGTCATGTTTAATAGCACAAAATACATTAAAACTTCAAGACTCTTGGAAACGTCGTTGTCTAACAACTCGAGGGTTATATTCGGACCAAAAATAGCTATTGTGTCGATTAGATATTCCATTTCTACAAAACTTTGTTCATCTGTCTATATAAGATTTTTTGAAAAATCGTGGTCTTCTTGTGATTTCACTAAAAACCACTTAGAATACTGCGCTCTTGTTACAAAATCAGCTTCATTAATATGTTGAACAGGTTGAAATTTGTAAGCATGCCACGACTTGTTCTTTTTCAAAATAACGATGTATGCTCATTCTGGACGCATCTACTTCAGCTTCTGCATCCTTTAGAGAATTACTAAGATGTGCTGTAAAGTAAGCGAGTGCTGTTACCTTCACATTTTCACTATCAACAACAGGTTTTCTTTTGGTTGTTTTTGGCAAGAATGAACCGAAGGAAATGCAATTTTTTAAAAGATTGCTTAAGATACTCTTGGTAGGTCTTGACCGGTTTGGATATCTCTCTGCATAAACACGACATGTCCTGTCGATTACTCTATTACATTCACCATATGTTATTATTAGAATTAAAAAATCTTCGTTATTAAAGCCAGATCGCGACATTATTATTATTCAAGTACTCAGAAACGGAAGACAAAGAAAACGCTGAATAGCACTAGTAAATACCTTACTGATGACAGGTAATATGATTGCAACTTGTTTTTATTTATTCACATGAATTTCCATAGCCTAACTGATCATAACATAAAACTTTAAAGGAAGTGATACATTTTCCAAAATAACTCTGAAACTAAGACGTAAGACGTTTAGTTATAGGGAAGTAAATACATTTCAGATCTTCCAGAAACACCGTGTTTGTTTTTGTGATTCAAACTCTTTTTTTTTGTAGACCATGTTATTTATTCTCTTAAAATTCAATATTCATTTTACTAATACAGCGTAATTGCGAATTTTGATTCGTCTGTATCTAGCGACACTACATGTGGATGTAGGGTGTTTGGCCCTGAGACGAAAGGAAACAAGGGCGAATGTTCTGGAATGAACGTGTGATTTTTAGTAAGTCCTGTAGCCCTCACCGCAATCATTAGTACACAATTCGTCATACATACAAGTGCAGCAACAAGTAACATTAGTACAAAACGCAGGCCGCGCTTCGTAAACAGCTTTTAAATGCCACCGATTGTAATTCAAGGTCTCGTCGATTTAGTATTATCCACAAAGATACGCCAGAGGGCGATTTGTTTTTGGCAAATACGGGAATATTCAATACCGATAGTTCTGAGGGGCTTTGAATAAGCGGCCAAAGCAAGTGCTTCCGGGATATGAAAGAACTGCTTTGACCGAAACTCCCAGGGCAATAAGGGTTTCCTCAAGTAAACGGTGACGAATCAACCGACAGCAGGCTCCGCAGTTCCCACGCTGTATACCATGACATTCTAAACCCCACGGTATTGTTTTTTAAACATTGTTGATACATCATTCTGTTATAATTATTCCAATTAGCTACTGACCTATATTGTAATTCATAAAAATAACTTTAATTTTGTTAACAGCCAGAGGAATTAATCGTTTTGTTATGGAATTTTGTACTCTTTCTCTTTTAATTATTACATATTAAATAAGTTGTTTTTCTGGCTCAATTACTGAAATTATAAAATATTACAAAATATTGATAATGAATTTATCTTTAAAAAATGAGGTGTGGCCACCACACGACTTTCTTATACGTATGAGCGTTTCAAACTATACAATTTTAATATTTTTTTTATACAAAAATTATTCAAAATTCTATTCTAAGTACTTTCATGTTCTTAATAAATCGCTATAGAATGCATACTTTGCAAGATATTCGAAAAAAAGTGCTACTCGCTAAAAGTAAAAGTGCCAGTTCCGGTCCGATTTTTAAAATTTCATGTATACAAAAAATATTGCAAATTCAACTCTAAATACATTTGTACTCTTAATAAATATATATAGAATGCATAATTTACGACATATCTGCAAAAAATCGTTATTCGATAAGAGTAAAAGTGGTACTTCCGGTCCGAATTTTGAAATTTTTTTTTATAGAAAAGATATTTAAAATTATAATTTAAATACTTTTATACTCATAATGTACCTGCCTACAAAGCATGACTTGCGAGATATTCCCAAAAAACTGATTTTCAATAAGAGTAAAAGACCTACTTCCGGTTGGAATTTCGAAACCTTTTTTAAGATAATTTGCCTCAAATTTAATTTTGAGTACATTTCAATTCTTTAAACTTAGTAATTGACGAAATATTGGCAAAATTCTAATTTTTCACTGAAGTAAACTGCTACTTCCGGTCTACCGATTTTACTGAAAAACTAATCAGATCTCAAGAAAGAGATTATACACGTAAATACAAAATTTGGAATTGATATCTACAGCGGTTTGACCGCTATCGTGGTCACACACAGACACACAGACAGACAGACACACACACAGACATTTTTTAAAAACCACTTTTTCGGTATCAGGGGACTTCAAAACGTGGACATCTGCAAAAATCTCGAGGTCGAAAATTTTCATCATCACAATACTTCCTTATACTACGTATAAGAAAATAAAAAAGATAAATTTGTTATTTCTGCTTTTGCCTATTTTAAAATTATAGTATTATTAGAGTTCAATATTTTACTCGTATTCCTTTACCGAAATCAATGTACATTCGTTATATTTTATTAAATTTAATTATTTAAATGCATCCATGCAACACCGCCTATATGCTAAAGCCACACAACCATCCGCTGACGTCACTGAAGGAAGGCCTAGCGGACTGTGGTAATACACTCCGCTATTCTATCTCACGCGGTGTTTGTTACACTTATTTTCCTATACCTAATGGAAAACAATATGTAGGATGACAAATTTTATTGTAATGTTAATATGACGATACAAGCAATATAACGTTGTTTATATATATTCCTGAGGCCACCAGAGTATCTATAACATTAATATATCTATTTAATTTTTATTGCAAATGGGCTTAGAATTCGGAGTATTTTTTAACTGTTTGACAAGACTCTTAGTGTTACAAATAATAACCCCTGGCACCAGATCGGAATGGGAAAGCTTTTTCAAAATGATTCCACAAGCCGTAGATCTGTGATTTTATAAGTTTAAAAAAGATTAATTTTCCAAGAGCTTTTGCAAAATCACAAAAGCGTAAGTTACAATATAACACAGGTTTTTGAGGAAAACATAAACCACGCCAATCTCTCTTAAAAATCAATCTTTGCGAAATTTCGCAGGATATTTCTCTGTCCATAGTCAAAAACTCTTTGCAGTCGTCACATTTTGTTTTTTTTTAATACTGCAGCAACAATACGCCGAGATGTAAATCAGTACTGGAATGTCAGACTCGACTGCATTTAAATCCTGATCGGAAACGTCAATTTGTTCAAACATGCTATCGCCTAAAACATCGGTTTCATCCAACGGTAAATTATTAGTAGTTTCAGTTGCATCATCCAGCTTTTTGATACTTATTCTATTGCTGGAACCCGATTTAACAGATAAATCAAAAATGCTGAGCAATCGCAACTTCTCTTCAGGCTCAAAAAACTGCCTCAAACATACATGATACTCGGATACGGATACGGATACCTGTCTGTAACGGCCAAATCTGTCCTTTAACGACCTTTGCTAAGCAACAAAAAAAAGGTCATATTTAGTTCGGTAATACATTATTCAGTAATTTCTAGCAAAGCATACACAGTTATTTTAAAAGATTCGATTTTTTCATTGAAGTAAACTGCCACTTCGGGTATGCCGATTTTACTGAAAATCTTATCAGATCTCAAGAGGGAGATTATAAAATTTGGAATTCATATGTTCAACCGTTTGACCCCTATCGTGGACACACACACAGTGAGAGAGAGAGAGAAAGGGGGGGAAAGAGAGAGAGAGAGAGAGAGAGAGAGAGAGAGAGAGAGAGAGAGAGAAGAGAGAGAGAGAGAGAGAGAGAGAGAGAGAGAGAGAGAGAGAGAGAGAGAGAGAGAGAGAGAGAGAGAGAGAGAGAGAGAGAGAGAGAGAGAGAGAGAGAGAGAGAGAGAGAGAGAGAGAGAGAGAGAGAGAGAGAGAGAGAGAGAGAGAGAGAGAGAGAGAGAGAGAGAGAGAGAGAGAGAGAGAGAGAGAGAGAGAGAGAGAGAGAAACACTTTTTCGGTATCAGGGGACATCTGCAAAAATCTCGAGGTCGAAAATTTTTCATCACAATACTTCCTTATACTAAGTATAAGAAAGTAAAACTCAATGTAATTTCATGTAGGCAACTCCTCTGTTATTAAATGACATTAAGCTAAATATGTAGGAACTTATTCGAGTATTTACATCAAGGAGGTGTAAACCTAACCTAAAATACTTACCACAAAGTGTAGTGAAACTTTTAAGTTTTCTCTATAAATTGCTTTAATACATTGTTCTCTAAAGCTGTCATCTTTCGGAAATTTAAAAACGTGCACTTTTTCCACAGTGGCATAATTACCAGTACAACGAGGAACACAGCACTTGTGCACCATTTCTTATAAAAGTATATGCGGACTTTGTGTGTGTACTTTCCGTTACCACTACTTCTTATTTGATTTGTTTATTAGTTATACGTTCATAACATGCAAAATTTAGTCTTATAGCGCGATTAAAACAAATCAAGCAGAGGTTTTGTCGGTTAGATTTGGTTAGACGCACTGCACGTGTTCATTAGGTTACCGACCATTCAAAACACTGAATAGGCCTTCGTGGCGTAACGTCATGTGACGTCACCGGCTTGTTGTCTGGCTTTATTATATAGGTGGTACTGATTCATGTGCTCATCCTATGTAAGTTAGTTGTTGTCATTCTATTATTGAATTGCATTCTGATGTTTGATACAATTTAGCTTTGTTAAATTCAACGATTTACTATTTGTAAATGTTAGAATAACACTTAGCATCAAAGGTTTTATTGTTCACTGTCACCGATGACAAATTTACGTGCATAGTTTTATAGTTCTCTTTTCTCTTTATCGAAAACATGGCGTAATTTAAGCTTAATCTCTTGTCTATTTTCTTTTTCTTTCTATTGTATTGTGTAATGCTCACTTGTTAACCCTATTGGATAATAAATTGTTATTGTTATTTGCCTTGCTCTTCTTAGGCGGAAAGTCTCTATATTCAATCACATTGGTCTCCAGTTTAATCAGTTTAATTTTAAAACAATTATGATTGCTACCCATAAACTGGTGGTGCATTAGGCTAAAGAATTAATAATGCACCTAATATTAAAGTGCAAAATATGTCATGTTCTGCTAAGCTGAGTTAGAATCACGGTGAGTCACTATTAAACAAGGACGACTTTTCTTCGAAGACGCGATAAGTGATTGCCATAGGCTTAAGGTAAGTGGTCTGATCTCACAATTTTTTATTGTTTATGCACTACCCTTAATTTTGATTAATTAAGCTAATTAATCTAGCAGCTTCGTGCGAGATCAGTCCCTGCGGGTTGGGCTAATTAATCTAGCAGCTTGGTGAGCCATCAGTCGTTTCAATATGACAATGTTTGTGTGAGAGTAGTTTATTAGAGTCAAACCTAGTGGCACCAGCGAGCTGATATCTTTTGAAATTATCAAGTACATAAGCGAGTTACAGTGAACAACGGAAGTCGCAATCGATGTCCAGCGTCGCCCAGTTACGCGGGTTGGTCAACAAGTTTCGAATTTAATAGCTCTAGGTGGCAGATTCATTTTATTTTCGAGTATATGGGCTAATCGTTAATTATCTCAAGGTGAACATTGAGAACAGTTACAAATTGATGCTCAAAGTGATTAAGACGCTATATCATACGAAATTGAGCTTTTTCTTTTATAATAGTTCTTTGTGGCACAAATTTTGCTTTGATTATATCTGAAAATCTTTTAATTATTTTAGTTCTACTATTTTTATTTATATTAGAAACAAATTATCGAGGTATAGTTCGAGCCTCTTACGTTCTTCATAAACCAAGGGCATTTCATAGAATTGAAAAATATACAATACAACCGTACTCGGGTCTAGTATTAGGAATAACAGTCATATCGTATACCTTTGGGCAGTGATCAGTAGAGACTGGATTTTATGCAAAATGCATATTTGGACACTTTACCATAACTGCATATGCACGTACATATTTCATAATTATTTTCCATATATATGCATATATTCGCCATTTTCATAAGCACCATAATAAAATCTGATATTTAAAGATATTTAATTTGTTTGTGTAAACGTGAAGGGATTGCAATCCTTCAACTTTGCATTAATGACTCATTAAAAGTCCATCTCATTAATAATAAGATGCACTTTCCCAAAAATAGGATTTAACTCTACTGATAATCGGTCTACAGCGCAATTAGAACTTACGTAAGAAATCCTTTTCAGAAATGTAGGTATTTATGCAGGTATATTATACCGTACGACTAAAATCAATATAAGAAAAAGAAATAATTTCCTTCATAGTTTGTTCATTCGTAAACGTGTTAAGGTCTGTGCTATTTGGTGAAGCAAAAGTGAATTAAAAAGTTTTGAAAATGCCGAAGATAGCTAAAGCGAAGTCATCTCTAATAAAAAATTGGATAAGTGATTGCAGTGCACTAAAAATTATTGACGAAGAAAGTGTTTTGTGTACGCTCTGCGACAAAAGGGTAAGTTGAATTTTGAAATATTTTGTCAATAACAAGTTCTACAATTATGAGAATTTTTTTTTGTGTTCATAAATATAATGAAACAATTTCATAATAAATTATTATTAGATATGTTTAATTTTATGTTCTTTAAAAGCTAATATATCTTTGTAATATTTCTTTGTCATAAACACCAAAATAACCAAAATCAATCCAATTTAAACAACTGGAGAACTTTACAAAACCAGACAATTTATTTTTCTAGTTTTTGTAGTAATATAGTAATTAATAATAATTATTATAACTGAATGTTAAAAATATATATTTGTTACACAGATTACCTGCCAGAAGAAATTTCAAGTAGTGCAACATTTGAACACAACATTTCATCAGAACAGGGTTTCTGAAAATTTGAATAAACCGCGGCAGCAACTTTTGGAGGAAAGTTTTCTCAATAATTCGAAGAATCCACAAGAAGCATTTTCCAAAGATTTGTGTAATCTTTTTGTGGGTTGTAATATTCCTTTACATAAATTGGACAATCCGATATTTCAAGAATTCCTGCAAACTTATTGCAAAGTCGATGATAAACCTATTTATGTACCCAGTTCTTCAGCTCTACGCAAGAAATACATCAACGAAATTTATGAAGATGTTACCGATGGTATTAGAAAGGAGTTGAAAAACGAAAATCTTTGGCTCTCTGTTGATGAAACTTCCGACACGAAGGGCGGTCAGGTTGCTAATTTGATTATTGGAACCTTAAATGGTTCAACTCAATCTAAAAGACATTTAATTAATGTAGGTAATTTAGACAAAACAAATCATGTTACCATAGCCAGGTTTATTAATGAGTCCTTAGCGAATTTATTTTTACCCGACAAAGTACCTTTTGAAAAATTTCTATTAATGGTAACTGACGCCGCTTCGTATATGTTAAAATCAGCTCAAAGTCTGAAAATTTTTTTCCAAATTTAATCCATTGTACTTGTTTGGCTCATGGTTTAAATAGGGTTGCTGAAAAAGTTAGATTAGAGTTTCCAGATGTAAATAATTTAATTAGTAATATCAAAAAAGTATTTTTAAAAGCGCCCTTACGAGTGCAATTATATAACGAAATGCTTCCCGGCATTCCATTGTCACCTTGCCACCATGTTCCCCATCTTAACAAGATGGGGAACATGGCTTAAATGTGCTGTGTTTCTAGCCGATAATTACGAAGGCATCAAAAATGTTGTAACTCAATTTGATTCAGCAACCAGTCTTGCCATAGAAAAGTGTAACGTAATTTTCAATAATTCGACAATACAAAATCAGCTATCATATATTAAATCTAATTTTGCGATAATTGAGCAGGCAATTACTAGATTAGCAGATAGAAATTTATCTTTAAATGATGGTGTTGGCATTGTAAATGATATTGAAGAGAAAATTGGAAAAGCCAACGGATTGACTGGAAAAAGAATTAAAGAAAAATTAGTGGCAAT
The DNA here is from genome assembly GCA_963170755.1 of Amphimallon solstitiale. NCBI lineage: Eukaryota > Metazoa > Arthropoda > Insecta > Coleoptera > Scarabaeidae > Amphimallon > Amphimallon solstitiale. Next base: position 86,019,567 of record OY720675.1, read on the forward strand.
TCTAAGCAAAAATGGAGGTTTTGTTACATTAAAATCTATAAACAATGTAATTAATGGCAATTTTAATGAATACATTAATATAAGCCCCTCATTAATACCTAGTTTTAAGAATGCACCGATCACATCTTGCGATGTTGAAAGAACATTTTCCCAATATAAACATATACTTACAGATCGTAGACATAATTTAACAATGGAATATTTAAAGAAATATTTGGTTATTTATTGTAATAAATAAATATATAATTTGTAAATACGACAATTTATTGTAATAAATAAATATACAATTTGTAAATACGACAAATGAAGTTTAATTTCCTAAAACATAATAAATAAATGCACATCATAAGTGCATATTGCATGCATATTTGGCAAACTTTTTAGTGCATATTTTCCAGTCTCTAGTGATCAGCTGCAAGTATTAATAAGCAATATCTATTGAAGAAATTATTTCTTATTTAGAATTTGACAATACATTTATCTTGCATCTAGAATTAATTGCAAAAGTATTCACATTTTATATCCTGCAATTATTAATTTTAATTTAATGTCACTAATAAGGTATTTAATAGACATTTTATATATTCAGTACATTCCCTAATTTTAAAGTAAGAGTTAAATTTCCACATTAATTAATTGGTGTCAGAAAATTTTCTGATTGGTTAGCTCGCTCATTACTATACTTTCGCGATCTCATTTCCACGTTTTTCGTTATTAGATGATGCGGTCGCATTTCAAATTTGTTAACCGAATAAATGGTTTTCTGGGCCCGCAACCCGAATAGTCGCGGCCTTTCACCGATATAGTACTTTTGGGGTGGAGACGAATCCTCCCTATTCGAGGCGTTTCTTAATTAATTTACGTTTTCTCATCAACGGGAGAATCACTTTTTAGGCGGCAGTACATAGTAAGAAGGAAACGTGCAAGGAACACATTAATGATTTAAGGAAATTCCTGCGAAAATCAGTGTTTTACTTCGACCGTCCCTAATTAGGGGCGAAAAGTAAAACCGTAGGGTAGATACAGTATTAATAAATCAAAAATAAACGTCTCGACCTTAATAAGTTAGGAACAGAAGAGGGTCTTGTTAAGATCGTTTATAAAGATACCACTTTCTTATTAATTACAAAGTGAAAGTGTTTTAAAAGAGAAACCTTTTGTTAAAAGAATACGAAATTGTTAAATACAGTTTTTCGCCTTCAAAAGGAAACCCAGGCATGTTATTAATTTAATATTACGGAATTACCATTGCCTTTTCGAGAGTTAAGTGTGGGATAATTTTTTGCCAATGGACTTACGTCATTTGAAATTACGACATCTGGCTCTAGCGTATTCGCCAAAGTGCTTGATTTGATATTATATCATGCATAATTTTCTTAAAAGTATAGGTACAAAGCAACGAAATATATATGCACACTTATATAACTTAAGCTTACATAACTGCTTGGATAACATTTGTATAAGTGGAGAATTTTGTGAATTTGAATCTTTCGTTGTCCATAACGGCTTTTCCGATCATTCTGGACAGGTTCTCCTTTTGCCTTTAGAGAGTAGGAATGATTCTAGTCAAAAAATAAGTTATAGAGAGTTGAATAGGGAAAGCAATATATCAATGTTTAGGGATCTCATGGAGCACAAGAGCTGCCATGCTGTTTACAGTGAAACAAGTGCGAATCAACAGTATTCTAAGTTTATAGATATTATTCAACATACTTTTAATTTAGCATTTCCCTTTAAAATTAAAGAAAGTAAATAAAACTACTCCGCGGAATTACTGGATAACTAACGGTATCAAAATCTGGTCACAAAAATTAAAAGATTTGTATTTGTTAACACTAACTGGCAATGAGGAAATTAAGCATTATTACAAAATATACAAGAAGGTATGCAGCTCGGTTATTAGAAAAGCAAAAGAAATATACAATAATAACTTGATTTTAAATTCAAGTAACAAAAACAAAACGGCTTGGGGAATAATAAATGGTCGAATTTTAAAGGCAAGGACATTAAAATAACACTAAATAATGAAATAATTTCAAACCCTGAAGTGTTATCTAATTGTTTTAGTGATTACTTTACAAACATTACCTATGGCCTGTCTCAAGGACAATCAACTGAATGTCATATGGAAATATCAATGAATGATTTGACGCTGTTCTTTGATCCCGTTCATGAGATTGAAGTAGAGAGAGCAATTATTCAATTAAAATCAAGCGTCTCAACAAGTTATGATGAGATTTCCTCTCTAATTATCAACAAATGCATAAACAGTATTACTACCCTGCTTACTTTTATTATAAATAATTACTTGAGCTCTGGTGTATATCCGAATAACTTGAAGCTTGCCAAAATAATACCTATACACAAGAAAGGTGATGGAAATCTTATACAAAACTATAGGCTTTCTATATTCTCTAAGGTTATCGAGAGGATAGTTGCAAATAAGTTGTTATCATTTCTTAATAGATGTAATATCTTAAATGATAATCAATATGGATTTAGAAAAGGACGCTCCACAATGCATGCAATAGTTGATCTACTAAACAATGTCTACAGAAACATCGATGTGGGCAATGAATGTTTGGCTATTTTTTTAGATCTGAGTAAGGCTTTTGATTGTGTTAATCACAAACGGTTGCTGGAAAAGTTATACCGGTATGGTGTAAGGGGAACACCCATGCAATCGTTTAGGAGTTATTTGGAGTACCGAATGCACTATGTGCAGGTCGGTTCGTATCGATCGACAGAACAGCCTGACTTCTGGGGTTCCTCAGGGATCCGTGCTCGGCCCACTATTGTATATAGTATATGTAAATAACGTCCCCTCCAAAAATGCTTTACTATTTGCTGATGACACAACTGTATTTGTAGCCTGTGTTAGGAAGGATAATTTGGTCGCACCAGCGAACGAAGAACTGCGGAACTTCGAGTTGTATTTTAATGAAAATGATTTGCATCTAAACTCATGTAAAACAACATTTATCAACTTTAACCTGAGGGGGTCTTCAGGTTACAAAAAAGAGCAATACGGAACATGGTGGGTGTAAGTGCGGGGACGTTTTGTAGGGGTTACTTCACTAGGTTAAATATTATGACGGTTACCTGTATTTTTATGTACCAAATATTAATTTACGCCAAGCAAAGTCTGTTCCAATTTATAAAAGTTTATGATCACCATCAATATGCTACGAGACGGAGTGATGCTTTGGAGGTGCCCAGACACAGATTATCGATTTATAAAAAAGGGCCCACAGTATTTAATGATAACCGCCTACAACAGAATCGCTAAAAATTTAAAAAGTCTACCGTTGGAAAAATTCAAAGTAGAGTTAAAAAGTTACTGATTGCCAGATGCTATTACTCTTTTAGTGATTTTGAAAATGACAGGCAGATTTTAGATTTGCATGTCTAAATTGTTTGTTTGTGATTGTTGTTGCATTTTTTTTATACTAGTATTGTTTGATTTCTTATATTTACATTTACATTTGTGTTGACTTGTTCTATACCATTTTTATGTTGAATTTAATGAATAATAATAATAATTATTATTATTATTATTATTATTATTATTATTATAAGCATAAGACAAACAACATTTTCACTGTTATGGTGACTGCTGTCAGGACTTAAAAATCCATACAATGAATAGGAGGCAACGAAAAGAATCTGCAAAAGATACATATTGGAAAAAAGGAAAGTCAAAAAACAAATCATAAAGACATTTACGTTGGTATAAAGTAATTTAATCGAAAAAAATTAGATATAGTAAATTCACTATAGGAGCGCGTGCACATCAACAGAGGTTTCATTGCAACAAATAATAAATAAGCACCGATTGTCTTTTCGACCAGCCTGGTCATTTTCTAATACTGAAATAACGTATGAAACACAAACTAGGTAATTTGTGTGTTCGTAAATGACCAAACTGGTTGAAACTTCAGCCACATATCGTCTTTATATTGATATAAAAAATTAATAATTTTATTTTATTCTATTATAGAATATCACAAAGTAACGACTGGCATAATTAATTTTTATTTATGTTTATGTTTTAGGTAGCCTGTTTGCCACATTATGTATTATAGAGTCAAATAAATTTTATTATTAAAATTTATATATTTAGAGATACATATAGTATTCTTAATGCTTACCTGTATCGTTTTAATCCCAGTATTATTAACTGATCTCCAATTTAAAACCCAAATTTGATCGAGATGTTGGACGTAGTGTAAATCGACTGGATATTTATCTGTGGCGACTACCTACATTGGAATCAAAATATATAATAAAAAAATATTTAATAAATAAAAGATTATTTTTATATTGTCTAAAAGAATATTTATAGTATCCAAATACATTGTATAGATTGTATAGCCATGTATTGTTATATCTGACAAAGTGGTCGGAAGTCAGAAGTTCGACACAAAGAACATAAGAGGGCGATTTTTACATAGCATAAAGAACACAAGCTTTCCAGAGCATTGCATGGAAAATAACCACTTATTTGATATAAATGACTGCAAACTGTTACATAAAGTAAATAAAAGTGAACATAGTTTGAAAATTTGGAAATTAAGAGATGAACACATTAGGCAAATGACACTTTCATCCACATATATCTTATCTCTTGAAAATGTAAATGGTCTTACAACGTATGTTAAGTAATCTAATAAAATTGTGAAACAATTAAAGTCGAGTTTTATTTGAAATTGGGTACCCAAAACTTTTGAATGTTGCAAAATATACCGTGTGTTGCATCGTCGACCTGAACATAGGAAATTCCATGTTAATTTTAAACGTGGTGAATGAAAGTTTCCCAGTTTATTTTAGAGAAAAACTTATTGAGAATTTTTTAAAGAACTCATAAAAATGAAGCGAATTGCAAATTTCGAATTGTTTTTGTCAAGTATTTTCTTAGATATGAACAATAATACACTAGTAAAATAAGCCGAAATTGTAATCCAGTCATAATCGAAACAACAATCAAGTCACTTGCAAATTCAAATTAAAAAAAAAGGCAAATTGACATTATGCGATATCTTTTACACTAGAACTCAAATACATACGAAGTTATACCTATTACATCACATATTGGAGTAAAAACATTATTAAAAAATGAGCAACTAACAAACTAAATTAAATGTTCGAATATCCCACCGTTTACTGCTAAACAATGCCCCAAGCGATCATAAAATGACCTTCGTACGTTACTCAGCTGATTTTGATTAATTTTCCTACATTCCAGAGACATTGCATTTTTTAACTGATCCAAGTTTTCATATTGTACACTTTTATAAATAGCGTTTTTTAAATGTCCCCATAAAAAGAAGTCGTTCGGTGAAAGATCAGGGGACCTGGGGGGGGGGGCAGCATATTGTTTGATTTGGACCTATCACATTTCCATTAAAGGCATTTTGAAGATGTTCTCTTACAATCCTGGCGTTGTGCGCAGGGCATCCGTCTAACTGGAACCAAACTTGCTGATTTTCACGAACAACTTCTTCTAAAGCAGGTTCAATTTGATTTTGTAATAAATTTAGAAAATATTCAGCAGAAAGATTTTCTTCTAAAAAAAGAGGTCCAATAATATGATGTCCGAAAATTCCAATAAAAACGTTAACTTTTTGTGGATATTGAGTCCTCGTAGAGAGAAAAAGGTGCTCATTTTCCTGGCTCCAATATCTTAAATTTTGAACATTTGGCTCATTGTTGAGAGTAAACGTGCATTCATCTGTAAAGCAAATGTTGTTTAAAAACTCCCTATCGTTATTTGCTCTCTCCATCATTTCAAAGGCAAAACTTGCCCTACGCTCTCTATCCCCGACCAACAGTTCTTGATGTTTCGCATATTTAAATGATTTAAAATTATGTTTCTTCAAAATGCACCAAGCTGTAGTATGGTGTAGTCCCACTGTTTCTCCAAGAATTCTCATGCTTACTTGTTTTTCTTCTTGGACTTTAAGCAAGATATCTAATTCATTTTCGTTTCTTTGTTGATGAACCCTACCATTATTCTCCTTTATACATTTACAATCTTTAATTACTGTGCCCGTTGCTTCAAAACGTTCAATGGCATTTTTAATGGTCGCCTTACTTGGAATCGGCCTATCGGGAAAATGCACGGAAAACATATCTCTTACGCCCTGTAGACTATTTCCTCCATAATACCACTTAATCATAATAACTTTTTCTTCTGTGGTAAAATAATTCATATTTCTTAACTTAGCATTGACTTTGAGCAAAATTATCGCGAAACGTCAATTTGACTTATCGCGAAACGTCAATTTGACATTTTTATTTATTTGAATTTGCAAGTGACTTGATTGTTGTTTCGATTATGACTGGATTACAATTTCGGCTTATTTTACTAGTGTATTATTGTTCATATCTAAGTAAGTACTTGACAAAAACAACTCGAAATTTGCAATTCGCTTCATTTTTATGAGTTCTTTAAAAAATTCTCAATAAGTTTTTCTCTAAAATAAACTGGGAAACTTTCATTCACCACGTTTAAAATTAACATGGGATTTCCTATGTTCAGGTCGACGATGCAACACAGGGTATACACAATATTACATTTTTTGACTTAATATATTAAAATTTATTAGAAACATGTTCGTAAAGAGTTTGTTGATATCATGTGTTAATAGGAAAGATTCTACCAAAGCTCAAAGAAAATGACATTATTAATGGACACAGTGAGACATATTGCATATGTACGTATGTTTAGATTATTTCTTTTTTTCCCCATAATTTATGCTATTTTAATTCAAAATTTGTTATAAAAGTCAAAGCCAGCAATTAAAGGTTTTTGTGACTACCATAATTTAAAAACCCTATACATAACGTTAAAATTTGAAATTTACGATAAGATGGCAGTAATCACTGAGTGAATAATGACAGTTATTATTCCCGAGAGCCGAATTTACGAACCGAACCGTGAAACGGCGAGGGAGTAACTCGGCTCGAGGGTATAATAGTCATTATTGCGAGTTAGTGTACACTACTTTAACTACGACTAACTGAATGTTACTAAAAAAAATCAAAATAATTAAACGAAAATGTCAGAGTACTATATCGATATGACGTTTAACGGTTAGACAGTTAGTAAAATGGCCGAACTTGTTTATCGTTACTACGGCAACGTAAAATGGCCGAACTTGTCTATCGTTACTACGACAACGAGTCCTATTATTAACCAATAGCGATTAATATAATACCTAGTTTATTGTTTAGTCGTGGATAAAGTATATTAAAATAATAACTGAAACGTCTTTTTTTCAATTATATTTTCATTTCAATCTTTCATTAGAAAAACTATCAAGTGACGTTAATTAGTCACTTGATATTTCTTCAATAGAATTCTGAATATTCAATGCTATTTAATATTTCGAAATACATATTTAAATTAAATATTACTTATTAAATTGGTACTTACATCCACAACTACCATTTGGACTTTGGAAATTATTAATATTCTATCTCGATCCGGTTGGGTGGCGTAAACATATCTATTCGCCACATTGACTGCTTTGCCCCAAATACAATGTATTCCTTTATCACCGCAAACATACTCCTGTAAAGAAAATTAATTTTAAATGCACTTGTATTCAATTAGTTTTTAAAAATATGGCATTCCTTATTTTTTAATTGCAATTTTTATAACTTGATGATTATACAATAGAACAATAAACAAATTCCATAATGATCACATAAATTAAGATGTTTTAAAAGACGAGAAAACAAATTCCTATATTATGTACAAGTAAGACAAAATATGAAGGTCATAAGAAACTTTTTTTTAATTATTTATTTAATTTTTAAACAAAAACGTCAATTCTCTTCAAAGTACTTTTCTGCTATTGGTAGTAATACACTTGTACAGTCTATATTTTTCTTCTGTGAAGCCTTGATGCGCCTCCTTCGTTTGCTTCTTCACCTCAGCAACCTCAGCACAAAGCTTTCCTTTCATGTTTCTCTTCATTTAGGGAAATATAAAAAGGGCTGAGGGAAGGTCGGGTGAATAAGGTGAGGCACAGAGGTCTGCCATTTTTGGTTAAAAATTGGCACACAGGAAGAGCTGTGCGAGCATGAGCGTTAGCGTGCTGGAACCGACTATCAAAAATCAAACCTCTTCCGTCCCAAACTTTAGCTCAATTTTTTCAAAACTTCCGGTATAAAGATTGGCTAGAGGTCAGGCATTGTGGAACAAACTCTGAATGATCCCTCCTCTAACATCGAAAAAACAAATCAGCATTGTTTTGATGTTTGATTTTACTTGTCGAGCTTTTTGGAGTGAGGCGAACTTCAAGCTTTTCACGGGCTTGATTGTTGCTATATTTTTACATTGTAACCGTCGCACCATGATGCGTCATCTGTGATGAGCTTGGGGAAAAAGTTTGGAACATTTCTGAATTTTTCTTTCAAAGCATAGTAAACTTCCACGTGGCCTTGTTTTTGTTCAGCAGTCGGCAGTCGAGGTACGTATTTGGCAGCCACAATTTTCATCCTGAAATCTTCAAATAAAATTCGCTGAACTGAACTTCAAGTCGCTTCAGACAGCTTCTCAATTTCTTCAATCTTCAGTCGTAGATCTTTCAGGATGATTTCGCGTATTTTTTAAACATTTTCATCGGTTCGGGCCATAAGGACGAAGAGAGCGAGGTTTGTCATCAATTGACATTTCACCTCTTTTGAAATGGGAAAACCAGGCGAACACTTGAGTTTTCCCAACAGTATCATCCCTGTAGGCTATTTCTAGCATTTCAAGAATTTCTGTGCCAGCAAGAAAAAAACTTTACGACCGCGTGCTTTTTACGAGAATCAGCCACTGCAAAAACGATGAGCACACAAAACGACTGTCACTAAAAAAATCACACAAACCAAACGGAACCTTCTTTCATGAAAACCTAACAGCAGTTTCACCCCATTTCATAACGTTGTTCCAGTAAGAAAATGCTCTGCTTTGCTAGAGTCTGACACTACCAACAATTTCAGACGCAATAGTATGAATGCGAGTGCAAAAAGTCCACCTTAAGGGACTTTTATACACCCCATCTTCTACGGGTGTTCATGAATTTTTCAACAGGTATTAGACTTTTATTTTTTTTAAGTTATTTTGTTAATTTAGATTGAAATGGTATGTGTTTTCGTATTTAAATCGTTAATTCGTGTAGACAGTATCATGATTATTTTCTGCACTACGTAGAACTCTGATTATAGTTATAGTTTGAGCTTGGCCGCTGACATAATCACTTGATTTTTTAAGCCATGATTTCCTCCAACTTAAACACTATTATATTGTTTCTGGTTTAAATATGCTATGATAAAGAGGATTCATTACTCTTTGCTGCATAGGTGAACTGCGTTTTGCTAGTTCTATAAAAAGATGTACTTCTGCCGTTTTTACTTTCTTATACGTAGTATAAGGAAGTATTGTGATGACCAAAATTCTCGACGTCGAGATTTTTGCAGATGTCCACGTTTTGAAGTCCCCTGATAAGAAAAAAGTGGTTTTTAAAAAATTTCTGTATGTCTCTCTTTGTGTATGTCTGTGTGTCTGTGTCTGTATCTGTCTGTATGGGTGTTTGACCACGATAGCGGTCAAACCGCTGAAGATATCAATTCCAAATTTTGTATTTACGTGTATAATCTCCCTCTTGAGATCTGATTAGTTTTTCAGTAAAATCGGTAGACCGGAAGTAGCAGTTTACTTCAGCGAAAAAATCGAGTTTTGCCAATATTCCGTCAACTACTAAGTTTAAACAAATTTACAAAGAATTCATATGTACTTAGAATTAGAATTTAGAACAATTTTATTTAAAAAGTTTTTCGAAATTCCTACCGGAAGTAGGTTTTTTACTCTTATCGAAAATCAGTTTTTTGCGAATATTTCGCAAGTCATGCTTTTTAGAGAGATACATTACGGGTATAAAAGTATTTAAAACATAATTTTCAATATTTTTTGTATAAAAAAAAAATTCAAAATTCAGGCCGGAAGTACCTTTACTCCTTTTGAATAGCAATTTTTTGCAAATATGTCGTAAATTATGCATTCTATATATATCTATCAAGAGTAAAAAAGTATTTAGTGCTAGTTTTGCAATATTTTTTGTATAAATGAAATGTTAACATTCGAACCGGAAGTAACATTTTTACTCTTAGGAAGTAGCACTTTTTCTGGAATATCTTGCAAAGTATGCATTCTATAGGTATTTATTAAGAGAATAGATATTTGAATAATGTTTGGTAAAAAAGTTCTTAAAATAGTATAGTTTGAAACGCTCATACGCATAAGAAAGTCGTGTGTTGGCCACACCTCATTTTTTATCTTATAATTAAGTAAGAAAATTGTGTGAAGGTGGCGCAGCATTAGTTTTGTCCGAATTTCATAAATCAACTTTGAAGTGATATACGGTATGTTCAATAGTATTGTACATTTACGTATTGCTTCGTCTATAATAGGTACTTACACTTTAGTTCGACTTATTGTTGGGTATAGGTCCATAAATCTTTTTCTATACTTTTAATTAAATAGTGAGACTCGTTAGTTCTCGATTTTTCATTTCATTTGGGTTATCGATCGCCTATTGTGATTAGTATAAATTTATTGGTTTATATTACGTTTGCATCCTTTTTAGAATATTGATTGGTGAATCAATTCTCAAACAACTTACTTACTCTTGCTTTAAATATAAACACACCAAATAAGTGTTGTCTAAGGAGTGTATTACCGCTATTTGTGTCATACCCATGCCTTAACTGAAGTTATACAATAATTTAAAAGAGTATGGAAGTTTTGTTAAACCTAGAAATAAGGGTAATATTGGTGAAAACACGCAGATAAATGTTTTAGCTGCTGTTAATCAGAATCCATCAACATCAACGCGGCAAATTGCACAAGGCGCTGCTACCTCACAACGCGCAGTAGTGAGAATTTTATCAAAACATAAGTAACATCCTTATAAAAAATTAGTTGGTCAAACTCTACACCCTGGAGACGATGAAAGACGATTACATTTTTGTGCTTAGTTCGTAAATATGTGCCATGAAAATAATAACTTTCCGATGCAGATCTTATGGACCGACGAAACACGTTTTACAAACTGCGGCATGTTCAATCGCCATAATGAACACCTGTGGGCGTAAATAAATCCTCACTGTTTAGAAGAAAGGCGACCCCAGATTAGGTTTGGCTTCAATTTATGGTGTGGTGTTATTGGTTCGCAACTTGTTGGGCCATTTATTTTTAATGAAACTTTAACCGGATATCGATATTTGCAATTTCTTAGGGAAGATTTCGACAATATCCTAGATGAATTAAATTTACAGACCCGTACAAATTTACGGTGGTTTCAACACGACGGTGCCCCGCCTCACTATCAGGCACAGGTCAAAAGACATTTAGATGAATTATTTCCAAACTCGTGGATCGGCAGAAATGGTCCTGTTTTATGGCCTGCACGTTCCCCAGATCTTTCACCGTTAGATTTCTTCGTCTTTGGAGCAATAAAAGTTCTCGTATATGTGCGATCATATGCAACCCAAGAGGAGCTATTGGAAGCTGTTATTAATGTATTTGATAACTTAGATGGGTGCAAAATTAGGAGAACTCAGTATTGAATAGGTGCCGTATGTGCGTCGATAATGATGGTTTCGAACACTTAATGTAAATTTAGCGTGTTACGTGTTGTTAATAATTAATTCATTTAGCGTTTTTATTGTTTCTTGTATTACATTGTATATTATAAGTTTCCTTTCTTTTCCATGGCAAGACATGATTTTTGTTAAACATAGTAATAGTGTATTGTGCAGTTATTTATTAAAATAAGTGCTACAACCCTTACATCATTGCAAGCAGAAAAAAATGCACTATTAGAATATGTCATAGCCAACTATAGTTTCCATTTAAAAAAATTAGACTTTGCTTGCTAACTCAAAAATGCTAAGCAAAATTAAAAATTTAAGAAGTTGTCGTTGTTTGAAATTGAATTTCTTAAAAACATTATTCAAAAAGTTTTTTCTAACTTTAAGAATAGAAGTGTTATAGCACTGAAAAGGTTTTAGAGAATATCTATTTTTTGCAAATATCTAGTAAACCATGCATTTTCTTAAATGGACAAAAACGTATCTGCATGAGTCTTATAAAGATGCAAATCTTTCTCTATTTAACCTAATGCGTATCTCTTATGGTTTTCGAGATCCCCATACAAATAATGAAAAAAAAACACCCTGTATATGGCTAAATGTGATTTGCTACATATACAAAAATAATATAATAATAATAATAATAAGTTTTTAATCTATTAACATATATAAAAATATGTGTAGAGTATGTCAATCTAAGAAAATACAAAAATAATAATATAAAGAAATAATAATACAAGCACTGGAGAGAAAAGAAACGGGGGTATTAAACAGAGAGTACCAGCAGATATATTTGCTGCACGAATATATTTATGTTATACATATTGCTATGGTATTTTACATTTTAAAAATAAGAAAATATACAAAAATAAGAAATATTAGATGTAGGTAGATATTTAATGAACATTTTATAGAAATAAGCACAAATAAACAAGACACAAACGTATTTTAGGATAATTTATTTGTTACACAAGTAGATACATAATTAGTACACTAGTTTTAATTTCATATTTAATTCATATAGACACATAAAAGTCAAAACCATATTAATAATTAAAAATATTCACAAAGAATAAAAGCCCCTGAAAAAGAATGCGAATATGCAACACCATAAACATTCATGAGACGTAGGTTGCATATACCCTATACACAATAAACAGATCCAAGGACTTATAAATATTTAAAAATTTTCAAATAAATGAGAACAGAAGAATTACATATTGTATAAAACAATGTTCAAATACTGACCTCAGTTTTAAAAAGGATATATAATGACCTTAAAGCAATATTATTGGCAACTAACAGAAAAGTAGGTCAAGTTTAAGAATGAATTTTAAACTGCGAGAACACTAAGAAATATTGTTCAATCATTTAAAGTATCACTATTGTAATCACTATAAATATTAACAATAAAAGATTTATGTGGCAATATGCACGTTTCACTGGTATCTTCTGAATAAAATAATATTGAATGTACGTTGAGATATACAATTTGTTCATTTCTTCTCCACACGAATATACTTCAAGGAACTTCATGCTAAAACAAAAATACGCTATTAGACAAAGTATAAGATAACACAGATTCGAAAGTACTTACCAAATAAATAAAATCGACCGATATTGATTAAGCATGCGAATACATAAAAATGTAAACAGAAGTTGAAATTCCAAAATGGCAGTGATCGACCAATGGGAACAAAGATTAGACAAATGGTTAAGAAATCCGTCACAGAGGGAGCAGTTATGCAAATCCAAACGAGAATATGAAAATAATTTCAATATAAACAAAAATTAGCGTTCTTCAATTTTTCTTGCCTATAAAAGGGGACAACCCAGCCAAAAACGGCAGTTCTGCATCAGTTCTTCTACAGTTCTTCAAGAGTTCTCCATTGGATTCCGACTATCAAAGGAACTAATAAAATCTACAAAGGCAAAACGCTTTTAAGATTTATTTATTACGCGTGCAAATAAGAAAAGATAGTAATAGTGTAGTGGGGGGTAACCGACTGGAACATTCAAACCAGAAATTCGCGCCAAGAAATAGTGGAGCGCGGGAAATCGTCACTATTTCATTTACAAAAGCCGCTGTCAGAAGAAAAGCCGGAATAAAGGATTAAAGAAGAATGGTATCTAATAGTTTTCTAGAGGAATTTGAAAGGATGTACAGTCAAGAGGCGTAAGTATAAACATGATAATAAAGTTTCACTTGCAACCTAATAATCAATAAATAAATACACTCATTTATGTGCGTGTTCAAATATAATATAATAAATACAAATTGTTGTTTAAACATTTACTGAATCCTATTATTGTTTAACCGAAGTCCAACGTGCAAATCTTGGATTAGGTGACTCAATAAAGGATATACATAATTCAGCTTCAATCACAATCAAAATAAATTGTTATTTAAAATATTTAATGAATTCCATTATTGTTTAACCGAAGTCCGACGTGCAAACTTGGATTAGGTGACTCAATAAAGGATATAAATAATTCAGCTTTAATCACAATAAAAATAAATTGTTATTTAAATATTTAATGAATTCCATTATTGTTTAACCGAAGTCCGACGTGCAAATCTTGGATTAGGTAATTCAATAAAGGAAATCAACTAGGCTTTTAGAAAAATAAGAGGATAGGCTTTGAACGCATATAAAGAGATAATTAGACAAACAATCATAACACATTAAAAATAAGAAGGATTGCAAGATGCTTGTATTTCAAAGGACAAAATAAATTATATAAATGAATCTTTAAGTATTATATAAATAGGTTGAAATAACCACATGCTTTTATATATTTAAGATTATAAATAAAAATAAGTATTATTGATATCCATCCTTTTATTCATTTATACCCGTCCCAAAGAGAAGTAAAGACATTAGAATAAGTGAGAGAGCAAATAAACCAATTTTTAAAAGGTAAGGAAAGTAAACTTCAAACAACACAGTTAGAACCCTGAACATAAAGAAATGCTGTATTACAATTAACTATTACAATTCAAACAAACAATTTTAAACCCTGAGAGTAAAGCTAAAACTAAGAGTCAAAAGCATATTTCAACATTATTATTACTTTTTATTTAAATAAAGCGAATACCACAGCAATATGTATTGTCGGTAACATTTAGGAAGTCTGTGACTTTGTACAAACATGCATTTAAGAGAATTTGTTTGATTTTGTTCCTAAACGCTTTTATGTATTAATGTAATTATTTTCTTTTATCTCGAAAACTTATTCATATTAATTGTATATTTCTTGATTTAAAGTTTAAACTATGCTTAATATAATTTTGCTTATATCTATAATGGAAAATTCATATTAAATCATTACCTATATTAACATTTCTGGGTCAAGAATAAAGATATCCCTAAAAAAATTAACCTTAGGTTTAATAATGCAAGAAAATAATAAGTTAATGCTTTAATGGTAGTCATTCAATGTTACAACGAAATACAAGGAAATGATAGTTACTTACAACTATATTATTAATAGTTTAGTTCGGATTGAATTTTAAATGATAAAATATATTAGAATATAGAGAAAGATAATTAAAAGGGAAGGGTACAGTCTCGTTTGCAATCGATCTTGACCGGTTCAATACTAATTTTGGATGCAATTACTGCCCTGGAGCCGATCGTGGTTCGTTTCGCACACACGTTTGTCAATTCACAGCCGCCGCTAGTCGACTAGATTTACCACGATTGCGATCGGTTGTTAGCACTGATTGACCGCTCCGGGCTATAAGTCCGGTTACCACAAAACCCGATTCAGTGTCTAACGCGGTCAAATAGAATTTCGAAACGGACGAATTGGCTTACCGTATGCTTGAATGAAGAGTGCCAAATAATATTGACGTTTATCGAAAACTAGAGTTGAGTAGTCCTGCCAATGTAAAGTAGAAATCACATAGGGGAGAATGGGGCACCTTGAACCATCGGCATTTATTCCTTTATTTTCATTTTCTCACACTTGTTGTCACCACAGTATTATAAACTAGAACTAAATATATGATTGACGCAAAGCATTGTTAATTTCATTTGCTTGCTGCCATTGTAGAAGGTTGTGTTTAAAATCCACATATGAAAGTAAAATTTTACAGGTAAGATAACAGCTTATTTTCACTTTGATGAATGTGCTATTAATTAGTGTCTTTTACTGAACAGACTGTAATGTCCCAGATGATGTTTTGTTTTAAATTTCAGTGTTGCACCATAAATGTGTCCAAAAAAATATTTTAATATGTTATTTTATTTAAATAACAAACAGAAACAATAATAATGAATTGAAATATAAAAACATTAAATTTTAAATAAATTGTATTGATGCAAGGGACTTTCATATTAATTAATCAAGAAAAAATAAACATGGGGGACACGATTCTTAGGTGTTTTAAAACTATAAATAAATTCACTTTTATTGCTAATTAAATGCAAACTAATTTAATTGCTTTGGAATTAATCTTTTATGATATTAAACGGCTGGTTACACATTACAACAATCATTAGATTACGAAGATGCTATAAATCAAACTTCAAGCTCTGCTAAACATTCTGCAACAGACCTTGTCAGACTGAAATCCAGAGAGCTAGAAAATGGTGATTTTGCTTTAATTGCATTAACGCCATTAAACTCTAAACGGGAAGCCGCTTATCATGCTAGAAAAATAATTAATCTAACAAAAGTAGATGACGAACAGCTTTATGATTTTTATAGACAATCTAAACTGACTGGAAGGTTTTTTTAAACCAGACGTAGAAGATAAAAGTTACATAAGCAGAAATAACATTGGGATGTGTCTTCCGAAAGCAACGACAACTGCTTCCACTAATAGGGTTCGATCGATGTTGCTTTTCGTGTTAACATTAATTATTATAATTGTCAGTAGATGTGGTCCTAAGAGTCCAGTGTTCAGTGTTAATCCTAAATGATCAGCGAAAAAAGAGCTATCACTTTTGTTAGTATGTAGTAGCCCCCCCCCCACTTAAAGGGGCACAATGACCCATTTCTAATAAAAAAACTAGTTTAAAAATTAGTTATTCCTATTTTTTTGATACAGTAATGGTTCTAGTTTTCATTTACTGATATAAAATTTTTTTTAGAACATTAAATATTTTGCATTAGCTTTGAATGCACATGCAATAATGTATAAAGCTGTTCAAGGTACCCCACTCTCCCCTATGGAAAATTATGTTGTATAACTTGTAAGAGTAAATAGACTTAATACGCCAGAAAAACAACAAAAATAAATAGTAGGAGCAAAAGTATAAAAAAATTACAGGACAAAAAATAATAAATAGATAAATATCGTATAATTTCTGGCTAGGGTCATCTTGTGCTTCTAGCACAGCGTAACGACTACCAAAAATTGACGGAAATAACGTTTTACTTGCTCTCCGAAGTACGGTAGCAGCCCATATATATCTTTGTAAATAAGAAATTCCTGACGGTGTAGTAAGAAATTGGATTTGAGACTCATAGGTTGAAAAGCCAGAGTCGAACTATTAGACCAAATCTGTTACACAAGACAGAAAAATGAAGTGTGGGCACCAAACGACCTTCTTGTACGTATGCGCGTTCCGAAATGTGTAGGTATACAAAAGTTGTTCCAAATTAAGTGTTAAATTCTCTACCTTCTTAGTAAAATAAACCTCACATGCGGTCTGATTTTGAAATTTTTTTATACAGAAATTATACCAAATCTAGCTCAAAGTATAGAATGCATAATTTGAAAAATATTTGAAAGAAACTGCTACTCAATAAGCGTAAAAGTGTTACTTCCGGTCCGAATTTTGAAATTTTGTTCCAGACGCAGCTCTGATACTTTTGTGTTCTTTATAAACCTATATAGATGCAAAATTTGCGAGCTATTTGCAAAAAAATACTATTTGAAAAGAGAGGAGGTATTAGTTCTGGTCCAAATTTAAATATTTCTTTTATACAAAAATTGTTCCAGATTTAGCACTAAATACTTTTGCACATAAGTCTATATACGAGGGCGTATTTTTATGTTATCTACCTAGCCATGAAAAAAAGCACATAAGAGAACAAAAAAAATATATTTCTACATAACTCCCTTCAACACTAATACACATATTCCATCTTTTTTCCAGTTGCCCCATACCCTCAGAGAAAAATTGCTTCGGTAACCCCGCAAAATATTCTTCAACAGCTTCTCTGAGTTCTTCATCAGAAGCAAAACGCTTTCCTCCGAGATGCTTTTTTAAATTTCTGGGTCGGGGCTATAAGGTGGATGCCTTAACTCTATAAACCCACAGTCATTGATTATCTGCTGAACTTTGTTTGCCATATGAACCCGACAATTGTCGTGCAGCAACAAGTTCTTTTGCGGATAAGAATGCGGGCGGTTTTCCTCCAGAGCAGTTTTTAAATTTTTAATTGTGTTTCCGTAGGCCTCTCCATTTATAATAGACCCTCTCGACATATATTCAATAAGCAAACCTCTTTCAGCATCCCAGAAAACAGTTGCCATCAGCTTTTTTCAGAAAATTGTGTCTTGGCCTTTTTTTTAGTGGTGGAGAGCCCTTATGAACCCACTGCATGGATTCTTGTTTAGTAGGAGGGTACCAATAAGATACCCAAGTATCATCCACGGTAATAATTCGAGATAAAAATGTTTTGTCCCTCTCCAACTTGACCAAATTTTCTTGAGAAACTTATTTCCTGCACAGTTTTTGTTCAGGTGTAAGCAATCTGGGTATGCATCGTGCAGACACCTTCTTCATACCCAAATCGTCATGCAAAATTTTGAGAACACATGTTTCGGATATACAGACTTCATTGGCAATGACAGAGATCTTTACACACCGATCTTTCAGTACCAAATTTTCGACTTTTTGAACAATGTTTTCAGTTCGAGCTTCAACGGGTCGTCCGGACTTTGGGTCATCATTGATTGACTCTAAGCCCCATCGAAAGAGTTTAGACCAATATTTTACTTGGAAATAAGGTGGTGTATCTTCCCCATATACAGCAACCATTCTTTCATGAATTGCTTTTGGACCATTGCCTTCCTTTGTCAGGAACTTTATTACGCTTCAACTTTAGTTTTACTCATTTTATTGAGAAATGGACCGTCTCAAATCTCTATACACAGCATAAACTAAACACAACTTAGCACATGTACTTCTAAAGCCTGGCGTCCACTGCATACGAGGCTGTGCTGTGCTGGACTGTGCTGTGCCGTGCGAGTTTCTTTAAAGCCGTGGCGGGACCGTCCATTGCTACTGTGTGCGATGTTTCAAGTGTAGAAATAGAGCATAATTTGATGGATTTGAGTGTAATTTTATTTTAAACAATATAGTTAATAAAAGAAAATACAGATTTTGGATTGCAAGTCATATATTAGACAGAAATACATTTGGCGAATACAACACTTTAATACCCTCTTTGAGCGACGAAGATTTTAGGAAATATTTTAGAGTAACAAAGGAGCAATTTTTAGAAATTCATGAGTTGATACACTTTGATATTGAAGCGTGCGAATATTGTAATAAATTTGTGAATTACTTTATCTCTGATGTGGGGAGAGTTCTCTGGCAAAATAATGCAATTGTGCATTAATGCAGTGAAACTGATGTATAGACTTATTATTTAAGTTAAAATGTTAAATGTTCATTATTTTAGAAACCATTAAATTTTAAAAACATTATTTTCCTTAAATCAAAACAACCATAACAATGTTAGTATATTGTATGTACGTTTTTCAGATAATAGTAATTTTAATTTTACAATGAATACCTAAATTATCTTATAACAACTATGTTTTGCTTTGTAAATTAAAACTAACCTATAATTTACATTTTTGACAAGAAAATAAAAGTACTTCAATTTGTATCTTCCCATATAATGTCTTCTTTTTTCCTGGTTCTTGTAATCTTTTTCATCCGTTTTCCACAAAGCAAAATGCTTCCTAATAACTTCAATAAATTCTTCCATTTTGCTGTATATATACAAAGTACAACACCGCACACAGCTCGGTTAAAATCGGTCACGGTGCGAAGTCAAGCTGGCTCAGCAAGACACCGCTTCTCTACACCGCACAGTATAGCACAAGTGGACGGTTGCCTATTTAAAACATACATGGTCGAAAACACATGCTGGCTCCGCAAGCCACCGCACAGCACCGCTTAGCACAGCCTCGCATACAGTGGACGCCGGGCTTTACAGTGACAGCAATTTTTCAATAATTTGTTTGACATCGTCACTCTTTTGTTTCATGGCTAGGTAGATAACATAAAAATACGCCCTCGTAAAATGCACGATTTGCGAAATATTTGCAAAAAACTGATTTTCGCTACGAGAAAAATATTTAGAAAAACCTTTTTTATAAAATATTTCTTAAATTCACTTCTTAGCACTTTTGTATTCTTTAGAAATTTGTCTAAACTTAGTAGTTGATCAGATAATAGTTAATTTTGATTTTTTTTTACTGAAGTAAACTACTACTTGCGGTCTGCCGATTTTACTGAAAATCTCAGATATAGAGAGGAAGAATAATAAATAATTGCTAGAAGAGTCATTCGGAAAGCATACGTCTCAATGACAACTTGGATTGTTTTACTTATGAACATTTCTGTAAACCAGTTTGTTGGAAAGGTTGTACATGCCTAGTAAGTGTCATATATTTTTGAAGCGGCACAGACAATCTTTTTTTGTACATCGCTGTAGTATATTTTAAATTAGCTATTAATCTTGTTGGTACTAGTTCCTCATAATGTCTCCATGTTCCTTGAATTGAATGTATTTGAACGCACTCTGCAAAGATTGAATTTTTAAAATTACTACAAATTCAATTAATGAGAAATCGGTATTTGTTGATTACAGTAAAATAAATAACTAATTTGATTATTACTGTGGGAATTCATTAATTTTCAAAAACATAATAAACTGCAAATAGAGTACCAATGTTTTAAAAAAGAAAATTTGACTTGGATGTAGTAACTTCAAGTTCTACAGCATATATTTTGTATTCTAAGTACGAGCATTGTAGAACTGGCATTTATTATGCTTAGAGTTGTTGGATTGTTGAAGAGAATAATTACTGATTAGAATAAAATTAATATTATTTGGTTTCTTAATTATAAACTCCTTGAACATCGATTTTTTTTAGAAATTCGCCAATTAAATTAGAGATATGGAAGAGGCTTAACAATATTTGCCAGATATTGTTCTACATAATAATGCAAAGATGGATAATCTATGACGGTTTCTGTTTACGATATTTAGGTACAGATTATTTAAAATCTCGTTCATACGCGTCTCCCATAATAATAATGAAAATTGAAATATATTGTTTCGATATTTAATCAGAGAGCATCATGCAAGGATCATGAATTACGTAGATCAGAAACTTTTTGTATCTTTGCTACGCTCCGCACAGGCACACACACTAATGGAGAGTAAATGTATTCTGATAGTGAACAATGGGCATGGATACGGTTTTTGGAATATTGGGGTTATTAAAAGTAAAACTTTATTCTAAATATACTATTTAATCAACACACCTTATCAGCTATACTGCAATGATGAAGACAAACGAGTCTGAATCACGTGCTTGCAGGTGCACTATAGCAATTTAAAATCACTTAACACATTTCAGTTCACACTAGCGATCAGGAACTTAGCGAAAGTATATAAGTTCCCTACAATCATATATTTCATATGGATGGTAGACATACCTTTCAAATAATGTTATATCATGTCTGGAACGTGGGAGCCGAGTAATGTAAAAACATTGTAGGCACTGGTCAGTTCTTATAGTACGGATCGTATTCCTATGTTTTTTAACTAGCTGCTTATATCAATGTGCCCGGCAGATGCGTATTCTATGTGATGATGAACAGAAGAAGTAAGCTTGATCTTGCTTGCAAGATTAATTCTACAAGATTTTCATGTGACTATCGATGCTTTATGCATGTTTGCGCGACCGCTGCAAATTACCATATAAGTAGATTCTAAATGATTCAGAGGCGAGTGCTGCAGATTCAGTTCCTGGTTCCTTAGAAGTACTACGCTATACCGAGACACCGTGATGGAAACTGTAAAATATCACCTCATGAGGACTGTGAGGATGATCTACGATTAAGTCAGCTACGACCCTAACATCCAGTGAAAGTATCGACGACCAAGGATGATCTTGAATTAAATAAAATACAACGCTTACCCAGGAAAGTGTCAACCAACCGGACGAGAGTGAAATATAAACCAAGGAGTACCAAAAAGTTCAACCGAGTGAGTGGTGAATCGAGTTGCAGAGCCAGTGCACAGCAAAAGCAAGACAAAATAAGATAAGATTAGCCTATCGTCAGTATTAAAATTTATCCAACAAAAGATACACAACACGTTGCTGCCTCCATTCGTGTCAGAAGATTAATAAAACATAGACAAACGCGGTACATTCTATATGTAAGAAGAGATTACTGCAAGGTGCATTTGTCACCATATAGTCAAATAACACAGTAATCCGGAAAATAGTTTAACACTTTTCGATAACACTGGTTACGTGGTTTTTAAGTTTTATTTGACTCTCAAATGCATCTTCTTTTTGCAATACAGCTTATTAAAATTTACTTAAACAAACGAATCAGAAATTTAACAACTGATATATTTTAAATTGGGTGATTTGTAAGTTTTTTCAAAAGAATAAGAATATTGACATATAATAATATATAATTTTTATAAAAATTGAAGTTAGTTTTTGTATTATAAATAAATAAATTGTGACATATCGTCGTCGAACAGGCTTTTTAATTCGTATAAACGAGGGGGGTTTGATAATTAACTTGGTTTGATATAAAAGAAACAATTTAAGTTTATTAACGTCCTTTATTTTTTGATATCCCTTCGAAGCTTTAAAAATACTGGTTAACTGCCTACATGACCTCTCCATTTGACCCAAATTTTCATCCTACCAGGAAAGTTTTTAGTTTCGGAAATAGAAGGTAGTCTGAGGGAGCTAGATCTGGAGAATACGCAGAATGCGGAAGTAGTTCAAGAAGTAATTTTTGCTGAGCGATACTGCATGAATGCACAGGAGCATTGTCATGGTGAAACAGCATTTTTTCTGACAATTCCTGAGGGTTTTTCTCTTATTGCCGCCTTTAAATGGTCCAAAAGTGAGTGTAGGTAATGGTTTTTCCCTTTTGGAAATAGTCAATTAGGAGAATTCCTTTTGCGCCCCAAAAAACTGTCGCCAGCACCTTTCCAGCGGATGGAACGCATTTCGCTTTATTTAGGAACCGGTTTTCCAGGTGCCATCCATTGTCTTGACTACTGTTTCGTTGCCGGGATATAATGGTGTATCTAGGTTTCGTTCATTGTCACTAAACGACGCAAAAACTCGACTGCATTTCTCTCAAACATTTTTAAACTGTCATTAGATATTCGCTTGCAAATTTGCTTTTGTTCTGGAGTGAGTAGACGCGACACCCATTTTGCACAGTTTTTTCATATGTAATTCTTTATGCAAAATGAAGTCAACACGCTCAGTTGATATCTGTGGCTTCTGTTAACAAGTGCACTTTCACTTGTCTGTCGGCTAAAATCAAACCACGGATTTTATCGATAATTAAGGGTGTCACAGCCGATTTCGAGGTTGCAGGACGTGTGCATTTTCAATGTTTGTTCTGCTTCGCTTAAATTCATTACCCAAAGTCGAACACTGTCATAAGAAGGACATGAGTCACCCAAATGTATGCAAAATCATGTCATAAATTACCTTTGTTGTTTTCCCTTCCAGAAAAGAGAATTGAATCACATCACGAATTCCAATTTTATCCATATTTCACTCCTGCTCGAAACACTTCTGTTCAAGTAACTGTCAAAAATAGAATTACTGTTAAAGTGACTTAAGACTACAGATTATCTATTCATAGGAAGGAAAATTTATAACTACGTATACAGATTACGTTAGCGCCATCTATTAGTAGTATGCGAACCAAGAGCTATATATCAAACCACCCTCGACACCAAAATAGATCCCTGCGGTACTCCAACATCTATAATGGCCACATCCAGGAATTCATTTTGCCACCATACCATTTGTTTCCTGTTGTTCAAATAAAACGCTAATAGTTCGTAAGCCAATCCTCTCAGTCCATACTACCAAAGTTTTCTCAGTAGAATCTTATGTGAGACACAGTCGAATGCTTTGATGAGGTCGTAAGTTACCATTGCGGCTTGTTCACCTTCGTCTTCGCTTCCAGGATTGCTTCCACCATATCCAACATTGCTGTCAAGATCGATCTCCCAGCCCGAAAACCGTGTTGGGCCTCGGTAAACAGTTGGTGTTTTTCAAGGAACTGCACGATTCAGTTCCTTACTACAGCTTCAAGGATCTTGGATAGTACTGGTAGCACTGAAATAGGTCCGTAATTATTCGCACACGATTTATGCCTTCTCTTGTACACAGGAACCACTTTGGCCAATTTTAGCTCGTCTGGAAACTCACCACTCCTTATCAATGCATTTAGTTAAGTTACTATAAAAATTCGCTAGATATAAAACGCATGAGAAAATCAGAAACAGAATAAAATGGTATTACTTCAAATGAGATGTAAGCACGTTTTATATTCTTAAAGTAATACCGCTGCGAAAACAAAATTAAATTACACTTCCCCTCAAAACGGATCAATTTAAATGAATATATATGCTAACACTGAAGTGGTAGTTCATTGTTACTATGGTATACTAAAAGCACGATCGCGAATGCCAAAATAAAATAATGAATTATATATATTTCCTAAAAAGGAGTAGTTATTGCATATACATATGTTGCAAATCAGATGAACATAACACTAAACATCGGATTTTTTTAACAGTTGACAAATTGAGATTTTTTTCCTACTTATTAGTATTTTCCAATCTGCGGGGGGAGATTTTTATATTATCTATGACAAAAAGAAGTAACGATCACAAATTTGGCTCCCATCCAAAGAGTTTTGTTGTTTTTGTGTAACCTTAACTAGCGTCTTCAATAAACCTTTGGTCCACAAAATGTCGATAAGCTATCGAATTAATTGAAGATGAACGGTTGATATGCAAGGCTTGGTGAAGCAAAAACCAACGAAAATAACGAGAAGGTTTAGGCTTTGGTCTTCAGATCCAATAATGAGTTACAATGATTGTCAATGAAATAGGGATATCGGATAATAGAGTATTAAAATTTTGACACAAACATTTAAAAACTAATATTAGATGACAATGAAGAGCTCTCTTCCAAAATTATAACGTAATTGTATCTGGAAGCCACCCACAAAACAAAAATCCAAGCAGTTGGTCATTATGAAACTTCTACCGCCAAAAAGTCATTATAGTAAAATGTATCAGGAAAGCTGATGGCGATGATGTTTTGAGATATGGAAGGAATCTTAGTGATTGAATACATGATATAAAGCTTTACAGTAACTACAATAAATTTAAGATGCACTGGGGATATAATACTACAAAAGTTAAGATACAAAATTACAAATACTGTAGGGTTAGAAAGTAAAGCTTATTTGGAGTTTAAGTTCATATATGCATTCCAAAAACAGATGTGGAGTGAATTGAAATTAAGTATTTTGTGTAGTAATAATTCGTATTGTCAATGAATTTAAGGGATTCAGATGGTATAAATTCGTTTTATGTTAGCTTTGTACTGTTGATTCATTCATATAAGTTTGTTTTTCGCAATTACTCACATTTTTTCGGCTATACAGGCTGTCCCAGAAATAAAAAGACGGAGTAGCAGATATGTAAAGTCCGAACAGAAACAGGCCCAAACGTACCGCAATAACGAATAAATTAAAAATGTAATTTTCTATGTTGTTTTTTAGATAAAAAAATTACATTACGGACCTGGCACAGAATGTATGTTTATAAACATACGTAAGAATGCTCATTTGTAAATAGAGACGAACACGCATTCATAGAAAAATACGCTTTTATTTGTATAAAACGGGAAAAAACGTTAAATCGTACTCATTCTTAAAACATATTTTTTGCCAGATGGGCGACCCACTTTATTGCGGACAATAAAAGATTGTTTATATTTTTAAAATAGGAAGGTCGTTGCTCTTTAATGTGTTTGTAGTCGGAAACAGCTGATTACTATTATTTTAGAATATTCAATAAATCGTAGTTTTTCTAGATTACAGTAAATATCAAGGATGTAATTATTTTTTTCTAGCAGGTGTAAAATTAAAGTAATTAATGGTTTGATATTTATTATGAAGTATCTATTCCTCCTCCTTTTGTTTAACACAAGTAATATGGTGGTCCTGAAAAGGACCGATTGTGAAAGTGAAGCAGGTGGACATTTAGTCCAGGGTCGGCGTAAGGCCAACTGAATTCTTTATTATTTTTTTTTCTGCCGTCTGCGCAGGAATAAAGACTTGATATTTTGAGGGTACGTTTTTACACAATCCAGCTTCCGATTTCTGCTACTTCGTCTTTTTATTTCTGGGACACCCTCTAGAGCAAAACATGTCTTACAATTGTGATCAAAAATTATGCTGCTTTATGTCACTTGCAGACCGTGAAATACACGACTGCAACTTTGTAGAGATGGAATATTCACTCTACCCCTAGGGTCGAGTTATATTCCGGTTATCGCAAGTAGACGAATTGTACCCATAAAGCAGGTAGTCATGTATAATTCGTTTCAATTTATAGTACGATGTCATGTAAACACAATCGATATGATATGAGGGTATTATCAATATTTGAGTATAAATAACAAAAGCATATAATAAAGGTAGATTTTGTAAAAGCCATTTCGTACCACTTTAAAGTTTCACAATAATGAATACATATATATTTGTAGCAATAGTTCTAGTTGGTCGTTTAAACTTATTGTAAAATGAAATCTAACAGTAATATGTAATACTGATTTTGTAAAAACCATTTCATACCACTTTAAAGTTTCACAATAGTCAATATATTTATATTTGTAACAGTAGTTCTAGTTGGTTGTTTAAACTTATTATAAAATAAAAACATCTAACAGTAATAAAGTGAGTAAATGTTTGAATAAAGCTAATCATAAAGACAATTAATAATCAAGCAAATGTGCTAATGTCAAAATATTTCCTAAATAATCAAAGCAAGCATATATACATATAACACAGACATGAATGCTTTTCTTTTCTAACTACAAAATTTAAATTGTGAAGTAACTATAATAGCAAGAATTGTGAATATGTTTACTGCTATTTTTCCCTACAAATTAAATACTTAAACAAAATAAAGACAAAACTTTAAAATTACTCTTACTTTCTTTAAACACGAATATCTATGAAACCGTTAAGTTTTGGAAACTAACGCAAATTATAAAATTTACATTAATTTTGATACTCTTTCAAATAAAAAAAAATGAAGATTGTGGCGATCAAAAAAATTCTTTCATCGCAGCGCCATCTATATCTTCACTAATAAAACAATTGCCAGAGCAAACTAGAGTCGATCACATTCTTTAGTAACTACTTTTTACAAAATTCAAATATCTTTATCCGTTTTCGAGATATTAGACCTGGGAGTGGTACACACTGTATATGTCTACACACATTAATTAATTATATATGTATGTTGGAGTTAATGGAAAGTTCATAAATATATAACATAATTTTATACTTGAGGGAGAAAGCTTTTTACCTGCGTTCCCGGTATTATGTCAGTTGATTGTATTTGATGATACAAGCGGCAGGTGGAAGGCTCGTAAACCGACACTCCCCACTCGTGAAAGGAAAAAAATCTGCGCTCTTCGTTTGGTGATGCTGAAAAATAAATATTTACTGAAATTTATAACCACAGCATATTTAATTACATTTGCTGTAACAAATACCAATTGTTAAATAGAAATATTCTAATATTTTACTTGATAGGTTCTATTGTTTTGATTTCTCCTTTACTTGGAATTTATAGCAATTTTATGCAAAACAAAATTTAATAAAATAATAAATCAAGTACTGTCAATAAAAATACATGTAGTTTCACGATAAACTTAAATTAGAGGTAGCTTACGTATCAATTACAATTATATTTCCAAATTATCTGTATTTACCTAAGTTTAACAGACAATTCTAAAAATATTTCAATCCTGTAATATAGGAGTGCCCTGAGTGAGAGTATATGTGCTCAATGTAAAATTATTAATTTGTCGAAATCTACCGTTTCATATGTCACAATTTGAGTGATTTTAACGCTAACTTGCGACAATGCTTGATTACCTAGTGACAACTACTGTTTCACTTTGTTGTAACATTGGAATAGACCTTTGTATTTTTCGCGGCAATGATTTGTGAAAAAGAGAACGTAGGATAAAATATCAGTGACATTAAATTTCACGGCTGCCGCTGCCGCTGCCACCATTTACGCAAAGTAAAAATCAGTTTTTCCAAAAGTAACACATCCGCATAGTTGATATTGCAAGGTTAGACAGGTTTTTGTTATTTTCAGCGTTGAGGTTATACAGGGTTATGATAAAGTAACGCACAAAATTCATAAAACGTACAATGTTCATTTTTGAAAAAAATGCAAAAACACGTCAAAAAGTTTATTTTATTCCGCGTCTTTTAACATAAGTCAAAAAAATAAAACGTCAAATTTGTCAAAGTTATGACGTCATCAATATTTTTTTTAAATATGAAGCTTGGTTTTTTTTTACTTTATTTGATAAAGCTTGTTTTTCTCCATTATAAAGAAATAATTGAAGTAGGGGTCACATAAGAAAAAGCTGAGAGAATTCATAAAAAACAAAATAAACTTTATTATAGTAATAACATTTAAATTAACTAAACAGTCCATTAAACCAAAACGATTTCTTACAGGAATTGTTCAAACTGCGTCCCGTTCACTATCTGACATAGGCCAAGACGATGGTAGACTTGATTTACAGAGTCTTCGATCATCTGCGGAGTTATACGAGTCATTTCATGTCTAATTCGTTCCATTAAGTCTTCTAAATTGTCTGGTCGGTTAACGTAGACCCGACTTTTTAAATGTCCCCACGGAAAGAAATCAAGGGGGGTGAGATCAGGTGACCTAGGTGGCCACTCCATTGGTCCACGTCTTCCAATCCACCTTCCTTCAAACTGGTTATCCAGAAACCTTCGAACATTAAGACCATAATGTGGTGGTGCACCATATTGTTGGAACCAAATACTGGGATCCAAGTTTTCCCTATTATTTGGATCCGGAAATGCCGCAATTAGATCCGGAAGCAATGCCATACGAAGATGTTCCAAATATCGCTCAGCTGTTAAATTCCCACGAAAGAAATAAGGACCAATAAATTTTACCCTGACGATTCCTACCCATACATTAATTTTTTGGGGGCGCTGGGTGTATTTTGTCTGAATCCAGTTGGGATTTTCCCGAGCCCAGTAGCGACAATTGTGTCGATTTACTGTACCACTTAAATAAAACGTTGCCTCGTCTGAAAATACTACACTATTAAGCAAATTTGGATTTTCGTCACAATGCCTCATGAAGATTTCACAAAATTCCAAACGTCTGTCCGGATCATCTTCTGAGAGTTCGTGAACAAGTTGAACTTTGTTTGGGTGCAGTTTTTCTTTTTTTAAAAACTTTACTACAAGCGACTGACTAACATCTTGTTGTAAGGCAATTTCTGCTGTAGTTGCGTGAGGGTTGTCTTCTAATGACAGAAAATATCTAATTTTGCATCGTCGCTTATTCCCGGTCTTCCAGATTTTGGAGCATCACTTACGCTTCCTGTTTCATTAAATTTTGCAACAATTCTGCTTACTGTGCTTCTAGCAATTGGAGGTCTTTCAAAATGTGTTTCGTTAAATAAAACACATGCTTCTTCATGACTTCGAAGTCTATCGCCGTAACCTACCATCATTAGAATTTCTATTCTTTCTCTTTCCGTTAAAGGAGCCATCATAATAAAATTGGTATGACACTAATTGTAAGACTGACACTGACAAACAGTTGTTTTATTACTAGGTAACTTTAAGTTTTAATTCTTTTAATATGTAGTTTCTTTTCATAAATTCAAAAACTAGATTATTTTGTTTTTTATTAATTCTCTCAGTTTTTTCTTATGTGACCCCTACTTCAATTATTTCTTTATAATGCAGCAAAACAAGCTTTATCAAATAAAGTAAAAAAAACCAAGCTTCATATTTAAAAAAAATATTGATGACGTCATAACTTTGACAAATTTGACGTTTTATTTTTTTGACTGATGTTAAAAGACGCGGAATAAAATAAACTGTTTGACGTGTTTTTGCATTTTTTTCAAAAATGAACATTGTACGTTTTATGAATTTTGTGCGTTACTTTATCATAACCCTGTATTTAAAATGTTGTAGTTAACGGCCGGCAGCGCGCGCAATTGGTGGAAAAGTCATCATTGTGACCTCAAATTGAGCGTGAAAAAGATAAAGGTCTGTATTGTTTCTGTTCATAGTTATTATAATTTGATATTATACGTGTATTTGTATTTATAAACATGTATTGGAAACAAATAGTTAACTCTAATAACTGTACGAAAAGACAATTATTCTTTATTTGTTAAATATAAAAGCGAGAAAAAATATTATCCCTCTTCGTTGTGGCTTCCTTAAGACTTTTTGCCTATATACTATGTATTACATATTTTTTCATGTTATATTGTATAGCCCATAATAACAGTTAATCTATACTACTATAAATCATTTTTGTTCTATTACTTTCATAAGGGTAGATGTTCGAAGTTTTAGGAATAAAGTATGCAACCAATATTATGTAATATTATTTAAAAACGAAAGCATATGTCTTTTTTATGTATTATTAGAGCAACAAGACAATCTTTCTGAATCTGTCTGTATAATCAAAATTTACTACGATATTAGTATGGTTTGACGCAATTTCCCCAAGAGTATACTACAATTCTACCATGAATATTAACTCGAATATTGAATTATGTTCAATGATAATTACACATTTCCATTTAATTTAAACGAGAACAGATAAGGTATGTGATATGTTGGACAATTACATAGATATAAATTGAAATAGTACTTACTAGGTGTCGGTTGTTCCTGGACTACTAAGGAACTTATATCCCTAGTTAAGCCACCTGTAAACGGAACACAAGTAAAATGAGTTATGATAACGTAGAGCCAGCCAACTAACACAGCAAATAGACAAATACTCCTTTAATTTATAGTTAATGCGGAGTTAAAGGGACTGAAGGATTTGGATTCAGAACATCTCCTCGAGCAGAAATGGTTTCGGGAAAGACAGGTACGATGGAATTAATATTAGAGAAATTATATGTGAAGATATTTCTATGTATGTATATAATGAGAACAATGGATTTCAAGTTAAAGTAAGTTTACTAGCTGTGTGACATCGACACGTAATCTCATATTTCTGTTAATTTATATAGATAAATGAAAATCATTTTCGTATTTAAAATGTACCTATTATTAGTTTAGTATTATTAAATAATGATGTACGTTCTAAGATTAATAAAGATCGATTTATGTTGTTAATCATAACAATACAAGTTGCCACAGCTGTAATTTTTTTTGCAATTCACGTAAGTTAAACTTTGAAATCAAATAAAATCAATAAATAAATTATACATTTAGCGCATAATAGTTAATTTACTACTATCTATACTCTGTTTCAGATAAAAAGGAGTAATTCAAATATTGCGCCAAAATTGCACATGTTAAGAATTTAATTGGTTCTTGCATTCAATATGGAATAACCAATCCATAACCTGTAAGCATTTTAAAACATTTTTTTTTGGTTTATTACATTTTACTGCGTTATTAAATACAATTTGCATTTTATGTACAACACGAACCTTAGTAGTCAGCCAGGTCCGAGAAAACAGTTAGTTACACCACCCAAACAACAATTACTCAAGAGACAGAGGAAGAGGAAAAACAAAGTTTTATATATACGTTGTACGAGAATTTGATGAATATGTCAAAAATATAGTTTGGCATATGGTGTAAAGTTTTTTTTTAATGCATGCTAAAATATTTTCGTGATTAACAAATTGGCACAAGTGACATAATAACAACTATCTAGCAATATTTATAGTCAAAGCACTGAATCATAAATTGAATTTGCTCTACTGTCACTTTTGGATAACGCTATATTAACAAATTTCCATGATTTGGTGTTACACATTTATAACCTCAATGAGGCTGTTGATAGGTTTTTGGAATACCGTACATAAAACACTTTTATACAACTGTTTATGTCGTGAATATCACAGGGTAACTTCCTAAAAAAGAATAAAAAGTAATTACAATTTGGAAAAGAAATATTGTTTTAAAATACCCCTTAATTAAAGTGTATGTAACCGTTTGAAAATAATACTTTTCGTTTAGATTAAAAAGAGAAAATTCCTCGCTGGAAATAGCTTCTCGTGTATTTCAACTGATTCCACCTTTCAAATAATTTTTCAAAAGAAGACAGGTATTATAGCTAAAAGAAAGCTCATTTGTATTTAAATAATATCTGTATTTAAGATCAGACTCAAATATAAATGGAATTTCCTTTTCCTCTTTTTTCCCATTTAAATGCAAAGAATTTCAACTGAAAGTTTACACAATGGGGCTTTTATCACAATAGCATTTAACTAATTCTTCCCTTACTTTATTAGAGTAGCAGCGGGGAAACACAAGTTCAAGTGGTGTCAGTTTCCGCAAGTGGTGAGCATTTCCTGCGTTCGCAATAATTACTGTCCCGTAGGAGGACGCACACTCACACCAACACACACACAAACACAAAGACCAGCAGCACAGGGAATAAATGGAATCGGTAAATTAGTCGAGGTCTGACCGTTTGCCCTCATCAGTAATTACGAAACGCGGTATGTGGTTATTGCGGGATAGTGTAGAGAAATTGTGCACCTACAGTTCCCCCTTCTCTGTTGTGGTTAATACATTTTGATGAAAAAATTCTGTAATAAAGATTGGTGAATAATGGAGTATTTTATGCACGGAATATAGAATTTTACCGCATAAGTTATGATCTAACAACCGATGAGAAACACTTTCCTTATATCCATATTTCAAAAACAATTTCTTCTTTTATACGATTCCTTTGTTCAAGAAATAATAAATATTATATAAATGTATAGAGGCTGATTCATGGTTACTCTATATTAGATCTACCTCCAGGTTTAAAGAAAATGTAGTTTTTAATTTTTCCAATTTAGTGTTATATGACGCCTAAGGATATATCTAATATATGCCGAATGTACATGTGGTCATCGTATTTTTAACGGAATGTGTAATATACCAATATTGTCTAATTTTATTTTTCAATATGTTAATAAAGAAATATAATTAAAATATATTACTTAATAAATAGCAAAATAAAACATATAGGAAAACTTTAAGGTGGAGTTCAGATGACCACTGTATATATAATATACAGGCTATCTCAAAAACATACCGACAAACTTTAAGGGGCGATTGGGGACATCAAAACAAACATTTTTTCTTTAATAAAGTATGTCAGCAAATGAGCCATATTAGCTTGAAATATGAAAAATTGTTTTGGTATTATTTTCCAAAAAAAAAAAAAAAAAGAAAAATTAGGAGGACATTAATAAATCAGTTGGCTAAAACAAAGCAGACTCTGTTTTATTTGCAAATAAAGGATGGTTTACAAAAATTGTTTAAAATGTCGGCCATTAGCTTCAATATAAAGATTGTATCGTCAGTTTATTGACTCGCGGAGCCTATGCAATAATCCGGGAATAGCTACTACATGTGTAAAACTCGCCATTATTCTTGCTAGGAAATCTTCCTAATTACGAATAGGTGTTTCCTAAACTAAAGATTTCAGATAATTCCAAAGGAAGAAATCCGGGGGGTTGAGATCAGTAAAACGCGCTGGCCAGGCCTCGGGATCTCCTCTACCAATCCATTTGCGTGCATTCACTTTTAATTAAATTTTAAATTAACAACCAACAAAGTAAATGTTATGCTGACAACTAAATGTCACAAATAACTACTACGATCTTAAAATCGATATATGTTGAATATTTATTGTGATAAAGAAATGTTTCTGCTGTCCAACAAAAACCATAGTTGCAATAAAAAACGTTTAACGTAAGACGGAGGTGCCCAACTAAATCAATAATTATTTTAGTTATTTTGATATGACTTAAAATATTTTATTGGTCTACAACACAAACGGCTCATTTGCGGATATATGTTTATTAAAAAAAAATGTTTGTTTGATGTCCCCAACTGCCTCTTTAAGTTTGTTGATATGTTTTTGGGACTATACTGTAATTTTTTTTGGAGACAATTTTTTCCCAACTCGGTTCAGAGGCTAGCAAACGTATTTCTTACATAATAAAAAAATTAGGTGTGGGCACCGTACGACTTTCTGATATGTATGTGAGTTTCGAATTTTGGATATAAAAGTTGTTCCAAATTATGTTTCAAATACTTTTATCTTCTTAATAAACCTGTGAGTAAAAGCGTTACTTCTTTTCCAAAATTTTGAATTTTTTTATTTAAAAATTTCTGCTAAAATTGATATTCGATAATAGCAAAAGTGTTACTTCCAGTACAAATTTTGAAATATTTTTATAGAAATAGTTGTTCCAAATCAAGCTCTAACTACTTTTGTACTCTTGATAAATCTGTATAGAATGCATAATTTGCGTAATATATGCAAACAACTATTAGATAAGAGTGAACGTCACACATCCAGACCGAATTTTGAAATTCTTTTATACAAAAACTATTCAAAATCAAGATACTTTCATAATTTTAATATAGCTGTTTAAGAAAGTACAACTCGCAAGATATTTGCAAAAAACGATTGTTCAATAAGAGTAGATAGGATTTACTTCCCATAGGAGTTTCGCAAAATTCAATATTTTGTTTTAATTTACTTTGGGTGTATTTGCATTCTTTAGAAATTTGTTTAAACTTAGTACTTGACGAAATATTGGTCAAAACTGTTCTTTCCACTGAAGTAAACTATTACTCCCGGTCCACAAATTTTACTGAAAATCTAATCAGATCTCAGAAAGAAGATTTACTCGTAAATATAAAGTTTGGTATTGATAGCTGTTGCGGCTTGGCGACTATGGTGATCAGACATATATATCGTGTCTTCAAAATTTTACCTCATTAAAGTATGATAAATTGTAGACGCTTATTATCATTTCATTACATAACCAAATTATCAAAATTATGCGTGTGTGCCTGATTATGTGCACTGTCACTAACCATAAAAAAAAGCGTGTCTGTCTCTAACGAGGAAAGTATTTAAAGGCACGGTACACAAGAGAGAGAAAGGTATTCTTCAAAAACCACTTTTCGGGATCAGCAGACTTCAAAACGCAGACATCTGCAAAAATCTCGATGTCGAAAATGTTTGTAATCACAATATTCCCTATACAGGTGCACGCACACTGAGGCGAGGCGAAGCGAAGCGAAGATAAGCGCATTTATTACGCCTGATAAAAATGCACGTAATCAAATGGGTGCCCGCACACTGGGGCGTCGCGTGCCGAAGCGAAACTACGTACATTCTATATGCGTGTGTGCGGGCACCTTACTACGTACAGGAAAGTCAAAAGGTGACATAGTCTAAGCGTTAATACGTTTTAGAGGTTACGTTTATCTATTTCGAACCAATTTATGTCAGAATTTATAAAAATGGAGAATATTATTTCACAATATATTTGCCCAATATTTAATATATCATAACAATTAAAAACAGATTAGATTAAATTGCCAAATCTTTAAACTCGGTAATTTTAAAATTATTTCTATACTCAAGATAAAGAGAGAGTTATCTCTATATCCAACAAAATAGGAAGTTAAATATTACAAACTACTACATAATACCTCACTTATCGAATATATGAATTGTTCTGTGAAAATAAAGAAATATATTAAAGTATATAATGCTTTGAGCTAGAATTAAGAGAGCATTACTTATACGGAAAAGTGGAGAAGTGCACTTCCTTAATGAATCGTAATATACAGTGATGTGGTTTCCTGTAGGCAAAAATATTTTAGTATGAGTTTTACCAGAAAAACTTATTCTTTATAAAAAAATGTTGATTGTATCGAAACCCCTTTTGGTAAATAAAAAAAACAGTAATCATTTAAGATAAGATAAAAGACTTGAAATTATGTCGAATAGTTGATATTAAATATGTATTAGTCCGAGTGTTACATCAGTATAGCATTACCCATGTATTAGTCATTAACCAACGACATTGTCTGACAGTTGATCTACTTTTATTTGTGAAAAATGCTGACGTTAATGCAGCAAATCTACCTCGAAAAATGTTATGGTATTGGAGAAGTCTCGTGTAAATATGCAATACAGTTATTTAATGAAAAATACCCGAATGTAAGTGTAAGCAGAACAGCATTGCAGAATATAATTGATAAGTTTGGTGAAACGGGATCCGCTTCCGACAAAAAGAAGCCATGCAAATCGTACAATGATGATGATGATGTTGTGACCATTATGGCTATCGAATCAGTTGCGTAACATCCTAGGAGTTCTATACGCCAGTGAGCAAGTGAACTCAATATTCGCCGCCATACACAATTGCAAATAATTGTTAAAGCGAATAAAAAATGTATTCATATAAACCTAGATTTAGGCACACAGAAAATGCAGATCACGCTTTCGGACTCAAGCATTGTTAATGGGTTGGCGAGAACACTACGGAACATCGCCTTTTTTTATCAGAATTTAATGTTTGGCGATAAAGCAACGATATCATCAAAAAGTACTGTTTTCTCACAAAATTGTATTGGTCAAAGAATAATCCAAATTTTTGAATTAATGTCCGAAATCAGCGATATCAAAAAGTCAATGTTTGGTGCGGAATGTTATTAAACAAAATAATTGGACTCTATTTTTTAATGGAAATTTAAATCAACACAATTCCTTGGAAATGCTTTAGAATTTTTAATTGCCGTCTCTTGAGCAAGAGGAATTTCGACACATCTATTCCAACAAGATGGGTTGGACACCCACAAGGTACCATGAGCGTCCAGATCATGGTACTATGTTGACTGCAAGAGAACTTTTAAATTTACACTTTTTTTAGTAGATGGATTGATCGACATGGACCGATACATTGGTCAACTCGGTTACCGGACTTAACTCCGATGGATTTTTTTTGGGGTTACTTGAAGCAAACAGTGTACAGAGAAACAATAGGAAATTAATTTTAAAATGTTGAACAAAGTTTACAAACAATTTAGAAAAAGAGTTGAAATTGTGCTGGATGTGGTGAAGATTATGTGGAATAATGTTAGAGTGAATTGGTCATCCTTCTTTACAAACACAAAAACAATAAAAGTTTTATCGAAATGACATTTTCCTTTTGTTTAACATAAATAATGTAATATAACCTTCTGACTTAGTCATATTTAAAATTAACAACTCGAATAATTTCAAGTTTTCCATCTTATTTTAAATGATTACTGGTGTTTTTATTTTCCAAAAGGGGTTCCGATACAATCCAATTTTTTTATAAAGAATAAGTAATTTATCCTAAAACTCATATTAAAATATTTATTCCAATAGGAAACCACATCACTTGATATATTATATTAAATACTCATATACTTTTATAGCTGATAAACGGAATTAGAAAACATAGGTACATAGTATTTTGGTGACTACTATTTCTTTTCCAAATATTTTACATTCGAATATATTTTTTTTTGTTATTCTATTTTCACTCGCAAAGCGCAATATAAGAAATTTTTATGCCGATTTATAATTGACTCATAAACATAAGTGTAAAATGGAATGACACAAAGATGTTTAGGGGTTAAATGCACGCATCGCAATATATGTATGATTTGTAACGCAGCTTTAGCATACTTCGTATATAGAAATATATTTTAAGAACATGCTCTGTATGATGCGGGTCAATCAAGGAAGATTAAAAAGTGGGAGGGAGTATTTTTAACAAAAATTGTTTGCATCTGCCACTGGCTGGTCACTGCGAACTGGTATTTTCTTACAGCACAATAAACAGTTTCCAAAATTGTTAAATATCTTTTTGTAAGGCAGGAACAAAAAGAATCTAACTTTATATCATGAGATCTTTAAGCACATAAGAAATCACTTTTGCAAATATTGAGAAAATTTTTATGTTGAAATTATTCACACAATATTTGGACTAACTAATTTTTGTTACGATTATGTATTGGAAATTAACAATAATTTAGTGTTCTTGTGTTAAAAATTATTAAATTATGTAGCTATTTAATAATTTCACTAGAAAAAGTAAATCATTTTTTCAAAATTATTAATCAAGAGGTAAGTCTAGTTTAAAAACAATGAGCACATTGAACGGAATGCAACCCGTCACGTGTGTAATATTTTTGCCATCTCTGCACTTCACCAGGCTTCAATTTATTTGACATTATATTCCCTTTATATACCTTATTACGCTAGGGGAGCAACATTGGACATCCAAATATATGACAACCTTTAAAATAATCATTCTTCTGTCCCGCTTCGTTATAATAAAAATCAAACAGAATAGAAGATATAAAATGAACAAAGATTTTATAATAACAATTTACTTGGTCATAGATGTAGAATTTAATAATATCGTATTTGCATTTAATTATATCCTTCAAGCTTCAGTAATTCTATTGTAAGTAGCTACTCCGATTTCATTTTGGGCAAGGATAAAAATTGGGAATATTTCAACAGATAAATTTATAAAGTATGGTTCACTGGTAAATCCAATAAAATCTTAAATACGTTTTAACCGTGATACATACTTCTATTAGAAACTATACCAACAAATAGAAAAAGAGAGTTCAAATGTACATAAAATTTTATTGTCAAATCAAATCGTATAAAACAAAAGTGTGTGGTTACAATGACTGTATCGATTATATGTAAACAACCTGTTATTCACTGATCGGGTTACCCGTATAGATGCCCCTTTTCGCTCTTTGAATAATACGTCTTGTTTACATACCTGTAGCTGGTAGATAAGAAAGAATCCTCGCCTATGGTTTCATTTTTTATTCAAGGACGTTTAATGTTCCCGACAATTTAATTTTGTTTGAAAAATAGGCTGTAGTAAAGATGTATTGCCGTAACTGAGTAATATATCACGCTCAAGTAAATTTACCCTGACGGTTGAGATTAAGGTAATAATAGTATCTTACAACAGGACTTAGATATGTATCCAAGGGGATATTAAAGTAGTCCATATATTTTAATTCTCTTCATTAGGAACTATGAAAATGAACTAATAAGAAAAAAGGCTAATAAAATAAGTTCGCGAAGTTAAGTGACCGATTTGAATGGGAATTACCGTAGTTTAGACGCCCACGATTTCAGTAATTTGTCCTTTCGGTTTTGACCAAACACACTGAAATAAAAACTGCTTTGATAAGATTATCTTAGTATAACTTTTACATTTTCGTTGGGCTACTCTTGTTATTACAACACTTTTTTCGATACAGAATTTGAGTGGTTTTTCAGATTTTGTCTTCGCCTATTCGAATGTGATATTTGTAGTCTGTAACAACATAAATGTGTATTTATCTCTACATTTCTGACAATAACTTTTATTAACAGTTTGGAACCAAGCTGTGTCTCCTAGTTGATAGGAACTTTATTAGGCATGTTTATAACTGCCTCCATGCTGCCACGTGTACTATCTGTTGCAAATGTCAAATTTCAGAGGATTTATATGCAATGTAAGTGAAATATCATAAACTTTGTTATCGTAATTATTTACGACTACCAAGAAATTCTGAAATTCCAGCATGTAGACCTCCAAATAAAATACCACAAGACATACTTATGAAAGCATTTGAGAAGCTGATTGATGAAATATTTTTTTTTATCTCACTCTTTTGAAATGTCGTTCTTGGCTAACGACTGGCTGAACTCATTGACATAGAGAACGCATTTCCAGGAAATCACGTTATGAAATCACAACTTATTGATAAGTATGGGGAAAATGTTTTATTTTCATATCCGGCTGATGGATCGAAATCGTCATTAGTGTTTTTGGGCAACATTTATGTGATGAGACTTCAATGGAACAATTTTAAAAAAAGGTCAATTACCGAAAACTTGTCGAATCTTTATGCAAACATCGTTCAGTGGTAAAAATCAAAAATTAAGTGATAATTATAATCTCCGAGCGTTATCAGTGTTTTATGATATACCATGTGCTTGCAGGCGACCTGCGTATAGGGCTTACTGCAAGATAAAACGACGACACCGAGAGTTTGTATGAGTTAGTACGAGAAAGCAATATACAAACTGCAGTACAGCTGCTATCTATCCTTGTTGCCCTGCTTAAACGGAGAGTCAGTCTAGCCCGTTCTAGCCTCAGCGTAAATGTACTCGAATCCTCACTTTTCCAACACTACACTCGACCAAAAAGCGGTTTGTATATTGCTTTCTCGTACTAACTCATACAAACTCTCGGTGTCGTCGTTTTATCTCACTGCAAGCCCTATACGCAGGTCGCCGGCAAGCACATTGTATATTTCACCATTACTGAGAAACAGACTCCAAAGCATGTGGCTGTAGCTCAATCTATTCATCACTTGACTAGATTGAAATATTTAATAAATATATTGAATAAATTTGGATATTGCATCAGTTACAACGCATTAAAAAACCTCGAGATAGAAATA
Source organism: Amphimallon solstitiale (assembly GCA_963170755.1). NCBI lineage: Eukaryota > Metazoa > Arthropoda > Insecta > Coleoptera > Scarabaeidae > Amphimallon > Amphimallon solstitiale. Next base: position 86,059,883 of record OY720675.1, read on the forward strand.
ACAACGTCTATTGTGTGTGAAGATGTAGAAAAAAAAATGCTTATTTCGAAGAACATAGTTCGACATTCATAATCCTTTCTTCATGGAGTAAAGGCCAAATGATTAACAATATTATAATTTCAAGCTATCGAACAAAAATTCCAACAAATTGTAAAAATCTCTTTTCAAGCACTGAACAACTTGTTCAATTTGTCTGTACATACTACTACTCCTACATAGGCACAAGAAAAATAAGATTGCGAGTGATATATTTGTGGAGCATTTGATGATCCAACAAAATTTTCATGTTACAAGGTTCTTCATTTTCTGCGGTACTTGAACAAATCATGACGCTGAGCAATGTTCCTTGCTCGAGTGGTAATTTTTTAGAATTTCAAGTGTTGCTTAAGCCGTAAAGAATGTTTTGAGGAAATCAATCGAGTGGGACAAGCCGTCTTGCTTCGCTACCGTGAAGCGGTGGTACAATGAATTTCAACGTTGTCGACTTTCCTTAAATTACAGTTTTCGAGCTCCTAAGCCAAAAACGGCAGTTACAGAAAAAATATTGCTCTTATTCGGAATATGTTTATAGAATACCGGCATACTACGGTTAGAAGCATTCAAGCAACTTTAAAGATTGGCGTGAACGCAATTAACATTATTTTATTAAAACATTTGAAGGTCCGTAAGCTTTGTTCTCGGAGCATTCCCCATAATATGACTTCAATTCAAAAAGAAGACTGAATATGAGGGTGCAGATCTACACTAGATCGCTTTAACCGTGGATCGTCTCATTTGGTGTACAACATCGTCACAGGTGATGAAACATGGGTATACTGCAATGATCCCGAAAAAAACCTACAACCGACAGTTTAGGTCTTTGAGAATAAGTCAGCTCCAACAAAAGTTCATGAAAAAAGTCGAAACAAGAAGATAATCGTGACATTCTGGAATTACTGGGCATGCTTCCATTGTAGTATTGGAGGATAGACGTACTATTAATTCAGAATAGTACACTACACTTTGTTTGCCTCAGGTTCTCCAAAACGTTCACAAGAAACGTCCAAGAAAAGGATCATCTTGCATCAAGATAATGCGCGCGCCCACATTGGCGCTCGAACAAGTGTGCATTTGAATGCCTAAAACATAGACATAATGGATCATTCACCGTATAGTCCAGACCTAGCACCCAATGAGTTCTTCTTATTTCCGCGGGTAAAGGATAAATTAGGGGGTTGACGTTTTACATCGGCCGAATAAGGGGTTGATGACTTTAAAAATGAAATAAACAAACTATGGCCAGAAGATTCGAGAAAATGTTTCCATGATTTGTTTTCACAGATGCAAAATATAAATAAATATTTTTTGTGAATCAATTGTGTTTTACTTTTCCAGGCTCAGCGGAAAGAGAAGAGCCCTCGTATTTCACGCAGTAAAAATCCAATCTGCCTATATCATAATCTACCATAATTAAGTGCTGATACAGATGTTTTCATCCTTAGGTTTTATTTTTGGAGTAAACTAGCACGTCTTGGTTGTTTAGGTCTATGGTTCGACAATTCATATAAAAGGAAATATATTTCAGGATGCCATTTGACTGCTCAATTCCTAGTATGCATTTGTAATGGTTTGCTAGCATTACACTCCTTAACTGGTTGCGATACGACCAGCAGATTGTGCTCTAAAAAATGGTTTAACAGCTGCATCATTGGATTTTGTTCAAATAGCTCTAGAATTTTTAAGACACCCAGACCTAGGTATTGAACACATAATAAAATTAGAAACAGTTTGCACCTATATTTTTTCAAAAAAAAATATTAACTGCTGATGAAGTCTGGTATAAATTGATTTTTCAAAATATCTGCTTTGACTTAAATTTATTAAAAGTAATTTGCACATCAGATGCTTTGCATTTACATTTGTTAAGAGCTACGGCACGAACATATGTGATAATGGCTGATCGAACACTATTTCAGCCTAATGATTACACATTACTTGGCTATGAAGAGAAAAATGTTAACTTGTACCCAAGACAAATGACGAAGCTACCTTTGCCAAAGTTTCTGATTCAATCCTGTAAATGTGGCTCGGATTGTCGAACAATGGCTTGTTGTTGCAAGAAAATCTCAAATGAATTATATTTTGTTGTGCAAATGTATTAAAAATGACTGTCAAAATAAAAAAGAATGATTATTAGTATTTTTTCGTACATTTACGTTAAAATTTGCTCTCTCTTAATAAATAATTTTTGATCGAGAGTTTCTTATCTTTTTGCTAATAATATATTGGTCTTATTTTCTTTCACTAGCTATTATTACCTTTAATCATAAGAAAAAAACCGGATATTGTCATTAAAACAATCGTTAAAATGGCTCCAAAGAATTTGCACAATCGATTTATTTGACATCTAAGGGTCCTCACGTTTTGCACGCTCAAGTCCATCCAGCTCCTAGCCTATAATTTAGAGTTAATCACGTCATATCAATTAAAATTTTGTTTTTCGAACTTAATTGTTAATGAAATTATATGGTATATATAATGGTCTAATTGTTAATATTGATTACACGGAACACAATTATCGGTGATAAACCGGATAATAAATGTAGAGTAATGAAAATATTCCGTTAAAAATTTAATTATCACCACCTTCCTCTGCCAAAATGTAATGCATTCGTAAATTACTGAAACTCATTTAATCTCATTTAAGTATACAGTTTTATGAAATAATAATACCTACATTTTTCTTCTTTTTATGCACAAATAAAATGAAAGCTGTATTTTAGACTCACTATGTGCTATAACACAACAAATATTGAAATGGATTAAATAAAAGGCCAGGATTCATGGCTGTACATACAGGGTGTAGCACCTAAGTTGCCTCGGACCGTAGCTCCTCTATCATACAATATATCGAAAAAAGTCTAAGAGAAATTGTCCATAACTACAATCACCATTTTCCTAAACTATTTTTGGTCATCAGTGCCGTGCCGTATTCCAGCGGCGTATCAAACCTATGTTTTTTTAAATGGAACAATATATTTTTTGTGGCTGATTCGGAAAGCCCCCAAAGAGTACTGGTTTCGTTCTAACTCTCTTTGCTCGTTGAACAGTACCAGTAGACGTAAATCTATCCAACACCTTTGTAAACTCACGTGGATTTGGATACGTTCTGAGAGGATATCTCTCAGAGTACACGCGTGACGCCAACAAACAATTTTTGAAACATTCTCCAAGAATAAACACATGTCAACCATTTCTTGTTGAGTTCCAGACATTTTCGCAACGTTTATCAGATAACAATAATACTTCTGTCAGTTTATTGTTATTTTTTCCGTTTGCATTGACAGTTCTATTGTTTTATCATGACAGCTGACATTGAAAAAAGACGTTTTTCGACGAATTGACCTAACAACTTTTTTTCTTTTTAATTTTGTAATGAAATGTGTTTTTTTAATAAATGAAAAACTTGGAATTTCGATTATCCAACGAAAGAATTATTTTATATGGTTCCCATTTGATATTTTAGAAAAAAATGACTATTTGCAAAGCCCAATCAAAAATTATCTTCTTTCCTTAAATCACTTGAAAAAAAATTACGAGTAGTTAGAGAGGTCTTAGTCTATCCCTAAATTCGAAACCGAAACGCCGGGACAATTTAGTTCCTGCCAAAAAAAATGTTGAAGTACGGTCTAACTGCGAAGAAAAACCGTTATAACAGCGAAACCGCTGAAGTAGGAGTATGACGTTATATACGAAAAAAAAAGTACTCTTTGGGGGCTTTCCGAATCAGCCACAAAAAATATATTGTTCCATTTAAAAAAACATAGGTTTGATACGCCGCTGGAATACGGCACGGCACTGATGACCAAAAATATTTTAGGGAAATGGTGATTGTAGTTATGGACAATTTTTCTCTTAGAATTTTTTCGATATATTCTATGATAGAGGAGCTACGGTCCGAGGCATCTTAGGTGCTGCAGCCTGTATATGTGTATGTGCATCATGATGCTGGAAATAATGTTTAATTGTATGCGTTAAGTAATGTTTGAAGTATAAGGAAGTATTGTGACGACGAAAATGTTGGTTTTTAAAATAGTCTCTCTGTGTATGACCACGATAGCAGTTAAACTGCTATAGCTATCAATTCCAAATTTTATATTAACGAATATAATCTCCCTCTTGAGATCTGATTAGATTTTCAGTAAAATCGGTAGACCGGAAGTAGTAGTTTACTTCAGTGAAAATATCGAATTTTGCTATTATTTCGTGAATTTTTATTAAAAAAAAGCTTTTGGAAATTCCTACCGGAGGTAGGTAAGTCTTTTACTCTTATCGAAAGTCATTCTTTTGCGAATATCTCGCAGTCATGCTTTCTAGGCAGGTACATTACGAGTATAAAAGTATTTAAAGCTTGATTTTCAATACCTTTTGTATACAAAAAATTTGAAAATTCGCACCGGAAGTAACACTTTTACCATTATCGAATAGCGATTTTTTGCAAATATGTCATACATTATGCGTTCTATATATATTTATCAAGAGTACAAAAGTATTTAGAGCTAGATTTTTTGTATAAAAGTAACACACTTACAGGTTTATTTTTCTAAAAAGATAGAAGTATTTAAAACAATTTAGAACAACTTTTGTATAATTTGAAACGCTCACTCGTATAAGAAAATCCTGTAGTGGTCACACCTTATTATTTTACCTTACGACCTTGGGAGGTAAATGTGTTTTATCGAACACCAAATAAACATAGCAAAAAAAAAATAAGATAAAATGAAATAAATCCTTAAATATTAATTTACTGACATCCTATGAAGAAATAATCAAGAGATGGCATGAGAATTTTAAAGCAAATTTAAATAAGGTTATTACGGATGTTGCAGATGATGTTAGCAAACAAATGATTATGTGAAGGACAACACTGAAATGACAATGATAGAGGTAGAACTAGTTATAAAGGAACTCAAAATTGGTAAAGTATCCAGACTGTATAATAACTAAAGCGGAATTATTAAATTATACCTATGCGGAGCAGCGAAATACAATATTTATACAAAATAATAAACGATACATGGAAAACGGGAACTATACGAAAAGGTTGGACTACTGCAATAATAGTACCGATTATGAAGAAAGGCGATAGTAAAATATGTATTAACTACAGAGCTATTTCATTACTAAGTGTATAACCTCCTCTTAAAAAACCACCGAGACATGGCCCCACATCATGCAATGATTTTTTTGAAAATAACGAATAATTACTAAACACCGTCGACAATTAATTGTAATTAGAATAGATTTATTAAAGATTAAATGGTGTTAGCTAGTTCTGATTACCCGTTTAGGAACTGTACACACACACACACACACACTTTATTTTAACGTATGTGAGACACGTCTGAAATGTATCGCAACCAATCAGATTGTAGGCGTCTGCGGCCAAATTATATGATGTAACCGTGCCAACTTTGTCCTGGCCCAGTTCTATTAACTACAGGCCTATCTCGTTGCTTTCTATATTCACTAAGATTATCGAGAGTATAGTTGCCGATAAGTTGTCATCCTTTCTTAACAGAAGTGCGACTAACTGCCGTGAGGAAGGACGCAAGGGGGTGGCGCCATATACGCTAATGTAAATCCCGTCGATGTAAGGTATTCGTTAAAATAAAACAAACAGCAGAAGTTTTTGTTTTTCTTATTATATTTTTGCATTAAATTGAATATAAAGGATTAACTAAGGCTTCGTTGGGAGTACTTTCTTATAATTCAAATTATTTACTCCTACATTTCACTTTCAAAGTTGGCAAAATTTACAACATCATAACACAGTTTCAGAAACTTTATTTTAAAACCAAATTCCAGTCAAGCATGCATTGAGCCTTTGTTTATGTGTGTTTTAAATTTCGTTTTGATATTTTGTAAATAAAAGCGGTACTATTGTTTTAACGAAACCTTGTCCAGAATTTACATTAGCGTATATGGCACCACCCCTTTACGTCCTACCTCTCGGCAGGTAGTCGGCACCTCTGCGTAAGCCCCCTTAAATGAGAATCAATATGGATTTTGAAAGGGGCGTTTCACAATGCATGCAATAGTAGAACTACTAAACAATGTCCATGGAAACGTCGATGTAGGTAATGAATGTTTGGCTATTTTGTTTGGATCTGAGTAAGGCTTTTGATTGTGTTAATCACAAACGGTTGCTGGAGAAGTTATACCGGTATGGTGTAAGGGGAACACCCTTACAATGGTTTAGGAGTTATTTGGAGGACCGAATGCACTCTGTGCAGGTCGGTTCGTATCGATCGCGAGAACAGCGTTTAACTTCTGGGGTTCCTCAAGGATCCGTGCTCGGGTCACTATTGTAATTATAGTTTCCTAATTAAAACTAGTGAAGCTGGTATTACTCAAAACGGTAAAGCAACATTTTGAGGTATAACAATCGATTCAAGATGTAACTGGGAGAGCCATATTGACGGCCTATGCAAGAGGCTGGGATTGGTGTGTTTTGCATTAAAACAATTGAAACCGTCAGTGAATATAGATGTTTTAAAAAAGTATTACTATGCAAGTTTTCATTCTTCAATATTGTACGCTACATTAGCATGGGGTTCTTCAAGTGACAGTGAGAGGGTCTTCAGATTACAAAAAAGAGCAATACGGAACATGGTGGGGGAAAGTGCTGGGACGTCATATAGGGATTATTTCACTAGGTTAAATATTATGACGGTCCCTGTATTTTTATTTACCAAACATTAACTTACGCCAAGCAAAATCTATTCCAATTTGTAAAAGTTGGTAAACAGCATGAATATACTACGAGGCGGGGTGCTGATTTGGAAGTGCCCAGGCACAGATGGTCGATTAAAAGGAAATTTATAGGAAAAGGTATTTGATAATAACTGCATATAACAGAATCTTAAACATTTAAAAAGTCTACCGTTGGAAAAATTCAAAGTAGAGTTAAAAAAGTTACCTACTGAATGCAAGATGCTATTACTCTTTTAATGATTTTGAAAATGACAGGCAGATCTTCGTTTTGCATATCTAAATTGTTCGTTTGTTATTGTTGTTGTATTTTTTAGTATTAGTTAGTTGTTTATACTTATGTGATATTTGTATTGTTCGATTTTATATTTACATTTGTGTTGACTTGTTCTATACCATTTTTATGGTCAAATGAACGAGTAAATATTATTATTATTATTAGTTCTGCACGTCGTTCACGAGTTCGCTCGCTTTAGAGTTGTTACTCTGGTGAAACAGAAAAGACTAATGAATACTCTTTTCTGTTTTACACTCTTTAGTTTGCATGAGTGTTTTTCATTGTGTATTACCAAAATGAATAGAATTTCAATTTTCTTCGTATTCACTCGAAGAAGTAAACCGGCAGTGTAAGGCCGATATTAGATTAGGCATTTGAAACACCCAAAATATTTCTGCGTCCGCTATATCAATTTGAAAACACGGAGGAGAAATTTTAATAGAAGCCTTTACTTAACGACTACTGTATCTGTGGGTGTGTTGAAAGGAAAGCTCTTTGTATGTGTTCCTGGTATTTTACTCAGGGGATCATTAACATAGACATAGTTTTTTCATGCATACTTTATCAATATTCAAACCTATTACTTAATGACTAAAGATCCAAATTATTAGAATTAAAGAGTTATTGATTTTTATTATAGAATAAGTATGGTCACATATTTTGCAAACAAAAAAAATAAGAGTTCCTTTTACATTTGGCGACATCTTTATAATACATTTTATGTAAATTTTGACAAACTTCTCGGAGGAAGTTAACTTAGGCGAAACAGTTAATTAAAAAAATAGATATAAAGCAAAAACCAATTCAGTGTTTCATTAAAATTTCTAGCAGCTTTGTTTCTCAGAGCAATTTCAATAGTCTTTTGTATTTTATTTCTCTATGTGATAATTTATTGTTTTTTATATTTCACGGTCTAGATTTCTTTATTCACAATTTTATACGCATTGCTGTTAAAATCTTTTTAATTGACTCAATTTATATACTTATGTGGAATATATCTGCATACTTCTCTATTTTATAACAAATATTCTGAAAATATTTGAATTTGAAGATTATAATTACGTAATCGATAATAAATTTTCATATAAAATAAAAAAAATGTAAGTGAAATTAACTGTGATCCTATAATAAAAATAAACTACTTGCGTTATATATTGCATTATTATATAAGAAATGAAAATAAAAGAAGTCTTATTTTTAATAGAACGGAAGAAATTCAGTTTTAGGAATGGTATAAGTTTACAGAATTATTTAATGTATTAAACATTTCCTGACTTTAAGCTAAATAATTTGAAGAAACTTACCAATATTCGCGGCCTGGCACATATAAGCACCCGTATCGGCAAACGTTATTTTTTTAATCTTTAGGGCTGTCCCATTTCCAACAATTTGATACTTATGAGCTCCATCCATTCGCAATGATTCATCATTCTTCAGCCATTCTACCTGCAAATAATGTCATAAATAATAACCTTAGAGTATAATGTACCTATATATTTTGTTGATTAATCCATTGGTAGTCGCATATTACTAAATTTCTTGTTCTATCATTTTGCGGCCCTACAAAATTTGCAAAATTATAAAGTAAAGTATACTATTGAGACTTGCTTTTCCTGTTAAAATTGAAAACATATAAACGTATTTAGCATTAAGAAAAGGGTTGGGCGGGCTATTCAATTTTATTCATAAAATTATACACATATGACGTTATGAGAAGAAATATTTATTTATTGTTTAAATTGGGTTATATAGGATTACCTAAATCCCAGAAGTTTTCTGAAATTAGCATTTTATTTTTCAAAAATTATATTTCATGAATTTTACGTAAAATGGACTAAGCAATTGTGATGTTTCATGACGCAAATTTCATGAGAAAGATTTTTGCGCACGAGTTCAAGTTTTGAAAACGGGCTGGTCCCGGAGGGTCTTCTAAAGAACAATTTCACAAAACGTCTTATGAAACGTATATTTTATAGTAGTTTTTCTATTTCAGGTATTAAAAGTTCAAAAAGAAAGTTTTAGTTAGTTTTTTACACTGATTTTAAATTAAAACATTTTAAATACTTAAATGTCGGTAGTGCTAAAATAGTTATTTACGAACCAAATGCGGGAAGAATATGTTCCATTATGAGCGCATTTTAATTGAGCGAATGCGTAGAAGATGGACCGAAGGAAGCGAGTTCTTTTAATTGCGCGATTTTTTTTAGGAATTACTCTTATTTCCCTGGCTTTTAATAAGGGAACATTCAGGGAAGTAGTATTTTATAGACTCAATTTTATTGCTATAATGAAAAATTTGTTTTTTAATGTCAAAAAGAGCCAGTGTTTTTTGCAATTTTTACAGTCGAGTCGACCGAGAGACACTCGTTGCTGGTCTAGCAATGCATGCGCGAAATGTCACTTTACAGGCAGTGAGTACAAAAAGTAAATTTCAATAATACTTTGGCAAATTGTACTATTCCACTCTCTCTAACAACTTAAAATATCGTTATTAGCCTAAATAAAATTTTGACATGTGTCTCTTTTATCTTTCAGCTGCACATGTTAAAATAAAATGTTTATATTTGACATTTAAAAATGGTTTGGTTTTATTTTTTATTTGTTACCAATTTCAAAAAATTAAAGTTAGCGTGCGATAAAGTAAGACTTTAAACAACCAAAATGTGTGCCGTAAAGTAAACTTTATAGCACCTAAATAGGAAAACCAGAAAACTAACTAACTTGTTGAATGACTTTGTATAAAGTTGCAATTCAAAGTCGAATGCAGCAAATTATGAGACGCATCAATTATATTTAATGTAAATTATCAAAATGAAGAAGTTAGGAAACAACATACTCAAAAATAAACACTTTACAAATCTATTGTTATCAACTAATATAAATTCTCAAATTGCTGTAAGTGTTATTCAATGCCCATTCGAACTCTGTTATTGAATGACTCTCTAACATTTAATAGAATGCCTGGAATTATTATATGTAAAGCGAATATTTATTCGCACACATAGCTAACTATGTGTGTAAATATGTCCATTGTACGAGTAAATACAATGATGAAACAAAAACTGTTTTAACCAACATTAAAAACTCTTTCAGTGTCCATCTTTGTAGCGCAATTATGTCAATACTCCTTATACCATCACCTCCATTCGGATTTTCAAATTATACCCTAACTTTCTTTCTCGCCGATAATGATTGTACACCTCAATTCACATATAATATGTTTGCAATTGATCTACGCCGCCGCCTTTTGCATTTTGACGATTTTTACGTTTAACATTTCCACCTCTGCATAAATTTAAATGAATTGTCAAATTTGAAACTGGAATCCCTTAAGCTCAGTTTTGTGGTTTTAATTAATAGTATAATCTACTATAATAGTATAGTACTGACAAATTATATCAAAAAGAGACAATAGCTCAGTAATAGTCACTTTTAAAGTATATTAACGTCTTACATGTTTTTGATGTCAAATTTAATAAGAAATTAAAAAATGAAATAATATACAGCGTGTTATTTTTGAAAAAATTTACTTTTTTGCAAAAACTAACAAAAGCATATCAAAAAATGAGGTGTGGCCACCACACGACTTTCTTATACGTATGAGCGTTTCAAATTATAGAATTTTAAGAATTTTTTATAAAAAAATTATTCAAAATCCTATTGTAAGTACTTCTATTCTCTTAATAAATCTCTATAGAATGCATACATTGCAAGATATTATCAAAAAAGTGCTCCTCGCTAAGAGTAAAAGTGCTACTTCCGGTCCGAATTTTGAAATTTCATATATACAAAAAATATTGCAAATCCAGTTCTAAATACTTTTGTACTCTAGATAAATATATATAGAATGCATAACTTACGACATATTTGCAAAAAGTCGCTATTCGATAAGAGTAAAAGTGGCACTTCCGGTCTGAATTTTGAAATTTTTGTTATACAAAAGATATTGAAAATTATGTTTTAAATACTTTTATACCCGTAACGTACTTGTCTAAAAAGCATGACTTGCGAAATATTCGCAAAAAACTGATTTTCGATAAGAGTAAAAGACCTACTTACGGTAGGAATTTCGAAAAACTTTCTAAATAAAATTATTCTCAATTTTAATTTTAAGTATATATGAATTCTTTATAAATTTGTTTAAACTTAGTAATTGAGGAAATATTGGCAAAATTCGATTTTTTCGCTGAAGTAAACTGCTACTTCCGGTCTACCGATTTTACACACACACACACACACAGACACACACACAGACACAGACACAGACATACAGACACACAGACACACAGACATTTTTTAAAAACCACTTTTTCGGTATCAGGGGACTTCAAAACGTGGACATCTGCAAAAATCTCGAGGTCGAAAATTTTCATCATCACAATACTTCCTTATACTACGTATAAGAAAGTAAAAACGACAGTAGCTCAGTAATAGTCACATTTAAAGTATTAACGTCTTACATGTTTCTGACATGAAATTTAATAAACAATTCAAAAATGAACTGAAATACAGTGTTCCATTTAAAAATTACGAAATCTCCTCGATTTTGCGAAATTGTGAACACTCTGTATAACGCAAACAGTTACAGAATTTATTTCTCGTAGCAACGAAACTCAATACTAGTAAAAAATATTCTATTCTGTTGGTTTCGGATCTTTTGTTTTTCCTTATGCAGAATAGCCTACTGAAATGTATTAATTTATCAAGTAAAATAATTATTAACACAGAAACTATCCACTTTAGACCCATACAGCATTATATCGATATAACCAGCTTTCAAGCGCGGATCATTTTATCTATTAATATATAGGCTGTTCCATTAAAAAAAAAGCAAGTAACTTTAAGGTGATATTTTCAACAAATTTTCTCAATTCTTTTTTTCCAAAATTGTCACGAACTTTTCTCACTAGCATTTAAATATGTCATTATCAAATTTGGCAGGAACTCACATTATATTATACATAATCGCATTTGGAATGTTATCTATAATAGTTTTCGGCCAAAGAAAAACTAAACATGAAATTTAAAAAAATGGAGTGGAGGTGATGGAATAAGGGTTGACAACAATTTTCCCCTTCAAAGGGCAGAATCTGAAAAAGTTTTGAATGTCTAACACAACTTCTGTTTCATCATTGGTTCTACATAAGTAACGGAGATATTATTTATATAAGAAAATCTACGGCATGAACGGATAGTATGAGAATTGCCATTGTATCTCATTGGCTCGGTACGTACGCGCAAACAATTTTTTGAGGTTAATTTCACGATGGACTGGCCGTATGTCAAAGTCGCTGCATCTTGAGATATGTTAGTATTTTACAATTTTTACATGTCTGTAGAAAGTGATGTGTTTACAACCTATGTACGCAAATACAGACTTTCCTAATTAAAAAACACCTCACGCTTACTAACACTTACTATATACAGTGTGGTGATAAAGTTTGGAACAAAATTCATAAAAGCATTCTATATTATTTTTAACAAAATCGCTCGGTCAGGTCAATTTTTGTTTTTTAAATGCCATCTTTGGACAAAAATTTTTTTTGAATGGCGGCATTGGTTTTACACAATGACGTCATCTTCATTTGTTAAATGACAACCACCACTATTTTTTCAGATTTTAATAGACCTTCTTTCTCCTTAAACGGCGATGTAGAAAAATTGGTACCTTACATAACAATTTTTTTTGTTAAATACGTTTTGTATGTTTTTTTTTGATTATTATGTTAACTAAATTGTAACTATTAAAGTTGTGAAGTAAATGTGTCACTTATTTAAAAAAATTGTTACCTAAGGTACCAATTTTTTTAAATAAGTGACACATTTACTTCACAACTTTAATAGTTACAATTTAGTAAATATAATAATCAAAAAAAAACATACAAAACATATTTAACAAATTAATCAAAAGAACTTAACGCAAATTTCAATGTGCCCCCCTCCAACTATTTGGCATTGACCAGCACGACAGTAAACACTTTCTATACTGCGCTCAATAATATCTGATCAAATTGTTGTTGGGTCTATTGAAATAAACTTTTGATTTTAAGTAACCCCATAGATAAAAATCTAAGGGCGTTAGGTCGGGAGAACGCGCTAGCCATTCAATTAGTCCTCGCCGCCCTATCCATTTTTCTATAAATATAGCATCAAGGTATCGACGGACCTCTGTGACAAAATGAGGAGGTGCCCCATCTTGTTGAAATCAAATATTCTGATGAGGTACGTTGCCATCTTCATTATTAGGAAAAAGAGCAGCCACTGCTGGCCCAAATCAATTTAAACACCGGGCAGCAGGCAGCAGGCAGGTTACCCTCAAAAAGGTAAGGTTCTAAAAAACGCCGTCCTATCATTCCCACCCATACATTTAATTTGTCTTGATGTTGACTGTGGGATTCCTGAATCCAGTGAGGATTGTCCCATGACCAATATTTACAGTTATGGCGATGTTCTGATCCGTTGAGGAAAGAAGTGGATTCATCAGAAAAACTAATATTGCTTAAGAAATTGGAATTTTGATCATATCGTAACATTAATTCTTCACAAAATGCAATCGGTGGTATGGATTATCTTCGTTTAACTCGTGAATTAGGTGCACTTTGTACGGATGATTCTTTTGTTTTTAAGTATTTTTACAACATAACTGTGGTCCACGTTGCTATCTAGGGCAAGTTGCCTTGTAGAAATATGATGGTGTTTCTCTGCTTCAAGTAATACTTTTAATTTTGTTTCCTATTCGTGATCGACCTTCTCGAGACAAATGTTTTGCACTTCCAGTTTCAGTAAACTTGGCGACCAATTTACTTACTGTAGATTTTGCAATTGGAGGCCTATCAGGATGTGCTTGATTGAATAACTCACAAGCTTCTGCAAGAGTTCTTAGTCTATCGCCGTATCCGACCATTATTAAAATCTTTATTCTTTCCGGTTCAGTTAAATGTGCCATTTTTGTTCTTATCTTCAAAATTTAGATTTGCTTTTTACAATTTAGGTAACTGTCAGACTTTTCCCAGTTAAGTTGATTTAAATTAAGGGTTTTCTTAAAATAATTTTTACTTTGTAAATGAGTCATTTATTCAAAAAAATTGTTATGTAAGGTACCAATTTTTCTACATCACCCTTTAAGGAGTAAGAAGGTCTATTAAAAAATGAAAAAAATTGTAAAGATAAATGATGATGACGTCATTGTGTAAAAACCAATGACGTCATTAACAAAAAAATTCGTCAAGAGACGACATTTTAAAAACAAAAATCCGAGTGATTTTCTTAAAAACATTATAGAACGCTTTTATGAATTTTGTTACAAACTTTATCACCGCACCGTATAGTATATATACGGTTAGTTTAAAAACTGCCATTGTATATGACGAGCGCCAAGTAGTGTGAAATCCGGTCATTAATTTAGTACTAGATTTTATTCGTTGCTATAATTACCGAGCGATGTACATCATGTGCTTTAGAAAATATTAACACGAATCTTTAATAATTTATTTTTAAATAATGTAAATTACAGAGAGAAAACACGATGCTAATGCTAAGGCATTTTGGTGGTAATGTCTGCGCAACAATGGATCTTTTAAATCGGTTTCATCGCTTTGAATATTTTGTATTTACATATTTGCAAATATGCACATTTACATAAATAGTATTTAATCTTTGTTGTGCATCCGTATAAGGGATAAGTTTAAATTTCACCAACATTGTATTTTTATGGAGCTATATAAAATAGCTCGAAACAACACGACTTCTAGGTACGTACGCGCAATGCCAGGCGATTGCTCGATACTTTGTTGCCGCTGTTTTGTGTTGGATTTACTGCACAAGTTTTGATGAGAATGGAGGGCGAGACTGAGTCGAGCTTTATTAGACTATTAACTGCGTAGCGGGACGACCATTTTAGAGCTGCTTTGCCTGTGAAATCTCATCAGATAGTGATTAGATAGGAATGGGTCCGGAATATGAGGCGGATAAGAAGTCGGCCAGGAGAGAAAGTCTGCGAAGAAAATATTTTAGAAGTGGAAAGAAGATAACATTATACTTGCGATTTTACCCTTCTTTTCCCAATGAATTCTTAATTTTATAGCTTACATAAAAGAATACTTGCTGCCGTTTTCTACTCTTTTCTTTTTCGCAAAAGTAATACATGAAAAATTAAATACACTTGTTAATTAACTTCTTCGTCTTCTTCAGTACTTAGTGAATGCATAGTGAGTTTGGCTGCGGTACGCTTTAAAGAGTTAATTTTCAGTTGAGGAGAGAAATTCCTATGAACGGTGAGAAAAAATTGACTAAACCTCCTTTATTATGTTTTTTTTCTTTGTAATTGAGCTATTTATGTAAAATAACTCAATTTAGTCTCAAGAGTGCTTACTTTTCACATCATCAATAAAATCCCTGCGTTAGATCAAAAACATTTATTTAAGGATGAATTGTAGGGACAATCATAGTCAAAAGTTCAACGGAAAAATTTTATACAGTCATTTTCTTTTGCTTTTCCGCTTTTGTCATTTGCCATTCACTATTTGTCAAATGACTTTCCAATTATTTTATATAGTAGGCTTCCTTTGTCTAATAAATTCCGTTTCTGTCAATTGGTTTTCCTTATTTGTCAATTTAGTTTCACGTGCACAAATATTTGCATTATTACAAATGGAAAATAATAACAATAATCGTCAGAGGAGGAATAATAGTAAGATAAGCAATGAAGTACGCGAATTGATCATTAATTCTTTGAATAATGGTGCTGCGATTAAGAATGTTGGACGACAGCTTGAAATTTTGCAGGATAGAGTTAGAAAAATGTATGCGACATACAGGAGAACTAATAATACTACAAAAGTAAGTGCCTGCATCGGCAACAAACATTATTAAATGCTCAAAAAGAACAAATTTGTGAAAGGGTTGACCTGGGCTGTTCTTTAACCCTCCGCCAGTTGCAAGAAAATTGCTTAAACTAATGGCCACTTCAACAAATATCACTATCTACGATTAATAAAGCACTTAAGAACTATCATGATTCTGTTAAAAAAGTGTCATTTGTTCCTGAAAGAAAAAATACACCCGACTTTATTCAAGCTCATTTTTATTACGCAGTGCAGTACCTATATATAACAGAATGATGTTGGAAAAAGAAAAAAAATGTTCTTTATTGACGATTACGGAATACAAACATATTCTCTCATTTCATACGGAAGCTGTGTGAAAAATGCCAGAGTATCAAAAATAAAAGCACGGTTAAGAGTGTGCAATTATTCTATTGCCGCTGTAATGAACATAAATTCCGTGTATTTCTTTGAAATTCAAGATGTTCCCTTTAATATACTGCACTTTTCTGAATTTCTCACAACGTTAATTCAACATTTACATAATGACGGTGTAAAAGAGACTACCTATATTGTTATGAACACAATGTAAGATTCCATTTTCCAGTGTTTCTTCCTGTTTATAGCCCTTTTCTAAATCCAATAGAAGAGTTTTTTAACCTTTGGAAGCAGATAATAAAAGGAACACAGCCAACGACTATAAGTCCACAAAATTGTTTTAGTTATCTTCAACACATGGAGACATATTTACACAACTGTTTCCAAAAAAATGAAATTTTGAATTAAGTTATGTTTATATTACATAGATGTTACGCTGTGTTTGTATCTAAATACAAAATAAATTTCTCACCTCTAAATGTGCACATTGCTATATTTTTTATAAAATGGTAGAGATGTACATACCTACATATAAACAAGAAAAGCAATTGATATAAAAGGAAAGTCATTTGACAAATAGGGAAACGTAATTGACAAAAGCGGAAAAGCAAAAGAAAATGACTGTATTATTGAAGTCGGTATCATTTGTATGCTCTCGTAACAATAAATTAACAATATTCATTATGCTGTATCTTCATAATGTGTAAATTTTCGTCCCAACAAAGAGAAATAAAAAATGTGAGCTAGACTGTTCTGCGCATGTGTTAAATTAAAATGTCTATGCAATCGAAAATAAAGTTTGTATGTAAGGGTGTATTATATTTTGAGATATAATTTTAACTCTGATACACTGGAATTTCTTTAGTACATATTCGTAATCACTCATTTTTGCTGATGTTCATATATTAAACGTTATGCAGACGAGAGGAATTAAACCTTTTGGAAATAAATTATACTATTTTGTATAAAAAGGAAAGATTGAAGTTGTATTTGACTTAATAATCAAATCTGCAAATGACAAAGCTATAAACTAAAACACACAGTTCTACCGTATTATTATTAAAGTGTCCATTTTTTCTACTTATTTACACAATCATTGCCAATCCCTAATTGTGGTAGTACTTATTTTTACCTTATATCGGATGACTTACAAGGTTTGTAGTGGGGATGCAAAAATGCTCACCCTTCTATGAACGTATTCTATTAGACATATATTGGAAGAACTGTGAGGTCATAGCAAAAGGTTGGTACGAGCTTCTTCATAGTAGCTTAACACAGACCTCTTATCACACAGAGAAGTGCATTATTTCTATAATGAGATAATTGAGCTTATGAAGGTGTTAGAACTTTAAGCAAATTATTCTTTGTTTGACCAACTTAAATATTGTATACGTTACACATAATAATAATGAACGTAGTTGTACTATTACTTAATTTGTGTATAAATACTCTGTTGCTCTGTACATAACTTTAAAGTGGATGGCAGCTTTTCCGGGATATAAGAATACTAGGCTATCTAATACATTATTATATACTGGCTTTTATATATTTTACATATAATGAACACTGGATCAACATTTGGAAACTCACTGATAATTTACTTAAGGTGATGTGAATGCATTGCTTGAATTATATCTACATTCTACTGAGATGTGAGTTTCATTCTTGCACGTTAAGTGGATTAATTGTATTGATACATTTTTCAATCTGTCAAAACCTTTTATGATACATATTTCCATATTGGTAAAATAATTTGTTTAATATGTTGTACCTGCATCCTTGAAGAATCTACGAACACATATTTTGGAAATTATGTCACACATTTTGTACATGACTTAAAAAGATATGTTTTTTTTTCTTATATAGAAACGCAAGTAAATTCTATTGCAAAGTAATTGAACTATTATTGAGTTGAGATTTATTAAAAAAATAACAGTATTTAAAGCTTAATTTAGAATAACCTTTGTATAAAAAATCCTATATATAAATAAATTCATCATTTTTTATAACACAAAAAGATCGACTCCCGGTAGAAATTTCAAAAATATTTTTTATAAAATCCTTCCAAAAATTCATTTACTGAATTTTCTATTCTTTAGAAATTGTCTGAACTTAGTATGTACTTGCCGAAATTTTGATTTTTTCACTGATATAAACTACTACCGGTCTACCGGTATTCAGTCAAAAACGTAATAAGAACTCAAGCGGAAGATTATACTCATAAGTACAAAGTTCGGTACTTATAGGTTTAGTCGCTTGGCCACTGTCTTCCTTACGCACAGACACATATACCGAGACAGCCATGTTTGCAAAAATCACTTTTTTGGTATCAGGGGACATCAAAACGTGGACATCTGAAAAATCTCGATATCGAACATTTTCGTTATCATAATACTTCCTTATACTATGTATAAGAAAGTAGAAAGGTAGATAACATTTTAAAAAATTGTTAATTGCTGTGAAATAATATTAAGGATATGACTGTTTTTAAAAATGTTGATGTATATTTCTTGAATTTATTACTACTGTCTGTTTCATTAAACTATCATTTTATTAATTATTTTCCTTTTACAGTGTCTCTTTCTTCTTATTAGAATGATGTATATGTTACCGTAAATAGCCGAAATCCGTTTTTACGCGTACTTACTAGTAAAAATGCGAAGTAGCTACACGGATTTGTAATTTCGCGTTCTTACTAGGAAAGACACGAATTAAAATTTTAATTCGGCTATTTACTGCAGATTTCAGTTAGAACCCGTTCTAACTACACGTATAACAGCAACTAACAGAAATGCACATCTCTTAACAGCGGACATACTTATGAAGTTATACCAAATACCATCTTTCCTATCTTATAATAAAAGACAATTGGTTTCAAGATTATTTAATGCGTTGCCAAGTACTTATTTATTATTTCATGGGCTACTAATAGTGACATTTTGAATTGCATAACACTTGCTTTTTTTGCACTTACACAAATTACCAAGACACTTTTTTGGTGCACTTGCACATGGAAAATTCTTGGCCGGATCTTGATACAGACGAAGCCGCATAACGTAAAGATATTTGCTTATCCTTCTTTACTACATCAATGTCAATAAACTTTTCCTTACAAATATCAAATTCTGATCTGGTGTACAGATGATTTATAACACCATCCTTAGTACCTAACTGGTACATGTTCTCATCGATCTTTAATAAAACAACAGCTATAATACTTCTGAATCCACCTTTAGCTTTGTCAACGTCAGGAATAGGTTTTGTGACGTTATCGCCGATATTAGCAGGAGGGTACGTTTTATCACTGAAAGATATCATCTTCTTAGCCTATTGAATTAGGGACTGGCTTGCTTCAGACCGTGCTGCTGTAATGTTATCCTCAATTGTACAATTCAAGCAATAGTCTCGATTAAAGGTAGCTTCTAAGATAGCACTACATTTAAAGCATAATATAAATTCTATACCTCTTGTTCTTTTTTCTATGTTTGAATCTTCTCCATGAATTTCCGCTATGTTAATTTTGACGTCACCAATAATATTTTCTGACGTTTATTCTTTTCTTTAGAGAAGAAATAACGTCAATAGGCAAAGACGATGTAGTTAACCCAACCCTAGACTCGATGTCAAACATAGCCTTATATGGAGTTTGCTTTATGCCTGAATGAAACGCACGGTTTTTCATAAACTGTACAAACGGTAGACCTTCTGCCCATTTAACTTAAATTCGTTTATAACGCAGTTGGCAAATTCTCAGCCATGGTGTTGTTACTATGTAATATGCACGGCCCTCCAAACGTCAAACATATTTCGTTTAATTTATAAGTTATTTCTTCTGCTCGTTTACATGTTAGAGCTCTTAATAAAATAAACTTGGTTATTATTTATTATGTCAAAACGGTTCACGCGTCGATACTGCGATGAAGTTTTCTGCGATGCCAGTTTCAGTGCATGGATCACTCATAGACCGATTCTTGCTCAGTAGTTACTGATATGCGTGTAGTTAGAACGGGTTCTAACTGAAAGCCGCAGTAAATAGCCGAATTAAGATTTTATTTCGTGTCTTTCCTAGTCAGAACGCGAAATTACAAATGCTCGTAATTACTTCGCATTCTTACTAGTAAATACGCGTAAAAACAGATTTCGGCTATTTACGGTAACACATATACATGCATTGTAATATTGTTATTTACCACTAGCAAACTTTAAAATCATGTTACTTCCAAATCTATAACAAAATATCGAATTTGGTATTATAATTTTAACGATTATTTACGCAATTACAATATATCTTTTATATTTATGCAAGGAAGACATCATTGAGTCATAGATACTTAACAATAAGTTGAAAAGGTTTTACAAGACAACAAACAAATATCTCATTAATGAATAATGAATCTGTATTCATAGTGGAATAAAACCTCTACAAATTATGGAGCTTACTAATAGAGAAGTGTAGATGGGATAACAACAAACAAATACTAGAACAAGAAAAGAAAACACAGAATAATAGTACAGTTGAAGTGGTTGTGTTTACTCTGAGTCCTCTTTATATTTTCTCGTTTATTCGAGAAACTTATCGCAACCCTAAGGAAGTTCAGCATTCATTCGTGAAGAATCTTTACCTTATAGCAAAATTGCCCTATCTATCTCAGTTTTTTCCAGGGGATTAGAAGGAGAAAATAAAGTCACTAAGAGTATTGTTCTTGGGACATCTCGCGAAAAAGATAATGTAACACTTTAACGTGGTTTATGAGGTATAAAGATAAGACAAATCGTTCTATAAATTTATTAGAGGTACTATTATAAATACAAAGGGGTTGGTGTTAGTATGTATTTATAAAGGTTAAAAGATACAGTAGTGTTTAACAGTCTCTGCATGTTATGTACTTAAATGAAATAATTTTCAGTAAAATATGTATGTCACTGCAATGATTGTTGTGCATTGCAAGAACACCAAATATTCATTAATATATTGAAATAATAAATAAATTAATATATAATGTCTATTATCAATACCAATATCAACAATAAAAATATTATCATAAATTAAACAATAAATAATATTACATTAGTGTTGAATTGATATGTGCGGAAGTCTATATTTAGTCTCCGACAAAAATACAATTTAATTTGAAAAATAAATGATCAAATAATAATATTGTAATGTTAACATTATTCATGCGAGTATCGTATAATCATTAGTTTGGCGTGATTTTATTGAATAAATGTTGTATACACATATTGTCTAAATATATCCGGCGGTGCCACCATTTGTGTATGAGCATAGCCTGAGAGGGATTATTTACTAGTTCAGTAACTCACACTAAAAACCCGCTTGGTTAGATTGAATTTATTTTAATAATTACGTTTTATTAACTTTATTTAATAATATTATATTGACTATTTTCCTTCTGAGTGCGTGTCTGAACGGAAATGATTTTCTAATCACGCATCTGCCTCAACGATTCATCGTGTTGTCGAGTACCAGACCTAATCAATGCTCTTTTTGGATGTTACATTTACATATGATATTTACTTCTAATTTAAGGTTTTCGAATGATCTAATATGTGTAACAAAAAATCTAAGAAGCTAAATTATATTTGTATATCGCTTTGGATTGTGAATATAACGTCGAGGTAACTTGCCACGCGCTATAATTTTAAAATCATATCTTATTGGAAATAAACAACAATGTCAAATAGTTGTTTTGTACAAAATAGTGTTACAATAATCAACCTATTATTTTACTGTAATACATAGGTACAGCTAATAATGTGGTAGACGATTATAGCCAACTGGATTTTGTTATTGCGCGTTGTCATTGCCGCAACATGACGGGCTTTTGATTGATTTTATTAACCTAAAAATTCCAATCTCTATTTCGCGCTATCTGTCTAAAGGATTATAAAGTATTTAGTAACTGCGGAGCACTTTTAAAATCACGTAGTAAAAATATGCAATATTTATTATACCGAGCCCAGCTAACACTTAATTCAATACTCAGTTCCTGACATTTGTCTAATTTTACATTTATAATGTATATTTTACAGGTTATTTTTCTACTTGAATTCTTCTGATCGTACAAGTATGAGTAATTTCCAAAAAAAAAGAGTTGTTAGCCACGATTTTGCATCAAATTTAAAAAGATTTTAATATTTGTAGGTTCAAACAGAAAATTTTTGAATTCTAGTGGAAAAATTACGGGGCTGAAGTGAAGGAGCATTGGTAAATGACATTTGGTCACTAATATTAACGATAAGTCTAAATATGTGAACTCTAAGATATTTGAGAGCTTGTTTAGAACAATTTTAAAGAGGATACAATAAAAGATGTGAGCTTATTATCAATATCTCAACACTATCAATTTTTGTTCTGTAATTAGACTTGCATCTGTTGGACAAATAAAGACAGTATAGTTTATATTAAAATACTCTCGCTGTATTAGCAAATTATGATAGTGCCAAAGTGGAAAAAAGTACATATATTAAACATATACAAAAATTGAAAAGAGAGAATGAGTTACAATATTATGTTTTTTCTTTTTTTTTTGAAATATTCCATTTTTTTTAAATAAATACATATGCTTATATACAGGTTGCCCCAAAAACATACCATCAAATTTTAAGGGGCGGTCTTTCGTTAGAAATTTTTTATTACAACTATGATTTTTGTGGGGCAGCAGAAACATTTCTTTATCACAATAAACATGCCACAGATGCCGATTTTGAGATCGTAGTAGTTATTTGTGATATTTAGTTGTCAACATAACATTTACTTTGTTGATTGTTAATTTAAAATTTAATTTAAAAAATATGAATGATAATTTCTCATTGGAAGAACTTGCCGCCATGCACCTTGCTTATGGTGCAGTACAGTGTAATGGAAGGAAAGCAGCATTTATTTGTCAATAAAACAAAGGATAACATAAACAAAAACTAATTGATTAATGTCCTCTTAATTTTTTTTTTTGTGAAATAATACCAAAACAATTTTACCTATTTTATGTTAATATGGCTCATTTGCTGGCATATTTTTATTAAACCAAAAATGTTTGTTGTGATGCTCCCAATCGCCCTTTAAAGTTTGTCGGCATGTTTTTGGGACAACTTGTATACACCAGTATATTGAAATATTTGCGTAAACTATATAACAAAGTTACGGTTTTATTGTGTTAACAAAATAATTTATTTTCGATATTGTAGAAACCATGTGTTAACATGTTAAACATGTTAGGATTAAACGAAGTGGAAATGATGCTATACTGATGCCAAGTCATCTATAAAATCCCATCAACACTTTACATTCCTTTAATTTTACTATTTGAATTACTAGAAAAACAATTAAGTACAACTGTTATTCGTGAAACTATCCAACAACTTAATTTTTAGCAACACTGTTTAATTTTATTTCGTTTTATTTAATCTTTTTAATATTATTAATAATAATTATTGTAAAATAAATGTATAAATCGTTATTTTTGTTTACGGAGAAAATGACATTTGTCATTATTTTGCCTTTTAATAAACTTTTAGAAATCAATTTTTGGGTTTATTGTACTACTACTAGATGGCGTTACGTAAATTACGCAATTTAGAGGTTAGTATAATCAAGTTCAATAATGTAAATAGATGTTATGCTGCAACCATAATAGAGCAGAGCGATATCGAGATCCACTTGGCCATGGTTAGATATACAACGTTGTGTTTCTATTCCGGTGCTATAAAGTTCACTTTACGACACCCGTTTTGGTTGCATAAAGTATTACTTTTTCGCACGCTAATTTTATTTTTTTGAAGTTGGTCACAAAAAAAAAATGAAACCAAATCGTATTTAAATGTCAAAATATAAGCCTTTAAAGTAACAAACATGTGCAACAGAATTGTAGAAAGAATAAAATACACACATGCTAATATGTATCTTATTTACTAATTAAAAATATAACTTGTTAAGCAGAGTTGGATGATAAGTTTTCTGATGCTACTATTGACATTTACTTACCATGTTGAATAGTACAACTGTTATAAAAGTTTCTTTTGATAAATATTTATTTCGTACTTTTTGTTGATAATTTGTAATAATTTATTGCATAAAATCAGTCTGAATTTTAAACATAATTACATGTAACACCGCCGATATTCAAACTTTTTAAAATATTCTACTTAAAAATCAGAGTAACCAACTCCAAAAAAACAAAACTTCTAATATATTCGATCAAAATATGTCTCTTATTTTAAGCTTTTTTGAACTTTTAATAACCGAAATAGAAAAAATAGTATAAAATACACGTTTCATAAGACATTTTGCACACTTCTTCTTTAGAAAACTCGCCTAGCGGCTCGTTTTCTAAACTTGAACGCGTGATCAAAAATCGTGTCTTATGAAACTTGTTTTTTAATATACTATTATTGTGTTATATGTATTATGCACTTCGAGTGTTGGAACCTCATTGGCATAATATTAGAAATTTAATTTGAGCTGAATGCGTAGTATTTAATATTTCAAATACTAACATGAATTATAATCAGCACTTATATTAAAAGTATCTACTTTACACCTGAAACATTGGTTGAAATAATTGTAATCATTCGACTCGGAGTAAAATAGTAATTTTCGCTCGAATATCAGGGATTTTCTGTATTGAATTGTAAATGAATGAAAGTCGCGTTGATGATATTTTGCTCTGCGAGCGATGTAAGTGACTTATTTTTAATACTAAGTACTAAGTGGAAAGGCGGAATTAAATTAAATATGATATGTTTTCCATAATTTTGCCGGAACTCACTTTAGAGTAATATTAAGTTATAAGCTGTCATCTTTATTAGAAAATATACTAAAACGATAACACCAAAAATTTGCTTCATATAATAAAGGAAGCACATTAATATATTTTATATTACCTTTGGAAATGGTTCTCCTGCGACGTGACAATACATAGTCGCATCTTCTCCTGGCCTCTTGGATTGTATTCTGGGCGTCACGTGGACTTCAGGCACGGCTGAAAACGAAAAAAAAATTAAATACGTGATTTTGCCTGAATCTCATTCGCTCCAATCCACTTTCACCTCTTCATTCTATTACGGCCACTACGTAGAAATCTATACGGTTATGTAATAAAGAGGGTCGTTATTCCACCAGTCCGATCCAGGACGGAATTTATGTCCCGGAATGATCCGGCTAATTTGTAAAATAGGATCGCGACCGGTAAATGCCTACGTGTACCCTTCAGTTTATTGGATTGTCTGAATGTCCGGTATTGAAAAAAGTGATGTGTTCGCAATATTTTCTACCATTAATGACCCACATATATCTTGATTCTGATAAGGTCTTGAATGAAGGGCTCGGCTGAAATTATTATTCAGCATCATGGATGGTCGTTTTAAGCGATATTAATTTTAGGTCCCAGAGATTTATTGTTTGATATAGCATTCTTGTAATCCCCTTTTACTCAATAATTAGTGAAATATGTATAATGCATATATGGATAGAAATTCTAAATTTCTAAAAAAAAAGCTTACAAACAATTGAGTGGTCTAAAAACGTTAAAGGTTAATTATTAAAAAATATTGTATAGTTTTATATAATATTGACCTGAATAATTCTTTAAAAGTCTGTTATCTGTTATCTCAAGACTTAGCTTCTGAATTTTTCTTAACTTACTTTTTAGTATTCTTTCAATTAAACACGTGTTTCATACAATCAAATGCTTTCTTTAATGTCTGTTATTATTACATAATAATATCTGTTCACAGAAATGTAATAATTGAATCTTATTTAATTTTCAAATGTAATATTTTCTGCATTTTTCCAGACATAAAGTTCTTTATTTCATAAAGTCCACATGAAGGCAACTTTATTTATTAATCTTAAGGTCATAATCTCTCTAGTAATATGAAACTAAGTAATCCGTTTACTGTGGATTAGAACAACATGCTCATATTATATATATATATAGTGAAAGCTCTCATAAGCGGACACTCATGGTCCCAGTGTTTTCGTCCGGCTATGGGAGATGTCTGCTAATGGGATAGTTCAAAAAAATGCTTTTGACATATGCATTTTTAAGGTAATAAATAAAAAACAGTATTTCCGTAGATGCAGTTATAATAAATAAATATAATAGTATGTAGATTATAAATAATAAATATTAATATGGTAGGTATGCATGTATTATACATATGCACATACTGTTACGCTGTAAAATCTACTTTGTTTTTAGTTCTCGAAAGATTGTGTGCCTTTGTCTAAATACGTGGAATTTGTTTAAGATCGTGACCTTTTGAGCGTACCCTGTACATTGTTTGGTTCACCGGTTGCTAAGACTGCCTGCCGTATGCCTGCGTGTGTACTAAACCTACCTTTGAGCCTTCAGAGCCTTAAATCACGTACCGCGAATGTGACAGATACATTTTGTGTAATATCGAGCAATTATACTCTTTTTTTTGTGGAAACCCCTGTATCTGAGTAACTAACTCTAATTATCTTAGCTCTAGCTTATTCTACCCTACCTGTAGTTTCGTATTTTCTGCATTTGCAATTACTTTTACGCCTTGCTTAAGTTTTTTTAAATATCTACTTATTTATTACGTCCGATCTCTACATAATGCATTTATTTGTGGCTTGGAAATGCTCCGAGGCGACAGCCAGGTTATTGTGTTAACTGTTTCACATTTTTTTTGCGTATTGCCAAACACAGTATCTCGAGCAGGCCGATTAGTATTGTTTTTTTTTCCTTTTCCTTCGCAGTCGTCTCTCTAAAAATGTAAGAAGTATTAATTAAGGAAATGCTTGGTATAATGGGCATACTATTAATTGTTTGCCGATCACTTGTTGGCCTTTCCTCGTTATTCTAAGTATTAGGAAACTTCTGTGATTCTTCCGGGACTCCCATTAGGGGTTATGGACGATAATATTCTGAAACATATAGTCAGATCGGTTTCCCCAACCGTCTTCCGCAGCGTTTTGATATTAGAGCTTTGATATTTCGTTAATTACCTGCAGAAATTCTGTTCTTTCGCCTAATAAAATGGAAACTACGTGTGGAAGTTTGTTTTGTTTATTTCTGTCAAACGTGGTCTCTACGTTGCCATGTAATGGGTGATACACACGGATTGCCAACGTCTAGCATGAAATACCCTCTCGTGCTGCCGACTTTATATTTTCTACTTACAATTGTTGAGTATTTCGCTTATGTTCTTCCGTCTAAGATATGTGTAGGGTTACGTTTAATTGTGTTTAAGTCACGATGTCGTCTCCCTTTATTGTCAGATTAGTTGTGTGTTTGTTATGTTTATTTGAAAACTCCCGCCCTTAGGTTGAATCCTTTCCAGTGCGATGCATTGAGCGTGCGTGTTCTTGTCTTGTAACGTATCTACCGAAAAGGTCACGGTTGGGTCACTTTCGAAGTCAAGCTTGTTATAAGTGCATGGGCACGATATGCTTATTTTCTTTTGGTGAATTTATCACTATGTCTAAAGTTAGACTAACGCTTAGGCGGCTTTAATGAAATAAGTTTAAGTTATCGATACCTTAATTAGGTGTTTATCGTAAATTATTTTTATCGCAATACCGCTATCTAATTTACGAATGCCACGTGGTGGATTTTGAATTATTTTCGTGCTATGTGTGACTTCTGAGTCTTTATCGCGGGATCTCCATTATTTTGGGGTAAGTGTTTGAAACTTTGTGTTAATTTTCGGGAGTTTACTTTTGGTTCTTTCTTCTCTAAATTTTAATAGGATTCTTATGTCGGGCGCAAAAGCCCTCAGAAGCCGTTAGGATTCCTTTGACGGCCATTTAAGCCCTCCGAAGCCTCATTTTGGTGGTTTCGCCCCGCAATCCTACCGAAGAGCGTGGTGATTCTTTATCGATGCATCAGTAGTTGCTTCTTAACATCCTGCCCACCTGTTGGAGTGGAATTTTCCAAAAGGGAGTCGCCGCCATTTTGGATTCCCACAGCGTTCTTCCGGCGTCCATTTTGCCAGTTGAGAGCAGCTAAGGTTGTAACTTTACTTCATATATTTTACGTCTGATTATCGACGTCTTTACGTCTGAGTGCAAGACTTTATTTTGCCTAGATTTTGACCTAAGAATTTTGAGTGGCTTTAATGACTATCGCACCACTTAGATAACTGTGGGGTCACAATTTATCCCTAATTAAATTACCGTTGTTACTTCTTGTTTTTTTATGTAATTCTCAGTTTAATTAATATATATTTTGGGTATGTCACTACCGAAATTTTGTAGCCCTATATTGTGACGATTATTTAAATAAACCTAATTTTAGTAAATTCATTATTATATCACTATATCTTTTGGGAAGAAATTATTTAATTAGTTATATACCTAGTAATTTTCATTATCGTTAAGATTTTTGTGTGTCTCATAATGTGTTGAATTTTTAACTTAATCTTTGATATTAAATTATGCACGTTTGTTACTGTAAGTTAGTAACTTTCGTCGCTCGCGATGAACAGTTAATTACCTGAGCTAGATAAAATCAAATCTGTACGAGCAATTTTGGTGCACGTTGCTCAGTGTTTTTTTTTGCTAATATAAAATTTCTTTTCTAATTTTACCTTTAACTTTTTGACTTTGCTAATAATTAACCTTCATTTAATTTAATTTAGTTCATGTATTCGAACCTGGCGATGTTTTTTGCGAATTTTACACATTTTAGACTAAGTCTTAAATACTGACTTATTAGTTTCCTTGCGTTTATAAATAACTATTTACACCTTTGTATTAACATTGCCGTTGTGGCGTGTACTTGATAACATTTGTATTCTTAATGTGAGGTGATGAAACGTTTCTGCTACCAACCAACTACTGCTGAAGCGCAGAGATTATAATTTTGTATTAAGGCTTGTTTGTTTTTTTATAAATTTCTATTACTTTAACTTAACGCTTAGTGTTCAAAATTTTACAACTGTCTAGCTTCATTTCTTTTTTTTTATTCAAATTCACTTTTCATTCAACGCTTGTTTTATTGTATTACCTAATTTCACAATTTAATTTTTCTTAAAAAAAAACATTAACCATTCAACTCATAAACTTTAATTAAATTTTGTTACATTACGTACTACCTTTTCTTTTATTTCTCTTACCTCTGCATACCTCAAATTTTTATTGTGACAAGCACGTACATAAGATTAGGTGCTACGAATATACAGGGAGTTCAATAGGTAACCCGCTGGAGGGACACAGCCAGTGGTAGCTCGTAGGAGGCGCAGGTAGGTTATCTGTAAGATAGCATAGTGTCCTGGTGCCCGGACAACGTCGCTAGCGTCGTTGCCGACCGACGCTCTACTTTTGGTGTTCTTATTTTCCTGAACCGTCACGCCGTCTGCGACAGAGTTAGCTCGGCCCTGCGTTACCCAGTTTAATATCCCCTATTGCGATTCTCCGTTTCATTCCCTAATTCAGCCCGTTATCTTAATGCGACGTAGATCCGGTGGCAATACATATATTAAAACTTACAAGGGTTGAAAAAAAATATTAATTTTCGTCTGTTGAAACTTGGCTTGCTTCCTTTTTAACTGATAATTTTCAAAATGATTTTCCAATTTTTTTAAATGTTGAAATGTTATAAAGTCTTCGCTTGCAAAGCATTTCAAACGGGCAATTTGCTTCAGTGCCTCATCATATGATTTTATCGAATCAGGGGCTTGGTCATCGACTTCGTCCTCTTCGTCCTCAGAGTCTTTTACTTCCACAGTGTCATTTTCATTCTCTAATTCTATTTCTATGTAATGATCATCAGTGTGGACCGCTTCATAGATAATTAAAAATTCCTCCAAATTTTTATCAATTAATTCGACGAAGCGTTTTGCAGATTTAAACGTGTTGATAGTGGCAGTTCATCCTCGGCATCAAACTCTGGAAGCATGCGATTGTCTGTTATGAACGCTGCTTTACGAAAGCAATTTTTAATAGTTGCTGCTTCAACTTTATCCCACGAAGCTTTAATGAAGTATAAAGCCTCAAGTACATTAATACATCTCGCCAGCTGTGATGCGGAATTGGCTGTATCTATTTCTGATAATATGTGCTTTAAAATAAAGCCTCTGTAATGGATCTTGAAATTTTGTATTATGCCCTGATCCAAGCAGCATACTGCAGTTGTGTTTGCAGGGAAAAAAATTATATTAACATTCGTTAGATTCAGATCTCTAGGATGAAATGATGAATTATCCAAAAACAAAAGAACTTTTCTTTTCTGTGATCTCATTTTCTTGTCAAATTGTTGCAAACATTCAGTCATGATATCTCGTGTCATCCAGGCTTTTCTATTAGATTTCCAATTGGCTGGTAGGTCTTTAATTAAAAGATTTTTGAATGCTCGAGGACGAGCCGCTTTACCAATCACTAACAAGATCTCTTTTCCCCCTGCCATGTTTACACAAAACAAAATAGTGAGTCTTTCCTTGGACAGCTTACCACCCATACATTTGTCAGATTCCAAAGCGAAAGCTTTATCTGGTAAAGTACGGAAGAAGATCCCACTTTCATCAGCATTATAAATATTCTCTGGCAAATACCAAAGCAATAAAGATGGAAGCTTTGCCTTGAACTGGTCGACGTCTACCTGACTTACATTTGAAGCTTCGCCAGCCATACGTTTGAAAGTAATATTATGTCGTTACCGCCATTTTTATAGCCAACCAACTGATGTAGAAAATGAGGAGTATACTATTTGCTGACCTATTTCTCTTGCCTTGGCATTTACTATCGGTCCAGAAATGGGAATGTTCTGGCTTCTAGCTCTTGAGCACAAATCAAAGCAAATGTTGTCTATACGAGAACCTTCAGGTTTAAGAAAATTTTTCTTTTGATGAATATATTGCTACCCTCTTGCGTTAAAAATATGAAATATGCAAGAGGACAGAAAGCATGACGCCACCAGGATAACTAACCTTCTATCATTAAAATCAAATTAACAGTCTACTTAGATATACTGAAAGACGCTTGTCTATTAAACAATCACCAACTTATGAAACACTTAGGCCTTACCTTCTTTCTTCCCAAGGGTCGATGTTAAATATGGGAATCAGCACCGCCTCCAGCTACAGTCGGAATTAGGGCCAGTTCGAATTACAGAACAAAGTCGAAGGTTATGATGTCAAGGCGCCAGTCCGTTAAAATATGCAGATTACCCACGGATACTTAGACCCCGGACAAGGTATAATATTAAACCCCAGGTATAAAGAAAAATAATACCAACACACTCATTCAAAATTTAACAACAGGTTTATTGACTGGTTAAATTGCCCAATTGACCAAAGAAAAGAATAAGCTTTTGCCAAACTATCATTCAAAGTTAACTAGAGTAATGACTCTTTACAAATTAAGTACAATTAAGAGTAATAAAGAAAACATTTAAAATTAAGAAACACATAAGTGCAAACCAGTTGTAAATGTTTAAAATTCTGAAGGTATGTATAAATCGATTAAGACGGCTACCAAGTGTGAACCATAAATTTAAGTTACAATTGACAAACTGTTATACTAATTTGAAGTAATCAAAAGAATTAACACATATGAGGCAAAACCTCGAGTTCAATTAAATACATGAGAAAATACTTAAAACTAGAAAATGATTACAAAGGCAACATATGCCAGGGAGTCCTCCCAATGTCGAGCAGTTTGGTCGCAATCAGCAACACATTAGCAAAAACGAAACACTCTATATATTAGAGGCCAACGACAAGCTGGTCGACACCAGATAATAGACTCTAAATGGTATATAATACTAACAGCGCCAGTTAACTATTGCCTTACAAAAAGAAAACGTGAATAAAATTCAACTAGTTGAAGATCGTACAAATTACATATAATTAAATTGAAATTGTTAAAATCAAAGCAATAAATTTACACAATACAAGTTGGGATGCTACAATGCAAAATACGCATCCAAAATATAAATTAAATTTAACACAAGAAAAGAAATGGCTATATAGCAGGCCAATTCGACACGTAACCTCAAATTAAGGCCACAACTACTATTTAAACTAAACGTTAAATGTAAAAAAATTAAATCTCATTGACTCATATGCCACTACAAGATAAATCTAGTAATTACGTTGACTCTAATGATCAGTTAGACCGAAAAATAAAAATAGATAGCACGTAGTGCTCAAAAACTGAACGTAAACTTACACAAATTTGATTGTGTCTGATTGCACTACGTGACTGTGCAATACACTGGCAATATTTAGCAAAACAGCAATAAACAAAGTCAAAATACCTTAATTTTCCCACACACATAGCTACGATTGCACAAATTCTTCAACGATACCACACTAGTTACAGGAAAAACATAAGTCTTCTCCAGTTATCCTTGGTTACCAACAATCATCAGGAACTAACGCAAGGGGTGCAGTAATAACTACGAGACTGCACCATAAATCTGTCGTCACCAAAGGATACAACGTCTTAAACCTTCCGGAATTCTCCAGAGCTATCTCACAAATCAAACACGTGTTCCAGAATTTCCAAACGGAAATGCTTTGTCTAAAGTTCTACCCTGCGGTAAATGCAAACTAAAAGTCGAACAGGGAGCAAAGAATACAATTAGGATCAATCAGACACGTGATATGAGTACTTACAACAGCGAACAATCCTCAAACCAGAAGGAAAAATATCCTCGTACAGTTTCTTCAATAACGTCATAACCAAATTAAGCTTGAGAAATTATGAAAGCATCCACCTTATTAGTGATTTATCACGATACAAATTCAACATTCCAAATTAATTACCCAAGCACTGGCCGAGAATCAGCAGCTTTTGCGTGATTAAATGTTACTTGTAAGACGGTTGGAACAAAAGAGAAAGCGTCAAAATTTCAATTAACGACGTTCGAAAGATTGCGACAAAGGCGACCCCTAAGCGGACATCGAGAAAACACAATTACAGTATTTAAAATAATATAAAATATTGCTAGAATAAGCCAGCGACATAATAGGCAATGCATACACAGAGGAATTCAAATAAATCTGTACAACAATAATAATACACGATAAAACTAAAAACAAATTGTAACAATTCATACCAAACTGCTATTTGCAGCAAAATTTTCCTTATTTTTTTAGATTTCTGCAGCTTGTGTTTCCCGATATTGTACCTGTGCAAAAATATTAATAAATGTTAAAACTTGTTTATTTTTCGTAAATAAAATACTTTACCGTTTTGTAAGTTCACGAACCGACAACCTTTCTTTCTCCAACGTGTTGATAATTTCAATTTTTTCGTTCAACGAAAGTATACTTTTTCGCGCTGCCATTCTAATATGTACATACTTATGTGTACGAGATGCAAGTTGTGATTGTTTCAAAAGGAGTAAAAAGAGGAAGGGTAAAAATAAACAACACGTATAATTACTATTGCAGCTTTTAATACGGGAATCACCTCGTTAACTACGCATAAGATTGTGTAAAAAGGGAAAACACCGAATTCACAGCAAATCATAACACACACTGAGCATACGACTAGGTAAAAAGGGGAATACCGGATTTATTATGATTCTTTTTGGGGTATTACATACCTAGAAGGACTTTTGTGTTCGCTTATGAGAGATTTTTGGTACGGAATGTATAGAAATATAGTGTACGTGTCCGACCGTTAGAGCGCCCGCTTATCGGTGAGTAACTTATATTAAAAATGTAACAAAACACTTGTGTACTGAAAATTTGTCCGGTTACGAGAGATGAACTTAAATGCCGAAATAATTATAATTATGTAAATGCTCTATTTGAATTTCCCGCATGAGACTATTATGTTATGCCAGGTATAAAATTACTATAGACCTAAGAAGTAGTTATATTGCGGCGTCAGCGTTAAAAAGTCAAAAACAAAACAAAATGCAAAATGATTTTTCACCAAAATAACTACATCACCCTACCTGCGTTGTTGCTTATCATCCGGGTTGCCGCTGACTGAGTCGAAGAAAGTGTAGGTCAAAACAGGAGGACAAGTTAAGAAAAGGGGGCCATCACTAATTAAAGCCCCTCATATAAAACGTTACTAAATACGTAGATGTTATACAGGTGGTTAAGTTGGATATAGGATACTGGTAACAAGTTATAACAACAAAAGTTAAGGAAAGTTAAGTAGATAAGGAACAGCCTGTATCTAGAATATGTAAGTGACTTAAAGTTAAATTCATGTAGTTTAAAATATGAAATTTATTTGCTTTACCTGAATTATTTGATATTGAGATATTAATCAAAATAAATAATCTAATAACTTTCTTATATTATTATGTCATTTTTAATCCTTCATACAATAGTAAAGACATTCGCGGTTGCATACAAAGTCTAACACACTGTATATGTTTTTACTTGTTATATCTTTATTTTATATAATGATGCAAGAAAATATTTATTTTTAATAATGTTTATGAAATTTCGTAGTGTTTTTCGTCAATAAATGCTTCGGAAACAATGTTCAGTTTCGTAAAAGAGAAATATCTACTACATCTTGGAATGGTACATTTAGATGACCAAGTGATTTATATCTATCCTATGTAGCAGAATAATCTCTCATGTTATTATTATAATTTAACCATTATTCCATATCTAGCAGTTAATACTTCATTCATTGTTCGTAATATATTATCTGTTGCAATAAAAATGTGAAATATGTATATAAAATGCCTTTTCTTTAAAATTATATCAGTTGTATCACGAAAAATAAAAGAAACTAAATATCAGACTGTAGTATAGAAGAAATACAGAATTAATGGGCCATCAGCGTGTTTCTGTATGAAATAATTTCGCAGATTCCTGTTTTTTTTGTTTTAATTGAGCATTATAACCCCGCAGCGTTTTGACTCCTTCCACAAAGGAATTACAACTGCGAGCGGGAATTGATCTTTTCCAGCAAATTAACTCCCTTAGGTGGAAAGTCTTCTTGCTCGTAGAGCACGCAGATGGCGGAAACGCAAAATTCATTTGTGAAGATGCTGCGATGCGGTATTTGATTGTTACCACCTTTACTTTCGTCCAATTTCAATCGTCCTAATATACCAGTTTCACTTGCCGCTTACTAAGTTCAATATTGACGATTGTTTCCCCAATGCTTACCTTCTCGTCCTGAAACCCGCCGCGGAAGGTCTTCCAAAGCGCATTTGTATGCATCGCGTGTTTTCCGTATACTCGCAAGAGAATTAATTAATTGTTACAAGTAATTAATACGGGAAACATACACAAGTGCATATATACAGAGACCACGCCTTTTCGGTGTTTGTTTGAAACTGTCGAGGCTGCCAAGAACATTATAGAATTTCTATAGTAAGAAGAAAAGAAAATGACTTTTAGTACAAATAAATTTATTCTGTATAAGCTAGGATAAAGCTACCTAGAGCATTATCGTTTCAAGATGTTGTTTAATATAACTAATTTTAACATCTACTGTAAATATAGGAAAATATACAAATAAAACAAGAGGGAGATGTGAACTACATGACTTTTTTTAATAAACCTGTGGGTAAATATATTACTTTCGATCTAATTTTGAATTTTTTTTAACAAAACTTATTGCAGCTCTAATAAATTCAAATACAATCTAGGTGTAGAATCCATAATTTGCAAGATATTTGAACAAACTATCATCAGATAAATGTAAGTGTTACTTTCGATACAAATATCGATTTTTTTTTGTAAACAATATTTCAAAATGATGATTTAAATACTGGTACACTCTCAACATATCTGTGTAGAAAACATGATTTGCGAGATATTCGCAAAATATGTTTTTCGATAAAAGATCTATTTCAAAACATATTTTATATTTTTGAAAAATCCGCTTTTAAATACTTTTCTATTCTTTTGAAACTTGAAAAACTTAGTTGTTGACAATATATTGGTAAAACGTGAATTTCTCGCTGAAGTAAACTACTTTTTAGATGTACCGACTTGTCTGAAAGTCTAATTAGATCTTAAAAGGAAGATGACATAGCAAATACGTGTTAATTAAAAAAGAAATATTGGAAACTCTGACGCAGAACAACCATAGATACGTGTTTCACAGTCGTTTTCAGTCAGGAATTAATATATTATTGATGGTGACGTTTGTTGGTGACTCGTAGATTAGGAAGTTCATGTACTTGTAATGATGATGTTCTCTTCCGACTAAAGTAAATTTTTTGAATCACAGCAACTTCGATATTATTGTAATGAAACAAGCCCACAAAGAAACAGACATCTGGGCGACGACAAAAGGAGAGTAAACATTGGCGCGACGAATCATAAATCATCCACACGTATATAATGTGTGAGCGACGGAGGGTCTGTCGTATGTTCTACAAACATCGAGAGAAAGATGGAGTTTTCGCGAATGTTTCCAGATGTATGCGTATATAAAAGCAGTTGAACCGATGGATGAGCCATTCCGGAATAAGAGATTCATTCCATAGTCTCGTTCGGAACAGGCAGATAAATAAATAAACATAAATAAATAGTTCCTTGAATGGTAGTCGAAGAGTAAGCATAAATAAGTGAGTGTAGTTGTTACATAAGTATTACGGAATATAAATAGAAGTGATATAAATACGGTATAGTGTTACATAAATAACAGTAGTGAAATAAATACATGTGTTAATCTATTTGTAATAATTTTAAGTGCGTTACATTTATTTAACATTTTTATATTTTGATTAGTTTTATATTTTTATATTGTAATTAATTTTACGTGTGTGAATGTACAGAATGTTTTAAATAAATAAATTGCACGAGTTGTTGATTGCGAACGCGAAAACGTAACATTATCAATGATTTGCTAATCATAGATTCTTAAATTTGTCGCTCATTGCAATTTTAGTGAACATTTCATTTCAAGTAAAAAATATTATCTTTTCGATTAATATATTTAAATTAACCCATTAATGCCTATGGTATGATTAATCATACGTTTGGAGTAGGCGCGTTGCGCTTGCCCCTATTTCTAACCTCTACCCTTTCTGCATGTTGTTGACATCTATCCGTGTTTGTAAGATGCTTTCCTGAGTTCTTGTGTAAATATAGTGACATACTAGTGTACAAATTTCCACGGGCACTGTTTATAATTTACTCACTACGTCACTGTTAAAAAAATGAGTTTGAGGTAAGTTTTAGCTTTTTATCCTGCTCTTATTTTCTATGCATGAAGTTTTCCCTGGAGATAATTATTTTAAGAGCTTTGTTTTAACTATTTAACACAACAGTTACATGACGAGTCGAATATAGACCCAGATTTTTAATTTTTTTTGCACGTATGATATATCATACACTGGGCAAATATATGACAATAGATAGTGCAAACTCCATGAATTTTGTTAGTTCTTGTTGTTGATCTTTTAAAGTTAGTTTACTTTGTTTATCTCCAAATGATAGTTACTATTTCCTTGTTTCTCCTCCAGGAAACAGTATTATAATCCATTAGCTGAGAATGACGCTGAAGAGCTTCTAAATTACCTAGAAGACATCAGCTCCGATGATGATATCTGCGACACGCTCGACAACTGTGACGAAGTTCAGTTGGTACTATTTCAACCTAATGATGGAGCAGACACAGACCAGGATGATGCAAAAAGCGATGGAGAATGCGTAGAGACTTTTCTAGATTTAGGGAAAGGAGTTCTCAGTCAATGGAAATACTATGTAGGACGCACGAGGATAAAGGCATTACTGTAAAAGCACCTTTAGTGTTGCCTAGAGAAGACGACTATAGTACTAATGATGAGTCAACATTATCTCACAAGGCAAAAAGACTGATACAAAAAAAAACATAAGAAAAAAGAGAGCTTGGAAAAAAAGCGAACTAAAACCGATAAATGGTAAAAGCGAAGCTTTAGTAAATGCAATTCCTTCAGTAGTTGCTTAAATTCGAGAACAGGATCTAAAACGGGTGGATATTTATAAATTATTTTTTACCAATGAGATTATGAATTTCATATGCCGTGAGTCTGAAAAATACGCCATATCTTAAGGATGCCACGCTCTTCGCTTCGCGTTACCATTGATGATTTGTACAGTTACTTTGCAATACTTCTGCTAAGTGGCTACTGCAAAGTACCATTTCGGAGGATGTACTGGGAAACGAAGGCGGATACCTATAACAGTTTGGTGGCATCCACTATGTCGAGAAATAGATATGAAGCAATACATCGTTATCTACACCTTAATGATAATTCGTCAGTGGATCCAAATGATAGGGTATACAAATGCGTGGACTATATCGTATTAGGATTCGATCGAAATAATGGTATTGACTATTATTTCGTTTTTATCTAAATGGCGCTGTAATAAACATGTGGCACTTATATAGGCATACTAATCTTAGCATTGGTCTACTTGAATTCACAAGACGAATTGTTCTGGCTTTGCTTTCTAATTCGGAAACGCCATCAGAGAGAGGACCCAAACCAAGATATAAAAAAACAAGTTCTTCAAGGAATCCGATATGACCAGAAAAGCCATTGGATTTCAGAAAATATTAGACAACGACGTTGCGGCCAATGTGGAAAATGCACAGTTTTTGAGTGTAATAAATGCAATATTGGACTCCACCCAGACGCCTGCTTTAAGGCTTATCATCTACCTTTTCTCCTATTATATGTTAATCTTAGAAATTTAGTTTACTTTGTACTTACCTTATATGAAGTTGCCCATCGTATGATATAGCATACGTATCAAAAACATCAGTTAAAATAATTTGCTTTTGAAAATACCTATATTTTATTTATTTCTATACCCCTACTACCAAAATATAGCAAAACTCGAAAAAAACTAATAACAAAATAATTTGGGTATTAATGGGTTAATAAGTCGTAAACGAGTTTATTCAAATATAATATTCACATTTGTAATGTTGCTTACAGGTGCAATAAAATAGGTGTTTTTAAATAGTACATGTTTAGTATTTTTCAGTGGCATGTAAATAAACAGGTGTTCCACTTAATAGCTTTTAGAACATGCGCCGAAATACCGCAATAAACATTAAATTCAGGTACTTATAAAAAAAATTGTGCCAATAATAGGTGTTTCATTATTAATCGTTATTTTAAAGCAATTTTTCTAAAGTTGCACAATTTTTGAAGAAAAACCAATATACCTCAGAATCAGTCGAAAATCGACTGATATAATTTTGTCAGTTTATTCATATCTTAAAGGGATTTCACAAAATGTAAAATTGTATAGTATTCCATTTAAAAAACAGGTTTATGTGGTTCGTCGTTGTCGAACATACTGTGTAAATAAAACATTTTTAAATTGTATTGCTCATAATTGTTTACCGACAGTTACCTGTCAATTAAATTTCAACTAAAAATGTATTCAATAGTTCGAGGAAATAAAACTAGTAATAGCAAATCTAATTGAATTAATGATCAATGTAAACCATTGCCTTTTCTAACTGGTTTCAGTATGAAAAAGCCTACATATTTATTTAAAAATTGACTAACTTTTGACTAGGATTGTCACTACAGTTCTTTCTTGAATCAATCACATGGCGTATTTAATATAAGTTGTTTACGAAAATCATATTGGGCCTATGCAGAAAACGGAGAAGTTATGGCAAGCCTTATTATACGATGCTATTTTAATCGAGTATTCTTTTTCAGTTTATTAATTGAAGAATTCGAAACAATATTTCTAACATTTCTTTTGTACTTTTACAAAATCTCATGTTTTTAGGTCCCTAGTTTTTGTATTTAGTTTTATGCATCGTACTAAAAGTAAGACACGTAAATATATTTAAATACAAGCTATAAAAATTGTATAAAAATGTAGGTTAGAAAGTGGACATATTAAAGCTTTATAACGAAATAAAGGTCCTCTTTCAGAAAAGTGTCCAGAATTCAATGGCCGTACCTATACCAATTGTAAAGCTACACATATAGTGTAAGCGTGTTTCTAGAGTTTTTGTTGTTTTTATGGATTGGTTTTGTTAAATGAAGATAAATACTATTCTTTTCTGTGTTAAGTGATTTAATTGTACCAGAAAAATTATAAATATCGAAATATTTTACATTTGTTTTTACTTTGTGTTTCAACATAAAAGGTGATCATTTTTTGTTCCAATAGAATTTTGGATAGACCCACTCTCGTCAAGGCGATATTTCTTCCATATTTAGTGTTTTGCCAGGTATTTAATAAAAGAGAAATTAAATTTCACATTCACTGCCAATATATTTATTCACGAATGGGGTTTTTATGGGCGGATATGTATTTACTTCGAAAACAAAAAAATACACAACCATTACACAGTAACGTGAATTCTAACGCCTATATAGGTCCTGCTCTAAAAAGGAAACAATTTAGGTTGCGTACTGAACTGGTGCTATACAACATGATTTATTTTTTTCCTGGCAAATTTTTACAAACCAACCTCTTGCGTATTAAGAGCTTTGAATCTATAACAATTAGAATTATTGAATAATATTTTTGCACTTTTTTTGGTAGAATCAGTCTCTCTAGTAGCAATTGTATTTTTAATCAAATATGACACGTGTCGGGACTATTAAATAATCCATGTCAGTCTTATTATGCAGTAATTTTGATAGATAGGTTAGTTTACAGAATATTTTTTTGAAATTTATGTTCCTATTTTCGAATAGAAGAGGAATCAATTGTTTGTGTGCGAGTTTAACCGTATAAAGTATATTTATGAACGTCTAGTACTATGACGATAGGTAAAGATTTATTTACTGGACACTTGTAGATAACACATATGGACATATATGAATGTAACGAGGTTGGCGCCATAAATTCTCGGCATGACAGTCTTAGTCGAGGCGCGCACCGAAGTGGTGTGGCGATGGCGTGGAAGTGGCGTGGTGACGACGTGGCATGTGGTAATTTTTAAACGAGTGAAATCATATGCGACAGCGCGCACCGACATGGAGTGGCAGTGGTGTGATGTTATAGATGTGGCGTGGCGCCAGTCGCTCGCCACTGCTTTCTGACAAGTTTAATCTCGAGTGGCGTGTGGCAGAATACGGCAACCAGTATTTTTCCACTCTAGTTAACCCTTTATAGTTCAGTGGTCCCTATGTGGACCACCCTCCATCAAGGTTCATTTTAGCATTATAAATGCGTTAAAAGTAGGTCTTACGGAGAGTTGCTATTGTTTGTAACGCGTGGTGGTTCCACATGGGATCAGATCTATTTTTAGCGTGTTTTACGCATGCGTAACTGATAAGTGGTCCGCCTAGGGACCACCTTGACGTTTAGGTACCAGTATTTTCCCTGTTTGCGTACGGGTTGTGGATAACAGCTGATTACGTTGTTTTTATATGGAATTGAAGTAAATACTTACAAATTTAGTGCAGTGTGTGTATTATAAGGTAAGTCTAAATAAATACTTTACGTTGTTTTTGTTTTATTTCCAAGAACACAAGTGCCAATGTTCAGCTTTGTGTTGTAACCTCAAAAAGTAGCATTTAGTTTTATTCTGTATTTTACTAAAAAAAGACAATTTTGGTAGATTACTCTAGTGTACTTGATAGCTAATTTCATGAAGTTTACCCTAATGCATTTGAGGTTATTGTAGTTTGTGCCGCTAAGATGTTATAAACAGTTACTTTAGTTCAGTCGCGTTCAAAGCCGGCTGCATTACATAGATTATCTATTCGTACCACACACACGCATAAGGTTTGTTTGCTTGAGTTTTCGTGTACCTTTAATTTCTGTTTGGCATGGAATCTATTACTTCAATCTGGTAGTGTAGGTAACATACATAAATGTATACAAATTCATATGCAAGAAAATGTACGGGGTGGTCACAAAAAATTATACATCTATATATATTCTCGATACCTGTATGTACATGCAAAAATAAAATCAGATCTCATTTTGTCGAACTATTTACTTCCAGCTAAGATGCACAGAAAAAGGTGGACTTACGAGGATCTTGAGAAGCTGTCACCTGCCGAGATAGAAAATCTGTATTTCCGTGAAGATGATGTCGGCATAACCGAACAACAGGCTTTCGATTCCGATTGTTATGGAGACAGCGACGCCGAAGATAATCTTCCCATTTCTTTACAAAACTCTTGTGAACCATCTCCCGGTTGTTCCAGAAGAAGCTCTACAAGGCTAAATAGGTCCAGAATATCGCAGAATATTTTGGAAAATTCTGATGAAGACTCTGATGACTCCATACAGGACCCAAATTACCAACCATTAGACGACCTCCCAACAGAAAAACCTGTTCAAGATTTATATGGAGATTCATCATTTGAAGGGGGGCAGATTGAAGAGGCGAAGCACGAAGATAGAGTAGTTACGTCTGATGATGGGGACCAAACTGCACCAGAAAGAGACTTTATGTGGAGTACAACTGGTAGTATTCCTAAAAAATTTTCAACTTATTCTTTTACGGAAAGCACAGGCCAATTACGCATAGATGGTAGTTCTTTGGTAACACCATCACAGTACTTCTATTCATTTTTCACACAAGAAGTGCTTGACCTCATTGTTCAGGAATCGAATAAATATGCCCAACAAAAGGGTACCAATTTAGATCTTCAATTAGATGAACTGAAAGCATTTTTAGGAATAATAGTAGTAATGGGGTTTCATGTTTTACCCAGTATAAGATTATATTGGTCTACTGATGAAAATTCTCACGTTTCTCGTATTAGTAGGGTAATGTCGCAAAAAAGATTTTTACAAGTCCTTAGGTATTTACATATAAATGATAATGAAAAAATGCCGCCGCGAGGTAGCACCAACTTCGATAAATTATATAAAGTGCGTCCACTGCTAAATACCATTTCTGAAAAAATTTTACAGGCTTTTATACCGCATCGCCATATCGCTGTCGATGAAAGTATGGTAGGCTTCAAAGGCCGTAGCAGCTTGAAACAATATATGCCTTTGAAGCCTACTAAACGCGGCTTCAAGATTTGGGTAAGAGCTTGCTCGGTGACAGGGTATAACCTTGGATTCAAAGTTTATGAGGGAAAAGAAGCAGAAAACACTAGTAACTGGGGACTTGGCGAAAGAGTAATACTTCAGATGTCCGAACCTTTCCAAAATAAAGGCTACTGCCTGTATTTTGACAATTTTTTTAGTAGTTTCACCTTACTTCAAGAATTACATGACAGAGATACATTTGCATGCGGTACACTGCGTACAAATAAAAAACACTTTCCCAAGAACAAACTAGCATCTGATAAAAATCTACAAAGAGGAGAGCATGATTTCTGTATGAGCAATGATGTATCAGTTTGTAAGTGGAGGGACCGTGGAAAAAAATGTGTACTATTGGTTAGCAATTTCCACGACCCTACCACACAATCCTCAGTCTTGCTGACAAACTCTAAAGGACATAGGGAACAGATCAGTTGCCCTCAGGTGGTAAATGACTATAATGCTTTTATGGGTGGGGTTGATAAATTTGATCAAATTATGTCACCATATTCAATTGCTTGG
The DNA here is from genome assembly GCA_963170755.1 of Amphimallon solstitiale. NCBI lineage: Eukaryota > Metazoa > Arthropoda > Insecta > Coleoptera > Scarabaeidae > Amphimallon > Amphimallon solstitiale. Next base: position 86,103,524 of record OY720675.1, read on the forward strand.
AAAAGCCGACGATGGTGGGTAAAGCTTTTTTATTTTGTTTTGGACGCCTCTATTGTCAATAGTTACATTTTATATAAAGTAAATACGGTTCAAAAAAATAATCGAGACAAGCCAATGTCCCATCTCACTTTTCGTAGCATTTTAGCATATGAACTAATTGGAACATTCAATGGAAAAAAAACAAAAGGCCCACTACCTGCAATAAATAAAAATAAAATTAATAAGGTGGGTGGTAGAAAGGTTTCTGTGCAAAATACAGTTCGTAAAACTGATGTAGGTAAACATATGCCTAAGAGCGGTACTAAAAGGCGATGCGCCTATTGCAGTACAAAAAAAATGTCAAGCGGACTAAAATCGAATGTAAGGAATGTAACGTTGGGCTTTGTTTGTCATGCTTCGATCCTTTTCATGTAAAATAAAAAATAAATAGTTGGAAAAAAGTGGTCCTTATTATAACCACCAAACATTTAAATATTCCCACCTTCCTGATTCTTCGGTGGTCCCTATTGGGACCTCCCTCTACAGCCATTATAAAGAAAAAAAATTAAAATAAAGGTCAAAAGTATATTACTACTACCAATTATAATAAAAATAAGCCAAAAAATTTTTATCAAAAAGTCAAAAAAAGTACTGCCCTATAAAGGGTTAAAGGGAATATATTGGCTGAACGGAACAAGTATCTGATGCATTTACTGAGGATGTTTCCTCAGACGATGACTGCGTAGATGGAAAGGAAATCGGAGTGAATTATGACGTAGAAGTATTATTTTAAGAAGAAGATGATCAACATGTGTTCCAGGCAAATTTTGCTGCAGTTAAGGAGCCCAATTCATTGCAAGAAAATAATGAAAAACAACTGGGAAATAGTATAAAAACAAAAGTGATCCAGGATTTACTAGGTAATAGCACAACAGAACAACGTGAAAGCATTCAAAATGGAATTACTTACTATAAAGTAAATAAATCGGCTTTTGAATATTTTGAAAGAAAAAGACAAGGATCATACAACGGTGCCTAATGTCTCGTTATAGGAGGACGCTGACGCACACTTTCTCTTAAGTGTACTGCCAGAGTTAAAAATGAGGTGTGGCCACCACACGACTTTCTTATACTTATAAGCGTTTCAAATTATACGGAAGTTGTTCTGAATTGTTTTAAATACTTTTATCGTAGAAAAATAATCCGAAAAATAAACCTGTAAGTGTGTTACTTCAAGTCCAAATTTTAAGAATTTTTCTATACAAAAAATATTCAAAATTCTAAATACTCATATTCTTTTGATAAATCTCTATCGAATGCATACTTTGCGAGATATTTGAAAAAAAGTTATATTCGCTAAGAGTAGAATTGCTACTTCTTGGCCGAATTTCGAAATTTCATTTATACAAAAAATATTCCAAATCTAGCTCCAAACACTATTGTACTTTTGACAAATATATATAGAATGCATAATTTACGACATATTAGCAAGAAATCGCTATTCGACAAGAGTAAAAGTGTTACTTCCGGTTCGAATTTTGAAATTTTCTTTATATGAAAGTTATTGAAAATTAAGTTCTAAACACTCGTAACGCACCTGTCTTAAAAGCATGACTTGCAAAATATTTGCAGAAAGCTGATTTTCGATAGGAGTAAAAGACATACTTCCGGTAGGAATTTCGAAAAACTTTTATAATAAAATTCTTCTCAAATTTAATTTTGAGTACATATGAATTCTTTATAAATTTGTTTAAACTTAGTAGTTGAGGAAATATTGGCAAAATTCGATTTTGTCACTGAAGTAAGGTACTACTACCGGTCCGCCGATTTTACTGAAAATCTAACACACACACACACACACACACACAGAGAGAGAGAGAGAGAGAGAGAGAGAGAGAGAGGGAGAGAGAGAGAGAGAGAGGGGGGGAGAGAGACTTTTTTTAAAACCACTTTTTCGCTATCAGGGGACTTCAAAACGTGGACATCTGCAAAAATCTCGAAGTCGAAAATTTTCATCAACACAATACTTCAAAGTAAAAGGCAGGCAGAAACAATCGTTTAAAATGGGAATTTCGATCCTTGCTGAGCAAATCTTGAGCCTACAACTGATATAAACGCAACTCACTCTTTTCCGGCGTCTACAAGTAGTAATGCACTAACTGCAGTGGACAACACGTCAAGTCGTTCATGTACGACATGTAGCTACGTACTATCCATCTTCAATAGAGGATAGGAGTTCAAACCTTGCTGAGGAGTTATATTTACGGCAGATACACAAACCAGATGAAGCAGCCTTCTATAGGAAATGCCTTAAATGTATTATACGAGAATGATCTATGTTTTGTTATATGTTTATTTCGTGTGTTTCGTGTTTTTGTGTATTATAGGACTTCAAGTAACCTGCAAAAAGTGGCCTTTTTCATTCGATAAAAGCTTAAACTTTTTGTCGTCCAAGAATAAATCATTGCGGTAAATATTATGAATTCCGTACTACATATTTTTCTGCCACAGGGGATTAATCCAGTGCGCTTTTTTACGATTATTACAATTACCACTGAATTTGCGATTTGAACAAATGCGAAAGCATCGTCACTCTCGGATGACTACATTAGGACTGCTAATCACAATAGTGGAATGGCGTGGCTGCCACTTCGGTGCGCATTAAACCACACTGCAACCATACTACCGCCATTCCACAGCCACACCACGTACGTGCCACTCCTACATCACTTGCCATTTCAAATCTACGCCATCGCCACGCCACTTTGGTGCGCGCCTTGCCTTATACAGGTTCAAACGAGTTCAAACTCCATCACCTCAAGCATGCGCATATGCGAGGTGTACACTATAAATATTTATTTATTTATTTATTTCGTATATAGACAATACAGGACAAGCCCAATAAATGTCTGAAAGTACATAACAAGAAAATATACATATATACACACACATGCGTTAATAGACTAATGATAAGTAATATCAATAAATATAGATGCAATAGTATTGTAGACTAACTAAATTATAAAGAAAAACAATGGATTCAAGAAAGACCAAAATCGACATCGTACATTGAGAATTGCAATATAATTACACTTTACAAAACTTCTAATACAGGTGAAATCACCAAATTTTAATTTATATTAGCATCATATAATTAGTAGTTTTATTTGTTTACTGAACTCAGCGTAAGTTACGTTAAAAATATCCACGTGGCGGGGAAGCAAGTTCAGTTCTCTCGCTACTAAGGTGAGTGGACAATAGTACCCTTATAAGGTTTTATGATATTTTAAATAGAACAGATTATCATTCCTTGTAGCAATCGACGGTACACGAAAGGTAAACAATGACAACAGTTCCGAACAATCAAGCAAGCTATGTAGACATTTGTAGCCAAACCTAAGCAAAGCCTGTCTTCGTTGTGATGAGATGGACTGAAGACCCACCAATTCCAGCCTTTCAGCGTATGTATACAATTCCTTGTCTAATTTAAGTTTATAGAGAATGTAGTTTACAAATTAACGTTGTACACGCTATAGCTGTGTGCGGGTTTCAAATAATGGAGCAATACTCAAGAATGGAGCGCACCAGAGACTGATACAAAGAAATTATTCCGATGACATTGGAAAAATCCTGAGTCAGCCTCCGAATAAAGCCACATAACTTATTCGCTCTGCATGTGATATAATCAACATGCAGGCGGTATGTAAGGGAGAAATCAAATGTAACCCCCAAATCTTTGACGTATCCTATACGCTCCAGAGCAATGCCATTGATAATATAGTTATGACAAATGTTCTGTTTTTTCCTACTGAAGGTAATGAATTTACATTTTTGGACATTTAATGACATATTGTTCCCCCTACACCAGGTGGTGACACCGTCAATGTCAGCCTGAAGCTTGAAGCAGTCGGATGGTGAAGAAATAACAGTGAACAATTTCAAGTCATCAGCAAAAAAAAAATTTACAAAAAGTAATGCGAAGATTGATATCATTAATAAAGAGAAAGAATAGGATTGGGCCTAAGTGACTACCCTGGGGCACCCCAGAGGTTACAGGAACAGGACTTAATGTACTAGAACCAATGCACATGACCTGAATACGGTCTAGCAAGTACGATCGGAACCAAGATAGAAGCGATCCGGAAATGCCATACGCCTCGAGCTTCCAAACAAGAAGGTCGTGGTCAACGCGATCAAACGCTTTACTGAAATCCGTGTAAACGGAGTCGACCTGAGACCCATCCTCCAGGGCTTCACATATGAAGTGGTGGTATACAAGTAGATTACTCTCCATACCCCGACCCTGAATAAAGCCATGCTGTTCAGGAATAATAATTCTCGAGAAGGTTGACATAATTTTGTCGGCGACAATCGATTCAAGCGCCTTTCCCAGAGCCGGCAAGGCACAGACCGGGCGATAAATACGAACATCTGAGCGATCGCCGGATTTAAATAGTGGCACAACAAAAGCTATTTTCAATTGTTGAGGAAATATACTTGAAGAAACAGATAAATTGAAAAGAGTGGAAATTGGCAGCGACAAAGACGCACTACAGTGCCTCATGAAGTATGGTGGGATCCTATCCGGCCCGGAGAACAACGAATTAGGTAGGGAAGTCAACTTATGAAACACCAAATTCGAATCGATAGTCATATTACGGACAGAGCTTGACTTGTGGTAGTTTAAGGGGTTAAACTGAGAGGAAAAGAAGTAGAATATTTATTATACACTGATTGAAAGTATTCTGCAAACATGTTACTCATAGTGGCGAAATCATCAGTGTAATCGTCGTTGAAAAACATTCGCTTAGGCAAACCACGGGTTTTCCGTTTGGAGTCTATGTAATTCCAAAAAATTTTTGAGTTTCGATTTATGTTATCCTGTGTGAAGGATAAATATGATGGTTCGAAGCCTAGTAGTTTTTAGTAACCAGCCAACCAACGTGACTAGCGCATGAAAATGTCTGAAGTAACGAAAATTGACTATCGCGCGGTCATTAAATTTTTAACAAAAGAAGGGCATACACCTTATCACATTAAACAACGTTTCGACGGCGTTTACGGTGATTCATCTCCTTCATAGTCAACTGTAAATAAGTGGGCAAAATGTTTTCGTTTGGGACAAGAATCCCCGGAAGATGCTGATCGGTCGGGTCGACCAATTGAAGTGATAACGGATCAACAAATTTCAATTATTGAACATTTAGTGCTAGAAGATCGCCATTTGAAAGTGAAGCAATTAGCAGTGATAACATACATTTCCGAAACATGTGTTCGCCGAATTCTCCATGACCATTTGGGTATGAATAAAATTAGTGCTAGATGGGTACCGCGACTTCTTTCTGCTCTCCACGTCGAGTCGTTTTTAAACATGTGTGGAGATGACCCAAAACCGATTTTGGAGTCCATTGTCATAGGGGATGAAACAATGGTTCTGTTTTACGATCCTCTATCGAAAAGGGAGTCCATTGGCGGCGACCTGATGAACCTCGTCCTAGAAAGGCGAAAGTCGTTCAATCAACGAAAAAGGTGATGGCCACAATATTCTGGGATTGTGAGGGCATTTTGCTAATTAACTTTAAACACCGCAATACAAGTGTGAACGGCACATATTATGCGTCCTTATTGCATAAATTAAGGGACAGTATTCGTGCAAAACGTCGTGCAAAATTGACAAAAGGTGTGCGATTATTGCACGACAATGTTCCCGGCCATACTGCCGCCATTTCACAAGCTGCCATCCGCGAATGCGGCTTTCAAGAATTGGAACGTCCACCGTATAGTCCGGATATGGCTCCTTGCGATTTTTTGTTTGTTTTCTAATTTAAAAAAAGACCTTAGTGGACGTAGTTTTTAAGGACGACAATGAGTTGCAAGCAGCCGTTATAGAACATTTTGAAGGTAAAAAAAAGGAATTTATGGCGCCTACCACGTATGTCCTTATGAAAATCAAATTGCTACTAATATATCGTAGTAAAATGCTCTATTATTACGTAAATGCTATTTAAAATGTTAGTCTTTTCTTTCATACAAAAGTTAAATAGTTAAATAGAAAATTTCTTCTATACTCTTTGAGTAAATTGATTATCAGGATTCTATTAATAACTTTCTTTTAAGGTCTCCAATGATTTTGGGATCAAATTCCACTTTAAATAAATGATACATGTACGGATATGATTTACTTTCTAATAATTTACTTTGGAATAGCTTTTATCTTTTTAAGAACAATTATAAATTATTGATATACAATATAAAACAAGATGCCTAAAGAAAGTATTGAATGTGATAATTATTTAAAACATTTCACCCGGTTAAAAACTATTTCAGCAGGAGACATAACGGAAAATTAATCTGTTGTATCTTGTGTTAAAAATATTTTCTATGCGACCCTCTGTGACACCTAATATTGAAATTCATTATTTGGCAAGTTTTAACTTTTTTAATTGATTTTCATTCAAAATATTTTAATAACCGCTAACATTCATGTTTCTATTGAAAATTAATAAAACATATTCTCACTACACATATTTGATTTTTCTTTTACTTTCAGTATTTTCCTTACTTCATTATTTGATTTTACTGGTAAAAAATTGCAAGAAATAATAAATTTTGATTTCACAAGACTTATTAACACTGACTCTAAAATCTTTTTCCTTTGCTAATTTATTATTTAAGTAAAACATTAAAATTTAGCTTTTATGTTAGAGATTTCTAGAAGGTTTACTATTTCTTAAAATAGAAATATACACACAACGGCAAAATTAGGAAGACACGCAGGAAAATAAAGTTTTGGTTTTTTTGGATCATCGTTGAGTATGATATTGTTTTCAAATCTAGTCGTCTTGTTACTAATATATTATACGAACTTCGCAGCTCTTAACCCTTTACGTCGAAGTTATAGTGTCTTTCGAATATTTGTCAAAAATTTCGCCTGTTCAGTAATTTTGAAAAAGTTAGATTTTAATTGAATGGATGTCATCAAAATTCAGTACATTATATCTGTTCAACTTTATAAGAAGACAAACATGATGTGAGTGATTTAGCGCCAACAGATGTTGATACGGCTGCGGCATTGATTGAATGTGGTCATATATACCATGTAGTGACAAGAGTCCTTGGAACATCAAAATTCATTTGGGTTGAGTTGAGCCATTAATCGCAAATGTTTTACGGTATAAAAGGAGTGATCCGTATGTTAGAAGACGAAATAATCTCTTTTGGTGGAGCTTCAATTATGGTTTGCTCTAGATTATGTTTGGGAGCGTACACAGAATTAGTGATCATTGACAAGGGCACTTTGACTGGTGATCAGCACATAACAAGCTTATTACTAGATCATGTACTAACCTTTGCTCTACATATTGTGGATAATTTTCTTTTAATGCAGGACAATGCCCGCCCGTATATAGCACACTGTGTAACAAACTTTTTAAACGAGACAGGTATATACAAAATGGATTAGCCTGCTTGATCTGGCGACATGAATTCTTTCGTACCAGACCAGAATTTCTGCACCCTAAACTAGACAAGATTTGCAAACAATGTTATATGGAGAATGGGACAATTTGCCTCAAGAGGCGATTGAAAATAGCATCAGGAGTATGCCGAGGTGAATGCCCGCATTAATACGAGTTCTTGGAGGAAAAACACATTTAAATTATGTCATACATACAAAAATAAAGAAAAAGAACTGTTGAAATGCGTTTTATTTGTATTTTATGTTTCATTTTACATAAAATTGGGGGTTTTCTGATAAGTTATTGTGTTTCACTTTAAACTGTTTTCTTTTTTTGTAAAATTTTGCAAATAGGAATGAAACACTTTTTTGTTTCCTTAATTTTCTCGGTGAGTGTATGGCAATGAAAATTTAAAGAAGAAAGAAAAGTGGCATTTCATGGACCACCTGTGTCAATTCACATTTTTACACGGCTTTTTGACGTTTATTGGTAATGGATAACCTTGGATACAAATATCCCTTCATATCAAAAAAATGAGGTGTGGCCACCACACGACTTTCTTATACGTATGAAAGTGTTACTTCCGGTACGAATTTTGAAATTTCATTTATACAAAAAATATTCCAAATCCAACTCTAAATACTTTTGTACTCTTCATAAATATACATAGAATGCATAATTTACGACATATTTGCAAAAAATCGTTATTCGGTAAGAGTAAAAGTGATACTTCCGGTCCGAATTTTGAAATTTTTTTTATACAAAAGATATTGAAAATTAAGTTCTAAATAGTTTTATATTCGTAGCGTACCTGTCTAAAAAGCATGACTTGCAAAATATTTGCAAGAAACTGATTTTCGATAAGAGTAAAAGACCTACTTTCGGTAGGAATTTCGAAAAACCTTATTAATAAAATTGTTCATATTTTCAATTTTAAGTACATATGAATTCTTTATAAATTTGTTTAAACTTAGTAATTCACGAAATATTTGAAAAATTCGATTTTTTCACTGAAGTAAACTACTACTTCCGGTCTGCTGATTTTGCTCAAAATCTAATCAGTTCTCAAGAGGGAGATTATATTCGTAAATACAAAATTTGGAATTGATATCTGTAGCGGTTTGACCGCTATCGTGGTCACACACACAGAGACACACAGACACACACAGAGACAGACAGACACACAGACATTTTTTAAAAACCACTTTTTTGGTATCAGGGGACTTCAAAACGTGGACATCTGCAAAAATCTCGAGGTCGAACATTTTCATCTTCACAATACTTCCTTATACTACGTATAAGAAAGTAAAAGCAACTTTACACTAATAAAGCTTAACTCTCCCGCTCTATACTCTCGCAACTATACTTATTTTTATGGGATTTCATTTATTCTTGAGTAGGAAAATTTAATATGGAAAAATAAATATTCAATATGCGGCATAGTTTCATAACTAAGCCATAATATCTGCACATATCTTACATTTTGCTTTGGTTTATTATAACTTATTGTGTAATTAAATACAATCTGCACGTCATGTACATTAGGGATCAGGCAGGTCCATGCAAGTCGTAAAATTCACAACCTAGACAGCGTCAACGAGGACGAAAAACAGTTTTAAATATGCACAAAATGTTAGCGCTACAAAGTTTAAAAATAGAAACAACAGTGATTACAATGAACGTCTCCAAAGCATTAAGTAATATATATCCTAAGAAAGCAATTAAAATTACAAGAATTTGATGAATCTGTCAAAAATACTATACGATAGATGGTGTGCAGTTTTTTTTAAAATTAACCTCTTCCAAGGTTTAAAAACAATTGACTTCCTTGATAAAATAATAGAATAGAATTATTTGAACAAGTATTATATAAAAAATAGCCAGATAATGCTGTAATAGACAATGCATCATATCATTCACGTAGAGTGAAAAGACTTGCTTAGGACAAAGAATGTGGGATCAATAAATGGATGATGTCGTAGAACCATTTGTTATTTTACTTTCTCTTTCGTAGTATAAAGAAGTATTGCGATAATGAAAAAATTAGACTTCCTGGTTTTTGCAGATGTCCACGTTTTGAAGTCCCATGATACCGAAAAGGTGTCTGTGCGTGACTAAACGGCTATAGATATCAATAATTTTCCTCTTGGAATCTGATTAGATTTTCAAGAAAGTCGGTGGACTGGAAGTAGTTATTTACTTTAAGTAAAAAATCAAAATTTACTACTATCTTGTCAACTATTAAGATTAGAGAAATTTATAAAGAATACAGAAGTAATAAAAAAACAAATTTTAGAAACACTACGTGTTACAGTTTTTCAAAATTCCTACCGGAAGTAGGTTTTTGTCTTATCGAAAAACAGTTTTTTTGCAAAAATCTCGCAAATTATGCATTTTATACAGATTGATTAAGAATGCTGGAATAATTTTTGCATAAAAAAACATTCAAAATTTGGACTGGAATTCCTCTTTTACTCTCACCAAAAAGTGTTATGTTGCAAATACTTCTCAAATTATACATTCTATAGATATTTACTAAGAAAATAAAACTACTCTGAATTGTATTTGGGATATATTTCTGTATAAAAATAATAATTACTTTGGAATAACTTTTACTTACATATTTCAGAACGAACATCCGTATAAGAAAGTCATGTGGGGACCGTACCTTATTTTCTTTTGTTGGAAACGTTACTTATTATTGTCCAGTATATCAGACTCATTTTTGTACATTTATAATCGTTGTTATTGTATTTTTGGGATACTTTCATAATAAATTTTAAAAGTAGTTTACATTTTACTTTAAATTTTAAAATCACATATATGATTTAATTATCGATAATTTACGATGGGCTTCACATTGAAATGAAAATTGCATGAAATATATGCTGCTGGAATTTACCAGAACTGGATAAGTCAAATATCGCATTCAATCCTGATTTCATAATTTTATTAATATAAATTCTTTACAATTATTAGAACAGATAATCAAATTTAAAATTGTTGATACTTTACTGCATTCTCAACTGTTACATGTCATATACAAATTGTTTAGTGCAATTTTAAGCTATGCGGTCTAGTTATTTGAATCACTCCTACTTATCCTGTGACAGGGCAAACATGAATTTTAAACGTAAGGGTTACAATATATTTTTAATAATGGGCTTTAGCACATAAGAATAGAAATGTATAGATTCATTATAAGTGTTATAACATTGCGGAAATAACTGTCACTCTAGTGCACAGACCCTATAACATTAATTTGATTAATTGTAAAAATTCAAATCAGTCTGACAAACATAGGAAATAGCTATGGCATATACGAGTCAACATGTGTATTTATTTTAAATATTTTATTAAAGTGCTGTAATAAATGTCTACATATATATAAGTAGACAGCTTTTCCCTTCACATCAAGTAGAAAATATTACGATAATCTTGTTTGTTTTATAAATATATCGTCACGTGTATATTGAGTTAATAAATGGGCGTTTGTTTCTTTCGCTAACATTATGAACGTCAACGAAAACGTAATATCCACCGTGAAAAAGTCATACGTTTCTAAATCAATATTTATTACTTACTGTGAACGGTGAGTATATGGGTTTGGACTACATCCTTGTTCCTCTGTGCGTGACACGTGTAGTTACCAGCATGCTGCAGTTGAATTCTAGTCAAATAGAGACTACCGTCGTTGAACACCCGTACATCCTCTTCGTTGAGTGTTGATAAATCTAGCTGGTTCCTGCGCCAAATGATAGGTGGCACAGGAGAACCAGTAACGTCACATTTGATCTCTACGTTATCACCCACTCTAGCTGTTAAATGGTTCGTTTCTAACGCTTTATCCAAGGATACAACTGAGACACCTGAAACAATAAATCTATCATGGATATTTTGCAAATGCAAACACATTCATTTTAACGGTAAAATTGGTATTAAAAGATTTCACTTTCTACTGTATTAATCAAAACATTTGAGAGAGTTTTCGTAATTATAACAAAACGCTATAAAACAATTTATTAATATAATGTAATTAAATGTTCTTCAACAATTCATGTATATCAATAATTTATTTGTAGGCAAACAACAACAAAGTATTAAAGCAATGCTATTTATTTACGTTATTACATGTTCATACATCTTATGGTCAAAACGTTCAAGCTTTCCGGCCTCTGTGTGAACAAACTGTTAGTATTTGGGAATTAAGCTCTTCAACAATAAACGTAAAATCACTAGCACTTTCTTTTGATGAAACGTGTTCCATTAGAGACAGCCAACAATAAAAAAAACCATAACTACTTTGGATCTCTTCAAAAGAAACGTATATATTTCAGCTGCCTTTTATAGTGTTAATATTTTTGGTGGTTTCTACAAAGATAAAATATCTGTAATGACAATTTAATTGAGGGATTCTGGAAAAATCTCTACCGTCTGTAAGTCTCTGTAACAACTTATGATAATGTTGACAGTCTTTTATAGAATTTTTAAATATCTTACATACTTTCGGAAATTTTCCGGTGGATGGCGTTGGAAAAGTATAAATAAAGATTTTTGTAGTTGTATTCTTTATTTGTTACCATTTGAATATATTTAAATCGTGATTGTTTTATGAAGCTTATAAGTTATAGCAGACAGGCAATGCAAAACATGTGATATATAGGCTATCTTCTTCCTTTTGACAATTGCATGTGCTTTTACAAAAAAAAAAGTTATTTAAGAAATACCTCATAAACATTTTAAATAAATTAGACATACATATAAGCCAATTTTTATAGGTCACTTATGACGAAACTGGCTTGTAAATTTACAGTGATATTAATCTTAGTTATTTGAAATTTATACCATTGCATGTTTTCTTCTATATTTTTGACATTTTAGTGACTGTCATTACGACTTGTTTTCTGACTTTATATGGCTGTCATACTCAAAACTATTGGGGAAACTGCATAAAACGTTTAGATAGATGGAATGTATAGGTGCAATCCCTCATAACAAAAATAATTATATGTCTGTAATTGATTTAACAATCGGCCATTTGACGATTTCTGTTCCTGTTTGGATTCAACATAATTCTCAAATTTGACATAATAATCTTATAGAAGTAATTTAAAGAGTTCTTTAGAAGTAATTTTGAAAATTATCTATATAAATGTATTAACTTTATCAGAATATGAATTCGGAATTACAGGTTATTAATGCTATTTCATTATATTGTTGAATATTGCGTGTAAGTATGTTCACGCTATTAAAAAATGACGTTTCTTTTGTAATTTAAATTTTTAAGCACAGGTCCAGGCAGTAGAACAGATGACAAAAGACCAAGCTGCCGATTTAATAACATGAACATTTCTAAATCGAAATGCGTAATTGTTATATGAATAATGAATGCTTTATGTTGAATGGTTATAATATTTAATAATTAAAGTGTCATTAATGGTTAATTGAGGAGACTTTACTGCACCAAATTTCAAGCAATTTAAAAAACAATTGGCATGGTTATGCATGTTCAAAATGATGTTGATACACGAATTTTTTTTTGTTATTATTATTATTATGAATATATCTCCGTAATTTTTTAACTTGTTTCATGAGATTAGTTTCTGGGATAGATACATAATATTTTACTTTCTCAAATGATTGTTGTTAATAAATAAACATATGTACTCAATGTAATTATTTTTATATAATATTTTATAAATACTAGTTAGTTATATAATGTTGCTTTTAAATCAAGAATGAGCTTGCTTTTCTACCTAAACTTTAAAATAAAAATATTTTGGCACCATCGTGAAAAATCAATTAATAATAATAATAATAATATTCTTTATTGTAATAGATCTGATTAACAGATATTTACATTGTCAAAATATACATCCAAAAGACAAACATAACAATATACAAAAAACTATGAACAACCTAGAAATAAAATAAATAAATAAACGGGACTCAAATTATGACTGTAAAGGGGTCAAATATAATGTTATAAAATTAAACAAAACTTAATTTAAATTTAAAAAATCTTGAATTGCATAGAACGTATGCTCGATTGAGAAGTCCTTAACTTTCCTTTTAAATGACGCGACAGACCCGGGGATTGAGAAATAATTTCTTGATACAAACTATAATAACAGTACTGTAAATTACGCACACGGTCCGCATCGACCCTAACAGCGGGAATACTGATAATTTTCATATAAATTAAAACTGCTTGACACTCCTGATCTCGCACGGTAACTTTTTAAACAGCTTAGCGCCGGAATAGTATGGAATTTTTCAAATAGCGTTGTTTTGTTTTGGCAAAGCGATAGAACTTGTTCTGTGTGTATCAGGGGAATCGGGCCGAAAAAAAAACCAAAGTTTTCCTTCACAAATACTACCATATTGTAAATGAAAATACATGGAAACGTCAGTATTTTATTTGTCTTAAAAACGTCTCTACACGAATTCCTCGGCCCCATGCCAAAAATCAAACGAATAAAGGTGGCTACACACATGCAACAAAACATCCTACCGAACTCCGTCACGTTTCAAGTATGGACGCAACCACGCAACAGTGCAACAGCGCAACATCGCAACATAACGGCGTCCCATCACTTGTCGGTTTTCTGCCGTCGCATCAAAGAACGTTGCGCCACATGTTCGCATGTCTGGACGGGCCTGGCTGATTATGGGAGGATGGGACGGCATTATGTTCGCGTTGATGTTGCGCGACGATGTTCTGTTGCACCTCAAAACTTCATCACACCGCAACTTCGTCGCGCACCAAGGAATGTTGCGCGTCGGAGTTCGGTACGATGTTTTGTTGCATGTGTGTAGCCACCTTAATCCGTTTTTATCCAACAAACACCCGCTCCCAGTTGACTCCCCGCCCCCAGACTAACACGTTATAATTTAGGACAGAATGTACCGAGGCGTAGTACACGCTAAGCAAACTTCTTCTTGAAAGAGTGGGTCTTAGTTTTAGAATTGCGTAACAGGATTTATTAAGATTACTACAGATATCATCAAACAGATTATTAAAATTTATACAGATTGCTCTCTGGGTATCCCCATATCCATCGGGAAATCCAATGGTCGCCTCTGGTGTAAATTAATGTAGCATAATTTATCAAAGTTGATGCTCAGACGATTCGCACCACACCAAGAGGAGAACTGACGTACAACAAGGGTCACAGACCACTGCAATAATTCTGGACTATCCGCACAGACAGCAACAGACGTGTCATCTGCAAATAACACCGTAAGTCCCGCCTCAGTCAAATACGATGGCAAATCGTTGATAAACAGCAGGAATAGCAATGGGCCCAACACAGACCCTTGAGGCACCCCTGCTTTGACATGGCCCTCATCAGATCTATAACCAGATAGGGCTACAGATACCCGCCTATCCCTTAAAAAGGATTCAAGCCACGATGAAAACGGGTCTCGTATACCAATTGCTCACAATATGTCGACGATATACTCAATATGAAGGCTGTCAAATGCGCATGATAAATCGAAAAACAACCCGGCCGCGTACTCCCCGCATCAAGGTTATCCTATATGTACTGCATAAATTGAATCGATGCGGTTGCAGTGGAGCGATCCTTCCGATAACCATGTTGTGAATCGGAAAGCCAGTTTGAGATCTTGTGAGTACTTACCCAGTGAAACTGACATATTAGAGGTTTGTTTTTGTTTCGCTAAAAACGATTCTAGAACAGTTCACGTCATGCGCAGAATTATGTTAAGTGTTCGGGTTTCCAGAACTGTTCTAGAACAAAAAATGTCGTGTTTTGGTTTGTGATTAGCAGTTCTGGAACCGTTCTAGTACTGTAGAACTAGTACGGGTTAAAGGCATCGAATCGTCACAGAATCGTTCGGAACCGTTCCGAACGGTGTACTATGACGCATCAGTTCTGCGCAGTAACAGAACTGTGTTAGAACCGTTCGTAATATTAAACACAAACAAACCTAAGGTTTGTTTGTGTTTAATATTACGAACGGTTTGTTTTTGTTTAATATAGGTTTGTTCGGGTTTAATATTACGAACGGTTCTAACACAGTTCTGTTACTGCGCAGAACTGTATGCGTCATAGTACACCGTTCGGAACGGTCTGGGAACGGTTCCGAACGATTCGATGCCTTTATCCCGAATTAGTTCTCCAGTTCTAGAACGGTTCCAGAACTGACAATCAGAAACCAAAACACGAAATTTTTAGTTCCAGAACAGTTCCGGAAACACGAACACTTAACATATTTCTGCGCATGACGTGAATTGTTCTCGAATCGTTCTTAGCGATACAAAAACAAACCTTATTACGAACGGTACTAACACAGTTCTGTTACTGCGCAGAACTGATGCGTCATAGTACACCGTTCGGAAGAATCCTGGCCAAAGGTGCAGACATCAGTTCTGCAACACACTTAACCGCGCACAGCTGGACATCATCAAAGCCTGCCGATGCAGTATTCTTTAATTTACAGATTGCCTCAAGCACCTTTTCCGGCAAAACATCGAAAAAAATCATACTGTTCGGTAATAAATCATACTGTTCGGTAATTAATTAGTTATTTGTAAATTTCTAAAATTTGTAGGTATTCTTGTAAATATGTAAGTTGTTAGGTTACAAAAATTATATAGGTTTATAGGTTATGCCAAAGTTTATAGATTTTGAAAGTAACAGAAATTGGACAGCATCCCACCAGAAATGCGAAAACGTGCAAAGATTACATGAACGCTATGAATATAAGTGGCGATGTTCTACCATTGCAACACCCATGTTGCAATTTAATCATTACCAAAGATGAATTCGATATATTATTGCATAAAACATTTTGCAAAAAAGTGACTTTTATGTTCAAAACTTTGTCATATATAAATAAATCATCCGCATATAGTTTGTATTTTTAAATAGATTGCAGAAAATTTGCTTTTTGCTAAAACAGTTTTATCTTTGATTATTTCGCCATGCATCTGCTTCGATTAATTGTATTTTGTTGACTATATTTACTGTTTTCACGAATATTACCACAAACGTTTCATAATAATTATTATATTCTGCTTCTACTCGTAATTTATGGAATATTTTCACAGTGGCATTAACGTAAATAAATACACTAATATACATATTTTATATAACTTTTCGACACTTATTAGTATCAATTTATGTTTGTCTGTTCCATTATTATATGTATGTACGTACTAATCAAATTTTACGTTTTATTATGAAATTAATATCAAATAATTGAATTGGAATTATTAAAATGAATTATGTGTTACGTTGCATTTTATTAATTTAAATACGTATATACATATATTCGTATTTAAAAATGATTTTCCCGTTTTATACGCGTATAATATTAATAACTGTTATTTCTTAATAGTTGTTCAACGCTAAATAATAGCATAAATAAATAAATAAAAGTTATTCAAGAAATTAAGTGATATCTTACAATAATTCTATAAATACCATCAAATATTGAGCATAAGTTACTCAAAATTTAAAAGATGCAAACTTAATGTGCTAAGCTTAACAAGTACAATGTTTAAAAATGTTAAGTAAAATACCGTTTTTTTTTTCAATAAATTAATTGCTTTCTCTTTAATAGTAATTATATTCGTAACCTGCAGAGAGCAGATGAATTTTGAACATTACAATTTCGATACACACAATTATGTATCCAATAAATAGTATTAGAAAAATGCAATCAATCAGGATCGCCAAGATTTTAATATCGTTTAAAATGAGACAGAAAGAAATGTGATAGGAAAATTCCATTTCTAAAGGATGCTAAGTTTGATGCTTATTTTCGACAATTGTTTCAAAAGTAAATTGTGTGTAGTTGTTATTTTTTACAAGCTTCTACTTTTGTTTGAAGCAGCTTTTCAAAGAATTTTTAACTATTGTGGCCACGTACTTCAAATCAAAATTGAAGCTTGCAAATTTATACATTTTAATTTCAGTGAGAGCTTTTTGCTTTAATTAATATCGGTTCTTAAAGAATCTGCACATATAGGCCCAGCTACAATAACCTCAATAAGTCATTGTAAGTACTTGTAATAACTTGTTTGAAATTTTAGTGTAGTTGGTTTCTTTCGCAATAATTAAAACAGCCTGATTAAGGTCATACAATACACCGAAGCCTCGAAGTAATATAAAAGATTACACTATTAGCCCCTGACTGCATCCCAATTACACCTTCATATATATTCTTATAGAATTAATAGGCACATGAAAGAGTTGTTTAGGAAATCTTATTATGTAATTGGTTTACTTATTTTAACATACACTATGTGATATTTAGTATTTACTTTTTCTCTTAAAAAACCAGAAACGTCAAAACATACATATAGATTATATAAGCTGTTCAAGTACATGACAATTATAGATAATTAACAAAATACAAATACAATTACAAACGATGAAAATAATGGTATATAACGCCATACATTAACAATTAATCACAAACACCACAATAAAGTTTATAATACAATTTCATGTACCCATCTAAATAAAACGTTAAAATTTAAGAAGTCTAGAATTCATGTAACATATATTCTATGATACTACAGAATGGGTTGTCTAATAAAATGCCATTGGCTGTCCTACAAAAGCGCTTCACACCAAGGTTCTTCATGTATTCAGGGAGCTTATTAGACAGTTTTATGGGATTGTTAATCAATGGAGCGTGGTTCTTAGTGTGTTCTTGTTTCTGGTGTCATACTGATGAACCTGTGAGTTTGTTTTGAAGTAGTCACTGTGCGCGTTTACATACTTTAAACAAGTTAGAATGCACACATTAAAGACTGTAAGTATTTTCCCGCTCTTAAAATATGGACGACAACTGTCCCTATAACCTAGGCCCCACAAGGTCCGCACTGCTCTGTTGCTGCTTCTGAAGTAACAACACTCCTTCTGTTTCAGGAGACATTCCTCAACCCATAATACCATACGATGCAACACTATGGAACCCCGGATAGTACGTTAGGTTTGCCGCATTGTGTGTTGAGATAGGTTTTATTCTTCTTACAGTATCGATTGCTGAACATATCGATGTTATGTGGTCCTTCCATTTAAAGGTGGTATTCAGTTTTAACTCTAAAAATTTTGCAGAGGAATTACTTTCACTCGGAATGGTAAGCACTTGTGTCTTATCTTTGTTTAAGTTTAGTCCATTAGCATTACACCATACTTTTATAGACTCTACGCACAAACACGCTTTAAGGTGAGATACACTCGTTGGCAAATCGTTAATATATACTATAAACATGAACGAACCCAGCATTGACCCCTGAGCAACTTCACGTTCCACGGAATTAAACTCTGTCAGTCTATTTGCAGCATCCCTGCTTGTCTCTTATTGGTCAAATATGATTCCATCATTCTCCAGCTTGTACCACGAATTCCATAGTAATGCAACTATGCACAGAATCAAACGCCTTGCTTCAATCACTGAACGCGATTTCTGTGTCTTGCTGTTTGTCCTGAGTCTTCAGTACCGTTTCTATAAAATCTACTCCTGCCGTTATTGTAAACTTCCCAACACGGTATCCATGCTGACTACTTGTGAGTATTCCATCTTTTTCTAAAAATTTTAAGTCTTTTCTTTATTGCAGCTTTAAATATTGTGAATATTGTAGGCAAAATTTATATGGGCCTCTTGTATACTAGAATAACTCTCGCAACCGTTAAAAATATGCCCTTTTCCAGACAGAGGTTTACTAAAGCCACAAGTGGTTCTAATATCATCGTTATAATTTTCTGTAGTAGATCCACACTAATTCCATATATGTTATGTTTTTTCGTTTTTAGAGAATATACTACTTTTTTTATTTCATGGGAGTCAACTGGTTCCAAAAAACATGCGTTTTGCGGACATTTGTTCATTGTTTTAATAAAATCTTCAGGCTGCATGATGCTATTATTAACATTGTCAACAGCGTTTTCAACTATCGCTACAAAAAAGTCGTTTAGCTGTTCGGCTGTTCGGTTGCAAGCGCTAACTTCGCGACATGTCAGGTTCTTTTCCTTCTCATTGTTAACAATGTTCCATACTGGTTTTTGTTTATTGTCAGATATCTGTATATAATTTTCATTATATCTTCTTTTCGATGTTTCTTTCAGGATCTTATACTTCAGTTTAATTTTCCTGTATATGCCAACAAGGTGATGAAGCAATCTTTCTTTTAACTAATGGGGCAATATGTTGGTCAATAAGATAGGCCAAGGTATATAAGTTATGCTTACAGTGTCAGTAATAATGCTTACATGAGAATTTAAGAGCATTCCAACTTTACTAACATATACACCATTTCTCTAAACTGGCCAAAGTACTCAGTAATAAAATACACCAGTGCAAAGTTAGAAGTAGACAGGAATTCAAATTTTAAATGAAATATGGATAATTTAAACAAGCGATTCTTTTAAGACCTTCACAGACCACCATCTTGCGGTTACTAACTTTGTTATTATTGTTATAAATAAATCTTTACAGCCCAAGAATATAGTCTATTACTCCCATTTCACAATTAATATAAAAGCAGATCATTTTAACTAATTGCATCTATTGCAGCTATTTTACTTATCGACATTTCTCAAAACACTATTTCGAAAATAGGACACAATAATATCACGTATTATTGAAGTGAGATGGACCACCTTTTTGAATCTTTTTCTACCTACTTAAAGAATAAAATAATAGTACAAATATAAATTTGGTATAAATGCTTTTATACCGATCAAAGTAGTTTAAAAATAAATACAGTTATTGAGTAGTAATATTCAATCCGTTTATTAATGGCATACAATTTATAAGTTGATTTTGTATATTTTATGTCAATAAATATTAATTAATTAACTTAGTATCTTTATTTTCAAATACTTTTAGTCGATGTCAATTGTAGTGCCATTAAATTGTCATATGACAGACATAATTCGATCGCATTTGCTGGTAAGCCGAGCATGCAATAATATTTACATTTTCAAAAATTAGAAAATACAAATCCATTCAGCTTTTATAGTTATATGCTTTTTTTTACACACAAACAAGTCTCAGGGTCCTTGTTTTCACCGCTTTCTATACGCATTAATGTTTAGATCTTTCTGCTTCAAAACTTACAGAGAAAGTATACATAAACATTCTGCACTAAGGGATCTTTTAGCGGTGAAATATAATACCGTGCATGCCCGGAAGTCCTTAAAAATCCGTTATCGTAAACATTACTAACCGGTTAGTCGATCGCGGCAACCTGCGTGATTAACCGATGAGGTGGAAATCGCTGTTAAAGCGCCCGTACATAAGAAGATTTGTAGGATTTATTCTTTGTTCTCAATATTTTAAATTAATGAAGTAGTCAATTTCTATGAGCGTCAGAGTAACGCTATTATATGCTTTTATCTGAGCAAGCCATAGCTGAAATTCTATGTTAATGTAGTCTATTACTTTTCACAATTAACTATTTCCGGTGTAAACAATTTAATCAGTTACTGATGGTAAACGAGATGTGGGATAATATCTTATCGATAAGTTATTTAATTGCAAAACGTTCCCTACTTTTTAGACATATTGTAAATGGATTTGGATCATTTGCTTTATGGCTTACTTTTTTTTGACACAATGTTATAAGTTTCATCTGCATTTGTTTATTAAATTATAATTTATTGCGCCATCCTAGTATATTAAGTGTTTGAGATCCAGGGTATCAAGTACTTTATAGGCATCTACTATTGTAATAAAAGGAACTATTGAAGAATTTAAAAGCAGAAAAGTAGTGTACCTATTCTTCGTATTATTCGAGGTATTCTATAACCTGCAGAATTAATTTTATGCTAAAATGCTAAAAGCCACTATACCATTATTGATGATTTTCAAAACACTTATTCTGGCACATACAGTCGATAAAGAAAAATATGCATAATGAAGTGGAAGTGGATACTAAATATTTTAATGTATGATATTAGTTTTAGTAATATTTATAGATTTATCTATGTATTTACTGATTAAATCGATTCACTTCGGAAAGTACAGTTTAATTTACTGACCAGTAGACAAGTTTCTTGTATATACAAAACTTATGGTCAGGAGAGGCCGTTATAAGTACTAATAGCCTGTAACAGAGTAAATATTTTAGTTTTCTACTGATTTCTGTAACCTTCCACACATCTCTTCGGATATAGGTAATTTCCACACAATCTTACGTTTGCAGTGTAGGGGTATAATACAGACAATCATAAATGCTTGACCGTGCCGCTTCATCGATATATCAACTTTAGCACGAGTTTGCCACACGTTCATTGCTGTAGTATAAATATTTAGTTTGTATCTAACTTCGCTAAAGTGGATGTCACTCCAATATTCTGTCATTAATACATATTTGTCAGTCATATAAGCTTTTTGTCGTTTCCTTTTCCCTTGATTTACTGCGTTTAATTGATAATTAGAAACTGTCTTTCTCAAGGCAATAAAAGGCACATTTCGTTGTTACTGTAAGTTATTTTTTTTTGTGTTTATACGAGTATCATTATCATTTTTGTTTAATTTTAAAGTTGCGTTGAAATCAACAATGCCATTTACGGAAGAACAAGTTAAGTTTATTGTGGAGGCTTATTTTCGTAGCGGAGAACTGTTACCGAATACAGAGTGGAAATATTCTACTGATTCATGTAAACAACGTTTCACACTCGATTCCCAGAAATGGAATTCCAACATGATATTTTTTCAAGATATGTCAACCGACTTATTAGTCGTTTTCGAGAAACTGACAGTATATCTAAGAAACGCTCTTCTGGTAGACCTACTTTACTAACAGGAGGAGTGCTAGAAGATATTCAAGAACGACTGGACGTGAGTCCTAAGAAATCTTTATTAATTCTGATTTTATGTTCATATAGGACTATCTTATGGAACATGCCATAAAGCCACTAAAAGCTACACTTACATGCATATAAAGTATCTGTTGTACAGAAATTGTTGCCAACAGACTTTGAGAAACGCATACAATTTTGTACGTGGTTTAATAGTAATCTTGCGGATGATAATTTTTTGAACATCACATTTTTCTCAGACGAGGCCTGGTTTCATCTAAGTGGATATGTTAATTCCCAAAATTATCGACACTGGTCATCCGTAAACCCACATGTTTTTATTGAAACTGACATGCATCCTATTAAAATAGGTGTTTGGTGTGCAATATCACGAAGAAGAATAATAGGGCCAATTTTCTTCCATGATACAATAAATGCAGAACGATATAGAACACTTCATTTAGAACCATTTATTAGACAACTTGACGACAATGAAAGACAATTTGGCTATTTTCAGCAGGATGGTGCTACCGCTCACACTGCACATGCTATAATTGAATTCCTCCATAGATATTTTAATAATAACCGACTGGTTAGCAGAAATAGATGGCCTCCTAGATCACCAGATTTGACTCCCCTGAATTTTTTCTTATTTGGGTATTTAAAGAACACGGTCTTTAAGACTCCACTACATACATTACCAGAACTACAAGATGCTATTACAAATGCTGTTAACAGTGTAACAGAAGAAATGATTCAAAATGTTTTCAATTCTCTCAAAACACGCATAAATGTGTGTCTACAAAATCAAGGATCTCATTTTGAACATATGTTATAATATTTCTAAATATGTAATGCTACCTTATGCAATATCGATCTTATATTAAATTATTTTTAATAAATATATTTTCAATTATTAAATGTATTTCTTGAGTTATTAAAACGAGTAAATTTAACAAAAATTCTTGAAAATAGTTTATACGTAAAATAATAGATATCGCACGAACGAAATACATACAATTCAGAATATGATATGTGCGGCAATTACACCATGACTATGAAGCGGCACGGTCAAGGATTTACGATCTCTCTGCACATTATAATTACAGCACAAAAGTGTTAATGTAATATTAGTGAATACTTCTGATGGCGATTGAGGAGACACAAGAGGAAATAGGGTACGAAATTTGCAGATTCTGAACTGATTATATAGTAATATGTAACAAAATAAAATTAATTATGAGTATCTTTAGAAGTTCTACTCAAAAATGATCATTGCATGAAGTATCCCATAATATCTAATGGAATGTGTAATAACAAAGCGTTAACCCGGGGTTTCCTTAACTAAGGGCCACAACGCTCCGGGGTGTCGTAGAGAGTAAACAGAGGCGTTGTGAGGTACTACTGCGAACACGGGCAGACATAGCGTTCTGGAATATTCTAGAATGAACATTTCGAAACGACTTCGAAGCTAATGGAATATTCTAGAACATCTAGACTAGATCGTGTCCATAGCTTGTAGAACTTTCTAGAAAGATATGAAACATTAGTAGACTTATATAGCATACTACATTGATGAAGTTTTGCAAAATTTCTAAGAACGCCACCACTTCGGAGAACCAGTTCAGTAGTTCCTAAACAACAATCGAATACTATCTGAGAAATAAAAGTAAACGGTTATAAGACGCCCGCTACCGCACCAACTTTGTTTCAGTGTTGTCGGCTTGTGTTTTCTTGAAGTCGTAGAAAAATAGGAAGTTGTTTATTAATTATGTATGTGGACAGTTCAAGTGAGAGTGACGAAGCATGGATAAGTGGTGGGGAAACAAAGAAACGGAAATATCATAAATACAATGATAAGTATTTAAATTTTGTCTGCACTTAGATCTCAGAGTGTACTCTATTTAAAAGTTCTAGCCCCTGAGTGCCAAAAAGTTCATCACAGAAGAGCTTATTCTACCGGTTGCTTTTGATATGGTAAAAAGTATCTTTCTCTAACAACACTATTAGTCGATGAATCCATCACATAGCTCAAGATATCAATGGCCAATTAACAGAGAAAATGGAAGGAACGGATTTTCGTCTGGAGCTTGATGTGGTTACTGACAGTAACAAATACGCACACCTTATTTGGTATGTACATTACCTGGATGATAATATTATCGTTGAAGACCTACTTTTCTCCAAAAGCATCACTGTAAGCGCAAAAGCGCATGACTCATTTCACATGCTTGAAAACTTGATAACCAAAAATGACCTGGATTGTGAAAAGTGCATCGGTATGTGTACTGAAGGAGGTCAATCAACGTTGTTGATATTCATAGCAAGCATCGCATCCTATGTGAACTCACCGTATCATTCACAAGGAAGCAAGTGTATTAAAGTCAGTGGGCTCTCAATTGAATACATAAAAACTAGGCTACTGAAAGCAGGATTTTTTAAAAACATATGCATGAAGATGGGAGCTGAACACACGGCTTTGCTATAATAATACTGCAGTTCACGTTGGCTTTCACGTGGCAACGTCTTAGCCCGTGCATTTGAGTTACGTCAAGAAATTGACACCTTTCTACAAGAGGAAAAGCATGAATATTCCGTTTTGCAGAAACTAGCGTATTTGTGTAATAAATTTGTAAGTGAATGCCTTGAATCTGTCTCTGCAAGGCAATAACATTTACATTTTAAGACTTGAAAGTTGAGGCGTTTACGACAAAGCTGCAGTTGTAGACAAGAAAAACCAACGAGGATAGAGAAACACCTCTCGAAACTCGCTGACTACTTTGAAAAATACTTTGAGAAAGACATTGTCGAGAAATTTGCATGGATCCAAGATTTTTTCCATGCCAAGCTCCACTAGAATTCTCGCTGCAGGAAAAAGAGAGTCTAATTGAACTCTCTTTGAACAACAATCTGAAAACAAAATTTGCTTTTTCTAACTTAGCTTAGTTCTGGATATTAATCTAAAATGAATATGCATCTTTGAGTTCAAAATCTGTAAGGACCTTTGCGACAACATATTTAGGCGAAGCTGGATTTTCAAATGTTGCTGTAATAAAAAGCGAATATTGCTTAAAAGTCGAAGTGGAGTGAGAAATGAGAGTGCCAGCGTTAAGGGTCCTCGCTAGTGGATCTGTCAACAATGGCAAAATAGCAGATTTTAGAATCCAGATATTTTTGTTGATTTTAAAGATGGAGAAAACCTTTCAACGTCAACTTATGAAGAATTTAGTAATCTACCCGACTGAAGAATCAAATTTAGAAAAAAATTATCGGATTACAGAAAATTAATTAATATGTCAAAATATTAAAAACCAGTTTTCTCAAAAATCCTTCGGAGGAGATTTGTTTGCTTGGGTTCACGTTATAAATTGAATAGAAAGCTACCCGGCTGTGCATTTATTTTTCGTTCAACTATTCTTTACTTTGTTTAAAATGAATATAAAATAAATTAAAATTAGGCAACCCACATTACAATGAATTGTTATTCTGCTATAAATGTTTCCCGCAATTACAAATGTGTAAATAGTTGGTCATAAATGAATTTTTATTCGCTTAGATATTGAGTTATTATTTCAAATATTTATTATATGTTTCCTATGTGTAAAAGTACTCGGACATCCTTGGCTTATTAAATTATGTGCTATGCAACCAATATTACATTTGCCATTCACTAGCGAGGACCCTTAAATATATTCCGCGTTTGAAAAAAAGCGTGAAGATCAGTTAGCTTACCCGTCACATTAACTTACTTGTAATTGAAAGCTTTCATAATTTGTGTCATATTTTTTTTTGTATTCTTGTATTTTAGTAGTTTAGGTGGTTCTTGTAATTCAATTTTAATAAATGTGAGTTTCACAATGTGAGGTCTGTCTTAAGACCATTTCTGTGCTTGATATATGTTATTATATACATACTTTGAAAAGCGCGCCTAGAGGAAATACTAAACGTGTAAGTGCGTCGCGAACTGATTAAGTTTGGGGATCCCTGCTTTAACCAGTAAATTTTAAGAAACCGATATTTGGAAAGTTAAGCAACTTATTATTTTATCATTTTTGTTTTCGAGGTTGTGAAAATACCAAAATATTTAAAGTGGTCACGATAACTCTCTCAAGCGTTATATACACGGATATGAAATAATATAATTATTAAATATTATATGCTATACAGAGCGATTCACGTGTCACATTCGTCAGATAATATTCGAATTTTTGATAAATTATCACTATTTCGTAGGTGGCCATTATCGGTTGCAAGTCTAAGTAAAATACATCCAAAATCGCAATACTTTCAGAACATTGGACATTAACGTCATATCCCTTATTTGAAATGGGAGTTCCCCATTCCAGTTGCTAAAACTGTTCTGTCATAGCTTTAGAAATACGTAACATCTTTCGCAAAAAAAGAAGGCTTGCAGTAAACGGAAAAACTGAACCTAATAATTTAATTTAATTTCTAAAGATTTAGCTAATATTCTGCACTATTACATACATTTGTGCTATGTTTCGTACGCGTACTGCGAAGTATTTCTATTAAAAAAAACAATGTCAACTTGAATTTAAGAGCCATTTTTGTTATCATTGTGTATGCCAATCTAGAATTATTTTTGATTTATGGTATGTTTTAACAGAAATATTATTGTTGTTTAGTAGACTTTGGACAAAATGTCAAATTTCAAACTTAGCCAGTCTGTTCAGGATTGCAGATATGCTTGATAACAATATCGCACACATGAAGTATTCGTAATTAAATAATAATTTCATTAATTTGTTCGTATGTTACTATTTGTTAATGCAATATTATTTTTGATAAATTTCGAATTAACAATTATTTTTGAAGCCTATTATCTTTTAATAACCGGGTCGTTCTGAGGTTGCAATTCAACTTAGAGTTCAAATACGAAACCGAATGGGCGGGCTCTTAATATTTTATAAACACAGACAGCGTAAATTTTGTATATTTTCTGAACCATTATTTTGGATAAAATTTATGCTTTTGGATTGCTTAAACAATTACTCGGAATTTTAAGTATTTGTGTATGAAGTAATGCTACATACTGTTTCACATATTTTGAATATTAACAAAAATTCGAATAATTTAAAGAAATTCAGGTATATCTCATCACAAATAAATTATATCAGCACGTATTTTCTATATGTTTCTCATTCAGTTGGTCCACGGATTTTTCGCACGCACAGAAATAATAACAAATTCAATTTTCAGCAAACTTATTTTGAATTTTCGTGCATTTTCACATATATAACACCTTGCCCTTGCTTTTGCTCTATCCAGTCGATTGACTTTTTCATCGTATCGCACAAAAGGCTGTCATGGGAGTTTTTTATGTGAATGTAACATGTAGAAAAAGGGGTCGCCTGCACAACAGATACCTTGAAAAGATATTCATCGTGCAATAGAATGGGTAAAACGAATGCCTGCACAATTGCCTGAAACTCACCCGGTGAGAAGTTGAAGATAGTTTTAAAATATATAGGGTCATTGACTTTTTTCAGACCTGTGGGAATTGCCCATTAGTCTCTTTTATGAGACTGGTTCAGATTTAGTTTAATAGTTAAAAAAAACGTTGATATTTGGGTTTTTTAATGGGTTAGTTAGATAACATTTCAAATGTGATTCTCATAATTTCTATAATTATATAAGACCCAACATTTTAAATGGGACATTATATCATTGAATTTGTAAAAGTTGAATATCGGTGTTCATCCAAAATTTAATTAAAACGGTTAAAATTATTTTTATACAAAAGTTGTTTGAAATTAAGTAATGACTAGAATTTCATAACTACATCCTTCCACTTTTGTATAAATCACTCGCGTTACCCACTATAATATGTAAAAAATAGATCGATCATAAAAAAAGAGTAATTTTAAGAGGAACAAATTAGATTTATTCAGGAAGTGCATTCACATTTCAAAAGATAAAAATTATCAATGAAAGGGGTTGAGTAATACTTTCGACTGGGAAACTATCCTATGCTACTCTTCTATTCAATTTTCAAGCATCTCTCAATGAGACCTAACTTTTTGATGTATTCCGTGTACTGTTTTACATGCATTAATCCATTACATACTTCAAAATAAAAGTAGAGAAGGCAATATATAGGTCACATTTAGTGAGACAAAATGTACTCATCGTTAACAGCACATTGTTTTATGTAATTATTATTGTGAACCCTTCACTAATTTAAAATAATTGAATCTATTTGTTGCAGTATAATATAATGTTAAATAAACATTCAAACATATAAGGGAAATATAAAATTAAAGTAACCCTCTATTAATGAAACACTCACAATAGATTAGTCCGTCAGAGGCTATATTAGAAATAAAATAATCAAAAGGCGCGGGAGATATATTTGTAATTTTAAAAGATATACTAAAAATTAATCTGCTACAAGTAAGTTCGTCTCTTTTTATTATTATAAGCTCCAAATAATATGTATGGATGTAAGCATTATATTTCTAAGTGTAAGATACTATTATGATTCAATGCAGCTTAATTTCAATTATTATCAAATAAGAAAAGAAATGTAGTATTAAAAAAACTTACTGTATAATTTACTGAAGGCCACGTAAAACTCATTAATATTTAATTTCCCATCACGATCTGTATCTTCGTACTGAATCATATCTGCCAATGTACATCCCTTGCTCAGGGTATCTAGATGTTCCTGAGTAGTAATCTGTAAAGAAAGAAATTATAATTGTTTTATTACGATCCATACTGGTATCAGAAAGTGTAAATAATTTTTGGTATTTCTTATTCAAAACCTTAAAAGCGCTTACATGGAATACATGGTACTTTATTGCTTTCAGAATTTTGTAATTCTTATGTAAAATATGCAGCACAATTAGTTCATAAATTATAAATAACACCCAATGAAAGATATTAATGAGTGAGTAAGTACGTACTTCATTAAGTTCAGTGGTTTCTAAATTTCCGTTGTTGTTTCGATCGTAGTGTGAGAACATGATGGACACCAGGTAATCCTTACTGTGATTATCTTGAGACATTAATCTAGCGTGGTTGTAGAGCAACAAGTTGTCCTGTAATTAATAGTAACAATAAATTTCAGTAAAACATTAGATTTTTTCTTTATGACTTAAATTAGTTTTATTAACAGCTAATCATATTTATTGTTATGAAAGTGTAGTTTTAATTTTATATATTAATATATTAGTGTTCAAATTAAGTAAAGAAAGTAATTACTTAAAATTAGATTAATTACTAACTAATGCATTCACTGAAAGAGATTTTATTAAGAGCTGTGGAAAAATTTTCAGATGATAAAAAAATTATTAGTAAATCTATTGTATTTCAGAATAAAGCAATTATAAATAATATGAAGATAGCGCAGAATTTCAACAAATACGTTGTGTTTAGTGTACAGGACATAGTGAACAGTATAATAATAATAATAATAATAATAATAATAATCTTTATTCCACGCGACTCAAAAGAGTATGGGAAACGTCATAACAATGTAAATATAATACATGTATATACATATATATGAATATAATAAATATGTATAACATAAAATACAAAGCCCACTATTACACACACAAATGAAAGTCAAATACACATGAAAATAAAACACATTACCCATTACAAAAGTGTATCTTCTAAGTATTCATTTACTGAGTAGTAACCCCTTTCAATTAGTAATTCCCTAGTTGCCTTTTTGAATTGATCGTCAGACATTGATTTAAATTTTCTTGGCAATCTATTATATACTTTAATGGCCATATATCTGGGACTTTTTTCGGTAAAACTTAGTCTATGTCGAGGAATCTCGAGCGTGCAACCATTTCGAGTGCAGAAACTGTTCTTATTTAATTTCGGCCACTTGTTTAAATTTTCTGCAGCATACAACAGCAGCCGCCAAGTATAGACGCACGGCAGCGTCATAATCCTGTGCTCCCTGAACAAATCCCTACAACTAGTCCCTGCAGATACTTTCGACATAATTCTTAATGCTCTCTTCTGCATTCTAAAAACGCGAATCATGTCTGGTGATGATCCCCATGCTATTATGCCGTATACCATCACTGAGTGAAAAGAAGCAAAATAGAATATCCTCAGTACTGTATAGCTCACCACATCCCTCAGTCCACCCAGCGCAAAACATACCGGACCAATCTTACTGCACAAAATTTTTATATGCTCTCTCCAATTGCATGTGGAGTCAACAGTTAAGCCTAAAAATCTAGTGTTGTCCACCTGAGCTATAGCTGCAGTAGGCCCCCTAACGAGATGAGAATGATCTCGATCGCGCGACG
Organism: Amphimallon solstitiale; assembly: GCA_963170755.1. Classification (NCBI taxonomy): domain Eukaryota; kingdom Metazoa; phylum Arthropoda; class Insecta; order Coleoptera; family Scarabaeidae; genus Amphimallon; species Amphimallon solstitiale. The sequence continues at coordinate 86,134,049 of OY720675.1, forward strand.
CTGCCTTGAATTCAATGAATACAGTTTTATCATTATTTAGCACAAGCTTGTTGTTAAGTAAATAGTTATTTAAGTCACCCAAAGTATTAGACGCATGTCGTCCCAAGTCTTTCGTCTTCTCAGTGGGCACCAAAAGTGAAATGTCATCCGCGTACATGATGGCGTTATCTGATGGAATATCAGTCACATATATTATGTACAATAGGGGCCCCAGCCCCTGCAGAAACATATTCCTTGACGCAGAAAATGACAAGTGCGGAATCAACTCAGTTCAGGACACTTTCAATGTATGACATGAAAAAAATGTTAATTTCTTTAAAAAATACGGGAGATATTGCGGGGATGGCATTTCTTGCAGAATTTTGCAGGATATGTGCATGGTTGCCGCTAATAGACTATTGGACGTGATAAATACTTCCTTGACATCAGGTGTATTAAGTTTTATTTGGATAAGGTTAATAATAAAATAAATTCATAAATTTCATCTTTTAATTCAATAAACAATATCGAAAAAAATATTGACATGTGGCTGTTTTAAGAATGTCTTTTCACTATTATAAAACATAGAAAAACATAATTCCTTTTTTATAAATATGCTATTGCGATTCAAGAAAAATATTATTTTGCTATTTTATCCTTTAATATAATATTTTATAGATTCAAAGAAAATAACTTTTTCCCATACGAAGCTAATTTTTATTTCAACACAGACATACATTCGCACATAGTTCCTTTGATGATCTAAAACTGTGCAAAGAAGAAAATATCTTTAAAATGACCTATACCAATCGTTGAATGTAAATATTCACACATAGTACGCCCAATGGGTTGGCGCTTGTCCATCAAGAATATTCCTATCTATTCGTATTTTCTACTTGAAGTTTTAATTAAGTTTGACCACAACTATCGTTAATAATGCCCAGCGATACACAGGAAGCAAATATTTGCACATAGTACCTCAAGTGCCCTCAGCACCATTAACGATCTTCCCTCAATTACCATAAAAATATCAATGTAATTTAGCAAAATAATACTTTACTTAATTATTGATGATGTTTAACGCCTTGCTAAAAGTAAACATTTCCACACACTACCCCTAGAGTACGTCTTACACCATCAATACTGTATATTTATTTAAAAAAAAAAACTTACTTATATTTCTCATACAAATCATCAAATTCTTTTTTATTGATGTCTACCATTTTGATATATATATATTTAAAAATTAAATTATCAAATGCAGCAAATAATTGTTCTAGGCTTAGGATAATTATGCACTAAAAAACTTCAAAATGTGCATACAAATATGCACCAAAAACTTTCAGAATATGCAATACTTGCAATACAATTATCCTTAGGCTTAGGATAATTGTATTGCAAGTATTGCATATTCTGAAAGTTTTTGGTGCATATTTGTATGCACATTTTGAAGTTTAGTGCATAATTATCCTAAGCCTAAATAATAACTAAACTAAAACTATAGTGGAATTCAGAAATAAACTTAATACATTCAAACTAACATAATATAACGTAGTGTATCAAAACCCGTACTATTATTTTCAAACGATATCAAAAATTTTTACGTCCAGTAAATTCGAAATTTCGGCTTCATCTCCCGTCATCTCGTTCTTCGCGCTCTTTTATAACTTTTCCCCTTGAAACAAAAGACGACTATCCACTTACAGCGCCACGACTGCTACACTAACATTTATGTTGGCATTGTCCAGTGATATTTGTTTTCTATAAGTTTCTCCTCAGTCAGATATACCTATTCTATCTTTGACAGTTAATGAATACACAAAATGTCATCACTTACAAATTGTTTATTAAAAGTTTATGCACACTTGAGATTCTTCATCTTCGGTAGGTATATTCTTCTTTCTTAATGACATCAATCATTATGCTTGTAAATGAACCTATTACCTCTCTCATTATTAATTATATACTTCCCGTTAATTAAAGTTATTCGTACTTTCTTCATGTAGATATCTTTGTTGGTTATGATCGGAAATACATTGTACACCACTGGAATCCTCTTCGTTAGGACTGCATTACAAGGAATACCGACTTCTACGGCATCTTCTCTACGTTCTGCCCAGTTCCTTTCGGCTTCTTGTAAATTGATTTGCATACAGCTGTCAACAATGTTGATGTTATTTCTTCTTGCAGATTATTAGAACCACACAAGATTTATCCTGCTATCTTTGATGCCCTTACATTTATGCAAATAACATTTCACCGATGTGCTTTACCTATACATCTAGTATATATCATACATACACTCAGTGATGTATTGTCTCGGATAAATAACACTTTTTTTGTATATATCCTTTAAAATGTATTTAAAATCATTGTGCAAATTTACAGACTATTTCTATTCATTTGAATAGACGTTTTCATAACATGCATGCCGAATATAGCCTTGCTCCTACAATTTTACGGCATTTAAATTATTCACCCTCTTCACTGTTCCATCTTTCAACATCACTCTCTCTCTGTTATTTATTTTTAGTACAATTTTATTTTTGAACAGTGGTCCATTTCTTAGAATATTTAATGCTATTCTTACACATTGCGTGAAATTTGGTTCTGATTCTGTATATGCAAACCATACCTTGTGCTCGTCTTTTCTATAAAATATAGAATGCATAGATTTATTTTGTGTTTATTTTTTATTCCTTCTTAATATTTTTTAAACTTAAATTTCTATATGCATTTTTCATAACGACATTGCCCCTTAAAGGTTATGCAACTCATTTTACACTTTTCAATCTTTAACTTTGTACTTGGCATACTTTAAACTATATATTTAAAATTAAAATTTATGTTCTTAATCTAAAGCTTAACTATTTAACAATTTTTCTAATTCTTAAACTATTAAAGATCACGGCAATATGTATGCGATATTTGTCGTAAAATGAAAGTTTGTCAATCAATGAAAGAAATGGACCAGAAACTTAATGAATGTCTCCAAACAATATCAGAACAAAATGTACTGATTCACAAAATTTTAGAGTTTATTTCGAACACCGAAAATAACGCAGAAAAGAAGACATTTCAAAAATCACACGAAACAAAAAAAGGATATTAAAAATAAAGTGGATCCAAGTAAACTCGCACATGGAATTGAAACAATAAAAACTGTTGGAAAAAGTGGTATCGCTATTAATTGTAGTGATAACAATTCTAAAGAAAAATTAAGAGAAAAAGTGATAAATTAAATTGGTAATAAATATGTAGTTTCTGAACCGAAATTAAGAAACCCTAAAATAATAATTACTGGTGTTGAAGCAGATGTTATTGATGAAAACAATGAAAAAGTGTTAAACGCGATTATTAGGCAAAATGACATAACATGCGTAGATAAGGACGTCTCATACAAAAATTAAAATAGAAAAAAAATACTTAGATAAGAAAAAGAAGAACTATGAAAATTTTCTAAGTAATATATTTGTACAGTTTAATAGCAATTGCTAATAAAGATTATTATTATTATTTATTATTATTATTAAGTGTGCATTTCTTTTTTTGTTGCTGTTGGAAGTGGCAGATATTCTTATACATCTTTTTTTTGAAATTTGCGATTTATAATAATCTTCATTTAAAACTCACCCCTTGTTACACTTCCCACTAAAATGATTCAAGAGGTTCCCGTGTAGGCATATAATCATAGGATTTGAAACAGTCTTAGGGACAATCTCTTATGGGTATGCTAGTAGTAGTGTTATGTACAAAATTGTTATTAGATGACGTTACATCCATTCAATTAGTGGTGAAGTAGTGAATTACGAACATATTTGTAGCCATTGTCGCTGCCCTTACACATTTTTCGGTTTTGAATAACGATATTTATTTGTAACTATATAATACGTACTCAACACCTGCGTGATTATAAAACTAATGAAAAGAAACTGAAAAGATTTTAGCATATTAAGGACTTTTTTGTTCATTTTGCCATCCAGCTGCTATGAAATTTTAGTTGAGGTTGATCTGAGTTTCTGTGTTTCTTTTTTTTGCGAGTACTTTAGTGAGACACAACTTTCGAAATCACTTTTTCATTATAACACAAGTAAGTTTAACTATCCTGATTTTACATGGCTTTTTGATGTCTTCTGTTGGACAGTATTCGCAGAGGGTTTGTAAAGTCCTCATAGGGCATATCTCATTTTTCGGTACCTAGGCTAATCGGACATATTTTTGAAGCATAATGTTACCTATTGATCTCATTTGATACACTAATTATTGTGTGTAATTATTATTTATATATACATATTTAATCATTTGTTTATTTGTTTATTTGATTTATCTTTTAATATATTCAAGTTTGTTTGGTTGGTATTGTGTGATTATCGTGGGTTCGGTTGGGTTGGGTTCTATCAACCCCCAACTTCTAAGATTTCTGGCTGTCCTATGTCCAATTGTTATCATGAAAGAATCTCGCCTGGGATTTATATAATTGAATAGACAACTTAATTGAGAGCGAATTTACTATAGCAATATTGCCTATCAAAATTTTGTATTATTACATGTGGATTTCCATATGTCACTGGTTGCTGCAAGTCATAATTGCGCTTTTATTTTCTAAAAAGGACGGTCAACGTCCGTCAATATATAATATTGTAATATTTGGTATAAATAACTGATTCATTAACAATATTTTAAAAATTCAAAGAACATGGCAAGTTTCGGAAGCGTTGCTACATGTTTTTGTCATTAATACTAACAACTTCTTGTTTTATGCAGTTTTTGCTTGTGAGGCTATTGATACGTTTATTATACAAATGTACGGACGAAGACAACAACAAATAAAGAAAATTGTCGAAAACTTAACCGAGACCTTCATTTCTTCATGTTGTTTCGTGTTTTTATTTTATGTCAACAAAAGGAAGCTAAAACAGGAGGAAGTTCATTGTTATTGAAACAGTTATTATTTTATTTATATACAAGGCCAAGAGAATTTCAAGAAATATATTTCTTAAAGAAATGAAAGGGTAAACGATCTGTGTGTTGTTTTGTTTTCTTAATTTAATTAATAATAAAGCAATATTTTCTTAAGACACATATTTCCTAAATATATTGCAATATTCTAGATTTATAGGTTCAATATTGTGTATTGTAAGGTTTTGACCTTCCAATTAATCCTTTTATATCAATATATTGTATTACTTTATTCCTTGGTAACGAAAAAGTTACTTACAGTTTTTATTTTGTTTGTATTTTATTTGATGTTTTTCGTAAACTTGTTGCTTTTTAGATAAGTTCCACTTGTAAGGAACACTCTTTTCATGAATTAAAAATTTATAATATTTTACCCGCTGTACATGGCGAAATGTGTTTGTTTTTAAATTGTTTGTCAATTGGTTCTAAGTTTCAATAGTTTTAATCTGGTTTGTTCATTTTTTAGAGAAACATTTTTTGTGTAGATTCTCTAGAAAAATTAAAACTGAAATTACGAAATATTGAGACATAAACAAAAAAAGCTCTTCTTACACAGAACGCATACCGATATTCATCTTTCGTTTACTTGGTACGGGCGATAATAATTATTCTGCGAATTCAATTATGGGTTATTATTACAGAGCGCCTACGAAAGATTGATGACTCATCGCCCACGGGCTCACTATTAAAATTCTGTATTTTTAAAAAGTGTTTAATTTTATTTATATAATCGAGTGAGTGGTGATCTATAAAATACAAAATACGTTATTATTTGTTTATTTTGTAGTTCAAATCGAGCAAACTTTCCGTACTTTATTTATTTTACGAAATATAATAAATTTTAAAACCCCCTCACGCTCCTATCTACGCCGATGAAGATAGGAAATTTACGAATTAAATGGACTTTTTTTTGGTCTCATTCTCGGGCGTAAACAGATGTTGCAGTTCACTATATAAATAGTGCTATTCAGTAACTGCGTGCTGTTTACATTATTTCTTTGCTCCGTCGTAGTTTAAACCTGGGACGTCCGCTCTGTAGTTATTATCAAGAAATGGCCAACACAAAACAGCATAGGCATCATTTAACATCAAATTAGCCAATAAACTTCATCGCAAGCATTTTTTAATAAGGTGCAGAAGAACCAGCATACCACCTAGGCATATACATGCTGGTACAGTAAGCGTCCAGCGTCTACTTTTATCACAGGACTGAAGATTATCACAAGAAACGTACGTAACGTAATATTAGATATAAGAACAAAATTTTAAATTTAGAAATTAAGAACTGCTACAATGGTAATGTATCAAAATAATGAATCAAACAACACAGAATATGTTGAAAATGTTTTACCCAACAATGGTTTTGAAGTTTTTTCTTATAATTTAAAGAATTCATTTGATAGAAGATTTAGCAAGGCAAAACTTTCCAACATTAACAAGTCTGAAAATCTAAAAGAGGTATACGGTAGCACTAATAAGCTTTTCATCGATAATACAAACGGGTTTAAAAACATTTTCAATTTTGATATTCCTGATGATGTTCTGGTTCGCGTCAATCTTGGCAATATAAAACGGGTTCTAGCGGATGTCGAGGACAATTATATGAAGCATGTACCTAGTGACACTACTTGGGATGCTTGAGGGCTAAAGTTGCAAATAATATCAGAAATTTTATTATTAAATTCAAGATTTCGAAACATATACTTCTGTTACATTTATTTAAAAAAGCAAGCTGTTTCTTAAAAACAATGCAAAATTATACAGTGTATGAGCTGTTAAGGCAAGTTGCAAGTTGCACTGAACACGTGCATTTGAATTTTTTCACTGCAACCTTTTGATACTTGTCTAGAAAATCGAAATCTAGTAGATAATGAAATCGTGAGAAATGGCAACCTAGCAAATAGTCAGTGTTTCTAACTTCAAGTGTATCATTCGCTTTTACCAGCTCGATACGTAAGGTTATGTTGTGTTTGTTTTTGTGGAACCTTTGAATATTGACCAATATTATTTGAGCCTGACTTGTTTTCAAGGCAAGATAATACCTGTGAAATATACTTATTGCGCTTATAGAGATTTCATCAGTAATGCAAAACACAATTCAACTTTTGTGATAAAAACTGGTTCATTATTCAGACTTATAAGACATTATTTACTTGTAAATATTTATGTAACAATTAGGTCATAAGTAATAAAATAATGATACTGTTTGATATGTACATAATTTTGTTATTTAATGCTCCACTGGGCAAATCATTGTAAATGCACATTAATCTGTAGCACTTTCTTTATATTGATCATTTTATTATTGTAGTAATCATGTCTATGGAGATAGAAAAAAGAGGAGCCAATTTCAGTAGGAGTGAGGTGGACAAACTTGAAAATATAATATATGAATTCCAAGATGTTGTTGAAAATAAAAGACAGACTCAACTACTTAGAAGTCCAAATATGAGGCTTGGAAGAAAATAGCAAACAAGTTGAATTGTACCTCGGCAAATTATCCCAGACGTACAAATACAATTCGATGCAAATATGATACCATTAAGAAGGAACTTCGAAAAAAATGTCCACCAAATATCTGTAAGATAATTTTTATCGAGTACATCAACCGCCTGACAAATTTATCTTCAATATACAGTCTATCTAGAAGTGAAGAAATCTATTTTTGTCCGTTTCTAAGGGATATCTATCAGATAACTTTATCAAGAACTTATCTAGAAGGGAAGAAAATGGGCATAAGTACGTTTATCAACACATTTCAGGAACAAGTATGGAGCTTTAGAGTGAGCCCACCTTAAGCCCCACATTAGCACAGATTGTATTGAATCACCTTCTGGATGAAGCTACAAAAAATTTACATTATAGGTTACCCTTTTTCAAGTATGTTGACGATGTTATATGTGCTCTCCCTTCCAATATGATGACTTTATATAAGCGAAATTCATTTTCTTCCATTCTAATTTGCAATTTACTAGAACGAAAATGATAACATAATAACGAAATACTTTTGAATTGGTATCGAAAACTCAACTTTATCAGAAAGGCATATCAACTATTGTTCGAACAGAGCCTCGTATATTAGTATTAATTTATTTCTAACAAATAATTTAAGCAGATTACCCTAGACACTTTCTCAAGAAGTCAATATACTAATCCAGTTTCTATGGTGGACCTTACATTAAATATAAGAAATCGTCCTTCTTTGACAGTCTTACCAATAATGTCATCAAGCGTTTCCAAGTTTTAATACTTTAAAGAGAGCAAAACGTAATACCTTAAAAATTGATAATTTAGTAATACCAAAGATAAAATACCTTATCTTTTTAGTAGCAATGTAGTGCCCAACATTTCATGTTTTGACTGTCAGGGCTTTTATAATGGACAAACGTCTCAAATTTTAAAAAGTAGGATCAAGTATGCGTTTAGTTGAAAGTCCTGTAGCTATTCATTACCGGGATGTGGATCATAATTTTAATTAGAAAGGAGTTAATATTTGGAAATGGAAATTACTACATAGAGAGGCTTTTTAAAGTGGTAAATATCGCAAATGATAATGCAATGCTTTATCTTCCGTAGCAAAGACAATATCCTAAAATCTTATTGCATTTTGAATACACTGTGTTTAATTTCCCTCGTGAGTTCTGATTAGTTTTTCAGTAAAATCGGTAGACCGAAAGTAGTAGTTTACTTCAGTGAAAAAATCGAATTTTGCAAATATTTCGTCAATTACTAAGCTTAAACAAATTTATAAAGAATTCAAATGTACTCAAAATGAAGTTTGAGACAAATTGTCTTTAAAAAGTTTTTTGAAATTCCTACCGGAAGTAGGTCTTACTTTTATCGAAAATCAGTTTTGTGGGAATACCTCGCAAGTCATGCGTTCTAGGCAGGTACATTACGTGTATAAAAGTATTTAAATGATAATTCTAAATATCTTTTGTATAAAAAAAAATTCTAAATTCGGACCGGAAGTACCAAGTTTACTCCTACCGAATAGCGATTTTTTGCAAATATGTCGTAAATTATGCATTCTATATATATTTATGAAGAGTACAAAAGTATTTAGAGTTGGATTTGGAATATTTTTTGTATACATGAAATTTCAAAATTCGGACCGGAAGTACCACTTTTACTCTTACCGAATAACGATTTTTGGCAAATATGTCGTTTATTATGCATTCTATATATATTTATTAAGAGTACAAAAGTATTTAGAGATGGATTTGTAATATTTTTTGTATACATGAAATTTGAAATTCGGACCGGAAGTAGCACTTTTACTCTCAGCGAGTAGCACTTTTTTTCGAATATCTTGCAAAGTATGCATTCTATAGTGATTTATTAAGAGAATGAAAGTATTTAGAATATGATTTTGAATAATTTTTGTATAAAAAAAATTCTAAAAAATTGTACAGTTTGAAACACTCATACGTATAAGAAAGTCGTGTGGTGGCCACACCTCTTTATTTATCTTGAAATTGGACATTTTCCAGTAGTTAAGCAAACGTATTATTATTATATAATTGCCAGATATTAGATTTCTTTCTCCAGTGAGTTTAAAGAAGTCATGGCAACATCAATATAGAACATTCTTAAGAATAATCTATATTGTCACGTTTTCGGGTTCGCAATAAACAACTCGTGCAATTTATTTATTTAAAACAGTCTGTATTTTCACACACGTAAAATTAATTAAAATATAAAAGTATAAAACTAATGTATCGCACTTAAAATTATTACAAATAGATTCACAGGTATTTATTTCTATTACTAATATTTATGTAACACTACCGTACTTATATCACTTCTATTTATATAACACCGTACCACGCAAGGAACTATTTAGTTATTTCTTATATTTATTTTTACTTTAGTCTGTTCCGCGCGACGAGTACTTAAGGACTTTCTTATTCCGGAATTGACTCATCTCCGTGACCCAGCCGCCTTATATACACATACGAAACATCTGGAAGCATTTGCGTAAACTCCATCTTCCTCTCGATGTTTGTAGAACATTCGACAGACATTCTGTCTCTTCGCAGTACATATAAAATGGATGATTTATTGCTTTACGATGTTTACCAGTCGCGCCGAATGTCTGCTTCTCTGTGGGCTTGTTTCATTGCACACACTATTCCATGTTCTTGTCGCTGGTGGATGACGAAATCCACACCGGGACCCACGGGTGCACCCAACCGTTTTGTGGAAATGGCAATCCACCGTCCCAGGCTACACAACGGGCGGATTGGGCCGACAGCCGCACACGAACATTTCCATACCAGTATGCCGAAACACCGCCTCCAGCATGTTTCTTGCGATTCTCCATTCCAAACGGTCTAATCCGCAGCCCGGTTTCGGAAATGCCAGCCTCCTTATATTTTCTTCGAGTGCACGTCCTCGTAAATCGACAAGGGATTCCCATAAGCTGGCTCTCTAGGTTTTCCAGTAATTTGTCGCACATCCGCCACTTCACCGCTGTCGCGTCCATGGTATGGGCCAATTGGTTGAAATGCACCACCCCTGGCTCACTATGGAGTGTTAGTCTTATGCGACAAACCACATCATCTATTCGCCCTAGTATTTCGCATGCTCCTTCCCAGTATTGTTGGAGCTTTGGGGACAGGCCTCGGCCACGTTGAGGATTATATAACCAAACAAGGTCTCCTTCTCGGTAACCACTTCTCTCGGCTTGCACGTCGTAACGATTCTTCGTCCTGTCGCTGGCATCCTGAGTGTGATGGCGTCCTCGCTCGTGGGCCTCCTCCAACCTACGCCTGGATCCGCTGACGTAGTCTTCTCCATTTGGGTTCTCCACAACACGCTTGAGTAGGCCATCCTCCACCTTCAGAGAGTCCCATTGAGCTCAGTAGGATTCCAGCCCCTGTGAACGAGGAGCTACTTCTTGACAAGCCGGTCCGCAACCAGTACCTTTCCAAACCATCAACGAACCAAGGTCTTCATCAGCTTCTTGATCGATCCGCAAATTGTCAGGTTGCCACTGATCGTCAACCACGGCAGTTCTGAATGTGTTGGCCGATTTTTCTTCTACTCGGTTGCTATGCCTGCAGTCTTCTGGACGTGGTCTCCTTGCAACAGCATCAGCGTTTTGGTGTTGCAGAGATGTAATTCGCGCTATTGATTTTGAGGCTATACGATACTGGGTCGACGATTGCCTCTTCTCATCGACCCGTTTCAGTTTTCGCTGCTCCGCTATGGTTTTCCTTCCCGCATTTATATACACATACGAAACATCTGGAAGCATTCGCGTAAACTCCATCTTCCTATCGATGTTTGTAGAACATTCGACAGACATTCTGTCTCTTCGCAGTACATATAAAATGGATGATTTATTGCTTTACGATGTTTACCAGTCGCGCCGAATGTCTGCTTCTCTGTGGGCTTGTTTCATTACAATATATTTCCTACGTTATATTCATATAGTATATTTTCTATACGGAACTTTCAATGCACTTTAGAATAAAATTCATATTTTGTTATAAATTAGATAATTAAACTTAGCTATTCAAGTACTTAAATTATTATTTATAAATGATATTTTGCAAAAATCAACAATTATTATTTTAAGGAACATCTAGAACACTACAACAAAAACATTATTATATGATTACGCATTTGCCAAATGCAATCAGTCATGCTTTCCTTTGGGAATAAAAAGTCTCTGCACATTCGATATATTTCAGTTGTGTATTTTGTTTGAAAACAACCCAGTTGATCTAGCCACAAGTTTGTGTCAATACAGCGATATAAAATACAATTGTTTATTTACAATTTACTATGGTACATCGTGCGGTGGAGCTACGGAGAAACAAAATATTGAATTATTTATGTCCTACTGAAATTCAGTACGAAATTTGTTTTTTCAGTTACTTTTTAAAATAAAGAATAATTATTTGTCTTTTAGGCATTTGCAAATACAAATTTCGTAAAACTAAGTGAAACGTAAAAGCGTTAGGTATAAAAAAGAATTTTGGTAATATAAAAAGGTAAGTAAGAGATGTTGATATTATTTCACTTGTTTATTGGATTACTCTATTGTTTCGTAATATTGTAACACTATCGAAGAGCTTATTCAACTAAATGTAAAAGCGTTTAGACTTCAGACTTAGAGCACACAGCTGCAAGAAAATCAGGCGGGTGATTATACAGATCCCTACTTATGTGATAAATGTAATAAGGGAGATCATAGAGCGGACAAAGTGTCCTTATTTTAGGAAATGGTTACAGGTGAAAACAAGGAGAAGATGTCACAAATTATGAGTGAGTCTAAAGATAATGTAAATCTGAGGAGATCGAAATATACTGGATGATATAATCGCCAGTAAGTATTATAAGTATCAGAGAAAAAAGATGGGATGAGGTGGTGCTATTTATAAATAAGATAGAATTTATTGGTCAACCATGCAACAATAGGGATGTGGAACTACTACATATTAGTAGCGAATCATCAGTGCTTTTTACTTTCTTATACGTAGTATAAGCACAGACAATACTATATCCGATAAACCGTCTTTAAGCATTATTAGGCAGCGGTAAAAAGAATGCAAGCGTTAGGCGTCGCCACTGTATTTTTTAAATTCCACGAGCAAACTTTAGGTGGCACCACCAAAGAGGATTATGCTGACTTATTACTTTTAACCGATAGATGTCATTTTGTTTAAGATTAAAAAAAGAATATTTAAAATTTAGAGTTTAATAAAATATAAATTGAAATATTCCATTTTAGACACTTTTGAAGTATTGCAGATTCTTGCAGATGTCCACGTTTTGAAGTCTCCTGATACCGAAAAAGTGGTTAAAAGAATATTTCTCTCTCTCTCTCTAACCAATTTCAAATTTTGTATTTACGAGTATATCTCCCTCTTGAGATTTGATTAGTTTTTCAGTAAAATCGGTAGACTGGAAGTAGTTGTTTACTTCAGTGAAAAAATCGAATTTTGCCAATATTTCGTCAACTAATAAGTTTAAACAAATGTTATAAAGAATTGAAATGTACTCAAAATTAATCTCAAGAAGAATTTTCTTAAAAAAGTTTTTCGAAATACTTACTGAAAGTAGTTTTTTTTAATCGAAATTCAGTTTTTTGCGAATATCTAACAAGTCATGCTTTGTAGACAGGTATATTACGAGTATAAATGCATTTAAAACTTAATTTTCAATACCTTTTGTCTGAAAAAATTTCAAAATTTGGACCGGAAGTAACACTTTTACTCTTATCGAATAGCCAATATGTTGTAAATTATGCATTCCATACCGGGTGTCCCAGCGTAGCGGTAAAGGCCATTATTGGTATCTAATAATCTAGACAGCGAATAACTTTTAATAGCAATATTGTAGATAAGCTCTACAATTTAAGGATATTTTCATTTATACAGAATGTTCAACAACGACGAACCAACACAAACTTATGTTTTTTAAATGGAATGCTATCTATTTTTTTACATTTTATAATAGCCCTTGAAGAGTTGATTAAACTGACATCAACTTGTATTTGCCGATATTCAACTGTTTCTGAGATATTGCGATTTTTCTTTGAAAAGTTGCTATGAAATAACGATTGATGATGAAATACCTATTATGAGCTCAATTAGTAGAGATATCTTTTTAGTACGTGAAATTAATGTTTATTTCGACATATCTACGCATGTTCTTTAGAATTACATACAATTCGCCAAAGTTAAAAATTCAAAAAAAAATTAAATGGAACAATCTGTATATTGATATGCCATTGAAGAGTACTAACATTTTCTATATAAAAGTATCAGTTTCTTTCGCCTGTTGGCTATATTGCAAAAGTTATAGGATGTTATATCTGAACGACTTAAAAATATGAGTTGCACTCCGAGTATAACAAAAATTAATCGAAAAGGTTACTTCTAATATTATCTTTTTACAAATAAGTAATTATTATTAAAATTTTAGAGGTAATGAAAAGTTAGTATAAAAAATATCGCAGTCGCTGTGTGTCAAAAATTGTTTAAACGTCAAACTTAGATTTATAATTTCAGTTTAAAGAGACATCGGCATTATAAGTACATGAATTTAAGTTGGTAGCAAAATGAAATATTTAAAATTTGAATTAATAAATATGGTCTATGTTTTGCTCGAAATTGTTTGCTGGTACAACGAATATACAGGCAAAAATATACAAATATGCGACTGTCATCCACAAAAGCTTTTCAGAAATTGTTAAGAAGATTTGAAGAAATTAGCAGTCTGTATGAAAGAGAATAGTGCCATAGAGATGCGCAAATGGATGTTTTGTTATGCGTTCAAGAAAATCCACATACAAGCGTGCGTGAACTTTCTAGAGTCCTCGACGTAAGCGAAAACTTTATTAACAGAACCTTAAAAAAGTTTAAATACCATCCGTATCACATAAGCTCACATCAAGATCTTCAGGGGAATGATTTTATAAATAGAGTTGACTTCTGTAACTTGATGTTGCACAAAATAAATCAAAACCACAATGTTGTAACTCAGATTTTGTTTTGTGATGACGCTACTTCTAAAAGTAATGGTAAATAGACACAATATGCATTACTATGCCACTGAGAATCCGCACTGGATGAGAAACGTTGATCATCAACATAAATGGTCGTTAAATGGGGAGGCATCCTTAACCATCAAGTTATCGGACCTTTTTTTTTTGATGGTACACTAACAGGAGAGAGGTATCTACAATTTCTTGAGAACGATCTGCCTGTCTTATTAGAGAATACAGATTTGTATATGCAGCGCGTAATGTACTTTCAACACGATGGAGCTACAGCACATTACGCAAAAAGCGTTCAAAACTTTTTAAATAATACATTCAGGGTAAATTGGATTGACTTTGGTGTTCCATTATCGTGGCCACCTCGATCGCAAGATTTAACTCCATGAATTATTTCCTTTGGGGTTATGTTAAGGAGCGAGTATATAGAATTGTTCCAACGACAAGAGAGGACATGCAAGAAATAATTTGAGAAGTATTTTCTTCTATTAATCGAGAACTAATGGCAAATGTCTATAGGTCATATGAAACACGACTTCAAAGGTGTTTAGAAGTAGAAGGGCAGAATTTCGAACATTTATTATAAATTTTTGTTTACAAAAACGTATTTGTTTCCATATTTTACATATTTTAAATACTAAATAATATGAACATACTATAAAACGCATTTACTAATTTGTTAGTTGATAACTTATAATAGCTGTGATGCTTGAAAATAGTTGCTGACGCCATGTTTTTCAAGAGAGCTAGTTTTTAATAAAGTAAATTTAAATGCTTTTATTGACGGTTAGCTTTTCAACGGAAGTTATAAATCTAAGTTTGACGTTTTACATTTTATTGACACACAACGACTGCGATATTTTTTAAAATATTCCTAATCCATGAAATTCCAAACTTTCATTTCATGAGTTTTAATATTTTTATAAAAATTACTTATTTGTAAAAAGAAAATATTAGAAGCAATTTTTCTAGTTTACTTTTAGTTAAGCTATGTGTAATGTAAGTCAAGGCAACTCATATATTTAAGTCGTAACCGGATTTATTCAGATAAAATATTCTATAACTTTTGGAATATCGCCCGGAAGAAAGTAGATATTTTTGAATAGTAAATTTTAAGTACTTTTCAATGGTACATTAATTTACAAGGAGTTCCATTTAACTTTTTTTTTAGAATTTTTAACTTTTGCGAATGACATGTAATTCTAAAGAACATGCGTAAATATGTCAAAATAAACATTACTTACACGTACTGAAAGGTATCTCTACTAATTGAGCCCATAATAGGTATTTCATCATCAATAGTTATTTCATAGCAACTTTTCAAATGTTGTACAATTTTTAACGAAAAATCGCCATATCTCAGAAACAGTTAAAAATCGCCAAATACAAGTTGATGTCACTTCAATCAGCTCTTCAAGGGCTATCATAAAATGCAAAAAAAATACATTGCATTCCATTTAAAAAAAATTAAGCTTGTGTTGTTTCTCGTTGTCAAACACTCTGTATAAATGAAAATATTTTTAAATTGTAGAGCTTATGATTATCTACAATTTTTGTATTAAAAATTATTCGCTATCTGCATTATTAGGTACCAATAATGGACTTTACCGCTACTCTCGGACACCCGGTATATATTTATCAAGAGTACAAAAGGATTTGGACCTGGAGTTGGAATATTTTTTTTATAAATGAAATTTCAAAATTCGGAGCGGAGGTAATAGAAGTACTTAGAATAGGATTTTGAATATTTTTTGTTTAAAAAAGTTATTAAAATTTGGAATTGAAGTAACACACTTACAGGTTTATTTTTCTAAGAAGATAAAAGTATTTAAAACAATTTAGAACAACTTGTGTATAATCTGAAACTCTAATACGTATAAGAAAGTCGTGTGGTGGCAATGTTCAGCAATTTTCTAGATATTATATGAGTTATATGTTATATATTTCAGAAAAAAATCATTCAAAGGAGACATAATAAAAATGGAAATATGTTCCACGAATTCTGAAAAGTAGCTTAATTGTATGTATTTCTTTAATTATATTGAAATTTTTAAGGTAAACGAAGAAATTAAAATCAAATTAGATTCGATCGTATTATGTTATTATATACCTACATATACGTTGTTATTTATTGTTTGAAATAAATGTTCCCGTTACGTATACAATTCTGTTAATTCCGCCACACTTGCAAAGGGGAGGGCATCTTGAAAATATGGTCCTGTTTTGTAGAAGACCGGATGTATTAAATTTTCTTGATGCTTGAACAAGAGGAATATGTAACACAAACGCAAGCTGTAAACAGGGTTCGCATACACCACATAATCCAATCAACAGAACCATGACCAAGCCGAGTCGCGGGTAAACTCCAAATTAATAAAATTAATTCGAATCAGTGTCTGCAACAGACAATTTAGTTAAGATAGTTTGCATCCGGAATTACAGGAGTTTAAATTCAGATTCAGTATTATACCAAACCGAATAAAGAGTACAAATGATATTTATACAAAAAGATAATTTGAGATAAGTGAACTGTAATGCTGTAATACTGGATTTATGTAGAAAATTACATACTGAGATCTGCAAATACATAATATACTTCTGTTTAATAATTCTTACTAAGTACAAGCTGAAGCAAAGGATTTATTAATGGAGAAATATAGTATGTATATACAAGGTGGTTCACCTTAGACGACGCCATCTATCTATGGACAAGGCGAAAAGTTTAATAAGTTTTAAAAGATTTTTTCTTGTGACAGCTACAGATAAATTATATGCGCAATCTAAAATTATTTTCAACTAAGGGGTATTTGAAAAGCGAGTTATATATAAAAGTTATGCTTTTTTAAACATAATACTAATAAGCTATCCTATACATAAAATCTACAATTCTTAAAACTTTTTTGCAAATTTACAAAATCATTGAGTAAAATATAAAATTAAGAATTGTTTCAATTGGTAACATTGAAAACAAACAAACGTACAACATAAGGTTTGGACTAACAACGACAATTTTAATCATAGAAACAGTTTATCAAGTGGTATGACCTGAAGTACTTATAATAATACAATGCAATATAATTTTCTAACGTTGTTTGGGATTCACTTTAAGTTTGTTTCATAAATCAATATGAGATGCAATGGATTTACGTATACCGCATGTGTCAATTTTCATTAGCCGCATAGGCGATCAATGCATACAATACGTGGGAACGTGGTACAGGGGGTAGGGACTTTCCTTTCAAATGCCAGCGTGACCGATATATGCTCGCAAATACTACAAGTTAGTAGAGCAGTAACTATTGTACCACGGACTTGGGTGTTTGTAATGCGTTCAGAAATAATATTTACGAGATACAAGGATTTGTTTTTCTTTTTCCTTTCAGTAAATGCAGAGAATTATTAAGCTGCGTTCACGCTGCATAACACAAACAAAAGCATAATTCGAATAAAATTAAAAAATGACCATAATAAAATAAGAAATAACCATAATAAAATAAAAAAATAACCCTTATAAAGTAAATAAAAAAGGATTCTGAAAGTAATAATAAACTACACAAGGGGCTCAAAAATTCCTCCCTGCACAGCAAAGCATTGCCCTATGCGGTCGTAGAAATTTACTCTTAGGTTTTCTAACATGTGAGCAGTTACTGAATTAGTAGTCTCAAATATTTTTTCTCTCAAGGCAACTATGTTTTCTGCTCTACTAGCTTCATGGGTATAAACAATATGTTTTACATATCCCCAAAAAAAAAACATTTGCAGGGAGATCAGGAGATCGCTGACGCCATTTGATGTTTCCCGTTCCAGTAATAAGACGGCGAAAATCGTTGTGATGTCGGTTATTGCCGGCATTGGTGACGGACAGTAGGGATACCACGTTGCCACGTATTAGATGCATACGTATAGATCGCACGTAAACATTGAATCCCTATGATATTTGACACATGAGGTATATGACTGATTTAAGAATGAAAGCAACGTTGAGATACATATAATAGGTCAGTGATATATATTCTAGTGTGTGCAAATTATTAATCGACTAAACGTTTAGGTATGAAAAATGTACATGAAATAGTTTCTGAATTAATTAATAAATAAGGCATTATACTCATTCTTGGAATTTCATCCGAAGCCCTTTCAATCCTTTCTTGGGATAGATTAGTTCATACTATGATAACTGTTAGGTATCTGGTGCTGTTGTTTTAAAATTTTCATCTATTTCTCTGCATACTTATTTTCAGGTTTCTGTTTCCATGTGATTAATCGCAAGCGTTTCAAATTCTGTTTAACTTCGTCCTGACATCTACTTCCTTTGATGCTCGCCGATTTTATGTAGTTAACAATTCTTCCTCTTTTTTTTTATTAGTTTTCATGTCATTTCAGTTTTTTCTGTTCTTGACAACTATCATTTTCTCCCATTCAAATTGTCTTAATGAATGTTGCTACATATAGGGAGGTTTGAGACATTTTGTGAGGTTAAAATAAAAGATTTCTAGCAAAACGAAATATTTTTAATTGACATGTAATACTTTACGAAAATGAAAAGATGTTAAAACTAACATCAAGCAGTAAATAATTACGCTTTTTTATGTGTCATCTTTTGGGTGTTAGATGTCGCTGTGATACTCTCACTGCATTTAACACGCAAAAATGACATAAGCAGCGTTTTAAGTCTTGAAGCCATTGTCGACAGTCTCCACGTACACTGACGAGACCTCAAAGGTCGAAACACCGGTGTCTGTGCGTTCGATTATCGACAATGGCACTTAATGTATGTGTGTATCTCAAACACATGCATATATGCATATACGTTTTATGTATAAATGTATTCAGGGTTAGTTAAAAGTATGGAGACGGCGATTTATTGTCGTTAATATTCATTTTAGAGAATTATGTTCAATATAAAAGTTTGTTAGGATATTTTGATCTACATTTGAGAATATTTGATTTTTTTTTCTTCAATTGTTTTTTAGTTACGCCTGTCCGCGCAGTTTTTTTTTTTAAATGGGAACTAGTAAATTTTACTCTATCATTCGATAGAGAATTTTTTTCTCTTTACAATAATATTTTTGTTTTTTTTAAATTCATTTTAATAACTTTTTTATAAGAAAAGGCCGGTTCAAGTGTTTCACAGATGTTCGGTACATCGCAGATAGACAGAAGCGATGCGATAAACAAACTTGAGCGACATAATTTTATCAGTGGTTATTGTGTACGTCAAATCTTTGACAGAAATAATTCATTTGTGCAATTTGTTGCTGTTAATATTAACAATGGCGAGTTTAAGTGAACATGAACGAATTGAAATACTTATGATGTTGGGTTATGGAGATAGACGCAGAAGTTTACAAGACGTTTGTAATTTATTTAATGATACCCAATTTCTAAATCCGTTGTTGGTAAAACTTTAAGACGCTTTGAACAAACTGGTAGCGTTAAAGATTTGCCAAGGAGTGGTAGACCTAGAACAGCAAAAAGCGATGATAACAAACTAGATATTTTATTGGCTGTATCTGAAGATCCTCATTTATCAACCAATCAATTAGCGGCCAATTTCAATATTTCGCAGTCATCGATCGTGTCATTTTTAAAAAGTGAAAAGTATAAACCTTATAAGGTACACGAGTTAACGGAAGATGATTTTGATAGGAGATTACAATTTTCTGAAGAAATGTTAAATATTTGCAATAATAATGAAAATTTTGTCAACAATATTCTTTTCTCTGACGAAGCTACTTTTTGCCTTACCGGTGAAGTAAACAGACATAACTGCAGATACTGGTCATCGGAAAATCCCTTTTGGTTTTTGGAGCACCATACGCAGTACCCCCAAAAGGTTAATGTTTGGGTTGGCATTCTTGGCGGTCATATTATCGGTCCCTTTTTCATCAATGGCAATTTAACTTCGGGTCTGTATTTGCAGTTATTGCAAAATGAAATAATACCTGCTTGTACTACGCTCTATCCACATGAAAACAATGAACACCTGCCCAATGACAGTATCTGGTTCCAGCAAGATGGCGCCCCACCACATTATGGTGTAAATGTTCGTCAATATCTGGACAACGTTTTTCCCCACAGATGGATTGGAAGACGAGGAACCATTGAATGGCCAGCCCGTTCGCCAGATTTAAGTCCTTTAGATTTTTTTCTTTGGGGATACGTAAAAAACAAAGTTTACGAAGATAAGCCCGATAACGTCGAAGATTTACAAATCCGAATTACCAGAACGATACAAGAAATTCCCCGAGATCTTTTTACAGAACTCTGTTCGGGGTTTTGTAAATCGATTGGGTCATTGTCAAATTACTAATGGACGACAATTTGAACACTTACTTTAATTTACTTTGTAATTAATTAGTTTAATTTTTCTTGCAAAAGTTATTAAAATGAATTTTAAAAAAAACAAAAATATTATTGTAAAGAGAAAAAAATTCTCTATCGAATGGTAGAGTAAAATTCACTAGTTCCCATTTAAAAAAACTCCGCGGACAGGCGTAACTAAAAAACAATTGAAGAAAAAAAAATCAAATATTCTCAAATGTAGATCAAAATATCCTAACAAACCTTTATATTGAACATAATTCTCTAAAATGAATATTAACGACAATAAATCGCCGTCTCCATACTTTTAACTAACCCTGTATATGTAAGTCACAGTAATACTTTAGTTAAAGCAAAGTCCTAAAATAGTCTCGGCGTCTTAATGGATTAGCTGAAGGTCACCACAACGGTTTGAATATTGTTTTCCTGAAAATTGTATCTAACCTCCACAGTCTCCCACTGTCCAACCGTACAGAGTAAAGTTTTAAGCTTAGAAAATACTTTCAGCCATAAACTACAATGATAATTTTCATTAAATTAAAAAATCCATTGAGATATTAATATGTTCATAATTCCGTTAAATATATAGTTAGTTGTTTTAATGTCAGCACTTTATTACGATTCTCAATGGCATGCAGAAAAAGTTGTTTCAGCAATAGGATCTATTCTTGTTTAAAAAAGATGTTTTCTTCCTTTAGTCATTGTTAATTATTATTCTTGAATATGTAGTTGAATGACCTATCTGTTACCAACAGCCTCTTCCGATGGAAACAAATAAGACGTTTTCCCACAGAACAAGTCCAGGCCCAATATAAGTGTACATGTTTTATTCCTATCTTATCCCGTTCTTCCAGAATAAATTAAAATCCCAAAACATTCGTAAAAGTACAAATTTCGCGTAATAACCTTTTAAGACAATTTTGGTACGAATCATAGGCTCCGCCCCATAACCAATCAAAACGTTTAAAATACAAAATTTATTTTATATTTTCTTTTGGGATACGAATCACAGGCTCCGCCCACGGCCAATTGAAAACGCTTAAATTCTAATACACGTAGAAGACGTAACCCTACTTGAGCCCCAAGGGAGATTACCGTGAAATGAATACTTCTTTGTTCGCCACCTGCGTCACGGGGGTTCCCAATTTAAAACGTAAACACATTTGGAAACCTATATAAGCTGAGGCAAATGCCTACACGATATCGAGTCCTCTCTCGATCACCTGCCTGCCAGCACCAACCTCCTGGATCAGCAGATAACAGGCCACCGATACCGAGCGGACTTTCCAGAAAGCCATCCAGCGGAATTGTATTTACTGCTTACGTAATACAAGGGACCAAAAAGGCACTTCCAGGTCATTTGGAAGTACACGGCGAAACGTGTACAGGTGACCACACGGACCAAGAATCCACGAAGAATTCTTGAGGAATTCTTTATTTCGGACGCCTTCTTCGTCGGAATCCAAGTTCACCGACGTCCGAGAGTATCTCCACGTGGTGGAATACAGCCGACGTATCGCCTAGTATCGACCGAAGAAGTTATAGGAGGATCCTACTACTGTGTACGTAGTAGCGGCCGTTTAGTTATTTATAGTGCGCTTATTTCGCGTAAAGATACCAAACTTACGGTCCCTCTTTAGTGTTCGCCCATAGTATTAACTTCAGTGCACCAGGACAAGCTACAGCTGCTTACGCTGTAGCAATTAACCGTAAGTGCAGTGAAAAACCTATTAAGCCCGCGTTTTTATTTAACATTGTTGGTTGAATGCCAGCACCTCCACCAAAACATTTAAATTCAGTGTGCGCCTTTGTTAATGAATTATCATATTAACTTCACGTGGATTCATTAACAACATTGTTATTGCTAAAGTGTTAATATTAAATTCCACGCGTTAGTGAAACATAACCTTCAAATTTCCAACCGATATCTACCCGTATACATTATATTTGTTTATAACGATATTATTATCCAAGTTCGTTATTACTGGTACCCATATGCAGCGTTTGTTTAACTTTTATTCCAGTAACAATCATTTTATTTACCATTGTTGGTTGAATTCCAGCACCTCCACCAAAATATTTAAACTCAGTGCGCGCCGTTATTAATGTATAATATTAATAAATTCACGGTGGATCATTAACTATATTGTTGTATTCGGAGACTTAACCTTAAATTCACGCGCGAGTGAAATCCTAACCTCCAAATACCTAACCTATATTTATCCCTATGTACATTATTTGTTTATAACATTATTAATATTCAAACGTATCGTTATTAGTACCTATATTCAGTGTGTGTTTGACTTTTTTAACGGATAACTTTATTTTTATTATTGGTTAATGCCAACTCCTCCATCATTATTAAGCAGTGTGTGTATTGTTGCTATTTCATAATATTTAGTTGTTTCAAAGTGTACAACAACTATTACTAAGTGTGCCCGTTTGTATTTTAAACCTCGACTGTTAACATTCATTCGCGATACGACTTGTTTTTTGGTTATAGTGTCGTTTATTAACACAGGTCGTTATTAACTTCGGGTATCATTACGTATCATTAAGCTTTGAATTATTAAAATATTATAACGTTGTGAGAAATTATTGTTTTAATTAATAACATAACCCAACTTTACCCTAAATTCAATTAATACCTCCTGGAGGAGTCTTTTGCCGCGGCCCCTTTGTTTGTTTGTTTGTTTTACAAATTCCCAGGATTAAGGGGAGGTATTATTGTGGCGCCCAGCAACGTGGGACTACGAACACAGGATTGTGTCCGCGGATCCACCATCGACCCACCCACCTAAGCAACAGAGACACCAGGCTTCAAGATGCCTAAGAGGACAGCACGAAAAACCAGACAATCAAGTGACAGCGTGGAATTGGATGGTCCTAGCCCAAGACAATCGCCTTCGCTACGGACAACCACCCCCGGTGCCGCTATTCCAGCCCTGCAGCTTGAGATCATGTTACAGGAACTCAAAAACATAGGTAGAAGGATGACGGCTCTGGAGGGAACGACTAAAGCCACCATCACATCCAACACCGCCTCAACGTCCAGGGTCGCATCACGTACCGAGGATCAAGAGGTTTGTACCTCCATCAGTTATGAATTAGGTGATGAGGATGGCCAGGACCCGAAGGCTGCCATCGACTTCCAGGACCAAGAGGTCATCACCGCCGTCCAGGAAGAGGAGGCATCCACCGCAGCTGTCCAAACCCAGGATGAAGTCATCAGAGTCAGCAACCAAGGGAACGGAACGGTATCCAAGACGGAGGGTGTTCACCACCAAAGGCACTGCTGCAGTCCGTGCAGTGTCGTCACCAATATACCTACACCACCAAGGGTGTACAGTGGACACCTAGTTGAGGATCCAACCACGTTCCTAGCAAGACTAACCTCCCACTTGCAGACAGCCCGTCTTGAGGTACCGGAGGATATAGATGACGCAGTCCGCCCGTTCCTGACAGGAGAAGCAGCCAACTGGTTCAAGAAGAACGAAGGAGGCTTTGATACTCTGGGGGAGTTTGACCACCGGTTCCGACGGGAGTTTATGAGCCCACAAAGAAGGAAGGCTCTTCAACAGGCATGTGAAACAAGGCAACGCTGGGATGAAGATCCAGCAACATTCATCACAAGAATGAAACGTTTGTGCCTGAGACTAAACCCAAATTGGCCGGAACAAGACTTAGTGAACCACATCATCATGCAGATGACGCAGCAGTATTGCGTTCAAATAACGCAAGTGGGACCAAAGACATTAAAGGACCTACATGATACCTGCGAAAAGTGGTCAACAGTCTTCGAGCAGTTTAAAGGTAAGCCAACAACAGTACCTTTAAAGAAAGAAGTTACAGCTCCCCCAGCGGTACCAAAGAGGGAACCAGTTGCCGAGAGATCGTTGCCCAGATGTTGGTTCTGCACTGGCAGACATTTCAACCGGGACTGCCCCAACCAGCCAGCAAGTTTTGCGGCTAAGCACCCAGCACCCACTAAGCAGTCGGGGGAAGAGCAGAGGGCCGCTCCAAAGCCAGCAGCGGAACGGCCCTAATTACCACGACACCCACAAACCAAACGGCATCCATCCAATTACGGATTGATGGCCACCCAGTGACAGCCCGAATTGACAGTGCCGCAAGTAAGAACCTGGCCAGACCCGAATGGATGTTTGGGTCAACTACCACGACAGCCGCCGTGGAATTTACAATGGCAATTAAAGGTAAAACTTTCGTCACTAATAAACTTGGACTGTTAAAGGCAACTGCGGGGCAAGAGTACGACTTCCAATGCGAAGCCCTGGAGGTGGAATGTCTCCAGGCAGGAATCATACTTGGGCACCCGTGGCTAACAGAGAACCATGCGGTCCTGGACTACCTGAGAGGATGTGTCCATGTTGGAGTTAAACGACGGCATACGATCTACTTCGATAAGACGCCACCACGAACTACTTCAGCAATGATGAATCTTGAAGATATTCCCGTTGACGTCCAGGATTGGACGAACCCACAAAGGGAGAAATTCAAGAACATCATCAACAATTTCCAGGACCTATTCATGGAAGGTGGACGAATACAAACCACCACCACCACCAAACACACAATACGCCTGAAGGATAATGTGCCAGTGAGGGTGCCCACGTATAAGTACACCCCGCAGAAGAAGAAGGTCATCGCCACCCAGGTTGAGGAGATGCTTGCGGCCGGAGTTATCAGACCTAGCCACAGTGAGTATAACTCTCCGATAGTTATAGTGACGAAAAAGAATGGGGAGCCCCGGTTCTGCGTCGATTACCGCCGCCTTAACGACAAGACGGAAAATGAAGCCAGTCCACTACCACCCATTCAGGAATCATTAAAGGACCTAGGGACGGCGAAGATTTTCACCACACTAGATCTGCGCAATGGATATTGGCAGATCGAATTAGAAGAGGCATCCAAGCGACTGACCGCCTTCACGACACCAGAGGGCGCTGCCTATGAATTTCAAGTGATGCCCTTCGGCCTAAAGGGGGCCCCGACCACCTTCCAAAAGCTAATGGCCCAGGATGTCCTGGTAGGCTATCTGCAGAACTTCGCACTAGCCTACCTGGACGACATCATCATATACTCTGACAATATGGAGGAACATCTACGACACCTGAGTTTGGTGTTGGAAAGAATTCAGCAACACGGACTAAGACTTAATATGAAGAAATGCCGGTTTGCCAGTCCCTCCTTAGAGTATCTGGGCCATATGGTCACTAAAGAAGGGAATGAGCCCCAAACGATCCACATCGAAGCAATCCAGTCCCATGAAATACCCAAGACGAGGAAGGCCCTTCGCCGTTTCCTAGGCGTAGTGAACTGGTTGAGAGATTACATACCAGATGCATCAAGAACGATGGCACCCCTTACAGATCTCTTGACCACCAACACCACTTACCGATGGACTAAGCCTGCCGAGGAAGCTTTCTTGGCAATTAAAGAAGCGGTAACAAGGCCCCTCTTCCTGCACCGCCCGGACTTTAGGCTGCCGTTCATTTTGCAGACAGATGCCAGCAGCATAGGCGCATCTGCTGTACTATATCAA
Source organism: Amphimallon solstitiale (assembly GCA_963170755.1). Taxonomy (NCBI): domain Eukaryota; kingdom Metazoa; phylum Arthropoda; class Insecta; order Coleoptera; family Scarabaeidae; genus Amphimallon; species Amphimallon solstitiale. The sequence continues at coordinate 86,160,388 of OY720675.1, forward strand.
GAGGAGGAGGACCAAAGAAGAATCGTAAGCTATGCCAGCCTACGATTCAACAAGACAGAAGTAAGGTACCATATTAACGAGCAAGAGTGTCTGGCCGTTATATGGGCCATCAGAAAATATCGGCCATACCTAGAAGACCGACCATTCCGACTCCGGACCGATAGTAAGGCACTCACATGGTTACATAGCTTTAAAGAAACCAGATCGAAGCTAATGAGATGGTCACTCCTCCTCCAGGAATTTTCATATGAAGTCCAACACATCCCAGGACGAGAAAATGAACTACCTGATGTACTCTCCCGCCATCCCAGTGACGAAACCACTCCACTGGAACTAGACGAAGTGGAAAGATTAGTGCCAGACACGCAGCAACCAGTAACCCGGGCTAGTGGAGAGTTTGTATGTTTGTTACAGGAGAGGGACCCCTTATACCATGTGATACAAGATGCACAGCAAGATGACCCAGCCATGAGGGAGTTAATCGAACAACTCCATCCAAACCGACCCGGAGAAAACCATCCCGATTTTATATATCTCGATGGCTTCATAAGATATCGAGAGGGAACCCACCAGCCAATCTTGGTCCCAGAGACAGCCAGAGCCCAGGTACTGCATCAGTACCATGACGATCCAACGGCAGGACACCCAGGAACCGAAGAGACCTATGGAGCAATCACCAATCGCTTCCATTGGCCAGGAATCCGATCAGAAGTGATGGATTATGTCCGGGGATGTAGGCTATGTAATGCGTTCAAAAGGGGACCCCTACAAGCCAAGGCTCCTCTCCGACCTCATGCCCCGAGACGTCCCTTCGAAGTCCTGTCCGTCGACATCGTGGGACCACTGACCACATCAAGAAAAGGCAATAGGTTTGGTGTGGTCATAATGGATCTCCACACCAGATGGACCGAGGTACGAGCGGTACCAACTACCAGCAACCATGCCGTAATCGACGCTTTGGAGGAAGTGTTCCTGAGATTCGGCTACCCAATGGCTATCCTAACGGATAATGGCCCACAATTCACGTCCGTCGCCTGGGATGCTGCCTTACGTAAATGGCAATGCATCCATTGGACTACCCCAATCTACCACCCACGGGCGAATCCAGTAGAAAGGCGAAACCAGGAATTAAAGAAGGGCCTACGTCTCCAATTAGAAGGGCAAACGCCAGAGAGATGGGATGAGAAACTCAACACGGTACTCTTTAATTTAAGATGCCGAAAGAACGCTGCGACGGGCTATTCCCCGGCAAAGGCATTGTTTGGATTCGAACTACGGAGACCTGGTGAATGGCGAGACCCACACAATGTCCCGCCAGAAACTGGGCCGCGGCGAATCCAAAATATACATACTAATGAACGAAGGTACCGTGACAGGTACATAGAGCAAAATGCACCCATGCCAATTCAACCACGCATTGGTCAATTGGTCATGGTACGCACCCACCTCCCACCAGGACAGCCATTCGGCGCAAAATGGGCAGGACCATACCCAGTCCGGGAAGCAGCCGGACCAACAGCCGTCTGGGTGGAACGACCTGGCGCACAATGGACAAAATATCATATTGACCAAGTCCGTATAGCAAGACGCCCAAACCAGGGTCAACCACTCCAGCCGGCTGAAATTGACGATCACCAACCACGTGATCATCCACCACCAGGAGCACCAGGACCCAGCCAACGTAATATTCCAGGAGCAACGGGACGTTAGAGCGGTCCACCAGGAGCAACAGGACACATGGGAATATAAATTAAAATGTATTTTGCTATTTATGACATATTTTTTTTTGGGGCCTGGAATGTCGTGTGGAACAACGTCTTTTTCGGGGGGGGTCAATTGTTACCAACAGCCTCTTCCGATGGAAACAAATAAGACGTTTTCCCACAGAACAAGTCCAGGCCCAATATAAGTGTACATGTTTTATTCCTATCTTATCCCGTTCTTCCAGAATAAATTAAAATCCCAAAACATTCGTAAAAGTACAAATTTCGCGTAATAACCTTTTAAGACAATTTTGGTACGAATCATAGGCTCCGCCCCATAACCAATCAAAACGTTTAAAATACAAAATTTATTTTATATTTTCTTTTGGGATACGAATCACAGGCTCCGCCCACGGCCAATTGAAAACGCTTAAATTCTAATACACGTAGAAGACGTAACCCTACTTGAGCCCCAAGGGAGATTACCGTGAAATGAATACTTCTTTGTTCGCCACCTGCGTCACGGGGGTTCCCAATTTAAAACGTAAACACATTTGGAAACCTATATAAGCTGAGGCAAATGCCTACACGATATCGAGTCCTCTCTCGATCACCTGCCTGCCAGCACCAACCTCCTGGATCAGCAGATAACAGGCCACCGATACCGAGCGGACTTTCCAGAAAGCCATCCAGCGGAATTGTATTTACTGCTTACGTAATACAAGGGACCAAAAAGGCACTTCCAGGTCATTTGGAAGTACACGGCGAAACGTGTACAGGTGACCACACGGACCAAGAATCCACGAAGAATTCTTGAGGAATTCTTTATTTCGGACGCCTTCTTCGTCGGAATCCAAGTTCACCGACGTCCGAGAGTATCTCCACGTGGTGGAATACAGCCGACGTATCGCCTAGTATCGACCGAAGAAGTTATAGGAGGATCCTACTACTGTGTACGTAGTAGCGGCCGTTTAGTTATTTATAGTGCGCTTATTTCGCGTAAAGATACCAAACTTACGGTCCCTCTTTAGTGTTCGCCCATAGTATTAACTTCAGTGCACCAGGACAAGCTACAGCTGCTTACGCTGTAGCAATTAACCGTAAGTGCAGTGAAAAACCTATTAAGCCCGCGTTTTTATTTAACATTGTTGGTTGAATGCCAGCACCTCCACCAAAACATTTAAATTCAGTGTGCGCCTTTGTTAATGAATTATCATATTAACTTCACGTGGATTCATTAACAACATTGTTATTGCTAAAGTGTTAATATTAAATTCCACGCGTTAGTGAAACATAACCTTCAAATTTCCAACCGATATCTACCCGTATACATTATATTTGTTTATAACGATATTATTATCCAAGTTCGTTATTACTGGTACCCATATGCAGCGTTTGTTTAACTTTTATTCCAGTAACAATCATTTTATTTACCATTGTTGGTTGAATTCCAGCACCTCCACCAAAATATTTAAACTCAGTGCGCGCCGTTATTAATGTATAATATTAATAAATTCACGGTGGATCATTAACTATATTGTTGTATTCGGAGACTTAACCTTAAATTCACGCGCGAGTGAAATCCTAACCTCCAAATACCTAACCTATATTTATCCCTATGTACATTATTTGTTTATAACATTATTAATATTCAAACGTATCGTTATTAGTACCTATATTCAGTGTGTGTTTGACTTTTTTAACGGATAACTTTATTTTTATTATTGGTTAATGCCAACTCCTCCATCATTATTAAGCAGTGTGTGTATTGTTGCTATTTCATAATATTTAGTTGTTTCAAAGTGTACAACAACTATTACTAAGTGTGCCCGTTTGTATTTTAAACCTCGACTGTTAACATTCATTCGCGATACGACTTGTTTTTTGGTTATAGTGTCGTTTATTAACACAGGTCGTTATTAACTTCGGGTATCATTACGTATCATTAAGCTTTGAATTATTAAAATATTATAACGTTGTGAGAAATTATTGTTTTAATTAATAACATAACCCAACTTTACCCTAAATTCAATTAATACCTCCTGGAGGAGTCTTTTGCCGCGGCCCCTTTGTTTGTTTGTTTGTTTTACAAATTCCCAGGATTAAGGGGAGGTATTATATCTTCTTAGTACGAATAAATGTTAAAAATGTCGGAAGATTAACGATTTATGGGTGCTGCTGCGAATGTGAATGACCGTCATCTGAATATCTGACTTGTTACCAACAGCCTCTTCCGATGGAAACAAATAAGACGTTTTCCCACAGAACAAGTCCAGGCCCAATATAAGTGTACATGTTTTATTCCTATATTATCCCGATCCTCCAGAATAAATTAAAATCCCAAAACATTCGTAAAATTACAAATTTCGCGTAATAACTTTTTAAGACAATTTTGGTACGAATCATAGGCTCCGCCCACAACCAATCAGAATATTCGTGAAGTTAGAGAAATTTCGCGTAATAACTTTTTGAGACAATTTTGATACGAATCATAGGCTCCGCCCACAACCAATCAGAATATTCGTGAAGTTAGAGAAATTTCGCGTAATAACTTTTTGAGACAATTTTGATACGAATCCTAGGCTCCGCCCACGGCCAATTGAAAACGCTTAAATTTCTAATACACGCAGAAGACGTAACCCTGTCTAGGCCCCAAGGGAAATTACCGTGACATAGATACTTCTTTGTTCGTCACCTGCGTCACTGGGGTTCCCAAATTAAAACGTAAACACATTTGGAAACCTATATAAGCTGAGGCAAATGCCTACACGATATCGAGTCCTAGCTCGGTCACCAGCCTGCCAGCATCAACCTCCTGGACCAGCAGATAACAGGCCACCGATACCGAGCGGACTTTCCAGAAAGCCATCCAGCGGAATTGTATTTACTGCTTACGTAATACAAGGGACCAAAAAGGCACTTTCCAGGTCATTCAAAGTATACGGCGAAACGTGTACAGGTGACCACACGGACCAAGAATCCACTAAGAATTCTTGAGGAATTCTTTATTTCGGACGCCTTCTTCGTCGGAATCCAAGTTCGCCGACGTCTGAGAGTATCTCCACGTGGTGGAATACAGCCGACGTATCGCCTAGTATCGACCGAAGAAGTTATAGGAGGATCCTACTACTGTGTACGTAGTAGCGGCCGTTTAGTTATTTACAGTGCGCTTATTTTCGCGTAAAGATACCAAACTTACGGTCCCTCTTTAGTGTTCGCCCATAGTATTAACTTCAGTGCACCAGGACAAGCTACAGCTGCTTACGCTGTAGCAATTAACCGTAAGTGCAGTGAAAAAAACCTATTAAGCCCGCGTTTTTATTCAACATTGTTGGTTGAATGCCAGCACCTCCACCAAAACATTTAAATTCAGTGTGCGCCTTTGTTAATGAATTATCATATTAACTTCACGTGGATTCATTAACGACATTGTTATTGCTAAAGTGTTAATATTAAATTCCCCGCGGTAGTGAAACATAACCTTCAAATATCCAACCGATATCTACCCATATACATTATATTTGTTTATAACAATATTATTATCCAAGTTCGTTATTACTGGTACCCATATGCAGCGTTTGTTTAACTTTTATTCCAGTAACAATCATTTTATTTAACATTGTTGGTTGAAGTCCAGCACCTCCACCAAATTATTTAAACTCAGTGCGCGCCGTTATTAATGTATAATATTAATAAATTCACGGTGGTTCATTAACTATATTGTTGTATTCGGAGACTTAACCTTAAATTCACGCGCTAGTGAAACCCTAACCTCCAAATACCTAACCTATATTTATCCCTATGTACATTATTTGTTTATAACATTATTAATATTCAAACGTATCGTTATTAGTACCTATATTCAGTGTGTGTTTGACTTTTTAACGGATAACTTTTATTTTATTATTGGTTAATGCCAACTCCTCCATCATTATTAAGAAGTGTGTGTATTGTTGCTATTTCATAATATTTAGTTGTTTCAAAGTGTACAACAACTATTACTCAGTGTGCCCGTTTGTATTTAAACCTCGACTGTTAACATTTATTCGCGACACGACTTGTTTTTGGTTATAGTGTCGTTTATTAACACAGGTCGTTATTAACATCGGGTATAATTACGTATCATTAAGCTTTGAATTATTAAAATATTATAACGTTGTGGAAAATTATTGTTTTAATTAATAACATAACCCTACTTTACCCTAAATTCAATTAATACCTCCTGGAGGAGTCTTTTGCCGCGGCCCCTTTGTTTGTTTGTTTGTTTTACAAATTCCCAGGATTAAGGGGAGGTAATATTGTGGCGCCCAGCAACGTGGGACTACGAACACAGGATTGTGTCCGCGGATCCACCACCGACCCATCCACCTAAGCAACAAAGACACCAGGTTTCAAGATGCCTAAGAGGACAGCACGAAAAACCAGACAATCAAGTGACAGCGTGGAATTGGATGGTCCTAGCCCAAGACAATCGCCTTCGCTACGGACAACCACCCCCGGTGCCGCTAATCCAGCCCTGCAGCTTGAGATCATGTTACATGAACTCAGAAACATAGGAAGAAGGATGACGGCTCTGGAGGGAACGACTAAAGCCACCATCACATCCAACACCGCCTCAACGTCCAGGGTCGCATCACGTACCGAGGATCAAGAGGCTTGTACCTCCATCAGTTATGAATTAGGTGATGAGGATGACCAGGACCCGAAGGCTGCCATCAACTTCCAGGACCAGGAGGTCATCACCGCCGTCCAGGAAGAGGAGGCATCCACCGCAGCTGTCCAAACCCAGGATGAAGTCATCAGAGTCAGCAACCAAGGGAACGGAACGGTATCCAAGACGGAGGGTGTTCACCACCAAAGGCACTGCTGCAATCCGTGCAGTGTCGTCACGAATGTACCTACACCACCAAGGGTGTACAGTGGACACCTAGTTGAGGATCCAACCACGTTCCTAGTAAGACTAACCTCCCACTTACAGACAGCCCGTCTTGAGGTGCCGGAGGATATAGATGACGCAGTCCGCCCGTTCCTGACAGGAGAAGCAGCCAACTGGTTCAAGAAGAACGAAGGAGGCTTTGATACTCTGGGGGAGTTTGACCACCGGTTCCGACGGGAGTTTATGAGCCCACAAAGAAGGAAGGCTCTCCAACAGGCATGTGAAACAAGGCAACGCTGGGATGAAGATCCAGCAACGTTCATCACAAGAATGAAACGTTTGTGCCTGAGACTAAACCCAAATTGGCCGGAACAAGACTTAGTGAACCACATCATCATGCAGATGACGCAGCAGTATTGCGTTCAAATAACGCAAGTGGGACCAAAGACATTAAAGGACCTACATGATACCTGCGAAAAGTGGTCAACAGTCTTCGAGCAGTTTAAAGGTAAGACAACAACAGTACCTTTAAAGAAAGAAGTTGCAGCTCCCCCAGCGGTACCAAAGAGGGAACCAGTTGTCGAGAGATCGTTGCCCAGATGTTGGTTCTGCACTGGCAGACATTTCAACCGGGACTGCCCCAACCAGCCAGCGAGTTTTGCGGCTAAGCACCCAGCACCCACTAAGCAGTCGGGGGAAGAGTAGAGGGCCGCTCCAAAGCCAGCAGCGGAACGGCCCTAATTACCACGACACCCACAAACCAAACGGCATCCATCCAGTTACGGATTGATGGCCGCCCAGTGACAGCCCGAATTGACAGTGCCGCAAGTAAGAACCTGGCCAGACCCGAATGGATGTTTGGGTCAACCACCACGACAGCCGCCGTGGAATTTACAATGGCAATTAAAGGTAAAACTTTCGTCACTAATAAACTTGGACTGTTAAAGGCAACTGCGGGGCAAGAGTACGAATTCCAATGCGAAGCCCTGGAGGTGGAATGTCTCCAGGCAGGAATCATACTTGGGCACCCGTGGCTAACGGAGAACCATGCGGTCCTGGACTACCTAAGAGGATGTGTCCATGTTGGAGTTAAACGACGGCATACGATCTACTTCGATAAAACGCCACCACGAACTACTTCAGCAACGATGAATCTTGAAGATATTCCCGTTGACGTCCAGGATTGGGCGAACCCACAAAGGGAGAAATTCAAGAACATCATCAACAATTTCCAGGACCTGTTCATGGAAGGTGGACGAATACAAACCACCACCACCACCAAACACACAATACGCCTGAAGGATAATGTGCCAGTGAGGGTGCCCACGTACAAGTACACCCCGCAGAAGAAGAAGGTCATCGCCACCCAGGTTGAGGAGATGCTTGCGGCCAGAGTTATCAGACCTAGCCACAGTGAGTATAACTCTCCGATAGTTATAGTGACGGAAAAGAATGGGGAGCCCCGGTTCTGCGTCGACTACCGCCGCCTTAACGACAAGACGGAAAATGAAGCCAGTCCACTACCACCCATTCAGGAATCATTAAAGGACCTAGGGACGGCGAAGATTTTCACCACACTAGATCTGCGCAATGGATATTGGCAGATCGAGTTAGAAGAGGCATCCAAGCGACTGACCGCCTTCACGACACCAGAGGGCGCTGCCTATGAATTTCAAGTGATGCCCTTCGGCCTAAAGGGGGCCCCGACCACCTTCCAAAAGCTAATGGCCCAGGATGTCCTGGTAGGCTATCTGCAGAACTTTGCACTAGCCTACCTGGACGACATCATCATATACTCTGACAATATGGAGGAACATCTACGACACCTGAGTTTGGTGTTGGAAAGAATTCAGCAACACGGACTAAGACTTAATATGAAGAAATGCCGGTTTGCCAGTCCCTCCTTAGAGTATCTGGGCCATATGGTCACCAAAGAAGGGAATGAGCCCCAAACGATCCACATCGAAGCAATCCAGTCCCATGAAATACCCAAGACGAGGAAGGCCCTTCGCCGTTTCCTAGGCATAGTGAACTGGTTGAGAGATTACATACCAGATGCATCAAGAACGATGGCACCCCTCACGGATCTCTTGACCACCAACACCACTTACCGATGGACTAAGCCTGCCGAGGAAGCTTTCTTGGCAATTAAAGAAGCGGTAACAAGGCCCCTCTTCCTGCACCGCCCGGACTTTAGGCTGCCGTTCATTTTGCAGACAGACGTCAGCAGCATAGGCGCATCTGCTGTACTATATCAAGAGGAGGAGGACCAAAGAAGAATCGTAAGCTATGCCAGCCTACGATTCAACAAGACAGAAGTAAGGTACCATATTAACGAGCAAGAGTGTCTGGCCGTTATATGGGCCATCAGAAAATATCGGCCATACCTAGAAGACCGACCATTCCGACTCCGGACCGATAGTAAGGCACTCACGTGGTTGCATAGCTTTAAAGAAACCAGATCAAAGCTAATGAGATGGTCACTCCTCCTCCAAGAATTTTCATATGAAGTCCAACACATCCCAGGACGAGAAAATGAACTTCCGGATGTACTCTCCCGCCATCCCAGTGACGAAACCACTCCACTGGAACTAGATGAAGTGGAAAGATTAGTACCAGACACGCAGCAACCAATAACCCAGGCTAGTGGAGAGTTTGTCTGTTTGTTACAGGAGAGGGACCCCTTATACCATGTGATACAAGATGCACAGCAAGATGACCCAGCCATGAGGGAGTTAATCGAACAACTCCATCCAAACCAACCCGGAGAAAACCATCCCGATTTTATATATCTCGATGGATTTATAAGATATCGAGAGGGAGCCCACCAGCCAATTCTGGTCCCAGAGACAGCCAGAGCCCAGGTACTGCATCAGTACCATGACGATCCGACGGCAGGACACCCAGGAACCGAAGAGACCTATAGAGCGATCACCAATCGCTTCCATTGGCCAGGAATCCGACCAGAAGTGACGGACTATGTCCGGGGATGTAGGCTATGTAATGCCTTCAAAAGGGGACCCCTACAAGCCAAGGCTCCTCTCCGACCTCATGCCCCGAGACGTCCCTTCGAAGTCCTGTCCGTCGACATCGTGGGACCACTGACCACATCAAGAAAAGGCAATAGGTTTGGTGTGGTCATAATGGATCTCCACACCAGATGGACCGAGGTACGAGCGGTACCAACTACCAGCAACCATGCCGTAATCGACGCTTTGGAGGAAGTGTTCCTGAGATTCGGCTACCCAATGGCTATCCTAACGGATAATGGCCCACAATTCACGTCCGTCGCCTGGGATGCTGCCTTACGTAAATGGCAATGCATCCATTGGACTACCCCAATCTACCACCCACGGGCGAATCCAGTAGAAAGGCGAAATCAGGAACTGAAGAAGGGCCTACGTCTCCAGTTAGAAGGGCAAACGCCAGAGAGGTGGGACGAGAAACTCGACACGGTACTCTTTAATTTAAGATGCCGAAAGAACGCTGCGACGGGCTATTCCCCGGCAAAGGCATTGTTTGGGTTCGAACTGCGGAGACCTGGTGAATGGCGAGACCCACACAATGTCCCGCCAGAAACTGGGCCGCAGCGAATTCAACAGATACATGCCAATGAACGAAGGTATCGTGACAGGTACATAGAGCAAAATGCACCCATGCCAATTCAACCACGCATCGGTCAATTGGTCATGGTACGCACCCACCTCCCACCAGGACAGCCATTCGGCGCAAAATGGGCAGGACCATACCCAGTCCGGGAAGCAGCCGGACCAACAGCCGTCTGGGTGGAACGACCTGGCGCACAATGGACAAAATATCATATTGATCAAGTCCGTATAGCAAGACGCCCAAACCAGGGTCAACCACTCCAGCCGGCTGAACTTGATGATCACCAGCCACGTGATCATCCACCACCAGGAGCACCAGGACCCAGCCAACGTAAGATTCCAGGAGCAACGGGACTTTAGAGCGGTCCGCCAGGAGCAACGGGACACATGGGAATAGAAATTAAAAATGTATTTTGCTATTTATTATTTTTTGGGGCCTGGAATGTCGTGTGGAACAACGTCTTTTTCGGGGGGGGGGGGGTCAATTGTTACCAACAGCCTCTTCCGATGGAAACAAATAAGACGTTTTCCCACAGAACAAGTCCAGGCCCAATATAAGTGTACATGTTTTATTCCTATATTATCCCGATCCTCCAGAATAAATTAAAATCCCAAAACATTCGTAAAATTACAAATTTCGCGTAATAACTTTTTAAGACAATTTTGGTACGAATCATAGGCTCCGCCCACAACCAATCAGAATATTCGTGAAGTTAGAGAAATTTCGCGTAATAACTTTTTGAGACAATTTTGATACGAATCATAGGCTCCGCCCACAACCAATCAGAATATTCGTGAAGTTAGAGAAATTTCACGATGATTTAAACATACCCCTCATTGTAGATTACATACTAAATCTAGCAAACAAGTATTTTGAATCTTTACATCTGCATGAAAACCCGGCTATTAGCAACATCAATTTCAATATCTTCGCGGGTTCACACAGGAGACCGCAGCATCTCCTGCTGCGCCAACTTCCCCTATAATTTTTCTGTTCACTCTGACGAACCACCTTTTCTGGGAAATGTGACTGTATCAGTCCGGTCGCTTAAAAAAAAAAGATCACCTCCCTTCCCTGTTGTTTTTTGTTGTACCAACTAATACACCACATTGGTTATTTACGTAGAAGAAAAGCAGGAGAAAGAACATAAGTTCATTCCTTGATCCACGCTATAAAAGAAGAAGAAGAAGTAGAGAAATTTCGCGTAATAACTTTTTGAGACAATTTTGATACGAATCCTAGGCTCCGCCCACGGCCAATTGAAAACGCTTAAATTTCTAATACACGCAGAAGACGTAACCCTGTCTAGGCCCCAAGGGAAATTACCGTGACATAGATACTTCTTTGTTCGTCACCTGCGTCACTGGGGTTCCCAAATTAAAACGTAAACACATTTGGAAACCTATATAAGCTGAGGCAAATGCCTACACGATATCGAGTCCTAGCTCGGTCACCAGCCTGCCAGCATCAACCTCCTGGACCAGCAGATAACAGGCCACCGATACCGAGCGGACTTTCCAGAAAGCCATCCAGCGGAATTGTATTTACTGCTTACGTAATACAAGGGACCAAAAAGGCACTTTCCAGGTCATTCAAAGTATACGGCGAAACGTGTACAGGTGACCACACGGACCAAGAATCCACTAAGAATTCTTGAGGAATTCTTTATTTCGGACGCCTTCTTCGTCGGAATCCAAGTTCGCCGACGTCTGAGAGTATCTCCACGTGGTGGAATACAGCCGACGTATCGCCTAGTATCGACCGAAGAAGTTATAGGAGGATCCTACTACTGTGTACGTAGTAGCGGCCGTTTAGTTATTTACAGTGCGCTTATTTTCGCGTAAAGATACCAAACTTACGGTCCCTCTTTAGTGTTCGCCCATAGTATTAACTTCAGTGCACCAGGACAAGCTACAGCTGCTTACGCTGTAGCAATTAACCGTAAGTGCAGTGAAAAAAACCTATTAAGCCCGCGTTTTTATTCAACATTGTTGGTTGAATGCCAGCACCTCCACCAAAACATTTAAATTCAGTGTGCGCCTTTGTTAATGAATTATCATATTAACTTCACGTGGATTCATTAACGACATTGTTATTGCTAAAGTGTTAATATTAAATTCCCCGCGGTAGTGAAACATAACCTTCAAATATCCAACCGATATCTACCCATATACATTATATTTGTTTATAACAATATTATTATCCAAGTTCGTTATTACTGGTACCCATATGCAGCGTTTGTTTAACTTTTATTCCAGTAACAATCATTTTATTTAACATTGTTGGTTGAAGTCCAGCACCTCCACCAAATTATTTAAACTCAGTGCGCGCCGTTATTAATGTATAATATTAATAAATTCACGGTGGTTCATTAACTATATTGTTGTATTCGGAGACTTAACCTTAAATTCACGCGCTAGTGAAACCCTAACCTCCAAATACCTAACCTATATTTATCCCTATGTACATTATTTGTTTATAACATTATTAATATTCAAACGTATCGTTATTAGTACCTATATTCAGTGTGTGTTTGACTTTTTAACGGATAACTTTTATTTTATTATTGGTTAATGCCAACTCCTCCATCATTATTAAGAAGTGTGTGTATTGTTGCTATTTCATAATATTTAGTTGTTTCAAAGTGTACAACAACTATTACTCAGTGTGCCCGTTTGTATTTAAACCTCGACTGTTAACATTTATTCGCGACACGACTTGTTTTTGGTTATAGTGTCGTTTATTAACACAGGTCGTTATTAACATCGGGTATAATTACGTATCATTAAGCTTTGAATTATTAAAATATTATAACGTTGTGGAAAATTATTGTTTTAATTAATAACATAACCCTACTTTACCCTAAATTCAATTAATACCTCCTGGAGGAGTCTTTTGCCGCGGCCCCTTTGTTTGTTTGTTTGTTTTACAAATTCCCAGGATTAAGGGGAGGTAATAGACTTTAGTACTAGCAGGTTTTATTCTTATCCAAATTTACGTGAAAAAAGTCGAATATCCGACGATTTAACTCTGATTGTCACTGGGTACGTGAATGCGAGTGGTCGACTTCTGAATGTCAATGGGAACGTCAGTGGCCGACAAATTCCGAATATCGATGTGAATGCCAGACCGCCTAATTCAGAATATCTAATATTTTGTATTTAGTTTTCCTTATAAGTATGTTTCAAACTCTCGAGCCCAAAAAGTGTATGTTAAATTAGTAAAATCAGAGAACAACGACCATAGGGAGGTAACAAAGACGTTAAAAGCATGTCCCTGTTTCTTCGGTAGTCCTGATCCGAATGAAACAATGATGTATTTAATGCACAAGCTAACAAAAATACACAATTATTCATTCCCAATTATAGGAAAGGTGTTTGATAGACTAACTAGATCATATTTGATAAAAACGACTGAATGTTTACAAAAAAGGAAGGAAATACCTTGTTCATGATTATGTAGTTAAGGTAAACGGTAAACTCATGGTTTTCTATATATCTTTCAGGGAGGAATTCGATAACTTACTATTGCGATCTCGGCAGCAGTACAGCGCAAATCTAAAAATAGGTGCAAAACCAGTAGGTGTAGTTTTCTTGGATCTTCACTAGGCACACTAAATAATTACGTCGCGTCCGTAGCGAACCGTTTAGTTTCCGAGTAGGACATTTTTTCTTACTCTGTTATCAGTGAGTGAACTAATCAGTATCTTTGCAACTATTAAATCAAAGGGCAGCAAAATATATATTTGAGATGAACACATACTCACTCAAAAACACGATTTGTTCGATAGCTGATGTTTTGGCGTATATATAGTAAAAGTAGTTTCACTAAGGACTTTTGCCTGGTTCTTTTGAACATTCGCGGGTGGTTCCAATACATAAGGATAATGATCGCGACAAAACTGAAACTATAGACCAATAGCAATTATACAAATGTCAGAGAAAGTTATTGAAATGATCTTATTCAATAGAATCGTAAGCTACCTAGTAAAAAATGGTTTTCGCAAAGGGGTATCTATGTGGGATGTAGCGCTACTCATTCTAATTTATGTTGCTGGAGCTTTTGATGACTCACAGATTACGAAAGCAATGTTTTGTGGTCTCTCAAAGGTCTTTGATTGTGTTTATGGATAGTGCGTTACTGGAAAAATTGAAATTCTTTGGATTTTGTGGTAAGTCCTAGTAAAAGTAAATTTATATTATAGCATCTGGCATTATTCATATCATTCAGAAGCACCTCCATATAATGCACAAGAGTTTTTTTTTTGCTGCAAATTTTACCATGACGAAATTGACACTTTCAAAAGTTCCGACATTAAAACTAAGCTGTCTAGGTGGATCATTTCACCGAAGTCATCAGAAGACTCTTTTAAAACTATTGAGGACTATTTGATGTCTCTATGAAAGCCTTTTTTGTAACTTTAGCCTTCTTCCAAGTTGGGTCCTTTTTCTGTTCTTCTGCTAGCAATTCGTGGTGTATCGGTAAAGAGTCTTATGGGGGGTCTGCTTTCAGGTATGGTAAAGAGACTTCACTGACATTTTCATTTTTTCTGGAAAGATCATTTAGAGATAAGGATAATACGACCTTACGTATTCGATGTTTCACAACGATTACGACGATTTGTTACTGCATAATTTAGAAACTCAGCATCTGAGAATGTGTTTGGTTCAAATAGCCGGATGTCAGTTTTTTGAAAAGCTGTTACATAATATTGCAAGCAAAAACAGTTAAAAAACATTTTGGCCGGCCACACATCATCAATGTCAATTTGAACGTAAAACACTAATAGTAACACAAGCATTGCAATACAGAGCGCATTAACAAAATTTGTAAAAGCCAGTTGTATATGTGTATAACGTTATGGTCAACATGATTTCATCAGTGACGAAAATACATTTGGTTATAAGTTACATAAAATGGTTATTATTTTATTCGATATCCTTAAGCTGTTCAAGTAGAAACTTAATTCGATATATTAAATCGATGAGGGTTTAAAGTGGTCGGAACACATAGACAAGTTATGTTCTAAACTCGCCAGATCTTGCTATGCTCTCTTTCAGTTGGGCAAGTCATGCAGTTTGTCTACACTGAAATGTTTTTATTACTCTGACTTCTATTCCAGGATGTGTTACGGAATAGTGCATTGGGGCATGAGTAGTGACGTTTCTCGCATTTTTATTTTTCAAAAGAGGGATGTCAGGACTATTTTTAATCTCCGACAGAGCGACTCGTGTAGGAATGTGTTCAGGGTCAATGGGATTTTTACATTTTATGATGTATATATTTTTGAGGTTTTGTGTTATGTATACAGAAATCGTAGCAGCTTTGATTTTAGTCTGTCGCATAGCTATGAGACCCGTCACTATGATCGTGTTTTGCCTCCTGTACATAGAACGACTTCCTTTCAGAGGACCCTGGCTTTTGTGGGCTGTAAATTATTTAATGCTTTGCCAAATGAAATAAGAACATGTCCCGCATTACGAGTTTTTAAAAAAAAATTGAGAGACTCTCTCCTTCAAATTTTTTGTTACAGTGTTCAAGATTTTATAAATTATTTTAAATAACTTTATATTGTATTGTGTATTGTATTGTATTTGTTTTACTTTTGTAAATTGTACTCTACTACATACAATGTCTGAAGTACTGAGAAATAAAATGAATTATTATTATTATTATTATTATTATTATTATTATAAATAATAATAAATATTTTAGTGTGAAAACAAGACTAGTTATTAACTAATCAACAGTTTATTACATTCCTTTCATATTTCTGTATGACACCAGGCGGGTATACCAACATTAAAATTTAAAACTCGGAAATATAGCAAGAACTATAAAATTCTGGTGTGTTATCTAGTTTAAAAACTGTTTGAATAAAAATATTATTAATAAACAAAACTATGGCATTTAAACTTACACCAAAAAGTGGCTTAATGTAGTTTTCGTATAAATTAAAAATTATTATACAAAAAAACTTGAAAGCTTTTAGAAATTCTACGCTTGGAAGCCATACTGTATCTCTGAAATTAGGCCAGATATCGAAATGTAAATGTCACCAATATGTTTCTATTAAGAATTGAGCTATAGAAGCGACAGTGTTATTCTTTTGAAAGAGAAGTTTCCTATTAAAAATGTCAAATTTACCCACCGGATAGACATATATACAAATACCTAATTTAATTGGAAATCGTTGTTTGTAAATTTCTAATTAATTTCCGTCTCAAAGCAAGTTAATTTAATGCTATTGAAATAGGTTACCAATGTACAGTAATGATTTCTTTTTTCATTTCTATGCTTGAAATTAATTTTGTTATTAAATTTATTTTCAAATTTAGAATAGCTGAATTTCAATGTACGAGTATATAAAGATACTTTGTTTCGAAAATTCTCTAATACTCAATATAAATGTGCCAACAAAATAACTGATATTGAAAATATGGTGTGCAACAGAACAAATTGTTACCCCTTCCCTTTTAAACATTAATTATGGAATACGATTTTGTTAGACATTAAATAAACTTAATCTTTATTCTAAATAATAATAATAAACTTAATCTCTATTCCTCTATAATGCTTATACTGCACACTTCCAACTAGAAATACTATTCTCTCTTTCCGCTCAGCCTGGTAAAATAAAATACAATTTACTTACAAAAAACATTTATTTATAATTTTTCAAAGTATTCTCGTCTACAATCAATGCATTTTTGCATCTGTGAAAACTAATCTTGAAAACATTTTCTCCAATCGTCTGGCCGTAGTTTGTTTATTTCATTTTTAAAAGCATCAACCGCTTCTTCGGCCGATGTAAAACGTAAACCCCGTAATTTATTCTTTACCCGAGGAAATTATAAGAAGTCATTAGTGGCTAGGACTGGACTATACGGTGAATGACCCATTATTTCTATGTTTTGGGCATTCAAATACTCAGTTGTTGGAGCGGCAGTGTGGGCGCGAGCGTTGTTTTAGTGCAAGATGATCCTTCCTTTTGTGACGTTTTTCGCATTTTGGAGAACCTGAGGCAAACAAACTGTAATATACCATTCTGAATCAACAGTACGTCTATCTTCCAGTGCTGCATTATGTTTCCACTGCAGCACTCAGTAATTTCAAAAAATGTGGCGACCATTTTCTTGTTTCGTCTTTTTCACGAAAAACTTTTGTTGAAGCCGACTCATTCTCAAAAACCCAAACTGTCGGTTGTTGCTTTTTTTCGGAATCATATCAGTATATCCATGTTTCATCACCTGTGATGATGTTGTACACCAAATGAGACGACCCACGGTTAAAGCCATCTGGTGTAGATCTGCACCATTTCACACGGTCTTCTTTTTGAATTGAAGTCAAGTTTTGGAGAATCCACCAAGAACAAAGCTTACGGACCTTCAAATGTTTGTGTAAAATAATATTAATTGGTTTCATATCAATCTTTAAAGTTGCTTGAATGCTTCTGACAGTAGTATGCTGGTCTTCTGTAATCATGTTCCCCTTATAATTGATACAACGCAAGACATATCCAAGAAGAACCAACTAAGTCTCGTTATAAGGTATACAAGTATGAAGAAAAATTCAAATAAACATAACACTCTAGAAATAAACGGATCATTTATTGGTTTATAGAGCTAACCGAACAAGATTCACAGAGTTTAGAAGCTGTTGTTCTAAATACTTTAGAAAATTTTCAAATTAAAATAGAAAATTGTCGACGGGGCTGCTAATATGTCTGGAAAATATAATGGTTTCCAAGCCAGAATTAAGAATCGAGTTCCTACAGCTCATTATATTCATTGTTCAGCTCATAATTTGAACCTAGTCTTAAATGATTCTGTCAAAAACATCATTAAACGACAGAATTTTATGATCTTTTGCAAAGCATTTATGTGTTTTTTAGTGAAAGTTTGCCACGCTGGCAAGTCCTTCATCAAGCTGCACCACATGGAAGTAAAATTAAGTACACATTGAAAAAGCTGTGCGTAACAAGATGGTCTTCTAGATTTGAATGCTTACTGTCAATAAAAAATAATTATCAGTCTGTAATGCAATGTTTGTCAAATTTTATCCTGGTGTGCAAAAAGCAAAATGACAGAAATGAAGCAAAGTCTCTGCAGAATAAAATGGATAATTATGAGTTTATTGTATTGCTAGTTTTTCAGAGTAAAATCCTCAAAACTGTTAATTTAATTTCAAAGCAACTTCAGAGCCCTTCATGTGATTTAGAAGAGATGTGCAAATTGCTCAATAATGGTCAAGAAAACTTGACAGAAGTGCAACAAAGTTTTGATAAATTAGAAGAAGAAGCTAAAAATCTAGCAGAATCTTGGAATATTCAGCCTATGATAAAATATAAACGCCAGAAGAGAATTAAAAAGTTTTTTGATGAATGTGAAAACGATTGTGTAATTCCTAACCCGATAAAAAAAAATCAAGTAGAAGTTTTTAATGCTTCACTTGATATTATCAACCAATTATCTTGAAGATTTTACTCTATAAATGAAGTTGTAAACCGTTTCTCGTTTCTTAATCCCTCAAAATTTGTTAAGTTAACGAATGAAGAAATAGTGGAATACGGAAGACATATTCTGAGCATATATGGAATTGATTTTTCAGAAGATTTGCCGATTTAATTATTAATCTTAAGACTGTTTTGTTTAATGAAATTTTTGTTTAATTTCATTAAACAAAAATCTTCTATTAAGGACTTAGCCAATTTATTAATAGTGGAAAATGCATGTTTAGCAACTAGTCTTCCAGATCTATGTACACTATTTCAGTTATATTTATCACTACCGGTAACATGAGCAACAGCAGAAATATCGTTTTCGAAATTAAAATTAATTAAAACCTATTTACGCAGCACCATTAAACAAGTTCGGTTAAGTGCCTTGGCTGTTATAAGTATTGAACATGAACAAAGTAGTTGATTTGGAAGAGTTAGTTGAAAATTTCCTACTATTGAAAAAAAGACGTTGCGGCATTTTGTCTTCAAATTAGCTTTTTTTGTGTTTTCAAATGTATTATTATAAAATAAATAACTAAATATAATTTAGATTTATTTATTATAAACTACATTTATTATAATTACTCCGATATTCACATTCTATGCTACTATCTCTAAACAAGTATTTTGGAAGGGCCCCCTAAAAATTTTGCGGGGGGGGGGGCTAAACTTTTTATCTGCGCCACTGATTGCCTTGCTAAAATAGTTTAAATAGCAAGGTGAATATTTCTGTTTTATTTTTTTATATACTTGTATATGTATGAAAGATAGTATTATAATCATTATTACACATACATTATTTTTAAATCTCATGCATTTGCTTTTCTTCTTGGCGTACATACCAAATGGCGTGTCGACATGCTGGTATTGAATCCATCAAAGTCAACAGTATTTCTGCTCGATTACAATAGTGTTTCTCATATCTAAAGAACGAGAATTTTAGAACTGCCAGTGTAGGAATACCCATTAAGTTTGAGGCGAGAAATTAGGACGTTATGATACATATTGCATTTTGCGTACTATTGTGTCATTTTGTTATTCTATTACACTCTAAGCTGCGAACTCTATGGGTCATGTATTAATGTGAACACTATGTCATGCTTCCAGAGAATGCAGACTTCGTTAATCAAATTAATATTTATAAGTATGACTATGTCTCTCACAGATAAACCTGATGTGGTTGGTTAATTACCAAGGATCGGCAAACTCTTCGAATAGCTTTCTTGAAGTTATGTTGTACCAAAAGCCCGAGTACTTGTGTAACAAGAAATCTGTTCGTGTAGATAAGCATACACTTAACTTGAGATTTAGGAGGTGTTCCTGTACACTATGTTGCAAATAAATGCGAAACTGTAAAAATTAAATGCAAATTAAATGAGAAAATATTTTCATATTTGCATTTAATTTTCAACATACTGTACATACATCGGATGGCCTTTTACGAGAGTTCCTATTCATAACAGATAAGGAAGATGTACAGTGCCGTGTCCGGTAATTCCGATTTTTGTTAGGAGATTATTGCTGTCGAAATAATATGTTCTCACTCATATCACTTCGTATAAACGCCGATGTTAGTTCGTTTTTCAGTATATCTTACTAAATACTATATTGTGTGGGCATGCAATATGATCTCGAATTATGACATATATAATTTTGCAATTTTAATCTATAATTTATAATGAAATAATTACTTACAGTTATGGTGTTAACAATGTGCGTGTTTATTTACCCAAATATCTTTATTCAGCGTCTGTTTCCTCGTGTTTATTTGGTATCCATTAAGTTTACATCTATCCCTTTATATATAATTCAAAACCTTTAAACTATATAAATACTTTATTTATTTTAATTTATATTAACAACTCTCTAAAATAATGGTCACGATTGAAGTTTTCATTGCCAACTCATACTTTTTAAAATTGTCATGGACTCGATTTTTTTTAAATTTCATTTTTTGCATTATTTTTCTTTAAATTTACGTTGAATCGCATTGGTAATGTTTCATGTTTTTCTTTAGTGTTCTACTTTGAATCGAATTTGATTTCTTATTAATTAATATATGTCTAATTCTAAATAGTTATTTAAAGTATTTTTAGGACTAAAAAACCTGTATAAACCAACGAAAAAGAGAAATTTTTCTATACTAGTAGAGATGAGACGTATCTACTGTAACATATTGCTGTGATACCAATTTATCTAATTGATACAAGTAATTTAACACTTTTATTATCGATTTGTTTGTATCAGCATAAATTTTAAATTTTATTCGTGAGATCATACAGTGATTTACTTCTTAATCTCTGGTCTTTCTCTTATTTAGTATTGTTTGGGATAAGGTGAGGAAATTAAACACAATATTTAAATTTCATATTACTGGTATACGAGCCCCGTCCCGTTTCAATTGGCACACCTACTAAAATTTTAAATTTTACTCAAAACATGTATGAAAAACGGTTACTATCAATTTTTTTAAATGAAAAATAAAAGGATAACACTCTTAAACGTTGGACAATATATGTTAAATATGTACTTCAAAAAGAATATATTAGATAAAAACAAAATTCACCAGTTAACAATTTGTGTCTGATTTGTTCATGTATTCTTGACACATATAAATTGGTAAAAATCGAGGTAGCTACGAAAGATATGTCAAAACTTCCATTAATTCATTTATGATTATACGCTGTAGTTATTGTAATTAAATAAACAATGGCAAGAGGTAAAGCAAATGATGAAAAAATTAGGTCAATAATTGTAAAACTATCGAATGAAGGGAATTCATATTCTGAAATTGTTAAATTGTTGGATATATCAAGAAATGTAATAAAATTTTACAAGAAAAACAGTTCAGTGACCTCAAAACCCCGTAATACAAAGAAAAGCAAACTCACTGATAACGACAGAAGAGCTTTGAAACGAATAATAAAACAACATAGGCGTGCCAATTATAGCCAGTTGAGTGTACTATGGAGTGATGCTGTAGGAAGACGTGTATCAAGATCCACATGTCACAGAGAAGCTAAGAAACTTGAATTTGGGTCGTACAAGATGACACTTTTGAAATACTAATTTTGTTTTGTTAAATATCTTTTTCTATAGGCCAAACAAAAGCCTTTATTGACCTCAACACAAAAGAAAAATAGATTGAAATGGGCCAGGGACCATAGTAATTCGGACTTGAAACAGTGGAACAAAATACATTGGAGTAATGAGTCTCGATTTGAAGTCTGTATAGGTGACAGTCGGAGTCGAGTCCTCCGTGAAAGACATGAGACATTTCATCCAGATTGTCTGAAACGAAAAGTTAAATTTCCGGCACCCGTTATGGTATGGGGGTCGATGTCGGCAAAAGGTGTCGGGCGGTTATATTTTATAGATGGTATTGTCAATACCGATAAATATTTAACCATTCTTAAGGAATGTTTGTTACCCACGATGGAAGAAACTTTGAATTCGGGGGATGATTTTATATTCCAGCAGAACGGGGCTGCGTGCCATACGTCAAAAACAGCATTAAAATGGTTTAAGGACAATAATATTCCATTGTTAAAATGGGCCTCAAGCAGCCCTGACCTATCGCCGATAGAGACTCTATGGCATCAAATGAAAGAGGCCTTGCGCGCAGCTCCTGCAAGATCAGTGGGAGAATTGAAAACCAGGCTTCGAGAAATATGGCATGAATTCACGGCACAAGATTGCCAAGAACTTGTAAATACAATACCCAGGAGAATCCATGCCGTTACCAAAGCTAAAGGCGATGTAACGCAATGGTAAAGTTTCGTTAATGTTTGTCAATGGCTGTTCGTCTGAAGTTTATTTATATATAATTATTATTATTATTAATTTTTTTTTCGAAATAAGTTGTAAACTAGTTTGTAATTGTTGGCAAAAAGGCTTGATGAAAAATAAAAAACTTTTAACATATTTATGAACAGGATTTCTTCTTCTAAAATGTTACTTACTAAACATTTTAGAGGTGTGCCAATTGAAACGGGACGGGGCTCGTATCTATATTTTGAATAATAGTTGCTACCAATATCAACATTTTATAAACTCTTGTTTCAAATTGAAAATATCTAGACTCTCTTTTGAGTCGTAATGTGTGTGAAATATTTGTATATAATGTTGTTAAACGAATATTCACTATGTTCTTTTAACTTTAAAAATATTTTGATTCTTGTTATATTTTATTAATACGATGCCGTCACTATTTTACTAAAACATACATTCTCGCATAGTATTTCTGGACATTTACTTGCACATCAAAAACATCCTCGCATATTCGTATTAATTTGTTTGAATTTTAATTAAACGATTATTCAATTCAATACTTAATAATGCCCAACAATCCACTAAAGGCAAATATTCGCACATAGCACCTTTGTAGCATGTTCAACACTATTAAGTATATTTATAATTTGAAATGACTGAACATAATACATATACATATATAATCAAATATTCATCTGATATTCGATAATCTAAAATATGTCTATATCATGACTTACTTTATTCGATCATACAATTGATCAAATTCTATTTTGTTGATGTCTTCTATTTTTATTATTACAACGATTAAAAGAAAATAAACTTAATGAATCCGTTCAAAAGAAAATCTTAACTAAGAACTTAAATTCTAATTTTGAATATAAACTACTAAATTGTGAGTTAATAGGCAGCGCTTCTATGCCCTACTCTCATTTTATTTTATTGTATAGGAGTTTAGCGTCTTCACAATTCAAATTGCGGTCGAAAACTCGTTCTATCATGTTTTGCCCCTTATATATTCAAACAAAAGACAGTCGCCGCTTTACCGCCCCCTCATTCAAATTTTAAGTTGGCATCTTTCAAAAATGTTCGTAATAAAATTTTTCTTCGTCCTTTTAAGTTGTCACTCCCATTCCAATACACATGAACCACATTGACAGTTGCGTAACAATGGCGACGCTTCTAAATTGTTTGTTATTGAAGTTTACAAATTTGTTGCTTCCCATCTTAGGTAAGTGAATCGTTTCTTCTCTTCCTCTTATATACAAACGTTCCTTGTATCAATATATAAATGTATTGTCTTTTTTCACTGTTTGTCAAATACTTCCTCTTGTCGTTTGTTAACTGTATTCTGATTCTCCTTTTATTAGCCCTACGGTCTGGAAGCAAGGGAAAGACGTTATATCTACAACCTGGATCTTCTTTGCTAAGTCCATGCTGTGAAGAACTGCCGCCTCCGTCAGTTTCTCCCTGTCCTTCAGTCACATTATTTCTTCAGGTAAGATATATCTTTTTGTAGAACGCTATAAACAAATATTAACTTTGTATTTTTCTCTTGCAGGTGCACATGACCATTTCCAGTGGCTTCGAAACACTTAGGCTACACATACAAGAACTAAAGAATGTCTTTTAAACTTATATTACTATTTACAAAATATGTTTTTATTTACGATTTAACATTTCTTAAGAGAAATGTCGTAGTTATGTCTTTTTTTATGAAATGTACGTATTCACTATATATTTTTTAACAAAGGAATTTGTCCTTAAATGTTGGCAACCTATTCTACTTATTTGTATATATTCTAAACTTATAACCTAACTTTGAATAAATGTTTAAAATAAATTAGTGCTCTTATTTTGATAACTAGATTAATTCTTAAGACTATTATTTTCAAAAATGTGAGGATCACAGTATTCATAATCATATGTAAAATTAGGTATACATTTGCGTGTGTTTATTTATATACAGGCTGAGTCAACGATTTGACAAAGTAAATTGATCCTTTAATGCTTAATATAATTAAAAATTCGCTTACTCTAATTGATAAGGTTGTCATTGCTTTACAATTTAAATATGCGCTTACATACTTACATAAATCATTGGCACCAAAAAATTTTCTTTTTTAAATTTACCAGCCTATACATAAGTTTAAATTTTGATTTTGCCTTAAAATAGAAATATTTTTCATTATGAGTAATTATTCCTTACAGTTAATAGTTCTCGAGTTATTTATGATTAAAGTTAAAAAGTGTCATTTACACCTGTTTAATTGCTTATAATTCAAGAGTGTCACGACAGGAAAAAGATTATATGGTATACACACAAGGCGCTAAGTGATACTTATATGTAGAATATGTTTTAATTTATATTCGGTGTTCGCCAAGGTGTTGCGTAATGAAGAAACTTTAAACACAAGAAACTTATTTATTTTAAATGGATATTTTTTACAGAATAATATTTATGAAGGTATTTAAATTTATTTAAAATCTTATTCATGACGAATAAAAAAATCACGGTAGCCCTGAAAAAATACAGTCGCTGTTGAAAAATATTGATGCAAAAATATTGAAACTCTGTCGAACTTGTAAAAGAATAAAACTATCGACGTGTTATTGAGAAAATTTATAAAATAACATGAATTATAAAGAACTTTGATATTAAGGGCTTATTGATGTTCCATGATTCTATGACGTGCGTCCTTTTCTGGCTCATTGTTGGCTTGATATGGGAACAAAACCGTGTACTAAGTTGTGACTATCAAGAACATGCGTAATGATTTTCAATGCAGATCCGATATTTCAAATGGCGGCGACTATATCGGTTAAAAGGATTTTCCTATTAATAATTATGAAAATAGAAAAATACAAACACTAATTATTAAATTCCAATACTTAAGAATGCTTTTTTCAAGTAATTAATGCTGTAAGCCGTTACGTATCACTATATTTAACTAAATATAGTGATACAACAAAGTATATGTCTTTTTATTATTTTAACTTAAGAGTGTGTTAGTTTTGAAAACAAAAAATTAATATAAAAAAATATTGTCTTTCCAATTAGATCATCTGGAAGGAAAGTTATTGGATAAAATAAAAATAATCAGTAACGCAAAGTAGGGAAGTTTAATCAACAACATGGCAGAAACGGGTGGTATATGGCTTTGTAGAAAACTTCCTTTGTCTATAGTTATTTATGCGAACATTAGAAGCGTGTTCGCGTGCAGCCGTGTTCTGTATTCAAGGCGTTTACGATGCGAAGTGAAAAGTAAGTGCACTTAATACTAAAGCAGGAAGAGACTTGAAAAGTGGAACAGGAATCTCAAAGCTACGTTCTCTTAACTGCTGCAATTTCAGGCCAGTGGATATCTCCATGTACATTCGACCTATGGCTTTTACAAAATGCTAAGCACACCGTCGCCCGTTGGATGTTAGGTTATTAAAGTTATTCGGAGTGTCGGTGTTGTAATAAAAGCACAAACGGTCAAAGAATACAAATATATACGTATACGTAAAGTCGAGTTACGTAAAATACGATGACAGCTATACCGTCTTTTTGAGATAAATAAACTTAATATATTACGTATTATTTTTGTAATCCACTAATTTAGGTAATACAGTACTATAATGGATATCAAACAACACCGTATTTAAATCCCCATCTGATCGCGATGAACAATTCGGTAAGCAATCACATACACAACGTATACACAGTGAGCAAATTATTAAAGCATAATAATAATACTAATAATAATTTCTTTATTTATTAATATTGAAAAAACTCAATTTATACCATATCAGCCAAGCTTTATAGTAGGTAATTTATCAACATAAAATAAAAATTATCTGGCCAATTATATCGCTAATCATGTCTCGTCTTCTAGTTGGTTAAAAAGTAATTCATTCCATCACATAAAAATCTACATTTTCAGGTAAAGCTACTGTGAATAGTAGTTTCTGAATTTAAGGCAAAACATAAAAATTGTGAATACTTATCTGAAATGTATAAGCTAACATAAGGTTATTCATATTCGGCTTCCGACATATTCATCACAAAATCGTCAATGTAAGACAAAAACATTTCAGGGTGAAGTTTCCTCCTAACACATTTTCTTTCCTTCCGGATTTAGAATATCTAATATTGATCTCTAGAAAAAGGTCAAAACTGAAATTTAGAGGTCTGCGTAAAGCTACAATAATGTATTCTTCTTCTTCTTCTTTTTTGACCGGCAATAGTATGTTCTAGATGCAAGTCCCTCTAAAGAAATTTCATACGTTTGATCGATAATGCCAATGGAAGTTATATTGTGGACATATTATTATTCAATAGTATGTCCACAATATAACTTCCATTTATTCAATTTTATTAATTAAACACATCAAAAATTCTAGTGTAAAGAAAATGCGAATGCTGTAACATATATCTGAGCACTGCATTAGGTATTATAGAGGCTATATTTTCATGGTAACTTTTATGTGTTTTGTGTCCAAACTAATGACGAAATCGTTGACTTCGTTAAATAACAATACTTATATTTTTACGGTTTTGATTTTTATAGATCTCCTAGCTGTCAAAAGGATATCATAAAACATTTTTAAGCTAGATCAAGGTTATTAAAATGCAGCTTGACGAAAGGCTCCCTCATATTTTTGGAATTTTTGTAAAATTATTTAATTTCATCATTAGTAGCAAGAGGGCCATCAAGTGGTCGGCTAAATCGCCGTACCTAACGCCAATTTTATTTATTGTGGGGATGCCTAAAAAGTAAAGTGTTAGCAATCAAATCTGAAAATTTGCAACACGTGCGACAACGAATTAAGAAAGAAGTTAGAAAAATCTCCCCGAAAATAATAGAAAACGGTCAAAATAAATTTTGCTATCGTTTAGGATATTGCCAAAATATTCAAGAACACTAGCTAATACGGCAGGCCTTGAAGGCCCGCTATCGCCTCTTATTCCGCTTACAGTTGAGGTACCGCTCCCCCTTATTCTTCTAAATTTATTGCGGATTTTGTCTTTATTGCGTTTCAGTTTTTGAAACACCATATAATTCCGATATATAGCGAATAACTAAATATAATTGTGTTTTAGATGTTCAATATTGCTTAGTTATTTTTATACACCCCTGTATATAGTTTACAACTATGCAATATTTTATTCAGAATGCTTATCGGATGAAATGATTAATAATAGATTTAGTGATAATAGCAGTTTTTAAATTGAAAATGTTTAACGGCTGTCCATGAAATAAGATGTATTTTATCGTTTAAAGTTATATTGACATTTTTCACATACTTTTCCTGTGCCTCACAGACGGTAGTTTTCACTCTATTTATAATTTTTCTACTATTATTGGTTTTGTGCCTTGACTTGCCGATGATTTATTTCACGTTTGCCTAATTTAATTGTAGTTTGAATTTTGTTTGTGGGTATAAAATTAGAATAATCTCGAAATCTGTTTTTTTTGCATCAGTTGGAAAATGTGGTTTGATAGTTTTTGTTAATAGTGTTTCAGTCTATATACATATTATTATGTCGATTCCATTGGTCTTTTTGGTTTAAATGAAAATTCATTAGAATTTTAAAAAAACATTTTATTTTATACAAACTTGTAGATAGCTTTATTAGAATTATGTTTTGTTGACGTGAATGTATACTTTTAAATAATTCATTTAATCATTGTTCTATAACAAATAATATTTACTTCATTGGCATTTTTTATACTGATTTCCATTCCTATACTCTTATAATTTGCAGTGTTTCTTTGTATTACAACTGTCAGTTATGTATGATGCTCAATAATGTTGGTAAAGCCTTGTTCACACTGTACATAATTATTTTCTTTTGCGTTGTACACCTACAATTTAAGGAATATATAGATATAATATATGTATGTATTATGGTAATATTGATTACTTATTGTTATATTCGAAAATACTGTAAAACATCCTTTTAGAATTGCTATTTTGAATTATTCTAATTGACGATGTCGCGGGAAGTTCATTTTCATCAATGATAATTAAACAATCTTTTTTGAATACGTATGATATTACTTCTCAATTTGCCTGGCACAGTAACAACATGATTAAGTGCTTGTTTAATCTGGCAGGAATATATTTTAGTTTCTTTTTTCTATTTACAATATCTTATAATATTTTGAAGTATTTTTACAACTGAATTCATGGACGAAATGACTCCAGTCATGTAACGATAATTGCTAAAAATAAGTAGAAAGTATTTATAAACAAATAAGGAATCGAATTTATAAATTTCTTACCTATACACTATTATCATTGGGCCTATTATTACATATTGCAATATTTATTGTGTTGAATGTTTGTGAGCTATGGCTTCAATCTTTTCGAGCTTGAATTCGCCTTTTGCGCGTCCGCTTACAGCTTTTTACAGCTTCCTGTAAAACGCGATCACTCTCGTGGTGGTTTTTAGAATGTAAGATTTTATAGACTTGTGGCACACTCTGTATATACATATATTTTGTAAAGCCAATTGTATATTTCATTTAGAATTCTTCTAGAATTTTTTTTTACACAAACTGTTACACAATGAAGAGCGAGAAAGATAATTTAATGTTAAACATAAGAATGATGTTAAAGTATCCGAAGAACCAATATGCTCAATAAGTGCATCATTTTCATTGAGACAATCGGGATAATACGCTATTGAAATAACAGTGGAAAAATTTAGTATATTAACAAAAAGTATGTCAATTGCTCAGAAACAATTTAAGATAGGCATGCACAATATTATCAAAAACGAACGTAATAAGCAGTTTGACACTGAGATATTTTCACCCAAATTATTTGAAGTGGAACAGCGCTTTCATTATGAAATTTTGGTCAGCATAATTGAAATATTCGTCTGTCACATACTCAAAATTATTTCGCACGTCATTTAAAAATGAAGGACTTGTATTGAAGAACATTTTAAAATTTCAATGAATTACATATATACTACTCGCCCGCTATCGCGGGCTCGTCATTTTAATTGACATGCTCAAATATACGTAGTATCTCCATAGTGTTTAACATGTTTACAACAAATTTTGTTTGGTAAATGGGCGTCGCTTTCAAACATTCTTATAGAATGCTAATGAATGCTGATGAACTTCAAATATATAGCTCGCAAACATATGTATGTGAATGGGTAAAGTAAATTTAATTTATAAAGTATATTACTTTCTTACTACCTTTTCGAAGTCCACTATCGTTAATAAAAGAGCAGAGTCTATTTTATTTAAAATTATTCTCGATCTGTTTTTGACACAAATCGGTACACACTCAAGAGCGAGAAAGGTAATTTAAAGTTAATCATAAGCAATGTTAAAGTATCCAAAGACAGAATGAACTCAAAAAGCGCAACATTTTTATTAAAACAGTTTACAATAATACTTTGATGTAAAGTGAGACCCTTTTGAAATCCACTATCATTAATAAAGGAGCACAAAATAATAATAAAAGTAAAAAACCCAAGTTTTAAATTTAAGCCCTTTTCAAGCGCCTTTCCTGTAAACAGCGCTTTCTAGAATGTCCATTTTTATAAATATTTGAAGCACCCCTGTATATACATTTATTATGTTAAGCCAATAGGATATCTTATTTAAAATTCTTCTCGAACTGTTTTTAACACAAACCGGTACACACTCAAGAGCGAGAAAGGTAATTTAATGTTAAACATAAGTCGTGTTAAAGTATGCAAAGACACAATGAGATCAAAACGCACAACATTTTTATTAAAACAGTGTACAATACTATTTTGATGTAAAGTGTGACCTTTTTGAAATCCACTATCGTTAATAAAGGAGCACAAAATAAAAGTAAAAGTAAAAAGCGCAAGTTTTAAATTCAAGCGCCTTTCCTGTAAAAAGCGATCACTGGCATGACGCTTTTTAGAATGTCTGGTTTTATAAACTTTTAAAGCATCCCGGTATATACATATATTTTGTGAAGCCAATAGTATATTTTATTTAAAAATTTTCTCGAATTGTTTTTTACGCAAATCGGTACACACTCAAGAGTGAGAAAGGTAATTTAATGTTAAACATAAGTCGTGTTAAAGTATCCAAAGACACAATGAGATCAAAAAGCGCAGCATTTTTATTAAGACAGTTTACTATACTATTTTGATGTGAACGTGTAAAAGCCTGTCAATCTTTTCGAAGTCTACTCTCGTTAAGAAAAAAGCACAAAATAATAATAGCAGTAAAAAGCCAAAGTTTTAAATTTAAGCCCTATTGAAGCGCCTTTCCTGTAAAAAAACGTTTTTTAGAATATCCACTTTTATAAACTTTTGAAGCACCCCTGTATATACATATATTTTGTTAGGGCAATAGGATATTTCATTTAAAATTCTTCTCGAACTGTTTTTGACATAAATCGGTACACACTCAAGAGCGAGAAAGGTAATTTAATGTTAAACATAAGTCGTGTTAAAGTATGCAAGGACACAATGAGATCAAGAAGCGCAATATTTTTATTAAGACAGTGTACAAAACTATTTTGATGTGAAAGTGTAAAAGCCTGTCAACCTTTTTGAAATCCACTATCGTTAATAAAGGAGCACGAAGCACGAAATAATAATAAAAGTAGAAAGCCCAAGTTTTAAATTGAAGCGCTTTTCCTGTAAAAGCAATGACTGTCATGACTTTTTAGAATGTAAGATTTTACTAACTTTTGAAGCAACCGTGCATATACATATATTTTGTTAAGCCAATAGGACGTTTTATTTAAAATTCTTCTCGAACTGTTTTTAACACAAACCGGTACACACTCAAGAGCGAGAAAGTGTAAAAGCCTGTCAACCTGTTCAAAATCCACTATCGTTAATAAAGGAGCACGAAGCACGAAATATTAATAAAAGTAAAAAGCCCAAGTTTTAAATTGAAGCCCTATTGAAGCGCCTTTCCTGTAAAAGCGATCACTGGCATGACGCTTTTTAGAATGTCCACTTTTATAAACTTTTGAAGCACCCCTAGATATATTTTGTTAAGCCAATAGTATCTTTTATTTGAAATTTTTCTCGAATTATTTTTTACACAAACCGGTACACACCCAATCGCGAGAAAGGTAATTTAATGTTAAACATAAGTCATGTTAAAGTATTCAAAGACAAAAAAAGCAACATTTTCATTAAGACAGTTTACAATACTATTTTGATATGAACGTGTAATAGCCTATCAATCTTTTCGAAATCCACTATCGTTAATGAAAAAGTACAAAATAATAATAAAAGTAAAAAGCTCAAGTTTTAAATTTAAGCCTTATTGAAGCGCTTTTCCTGTAAAAAGCTATAACTGGCATGGCTTTTTAGAATGTCCGGTTTTATTAACTGTTGAAGCGCCCCTATATATACATATACTTTGTTGAACCAATAGGATATTTTATTTAAAATTCTTCTCGAACTGTTTTTGACATAAACCGGTACACACTCAAGAGCGAGAAAGGTAATTTAATGTTAAACATAAGTCGTGTTAAAGTATCCAAAGACACATTGAGATCAAAAAGCGCAACATTTTTATTAAGACAGTGTACAATACTATTTTGATGTAAAGTGTGACCTTTTTGAAATCCATTATCATTAATAAAGGAGCACAAAATGAAAATAAAAGTAAAAACCCCAAGTTTTAAATTGAAGTGCCTTTTATTTTATTTAAAATTTTTCTCGAATTGTTTCTTACACAAACCGGTACACACTCAAGAGCGAGAAAGGTAATTTAATGTTAAACATAAGTCATGTTAAAATATCCAAAGGAACAATGAGCTCTCAAAAAGCGTAACATTTTCATTAAGACAGTTTACAATACTATTTTGATGTGAACGTATAAGAGCCTATCAATCTTTTCGAAGTCTACTCTCGTTAAGAAAAAAGCACAAAATAATAATAAAAGTAAAAAGCCCAAGTTTTAAATTTAAGCCCTATTAAAGCGCCTTTCCTGTAAAAAGAACGCTTTTTAGAATGTCCAGTTTTATAAACTTTTAAAGCATCCCGGTATATACATATATTTTGTGAAGCCAATAGTTTATTGTATTTAAAATTTTTCTCGAATTGTTTTTTACACAAACCGGTACACACTCAAGAGCGAGAAAGGTAATTTAATGTTAAACATAAGGCGTGTTAAAGTATGTAAAGGCACAATGAGATCAAGAAGCGCAACATTTTTATTAAGACAGTGTACAATACTATTTTGATGCGAAAGTGTGAAAGCCTGTCAACCTTTTCAAAATCTACTATCGTTAATAAACGAGCGCGAAATAATAATAAAAGTAAAAAGCCCAAGTTTTAAATTGAAGCCCCATTGAAGCGCCTTTCCTTTAAAAAGCGTTCACTGGCATGACGTTTTTAGAATGTCCACTTTTATAAACTTTTAAAGCACCCCTACATACATTTTGTTAAGCCGATAGTATATTTTATTTGAAATTCTACTCGAACTGTTTTTTTACACAAACCGGTTCACACTCAAGAGCGAGAAACGTAATTTAATGTTAAACAAAAGTCATGTTAAAGTATCGAAAGAAACAATGAGCTCAGTGAGCGCAACATTTTCATTTGGACAGTGTACAATACGATTCTGATGTTTTCGAATCTACTATTGATAAGAAAAAATTAAGTATTAAATTTAAACCCTGTTCAATCACGTTTCGAAGAATCACCGAATTGAAGATGTAATAAGCCGTATCTAAAATTTCACATTCATACGTCAATTTTCAAAGAACTCTTCCGCCATTTTGTTTTTTTTTGACATTTTGACTTTGGATTCGTGATCGGCGACCTAAGACACCCCCGTATCTAAAATTTCGCATTCATACGTCAATTTTCAAAAACATCTTCCGCCATTTTTTTTTTTTGACATTTTGACTTTGGAATCGTGATCGGCGACCCCCAAAACCCCCCCGTATCTAAAATTTCACACTCATGTCAATTTTCAAAAAAATCTTTCGCCATTTTGCTTTTTTTGACATTTTGACTTTGGAATCGTGATCGGCGACCCCCAAAACCCTCGTATCTAAAATTTTACATTCATACGTCAATTCCAAAAAAATCTTCCGCCATTTTGTTTTTTTTTTTGACATTTTGACTTTGGAATCGTGATCGGCGATCCTCAAAACCCCCGTATCTAAAATTTCACACTCATACGTCAATTTTCAAAACATCTTCCGCCATTTTATTTTTTTTGACATTTTGACTTTGGAATCGTGATCGGCGACCCCCAAAACCCCCGTATTTAAAATTTCATATTCATACGTCAACTTTCAAAAAAATCTCCCGCCATTTTGTTTTTGTTTGACATTTTGACTTTGGAATCGTGATCGGCGACCTCCAAAACCCCCGTATCTAAAATTTCACATTCATACGTCAACTTTCAAAAAAATCTCCCGCCATTTTGTTTTTTTTTGACATTTTGACTTTGGAATCGTGATCGGCGACCCCCAAAACCGCCGTATCTAAAATTTCACATTCATACGTCAACTTTCAAAAAAATCTTCCGCCGTTTTTTTTTGTTGACATTTTGACTTTGGAATCGTGATCGGCGACCCCCAAAACCCCCGTATCTAAAATTTTACATTCATGACTCAATTTACAAAAAATCTTCCGCCATTTTCTTTTTTTTGACATTTTGACTTTGGAATCGTGATCGGCGACCCCCAAAACCCCCCGTATCTAAAATTTCACACTCATACGTTAATTTTCAAAAAAATCTTTCGCCATTTTGCTTTTTTTGACATTTTGACTTTGGGATTGTGATCGGCGACCCCCAAAACCCCCGTATCTGAAATTTCACATTCATACGTCAATTTTCAAAAAAATCTTCCGTCATTTTGTTTTTTTTTGACATTTTGACTTTGGAATCGTGATCGGCGACCCCCAAAACCCCCGTATCTAAAATTTTACATTCATTACTTAATTTTCAAAAAATCTTCCGCCATTTTGTTTTTTTTGACATTTTGGCTTTGGAATCGTGATCGGCGACCCCCAAAACCCCCGTATCTGAAATTTCACATTCATACGTCAATTTTCAAAAAAATCTTCCATTTTGTTTTTTTTGACATTTTGACTTTGGAATCGTGATCGGCGACCCCCAAAACCCCCGTACCTAAAATTTTACATTCATACGTCAATTTTCAAAAAATCTTCCGCCATTTTGTTGTTTTTTGACATTTTGACTTTGGAATCGTGATCGGCGTCCCCCAAAACCCCCTTATCTAAAATTTTACATTCATGTCAATTTTCAAAAAATTCTTCCACTATTTTGTTCTTTTATGACATTTTGATTTTGGATTTGTAATCGACGACCTAACACACCCCTGTATCTAAAATTTCACACTCATACGTCAATTCCCAAAAAAATCTTTCGCTATTTTGTTTTTTTTTTGACATTTTGACTTTGGAATCGTGATCGGCGCCCCCAAAACCCCCGTATTTAAAATTTCACATTCATACGTCAACTTTTAAAAAAATCTCCCGCCATTTTTTTTTTTGACATTTTGACTTTGGAATCGTGATCGGCGATCCCCAAAACCCCCGTGTCTAAAATTTCACATTCATACGTCAACTTTCAAAAAAATCTTCCGCCGTTATGTTTTTTTGACATTTTGACTTTGGGATTGTGATCGGCGACCCCCAAAAAAAATGAAATGAAATTTCATTCATAGGTGAATTTTCAAAAAAATCTTCCGTCATTTTGTTTTTTTTTGATATTTTGACTTTGGAATCGTGATTGGCGACCCCCAAAACCCCCGTATCTAAAATTTTACATTCATGACTCAATTTTCAAAAAATCTTCCGCCATTTTGTTTTTTTTTGACATTTTGGCTTTGGAATCGTGATCGGCGACACCCAAAACCCCCGTATCTAAAATTTCAAATTCATACGTCAATTTTCAAAAAAATCTTTCGCCGTTTTGCTTTTTTTTGACAATTTGACTTTGGAATCGTGATCGGCGACCCCCAAAACCCCCGTATCTAAAATTTTACGTCAATTTTCAAAAAATCTTTCGCCATTTTGTTTTTTTTGACATTTTGCTTTGAAATCGTGATCGGCGACCCCCAAAACCCCCGTATCTAAAATTTTACATTCATACATCAGTTTTCAAAAAAATCTTTCGCCGTTTTGCTTTTTCTGACATTTTGACCTTGGAATCGTGATCGGCGACCCCCAAAACCCCGTATCTAAAATTTTACATTAATACGTCAATTTTCTAAAAAAATCTTTCGCCATTTTGTTTTTTTTGACATTTTGACTTTGGAATCGTGATCGGCAACCCCCAAAACCCCCGTATCTGAAATTTCACATTCATACGTCAATTTTCAAAAAATCTTCCGTCATTTTGTTTTTTTTGACATTTTGACTTTGGAATCGTGATCGGCGACCCCCAAAACCCCCGTATCTAAAATTTTACATTCATATGTCAATTTTCAAAACATTCTTCGACGATTTTGTTTTTTTATGACATTTTGATTTTGGATTTGTGATCGGCGACCTAACACCCTTGTATCTAAAATTTCACACTCATACGTCAATTTTCAAAAAAATCTTTCGCCATTTTGCTAATTTTGACATTTTGACTTTGGAATCGTGATCGGCGACCCCCAAAACCCCCGTATCTAAAATTTTACATTCATACGTCAATTTTCAAAAAATCTTCCGTCATTTTGTTTTTTTTTGACATTTTGACTTTGGAATCGTGATCGGCGACCTCCAAAACCCCCGTATCTAAAATTTTACATTCATGACTCAATTTTCAAAAAATCTTCCGCCATTTTGTTTTTTTTGACATTTTGGCTTTGGTATCGTGATCGGCGACCCCCAAAACCCCCGTATTTGAAATTTCACATTCATACGTCAATTTTCAAAAAAATCTTCCGCCCTTTTGTTTTTTTTTCAGTTTGGCTTTGGAATCGTGATCAGCGACCCCCAAAACCCCCGTATCTAAAATTTCACATTCATACGTCAATTTTCAAAAAAAAAAATTCGCCGTTTTGCTTTTTTTGACATTTTGACTTTGGAATCGTGACCGGCGACCCCCAAAACCCGCGTATCTAAAATTTTACATTAATACGTCAATTTTCTAAAAAATCTTTCGCTATTTTTTTTTTGACATTTTGACTTTGGAATCGTGATCGGCGACCCCCCAAAACCCCCGTATCCAAAATTTTACATTCATACGTCAATTTTCAAAAAAATCTTCCGCCATTTTGCCTTTTTTGACATTTTGACTTTGGAATCGTGATCGGCGACCCCCAAAACCCCCGTATCTAAAATTTTACATTAATACGTCAATTTTCTAAAAAATCTTTCGCTATTTTTTTTTTGACATTTTGACTTTGGAATCGTGATCGGCGACCCCCCAAAACCCCCGTATCCAAAATTTTACATTCATACGTCAATTTTCAAAAAAATCTTCCGCCATTTTGCCTTTTTTGACATTTTGACTTTGGAATCGTGATCGGCGACCCCCAAAACCCCCATATCTAAAATTTTACATTTATATGTCAATTTTCAAAAAATTCTTCCACGATTTTGTTTTTTTATGACATTTTGATTTTGGATTTGTGATCGGCGACCTAACACACCCCCGTATCTAAAATTTCACTCATACGTCAATTTTCAAAAAAATCTTTCGCCATTTTGCTTTTTTTGACATTTTGACTTTGGAATCGTGATCGGCGACCCCCAAAACCCCGTATCTAAAATTTTACATTAATACGTCAATTTTCTAAAAAATCTTTCGCCATTTTTTTTTTTTGACATTTTGACTTTGGAATCGTGATCGGCGACCCCCAAAACCCCCGTATCTAAAATTTACATTCATATGTCAATTTTCAAAAAATCTTCCGTCATTTTGTTTTTTTTTGACATCTTGACTTTGGAATCGTGATCGGCGACCCCCAAAACCCCCGTATCTAAAATTTTACATTCATGACTCAATTTTCAAAAAATCTTCCGCCATTTTGTTTTTTTTTGACATTTTGGCTTTGGAATCGTGATCGGCGACCCCCAAAACTCGCGTATCTAAAATTTCACATTCATACGTCAATTTTCAAAAAATCTTCTGCCATTTTGTTTTTTTTTGACATTTTGGCTTTGGAATCGTGATTGGCGACCCCCAAAACCTCCGTATCTAAAATTTCACATTCATACGTGAATTTTCAAAAAAATCTTTCGCCATTTTGTTTTTTTTTGACATTTTGACTTTGGAATCGTGATCGGCGACCCCCAAAACTCGCGTATCTAAAACTTCACATTCATACGTCAATTTTCAAAAAATCTTCTGCCATTTTGTTTTTTTTGACATTTTGGCTTTGGAATCGTGATTGGCGACCCCCAAAACCTCCGTATCTAAAATTTCACATTCATACGTCAATTTTCAAAAAAAATCTTTCGCCATTTTGTTTTTTTTGACATTTTGACTTTGGAATCGCGATCGGCGACCCCCAAAACTCCCGTATCTAAAATTTCACATTCATACGTCAATTTTCAAAAAAATCTTCCGCCCTTTTGTTTTTCTTTTCAGTTTGGCTTTGGAATCGCGATCGGCGACCCCCAAAAGCCCCGTATCTAAAATTTCACATTCATACGTCAATTTTCAAAAAAATCTTTCGCCGTTTTGCTTTTTTTGACATTTTGACTTTGGAATCGTGATCGGCGACCCCCAGAACCCCCGTATCTAAAATTTTACATTAATACGTCAATTTACTAAAAAATCTTTCGCCATTTTGTTTTTTTTTGACATTTTGACTTTGGAATCGTGATCGGCGACCCCCAAAACCCCCGTATCTAAAGTTTTACATTCATATGTCAATTTTCAAAAAAATCTTCCACCATTTTGCTTTTTTTGACATTTTGACTTTGGAATCGTGATCGGCGACCCCCAAAACCCCGGAATCTAAAATTTTACATTCATACGTCAATTTTCAAAAAAATCTTCCGACGTTTTGCTTTTTTTGACATTTTGACTTTGGAATCGTGATCGGCGACCCCCAAAACCCCCGTATCTAAAATTTTACATTCATATGTCAATTTTCAAAAAATTCTTCCACGATTTTGTTTTTTTATGACATTTTGATTTTGGATTTGTGATTGGCGACCTAACACACCCCCGTATCTAAAATTTCACACTCATACGTCAATTTTCAAAAAAATCTTTCGCCATTTTGCTTTTTTTGACATTTTGACTTTGGAATCATAATCGGCGACACCCAAAACCCCCGTATCTAAAATTTTACATTAATACGTCAATTTTCTAAAAAATCTTTCGCCATTTTGTTTTTTTTGACATTTTGACTTTGGAATCGTGATCGGCGACCCCCAAAACTCCCGTATCTAAAATTTTACATTAATAAGTCAATTTTCAAAAAAATCTTCCGCCATTTTGTTTTTTTTGACTTTGGAATCGTGATCGGCGACCCCCAAAACTCGCGTATCTAAAATTTCACATTCACACGTCAATTTTCAAAAAATCTTCCACCATTTTGTTTTCTTTTGACATTTTGACTTTGGAATCGTGATCAGCGACCCCCAAAACCCCCTTATCTAAAATTTTACATTAATACGTCAATTTTCTAAAAAAATCTTTCGCCATTTTGTTTTTTTTGACATTTTGACTTTGGAATCGTGATCGGCGACCCCCAAAACCCCCGTATCTAAAATTTTATATTCCTACGTCAATTTTCAAAAAAATCATCCGCCATTTTGTTTTTTTATGACATTCTGATTTTGGATTTGTGATCGGCGACTTAAGACACCCTCGTATCTAAAATTTCACATTTATACGTCAATTTTCAAAAAATCCTTCGGCCATTTTTTTTTTTTTTGACATTTCGACTTTGGATACGTGATCAATGATACCACAAAGACTCCCAAGTGCCGAATTTTACTTTAATCAGAAGAGAGAAATTAATTTCAGATAGCTCCGCCCACTCTGCATGTATGCGTAATCGTTGTCATAAGGGCACATAAATGTTAAAAGCTATCTTTTTCCCCATTAAGGCGTACGCGTTCTGGAATTAAAGTATTTTAATAATGCAAATATATAATCATTAAAAGAACAATAATCAACCTGTATATCTATAAAAATGTTAAGTCAACCGGATGTATTATGTCGAGATTGAGATGCCGATAATTGATAATTTAGTTTTACATATATTTTGTTTAATTTGTGTACAACAACCTAATAATTTGTCAAATTTGTGTGCATTTTAGCTTCAAATAAATTGTTTGTCAAACATTTTGTACAATTGGTGTGCGCGCAGCCGAAATTATCATCCCGGTTCGTTTGAGTCGACGACGGCGCGCGGCGCCGAGTATTATATGTGTACTACACGTTCATGAACGGTATGCTATTACGGATCCACATGGTTCAAATGAGCCGGTTCCGTGATCCGGCTCACAATGAGGAGCTGAACCGAGTCAAAGAAATGAGCCGTTTTGCCCACCTCTATGTCAGTTATCTTCGTAACCTATAAAATAATTAGATTTTGACGTTTGTTATAATTATCATCAATTTTATTCAATTAAAAAATTGTCAAAATTTAATAACATAAATCTAACGTACCGGAAATTACACTTTTTTAAAGCATTTATATAATAGAAAAATTTAGTACAATATTTAAAAATTGTGACTTTCGATGTCAGTTTGTATGTTGATAATTTTTTTCAAAATTCAAATTCTGTTATGATTTCTCGTCGCAAAGGAAGCAATTATAGAAAGGAATCATTATATTGAATTAAGTATGGGCAAGTATAGGTACGATGTATTTATACTACTCATTATTATTGAGTTATTTTTGATGATGTTTTTATAGTCATTACGTTGAATATAGTTTGTAAATTTATGAATGTTTTTGTGTTAATTTTTATGATAAAGAACGTTTAAATTTCAATAAAGAGAAGTTAGAATTATGTGAACAATTTCGCAACTCTCGTGTTTGCAGAAAGCAACCATTGTTAGATATAGTGATGTATGAGCTCTTTGAGCTTGATTCGCCTCTTCGCTTGTACTTATATCTTTTTAATATTATATGTAAGGCTGTAAGGGCATCTCATTGGTAATGCGATTAATGCTGGTCGCATGCTGTTTTAATGAATGTTAAATGTTAATAATCATTTCCTCTATAAAAATGTTAGTTAAAATTCATAAGGCAGATTTCATTAAAAAACAACTAAATACGGTATAACTATTTTCGGTACGCTATTTCTGAAAATAAGGGAGCTAATTAGAATTTAGATCCGTATAATATTTGTCCCTGTGAACAGTTGATTTCACTGCTACAGCTCACTGGTTTGACGTAATTGGTTTGACGTAATGTCAGATTATGTGTATGCGTTAAAAAATCGTATGGCATATCGGCAACAACTCTAACCATAATACATAAAATTGTCGGAGTACCTATGTCATTCATAATGTTAATTTAATTTTTATGATACCGCATACGCTTCTTCTTTTTAGTTGGTTAGGTTGTATCTATTCACTATTACCTATACTATTTACGGTATTTTAATTTCTATATGAATGAATGACAGTGGAGGATAATTATGTAGTTAACTTTGCTATTGTAATGAATGAAGATTAAATTTAAAGAAATATCTCTAGAAATGGATTATACATTATGGTGGCAAATGAATTTATTTATTAAGACTTTGCCCACAAAGCGAATAATATTCCTATATAATTTAATGAACGCTGATATTTAAAATTTTTTTATTGACATTCAGGTTTTGTATCAGTTGTGTACATCTAGTCCATGGTGAACGTCGACAGATCAAAAAAAAAAAATTAA
The DNA here is from genome assembly GCA_963170755.1 of Amphimallon solstitiale. NCBI lineage: Eukaryota > Metazoa > Arthropoda > Insecta > Coleoptera > Scarabaeidae > Amphimallon > Amphimallon solstitiale. The sequence continues at coordinate 86,201,636 of OY720675.1, forward strand.
TTGAATGTTGTTTCACGTTATTAGTTCTATAAAATTGGTACTACGCCAATGAAAAGTCAGACAGCTGACATGAAGATGTTTAACCAAAATTGTCGTTCCACCTGTCATCGTGACAATAGTTCGTTGAACTGTATTTGTTCACACATAAACTTGTGAGAACGAAATGTCAGGCTAACTTAATAAAACATGTTTTAAACTTACAGGTCATGGAGAGAATTAATTAATTTTCATATTACGCTTTAGTAATATACTTTCTAAAACGCAATCGAAAATCTTGCTAGCTCCTATACGGTTGATGCTAGACACTGTCGTACCATTTAACCAAAAATGTACTTCTGATTAGTTGGTGCCAACCAGCAGTCGCACACTTTAAATACTTGCTTTTATAACTGAATTGGTAAACGAAATGACATACATGCTTATGGGAATCTTATTTGATGTATTTATTTTATTTCGAAGTGCTTCGGACACATCTGCCAAATAAAGACAAGTCGCCCTATTATTTGTACGTAGAGAGATCGATGAGAAATGTTATTAAATGATCCCATTCGTAAAATGGCTTAAATTTATATAATTATAACTTGAACACTGATACATTTCCAACATTCTGTTGACATTTAGGTTTTGTATAATTCGTGTGCATCTAACGTAATTTGACAGGCCCAAATGGCAAAACTCAGACGGTTCTTCTTTATTTAAGCTTGCTTCAAGTTCTTCGTTGTATGAAATTTACATTTTGATGACATATACATATAATGAATAGAGTGTCATTGTATTTATTAATATATCTTCATAAAAGATAGCAAAATCATTATATTTATTACTGTACTTACGTGCGACAATACACTTTAAGTTTATTTTATCATATCCGTCGGCATTTTGTTCGTATATTCATATAGAAAGGAAATAGTAACGATTGATAATAATAACACTAATACGTATCTGAAAGGTACCACGTTTCAATTAAAAATACACTTCTACGTAATGTCCTTATTTGTCGGCCTTCTGACATTTAAACTTGACAACCGATGGATGAACGTGAATATATATATAGTCATTAATGACACCAAATTCGTCATCGCGAGATTTTTTTACCCTGCATAAAAGTCTTCAATGAGTCGCACCTTCGACAGCGACAGATTTGGCACGTGGACAGTGCACTCAATCGTCGCGGAAAAGTCCACTCTTTTGGTTTCCAACCCTCTTTCCGCACTCTAAACCTCGACGGCCTGAAATTTCTTCGTCAATGTGACACTTTTACAATTCTTTCGTGCGTGCCTGTCATACCTGACATTTTTACGATTTTGATCGGTTGTCACGTGAATCGTCATGACGTAAGACATTTTTCTGTTAAAACATCGAGTGCAGGGTCCTCTTTAAAAGCCCATATCTCTGCACACGCTCCACTTGGGAAGAAAAACTCTCCGTCGAGGAACAATTTAAGGTCGTCGGTAACTTCACGCCAAAGGGCAGCTTTCAATTTCGCGTATCCAGAGACGAGTTCTTCCCCCCGCGTGCCCAATTTTCGTCGATTTTGACCGGGTTTGGTTGCCATTGACTACTCGGCTTTTAGTATATATAACTAGCTGTCCATCAATCTCTTCGAGCTTGAATCGCCTTTCGCGTCCGCTTACAGTTTTATTACAGTTCCCTGTAAAACGCCAAAAAAATCAATTTTGATTTTCTAAACTTTTGGCACACCTTGTATAGACGTATATTTTTGTCCACGAACTACTGTCACGGTGACAGGTGGAACGACAATTTAAAGCATCTTAACGTGAGTCTGACTTTTCGTTGTTGAAGTTTGAAATTTATATGCTATTTAGCGTAATACTAAGACTTGACACTAAAAGATTCATAGTGTTATTAGTTTTACACAATGAAAGGACTAAATCATTATTAAAAAATGAGGTGTGGCCGCCACACGACTTTCTTATACGTATGAGCGTTTCAAACTATACAATTTTAAGAATTTTTTTATACAAAACTTATTCAAAATCCTATTCTAAGTACTTTCATTCGCTTAATAAATCGCTATAGAATGCATACTTTGCAAGATATTATCAAAAAAGCGCTCCTCGCTAAGAGTAAAAGTGCTACTTCCGGTCCGAATTTTGAAATTTCATATTTACAAAAAATATTGCAAATCCAGTTTTAAATACTTTTGTACTCTTGATAAATGTATATAGAATGCATAACTTACGACATATGTATTTGCAAAAAATCGCTATTCGATAAGAGTAAAAGTGGTACTTCCGGTCTGAATTTTAAAATTTTTTTTATACAAAAGATATTGAAAATTATGTTTTAAATACTTTTATACCCGTAACGTACTTGTCTAAAAAGCATGACTTGCGAAATATTCGCAAAAAACTGATTTTCGATAAGAGTAAAAGACCTACTTCCGGTAGGAATTTCGAGAAACTTTTTAAATAAAATTATTCTCAATTTTAATTTTAAGTATATATGAATTCTTTATAAATTTGTTTAAACTTAGTAGTTGACGAAATATTCGCAAAATTCGATTTTTTCGCTGAAGTAAACTGCTACTTCCGGTCTACCGATTTTCCTGAAAAACTAATCAGATCTCAAGAGGGTGATTATACACGTAAATACAAAATTTGGAATTGATATCTACAGCGGTTTGGCCGCTATCGTGGTCACAGACAGACACACACACAGAGAGACATTTTTTTAAAAACCACTTTTTTGGTATCAGGGGATCTCAAAACGTGGACATCTGCAAAAATCTCGAGGTCGAAAATTTTCATCATCACAATACTTCCTTATACTACGTATAAGAAAGTAAAAAGTAATATCAGACTTATTTTAGCTTTGCATAATTTAACCTGTCAATTATCATGGCCCACAAACGTCATTTCTGGGCTGTAATATTTAATAATAATCATACATCTTTTGACATACCTTTTGAGCTTTGTTATAATGCAAATTTGTGAACAATGCATGCCCATTACACAAAAGAATCAAGTTTTAAATAAAATGTTGGTATAGAATAGTATGACTTATTAATTTTATTTATAATAGTCAATTTATATCTGGCTTCCGTATTAATAAATTAGTTTCATGTGTCTGCTCTGAAATTGTTCCTGTCAAAGTGATTTTGCAGTGGCATTGAGTCGTCGCCTGTAGATCGTGCTCTGACTATGTCGGTTGCTGAGACGATCCTATTATAATTTAAATATTTAGTAGTGACGCTGGTAGTTGAACTAAAAACAATAACCAAAAATAAAATAGATCGACGTTGGAATATCTGTGTAGACATTTTGCTTATACACACTGTAAAAAGAATATAATTCGTAATTGTTGGATCATTTTGTGATTCTTATTAAGTATTTAAGAAAAAATAACGCAAAAAGGTAGTTCATGATTACAACCAATCCATCGAAATAAGTGCCACCAGCCTGGGACACGATCATCATGAACCATTATCAGAATGTTTGATTAACAATTTGATTTAATGGTGTATTTTCAAACATATCCCATTAAATGATTGAACGCTGCCCATACTTCAAACTTTCTACTGACAATCAAATTATTTAGTAGTAGTAATTGTTGAATTAGACTGGAATATCTACTTTAGTAAATTGAATAGTTTCAAAACAATTGTCATTACATTGGAATTTGATTCGTCTGTCACCTAGAAATAATAATATAAATCATATTTTAAGGTAATTGTCTAATACCGTGCCTTCAAATACTTTCCGCATTAGAGTAGACTGTTTTTGAAGTTTTTAAGTAATCAATGTTGGTGTATATGCTAATTTTTTGAAAACTTCAAATTCTGACAGTTGTCATACTTAAATTCAAATTATAGACGCCTATTATTATTTATATGACATAACCAAACTATTAAAATTATGCACTGTCACCAACCATTAAAAAAAAGCATGGCCGTCTCTAATGCGGAAAGTATTTGAAGGCACGGTATATAGGCAAAACTAAAATGGATCTGATAGCACTTTTCTCATTAATGTTTTAGTCATTTCGCTGTATAAAATTTGAAACTTCATATCTTTTTGTGTCAAGGTCTACAATAAATATCGATGAAGCTTAGAAACATGAACAATGAAATATCAGACAGATGCCAGGGTGTTTAACCTTTTTTTTGTGAAATAATTGTCATCATAAAAGCAGTTCGGATTTCATCACGAACTGAAATCGATTGATCGTTTTGACGTTTTATAACATACAATTAAATTTTGTGAAATTGCCAACATTAATCAAAAGTCAGATGGATTTTTTTTGACAATTCTGAAGTTTACTGTAACATTTAAGCCACCTAACGTGAATGTTGAGTCGACCAACATTTCGCGTATGCTCTAGTTAAATATATCGGTGTTAAAATGATAATAGATGAGTAAAGATGGCGCCATAGATGTGCACTATTTTTTTTATTTTCGCTACACCCTTTAACTATTACTTTATTTTATTTTAATAATATACTATGTTCACCAATTTTGATCAGCATCTGGGGCGTAATGCTTAAATTATTTTTTTCTGTGACGGGAAAAAAAGTTGACTTTTTATCCTTCTTGACAGGTAATAAAATGTCACTTTATATGCCAGGGGAAAAAGTGCTCACTTTTTGCCCGCTTAAATTCACAGATATTTGATTATTTTACAGGTTTCCATTAGCAACGCAGGTGTAATGTCACTTGAAATGTCACATCGATTGATTTTCTGACTTTAATATATAGTATTTACGTGTTTTTTTTCAATATTAAATCGTCGTTTTTCCCATCACAGAAAAAAATAGTGTATTATACACGGGAAAAAAATTAGTTCTTAGTTCTTCGTTGTATGAAATTGACATTTCGATGACATATAATGAATAGAGTGTCATTGTATTTAATATGTCTTAATAAAATATAGAAAGATCGTCATATTTGTTACTGTATTTACGTGCGATAATACACTTTAAGTTTATTTTATCATATCCGTCGGCACTTTTCATATATTCGTATAGAAAAGAAATAGTAATAACTGATAATAATAACACTAATACGTATCTGAAAGGTACCAGATTTCAATTAAAAATGCAATTTTCCTTCGTACGATCGATGAACGTGAATATGTAGTCATTATGTGTGTATTGCACGACTGGTGCTTTCCGCGAATTTTGACGTTTCCCGGCAAATGCCATATCGCGAACTCAAACTGATTTGACGGTTTTGATAATTTATAACCTGAAATTGAATTTTTTGTGCGTTTAACTTAACCTTATCCGAACTTTGAGGTGTCACTGTTATCTGTGTCGATCCACCGCCATTTTAAAATCGAACCTATTCCATATTTTATATTTTACATGTAGGCCTTATGGCAAAATGCTATAATGCACACTCTTTTTCTGCACGTACTAAAATTTTCTCTCTTCGAGCTTGAATCGCCTTTCGCGTCCGCTTACAATTTTATTACAGTTCCCTGTAAAACGCCAAAAAAATCAATTTTGATTTTCTAAACTTTTGGCACACCTTGTATAGACGTATATTTTTGTCCACGAACTACTGTCACGGTGACAGGTGGAACGACATTTTAAAGCATCTTAACGTGAGTCTGACTTTTCGTTGTTGAAGTTTGAAATTTAGATGCTATTTAGCGTAATACTAAGACTTGACGCTAAAAGATTCATAGTGTTATTAGTTTTACACTATGAAATGACTAAATCATTATTAAAAAAGTAATATCGGATTTCTTTTAGTTTTGAATAATTTGACCTGTCAATTATCATGGCCCACAAACGTCATTTCTGGGCTATAATATTTAATAATAGTCATACATCTTTTGACATACCTTCTGAGCTTCTTTATAATGCAAATTTGTGAACAATGCATGCCCATTACACAAAAGAATCAAGTTTTAAATAAAATGTTGGTATAGAATAGTATGACTTATTAATTTTATTTATAATAGTGAATTTATAACTGGCTTCCATAATAATAAATTAGTTTCACTTGTCTGCTCTGAAATTGTTCCTGTCAAAGTGATTTTGCAGTGGCATTGAGTCGTCGCCTGTAGATCGTGCTCTGGCTATGTCGGTTGCTGAGACGATCCTATTATAATTTAAATATTTAGTAGTGACGCTGGTAGTTGAACTAAAAACAATAACCAAAAATAAAACAGACCGACGTGGGAATATCTGTGTAAACAGTTTGCTTACACACACTGTAAAAAGAATATAATTCGTAATTGTCGGATCATTTTGTGATTCTTATTAAGTATTTAAGGAAAAATAACACAAATAGGTAGTTCATGATTACAACCAATCCATCGAAATAAGAGCCACCAGCCTGGGACACGATCATCATGAACCATCATCAGAATGTTTGATTTACAATTTGATTTAATGGTGTATTTTCAAACATATCCCATTAAATGATTGAACGCTGCCCATACTTCAAACTTTCTGCTGACAATCAAATTATTTAGTAGTAGTAATTGTTGAATTAGGCTGGAATATTTACTTTAATAAATTGAATAGTTAGAAAACAATTGTTATTACATTGAAATTTGATTCGTCTGTCACCTAGTAATAATAATATAAATCATATTTTAAGGTAATTGTCTAACATATAGGCAAAACTAAAATGGATCTGATAACACTTTTCTCATTAATATTTTTAAGTCTATTTTTAAAATAGCGAGACGAATTTCTGAACAGACCACTTTGACAGTGAAATCTCATTGGTTGAAAGCATGGCCAAATGACACCGTATCCATCTTGCTCACATTCTATCAACTGACATTGTTTATTGTTAAGCCTTGTTGTTGTTTCTATTGTTTCCCTGTTATTTCATTATATACTTTACCAGTTCTATTCAGAGCTCGACAGTAATAGTTATCAGATATACTCGTAAGTTTGTTTTCAAGATTTTCGTGCATGTAATTTGGGACAGGGGTATGTTCAGAAATTCGTCTCGTAGAGACTATAGTCATTTCGCTGTATAAAATTTGTAATTTCATATCTGTTTGTGTCAAGGTCTACAATAAATATCGATGGAGCTTAAAAACATGACCAATGAAATATCAGACAGATGTCAGGGTGTTTAACCTTTTTTTCTTAACTAATTGTCATCATGAAAGCAGTTCAGATTTCATCACGAACTGAAATCGATTGATCGTTTTGACGTTTTATAACCTGCAATTAAATTTTTGTGAAATTGCCAACATTAATCAATAGTCAGATGGATTTTTCTGACAATTCTGACGTTTCTTGTAACATTTAAGCCACCTAACGTGAATGTTGAGTTGCCAACATTTCGCGTATGCTCTAGTTAAATATATCGGTGTTAAAATGATAATAGATGAGTAATGATGGCGAGATAGATGTGCACTATTTTTTTTATTTTCGCTACACCCTTTAACTGTTACTTAATTTTATTTTAATAATATACTATGTTCACCAATTTTGATCAGCATCTGGGGCGTAATGCTTAAATTATTTTTTCTACGTAAGGGATGCTTCTTTGTAATAAAGTAGATCGCGATCATAAAGTCACTGATAATTAGTGAATTACCATGTATAATAAATTTTTAAATCGCATTGTCTTTATATTAGTAGTTTCATTTTTAAAATAGTAATTACATTACCCTTTAAATCGTTAAATTAAAGGTGATATGTATGCATGATGTATTCGTTTCTTTGAATTACAATTAACGTAGGGCTTCCGAGACAATAGTCAATAGAAATAAATTTCTATTCTTCCCCCCTTCTTTTTTTTTTTTATTTAGGACACATTAATTTAATAGAATATTTGCTCTTTTTGTTATTACAGTGGTCCATGAAACTCTTCGAGTTTGAATTGCCCATAAAATGTTTAACATTTCTATAGAATTTACTGAAAGCTGATTACTTCGAACATTTCGTAGACATTCAGGTTTAATATAATGCGTGTGCACCTAGTCTAAGTTGAATGTAAGTAGGCCGAAAAGGTAAACCTAAGATGGTTGTATGATCAAGATTTGTTGTATCATATATAAATTTCTTTGTTTTTTAAATTTGGTAGTACTCTAACTCTATTTGTCTCAAGTTTTATGATAAAAGTTGCCCAAACGTTAAATTTTCTTGCAAACTGGCATCGTGGCGACAGTTTGATCTATTGCGAGAATGAATTATCAAATTGATGTCATTGTAGACATACCGTGCCTTCAATTAATTTTTTTTAGAATAACATACGATTTCAATATTAATTTGAGAACACTGTGGAACTTTTCAATATATTGACTTAACTATGACAGTAGTCAAAATGAGAAACACTACTGTAGCACAGTGTTCCCAAATTAACATTGATATCATAAGCTACTCGTCACGTGAGTTCCACAGGGTTCTAAGTACACTTTTGCTCAAAAATGAGATTTCTACACGGTAGGTACAAAGAATCAATCTGCATCGTCTAATTTTAAAATGACCGCAATTGGTCCACGAATGGCGCTGTAATATTGTATTCCACATAGTTCTAAGTAACACTGCGGAAAGGCTGATTAAAATTTGCAAGGTTCTAAGTACAGTTTACTTTGTTAACAAAAGTTGTGCATAGTTTTGGTTGTCCTTTTGTTCTAAATATGTCCGATTTGGAGAATTGGTCCGATTGTGCAAGCTCTGGATCCGATTATTTTTCACAATGTTACAGAGGTGGAAGAAAATTACCCGAAAGAAAGTAAGAAGTTAAAATATAAATTCACTTTTTTAAATATATTATTATAATTATTTTTTCTTTATACAGCTATTTCTCAATATAAGTAGGTGAATCTGAACACGAACCAATTCGTGAACTTCCAACTAATTCGCCTAACAAAGATAAAGCTGCGTGAGTAAATTCACAATTTATTAATATTATTGAATGAGCATGTTGTCAAATCCAAAACTGATCTTTTATACTTAACTATATTATCAAATCTTTTGTAGTCCGTCTACTTCAAAACAACACAGTAGTACTGAGCAATTAGATGGAGGCATAAAACGGTATGTTAAAAATGATCGTGTAAACAAACAATTTTTTTTGCATATATAAATTTCAGCGCTTGTCTTGTTGCGTATTCTACATCAGAGAGTGATACGGAAAAAACACCTATAAAAGATCCACCTAAAAGAACTAAGAAACGAACGATGCTCATACTGAATTGATGAAAAATATGAGAAAAGGAAGACAAAATAATAAAGTAATAGGAGACCCAAACACTGTTGTAGTGTGTTTCGATTTACAAAATGTAATAAACATGCCCAGCTGTGAAATAGGTAAACTATTTTACAAAAAAAATTGAATGGTTACAATCTGGCAGGTCATGAATCCTTAGGAAAAGAGAAAATATGTGTAATATGACCTGAAACATTGTGCGGTAGATCACGAAATGATATAGCAAACGCCTTCATTGCAATTCTTAATAAAGTCTGTCGTTTACATCCAAATATAGAAAATATAAGTACATGGAGCGACAGTTGCGTCCCTCAGTTCCGAAACTCTATAATATCCTGTGCCGTAGGTAGATTTCTTCATTTGAATCTTGACATAGACAGTGTAACCATGAAATACACTATTGCCGGACATTCTTGCATTCAAGAAGTCGATAATATTCATTCAAGAATCGAGAAGCAATTAAGAGTTGCCGAAGTATGGTCTCCTTTGGGCCTTGTGCGCCTACTATTAAAAATTGATCGCAAGAAACGTTTCCAAGTGATACAAATGAAAAACCACTCTTTTCTTGATTACCATACGTTAGCAAAAAACTTGAATTATAAAAAAGTTACAATGTCCAGTTTTCATATAAAAATGTTACTTTTGTAAGAATTCTTGTTTATTTCTGTCGTTTCCTCTATTTCAGTAGACAATAAAAACAATACTACTTCATTGAAATTTTAATTATAATAATAATTTCATAGTCTTACAATGCCACATGGTTCTAAGTACACGTGTAGAATTTTTAAATGGCCTTCGTAACTTCTTTCGGTTTTTAAAATTGAGAGGTTTTTTACACTAAACCTGTTCATAATAGAATATACTCATCCGTTCCAGTAAAATCGTAGCAGTATAGACCGTATCAAATTTGACATTAAGTCAAACCATAAAAATTGCTCTACTGCAAAACTTTTCAGAATGTACTTAGAACCCTGTGGAACTCAGGTGACGTACTCTAAATGTAAATTAAAGACGCAGTATGTATATTTGTATGTAGAAAGATGACAGAGATGTGTCCAAGCCATTAAAGATACGATAAATGACCGGTACAATAGTAATAATAATAATAATTGATAATGCAATAAAATGTAAATATTAACGGTTATAATATTTCTTTCAGTGGACGTTAAATGTTATTAATCACGCCTTTGCTTTAATTTTTAAAACTACGATATTGGAAACTGCACCTGAATGACCGACAATGTTGAGTAATTACAACCGCAGTTCAGTTTGTTCTTGTTTATGAATGAAGACGCATATTAAGCAAAATGTCTCTTAGAAATAAATTAAATATTATTGTAACATTTATAATTACTGGCAAGTGAATTTATTTATTAAGACTTTGCCCACAAAGCGAACAACATTTCTATACAATTTACTGAACGCTTATATTTAGAAAAACTTTGTTGACACTCAGGTTTTGTATCAATTGTGTGCATCTAGCCCAAGACGGTTCGGTGATTAAATCTTGTTTCAAGCCATTCGTTCTATAAAATTGGTAGTACTATGCCTCGTTTTGTGTCAAGTTTACGATAAAAATAGTGTATACTTCAAATTTTTCGACAGACTGTCATCGTGACATTTATACGACAATGAAAAGTCAAATTGTGGTTCCACCTGTCATCGCGACAATAGTTCGTTCACACATAAACTTGTGAGGACGAAATGTCAGATTGCTTAACCAAATTGTCTTTCCAATTGTCAAATGTAATTAACAACATAACATGATGAACTTTAAGAAAACATGTTTTAAACTTACAGGTCATTGAGAGAATTAATTAATTTTCATATTACGCTTTAATAGTATACTTTGTAAAACCCAATCGAAAATCTTGCTGGCTCCTAGTACCATTTAACCGAAAATGTACTTCTGATTAGTTGGTGCCTGCCCGTAGTCGCATACTTTAAATGCTTGCTTTTATAACTGAAAATTGGTAAACGAAATTACATAAATGCTTATGGGAATCTTATTTGATGTATTTATTTTATTTCGAAGTGTTTCGGACACATCTGACAAATAAAGAAAAGTCACCTTATTATTTGTATGCGTAGAGAGATCGATGAGAAATGTTCCTAAATGATCCCATTCGTAAATGGCTTAAATTTATATAATTACATTTTGAACACTGATATATTTCCAACATTCAGGCAAAACTCAGATGGTTCTTTATTTAGACTTGCTTCAAGTTGTTCGTTGTATGAAATTGGCCTGACTTTTTTGCGTCCAGTTTTAAGCCAAAATAATACCCCGTACTTCTCTCGTGAGCTGTCATCGTGACGACATTTCGTTTATTATTTATTTGTATTTATTAATATATCTTAATAAAATATAGAAAAATCGTCATATTTGTTACTGTACTTACGTGCGATAATACACTTTAAGCTTATTTTATCATATCCGTCGGCATTTTGTTCATATATTCATATAGAAAAGAAATAGTAACGATTGATAATAATAACACTAATACGTATCTGAAAGGCACCATGTTTCAATTAAAAATACACTTCTTCTTCGTAATTGGTTTATTTGTCGGCCTTCTGACATTTAAACTTGACAACCGATGGATGAACGTGAATATATATATAGTCATTAATGACACGCAAACTCGTCATCGCGAGATTTTTTTACTCTGCAGAAAAGCCTTAAATGAATGGCACCTTCGACAGCGACAGACTTGGCACGTGGACAGTGCACTCAATCGTCGCGGAAGAGTCCACTCTTTTGGTTTCCAACCCTCTTTCCGCACTCTAAACCTCGACGGCCTGAAATTTCTTCGTCAATGTGAAACTTTTACAATTCTTTCGCGCGTGCCTGTCATACCTGACATTTTTACGATTTTGATCGGTTGTCCTGGGAATCGGTCATGACGTAATCCATTTTTCTGTTAAAACATCGAGTGCAGGCTCCTCTTTAAAAGCCCATATCTCTGCACACGCTCCACTTGGGAAGAAAAACTCTCCGTCGAGGAACAATTTAAGGTCGTCGGTAACTTCACGCCAAAGGGCAGCTTTCAATTTCGCGTATCCAGAGACGAGTTCTTCCCCCCGCGTGCCCAATTTTCGTCGATTTTGACCGGGTTTGGTTGCCATTGGCTACTCGGCTTTTAGTATATATAACTAGCTCTAACGTCCGCTTACAGCGGGTCCTCCGCTTACAGCAGGTCCTCCGCTTACAGAGGGTCCTCCGCTTCCAGCAGGTCCGTCAATCTCTTTTAGTTTGAATCGCTTTTATCGCGTCCGCTTACAGCTTCTTCATAATTTCCTGTAAAAAGCAATCACTGTCATGACACCTTTTAGAATGTCCGATTTTATTAACTTTTGACGCACCCCTGTATATACATATATTTCGTGAAGCCAATAGTATATTTTATTTAAAATTCTTTTCGAACGGTAAAGCACAAAATAATAATAAAAGTAATAAGCCCAAGTTTTAATTTTAAGCCCTATTGAAGCACCTTTCCTGTAAAAAACGCTTTTTAGAATGTCCACTTTTATAAACTTTTGATGCACCCCCATATATACATATATTTTGTTAAGCCAATAGGATATTTTATTTAAAATTCTTATCGAACTATTTTTTACACAAACTGGTACACACTCAAGAGCGAGAAAGGTAATTTAATGTTAAACATAAGTCATGTTAAAGTATCGAAAGAAACAATGAGCTCAAAGAGCGCAACATTTTCATTGAGACAGTGTACAATACCATTCTGATGTTTTCGAATCTACTATCGTTAAGAAAAAATGAAGTATTAATTTAAGCCCTGTTCAATCACGTTTCGAAGAATCGCCAAATTGAAGACGCAATAAGCGACCACAAGCACCCCGTATCCAGAATTTCACAAACATTCATCAATTTTACATTCATACGTCAATTTTCAAAAAATGCTGCCGCCATTTTGTTTGTTTTGACTTTGGATTTGTGATCGGCGTCCGCACACACCCCCGTATCTAAAATTTCACAGTCATACGTCAATTTTCAAAAAATTCTTCCGCTATTTTGTTTTTTTTTGATATTTTGATTATGGATTGGTGATCGGCATCCGCACACACCCCCGTATCTAAAATTTCACATTCATACGTCAATTTTCAAAAAATTCTTCCCCTATTTTGTTTTTTTTTGATATTTTGACTATGGATTGGTGATCGGCGTTGGCAGACACCCCCGTATCTAAAATTTCACATTCATTTTCAAAAAACTCTTGCGCCAATTTTTTTTGAAATTTGGCTATGAATTCGTGATCGGCGACCTACGACACCCCCGGTATCTATAATTTAACATTTATACGTCAATTTTCAAAAAATTCGTTCGCCATTTTTTTTTTTACATTTTGACTATGGATTCGTGATCGGCGACTGCAAACACCCCCGTATCTAAAATTTCACATTCATACGTCAATTTTCAAAAATCACGTCCGCTATTTTTTTTTGACATTTTGACTTTGGATTTGTGATCGGCGACCGCAAACACCCCCGTATCTAAAATTTCACATTCATACGTCAATTTTCAAAAAACCCTTCCGCCATTTTTTTTTTGACATTTGGCTTTGGATTTGTGATCGGCGACCGCAACACCCCCGTATCTAAAATTTCACATTCATACGTCAATGTTCAACAAATTCTTCCGCCATTTTGTTCTTTTTTGACATTTTGATTATGGATTGGTGATCGGCGTCCGCACACACCCCCGTATCTAAAATTTCACATTCATACGTCAATTTTCAAAAAACCCGTCCGCCATTTTTTTTTTTTTGACATTTTGACTTTGGATTTGTAATCGGCGTCCGCACACACCCCCGTATCTAAAATTTCAAATTCATACGTCAATTTTAAAAAAATTCTGCCGCCATTTTGTTTTTTTTGACATTTTGACTATGGATTGGTGATCGGCGTCGGCAGACACCCCCGTATCTAAAATTTCGCATTCATACGTCAATTTTCAAAAAACTCTTCGGCCATTTTGTTGTTTTTTTTGACATTTTGACTTTGGATTTGTGATCGGCGACCGCAACACCCCCGTATCTAAACTTTCAAATTCATACGTCAATTTTCAAAAAATTCTGCCGCCATTTTGTTTTTTTTTGACATTTTGACTATGGATTGGTGATCGGCGTCGGCAGACACCCCCGTATCTAAAATTTCGCATTCATACGTCAATTTTCAAAAAACTCTTCGGCCATTTTTTTTTTTTTTTTTGACATTTTGACTTTGGATTTGTGATCGGCGACCGCAACACCCCCGTATCTAAAATTTCACATTCATACGTCAATGTTCAACAAATTCTTCCGCCTTTTTGTTCTTTTTTGACATTTTGATTATGGATTGGTGATCGGCGTCCGCAACACCCCCGTATCTAAAATTTCACATTCATACGTCAATTTTCAAAAAACCCGTCCGCCATTTTTTTTTTGACATTTTGACTTTGGATTTGTAATCGGCGTTTTCTTTTTGACATTTTGACTTTGGATTAGTGATCGGCAACCTAAGACACCCCCGTATCTAATATTTCACATTCATACGTCAATTTTCAAGAAATCCTTCGGCCAGTTTGGTTTTTTTCGACATTTGAATTAGAAACTCCCGAGTGCCCAGTTTTACTTTTAATCAGGAGAGAGAGAAATTGATTTCAGCCAGCTCCGCCCACTGTGCACGTTTGCGGCACATAAATGCCGAAAGCAATCCTCCTCTTTTTCCCCTTTGAGGAAATACGCGTTCTGGTATTATCGTATTTTAATTCAAATTTAACCCCTGCATAGATAAAAATATTAAATCAAGTGGGAGACCATTATGTATTCTGGAGATGCCGAATATTCGCCGGACCGTAATACATTGATCGGCAGTGCACATGAATTTGATATTTATTTTTCGCCTGTCCGGAATACATTGATATCAGTGCGTATTGAATCGGCCCTTTTTCTGACCAAATCCCAATGCAAACGGACTTGGATTTACTCGTACCTTCGTCTAGGTACCTCTATAGACTGGGAATATGCAAGTAAACGTTTCCGAAATGTCACTTCTTTACGTTTCTGAATCTTAAAAAGTGAAAATGTGAATGCGTATGAGACCGCCTGTGAGTTTGATGTTTGTCGGGATTTTTTATCCATTTCGCTAAACTGTATCCGTCTGCAGATGAACTTTAAAGTGTTCGTACCTTTGTATCTGTACCACTATAAACTGGGAATATGAAAGTAAAGGGTCCTGAAATGTTAGTACTTTATGATTTTGTATCTTTCGAATCGCCTGTCACTTTGACGTTTGTCGGGAGTTTCAGTATAAAAGGCTCCAGAGGAATTTTTGTTTCCCACGTACTCCTTATGGGGAAAAAAAATTGATGCAGCGTGATTTCCTACACGTGCTAAAATTTTCAAAAACTCTTTTCGCCGCCTTACCACCGTTTCGAAGCGATAAAAATACGCCTATACAACGTAGAAATGCACACCGGACCACGTAAAACTCGCAAAACTCCCCTAAAACGCCCACTTTAAGAAATCCTTCGCCTGTCGTTTTCCCATTTTGACCCCGTTTCCCCTCCTCTACTAAATCCGTGAGAACTGTAAAGGGTCCTGTGCGCTTTTAGTATATATAATAGCTCTAACGTCCGCTTACAGCGGGTTCTCCGCTTCCAGCAGGTCCGTCAATCTCTTTTAGTGTGAATCGCTTTTATCGCATCCGCTTACAGCTTCTTCATAATTTCCTGTAGAAAGTATTCACTGTCATGACGCCTTTTAGAATGTCCGATTTTATTAACTTTTGACGCACCCCTGTATATACATATATTTCGTGAAGCCAATAGTATATTTTACACACTCAAGAGCGAGATAGGTAAATTAATGTTAAGCATAAGTCATGTTAAAGTATCCAAAGAAAAAATGAGCTTAAAGAGCACAACATTTTCATCCCCACACCGGTACACACTCAAGAGCGAGAAAGGTAATTTAATGTTAAACATAAGTCATGTTAAGGTATCCAAAGACACAATGAGATAGATTGGTAAAGTTGCACTCGACAATACCTCAAAAAACTTTGTTTTTTCAAAGCCTACTTCCTGCAATTTTTACATACCAAAAACTTATTTTTTTTAAATGGAACACCCAGTATTTTATTGAGGCATTTTGTTCCTTTTTTATTCTCTTTCATTTTTGTTAGCAATGTCCTATACCTATCTTTTGTAATTTTTGAGATAATCATTATAGGAGCAATTAGCGGTCAATTAAAGTAAGGGCGTTGTTCTATGCACCCAAATATTCGTCCAATAAAGGCTAGAATGCGGCTGACTGCCTGATCAACTGTTAAAGAAAGTCGGTATACATTAATGTCAAACTTATAAAAGCATCGCTATTAGTTATCATCCAAATGAATTATTCTTATGAAGAGTTAATAGATATAATTGACGTTTTGGGCGAATCTGAAAGAAACTCTTTGCTAGTATCCAGACTTTATGCACAGCGATTCCTGGTAGAAGTCAACCGAAGCCAGAAACCTTCGAAAGTAGAAAGAGCCGGTTTGAGTGAACAGAAAGTAGTGAATATGAAGGAAAGAGCGGAAAAGGCAATAACTGGTGAGGATAAGACGTTTATGGTACTTGCGAGTGTAATCGACCACACCTATACTTGTACTACGAAAATTAGTCGTCAGTTAGATGTAAGTCAAATTTGAGAATCCAGAATAATTAGGAAATATGGAATTCACCCGTAGCATATTCATACACAGGGTTAGATGAAAGAAATTTTGAGAATCGCTTACATTTTTGTCAATTGGCAGCAGATAAATTATCCTGGCTTTCTCAATTTTTTGTTGTTTACCAACGAAGCCACCTTCTATTAAAATAAATACGTTCATCGTCACAATTTCCGTTATTAAAACACATAAAACTCCCCACTTTATCACACCTGTAAACTTTCAAAATCGTTGGTCATTAAAACTGTGGGGAGGAATAGTGGGTAGTTACATAATTGGACCTTATTTCTTTGATGAATATGTTAATGGAGGAGAGTATCTTCACTATCTACGGACGGATTTTCAAAACTTTTTGAAGACATCTTCAAATATATCTGTAAACATCATCTTTAGTTTACTTCGATGTTAACCAACAGTGTCAAAAATGAAATAACGAACCTGGACATTGCCGGAATTAAAAAATTGAAATGCGATGCTCTTCATTCTGTAAAATTATTACTTTTGGAATAGTTGGATTTAACATTTACTTTGTTTGACAGTTGACTAAGAAAGTCGGGCCCCATTCCTGCCTTCCATTAGTTGAATGAATATTTGGATTTGGGTGCATAGAACAACAGCGCTCGTAATTCTTTAATTGACCGCTGATTGCTCCTATAGTGATTATCTCAGAAATGTAAAAGATAGATATAGGACACTGTTAACAAAAATGAATTCCTGCCTTCCATTGGTTGAACGAATATTTTGGTGCATAGAACAACAGTGCTCGTAGTTCTTTAATTGACCGCTATTGCTCCTATAGTAATTATCTCAGAAATTACAAAAGATAGGTATAGGACTTTGTTAACAAAACTGAAAAGGAATAAAAATAGGAACAAAAGGCCTCAATAAAATACTGGGTGTTCCATTTTAAAAAAGATAGTTTTGGTATTTGAAAATTTCAGGAAGTAGGCTTTGAAAAAACAAAGTTTTTTTGAGGTATTGTCGAGTGCAACTTAACCAAATAATGCAGAATTTTCTTGGCTACAAGCACCACCAAAGTTAATATTTTTACTTTTAAAAACAATGTGAAAATGTTTTTTTTCTGAACACGTGTTTTGGTCAAATATTTTCAAAAAAAATTAATAACTCAAAAACTATTGGCTCAATTTTGAAAAAGAAAAAACAGTTGAACAGACAATTTAAAGTAGTACAAGAGAATCCAAAAATATATAGGGTGTCATTAAAAAAAAAATAAGTTCCGTGCATTTCCGGTGAAACCGGAAGTGCGTTAGAGGTTAAAGTATTTTTACAATATGCGCCACAAGAAACCATGGATCCTCCACTAACTGTTTTTTCTTTTATTTAAAACACAAAAGAGCAATCGAAGAAGCGGCTACTAATAACTCACCCTGTATATAATAATAAAAAACGTTTTTAAAAATTTTATTTCTTATTATCTAGTACAAATGCACATACACCTTTTCTGTTTTGGATGAGTAGGAGTGTGATCTCGTCCTTAAATTCCGCCATAATGGTTTCTGGAAGTCGCAATATTTCTTGCTTTATTTGCTGACAAAATGAGTGGATGTACATATTTACTGGTTCCTTGGGATGGAGGCGTATTTCTCTGCTGTCTTATCCAATGTGCTGGATACTTTTCATCCAGTTTCATGTTTTTTTTTTAAGCTGCAAGAATGGTGTGTGTATTTTGATAAAAAAAATATATACATAATACCAACCGTTGTGAATTTGCAAGAGAACTTGTGCTACGCTTAGATCCACTTAAAGTGACCAGTGGCGACTCTGGGTCTGGCTGAGAGTTTCTATTTGTTGGTGTTTTTGGTAGAAATTCAATTGGACCTTTATTTGAACTACCACAAAAAAATATTGAGTAGTTACGGAAATGTTAAATAAACTATTAGACAAACCTTATTGGGCTCTCAACATTGTTCGGGTGTTCTTCATTAAAATCACATGACACTTCATCATCATCAGCTAGGTTGTATTTACATGTTTTTGGTGATACGTTGCCACTATCAAACAATCCCTGTGTCGAAATGTTTTCATCTAAATGGCTGTCAATGAAGTTTGGAGAATAGTGCTGAAACTTCTTAAAAAATATCACAACTTATTAGATACATAAAACGATATGTAACACTCATGTAAATAATGAAGTATATATTTATATAAAATTACTTTCTTGGTCGATACACTTCATCTAAAAATTTCAGCACTTCAAACAAATGCCACTTGCTTTTGAAGTTAGCCCCAACTCCACTCTTTTCATGTTTTTCTTGTTCTCTTTCGAGGCGTATATACTTTTCACGCATAGATTTGAAATACTTTTGAGCTGCTTCACCTAGAAATAGAAATGCAATAGTTTCTAATCATTACGATAAATTGATAGTATTATATATGTACCTCAAATATTAAATTGCGTCCCGATTTCTTCCCAAGTCCTAACTTTTTTTTCTGTATCCTTAAACAACTTATTGGACTTCTCGTATAAAAACAAAAATTGAGTTATAGTGTTTATAAATTTATCATCCATTTTTTGACAACACTTGAACATAACCTGTCAAATTTCTGGATCATTTTACTTTGTCCAGATCGGTATTACAGTTTTCAATACATTACATTTTATTTTAATTTCTAGAGATGACACATCAAATAACCATTAAATTTGTTGCCAAATCTTAGAGTTTGTGAATGATAAAAATAGACAACAACTAATTCTAAGTCACACGACTAATTGAAAGTACTACTTATTTCATTATGAATGAAGCTTAAGTGTAATTATTTTTTAATTTTATTTAATTAGCCTACTAAAGTAATTAATTAGTTATTATTTAGTAAACAGAAGCAAAGAGGAAAATTGTGTGAAATAAAATGCAAATACCCACAGCCGTCTTTACTTACGTAAGTAGAGACGGCTGTGAAATACCTCAACCGGAATAAAAGAATTGTGCACGAAAGTTGAGCAGTGGTCACATTCAGCAGACGGATCGGGAACCGTTCCAACTCCAATAGTTGAGTGTTCGCTGTACAGGACTGTTCATTTGGTACTTTGCACTGCTGCCATATGTTAGAATTGTACAAATTAAACGGAATAAAAAATAATAATAAATTGTTTTTCTGCATTATGTTTCCGCATGGTTTTTTTTTTGTTAACTCCAATATCATAATACATTTGTATGTGCACAATACCTTTAATTTGCTTATCTTAATTTTCTAATAACTTTCTTCAAAATTGTGTGTTAAGTGGGCGTTGGCGCATACGTACAGAACACGCTGACTAAGTAAGCGTAGAAGTTTTCCTCTCGCAAAAATGGCGACCGCTCCGCGACATGTTCAGAGAGAGAGTACATCCTCTGAATCCGTGAATAAACTGCTGCGCTATTGTCGTGTCTGCTGAATGCGACCAATTAGTGACCATACATCTAAAAGAATTAAAAAGTTGGAAGTGAAAGACTCCCTTTTGGGTTATACCAGAAAGACACTTAAATTCTCAAAGTGATTAGCTTCTGAATATGCCATGAAATTCGTATCACACTGCACAAATTGTTCGCCCACTATTACCTATCAAAAATTAGTTGAACAATTCAAATGTAAACCAAAATTGTTCAGAATATACGTATTTTTTTATTGCGAGAAAGCAATGTCAAATTATGTGACTTGATGCTTATTTGTTGACCTTAACCATATTGTCGTTAGAACTATCATCGCGATTTTGAAAATCTACAATATAAACTATAAAATTAAATATTCCCTCTACTAACATTTAAAAATATGCGTCAGTCATAGCAATCATGTTTCGCTTTGATAATATACATTTTTTAAATAAAATCGAAAATCCACCTGCTGAAAATGCCGATTCTGATTGGTTGATGCTAACCAGCATGTCGCGCGACTTTTGAATGCTTACTTTCAATATTTTTCTCATTTCCAACACATATGAAGAATATGAAAGACTCACTTTTATTATTATACTTATATTCAAACATACATAATAATAAATGCTAAAGCACTATACTATCTATATTAATTTTCTTTCAAACATTTATAAAATTGATCAGTACACTTTGTACAGGGATGTCCCAAAAACATACCGACAAACTTTAAGAGGCGATTGGGTACCTACATCAAAACAAAGATTTTTTGTTTAATAAGCAATGTCTGTAAATGAGCGATATTAGCATAAAAGAGGAATAATTGTTTTGGTATTATTTTACAAAAAAAATAAGGATGACATTACACTATTCATCCAAACCCAGTTCAAGCAAGAGTATTTTATACAGTGACTTCATAAACTTTTAACGTGAACCTGCCAGTTTCTGTAGAATTTCTTCAATGATTTCAATTTCATATGCATTCGGCAGAGAACTGTTACGCAACAGTTGTGTCTGCTGAATGCGACCAATTGTTAAAGTTAACCTGTACTTAATATAATACAACACTCTGTACACCATACTATAGTGAAACGGTGATTTTTGAAAAAACTATAGTTAAAAATAATAATCTCAGCCTATCAATATGTAATTATACAAAGTAGGTGTTGTATATTTAGACTGGATATGCATATGCTGGCTGAATTTTTAATATTTTATCATTGGCTTTTCGCAGACTTAATGTTTGAAATAGAAGATTTCTCAAGTTTTATTCTTCAGACTTAAAAAGAATTTACACTGTCCTTCAATAAAAAAATAACTTTTAAAGAGTTAAAGCTTTTAACACAATATTCTAAATGTGAACGTAACAGGCAGCACATGCTTTTTGCATGTGTCATTTATTATTAAAGCGAGCTCGTCAAGCTTTGTGTAATAAAATTATTGTTATTTCTTTGACTCAAGAAAAAGTAATATATTAGCTTTGTTATTATACTCTGGAGAAAACTAAATTATAGCTCGAAAATTCGAAAATGTTAATGTGAAAAAATTCAAGCAAGGGCGAGTAAACGGCACTGTACTCTCTTAACACTGACATTTATATATGTTCCTCTCTAGAAATTCTTTATTTTAAAGAGATTTCGTTGGTTCTTGGGAAGGCAAATTTACTATAAACATACAATTCATTATAAGCTATTGCAAACTTTTGCCCCTCCCCTTCAAGTTATACAGTGAGGACGCGCGGGTTGGAATAAATTGATTTAAAATTTTTGGTTTTGTTTTATGGAAAACGCTCGGATAGTTCGATTTTTATTTTTAGCTGCGGTATTTTTGATGGTAAATTGATGTACAAAGGTGGTCCAAAAATAAGTTACGACCATCAAAATTTTTGTTTCAAATGGAAACATAAATAACTGCAGTTATTGATATGTTCAATTGTAAATTTCTCGATAACTGTTGAGTTTGGGTATAGGACATGGTACATGAAACATACTTAGAATTCGATGTAGAATTAACAAATTAAATAAAAAACATGTGTCCATTTGAAAAAAAGATTGATGGTCGTAACTTATTTTTGGACCAACCTTTGTACATCAATTTACCATCAGAAAAACCGCAGCTAAAAATAAAAATCGACCTATCCTAGCGTTTTTTCATAAAACAAAACCAAAAGTTTTAAATGAATTTATTCCAATCCGCGTCCTCACTGTATAACTGAATTGAAACCTATGCGAATAGGAAGTTTAAACGATCTAGAATTCAGAAAAATTAGGACTTGTACAATGTACAATGTCTTGTTACCTGTATCGATAAGCAACATACAGGTTGTAGAAAATACTTACAAAACAATAGGTATAATCCTATGCATACTTATAACCAAATATTCCACTGTTTGCTATATTATTTAAATTGTCATATTCAAAATATTTCATCTAATAACGTAGCAACATGTCTGTAAAAATTTGTATTACGTGTCAAAAAATTATGTATAGTTATTATACAAACTAAATATGAATTAGCTGCTAAATCGCAGGCAACCAAATTAAATACTGTCTGTTGTGGCTCCCACAAAACAATGTCTCCTTACTCTTTAATCGCTATGTTAATAAATATTGCTTAGATAATGCCCATTTTTCATTCGTTCTTTTATAATTAGAATCAGTCTATAAGTACACGTTCTTGAAACTAAAATTATGAACAGGTATGTGAACTTTGCTCAGTAATTTAATGCAGACCTACCTTAGAAATGTCAAAGCATTTAAAATATAACAAATCAATTTTCTCAAATTCAACACGAGGTATAAAACATTCTCAGGCGTCTTCATTTTGCTGTAAGATCTATAATTGTGTTTCATGTAATCATGCTTTGATCAAATAACATATATATAAAGTCGTAAAAAGGCACTTCCAACAACACATATGTGTATGTATCACTGTATTTGATATTCTATATTTTATAGTGTTTCGTTGATACTATCTTTAACAGACTTAAGCTGCATATACATGCAGGTAACTGTTAAACGGTTCTATTGTGCCTTTCTGAATTACACATTTCCATGTTTTTGACACTAAAATTAAGAACAGGAGTGTGAATTTTGCCTACTAATTTAACGTAGACCTACCTTAGAATTCTCCACAAATTCAACATCATGAAACATTCTTAGACGTCCGCTTCTTGCTATAAGATTTCGAAAGCCATGTAGATATACCTCATTGAAGATATGTCATCGTGTTTCATTTAATCATGTTTAAATAAATAAAGGATATATATTTTACAGAGTTTTGTTGTTACTTTGAGGTTACATTTTCAATTTTGTCTGTTGACAACAAACATGCCTCAAATACATAAAGCGAAGGTGTATGTTTGAGCTAGACACTTGTTTGGACTAATAACTATTTCTCCCCGGCAAATATTTTTAAAAAATGTTGCCTTTCCTGTATTGCAATTTTCTGTTGAAATTAAAAATCGAAATGTGTATGTACCTCTATTTTAAAACTGATTTCGCTCCTTTTTTCATATTCATACCTTATAAAAGAAATAAATTTGATTTATAAATAAAAATTGTGTATCAAAGGTATTTATTTACTTACTATATTTGTTTTATTCACGATCATTTGCACACGAAAATTAAAAATAAACTACCTTACGTGCACTATCAAAACAGACTTCCATACCTACGATAAAATTTGATATTTGTAAATTTGTAACGTGGTCTTTTATAATCATTAAGAGAATAATCAACCTGTATGCAAAA
Organism: Amphimallon solstitiale; assembly: GCA_963170755.1. Classification (NCBI taxonomy): domain Eukaryota; kingdom Metazoa; phylum Arthropoda; class Insecta; order Coleoptera; family Scarabaeidae; genus Amphimallon; species Amphimallon solstitiale. Next base: position 86,225,627 of record OY720675.1, read on the forward strand.
ATGTCAAGTCAAAATATCGCGAGACCATTATTTCGAGATGCCGACGACATTGCACGTGAACGTACGTGTACATAATGACATTGTCATTGCAGACGACTTATTGTTTACATGTATTTGTGACATATTGCGACCATTTTTCTACCGTGTCCGTCTGCATGAGGAATTTAAATCAGTCGTCCTATCGATATCGAACGTCGATGAAGTCGGAATAGGAATGCAAATTGCCGAGAAATGTGTGTATTTTGCATTTCTGAATCTTGTCGTGTCCTTGAAACCTTCAAAAATCGGAATTTCACGCTTAAAGTCACACCTGCCAAATTTCTCGGTGTACCTGTCAGATTAGCGAAAAGTCACTTTTTCGTGTTCACCAATATATCTCAATAACGTAAGCCATTTTTATGTTACAAAATATTTGCACGCTCCTCTTTGACACCGGATATCTCCGCACGCGCACCGAAAAAAAGGAAAATCTCTCCGTCGACCCGAAATTTAAAGATGCCCCTATGCCTAGGCAAAGGGACAACTTTTAATTTCGCGAATCCAGGGACGAGTACTGCGCCCCGTGCGTCCAATTTTCGTCCATTTTGAGCCGTCCGCTCGGTTACCATGGTGATTCGGTTAAGCCGTCTTTTCTCAAGAAATTAACACGAAACGGCCGTGCGCTTTTAGTATATATAACTAGCTCTAACGTCCGCTTACAGCGGGTCCTCCGCTTACAACGGGTCCTCCGCTTACAGCGGGTCCTCCGCTTACAGCGGGTCCGTCAATCTCTTTGAGTTGGAATCGCTTTTTTCGCGTCCGCTTACAGCTTTTTCATAGTTTCCTGTAAAAAGCAATCACTGTCAGGACGGCTTTTAGAATGTCCGGTTTTATTAACTTTTGATGCACCCCTGTATATACATATATTTCGTGAAGCCAATAGTATATTTTCTTTAAACTTCTTCTCGAACGGTTTTTTACACAACCCGGCACACACTCAAAAGCAAGAAAGGAAAATTTATGTTAAACGTAAGTCATGTTAATGTATCCAAAGAAACAATGAGCTCAAAGCGCACAACATTTTCATCGAGACAGTTTACAATTTGATTTTATTTTGATGTGATAGTGGAAAAGCATGTCAACCTCTTCGAAGTCTACTGTCGTTAAGAAAAAAGCACAAAATAATAATACAAGTAAGAATCCCAAGTTTTCAATTTAAGCCCTATTGAAGCGCCTTTCCTGTGAAAAGCACTTTTTATGTCCTTTTATAAACTTTTGAAGCACCCTTGTATATACATATATTTTGTTAAGCCAATAGGATATTTTATTTAAAATTCTTCTCGAACTGTTTTTGACACAAACCGGTACACATTCAAGAGCGAGAAAGGTAATTTAATGTTAAAGAATCCAAAGACACAATAAGATCAAAAAGCTCAAAATTTTTATTAAGACAGTTTACAATACTATTTTGATCCGAAAGTGTAAAATCCTGTCAACCTTTTCGAAATCCACTATAGTTAATAAAAGAGCACAAAACAATAATAAAGGTAGAAAACCCAAGTTTTAAATTTAAGCCCAATTGAAGCGCTTTTCCTATAAAAAGCGATCACTGGCATGACGATTTTTAGGATGTGCACTTTTATAAACTTTTGAAGCACCCCTGAACATACATTAATTTTGTGAAGCCAATTGGATATTTTATTTAAAATTCTTCTCGCACTGTTTTTGACATAAATCGGTACACACTCAAAAGCGAGAAAGTTAATTTAATGTTAAAGTATCCAAAGACACAATGAGATCAAAAAGCGCAACATTTTTATTAAGACAGTGTACAATACTATTTTGATGTCAAAGTGTAAAAGCCTGTCAACCTTTTTGAAATCCACTATCGTTAATAAAGGAGCACAAAATAATAATAAAAGTAAAAAGCCCAAGTTTTAAATTGAAGCGCCTTTCCAGTAAAAAGCGATCACTGGCATGATGCTTTTAGAATGTCCAGTTTTATACACCTTTGAAGCACCCCTGTGTATACATATATTTTGTGAAGCCAATTGTATATTTTATTTAAAATTCTTCTCGAACTGTTTTTACCACAAACCAGTACACACTCAAGAGCGAGAAAGGTAATTTAATTTTAAACATGTCATGTTAAGGTATCCAAAAGCACAATGAGATCAAAAAGCCCAACATGTTCATTAAGACAGTTTACAATACTATTTTGATGTGAAAGTGTAAAGCCTGTCAACCTTTTTAAAATCCACTATCGTTAATAAAGCAGCACGAAATAATAATAAATGTAAAAAGCCCAAGTTTTAAATTTAAGCCCTATTGAAGCGCCTTTCCTGTAAAAAGAGGCTTTTTAGAATGTCTACTTTTATAAACTTTTGAAGCACCCCTGTATATACATATATTTTGTTATACCATAAGGATATTTTATTTAAAATTCTTCTCGAACTGTTTTTGACATAAACCGGTACACACTCAAGAGCGAGAAAGGTAATTTAATGTTAAACAAAAGTCATGTTAAAGTATCCAAAGACACAATGAGATCAAAACGCGTAACATTTTTATTGAGACAGTGTACAATACTATTTTGATGTGATAGTCTAAAAGCCTGTCAATCTGTTTGAAATCCACTATCGTTAATAAAGGAGCACAAAATAATAATAAAAATAAAAAGCCCAAGTATTAAATTGAAGCGCCTGTCCTATAAAAAGCGATCACTGGCATGACGCTTGTTAGAATGTTCACTTTTATACACCTTTGAAGTACCCCTGCATATTCATATACTTTGTTAAGCCAATAGGACGTTTTATTTAAAATTCTTCTCGAACTGTTTTTAACACAAACCGGTATACACTCAAGAGCAAGAAAAGTAATTTAATTTTAAACATAAGTCATGTTAAGGTATCCAAAGACACAATGAGATCAAAAAGCCCAACCTGTTCATTAAGACAGTTTACAATACTATTTTGATGTGAAAGTATAAAAGCCTGCCAACCTTTTAAAAATCCACTAACGTTAATAAAGGAGCACAAAATAATAATAAAAGTAAAAAGCCCTAGTTTTAAATGTAAGCCGTATTGAAGCGCCTTTCCTGTAAAAGGCGATCACTGGCATGACGCTTTTTAGAATGTCCACTTTTATAAACTTTTGAAACACCTCTGTATACACATATATTTTGTAAAGCCAATAGGATATTTTACTTAAAATTCTTCTTGAACTGTTTTTGACACAAACCGGTACACAATCAAGAGCGAGAGAGGTAATTTAATGTTAAAGTATCCAAAGACACAATAAGATCAAAAAAACTCAACATTTTTATTAAGACAGTTTACAATACTATTTTGATGCGAAAGTGTAAAAGCCTTTCAATCTTTTCGAAATCCACTATCGATAATAAAAGAGCACAAAACAATAATAAAAGTAGAAAGCCCAAGTTTTAAATTTGAAACCCTATTGAAGCGCCTTTCCTGTAAAAAGCGATCACTGGCATGACGATTTTTAGAATGTCCACTTTTATAAACTTTTGAAGCACCCCTGAACATACAGTAATTTTGTGAAGCCAATTGTATATTTTATTTAAAATTCTTCTCGAGTTGCTTTTTACACAAACCGGTACACACTCAAGAGCGAGAAAGGTAGTTTATGTTAAAATATCCAAAGACACAATAAGATCAAAAAACGCAACATATTTATTAAGAGAGTTTACAATACTGTTGTGATGCGAAAGTGTAAAAGCTTTTCAACCTTTTCGAAATCCACTATCGTTAATAAAAGAGTACAAAACAATAATAAAAGTAATAAGCCCAAGTTTTAAATGTAAGCCCTATTAAAGCGCCTTTTCTGTAAAAAGCGATCAATCTCATGACACTTTGTAGAATGTCCAATTTTATAAACTTTTGAAGCACCACTGTACATACATAAATTTTGTGACCCCAATTGTATATTTTATTTAAAATTCTTCTCGAATTGTTTTTTATACAAACTGGTAAACACTCAAGTGCGAGAAAGGTAACTTAATGTTAAACATAAGTCATGTTAAAATATCCAAAGACACAATGAGCTCAAAAAGCGCAACATTTTTATTAAGACAGTTTACAATACTATTTAGAGGTGAAAGTGTAAAAGCCTCACAACCTTTTCGAAATCCACTATCGTTAATAAAAGAGCACAAAATAATAATAAAAATAGAAAGCCCAAGTTTTAAATTGAAGCCCTATTGAAGCGCCTTTCCTGTAAAAGGCGATCACTGGTATGACGCCTTTTAAAATATCCACTTTTATAAACTTTTGAAACACCCCTGTATACACATATATTTTGTTAAGCCAATAGGATATTTTATTTAAAATTCTTCTCGAACTGTTTTTGACACAAACCGGTACACAATCAAGAGCGAGAGAGGTAATTTAATGTTAAAGTATCCAAAGACACAATAAGATCAAAAAACTCAACATTTTTAGTAAGACAGTTTACAATACTATTTTGATGCAAAAGTGTAAAAGCCTTTCAATCTTTTCGAAATCCACTATCGTTAATAAAAGAGCACAAAGCAATAATAAAAGTATAAAGCCCAAGTTTTAAATTTGAAGCCCTATTGAAGCGCCTTTCCTGTAAAAAGCAATCACTGGCATGACGATTTTTAGAATGTCCACTTTTTTAAACTTTTGAAGCACCCCTGAACATACATTAATTTTGTGAAGCTAATTGTATATTTTATTTAAAATTCTTCTCGAATTGCTTTTTACACAAACCGCTACACACTCAAGAGCGAGAAAGGTAGTTTATGTTAAAATATCCAAAGACACAATAAGATCAAAAAGCGCAACATTTTTATTAAGACAGTTTACAATACTATTGTGATGCCATGTAGCCCTATTAAAGCGCCTTTTCTGTAAAAAGCGATCAATCTCATGACACTTTTTAGAATGTCCAATTTTATAAACTTTTGAAGCACCCCTGTACATACATAAATTTTGTGACGCCAATTGTATATTTTACTTAAAATTCTTCTCGAATTGTTTTTTATACAAACCGGTACACACTCAAGAGCGAGAAAGGTAACTTAATGTTAAACATAAGTCATGTTAAAGTATCCAAAGACACAATCTCTTAAGACAATTTACAATACTATTTAGATGTGAAAGTGTAAAAGCCTCACAACCTTTTCGAAATCTACTATCGTTAATAAAAGAGCACAAAATAATAATAAAAATAAAAAGCCCAAGTTTTAAATTGAAGCCCTATTGAAGCGCCTTTCCTGTAAAAGGCGATCACTGGTATGACGCATTTTAAAATATCCACTTTTATAAACTTTTGAAACACCCCTTTATACACATATATTTTGTTAAGCCAATAGGATATTTTATTTCAAATTCTTCTCGAACAGTTTTTGACACAAACCGGTCCACACTCAAGAGCGAGAAAGGTAATTTAATGTTACAACGACACAATAACATAAAAAAGCGCAACATTTTTATTAAAAAAGTTTACAATACTATTTTGATCCGAAAATGTAAAAGCCTTTCAACCTTTTCGAAATCCACTATCGTTAATAAAAGAGCACAAAATAATAATAAAAGTAAAAAGCCCAAGTTTTAAATTGAAGCCCTATTGAAGCGCCTTTCCTCTAAAAAGCGATAACTGGCATGACGATTTTTAGAATGTCCACTTTTATAAGCTTTTGAAGCACCTCTGAACATACATTAATTTTGTGAAGCCAATTGTATATTTTATTTAAAATTCTTTTCGAATTGCTTTTTACACAAACCGGTACACACTCAAGAGCGAGAAAGGTAGTTTATGTTAAAATATCCAAGGACACAATAAGATCAAAAAGCGCAACATTTTTATTAAGACAGTTACAATACTATTGTGATGCATGCGAAAGTGTAAAAGCTTTGCAACCTTTTCGAAATTCACTATCGTTAATAAAAGAGCACAAAACAATAATAAAAGTAGAAAGCCCAAGTTTTAAATGTAAGCCCTATTAAAGCGCCTCTCCTGTAAAAGGCGATCACTGGCATAACGCTTTTGAGAATGTCCACTTTAATAAACTTTTGAAACACCTCTGTACATACATAAATTTTGTGAAGCCAATTGTATTTTTTATTGAAATGATAGCGGCGTAGATAAGTGATTGTGAAATACCAACACTAGTTTGCTCTTTTAATTGCAGTAATAAAAAAAATACCCACAGTTTTTATAGCAATTTATGAAGAAGGTGACCAGTCAATAATATTAGTGGTAGGTATTGCAATATATAATCTATTGGAAATTGAATGAAATTTAACATGCAAACCTAATCAGTTATATTTTATGCTTGTCAGCGAAGTAAGAGTTTCAGTTGCTCTGCTTGTCCATAGTGTTTGTTTGGATTCCTAATATAAATTTTAGTGAAGTAAGGTGGTTGAGTTCATCCCTTTTTGGTAGTGTGTAAGCGATTATTTTGGTGACTGTGATGTGAAATATTAATATGTTATATGTTATATATAGTTAAAAATTGATAAACATTTTTATTTAGCACCAATCGAATTTTTAGTACTTACGGGTAGATTGCACCCTGTTGAGCAGCGTGCAAGTGATTATTTTGATAATGTTTGTTCCCGTGTATAATACACTATCTTTTCTGTGACAGGAAAAACGATGATTTAATAATGATAAAAAGGACTCAGAAAATCAATCGATGTGACATTTGAAGTTTTAAATTGGTAGGCTGTTGTACTTATAGCAGCATTACACCTGCGTTGCTAAGGAAACCTGTAAAGTATTCAAATATTTGTCAATTTAATTTTGTGTTTGGTTTTAAAAATTTGCGAACTTAGGTTGATTTTTAGTCATTTTGATTGGAAGGTGAAAAAGAAATGCAGTTCTTTCTCGGAGACGGTGCTGTTGGCATACATAAGTAAATCCAACTTTTTGTATAATAAAATATATTAAAATTAAATGTCCGTGTTCTTACATATCCGAAAAAAAAGTACTAATTTTTTTCCTGGGGGAAAAAATGAGTACTTTTTTTCTCGGCTTATAAAGTGACATTTTGTTACCTGTTAAGAAAGATGAAATGTCAAACTTTTCCAGTCACAGAAAAAAAGTTATAAAAATACAGTCGAGTCGTCTTGGCAACGGACTCGGCAAAAGTACGAACTAAAGACGACGATTCAATACCACTACAAATTTCGATTGGCCGGAACAATTTCAAAATGATAAATTTAAAATAATTAATCAATATTTCAGGATGTATACCTTCCCATAGTAAAATACTATTACATGAAAGCCAGTTACAAATTAAATATTATAAATAAAGGTATTAAATATTACTTTCCTACACCTATATTTTACATAACATTTGGCTGTACTGTTTTAAAATGTTTAGATGACAATTATAACAAATGTCAAAAGGTGTACAAATATTATTGTTTATGACAGTCCTGAAATGTATTTTGTAGGTTATATTACATGACAGGTAAAATTTTGCAACTAATATTTGACGTCATTTTAATTTAGTAGCGCATGTCGGTTGAGAGAGCGACTGAACTATAGGAACAGTTTGTTGAAAAATAAAAGACTTGCATCTGCGGTCATAAACTGTATTATCAATTATATTCTAACAGTGTAAGATATTGCAATTTCAACTGCCATATTTCAGACAATTTAACTTGCACTAAATTTCTGTAGGATGAATAAGGCCAGAAACTTTGATTGAAAGATCATATCCCAACTGTTTACTAAAAACTATACGTTTTAACAGGTTCTTTGTCTAAATTTCCTAAATCAAAGAGGGTTGATTGAGAAAACCGTGTTTCCATAATTTTGACTTACAAAATGTTATGTTCTGGAGGAATCGGTGCGATTTTTGTAGTGCCAATTATAATTATTATTTTAAAATTTAACTACACGTTAACGAACACACTATTCATCCGAACCCAATTAAATCGAGAGTACTTTATACATTGTCTGCATAAGCACCTGCCAGCTTCTGTAGAATTTCTTCAATGTTTTCAATTTCACATGTAACTTTTATATGTAGTTTTAATATGTTAATGGCATATCAGAGAGAGTCTAAAATATATTCATCTAAAATTATAAATTTTTACAAATACTTAGAATTTTTAGCAACTGAGATAAAGTCCCGGAAATGTAACAGAATTAAAAAGCTTCCAAAACACAAATATTTCCGTAGAGAGCTAAAAGTTACACATATTCAATATTATGCTTTTATTTTAAGTATACTGTTAATTTCATGTATAGAAGAAGCAATACAATTACTAAATCACTAATAAAAATAATTATTATTTACAAATGCACAAGAAAACATAATCGCAGTCAATACTAATAAAAATCCAAATCTCCTAGGTTATGCGCACGTGTAAGTAATCCCAATTACTGTTTAATATTTTATCAGGTTTGGTAAAACACCGGTTAAAATATCTTCATGTAATAACGTTCTTAATCAATGATTAGCGCCAACCGGTTTTAGCAAAAACGTACTATCCCGTATTTTATTTAATGAGTACGCTAATCGGCATTTTAATCGGAATTGGAAAAACCGGCCCTTAATTGAATTTAATCAACTAATACAGTGCAATAATATAAATAATTAAAAATACGTCTAAATTTGCCGTTGTAGTTGTTAGGGCGTTTTAATGTGGAAGGTTACATTCAAATATTATGTCAACTTTAAAGAAACATGCGCCAATAATTTAAGGACATTAAATGTGAGATATTGCAAAATTTTACCTGTCAAGTATCCTACCTACACATGCCATTTCGACACTTATAAATACACCTTTTGACATTAATCATAATAACCTTTTGAAGTTTGTCATCCAAGCAACACAAATTTGTCTGCAATTACCGTTTCCCGTAGAACGCGATCACTGTCATGACGTTTTTTAGAAAGTCCGATTTTATAAACTTTTGAACCAGTCCTGTATATACATAAATTACATAAAACATGTTAAAGTTACCAAGGAAGAATGTGCTCAGATCCAAGCCCTTTTCGACAAACCTTTTCGCCATATTACATTTGCCATGTTGTTTTTTTGACATTTTGACTTTGGATTCGTGATCGGCGACCTGAGACACCCCCGTATCTAAAATTTCACATTCATACGTCAATTTTCAAAAAAACTTCCGCCATTTTGTTTTTTTTGACATTTTGACTTTGGATTTATGATCGGCGTCCGCACACACCCCCGTATCTAAAATTTCACGTTCATACGTCAATTTTCAAAAAACACGTCCGCCATTTTGTTTTTTTTGACATTTTGACTATGGATTTGTAATCGGCGTCCGCACATATCCCCGTATCTAAAATTTCACGTTCATACGTCAATTTTCAAAAAACCCGTCCGCCATTTTGTTTTTTTTTGACATTTTGACTATGGATTTGTAATCGGCGTCCGCACACACCCACGTATCTAAAATTTCACATTCATACGTCAATTTTCCAAAAACCGTCCGCCATTTTGTTTTTTTTTGACATTTTGACTTTGGATCTGTAATCGGCGTCCGCACACACCCCCGTATCTAAAATTTCGCATGCATACGTCAATTTTCAAAAAACTTTTCGGCCGTCTTATTTTTTTGACTTTGGATTTGTGATCGGCCACATAAGACACCTCCGTATCCAAGATTTCACATTCGTACGTCAATTTTCAAAAAATCCTTCGGCCATTTTCTTTTCTTCTGACATTTGAATCAGTGATGGGCGACCGTAAAAACTCCCAAGTGCCTAATTTTACTTTTAATCAAAAGAGAGAGAAATTGATTTCAGCCAGCTCCGCCCACTGTGCACGTTTGCGTAATCGTTTAAATAGAATTATGTCATAAGGGCACATAAATGTTAAAAGCAATCGTTTTCCCTATTAAGGAAACTGTGCGTGCGCGTTCTGGAATTAACGCATTTTAATAATTCAAATATGTATATAATCATTAACCGAACAATCAACCTGTATATCTATAGAAATGCTAAGTCAAGCGGGTGCATTATGTCGAGATTGAGATGCCGAACTCGTCGGGCCGGATACATTAATCTGATATTTTTCGCCCGACCGTAGTACATCACATGCACATTGAATCTGTGACGTATTTCGGCCATTTTTCTTACCAAATCCACGTGCAAACGAATTTGAAAGTGCTCATGCCCTTGGTTGCGTGCGTCTGTCGACTCGAAATAAGCATGTAGAAGATGCCGAAAAGCCCGTTTGTTAAAACCGCGGGTCTTGTTGGACCCTCGTGACCTTCAAAATTTCGTATTTCACGCTTAAATGTGAACATGCGGATTACCACTCAGTTTGCCTGTCAGTTTGACGTTTCTAGCGATTTTCAACGTGTTTCACGTGAATTTTCCGTCCGCCAGCTCCGTTTGTCAGAATTTGTTCGCCACGCCGGAATGCCGACTTTTGCACGGTCCTCTTTGACGGCCGATATCTCTCTTCACGCTTCGATAAAAGGGAAAATCTCTCCGTCGACCGGAAATTTAAAGATGCCCCGAACGGCCAAACAAAGAGACAACTTTTAATTTCGCGAATCCAGGGACGAGTACTGCGCCCCGTGCGTCCAATTTTCGTCCATTTTGAGCCGTCCGATCGGTTACCATGGTGATTCGGTTAAGCCGTCTTTTCTCAAGAAATTAACACGAAACGGCCGTGCGCTTTTAGTATATATAACTAGCTATAACGTCCGCTTACAGCGGGTCCGTCCGCTTACAGCGGGTCCGTCCGCTTACAGCGGGTTCGTCAATTTCTTTTAGTTTGAATCGCCTTTTTCGCGTCCGCTTACTGCTTTTTCATAGTTTCGTGTAAAAAGCAATCACTGTCATGACGCCTTTTAGAATGTCTGATTTTATTAACTTTTGACGCATCCCTGTATATACATATATTACGTGAAGCCAATAGTATATTTTATTTAAAATTCTCCTCGAATGGTTTTTTACACAAAGCGGTACACACTCAAGAGCGAGAAAGGCAAATTAATGTTTAACATGTCATGTTAAGGTATCCAAAAGCACAATGACATCAAAAAGTCCAACATGTTGATTAAGACAGTTTACAATACTACTTTGATGTGAAAGTGTAAAAGCCTGTTAACCTTTTCAAAATCAACTATCGTTAATAAAGGAGCACGAAATAATAATAAAAGGAAAAAGCCCAAGTTTTAACGTGAAGCCCTATTGAAGCGCCTTTCCTGTAAAAAGCGATCACTGGCATGACGCTTTTTAGAATGTCCACTTTTATAAACTTTTGAAACACCCCTGTACATACATAAATTTTGTGAAGCCAATAGTATATTAAAAACTATTTTGACACAAACTGGTACCCACTCAAGAGCAAGAAAGGTAATTTATTGTTAAACATGTCATGTTAAAGTATCGAAAGAAACAATGAGCTCAAAGAGCGCAACATTTTCATTGAGACAGTGTACAATACCATTCTGATGTTTTCGAATCTACTGTCGTTAAGAAAAAATGAAGTATTAAATTTAAGCCCTGTTCAATCACGTTTCGAAGAATCGCCAAATTGAAGACGTAATAAACGACTACAAGCACCCCCGTATCCAGTCACATTCATCAATTTTCAAAAAACTCTTGCGCCATTTTGTTTTATTTGAGATTTTGACTTTGGATTTATAATCGGCGTCCGCACACACCGCCGTATCTAAAATTTCACATTCATACGTCAATTTTCAAAAAACCCGTCCGCCATTTTGTTCTTTGACATTTTGACTTTGGATTTGTAATCGGCGTCCGCACACACCCCCGTATCTAAAATTTTATATTCATACGTCAATTTTCAAAAATTCTGCCGCCATTTTGTTTTTTTTTTTGACATTTTGACTATGGATTGGTGATCGGCGTCCGCAGACACCCCCGTATCTAAAATTTCGCATTTATACGTCAATTTTCAAAAAACTTTTCCGCCATTTTCTATTTTTTGACATTATGACTATGGATTCGTGATCGGCGTCCGCAGACACCCCCGCATCTAAAATTTCGCATTTATACGTCAATTTTCAAAAAACTTTTCCGACATTTTATTGTTTTTGACATTTTGACTTTGGATTTGTAATCGGCGTCCGCACACACCCTCGTATCTAAAATTTCACATTCATACGACAATTTTCAAAAAATTCCTCCGCCGTTTTGTTTTTTTTGACATTTTGACTTTGGATTTGTGATCGGCGTCCGCACATACCCCCGTATCTAAAATTTCACATTCATACGTCAATTTTAAAAAAAACCCGTCCGCCATTTTCTTTTTTTGACATTTTGACTATGGATTGGTGATGGGCGACCTAAGACACCCCCGCATCTAAAATTTCACATTCATTCGTCAGTTTACAAAAAACTGGTCCGCCATTTTAATTTTTTTGACATTTTGACTTTGGAGTCATGATCGGCGACCCCCAAAACCCCCGTATCTAAAATTTCACATTCATACGTCAATTTTTAAAAAAACTCGTCCGCCATTTTTTTTTTGACATTTTGACTTTGGATTCGTGATCGGCGACCTAAGACACCCCTGTATCTAAAATTTCACATTCATACGTCAATTTTGAAGAAACTTCCGCCATTTTGTTTTTTTTTGACATTTTGACTTTCGATTTGTGATCGGCGATCTAAGACACCCCCGTACCTAAAATTTCACATTCATACGTCAATTTTCAAAAACCTTCCGCCATTTTTTTTTTTTTGACATTTTGACTTTGGATTCGTGATCGGCGACCTAAGACACCCCCGTATCTAAAATTTCACATTCATACGTCAATTTTCAAAAAACTTCGGCCATTTTGTTTTTTTTTTGACATTTTGACTTTCGATTCGTGATCGGCGACCTAAGACACCCCCGTATCTAAAATTTCACATTCATACGTCAGTTTTCAAAAAACTCTTCCGCCATATTAGATGCACCATTTTTTTTTTTGAAATTTTGACATTGGGCTTGAGATCACCGACACCAAGAGCCCCCGAGTACCGAGTTTTACCTTAATCAGAAGAAAAAGTTGATTTGGCTCCACCCACTGCGCAGTGCGTAATTATTTAAATAATTATTTCGTAGGGGCACATAAATGTTAAAAGCATTATTTTTTCCCTTAAGAAAACGGCATACCTGTTTTAGAATTATTGTATTTTAAATGGAATTTATAAAAATTATAAGAAAAAATCATGCTGTATATGTGAATGATTATTTCATCGACCGGGAAAATTATGTCGAGAAGTCCGGCGTCTACTCTTATAAATTGCCGGTAAAATACACGAAATAAATACACAATATCGCATTCGAAAAAAAAATGTTTTGCCCCGGCCTGGGTTCGAACCCGACCCGGCAAAGTCATTGTATTAAGAAGCCGTCAATCTTGCCATTGGGCTATCGACCTAATGTAAATAGTTTGTTCAACTGCCATATTTATATGTAGGCTTGACTCTATGTTGAAATCTGCAATTTTTTTTTTAAATCTCAGAGAAAATAGACGTGTAATCTTTAAAAGGTTATAAAAAACGTTTTAATTGTGTTCAGATAATTAATATAGTGCCTTGTCCGTGTCCTAAAACTAAATATATTATGTGTGTTTATATGCCATGAACCTATTCTGACGTTAATAATTACATTAAGGAAACTGGGCATACGCGTTCTGGAATTATCGTATTTTAAAATTCAAATTTATAGTAATTAAAAGATATCAGCCTGTATGTAAAAATGTTAAGTCAAGCTACCGATATATAATATATTCACGGAAAGTGCACATGAATGTATGTGTGTGTACATTACATGTTATGAGCATTGCACTTGATTTATTGTGTACATGTATTTCTGGCGTATTTCGGCCATTTTTCTACGATGTCCGTCTGCATGAGGAATTTAAATCACTCGTCCTATCGATATCGTATGTCGATGAAGTTGGAATAGGAATGCGATCGGTTCAAAAATGTCTGACTTTTCGATTATGTACCTTGTTGGGCCGTCAAAACCTTCAAAATTCGGAATATAAGGCTTAAAAGTCAAACATGCAAAATTTTTCGTTGGAGCTGTCAGATTAGCGAAATGTCTCTTTTTGATGACCACTACTGCATTTTTAAGTACGTAAGCCATTTTTATGTTACAAAATATTTGCGGGCTCCTCTTGAGAGCCTCGATTCTCGGGAACCCGTCCGCCAGGAGGGCCGAAAAATAGCCTACTTGAAAAAGGAAGGTGCGTTCTAAGCTTAACCGACGCGCACGACACCCTCTATTCCCTCTCAAAGGTGACAAAGCGCGCCCCGTGCAACCAATTTTCGTCGATTTTGACGGTTCGGGCGGTAACCATGGTGATTCGGTTAAGCCGTCTTTTCCCAAGAAATTAACACGAAACGGCCGTCGGCTAATATTAAGGAGAATTTTCAATATTTATTGTAAGAGGTGTAGTTATCTTCTAAAATAAGAGTTTTCTTTTTTTCTAATAATAAATTTTGTCTATTTAAAACAATTTATTGTGTAAATTATTTTTTTGACAATTATTTAAATAATTAAAAGATCTATTAAAAACATTCATTGTCATTTAGACAATGTTGGAATACTTTTATGTTAAACATTTGTGCATTCAAATTAGAATTTACTTTCAAAGTTTCCTATGTCTAGATACTTTTAAATAACCGCTAATTTTACGTGTATTACTTGATAGAGAAAATACAGCTGCTGTCCTATAAAAATGTCTTATGGAAGTTAAATAATCCAAATTGCTTCTCTGTCTTTTTCCATCAAATGGATAGACTTATATCCTATTTTGTAACAAAACGTTGAGAAAGTGCATCTCTGCCAACATGTATACAAAATGAAGTTGTAAATAATGTAAAAGATGGAAACGCTTGAGAGGAGTATATCGCAGCTTGGTTTCGTGTGTTAAATTATTTACAACATCATTTTGTACTTGGCTTTTAATAGATGCACATTGTCTTTATATGCAGGTTGTGCAGGATATATATAAATATAATATTTTTTTTGCCGAAATATACAAGAGATATATTAAAATTAATTAGTAGCAATTGATAACAAAATGACATTTTGTTATTAATTGCCAACATAACTAACTACTTTTAGTACATTTCTTGTATATTTCGGCAAACATTTTTAATATATTTACAAAGTGGTTGGCTGAGATTTGGCATTGCACAATACTAAGTCCATTACCAACCATTGTTGTTTTACACTATGGACTTCAATGAATTTCACATTCTTAAGGTAATACTGCACATATTGTTTTGATTACACATTTTGAATTAACACACACTGTTTAGTTGTGCTACACTGAAGAAACCAAATAAGGTAGAAACATATATGTTTGTGGCTACTAACACATATATGATATCTTTGACACATAGTATTATTTGTATAATGTTAGATGTTCGTCTTTGGTAAACCAATACCTTCTTATTGACCCACATGAAAGGTATACAACTCCGGCTGTGGTGCTCGGTGGGGGGGGGGATTGAGTAGCTCCCCGATGCCACTGCCGGTCCCAAGCCCGGATAAAGGAGGAAGGTTGGTGAGCAAGGTTAGCAACTTACTCACCGGAAAATCAGGATTTACCCAGAAGGATTTTGGTAGGCCTCGGAATGGGACGGATGAAATGGTAACGACACACGCGAGCAAAATGAACAGAACACGGAACATATTACGAATTGCGAAGTGGAACATTCTATCTTGGACGAATAGAGAACAAGAAATAATAACGGAGCTGGAAGAGCAAAACATTGACATATGCGCTGTATGCGAAACGAAGAAAAAGGGTGCTGGAACAGCCCAGAAAGGGAATTACACGTTCATATATAAAGGAGTAGACAAAGCAGAAAGAGCTCACGCGGGTGTGGGCATGGTAATTCACAAGAAGTTCGCCAACGCCATAACAGACATACGTGAACGAAAGAATGCTAGTGGTTTCTCTAGGCTTGACGAGAACAAGACTGCACGTAATATCGGTATACGCACCAGACATCAATAAAACGAAACTAGAAAGGGAATGCTTCTACGAAAAACTTCAACAAGTTGTTAATGGATTACCTATGGCAGAAAAAATAATACTAATGGGAGACTGGAATGCGAGAATTGGGAACAAACCTATAGCAGGAATCAAACAAAGATTTAACGAGGAAACACTAAATGAGAGTGGAGAAGAATTAATAGAATTCTGCTGTATTTATTCTTAATTGGTTAGAATAAACAACACTTTTTACGATCACCGAATTCAACAAAAGTTTACGTGGAGTAACACTAGAGGGCAGGCATCAATGATTAACTTTGTTTTGACGAACAGAGAATTTCATCCAAAACAATTCTGGACGTGAGAACTTTGACGTCTGCCAATGTTGGTTCTGCTCATGGACTGCTGCTGTGTAAATTGAAACTAGACATGACAATCAAAAAAAACCAGGCAAGTGAAATATGAAAAATCTGTATCGAAAAGATAGACGATCCCGCCACCAGACAGTTATATACCACGTGGCTAGCACAGAGGCTTCGAAATATAAATGGTAATAAAAATAAATCAGTTGACGACGAGAGGAGCAAAATTAAAAATATAATTTTAAAAACAGCTGAAGAGGCATTTGGGAAAAGAACAATCACCTCCGGCACTGGAAATAACAGAACTCCTTGGTTTGACGAAAGAATAAAAACACTGGCTCAAGAAAAGAAACACGCATTCCTACAATATAAAAAGAATCCAACAGCGCAAAAATATGAAGAATACAAATTGATAAGAAACGTTAACAACCAAGCTATCCGAAAATAAAGGAAAGTTATTGGGGAAAATACACTAAAGACTTAGAGCATGACTTATATGGAACTCAAAGAAATATTTGGAAGACGTTGCGAAACCAGAAAAAGGAAGTAGCAGAACATATACAAATACCAGCTATTGAAACTGAACAATAGCATGAATATTTCAGTCAGCTATATAAAATTCAAGAGGATAACTTGGAAAATATCGAACAAAGACATCATAACAAGACCTTGGTATATCTTACTAGAGAAATAATACAAGAATCCATAAAAAAAGCTAAAATCACGAAGATCTCCGGGTCCGGATGGTATATATAATAAATTACTGAAGTACAGTGGCGATTGCTTGGAAGAGGCTCTGCACGAGCTGCTGTCGAACGTGCTGGCTACCAAAAAGGTACCGGAGGACTGGAAAAATAGTTACACGATTCCATTACACAAAAAAGGGGAGAAGAAGACACAAGACAATTACCGCGGAATTACTCTGTTGAATACAATCCTTAAATTGTTTACATCCATAATTAGGAAGGTATTGCAAGAAACAATATAAATATCAGAGGAGCAACAGGGGTTCAGAGAGAATCGGAGTACAACAGATGCCATTTTCATCATACGTCAATTGGTAGAAAAATCAATCGAATATAACAACCCGCTTTTTATGTGCTTCGTGGATTTCAGCAAGGCTTTCGACCGTGTGAGAAGAAACGACGTCTTGAAAATTTTACATGAATATGACGTACCACAAACCCTTGTGGAACTGGTCGATAATATTAACACTAACACGTCGACTAGAATCAAAACATCTGATGGAATTACGGAACCAATCAAAATAAATATTGGCATACGACAAGGGGATTCGTTGAGCTCCTTCTTATTCAATTTAATAATGGACCGTATGATAGAATCAATAAAGGAAAAAGATGGTTACCCTATGGGAAGAAATAACGTGAACATACTAAGTGCATGGTAATATGTAACCAGCCAGTTCGTTGTAAACTAGAAATAGACGGATCTGTCGTTCAACAGGTAATGAGCTTCAGATAACTTGGTGTCGAGTTAACGAGTCAAAGAGACCTGCGGGCGGAGGTTCAACAACAGGCAATGAAGGCGACACAAGTAACCGGGTATCTAAACACAATGGTCTGGCGGAACAAATACCTTACTAAGAAAAATAAAGTACGAGAATACAAAGCTATGGTTCGCCCAGTACTAACATACTCCACGGAGACAAGAGCAGATACCAAGAATACTAACCAAAAAATTAGAACAGTAGCAATGAAGATTCTCAGAAAAATAGCGAATGTTACGATACGAGATAGACAGACGAGCAGATCCATAAGAGAAGGATGCGGAGTGCAGGATGTGGTGAAGTGGAGTAAGCGAAGAAGGAAGGAATGGAATGACCATGTCGAAAGAATGCAAACCAACAGACTAGCATATATATGCAAACACGGGAGACCAAAAGGAAAGAGACAACAAGGACGACCTCCCAAGAGATGGAGACAAAGTTGGTTTTCTTCATCGGCTGAATAGAAACAGGCCAAGCAAACAGGGGATGACCCTAGCTAAAAGAACAAGAAGAAGAAGAAGATGAAAGCTATACGACAGCTCTACTCCTGATTTTTTTTACACTTTTAATTATACAATTTGTCTTGATATTATTTATGTAGTGGAATTAAATGCATCAGTAATTAAAGATATTTTTTTTTATTTCTTACCTCTGTTATGCCATTATCCGATTCTAATTCAAGCTAATGTGCAAAGCCTATATTTTTTATATGCCACATAAAAGTGAAGTATCTTATTTTTGTTATAACTATTTAAAAAAAACAAGTAAAAGGTGAACACTAATTAAATATTAAGGAAAAAATACTATCTAAACTAAGATATTAAAAAGAGAACAAATATTTCTTTTTACATTTTTTTTTTATTATATGAAATTACTCCGACTATTAATAAGATTAATTTTTTTTGTATTAGCTATTAACATCTATATACCTAGTCAGCTCAGATACGGAAAATAAATATTCGTTGAAAGGCAATGTGGCACTATTCAAACTGTTTAAAAGAGCATTCAAGAGATACGGCAGAAATTCCAGGAAAATTATATTAAAGAATTTCGCATCTAAAGTATTCGATTTAGAAGTGGAATGTAGTTATTGTGAGGAATTCTTTTCCGAATGTAATAGCAAATATAAATATAATGCAGTTTTATGACAACTGGACATCTGAAGTTTATAGATATCTGAAACATCTTTAATTATGTATTTTAAAGAAAGAATACAATTGAAGAATAAAAAATAACGAACTATTTGCTTGGAAAGTTTTCTGTTATGAATAATATGTTTCGTCTTCGACTTTTCGATAATGAATTAAGTAATTCTGACCTGTATTGTCAAAAAAGCATTTAAAAAAAAAATTATTTTTCAGAAATTTCGATGACTAGAACAGAAGTTGAAGTTTAATTTGCTTGACCAGTCCTCTAACTATAGTTATTCTTTACTTTGGTAGGTACAACAATAAAATGCTTTATAGTTATTAATAATGACATGTACATTATAATGACTCATTATAATGTACATATATACCGGGTGGTGCAATAGTGTGTCGGCGGAGCTTAGTGTGAAAACTAATAACGCTGCAGCAATGAGACTTTACGTAGGTACGTATGTAGTATGCGACTGTGCATTTTCTAATTTTATTTACAAATATACAGGGTGTTCCAAATTTTCGCAACCACATTCAACTTTTTTATTTTAAATACATTGCTATACTTTCTAGATATTATAATGATAGCCATTCAAATTATCTTTGCAATGATATATGGATATGGGCACTTCAGACTGTTCGTTTTGATTTTATTGATAATATTGTTAAAATCTTGACAGTTGCAGCATCTAACATTTTAAGCTGTAGTCTGTAAATGGGTAGAATTCCTCACGTATCTGTTGTGTTACTAATTTATGGACTAACACGTTATTTGTTTTGAGGTTGAACAAAGTGAATAAAGATACAGGGTGTTAAATATGTCGTGGCTAAGTTATCGATCTTTATTGGTTATTTTCTCGTTTTTTTTAAATCTAACCTATAATATTTTTATAATTCAGCATATTCCTTGTAAAATCGCCTTTAAAATGGTAACAATAACATAGTACTTATTTCTAGTATTTTCAAAGTTATAACCCTTTAATGAGACCTGTTTTTTAAATGCTTTATCATTAGTTTTAGAAATACATTTTGAAAATTTTCGATAATAAAACAATCTTAATTTAAAATGTGTTCAAATATATTTCCATTCTGCTCTACACATGCTCTCAACCGTCTCTGTATCGACAGACTTACATTCTCAGCTAAGTTATTCTCACTTAATTGAAGAAAAGCGTTTCTTATTCGTTGCTGCATGTTCTCTGCCGTTGTAGGAGGTGTTGCGTAAACAATGTTTTTTACAGTTGGCCACAGAAAGAAATCACAAGGTGTGAGATCTGGTGATCGTGGTGGCCAGCTTATCAAACTTCCTCTCCCAATCCACTTATTGGTGAATACCCTAATCTAAATGTGCTCTTGCAGCAGCACCATAATGTGCTGGTGCACCATCATGTTGGTACCACGATCTCCTGATGACGTTATCTGGGAGGCCTTCTAATAGCAATGGTAAATTATTTTGTAGGAAATTTGTGTAGATTGCACAATTTAAAGTATTATCAAAAAAGAATGGACCAATAATAGTGTTTCCTATGATGCCTCCCCATGTGTTAACACTCCATTTTTGTTGATATAAAATGGGCTGAACAAAATGTGGGTTTGTAGTGTCATAATAATGGGTATTTTTTCTGTTTGTGGTTCCACAATTAGCAAATGTTGCTTCATCTGTGAAAAGCACATGATCTAGAAAAGTTATATCGTGTCGTAATTGTAAAAGTAGCCATTCACAGTACACTAGTCTCCTTTCAAAGTCCGTTTGTAATAAGCCTTGATGATTTTGAATTTTGTAAGGGTGAAACTTATGTCTTTTTTAAATCCTTTTTACAGCAGTGACTTCTATCCCGTGTTGTTTCGAAATTATCCTTGTAGATACGTGCGGATTTTCCACAATGGACTGGACGACTATCACTTCATTATCTTCTGTAATCATAGTCTTACTTCTTTCATGTTCGACGTAATTCACTGAACCCGTTCGAAGAAACCTTATTAACAAATTTTCAAACGTTTTACTATCCGGTGCTCTTCGGTCGGGATATTCCATCGCATATGTTCTTGATGCTAAAAATGGATTTCTGTTGCTAGCGCCAAGAGCAAATACCATGTCTATGAGATCCTCTTTCGAAAAATTCATTTTAAAGCAAAAACAACAATAAACTATTATGGTATCTAAATGAGAAATAATGTCAATAAAGCGATATAACTGATAACAAGGTAAATACAACACGTAACAACTACTAACAAACAAACGGAAATTAATAATTCACTAGCCGAACTTAATTTATAACAACAAAACGCAATTACAGAAATGAGAAAATACAGAAAACGACTTTTTATGGACTTTTGAAGTAGAGATTTGACGTTTGGTTGTACAGCCATTTTTTTTTAAACCAAGGCCAACCAACTATTAGATGCCCCACATATTGCATATTATAAACATGAGTATATCCCATTAAAGGGTTATAACTTTGAAAATACTAGAAATAAGTACTATGTTATTGGTACCATTTTAAAGGCGATTTTACAAGGAATATGCTGACTTATAAAAATATTATAGGTTAGATTTAAAAAAAACGAGAAAATAACCAATAAAGATCGATAACTTAGACACGACATATTTAACACCCTGTATATTTATTCACTTTGTTCAACCTCAAAACAAATAACGTGTTAGTCCATAAATTAGTAACACAAGAGATCCGTCAGGCATTCTACCCATTTACAGACTACAGCTTAAAATGTTAGATGCTGCAACTGTCAAGATTTTAACAATATTATCAATAAAATCAAAACGAACAGTCTGAAGTGCACATATCCATATATCATTGCAAAGATAATTTGAATGGCTATCATTATAATATCTAGAAAGTATAGCAATGTATTTAAAATAAAAAAGTTGAATGTGGTTGCGAAAATTTGGAACACCCTGTATATTTGTAAATAAAATTAGAAAATGCACTGTCGCATACTACATACGTACATACGTAAAGTCTCATTGCTGCAGCGTTATTAATTTTCACACTAAGCTCCGCCGACACACTATTGCACCACCCGGTATAGTACAGTCAAAATTATAAATTCATCCAAAATGTGTGTATTAATCTTTGCGAGGAGTGCAGTTGAGTAAAATATTTAAATTAATTAGAAATAGGTTGATATAAATCCGTTTCAATTACATAAATATGCTTTTTCAGATCCATATATGTATATCAGTATAAATAAGAAAAAGCGTGTTGGACCTCTAAATCCTTTTCAGTAATTGCAATATACGAGTACAAGATACTCTAAGGACTAATTGACAGATTCGGAATCTGGAAGAGAAAAAATATAATTTTTTTGAATATATCAAAGTGAAGAAAGCGTACTTTTTAAGCGATTATGTTAGATTTAGAGAGAAAAGTGTGTTGTCTCTCCAATACTTTTTTGCCACCCCCAATTAGAATTTTAGATGTACAAATCAAATCAGTACCTCCTAGTCAAACGCACGTTCTTGCAGAATTTGAATTTATTTGTGTCAAAATTGAATAATATAACAAACTTTCTGAATATAATTTTGCTGAATTCAAAACTTAAAGTAATATACATTTACAATAAATTGAAAATGTAAGGATTGTATCTAATTAACTTACCCACTACGATTTCGAAACTTTCATGTTGTTAAATCGGCAACTTGATAACGTTTTTCTTCATTTGTTCTAGCGCCAGAGTCGTGTATAAAAATTTGGTTCACAAAAATAATCATCATTTCATTATCCTATGATTAAGCTTTCAGGCAACTATAATATTGCTTTTATGATGAAATAGCATTAATATCAGTTTATTAGTTTACGTCTTTCATTTTCAAAACCACTGCTACAAAATCTTTTAAATAACGCTTATGGGTGTTCTAATGTCGAATTTGATAATTAATTTGAATTAAAGCAGGGGTGGATTTTGCAAGACGTAAATATCGCTAAAATACAAATGGCAAACGCTTAAATCAATTACTTTAGGCGAAGAAGTTACCTTATATAAAAGGTTCTATACTTTTTTTTATGACAAAATTAATTTGGCAATAACTTGAATATTCAGTTATATACGTTAGATGAAAAATATATTTACAAAATAAGGAAAGGTTATAAATACTTTTAAAAGCCATATGTATTACAGTTACTATAGCAAAAAGCAATTAAAATATTTAAGAATTAAGAAGTACATTTAATGAAGGTAATAATGAAATAAATTGATGTGAATTAATAACCTAATCAAACACATTCAAATGTTGTAAAGCAATAAAAGGAGACAAATATATCTTGATATACAATTTCAAGTATTTTTGTGTTCTATTGATTAGAATACTGTTGAGTTTCGAGTTCATATATGTTGAAAAATGATGTTTACTAATTTCTCAAGAATTAATTATTATAATACTCTTCTGAATCATTACAAGCAATATCTCAAATTATGGCGAAAGTTACATTAGGAATATATATAATGCCTTCTTAAAAAATATTTGTT
This sequence comes from Amphimallon solstitiale, assembly GCA_963170755.1. Lineage (NCBI taxonomy): Eukaryota > Metazoa > Arthropoda > Insecta > Coleoptera > Scarabaeidae > Amphimallon > Amphimallon solstitiale. The sequence continues at coordinate 86,249,059 of OY720675.1, forward strand.
ACATGTAATAATTTCCCTGTTTGTTGATTAAGAATAATATTTTCTGTAACTGTATATTTAAACAGCTTACTATTTTATTTTTGGGATTAATGAAGAAATAATAAACAAACAAATCATTGTTGACCGTTTTGGTTACTTACTATTTTCGGCTGGACAGAGAATATGTATTTTTCTGGGTGGGAGAGACAATTTAGGAAACATTTGGCCACTTTTTCTATAGCTTCTAGTAAATTTCGTTTCATCTTAACCTGTTCAGGCCAGATATTCACTATAATGAATGTTAATATAAAGCCACACTATTGCATTTAATATGAAATACACTTTTATTGTTCATAGAAAAACACTATGGATTTTGCACTTGTATACTACGACATGTAAATTTGAAATTTCACGGGAATAATTTTTAACATAGTTCAATTCTTGTATTATTTCCGTAGCACAACGGATCCTAATTAAGTAAAACAAGTTACGATTGTTTATATGTACATGGCATTTCGAAACTAAATACCAAAACGTTTTTACCTGTATATGCTTTTATCCTCCTTTCTTATATTTAATCTCTATAAGATGGGTGGAGCGGCGTTTTTATATCAGTGTCACATAAATTAACGGAACAATGTCAAATAATATTGAATAGACAATAGTATAACATAATATTATATGTTTAGGTTACACATTTTTAGCTTATAATATTGATATGTAGTACTGAATAAAAGTCAACATTCAAATTGTTGGTATAAATGCTTCATACTATAACGAACTGAGAAAGGTATTTGTATTTGCCCCCATCAGTTTTATTATTACTTTGTAATGAATTCCTTAAGACAGGCAATTTTTTAACCAACCGACTCCTTAATTTTTTCAAACATTATTTTGTTTATACTTTATCAACCCGTATGCCATTATAATTATCAATATGTTATAGGAGATTAAGGATTGAAGTTGTGAACACTTCCACCGTTTACTCATTGTACAGGATCGTTCTAAAAATATTCCTGGGGTTATTTATGATCATAAAGGTTCATATGAATGTATGTCTTAAACGACATGGTTTTAAAGTTATAGGATGTTTTATAGTAAACTTAAAATTTTGTTATAGTTTAAAATTTTCTAATATGAATTACACAAATGCTGAGTTGTGCGATTTGAACTTTGTTTACGGTCTTGCCAATGGTAATTCACGTGCAGTTAGACGTCTTTATAAAGAACGATACGTGAACCGTGTCATCCCGCATCATTCGATATTTGCTCGTCTTCACCAACGTCTCAGTGAAATGCGAAATTATAAAAAGCATACGGCTGATAGCGGGCACCCACGTACAGTTAGAACTCCGCATGTGGAAGTATTGGTACTAAATGAAATTGTGACACATCCTACTATAAGCACCAGAAACATTTCCTCTGCCTTAAACATAAGTAATCCCACACTTTGGAGGATATTGAACAATAAAGTGTTGTATCCATATTACATACAACGGATACAGACACTTTTGCCGCAAAGATTGACTTTTTGTCAATGGATACAACAGAAAATCACTCTAAATTCTCAGTTTTTGGCTCAAGTATTCTACACTGACGAGGCTAATCTCTATAGACATGCTATTATTAATTAAGTATTCTTAAACGCACTCACCAATCAATGTACAGGAGGATAGAAGCTTGCATTGCAGTTGAAGGCGGTCACTCAAACAATTTTTATAAGTTAATTTTGTTGTATCAGTACATTTTATTGTATGAACTATTAAATTTCTATTAAACATTCTATAACTTTAAAACTATGCCGTTTGAGACATAAATTCATATGAATTTTTATGGTTATAATAACCCCAGGAATCAGCTCATAAAATTTGTCGCATGTATTTAGATTGATCCTGTATATTAGTCCTGTATAATGAGTATATAGTAAATAAACTATAAAATTCATTTGTTTCCTATAAAAAGAGAATCAGTTTAAGTAATGTAATATACAGGGTGTCTCAGCTTTTGCGTTACAGGCATTATATACTTTCCCTGTATAGTTATCAAAAAACTTTTCAAATAAAAGTTACTTGATATTATGATGTGTCGAAAATGACAAATAGAGGATTTTATTTGCTCGTGACCTTGAAGGAGATTTTAAAGTGAACTTTGTTTTTTTTAATGGATATATGTATTTTTTAATATTGCATCTTATTTTTCAAAAGCTAATAAATAACTTTTATTTGATGCATTTTTTATTTTGCCGTGTCAGTTTTGACACAATTCAGATAAACTTGTCAAAAGTAAAAAGTTGTGTTCTGTCAGTCAACAACTGTCAGTCTTGCTTAAATCACAAAGATTTGACTTGCGTTATCCGCAGCTTTTTAATATGCCACTTACATACAACTCCAACGAATATGTAGATATGTTAATAGTCTACGGAGAATGCAGAAGGAATTCCCGAGAAGCTGCAAATTTGTATCGAGAAAGATTTCCGGAACGTCATCATCCATCACATACAACATTTAATAGAGTAGAAGCGAAGTTACGAACTGGTTCATTTCCCTCTACCGTAAAACATGCTAACCATAATGCTCCTGCTAGAAATGAAGAAAATGTAATCAACATTTTGGCTTATGTAGCTGTAAACCCCCATGTTTCACTTCGACGTTTGGCAGAAGAAATTGGCGTTATTAAAGCTACAGTACATAGAATTTTAAAAGGGCATCGGTACCATCCATTTAAAGTTCATTTATCACAAGAATTAAGACTAAACGATTTACAAAGACGCCTGGATTTCATTGCACGATTGCAAGTTCTAGAAGATGAAAATCCAAATTATCTTAATTGTATTTTGTGGAGGGACGAAAGTCGCTTTCACAATAATGGTGTTGTGAACAAACATAATGCGCATTATTGGTCCAACCAAAATCCGCGGTGGATGGAGGAAGCACGCTTTCAAACAGTGTGGGGAACCAATGTATGGTGTGGAATGTTTAATGGGCATTTAATTGGACCCCACTTTTACGAAGGAACCCTGACAGGACAACGTTATTTACATTTTTTACAAAATGTGCTTTCCGATTTAATGGAAGATATTCCTCTTAATGAAAGACGAGACATAATTTGGCAACAAGATGGTGCTCCGCCCCATAATGCGCAAATTGTGACGAATTATTTAAATGCGCTGTACCCCAATGGATGGATTGGAAATAGAGGTTCTATCCCTTGGCCTGCTCGTTCCCCGGATTTATCGCCTGTTGATTTTTTCATGTGGGGTTATTTAAAGGAATTTGTATATCAAGTTCGGTCGGCAGATCTTGATGATCTGAAAAATCGAATTCGCATGGGATGCCGGATTATGACTCACGGAATGATACTTTCATCTTGCAACATAGGTTTAAGACGTCGTTTGGAAGCTTGTGTCCACGCTGATGGAGCCCAACTTGAACATTTATTAAATTAATGCCTCTTGTTTCGTTTTCTTATCCAACTACATACACTAATTTGAGATATTTATATTGAAATACTTACTCTTTATTTTTTTAATTTTTTTGCACTGAATTACTTACTTATAATTATCGTATTCCTTTAAGTTAATAAAAATTGCTTTTGACAAGTTTATCTGAATTGTGTCAAAACTGACAAGGCAAAATAAAAAATGGATCAAATAAAAGTTATTTATTAGTTTTTGATAAATAAGATGCAACATTAAAAAATGCATATATCCATTAAAAAAAAAAAAGTTGACCTTGAAATCTCCTTCAAGGTCACGAGCAAATAAAATTCTCTGTTTGTCATTTTCGACACATCATAATATCAAGTAACTTTTATTTGAAAAGTTTTCTGATATCTTTACAGGGAAAGTAGATAATACCTGTAACGCAAAAGCTGAGACACCCTGTATATTATTGATACATTTCACACTTAACTATAACACTATAGTAAATAATAATACTGTCTGAAAAAGTAGATTACTTAATCGAAGTTGGTCAAAATTTATCAACACAGAAAGCTATAGAAATCAATAATTTCACCACACTCAGAATATTGTCGGACAAACTTTTTAATTAGACAAAAGTGAAACGCTGCAATTGAAAAAATACAGAATAGCATGATGAGAACTATTCGACTAAATCAAGTTTATGATTATTAAAAGCAGGTACGAAAAAAATGTTATCGCTTATATAATGTGCCTGTAACCGATCTACTCCGCGTGCATTTGCATTTTAGCGATGTTTAGCTTTTGTAATGTCCACCCGTGCCTAAATTCAAATTAATTGCCGAATCTGACATTTGAATCCCATAAGCAGTGACTTTGAAAATTATCGACATATACTAGTCAACTTTCACATAATATAAAATTATTATTATTATTATTATAAAATTATAGGTTATTAATGCTATTTTGTCATACTTAAATATGATATAGTTGTACGGAAGCATGTTTATTTCATAAATTGAATATTTAAGAACGACACTGGCGGTAAAGCAAATGAATGAAGACTTTTCAAATCGCCAATTTAATAAAATAAAAATTTCTAAAACGCAAGACGTAAGTCAATAACAGACATCCGTTAAGTATTTCTAGCTTTTCAGTACCGCTTTAGCGAAAAAAAAATTCATTTTTTGAACTCGTTTTGCATTCTTGACATTAAGATCTAACAGAGCGAATGTTACGACCACCCATCCGAATTGAGTTTTCGCACGTGTCTCTATCGGCTTGAAAAGAAGAATTAGAACCGCTCGGCATAATACGTATGATTAATAATCCGATAGACTATGAACAGTATGAACAAAAATACATGCATTGAGTATGACATAATGTTCTCATTGCTTAGCAGTTTTGTTGTATTTTAACATATTATGAATAATCCGTCGTCGTTATCATTTAATTTAAATGCACTTCCAAATAATCTCCTGTTAACTATATTTTAAATTTGACTCAACAAGGCTGCACCCTCAGGGTTACAATGAATTAAAATCGAGTATCATTAAGTTACTGGACTGTATAGCGACTCCACATACAGTGTGTCAATAAAGTAAGGAACACCCTAAATATCAGCTTTAAAACATATCTCTAGCAAAAACGCTCAGACACGTATCTTTTTATTTTTGAAGGCGCATTTTCTTAGATTAAATTGAAGTATACAGGGCTATCAAAAAAGAAGATATGACGTTATCATGTGTTTTTTTAAATGGAATACCCTGTATATTTTTAAGAAAATCAAAAGAGCTTCTCATGAAAATTTCAAAGATATATGAGTTGTTGGGGATATCTTTAATATTTACTTGTAGCAATTGAAAAAACACTTTTGGTGGAACTACATGATAATTTTTGTTAATTTTAATCTTTGGAAGTTGTCATGACAGAATTGTCAGTATGGAAGGTGACGTCTTATCTAATTAGACAGTGACTAACCACCGTTAGTTTGTTTGGCCTTGCTTGTTTTATAATTGCCATTTCTTTTGATAAAAATGGGTCTAAGTGAGAGAGAACGGATTGAGATTCTTATGATGATTGGTTAAGGTGACCGAAGAAGGAGTACAGTGGAAGTTTGCGAACTATGTAATGCAGTGCATCCTAATCGGCAACCAATAACTCGCTCAACTGTAAATAAAATACTTCTAAAGTATGAGGAGTACGGAAATGTTAGGGATCTACCTAAAACTGGGCGACCAAAAGTGGATGATGAAACCAAGTTAAATGTTCTTTTGACAGTGCAAGATAATCCGAATTGTGCTACTCGTCAAGCAGCTTTAAACTTTAATTGCAGCCATGAGACTGTTGAAGAAATTTGGCATAAGCAGAAATATCATCCTTATAAAGTGCATCTTGTCCATGAATTGTCGGAAGATGATTTTGATCGCCGTTTGGAGTTTTCAGAAAACTTGCAAATACTTTGTGTACGTGATGAAATGTTTGCTAGAAACATTTTATTTTCAGATGAGGCAACTTTTTCTTTAAACGGAACAGTTAACCGACAAAATTGTTGATACTGGACAGAACATAATCCTCACTGGATGTAGGAAGCTCGAAGTCAACACCCTCAGAAGGTGAACGTCTGGGCTGGAATACTAAAAAATAGGATTTTAGGACCTTTCTTTTTTGATGGAAATTTAAATGGGGATATCTATTTGGATTTTTTACAGTTGAGCTTCTTCCTGCGCTTGTGGAACTTTATCCTGATCCAAATACCCCTGACAGTCCTAGTAATGAAATCTGGTTCCAACAAGATGGGGCACCTCCTCATTATTCTCGACCTGTGAGTGACTACCTAAATTTGATTTTTAATAACCGATGGATTGGCAGACGTGGGGTTGTTGAGTGGCCAGCTCGCTCCCCTGACTTAACACCACTAGATTTCTTCCTGTTGGGTTACCTAAAAAGCAAAGTTTATGTAAATAGACCTCAAAATATTAATGATTTAAAAGAACGCATACGCCAAGAGATCCGAAGAATCACGCCAGATGTAATCAGCAATGTTGAGAATGAGTTTATTTCTCGCCTAGGCTACTGTCAGATTGTGAACGGGCAGCAATTTGAACATTTACTTAAGTAAATTTTTGTTTTAGATTTAAAAATAAACAAGTTAAACTCTATTGTAATTATTTTATGACGTTGTTCCACCAAAAGTGTTTTTTCAATTTCTACAAGTAAATATTAAAGATATCCCCAACAACTCATATATCGTTGAAATCTTCATGAGAAGCTCTTTTGATTTTCTTAAAAATATACAGGGTATTCCATTTAAAAAAACACATGATAGCGCCATATACTTTTTTTTGATAACCCTGTATACTTCAATTTAATCTAAGAAAATGCGCCTTCAAAAATAAAAAAAACGTGTCTGAGCGTTTTTGCTAGAGATATGTTTTAAAGCTGATATTTAGGGTGTTCCTTACTTTATTGACACACTGTATACTTTCACCGATTATACTGTTACACTTTTTGTAGTGATGTTTCAAATGGTTAGAAACTAATTATTAACATATAAATCGAATTTTTTACCGTCACTTTTTTATCATTACCATCAAGTTTTGGCTGTTTTGCGAACGTGACAGTAATGTTTGAACAGTAGTAAAACAGTGTTAGAAATGTTACACGTAGAAAGAAAGACTTGAGGTTAGGAAATATGAAACTAGCAGCGATTTAAAATATTGGAAAAATTTGATAATAACGATGGCTACTATTAGAAGTAAATTGTCCCATGGGACGGTAATGTTAAGAGAAAAAATACGCTGCTTAAAACTTACCCTTTTTATAGAAAAAAACCTGTATAACGGCAGTTATTTTTGTAAAACACGGACTCGCAACTTCCACTTGGCTATAGAAGATCATAAAGTAAACAAACGATCAACCGACTCCATACATTGTTTAAAATTTGTGCCAAAAGTTGGCGTGACGGTAATGTTAGTGCTCTTAAGTATATTTCGTAAATATTTAAAAACAAAAAAAATATGCTATAATCTTTAAAATTTTACATAAACATGGCGAAGAACAAGTGTTGAAAGAATGTATAAAAAATAATTTTATAAGATATATACAAGATATGATAAATATATAAAGCCAAATTTGAAAAACTGAAAAAGTATAACGTGACGGTAATGTAAAATGGAATATTTAAAGTTTAAAAATAAAAGGAGATAGCAATTTTAGGTTATTATTTGTCTTTACATTGACACACCATAACGTAATAAACCTAAAAAAAAATTAGTACGCTCTAATATCATTTTAGATAAGCTTGTAGTTATAGGGTATATGTAAAGTTAAAGGTTATTGAAAATGACCCATACATGTAATCAGTAAAAGGAAATGCAAATTCTAACACTTAAGTCATGACGTAGTAATAGATCCTCCTGTGCTACACCTCTCTCTGAATAAACACCACCTGTCTTATATATGAGAGAAACTTTAGGAACATACGGTGGACACGATCCAATGCAATGCCAAGAAATCACTTGCATAGATGGGAAACCATATTAAAGAGACATATTCAAGTTCACTTAATATATAAGCACAGTATAAAGATTTCAACAATGCTACATCTGTGAAGTGTTTAGAAACACGCATGATAAAACCCAATGATCTGAATGTCGATGTACAAACTCCAATTTCTTTGAATTCAGTTTTATTTGCTAACATGTTGTCGCCAATGTAGTAGCAAGAATTGTATAAAGTGGAAGACCGTGTCAAGTGACTGTACAACATGTATCACAGAGGTAAGATCTAATGAGGCCAACAGCCAAAGGAACAAAGCAAACGAACGCAATCTACACAGAAGAAGCTCATGGTCAATCATGTCAAATGCCTTCGAAAGGTCAGTATATATCACATCAGCTTGTCCGCGCCTGTCCAAAACCTCAGAAATACACTGAGTAAGCACTGCTGAATTGGTGACTGTAGACCTCCCAGGAAGATTAATTGAAATAAAGGAATGTATGCTAGTATACATATACCAAGGGAATATAGAACTCGCTCCAATAATTTGGAGAAGTTAGATATTATAGAAATGGGTCTATAGTTAGATAGCAACGCGATCACCTTTTTGTGCACTGGCACAATCCTAGTTTTTTCCAGCGCTTGGGATTTACTCCAGAAGATATCCAAAATTAATAATTAATTTAATATTTTTTATTTTAATTATTTTTATTTTAATATTTATGTTCGAAGAACCAAAGATTTTGAGATTTTAATAAAACATGAGCAGTGTAGTATGTGTTAAATATTTTAATTCAAAACTTCACTTTAAAAATTACTATTTGCACCGACTACCTTGTTTACCGTTAAAGCAATGTTGTAGTGATTTCTGCTAAAATAGACAAACGATGATGAGAACTATCGTTTGAATTGAACGATTTAACATCCTAGATAGAAATGATTGTCCTCTTTTTTATACAGCAAGAAGACTTTAAACTAAATTACTCCCACCAAACCAAATATTACTGGTTGAACAAATTAGTTCCTGACGTAAACCTACACTTAAATTACTTTAGAATAATGTATAGATGCACATGGTTGGACTGAAATTTCAAAAGGTTTGCTTTGTAATGCATCTTGCAATAGAAACAATTGTGTGCAATACTATTACAATAAACTTGAAACTAAAAGACAATTTATATATTCGCAATGAAAAAATATTGACACTAATTGACATTAATTATTTGGTATGATTAATTGTTGACATCAAATAAGTTTCGTTATACGCCGAAACAAGCGTATTGGACAAGTATATTCTCAAATATGATAACTAAATTAAAATTTTCTTTGCATTTCTTCAGAAATGGAAGGAAGTGATATAGAAATCTGGTAAACATATTTATTACTGATCTCATAAAATATTATAACGAAGTTGTAGTGCTGTCGGGTATGCAATCCTAAAATATGAACAATTTTGCTCTTCTAATAATACCTGGAAAGTAAAGTGATACTAATAATTTTAGAGCTTAGGTCCAATTAAATTACATACTTCTCAAATTTATTGTTTCCTATTCGGTCTCTTGTAAGTTATAAAAATGAATTGCAAGATAATACTTTATTATTAACATATTATCATATACCGGGTGTCCCGTAAAAACGCCAACAATAATAACTCTGTTATTTATTGTCCGATTTTATTGAAACAAAAAGTCAGTTAATTAGCATCAAAAATACTACAAGAAAGTAGTGTTTTAGTTGTTTTCAGTTGTTTTCATTAATGTCAAACGATAGTCAACTTTTTTATTTTAAATGGAAACAGATATATTTTTGGCAATATTCGTATTGGATTTTCTTTTCTGAATTCATCGATGTATAACATGTGCTATGAAACATAGAAAACGTAAGTATTATAAGTATTATTCTAAAAAACAAACCAAAACACTTCACAATAATTGTTCAAATTGCCCGTCACCTTGTTCAATACATAACGCACATCTCCTAATTACTCCACGAGTCGCATTTAAAAGATAAACGGCATGTATTTCTTGACAAGTGTTAATAATTCTTTGTCTTAAAATGTCAACATTTTCTGGAGGTGTCAAATAAACTCGATCTTGTAGATAAGCCCACAACCAAAAATCTAGGGGCGAAAGATCGGGTGAACGCGCAGGCCACTCGATAGGACCGGATGTTCCTATCCACCTATTTCCAAATTGGGTGTTCAACCAATCAGTATTTACTCTGGCGTTGTGAGCGGGGGCCCCATCTTGTTGATAAAATATTCTATTTAAATTTGCCAAAGGTAATTCATCTAAAAAGTTTTGGAGATTTTCGTTTAATAAAGTGTGATACTTTTCTTGATTTAAGCAACCATCTATGAAAAACGGCCCAATTAATTGATCGCCTAAAATACCACACCAAACATTTACGCTGAAACGTCTTTGAACATTATTTTCAATGACAAATCTCGGATTGTCTTGGCTCCATTGTCGATGTATGTTTCTATTAAAAATACCATTGTTGTTAAAAGTGCATTCATCAGACCAAATTATCATTCTGTAAAAACTACGGTCTTGTTCAAATGCATTTAAAAAAAGTCGACAAAACTGTATTCTTCGGCGTTGATCATTTTGTTCTAATGCATTAACTTTTCGAGCTTTGTACGGTTTAAATTTGTGTTTTCTTATAATACTATGAACTGTAGTTTTTGATACCCTAATATTATGTGCAATTTTGCGAGTCGAAGTTCGTGAATTTTCTTGTAGTGCAAGAAGAACATCATATTCCGTATCTTCGGCGAATCTACGTCGCTGTGTTTTAGGTTTTTTAAATGATCCATAATTCCACAAATTCGTTTCAATTCTCTGAAATATTTTCGAAACTGGAACTTCTCTGTCCGGAAAACGAACGCTGTAACGCCGAACTGCTTGAAGACGATTTTTATTACATTCAAAAAACACTTGCAACATGTCTGTTAACTCATTGTTATTCATTTTTACGAATATACTTTTTTTGTGGCAAAACGTTCAAACAGAACAATAAATAAGACTTAATAGACACTCACACTGACGTTTATTGACGTTTACCGCATTTTTGTTTTTTATGGCACATTCCAAAATTTATAAATAATGGAATACAAAGATGAAATTTATTAAGTGTTTTATATTTTTTTCAATAATTGTTTATCAAAAATAGACATTTTATACATTGTTGAATTCAGAAAAAAAATCCAATCCGAATATAGCCAAAAATATATCTGTTTCGATTTAAAATAAAAAAGTTGACTATCGTTTGACATTAATAAAAACAACTGAAAACAAACAAGACACTCCTTTTTTGTTGCATTTTTGATGCAAAATAACTTTCTTTTTGTTTGAATAAAATCGGACAAAAAATACAGAGTTATTATTGTTGGCGTTTTTTACGGGACACCCGGTATAACATAACATAATATAATTGATGCAATGGTAAATATACAACATTCAATCTTACCTTCATTATTTCATATTCTTGCATAGGACAGTCCTCTTGTTTATAAAAGCTCTCAGCAATCTTAGTATCGCGTCTCCCTTCATCTTCTACTTCGTTTTCAACATCGCTCGGAACCGTCGACCCGTCTTGATTTTCATTATTCGATTCTCTTTCATCTTCGACAGCGTCGTCAGTGTTTTCAGTTCCGTCATCAGACAACTCTTCTTCCTTGTAATCCGCTGGAGATGGACTCGTAGTTGACTGCAATACGAGAAAGAAACCGATGTACGTTAGCTTATTACCCGCATACATTTTAGCAAATTTATTGCAGCGCCTCGCTCACAAAATCATTACTCATTTTAGACCGCATGTCAGTTTGAAATTGAGTTTAAAATGTGGAGGTACGTACGCTACTTTCCCTTAAATTGGATGAACTTGGATAAAGCGGTGCCGGTGCATCAGTCGGTGCCACAGAAGCCATTAATTTAGGTAGCGCTCCCTTGACACATTCGCTTTCAGAATGGCACATTTTTTTATCTTTAGAGGCGAACGTGCGGAGGAATCATGTGGCAGTACATGAGCTTTCAACTTTGATAATCTAAATTTGTTCATAAAGATTATAAAATATAGAGGCAACTAAATATCTCGATTTTAGATTATATAAGATAAAATTGCATTAGAAATGCTTTGTTAAATACATATGTGCATGTACCTATGCCGTGTAAAGATACATACATGCTAGAAATATCGCAAATAAAATAATTACGAGGAAAGCCATATGGAGCGACCATATACTTCGTAGGGGCAATAGAAAATACATATATAGTATAGTGTTTTAGCGATATATCTACTTTAGTAATAAAAAGCACTTGATTTGAAATTCTCAATCATAATTATTGAGCTTATATTATTTACGTTTGCTCTTGTTTTGAAGCAATTAAAAGTGTAGTTGGATGTAATTATTACTTTACATATATGTACGTTTATTACAATTTTGTAGATTTATTGAAAATATAAAAATCTTATAAACATTCAATTGATAGTAATCTATTGAATATTTACAAGATACAATTATCATGTTTTGCTGTAAAATAATGAAAATAATGATGATGTACAGGTTCGAAATAGTTTCAAAATTACCTGGAAGCTTAAACTTCGGTTAAACTTTATAATTCAGGTCTTTGTCTATCGGATCCATGATTTCAAAATGTGCGTGGAAAGTTCTATAAATCTAAACAGAATAACTCATTCTTTAAATTAATATAATTTGTACTCTTTTCGACGCACATTCTAAGACCGTGTATGTATGTACCATTATTCTAAAATAATTATTTGTAATTATTGTAATATTATTTTCTTTGTGGGTGTTTTTCTTCCATGTAAGATGGTAAAATTCTATCACTGGCTCTACTCAAATATAAAATATTGCGACAATACTTCTAATTTATAAAGAGTATTATGACATTCAGGTAAAAAGTTTAACTTTAAAATCTTTTATATAATTTTATCCCAAAACTAGCTCAGTTATTAAAACTATCAATAATTTTAAAATAATAAGCATATACTATTTGTACTAACTGGGTTGCTGACTTTCAGTTACTTGTAAGCATGAGCATATACTATTTGTGTTAAATGGGTTGCTGACATTCAGTTACTTGAATAAATCATGCAGATTCCTATATCTTAATTTGTTCAGTACCAAATAATGTAAACTAATACGTTCGCATCTTTACCGATCTTTAAAATAATAAATTATAACAATAAAATAATTCCGTAAAGATGTGGAATTGTCCAAGAACCTATTCGATCTGATTACATCAATTTTAAGCAAAACTATAACAAGGTATGTATTTCAATAACTATTTATACCATTTACATTTACTGACATATATTTTCTCCTTTTAGGTTATTGTTATAAGCGTCTCTGTTTATTTCCCTACTCAACTCTAAAAAAATCTTTATTACTATGCCAAATAAAAGAAAATATCAGTACAGATTTGTTTAATTCGTTCGAAAATTTATAAATATGACTATGGAAATTTTTAACATCAATCAAAAGGACACATATGAATATTTACACAACACGTCTAATCAACAATATGAGATGTACTTAATTCAAGATTGTCAATTGACCAAAATAGATATAAATGCAATAACGTAAGTACTAAATTTTATTATTGCTTAATAGGATAACTGAAATCTGTTTGAATCTGTCATTCACAGAATTTTTATAAAGTATTATTCAGCAGAACTTTTATATTTCATGAAATACTAAATTATGTTATTCAACTATGTAGTATTTTAAAAACACCCTATTTTTAAACAATCCCTAAATTGAGATTATGATTTTATATCGATAAGTAAAGATTTAGATTTACTGTTAATTATGATAATATACAGTAATTCACACAATTATAAAAATGATTTATAATTTCTCATCAGAAATTATGCAATAAACATTACTTAAATTCAGAAATTAATTCAAATGGTTATACAACCTGATATAATTATAAAAGTATTTTCTTTCTTATTCTTCAATATGTCTTTCTTTCTAGCGTAACTTCTTCTCACTCTAATGATGATGTTAGTATAACAACTGGAACCCTCGGACCTCGAACTGCTATCCTGAAGTACCTGGATGAAAACTCTGCACTCTCGCACACCTGGAATAAACACACTATCCTGATGTACTCCGGATTTCTGTTTTCCTGGAATGCTTGAACTGGGACGTCGGAATATCTCACTCCTGTATTCGTAAACTTGTACACCAAAAATTATCGCTCGTATTTAAACTCTTCTCAATTTAACTGGATCGATGATACACATGCAGGAACTCAATAATTATTCTTACGGAATGGTTTTAGCTAAATTGGATAATACTTCGTGAATATTCGATAATAAGGTAAGTTTGAATAAAACTCTCTTCTCTTTACTAGGCGTTAGTAATATTAATCCTTTCTTCCTTCTTTTTTTTATAACACACCAGATAATCTCAATGGGAAATTTCAAATTATTAAATATTTTCCTAAAATAAAATATCACTATCTTCTCCGTTTAACATTAAGCACTTCTATATCACTTTGGAGCGAAAATCGAGAACAATAACCGTATTTATCGAGAAAAATCTTTCTCTACTCGAGAAAAACGACCGCTCTCTTCTCCAAAATTTTAGAATTGTTATTTTTTTTCATTTCACATTTCCTTGACGATCAATAATTAATTTTCTTTATCCAATTATATTATTCCACACATTTTATTTATCCAACAAAGATTCCACATTATTTTTGAATGATTTAAATACTTATATAAAATTCCGATACCTTACTATTTAAAATCTCAATTTAATATTTGAATTCTTTTGCTATACTTCTACATATTAATACCCATTTCTAGTAGTATTTATAAATGTCAAAATCTGACAGTTCCAGAATTTGAATTTAGGCGCGTTAGCTATTCATTATTTTATTGCGTTTATATGTCAAATTTCATTACTAATTACTATTCTCATATACTTTGTTAATTAAACAAGTTTTCACAAAAATTATATTACATATACAAACAAATCAAGTAATATTTAAATCTCTTCTTTCAGACTGAAGAAAAACAATGCGGCAAAGTATCCTGCCACATCCATCTATATAAATGCATGAAGAAAACAAAATAAACTACACATTCGATAACATCAACATCTTTATACTTTTGGTATACTTTAAATATTTAAACAATATAAAAATTCTGCTATATAAAAAAAACACTTTAAATTAAATTCTCCTAATTTATTTATATACCATATTGTTGTCTAGTAATGGTAAACGGCAACCCATCACAATATATAACGTCGGCTTAATCTGCAAAACACGTAAGTCCATAATGTGGAATTTTACAGGAGAGACAAAAAACGTTTCAAAATTTTAGTATCTTTCTTATTTAAAATCTGGCGAAAGAAAGTCTTATTGTATTATATTTATGTATTATTTTTACGGTCGATTAAAAAAAAAAAGGATGCCGAAATATATTTAAATGGACTTACGCTTTTTTCCAGTTGATTTTTGTAAGAGATGGGACTTACGCCACGTTATTATTTAACATAAAATGGATTAACAAGATTTAAAAAAAGGTTATTTATTCACAAAAATTATTAGAACAAAGAGGCGAAACACAAAACAGAAAAATAAACATTGTTAATTATTCAATTTAAGAAAATAATGAAATTTGCATGGTTGAGAATATAATTTTAAATCAAAAACTAAAATTATTTATTATTATTATAAAATTATTTGAACGGCAAATTGTCGTAAAAACTGTGATAATCGCTTTTAATACTTTTCTTCAAGCTTTGCAACTGTAAAAATTTTTCACGTTTAATGGGGATCGGTTCTTTATATAAATGTGGAAGCTCATTTATTTGACACATCAATTCCTTTCTTTTTTCCTTACTGACTCGGCTGTACATCAGTTCCACAAAGTTTTCCGGGTGTCTCAATTTATAGAAAAGGGAACCATCGGGTAGGTATCTTATGGCACGTATATCAGTGACACAAGGATCTCCTGCCCTTTTACCTGGACGCAATGATTTTAAGAAATCTAATATCTGGAAATCTTTGAAGAAGTCATAATTTAAATAAAACACCTTATAAGGCTTAGGTTTTTCCCGAGCTCTTTTACATAGATTTACGTAGTCCGCTGGTACATTTATGTCTGTGCGGCGCAGTTTTCGTTCAATTGTGGAATGGATTGAGTCCGCTTCCATCTGGGTGTGGCCCTTCTCCAGAAATTTTTGTTCTATTGTTATACCTAAAATCATCGATAAATTAATGAGCGCATTGGCCAGAGTTGAATTCCTATTTTGTGATGTACAGCCATCACTGTACAGTATTATCTTCTCTTCAGATTTCATGCTCGGAAAAATATTATCTGTAATAAATTTACAAATGATCGAAGCGTAATCATTGGCTGAGAGACCCCCCAGCGGACTCATGCCACAGATAACAGTATCCATCTTTGGTGGCCATGTCAAAAAACGTAAAGTTATGAACCATTAATTTTTGTTTAAAATAAAGTGATGAAGTATTTGACTTTGGTGATAATAAAACTGATTGCAGGTCCATGCAGAACACCCTGTTGTTTGAGTCTTTGTCTCTATTTTTTTCTTCTCTAGCTTCTTTCTTTTTTTCTTGATGAAGATTAAATATTTCATCTGACATATTTTTGGTTTTGAAAGCAACGCATTGGTCACATTCATCTTTCTTTGGTCGAAATATTGACAAGTTCATTTGTTCAAACACATGACTGAATGAAGCAATTGATAGACACCGGTACTGTTTGTTGCTGCACCATTCCTTATAAAACTTATAAATTGATGACTTGGATTGCCAAATTGGTTCTAGATATAGTTTCTTCGATGACGAACGACAATAATGTGACTCAACTTTAGGCAACTCGTTGAAAAATCTTTCTAAGTTTAATTTTAGGTCTTGGTATCGACGAGTATTAGATTTATCTTGCCCTGTATTATCTTTGACAATTGGCACCTCAATTGGTACAGAGTTACCTTTTTCCTTATTTTTTAACCAGTCTAAAATCATATTTTCCTTTACGTCATGAGTTTTTAAAAACATCTGTTTGCAAACCCTTACATGTTCATCTCCTCGTCGCAAAAAATACACTAAGGATTCTGTTCTTCTAGATGCACCCGCCTCTTTTCTGTTTCTGTGTCTTTTAACCTTTTTAGATTCTACTAAAAACGACACGTAAATTTTTTTTTCGGACCAGGTCATGTCGGACCAAAATGTTTGGAATATACTTTTTCTTTCATCTTCAGAAAAGTCTCGACATTTCAAAACACAGTTATTCTTCAACGAGAGTTTGCAGTGACAAGGATTTCCTAATTTTCTTTCCTTTTTGTGTACGTCGTAAATCCACTTATTATTAATTTTTTTTCTGCCATAATATTCTTTTCCTTTCTCGCGATGTAACTTCCTTTTCTTTTCACTCCATTCTTTTTCATCTACAAATTGCCTTTTTTTTCTCTTTGGTCTTTCTGATAAATGATTCTCAAGAGAGTTGCTGTCCAGTACGTAATCAAATATTCGTGCTTCTGTTTCATCGGCTTTTGGTGCAGATCTATAATTCTGATTTGCATTCTTCTCTTCATCCCCCGAGCTCTCATTCTCGCTTTCTTCGTGCAAGTCGCTTTCAGAATTGGACTCAACTTGAGGTACAAAATCCGGATCATGGTTTTGTTCTGCTTTTGCTGCATTATATTCTAATATTTGTTCCTGAACATTTTTCCACACCAACGTATTATTATTAAATAAACTTTTATCTCTATCATCTAATAAGTCTTTTTCGGCAGTCTTTGTAGTGTGGTTAACCATTTCAGTCGATTCCAAAACATTCATAACATCACATTCATTTTGGTCATTGCTAATCGACTGAAAGTTTTGGTTTTCAGCTAAGTCAGAGTTCATACCATTGTCTGCATTATTGAATAGGGGTCCAGTTATTTCAGGAATATCTAAAAGTAACATTTCATCTTGATAACTACAACTGGACAGTGACGAAAATTGATTTTGGAAATTGTTGTTGCTGGAGTTTAAAACTCTCGTACACTTTATTTCTTCTGCTTTTGAATCTGTTTGCACCATTTCCATTATTTTAAGGGTTCTACTTCCAAAATTGGCCATGTTGTCCAAAAAAAAAAAAAATTGTAAAAATTTACGTACTCTAAAATTATGTAAGTCCACAACATGTTAACAAAATGTTATTAAGTTGATTTTAAGAATATCGCGTAAGTCCAACTTCTGATTAAAACTATCAATTAAAGCCAAAACTATCAAAATCTTTGACTCTACTAGTTACTAACATTATTACGTCAACTTACCTTCAGTTATAAAGCCTGCTACGCAATGAAATGTATTTATCACAGCCAATTTCGCATAAAATTCACTCTGCACGCATGCATCGCCATAGATTGTAACAGAAACTGCGGACTTACTGGTTTTGCGTTTTGTTTTCAAACAACTAGGACTTACGTGGAAAACGAATCACTGCATTTTAACGTTTTCAATTCTCTTGGAGATACTGGGAATTTCTTAACTCATAGATTTTTTTTTTCCCAACAGATGGCACCAAAATGTCGATTTTGACCAAAAGTGGACTTACGGGTTTTGCAGATTAAGCCAACGAAAGATTGTAGCTGGTCCGGTACACGTTGTTCTGCTTGTTTTTGTGCAACGTTAGTATAAATAGGTTTTAAAAAAACAATAAGATATTAAAATTTCTATGTAAATTAGAAAGTGCTACAGATCTGCTGCAGGCGAGCAGAACTTTTATTAGTATGGTTTGTAACCTAACTATGTTTTTATTAGTAGATATGGTTAAGTCGTTTCCGCAACCGACAACAATAGTTATTTATGTACCAAGTCAGTAAAGTGATACTTTATCGAACGAGTCTGATTTGTGAGCCAAGCGAGTGAAGCGACCGCGGCGAGTAAAAGACGAGTTCGATAAAGGTACTTTACTGACGTTGTGCATACAAAATTTTGTCGCCAACCGTGAAAATTGTTAATTTTAAAAATAAAGATATAATAACTTATGACAGTTTATGACAGTGACAAACGATTTATGTTTAAAGTCATCAGATATGGCTACGTTGACAGATATTAGCGGCAGGTAAAGTACTTTTTCTATTCCGGTGCTATAAAGTTCACTTTACGACACCCGTTTTGGTTGCATAAAGTATTACTTTATCGCACGCAAATTTTATTTTTTTGAAGATGGTCACAAAAAAAATGGAACCAAATCGTATTTAAATGTCAAAATATAAGGCTTTAAAGTAACAAAAATGTGCAATAAAATTGTACAAAGAATAAAAAGCACACATGCTAACATTTCACTGACTAATTAGCAATATAAATTGTTAAGCAGAGTTGGATGATAAGTTTTCGGATGCTACTATTGACATTTACTTACCATGTTGAATAGTACAGCTGTTATAAAAGTTTGTTTTGATAAATATGTAGAGAGTTTGTGTACGAAAGATTTTGTAAATTGTCTTCTGCTATTTTGCGAATCTCTGGGGGCGTACAGTTATTTATTTCGTCCCTTTTGTTGATAATTTGAAATAATTTATTGTATAAATCAGTCTGAATTTTAAACACAATTACATATAGCACCACCGATATTCAAATATTTAAAACGTTCTACCTATAATACTTAAAAATCAGAGTAACCAACTTCAAAAAAGCAAAATTTCTAAAATATTCGAACAAAACATGTCTCTTATTTTAAACTTTTTTGAACTTTTAATAACCGAATTAGAAAAAATAGTATAAAATACACGTTTCATAAGACATTTTGCGCACTTGTTCTTTAGAAAACTCGCCTAGCGGCTCGTTTTCTAAACTTGAACGCGTGCGCAAAAATCGTGTCTTATGAAACTTGTATTTTAATATACTATTATTGTGCAGTACGATAAAGTGTTTGTTTACCTCCGTAAAACGCTATGGTAACGCATCGCTTTATTGACGGTTGCCGATAAAAAAAATTACCTGTCAAGTAATATAATCTACAAAAGTCATGATTAATAATATCTTTACACTTTTTGACATTTGCAATAATTACCTTTTGACGTTTGTTATTATGTCTACTGAACAATTTAAATTTGTCAACAATGTTTGCCTACTAAATAGTATATCAAAATATTTTTTGTACCAGAAGTAAAAAATCATAGCATTTTTACACATAACAAAGCGCCACGAAATGTCATTTCTCGACTTGGAACTAATAACAGGTAAATAATGAGGCTATTATTGACCTAGGGAAATAATGAAAACAAATAAAGGGAATGCCGCAACCATGCAATCGCAGTAGTATGTATGTATCATGTATGTCAAGTTGTCAACCGTCAAAATTCATTGCAGTTTGTTTATTCAAGTTTATTTTTATTTAGATTTATACCACAAATCATACTCTAAAACTTATAAATGCTCAACCTCCAAGGCACAGACTAAACAATCCAGACCGGCAACTTAATCCTAGATTTTATCCAGAGTACTCATCCTTGTTTGGCAAACGTAAATTTCAATACTCTACCATCTTTGTCAGATTCACTGAACTTGGAGATGAGATGGCGCTAGCGTCAATTAAAATGTTTGTTATGCTGTGGTTATATGTCATTCAAAACTGCATTTCGAATTTGACATATTTTTGCAATCCTTTGTCGTACATCGTATTAATTATATGTTGATACAAATACGGTGTCCAAGTGTTTAGTGTGCGGGTTTAGACAGGATGAAGTTAACAAAATGCACAGGTTTTAGATGAGATTGGCATTTCCTTTGTTTAAGACGCGCATTTTTGACATGCTCTTTGCCTTGCAGGTTTGATACCTTTTGATTTGTGTATTAGTATTATTATTACTATTTTGTTGTTGATTTTATTTTTGGGTATCTGTATAATATCAATTTTATATACTATAGATTTGTAACATTAATTTTCTACATCTGCATATTTTTGTGTTATATGTTTCATTTGCTGTTAGTTTAAGGGACAAATTTAAAATCAGTATTTTAGTAATGAACTATTGCTGAATTTGTTCCTTTTTGTACATATTAGTTTTGTTTTTATTTGTCATATTACACAAGATTTGTATTGTTATTGTCTTCTCATTATTGGTTGTGTAATTTAATTTTATTATGTTTTATTGTATAAGTATATGTATCAATAAAAACTATTATTATTATATCCCTATGTTTTCCTTGACAGTTTTCACTTATCAGATTATTATATTTCTCTTAATCTTATATAGAGTAGTAGTTTATTGTGTCTAATAGGTCACCGTAAGAGGGATGTTATAATACATGTAAGTAAAAGATTAATATTTATATTTCGTATCACATATTTAATATGTAACACCACAAAATTACACATAAGATGCTCAAACTATGGCTATAATTGTTACTGTAAGTAATATTTATTACCATAGTTTTAGTAACTTTTGTGTATGTTTTTGTTACATAAATAACGTATTTAATAAGCGTATTTTAAAAACAAGCTCATTTCAAATTTCGCGCCAATGTGCTGCTAGCGCCATCTTCGTACCAAGTTCACTGATGTGTGACAAGGATAGAAGATCTTGGATATTTTTTTTTCAAGTAGTTGCCGGTCTGGGTTGTTTAGTCTGTGCTCCAAGGTAAAATAACTAACTCTATGTTAACAATAGCAAAATATGTATGACAGAAGTATAATTGGAAACAAATATCCTAACACGTAACCAGTAACTATTATAGATGTAAAGATATTTTACCTTCTTACATATAACTGTATTTTAAGGTTATGTAACAACATAATATGGAAACAATATAACACGTAACTATTACAGATGTAAAGAATTTTAATTGATTTATAAAAATTGATAGTGCAATTATGGCATGTCAAATTTATTGATGGTTCAATTCTGATTCAGATCTGTAGGCACATTAACGACAGTATTGTTAATTGTGTTAATTCCATAAGTATTTACGATATCTTCAGTCAAAATAGAGCCTGATTGTACTGCTGATGTTGATGGAATTTGGTTCATATCGAAAATTCCTGTATTTATTGCAGGTGTGGTTGCGTAAGTAGATGTAGGTAGACCTTGTAACATACATGCTATACTTTTTTTTATTTACTAGGGAATCTTCGATATAACTTTCAGCTACACTAGATTTCCAACCACCATGTTGTTTTAACTGAAGGATATTACCACCATTGACAGCTAAAAGTGTAGCCTAGGTTCTACGGAAGGGCAATTTCTTTTGGCATCTGTCCTATTGTGTTATGTCCAATGTTTTGTCTAGTACATTTACCATTACGTACACTAATAAAGAATTTTGCTATATCTGGAATTGGTCTAATTTTTAAATAGTTTTTAATTATTTTGATCCAAAGTGGCTCCATTATTACAAACTTTAGAGACGAACCATTTTTGCTATTGCGGATGTGAATAATAATTAAATCGTCTTTCATGATGACATCAGAAATTAATAAATTACACAGCTCATCACTTCGGCATGCACCAGCAACACCAATTACAAGAACAGTCTACAGGGTTATAAATTGTCAATAATTTTGAAGTATTAAATAATATATAAACATACTACCTTAGTTGCAATGTAACACGTATTGGGTGCCTCAGCAAGGAATTTTTTAATTTCCTCTAGTAAATACTAATGATTTTTTGGGCTTATATTTTTCATTTTATCTTTTTAAAAAGGCAACAAATATAAAATATTTTGATATGTTAATATTCTCTTTTAGGCCAAGTGTAGCTTTCAATATTGAATAATGGGCCCATAAAGTCGAGGCTTTTTAATTTTTTGAATATTTTTGAAAATAAGCCAGAAGTACGTTTTGAGAAGTTACTACTGTATTTTTGGAATTACACGATTTTTTAAATTCTGTATGTTTTCATGTATAAGTGTTTAGATATATGCGGAAGCAAATTCTCAACTGCCTGTTCTGCAATCTCGCGCATTTCAGGTGGTGTAATCTAAACTCTTCAGACATAAATGGAATGAAAAATAGTCTAATAAATACCTACTTGACTTTTAGTTGCAGCATTTATGTCAAAACTTATTTGTCAACATCAAAATATACTTATTTGTTTATATGAAGTTTTATTACAAGGGCATTCTTACATGTATGAGTAAATTTATTCATAATTATTAAGGTTTCAAGATCCAATTAGACTACTGGTACAAAAAATAGTATACATACTACGGTTGAGAAGACTATTATTATTGCCCTTGGCCTCGCATCTTCTCAACCTTGGTATGTAATATACGATTTAGGTTCGTTTCGTACATTCTCTTTTCGTACACTGGCCAAATTGTACCTCTGTTGACCTTTCTTATTCTCGTTTCCTACACTGAATAAAAATTTTACCTAATGAATGCTTGTTTCGTACACTCACATTGTGACCGCGGGAATCTAGAGACAATTATAGATATTTATGCCCAGAGGAATTTAAATATCGAAAGACGATTTAAAGCTACTTAATTGTGTAATTAAAAATTTATTGAAGAGTATGATGATAGTAATTGCTAATAAAAGTATATTATTATTATTAACAACAGGTTAATAAGTTTTTATTTGTTTGCCCTCAAGTATAACAAACTCAATATCGCTTATTAAATTACATAGGTAAAACCACAAATAAAGTTAATAATACATTAACTAAATTTATCATAAAAGCAATATCAGTTAATAAATGTAGGTAAATGTACTAGTTATCGGCATAATAACTTTTGTAAATGAAAATATAAAATTGGCATATCGTTTAGATAAATCGTCCTTCACACTTTTTCTAGGCTTAGGACTGGCAATATATAAAATTAATATCTTTAGTACCGTATAAAGAAATTAACTTGATATATGAGCGTGTTTAAAGATTTCTGTCCCCAATTATGAGTTAGTCAATAGTCAACAATATATACATATTTACAAATTTTTCGCTAAGCAGCTTCATCATGTCTGTATTAATTATTTCATTCATATTTTACAATATACGATAACCGTCTTAAAGTATCTTGTAAATTTATTTCTTGTTGAAGAAATTTGTTAATAGTGTTTTCAATTCTCTTATCCTAATTGATATATAGGTGTAGAAAAGTAATATTTAATAGCTTATTTACTACATTTACTTTATAACCGGCTTTCATGTAATAGTATCTTACTAGCGGAAAGTCTATATCCTGAAATTATTTTAATAGTTTATTATATTGTTTTGAAATTGTTTTGGTCGATCGGAATTTGTAGTGGACGTGTCTGTTGCCTAAACGGCTCAACTATAGGAACCTTACTAGGCATGCATATAATGACGACTGACAAGAAAGTGACATTTGGTGTCATACTTAATTCTTGTTATTTCATATTATGTTCGTAAAATTATTACGTTATAAATACCATATTTTTTTTTATATTAATAGTTATTTACGTATCAAGAAGGTAAAGTAATATCTTACAGTAATATTAGTTTGCTCCTGTATTGCGTACAACATTTTTCCGCCTGTGTCATCACTTTTACTTCAAAAGAAAATACTGATATTAAATAATTACAAGATGTATTATTAAGCAGAACAGGATAGAGTTACTAACAATCACTCATTGTAAAGATTAAGTAAAGAAACGAATTCACAATTTTTTTAATTTTTTGACAATTACTTATGTTTTGTTAACTCTAAAATTGGGTGTAAGGAGGGAGCAGTGATGAATGTATTCATAATTGTGTTGAATATGCAACACAATATACACCACAGTGGTTGTTTTTCTTTTGCTACGTAATAAAATTTTCTATTTATCTATCATTGTTCAGCACGGGGATGTAATATATTTGATTCCCTTGGGTCGTTATAACTAAGGTTAAGTCTTCGACAGTAACTCAGTTATGTTTTCTTTACTTAGTGAAAGGCGGAAAATTTTTCGTCATTCCATAAAAGGCAGGTAGGAAATTTTCACTGGTAAAAGTTACTCTATGAATTTGAAAATCAAACGATTATAAATGCTAAATTTGGTAGATTTTTGGAAGACTATTATTTTAATGGCTTAGGTAATGCCTTAATTGGTAGCCGTATTAGAATTTCAAAAAGCGATTTATAAATATAGTTTTCCAAGATATTTAAAAACCACATCTAAACATTACAATAAATAAACAAACACATTTGTAATACAGATTTCCTTTTGGTAAATCATAATTCTTTTAAATAAATATACTTAAACTTATTTTCCATCAGAATATGTTTTTTAAATTATAATTTTAATTGAAGATCGTGACTCAAATTTCTATTACTTTTTCTGAAATTACGTATTAGTATAAATAACGTTTATCATATAATGTACTTCTTAAAATTATTAATTTAAAAGTGCATAATTTCCGAAGTGGTTGTTAGTAAAGACCGCTACTAGCAACGAAAACAATTAGTGTCTCAATTTGTCTGCGAGTTGTGATGTTAGCAATCTGTAATAATATGTGTGTGTGTTTGCATCTATGCATAAGACTATGAATATATTTACGAAAGTGGCGGCATACTATTCTATTATTTAAGAGCATTTGCGACCGTTTTGTATTCAATAATACTAACACTTTCTCAACTTTACGGCAAAGTATTACACTTACTGATGACATTAATAGAAGTATAGAAACTGCACTACCTACTGAAAAATTACGGTTATAGAATAAATTTACGATTAAGGCCATTATAAACCATCTTTCATTAGGAAAAAATATATTCTTAAATAAAAACATAACATAGATATCGCTAGATCATTGATTAAAATAAAATGGCAGTAATAAAAATCAAAAAATATTTAAATACAATTATTTAATTTCAATTTCGTAAGTAAATAACATTTGTTTTAGATTTATATTATAATACAACAACCGTTTTAAAATGAAAATTTGTGTTCGTTGATAAAACGAATTAATAGCGAGCGTTTGTAATTACAAAACGGACTGTATGTTGAATTACAAAAACAAGCACCGTGCGTTTCTACAATTCTTATTTTCACTGCAGTAAAGCCAAAAATAAAACTTGAAAAAATGCTAAAGCAAGAACACCAACCTCATACTCATTTACATCGGTGACGAGTGGGGTCGTTCTCGTGGCGTTGAACAGTTGAGGGGAAGCTGTCGTGGCAAACTCGTTGAAATATAGGTTAGTGTGGTATGGTAGTGTGGGCGCCCAACCCTTTCCTGTAAAATGAACGCAATCAGTGCTGGATGTGCAGTATGGTAGAGAATTGCTTTATTTGCATGGAAAAAGTGCACGTTGCGAAAAATATTCTATTCTGGACGAAAATATGCTTTCAAAATTCATTAGATCGTTTCACATTTTCATGTAAATTAATCCATTTAAGATATTAATGTACCCAATTACTTTTTGAACAGTGATTCAATATTCAATGGTATTTAATTAAAGGTAATGGCGAATAATTTATTTTCTTTCCTTTTCGACGTTAATTCAATTAGTTTTTAAAGATTGCGTAACATAGCCAGAATCGCAAGAAAGTAAGGGCCAAAAAGAGAGAAATACTTAAGTGATCTTAGTAATCTACATATTATGATTATTATCTTCTCATTTATCTTTTTTCCTTTCTTTATATAATGATTTTTCACTTTTACAAATCGTAAATTTTAGGTTTCTTCTGAAATCGAAGATTTTAAAGCTTTATAAAAGACGACAACCTTTAAAACAGAACAGACTTGTTTCAGGAAAGTCGATAAAAATACTGCATGTATATTTTACATATTCCATTGAGATTTATATACTTTCCGTAAAGTATACACAAAAGTAACATTAAGTAATTAGAAATGACACGATAGTAGAATGAGATGTGTGGATTACTATAGTACATAAAGCACTTGTTCATGATCATAGAGCTTAGTGTACCAATTGGGAATAATAAAAATATAAATTAATGTTTTAAAACAGTCTATCATTAGAAGCTGCTTAAATAAAGCAACATTGGTACATTTACGAGGTGTGGCGATTTAATTCCCGGATTGCTACAAAATGCAAGAACACAAATGAAGTACCTAATACAAAAAATGTCTGATATTTATTCAAGTAATTTCCATTGATAATACACTTATTGCAAGGTCCTAAAAGTTTATGAAACAGTCAACAAATTCATATGAAAAAGGGTGTATTCGGCCGTTACATTTTTCTAAATATTGTCTACGTATTGATATCGTTTCCTTTTGAGGAGAGTTTTCACTATAGGAAAGAGGAAACAACCGCTACTGCCAAGTCCGATAAATATGGTAATGATTCCATTTATCAAACAACGTTACATTCTTCACTATTAGTGAGGGCATTTCATGCAAAAGAATGAGTTGTTGAAATTAATCACTCGACTAATCTCTATAACTTCTTATTTCGCTACAAATGCCCTTACTATTAGTGAAGAATGCGACGATGCATTGTGATGTAACGATAACTAACAATCCTTTTCTCGAACTTGTGCTCGTAGTCGAGAAATGCTCTTCAATAATATCTTCGTCACTTCAAGTAACTATTATTATTCCGATAAAATTCTTTATTCTTCTGCCTATAAAAAAACAAGAAAATGGATGTGCTTAAAACCACACGGCAGAAGTGAAAACTTCATCAAGGCGAGGTTAATAATACGAAATCCAACTTTTTTTTTCGTTCTATATTACATTAGGGTTATCCTGCATAGACTAATTCAGTTGCTGAGATACATTGTGCTTCTTTTGACGATATTTCTTCACGCGCGCATTAGACAATTCCCTTTTTGGTTTTAATTTGTCATGGATTTGATTTTCTTCACCATCCTGTCTAACAGAAAAGAATTAAATGCTTATAAATTCGTATATAATGAGCAATTAAAGCAATGCTCTATTCTCAACGTTTCTGTTTTGCATTGGTATACAAATTATAGTAAATGCGTGTCGACGTTATTTAACACCCGGAATATACTGATCAGTTTCCGAGTCATCCATATCATTTTAATAAACATGCTAAAACTTACCTGACCGCGAAATATTATATTATATTATTATAGAGATAATGTCTCATACACACACAACACATTTTTTGGTTAACCGTCCGCGAAGTTACCAATTAGCGAACGCAACACAGTCCGCGAAATACAATTAATATATATATATATATGTATTATGTATATAATCGCGTGTATATATATATGAATATATATAAATAGACAATATGAATAGTCGCTTACGAGTCCCGCCCTGGTCTGATGCTAACGTGCCGGCTTCTCACCCGTGCGGCTCGGGATCGAATCTGCTCGGGGACATGAATTTATTTATTTAAATTTCAATTTAATTGAAATTAAATACCTCTATATGATATATTTCTCTCGTTCCCTTAGTCGACTCGAGCCGACTTTACCCGAACGAGCGTTACATAGCCGAGCGTGACGGCTCAATCTTGTTCAGTGCCCACAATCAACGCAACGCGCCCAAAGAAGTTTACACTTAAAAAAAAACGTAATCAGCATAGTTTTGATTTTGGATTTTTGCAAACGAAATTTGTTGATTTTTGTTTTTCCAACCCAACGCATGCTCTGGTGATTCGTCTGAGGAACGTACTGAAACACTCATGACTCGCCACCAGTGCCAATGCAGTCTTCTCTGTTTTTGCCAATCCGTAAGATGAGCAAAATCAACTTTGCACTAATCTCAGTCTTTCCCAAAAGTTTATGCAAAATTTGTCGAATCTTCTTCTTATTCATGTTTAAATCTTCTGCCATCATTCGAAGGGACACTTGTCGATCTTGTGCTACATGTTCACGCACATTTTCGATCGTATCTGCATTTCTACAAATCGACGTACATACGTCCAGTTTTAGCGTCATCTTGTACAATCTCACGTCCATCTTTAAATCACTCAAACACAGTCGTACTACTTAAGGTGTTGTCACCGAACACAGAATTCAATATGTCGTAAGTTTCTGTTGCAGTTTTAGCTAATTTACAGTAACATATAATACGTACCAGTTGCACGACTGAATAAAGCACGATGTGCGCGTTAGCGTCCTATGCAGAAATTGACACTTGTCCTATCTAGAGTGCTTTTATAATCAGAGTGGTGACGCTGATGAGGTTAATTCTGGTAGATTGACGCAAATTGTACCCAAATAATGGCGTCTTGTGCAAAAATGTATTTTACAGTTACATTCTTATCTTTACTTATTAGGCTTTTTTAAATACATATATGCATTTAATACGCAAATTATAGTTTACTATATCTATCCATATTTAATAATAGTGAATTATTTGTTATTTTACCATTTGACAGATATGTAATGGCCAATTTGGTTTCTATTGATTTTCTATCTCGTGTCTTCACTAGAGAGCCTACATAATCAGAGTGGTGACACGGATGTGATTCGCACTGATTGGTTGCTGCTAATTGTACTCACATAATGGCAGCTTATGTCAGAATAGTATTTTGCTGTTAAAACTTTATCATTGTTTATCACGTTTTTTAAATACATATCCATTTAACACGTAAATTTGTGCTACTTACAGTTATGGCAGATAGAGTGAAAGAATTTTTGGATAAATTGCATAATTAATTATTTGTGGCTTTTCAACAAAGTGGAATTTTTAAATGCTATCTAAACAACATAAGATGTATAACTGTGGAATATTGTTTTGACTGCTTTGCATACATGTTGAAATTTTTTCAGTGGTTCGAATGGTTCTATCGTTATGCATCAAAGTACTTATTTCCATTTCTGAGAGTTATAGCTTTTTTCAGTAACAGCAATCGTGAATGTAAAATGTTCTTCAATATATTCACATTAATAATCTTTGTACATTCTCAAAACATCTTAGCATTGCATTTATTTCATGTTCCTCATCTGTTATAATTATATATCGCACTATTATAAATAAACAAATGTATTTACTCTAATATCTGATTTGCTTGAAATCATCATGTTAGAATAAATACTAAATATTCTTCGGTTTTTCTGTGATTCTCTCACCATATATTTTTCTTCTATACATACATGCTTTGGTATGTTTCTGATAATTAACACTTGCGTTTGTAATGTTAGTTCAAAAATATCGTTCATCGGGCATCCCTAGTCATGACCGAATTATTTTACATTGATTTCCTATCTGGTGTTACCACTATCATTATAAAGGCACTCTATAGTAGGATTACCCAACAGATGCAGTAGCAACAGCGCACGAGAAATGCGTCACTTAAACGTCATACGTAAAATAACGCTTACTATTGGTTCGTTTGCAAGGACGCCCACAATAGAGTAAATTTAGTATTGTGTTTTAACAGTTTCAATTTTGCATTATTATTATTTTATTCTTTCTCAGTTTCTTTGCTTAATATCTAACAAAAAGTATTTCTGAATACTACTGTATTGTGTTTTGACAGTTTCAATTTTGCATTATTATTATTTTATTCTTTCTCAGTTTCTTTGCTTAATATCTATCAAAAAGTATTTCTGAATACTATTGTACATTGTTTTTGTGACAAACGTAAGTAAGCGCATGAAATATAACATCAGAAGATGATTTTGAAATATCTACTTTATAGGCTATAAACTCAATTCTCCGTTTAATCACCTGTGGTATCAGTCTGCCCCTTTGCGTAACATTATGGAGAATTCACCTCCTAAGAAGAGGCTCTTCAAACATTTTACAGTAGAGGGCAAGGAGAGGTTTTTGAATATATACAAAACCTTACAAGAACAGCCAGGTACTTCGAAAATAGATAACATTGCAACTACAGCAGGTAAATATTAATGTTATTTTTTGAATAATAAAGTCTCGTTTTGGTGATTTATATTCAGGAATATCAGAACGTAGTGTTTACAAGGTTTTGCAAGAATATAGTGCTGAGCATAAATTTCAATCACCAAAAAAATACCATAGGAAAAAGGCCATACTGGACAACGTTGATGATGTAATGCGGAATAGCATTCGAGGAATTATTTATTCCTTTTTTTTAAAAACGAACCTCCAACTATACAGAAAGTTCTTATGGTGATAAATGAAAGAGACGATTTACCAAACTTTAAAATTTCAACTCTCAGAAAATTAATAAGAGAACTGAACTTTCGGTAAAGTATAATGAAAATGTTTGTTTCTTTTTATAAACAGTTTTGCATTTGTAGTTATTAAAAGAGGAATCGTAATAGTATTCTAAAAGAAAAAAATGATATTATTACTTGGAGGAGACAATACTTACGTAAAATAAGAAAATATCGTGAAGATGGAACACCGATATATTACTTAGACGAAACATGGGTGAACGCTGGGCACACAGTAAAGAAAGTATGGGCAGACACATCAGTGCTTACTGCGAGACAAGCATTTATAGATGGTTTGTCCCCAGGCCTTAAAAATCCTTCCGGAAAAGGGAAAAGGTTAATTATATTACACATAGGTTCTGACGACGGATTTGAAGAAGATGGCTTGCTACTTTTTGAATCTAAAAACACAGGTGATTACCACGAAGACATGAATGCGGAGAGATTTGAAGAGTGGCTTCAACATATTCTGCCCAATTTGAAAGAAAATGCAGTGATTGTTTTGGATAACTCACCATATCACAGTCGCGAAATAAATAAACCACCTAGAGCAAATAACCGCAAAGCTGAAATTCAACAATGGCTTGTCAATCAAAACATATCATATGAAGATGACATGGTGAAGGTAGAATTATTAGCATTAGTTATGGAAAATGTGACCGGCCTTGCGAAATATGCTGTAGATAAGATAATTGAAGCATCAAATAGAAAGATATTGCGGCTACCTCCATACCATTGTGAATTAAATCCGATAGAGTTCATATGGGCACAAGTAAAGGGGTATGTTGCTAGACACAATGTATCATTCAAACTAGAAGATGTAAAGGAATTATTTCAACAAGGTGTGTTCAATATTTCATGTGAAAATTGGAACAACGCAATTAAACATGTGGTTAATGTGGAAAACAAAATGTGGGAACCTGATAATTTAATGGATTGTCAAGAAGACTCATTAATCATAACAGGTGATGATTCCACTACATCATCTTCAAGTGACCACTAATTATTAGTGAGACTAATTTGATGCTTTTTATTTAATATGCTCTTTTTGTAAATCGCTGCTTTCTTATACTTTATTTTTCGTATGTAAATTCATCTATTGATGAATGGATAAACATATTTTCTTTGTATCATGTAAGTAATCATAGAAACTTAAAATATATTTTCTCCTAATAGTGTATATATTGCATTAAAAATTTCCGAACCTGTCCTTTTTTTTATTTCTTCCCATTTCTCCCATTTACAAGCGAATTGGAAAAAAATTAAAATTAAATTACTATATATTCATTAAATGTGCATTTATTTAGAAGAAAATTATTCTTTGATTTCACCACTTTAGCTACCTTAAGCTTGCTTTTAATAAATTGTTATACAAATGCCACTATATACAGAATATTAAACAAAGTTCTTTATTATGATGTACTATTCCAAACGTCAAACAAATTATCATATCACATTTCTTGTTCGCATAAACCTAGAGAGGACGGCTCTTGTATTTTATTTTCTTTTCATTTTCCTCTCGATTATACGTAAAATAATCTAAAGTAATCAAAATTATTAGTAACTAGTTGCTTAAACAGAGCTTATATTACGTACCTATATTGCATTAATTTTCGTCTATTATAATTACATTTATATAGGAGAATGTAGAATATTTGCATCGAAATGTGGGGTTAGAACTACATATTTGTTTATAATGTCTAATGTCAAAATATTTACGGTTAAGGCTATGCGTTAAGCGTTGTGAATTTGCCTTTTTAAGCTATTACGTCAATGCAATGTTGCTACTGCATCTGTTCGGTAATGCTACTATAGTTCTATCTTCGCTTGACAGGCATCTATTGGTAAGACTGTGAACTATTACATGTTGGTTAATCTTTAGTTATATTTTAGGTAACTCCACTACTGCAGCGCAATCAGGGAATTAAATTGCCACACCTCGTAAGTAAGAAGAAGTTTGGAGAAATATATAATGAGGGTGTGCTAAATAATATGCGGCTGTAGAAAATAAAGCAGCCGAGTTACCAACATATCGCTTATATTTAATTCGACATTTTTAAATCATTTATGATGTTAACATGTTTAATTACCTTTAACTAAATATTGAACCATGATGACTCTTGCAACAAGATTCCATACTATTGAAAAGTATTTACATAAATAATATTAACTTGCGAGATGTGTTTGTAGTTTTATGGAAACGGGCGGTGAAATTCAGGGTCATCTATATCTACAAGGAACCTTCATACTAAAAAAAAACAATTTTAATGACAGTGAAATTTAGGAACTTTTGTACTTGTATAATTTTGAACCATTTGTGGATAATGCCAGTGAGATAGAGGAAGAAATTCCTATTTGAATTCTATTTGATGTGAATAAAAGTCCTAAGCCTTTAAAAATCAACATAAATAACAATGTTAACAACGATTTACGAAAAAAAAACAGGTGCTCTGCAATTGTTCAAACTTCAAAGGATGCCGTTGATTTTCTTGAAATATTTGTCAATGAAGACCTCCTTGAACTAATACGAGGATGATTTGTCGGAAGATAATATAAAATGAAACACTTCAATTACGGAAACATTTTCTCCCCTTTAAGTAATTGTATCTGTTAAACTAAAAGACAAGTAATATTGAATATTTAAATATCCTCTTGTCGACGCATTGCCTACTCGAAGATAATACCAATTTTTATCACAAACAAACACTGATGGGCGAGTCTCAGTGTCCGTCATGTCGTCTTCGTAGTTGTTGAATCTAACGGCTATGTTCAAGAGTTAATATCTGAATGATATAAAAATGAAATATCCTAACTTCAAAATATAGAGTTTTCCTAGGTTTCTGGCTATATCATGGAAGTAATCAAATAGATCTTCTGCAAAATAGTTGAAGGCCAGATGAGTTATATAAGATTTGTAACATTTAATATCATATTTAGAGAAACCGCTTTCTGACCATCCGATGTTGTTTACGTTTTCTCATGAAAAAGACATGCCAAGGTAAGAAAATGTAAAAAAAAAAGAAAATTAGCGCGATATATTATGCCAGTAAAGAGCTTCCTTTGAACGAGTCGATGATGATGCGTCAGACTGTAATCAAATTTTCGCGGTACATGAAAAAGATCCAAGTCAAGTTAATGAAATTTTGAAAATGAACAGAAAATGGAACAAGAGAGAGCTGTCTATATTGCAATACAATTTCACGGTAACACAAAATAGAGGCGTAGAAAAGGATAAGAAGTCGAATATTATTATGAACTAGAGGAGAGAGAAAATAATGGAAACTTCGTAACTATATATGCAACTAGGCAAGATTTGCGTAATAAATAATTACCCCAATATTATATTATGTGCCAGGCAAGAGGTATGGAACGTCTCATATTTATAAAGATGCTAAATCTTCGGCAAGCATATTTTAGCTTAAGGCGCTATGACAAAAACACAAGGAAGAGGTATATAACAGTCGGTAAATAAAATTTTAACTTCCACTAAATGTATACCACGTTGAAATTTATTAGTCCAATTCACAGTTATGGATGAATGAAAAATTAAGTAATCCCTCTTCAAGAATTCAAAACTGAGTTGATGATAATCAGATTGAACAATGCTGAAAATTTTATGTTCTTTCTCATTATCATCAATATAGTATCTCTTCTTGTGTTTCTTTTATAGTGCACTGGAGAAGCTAACATGCGCTTAACAAAAATTTAGTGTGTACAAATAAACAATAATAAATAATTAAACAACTGTAAGGTGTTTTTTAATTTAATATTGGAGTGTTATTTATTGCGGAAAACACCCGGCTGTATACAGTTATGAGCTACAACAATAGTATGTCAGGACTCGACAGATAAAGCGTGGTTTCAAAAGCGGCCTTTGCTAGGCCTCTTAATAGCAGCCTTCTAATATATGACATCCACAAAGATAAAGATAAGCCATTTTCTTGTCCTTTTCGGATTGGACAACTAAATTTTTGCCCTCGTAATTTCTTTCTGTTTTATCATAACTATGATGGTATATGTAATATTTAGTCTATAGGTTTTTCAGTTTTCGCAAAATAACGTATTTTATAACGGTAATGGTTTATAATTTTGTATACCTACACTAAAACTGTATCGGATTTTTTTGATTTTTTTTTAAATAAAAATTATTTATTTGAATCATCAGTACGTCATCAGAAACTAAACCAGATACTTTAGTAAATAATACTTTAGTTATAGTTACTTTATTCAGAAAGAAAAAAAAGAAAGAAATACTTTATAAAATGAAAATAATAATTAACTTTTTAAATCGTTTCTTATATCATTCTGATTGCTTGTATTATAATAAATGTGCTAATATTTTTCCGAGATAAACACTTTCCTACTAAAATAAATAAATAGAAATAATTATGTAGGTGCGCATAATGCATAAAAAATGCTTCGAAAATAACAGGCTATTTAATTATTCTACAATTTTCATCATTCATTTAAGAAAGTAAATTTGTTCTTTAATTACGTAGTGAAATAAAGGTGGTTAGTTGAAGTTTCTTTTTCGGTATAGTATACTTACCACGTTTGACGCAATGCTCTCCCCTTTCCACACTGATTGCTGTTTTTGTAAGACATGCCGCTCTGTGTAATTCGCAATGGTTGGGATAGATGTGACCGTCGGAACCGCAAACAAGCTTCCTGTGAACGTTGCATTGTCGTTGACAAATACAAATAGCTTCTCCGGATGATGTTAGAGTACATTCATGTCCTTTCAAGCAATAGTGTACAAGACAAGGATCTGAAAGAAAGTAAAAGGACACATGTTAAACTGACCAAATACAACAAACATTACACAAGCTTAGCGACTTTGAAGTATGTATTTATGTAAATTTTTAAGTCTTATCTGTCCAATTTTTCTTTGTCATTGAAGATAATGTTAATATTTCTTTAATAAGTAATTGGACTGTTTGAAAGCAATACTGTTGTCAGTGATAAGAAATCTACAAAATAACGGTTGGAATATTATAAGCTTGTTTATTATCTTCAGTACGGCATAGCTAAGGAAGTATGTATTGATTGAAAAATATATGTAGTATAAGTCTCATAATATATCCCAAACTTCAAAAACAGTACATGCTTACACTGTTCACTAACACTAGTTGAGAACTAGATGAATTTCGTCGGCTTAGAGAGATAAGAAATTTTCAAATAATCTATGTTTATATGTGATTCAAGCGTAAGCAGCTTTGAAGCTTGTTCATTATCTTCAGTACGGCATAGCTAAGAAAGTCTATGTTGATTGAATAATATACGTAGTATAAAGTCTCTTAATATATCTCAAACTTTAAAACAGAAATATTTCCAAACTGTGCACTAACATTAGTTGAGAACTAGATAAACTTGGTCGGCTTAGAAAGATAAGAAATTTTCAAATAATCTATGTTTATATGTGATTTAAGCGTAAGCAGCTTTGAAGCTTGTTCATTATCTTCAGTACGGCATAGCTAAGAAAGTCTATGTTGATTGAATAATATACGTAGTATAAAGTCTCTTAATATATCTCAAACTTTAAAACAGAAATATTTCCACACTGTGCACTAACATTAGTTGAGAACTAGATAAACTTGGTCGGCTTAGAAAGATAAGAAATTTTCAAATAATCTATGTTTATATGTGATTCAAGCGTAAGCAGCTTTGAAGCTTGTTCATTATCTTCAGTACGGCATAGCTAAGACAGTCTATGTTCATTGAATAATATACGTAGTATAAAGTCTCTTAATATATCTCAAACCTTAAAACAGAAATATTTCCACACAGTGCACTAACATTAGTTGAGAACTAGATAAACTTCGTCGGCTTAGAAAGATAAGAAACTTTCAAATAATCTACGTTTATATGTGATCCAAGCGTAAGCAATGTGACAGTATTTTAAGCAAATCAGCAGAAATGAGCATAGTAAATCCGAGGATCTTCAACCAAGGGAGACACATATTCGCAGTCGAATAAACCACGAAGGTTCTTGATTACAAAATTCTTATGAAGAAAGATATCGCAAATCGAGTAGTTTGATAAAATAGAATACATTCAACGATTGTACTTTACAACATAACATTTAATAACAACAATTCATTGGAGTTCATACTTATGTCACCATTGTATCATAACATAATGTAATATAATATGTCATGTTGGAGAATACAATCCTCATTAATAATGTGTTTTTTTAATATTAACAATCAATATCTCAGCAAAAAGCATTAGATTATCAGAATATGCTATAACTGTGAATATCTAAAACTTAATGGTAAAGAATTACAGCACATATTATTTTAATATAATATCATGTTTCCATGAAATTTGCATTTTAAAAATATGAAACAGAGTGTACATATACAGGAAACGCGTTAGATTCATAACGACTTGTCTTGTTTATGTTGCCGGATCTGTTTTTATTTCTCTCAGTTTCATATAACCAAAGAAAAAAAATATGCACAATACAATAACTATAAGGTAATATATTTAGTAATTGAAATGCTCAAAGACTTTATTATATTAATTTAGATTGTCAAAAAACCATAAATGTTTCATAACGTATCCATTATAAAATTTAAAATAACCAATACTTACGCTTTTAAAAGTCTGTAAAAAGCTTCGACTTATATTCAAAGGACACAAAGAGATAATAAATAGGATGTACAGTTCTAAGAAGAACTGTTTTTATACAATTTATATCAAAGCAAAAATAAACACACAAATTTGACAGGTAAAATATACACAACACACGCCTTTTTGACAAGTGTGGTTTATCTGACAACATCGAATTGAACTATTAGTCTATTAATAATAATAATAATAATAATTTATTTAGTCATTTTAGTTCAACAGTATCAAACCAATTATAGAACAAAGAAGTAACGTATACTCGCGGTAAAAAGTTTTGTCGGGTCTTAAGACCAGCTATATGGAAGGTATCACTGGTCAACTCTAGTAATCCGATAATATTTCCCACTAAATTTTAATAAACCATAAAGGGAGATTGTAGTATTTTTGTTTACACTCGAAAGCTATATTAAATTTCGTCAAAAATAAAATACATCTAGCATAATAAAGCAATAAATAAGCAAACAAATCACACAAAGAATCTTTTGAAGACAATATACTTAAAGGAAAATATTTTAAAATGTAAAATAAGAGCAATATCACACTTACCCTGGACGTTTTAACATATAGCTGATGAATGATTAAATTATAATAGTTTATTTATTAACTTGTTCCTAATAGCATACATTTTTATTTATGTTCTTATGAGTTCTTGCAGTGATTTACTTCTTATGTTCTGGTACACCTCTTATTTAGTTTTGCTTGGGATAAGGCCAAAAATTAAAAAAAATGTCTAAATCTCATATAAAAAATTATATTTACATGTTTGTAAATGACGATTGTTAATAACATTGTCACTATATGTATACTTTTGTTCTACAATTTTTCTCTATATAAAAAAAATAACATTTATACTCACTTTAGAGTTATAATGCTTATGAAACACGTATACATCTATAATGATAGCTGAATCTTGCTCCTTTAAATAAAAAAAAATATTGATTCTAGATAATATGTTTATAATACGATGCCGTCTCTATTTCACCAAAACATACATTTTCACATAGTGCCTTGGTAATCTAGAACATTGTAACGTGAATGCTCTGAAACTGGCTTATACTAATCGCTAGCTGTAAACATTCTCACATTGTACCTCTAGCAGCTTAGCATCTGCCCACCAAAAAAACATCCCCGCTTATTCGTATTAATTTTATTTGAATTTCTAAATTAAATGACTATATAATAATTAATGATGCCTAACGTTCTACTAAAGGCAAATATTTTCACATAGTACCTTCAGCATGTTTAGCACCATTTACTATCCCTTTTATTATTTTGAAGAAACGAAATATTGTTATAAAACAAGATAATATTCATCTGATATTCAATAATTTAAATTATTGTATCTCATGACTTACTTCATTTCATCGTATATTTTATCAAATTCTATCTTATTGATATCCTCCATCTTAAAAATTAGCGATAAGAAAAGAAAAATTAATTGAATAAAATTGTTTAAAAGAAAACTAAATTAAAATTAAACTCTAAATATTTTATACAAATTATTGAATCGGGAGTAGATATGTAGTGTATATAAACCCTACTCTCACTTTCGCTATATTAAATTTGTTAATCTTTTACAAAAATTTGCGTCTTTACTACTCGAATTACAAACTTAAAATCTGCATGTCTGTTCTTGTTTCTTCGCTTATATATTCAAACAAATGCCTATCGACTATTTTAGCGCCTCTTTTCTTCAATTAAGTTTTAGGTTGGCATCTTTTTCAAAAACGTTCGTGGTAAAATTTTCTTGTTTATTTTCTTTAAGTTGTCACGCTCGAACCAATACACGTCGATCATCTTGACAGTTATATACTAATGGCGATGCCGTAAGCTGTTTGTTATTATATTTTCTCATAAAATTGGTTGCATCTCATCTTTGGTAAGTATATCTTTCCTCTCTTCCTCTTCAGTATAATCCTTCATTGTATTTGTATATAAACGCATTACCTTTTTCATCATTTGTTACATATTTTCTACCATATACTAATGTTATCTTGATTCTTCTTTTAGAAACCTTTCTGTCCGGCAGTAAAGGAAACACATTACACACCACGGGAATTCTTCTCGCTGAGCTCGCACTGCAAAGAACGTCGGCCTTCTTCAAATTTTCCCCGTTCTCTAACCATGCTCTTTCTTCAGGTAATACGTCAATTTGTAGAATGCTATAACAACATTAACATTGTATTTTTCTTTTGCAGGTTTTTAAACCACACATGACCATTTCCATTGTCTTTTGAAACCCTTGAGTCATACGTACAAGAACTAACAAATGTATTTTAATTCATACAGTTGTTATTTACACAAAATATTCTTATTTACGTGATACTTTCCACTGGAAATATTATAATATCCTTTTTCATTATATATATATATATAATTAATATTTTATATGTGGTTAATGTATATATTAAACACATATAATCTTTTTCTTTGCCGTATATTAAAATGTGTGAATACGTATAATGTATATGAACATATCTACGTGAGAAATTTCTTGAAGTACGTATCTAATATATTTAGTTTTTTTGTTAAAATCTTTCTTATGCATTAGCACCATTATTCATGTTCAAATTTATATTTTATTCTTTCAAATTATTTCTTTCAAGACTGCATCATTTTTCTCGAGCACGTCTTGTGTTGTTTACATTCATGTGACATTTATGTCTCTTTTACACAAAATGAAGCCTATAGATTTATTTAGTATTTTCTAATTTACATTTATTTTAACTAAAATATAGTAACAATTCATGTTTATTTTGATAAAGGTGTTTGACCTTAAATGTAGGCAACCCATTATGCTTATATTTACATGTCTTGAACTTATACCTTAATTTTTAAATAAACGAATTTTAAAATAAAATTAGCGTCCTTTTTAGTAACTAAACTAATTTTTAATATTATTATTTTTGATAATGTGAAGGTCACAGCAATATGTAGTTTTAAAAATGCTGGAAAATTACCATACTAATAATACAAGGAATGGTGAAATAATTGATCTTTAGACTTAAAACTAAACTATTAAAAAAAAGTATTTGATATATGGGCTACAAAAAATCTTGATTTAAATAATATTCCAAAATTAAACACCCCTAGCAATTGCGCTGTAAATACCAAGGTAAATACATATTAGGCAAACATGCCCAGGTAAAAAAGTCTTAGAATGCAGATATAGTAATATAATCAAGAATTTTGAATTAAATTATAATGAAAAACCCATAATTTTTTTGTATCTATTTTAAAATAAATAGAATATATACAACAGAAAAAATTAATGACAGATACATACTCGTAAATATTATCAATATAAATAATTACACATTCTATAAAACCCAGATAGCATTCATTCTCGCCCTTGAAAAATAAAATAAATTCGGAAAGGACAAAACATTTGTAGAACAGTAAAAAGATTTCTTTGTAATGTTGACACATCAATGTTATCGTGCGATAAATCATAAACGAAGAATATTTGAAATATATTTCTTCTATATGCCACATGTATTTTCTTTTACGAAGCAGTTAAGTATATTTACTCAAACTTAGGTATTATCGTTGATTGAAGGAATACATAAAGATGCGCCACTATATAGCACAGAGCGTACCTAAAACTGGATCCGAGATCTATAGCGACTGCATCAGTCGTTTGGGCCCGAGATTCGAAACAGCCCGAGACAGCGATGATGTTTCTCGGCAAGGGGTTTGCGGGACGACTTAACGGAAAGACACGCAATTTTACTATAGCGTTGCGCAACTTTATATATTCCTTCAATCAACGGTATCATAAAAATTGAATATAATCCCTCTTTATTTCGTGTTAGAATTTACTAGAGTTGCCCAGTGAAAGTATCACTGGTCAACTCTAGTAATAGCTGGTCTTACGACCCGACAAAACTTTTTGCCGCGAGTAGACATTAATACAAAACAAATCAATTATATTCTTATTTGTAATATAAACAATGTACAACTATATACATATATTTATATATAAAGTTGAAGAATTATGCAT
Organism: Amphimallon solstitiale; assembly: GCA_963170755.1. Classification (NCBI taxonomy): domain Eukaryota; kingdom Metazoa; phylum Arthropoda; class Insecta; order Coleoptera; family Scarabaeidae; genus Amphimallon; species Amphimallon solstitiale. Next base: position 86,290,638 of record OY720675.1, read on the forward strand.
TACTTGCTGAATTAGAAACAAAAAATATATCTTCATAATATAAGTTCGCAGCCCGACGCATGGTGACCAGTGGCGATCCCCGAAGAAGATTAGTCCTCGAAAAGGGCAACCAAAACACGTGGTGGAGGAGCGAGAGAAAAGCCTGGGAATGTAAAAGTTTAAGCATGACAGGAGATGTGGGTAATTAATTATTCCATTACATAGCTTCCATATAAAGCGTGCACCATGAAACCGGCATTCCCACAGTGACTGGAAGTCAAGTGCTTGCAGTAAAAGATTGTAATCGATGCCACGTTCCGGATAAACTCCCGTATCCTTGAAAGATAAGTACTTTAGAAATCGCCGCTGCATTCTCACAATGGCTAGTCGTAGATATATGTACTGAGGTGACCAAACTTGTGATGCATATTCCAGCTTACTGACGACAAAACTGAAATACAAAGTTTTCAGAAGTAGTGAATTTTTAAAAAACTTACAACTGCGCAAAACAAAGCCCAAAGCTTTTGAAGATGAATTGCAAATGAAATGTATATGACTGGAGGAGCTCAAATGTGTGTCAAATAACACGTCAAGGTCCTTTATGCTGTCCACTCGCCTGAGCTGGTTGTCCTCAATAGAATAGGTAGATGGTATATGGTTATTTTTGCGAGAGTAAGACATATAACAACATTTACTTATATTTAGTTTCAAATTGAAGTTGGAACACCAAGTTGATATACGATTCAAGTTTTTTTGAAGATGAAGTACATCGTTCCAAGTCCGTATAGAGCAATACGCGAGTACATTGCATGTTATTGATTGAAGCAAATCGTTGGTATATAGAGTAAATAACAGAGGCCCTAAGTTGGAGACCTGTGGCACTCCGGATGAGGGAGTATACTCAAATGACTTCAGTCCATTGTAAAATACATAATTGCGCCTATTTGTCAAATATGAATGCAGAAGTTTGAGCAGAAGGATACGATGATCTATCGTGTCAAATGCGCGACTAAAGTCAGTGTAGATCACGTCTAATTGGCCATTAGCATCCAGTTTATGAGAGACAGACTGAGTTATAGTGAGTAGGTTCGTAACTGTAGACCGTCCACGAATGAAATCATGTTGACATTCAGAAATCAAAGATTTTGTATTGAAAGCTATGCAGGAATAAATTACGTTTTCAAAAACCTTTGCAAAGTTGGGTAGAATGGATATTGGCCTGTAGTTCGCAACTCTGGTCCTGTCATCTTTTTTAAAGATTGGGCTTATTCTTGCTCGTTGCCAGAGCCAAGGAAAACTAGCTGTCCTTATTGAATTATTTATTATTATAGCCAGAGGTTCAGCTAAAGCAATTCTGGCATTGTGAACAAATATACTTGGGATTTGGTCATCGCCAGGTGTATAATCTTGATTGAAAGACGACATTATTCGTATTAGCTCGTCTTCTATAACACTGGATAATCTAAATGGAACTTGATTAGGTTGAGAATCATCAAATGAGAAGTGAGAGCTATGTTGATATATGGATGAAAACATATTAGCAAAAACGTTAACAATATCTTGTGGCAAGTCAATTTGTTGGTTGTTATGATATAGTATGTTAGGTATACGTGAAATGCCACGTTTACTCTGTATATATTTAAATACTTCTTTAGGATTTTTGAAGATTGATAATTCCACCCTATCCATGTAAGATTTGTAAAAGTCCGTAATCAATAATTTACATAGACCCCTTAATCTCTTAAACTCGGTATGAAAATAATTGGTTTTTGTTGTCTTCCATCCCCGTCTGTAGTAAGTTTTTAATTTTAGATGGCGTATGACGTGCTCAGTAAACGAAGGCGGATAAAGGGATTTAGCAGCAGAAGTTGTTTTAGGCCTATGCAAATCAATAATATGATACAAAGCATATTTATTAAAAATATGTAAGAAAGAAATTTAATATTGAAACGGAAATTATGTGTTGATTTGCCATAAATGCGTATATTACGACCAATTTATGCATTTTCTATTTGAACTAATGAAATAAAAGCCCTCTCATATAATTTAACCAAGTAACTTTCTTAGTTTCACTAATACAGTTATGACAACATGTAAACGTCATCCATGTCTAACTAATAGAACACTTTTACACAATATACAAAAATATAGAGGAATTAAATACATCCTCAACCTACTCAAAGTTAGAGCCTGGAAAGCCTCAGTGTTATATAAGTGAACATGATTGACCTTATAAATTGTGAAATTAAATTACAAGATGTTGAGATGTATAAGTGGTTGCATATAGTGCAAGAGAGAACCAGAAATCATCTAATAAAGCAGTCATGAACCTGTTGTTGTAGTATATTGATCTAGTGGATAATAAATCCTAAAACACATAATTATAACACAAGTTTTTCTTCCAGGGGTGTTTAGATGAAGTAACACATAAATCAAGCACAATCTATCGGTTTATTGGAATGGAGAATTTGATTGTTTTAATTTACTTTGAATATTTCTAAAAAATAAAATCCTATGTTGAAATAATTCTCTTTTTCGATTTATAACAATATCTTTATTTACTGCATGCGCCTTACATATTCATAAGAAGTTAAGGAAAACGTAATCTCTGTAATACTGATGTATTATATCTTTTGTATCCAAGATTGGAATACATATTGGTTTGAAGGGCACTGGATAGTGTTAGCAGAGGTTTCTCTTCATTAGTCTAAATTAATTTTTATTTTAAAATTAAGTAAGTATAACTTACTTTTATAGATTGATTAACATTGTATAAACCTATAAAATAATAAATCGTTATCTAATAGTAGTAAATAAGGGCAAATAATATATTATTTCAAAAGTTAACTTAATGTGTAAAAGCAGGTAGAATATCAATATATGTATTTATCTAGAGCACACTGGAGTTTACAAAGTAATAACAAATTTATTATTTAATTATCGTTTTAAGAATATAAGTACTTAATTATTTATTTTATAATACGTATATTGACAATCTACCAATACAATAAGCATGTGGAATGTCAGAGAATAAATTGGAATTTTCTATAAAAAATATTTCTTCAGCTGTGTGTTATGAACTACGTCTCAAATAATTAACAATTTATCTAACTCATATATACATAGTGATTTAGTAAATCCACTGCTCTTCTCAAGAGTCAACATATTCGTTTCAATATAAGAACTTTTATTAATATTTAGGCGTTTAAAATGATAAGTTATTCCTGGAATTCGTCAGCTATCTAACAGGTAATTGCATTACAAAATAAAGAGTATAGTTAGTACATTTTTGTAATTATGGGTAGCATAATAAAGAAACTTAAATATGTCCCGAATACTTAATATGTCTGGCGAGATAGTTAGTGTTGTGTATAATGTCACACAACAATTCTTTTATTTTACACTTAAGAACGAATTGTGTCATAAAAAATTGAGTTTTGGGAAACTGATTTCATTCCACATTTATGCAAGAAGAATATTTAAGAAAATTACTAATGCATTCTGTGGTTATACTTTATAAACTCTTCATTCGATTGTAATTCATAGCAGGAACAAGACAATTTCAGAATCTTTACACATTATCAGAATGTAGATCGTACTTTAGATATTGTACAAAAAAGATGATGCTAATAATCCCCAACAAAAATAATAACTGTTTTTATAAAATAAATTCAATTAAAAAAATTAATTGTAATAACTACTTTTACAACCTTTTAAACAAGTTTGATTAACATAGGGGTTAATTATCAACATCAGAGCTTAGCAGTTAGTTATGTAAACAATAACTACAATCTATATAACCTTTTTTTTATTTTGGATGTGCCGTAATTTAAAAAATATATTAAAACAGCAAGATCATTCTTACTGGGTGGTAAACTTATATTAAAATCCCAGCAGTAGCTTTGACAATCAATTTCGATGATCCCTTTAAATTATGCACTATTGTAACTAACTGACGTTCATGTTGACTTTAGTTTTTTAAGATTTTTGACATTAATGTACCACTGCTAATTCACAATTTGAATCAACAGCAAGGTCATTAGAATTCCTGACAGAATGCGCCATAGGAGCCCTCAGCAAAATATTTGTTCTGGCAGTGGGAAGCACAAGCGCCTCGTTCACCCTTGAGCTTTGACGACGCACTCGAAAGTTAACTTCTGCTAGCAAATCAGGAGAGTCTATCTTAAACAGAATTATCTTTTTTACAAAATTAGCAATAATTAGGTGTCGCCTTGCTTCAAGCGACCCAACCTCATGTCGAATCCAGGAGGAGGCTAAGAACCATCTACCTTTTACTACAAATACTTTAGGAACTTGCGCTGTAATGATTCAAATACATTAATATAGCAATCATATATAGAGTACCACACGACAACGGCATATTCCAACTTGCTAACAACCAGTGCATAATAAAGTGACTTGATTGTAGCTATGTCGTCAAAATCTCTGCACGTGCGGTTAATGAAACCCAATTCTCGAAATGCTGACGCAGTGACTAGGGAACATAATCAGCGATGGTCAGCTTTTCATCAAATGTAACTCCCAGATCATTTACATGCGTTTTGCGGTCGATTGCGATGTTGTCAATAGAATAATTGTTACAATCTTTACTGGGTTTTCTAGTAAACGAAACAAAACAGCATTTGTGACTCGGTTTAAGTTCTATTGAAGAAATGTAGCATTCCGAGCTCCATCAATTTGATGATTTTTTTTAAATCATGGGCATAGGCCAAAACATTACAATTGATTGAAGTTATCAAATCATTAACAAATATGTTAACTAATAGGGGTAGGTATATACCTTTGCAAAGTTTGGTAGGATTGATATCGGCCTGTAATTATTAATATTGGTATTATCTCCTTTTTTGCGTAAAGGACATATACAAGCTATCTTCCAGGTCTGTAGAGATAAATTAAGTATCCTGCAAAGAGGCTGAGCAAAAATAGACGCACAATCAGGAAGCAGGAAGCTGGAAATATTATCATGTCCGGAGGTAAAGCTAAATTTCTTCAGCTGGTCCAGTACACCATCATCTGCAATTCTCCCAATATTCATAGACGGTAAATTTGAATGCATATCTCAAAAGTCACAACTGCCAGCACCTGACAAGAATACATCAGAGAAAATAGACGCAAAAGCATCAACAATTCGCTGAGGGTCGTCGAATTCGATGTCGCCATTGCATAGTTTACCAGGAATTCTGGAGGTCCCACGTTTGGATCACACAAATTTTCATAAAGATTTAGGGTCACCAACGAAATACTGTTAATATAGGTTTGATAGGCCTAGGTAATATCATCTTTAAGAAATCTGCGTAATCGCTGAAATTCACGTTTGAATAAATTATTCCCAGTCTGCTTCCATCTTCGATGGTAATAAAGCTTCAAATCTAATGATATTTCCATAGATGGTGTAATGTAAACCATGGGAGAAAAGAGTTTTTCAAGCATATCAGGAAACTGCTCTATGTCACTTGTATCTAGAGGAATGTATAGAACAACGAAGAATGCAGAAACATCGCACAAATAAACAAGGAAATCAATGGAAGGCACTGCAAATCTAATCGTATTAGTGTCAATGACTTCATGATGAATATAATCACGCAATGTCAACAAAACACCGCCGCCAAAAGACCTACCAGTGGCCTCTCCTTCTCTATCACATCTCATTATATGGTATGAAGGCGGAAAAAGTTCATCGTTTGAAATGGAAATGGTTTGGTCAAAAAAATAGCATCGATGGTGGATATATATATACACTGGTCAGGATTGTATGTGTCTTCCCTCGGAGTCCACGAACTTTCTGATAGGAAAACTGCAATGGGTGGGTCCTGTTGGATTCAATCAGTTTAAATTTGGAATAATTCTAGGAATACCATAAATATATTTAATTCTGATATCCCATTCCCCTTGGACTTGCGTTCATTAAGCTCATCCCTAACTCTATTATAAAGCTGCGATTCCAGTGGCGTACGGTCGCGAGTTATAGATACTCCTGCAAATGTGGGGTTATCTTTCAGTAGTCTGCACTTCTTCAAAACATTCATGACCATACCAGGTTGAAGAGCAACCTTAATAGGACGCTTATTTTCCATCATTCTCATGATTGTCGTTAGATTAATTTTTAATTAATTAAATATGAATGGCACTTACAATGCCATTAATATTTAAATCTACATCAAATAAGAAATCTCTCATATACATTATGTATGAAATATTGAATTTTCTTATAAATAATAGAATAATCTTTTTATTACATATACCCCTTACTATACAGACTACACAGAAAATAGACATTTCTCTACCAACCACCCGTCAATTCTCAAATGAAATGAAATTTGAAACAGAAAAGAATTGTAGAAGGGATTGCCAGTAATCATGGCTGACAATTGTCGTTCATCACATGGACACATAAAATCACTACAAATCACAAGCGGATTGCGCTTGGTATCATGGTTGCCTTGTGTGATGAACGCGATCATTGTAGACGGAGCACAATTAGACCCAGAAGGTGTAGTTTTTAAAGATCTTATTTCCCCTTGAAGAGAGGCAATTACAGATCTTAATTCAAGTAATTCAGTGCTACAATTAACATAATTTTTACAAAATCAGAAAAGTCCACAGTTGCTGTTAACCTTTTTAGCTTCAGTTATAGATAATTCCATACAAGTAGATTTAAAGTTTTTGTTTACAGAAACATGCACAGGTAGTATTTATCCATGACGTTTAAGTTAATTAATAAGTAAAGGAAAAAGACAAGGACACTCTTCCGCGCCAACGGGGTCCGTCGCAGGGACATCAAGACAAACAAGAATAGACGAACGGATACAAAACATACAAGGAGTACCTACAAAGAAATACACGGTATAACTTCCTTAAAAAATGATAAAACATGTTAATAAGCAGTATCGTATATAGACAAATATTCCGTTGACGACAAACAAGAAAAGATAAAAAATAAGAAAAAACAAGAACTCGAAAGAAAAACACTACGGCAAATCGAACAGAAAAATATGACGATTAATAATAACCGTAATTATACGCAAAACTAATGAAAAATTCGTTTAAAAATTACGTAGATGTATACTACAAACTCCACTCTACAATATAATATGTAATTTACCTTGAGAGTGCATTAATTGATCACCAAAGAAACAATTTGGTATGCAGAGTAATTCACCACATGTATTATCACTACACTCGTGCACAATATTCACAATGTTCAGAAAACTAAACATTTCAAAGTCCAGAATTTTTACACTTTCTCTCATATTTAGAAGAAAAGAGGCAACATGAATGTGGTTTGCAATACATAAATAAAATATTTGTATTTGAATCTACAAATCTCGTGTGTTAGATATCAGATGTTTTAATTTTTTTATTAATTTTGTTACAGTCACCTTGTGTATATTATAATATACGTTACTTATGTGAATTAAATCTGTTAAAAGAAAGTTATGTTTTCAATACAGCGCAACACGAATGTAAAATGTCACATCCTAAGAATAAATTTCTAGATAATATACCTTATTCAAACAAATTGAGGGCGGCATAATAAAAATACAAAAAAGTCAAATGCAAATTCCGGTGTTTTCCAGAAGAGTTTGTAACCAGTATATTTTATTATAATTATTAGGAGAATAAAAAATATCTAGACAGAATAATCTGTAATTATTTACGTACTTTATAAACACATTATGAGCGACTAGTAGTTAAGCACCTATATTGTAAATTTGGCGAAAAACGTTATTTCTGCAAATGCTGATTAAGATGTAACAATTTAATTCACAAGGCGAAAAATTATGACTTGTCAAATTAAAATAAAAGAACTGTAGTAAAAATAATTCAATTATGACATTTCACCGGAATATTAATGGAACTCTTTAGTAGTGTGGCTATTGCGTGTCTAATCACGCTTCAAAAAACTGAAAAAGCGGTAATGGAAAAACAATATTAAATCATTAAATATTTAGTTCTTCTTTAATATATAAATATTGATATAGTTTAAGAGACTATTTCATATGACATTATATCACAAGTACAAAAAATAATTGTTTTTTATACCATCGCAGAAATTCTTACGAACCAATTTACTAGATAGAAGGAACTCGTTATAGGAGTTAATTAATTTTTAGATCGTGACTCCAATTTTAAATAACCTACACCAGCCTGATATCCTCTATCAAAAACGATTCATTTTCCCTCTTCGTTCTCACTTTGACTCTTTCGTCTCACTCTGTAAAGGGGTGACAAGATAAATTGACGATCATCGACTCTTCGGCATTATTGAGACCTTCGATATAAATACTGTTACTAAGCGAAGTAGATGTTTAGAGATTTCTTAATCTGATGACGACAACAAAGACGCTTAGAAGAAAAATAACACAATTACCCCGACATCGTTTATTTCCCGTTAATTCTGTCGAGTCAGTGAGAAGCAGAAGAGCAAGCGTGAAAAAGAAAAAGAATAAGTTAGTGGAACAATTAAATTGCTACAAAATTAAGTGTAGCCACGACAAAGACAAAAGAAATAGCTGTTTTCGACTAGCTCTTATACCAGCACCACATATATCACGCCAACTTAACTTTTTAGATCACAAAAGCAATTCTAAGGTAATCTAACCGGCATATCTTTTTTTACGTCGAAATTGCAAAATACAAGGTATTGCAAAATTTTCGACTTATGTTCCATTTATGTGTCTATAAACTATATAGAACATTATTTAGCAATATAAATATTTCATTATTCTAGAATATGTTTTTTCCCGTTAGATTAAAAAAGATATTGCAGTTCTTAGCTATAATATGCGCGTGCATATAAAAATATTAACCCTTCACTCTAATTCGACAGGCAAACTACCAAGCCAAATACCCACACCGAGAGAGGAAAATGTTAATTTAACCAATTTCGGAATGTTAACCGGAAAACTGTTAACTGAACAGAAGTGTTTACCCAAAGAAAGAGTGAATTCCATGAACATTAAAATATTTTATTTTGAAGAAAATAAGAGCACGTGTTAGCTTGTTCTCTATCCCAGACATTATCGAAAAATAGACTATTAACATTATGTGGGTAGTTACTTATAAACACAGATGCCCAAATTTATCCCGATGATTTTGTATTTAACCACAATTTTACAGCTTGTGCTAGTGTGTTTTAGGAACAGTTCAATTTCAAAATGTTCATTCAACTATTATTTCCGATATAAATTTAACACTTTCAATTTTGCTTTATAGTCTTGCAACAAGTACTTTTAAAACTTTTTTTAAATAAATTTAACTTTTCATTATTGTAAAACAAAATCAATCAAACCGTTAGGTTAATAAATATTAGCTTTTGAAAAATAAATTACTAAAAAAAACTATCACAGATAGGTATAGGAAACCCTAATACAGTTTTAAAAACAATTAAAATTAGAATGTCAATATGGTAATAAATACTATTTAAAATAAGAAAATTATTTGTCTTTAATATTAGTTAAAACGAAAATTTTGTTATAAAACACCCTATATAATTTTTAGATATCAACGTTAACTTATCTTAAAGTCTAAAGCTTTCAGTAAACAATAAACACAATTAAAATAATTCGCTCAAATGTGTAGGTAAGACAGAAATGTCTCTTAAATTTTGATCTACCAAAAGAAGTTGAGTTAGGTATAGGGAATATAAAAGTAAATGACCTTCATTTATCCTTTAGTATCATAATATGTCATAATATACAGGATGTTCAATTTAAATTTTCATTACTTTGGGGCACAATATTTTTTTGAATCACTCTGTATACTTCAAAATAATTTTAAAACACGCCCCTAATGAACCTTCACAACCTTTAATAAAAAAAATTAAAATTTCACCGCTTTTCGTATATAAACCGACGTGAATGTGATGCGTACCTACATATGAAAATGAGTATTTTTGCATCAATTGTACATACACAACAAATTCTTAAATCCTTTTCTTCAAAAATTTTGTTACTGTTATGTGATATCCTAGTTTTCATATCTACAACACAATTGTATTTTTGATTAATCGCATGATTCGAATGGAAATTAATAAACATCCCCTAAGCAGTCGGTTTTTGATACCATTCCAAAATTACAAAAGGATCATTCGTTTTTATGTGTTACTTACATTAGTAAATTAACAGATAACAAACTGTTGAGAAATTTGAAGTCAACTATAACACTATCACAGTCAGTGTTATGTTTCCAAAACTAAGAACAAGACACCGTTATAGGAAAATACACCATGATTTATTATTTATAGGGGTCAGAAGTCACAAACTTTAAAATATCGGACCTCCCAACCAAGAAGAGATTGCAGAATAGGCAAGACATTCTGCGCTTTAGCGCCATACAGTATCATATTCGGTCACACATTTAATTTCAACAACGCTAAAATATTGATCGCGGAAAATAATTATGGTAAAAGACTCTTTTTGGATATGGTACATAGTAATAACAACAATTCAATAAATTATTATTGATAATAACTGATGTCAACAAGTTAAATACAATTTACTGGCATATTTTGAGTTTTCATAGCTAATTTTTTTTATCTTTTTCTATGTTTGTTCAGAGAAGAATTCGTCTTCTCTTCTTTTTCTTTGTTTTTGTATTTTTATAAGAAGAAATAGATAAAGGTATCGTTCACAAACAAGGAACGGCAGTGAAACATTTTAAAGTGTTTGTTGGTTTAAATATTACTTGTAAAATTGTCCTTGTTTATAGTTACTTTTATTCGTTAGTTATTGTGTTTTGATAGTTTATTGTAATATTGTAGCATACTCCTGATGAAGTCATTAAATATGATGAAATATTGAATAATGATTAACTGAGTTTTGAATTGCGACAGACTGATTATCCTATATTTTTATACAACTTATTAGTTAAATGTGTACGTTCACAGTGCTACTCTTCTATAGTAATAAATTAAAAACTGTGTTAGAAGGCACACTAAGTTACAGCATGTTTGGAATTTCAGCAGTCCCCGATTTCAGTAACTCTTTGGTGAGAACTCCTTTTCAACAGATATTCATCTGAATACTCTTTGGTAAGCATAATACTGATATTTCTGTAATATTTTTTGTGAGCCAAAGTGTTTGTCACTAACAATTTTCCGATACTTTAATATTGTCTTTCTATATTCGTGAGCAATTTCTTCTAAGTGCAAATTTTATATCTCCCTTAATTCGAAATTAACATAACATTAACATTTACAGTTTCAAAGTGTTATTCTGGAATGCGGTATATATTGCAGTCTTCTAGATGTAGTCTCCACTAATTTAATTGAGCGGAATGAGAAACTTGAATAACGTCCTGCTTTAGTGGCGCAATGGAGGTCGCGTCTGAAGCGATTTAAATTGTGTCAGAAAGGGGCACTTGAAAGTCCAGTAATTAATGGTTTAAATTATAATGGATGTTGGAAGGGCAGGCCGGGTCGGTTGACTGATACTCACTCGTCTCTAGTAAAGTTATGTGCGTCGTCTGTGTACTAGATATAGGCGGTGAAGTTGTGGCGGTAGTAGATGTCGTCAGGGAATCTCGATGATGTCTGGACCTCTGTAACAAACAATAAATTTGTAATACAAGTAACATAAATATGTAATCCCCATATAATTTAAATATTCAGGAATAGTTAATTTTGTCCTAAGGGTTCTATTTAAAAAAATGCCGCTTCTCCGAGCAAAGGGCTTAAAAATGTAATACCCTATTCTTTTCCTATAATCAGTAATATACTTTCTTCTTTTTGTAATGCCTGCTAACTTAATTTATACTAATAATAATTAATGTTTTATAAATAAGCGATTCTTTTATTCATATCTAAGTAAAAAATATTTATATACGGATATATTTAAATAAGACTATATACGATAATTTTTTTTTTTTTAGTTTCCTCTCAGCTTTTTTGCCACCTGTTTTAAACTTTAACTCCTTGTTTGTGTATTTGAGAGAATAATTTCTTTTATTTTTACGAACAATATCTCGCAGCTAGACGATCACGCAGACAACAACGCTCACCCTGCCCACCGAAGAAACAGGGACACGCTTTTAACATCTTTGTCGCTTCTCGTTGATCGTTGTTCTCTGGTGATACCTTCGTATATTTGTATTCAAGATCATGGCATATCAGAAAAGCTGACTGTTTCCTAGCATTAGCAAGACGTATAGTATGTCAATAATAATATTTAAGCATGCTTATAATGTTATATGTATTGCTAATGAACCACAAATATGTCCGAAAGTATTTTGAAGCAGGCTACCAAAATAATGTATTTTGGAAACAAACAAGAAGGGGAGTGATTTTATTTTAATACAAGAAGAAATTAAACTTAAACCATTGACTGAATTGATGGTAACTTTATATTACTGAATGGAACTAGATCTAATCAAAGTAGATTTTGAAGTTAATAGTGCCAAATAAATATCAACGTACAACACTTCGATTGGCGTATTACGTCACTAATACGACAGACAAATACTATCCGTACATATAAACTATATTTAGGCTGTAAGTGTGTGATATTTTCTTTAAGTACAACTTTAAAAAATGTAAATAATTTAAGTTTTTATTAAGTAAATTTTTGTGTAAGTTGAACAGTGTAAGCAATTCTAAGCATAGATGGTTTAAACAGAACAAAAGTTGCATTAATAACAATACTATTACATAATAAGCAAAAAATATGAAATATTAGCAAATGAACTAGGTAAGAATATTGCGCCGGAGAAGAAGCATTGTAATAGAGAAAACTATCAATATCTATGAATTTGCTTCCATGTTTTTTTTATTGAATCATGAAAAAGAAATCTCTTCGATCTATTGCTGGTAAATTTAACATATTATTGACAAACAACATTTCACAAAATTTCTTACATACTTCGCCTGAGTATGAAACTGATTTCGACATATGATTTGACAGTAATATAACAGCATTCAATAATGTCAGTAGATTGTTCATATATTCTTTTCCATTAACAGAATAGCTGCTTCCATAGAAAATTCTTTAATTCTGTAAAATTAAAAGGTATCTGCATCACATCAACGTATTTACAATCAGAAGGGCATAATTTCATTTTATCCATTTACAGATTGTGCATATTTTCTAAAGAATTAGTTACTGAATCAATTTAAATATTTATTATTTAATATAATGCTGCACCTGTTCGTCCACAAATATATATATTACATATATTTCATTATTTCTTATGATAAATTTTAAACTTTTCAAAGAACATGGACACCACAACCGTGACATAAACTTTACATACTATCACTGTTGGAGGTGTAACAAAATGCAGGCAGCTTGTCGGCGCTAAATATTTGACGACCAAAACGTGAAACGTACCATGCCTTCAAAAGGCGTTTTCGGAAAATGTATGGCATTAACCTGATCCGGTTAGAAAGTACCTAACAGGTTCAGTAACTTTACCCGGTTAAATGAAACATTTCCGAACGCAATTGCGGTCACGTTGAGTAACGTAAACGTCTGCATATAACCTTATAAATAGCTATCTTCATAACATAATTTAGCTGTACTGGCAATACGACAGAAGAAATGGACCGGGGAGGGGGTAAAACAACCTGCATTACCCTACTCACTTACCAGGGTTATGAAAATCGAACCGGGTTGTTGAACCCGGTTACTTTTTAGATTTTACGAACAAGGTTGTTTTTACCCGACTGAATTAACGAACGCATTCGTGCTAACCGTGTTGTAACCCCAATGACCGGGTTTAATTTCCAAAACACCTAAAGTCTTACCTCGCTAAAGTAGGCTTTTTTAAGTAAGTAAGTAAATATCAATGTTGATGTACAGTTCTGTGCAATAAGCTGACGTACACTTAATATACGATTATGTAAATATGACTTTAGTTTTTAATTTGACATATAGCGTCAATTCAATTTGTCATACATAACTGACAGATACAATATGCCCGCATATTTAGATTTGGCTCGCATTATAGCGAAAATTGAAGATAACTGGTCAATTAGAGCAGTAGCACAGCAATTTGGCATAAACAAATCTACTGTGCTAAAAATTAAGAAACGCTGGAGGAGGAAAGAACATTATACAGCACGTGTCAATTTTCATTAGCCATAGGCGATTAATTCATGCAATACGTGACAACATGGCACCCCACCTTTCATCTTCAATGCGAGCGCGACCGATACAAGCTCAAGTTAGCTAGCAGTAACTGTTGGACTATTGACTAGGGCAGGGGTTCCCAATCTTTTTCAGGCCGGGGCGCACTTACAAGTTTAGTATTTTGTCACGGCGCCCTACCCTAGCTAGCTATTTGAAATAGATACAGTCGAAAGAAATAGTACCTACAATAATAGTAATTAGGTAGATAGGCACAACAATTAAAACATCCACAATATGAAATTGAGTTTTTTTACTACATTTATAAGAATGCAGAATTGAAACAGAAAACAAAAAGAACGACTTAAGAAAAACGAAAATAAAATACGATTGTTACTCAGTCAAATCAATGTGACCGGTGAGCTTGGTGATCTCCGCACTGTTTTTCAAAGCGGGGAATAAGACTTGACACTTCTACTCTCATTTCTTGCTCCACATTGATCCTTGAGCGATATTTGTTCTTGATTACAGCTACAGCCGAAAATCCAGCTTCACATAGATATGATGTTGTAAACGGAATGAAAATTCTTAAAGCGTTTGAAGTTAAATTTGGATATTCATTTTGAATCGATAACCAAAACTCCACCAAATCGGAACTGGTGAATCTACTTTTAAGGCTGCTGTCGGAAGAGAGTTCAATGAGACTCTCTTCCTCTTGTGATGTGAATCCTGGCGGAGCTTATGCATGGAAAGGATCTTGGATCCACGCAAATTTTTCGACATCAACATCTGCAAAGTACTTCGAAACCATTCGGTGAGCTTCGATAGGTGTTCCGTGAAAAGCGCCATCAGGTCTTGTGAGCCAACCAGTTCATTAGATGCCGCATATTTATACAATTGCGGGAAGCAATCTTGACCGCCGCCTTCATTCATTTTTTTATCCACAAATGCAGTTTCTTTCTAAACGCCGCAATCCTCTCCGATAGTTTTACAATGTGCATGTTGTTGCCTTACAAAAACAGATTCAAATTATTTAATTTCTCAAATATATCGCACAAATATGCTAGTTTTAGCAAAAAATCTGGTTCAGTAAAATATTTGGCGTTTTCATGACGTTCTTGCTGTAATCAAGTGCGAATTTCTTCGTGTAATTCGAACACACGAAATAAGACATTTCCACGTGAAAGCCATCGTGAATTGCAGTAATACAGCAGGGCCGTATGTTCAGCTCCCATATCTATGCATATTTTTTTAAAAAGTCTGGCCTTTAGCGGCCTAGTTTTAATGTACTATCCGTCCATCGGATCTTTTGAGTCACGTGATTAATTTTGATCCATATGAATTAAATCAACACTTCTGGCTCAAATTCATTACTTACAAAATAGAATTAAACATTTAAAGATAAAGAGCTTATAATGCTTATATCTAATATTTTTTATATTTTATATCATGTTTTATTCATTGCTTAAAATTAGCTATATCTATCATAATGAAATTTAATAAAACAGTGTAAAAAATAATAACCGTTGGGGTTATGAACAAGTTTTACCGATCTGTCATTCATTCATATTACAACATACGGGTTATGTGCAGTTCCTTGTATGTATTTATTAAAAAAAAACATAATAGTGGAATAATATCTCAAAATATTTAACAACAAATCATGTCATTCTGAATATAGACCACATAAAATGTTTAAATGCACCTCTACCTATTTTCTAGTGACAATTTTTTAATGGAATTATTTTGTGGAAAATCGGTTCAGTTCAAAATAATTTTTGTTTTATGGCTATTTTTACAATTTGTGAGTAATTATCATTGGAAAACCAGATAATAATTTAGCTCAGCAGTAATACTGTTCTATTTATAAGCCCGATAGAAATTTTAATAGCAGTAACTCCTCAGTGAAGTATATGTTACATTAGTGAAGCTTGACATACATCTCAAAAATGAATGGAAGAAGTAATTTTTGCAACAATCTTAACCCAGGATATGTTGTTCTAGGAGAAAGAGCATTTTTAATAAAGGAAGCACTAGGAATTCTGCAAGTGAATTTTAGTTATTCTAAAAGAAGAACTTGTTAGCACCTTAAAATATCTCATTTCAGTATGTGTTAAAAAAGTGTAAGAATATGCAAAAATTAAACAGTGTAGATAAAATTGTGATTGTAGTTAATAAATAACATATGTAAGTTGTAAATAATTTTGTATTTATAATTATTTATGGCACTATACAATATTAATTTATTCCTGTACAACGTGGCCATTATCTTAGAATTTAAATAGGCATTTCATTACAGACAAAACACAAAACTTTAATAATAAATTAAATTTATTTATTAATATATTTGAAATCTATTTACATTTTTTTAAACTGTTATATATTGTATGCTAAATATCTATAATAAACTTTTATAATCTCATACATAATATTTCTATATGATTAAACTTATTTTCTTATTGCTATTTATTAACTATTGCTTTTATTATAATTTAAGTGAAACTATTTTAATAAATAAATCTTATTAAACAATCCTCTGATTATTTTGTTGGGTATTGTAAATTTAAAGACAAGTTTAAATAATTAATCCTTAATCAGTGCATAAGTGGCTTTCTTTTTCTTCGTATACTAGAAATAATAATGCACCAACATAACTACAATGTTCGGCTGTTACCAGCCATGCATGTAGAGTGAGCCAAAAGTATTGATTCACATTTCATAATAATGCACTACATATCCATTGTTTTAAAATTAACTTCTTATAAATGTTTCACCCAAAGAAAAACACGTGTATTTCCACATAAAATAAAGAAGTTGTTAATAAATGGATTTTCAGATAAGAACTTCTGCAGGTAATCACTCTGCATTATCATGTTTATAAACTCAAAACACACATTGTTTTATATTACAAAAACATCACTCAGATTCTAAATCTGAATCTGAACAGGATGTTTCATTATGATTAAATACAGTTTCTCAGGTTTGTTTCTCCTAACTAAACCCAACAATTCATATTTTGTGAATTCACCAGAAAAACTTATTATTGCTGGACAGCCAGTCTATTATTTCCTGTTTTCTCGATGCAGAATTTGGGATTTTATTTAATACTACACTATGATATGGTGTATTGTCCATTATCACAAGTGAATTGTTTGGTAAATGTGGCATGAATTGTATTTTAATCCATTCCTCAAACTTATTACTGTTCATTTCAGCATGATAGTCTTTTGCTTTGGTTTTCGATGCAAATATCAAACTTGCACCTTCAATAAACCCTGATTCACCTCCGGCATATAAAACTATAAACCTTTTGCCATCATAACCTTCTGGCTTTCGAACACTTTTTGTAGATGTATCATGCCAGGATCTTCCTCAATTATCTTTTGAATATATCCATGTTTCATCAAGGAATATCACCGGTCTTGGAGAATTTGACTTTAAATTATCTGTATACTTCCTCAAAAAAGTGCTTCGGTAAAGGGCTATATCATGCTTTTCCACCAATGCTCGTCTGTTGTCTTCCTTTTTGAATTTAAATCCAATATCTTTTAATAAATGGGACAAAGAAAATTTTCCAATATCGATTACTACTTTGGTGTGTAATTCATTTTTCAATGTAAGCAGAGTAACATGTTTCTCTGAAATAATTTCAAATATATTAAAATTGTGAAACATAAATGAAATACCTAATAACATACTCTCTTTATACATGTTATAAATAGTGTTTCGTACTTTCATCTTTGTAGATTCTCGCAAATCTTCTGTTTTGGCTTTGACACGAGGTCTTTTCTTACCGGGTGAAGAAAGTATTTGGTTTTGTCCTTTACGTTGTTTTATATTTCTGATAGTTTGTGTGGAGATTTTAAGGGCAGCGGCTGCTCTCTGCAATATTCAAACCTTTATTATGATTTCAAAAAATATATGTATATGATTCTTACTTCAATAGGTGCATTTATATTTATGAGAGGTGCACGACTTTGTTTTTCTCTTTCAAAAAAGTCCAGGACATTTAATACAAGTTGTTGAGATTGTGAATTCAAAATTCAGACGTTTTCCAGGCATGCCTCTGAAATAAATATTAATTCTTAACCTATAACCAATAAATTTAGTGATTAGAATACTTACAGAAAATGTATTAAATTCAGTTTTTTTTTGTTCTGAATAGAACAATTATTTGCAAGATAGAACAAAAACGAATTAGAAAAGCAATATAACGAAAATAAACCAAAACAGAGAACAGTTGTCAAAATTTAATAAATTGACTAACGCAGTAAGATGTCATGGCGGTATATCTTCTCTGTCTTTCTTATTACTCTTATGGCGAAGATAACCCCACCTTCAAGTTTAAAATTTCTATCCTTATTTAGTCATTGAAATTGGAAAGAAATGAGTAATATACATTCTAGGTGCGGATGTCCTTGATAACACACGAAATTAATCACGTGACTCAAAAGATCCGATGGACGGATAGTAGTTTACTGCACCAATGACACATTCTAGTACTTGGTTCAGTTCAGAACTCATTGACTTTAATGCAAGAGCTTCCCTATGGATGATGCAATGGGTCCACATAGCATTCGGTGCTTTTTTACGAATAAGCGCTTGTATACCCCGATACCTGCCAGACATGGATCGAGCACCATCAGTACATACACCGATACACTTTTCCCAATCCAAATCATTTTCTGCAATAAACTTGTCAAGAATTTCAAACAAGTCTTGGGCCTTCGCACTTTCAGTAACGCTTTTGCGGAATAAAAGGTCTTCTACAATAATATTATCAGCCAGAAAGCGTACGTAGCAAATAAGATGTGCATCATTATTACTGTCAGTAGCCTCATCAAGTTGCAAACCAAAATCCTTGCTTTTTATTTTTTCTATAATTGGTACTTGAGATCCTCAGCTTTGTCATGGATTCGTCGACTGATAGTATTGTTAGATAAGAGTACCTTCTCCCACCATAATATTCACCATGTCGAGAGCAGCTGGTAAAATAAGCTCTTCTGCAATAGTATGAGGTTTTTTTGAATTTTTCCACCCTGTATGCCACCTTGAATGATACTAACAGTGCGTTGTTAGGTACTGAGGCTTGCTGAGTGAACACTTTTTCTGTTTTTATTAGATTTTGTAATTTCCGGTGAAAAAAATCACGCGATTTTTCAGCCATAGTTGGATGAATTGTCTCGAGATGTCGCTTTAACTTACTTGGAAGCATACTTTCGAATGATGCGGTTTTTCTTCATTGTTTACTTCTATTGAAGTAAAACCAAAGTCCAAATAGCTATCATCGTATTTACAGTATTTTCGCTTCATTGGTTTCTCGCCGCCACTAGTAGATACTTTATCACTATCATTTGAACTGCCGACTTGTTTATTTAATAAAAATCTGCCCATTTTGCGTGAGATTTTTGTGGAAAAACAAAGCTAAACAAAACACGATGACTCGTCCGTCTCTTCGCGCGGCTCGCGGTAAAGACGTGGGAGGGGTAGGGTATCAACGGTTTCGGCTTGTGAGCGACAGCGACGCTACGTAAGTAGGTACGTATGTTCTTTATCGATGCGAGCGCTCAAAATAAGTATTGTTGCTTTATACTCGTAGGTACCCGCGAATATTTGTGGTTTCGCATAATGATAGAGGAGAGATTCACGGCGCCTCTCTTTACTTTTTACGGCGCACCAGGGCGCCGCGGCGCACACTTTGGGAACCCCTGGACTAGGGTGTTTGTACTGCGCTCAGAAATAATATTTACGCATTGCAAGGATTTTTCTTTTTCCTTTCAGTAAATGCAGAGAATTATTAAGCTGCGTTCACGCTGCATGTCACAAACAAAAGCGTAATTCTAATAAAATTAAAAATAAGGTAAATAAAAAAGGATTCTGAAAATAATAATAATAAACTATTAGATCGCGGCGGCCATTTGATGATGACGGCTTTTATTGCAGCCTAGATCGCAACGTGTTCGCAGCTAAACATTTAATGTAGAAGTGGGAAGATCGGAGAAAGTCGTTGTGATGTCGATTGTTGTCGGGATTGGTGACGGATAGTAGGGGTGACACACGTTGCCACATATTATTTGTATACGTATAAATCGCATGTAAACATTGAATCCATATACCTAATAAAAATTGACACATACGGTATAGAAGAGGTGGTTCTTTTTGCTCGTCCCCGAATATCCACGCGCGAAGAAGATGCGCTGTTTTTACCATATTTAAGTGAACACCCTGCAGCCCAGGATAATTTTTAAAATTAGAAACTACCTAATTAACAATTACAAACTAATTTTAAAAATAATTTAAAATTAGTATGACCTCTAAATCGTCCAAGAAATTAAATTGGCCTTGATGTAAGCTAAACGGAAGACCATCAGGTGACAGACCACCATTTGTAGCTTCAGCTAGAAGATCCTCGGTTTTTAGGACAACAACTAACGTCGCCACGAGGAAGACAATGTCAACCCGCATGCCATCCGAGACCCAGGAAATGTAAATCAAAGAATAAGGAATTATCGGGGATACATAAAATATCAGAAAAAGAAAAATATTGGGTATAATCCGCTGTAATCACGCGAGTTGACATTGTCTTCCTCGTGGCGACGTTAGTTGTTGTCCTGAAAACCGAGGATCTTCTAGCTGAAGCTACAAATGGTGGACTGTCACCTGATGGTCTTCCGTTTAGCTTACATCTCCAAGGTTATCCCACCTTATTCCTTGGCTACACCGTACTGATGACGACCAATTAGTCAGAAACACGTGTCTACGGTTACTCTACAGCGGATTATACCCAATATTTTTCTTTTTCTGATTTTTATGTGTCCGCGATATATTATATATATATTACAAAATTAAAATAATACGATCCATTTACTTTGACGTTTCAATGTTTATAACATCTTTCTCAAAAATTCCAATCACAAATTAAAATTTGCAAATTCCAACACTCTTACACATAATAGCTCTCTGACATACAAAATGTTTTGTTATTAGTTTTTTATAATTGACTCCCATCGGAAACAGTAAGTTGTATAAACGAAATTTTATATTCGGCCTTTTTACCCTTTTTAATATCATTATATAATTTGGAAACTAATTTATATTTTAAAATTGTGTACCGATATGTCGACGTTTTAAACAATATTTTAGCAAATATTGTTAAAAACCTTGATTGGTTTATCTGAGGCGTTAAAACCAGTAATGTAGTGAGTTTTGCAAAGAAAATGCACTATAAACACCACATTCTTTTAAGGTTTTGGTATCTTCAGAATTTTGACATTAAAATGGTTCACAGACAATCGTTTATCACTTAACCAGGATCAATGTGAGACAATTTACTTTACTAGTAAACATATATCAAACATAATATATATTCTACGAATAGAAAATTCCTTGATATTAGACTAGACACAAAGCATATAGGTGAATTAGTCAAACACTTGTCTTCTGCTACTTATACAATTAGATGTATTAGATTTATAACTGATAGTCTACTGGCATAACGACATACTATGGACTATCAAATCACATATCAACTATATGTTTAACCCGAGTGAACTGTAGGTATATGTTTGTACTAATTTAAAAATAGATCATGCATTTAAAAAAATCGCGTGTAATGTGAATCGGCTATGCAATTTTAAAATTTTTAATGTTTCTACATTTAATTTTAAAACTGAAAAATTGCTACAGTGTAAATGTTCCTTAAAATAAAAAAACAAAACAAATCAATTCCATTAAAAAAAAAGTAAATCATAAGACTAAGTGTATTTTATTTTGAAGTTATTTTGTCCTGTTTAATACTGAAGCAAAGATTAGAGAATAAAGATACGACGCTTCGATCGGAACCTTTGATCTCTTACTCAAATTTTCAGTGACCTTGGACATTTAAATTGGAATGTAAAAGTGCGGGAATTTTAAACAGAACAGATTTTAAAATTCTTCTGTCATAGAAATAAATGTATGGATTCGCAATATTGTAAAATAGAAATACAAATTATATGTGGTATAATTACATATTATAAGAATATAAAATATTATTATAAGAAAATAAGTGTTTAGAGAATATTAAGTGTATATGTGTTACATATGTTAAATGTGATCGGAAAATAAAGAAATATGTATTTGAAACATGTACATTTAAAAAGGTAGGCAATGAAATGCTGAGACAATAATGAATAATTTATTATACAAAAAAATATTTACATACTATAACAATTTAATAATAATAATAAATTTATTGTATCACCAACAAGATTTACATCTATCTTATATTTTCTTTTCTTGTTGCGTGCATTCTAAGTTGAACTTTCTGCAAGTCATCTATAAAATCAAAAGTTTCTTTCATGTCACGAAGTTTATTATTTATAAATTATCTGGTTCCTCTTACTGATTTGGTTTTAGTCGGATATGCTATTACATAGAATTTAATGAAGATAGGTGGAAATAAATAAATTTGCAGGACACATATACGTAAGTATAGGCTGTTTCATTTCTAGCATGTCTCAATACCTGTGTAAAAAGTCTCGATATCTATGTGACATGTTTCGATATCTATATATTCATTAATATACTTAATTTCCTATTCATACTTAGTGAATTTTTAAATTCGTTATTAGAAAATTTCAGAAGGTAAAACAGGTTAAATATATGGTATGGTATGGTAATATCAGAAATAACTTTGATCTTTTTGTGACCTGTGTTTTCCGTTTCACTCCCTTTTCTCTTAATTTAATAGCATATCTTGAACATGATGAAATTGGTTCAGCTATAAAAAAAAGTATTTACTTAAGTGTTTATTGTTAATTGCATAATTCTTACATATTGTTTCTAAAGTGCACTCATATCTGCTACAAAATGTTTTCTGCATATCCGATACTTTGTATACAATTCTAAGGAATCTTTGTTGATAAATCATATTTTCCACATGCTTGCACCTATTTTTGACAACTCCAATATGAATTAATATTATTACTGAAAGGCGAAAAAATAGGAAGATTCTTGATAACTTGTTGTTTACTTACATATGATCTTTTGGAAATCTAAAGAAATGTAATTTTTCATCATTAGATATTATACAAAAATAATTTTTACAGTACATATGTGCACACACTTGTCCAATTTGTTTTAGTATCATACACATAATTACGAAATACGACTAACTCAAATGCAATAATAATTACAATAAACAGACTAAACAGTATAAAGCAAATTGCGTCCGCTGGCTAGGTTATGTGTACATGTTTTGTTTATGTTCAGTCCATTTAAATTGGCATGTTTTCTATCCTACTCTACAAATGTAGTTCCTTTTTCGAGCGTCGCATCTTGTATTCTCTAATCTTTGACTGAAGAGAAATAAAGTTGACATTTTTTAAAATTATATGTGTTCATAATTTCAACTAGTTTTAGCTTAACGTAATGTAATTAATAATATACTCTGCATCTTATTAAGATATTTTGTTACATTATAACATCGTAAATCTAGGGATAATTAATTGAAGCAGTTAATTAAATTGTTACACCGTGCTTTAATAACATAAACATGGGTATCGATTATACACGTCTTGAGGCTGCAATGTCTATCGTCTATGCACAATGTAAGCGTAGAACTCGGGCAGCCACCGACATCAATCCCGGAACTAATAGATAGGAAAATTAAAAGGAGGCGGACCTTCATGAATGTAGAATCCGAAACAAAGCACGGTACAATGGAACGAGAGGGGGACACCTGTGGGTTTTGATCTCGCCGAGGGTGGTGCATGAATTGCTATTAAGGTAGAATTTATACGGAAAATTAGAAATGTAGGGTGGTCTTTATTATCTATGTTGGGTAACGGCAGCAACGTGTCCCCTATAAATAAGCTCGACTTATACAGCTAACATCTTCGGAGCTCGTTATATTAACAGAGGCGTACCCGCTTAAATGGTTTTTGGGGAATATACCTCACATATGTATGTGCATGCGGTGAATATTTTGCGGTAATAGTGTCTTCTTGGGTTTCTGTCCGAACATCTAAACCTCGTAATTAGAATTGTAATAGCATGGATGTGAAAACGAGCATGCAGAGAAAGAGCTGCAAGAACGATTGCGGCCAGAATATAAAATTTTCTTTATATTATAAAAAAGAAAATTTATGTCCTAGTTTGTTTATGTGGACATTCAAATATTAAGATTTTTTATATTAAAAAATTGGTTCATATATGTAATACAGTTTCTGCTTATGTATTCATGTACAAGAATTAGGTATTAATAAAATAAGTAGATGTTTATTGGCTAATATGTAACTACTTTTTGTACGTTTACTTGTTTTACAGCAGTTAAGAATGGTTTTTTTTATATTAGCATTGAGTTACTTGATTTTCGTCGTTGTATACATTTTATTTAATTTACAAATGTTTTGTTCTTGTAAATGATCAGCATTCCGTGATTTATTCTTTCTATTAGCAAGATTCTCTTTCATTTTTGAAGTGTAAACTTCTCTAGGCGCGTTGCGCTGATTGTAGGCACTGAACAAGACTGACTGCAACGCTCGGATATGTAACGCTCGGATATGTGTAACGCTCGTTCG
This sequence comes from Amphimallon solstitiale, assembly GCA_963170755.1. NCBI lineage: Eukaryota > Metazoa > Arthropoda > Insecta > Coleoptera > Scarabaeidae > Amphimallon > Amphimallon solstitiale. Next base: position 86,315,263 of record OY720675.1, read on the forward strand.
GATAAAGTCGGCTAAGGGAACAAGATAAATAAATATATCATATATGTAGAGGTATTTAATTTCAATTAAATTGAAATTTAAATGAATAAGTAAATTCATGTTCCAGAACAGATTCGAACCCGAGCCGCACGGGTATGAAGACGACACGTTACCATCAGACCAAGCGCGGGACCGTAAGCGAGTATTTATATCGTCTATTTATACATACACATACGTCCGAACCGACCAAACGAAATGGCCGCTCGCGTAAATGTAATAAATGTGCGAATATGTTTTATTTAATACGTTACTGAATACTATACGCGTGTATTTCGTATTATTGAAAATTGACGTATGAAATTGAAATTTTAGATACGGGGGTGTGTTAGGTCGCCGATCACCAATCCATAGTCAAAATGTCAAAAAAAAACGAAATGGCGGAAGAGTTTTTTGAAAATTGACGTATGAATGTGAAATTTTAGATACGGGGGTGTGTTAGGTCGCCGATCACAAATCCAAAGTCAAAATGTCAAAAAAAACAAAATGGCGGACGAGTTTTTTGAAAATTGACGTATGGATGTGAAATTTTAGATACGGAGGTTTTGGGGGTCGCCGATCACGATTCCAAATTCAAAATGTCAAAAAAAACAAAATGGCGGACGAGTTTTTTGAAAATTGACGTATGGGTGTGAAATTTTAGATACGGGGGTTTTGGGGGTCGCCGATCACAATTCCAAAGTCAAATTGCAAAAAAACAAAATGGCGGAAGAATTTTTTCAAAATTGACGTATGAATGTGAAATTTTAGATACAGGGGTGTCTTAGGTCTCCGATCACGAATCTAAATTCAAAACGCAAAAAAAAAATGGCGGACAAGTTTTTTGAAAATTGACGTATGAATGTGAAATTTTAGATACGGGGGTGTCATAGATCGCCGATCACAAATCCAAAGTCAAAATGTCAAAAAAAACAAAATAGCGGAGGAGTTTTTTGAAAATTGACGTATGGATGTGAAATTTTAGATACGGAGGTTTTGGGGGTCGCCGATCACGATTCCAAATTCAAAATGTCAAAAAAAAACAAAATGGCGGACGAGTTTTTTGAAAATTGATGTATGGGTGTGAAATTTTAGATACGGGGGTTTTGGGGGTCGCCGATCACAATTCCAAAGTCAAATTGCAAAAAAACAAAATGGCGGAAGAATTTTTTGAAAATTGACGTATGAATGTGAAATTTTAGATACAGGGGTGTCTTAGGTCTCCGATCACGAATCTAAATTCAAAATGCAAAAAAAAAATGGCGGACAAGTTTTTTGAAAATTGACGTATGATTGTGAAATTTTAGATACGGGGGTGTCATAGATCGCCGATCACGAATCCAAAGTCAAAATGTCAGAGAAAACCAAATGGCGGAAGAATTTTTTGAAAATTCACGTATGAAAGTGAAATTTTAGATACGGGGATGGTTGAGGTTTACGTTTTATTTAATACGTTACTGAATATTATACGCTTGTGTACATGTGTAAATGTAATAAATGTGTGAATACGTTTTATTTAATACATTACTGAATATTATACGCGTGTATTTCGTATTATTAACCTCGCCTTGATGAAGTTTTCACTTCTGCCGTGTGGTTTTAAGCACACTCATTCTTCCTGTTGCTTAGTCGTCGAATATGCTTCCCTCATGCCTCATTGTTTTACACTTTTTATTTCCTTACCATTTACATTTAGCAAGAGGCAAGTAATGTTAGAAATGTGATAATAATTAATTGAGTTTATCATACCTGGGCTAGGACTGCAATTAATAAAAAATCTCGTGTATATGATTATAAATCTACAACCGAATTCAGAACGTTTTGTCATGCTAAATACATTAACTGTTATATTATTACCAATATGGGATACCAGGAACAAATGGTAGTACTTCGAGTGCATTTTATTAATTTATCGATCTTAATTTTATGCTCTTGCTTAAATTCAAATATATTTGTTAAATGTCGCATTTAATTTGCACATATTATGGTAGTTTATTTGTAAGAACATTATATTCAAATAAGAAATCTTTATGATAATATGAAACAGATAAGAAAGTTATAGAATATAGTTCAGTGATATTTTGGATCTTTAAGTTTGAAATTATTAGGAAAGTTAAGAAATGTCGTTTTTGACAGACAATTAATTTAATGACATAACATTTTTCAAATCTAAATATTCATACATTTATTATAGAAATGCCATAATAGTAATTTATACAACGAGTCAATAATGACAGTTATTATTCCCGAGAGCCGAATTTACGAACTGAGCCGCGAAGTGGCGAGGGAGTAATTCGGCTCGAGAGTATAATAGTCATTATGCGAGTTAGTATACACTACTTTATCTACGACTAACTGAAAATTACTAAAAAAGAAATCAAACGTTATGTCTCATTATTCCACGGTCGCATTTCATTATTCCCTCCGGGTATTATGAGTGTTATTATTAACCAATAGCGATTAATATCATATCTGCTTTATTGTTTAGTCGTATTTTTATTATATAAAAACCAATACGAGAGTAGTTCAAGGAGCTGAACTATTCAGAATATATTGGTGTTATTGTAGAATCAGCCATACATATCGAGTTTATCCATTTTTATGATATTCTCCAGGGAATGCAGCCAACTAGCTAATCTACTATGAAAAAAGTTTTAAGAAATGCATTACGCAGAATTGGAAGAAGTAAAGCCGTTACCTAAATATATCTTCGTATCCCGTAAATGGGAAATTCTAGTAGTCAATCAAGTGATTCGGACATCTATTCCAATAAGAAATATTATTGCACAAAATTCCAACTTCATAAGTATTTTTTTAAATTAGACCATAAAATACCGTATAAAACATTTCTATTATAAGCAAGTAATAACATTACATTGATACATATTTTCAATTTGAAACATACTTTATTATTTTCATTAAAGGGGATTATATTATATTTCTATCTATGATAGTAACTTCCATGTTAATATAATAACTTCTAAAGGTTCATAGCATTAGTATTTATGCTATAATAAAGCAATTTTTGATGATATATCATTAACAGATTTCATAAACAAAACTAACTGTTTTGTTTTTACAGTCACATAAACTGAAATAGGATCTAGATAAATATAACTTTTGTGACAAAATATAAAATTGTACATACAAGTTATATATATATATATATAACAAGTTTATAATCCAGTATAGTTGAGTTAATTATACATATATCAAGTATATATCAGTCTATTGAAATCGCTTTAAGACTCATGAGATAATAATATTTAATATAATAATAAAGAAATCAATAATCAGTTCATATCTTGTTAATTTTTCAATAAAGAGGTAAATGAGATGAATTTATATAGGAAAACCAATACAAAATACCTAACTGATAAGTTGATAATACAGATTTCCTAATTATTGTAGATAAGTGCTATTATTTTATATTTTTCAAATTTCAAATATATCATTTAAACTATATTACTTTGACTTATACAATCGAGGTGTAATAATTCAATACTTCTAAACCACGATATTTAAGCATCTAGCAACGTAGGGCACTATAAGTAATATTATATTACAATTCATCGAATCTCCTATATCATGTCAATATTGCGTTATCTTAAGGAACTGAAAGATGCATGCTACATGCTTTCTCAAGTTCCTTAATAGTTTATAGAGGCAGATGTATCATACAATAATGTCGTAGAAATAAGAACTTACTGTTCCTGAAGATAGAAATAGATAACTTAACTAATGAATTGTTTGGCAATGTATCATTTATATTATTTAGAAAAAGTTGATGGAAAAGATAATATATACTACTATATTAATATGTATATTCATGATCAAATTTAAATTTAATTTATATGGAAATAAACTAAATTTTCAGAGCAAGTATCTATATAATATATGTATGTATATGCTTACGTTGGTACGTTGGTCAGTAACTTACTTTGATTAGCTTATTCAGTCATTTATCGTTAACTAATTACATTTTACGTCATTATGAATCTACTTAATCTACCTGTGATAAGAAGTCATTATTACAATAATTGTATATTTACTTATAATAATTTATACATCAGTAAAGAAACAGAAGTCAGACGTATCTAATTTTATTATATAGACTAATCTAATTGAATATCACACGAGGTTTGAATTAATATCGGCTGATTTCCTTGTACTTCGTGCGACTTCGATTCGTGTCAGCTTGACACTGTTCTCGTCACTGTGCAACAGGTATTCGTAAATTAACCGATAAATTCAGAGCTTTTATAGTATTACTACAGATAAATTTGGTTGCTGACGTAACAATTAATGTGGTAAATGAGAGTACTCCTCAGAGCGTTCATTTAGTAAAAAGAAATACTGCAAGTCGGATATCTTATGTGAGAAATGAACGCATCTCTTTAAAAAGTATTAAATACAAAATGCAAAAATTGAAATATATAGTATGAAGTCGGTGAAATATGTTCCATCGAACATATTGCTGTGGTCCTTGCATATTTAAAAATAAGAATAATATTAAGAATTAGTTTAAGTGTTAAAAAGAATAGAAATCGTAATATCAAACTTGTTTATATTAAAATTTTAACATCATGCAATACAAATAACACAAGGGTATGATGGGTTGCATATATTTAAATATGTAGAATTCAAATATCAAATGATTTTATTGTTACATAATACATAAGTATTAAAATTAAGTATTATATAGGTACAAAATAAAGACAAAATAAGTCTAAGCAATATATATTTATTTTGTAGAAAAGATAAACAGGAGGTATGGTTTGTGTACACTGAAAGGCAACCTAACTTTTCACAAGGCGTGAAAATAGTATTGAATATTTTACATAATGGACCTTTGTTTAAAGACGAAAAGGTACTTAAAGTAAACAATAGAGAAAGAGTCATGTTGAGGGATGGAACGGTAAAGAGAGTGAGCCATTTAAACGCCATCAAACTATATGAACAAGGTCAAATTCGTTTTGCACGAGACAAAAATATGGCAGATTAAATAATGTGAAATAAACGTGCACAATGTGAAAAATTTTATAAGAGAGATTTTAATAAATCATGCTTAAAGAATATAGTTACCTCAAACTTATGACTATAAATAAAAAAGGATATAAGTTAAATATTCTAACATGATATGGTCAGCAATAATGTTTTATATAAACAACAGCTGAATGAATAAAAATAGACATTCATGAACTTGTATGTGTAGCACAGAAGTTTCAGAGATTGTGGAAATCTTGTGTGGTTTTGAAACCTACAAAGAGAAATATAGCATAAACATTGTTTAGAGTTACTTGCAGATAAATGTGTTACCATGGGAAAAGTTCTGGATAGAAATTAGAGACAACGTAGCAGGCCCGACTAATCGTTGTAATGTGAGTGATATAGGAACAAGAACTCCTGTCATCTGCAATGTGTTTCCGATTTTGCCTAGTCCAGACACTTCTAAAAGAAAATTAAGGATTATGTTAGCGAATGGGAGAAGAAAATATGTAACAAATAATGGGAAAGGCAATAAGTTTATAAACAAATACAAGGAGGGACTGTATTAAGAAAAGTAGACCTACCGTTGGAGATACAGAACAATTTAATGAAAGACTTTTAAATAAGCAAACGGTTAGAAGTGTTGATATTTGGTGGATGAACTGTCAAAGACAATATGTGCGTGTGTGTTAGTGTGACAACAACAACTTGCAGAAAATGAACAGCAGAGATTTCACCGAAAATGCTTTAATACCAACCTAAAGTTTAGTTAGAAGGAGGGCGCGATCGATAGCCGTTGTTCTTTTCTTTCTGGTATATATTTCGAGAGCAGGAATGAACATGAATTAATTCTTATTTCGACTTCGAAGGATAAAGACAATTTTTGAAAAGCTAACAAAGAATTTGAACGTATGGTTGAATACACTACGATTAGACGCATAATTATTTAGTTTGTATTAGTATAAAATTTCAATTTTTACCGAAAATGCTTTAATACCAACCTAAAGTTTAGTTAGAAGGAGGGCGCGATCGATAGCCGTTGTTCTTTTCTTTCTGGTATATATTTCGAGAGCAGGAATGAACATGAATTAATTCTTATTTCGACTTCGAAGGATAAAGACAGTTTTTGAAAAGCTAACAAAGAATTTGAACGTATGGTTGAATACACTACGATTAGACGCATAATTATTTAGTTTGTATTAGTATAAAATTTCAATTTTTATTTTCATTTTATTTAGAGTAATTTTCTTTTTATAATTTTTATATTTGAATATGGAGATGCCTACGGCAGAGTTTGAAGAAATATTTGATGAAACAAAGTAAGTTGTTCAATTGTAAAGGATTATTAATGCTGCAATGAGTTTCTAAGAATACAACGTGAAAATGTTTATTCTAGTATAACGTTGAGCAGTAAGAGTTAAATAGATATTATCCTGTTAAATAATAATTCATTAGTTTTTTTTATAGCACAGAAACGATCATTAATGGTGTTGGGTGTTTCGGAGAATACAACGTGCGAATGTTTATTCTCAAATTCATTATCAGGCATCATTAATTCTCGCATTTTATCATTGATTTAAAAATTTCAAAATATATTAATATATTTAAAAAGGGGAGTGTTTCTATGTGGCAGGTGTTCAAACGCTAGCAACAATACGTGCGAATGGTTGCGGCTAGTGATCAATTCAGGCTAATCTTCGAACATTAACCATTGCCAACTTCTAGATTATCAGGGCATGACGAGCAAATATAATGTTTCTGGTAAAATAGAATTAGCTCAATATTAACAGATTACCTATTGGGAATCGAGTTTTTCGCTGTTTGAAACAAAATAAATATCTCATGACTATCATTATAAAAATATATATTCTACAAAACATTATAACCGAAAGATGGTAGAAATGTTTTCTTTCAATTACGTGTATTATAAATTTTAATGTGGATATAGTATAGCGTTGCTATCTATAATTGATATTCCAATAAAAATATACAAATATGATTTTTATATAAACTTAGACTTTTCTTTAATAAGCAAGAAAATGGGTGTGCTTAAAACCACACAGCAGAAGTGTAAACTTCATCAAGGCGAGGTTAATAATACGAAATACACTCGTATAATATTCAGTGACGTATTAAATAAAACGTATTCGCACATTTATTACATTTACACATGTACAATACGTATAATATAATATTCAGTAACGTATTATACGACTGATACGTCATGCTCTCCCATGTAACAGTCGGTTGGACGTATGTATATATATATATATATATAATAGATGTTTTTCTTGGGAATAGCGGCATATGTGAATAAAACTATAATTGATTGTGACGTTTCAACATTTATTTATGTTTTCTTCAGACCTCTGTAATTTTATAGAAAAAAGATAAGCTTTACATATAATTAAAATTAGATCTATAGAGTTATTATTAATTTAACTTTGTTTAAAATTGATTTGTATAAACACTCTGTACACATAAGTTTATAAAGTCTAACTATACATATAACATATAAAAACAATTGTATGAACGATGAAAATATACATTAAATCTACTTACATTTATTTTGTTTATTTCTCTATTAATGATCATCTTTTGTATTATTTCTTTTTTTTTTTTACTTCTACATTTTTACTTTCCGTTGTATTTTCTATTTTCTTAGTGGTAATGCATTTTAATTTAAAATTAGTATATACTAAATTCTATTTTTATCAATTGGTCAATGTTATTTCTGTGTCAAACCTTGAAATGAGAAACTCTAACATCTGCATTTGTTGTTAAAAACATAATGAAAGAAAAACAGACAAAAATAATGCACACACAGAGTATTTATTCGCAAATACAAGGGTTACACCAAAAATAAGCTGTTTCCAATTTAGTACATTTACAATCTAATCAAATAATTCCAAAATAAATGTCAGAGAGTCCCTTGATCTCTGTTCGATCATTCACAGCATGTTGCTCCTTTTTTATGTGGATCATTTCTAACACGTTTCGCACTTTGGTATTTTGTGCTTTGCTTAAAATACTTGTTTTATCAAAATTAAAACCATGTCCCGTGGTGTTACAATGTTTTTTTAATGATGTAACATTGTTAGCATATTTATGACCCTTTAATCTTTCTGCTAAATGTTGTTGTGTTTGGCCAATGTAAACACCATTACAATTTGCACAAGGAACCTTATATACAACGTGTGTTTCTTGCGTAATTGGTACTTTGTTTTTGGTTTTAGTAAACAGATGTTTTATATTATTATGGTTTCTGTGAGCTACCTTTACGTTGTATGGAGCTAAACTTTTATTTAATTTTTCAGTTAAACCTCGAATATAGGGCAGGCAAACATATTTGTTTATATTAGATTGATTTTCATTTTTCTTTTTGTGTTTGCTTTGGTTATAGAATTTGTGTAGTCTGTGTTTTATTATCTTTTGAATAAAGTTTAGTGGATAGTCATTAGTTTGTAACATACTCTTGATGTTATTTAATATGTCTTTTCTGAATTTTGCACTTGTTAATCTGATTGCTCTGTCAACTAAAGCTGTAACTACATTTTTTTTATATATATCCGGTTGGCAAGAATTGAAATTTACATATCTGCCTGACGCTGTTGGTTTTTGGAAAAATTTCGTTAGAATAGTATTTTTATGTCTTATCATTGTCATATCTAGAAAATTCATTGATCCTTCGTTTTCGATTTCTAGGGTGAATTGAAGTTTACTATGAAAACTGTTGAACTGTTTCAAAATGTAGTTAATTTTTTCAATGGGTGCAACCATAACGCAGTCATCAACATATCTCATATACAAAGTTGGTTCAAAATTTAAATTATTAATCACTGTTTGTTCTAATTCTTCCATTACTAACTGAGCGATGACACTCGATATTGGTGCACCCATCGCACAACCGTAAACTTGTTTAAAAAATTTGTTTTTGAATTGAAAGTACGTTGTTGACAAAGTCAATTCAATTGCTATGAGAAATTCCTTCAGTGGCAACTCTTGTATTTGCGAATAAATACTCTGTGTGTGCATTATTTTTGTCTGTTTTTCTTTCATTATGTTTTTAACAACAAATGCAGATGTTAGAGTTTCTCATTTCAAGGTTTGACACAGAAATAACATTGACCAATTGATAAAAATAGAATTTAGTATATACTAATTTTAAATTAAAATGCATTACCACTAAGAAAATAGAAAATACAACGGAAAGTAAAAATGTAGAAGTAAAAAAAAAAAAAGAAATAATACAAAAGATGATCATTAATAGAGAAATAAACAAAATAAATGTAAGTAGATTTAATGTATATTTTCATCGTTCATACAATTGTTTTTATATGTTATATGTATAGTTAGACTTTATAAACTTATGTGTACAGAGTGTTTATACAAATCAATTTTAAACAAAGTTAAATTAATAATAACTCTATAGATCTAATTTTAATTATATGTAAAGCTTATCTTTTTTCTATAAAATTACAGAGGTCTGAAGAAAACATAAATAAATGTTGAAACGTCACAATCAATTATAGTTTTATTCACATATGCCGCTATTCCCAAGAAAAACATCTATTATATTATTGAATATACGGCAAAGAAAAATCTAATTATATTATATATATATATATATATATATATATATATATATATATATAAATAGACGATATGAATACTCGCTTACGATCCCCGCCATTGGTCTAATGGTTAAGTGCCGGCCTCTCACCTAGGCGGCTCCGGTTCAGATCTGCTCTGGGGCATGAATTTATTTATTCATTTAAATATCAATTTAATTGAAATTAAATTGTACCTCTATGTGATATATTTATCTTGTTCCCTTAGTCGACTCGAGCCGACATTACCCGAATGAGCGTTACATATCCGAGCGTGACGGTCAGTCTTGTTCAGTGCCTACAATCAGCGCAACGCGCCCAAAGAAGTTTACACTTCAAAAAACAATTAAAACCTTATCCCAGAATAATACTAAGCAAGAGATTTGCCAGGAGACAAAGAGGCTGAATACACTGCTAGAACTTACAAGTACTTACAAAGTACGTACTGTTGAGAAATAAGTTAATACATCGAATATAAAATTATATTAACTATTAGCATTCAGTAAAAATCATTGAACCTACAGCATAAATAATATAGTGCCCAACGTGTGTCTATGGTCATTATTTTAATAATAAATATGCTGAACTGAACTATCACAGCAATATGCAGGTAGTATAACAACGAATGTAAGAAAATATAAATTAAGAAAAAGTTGCTATGAGAACAATGAATTTTAAGATTTACCACTACAAGTAGCGATCTGGCACTAGATGGTTTTCTATGTATGCGTGCATCTTTAAGGTTATCCAATGCGTCTGAAACACGTGTCTATGGTTGCACTACAGCGGAAATGCTTAATTATTCTTTCGCTTGTATTAATATATATCCTCGATATCTTCTGTTTATGATTTGACACTTTTAACGTGCAGGTTGACAATATCTCTCTTGCGGGGACGTTAGTTTAGCTAAAATAGCAGCCTGTCACACAATGGTCTTCCATCTATGCTTGTATCTACAAGGCTAAATTTTTTTGTACAATGTTTAGTATTGTAACGTTTTCGGGTTCGCAATAAACTACTCGTGCAATTTATTTATTTAAAACAGTCTGTATATTCATACACTTAAAATTAATTACAATATAAACATATAAAACTAATGTATCACACTTAAACTACTACGATTTAAATTAACACAGGTATTTATTTACCAGTACTATTTATATGTCTGTAATATTTATATCTTTATTGCACTATAATAAAAACTGCATCGTATTTATATCACTTCTATTTATATAACACTCTAATATTTATGTCTTTTCTTCGGCTACCACTTAAAGAACTATTTATTTATTTCTTATATTTATTTCTACTTTGGTCTGTTCCGTGAACTTCTTATTCCGGAATTACTTATCCATCGGTGACCCAGCCGCCTTATATACACATACGAAACATCTGGAAGCATTCGCGTAAACTCCATCTTCCTCTCGATGTTTGTAGAACATTCCATAGACATTCTGTCTCTTTGCAGTACAACGGAAATGGATGATTTATTGCTTTATGATGTTTACCAGTCGCGTCGAGATGATTTACAACCTTTTTTTATTGTCGCTCGGAAGTCTGCCTTTATTTTGTTGACGCCCGGACGTCTGCTGGTTTCGTTACAGTATTTATACAGTAGACATATCCCATTAGTATTTGTTTTACCTGTAAATGAGCATTTAAAGACATACCTTAAAGCTTTTAATTACTTCAAAATTATTGTAATACCGTTAATTTGCTCTTTCAACCAAGGAGTATTATTTGTTTTTTTGAGGAAGCAATATATTTAGGTTTAGTCTGGGTTTAGAAAATTTCAAAATGTAAGATGGGTAAATGAGTACCAGAAAACCGAAGAAGATTTTGGGTGCGATGGGTTTTTGGGCTGTTGTTTTAGATCCTGAAAAAGTAAAAAACTGTTTTGTAGAATAATTGTATTCAGAAATTGCTCAAAATCGAGAATGCATTGAGTATGCTGAATATTTAGATGTAAAACTGTACAGCCAACTACGCCGTTTTGTTTCACAGACAATTTAATGCTATTTTTTTTATATATTGCACCCAAATATTTATAAATTTCTGTTATTTATAGTGGATATCACTCATACATCAAAATAAACAATGTTAATTTGCACATAGTTTGTAAAAATTTTAGATATAAGAAGCGCCAACAATATATTCATAATTTAGTTTGCATAAATGTGCAACAGATAATCTAATCTTTTTAGATGCATTGAAATCAATTACGTTTATTTTACTTCAACTCCTTTTATGCCAGACACTAAATTTATTTATTTGATATCGAAGGATAAGTAAAAGATAATCCTCAGTTGGTTTCCTTTCGTAGTTTAGGCGCAATTTCGACCATGCCCATACATACTATGGAAAGTAGATACCCTCTTGAATAACTTAATAAGAATTTATGATTTAAGTAATTTAACAATTCATGTTCAGCTCACAATTACCATATTTTATCTACTCTTCTTGATGCGGTTTGGTACGTCTACTATATATTAAGTAGGAACTGCATGTATGCACGCGCTTATGCAAATAGCAGGTAAAAAGACATTACTTTGGCAGCCATTTAATGCAGGTAATAAAGCATATGAGAGAATATACATACACATGCACGTATATTGTACCTATATAAAGCTTAATTGCAATTAATCCCATCTGTTTAGATATACCATACTCATTTGACGAACAACCTTTGTCATTAAAAGTTAGTGTTGTATATTTTATACATATATACACACATACCTACGTATATATGTATATATGCAGATAATGCTGTAAGTTGGGCACTATCGGTCCATGTTCATATAGAATTAAACTCTTTGGCAGGCATTTCTAGACATGCATGTACAATGTACATACACACTAAGCCGTATGATATGTTTATGCAAGCCAAAGTTTATGTATAAGGAAAGGAATATTAAGCAGAAAATTTAATATTGAGACAAGTTACAGGATAAAACCTAAGACTTTAGAAGTTTATATGTTTTAAGCAGTATGTTAAATTAAATATGAAAATCTTAAGAGTATATACATCCATTAGTTTAATACTAACGTATAAACGGTATTAGACGCGTGACTCAAATTTAAATTATGTGTTTGACAGAGTCTTTACATTACGAAAAATTTGTCTATTGACATAGATGATAGGTATTGTAACTCCACATTGAGCCAGGTAAAATTTAATTACATTTGTAACTATACGCTTGAAATAACTTATTGTAACACAACATTAATAAATGTTATTTTTGTGAACTAAATATTATAGTCTTACGAAACTTGAATTGATAAGATTTGTGAATAAATAAAAATATATAGTACTTGATTTCAGGATGCTTTAAAGAAAACTCATTTCCTTACATTTTAATCTTTCGCAATTAATTTATTGTTTCATCAAAAGATGCTACAAGGCTAATGAAACGAAAATTATAAACAGTAGTATATACGATCCGATATCCTCATCCTAAAGGTGTCGGGTTGATAATTTATATCATGTCAGTGTTGTATATAAGTCGATAACCACATACTAGAATAGTAGTATATGTTGAGCACTTGTGAAATATAGATGCACACATCATCAGGAGTTACTACTGATGATATGTGCAGTGCACACGAAATGTAACATCTAGTTATTAAACTATTTTTTGTGAAAAAGGTGACTACATACTAGAATAATGCTTTTGTTGTGCTGATACAACAAGTAAAACAATCAATGCTGCTCGTGTTTGACGTTCTCATTTTCCAGATTGTTACCTTTTCCTCTTGCTACTTTCATTTGAGTTATTATATTATATTTTTTTCTTTGTTGTAGCGTTTCTTTGAGCAATTCTCATCTGTCCCTATTATACTGTTTTATGTTTTAAAATTTCTTTTTGATTTCATTTTGTTTTTCATTATTATATTCGGCAATTCTACTTAAATCAGCCTCACTCCTTCAATTTACTCAGACTTCTAATTTCTTGTATACCGTGTTTTTCGTTTATTTAGATTCCTTTTGTGTTTAATACGTTGCTCAATTTGTCTACTAGTTATTTTTCATTTTACTCGTTTACATCAAAAATAATATTTTTCTTTCTTGTGCCATGATCTAACTGAACCAGTTAGATCATGGCACAAGATGAAAGTGTGAAATATGGAGAAAACCGAGTATCGCGTCGTCCTTACAAAACAAGGAAAGTCTACTCATACCATACCATTTTTTAAGTCTTAGTTAGAGTCGCCTTAAACAAGATAGGGAATCACTTGAAAACGTCCAACGGTAGGGCAGCCTATTGAAGTGAACATTGCAGAACTTGTTAAAAAAAGTCGAAAAATTAATAAAGGAAGATGCCCGGCTGAAGAAGACACAACTTCCAGGAATGACTGAAGTATCTGGATGAAACCATTTTAAAAATTCTGTATGATCTTAGAATGACTAAGGTCAGCAGAAGGTGGGTGAATGCTCACGCCGCCGTAAAAACAACAGCGCGTGAAATGTTCCCCAGCGTTTTTGAACCACTGCAATGAAGGCAGGTTTATGTTTTGATAGAATGAGGGAAGGTGTATTGAGTCGAATTGTTATTGTAGATGAAGGCGGGGTTCTCTTCATAATGAATCTGAATCCAAACAAGACTACGTGCAGTGGCATAAAAAAAGGCATACCACCACCCAAGAAGTTTAAGGCGTCACAGTCGGTCGGAAAACTCATGGCTACAGTTTTTAAGAGTCGTATTTTGCTAGCTGCTCTGTACAAAGTGAGTTCGATATTTTTAATTACTCACACTATAGTTTAAACCGGGTCCTTGCGATTTTTACCTGTTCCCTAAAACGAAAAAAGAGCTTCGTGGGAAGAAATTTACATGATAACGGAGTAAAGGACGCAGTTTTGGCGTATTTTTCATTTAAAAATAGAACATTTTTTATGAAAGCATACACATGATAATTGAATGATCTGAAAAATGTAGGTGATGTATTTTTATATTTTCTCGTTTCTCCCATTCCGCTCCCTCGTTTGGTATGTTTTGATATAATCTATTGCTTTACTACTCTATGACAATTATGAATTATTTCGTAGAAAATGGTCCTGTTTTAAAGAGTGATTTCGAAGTCAATAATTCACACGTTACTAACACCCAGTCAGGACCAGACTTCCAAAACATTAATTAAAAATGTAATATATGTAAGAAATTTATGTGTTATACTAATTAACAACCTATAGTTCTTAATTAGTAAAATTATTTATTAAAATTTTGATTAAAAAGTTTACTTCTTAGTCTATCTAGACTAATTTGTTGTATTGCCTAAATACAAGCACGTCAACATTTAAAATTTTCTATATGTAAACGAACTACTATCTGCTTAATCTGAATTGAAAAGCGCTGTGATAAAAGAACCGGGGAAGTATATACCACCAAATTAGGATAAGAGAGTAGATGAACACAAATAAAGTCAAACTATATATGTATCTCACCAAGTTAAATTACACTGAGTCCATTCATATCTGGTTTGTAAACTACAGTATATGCATCCACGTTAACATATTATTATGCCATTTTTAAATTTATTATGTATATAATATAATCAAACTATGCTTGATTACCAAATTTCATTTTTGCCTTTACGAACATTTCATTCATATTTCATATTTATACTGTTAGTTGTTCTGCTCTTGAGTCTTGTTTAAGTCTTATCTTCGAACATCGTCCAAGTCGTAAGACTTGCGAAATTAGAAACTGGAATTTACTATTTTTTAAATGTTCAATATTTTGCATTTAAAACAATGGATAACATAAACTTACGCCACAAGGAGAATTATAGCTTTATAGTTTGAACTGTTCGACTGATGAAAAGTATTTTTCCGCAACATAAGCACTTCGATATAAAACAAAGGTAGTTATGCCTCGTCATATTCCCAGTTGTCCCCATATACAGTCACCTAACATGATATCAAAATAATTGGCTACTAGACCTACAGTGAATAGAAAGGTCTAGGTGGAATAGTATAACGGCAACAGATTTAAATTATTCAGCATATTCCACAAGATATTCAAATGGTCAGAAAATAAGAATTGACGAATATGAAGTTTCAACGATGTCTGCTCGAGACTCGTTTTCTTCATTATTATTTTTTAATAAATTTACCCACGAAAACTTTTTTTTAATTCTATGTTATAAAAGAACCTCCATGTCAATAATGCGTGATTTTAATTAACTTCTATTAGATATTCCAAGTGACTCTTATTTTGATAAAAACTGGCATTGTTCGTAATTGCCAAAATCTACAAATCGATGATTTCATTTTTCTTTATTTGTTTTAATATGAAGCAATGCATGTTAAAACAAATATTCAAAATTACTTGCCCTTCTTATCACATATTTACGAAACCAGAGCAGCTAATTCAATGTACAGGGTTATGATAAAGTAACGCACAAAATTCATAAAACGTACAATGTTCATTTTTTAAAAAAATACAAAAACACGTCAAACAGTTTATTTTATTCCGCGTCTTTTAACATAAGTCAAAAAAATAAAACGTCAAATTTGTCAAAGTTATGACGTCATCAATATTTTTTTTAAATATAAATCTTGGTTTTTTTTACTTTATTTGATAAAGCTTGTTTTTCTGCATTATAAAGAAATTATTGAAGTAGGGGTCACATAAGAAAAAACTGAGAGAATTGATAAAAAACAAAATAAACTTTATTATAGTAATAACATTTAAATTAACTAAACAGTCCATTAAACCAAAACGATTGCTTACAGGAATTGTTCAAACTGTGTCCCTCCCGTTCACTATCTGACATAGGCCAAGACGATGGTAGACCTGATTTACAGAGTCTTCGATCATCTGCGGAGTTATACGAGTCATTTCATGTCTAATTCGTTTTTTTTTTTAGTTTTTTCTTATGTGACCCCTACTTCAATTATTTCTTTATAATGCAGAAAAACAAGCTTATCAAATAAAGTAAAAAAAAACCAAGCTTCATATTTAAAAAAAATATTGATGACGTCATAACTTTGACAAATTTGACGTTTTATTTTTTGACTTATATTAAAAGACGCGGAATGTGACGTGTTTTTGCATTTTTTTCAAAAATGAACATTGTACGTTTTATGAATTTTGTGCGTTACTTTATCATAACCCTTATATGAAAAATCTCCGAATTATTCTTTTGACAAAATTTTTAATGATCTATCTAACAACTGACGAAATTTAAACGGTTCTGAAGTGATTAAAAGAGTGCTTAAAGAATTGTTGGCTATACTATATGATTTTTTCATATTATATTTTATATTAAGTGGCTTTAATGCAAGTGTAAGAATATACCGGGGTCGACATATTTTAATTTCTGATACGAAAGTAGAAAGAGGAAAAGAGCCCGACGAAATAAACTAAAGATAACCATAAGCGAAGCTGCCACACTCGACAAACGTTTGCTATGAAATGTAAGGCGGGGGGGGGGCGCCACTGCGTTGCTCTCCCACCACTGTTAGCAAGCAGGCATCGCTACATATCATAAGGTCATCTTCTGCATATGATAGAAGTGCAAACCGAAATTAAAACTTGACGACTATGGTATTTTACTATTCTTTATTAATTTAACATGTATCAACAGTGTTGCATGTAACCTTCTGTTCGGCAATAGACAATGGAAAATGCGCTCTTGTTCAGGTTCAAGGTTTACAGAAAAGATAGATTTATTTGTCAGGAAGTGAACTAATATGCAATTCTTTGTTACAGAAACTGGTTATGGGTGAGAAGGTCTCAGGATTCACGAAGTTTAATAATAATAATAATAATAATAATAATAAACTTTATTGTCCAACAGACAAAATCCATTTCCAGGATAAAACAATAATTAAAGTGTAGTACAATGCAAACAAAAATATCAGCATATTTCCATTAAAAAGAAGAATGAGTGCGCTTAAAACCACACGGCGGAACTGTAAATTTCATCAAGGCGAGGTTAATAATACCGTAGATAATACGAAATACACGCATGTAATATTCAGTAACGTATTAAATAAAACATATATTAAATAATTGCTTACTGTCCCGCTCTTGGTCTAATGGTAACGTATCGGCTTCATAACCGTGCGGTCTCGGGATCGAACCTGTTCTGGGACATGAATTTATTTATTTATTTAAATTTAATTGAAATTAAATAATAATAAAATTGTTCCCTTAGTCGACTCGAGCCGACATTACCCGAACGAGCGTTACATATCCGAGCATTTCATATTCGAGCGTGACGGGTCAGTCTTGTTCACTGCCTACAATCAGCGCAACGCGCCTAAAGAAGTTTACACTTCAAAAAGAAAAAACAAAATATTATATTAGCATATATATCAAAATACATTACACAGTATTGTATTTATCTTATCGGGCTCCTTAACAATAACTGGATGAAATAACTAGCAATTTTCATGGCAGCAGGCAAAGGATTAAATATGGAAGGGAATTCGCATTTCTGGTCATGTGAGTTAGCGGTGCTGTAACCATCACATTCGTTCGAGGTCTGGCAACTAAAAACGTATCAGTCGTACGCGTTGCATTAGTGGGTACCAAAAAGTCCACAGCCGACAGAAGGCAGGGCGAGTCAATTTCATTATTGATTAATTTTCTTAAGTACTCCGCACTGGCTATCTCCCTCCTTAAAGTCAAGCTTATAAAATTATGGGTATTTAAGAGTGTATCATAATCAGTACCACGTGGGGGGGGGGGGGGGGGTAAACGCCGCTCAGTCTAAAAGATACATATTTTAAAAATCTCTTCTGCACTCTCTCCATAGCTAGTTGCTGGTACACATAGCAAGGGTACCATATTATTGATGCGTTCTCCAATTTTGAACGAACCAGTGTGTTGTATAGAGTGGTAAATGTTGACAGATTCGAAAAGCCTCTACATGACCTTATTACGAAGCCAAGCGTGCGCGAAGCAGAAGAACAAATAGATTGTATGTGGCTAGTGAAGTCGAACCGGGAGTCAAATAACACACCCAGATCTTTAATGTTGGTCTGCCTAGCTATGATTACAGAGTCCAGAGAATAGTTAAATAAGACCGGTTTGATAATTTTTGTGAATGTCACAACTGCACATTTATTAATACTCAGCTTAATTTTGTTTTCCTTACACCAGTTGTTAATAATTGAAAGGTTTCCTTGTCGGTGATGGCAATCGGACAAGTTACTTTTCGAGAATATTTTCAAATCATCTGCGCACGCAAGTACCCCGCCATCCAATCTATTTAGTAGGTCATTCATGTACACATTGAATAATAAAGGCCCTAGATTGGATCCTTGAGGTACCCCTGACGTGATTGTGAATACGTCCGAACTGTAACCATTATAGTGCACATAACCCGATCTGTTCTCAAGGTAGGAAGCGATTAAATCGGTAAGAGAGGCTAAGAAACTGATAAAACCCAGTTTGAGTAGTAAGTCAATGGTGTCAAATGCCTTAGCGAAGTCAGTATATAAGACATCCACTTGTTGCCTTTTGTCCATTGATGTACTTAGATATTGAGTAATTTCAGCCGAGTTTTATTATATTGCGTATACAATGCAGTAGGAAAATAAATGCACAACTTCTAGTTAAACATTAATTCTTAGTAAATTATTCTATAAATTTACTAAGTAAATAAAAAATATGCAATGATTCAAATTCATTTTTTATAAAAATCTAATTCGAATGTAAATTATTATTTGAATTATAAATTACGAAGTATTTGTTTTCGTTTTCATAATACCGTTCCAGAACACTTTTATAATAATCATCCATAATTGCGTTGTATACGCAATACTTATAATAAAACTCGCAGAAGTATTTTGAATTCTTATTTGGTAAATATGTATTTACGAAGCGTGTGATGCTTAGATAAATACATACATGTTCCTCCGTCGACTGACTGTAAGCAACTGAATAATCCATGAATCGTACTTTACTGCTGGCACGTCCTGCGCATTGTTGCCGATATGAATAGTATACCTATGTCCTATCCCCAATATGATTTTACACATGCTGTATATAAAAATAGATTCAAATGCGCTTTTATCCTATTCTTAAATGCATTAAGAAAAAGATTCTTTAAACTCGAATTTAAATCTGTCCATAAATGACTTTCTCAAGATATTGAATAAATGTACGTAAAATAGCTTAAAAGATTTGGCGAATGTATACCCGTATTTTGCTTATCTTTGTAAATACATCTAGCCCGAAAGCAACTAATTTCGAATTTCCAAAAATAAAGTGTATATTTACATTTAAATGTATTTGTTTACTCTAATGTATCTAGGATACTTACTTTTCCGTAAAAGTGTACGTTCCACCTACTACTAATTATCGAAAGAGAGAACTGAAATATTTTCCGGATGTTATTTGCAAATATGCTTCCTACATTGTTAAACTGAGAACTAAAGATAATGTTGTTTGCCTGCCTAATAATTTCTGTAATTCGTGAGTAAGGCGGATTCTATTTAAATAAAATAATTTTAATAAAGATTATATATATATAATATATAATAAATCTAGTAACAAATGTTAAAACGTTTAAAAGATAGAATTATATTTAAATGTATAGAAGGACTAAATATATGACATTCATTAATTAGTTTAAATCCTTGTAAGTGAAAAAGTAATTAATTATAAGTGAATTAAATACATGGGCTTTTTGGAATGTGAAAGTAATGATTTATATGTGTACTTTCTTGCCGAAGGTATGTTCCATCCATGAAATTTATCGTTTCCTGTGTTAAAAGTTTTACATGTTTTATTTTAAATTAGAAAATATATAATGTGTGAATATTAATTTGTTTCAATTTCAGTATATAGTTAATAATTTCCAACGAAACAATCATCATCCTTCATATTCTGCATGCTACACCTGCTGTTTAATTAATAGACTCTAAGCCAAAATTAAACCTTTAAAAAGCACCCTCCAGAACCTTCCTGATCTTGTATATATGTTGTTGGTCTGAACACCTTTAACCCTCGGGAATGTACGACTTTGTAAATAAATAATGACTGTTTTTCCCTGTTTCATTCCAAGCAAATTAAAACAGTTAATAGTCTGTTATCCGGCTAACATTAAAATACGTCTAATTGAACGCTTGGGTGAGTATCGTAAAAGACCTATTTTTAATTGATAGGAAGCTTAATTAAAGAGGGTAACATTTAATTGAAAAAAGAATGGCATGTTTCCATATTTAGAAAATAGAAAAACCCTTGTCACAACACGTTTCATACCATCGATTACGCAATTGATAAATAGAGTAATCATTTTATTCTGATAAATAAATAAAAAGTACTTCATTATATGGTGTGCGGGTGAATAATACTTGTATTCTATTGAGATTGATAACCTATTTGTTGAAATATACAGGACCCTATTTATATTTAATTAATCACAGTCTCACTATTGACCCTTGTGGTTCTTCGCGATAGTATTAGTTATCATCAAAAGAAATCGCTGATAGATGCATTGGTTTACTTAACTAACAAATCTACGTCTCTATAAGAGCTACATGTCGAAGCGCTCAAGCTTTTAGACTTCTTTCCTTTTTTACTTCTAACTCCACGTAATCCAATTGTGTGATTAGATTTGTAATGAAAGCTTGCGTTGCACAAATATGAATTCTTCTAAAATTTCCAGAAAAAGTCTCGAATAAAGAGTTAGTTTTATGTACAGCGATAAACGCTTTTCAAGGTGTCATATGGTATGATATGTATACTAGGGAAGGAGATATTTTCTGGTAAAAACTCCAGCAACAATAAATACGGTTCTGTTCGTTAGTAACGTACTGGTATCAGTGATAATGCCATTGCAACGGTTCAAAAATCATAGGCTTAATTATTTCTATTTTAAATTAACAATTATCATTGTTCTTAATTGAATTAGTACAAGTATGATATGTTTTAAGAATTAGTAATGGTATTATTTGTGTGTTCAGTATATTAGCGACATCCATGTATGATTCTCTTAAGTCGGTTACCTGCTCGGCTAACTGTGTTGTAGTTATCTGTAATTTAAATCACATAATCTTTGGTATTAATTTAATTTGATTGTTATTTTCTTCTTGATAATTCGGTAGTATTTTAAATTGAAATACTATTTTAATTAATTCCGTTTTATTAATGATTTATTGGTTGTTCTTCTTTACCGGCGTGCAGTTGTTTGACACATCGTAGCGTAGGTCGTGTAAAGTGTCATTCTGTTCCGAATCATCATCTTGGTAACAACCGTGGTAGATCGTGTGATTAGCATTGCATTTTCATTTCTTTTATTTGGGATAGTCTATCATAATCGTCATAGCGACGGATGTTAATAAGTGAAATCCTGTTCTGGAAATTTTGTATATATGTATTGGACTGATTGGAAGCACAATTTTTCCTATATCGGCCAGGCCGGAATTTTGGTTAATCTACACGTGGCTCCGTTGTAGTTACCAAATGCTTGGTATTGTCGATTCCACGTTGGAAGAATATATGAACATTCAGTCAGGTAATTTATCTTTTAATTGGTTGGAATTGTTAAAATCGCTTTTTCATAACCTATATCTCTCATGTGTCGTTTGCTTTTCCTGTGACATTTAGAATTAATTATTCTTTCTAATTAGGGAAACTTTGGACATTGCATCCAGTACTGCTTTTTTTTTATAGAATTAGGTTGTCTTTCAGATATATCCTTTGAGAATGTGAATTTTAAGGAACAGCATAAAAGAAAATAGAAAAAGCTCCCAACTTTGTGATCACACTAGGAATTTGAATCTGTGGTTATAAATAGGTTACACTCATTTCATTTATCCATACATATGATGAAGTCGGGATCGGTAGGTTTTTCGCAACAGCCGTTTCGCCCCAGTTGCGTTTTGTCACTTGCCTTGTTTTTTAAGACAATTTATAAATTTGAATATGTTTTACAATTATTTGTTCGATGCCGATCATTTAATATCCTATTGTAGGCGTTCCAGATTTCTAAAGAATTTCACGAGTCCATACTTGTCTTCTGTGTAGGTATATTCAAAATAATCTACAATAGGAAAAGCGTCCGCCGAATTCCTAATCTTATACTAGACTGAGAATACGATAGTTACATATATGAACGCATATCAGTTATTAGTACATAAGCAAACTGTATACCTATTTTATCTACCGGCCGGGGCTAAACAGCTGGGTAAAAACGTACCAGAACCGATGAAGACATCTTATGACGCAATAATATTATAGTGGTAACAATGAATATATTTTAAAAATGATCGATTTGTGAATTTTTGTTTACGTAGTTTGTGAGGCATATTTTCTTATAATTCTGAAAATTTGTGATTTTCGTGTAAGACTTAGTTACTTTTTACTTCTCATTTGTTCTACTAATATTAAAAAACAAGAAGAATGAGTGTGCATAAAACCACACGGCGGAAGTGTAAATTTCATCAAGGCGAGGTTAATAATACCGTAGGTAATACGAAATACACGCATATAATATTCAGTAACGTATTAAATAAAACATATTCGCACATTTATTACATTTACGCGAGCGTCCGTTTCGTTTGGTCGGTTCGGACGTATGTGTATGTATAAATAGCCGATATAAATACTTGCTTACGGTCCCTCGCTTGGTCTGATGGTAACGTATCGGCTTCATAACCGTGCGGGGATCGAATCTGTTCTGGGATATGAATTTATTTATTCATTTAAATTTCAATTTAATTGAAATTAAATACCTCTATATGATATATTTATTTATCTTGTTCCCTTAGCCGACTTTACCCGAAGAGCGTTACATATCCTAGCGTTGCAGGTCAGTCTTGTTCACTGCCTACAATCAGCGCAACGCGCCTAAAAAGTTTACACTTCAATAAAAAAAAAATTATTGATTAATGTCATTGGTATCATACCTAACCTAAGATAGATTACCTAATTAATTTTAGCATTTCATGTACGTAACTATTACTCACCTTTCCGTAAAATTAAGTTATTATATGGCATTACACATGGCAAACATGAGGTATTTATTCATGCATTTATAAATTTGTAGTACATTTATTGCATTTTTTGGTTTAAATACAAACAATTCCGAACTGCTAATATGAATGTCGATGTGGTTCAAATAGATGGCGCTTGAATCTTGCTTAAGGTGTCGCTTAAAATGTCGTCAAATAGATGGCGCCACAATTTTTTTGGAAGAATTATTAATTATTACTCCTATTTTCCCAACTTTTAGTGAAGAATAGTGGAGGGAAGTAGTATTTTATAGACTAAATTTTATTACTACCAAGTTAGATTTTTTTTAAATGTCCCAACGTGCCAGTGTTTTTTTCAATTTTTACAGTCGCCTCAACCGGGAAAACGTATTTCCCAGTCGAGCTACACATGCGCCAAATGTCACTTTACAGGCGATGAGTACAAAAAACCTTTAACGTACTCGAGATTGTCTTGCCTCGGCCGCAAGCATTATTAAGGAGATTTTAGGACGCATGTATATTGTAACAATACCTTATATTAATAAAAGATACTATTACATTCAGGTAAATTTTATAATCTTTAAAACCTGTATTTATTCCCGTCAATAAAAATGAAATCTTTTATATAATATTTATATCTATTTTTCAAATTCTCTCAGGTATATTATTTATTTATGCCCTCACTAACTCAGTTCTTGTTTTAAAAATTTAAACAAAATTATTTTTATATGTAACTAACTTCACTTAATTCCTCAAAGTCAAACAGTTGCCTATATGTAATTTCTTCAATACCCATACATATCACTATATCTTTACGTTTTCTAATTCTTTATTTTATCAATCAAATTTTACTAAACAGTTATTCTCAAATGAATGATTACATGTTTTACAAATTTATCTTCAATTTATATTTACTATAAACTCAATATCAAGGTATGTATTAGCATACTATTCAAATAAATAAAAAAAATCACTGACAGTTGTTTTTCTATTCATAGGTTAAGGTTCTTATCGTCCTATCTGTTTCATCTATATAATTCAAGATCCTTCTCCACATATACCAAATAAAAACAAATATATCAAAACTAATTTGTTTAATAAACTAGGCAAATATTAAATCAGATGGTAGTTTCCAACACAATCTCCAACAAATTTACATACATGGAAGTATCAAGCTTGTTTAAAAAAAACTCCTATAAAATTTATAAGTGCACGAAAATATATCTTTCGTGAATTGAAATGCAAGCAAGTAAGTATATTTATCATACTATTATAAAAATATACTGTATAGTTCTCGTTTGAATTTAAATTTCCCAGATAATTTACTTAGTTTTAGTTTGCCAATCAGATTCTTTGATTTTATAAAATTATTAAATTCAGTCACAAATTAATGTTGTGAAAGGAAAATACAAAATATCTTTTCTTAATTATCTACAATGTTATTAGGTACGTTTTTTTTTTAATATTGACTAAATTCTGTTATACTTTTACTATCTTTGAAACTGTTAAACTCAGATAATTCCAAATGATTATACGACCTGTCACAATATATTGAACTGGTATTCTTTCTTGTAATCCAACCGATTTCTTTTAAGTTCGAAGATGACATGTACTGGTTCCAAAGATGTAGATCCTTTCCTTTGCCTAATTGACTGAAATACTCGGGATATGGACTGTGATGACTGCTATCCTGTTATACCTTCAAATCTGCTATTATCTGGAATCTCGAACCGTCGAACGCTTGTGTAATATTCCTTGATACTTGTCCTTCCACTAATTATATCTCCACCGGACTGGAATACCTGTGATCGCCTACTATTTGAAAGTTCTCGAATTCTTCTATTTCTGGATTGATATACTAGTACAATTACTGGAACTCGAATAACTCTCCTGTGTAATAATCTTCTAGCTGAATATGGATTATTCTTCTTGGTTCATTACCAATGCCGTAAGTTTATTTTTAAATTATAATCATATACTTATTCGCTTCCTTCTCAGATTTAAATTCTCTTCATTTATTTCGTTATTAGTAAATTAAATCCTTTCTTCTTGTATTTTTTTAAAATCTATTTATATGATGATAAATAGTACTATTCCTGAGAATATTTAAATCACCTAAAAATTATCTGTTTTCTATTCCACTCTATCTTTATCACTTCTTCTACACTTTTATGCAATAATTGATAACTTTATTATGTGTTTTTCGGAGAAAAACTTCGTTTTTCCGAAAACACATCTACTTCTTTTCTAAAATTATTTTAGAATCTCCTTTATTTTCTCTCATATCCCTGGCAATAAATCCTTAATTTTTAATATCCAATCATCTTTGTACACACATTGTGATAAATCAAAACATATTTTATTTGAACTTGAATATTTAAAATACCTTTTTGTAATTCCAAAAATTTATCAATTTAATTCATAACTTTATTTTTTTCAACCTTTAACACACTTCGGCAAACCAAATACTCAATACTATAACGTTGTTATTTTAAATGTCAAAATCTGACATTTCTCATATTTGAATTTAAGCGCGCAACTATACATCATTTTTTTAACCTTTATGGTTCAAAATCCATACTTATTATCTCTATTTTTCAATAGTGTTAATTAAACAAGCTTTTACAAAATAATATTACATATAAAAATACATCAAGTAATATTTAAAATTCTATTTTCAGTAATGGGTAAAATTAATGCAACAAAGAAACCTGATAGGCAACCAACCACTCGATGCAAGGAAAACTTCAACATACCTCGATATGCAACCAACTTTACACGATGCCCAAAACATAGGAATATATCCATTTAATATTCTCACAATTATTTTAAGTATAAATCAAATATTCCCACAGCTATTTACTTTATTATAGTTCGGTCTATTAAATTTTATCAACTTTCATTTTTTTATACTCACTTCAAAAACATATACAGTATATTCTATTAACAATAGTACTTCCCACATATCATTACTAATTCATGTTGGTGAACTACCACATATGCCCCTTTTTTAATAAATCTAAATTTCTATAGAATATATAAATTTATATTTATTCAACAATTTGAACTAAAATAATGTAATACAATTTGTACTACTTCCGTAGCATAACAATATAATCTCATATAAACCCATATATATTTCTTAATATTTGGTACATAAGAAAACCTTCCATTATTTATCTCTCTGTTTCTATTTTAATTTTAAATCTCAATTATCTACAAACAACCATTTTAACTAAACTAATCTTCATAAATATACTAATTTATACTATGATATTCAAAATTTACATCTTTATCCATTGATATTCATCAAAAATGTCATAAAATGTATCTTTAAACATTTTTATGCTTTCTATATAAGTAACTTTATTCCTTTTCTTATCCTATCTTAAACCTTCTTTGTTTTATCCTATTCATGATTTTGAACCTTCTAAAAATTCTTATCAACATTTTAATCGAAACTACTTTTAACATTCATTGGTGATTATTATAAAGTTGTATCTGTTATTTCTTCAGATATTTAATAGCCTCTAAAAAATATGCTTTACATATGCTCACTTATTCTTTATTATTTTATTTTATATAAACTGTTCTTAGCTGAACAATATCCCTATACCTATAATAGACATTTTCGTCTACCTTTTAAAACTTTCACTTTTGGAAAGTACACAAATTATATTTTCGTTTTTTAAGGCGTACGTGACCTACATATTTCTTTTAATACATTATCATTCTATATATTTATTATCATTTTGGGTTTTATTTACCCTTTCATACATAATCTCTATAAATTATTCCATATTTTTTTATGGTACCTTTTATTATTTATTATACATAGCAAGCATTCATTATCATCTTTTCTAAACATATTTCATTGTAAAGGCTTCTTCTATCATCATATTCTTCCATTTGTATATCACCTATATTTTTTTTAATAACTCTTAATGTCTTTAATATTTTTTTACCATTGAATGCTTTTATTTCTCCGATATATTTCCTTTAAATTTTTTTTTTTTATAAGGTTCCTTCTTGTTCTTCTTTCATATATCTATTTTATACATTTCTTTACATTTTTGTACTTGTGCACATTTTACTAACAGTAAAGTTACTTATATACTCCTCTATTCTTTATATTTACAAATTTTATAATGTACGGAATAAGGGAAAATTAAATATTACTAAATTCTTTATACTAACTAACATTTTCAACTCTTATTTGTCTAAATAATTCTATCCTGATTCAATTATTTCTGAGGAAAGAAATAAAATACATAAACCTTTGTTAGATCAACTTGGCTAAAATTTCTTACATGATTAACTCAATCATAAAAAAAAATATTAAATGCACATATTTATATTCCTCTTCTTTATGACATACTTATATAGAAACAAAATACATTAACCATGCCCCTAAATTTTTTGTTCTATTAATTTTGATGTAGCTCTGGTCAGGTGGTATCGCTACTTACCAACGGTTGTCGCCCTATGAAATTCAACCGCCATGCCCCTAAATTTTGGGCTTTATTATATACAAAGTAGCTCTGGTGGGTGGTAGCGCTATTTACCAACGGTCACTGGCCCTTCAGTACCGCCATGCCCCTAAATTTTTATGTGATAACTATTCATTTATATAGTCATGTAACATTGACACATGATATGTTCCTTTGAAGTATCCAGTACTTTCATCCACTAGATCATAATTATTTGCACCTATTCTTCGATGTACAGTAAATGGTCCTATAAATGGCCTCAAGAGTTTTGCTACTATTTTATTTTTTCTATCAGTCACTCTTAGTGCTCGTACAATTACTTTATCATTTACATTGTATGTTTTATATTTTCGTTGTTTTTCTCTTTTCTTATTTTCCCATCTTTCCTTTCGCTTCAATAATTTTTGTCTAACTTGCTCATATTTATCCCCTAGATAAGCTATATCTTCATTCTTCCATGGCCTTTGAGGTTGTTGACCAGTAAATATTGTTATTGGGCAAGCTTCATGTACCGTACTAGGTGTATTATTCATCACTAGCTCTATCTGTTTGATATATTTCGCCCACTTATGATGGCAATCTATTAGTAATATTCGTAAATACTTTATAACCTCTTTAATATACCTTTCCGACGGGTTAGCTTGAGGATGACGTATCGAAATATGATAAGCTTTAATATTTCTGCTTTCTAAGAACTCATGATATCTTTGATTCATAAAGTAAGTTGCGTGATCTGATAAAATTGTATTTGGAGTTCCAAATTCGGTAATATACTCCTGCAAAGCTTGTAACACCGTTTCTGTATTACATTTTTGTGTGGGTATTAATCTAACATGTTTTGAAAAAATATCACACATCACTAAAATGTTACGATATCTTCTGGTACTTGGTAACAAGTTTGAGATAAAATCTATAGCTACTAATTGTAATCTGTCAATTGCCATTATACTTAAACTGATGTTCTGGTTTGTAAAAGTTTTCTCTTTTGCCAATACACATGTTTCACACTTCCTAATTTGTCTTTTAATTATTTTTTCATCGTTCTGACAATAATAAGCTTCTCTAAAAATGAGCCAACATTTCCTGGCACCAATATGAGTATATAATTCATGTAAATATTGTACAATTTCTATGGTATGTTCCTCATTTATAACATATACCTCATTATCACCAATTTTCTTCACTATAATTCCATCTTTCATACTCATACCTAATAATCTCCATCTGTTATAAGTTTATGTTTAATTTCCATCAATTCAGGTGATTCTTGTGCTTGATTTACTTGTTGCAATGAGAAAATTCCTTCTGTACCCAATTTTACCAAATTAATTTGTACATTAGATGACTTATTTTCTCCATACTTCCTACTTAAGATATCTGCTGCTATCATCTGTTTACCTGGTTTGTACACTATCTCCATATCATATTGTTGAATTAATAACGTCCATCTATAAATACGATTATTATTCAATTTTGTGGTCATAATATTCAACAGCGCCTTATGATCCGTTTCAAGGATAAACCGTTTTCCTATCAAATAATAGCGTAATTTTGTTAAAGCAAAGATGACGGCAAGCATTTCGAGTTCTGACACGCCATATCTTTTCTCGCAAGGTTTAAGTGTTCGTGAAGCAAAATAAATTGGTACCTCTATGTTATCCTTTATTTGTATAAGTTCAGCTGCAACAGCTATATTTGACGCATCCGTTCTTACTATGAATTCCAAATTAAAATCAGGTTGAAATAATTTTAAATTTTCAACGAAATTTGCTTTTAATTGAATAAAACATTCCTCACATTCTGTTGTCCATTTCCATTTATTACCTTTCTTTAATAAATTCAATAATGTGTTTGTTTTTTGACTATAATTGGAAACAAACTTTCTATAGTAATTAAGTAATCCACGGAATCCTCTTAACATCTTAAGTTTATTTGGTCTTGGGTAATTTTGTATTTCCTCTAACCTTTTAGGATCTAACATTATATTTTTCTGATTTACCACATATCCCAAATAATCTACTTCTTTACGACAAAATTGGCATTTTGACAAATTCAATTTCATTCCATTTTCTTGCAAGGTATTAACAATTATTTCAATGTGATTCATATGTGTTTCAATATCATCAGAGAAAATAATAATATCGTCTAAGTAGTGAAGTGCAAATTTTTCATATTTGTCCAATATTTTATGAAGAAACCTGATCAAACCAGCAGGGCTACTTTTAATGCCGAAAGAGCATACTCGAAATTGGAAAGTAATTCCATTTATGTTAAAACCACAATATTTCCTTGAGTCTTCATCTAATTGAATTAACCAGAAAGCGTTCTTTAAGTCCAACTTACTATACTATTTTTTATTCCCACATTTTGTCAAAAGAACGTCTATATTCTGTGGCGTTTCGTGCTCAGGCTTGATCCTAAGGTTGAGTAAGCGAGCGTCAATGCATATGCGTATAGAGTTATCCTTCTTCTTCACCAAAACCACAGGATTAATGAAATAAGTGTTAGAACGTTCTATAATATTTGCTTCCTCTAGTTTTTGCAATTCTTCATTTACTCGTTCTTGAAAGAAATAAGGAATTGGGTAATTTTTGCAAGACAAAGGTGTATCATCATCAATCAACAATCGATGTTCATAATCCTTAGCAAACACAACTTCATCATTTACTAATCGGATATTATCAGTAGTGTACTTAGGAGAGTTCTGGCGCCTCCTCCCCCTCTCACCCTACTACCCCTCACCCCCCTCGCCCTAGTGGCGCCCTCTACCAACCCAACTGATGTGGCGCCCCCTCGCGGTCGCCAACCCAACTAAAAATTGCAGATTTCATCATTACCAACCCAACTAAAATTGCAGATTTCATCATTACCAACCCAACTAAAAATTGCAGATTTCACCATTACCAACCCAACTAAAAATTGCAGATTTCATCATTACCAACCCAACTAAAAATTGCAGATTTCATCATTACCAACCCAATGTGGCGCCCTCTGACGGCCACTAACCAAACTAAGAAATGGCAGATTTCATCATTACCAACCCAATGTGACGCCCTCTCACAGCCACTAACCAAGAAATGGCATCTCTCATGATTGCCTACCTAACTAATGCAGCATCCTCTCACGGTCACTAGCCAAACTAAGGTGACGTCAGACAAAATGGCGGTCCATCAAGATGGTCTTTGCTTCTAGAGAATTCCTGAATAAATTACCAGGCTTGCTATCGCGCTTCTCAATGTACTTTAAACAGGTCTAAACATGTTTCCAGCGGAAACCACAACGGCTGTCTGCTTCTGTGATAGCCGCATGCTTGAAATGTATATCTTACTTATAAAATAAAATAAAACAAACAATATATTTTTTAAGAAAAAACAATTT
The DNA here is from genome assembly GCA_963170755.1 of Amphimallon solstitiale. Taxonomy (NCBI): domain Eukaryota; kingdom Metazoa; phylum Arthropoda; class Insecta; order Coleoptera; family Scarabaeidae; genus Amphimallon; species Amphimallon solstitiale. The sequence continues at coordinate 86,346,675 of OY720675.1, forward strand.
ATTTATTATTATTTATAAATTAACAATATTATTTTAAATTAACAATATCTCCAAGCTTCATACCATCAAGATGGTCGATAAAAATATAAACTTTACATCTAAGATCGGCATACCATTTCAAAATTATAAAATAAATATACAGTATGCTACTGGACGAGATAGCAACCAAGTATGAATATACAGGACGTTTCAAAGGTAGGGATTTTTAGGAAAGCAAGATGGCGAATCCAAGATGGCCCCCAAAAATCTAATAAACTAAGGTGACGTCAGGCGAAATAGCCGACTACCAATATGATCGATAAAAATATAAACTGTACATCTAAGATCGGCATACCATTTCAAAATTATAAAATAAATATACAGTATGCTACTGGACGAGATAGCAACCAAGTATGAATATACAGGACGTTTCAAAGGTAGGGATTTTTAGAAAAGCAAGATGGCGAATCCAAGATGGCTGCCAAAAATCTAATAAACTAAGGTGACGTCAGGCGAAATAGCCGACTACCAATATGATCGATAAAAATATAAACTGTACATCTAAGATCGGCATACCATTTCAAAATTATAAAATAAATATACAGTATGCTACTGGACGAGATAGCAACCAAGTATGAATATACAGGACGTTTCAAAGGTAGGGATTTTTAGAAAAGCAAGATGGCGAATCCAAGATAGCTACCAAAAATCTAATAAACTAAGGTGACGTCAGGCGAAATGGCCGACTATCAATATGATCGATCAAAATATAAACTCAACTTCTATAAAATACCCAACTCCGTATCACACATCACAACAACAACCCAACACCAGATCAACTTAGGAAGATACATCTAGCTCAAACCCAACATACTTTCAAACACCACCACCGAGGATTTATATCTGACATCAGCATACCATCTCAAAATCATAAAATAAATATACAGTATGATACTGGATAACATAGCAACCAAGTATGAATATACAGGACGTTTCAAAGCTAGGGATTTTAGAAAAGCAAGATGGCGAATCCAAGATGGCCACCAAAAAATCTAATAAACTAAGGTGACGTCAGGCGAAATGGCTGACTATCAATATGATCGATCAAAATATAAACTCAACTTCTATAAAATACCCAACTCCGTATCACGCATCACAACAACAACCCAACATAGTTTCAAAACGCCACAACACCAGATCAACTTAGGAAGATACATCTAGCTCAAACCCAACATACTTTCAAACACCACCACCGAGGATTTATATTTGACATCAGCATACCATCTCAAAATCATAAAATAAATATACAGTATGATACTGGATAACATAGCAACCAAGTATGAATATACAGGACGTTTCAAAGTAGGGATTTTTAGAAAAGCAAGATGGCCGCCAAAAATCTAATAAACTTCGGTGACATCAGGCATCAATCTATTAAAACCACTATCAAATCATTCTCTTTAAAAGCCATCATTCCAAAACAATACATTCAAATCATACATTCAGTGATAGACACATAAATGAAATGTATTTGTGCAGCCTAACAGTCAAAAAGCTTGATATCGAGCTTACCAGCATATTTCTAACAGATCTAAACACGTTTTCTAATGGAAACCACAACGTTTGATCGCTATCAACACCTCTATGATAGTAGCCTTATTTAATATATCTATATCATAAAATAAAAAGGAACAACATATTTTAAGAAAAACAATTTATTAAAAAATAATAACCACATTTTGTAGGTGAATTATGGCTAATATGTAGCATATCAATCATAGGGAAAAAACATTAAACGAATTACAACGATAAACAATTATGACATATAAATCCATAGGTAAAAGATATATAGCAATCAAAACCCTTCCTATATCTACCTCTCTTCATAGAAGACCTAGATATTTAATACCACATACATAAATACATAGACACTCTAATCCTCATATGAATAAATTGATAGACTTATAATAATTATTTTCATCCATAAGTATACATACATACTTTTATATATATCACTACAAGAAATAAGTCGACACCGCTGTGTTAGTCACCTTATTTAATATATCTATATTATAAAATAAAAAGGACCAACATATTTTTAAGAAAACAATTTATTAAAAATAAAACAACTACACACATCAAACAAACCTCAACCATACTTTCAATTTCACAAATATCAAAATTTAAACAAAACAATCAAATGCAAAGGCAAGGAATGTTCTCGAGATGATCCATATAGTGCAATATAACAATGCAGTAAAACGATAGAGCTGAGATACATGGTCTATCAAAATTTTTATTACCCACTTTTTTTCAGCGATCAAAACTTTTTGACAAAACACTATACATATGAAAAATAGCCATAGCATTAAATATTTCCATTTTAGAGATACCCCAGCTTAATCCCAATTTTAAATAACATAAATTCTTAAATTGATTTAGTTAACTTTCTTATAATATTTAAAAAAGGTTGAAAAAGAAAACATACTAAGTCCCACAACAGATAAAATATGTACTATCTTTTTACACTTCATGTTTAGTACTGTCATTAGAAGAAATATGCCTGAGGTACAGCTTTTAATATGAAATTTAGGGGTTTTTTACACAAAAACATAGTTTATGCCTAATAAAACTAATTTTGAAACACAATGTGCACATAGTATTAAAAAAGAGAATAAAAACATTAAACAAGGTACGCTTCACACGAAACATTATTATAAATCACATTTTAAAAACATGGAATTCTATTTTATTTAGATGACATTGTATTTACAAATAGTTTTATATCATTACAAGAAATATGCTTTTCATTAAATATTAACCACTGAACAACAGCAGTATACACAAAAAACTTGATAGTCACCTTATTTAATATATCTATATTATAAAATAAAAAGGAACAACATATTTTTAAGAAAACAATTTATTAAAAATAAAACAACTACACACATCAAACAAACCTCAACCATACTTTCAATTTCACAAATATCAAAATTTAAACAAAACAATCAAATGCAAAGGCAAGGAATGTTCTCGAGATGATCCATATAGTGCAATATAACAATGCAGTAAAACGATAGAGCTGAGATACATGGTCTATCAAAATTTTTATTACCCACTTTTTTTCAGCAATCAAAACTTTTTGACAAAACACTATACATATGAAAAATAGCCATAGCATTAAATATTTCCATTTTAGAGATACCCCAGCTTAATCCCAATTTTAAATAACATAAATTCTTAAATTGATTTAGTTAACTTTCTTATAATATTTAAAAAAGGTTGAAAAAGAAAACATACTAAGTCCCACAACAGATAAAATATGTACTATCTTTTTACACTTCATGTTTAGTACTGTCATTAGAAGAAATATGCCTGAGGTACAGCTTTTAATATGAAATTTAGGGGTTTTTTACACAAAAACATAGTTTATGCCTAATAAAACTAATTTTGAAACACAATGTGCACATAGTATTAAAAAAGAGAATAAAAACATTAAATAAGGTACGCTTCACACGAAACATTATTATAAATCACATTTTAAAAACATGGAATTCTATCTTATTTGGATGACATTGTATTTACAAATAGTTTTTATATCATTACAAGAAATATGCTTTTCATTAAATATTAACCACTGAACAACAGCAGTATACACAAAAAAAACTAATATAAAGACAGTATTAACGTTCTAACCAAAAGATTTGCAAAATAATAAATATATACTTGTTCATCGCTTAAAAACAATTGAAAAATTGATGTTTGCCAAGCTATTTATCAATATTTAAGAGTTAAAAATTATCATCATTTTTACATTTACAGATACCCCATGTTTAATATCAATTTCAATTAACATAAATTCATAAAATGAGTCCATCTTTTCACACATCATGCATTTTTTGTACAACAGCGAATGTATTACATTTTAAAGCACTTTATAATTTGAGAAAAATAGCAAAACCTATCACGAAACATTATTATAAATTCTATTTTATTTGGATGACATTGTATTTACCAATAGTTTTTATATCATTACAAGAAATATACTTTTCATTAAATATTAACCACTGAACAACAGTAGTATAATAAATACTCGTTTTCAATTATTTAATATTGAAATTACACAAAATTCAATGCAATACACTTAAAACATTTGAAAAATCATGTTTGGTAAGCCCAATATAAATTATTTTTAATTTGTTTTTCATAGAATGAATTGCATCATTTGCGGAAAATCCTTCACCCGGCGCGACAACATGAAGCGGCATGTGAATACCCTCCACCGCAATTTTGTTTGCGGTATTTTGTGGAGTGAGAAAGAAAACATACTAAGTCTCACAACAGATAAAATATATACTATCTTTTTACAGTTCATGTTTTTTGTACTATCATTAGAAGAAATATGCTTGACGAGCGGCTTTTAATATGAAATTTAGAGGTTTTTACACAAAAACATAGTTTATGCCTAATAAAAACTAATTCATGTTTGGTAAGCCTACTATTTAAGACAAAAATTATTAGTTATTTCCATTTACAACAGATAGCCCACTATTTATCAATATTTAAGGCAAAAATTATTATTAATTCCCTCATTTACAACAGATTTCCTTGCTTAATCTCAATTTTTAAATAACATAAATTCTTAAATTGATTTAGTTAACTTTCTTATAATATTTGAAAAGGGTGAGAAAGAAAACATACTAAGTCTCACAACAGATAAATATTAAAACTAAAATAAATATATACTATTTCAAAATGTTTCTACCTTTTATAGCTGTGTTTTGTTATACACAATCCAAACCATTTTGCATGTAAATATCAGTCGCCATTCCGACATGCTTCAGAACTAACCCCATCAGGTTAACTGAAAGAAGAAACACAATCCTATCAAGAATTTTATCTTATATGGTATATGTTTGAATATCTTTTTCGACCGCAATTATAGGAATACAATTAGTTTCACATACCTAATGCGGGTGACAGATTGGGCAAAGTATCGGGGGGATCACCAAACTAATCCTTTCAGAACATCGCTCGCATCTGATTATTTCATATTCTTAAAAAAAAAATATATACCGAATAATATTTTACATCCCTTTTTTTTCATAAAACTCACCTATCATGAGTAAATTAAGCACAAAATGGCTCAGCACCCTGTGTCGATATATTTCCCGCAGAGGTGCAGAATAATAGCACATCGTGCATAATATATCATCACCCCCTTCATGCACTCGCACGAAGCCAGCAGCAATCACGCACATATTATTAATAGGTATCAATTGATGACGTCCATATCCGTCATCTCGGTACACATCAACCACAATGTCACCCGAACCACGAGATTCATAACCATTGTCTGTATCAACAGACGGCAAAGTTAATGTTGAATCTGAATTTTGATCATCCATCACCTTAAACAAAAATTAATCAATATTAAATTCTACACCCCCAACCATCTTTAAACATCAACAAAAATTATTTGATATTAAAATACCACTCACAAAAATAAACAAACTAAATAAACACAATTAATAGCCAACAATAAAAGATGCAGGGGAAAAACAAAATCTACTTCGAGGCACACTATCAAAACTAATATAAAATGATCTACTACACATCTATATATAACCAACCCCCACTAATGACCTTAAACGAAAAAAATTCTCACTGGAAATGGATAAAGAAAACACAGGATTACCTAAAACAATCTTCTCAACATCTTCAAACGATTTTTTTTTATTATCATCATAAACATCCAAACAATTGCCAACCCAATTAAAACTAGGACCCTTTAACGATAGACGATTAGCATTAAATTAAAAAAATATAACCAAGTATCATAACTTTCAATACCATAAAAGCAAATTACCGACATCCGTTCCAGACAAAAAGCCCTAAAACTCGGCATTGGTCAAATAACTGATTACACCCCGTACCGTAAGAATTATTTACATAATGAACCCTTAGGGAAGAATGCGATATATATACATATTTAGTAGATAAATTAAGAACAAATTTAGTTTCACCAATTATAGGAACCCCCACATATCAGTCAGCAAATTAACAAAAAAGATTGATTTAACCAATTCCAACGTTCTAACAAAGAAACGCACTTTATGTATCTGGAGATGTCTTCAACATAATTGAAATTCCACTTAGTCCGAGCAGATCACAACCCCATCATACCGACAAAGGAATGAATACCAATAAACCTGTCACAATCAACAAACCCATTAGAAAACGACACAACCTCCCAGCAGCTGTAAATTAAATGCTAATGATGCAAAAATACCTAAAAATATTTCGTAAAACAAGAGTATTTTAGTTAAATATACAATAAATATTATTCAGTATTGGAATACACAATGAATAACACAAATTTGAGTAGAGAAAGATAAATATTTCTAATTACACATGTGTGAATTTGAATTTACATCACCTGCCCGAATAGAGTGTCTTATATATGGATAGTAAAGTCGTCGCGTCCATACAAATACATTTCTCACATACGTATGTATATAGTCACCGCGCTTATGTGCAAACTACTACGGCGGATACAGCCCTTCGCATACATACATAGCGTAGGTAGACAGGTAGTCATTTGCTGACCGTCATTATTTTTAGTCCCATCGCTTCGTATATATAATGCATCATTATTAGAGGTTCCTAATAGATGAATTTTATTCATAAATATGGGGATGTTTAAAATGAAAAATAGGAAGTATACATATTCTCTTTATTTATTAATGTATACAAGATATATTTATTTATAACATTTTTAGCAATATTTATCACCAACGCATACTCTCTAAATCGGATTTTGATTTTTTCAATTTCGGATATAAACCTCATAATTCTAATGTTCAACAAGTCATTCTTCTGTCTAAGAACCCTCCGCCTGCTTTAGGAAATTGCCGCAAATGCCAACAAATTGACGAATAGCCTCATATCTTTTTATTTATACGTACATATATTGTGAATTATTACACTAATTATAAAACAAAATTAATTATAGATAGACAAACATTATACAGGTATATTGCAAACATGTAATGCTAAGATAATCAGAGTGATATATACATACATGTAAAGAAATTTATAATTTATTCAATCTCTTATTAAAAGAGTTATTAATATTTTTCAAATGAATACCTGACAGTGGTGGAAAACTGTTGAAATTTGGATAGATTAATAGTTACATATGCGAGCTTCAGAATAGCTTCTAAACATGTTGGGTTGTAATTTGGTATACAATAAAAGGCAGCGGGGAACTGAACCGCCTCCCAAAAAAGGTATTTAATATTAAATCGTCGATTCCCCATCACAGAAAAATAGTGTATCATACAAGGGAAAAAAGTATTAGATTTTAGCTCGAGGTAAGATAAATTACCGAGAGCTAAAATCTAATTTTTTCCATTGTATAATACACTATTTTTCTGTGATGGGAAAACGACGATTTAATATTAAATACCTTTTTTGGGAGGCGGTTCAGTTCCCCGCTGCCTTTTATTGTATACCAAATTACAACCCAACATGTTCAGAAGCTATTCTGAAGCTCGCATATGTAACTATTAATCTATCCAAATTTCAACAGTTTTCCACCACTGTCAGGTATTCATTTGAAAAATATTAATAACTCTTTTAATAAGAGATTGAATAAATTATAAATTTCTTTACATGTATGTATATATCACTCTGATTATCTTAGCATTACATGTTTGCAATATACCTGTATAATGTTTGTCTATCTATAATTAATTTTGTTTTATAATTAGTGTAATAATTCACAATATATGTACGTATAAATAAAAAGATATGAGGCTATTCGTCAATTGGTTGGCATTTGCGGCAATTTCCTAAAGCAGGCGGAGGGTTCTTAGACAGAAGAATGACTTGTTGAACATTAGAATTATGAGGTTTATATCCGAAATTGAAAAAAATCAAAATCCGATTTAGAGAGTATGCGTTGGTGATAAATATTGCTAAAAATGTTATAAATAAATATATCTTGTATACATTAATAAATAAAGAGAATATGTATACTTCCTATTTTTCATTTTAAACATCCCCATATTTATGAATAAAATTCATCTATTAGGAACCTCTAATAATGATGCATTATATATACGAAGCGATGGGACTAAAAATAATGACGGTCAGCAAATGACTACCTGTCTACCTACGCTATGTATGTATGCGAAGGGCTGTATCCGCCGTAGTAGTTTGCACATAAGCGCGGTGACTATATACATACGTATGTGAGAAATGTATTTGTATGGACGCGACGACTTTACTATCCATATATAAGACACTCTATTCGGGCAGGTGATGTAAATTCAAATTCACACATGTGTAATTAGAAATATTTATCTTTCTCTACTCAAATTTGTGTTATTCATTGTGTATTCCAATACTGAATAATATTTATTGTATATTTAACTAAAATACTCTTGTTTTACGAAATATTTTTAGGTATTTTTGCATCATTAGCATTTAATTTACAGCTGCTGGGAGGTTGTGTCGTTTTCTAATGGGTTTGTTGATTGTGACAGGTTTATTGGTATTCATTCCTTTGTCGGTATGATGGGGTTGTGATCTGCTCGGACTAAGTGAAATTTCAATTATGTTGAAGACATCTCCAGATACATAAAGTGCGTTTCTTTGTTAGAACGTTGGAATTGGTTAAATCAATCTTTTTTGTTAATTTGCTGACTGATATGTGGGGGTTCCTATAATTGGTGAAACTAAATTTGTTCTTAATTTATCTACTAAATATGTATATATATCGCATTCTTCCCTAAGGGTTCATTATGTAAATAATTCTTACGGTACGGGGTGTAATCAGTTATTTGACCAATGCCGAGTTTTAGGGCTTTTTGTCTGGAACGGATGTCGGTAATTTGCTTTTATGGTATTGAAAGTTATGATACTTGGTTATATTTTTTTAATTTAATGCTAATCGTCTATCGTTAAAGGGTCCTAGTTTTAATTGGGTTGGCAATTGTTTGGATGTTTATGATGATAATAAAAAAAAATCGTTTGAAGATGTTGAGAAGATTGTTTTAGGTAATCCTGTGTTTTCTTTATCCATTTCCAGTGAGAATTTTTTTCGTTTAAGGTCATTAGTGGGGGTTGGTTATATATAGATGTGTAGTAGATCATTTTATATTAGTTTTGATAGTGTGCCTCGAAGTAGATTTTGTTTTTCCCCTGCATCTTTTATTGTTGGCTATTAATTGTGTTTATTTAGTTTGTTTATTTTTGTGAGTGGTATTTTAATATCAAATAATTTTTGTTGATGTTTAAAGATGGTTGGGGGTGTAGAATTTAATATTGATTAATTTTTGTTTAAGGTGATGGATGATCAAAATTCAGATTCAACATTAACTTTGCCGTCTGTTGATACAGACAATGGTTATGAATCTCGTGGTTCGGGTGACATTGTGGTTGATGTGTACCGAGATGACGGATATGGACGTCATCAATTGATACCTATTAATAATATGTGCGTGATTGCTGCTGGCTTCGTGCGAGTGCATGAAGGGGGTGATGATATATTATGCACGATGTGCTATTATTCTGCACCTCTGCGGGAAATATATCGACACAGGGTGCTGAGCCATTTTGTGCTTAATTTACTCATGATAGGTGAGTTTTATGAAAAAAAAGGGATGTAAAATATTATTCGGTATATATTTTTTTTTTAAGAATATGAAATAATCAGATGCGAGCGATGTTCTGAAAGGATTAGTTTGGTGATCCCCCCGATACTTTGCCCAATCTGTCACCCGCATTAGGTATGTGAAACTAATTGTATTCCTATAATTGCGGTCGAAAAAGATATTCAAACATATACCATATAAGATAAAATTCTTGATAGGATTGTGTTTCTTCTTTCAGTTAACCTGATGGGGTTAGTTCTGAAGCATGTCGGAATGGCGACTGATATTTACATGCAAAATGGTTTGGATTGTGTATAACAAAACACAGCTATAAAAGGTAGAAACATTTTGAAATAGTATATATTTATTTTAGTTTTAATATTTATCTGTTGTGAGACTTAGTATGTTTTCTTTCTCACCCTTTTCAAATATTATAAGAAAGTTAACTAAATCAATTTAAGAATTTATGTTATTTAAAAATTGAGATTAAGCAAGGAAATCTGTTGTAAATGAGGGAATTAATAATAATTTTTGCCTTAAATATTGATAAATAGTGGGCTATCTGTTGTAAATGGAAATAACTAATAATTTTTGTCTTAAATAGTAGGCTTACCAAACATGAATTAGTTTTTATTAGGCATAAACTATGTTTTTGTGTAAAAACCTCTAAATTTCATATTAAAAGCCGCTCGTCAAGCATATTTCTTCTAATGATAGTACAAAAAACATGAACTGTAAAAAGATAGTATATATTTTATCTGTTGTGAGACTTAGTATGTTTTCTTTCTCACTCCACAAAATACCGCAAACAAAATTGCGGTGGAGGGTATTCACATGCCGCTTCATGTTGTCGCGCCGGGTGAAGGATTTTCCGCAAATGATGCAATTCATTCTATGAAAAACAAATTAAAAATAATTTATATTGGGCTTACCAAACATGATTTTTCAAATGTTTTAAGTGTATTGCATTGAATTTTGTGTAATTTCAATATTAAATAATTGAAAACGAGTATTTATTATACTACTGTTGTTCAGTGGTTAATATTTAATGAAAAGTATATTTCTTGTAATGATATAAAAACTATTGGTAAATACAATGTCATCCAAATAAAATAGAATTTATAATAATGTTTCGTGATAGGTTTTGCTATTTTTCTCAAATTATAAAGTGCTTTAAAATGTAATACATTCGCTGTTGTACAAAAAATGCATGATGTGTGAAAAGATGGACTCATTTTATGAATTTATGTTAATTGAAATTGATATTAAACATGGGGTATCTGTAAATGTAAAAATGATGATAATTTTTAACTCTTAAATATTGATAAATAGCTTGGCAAACATCAATTTTTCAATTGTTTTTAAGCGATGAACAAGTATATATTTATTATTTTGCAAATCTTTTGGTTAGAACGTTAATACTGTCTTTATATTAGTTTTTTTTTGTGTATACTGCTGTTGTTCAGTGGTTAATATTTAATGAAAAGCATATTTCTTGTAATGATATAAAAACTATTTGTAAATACAATGTCATCCAAATAAGATAGAATTCCATGTTTTTAAAATGTGATTTATAATAATGTTTCGTGTGAAGCGTACCTTATTTAATGTTTTTATTCTCTTTTTTAATACTATGTGCACATTGTGTTTCAAAATTAGTTTTATTAGGCATAAACTATGTTTTTGTGTAAAAAACCCCTAAATTTCATATTAAAAGCTGTACCTCAGGCATATTTCTTCTAATGACAGTACTAAACATGAAGTGTAAAAATATAGTACATATTTTATCTGTTGTGGGACTTAGTATGTTTTCTTTTTCAACCTTTTTTAAATATTATAAGAAAGTTAACTAAATCAATTTAAGAATTTATGTTATTTAAAATTGGGATTAAGCTGGGGTATCTCTAAAATGGAAATATTTAATGCTATGGCTATTTTTCATATGTATAGTGTTTTGTCAAAAAGTTTTGATTGCTGAAAAAAAGTGGGTAATAAAAATTTTGATAGACCATGTATCTCAGCTCTATCGTTTTACTGCATTGTTATATTGCACTATATGGATCATCTCGAGAACATTCCTTGCCTTTGCATTTGATTGTTTTGTTTAAATTTTGATATTTGTGAAATTGAAAGTATGGTTGAGGTTTGTTTGATGTGTGTAGTTGTTTTATTTTTAATAAATTGTTTTCTTAAAAATATGTTGTTCCTTTTTATTTTATAATATAGATATATTAAATAAGGTGACTATCAAGTTTTTTGTGTATACTGCTGTTGTTCAGTGGTTAATATTTAATGAAAAGCATATTTCTTGTAATGATATAAAACTATTTGTAAATACAATGTCATCTAAATAAAATAGAATTCCATGTTTTTAAAATGTGATTTATAATAATGTTTCGTGTGAAGCGTACCTTGTTTAATGTTTTTATTCTCTTTTTTAATACTATGTGCACATTGTGTTTCAAAATTAGTTTTATTAGGCATAAACTATGTTTTTGTGTAAAAAACCCCTAAATTTCATATTAAAAGCTGTACCTCAGGCATATTTCTTCTAATGACAGTACTAAACATGAAGTGTAAAAAGATAGTACATATTTTATCTGTTGTGGGACTTAGTATGTTTTCTTTTTCAACCTTTTTTAAATATTATAAGAAAGTTAACTAAATCAATTTAAGAATTTATGTTATTTAAAATTGGGATTAAGCTGGGGTATCTCTAAAATGGAAATATTTAATGCTATGGCTATTTTTCATATGTATAGTGTTTTGTCAAAAAGTTTTGATTGCTGAAAAAAAGTGGGTAATAAAAATTTTGATAGACCATGTATCTCAGCTCTATCGTTTTACTGCATTGTTATATTGCACTATATGGATCATCTCGAGAACATTCCTTGCCTTTGCATTTGATTGTTTTGTTTAAATTTTGATATTTGTGAAATTGAAAGTATGGTTGAGGTTTGTTTGATGTGTGTAGTTGTTTTATTTTTAATAAATTGTTTTCTTAAAAATATGTTGGTCCTTTTTATTTTATAATATAGATATATTAAATAAGGTGACTAACACAGCGGTGTCGACTTATTTCTTGTAGTGATATATATAAAAGTATGTATGTATACTTATGGATGAAAATAATTATTATAAGTCTATCAATTTATTCATATGAGGATTAGTGTCTATGTATTTATGTATGTGGTATTAAATATCTAGGTCTTCTATGAAGAGAGGTAGATATAGGAAGGGTTTTGATTGCTATATATCTTTTACCTATGGATTTATATGTCATAATTGTTTATCGTTGTAATTCGTTTAATGTTTTTTCCCTATGATTGATATGCTACATATTAGCCATAATTCACCTACAAAATGTGGTTATTATTTTTTAATAAATTGTTTTTCTTAAAATATGTTGTTCCTTTTTATTTTATGATATAGATATATTAAATAAGGCTACTATCATAGAGGTGTTGATAGCGATCAAACGTTGTGGTTTCCATTAGAAAACGTGTTTAGATCTGTTAGAAATATGCTGGTAAGCTCGATATCAAGCTTTTTGACTGTTAGGCTGCACAAATACATTTCATTTATGTGTCTATCACTGAATGTATGATTTGAATGTATTGTTTTGGAATGATGGCTTTTAAAGAGAATGATTTGATAGTGGTTTTAATAGATTGATGCCTGATGTCACCGAAGTTTATTAGATTTTTGGCGGCCATTTTGCTTTTCTAAAAATCCCTACTTTGAAACGTCCTGTATATTCATACTTGGTTGCTATGTTATCCAGTATCATACTGTATATTTATTTTATGATTTTGAGATGGTATGCTGATGTCAAATATAAATCCTCGGTGGTGGTGTTTGAAAGTATGTTGGGTTTGAGCTAGATGTATCTTCCTAAGTTGATCTGGTGTTGTGGCGTTTTGAAACTATGTTGGGTTGTTGTTGTGATGCGTGATACGGAGTTGGGTATTTTATAGAAGTTGAGTTTATATTTTGATCGATCATATTGATAGTCAGCCATTTCGCCTGACGTCACCTTAGTTTATTAGATTTTTTGGTGGCCATCTTGGATTCGCCATCTTGCTTTTCTAAAATCCCTAGCTTTGAAACGTCCTGTATATTCATACTTGGTTGCTATGTTAACCAGTATCATACTGTATATTTATTTTATGATTTTGAGATGGTATGCTGATGTCAGATATAAATCCTCGGTGGTGGTGTTTGAAAGTATGTTGGGTTTGAGCTAGATGTATCTTCCTAAGTTGATCTGGTGTTGGGTTGTTGTTGTGATGTGTGATACGGAGTTGGGTATTTTATAGAAGTTGAGTTTATATTTTGATCGATCATATTGATAGTCGGCCATTTCGCCTGACGTCACCTTAGTTTATTAGATTTTTGGTAGCTATCTTGGATTCGCCATCTTGCTTTTCTAAAAATCCCTACCTTTGAAACGTCCTGTATATTCATACTTGGTTGCTATCTCGTCCAGTAGCATACTGTATATTTATTTTATAATTTTGAAATGGTATGCCGATCTTAGATGTACAGTTTATATTTTTATCGATCATATTGGTAGTCGGCTATTTCGCCTGACGTCACCTTAGTTTATTAGATTTTTGGCAGCCATCTTGGATTCGCCATCTTGCTTTTCTAAAAATCCCTACCTTTGAAACGTCCTGTATATTCATACTTGGTTGCTATCTCGTCCAGTAGCATACTGTATATTTATTTTATAATTTTGAAATGGTATGCCGATCTTAGATGTACAGTTTATATTTTTATCGATCATATTGGTAGTCGGCTATTTCGCCTGACGTCACCTTAGTTTATTAGATTTTTGGGGGCCATCTTGGATTCGCCATCTTGCTTTCCTAAAAATCCCTACCTTTGAAACGTCCTGTATATTCATACTTGGTTGCTATCTCGTCCAGTAGCATACTGTATATTTATTTTATAATTTTGAAATGGTATGCCGATCTTAGATGTAAAGTTTATATTTTTATCGACCATCTTGATGGTATGAAGCTTGGAGATATTGTTAATTTAAAATAATATTGTTAATTTATAAATAATAATAAATAAATTGTTTTTTCTTAAAAAATATATTGTTTGTTTTATTTTATTTTATAAGTAAGATATACATTTCAAGCATGCGGCTATCACAGAAGCAGACAGCCGTTGTGGTTTCCGCTGGAAACATGTTTAGACCTGTTTAAAGTACATTGAGAAGCGCGATAGCAAGCCTGGTAATTTATTCAGGAATTCTCTAGAAGTAAAGACCATCTTGATGGACCGCCATTTTGTCTGACGTCACCTTAGTTTGGCTAGTGACCGTGAGAGGATGCTGCATTAGTTAGGTAGGCAATCATGAGAGATGCCATTTCTTGGTTAGTGGCTGTGAGAGGGCGTCACATTGGGTTGGTAATGATGAAATCTGCCATTTCTTAGTTTGGTTAGTGGCCGTCAGAGGGCGCCACATTGGGTTGGTAATGATGAAATCTGCAATTTTTAGTTGGGTTGGTAATGATGAAATCTGCAATTTTTAGTTGGGTTGGTAATGGTGAAATCTGCAATTTTTAGTTGGGTTGGTAATGATGAAATCTGCAATTTTAGTTGGGTTGGTAATGATGAAATCTGCAATTTTTAGTTGGGTTGGCGACCGCGAGGGGGCGCCACATCAGTTGGGTTGGTAGAGGGCGCCACTAGGGCGAGGGGGGTGAGGGGTAGTAGGGTGAGAGGGGGAGGAGGCGCCAGAACTCTCCTAAGTACACTACTATTATCAGCTAAAATCTCTATCAAACTTTCTTCCATCCACGGTTCTGCTAAATTTTGTTTTTCGATAAATGATTTTATGTCCATTTTACTTCGAATTATCAGTACTTCTTTCTGTTCTTCTTGTATTAATACATTACTATCCATATTAACATTAGTTCTTGGCAGCTCAAACATTGCCCCCTCTAAATGTTCCTGCGCATCGTCGTTTTCTGCCCGATCAGCAATTATAACATTATTTACGTCCACCTGTATATCTTCCTTAAATTTAAGATATGCATTTATTTCCTTTATGTCCTCTAATTTATTCAGCAAAATTTCATTATCACCTATTCTAATTTTATTATCTTCAAAATTAAGATTCATACCCAATGCTCTCATATTATCCACCCCCAAAATACAATCATAGAACAGATTACTTAGTATATAAAACTTCATAATATACTTTTGTCCATTTACTTCTACTTCTATACATAATCTTTTATTTATACTTCCCATTTTCCTACGATTAGCAGACATTACCTTTGTATTTTTAACTTTAATAACATAGTTGGAATAATTCTCTATATTATCTACCAATTCCTCCTTTATTAAAGAAATCTCCGCTCCGGAATCTAATAATGTTCTAAAATTAATCTTCTTAATTATAATTGAAAAGAAAGGTAAGCTTTCATAATTATTTAAAATATCTCCTACTTCTGTAATATTGTTGAATTCCCTTAATTCCGAAAACACTTGATATTTGTCAAAATTACAAATATCTTCTTCTGAAATAAACACATTTTCTAATGAGAGGTTCCCGGTACAGGATCCTTGTATAAGTTCCTGGGTATCTCTAAAATCGGCGTTTTTTTTTCATCAATAATTCCCATTTGTATTCCACTATTTTCTTTTAAACTATCATTATTTGTTCTGCCATAACTATTATTCCTACACTCTTGAGTACTGATTGTATTTATCGCTCTTACATTATCCTTGCCATAATATTTTCTATTTTGTTCCTGATAATTATTGTTATTATACGGTGTCCTGTTCGATTGCTGATTATTGAACGGGGTATACCTATTAAAGTTTGGTCTATTATTATTACTATTTTGTGTGCCTCTATTATTATAATTTCCATTCCCTTGCTCATTAAAACTTCTATAATTACCATTTCTATCTTGAATAGGATTTTGAAATGCCTGCCTTGTACCAGAACCATATGTATAATTGTTTGATGGATAACTATTTCTAGTATTATTAGTCTGTTGTACATTAGAATTATTCCTGTTATAATAATTTTGCGTACCATTATTATTATTCCGTTGATTATTACCTGGTGCTTCTGATCTACTAGTTGATTGTCTAAATTCCCTATACTTCATACCATCAGAATAGTCATCCAAACGACGTAAAATCTCAATCAGACCATCCATATCAGTAACATTCTGGCAAATGATTGCATGAGTGTCTACCGGTATAAAGTGTTGTAGTAGATGTTGTGAGATTATTTGTTCATTTAAGTGCGATATATACCGACAATAATTGAACATGCGTTGTGCATATGCTTCCCTAGAAGATTTACCCAACTGATATCGACCAGTTAATAATCGTTGATGTGCTCGGCTTTGTTGAGTTTCATTCCAAAAATTCTTTTTGAATAATTCCACGAACTGATCTAAACTAGTACAACTATCCTCTATCCGTTGTAACCAATCCGCTGCTCCGTTATTTAAAGTAGCCCTTATGACATTCATTTGACTTTTGAAATCTGGAAAGTCATCTACATATTTCAAAATATTCGTCAAATAAGCCATAGGATGTGTAGAAAATTTGTCACCACTAAAGTGTGTTATATTTTCAATCTTAATACCGGTATTCAAATTACTATACACTGGAGTACAATTAACATTCGGTATCCTAACATTCTGTGCCTTTACTAATAAATCTTGTATTTTTTTCTTCTGCCCTTCACATTCCTTTAAAATAACTTCCATACTAGACTTCTGCGCATCAGTAGTCGATGTAGTTGCTTGTATTTCTTTTATACAGTTTATTTCCGTTGATTCTATTTTCTTATTCAAATTTTCTTCCATTCTTACTACCTGATCAGTAGTTTCTTTATTTACCTTTTCCAATCCTTGTTTTAAATTCTCAGCCATCTCTTTATGTTTTGAAATATTATCTACTTCCAACTGACTTAAATTTCCTTTAATTTCTTTTACATCTTTTTCTACCCGTTGAACTTCAGTAGTAATAAAAATTATAGCTTCTGATTCTTTATTAACAAATTTTTCGTTCATATCTACTATAACTTTGTCAATACTATCCTGTGTATTATTCAATAACGATACCTTCAATTCTTCAAGCTTCTTATTATTTTCCTCTCTTATAACTTTGTTTTCTTCCTTTAAATTATTCAAATTCCTTGTAAATTCTTCATATGTCTTATCTAGCTTGCCACATAATTCTTCATTCACCTTAACTAATTCTCCTCTTAATTCTTCTTTTATATCCACCAAATTTTTCTTACTCTCTTCATTTACCTTAATTAATTTACCACTCAACTCCTCACTTGCCTTCTCTAATTTATCTAATCTTCCATTTAATTCTCTTTTATCCTCCTCTCTATTCTCCCTGGACTCCTCTCTATTTTTCTCACTTTTTTCGCTCATTTCTTTTAACATCTGCATAATAGATACCATATCTACTGCTGCTGATGACGTTCCTGTTTCCAATATTTCCCCTTGTATCTGCGTCTTATCACCCCTATCTTGTCCTTCTTCTAACTGTCGTGTCTCTTCCTGTACCTGTGGTATTTCCCCTCCATCTTGCATATTACCTATTTGTTGTGTTTCTTCCTCACTATCGCTTGAAAACTCTGGCCTATTTACTATAGAACTACTCTTAGACCTAGTATTCATTTTTACTAAATAGTGAGTGAAAACAATTCAAATATAATTTCTATTTTTATCAATATAGGTTTTACTATACTTATCACCTTTATAAATTGTTTATTTCGATTTCCACATATAATAATATAAATAAAATATTCAAAATACTATATTGTGAGTCTTATTTTAATCGCCACACGTTGGGCACGCCATAAAATGTAACAATACCTTATATTAATAAAAGATACTATTACATTCAGGTAAATTTTATAATCTTTAAAACCTGTATTTATTCTCGTCAATAAAAATGAAATCTTTTATATAATATTTATATCTATTTTTCAAATTCTCTCAGGTATATTATTTATTTATGCCCTCACTAACTCAGTTCTTGTTTTAAAAATTTAAACAAAATTATTTTTATATGTAACTAACTTCACTTAATTCCTCAAAGTCAAACAGTTGCCTATATGTAATTTCTTCAATACCCATACATATCACTATATCTTTACGTTTTCTAATTCTTTATTTTATCAATCAAATTTTACTAAACAGTTATTCTCAAATGAATGATTACATGTTTTACAAATTTATCTTCAATTTATATTTACTATAAACTCAATATCAAGGTATGTATTAGCATACTATTCAAATAAATAAAAAAAATCACTGACAGTTGTTTTTCTATTCATAGGTTAAGGTTCTTATCGTCCTATCTGTTTCATCTATATAATTCAAGATCCTTCTCCACATATACCAAATAAAAACAAATATATCAAAACTAATTTGTTTAATAAACTAGGCAAATATTAAATCAGATGGTAGTTTCCAACACAATCTCCAACAAATTTACATACATGGAAGTATCAAGCTTGTTTAAAAAAAACTCCTATAAAATTTATAAGTGCACGAAAATATATCTTTCGTGAATTGAAATGCAAGCAAGTAAGTATATTTATCATACTATTATAAAAATATACTGTATAGTTCTCGTTTGAATTTAAATTTCCCAGATAATTTACTTAGTTTTAGTTTGCCAATCAGATTCTTTGATTTTATAAAATTATTAAATTCAGTCACAAATTAATGTTGTGAAAGGAAAATACAAAATATCTTTTCTTAATTATCTACAATGTTATTAGGTACGTTTTTTTTTTAATATTGACTAAATTCTGTTATACTTTTACTATCTTTGAAACTGTTAAACTCAGATAATTCCAAATGATTATACGACCTGTCACAATATATTGAACTGGTATTCTTTCTTGTAATCCAACCGATTTCTTTTAAGTTCGAAGATGACATGTACTGGTTCCAAAGATGTAGATCCTTTCCTTTGCCTAATTGACTGAAATACTCGGGATATGGACTGTGATGACTGCTATCCTGTTATACCTTCAAATCTGCTATTATCTGGAATCTCGAACCGTCGAACGCTTGTGTAATATTCCTTGATACTTGTCCTTCCACTAATTATATCTCCACCGGACTGGAATACCTGTGATCGCCTACTATTTGAAAGTTCTCGAATTCTTCTATTTCTGGATTGATATACTAGTACAATTACTGGAACTCGAATAACTCTCCTGTGTAATAATCTTCTAGCTGAATATGGATTATTCTTCTTGGTTCATTACCAATGCCGTAAGTTTATTTTTAAATTATAATCATATACTTATTCGCTTCCTTCTCAGATTTAAATTCTCTTCATTTATTTCGTTATTAGTAAATTAAATCCTTTCTTCTTGTATTTTTTTAAAATCTATTTATATGATGATAAATAGTACTATTCCTGAGAATATTTAAATCACCTAAAAATTATCTGTTTTCTATTCCACTCTATCTTTATCACTTCTTCTACACTTTTATGCAATAATTGATAACTTTATTATGTGTTTTTCGGAGAAAAACTTCGTTTTTCCGAAAA
Source organism: Amphimallon solstitiale (assembly GCA_963170755.1). Lineage (NCBI taxonomy): Eukaryota > Metazoa > Arthropoda > Insecta > Coleoptera > Scarabaeidae > Amphimallon > Amphimallon solstitiale. The sequence goes on from OY720675.1 coordinate 86,366,891, forward strand.
CACATCTACTTCTTTTCTAAAATTATTTTAGAATCTCCTTTATTTTCTCTCATATCCCTGGCAATAAATCCTTAATTTTTAATATCCAATCATCTTTGTACACACATTGTGATAAATCAAAACATATTTTATTTGAACTTGAATATTTAAAATACCTTTTTGTAATTCCAAAAATTTATCAATTTAATTCATAACTTTATTTTTTTCAACCTTTAACACACTTCGGCAAACCAAATACTCAATACTATAACGTTGTTATTTTAAATGTCAAAATCTGACATTTCTCATATTTGAATTTAAGCGCGCAACTATACATCATTTTTTTAACCTTTATGGTTCAAAATCCATACTTATTATCTCTATTTTTCAATAGTGTTAATTAAACAAGCTTTTACAAAATAATATTACATATAAAAATACATCAAGTAATATTTAAAATTCTATTTTCAGTAATGGGTAAAATTAATGCAACAAAGAAACCTGATAGGCAACCAACCACTCGATGCAAGGAAAACTTCAACATACCTCGATATGCAACCAACTTTACACGATGCCCAAAACATAGGAATATATCCATTTAATATTCTCACAATTATTTTAAGTATAAATCAAATATTCCCACAGCTATTTACTTTATTATAGTTCGGTCTATTAAATTTTATCAACTTTCATTTTTTTATACTCACTTCAAAAACATATACAGTATATTCTATTAACAATAGTACTTCCCACATATCATTACTAATTCATGTTGGTGAACTACCACAATATATATAAATAGGCGATATAAATACTTGCTTACTGTCCCGCTCTTGGTCTAACGGTAACGTATCGGCTTCATAACCGTGCGGTCTCGGGATCGAACCTGTTCTGGGACATGAATTTATTTATTCATTTAAATTTCAATTCAATTGAAATTAAATAATAATAAAATTGTTCCCTTAGTCGACTCGAGCCGACATTACCCGAACGAGCGTTACATATCCGAGCATTACATATCCGAGCGTGACTTGTTCACTGCCTACAATCAGCGCAACGCACCTAAAGAAGTTTACACTTCAAAAATAATGATTAAAGATTTTTTTGTTAAAAAAATTAAAAATAAAGATCTTTGTAACAAACACATACGGTATACAAAATACCATGCGAAGATTGACGTATATATAAGTCAAACAATGTAATATTTATCGAATAGATTAAATTGCCACAAGTATGATAAAAACTGCTTAAAAAGACATATCAGTAATACCAATCATAACTTTAAATTTAATAAAACAAAAGTTGTATGTAAAGAACAAAATAACAAAACAAAAAATATGTTCGAAATAACTCTTTAGAAAAAAAACACAACAATGTAGTAACTAATCGTGCAGATATTCAAAATTTATAATAATAAGTGCACGTTACTGTTGTGATAATACAGAGATTGATAAAGATTGTCTATCTGCTCCAACAATGCAAATGCTGTTCGTATGCAGCCGTTTCCACGTGTTTTGAGTAATGTCGATAAGTAAGATACTGTATATCAGTAATCTATTTAGTTACTTTACGTTGGTGTTCGTTACGGCTTCCCTTACAATTACTTTGAACTCTATTCAATTTATAATTTTTCAAAAGAAAGTAATGCTTTCCAGTATCCTGATCCTGTAATACTTCTCGTATTGTTCAACTGTCTATTAACTAACCTTTCGTGTGGTAACAAGGAATCTGGAATGCACGAAAAACTAGTGAAAGCTTAAGTCTCTCATATATAATATACTGCTCCCGAAACAATTGCAGAAGTCGCTTCAGATATGCATTGACTAATGAGCTCTGCAATAGAATAATTTCTTTTGTATTATTGGATACATGCGCCCAGAATGTTAGAATAAGTTAGTTTTTTTTGTCTGGTAAACTATACCATGAGATTTCTTCTTCTTCTATTTTATTTAGTATACTTGCGGCGCACATTCTATATGTATGTATTGTTCATGGTGCAATGGGAGGATGTACTTTAGGCCCATATTATAATTCCTGCTACAAAATAAATTTTTAGATATTTTGGCAAATGGTATAACGACTAAATTAAAGTAAATCTGTCAGAGTTAAACGCATCTGCAAGTATTAGTTGAGCAATACTTTATCTGTATAATAACTGTGATACATTCCTGCATCAGTTATTGATAGACTAGCAGGAACCTGTATAAAAATGAACTGAGTAGTATATTAGGTACCTACTTATCTAATATTTATTTTGTTTAAAAAATAAAAGTCAGACAATATCTAAAGGCTCCGTGTATGGGTAAATGTATTTTTATGACGATACTTATTACTTAAACAGAAACATGTTCTATGTTTCTATAACCCATGTTACTTTATTTTATGATCTTTTTGAAATTTATTAATGTACAGCTGTCGATAATATATTTCTGAATGCGACAGTTGAGTTTGCGGAAAGAACCATTCGAAATCCATACGTCGACATTTACATTTTGTTTATTCGATATAATGTCGCACTTGAGTGGGCAACAAAATTTTACGACGAACTTTCCATTTTCCGCTTTTACGCATTTTTAGGATTTATGCGAACCTTTTTCGGGTTATCGGGAAATATATGATCGTTTTCGCAATGGTATTGGAAATAAAATACGCTACCAGTCAATTTAAATTTATAATTACAATTCAAATTCGTTTCAAATTATTACACTACCTAATTAAATTAATCACCTTTAAAATGACTTTAATGAAGTTTCCCTGTTCGTATTTAAATTGAGCTAAAAGGCAAGCGAAGTGCATAGATATGTTTACATAATGGAGGTTTTAGTGAATTTATCGATTTTACTTAATATATTCACCAAGGACAACTTATTTGTGGGACACATCATGATTGGAATCATCATTTGAAATTTGGCTTTCACATAGACTATATTCGTAATAGATTAATCAGTTTCGGAATTTGTACAAAAGAAGACAAAATTAAATAGAAATTTCTATTTCCTATATCCATATGTAATGGACTTCCAATTATTTGGGATAAAGGCATTTTCTATTTCAGAAAATTTATCAAGTGAAGCATGACAACATTGTATTGGTAATGTGATTTATCCTCTTGTTTAACTAAAAATGTTAGCACGTTCAAATTACACGGATGAAAAAACAGGAACACAGACTAAATGCTGTAAGTAGTATAAAAGAAAATTTTTGGGAAAGGTTCGATAAAGCGCTGGCACTGCATTTTGACGACGAAGATAATTTTAATATTGATTTAGGAAATCTCGTTTTTGCTGACTATGAACAAACCTTTGCTGACACTGGTCCCCTCATCACCGCTATAGCAAGAATACAAATACTTTACTCAAAATTTCCATCGTTTCATGAGCTACTTGGTCCCGAAAACACTAGAATAGGTGACAGAATTTTCGTACGGCCGCAATATGTCCAACTATTTGCCAGCAAGACTTCTACAAAATTTAATTTAGCATATAAATTCTACACTTTATGTAAAAGCTGTATTTCACAAAATGCAGATATATACGAGCATAGAAATAAATGAAAGCCTCTAATCAAATGCGTTCAATACATTGATAAAGTATAACGACAATAATGCCTTATAATACATTAGCAGTTCAGTTTTCCAGATGTATAGTTAATAATCAGTTTTATGTTTTTAATATATCCTCACTTCAGATCAACACAAAATATATTAGCAAGAAATACAAATACTAAAGTTTTACAAATGTTTTCTTTGAGTAATATTTCTTTAATGATTATGGGCGTTTCTGGTTAATCATACAGAATTGATAAATTTTCTAAGAAACTTATCGTGTATTGGCGAGGGAATAAGTATTGACAATCTGAATGCTTTCTCAAAGTACGAAAAAAAATCAACCCGTCTCAACGGTCGTAAACATGCAGGAAAAAGTGAACACGTAAGAAAAGTAGAAATACAATAAAATTTAAGGGAAAGCGGATAAAAAGTGAGCCTACAAAAAAATATGTTTTTCCTATTATCTTCGAAATAAATTTTTCAAGAGACAATCGAAACAGATCCCTTGATACGATTCGCGACCCTCATCCTTAAAATAGGAGGATAAGAAAGAAGAAAATATACATTTACGTTTGGTTGACGATGATTTGTTCTTGAATGAGATGTAATTTTAGTGAAGGTAATCATTCAATTATCGTTGATGATAATTGTAGATTTCACGAAAAGTTCAAGTAATTTATCCTTTTTACATTATTAGTACAATTCTGTCTTTTATACCACATGATTAACAACTTTTATACTCTAAGAAGTCACGAAAACGTTTCTTAAAAATACTATATTGGCAGTAAATGTGCAGTAACAAACAACTATAATTTTGTCATTTCTGTTTGATGATCAGTATCGCAGAAATTTGCGTTATTCATCTTTGACCCTGGTTTTTTCTCTCATGAACTTCTTTTGCCCGCAACTGTTATTTTAAAAAATATTGTACTACTGCAACGATGCGATACTCTAAATTTTCTATTAAAAAATATGGTACATAGCTTTACTTAAATTCACCAATATTAAAGTAACTTCCATCCCTTCTCGTACATAGCCATTTTACCGATCGATAGGAATATTTAATTTTATCTAATTCAAAAGGAATAGAAAAGTATTAAAATGACAAAAATAATTTAAGTTAGGAAACAATCATTTATGCTTTGCTATTTACTTTCTATAAATTCTGCTTTATAAGTTATTAAAGTTATATTTTACTCATGCGACTGGTTGACAAGTCGTAATGGCTATGTGAAGGAGACTTCTTCTTTCGAAAGTACTCTATTGTGAAATCAAACACAAATTGCCTTCAAATTCACATTTGTTTTAAAATTCGGTGTGCGCCGATATGTGGGGCCGCTCTGCATTAATACATGTAAATACGTCAATATGTATACAGCATGTGTCAATTTTCATTAGCCATAGGCGATTAATCCATACAGTACGTGGCAACATAGTACCCCTTCTTTCCTTTCCAATGCCAGCACGACCGATGCATGCTCGTAAATACAAGTTAGCGTGGTTAGCAGTAACGATTCGACCACCGGCTTGGGTGTTTGTAATGCGTTCAGAAATAATATTTACGAGTTGCAAGGATTTGTTTTTCTTTTTCCTTTCAGTAAATGCAGAAAATTATTAAGCTGCGTTTACGCTGCATGACACAAACAAAAGGGTAATTCTAAAAAAATTAAAAATAAGGTAAATAAAAAAGGATTCTGAAAATAATAATAAACTACTAGATCAGGAGATCGCGGCGGCCATTTAATGTTTCCTGTTCCAGTAATAAGACGGCTTTTATTGCAGACTAGATCGCAACGTGTTCGCTGAATGTAAAATCTGGTCGGGAGAAGTGGGAAGATCGGAGAAAATCGTTTTGATGTCGATTGTTGCCGGGATTGGTGACGGACAGTAGGGGTGCCACGTTGCCACGTATTACTTGTATACGTATAAATCGCACGTAAACATTGAATCCCTATACCTAATGAAAATTGACACATACGGTATACAGTGTGGTGATATAGTTTGGAGCATCTATAAAATCGTTCTATATGTTTTTAAAAAATCGTTGGATAGGTTAATTTTTGTTTTTAAAATGTCGTATTTTCACGAAATTATTTTTTGAATGACTTCAATGGTTTTTGCACAATAACATCATCATCACTTTTTTAAATGACAACCTTCATTGTTTTTAATAGACCTTCTCACTGCTTAAACGTTGATCTAAAGAAATTGGTACTAATGATTTGTTAATACTCTCAAAAAGTACTCGTACTCAAGTACCAGTAATGTAGAGTATCAGTTATATTAAAATAAACCCTCAGTAAACTCAAAAACGAATGCATTCATCGAAATCTAAGTTTGGGTTTATTCAAAGTTTGCAAGTGTCCACTCAGGCAAATTGGCAATTCTTTGCAATAGGTATACATTCTTCTATTGAATATTTTTGTTTCTGTGTTGAACAATTTAAATTATTATTGGCATATATAACATAAAAACATTAAAGTAATTACTATAAATAATGTGAATGAAAAAAGTTGAGCGAGATTTGTAATTACCAACAATATAATTACATGTTTTAAAACTCACATCACATCCCAGCGTGAAATGTCAGCACCAGTGTTATTTTTAATGAACAAATGAATACAATCTAATTCCCAGAATATTAATTTAATCGACAGCATTTGATACAGGTGGCCTAAAATTGGTTCGTGAGCATTATATGTTAGTAATTTTAGTACAGAAATCTCGCTTATTAGTAGTCATGCAGCTTCGTCTTAACTACAAGAATTGTTTGAATGTGTAAGAAAAGTTATTCATCATTTCTGACTATTGATTCTGAATTCCATGTAGTGTACTAATTAAATGTCTTTTTCTAGTAGCTATTAATATGGTGCTATCTATATCGCTTTAAACCTATCTTTAAGGTATTTTTTATACAGAATTTGAATATTCAGTGCAAGAAGAAGAAAGAAGTGAAAGAATGTATGTATTCAATACTTCCGAGTTTCACTTCTTGCACGTCTAAGTATCGTGATTGCTATTCATAAGAAGCCACAACACGATTTTCAAATAGTATTAATATTTTAGCTGCCTGCTTGTCTAAATTCATCGCCCTAAGTAGGTCAACACTGAGTTGTTTTAGTTAATCTATTTATTCAAGCTCTAAATGCAAGCCAATTAGTAATTTATGGATTCTTAAAGAAATTTAATATTCAAAATGAATACCTGCTGTCTGCTGCTCTTCAAGAAATATTAAATATGAAAAGTTAAACGACAGTAAGGACTGTAACGAAGAATCTAAATAACATCCTGTCTTAATAAACGGGAAAGGTTCAATTATAAGGGCACGCTAATCAAAGATTAATGACGAAAGAAAAAGTAAGGTGGGTTGTAGGAAGACTCCCTCTATATTCGCACCGAAAACTGGGAATATACCGAAATTAATTTATCGGTCTTAATATTGCAGATCTGCTGAACGAGAAGGAGTATTCGCCTCCAGTCGACGGTTTGGGTAAACCACCATCACACCACGACTACGCATAATGAATTCATCTTTGTTCTAATTTGGTATTTGAACGGTTGATTTCATCATAAGTTCGGTCGACGGATGAAGCAATTTAATTTTGCCGCTCACTTTCATTTAAAACACGATCCCTGAAATCCTATCCATGGGCATTTAAATAGATTATTTTTAATATTTTGAATTTTGTTTTCTGGTGGAATATTTAATAAGTTTACATTTTGTAATTGCCAGAGATAGAAACTGAAAATGTTTTCAGTAATAAAATTTAATTGGAATTGTCTGTCACGGAGAGAATTTACCGTGATATACGCGTCTCGTCTTTTATATGTATGTGCAAATAGCGTTCTTTTGTTATCGATGTTCATTTTCAATACAAATTCAATCGGCCTTATTACAAAAGAGGGTAAGTTTCATTGCAATTTTTATTGGGCGATTATGACAGATTGCATTTGTTTTATTAGATTGGCACCTTCTAAAATTATTTTTTATTATACAGAGTGTTTTACACCTTGGTGGCTGATCATAGTTATAGTTTTTAAATGGAACACGCTATATATTATTAAATTTTTGTATTCCTCGTATAATTCTTAGTCAAAAAGTGATAAGATATTATAGGTCTAAAATTTAAGGTTTCCGATACTTCGATGTTTTCATAAAATTATATTTCTGAAAAACTTTTTGTAGCGTGTACAATAGAAAGTTCTAATACAAATAAATTTAATTTTTTTGCAATTACTAACTGAATTTGCAGAAAACTGGATTAAAGTTACACTACATATTTTTGCAAGTAAAAATTGAAATAAATTCAAATTGAGTTCAAAACAGTTTTATTTATTTCACTACAATTGTTTCACCCTACTAGGGCTTCATCAGGTGATGAATATTATAATACAAAATATTTCTAAACGTTCATATTTATGTCTTTTCCTAAATGAAGAGGGGGGAGTTTGTGACATTACATTAAGAGCGGGAGTAACTTATATATTTAATGTAATATTTAATTTATATACATAACAATATGATATAGAATATTAAAATTAAATTTTTTTTTGAAAACTGATTGTTTACTGTTATTATAAAATTAAACAATTTATAAATATATATATAACTATAAGAATTATTAAGTTGACTTTAAATATTTAAATTTAACAACGGTGAATTGTTCACTTCTAGTTGGTCATTTAAAATAAGGTTTAATTTGTTTAATTTATTTATTTCTAGGTTTTCTAATAAATTTAATTTTTTACTCTTGTCTTGTATATGTAGTATGTCAAACTTATTATTTAATTTATGTTTTTGTTCAATACAGTGGTTGGCATATGTAGAATCTGTTTTTTGTAATTTATAACTTCTTTCATGTTCTTTTATGCGTGTGGAAAAGGATCTACCAGTTTGTCCGATACAAGCTTTTCCACACTCGCAATTTAACTTATAGACCCCAGATTTTAAATTTTTGGTGTGTTTTAAAGGAACGGATAGACAATTAAATGCACTTCATAATCATATTAACACTTTGCATCCTAATATTAAATTCACCATAGAATTAGAAGAAAATAAAACCATTAATTTTCTAGACCTTCAAATATCACATATTACTGATACACACGAATTCGCTATTTACCATAAACCCACCCACACAGATATTACGATACATTCTAACTCTTTCCACCCGATTAGTCATAAACTTGCTGCTTTTCACTCAATGTTATATAAATTAATCCATGATCCTATGAATAAGATTAATTTTGATAAAGAATTAGATAGAATTTACACCATAGCTCAGAATAATGGTTATTCAAAAGAATTAATAAATAATCTCCTTCATAAAAAACAAAAAACAAAAATCTTATCCAACATTTATCCTATAGTTCCCCAAACTTACTTATCAAAATTTGCCTCTATGACTTATATAGGTACACCTTCCATAAAAATAAAAACATATTTACAAAAAACAACAAACACATTAATTTCATTTCGTGCAAACAACAAACTACAGAATCACATTAAAAATAATAAAGATAAAACCGACAAATTTAAAATCTGGGGTCTATAAGTTAAATTGCGAGTGTGGAAAAGCTTATATCGGACAAACTGGTAGATCCTTTTCCACACGCATAAAAGAACATGAAAGAAGTTATAAATTACAAAAAAACAGATTCTACATATTCCAACCACTGTATTGAACAAAAACATAAATTCAATAATAAGTTTGACATACTACATATACAAGACAAGAATAAAAAATTAAATTTATTACAAAACCCAGAAATAAATAAATTAAACAAATTAAACCTTATTTTAAATGACCAACTAGAAGTGAATAATTCACCGTTGTTAAATTTAAATATTTAAAATCAACTTAATAATTCTTATAGTTATATATATTTATAAATTGTTTAATTTTATAATAACAGTAAACAAGCAGTTTTCAAAAAAAAAAAATTTAATTTTAATATTCTTAATCATATTGTTATGTATATAAATTAAATATTACATTAAATATATAAGTTACTCCCACTCTTAATGTAATGTCACAAACTCCCCCCTCTTCATTTAGGAAAAGACATAAATATGAACGTTTAGCAATATTTTGTATTATAATATTCATCACCTGATGAAGCCCTAGTAGGGTGAAACAATTGTAGTGAATTGAATAAAACTGTTTTAAACTCAATTTGAATTTATTTCAATTTTTACTTGTAAATTATGGAGTTTCAACACGTATCTCCGTCTTCAATCAATTATTTAAAAACGACATATTTTTATTTAAAAGTAATTTTTTTCAAATGGAACATGCTATATGTCGGTTCATTTTTGGAATGCTTACTAAATTTTGCACCAAAAATATTTAAGACGTTATTATTTATGATTTTATAAGTGACCATTCGTTTTTTGATATAATTTTGCGGAATTTATGTTTTTTATTTTAATACACTATTTTTGTACTGAAGGAATGTCAAAGAAATAATTTATTAGCCTAAAGAGTTTAGAAGCAGCGTTATCCTGACAGAAGATGTCCCAGAGCAGACGCCTTTAGAAAAGTAATGTATACTTTCATTATTGCTAATTTAAAAGCAAGGAAATCTAAATATGTGGTAAATGATGAAAAGAAATTAAGAATTTTTATGGCAACAACAGAAAATCCACACGTCAGTATCCATGAAATAAGTCGTTTGCTGGATATTAGCCAAACCATCATTGCAAGAACCTTAAAATGAAATACGCACCCATCATTTTTCAGCAAGAGGAGTGTTCTGCCAATGGGCAATAACTAAAATGAACGAGCAATTCTTTTTGATAGTGTGTTATTAGCGGATGAAGCTTCCACAGTAGCGGAATAGTTAACAAAAGAAATTTTCATTACTGTTTAAATAAAAGCCCTATTTCACTAATAAATAGTTCATCAGAATAGGTGGAGCATAAATGTATGGGGAAGCATTCTTGGTGATTGTAATTTCTATCGAACAATTTAGTGGAATTATTAGAAGATGTTCCACTAAATTTACTAAGAGATATAAATGCAACAAGAGGTCGAATTCCCACATTCTATGCTACAGACAAAAAATATTTTAGATGAAATGTTTCCCGAGAAATAGCTAGCGCGTGGAGGCCCTATTGATTAGCCTGCTAGGTCTTCGGACATCACAAAATTAGTTTCTTTTTATAGCAATCCGTGAAAGAGTAAATATGCAGTATACCTGTAACCTAAGAAGAAGTTATGAGGGAATATATTCAACAAATATTTAGAAGTATAAGTACTCAACACCTTATTAATGTCGATTTATCATATCCGAATTATGTTCAAAAACGTTTAAAAGCGAATTTGAACACTTAATTTTTACCTTCCTGTAACTTGCCTATTATAATCAAGTTATTAATTTGTTTGTTTTTAAAATTTATGTATTGTGCCATATTCTACATATTCTTTAAATTATATTGCTGCTATAGAGTGTATTGTACATGAGATATATCCTTTTTTGTCATTACTTATTGAATGTCATCCATTCAACTGTCAATTTTGCAGCAAATATCATGGCTCACTTTTCTGTATTCAAATAAAAAAACGTAAAGTTGACAAAATTATATCAAAAAACGACAATAGCTCAGTAATGGTCATTTTTAAAATAATAACGTTTTAGATGATTTTGGAAAAAATCGTAAGCAATTTTGAACACATATACCTACAGGTGTTCCATTTGAAAAAAAATACACTTTTTGACAAGAATGTATCGCGTAACTTCTATCCACTTTCTGCAAATTCATATAATAATAAAATATTACATAATTACAATAAAATAAAATATTTTTGTATTAGGACCTTTTATTATGAACAAATCTACCAAAAATTGTGTCCATCTAATACGTCGTTTTCGTGAAATATAATTTTATAAAAACTTTAAATTATTCAGAAAAATGGTAATAAGTCTAAAACTATAAATTTTAAGCCTATACTATCTTATCACTTCTTGACTAAGAACTATACGGGAAATACAAAAATGTAATAATATACATGGTGTTCCATTTAAAAAACTGTAACTATGGTTAGCCACCAAGTTATGAAACACTCTGTATAATACAAAATAATTTTAAGAGGTGATCCTAATGAGTGGCTATCAAAGGAAGAAACCCAAAATATTTTTTCTCGTAACGTCACAATCTTCCTTCCCCGCGGAGATGACTCACCCTGTATATTAAATATACTTTAATATCAATTTTATGTGTTCTTCTAATGAAGTAAACTATTTTCTAGACGTACTAGATTCGTACAATTTTGACGTGACTATAAATTATGAACCTACGCGGAAGCGTAGTTGCTTGGATAATAAATATGTATTGACAGAACGTTTGGAAAATGTAGGAGTAGCGTCATTCATAATGGCATTTCTGATCACTCGGCGCAGAAACTGCTGATCAGTGGTATGAGTGAGATATGTAATGTGAGAAAATGTATATTTGCTTGTCAGTGAGAATAGGGAGTAGGGTGAACGACATACTAGTATTGTTAGTCAATTCATAAGTTTTAGCAACATTATTAAATACACTTCCACTAAAATCTAAACATACGGATGGTCGCACCACTAATCTGTGGATTACTAACGGTATTTGTGTATCTTCCCGGAGACTCAAAGATTTATATGTCTTGTCTCTGAGTGGTGATGATTCCATAAAGAGATATTATTGTTAAGTATAGATTTATTTATAAAGGCGTTATTAAGCAAGTGAAATTCATGCACAATAACACAGTTTTCCAAATGTTACCTTTGCCGTCTCCTGGATACGAATTAAACGACGTGCTTGCGATAAATTTGAGCTAATAAACATTACATATTGTTGTTATTAATATTTACTAAGATTGTGCGGACTTAAAAATCATTTCTATCCGTGAATGAAATTGTTATAAACAAACCTAACAAACGATGCACATTTCCCATAAAATTCCCATATATTTCTAACAGTATTAATAAATGGTTTGAAGTAGTCTTTGCCGTTATGTATTAATGTCAGAAAAGAGTGTTGGGGAGTCCGGCAATAAAAAGACTTATGTTTAAAGGAAGTCTAACGTTTTATTTCTCAATATTTTTCGCACATAAGGTATTTGTGCTTCCTCAGGATAAACTAATTAAGAACAAGATAATGAAACAAAGTACAGTTAGTAAAGAAGTTATTGACAGAAATTTTTAAAAAATACTTACAACTATGACTTCTTGGTGGGAAAAAAATATATTATGAATACACAGTAAGAAAACAAACTGTGAAAAATACCACAAAACACGGTGTTTTTCGTGACAAATTGTGTTTACATGTTAATTTAAAATGACAATTAGTTTGAAATATGTCAGTTATTGTTAGCTTGTGATATTTTATTAAACTTACTATGATCTAACAAATATGAATAAATAATACTAAGATTTTGGATGTCCGATCTGAAATTCATACTATTTTTGTTGCTGTTGATATAGACCATCTCAAGGAATTCTCTGCTAATTTTTCTATTATCAGTTTTTAAAATTTTAACGTCATTAAAATTAGGTGAGTGATCTTCCTGTAACATGTGTTTTGCTAGAGCGCATCTGGTTTTTCCAGTTTTTATGTCGCTTTTGTGTAGTGTCATTCTTGTTGAGAGCCAACATGCCGTTTGTCCGATGTATTCCTTATTACAACTCGAGCATGGTATGGAGTAAATTATATTGGATTTGTATTTTTGTTCAGTTTTGTCTTTGATTGTAGGCAAGAGTTCCTTAATTTTATGTTTGTTGTAATAGCCGAAACGTGTGTTATCAAAGTTTAAGACATGTACTATTTGTTCTGTTAGATTGCTAATGTATGGCAGTTTGAAATATGTGGGTGGTTTGTTGACCGCATGTGTGTCAGATTGGTCAGTAGCTATATTGTTCAGTCTGTTGTTGAGCGATGTGTTATAAAGTAGTTTGGAAATAAGAGCCTTTGGGTAACCATTATTTAAGGCAAGTTTTGGATAAAATCTCTAAATTTTTTTGTGTAGGGTGGGGTGACTAATCTTTATAATTCTATTTTTAATAACTTCTTTACTAACTGTACTTTGTTTCATTATCTTGTTCTTAATTAGTTTATCCTGAGGAAGCACAAATACCTTATGTGCGAAATATTGAGAAATAAAACGTTAGACTTCCTTTAAACATAAGTCTTTTTATTGCCGGACTCCCCAACACTCTTTTCTGACAGTATTAATAAATATAATAATACTGAAAATCTTTAACCAACCCAAACAGTCGTTATTGTGACCAATGATGAACTTACCGCTCACAGGCTCCACCTACCAATTTTTCACCAATGCACTAAGTGGAAATTAATTGAATACATCTCACAGGCTCCACCCACTAATTTTGTTTGAAAATTTATCAAGTGAAAAATATTTTACACGAGAAGCAAGGGCTTCTGCCAATCAAAAGAGTCGTTATTCTGACGAATAGAATGTGTCTTTTGAAAGAACACCTGCAACCGCGTCATTTGTTTACGTCGTTGAAAATGTTATAAAAGCTAAGAATTTTATTGATGAGTATCTAGTCGCCTCTATGACTTAGAGCGACAACAGCCCCTTCTCTGGAGAGAACCGAACTTTCGCCAAGTGACTTCAGAGCTGATACAACGTTTCTACGAGCGAGCCGAGCATTATCGAGCGAGCTCATAACGCATCCGACGAAAGTCGACGCCGGGAAAAAGTTCCTGAAGATCTCTGAAACGTATTCAATCGTTTCAGAAGATACCCGAAGGCGCAGGAAGTCCTCCACGAAGCGACTCGAAGCAAACCCGAGCGTTTCCGAGGCAAAGCCGAACATACCCGAGGAGAACTAAAGACGTAGGACGACTTCTACGAGCAAGCCGAAGCGACTCGAAGCAAACCCGAGCGTTTCCGAGGCAAAGCCGAACATACCCGAGGAGAACTAAAGACGTAGGACGACTCCCACGAGCAAGCCGAAGCGACTCGAAGCAAACCCGAGCGTTTCCGAGGCAAAGCCGAACATACCCGAGGAGAACTAAAGACGTAGGACGACTCCCACGAGCAAGCCGAAGCGACTCGAAGCAAACCCGAGCGTTTCCGAGGCAAAGCCGAACATACCCGAGGAGAACTAAAGACGTAGGACGACTTCTACGAGCAAGCCGAACGCAGCCGAAGCAAACCCGAGCGTTTCCGAGGTGACCCGAAGATACCCGAAGGCGTAGGAAGGCTTCTACGAACGAGACGAAGCAAACCCGAACGTTTCCGAGGTGACCCGAAGATACCCGAAGGCGTAGGAAGGCTTCTACGAACGAGACGAAGCAAACCCGAACGTTTCCGAGGTGACCCGAAGATACCCGAAGGCGTGGAAAGGCTTCTACGAACGAGACGAAGCAAACCCGAACGTTTCCGAGGTGACCCGAAGATACCCGAAGACGAGGAAGGACCTAAAAGGGATAAGCCGAACACTTACGAGGAGGACCAAGAGTCCGAATCAACAGCAGTTGCGTGCTTCAACCAACATCCAAGGAGCATTCGTGACCTGTTAGTGAGGCTGTGAACAAAGTGACCCAACCAAAGAAAGGTTGTTGAACAAAGTGACCCAACCGAAGAGAGGTTGTTGAACAAAGTGACCCAACCAAAGAGAGGTTGTTGAACAAAGTGACCCAACCAAATACGAGAGGTTGTTGAAGTTGTGAGTGCCACTTAGTGCTTCAACAAAGATCCAGACCACGGATCGTTATTCAAGTGTCAGACCTGTGCCGATACACCATCCCAGTGACTTGTGACGTGTGGCTAAAGTGACCTCACGTCGTACCCATTGTTACAACCGTAAGTACTGAACTGATTCCTAAGCTTGCACGGTTGGCAATCTCAAGATAGCCCCGTCACGTCACTCAGAAGTAGTTAGTTGGTTTGGTACCCGAAGGCAGCCTTACCCATTCTAGGCGTTAATTGACTAGGTACCCCGAAGGGAGCCTTATCCCCTAGAACCCCAACTGAGTGTCTCAAATATCTCTCTCTATTATTAAACTGCCAGTATCTAGCGACCACCCCCTTTGTCTTATCCCCCTGTGTGTGGGATCATTAGCCCTTTGGTCAAGGTGTCTCAGTAGACAGTGTATATAATTTCAATCTATGTATATATCTCTTAATATTTAGTGTTGCCTTGAGCCATTTCTTTATAGTCCTGCGTGGCTATTGTTTAGTGACCGAGTTGTGGTAATAAATTCATGTGGTTTGAAACAACTCTTTCATTAACCCCCGACACTAATATAAGCCCTATCCTGGAACACCCAGTGAATAAGTGTAGTGCCATCCTGAAGGAAGGACGCCACGTCTCCCCGTATTAGAGTACTACAGCTATAAGAGCTCAGGTAATTCGAATAACCTTATCTTGAGTAATTCCTATAAGCTGAAAGGTAACACAAACTGCGTTTACTCATCGGGGGTTGCCTGGGAGATAATTAATAAGAACACTAACAATAAATCAAATTTATATAATAATTATTCGTTAATTGTTGAAGATGAATTAATTACTGACTCTAAAACTTGAGCAAACATTTTCAATAACTATTTTAATACAGTCTTTGCATGGGAGGCCAATTTTTGATGAATCGAATATTGTTGTGAATAGAGATTCATGTTTTCTTGAACCAGTTGATGAATATGAAAATGAGATCTTATTTTTAGAAAAGTGGAACGTTTTGAATCCGTCTCAGTATGGTTTTAGGCAAGGACGATGTACAGTCGACGCGATAGTGGGGTTTCTTAACGGTTGTACGATAAGTTGGACGGGGGCAATACATGTGTACGGGGTATTTGTTGATATTAGTAAGGCCTTTGAGCATTCAATCTTACCGGAAAAATTGAATTGTTACGGTATTAGGGGTTTACCATTGCAATGGTTCCAGAGTTACTTGACGGACAGGACACACAGTAGAGTTGGAGGGAAACAAATCTAGTTGTCTTACACTTCAACAGGGTGTGACACAAGGAAGTATCCTTGGACCACTTCTTTACATTATATATGTTAATTATCTACGAATGAAGGGATCAGTTATGTATGCTGATGATACGTCGTTATTGGTGAATTCAATTTCAAGAGAGATGATCAACTGTAAGGTTAGTGGTGCAGTAAGGGAAGTAAATGATTATTATGTGAGGAATGGGCTTTTTCTGAATTGTCAAAAAGACGGAAGGAGACTCCACCCGTTATGTCGCTATAAAGAGGAAGAGTATCTCTCAGGTGGATGCCACGACATTGCAGGAAGCAACGTCTTACTTATTTTTTTTATTAGTTTTCTATATTCGTGGATAAGCCGGTACGTCAATGTGTTATTTTAGATTAGTTATTAGAAATCGCTTTTCCGGATTCTCTGATCTTTTCGTCTGTGGGAAATCACTCCATATTTCAGCTAATATTTTCTATAAGTTTTTGTGTAATGTTGTCTTTCTGCTATTTGTTTCCATTCCTTTCTTTTTCGTTCTCCAGTTTGTTATTCATATTTTGCTCAGGTCCTGTGTCCTTGTCTTTTTTTGTGTGTGCCATCGTCTCTACTGCGTACGTCACAATTTGTCTTATAGTTGCCTTAAAGATTTTCATTTTTGTATCAAATCTGATGTTTCTGTTTTTTTTTTACTAGCTTCCTCTACCTACGCTTTATTCCCTGCCTGTATTTGACTTGTTGTTTTGAAAGCCCTATTATTATTTATGTCGACTATGATTCCAAGATACCTGAAGGTGTCTATTCTCTCGAATTCATAGGCCTCTATGTCTTTGCTCTTCCTTATTAGATTAGCTATTTGAAAAGAGTTTTAAAAGAAATATTAATGTGCAAATTAGCTTGTAAAACGAACTATGTAAAAATCTAATTAAAATAAATAAGTGCCAAGTATTTGAATAATAATAAAACCACATTTTATGGTATGAGGATTGACTGGATAACAAGTAACATAAACATCTATCAATAAATAACAGCCATCCATTTTCGCTATTGTCAGATACACGTACAAAAGTCGGCATCTTTCAAGATATTTAATTTAATTTAATACTTGCTAATACAGTCAGAAATTGTAATAAATATATAAATTATTGCCGTGCATTTGGGAAAGTTATCTAGTACCAGTCTTATTCTCCAGCAACAAAAATGCCCACAATTTACAAAGGAAAAAATGAAGAAAGAGCTAAATGGAGTGCCGATTCTTTAAGAAATGCAATTTAATGTATACAAAATCGTACAATGGGTGTAAATGAAGCCGCCCGAGTGTGTAGGATTCATAAAATAACTCTAAAAGATTATATTAAGAAGTCGGACGGAATAAAACGAAAGAGACTGGGTCCGTCATCGGTGTTGGGAGATGATGCAGAACTGAAATTGGTGCGACATATTAAAAAAATGCAGCATTTGGATTTGCACCAGATCGGGAGTCCGTCAGAATACGGGCCTTTCAACTTGCCGAACAACTAAAATTGAAGCACACGTTCGATAAAAAAAGGCAAAGCCGGCTATGATTGACTTAACTCTTTTTTGCGACGACATCTAGATATATCAATTAGAAAAGCCAAAGGAATTTCGATTGCTGGAGCGACTAGAATGAACCGGGAGATGATGCAGAACTGAAATTGGTGCGACATATTAAAAAAATGCAGCATTTGGATTTGCACCAGATCGGGAGTCCGTCAGAATACGGGCCTTTCAACTTGCCGAACAACTAAAATTGAAGCACACGTTCGATAAAAAAAAGGCAAAGCCGGCTATGATTGACTTAACTCTTTTTTGCGACGACATCTAGATATATCAATTAGAAAAGCCAAAGGAATTTCGATTGCTGGAGCGACTAGAATGAACCGTGACAATGTAACACACTATTTTACCCTATTAGACAAAATTCTCACTGATAACCAACTCCATGACAAACCTGCTAATATTTTTAACATGGACAAAAGCGGTTTGCACTTGAACAATAAACCAACTGAAGTGTTAGCCGCAAAAGGCTCAAAAAATGTTTCTTCGATGACATCAGGCGAGACGGGCGAAACCATTTCCGCCATGGGTTGCTGCAATGCAGACGGAATGTTTCTCCCACCTTACGCAATAGTTAAAGGAAAAAATAGAAAGGATGAATTTTTAGACGGAAGACACCTAGCTCTCAAATTGCTATGTCGTTAAATCGGCGTATGTCAACGCTACCGATTTCAAGGATTGGTTGGAATTCCATTTTCTGCTACGAAAACATGCTGGAAAATTCTTGTTAATTGTCGATGGCCATACTTCTCATACAAATTCTGTAGAAGTACTAGAATTTTGCGAATCGAACGACATCATTCTACTTTGTTACTTTTGTACTCTAGACAGGTCCTTTTTTAAATCACTGAAAAACCATTACTACACGGCTTGTAACACTTTCTTAAAAACCAATCCAAATAGGAAAATAACAAGGATGGTATTTGGAAACCTTTTGAGAAAAGCCTGAGGTAAAGCCGCAACTGTGGAAAATGGAATGTGTGGTTTAGAGCCACAGGCACTGCACCTTTTAATCCAAAAGCCATTCCAGATTACGCGTATATTGCCATTCAAATGGAACAACATGCAGAAGCCTCATCACATGACTCAAGTAGTATGGCTAAAAATCCATCCCCTCCTTCGACTCTGTCACGGTTCACTACCATTCAGGCAACTAACAAACGTATTTCGTCACCTTTGCCTGACTGTTCGCAATATCTTTACACTGCAAGAGTTGATATTAACCCCACACCAGGGAAATTGTTGGAGAACGTTATTTCG
Source organism: Amphimallon solstitiale (assembly GCA_963170755.1). NCBI lineage: Eukaryota > Metazoa > Arthropoda > Insecta > Coleoptera > Scarabaeidae > Amphimallon > Amphimallon solstitiale. Next base: position 86,386,183 of record OY720675.1, read on the forward strand.
CTAATTCCTAACACTAGTGCAAAAGCAGTGGTTAAAACACGAGGTAGACAGCTTGCAGTCATTCTAAATCGTTCAGATCGCATTGAGATTAAGAAGAACAAAAAAAAATACAAAGAAACAAAAATACTATCTAACCCTAAATATTCAATTAGACTTGTAGTTTTAACATTACCGACAATAATTCTAATAGGTAACTATTAATTTGATAATAATTTTACTTAAATACTATTGAAAAGCCGAATATAATGATTACTTTATATTTGAATGAACTTCAAAATTCAAAAGAGAAATGTGACTAAACCGAAAAACCAATTAGCATCTTCAGATTCGGACAGCGAAAGTCCGGTATTGCAGGAAAGTGATACATCAGTAGAAGGGTGGGTTGAAAATGAATGCGAAGGGTGTGAGAAAAATTATTTTGAAACCACTAAGTACAATGACTGAATCAAATGTGTGAATTGCAGTCGTTGGCTTCATAATTTATGCTCGAAATTTGAGAATTTCTGCGACTTATGCGGAAAAATAAAAAAGAAAACTCGTAAAAACTAATTTTGTTTATACTTTTCTATTATACTATTATTATTATTATGCTGTCCGAAGATATACGTTTTACTATTTTTTGAAATCGATGTCACCCGTAGTTGGTGGTCGGTCTAACCCAGTAATCTCACAACACAAGCAAGTTATAATTTTCCCCCAAAAAAGTGGTTGAACTCTCCAAGACTTACCCTATATATGATAGGCACAGGTAAACAATTCAAGTCGGTGCTTATACTGTGACACCAAAAGTAATTGCTACGAAATTAATATTCATCAAGGGTTTTCTAACCATTACAGTATATTAGATTAATTAGCAATTAAATATCATTTTTTATAAATATTGAACCAAACTTTATTTTTGTATTTCTTTCAGCAATTTGTTGAAACAGTTTATACGAATAACAGTAATTCTATCTGTACGAGACATTAGTTTCCGAAATAGTAATGAATCAACTTTATTCAATTTAAAAGTGTTATACTGTATAGGCTTACCATTAGTCTAATTTTTCTATACAGATAAAAGGGTTAATATTAAATATATATTTTGAGCCACAGAAGAGATTAGAGTGTAATGGATAGAGTATAACATTCCGAACTGTGAATTATTACCCTTCCAAACTTCCCTGATAAATGTGTGTTTAAGTTTTTCCTTTACTTTGTGTTTTCGTTTATTTAGGAATTTATCGATTCCTGATTTTTAGCTACTAAATGTTGTGTTATCTACGACGACAACGACCACACTACTTCTCGTATTCAAGCTTTAGCTTTTTCTAAACATAACTTTTCAGTACAATAAGATCAATACATTTTTATCGAACTAAACACATAAATCAAACGAACGAAGAAGTTGTTTTTATACCGCTCGTTAATCCAAATACGTGTATGAATAGAGAACTCCATAAGGTAAAAACGCAGAAGTTAAGAGGAATGTCCTTCTTTAAAATGTCGCTGCAATTCCTGCTTTATAAACTTGCTTCGTCTGAATTCATTTGGACTATCGCCTATGTCCCTTACCTTTAGTTTTCTAATTTATTTACTATTTCTTTATCCCAATGCCTCTTTATGAACTAAATACGAGGCAGCATCTCTATGTTCGCGGAATGGAGGGGTTGGATGGTAGTGGAAGAGCTTTTTTTTATCGTAACATGTTCAGTGACTAATTATTAGTATAAATTTCGGAGGACTCATGGTTACTGTTTTGGGACTGAAAACAATCCTGTTAATTGATTGCTAAAATAAACACGTTCCATAACTGGAGAATACTACGCTTCAATCCTGGAGAGGTTAAAAGAGGTCATTAAAGAAAGGAAAGGGGAAATTGACGAAAGGTGTCCTGCTCCTGCACGACAATGCTCCCGTCATAAGAATCATGTTGCGCTGGCTGCCATCCATAAAGTGAGCTTCGATTTTTAAATCACCCACTCTGTAGTTCAGACCAGTCTTCTAGTGATTTTTACCATTTCCCTAAAATGAAAAAGAGCTGCGTGGAAAGAAATTTACGAGTCAAGAAGAAGTAATGGATGTATGCCTTACATATAATAATGGTCAGACTCCATAAATCCACTGAGAGGGATGAGTGCTAAATTAAAACCCTGTAACTAAATCCCTGCCTTCTAATTTAAAGTGATAAACACCCCTTTAATGTTAACATCTTTTTGCCTCACCCTGCATAGATATTAGTTGCCGAGAAGAAAGCCGAGGCAAATAACCACTATGGACGATGACAATTAACAAAAAACACAAAAAACTCCGTTACCACACTAATATCCAAAACTCTAAATACATATATTAAAATAAAAACGACATATCCTCTTGGATCCTTATGTGAATTTTTTATTATTTACTCTAGAACATGTTTCGCCTTATTAAGGCATCCTCAGCTAGAATCTACAAATTATGATCTTAATAACTAATATAAAATAAATAGTGGCATACTCACAGTCAATATCTACAAAATTTTCTTTTTTCACATTTATTGTTCATCAGTATTTGGTGACTTAATTATGTCTTATTAAAAATTTAAAATAGGTGTATAAATAAAAACTTATGAACGAATATCGATTTCAAAATTACTTGTCGGAAGGGATTGTGAAACAAAAGGGGTATATGGATGGTTAAAATGGGATTCTATGTTAAAATTCAAAAAAGGAAGAAAATGGAGCAAGGGAGTTTTAAAAACGGTAATACGTATTACATTGGTGGAAGATGTGAAAGAACAGGACACCGCACAAAGTCAAAAGGTACATCAGGTTGTTAAATTATATGTGCAACGTGACAATATTAAAATCAAATGTAACTATAAAAATATGAATGTTTGAAAATTACAAAGATAGGAAAAACAGTATAGGCAATTCTTTAAACATTCATGTCTTGCAGGAAGTTGAAATACATGAAAATAGGTTTTTCATTGATTTCTAATTGATCTTTTAACAAATTATGATGAATTTTGTGTTTTTCGATTTCTAAGATTTCAAGTAAGTTTAATCTATGACCTTTTTGACATTTGTGCAACTATTTGGGATTATCATAATCTATCACATGATCGGTCTCTGTTTTATGTTTAAAGATATTTGAATTTGGTTGAATCTTATGTTCGTTGATTCTTTTTGTTAAAGATCTACCTGTTTGACCTATATAAATGCTATTACATGTAGAGCAACTTACAGAGTAAACACCACTCTCATTCATAATGTTATTTTTAATAAATTTTGAAGTATTTAATAATTTATAAAGATGGGTTTTTGTTTTAAAAGAAGGTTGAATGTTATAATTGTGAAGTATGTTTGTGGATTTTAAAGTAATAGTGTTATAGGGCAGAGGCCTGTAAATGACAGGTTGCTTGTCTTCCCTCCCTGCAGTATAATGGATCAAGTTTCAGTAAAACTTTATATAAAATTCTATCGATGTCTTTAGCTTTAAAACTATTGTTAAAGGCTAATTTATAAATGTAATTAATTTCAGTAATTTTAGAATTTTGATCTATGGGGTAATTTAAAACTTGATTGAACAAATATTTGAATGCTGAAAATTTATGAATATAATGGTGAAATGAATTAAATGGTATTATAGTGGGTATGGTTGTAGGCTTTCTATAAATGTTGTAGGTTAAATTATTATTATCATTAGAAATGGTGAGATCGAGAAAGTTGAGTTTATCATTTTCTTCAGTTTCAATGGTAAATTCTAAATTGTTGTATAGGTTATTTAAGTAGGTATGAAAATTGTTAAGATCTTGATTACTACCGGTCCGTATACATAAAATATCGTCCACATATCTAACCCATTTGATAATGTGACGATTATAGGGATTAATGTTGTTTATTATATATGTGGTTTCGATATAGTTTAGAAAAATATCAGCAAGAATACCAGATAAAGGCATGCCCATGAGAAGACCTTTATTAAACTTATAAAATTTGTTATCGAAAGTACAGTAGTTATGATTGATGACATGAGAAATTAAATTTATAAGGTTATAAGAATAGAGGTTGACTATATCAAAAGAAATAAGTTTAAAATTATTAGTATGTGGGATGTCTTTTAAAATATTGAAAAGTTATGTTGTGTTTTTGATAGTGTATTTTGCATTGAAATCAATGGTGTTAAAAACTGTTAGTAATATTCTTGAAATATGAATAGTGCGTGAGTGGAAAGCAATTATGGGACGTATTGGGATATCCTGTTTATGTAGTTTTGGCAAAGCATATAAATTGGGAATAATGGGATTTATTGGAAAAAATTGACGTGAGGATGAGGAATAATCTGCAAGTGTCTCTTTACATTGGTTTATAATTGTTTTGGGAGCTATAACAAACTTATTTAATGGATTTCTTTATAATAAAATAAAATTATTATTTGTCATAAAGTTTAAGGTCTTTTGAATGTATAAATCTTTGTCTATTATAACAGTACCTGCATTTTTGTCTGCTTTAGCGAAAATGGCGTTGTTGGATTGAAGTTTCATTTTGATATTCTTGACAATCTTCCATTCATTGATTGAATTTGTAGAACAACTAAACAACTAAATACATAGTTCTACAACTTTATTGTCATCATCAGTAGAACCGTGTTGTCTGTACACCGTAGTGCATATAGAGTAACACTGCAGTGCATACAGAACAACTACACTGCAATGTTGTTCTGTAAAAGCTGCAGTGTACAGATAATGCTGTTTTTTTAAATTAATCAGAGCTACTAATGATGACAACAAAATGATCAAAATACGTATTTAGTTTTGAAGAATATATTTAAGGCGGAAAAAGAATATTTTACTTAATTGTACGATTATAAAATATTGTAATTAGAATAAGGTATTTAAAAAACAATCGAGAACGTAAACAAAACGTAAATTATATAAATAAAAGTTCGTTAAAGAATTTCGAAAAATGAATAGAAAATTTAGAACCAATCTGTATATAAATACATCAAATGCAAGTTTAGAGTAACGCCATTGTTCTCTTGTAAATTTATTTTATCAAAATATAAAGGTATAAAATATAAAATTTATCTTCTCAATTTAAATTGTGATACGAGTAGATCAAATTGATTTGGTTTTAATTATTATTGAAATGTTTACAATAATTGCATAAAACCGCTATTAAAAAAGACATATTTAGAATCGCTTTGGAATAATAGAATCTTTTTTTTAAGATAAAAAAAGCATTAACATAATTTTCGTTACAATATTTATCACATATAAATTAAAAGATACTTAAATCATTTTTTCCAATTAAATATACGTGTTATATTATATTTGAGCTTTCCAACGTGAAACTTTCACTATATCAAAAAGAGGAATATTGTTATATTTTAGCTCACCAACAAAATATTATGTTTTTGAACACCCATTTTTGAGTCATTTTCTATCAATTGTGATTAGAATCAATTTTTGTACCCCAAAATATGTGCAAAATCATTTATTGCTCAAATATATTATTATAGTATATGCATACATACGGAGATGATTTACCATTTAGCTATTGGCACTTCTACAAATTGTGAAAATGCACATATTAAAGCGCATTATAACGTTATGTGGTGAATAGTGATCAATATTAACTTGTTAATTATAATAGCATGTAAAATTTTGCAATTTTGCTATACAACGATATAGGTTATATAATACATTGAGCATAGTTAGGGTAATGATGTTTTGTAGCACGTGGACGACACGCTTTGAAGACAGCAATTTTGTTGGAAGACAGTAAGACGCTTACATTCGATAAGCTTATAATGTTTTCTGCAGGATCGAAATGTATTTCTTTGAAGTATTTGTACAGAGAATTTCTGTGACTTTTATTTTCATTATAGAAAGTTGTTCATAAAATAAAGTAATGCTAAAAGTCGGGACTTTGTGGCAATCCATTAAGATTAAAAGCACAATAGAAACTTAATATATGTGTTTTTTCCATTTTAATAATTCATTGTTACGGCGGTTTCAACAATAGATGTCGTTGTCAAACTGAGACAGTGACATCAAAGAAACGTCTAGTAATGAGTACAATAGAATAGCTTCACATATATATATAATATACAAATATTCATGATTATATACTGTTCTTGGAGAGGAAGTTATTACATCTAGCTGGTTATTGTTAGGATTTTCTTACTTTGAAAACATTATAGGGACTCTTAAAAGTTCAACTTTCTGCCTTTGTTGGCAATGTATAATATCTTGCTTTCACATAAAGTGCAATTATCGGAAATAAGTTGTTTTCTTTCAATTATATGACCTAATATGTTAATTTAACCTATACAGCCGCCATTACAATCGATTCAAATTAATTTATACTCTCCTGATTTATTGCAAATAAGACATGAGGACATTCATGTTATTTGAAATTATGTTCCCGATTGACAGTACTAGAGAAAAACAATATGAAATCAGAAATTCATCAGAAAGTATGTTAAGCATATTTATAAAACAGATTAATATGTACCTGAGCAGTTTAAGCATGAGTCAGTAATTAAATTTTAAGTGTCTTCTCCATATAAAACTATTCTGTCGAGGAATTTGAAAGAAAATTAAGAAGACCATTAATAAAAATTGTAGCAGCGTAGTTTAAGAACAGATGCTTGAGGAACGCCGATAACATTATCCCACGTAAATGACGCTTTAGACGACATAGCAAAGAATCACGACCAGTGCAACCTCTAACATTACAACTTATCAACAATGAATTAATCCTTTATAAAATCATGTTGATATTGATTATATATATTATTCTTAATACAAAATGTGATATTTTTTTAATTAAAAATCGATTTCAAAACTTTGGATAAAATGGTCGATAAGCAAATGAGTCTGTAGTTAGCCACATCGAAAGGATCGGCTTTCTGAAATATAAGTTCGGTTAGATTTTTCAGGAATTTTTTTTTTCAAATAAGACAAATTTATTAAAATAATAATTTATTATGCTATTTTATGTAATAAATTATTTTAGCACATTTACTAATACAATCTCAATGAGGGTGTGGGTTCAACTATTTTTAACAGGTATCCTCCGGGTGATAGTGTGCATTCGTCATCTATATTATTTGCTCTATTACATTTACTTTCAAAGTTTCTAAGTATTTAAAAGAATAAACTTCAGGTTTTAATTCAAAAATTATAGGTTATTTATTTTGATACTGAATGTCAAATGTGGGAACAACTTGCAAATACAAAAATCACTATTCATATTTTACATTGAAAAAACATTCTTGTCTTGAAGCTTCCAGACTTAATTGTTACATATTGGTAACATTATTAAAATAGACCTATAATTTCTTAATACGTTAAAGTGTTATGCTTATTGAAGAATTTTAATTAATTCGACAAGTTTTCATATCAAAAATCATATTTACTTAACTTATTTAAGATCAGTAAGATATACTGTTAAGGTATTAAGAAATTTTATTCTACGTAAATTCATACATTATTTGCTAAAGTGAAATTTTTTAAAAAAATATAACATGGCTTCAAAAAAAATAATATAACGGTCAACAATTTTCTAAAAAGATTAAATTTTAATTTTGAACTTTATTGAAGAGAAGATATATCTGTTTCCTCGCATTTTTCACGAGTGTAAGTATGATAAATGTCTATCAATATGAAGTACTTCTTATAAGCTTATTTTTGATCGTTTAAGAATCTATACATGTATATTTTTATATTTTTTTACCTTGTAGCTTGATTTAAAATTAGTTCCAAATCCTGATGAATATTTATAGGTGTGGTTATTGAATATCCTGTTCTTCTTTGGATACTGGAAAGCAAACTTCTACTCTAAATCTAATGATGTTCGATGGGTCCGATGAAGTTTTCACTAGTAGTACTGCATATATTCTATCACACAACGAAAACAATTTATTTTCGCTTTCGAATTACTGCACTAATATTTTTGGACTATTATTTATCAAGGTACATACATCTGTTTATTAATTTATGATGAAATTTAGAATTTTCTTCTACATCAAAATGATGCTTCCACCATTTCTTTTTATGGAATTTCACCTTCCTTTGTTTTCATAATTTTCAAGGCATACTTGTATATCATTCCCATTATATTACAATATGCAAATAATTCTATTTCACTTACATTTATACAAATTCTAATAACACATACCCTACAATACGAACACATAATCTTCACATTTCCAAATTGTTCCTTTATCTCTGATATTTAACGATATTAAGAAACAGCATTTAAATCACTGTCATATCCATAAATTGATCAATTCATAAAACGTATTTTGATTTTAATAAATATGAAACGTATGATAATATATAAGAAATCAATGTTATTGACCATTCTATATCTATATTAATACAGAATACTGTCATGTACAAAGTAGCATATCATGCCAGTTGGTTCATAACATGACTAAATTAATTTATTAATAATAAAGTGATTTCAAAATGATTTAGGGGAAATTATATTTTCACTCTATATGTCATTGTCTGACCTTATATTTATTTCTCTTTAAATACCCTCCCAAACCGTTTTTTTTGATTTCTTTTCTTTTACTATTCTGTGATTTTAGATCTACATCTGACTACCGAGGGGGCATCTATTCGTATAGACGTTGAACCACTTGTAATCAGCTTGTACCCCCTACTTTGAGATGTACTAAGATGTATATACGCCCTTCTGCATACTTGCAGTTTCTCGCTACTCAAACTAGAGGACTCTTAACATTTAAATAATTTGACGTAAACAAAGAATATTAATTTATGTGTTTTTATTTTTTAGGAAATCAGTATACCAATATAAAAATTACCAAGGAAATTCAGAACAAATTAATATAGATAACACGGTTCTATATGGATAATGCACAGGCAAAGAAAACAAATATTCACTCAACATATACCGTATGTGTCTATTTTCATTAGCTATAGGGATTCAATGTTTACATGCGATTTATACGTATACAAATAATACGTGGCAACGTCTGTCTCCCGGCAACAATCGACATCACAGCGACTTTCCCCGATCTTGCCACTTCTACATTAAATGTTCAGCTGCGAACACGTTCCGAGATATAGTCTGCCATAAAATCCGTCATCATCAAATGGCCGGCGCGATCTAGTTGTTTATTATTATTTTCAGAATCCTTTTTTATTTACCTTATTTTTAATTTTATTAGAATTACGCTTTTGTTTGTGTCATGCAGCGTGAACGCAGCTTAAGAATTCTCTGCATTTACTAAAAGGAAAAAGAAAAACAAATCCTTGTAACTCGTAAATACGTAAGTATTTCTGAACGCATTACAAACATCCAACCCGCTGGTCGAAGAGTTACTGCTAACCACGGAGCATGCATCGGTCGCGCTGCATTGGAAAGGAAAGAAGGGGTATACTATGTTGCCACATACTGTATGGATTAATCGCCTATGGCTAATGAAAATTGACACGTGCTGTATGTACTAATGATGTCAACATAACTTAGCTAGAGGAAGTATTCAAATTAACGTGTAAAACTTAATTTAAGACTTTCTCTTTTATATGCTTCAGACAACAACAACAACCATGAATCTGAGTTATCTTACAGTTAAAGAATTCACTACATTATTGATGATTTACAACAATTTTACAGTATATGTATGCTAAATTATAATATAATATTTGCATGTATATACAGAGGAAAGAAATATACAAACAAACGAATGCTATCAATCAGACAATCAAAGAAGACAAAAGGTGTAGAAAATGTACAGAATAAAATAAAAAGTATAAAATTAATATACTATAAAGAAATAACACATCAAAATTTGTCGTTAAAAACCCTCGATGAAGTACAAACACGATTTCAACTAAAATGTGACTTAGGTACTTCTTGCATTGAACCCTTATAATTAATTATAATTCTTGACACTACCCAACAACTTTATTATCAGCAACACTTTTTTAATTATTTTAAAATTATTAATATTAATTACCTATTATGAAGTTAATGTTTAAAGTGTGATTTTAAAGTATATTTCAATAAAAGATCAGTAATTATTTCTTTTGGGTACTATAAGAAGGCGTTACATAAGGACGAATATTTTGAGGTTACCAGAATCAAATTCATCAATGTAAATCGAAGTTATGTGACGGCCTTATATCGCGCAGCGATATTGATACAGTTGAACTTGGCATGTGTCTACTGCGGTGCCATCTCTGTATTACTAACCACACTTGTTTTTTTATTACTTAAAACTTACATGTCATGTAAAAACAGTATTACATTAGAATTTACTTTTAGTGATATGATACTTGCGTTGAGGTGAAGAGAGAGATAGAATGTGGCACATCAATCTTGTATAAATTCTTGTCAATTATTTTCACAGCAAGTTCCGTCTAATCAAGATTAGAATCGCTTTCATAGATTCTAATCTAATAAACCATGATCTGATGTTTAATGAAGCAATAAAGAAATGGATATGAACCAGTCACAAAGAACGTAGTTGTTACACTTCATAAAAAGCGTTTGTATGTTTTTCAAAATAAACCTGTAAAATATCAATTCTATCGCCAACACACCTTTTCTAGAAGTAGATGGGTTTCCAAATTTCCAAGCGACAACAAACAGAATTATAATGTGTAAATTAAGGCAAAACTATTCTAGTTTCAGAATTAAATCATACTGTTGAGGTTAGTACTGAAAAATTTCCATATATCATTTGCAACAATTTTATTCAATAATCTTGAAAACTTAATCTGATTATTAAAAAATAATTTTACTTTTCTTTTCATTTATGTGAAAATTATTGATGACTTTCTTAATACCAATAAGACAAAATTACCAACAACTGTAAATTTAATCAAGGAGATATGTACTTCGGCAACGAAGTTCTCATCTTCTGTAGCAAACCCTACAAATCGTAAACAGTATTAAACGTAATTTATTTGGTTAAGGTAAAACTTCACTAAATCAGCAATGAAAACACTAACCACAGAAGTTGAAAGTAAAAATATACTGTAATTATAAATGCACGTTACTCTATGATAAATCCTTACTTCCAAGCGATTCATTAAGAAAAATACAAACAAGAAGTTTTGTTTTATAATTTATTATATTATGTGTTCTTGTTAATGAACAAATACCTCATATTCTTTAACACATACATACAAGCTTGTGCAATAGTCATTTATATATTGCATTGCATAAACGTATATTCGTTGTCGTAATCATACATTCCATTAACTTTTAAACAGTGTTATATTACAGGCATTAGCTATATCAAGTACCAATTCCCAAGAAATATAGTGAAACGAAAGAGAAACAATTTTTAGTTTTCGAAAGTACTTGATTAACCTTCTAGTTGATCCGGCCCTGACTGATGGAAACGATTCGAAAACCTTAGCAAGGAGGGCGTAAATGTATAGTGCTTCTACCCTCGACTCGTGTATATCAGGCTATTGCTTCCTTCCGTCGGAGGGAAACTATGAATTGTGATTGGGTGATTTTTCATCAACACTTCCGCACCACAGCGATAGTAAAGATCGCTGCCTCTGGTAGAAAATTCGTCGAAAGATCTTATTAAAATTCAGGTTGAATATGCAATTGATGGGGAATCGACGTTCTGGTATATACTACGGAAAACTTGGATAGCATGTTTAGCTAAGGTTAAATTAGTTAGCATCAACTATGGAACTAAATAATTGTATCTCAATTACATGTTTTAGTAGGTAATACAATTCTAGAACAGTTGGTAACCATAGTGCTAACATTATATAAGGAATTTAGCAGTTATATTAAGATTGTTAATAATACACACTAGTGCGCCTTTTCTTACAGATTAGGCGCTTGTTTGTATGATTATATTAGAGGTATTTCCATTCAGCTGGTCGTGTCCTATTTGACTAACATGCATTCACAGTTTTACCAGAAAAATAATTAAGCAATTTCAAGATGGACTTAAACACTACAATGATGTATACATGATATATTTGAGTTACTTCAAAGTAAGAACTTCAAGATATTAAACCTTCATAATGTCGGATTTGTTTTGTGACATACTAGTGGGATATTGCATTACATTCAAAGCATATGATCTTTACAAACAAATCGATTGCATTTCTGTCATCTTTTGGAAAACTTTTAGTCCAAATATCTGGGACATTTCCAGCATATACCACGTTTAATTCTCGAGTGTCTTGCAGGTGGTCTCGTAATGTCAAAGCTTCTTCTGCGCCTGTTCCAGTATCAACTGATTCCTTTCCTAGCTGCTTGAGAAATTCTTGTCATTTGTAACCTTTTTTTTTGTTATCCACTTTTCTTTTGGACGAGCCTATCTAATACAAAGATCCAATGCACTAATGTCTATCATATTATAAAATACTGTTACATACCATCGCCTTGTTTGCTTTTTTTACGATGTACGTTTGGAACACCTTGAATACAAACAGTAAATATCCTTGACTTGTTTTATAATAATCAATAATTATTAGCGGCTTTTTCTTTTTACCTTCAGAAATTTTACGTCTGTCATGGACAGTTGGCGCGGAGGCCCAAGCTCTTAAAGGTGTTCTGGTTTATTTTTCAAATTGTACCAAGCAACGCTAAATGTTTCTTTCCTATTTCTCTTGCTAAACCAAGGCTCGCAAAAAAATGTCAGTTATCACGTTTCTCACTCATCTTCCAAACACTTTGGCATCTCTAAAACACTCACTTCATCTTGGTTGCATTCACGCTGGTCTTTGGTAAATTGTAAGCATATGGGAAGTTTTACTGCAGCAAACTTCCTAGATCTTTATGTCATACCTCTCTGACTTAAGGGACGCCTACCACAGGAAGTTAGCAGCTGCTCGTTGATGGTTAGATTGCGTAGGGTATGTATGAATATTCTAGTGTGAGTAGCCTTAATTTAAAATAAGCTTTAGTCAGAAATCAGAAATTTATCAGCTAAATTTAAATTTCTTTTTCTAGCTTCAGCGTTATCAAATCGCAGATATTGGGAAATTGTGGTAAACATGTTTCTGCTCATAGTATTGTTGAATGTAGGCCGTCTATCTGCAACTTTTCACAAATGTACAATTCCTTTATTATAAGATTTGTAACTCTTTCCAATATCAAGAATCCAACAAAACGTAGAATCTACTTGGCATCCTGCTTTTCTCTGAAATCTCCAAGCATTAGTGTTGACCTTCTGCATTAATTCACTAAAAGACGTAGTTTACAATATTATCTCTAAAAAATAAGCGAAAACAATTGTTAATTGTGTCTACATTTCGCTTAGCATATTTTGTAGGTCTTTCTTTTTGATGCACAACATTTTGTAGTGGTAAAAGAAAAACAAATCCTTGCAACTCGTAAATATTATTTCTGAACGCATTAGAAACACCCAAGTCAGTGGTCCAATAGTTACTGCTAACTTGTATTTGCGAACATGTATCAGACGTCGCGTCGTTGGCATTGGAAAGGAAAGTAGGGGTACCACGTTGTCACGTATTACATGCATTGATCGCCTATGGCTAATGAAAATTATACAGGGTTATTTTTTTAAATCTTGACGTAGGCTAACTTTTTTATTTGAAAAATTAGACCTATGGTTTCTGAAGCAAAGTTTTAAGAATTAGTTCAAATAAGAAAAATGTGTGGAAAAAATAAAGGCGTTGTTGCCAGATTGGGTGCTATTTCTGAAAAGCATATTTTCTTAAATGGCAACACCGCATTTTTTAACAATTTCTAATACTTGAGATTCTAGATAAAACAAAAAGGATGGAAGTTTTTAATTAGAGTGACGGTTTACGAGCCAATAGCAACTTCATGACGATGATTGTGATCGGCGACTGGAATTTTGCGATTGGTTTTTGGAGAAAAAGCGGCTACAACTACATTTTCAAAATTATATCTTATTTAGCGAGGCTTCCTTTTATTTAAACGGTTTGGTAAACCGGCAAAATTGCAGATATTGGTCTGATAATAATCCTTGTAGGTCTGAAGATAGGCGGGGACAGATCAATCCTAAAGTTAATATTTGGTGTGGCATATTTAACAATAGAGTGATAGGTCCTGTTTTCATAGAAGTGATTTAACGTGTGCAAGGTACTTGGCATTGTTACGAAATCAATTAGAAAACTTTATTGATGAGCTTCCTCTAAACGACAGAAAAATAATGTATTTTCAGCAAGATGGTGCACCACCCCATTTTAGTTTAGAAGTTAGAGCCTATCTTGATGAGCTGCTACCTGAGCGTTGGATTGGAAGAAGAGGACCAGTAGAGTGGCCGCTCAGATCTCCTGATCTCACTCCTTTAGACTTGTTCGTCTGGCGACATCTGAAGAATAAAGTTTATGTTAACGCTCCTGAGTCAATTGATGAGTTATAACTAGCCATACAACAGGAAATTCAAAACATAACCCCTCAATTGTTACATAATATTAATAGAAATTTTGTTGAACGTATTTGTTGCTGAAGAACCCAACAAGAAAATCAGTTAGAACATTTTTTTGTAAAAATAAACTTAGGTAGGTAATTAATTTTTGTTACTTACTATTCCTATTATTTTAATGTTGGAAAATGTATTAAAGTTTAGGCACTATTAGCTAGTAAACTGCCACTCTAGTCAAACTCTTGCATCCTCTTTGTTTTGTCTAGAATCTCAAGATGTATTAGAAATTATTAAAGAAATGCAGTGTTGCCATTTAAGAAAATATGTCTTTCCAAAATAGCGCCTAATCTGGCAACAACGCGTTTAATTTTTCCACACATTTTTCTTATTTAAAATAATTTCCAAAACTTTGCTCCAGGAACCATAGGTCTATCTTTTCAAATAAAAAAATGAGGTGTGGCCACCACACGACTTCCTTATACGTATGAAAGTGTTATTTCCGGTCCGAATTTTGAAATTTCATTTATACAAAAAATATTCCATATCCAACTCTAAATACTTTTGTACTCTTCATAAATATATATAGAATGCATAATTTACGACATATTTGCAAAAAATTGCTATTCGATAAGAGTGAAAGTGGTACTTCTGGTCTGAATTTTGAAATTTTTTTTATATAAAAGATATTGAAAATTATGTTTTAAATACTTTTATACCCGTAACGTACCTGTCTGAAAAGCATGATTTGCCGAAAATTCGCAAAAAACTGATTTTTGATAAGAGTAAAAGACCTACTTCCGGTAGGAATTTCGAAAAACTTTTTAAAAAAAATTGTTCTCAATTTTAATTTCAAGTACATATCAATTCTTTATAAATTTGTTTAAACTTAGTAGTTGACGAAATATTGGCAAAATTCGATTTTTCCACTACTATTTCCGGTCTACCGATTTTACTGAAAAACTTCTCAGATCTCAAGAGGGGATTATACACGTAAATACAAAATTTGGAATTGATATCTACAGCGGTTTGATCGCTATCGTGGTCACACACAGACACACGGACACACCGACACACAGACACACAGACACACAGACACACAGACACACAGACACACAACACAGACATTTTTTAAAAACCACTTTTTCGGTATCAGGGACTTCAAAACGTGGACATCTGCAAAAATCTCGAGGTCGAAAATTTTCGTCATCACAATACTTCCTTATACTACGTATAGCAAAGTAAAAGATATGTCAAGATTTTAAAAAATAACCCTGCATATATATGAGAATAATATAATCACAGGCTATATTGGTCAAATAAAAAGCTATTACGTGCTCTTTTGTTTAATCCTCAATATTTCGTTAACAATTGATTAACATCATCAGGAGGAAAAAATAGAGTTAGCACATTGGCAAAAAGTACATCTAAAAATATAGTATATCATAAAACACTAAAAACCAAATGATATAAATATAGTTAAAACACCGAAACATGCAATTGAATATAATTTAATTTACAAGTCTAAATAGAAAAAAAATAGGTGTGGCCACCGCACGACTTTCCTATACGTATGAGCGTGTCAAATAAAACAATTTTAAGATTTTTTTTGTACAGAAATTATTCAAAGTCCTATTCTAAGTACATACCTCCATTCTCTTAATAAATCGCTATTGAATGCATAATTTGCAAGATATTCGAAAAAAAGTAAAAAAGTGTTACTTCCGGTCCGAATTTTGAAATTTCATGTATACAAAAAATATTACAAATCCAGCTCTAAATACTTTTATGCTCTTGATAAATATATATAGAATGCATCATTTACGACATATTTGCAAAAATTTCTATTCAGTAAGAGTAAAAGTGGTACTTCTGGTCCGAATTTTGAAAATTTTTTTATAGAAAAGGTGTTGAAAATTAAGTTCTAAATACTTTTATATCCGCAATGCACCTGTATAAAAAACATGACTTGCGAAATATTCGCAAAAAATTGATTTTCGATAGGAGTAAAAAACCTACTTCCGGTAGGAATTTCGAAAAACTTTTTAAAAAAAATTGTTCTCAATTTTAATTTCAAGTACATATCAATTCTTTATAAATTTGTTTAAACTTAGTAGTTGACGAAATATTGGCAAAATTCGATTTTTCCACTACTATTTCCGGTCTACCGATTTTACTGAAAAACTACTCAGATCTCAAGAGGGGATTATACACGTAAATACAAAATTTGGAATTGATATCTACAGCGGTTTGATCGCTATCGTGGTCACACACAGACACACAGACACACCGACACACAGACACACCGACACACAGACACACAGACACACAACACAGACATTTTTTAAAAACCACTTTTTCGGTATCAGGGACTTCAAAACGTGGACATCTGCAAAAATCTCGAGGTCGAAAATTTTCATCATCACAATACTTCCTTATACTACGTATAAGAAAGTAAAATGGACCAATAACCCCTTCAGCCCAAAATGCACACCACACGGTTAGTTAAAGAGGATGTAATGATTTTTCTTCATTACACGAGGATTTTCACTTCCCCAAATCCTACAATTTCGTTTATTTACATTACTTTCGGGGTGGAAGTGGGCTTCGCCAGAGAGAGAGAGAGAGAAAGAGAGAGAGAGAGAGAGAGAGAGCGAGAGAGAGAGAGAGGGAGAGAGAGAGAGAGAGAGGGGGAGAGAGAGAGGGAGAGAGAGAGAGAGAGAGAGAGGTTTTTCAAAAACCACTATACTCCGGATAAGAAAGTAAAAAGTTTCGTTATATGGATTATTTAATTCTCCCTGTCTATTCCTAGAACCAACTTACTATCATTTTCTCCTGTAACAACTGTGTCGCACAGCGGAGCTTATTTATGGTGACACTTTATTTTAATAGAATCTACTTATGTTAACACCTTTATTTTGTAATAATTTCTAATTTCTGAAATGTATGTATACAATTTTTATACTTTATTGTTTGTCCTGTTATTGGATTATCGGTTGGGCAATAAATTATTATTATTATTATTGTTTTGTTGTTTCTTATGTGGGTTCGTTTTAATTAAACGTTAACACACTTTTCATTTTAAAACACTTTATTAACAATGCTACAGTAACAGATATTAAATCTTATACATATGTATGGCGCTACTAGAAGCCATTATCTCTGTATCTGGTTCGTTGACAAAAACCCTATTCTAGTCTAAAACTACCAATCGCTACCAATCTTAAATAATAAAAACCCTTACACAACACGCTTTTTCTTTTTTTTTTCTTTTTTTTTTTTTTTTTTTTTTTTTTAAGTTAATACATTAATATAAGACATAGTCACTTAAGGTTTGAGGCGGCCGAGAAGTTCTCATACTTCTTGCATTTACAGGTCTATTTTGATTTCTTATAGATAAGTCATTATCATTTACATTCATAATACCATTATCTACAGATACATCATTGTCACTACGATTAGGATTTACATCATTATCAATTACACTATTTATTATAGTATCATCAAGATTAATAATAGTTTCAACAGGCACTACAACATTATCAGGGTTAACATCGTTAATATCTGTTTCACTAACCAGAAGGTCTTCGTAAACATAATGCAAGTTAGGGCAAAAATTACTTTTATTGAAGCTTATTTTTGTTTTGTTAATTAGCTTCCGATTACGCCTAAATTTATTATTATTCAAATCTTTAACAATATAGGAACGATCATTATACTTTTCCACCACTTTACCTTTTTCCCATCTTTTATTTTTTTGAAATAAAATATTTTCGTTTATATTCAAAGGAGGTAAATCTTTTGCTGATTTGTCATAGTGTTTTTTTTGTTTTTTTAGAATTACTCCTTAATTTATCTGTAACAGTAGGGCTTTCTATAATTTTAGGCATTAAATTTTCTATAGCTGTAGGAATTTTTGTTTTTACCAATTTATTTAAAAGTAGTTGAGAAGGAGAATAACCTATGCTTGGTAATGGGGTATTTCTATACTCTAATAAAAAGTTAGGCAAATCATCATAATTTTTCATTTTCTTTAACATTCTTTTTGCTATGTCCACGTATTTTTCGGCTAAACCATTCGATTGGTGGTGATGCGGACTAGAAAATTCAACTTCAAAGTTCCAGTTTCTCGCAAAATCCCGGAAACATATGCTATTGTACGGATTGTTATCTCCAAAGAATTTATCCGGTACACCAAATTTTGAAAATATTTCTTTACAAACTTTAACAACAGTTTCTGCCGCTTTGCCAGAAGTAGGAACCACTTCCATCCAATGTGAATAAGAATCTACGATTAATAAATAGTTTTGATTTTTATACTCAAAAAAATCAGAATACAAGTATTGCCAGGGTCGATTTGGAATTTCGTGTGTTATAAGATTCTCTCTTTTATTAGCTGGTTTATTTACTTGACATATTTCACATTCATTTATAAAATTTTCAATATCAGCTGACATTTTTGGCCAAAACATTACTAGTCTAGCGCGTAATTTAGATTTTTGTATTCCAAAGTGGGCCTCATGAATTAATTTTAACATTTCCTTTCTTAATTGTGAAGGTACAATAATTTTAGTATTATAAAACAATAGATTATCTGAGAGAAATATATCATCCCTTAAAGCAAAATAATATTTTAATTCTCCATCTAGAGCTCTATTGGACTTAGGCCAGCCTGTAGAACAAAAATGTTTAACTCTTGACAGAATTATGTCCTTATCAATAGCATTTTGAAAAGTTACTCTCTTTTCTGGAGTCATAGGGACATTTAAGGAAAGTGAATGCACCATATACTCCAATTCTTCATCTACTGATGTATTTGTCTTAATGTAGGATCTACTTAAAGTATCAGCTACGTACATTTTCGATCCGGGGAGATATTCAACATTTAACTTATATTTTAATAACTTTAACAACATTCGTTGTAAACGAGCACTAACATTATCCAAACTCTTATTAAATATCGGGATTAATGGTTTATGGTCAGTCTGTATAGTTATCTCTCTGCCATAAATTAGAAATTTAAATTTTTCACAAGCAAACGTTATGCTGAGGAGTTCTTTTTCAATTTGAGCGTATTTGACTTCTGCGTGATTCAAAGATCGAGATGCAAATGATACGGGATATCCGTCTTGTAACAGAACACAACCCATGCCCTTACTAGAAGCATCAGTTTGAATAGTAATTTTTTTATTTTCATCAAATAACTTTAATATTGGTTTGTTTGTGATCAAAGTTTTTAAAGTATCTAGTTCGGATTGATGAGCATCTGTCCAAATAAATTTGATATCATTTCTACTTAAATTTCTCATATGAAAAGTTAATTGCGTTAAGTTCGGTATAAACTTAGAAAAAAATTTAAATAGTCCTAAAATTCTAAGTAAATCTTTCTTATTTTCTGGTATTTCTAGAGCTAAGACAGCATTAATATTTTTATTTGAGGGTTGAACACCTTTTTTTGAGATATCTTGGCCCAAAAAATTTACTTCTTCTAGTTTATATTGTAATTTACTAAAGTTAAATTTAATTCCGTATTTTAAAGCTCTTTCTAGGACAGTTTTGAATGCTTTATCATGTTCTATTTCATTAGAACCTGTAACGATTAAATCGTCAAAATATATACTTACACCAGGTATATCACCAAATATTTCCATATTTTTTCTTTGGAATATTTCAGGTATTGAATTTAGGCCAAAGGGTACTCGATTAAATTTATATCTACCAAAGGGGGAATTAAAAGTACATAAGTTAGAACTGCTTTCATTAAGTTGGATCTGCCAAAACCCATCTTTCATATCTATGACCGAAAACATGGTCTTACCTACCAAATTGTTTAAAATATCATCACATTTGGGTATTATAAAATGTTCTCTGCAAATAAATTTATTTAGTGGTTTGGGATCAAGACATAAGCGAAGGGAACCATTGGGTTTTTCTACTATCATTAAAGAATTTACCCATTCAGTAGGATAATTTACTTTTGAAATTATACTTTTTTCTTCTAATTCATCTAGAGTTTCTTTAAGTTTTTTATGTAGTGATAATGGTACTTTTCTCTGAGTCTGAATGACTGGAATTGCATTTTCTTTTAATTTTATATCTACGAATCCTGGTATACAGCCAAGACCATTAAATATTTCCATAAATTGTTCATAAAGGTCATTTTTGTTATTTGGTAATAACGTAAACTTATCAAGTAAATTATTCTCAATTGCGTTTAAGCGACATATTAATTTGAATTTTATACAGTCTGTTAATCCTAATATCGGTTCAGAATCAAGATCTACAATTAGAAATTTCAAATTGCAAGATTTATCTTTATAGCTACATTTTAAAATTAATTCACCTAGTACATTAGTTTTGAAATTTCCATAAGAAAGAATAATACTTTTAGTTGGAATAATAGAGGATTTCTGAATATTTAATTTGCTGAGAATTTTTAGTGGTAATACACTTGATTCTGCACCTGAATCTAATTTAAATCTAATATTATAATTATTAATTAAAACATATTCATACCAACATGATACATTCAAAGAATTTTCTTTATGTTCATAAATTTCAACATAGTTGTCTTGATTTAGTTCGGTTTTTCTTTGTAGAATATTTGAATTGTCTTCATTCGATGTCTGGATTTCTTCTATTTTTTCTTCGTATCTTGGGTTTTCATTTTTCTCTTTTTTATCTTTTGCATCCTTTCTAGAATTTTTGAAATTTGATGTGGATAGTTGATTTTTATCTTTCGAGCGACACATTTTTGCAAAATGTCCTTTCTTCTGACATACAGCACAAGTTTTGTTGTATGCAGGGCATTTCCCTCTGGTGTGTTCAAAGCCACATCTTTTGCATTTAATTAGTGCTAGTGAAACTGCATTGACTCGCTCTTCTGGAGTTAATAATTTTATATGCTGCTCGGATAATTCTACAGATTTCCAGTATTCTTGTATTTTTTCAAGGCTCATGTCAGGTTCTCTAATTAATCTTTGTTGTATTTGTTTGTCATTAATTCCTAGAATTACTCTGTCTTTTAACATTCTGTCAATATATGACTGTTTACAGTTGTCCTTTGAGCACATGAATTCGCAGTTAGCAGCTTGCTTTTTTAATTCAGTTATAAACGAATCAATGGTTTGATCTTCCTTTTGAATAATATTATTGAATTTAAATGTTTCCATTGTTATATTTTTCTTGGGTAGAAAATACTGGTCAAAACAGTGTAGGACATTTTCTAGTGTTTTTATATTATCCTTAGGAAAGGTATTGTATATATCCAGACCTGTTTCTCCTATTGTATGTAACAGTAGGGCAATTTTTACATCTTCCTGTTCTTTACTTTTTCCTGATGCTAGCATAAAAATCTCGAACCTTTGTTTCCATTTCGGCCATTTACTAATTGAATCTTCCATGGAAAATTGTTCTGGTGGTTTGCACTCCATTTTGTTTTCGTTACCTATCTATTGGCGGGAACTAGTATGTTATCAGGATTGTTATCACGTTTTAATTAATACTTCTGACACCATGTTTTGTTGTTTCTTATGTGGGTTCGTTTTAATTAAACGTTAACACACTTTTCATTTTAAAACACTTTATTAACAATGCTACAGTAACAGATATTAAATCTTATACATATGTATGGCGCTACTAGAAGCCATTATCTCTGTATCTGGTTCGTTGACAAAAACCCTATTCTAGTCTAAAACTACCAATCGCTACCAATCTTAAATAATAAAAACCCTTACACAACAATTATTATTAATGCAAATTGAAGCTTGTGATCACAGCCTGTATATATAAATAAAATTTAAAACTTAACATTAACATATAAATGTATATAATACGAACACAGAACAATGATAAACTGACGTCGGACATACGTCATCGTGCTACCTACTGGAAAGGGCAGAACAACGTCTGCCAGGACAGCTAGTTTACAATATTTCTGGTTTCTCGTCATCAAATATTTTTAAATACATGTGACCCTTCATGTAAATGATAACAAAAGCTCTTTATAGATTGGCTACGTAAGTATGTTATTCTTATACATTAAACATAATACGTTTCTTTAGCACACATTTCGATAGCATTTATTTAAATGCATGAAGATCAGAATATAAACTCTGTTAGATCGATAAGTTTACACAATGCATAATACTCACTTCAAGGCGGACACCTCATTTTACGATTGGATTTAGAATTTTTGAAACTCCTAATCCAATTCTACTTTCGGTAACTTCGCAATAAAACGCTGCTTTCACGAGATAACCGAGGATAGGGAATACGTGTAAAGCTTCGAATACAGGCACCTATCTATGTCGTTTGAAACCAGTCAGTGGAAGTAATTCCTATTTTATGTGTGTTTTGTTCACCTCAATTAACTATGGTTTCTCCTTTAAATGAACGAGTAAGATATCCCTTTGTTCTGCTGAAGGTAAAAGGCAGACACTGACGGATTATTCACGATTTATGTAATTAAAGTGCTAAACAATTGTGCACAATTAAATACGTGTGTAGTTAATAAAGTGCAAATGAAGCCCGAGCGATTCTCTCCTATTCACAAGACGATATTCTCGTAAAGATAATTACTTGCTGTGATAAGCTGGAATATTGTGCTTATTTCTAGAAATACGACGCCTGTCTCCCTTTTATTCCCTGTTATCTATGTATACAGGGTGTGTCACGAAAAAATCAGCGAATAATAAAAATGTATTTTAATTAAATACGTTCAATATTTAGTTTTCCAAAGTCTTTTAATTTCCAAAGATACAATAAATTGGTTTTAAATAGAGCAAAAATTTTGAGTTAGTTTTTTTTTTGTGTCTCAATTAAACTAGCGTCAGTAAAAATAATCTATGGTATAATTTTCTTGCATGAAAGAAAATAATATCTTGTCAACTAGTCATCAATCATCATATTAGTATCACATAGAGCAATACAATATTTCTTCTGAAATCACATTCTCTGACTATAAATCTGCTCTGCTAATACAGTCTGATTTAAATAGTAGTCGATTTCCGTCATATGAAATTATGGCGTCTTACAGCAACTAAACGCAAACTGTTTGTAATTGAGATACACAAGAAATCTGCATTAATGACTAAACTGAATAGTAATATACTCACCTAAAATGAGCTATATATCTAATTATATAAGTGTGGGTGCTTAGTACTTACTATAAAATGTTATAATTACAGCAACTGAAGTATAAAGTAATTTAAAATAAAAAGAATAATTAAAAATGCACAAAGAAAGTTGCATGTCTCTTTGTGCGATTTATGACATTAGAAGATGTAAAATTTCAATTAATGCTATTTTCTTTAATAAATTTCTATTGGCGTTGATTTCACGTCATGAATGACGTACGTCGGTTACTATTAAACTTGACTTTAATTGCAAGTATTATAAATTACGAATTAAGAATCAAACAATAATAGACTCAACAACTATTGCACCTACAGCCAGAAGTGGACAAAATATGTTTTTTTTTAAAGTAATATAACATTAAAATGTAGTTAATAAAATATTACTAGATATGAATGAAATTATAGCTTTTATTCTAATTGGAATCATTATTTATTTTATTTATTAAATGACTTACATTCCTATATGCAGTATCAGGAAGTATTGTAATGATGAAAATGTTCGACTTCGATATCTTTCCCGATATCTTCATTTTGAAATCCCATGATAACAAAAAAGAATTTGCAAAAACGTCCGTACGTCTCTCACTATAACCTTCCTGTTGATATTCTTTACTCAAATCGGTAGATCGAAAATAGTAATTTACTTTAAATTTATCACCATTTCATCAACTATCAAGTTTTGTATTTAATATTGTCAATATTCGGACCGGAAATAACACTTTCAATTTTATCAAGATAGTATTTTTTGCAAATTTCTTGCAAATGATGCACTCTGCATATAGGTTTATTAACAGGGAAAAACTATTTTAAAAATGATTTGGATCAACTTTTATAAATTAAAATTATTTTATACTTCTGGACCACACTTATATGTAATAAACTTCTAGCCACACCCCATTTTGTAGTTTATGTAATTTAGTCCAAACACAGAAGCTGATTATAAAGGAATCTACTGTGAAATGGGTTAATAATAATAATAATGAAAAATGTTAAATGGCACTAATTCCACGTATTCGCAACGCCATTATATAAAAGATATAAAACACATGAATTAAAAAACGGAAAACTAAAATTCATACATTCTAATTCCATTTTATCACTTAAGTTTCGGATTTTAAATAAAATAACCAATATATTAGATTTTTGACCAAATTCTATAATCAGTTTGTGAACTACACTTATATTTTTCAGTATTGAGTATATAACCAACCACGTAAGATGTGAGGTGGCAGTTTTCATTTCGGCGTTTCAAGGGATAGACCGAAAAATATTAGTAGCATAACGTTTTCTGAAAAAACGTTTCGGGATACAGGTCAAAATGCAAAATTAAATGTAATTAAAAAACTGTTTTCAAGACTTGGCGTGTTATTTGTTTTTCGAAGACTATGCGTTAAATTTGATGTCTCTTGGAACAGCAGCTTATAAGGTCAAATGAATATTTACCTAAGGTTATACTTTTAGCATAGGGCCCCAGCAGTGAATAAAAGAGGGCTTCTACTACTGGCGCTAGATTATAGTCACCATAATTATTGTAGCAAGTTTGACAACCGACATTTAAGACTCTATCGAGTAATTACGTACTTCAACACTACCAGTGATGGGAAAATCATAGAATTTCAGTAGCTGAGATATATGTACAGCGCAAATTTTGTCCAAATTAATATTAAATTTTATTCTTTGACAATTTTATTGAAAATTGAAGAATGATGAAATCATAAATTCTAACAAAAACTGGTTGGTTGGTTGGAGGTTTGACTAGTTCTGTATGGTAGAGACTGTTTGCAACATAGACAGACAAACACGTCTTGCTACAGTGGAAGGATAATAGTGATGGCAGTACCAGTAGTAGAACTGCATGCGGTGCATAATACTGCAACCACGCTAAACAAACAGTCAAATTGACAAGAATGTGTCAAATATCAATTATGGGCCGAGCGTACGTTTAAGTCTTTTACAGGAAGTTGTTGAAAATTGGAACTACTCGACTGTCAGGCTCACATGTGCCTTACTCAGTTTTACGAAGTTTCTCTGCCATTTTCTTTTAAATGTATTTATTATGTGTTTCTCTATATAAAGTACTCTTGTAAATACTGTCCCAATAGGTACTTCGGGATTTCCCTTTTAAATAAAACCAACAATTTTAGAAAAATAACATAAATGTATATTTCGTCAAAAAGTAGAGACATGGCAGTTATAATTTAAAAATAATATTCTGCAAATGTCTCCCTCGGCTGTTTCTACAGATGACCATTCTTTGCGTAAAATTGTCAATAACTTTTAAACACAATTGCGGTTCAATTTCACCAATAACTTGATGAATATTTGGCTTAGGTCACTAATCATTACGGATTGTTAGAATAGACATTGTCTTTAAGAAAACCCCAGAAGAAATAGTCGAGCGGAGTTAGATCGTATGATCTTGAAGGCCAATCAATATCACCATTTCGAGACATGACTCGGCCGGGAAAACGTGGCTGTACGAAATTCAAAGTTTCCCTCGCCTTCGAAAAATGCACATGGCGCCATATTGTTAAAAAAATGTATCGTTGAAAAGAATATTACCCTATCGGCGCTTTAGGAAGTATCTCAATATTGCGGTAGCGTGCGCCATTAACATTACCACCATTTTCACCATCGTTATTTTCATGAATAAAATGAGGTGTGGCCACCACACGACTTTCTTATACGTATGAGCCCTTCAAACTATACAATTTTAAGAATTTTTTACACAAAAATTATTCAAAATCCTATTCTAAGTACTTCTATTCTCTGTAAATCGCTATAGAATACATACTTTGCAAGATATTCGAAAAAAAGTGCTACTCCCTAAGAGTAAAAGTGTTACTTCCGGTCCGAATTTTGAAATTTCATATATATTAAAAATATTGCAAATCTAGAACTAAATACTTTTGTACTCTTGATAAATATATATAGAATGCATAACTTACGACATATTTGCAAAAAATCGCTATTCGATAAGAGTAAGAGTGGTACTTCCGGTCTGAATTTTGAATTTTTTTTATACAAAAGGTATTGAAAATTATATTTTAAATACTTTTATACCCGTAACGTACCTGTCTGAAAAGCATGATTTGCCGAAAATTCGCAAAAAACTGATTTTTGATAGGAGTAAAAAAAGACCTAATTCCGGTATGAATTTCGAAAACCTTTTTAAATAAAATTGTTCTCAATTTTAATTCTAAGTACATATGGATTCTTTATAAATTTGTTTAAATTTAGTAGTTGACGAAATATTGGCAAAATTCGAATTTTTGAATGAAGTAAACTGCTACTTCCGGTCTACCGATTTTACTGAAAAACTAATCGGATCTTAAGAGGGAGATTATACACGTAAATACAAAATTTGGAATTGATATATACAGCGGTTTGACCGCTATCGTGGTCACACACAGACACACAGACAGAGACATTTTTTAAAAACCACTTTTTCGGTATCAGGGGACTTCAAAGCGTGGACATCTGCAAAAATCTCGAGGTCGAAAATTTCATCATCACAATACTTCCTTATACTACGTATAAGAAAATGAAATGGACCAATAACCCCTCCAGCCCAAAATGCACACCACACGGTTACTCAAAGAGGATGTAATGGTTTTTCTTCATTACACGAGGATTTTCACTTCCCCAAATCCTACAATTTCGTTTATTTACATTACTTTCGGGGTGGAAGTGGGCTTCGTCGGAAAAGATGTTATTGCATAATTCTGCATTATACCTAACTTCTTCTAAGATCAAATTAGCAAACGCATGGCGACATCCGTGGTCTATAGACTTTAACTGCTGTGTTAGTTGAATTTCACACGCGTGCATCTTTGGTCAAAATTCGATGCAAAGAACTTTTCTTTATGTGTTCGACGACGAACTGAGCTTTTGGAACTTTCTGCAACATAGTCACGTACTCTAACGATATTTTCATTGGATCGAGCTCTGCGTGGATGCATTGGCACGTTCGACTCGACAACCAAACCAGTAACCTCAAATTTTTGAATAAGATTGCGAATTTCGTTGTCACTTGGCACATGACTACGCCCAAGCACTAAACAAAGTTTACGAGTCGTTTTCATGCAAGAACGCGAATTTTCGAAATAAGTTTGCACAATTCTGACACGTTCTGCCGTTCTAAAATGATTCATGATTAAATTGCCGGGTATGTAGATGACATATGCGAGATATAAAATTTCTAGGTTAGGTTGTTGAGAAATGGCGCTAAATTTAAATCCCGAAGTACCTATTGGGACACCTTTTAGGTTATATATCAAGCGTGTGTGCGAACGTGGTCTACTGCATATTAATTGCGGTCTATCGCATTTTAATCAGTGACAATTTAAATATGTAGTTATCCTATTCACGCTAGGCATTATGCATATATCTAATACTTCTAAAACTGCGTATAGAAAGAGAAAACGTCAGCTAAATCATACAGATTTGTAGATGTACTTAGATGTAGGTAGAATGTCAATCCACTATTATTATTTGCCGCTTGCATTTCGCATTATTGCAAACTTATGATACTATATCTCATTTTATTTACTCACTATTATAGTATTAAAGGCAAGTATATTTCATAAACGCTTCTCGATCTCGCTCTCATGATAGTTCTCTTGTAAATGTATGACTTTCTTCCATATTATCCTTCAAACAGCTTATAGTATTGTCATGTGTATTTTAAACAGAAGATAGTAGATTCTTCTAACTAATGTAATGTTTTAATCAACTCATTTGTGAATGTGTTAATTCTGAACAACTGTTCATGCAGTAACAATTAATCCAATTAAATTAAAATAAAACAACAATATAAAGTTTTGAGATTTACACTAATCTATTAAGAAACAGTACACCTGTTTCGCTACACAGTAGCTTTTTCAAGCGATAACTTTAAACTAATATTAAATACAAACTTCTACCTTTTTTTATTATTTGTGTTAGTTTCCAAAATTTAACGGTTTCATAGATATTCGTGTTTAAAGAAAGTAAAAGTAATTTTAAAATTTTGTCTTTATTTTGTTTAAATATTTAATTTGCAGGGAAAAATAGCAGTAAACATATTCACAATTCTTGTTAATATAGTTACTTCACAATTTAAATTTTATAATGAGTTTCTTTTTATAAATTCCACTTCATAGGAACCCATAGGTATGTAGGCAGAAAAGCATTTATGTCTGTGTTAAATGTATTTATGCTTGCTTTGATTATTTAGGAAATATTTTGTCATTACACACATTAGTGACATTTTCTTGATTATTAATTGTCTTTATAATTAGCTTCATTCAAACATTTACTCACTTTGCGTTGATACTGTATTAAAAATATGGTTTTACACACAAATGAAGACAGACTGAATATGGCTTTCATCTATGGAGAAATGCATCTGAAGCAATGCGATTATATACATATATGCTCTATGCTTTCGAAACAGGCCTTTATCAGATCACAAAACATTTATGAGTCTGTGTGCAAATCTCAGAAATTACGGTAGCTACAAAAAACAAAAACAATTAAGGCAGAAAAGAATAAAGAGATGATGAAATTACGGCAGCGGTACTACAAACAGTTAATAATACATCATTACGGCAATTAAAAGAACAGCATGATGTATCTGTAACCTATTGTCGTAGGATTTTAAAAGAAAATAAATATTTTCCGTAAAAGTTCATTTAGTGCTCGCTTTTCTGGAAGAATTTTCTGTAATATTAGCGGAAAACAACAATTTTATGAATCGGATCATGTGGAGTGACGAATGTCGTTTTCACAACAATGGTACTTTAATTAAGCATAATGCTCGATATTGGTCAGAAGATAATCCTAGGTGGATGAGGCAAACAAGAAATCAAACAGTTTTTGGCGTTAACGTTTGGTGTGGAATTTTAAACGGATATATCTTAGGCCCCCACTTTTATCATGAAACATTAACTGATGTGCGCTACTTATATTTTCTGCAAAATGGGTTACCACTACTTTTGGAAGATGTACCTGAGCTGCGAAATAATATGTGGTTACATAAACGGGGCACCTGCTCATAATGCCAACATAGTGACTTACTATTTTAATCAAACGTTCCTACGCGTCGTTGGATTGGTACTAATGGCGTCCTTAGGTGGCCGGCTCGTTCGACGGATCTAACCCCGTTAGATTTTTTCTTGTGGGGTTATTTGAAAGCCGAAGTTTACAAGGGCGACCTTTATAATAAAATTTATACAAGTGTTCAAAAAATTAGTAGAAATACATTGTTAAATGTTTGAGGAGGAGAACTAATAAGGCGATATACGTTATGTAGCAATCAAGAAGGCAACAATTTTGAACATCTTTGTTAGTTATATTTGATCCTTTTAAGTATTTAAACAAAATAAGGACAAAGCTTTAAAATTACTCTTACTTTCTTTAAACACAAATATCTATGAAACTGTTAAATTTTGGAAACTAACACAAATAATAAAATTTACATTAATTTTAATACTCTTTCAAATAAAAAACAAATGAAGATTGTGGCGATCAAAAAAATTCTTTTCCTCGCAGCGCCATCTATATCTTCACATAATAAAACACCATTGTGAGAGCAAACTAGAGTCAATCACATTCTTTAGTAACTACTTTTTACAAAATTCAAATATCTTTATTCGTTTCCGATATACTTGATCTGGGAGTTTTAATTGGTATACCCTGTATAGATCAGACATGAAGAACTACAGATCATCATTATTCTTATATTAATCAAAAAAGTGACTAAACGTATGCCAATCATTTATTAGAACACGACCACAAATTTAGTTTACAATTTGATATTCGCCATGTAGAAAATAAAAGCAAAAAACTAAATCTCTTATAGTCTTTTGGAAATGAACAAACTAAAATATTCAGAATTATTATTAAATAATAAATCAGACTTTAATTCGTCACCGTTGTTAAATCTGTTTAGACAATAAAAATAGAGGTTTTCCCTAAGTGTTTATGGTTACTTTAGTAAATTTGTACTTTCCACAAATTAGGTATTGTTAAAGATCACAAGTAGCAATTAAGGTAATATTTCTCAGTAATCCACACTTGATATAAAGGTAGAAGTTTGTATGTAATATTAGTTTATAGTTATCCCTTCAACAAGCTACTGTGTAGGCCAAACAGCTGTAGTGTATTTTAATAAATTAGTGTAAATCTCAAAACTTGATATTGTTCTTTTATTTTAATTTAATTGGATATCATGGATTTACATCAAGTAAAGATCGAAACAATTCGAAAAGTAACTATTAATCGTTATAAATTTAAATTTAATAGAGTTATATTTAAAAATGCCTGATGATTCTTTGAAATTACAATAGTCGGACACTATTGGCATAGAATTAATTAAATTTAAATTAAATACCGTTTCGTTTTTAATCTTGTAAAATACATTGTCACACTAAATTCCGGTGATATACAAGCAAACATCGTTAGACATCTGTAATTTTCTTCCTGGATAAAACAGCGCCGTTACAACCGCTGCTACTGCAACAGTAATTCGCCGGATATCTCTCGACTTGAAGTTGCAAAAAGAAAAGGAGCACGAAGAAGGGAAGGGAGTAATTTATATTTCCCGAATTCCCATTTCCCTTTCTCTTCCGTTGACGAGGACGTATCCAGCGTTTTCCGACTCTTTCCCAAAAGCTGTCGGAGACTTTTAAAACCAAAATTAACGATTTGAAATAGCTCGCCTTGTAATATCGTTGTCAACTAATAGTTAATCCTACGTTTAAATTAGATAAAATTCCTATTATCCATGACCATAGAAGGTAAGCCGCTTAAAACTTCAATTTAACAAACGTTTTATTTAATCTGGCCACAAAACTGCTATTATTAATATTTATGATTGTGTTTCTGAGGTTGATGGATATTTGTAATATTTCCATTACCTGGATATACGTACATATAAATATAGTGTTGATACTTTTATAATGTTGATTATACAGGGTATATCACGATGACTTTTGAATTTTCGCTTCTTCCAGTTACACCAACTTCCTTATTTTAAATGGAATAACCCATTTTTTATGATTGATTCGTATTTCCAACTTAATTTTAAGGGTAGTTTTCTAATAAACTTTGCTTAGCTTTGTTAGCCACTTATTTATTTATTATTATTAGTATTTAATTTTTTGTAAAAAAAAATTGATAGCTGCAGGCTATTACTCATAACAACATTACCAATAATTGAATGCATGCACAAATTTAAAATAAAATAAGAAAGTAGACTGCTTCAAATGCGGTGTTATAAACTTTTCAAAATAATACAGGCTGATCAAAAAGCAATGTTAAATATTTCGTCCAGAAAATATCAATATCTTGTTATTTTTAAATCGCAACCTGCATTTGTTTAACTTCATTGGATTCCACGTATAAAACTAGGGGTAGTATGTATTTACTTCACTATAACTAAACGTCTTAGTTTCAGAGTTATTTTGGAAAATGTATCAATAGCATTAGAGTTTTATTTTGTATAATCAATTAGGCTATGGAAATTCATGTACATAAATCTAAATAAATTGCAATAATATTACCTGTCATTAGTAAGGCATTTATTGGTGTCATTCAGCGTTTTCTTTATTTTCTGTTTCTGAATACTTGAATAATAGTAATAATATCGCGATCTGGATTTAATAACGAAGATTTTTTGAATCTAATTATAACATGGTGAATGTAATATAGTAATCGACAGGACATATCGTGTTTATGCAGAGAAATATCCAAATCGGTCAAAACCTTCCAAGAGTATCTTAAGCAATCTTTTAAAAAATAGCATTTTATTCGGATCATTCTTGCCGAAAACAACCAAAAGAAAACTTGTTGTTGATAGTGAAAAGGTGGAGCACTTGCTTACTTTACAGCACATCCTAGTAATTCTCTAAAGGATGCTGAAGCTGAAGTAGATGTCTCCAGAATTAGCATACATCAAATTTTGAAAAAGAACAAGTGGCATGCCTACAAATTTTATCTACTTCAACATATTTTGTAACAAGAGTGCAGTATTGTGAGTAGTTTTTCGTGAAATCACATGAAGACGACGATTTCACAAACAATGTTATGGGCAGGTGAAGCAAAGTTTTGTAGAAATGGAATATTTAATCGACACAATAGCCACTTTTGGTCGGAAGATAATCCTCCAGTTCTTAGGCAACGACGTTTCCAAGAGTCTTGGAGTTTTAATGTATTTTGTACTATTAGACAAAACAAAATATTTGCTTTGTATTTTTATGAAGAAAATTTAAATAGTGGGCAATTCATTTACATTTTAAGAAACGTCATAAATTTAAATTTAAATACACTGTCGACAGAAGAAGCTCGTAGGGTCTGGTTTCAGATGGATGATGCACCAGCGCATAGTACCAGAGCTGTTGGAGAAGTATTAGACAACATATTTTATGATAGGTGGATCAGAAATAAAGGACCTTTTAGGTTTCCACCGCGATAACCCGATTTAACGCCCATAGATTACTTTATTACTGTTTACCTGCTACCACCAAAAAAGATATGATGGCCAGAGAGCGAGGCGCGTTCAGTAATCCAGACGGTACAATGATTCAGCGTGCCACGCGTACGAACATTTTAAAAAGAGTAGAAAGTGTTTAGAAAGAGCTGGAGATGTGTTTGAACAGTGATTATACAAAATAAAACTTTAAGAAATTGATACAATTTCCAAAATATCTCTGAAACTAAGACGGAAGTAAATTCATACTACCCCTAATTTTAAACGTGGAATACAATGAAGTTATAAAAAATGTAGCTTGCTATTTAAAAATAACAAGATATTGATATTTTCTGGATGAAATATGTAACATTGTTTTCTGATTACACTGTATTATTTTGAAAAGTTAGAATACCTCATTTGAAGCAGTCTACTTTTCAAAATAATTACCTAGAATTTTAAATCTGTGCATGCATTCAGTTACTGGGAATGTAGTTATGAGCAATAGCTTGCAGCTATCAATTTTTTTACAAGAATACTTAGAAAGTGGCCATCTTCAGAGGCAAAGTTAATTACACAAACTAGTCTTACAATTAAGTTGGAAATACGAATCAATCATAAAAAATGGGGTATTCCATTTAAAATAAGGAAGCCGATATCCATTTCCGGTGTAACCGGAAGAAGCGAAACTTCAAAACTATTTTAAATCGAAATTTCAAAACGCAACTCTTATTAGTTTTCTATAATCTTCTAACGACATCTCGTCGTGATATACCCTGTATATTATGTGTTTCTCTGGGACAGTCCTGATATATATCTAATCTTTCTTCAATTTAAGTGAGTTAATTTTATATATTTTCAAATATAAGCGCTAATAAATATGCTCTTATTCAAAATTATAATTATTCAATGCTTACTTTCCTTAAATGAATTAATTTTGATTTCGATGGCATGTATGCCGTAAATTGTAGAAACGTGGTAAATCTTTCAGGTATGACGCCTTGAAATATTTATGAAAATACATTTATTACTAAATGAATAGAAAAATTGATTTTAATAGATGACACTGCTTTCGAATTTCTGGTGCTGTATGTGCCGTAATATTTATTACCAGCTAAGAAACGGCGACTATATACATATATATTTATTACTAAATTCAGAAATTATTTTCAAGATTCCTTCTCCGCATGTCCTACAAGCAGAGGCGGATTTGTAAACAGGCCCCATAGGTTCTCATAAATCGAAGGGCCTTAAGATTCGGCTCG
Source organism: Amphimallon solstitiale (assembly GCA_963170755.1). Lineage (NCBI taxonomy): Eukaryota > Metazoa > Arthropoda > Insecta > Coleoptera > Scarabaeidae > Amphimallon > Amphimallon solstitiale. Next base: position 86,420,373 of record OY720675.1, read on the forward strand.
CAGCAAAAAAATAAAAAAATAAATTAAAATAATAAAATAAACATATTTGTCATAATAAAAATAATTAATAATTTAGCAGTGTTCCCTAAATTAAATTGACAAATGAATAAACCCAAGTATGACATGTTTTGCGAGTGACAAGCCTAGTGTGATTGTAATTATTTATTCAAACAAAAATGCCTAATATATAAGTACTTGAAATTTGTAACACTTAATTCTTTTGGGCTATCCGGAAAGTTATTTTATCACTCATATATATGGTAACAAAGGAAAATCTCAAAAAGCCCTGTTTTATGTAGGGAGATCGAAATTAAATTCCTGCGATTATATTTAATTGTATTATATGTTATAGGTAAATATTTACGGAGTTTAAATGTAATAATTTTATAATAGAAACATATGGTTTGCACCTTTCTACAATTGACCGCTTGGACAAACAACGAATATCCCGGAACTTATGCGACACAAGCTGACATTTCTAATACCATACGCAAGTCTCGGGCAATTATTCTGAACATTTTGTATATGATCCGTGGTATAGTGATGTCGTGTGCCGGATGATATACCGGCACACAAAAGTTCCAATTTTGAAAACACAAAACATTCAAATAATCACCTTTTAATATCGTGCGACAAGTACAGTTTGTGAGGATATATTATTTTTAAATTTGCATATGTACTGATTTTTACGCAGACCATGGTGTATACCGTAGTCGACATATTTTAATTTCTGATACGAAAGTAGAAAGAGGAAAAGAGCGCGACGAAATAAACTAAAGATAAACATATACGAGGCTGCCAAGACAGTACACTCGACAAGTGTTTTCTATGAAATGAGGGGCGTGAGGGTTCCCCGACACTGCGTTGCTCTCCCACCACTGTTAGCAAGCAGGCATCGCTGCATATTATAAGGTCATCTTCTGCATGGGATAGAAGTATAAACCGAAATTAAAATTTGACGACTACGGTATATCACAAATTATAAAATAAGGTTTCCGAAATTCCTACAGGTAGGTCTTATCTGTTATCAAAAATTTTTTTTTGTAAATATCTCGCTCACGCTTTCTAGACAGATATATTAAGAGCATGAAAGTTTTTGCTATTTGATTTTGAATAATTTTTTATATAAAAGAGTTTTTAAAACTCGGATCGGAACTAACACTTTATACTTTTATCGAATAGGAGCTTTTTTTTTGGTAAATATTTTGCAAAATATGCATTCTATTCAGATTTATGAAAAGAATACAATAATATAGAGCTAAATTTAGAATAATTCTTTTTAAAAAACATTTAGAACTTAATTTTTAACAACTATTGCATAAATATCCGTAGCGCATATACGTATAAGAAAGTTGTGTGATGCCTACACTTCATATTTTCACAGAATTTTCTCTTCTATTCATTCTATTGATTATAATAATTTTAATTGAATGTAAATAATGAACGTATACTTTAAAAAACAAAAAAACAAATAAAAAAATATCCAGCGCCAATACGAAATATTCACCAAATATTCCCATTTAGCGTTTTCTTGGAAATTTAAGATCCATACATGACAACACAAACAGCCAGTATTGTTGCCCCACCTATAAATTATTGCCGTGCTGAAGTTCCAAAGTTGGGGGAAGCAAATGGATGCGCATTTCCTCGTGTGCCCTCATTAACTATACAATAATGACTTTCGGCTTGAAGTCTGACATTTCTGCACTGATTGTGAATGTTTCATAGACTAATCTCGTTCGAATGCTGGTGTATGTTGTTCCTGCTGCTCGCTATCTGTCAGGTTCAGTATATCTCTTGTATACATTCACACAATTGATTTATTACTTCTTTTGTTTCTAGAGACAACAGTAACAAACATCAACGAGCACTTCGTTTTAGATTGGAGAAGCGTGGGGAACACACAGTGAATTTCATGTACCTGCATGTGTACACCTGTTCTAATTTTAGAATGTACTCGTAAAGCTTCTATATGACGAAAGGGGACGGCAAAATGTACATGATAGCAGAAGAAACTGAATATAAAAGAAAACAATCTTCTTTACTTTTACTTTGTTAACTAGTATAAGAAGAAGTTTACGTGTTGAAGTCCCCTGACACCGAAAAAGTGTTACTTGAAATCTTCCCCCCCTGCCTCCCTCTTTCTCTCTCTCTAACAACGATAGTGGCCAAACGGTTAAAGCTATCAGTATCAAATTTAATATTTATGAGTATAATCTCCCTCTTGAGATCTGATTCGATTTTCAGTGAAATCGGTTTGCCGTAAGTGGTTTACGTCAGTGTAACAATCAAATTTTACCAATATCTGGTCAACAAATTTAGGTAAAAATGTATAAAACAGTTTTCAAAATTCTTAGCGAAAGCAGGACTTCTATTCTTATAGAAAAATATTTTTTTGCGAATATCTCTCAAATTATGCTTTTTAACCGGTTATAGTATAATTGTGAAAGTACTTCAAGCTCGATTTGGAAGAATTTTTGTAAGAAAAAAATTTCGGACCGGAAGTAGCACTTTCACATTTGTATTTGTATTATTACGTCAAATAGATGCTATTGGTTTTTCGCCTCAGTTGAAGTCATTATTCAACACTTACCAGATGATACTTCAGTACGTCAGTTATGCTAGTCACAAATCACCTAATTTTACTGCCACCTCAGGAGTTCCACAGGGTAGCAATCTGGGTCCTCTATTGTTTACAGTATTTATCAATGACACACTTTTATTTGCAAATGATGTCAAGCTACTCCCGAAAATACGCACCATCACGGATTGCTTATTTATGCAGAGGCAGGTGGATGTCTAGGGAGAGCGGTGTATTGCGAATAATTTGCCACTAAGTATCTCTAAATGCAATGACTATCAGTTGGAAGCAGAAACCTCTCCGTTTTAATCAGGTCTTTAATAGGATCCCTATTCGTCGCTGTACAGTGGTAAATGATTTAGGCGTGCTTTTTGTCTTTAAATTAACAATTTCTGACCACATCAATAATACCATTTCATCAGTATTGTAAACCATAAGATTTGTTATTAGAAATACCAGGCAGTTTGCATCCATAGAGACCATGATTACCTTATATTTTTCCTTTGTTCGCGCTCGACTGGAGTATGCTTCATTCGTTTAGTCACCCATATATAAAACGTATTCAGAAGCGCTCGATAGGGTTCAGATGTATTTTACTTTCTTATAAGTAGTATAAGGAAGTATTGTGATGATGAAAATTTTCGACCTCGAGATTTTTGCAGATGTCCACGTTTTGAAGTCCCCTGATACCGAAAAGGTGGTTTTTAAAAAATGCCTCTCTCTCTCTCTCTCTCTCTCTCTCTCTCTCTCTCTCTCTGTGTGTGTGGGACCACGATAGCGGTCAAACCGCTGTAGATATGAATTCCAAATTTTGTATTTATGTGTATAATCTCCCTCTTGAGATCTGATTAGTTTTTCAGTAAAATCGGTAGACCGGAAGTAGCAGTTTACTTCAGCGAAAAAATCGAATTTTGCCAATATTTCGTCAACTACTAAATTTGAACAAATTTATAAAGAATTCATATATACTTAAAATTAAAATTAAGAATAATTTTATTTAAAAGGTTTTCCGAAATTCCTACCGGAAGTAGGTCTTTTACTCTTATCGAAAATCAGTTTTTTGCGAATATTTCGCAAGTGATGCTTTTTAGACAAGTACGTTAGGGGTATAAAAGTATTTAAAACATAATTTTCAATATCTTTTGTATGAAAAAAATTCCAAAATTCAGACCGGAAATACCACTTTTACTCTTATCGAATAGCGATTTTTTGCAAATATGTTGTAAGTTATGCATTCTATAGAAATTTATCAAGAGTGCAAAAGTATTTAGAACTAAATTTACAATATTTTTTGTATATATGAAATTTCAAAATTCAGACCGGAAGTAGCACTTTTACTCTTAGCGAGGAGCAATTTTTTGATAATATCTTGCAAAGTATACATTCTATAGAGATTTATTAAGAGAATAGAAGTACTTAGAATAGGATTTTGAATAATTTTTGTAAAAAAATTCTTAAAATTCTATAAATTGAAACGCTCATACGTATAAGAAAGTCGTGTGGTGGCCACTCCTCATTTTTTAAAATATCTTTATATCAAGAAGAGTGGTATGTACCTCTCTCAGGTACCATGCTATGATGTTCTTCTTAAAGAATTCAAAATGGACTCTTTGAGTTGCGAAAGCAAAAAGCAGGCATCAAGTTCATCTACGATGTATTGCACAATAATATAGATATCTTTTTTACCAAAGATGTTTGTCGCACCTCAGTACCCATGTCGCACAAAGAACGTGTTTTAACTAATATTCAGAACTAATATTTTACTGGGATCTCCGTGGGGTTGTAGGTGTTGCAATGCCGTTTGCGGGGATAATCCAGATATTCGCTTTTCTCCTCTATATGTATATATACTGCATTGTCTTGCTTTTTTTCTATTTTATTTTCTGTTTCATTCTTGCAGTGTACAATATTAAGTTATGTGTATATACTGGGTGTCCCAGTGGAGCGGTAAAGTCCATTATTGGTATCTAGTAATGTAGATAGCGAATAATCTTTAATACAAAAATTATAGATAATCATGAGCTCTATAACTTAAAAATATTTTAATTTATACAAAGTGTTCCATAACGACGAACCTACACAAACTTACGTTTTTTTTGTTATGCATTCTTTTACATTTTATGATAGGCTTTGAAGATCTGTTTTAAATGACATCAGCTTGTATTTGTCAATTTTCATCTGTTCATGAGATATGGTGAACATTTGAAAAGATGTTATGAAATGAAAAAAAGGATGATGAAATACCTATTGTGGACTCAATTAATAGAGCTTTTCATTATGTGAAATTAATGTTGATTTCTACATATCTACGTATGTTCTTTTGAATTACATACCTTTCGATAAAGTTAGGGATTCTAAAAAAAAATAAATGGATCACCTTGTATATTTATATGTCTTTGAAAAGTACTTGAAAATTACTAATTAAAAATATATACTTTCTAGTGCATGTTGGCGATATTGCAAAAGTTATAGGATATTATATCTGAATAAACCCGATTACGATTTAAAAATATGAGTTGAAAAAATGTTTGAGATTACAGTATGTTCATATTTTTTAGTATTTGAATATATAAAATATGGAAACAAATACATTTACGGTAAAACAAAAATTTCGGATTCTCAGTGGCGTAAAAAAGCTATTTATAAGATCATTAATCTTAAAAGTAGCTTCATCACAAAATAAAATCTGAGATACAACATTGTAGTTGTGATTTTGTGCAACATCGTATTACAGAAGGCAACCCTATTTATAAAAACTTTCCTCTGAATATCTTGATTTAATATAGATTCAATTTAAATTTCTTTAAGGTTCTCTTAATAATACAGAATATATAATTAATAAAATTATACCAGGTTTAAATGTATAAGTTGTTTGTATTATAATTATTTAAGGAAATAATTTTATATAATTCTATTCAATTGTTTTGAATACACATACAAGAATGTTTTATTGTCTGTTAAGCCTTTGTAACTTAAACTATTTAGCTACATGAAAGGACTTTCCTGCAAAAGCAAAAGCCATGTCAAAAGTCCGAAACAGAGTAACAAATGTGTTTTGCAATTGGATAAGATTTCCGGTTTATTTGTCGTTGTTGGTACTGAACTTCTTCGATCTCCACGAAAGTTTGAGAGTGACACGGAAAGTTTACTTCCTCTTTGTTCGCAGATTTTCGAGTAAATATATCCGCTACCATTCAATAAAAACGCCTTTTTTCCAATTTCAACTCCGCCAAAATATAAATCATCGGTAGCGGATTTCTATAAGAAATTTCTTTAGTCAAAATGGAAAAAGTATTAGATTACTAAAGTCAATATTTTTTTTGTACGATATATTCCTCTATTGTGTACCGAAAATATCTTACTTTCAAGGTGAGCACAACAAATACTTTCAAACGATGACAACTAAAATCGATAAACAATCTAAGAAAAGGAGGTGTAATTATTGAATGCAAAATTAAAATTAGCCAAACTTATTGTGAAAATTAATATTTGTGTTATATTATATACCGGCTGTTAAAGAAAAAGTGTAGAATATTTATGGATGTAGTAGTATGAACCAAAATAAACAAAAAAGTTTTAATAAACATATGTCCGCAAAGTAACGGTTTTGGGAATAAGGAAGTTTATTTTTTCGAAACATTTACTATTTGCTATGTACAAACAAATAAATGAAGCTTCTAGCAAAAACATAAAACAAAGTTACGACATCTTAGTCTGAAGGGTATTCGAACTCTAAAACCCCCTCATTGGCTCCGATTTGTTGGCATTTTTGATTAATTCGTTGCCCATGTTTCCAAATATTCTGAAACAAACAAACCTAGACGGTTTAAATTTGGCAATCCTGCAGACTATGAAACAGGTTCGCCCCTTCCTATTCAGGTGGAAAAGTTTGATGTAAATACTCTCTAATGTGTTACGTTAATTTTGAACAGTGCTGTATATTCCAGAATTTGTTCCTTTCGTTTATTCTGGTAGGATTATTGTTTTGTTTTTGTGGTCATTTTTATGTTAGTAATTTTCGATAGAATTATTTTTTTATTAATAACTTAAATTTATCTAGTGGTAACGAACGTCTGTAACTATAATTTAAACATGAATCAGTTTAATTTCTGATTTATTGGATTGTCCCGTCATCCGTTGGCGAGAACGATCTTTATCGTTTTATAGATGTCTACCTTCGCGGTTCTTCTTGCGTGTTATAGATAACCGAGTGATATAAAAATATAAAACTTTTCGCCTTGTGGCCGTTGTTACCGACCAGATCGCGTTGTAAGCAATGCAAAAACGACCACCCCGCAGTCTGGCCGATTGAGAACTTCAATCACACTGAGGCGAAGCGAAGAGAAGCGCATTTATTACGCCTGATAAAAATGCACGTAATCAAATGGGTGCCCGCACACTGAGGCGTCGCGTGCCGAAGCGTAGTTTACGTAAATTTCTATAGGCGTAATAAATGCGCTTCTCTTCGCCTCGCCTCAGTGTGCGTGAACCTTTACTGTTCAACCCGTTCAGCACGCCAGTTTGTTTAGCACCCTGTTTAAGTGAAGTAGTGCATTTTTATTTTGTTTTAACACACTGGAATTTTGTTGTGAGGGCTGCATACTAAAAGAATAAATATGCAGGATACGTTTGGCGAAAAAATTAAAAGCATTAGTGATAACAGCAACGATCGGAGTGACTATTTCACGAAGGACCGTTATACAAAAATAGTGAAGGAGGCGAAAGAAGCAAAACATCTGAAAGACACAAAAAATAATTGAAAGTTTAACAGAATATGGCTATGTTTGAAACTTTGTGTATGGAAAATCTCGACATTTCCAGAGCCAAGAATCGGTAGAGCGGTTTATTCAGAATGTTGGCTACTTGGATGTTGGATAATAAAACCAAAGAATGGTCAGCGGGTTAAAGATTCATTAAAAGTAAAAAAAAATCGCTTATTACATGAAGGCATTAAAGAAGTCCTCATAAATCCATATTTGGTAGTAAGTAAAGAATTGGATTGACAAATTCTTCGTTGGAAAAGGAAGTACTTGAACCTATGAAAACCTAAGAAGATTTGGGAAGCATTTTGAATGGAAAGACGCGCGGACCTTAACATGAAGTAGAAAAACTCTAACTAGCACAGTTTGATGTGACACATGCGAAGATTATGGGATGCTCCATTCATGTAGATAATTCAGACTAAAGGTAAAGTCAAGGTGTGGAATTGCAATTGAAAACAAAATCACAGGTAGTCGTTGTAACAGAACTGATGCTATTACAGAACAACGTAAAACTGCAAAAATTAGACTAGTGAAACAAGCTGAAAAAATGTTAGCTTTGTCGCGTCAAAAACTACCTCCTGCCGCGGTGGGTCAAAACGTTATGGTCAATGTTCCGGACGTTGACTGAGGACGACGGAAGCATTTTCGGACTAGGGTGAATTGGGTTAAATTGTCTTAAAATTATCTGAGGAATCTCCAGTCTTCGTTTGTCAGGAGAGTTTCTGGACACCGTGTATATATATATATATATATGTAAATTTGAATTTTAATTATTTTTAAAATTCTGTTTTTCTCAGCGTAGAAATATCTAAATTGATTTTTCTGCTTCGCGCTGAGTAAATTAATTAGGAAATTTTATCACAAAAATTTGCCCACGATGAGATTTGAACTCACGACCTTCTTAATGCCGTTAAGACGCGCTAACCAACTGCGCCACGAGGGCCTGAGTTCATATCTACTTTAAACGTCTTGATCTCTTCAAGTAACAGTTGAAATATACATCTTTATCCGGCAGTTCGGAAATGAATGTGTAAATTTGAATTTTAATTATTTTTAAAATTCTGTTTTTCTCAGCGTAGAAATATCTAAATTGATTTTTCTGCTTCGCGCTGAGTAAATTAATTAGGAAATTTTATCACAAAAATTTGCCCACGATGAGATTTGAACTCACGACCTTCTTAATGCCGTTAAGACGCGCTAACCAACTGCGCCACGAGGGCCTGAGTTCATATCTACTTTAAACGTCTTGATCTCTTCAAGTAACAGTCTCATCGTGGGCAAATTTTTGTGATAAAATTTCCTAATTAATTTACTCAGCGCGAAGCAGAAAAATCAATTTAGATATTTCTACGCTGAGAAAAACAGAATTTTAAAAATAATTAAAATTCAAATTTACACATTCATTTCCGAACTGCCGGATAAAGATGTATATTTCAACTGTTACTTGAAGAGATCAAGACGTTTAAAGTAGATATGAACTCAGGCCCTCGTGGCGCAGTTGGTTAGCGCGTCTTAACGGCATTAAGAAGGTCGTGAGTTCAAATCTCATCGTGGGCAAATTTTTGTGATAAAATTTCCTAATTAATTTACTCAGCGCGAAGCAGAAAAATCAATTTAGATATTTCTACGCTGAGAAAAACAGAATTTTAAAAATAATTAAAATTCAAATTTACACATTCATTTCCGAACTGCCGGATAAAGATGTATATTTCAACTGTTACTTGAAGAGATCAAGACGTTTAAAGTAGATATGAACTCAGGCCCTCGTGGCGCAGTTGGTTAGCGCGTCTTAACGGCATTAAGAAGGTCGTGAGTTCAAATCTCATCGTGGGCAAATTTTTGTGATAAAATTTCCTAATTAATTTACTCAGCGCGAAGCAGAAAAATCAATTTAGATATTTCTACGCTGAGAAAAACAGAATTTTAAAAATAATTAAAATTCAAATTTACACATTCATTTCCGAACTGCCGGATAAAGATGTATATTTCAACTGTTACTTGAAGAGATCAAGACGTTTAAAGTAGATATGAACTCAGGCCCTCGTGGCGCAGTTGGTTAGCGCGTCTTAACGGCATTAAGAAGGTCGTGAGTTCAAATCTCATCGTGGGCAAATTTTTGTGATAAAATTTCCTAATTAATTTACTCAGCGCGAAGCAGAAAAATCAATTTAGATATTTCTACGCTGAGAAAAACAGAATTTTAAAAATAATTAAAATTCAAATTTACACATTCATTTCCGAACTGCCGGATAAAGATGTATATTTCAACTGTTACTTGAAGAGATCAAGACGTTTAAAGTAGATATGAACTCAGGCCCTCGTGGCGCAGTTGGTTAGCGCGTCTTAACGGCATTAAGAAGGTCGTGAGTTCAAATCTCATCGTGGGCAAATTTTTGTGATAAAATTTCCTAATTAATTTACTCAGCGCGAAGCAGAAAAATCAATTTAGATATATATATATATATATATATATATGGTTTGAAGTAGTCTTTGCCGTTATGTATTAATGTCAGAAAAGAGTGTTGGGGAGTCCGGCAATAAAAAGACTTATGTTTAAAGGAAGTCTAACGTTTTATTTCTCAATATTTCGCACATAAGGTATTTGTGCTTCCTCAGGATAAACTAATTAAGAACAAGATAATGAAACAAAGTACAGTTAGTAAAAAAGTTATTGACAGAAATTTTTAAAAAATACTTACAACTATGACTTCTTGGTGGGAAAAAAATATATTATGAATACACAGTAAAAAACAAACTGTGAAAAATACCACAAAACACGATGTTTAATAAAATATCACAAGCTAACAATAACTGACATATTTCAAACTAATTGTCATTTTAAATTAACATGTAAACACAATTTGTCACGAAAAACATCGTGTTTTGTGGTATTTTTCACAGTTTGTTTTTTACTGTGTATTCATAATATATTTTTTTCCCACCAAGAAGTCATAGTTGTAAGTATTTTTTAAAAATTTCTGTCAATAACTTTTTTACTAACTGTACTTTGTTTCATTATCTTGTTCTTAATTAGTTTATCCTGAGGAAGCACAAATACCTTATGTGCGAAATATTGAGAAATAAAACGTTAGACTTCCTTTAAACATAAGTCTTTTTATTGCCGGACTCCCCAACACTCTTTTCTGACATTATATATATACATGTTCGTAAATCTGATGAGTCCTAGGGCCGAAGCCAATCTAGCAAATTTCGCACCGTAACGTCAACTCGTTTTGTGTGAATTCAGATGAATTAGTGGCGACCTTATTGATGTAGTCGTGCCAGAGATGATTATAGAAGTGTCGTTTCAAACAAATACTTCACTGTGAAGAAGAATACTGAATCGAGCGAGAGCTGTAAAAACATACTTTTCATAATCTGAATTAAATATTTATTAATTTAATATTTCTGTTTTAGTTCGTTAATAGTTAAGTTCAGTTATTGTATGAGGTTAAATTACAGTAGCCAACAATGGTCTTTGCTCCTGAGTAAAACTAATATGTTTTGGTTTCTTATAATTTCTTTATTTAATTAATTACAGCTAGTTTTGTTATCGTTACTAATCTACATTGTGTTAAACTGCCTACATTTGAATTTATATACTTTTATTTATCAGCTGTGAAAACTAAGTAAAGTATCGTCATTTTTAACATTTCAGTAAACCCACTAAACTTTTGAAATTAAACACGTGTTTGAAGTATAAATTTTTATGTGTTCATGTTCTTATGAGGTAGGTGTAGTTTCTTCGACCCCCACCGACTTATTAAAAACGGTCAACTACTAGAGGTTTGGAAAATGAATATGATTTATGCTTCTGACCAAAACAATGACGACAACTACAAACCACTGACACGTGAACCGTGGAGTTCATACACAAGGTGTATGAATGATGATAGAAATGAATGATGTTTATGCGTCACATTTGATAATTCATGGAGAGATAAATGATCTGATTCCTGATCTTTAGTTATCAAATGACAAGGAGGAGTTTTTGGGTTCTAGACTAAGACAATGAACTGGTGAGACACATTAGTGGCTGTGGACATAGTGGTGTGGGCAATTTTCTTGAAAAAGAGAATGACCTAGTCTATTGTAACGATGTGCTCGGGCTAATGGCTAAAATGTGCACTTAGTATGCACCTGATCAGTGGAGACTGTTCATTGATTGATCAAAAATAAGTTTAAAACCTGTTTTATTACACAACGAAAACGAACTTTTACCTGTGCCTATTGCTCATGGAGTTAATATTAAAGAAACCTATGAAAACATAGAATCTCTACTACTGAAAATACATTACACGTAAAATTCTTGGAAAATATGTGCTGATTTAAGAGTTTTGGATTGTTGCTAGGCATGCCAAATTTTGGTGTTTTATTTGTGACTGGAATAGTAGAACTCGACGTAAATATTACGTTCAGAAAGATTGGTCGAAAAGAATGAATCACATTCCTAGTTAGAAAAGCGTGTCCAGTCTCCCTCTTGTTAAATCAAAGAATATTCTATTGCCACCCCTTGACATAAGATTCTGCCTGAAGGAAAATAACGTAAAAACCATAAACAATTAATGTATTATTATGCAGGATCAACAAATTGAGTTCGCTAGAAAAAAAGTGGTAACACCAGATCAACCGCCTAATACCAACTTGTGTCAAATCTTAACAGATTTTCAAGTTACGTTAAAAATCCATTTCCTGCATGTTCATTCAGATTTTTCTCTCCCAATTTAGGTGCAGTTAGCGATGAATATGGGGAGAGGTTTCATCAAGACGTTATGGCTATGGAGAAAAGGTATCTAGGAAAATACATGCTAGTAGAGTATATTGCTGGATATGTTTACGCGATAATTCGGTATACCAAGTGCAATAAAAACAAGAAAAATAAAAAAGTGCAAGAGTAAAGAAATGTTTAATAATATGTTGTGTAAAGATTTTTTTTGTTTATAAGAAGACCTGATCCTGAATCTTTTACTTTCCAGGTTTGACTTCCACAATAATGAATTTACAAAAAAAAATGTCATTTGGTTTTAAAGCAAAAAAGTTTAAAAATTGTGGGCTAGTGTTATAACTAATTATTACAAATTTCTTTTCTCTAATTCGTTGTTTCTTTACTGCGTATATGATAATTCAAATTAGTAAACATTAATAATGTTGTACATAGAAGGATTGATGCGACGTTTTCCCGAATAAAATTCAGCTATTAAATGTTTGTGTTTCATGCTTCGAAATTAAATATTATTGAAAAATCGGTGTGTATAAACTATTAATCATTTGATATATTAGTCAATCATTATTAATTATTAATCATATTAGCCGAGTTTGGAAATATCGATAACGTCAATGTAACATAAAATGTTTTATATAGTAAAGTGAAAATCACCAGATATTCTACTTCCTTCTTGTTTGCCTTCTTTATGTTTTTCAATTTCGCTTCAATTAAAGTAGAGCCTTTACTGACTTTCTTGCAAACTAAAAATAGTCTCAAAACTTTCGTCTTTTATGTTTTGTCTCTTGCTCTACACAGCTTATTTTTCGCTTAATCAAAGTTTATTATGTTGAACTTTGAATTTCCTATAAAAGCTTTGGTTCGGTTTAAGTGAAAAAGTTTTAATTTTTGTGGCAAGCAAAAGATGGTTAGAAACTTAATAGTCGTTAAATGGACGGATGCCATCCACTGTACATCGTCGTATGTTTCTTTTTCTTTTTGACCGAATATTTTGAGCAAAGAGTTAATTAAACACGACTATTCATGTAATGGTTTGTGAACAAATATTCAAGTAAATAATAATTTACTTATTTTTATTAATTAATTACTTTTACCTACTTAGGACTCCAATTCAATTTATTTTTGTATGAGTTATGATTTAAATGTTTATTCTTTTCTGGATTTCCAAGTGCAGGACGATAAAGGCATATGCATTAAGAAAGTTAGGCTGTATATTTAAAGGAATAAAGGGCTGATCACAATCGATAGACTTGTCTTGCTTATCTTAAAAAACGTAGAAGTACTTCGCAATAGAAGCTCTTACGTGGGTGGGTTGTATGTATGTTGGTTCTGCTTCTTGAGTCTCATCACTGATAAGTAAAATAGTTATAATGGAATGATCATGTCAATTTTATAATAATGATACGTCTATTATCCAGATACTCCATTTACAGGATAGTTATTACAAAAAATAAAATAATTCTGAGCAGTTCTTCTCTACAATGTAATTTGTAAAAATACAAAAAAAGGAATAACAAATGTGCTGAAGATAACAACAACAATAAAACTATATATTATATATGTAATAAATCAGTCATAAATCAAACACAGTCCAGTGCAATTGCAATAAAAATCTGAAATTTAACCACACAGATACCTGAATGGATCCGGTTAAATGCTCATAATATTTCACATCATGAGTGCAAGCTATAACGCTAAATCTATGTGATATCATACATTAGGTATATATATATAAACTAAAGGTTTAACAGGAATTATGGGAAATTATTGGATGTACTGTAGATATGTTGGTCACATTCAGCAGACACATCAGTTGTGCAACAGTTCAGTGATTGGATTTAGGGGATGTACGCTCACTCTAAACATGGTGCGGAGCGGTCGCCATTTTTGCGAGCGGAAAAATATTACGCTCACTTAGTGAGCGTATTCTGTACGCATGCGCCATTAACGCATACCAGCACCAACGTAACACGTTAATTTTGAAAATAGTTACTAGAAAAGTAAGATAAGCAAATTAAAGGTATCGTGCAGAAATATACGTATAATAATATTGGAGTTAACCGAGTAGTTTAATCGGAGTTGGAAAAACCGGCCTTTGCACTAAAAACTACGCCGAACGTAATGCAGAAAACACTTATTATTATTGTTTATTCGGTTTATTCTGTATAATCCTAACATATGGCAGCAGTGAAAAGTACCAAATGAAAGGTGATCACATAAAGGTGAACGGTCCTATCCAGCGAACTCTCAACTGTTGTCAAGTGAATAATTGGAGCGGGAACGGTTCCCTGTCCATCTGCTGAATGCGACCATTTTCTTGATCTAAGAACATATTTTCTTCCGTATATATACAAAGCGTTAAGTTACTTGTTTCAAAACGGTGCGTTTTATTACAAGTAACTATTTCTTGTAATAAACCACAAGAAATATTTACTTGTAATAAAACGCACCGTTTTAAATCAATACGGAAGAAAATATTTTCTTAGATCAAGACAATATTCCTAACAGTGTGAAAATGTAAATGGACCATAAGTCTAAAATAAATATTTAATGAGTTATCTTAGCAGAAACAATTATAGAAATATTGACAAAATTAAGCGGCATCAGGATGGTAACAGGATGATGCTTTCCCGCATTATTCAGTAGACGTTTGAATTAACCTTCTCCCATTGAATAATAGCCATCAAGGTTCCAGAACTTCACCCCATTTGCAATTTTCTCTATGCGGTCATATAGAACATTTGTTTACAAAACAAAATCGGAAGACATTGCTGAACTACACGTTAGAATTACACATGAGATTAACCACATTTTTCAAAAAATCATTAATCAAGTTCAGGAAAGTTTTATCATTAAGAGGATATCAAACAGATAAAGGGTATATTTTCATTTGGCATTTACTTATTTAAAATACACTACTCAAAATAGTTAATATTTTCCAAGTATTATCTATTCTTGGATTTGTGTTTTCGTCTAAAATCTAAAGATAGACAAATATACAAGGTATCCCATTTCATACATCTTTCGATGATGTGATATTCAAAATATTCCTTGTTTAAGAAATTATTAGTTATTCTATATACACACTGACATTTGTGTATAGTCTCTGTCAAGATATAGTGGAATGCAAGCTCCTACAGGTTGCTTGAACACGGCAGGTGGTATGCAATGAAAGTAATCGATATGAGAAACACGCTACTATATTTGATTAGAAATAATAAATATGTACGTGTATTATAATATGAATATATCAACTAGGCTATGTGAAATACAGGAATACATTTTACTTCTTAATTTATTCTATTAATTGTAAGAGATATTACCATTGAAATGAAGGTTAAAATTATAAATTAATATTAATTCTTTTATTTTTTTAATACCCCTAAGCTGGCACATATAGTTTCCAGGTACTTAAATTTTCTGTTTGCCATCACCGGATTCTGAAGGGATTAGCACAACAGATCCTTAATGACTTAATTTATGACGTCGCACTATATCTAGAAACAGACTATACATATAATGATACAATATTATCAAATGACAATTCTAGACTATATTTTCGCATATGTGACCATTATAAACAAAAATTTTCATCATGTATCGTAAATGCAGAATTGGTAGAAGATCTGCCGTCATATTGTCACGAGCGGCGCATATAAATTGACCATGAATAACGAATGTACGATTCGCTATAGGGCACCCTCGTCTATGTGGAGTTTTTGTTTTATTCAGTGCACACGCTAATGCGATCGAATGTAAATTTAACACACAACCATCGCGGGGTCCATCTACGTGCCCGTATATCTATGTATATAGCCCTGCATGTATGCAGAGATGTGTTATTTCGCCGAACGTGTGCCGATTATAGACCGAAAGCCATTCATTCGAATGAAAATTGATTTCGGATCGGATCACGGCTACGTCCAGTTTCTGTCAGTTTTCGAGCAGTTAAAATTGAAATATCTCTAACGTATATAACTGCACGTAAAATGTATTTACGTAGGTGATATGCTTTGTACGTTACACATTACTAGGGCAAACAACAACGTAGTTCATCAAGTGTACGTACGATTCGCGAGCATACATAATATGTATTCGGCTTTGTGTTTTTGGTACAAACAAGCTGAGTTTAATTTGTTGTTTTGAGCATTGTAATGTACTCTACGCCTTTGTCAATTGCTAATAGAAATTGTCCGATAATTTGGAAACACAAACTCGAACAATAAACTGTTGCAAATGGACACCCATAATTTTAAATTTATTATGCATAATTTGTACATTTCGAAAAGTACTTTCAGGGTGATTTATTTAAAAGTTCTGAAATGAGATTAAAAAGATCATGTGTTTAGGCAAGTGCGTTATTAAAAACATAACTACAATGAAATTGAATAACTTTTCTGTGTATGTTACGAGCACATATTCAATAATATATGAATTAATTTTTTTATACAAAACAATGGTAAAGTTACGCAAAAATACGAGTTTCTTGTCATAATAATCATAATAAACGCTGAAGTTGATAATTTACTTGTTACAAAAGTTCTCCTTTAAAATAATTGTGTCGTACCAAGGGGTTATCATAACGACGCGCATTGGTGCAGACTCGCAGGTTCGCGGCAAGAGCCCTCGACGCACTTCGTAATATATATTCCTGATTGCAGTAATCAAAAAGTAGTAATAAAATCCAACATTCTCTAAAGCGTGTAGTAATTGTTTTTATATGAAACACTTTCTTTTCATAGAACTTGATTATGTAAGTAAATGTTTGTTACAAATCCATAGTGAAATACGCTTTTTCTTACAGTCACTTTTTGTCGGACCTAAACCACTGTGCAACGAGGTGACGTTATTTATCTTTTTTCTTAATGAAATCATAGAGATTTCATTACAAATTACTTCAATAATTTCTTTGTTAATCTATGTATGGTACTATCAAATCATATCAATTATGCATGTAGTAAAGATAACTTGAAATGTTAATTTAATTAATTTATAATCTTATAGTATAGTCTAAGTAGTAACTATTTCTTTGTATGTTATGATAAGGATAGGGACATGTTGAACGTATGCAGGTGGAATCATTAAAGTATCTAAATAATTTTTCAAATAGGTACAGTTCATGATCTATCGAAACTGTAAGAAATATTATCTTTCCACAAAAAGGGAAATGGGTAATTCTTATCTATTTTCCAAGCTCAGAATCTACTGAGATTTAGGATTTATAGCTAAAATTTATTTATAAAATATTTATTTTCAAAACTAGCGCCTATATATTATAAATCACATGGCTTAGTGTTTCATCTTATCATTCTTTACTGACAAGCAATAGTCTGTCATGATAAATATTTTCCATCGGCCTTCTATATCTCTGATATCCTGATAAAAGCATTCTTCCTCTTCTTCGCCCAAATCACCGATATTTTCATATAAGAGATAAGAGATCTAGAAGTCCTCTTCTTCTTCTACTACTTAGAGATCTGTCGATCTGTTAATTCTGAAGTTTCCCCTGCGTCTTTTCCAGAGAGATAGATAGCCAGTTATCTCTCCATCTCTTAGATAGCCTTCCGATAGATCTGTAGCCGGGCGGGTTGTTCTCTAGGACTATCTTCGGGAGTCTGTTCTCGTCCATCCGTCTTACATAGCTGTACCACTGCCTCTTACGTTGTCTTCCCCATCTCACAATATCTTGTATCTCGCATTGTTCCCTGATGTCCGAGTTTCTCACCCTGTATCTTCTTGTCTTCCCCACTATTGTTCTCAGTGTTTTCATTTTGGCGACCCTTAGCATGTATTTCGCCTTGTTGGTGTCTTCGCGGACTTCTATATCGTACGTCATAATTGGTCTGATGCAAGTCTTGTAGATTCTAATTTTGTTATTTTGGCTCCTCAGGTCTTTAACTGGGTCGTGGGTGCTTGATATGTCTATGCCCAGATATCTGAATTGCATCACCTGGTCTATGGGATTATCCTACACCACTAGCTTGCATCTGAGCGGATCTTTCGTGATTGTCATACATTTGGTTTTGTTAATAGAAATGTTCATATTGAGTTGGCGGCTTACTTGGAAGAACCTGTAGAGTTGTCTCTGTAGGTCGTTTTCTCGTTCGGCAATAATTGCCGCATCATCGGCGTAACACACCATACCAATTCTTTTGTTGCCCAGCCTGTATCCGAGGTTAAGATCTGTTACTTTGTTTATAATTTTATCCATGAGAAGATTAAACAAAAAGGGACTTAGGCTGTCACCCTGTCTAATTCCTCCCGGTGTTGGGATGTTGTCAGTGAATTGATCTCCTACTTTAACCTTTGTTACGTTATTGTTATTCAGGTTATGGATTATCTTTGTTATGTTCGCCGCTGCCTTATTTTCATCAATATATGCAGAATGTCTCCCAAACGAACCCTGTCAAACGCCATTGTTAAGTCAATGAAGCAAATGTACGCTGGCATACTGTACTCTATAGCCTTTTCTTTGATTTGTTTTATTGTGAATACTGCGTCTGTTATTGATCGCCCCTTTGTGAAGCCCTGTTGTTCTTCAGCAATCTTAATTTGCATTTCCAGTTTGTCCTTGAGAGTACTCGTGAATAGTTTCATTGCTGTATTTAAGAGGGTTATTCCTCTATAGTTGTGTGAGCAGGTTTTTAGTCCTTTCTTAAAAATGGGTATGGTGATGCTATTATGCCATTCGTCTGGTGTTTCCGTCTCGGCTAAGATTTTGTTAAATAGTTGCGACAGTTTCTGAGTGAGTTCGGGGCCTTCATATTTTAAAAGCTCGTTTGGGATGCCATCCAGCCCGGGTGATTTTCTGGTTTTTAATTTCTTGAGTTTTGCTTCTATCTCCTCGTCAGTGACTGTGCCATTCATATCTGTTTCGTATGCATTTATATTTAGCGTTTCTTCTGCATCGTAAAGCTGTTTGAAATGCTGTTGCCATGTATGTATTGGCACTCCTTTTTGTCTTCACGAACTCGTTAACTTGTTTTTTTCTGTTCCTAAGCATTTTCCATACTTTCCTTTGAGCGCCATACAGGTCGTAGTCCATGTCGCTATAGTAAATTTAGCCCAATGTTCTCTTTTGATTGATTTTATTCTTGCGTTTACTCTGTTTCTTACTTTGACATATTCTGCGTGAGTTTCTTCCGACGGTGCGCTTTTGTATGTTATGTAGCATTTCCGTTTTAATTCAGAGAGTTCTTTTACCTCTTGACAAAACCAGGGTTTGGTTTGGTTTGTCGCGTTCATATTAATTTTACGCTTGCCAATCGCTTCCTCTGCTGCTTTGTTAAAGCATTTCTCAATAGTTTGCCAGGTCTCTTCTACTCTCCATTCTAAATCTTGAAAATAAAGTTTGAAGCGAATATTGTACTCCAAATTATAAAATCCATTTAAAATTAACAGAAATTTTCGATTTGCAAAATAAATACTCTTTTTTAATAAACTGTCTCGCACAGCGAAAAATATTAGCAAATCTGAAAGTGAGAACTGGCATAATAATATCTGATAATGAACTAAAACTATAACTATCGGAAACGAGTAAATAATGCCCAAAAGAGACAAATGAGCAAATGAAAGACTAGTCATGTTCTGGTAGCCAATAACGGAAAATAATACATCTGTAAAATTTGTTGTGAAGGGTATGCAACTCAGGGAATTTAGGGTATAACAGTCAAGAAAAAAGAATTGGTGAAAATAGTCCACAAAGAACGGTGAACATGTTGAAGATAATATAATATTAATGTCTGTGTTTAGATTAGAAAACCTTAAAAAGTGATAAAAACTTAAATATTATGCTGTAAGCCTAGTTAAGGTTATTAAACAAAATGTTGTTGTATTAACAACTAATATTAACCAGCGTTTCTGAAGGGTCAATTTCGGGTATTTTTGTTACATTTCTGTATTACTTTTAAATAGTAAACTATCTAAGATTATATTCATAAATTAAATAATATTAATATAATATGGTTTATTTGATTTTAATTTGTGCAGTACGTACAACTAATTATTCATGTTTGTAGCTTTTAGTTGCCCTATATATATATTAGCAATATCTGATCTAAATACAAAAAAATCAGTGTTAAACACATTCGCACGAAGTGACAAAATCAACAAAAACATAGTTTAGTTAGAAAAACATACTTGGATATCAAAGTGCTTGATTCGAACGTTGATTTAACAAAATAAAGTGTTCACATTTCTCGTAAACACATATCATTTTTCGTTTTGTGCCTACAATCCTTATTTGCTTTTTATCTCTACTGAAGCGAGTTCAACAGATTTTAACAGGTGGTCTTGGTTTATCTTGTTTAGAAAATACTCTACTAATAGAAGGGGCTATGTGCACGTTAATCGGTGACTGTATGGCGCAAAGTAATTAAAGAATATGTATCTGGATATATAAATCGTTCATACATTTCCATAAAAACCGTATGTCACGTGTCTCGGTTTAGGAAATTTTGTAGTCCAGGAAGACGCAACTGAAATAAAGGGTGTTACGAAAGTTTTCGGACTCTTTTGAATGGAAAATGTTACACCTTCGGAAAACTTTACTATTTCGAATTTTTCAAATAACATTTAACATTGTTTGTATTTTGTAAAATTAATATTATAAAACACTTAACAGTCCTAATTGTGAATGTGGCGCAGTTTTGCTCGAACGCCTTGCATAAGTTGTTCGCTATACTCTATGGGAATATTACAAAGTTTAGTTCGGAACCTGTTTCTTAATTGAACTTTATGAATGTAAATATTGGTGGTTATTGATTCTCCCTGCCTCAGAAATAGCGCACCAGACTAGGATTTTTTGTGGAAATCTTGCATTTGTTTTATACATACTTCATCAGGAGTCTCGTCCAAGTTTCTTGTGCAAAAACCAACGCCACTCGGAGATTCAGTATTGCTAAGCGGAAAATATTTTCATGATCCATAATGACTCTTTTGTTTCCAGCAAAATGCTCTTGTCTCACATTTCAACATCTTGGAATTGTTTCAATTTAAGCTGCCGTGTATTTTGGACACTTTTGTCTTTTTCTATATTTTAAGTTATTTTTTTTATGTATCTTGCAATGGTGATGTTAGAAACATGAAAACGTGTGCTAATTTACGGGTAGACGCTCCAATATGGTTTTCAGCAAAGTGAAGAAGTCTTTCTTAATTTCTGGCTGCAGCAAGTTTTCGTGGTCGACCAATTTTCGCTAAGTTCTGACCGGGTATACCCTCCTCGAACTCACGCATTTTGTCAACTAAATTATAAATATGGTTTCGTAGCTCTAATTTGTAGGCCATATTGTTACAATTGAGAAGAAAAATGACATACTTTAGTCTTCAAAATCGTGTTTACCTACTCGACAAAAACGTTTTAAAATAGTACGAAAACTGTCTGTACACTCGTTATTTAGATAGGGCCTTAAAATGGTTACGCTGCATATGATAGACATATTAATACATTTTGGGAAAAATTGAATGGGAAGCTATGTAGATGATAAGCAATATCTATTAATGTTAAGAATTCAATCCGTGCTTTCAAGAAGTCACGGCGATAGAAGTGAATACCGCTAGAGCTGGTTGCTAGCTTCAGAAGTCTACGTTTACTACTTTTGGATTATACACGCATTTTGACAGCGGCAATATGGCGTTGTGAAGTTTATTTTTTTCCACTATTATTACTATTATTCAAGCACTTTTAAGGTGTGAACTAAACATAAAACCAACGTATCTGATGTGTAATCAATCTGTACTATATATGATAGCAAACATAAAATCATTATTTTATAATTGAGATGTGGGTGAAGGTAAACTATTTTCTATGTACATACGTTTATAGTGTCTTTAAATATTAAAACTACATTCTAATTTTTATAAGGATTATTGGAAGTTTTCGTTGATGATGTATCAATTAACACAATTACATTGGCAGTTTAGGCTAGGGCATTTATGAGTTTTGAACAGTCTATCTATTTCAATTTTAAAATTTCCAAAAGCTACCCTGTAATAAGTGTGTAACAACAGGGTATATATTAATAAATAAATTTGACACATATTGATAATGATAAGATTATGTTTTTGTTTTATTAGAGTAGTTTAAAACAACGATAGCTTTCCAACATTTAAAGTACTGAAATGTGTTTTTCAAAGATTTGTGTAGAAGCCTATCAGTAGCAGCTATTAGCAATTTTAGTTTGCTTTAGTAGTATAAGCAGTTATAGTAAACGAGATCAGAAGAAAATATGTAGTTTGAAGTTACCTAAATTCTGGTTATTATTATCTGTACTTCCTAGGACATTTCAATACATATGAATAAAAATAAATCAAAAAGATATATGAGGTACTAGTTAACTACGGCCGTGCAACATACTTTAGTATGTTTCTATTGATCATATTATACACACGATTCAAATTTAAATTTTTCATAACCCCTTGAACGCACGGATTTAGGCAGTTTTAATTTGTATAATGTAGAAAATATTCTAATTGTTGACTTTATTTATATTAAGATATTCTAAGAGTGAGAGTATTTCGTTTATACTTACGATTTTTGTCAAATTTATGAAGAAGTTTCGTGTTCAGCTTACCTGTAACAAAAATTAAAAGCATTATTAATGTTAGTACGTAGACATTTACATGACTGCCTTTAATTTATATACAATTCTAAAATATTTATGTTATTATAATTAGTTTTGTTTAAGATCTCAATATGCAATATCAATTCTTAATTAACTATTTGACTCGTAGAATATAATATGACATCTTCAATTTGACATATAACTTGTCTGCGTCTTTCTAAATATTTTGTTGGTCATATGCTTTCATATGATTAAGACATAATTTGAGTAGTGAACCAACGCAGCTGCGCAGTTAGATCGATGCTGAATAGACATGCATAGTACATCAAGTATGCCTTATCAATTAAAATCATCAAGCGATCAAGTTTCGAGACAATTTCTCTACGTACGAGGTAGGCGCCATAAATTCTCGGCCTGATATACAAAAAAGAAACTTGGAACAATATAAGAATTTTTATTTTTCAATGTAATCTCCCTTAACTTCTATACATTTATAACAACGATTAATTAATAATTCGATACCCTTGTAAAAATAATCTGAAGTTTTTCCGTCAAAATGTTCTATAACAGCTGCTTGCAACTCACTGTCGTCCTTAAAACTACGTCCCCTAAGGTCTTCTTTTAAATTAGAAAACAAAACAAAATCACAAGAAGCCATATCCGGACTATACAACGATTAATTAATAATTCGATACCCTTGTCAAAATAATTTGAAGTTTTTACGTCAAAATGTTCTATAACAGCTGCTTGCAACTCACTGTCGTCCTTAAAACTACGTCCCCTAAGGTCTTCTTTTAAATTAGAAAACAAAACAAAATCACAAGAAGCCATATCCGGACTATACACTGGATGTTCCAATTCTTGAAAGCTGCATTCGCGGATGGCAGCTTGTGAAATGGCGGCAGTATGGACGGGAGCATTGTCGTGCAATAATCGTACACCTTTTATCAATTTTCCACGACGTTTTGCATAAATACTGTCCCTTAATTTATGCAATAAAGACGCATATTATGTGCCATTCACACTTGTATTGCGCTCTTTAAAGTCAATTAGCAAAATGCCCTCACAATCCCAGAATATTGTGGCCATCACCTTTTTCGTTGATTCAACGACTTTCGCCTTTCTGGGACCAGGTTCATCAGGTCGCCGCCATTCCATGGACTCCCTTTTCGATAGAGGATCGTAAAACAGAATCATTGTTTCATCCCCTGTGGCAATGGACTCCAAAATCGGTTTTGGGTCGTCCCCACGCATGTTTAAAAATGACTGCGCACATTCGACTTGACGTTCACGTTGGAGAGCAGAAAGAAGTCGCAGTACCCATCATGCACTAATTTTATTCATTTCCAAATGGTCATAGAGAATTCGGCGAACACTTATTTCAGAAGTATTTGTTATCACTGCTAATTCCTTCGCTTTCAAACGGCGATCTTCTAGCACTAAATGTTCAATAATCGAAATTTGTTGAGGCGTTATCACTTCAATTGGTCGACCCGACCGATCAGCATCTTCCAGGGATTCTTGTCCCAAACGAAAACATTTTGCCCACATTTTTATAGTTGAATACGAAGGAGATGGACCACAGTAAACGCAGTCTAAATGTTGTTTAATGTGATAAGGTGTATGACCTTTTTTTAAAAATTTAATGACCGCGCGGTACTCAATTTTTGTTACATCAGACATTTTAGTGCGCTAGTCACGTTGTTTAGCTGGTTCCTAAAAAGTAGTAGGCTTCAAACCGTTATATTATAGTGTACACCTCGCGTATGTGCATGCATGACGTGACAGAGTTTGAACACGTTTGAACCTGTATAAGCCTGTCAGGCCGAGAATTTATGGCGCCTACCTCGTTTGTAATACTAATTTTAATGCCAGTTTACTTGAATTAATAGTAATAATGTTTTATGTAATAATATGATTCATCAAATACTTCTCAATCACTAAACAAGTATCATCTACCCACAAATATGATAATTAAAAGCTTAAAATAGTGTGCCAGCACATTTTAATTGCAGTTTGGTTGGATATTCGTTTCTGATAAAACATGCGCAATTGCAACAGTCATAGATCGATCCAAGACTGACTGATCAGTGATTTCTTTGTAGGAACAAACCTAAAATAACTTACCCAGGCAGGTGTTTGAATAGAACGGTCGCATCTTAGACGTATGCTAAAATGCACTGATTGAGTCTTATGAATATACTGGGTGTGGCATTTATCTTGAGGTGAATGAATATCTCAGCAGCAAGACGTGTTGGAAAAAAATGTTTCAGGCAAAAGTTATTTGATTCAGAGAAGGAAGTGCAATGTCAATGCCTATTTTTTATTAGGTGGATGGTTTCAAGGTTATTTCAAGGTCACATTTGATTTTTCAAATAGAAACCTACAGTTTTCTTATCAGTTTCTCAATCTATGGAAGATAGCAAACAACTTTTGTTGGAAAAATTATTCTGTTAGACCTTTATTTCTTGAGATATTCAACTTAGAAATATATTTACAGTACATAGGATTCGTAAGTCAATATCAATGTCAAACCTAATTCAGAGCTTCACACAGGGCTGTAAGGCTTTATAAAAGATGCTCAAAATGATGACCTTCGACTTCCATACACGTAATTAATATTGCTACAGGCATTTGGAATGCGCTCCTTCATGTCCTCTCGAGTTGTTGGTTGCGCCTGGTATACCTTTTTTCTAAGGTAACCCCATAGGAAAAAGTCCACAGAAGTGAGATCTGGTGATCTCGCAGGCCAATGAATTCGACTGCATACAGGTGAAGCATTTATCTTGAAATTCCTATGTAGTGTAAACAAATTTCAAAGTTGAGTATCTCAATAAATAAAGGTCCAACAGAATAATTTTTCGAACAATAGTTGTTTGTTTTTTCCGTAGATTGCGAAACTGATAAGAAAAATATAAGTTTCTATTTAAAAGTCAAAGTTCACATTGGAATAACCTTGAACACATCCACCTAATGAAAAATAAGCATTGCCGTCGCATTTTCCCCTCAGAATCAATTAACTTTTGTCTGAATTTTTTTTTAAACGACTTGCTGGCGATATATTCAGTCATCTCAAGATAAATGCCAAATCCATGTATGTACTTAAAATGGTTAAAATAGTATTGTTGGCGTTGGCAACAAATTCAAATGCAAGTAATATTGTTGTGACATATTTACAGCTTCGTATATAAATTGATTTCGAATATTTTTAGGATATTCTGAGAAATACAATTATACTTTGTGTATTTAGCAACTCATATTTAAAGCGCTGTAGCTAAATGCTGGCCGGCGAAATCTTTACGATTGTAGGAAAGTTTCCGTCCACAAAAGCAGTGTTTTGTGCAGACACGGCGAAATGGGTGTATTTGTTTTGTCAGTTTCGGCAGGTCGGCGGCATGCTACTCTACTACATGAAAACTCCGCCGTTATCGTAACGGTAATGATCATAATCTAGTTTCATTTGTTAATGTGCATGTGAATCTGCTTATTTATTAAAATCGGAAAATACAGATGAAAAATTGTAGTTTGTAATTCACTCTTGTATATTTTAATTGTATTATTATATTCTTAATAAAGTTAAAATAAGGTTTTTATTAATTAGTAAGCAATGCATCTGTTAAAATACACAAATAAACACTGACAAAAAATTCTATTTTATTATATGGGTAATTAACAACTATGAATTTGAAGTATAATTTATATTTCAAACTGTCATAATAAGTATTATAATTAGTAGAAAGAAAACAATCAATATTTAGTAAGTTATAAGTAGTATTTCTTGTTTGTGAAGTAATAAAACGAGGGTTTCTAAATAAAAAAGTAAGTAATACAAAAAATGTATGTCACATATAATTATATTGTAGAATATTTACATGTTTTTTTGTAGTATTTCGTTCCCTCTTAAAAGCATAAACAAAGAATGACTTGTTAAAACAACCTTTTCATACGTATGTGAGTTTCAATTTTTTTATGTAAAAATTGTCTCATGTTAAATTCTAAATAGTTTTATCTTCTAAATAAATATGTGAGTAACGTGTTACGATTAATTTAAAGAAAAGAAGTAAATGCAAGTACACTGACCTATGCAAGTTAGGGAAAATTAAAACATCTTTTACTTTACTTGTTATACCAAGCCTTGTAACTTTCAAATTAATATAATGAATAATAGTGTTTAAATGATAACTTATGTAGTCTATAATAAAAGTAATTTAAGAATGTACGTAAATGATATTTTCTATATTTCTTTATACAAGTAATATGCCCAAAGTAAAACAATATACTATTCTATTTCTGCAGCGTTAATAGAGTGAAAGAAAAATGTGTGTAATGGCCGTACAAAAAATTAGGTGTGGCCACCACACGACTTTCTTATACGTATGAAAGTGTTACTTCCGGTCCGAATTTTGAAATTTTATTTATACAAAAAATATTCCAAATCCAACTCTAAATACTTTTGTACTCTTCATAAATATATATAGAATGCATAATTTACGACATATTTGCAAAAAATCGTTATTCGGTAAGAGTAAAAGTGTTACTTCCGGTCCGAATTTTGAAATTTTTTTTATACAAAAGATATTTAAAAGTACGTTCTAAATACTTTTATACTGGTAATGTACCTGCCTAGAAAGCATGATTTGCGAGATATTTGCAAAAAACTGATTTTCTATAAGAGTAGAAGACCTACTTCCGGTCGGAATTTCGAAAAACTTTATTAATACAATTTTCCTCAAATTTAATTTTGAGTATATTTGAATTCTTTATAGATTTGTTTAAACTTAGTAATTGACGAAATATTTGCAAAATTCGATTTCTTCACTGAAGTAAACTACTACTTCCGGTCTGCCGATTTTACTCAAAATCTAATCAGTTCCCAAGAGAAAGATTATATTCGTAAATACAAAATTTGGAATTGATATCTGTATCGGTTTGACCGCTATCGTGGTAACAGACAGACAGACAGACAGACACACACACACACAGACATTTTTTAAAAACCACTTTTTTGGTATCAGGGGACCTCAAAACGTGGACATCTGCAAAAATCTCGAGGTTGAAAATTTTCATCATCACAATACTTCCTTATACTAAGTATAAGAAAGTAAAAAATCGCATTCCAATGTGCAGTGACGAGAAATTGATTGAACCTTAATCTGGAATTACTAGTGGTATTTACGTAAATGCGTATATGATAAACAAAGTTATGGGCCGACTTTAACTACATTTTGTCCCTAAAAATTTAGAAATTTTTGATGAGTTACAAATTCTCTTTTGATTTCCAGTTAGACATTTATACGTATCCTTCAGATTTGCATAGCCTGGTACCTATTTAGCGGTAACGCTTTATAATATACGAAAGTTAGATGTTGCTAAAATGTTGCCTAGTAATTTCCCTTTGAAGTCTGTGCATCGTTGCATGTTTCTTTTGACATATAGTCTGTGATGCAGATTCACAAGCATATTAATAAATAAAACTAGGTTATGATCATGACCGTTACGAGGACGGTGGCATTTTCATGTAGTATAGTAACACGCCACCGACTGTCGGAAATCGACAAAACGAATACGTCCATTTCGCCGTGTCTGCACAAACGGCTGTCTCTGTCAACGGACACGCTGCTACAATCGTAAAAATTCCGCCGGCCGGCGGTGTTATCAGTTTTTACGAAATAATCAATATCGTGCAAAATTATTATAAACGCGAGGAGTAATATTTCCAACAGCATTGATAAATGACGAAATATGACAATGCGAGGATGTGGCATTAAAATGAAAACATATCACAAATAAAGAGTTCATTAATGCATTTGTGCGCGCCGCAATGTGGAATGTGGAAATTTAGCATTCTGAGTAGAAGCAGAAAGTCCATTAGATTGCGACATAACTTGAATAAAAGTGATAAACCTATGCAAATACGCCTAGAATTTAAAGGAGACAAACAAATAAATATGCACTAACAGAATGGTCTGATCACTATTTCTTTCTGGCTAACATCCATTTAATCGAAACCACATGAATTTTGCAAATTGTTGCTGTATCAACTCCAATTGTCGCTTATAAGTTATATATCAATTGAAAATAAACGTTGACGCCTGTTAGAGAGATATAGCATGAAGAATGAAAGCAGGGATCACCTGAATCAAAATCAACCGAGTTTGGATGGAACAATACGATTTGAAGAATTCTTTCACTGCTAGATAGAGGATGAAACGATCTTTCTGAAAATGTAGCATTTGACCCTCGTTGCGATTTAAACTTTTTAAGTTGCCCCCCCCATTACTGGTTGGGATAGGAAGAAATAATTTATGGCAAAAGATGGGGATTTAAAAGGAAAATTGCCAAAAGCGGGATAACAATTTTAACAAATTACGAATTTTATTATTTACTTTACACTTGCACTGTATACAGAAGTACAGTAATAATAATAAAAATATATTTACTCATCTATAATTATAATATTACAGATTATCGTCACATCTGAGTAATCTTGTGGTAATTACTACATTTGTCATAAAATATCAAATTAATTTAAATTAATGTGTTTATAGCAAGAACACTGTATCAACAGTATGACAAAGATAGAAGAAAATAATAACAAGAAAATGGGTGTGCTTAAAACCACACGGCAGAAGTGCAAACTTCATCAAGGCGAGATTAATAATACGAAATCCAACTTTTTTTTCGTTCCATATTACATTAGGGTCATCCTGCATCGACGAATTCAGTTGCTGAGATTTAGTGTGCTTCTTTCGACGATATTTCTTCACGCGCACATTTGACAATTCCCTTTTTCGTTTTAAGTTGTCATAGATTTGATTTTCTTCATGAGCAATTAAAGCAATGCTCTATTCTCAACGTTTCTGTTTTGCATTGGTATACAAATTATAGTAAATGCGTGTGGACGTTATTTAACACCCGGAATATACTGATCAGTTTCCGAGTCATCCATATCATTTTAATAAACATGCTAAAACTTACCTGAGCGCGAAATATTATATTATATTTTATTATAGAGATAATGTCTCATACACACACAACAATTTTTCTTTTAACGGTCCGCGAAGTTCAATTAGCGAACGCAACACAGTCCGCGAAATACAATTTCGAGGCCGTTGCTATGGCAGCGTTCGGACGCTATATATATATATATATAAGTAGACAATATGAATACTCGCTTACGAGTCCCGCGCTGGTATGATGCTAACGTGCCGGCTTCTCACCCGTGCGGCTCGGGATCGAATCTGCTCGGGGACATGAATTTATTTATTCATTTAAATTTCAATTTAATTGAAATTAAATACCTCTATATATATATATATATATATCTCGTTCCCTTAGTCGACTCGAGCCAATTTTACCCGAAAGAGCGTTACGTGCCCAAAGAAGTTTACACTTCAATAAACGACAAAATTTTATACACTTCAGCAGCTAGGGTTAACAGCCAAAAAATCTTCGACGGCGTACTACTCCCCTTCCATCGCAGCTCTTCTACCCTTCTCTTGGACTCCGCGACAGTGAAAGTCTATGATAAAGGGTTCTTAGATGTTTTCTACTTCGTGTGTTGTACTCATGGCTGTTTCCATTTAGATAAAATGTGTGTTTGTGGGTATGTACATACATTACAGCAGCAAGAATAAATACTGAATACAATGTCAGTATTTACTCTGCCTGGAAGTGGCCTCTGCACGATTCATTAATTTCAAATTTTGAATTTACGACAAATGTCAGAACATATTACCAACCACCACAAAAATTACTACATTTTGAAATCCTATTCTTTTTATAAGAAAAATGATAAAAAGAGGCAGATTAGGCAAAATAACATAAAGAACTCCTTATATGATACTTATTGCACTCGCTCATTAGGACACTCCTCGCTGTGCTCGCTGTGTCCTAAACTTGGGCTATTGCAAGACATACATATCTATTGAAACTCGTTCTTTAATATACTATTATTAAATTTTGTTGTAATCTAACTGTATTTGTTCTCATATACGATATTGAATTTTAAATACTGCTTGACTTTTTATTTGGATTTAGTATTATTTTAGACTTGGCTAAGCATATAAGAGGGTAGTCTTGAGTTGAAGTTATAGATTATAAAAATTAACCTTGCGCGACAGAACATCAGCTTTTCAAGATTAAGCCGCTTATCTTTTAAGTCCTTCTTGTCGATGACGTTTCCCACTTCCTGAATTCTAATCACCTACTACACATGCCTATATCTCTCTTACACTTCTTCGTCGTATTTTTGTCTTCTCTCTTTTTCTTTCCCGTGTTCAATATTTCAGTGTCAGGTCAAGAATTAACGGTCTTAAGGTTTTATTTTTTCTTTGCTTTTCCTGCTGCTATTTTTTGTTGCTCTACAATTAGGGTTATCCGGATCGTGTCAAAAGAAAAAAGGTCGTCGCACGGAAAAAAATTAAAGCGTTAATTAAAAATAATTGTTAACCGGAAAGAGAAGGAAAAGTTTTTCTATATAATCGAAGTTCCGGTAAGAATTAGGGAAGTTATAGACAGAAAAAGGGTTAATCGAGTCGATTTTGGAAAATGAGAAGAAAGTTTTATTAAATCGGTCGGCTTCCGTCTATCCTCCAATATCGACGGGTTATAATTCGATTTTTCACGGGAATGTGAAGATTTCAAATGCGAAAGGCGAATAAAAATAATTCGAAAAGTTTTAAATCCGATTTTTGTGTTGCTAATGCCTCTTCTCAGTCCGAAAAGTGCAAAAGTAAGATAGAGAAACCACAGCAAAAATAAATTTAGAGAAACAAATATTCATCTCAAATAACATTTATATTTGTATAATTAATGTTAATAATAATAATCGGCTATTTCTTTCCTTTTTCATAACATAAATATAAGAAAATTACAAAAAAAAGCAAAATTGAAGACATACATAACGCTGAAAAATAAAACAATTACACAACGTAATTTACTAAAACCAATGTGGGCAAGTTATTAACGCCTCGCAATACGTTAACAGTCAAACATCTTTTGAAGAACGTTGTATGATGCATTGGCAGCGTTATAAACCCCCTGTTGAGCACGTTAATATTATGCACATCTTTATGTTATAAATTTATATAGTAGGTATCAGCCAGTAAGTAGAATTTATATTTTATAAACAGTTATAATGTCATTATTTCTATCATATAAATTTTGCCAATGTACGTTAAGTGCCAATCTTTAGTGATTGACAAAGAGCACGGTCATTCTTATTTAACTCCAATAATTCAGTTTATATTTGCGAAGACTAAATACAGGGTGTGGCAACGACCTGTAATCGGTCCCTTACGGTGTACATATTAACTTGATTGAAAAATGTTTTTAGTAAAAGTTATTTGGGAAAGCACAGGCTATGACCTAAAATTACTTTGATGTATACAGGGTGTTTAGTTTCCTCCCTACCTTATATAAATTTCTTATTTTAAATGGAACATACTATATATTGTTACATTTTTGGATTCCTGGGCGCAATATAAGCCAAATTTGTACAACACATCTTATTTCGAGATATTTCGTATTAAAGGAAAAAAAAACGCATTTTTAATAATTTCTTAAAAATTTTATATCTCCTGCATTTGTAATTATTTTGTAATATTTTTTTTATATCATTATAACAACAGTTCAAGATGCTCAGCCAATACGAAAAAATGTTCATTTTATAACATTGGGTGTTTGGAAATTGAACATGAATTTGAAAATTTTAAAATAGTTGTAATCATTTTTTTTCAAATGTAACACCCTGTATATTTCTACCCCGTTCGATGCAGGCTAAAGACCGCTTTCGTTTTCATATAACACTTCATATACCCAACGTTAATGGTTTTTGAGTTATATTATGTTTAGTGTGGAGCATTGGGATTCGAAAATAAATGTAGGCTGTGAGAAAAAAAATGAGAATCTACGTAAATGTTAGATTGAGTCTTACTGTCAAATCGTATATAACTAATCATTTTTCTCCGTTTATTATTAAAAGATCAACTTACTTTTCTCATATTATTATAGTTATCCATTACTTATTTATTTTTGGTTATTCTTCTCGTGTTATCTACTGTTTGTTTTTAAGTTTAGTAGTTTTTAAAATGAAATTTTCTAAAGAAGAGGTGGTCGATATGACATTTATTATTGGAGAAGCCCAACGAAATTGTTTATTGGTAAGTCGCTTGTACAAAGTGAAATACCCTAATCGCAGATGTCCTCAAATATCAGCATTTGAGGGACTAAAAGAGAGATTTATCGCTGATGAACATATAAAATATAATTTCAGTTTTCGTCCAAAAACAGTTATAAACGAAGGAAATGAAGAACGAGTGTTACAAGCAGTTGTAGAAAATCCACATGTTAGTATACGAAATATTCGTAAAAATCTTAATTTTAGTGAAAGATCAGTATCAAGAATATTACGGAAATGCAAATTTCATCCGTATAAAGTACAACTGCACCAGGAGTTGCTACCAATGGATCACTACAATCGTATGCAGTTTTGTCAAAGGATGTTAGATAATGTAGACCAAAACCCAGGGTTTTTAAATAATATTCTTTGGACAGACGAAGCCATATTTCACAACAATGGCTATGTGAACAGGCATAATTATCATTACTATGCGGACGCAAATCCGCACCTAGTGAACGAAACCCATTGTCAACATAGGTGGTCGCTCAATGTTTGGGGAGGTATTATTGGTACTACCGTCGTTGGACCACATTTCTTTGACGGCCACTTAAATGGCGCAATATACAGAAACTTTCTTGTCAATGAACTAGCAGGATTACTAGAAGATGTACCACTGGACGTAAGAGCCAATATGTGGTATCAGCACGATGGAGCCCCAAGTCACAACAATGCGGCAGCAAACCAAATGCTCGACGAAATGTACAGAGAAAGATGGATTGGAAGAAGGGGACCAGTAACATGGCCAGCTAGATCTCCTAATCTGACACCTTTAGATTTTTTTCTATGGGGTCACATTAAAGAAATTGTCTACAAGGAGATTTTAACTACTCGGGATGACATGAGAAACAGAATTACTTTAGCTTTTCAGGAAATAACACGTGAAACACTTTTGCGAGTCCGAGACTCGGTTCATCGAAGACTACGTCTCTGCATAAATAACGAAGGCGGTCATTTTGAACAGTTCATGTAATTTTGTAATGCTTTTTTGTTTTTGTTTTAATGTTTATTTATTCATTTCCATTAAAAATTGTTTACAGAATAAAACTATTTGTTTCTTTTAACTGAAATATTATTATGCAACATATTAATTAAGGCAATAACACATTCTGCTTCTAGCTCAATAAGGCTAATGCGATTCCTGTCGTTTGTTAGTCGTGGCTTATGTTTCAGAATCCCTATAGTATACAGTATAACTCCAAAACTATTGGCTTTGGGTATATGAAGTGTTATATGGAAACGAAAGCGGTCTTTAGCCTGCATCGAACGGCGTAGGAATATACAGGGTGTTACAATTGAAAAAAAATGATTACAACTATTTTAAAATTTTCAAATTCATGTTCAATTTCCAAACACCCAATGTTATAAAATGAACATTTTTTCGTATTGGCTGAGCATCTTGAACTGTTGTTATAATTGTATAAAGAAATTATTACAAAATAATTACAAACGCAGGAGATGTAAAATTTTTAAGAAATTATTAAATATGCGTTTTTTTTTCCTTTAATACGAAATATCTCGAAAACCATTAATTTAATCCATATGATGTGGTGTACAAATTTGGCTTATATTGCGCCCAGGAATCCAAAAATGTAACAATATATAGTATGTTCCATTTAAAATAAGAAATTTATATAAGGTAGGGAGGAAACGAAACACCCTGTATACATCAAAGTAATTTTAGGTCATAGCCTGTGCTTTCCCAAATAACTTTTACTAAAAACATTTTTCAATCAAGTTAATATGTACACCATAAGGGACCGATTACAGGTCGTTGCCACACCCTGTATATACCTCGGGCATATATTATGTACATTTTGTAACCTCTTACGGTCAAATACATCTAAGCATGGTATGTGTAATAGTGCATAGTACGTAAAAGTAAACAATGTACTATACTTTCCATGTTATCCACGGTATTCTAGGTTTAGTGACTTCAACAGTTTTTTACGGAAGTTGCATTTCAAACAGTGCCAAGATTTCTCTATTAAAAAACTGTTGGCCAATATCAATGCAAAGCATAGGACTAAATGGAATTGTTTGCAATTGCGTAACAAAGTAAGTCATCATATACAAAATGAGAAAACTTGGGTAAGATATATTTTGAAGAAGCACTAAGCGAAAAGTTGATGCTCCACAAGATCAAATCATTATCTGAAATTTCACATGGAATCACCTCGGAATCTATAGAAGTACTTACATTCGATAGAGCAATTGAATCAAACAAAAATACTAGACGAAAAATATATTCAATTATTTGTGGTACTTAATTAATTTATTATTTGCAATTCTAATTCCTCAAAAAAGAAAAAACAATCACCACAAAAGTCAAGACGCATATAAATACTGCCAATTATTAAGTTTTTGTACTTATTGTGCACAGATACTCAGATCTTTTCTATATACTTTTAATACATTTACTTATATTAACATAAAATGCGAATTAAAATACCCATACCACATCTAGTGCGCTCAACAGATCGAAACAGAAATCGAATTTGGACAACATTTCGTCAACTACTAAGTTTAAACAAATTTATAAAGAACTCATATGTACTCAAAATTAAACTTGAGAAGAATTTTATTATAAAAGTTTTTTAAAATTGGTACCGGACGTATTTTTTACTCTTATCGAAAATCAGTTTTTTGCCAATATTTCGCAAGTCATGCTTTTTATACAGATACGTTACGAGTATAAAAGTACTTCGAACTTTTGTATAATTTTTTTTTTAATTCGGATCGGAAGTAACACTTCCACTCTTATCGAATAGCGATTTTTTGCAACTATGTCGTAAATTATGCATTCTGTATATATTTATCAAGAGTACAAAAGTGTTTAAAGCTGGATTTGGAATATTTTTTGTATAAATTAAATTTCAAAATTCGAACCGGAAGTAACACATACTCCTAGCGAGTAGTACTTTCTTTCGAATACCTCGCAAAGTATGCATTTTATAGGGATTTATTAAGAGAATAAAAGTAATCATGATTCGATTCTGAATAATTTTTATATAAAAAATTCTTAAAATTTGGCTTATTTTTTTTTTAAGATAAAACTATTTAAAACAGTTTAGAACAATTTTGTAGAATTTGAAGCGCTATACGTATAACAAAGTCGTGCGGTAGCCTCACCTCATTTTTTAAAATTACTTCAGGCAAATGAGCTCTTTCCTGCCTTTCGCATTCTTGAAGCCGGCCTAAAAAATATTTCATGCCATTCTGTAAAACATCGGGCCACCACAACACGTTTTTGCAATATGACACGTTTTAGTTCCAATGGTGTATCCCAAATTATTAGTGCGTATAACGCGATGATATAAAAGTTTGAATAATAGGTCTTGACGGCTTTGTGAGTTGTACTAGTATTGTTCAACTCTCTTTATAGCATTTACAGCAGTATGTCGGTTGCGTGTTTAGATCAACGAATTTCACGAACTAATGTGCGTTCCACAGGCTCTGTGTAGACGCCGAAAATTAAGAGCTTTCATTTGTTCTGTTTATTTTTCGCTGGTAAATAATATGCGATTTCCTTTATACTTCATATCGCTACCACCCCATCTTCTTAGAACGAAAGATGTATCAACAGTGGACAATCATACTATGACTTTTTTAAAAATATGATTTATATATATTATAAATAGTAATTGGGCCAAAGGTAACTCTCTAAAGAGCTCTACACGAATTGCTAGAACCATAAGTTTTTATATATAGATAGGATTTCATGATTATCTCTTTCTGCCTGTTAATATTTCGATTAGACACTCTAAAGAGTGAAGCCTTGCGTCGCAATGAGTTTAATAAAATTTGATGTGTAAAAGTGTCAATCGCGTTGAGTAACACCAAGTTCGTCAAACCTTGATCTGTTATTGGTATAGACTATACAGTAAAGAAATTGAGCAGATGCAGTGGGTTCGAGAGTCTAAAAGCTTCTGTTTTGCAAAAAAAAACCTTTAATTGATCGTCCACAATTGCTCCAGAACTTTAGACGTAGTCGATAAAAAGCTCCTCAGTCTTCAATCGTTAAATACTTTTACCTTTCTTTCTTAGGCAAGCGATACTTGCGATATTGATTGTTTTTAATCTAAAAGGAAATTATTTTGTAAAATGTGCGAGTTGATAATATGCTTAAGATAAGATCGCCGAAGATTTATGGTCTTTATAATAAACCCCCAATTACTTTATTATCGACAAGCGAGAAAAAAATCTAGGACAAGTGACAGTCAATGAAAAGTTAACTGGGTACATTATTATAAAAAATACTTTTCATAAAATGATCAATCAATGATTTTCTGGAAATCTGGGAAATACTTTTCATCTTGTTATTAACACACAGATGAACAAATGTATTCATTAAAGATGACTATCTCCAGATCGCGATGTAAAATTGTCGATAATAATATCTCTTTGGAAATAGTAAGTTCCATCTTCTAGCTCTGCTTTTTAGCATCAATGTGCGAAATTAAATTCCTTAAGGATTTGTAATAATTCCAATTATTTATATTTTTGAACGTACGATATTTATTCCTGCCCTTATCATGAAATTTCATCAAGCGTTTTAAATTATCTGTTAACTATGGAACATATTAGGAGTGAATATGCCTGTGAACACAGACGCATTCTTGTCGAAGAATTGCATATTGCAAATTGCAAATTAGTGTCAGTTTTGTCTTCAATATTTTCAAAATGCAGAATGTGAGTGAGATCATTTTTCTGGAGATCATATAAAATTTTTTCAATATTGAATTACGATAGCTTCGAGTAATAAACTCGCTTCGTGGTAATTCGACGTCAATGTCATATAATACGAACTTTTCGATCAGATACTGATAGGCTTAGGCATCAAAATCTAAAGTATTTGTATAATTCGTAACAATAATCAAATAAGTAAAGGGAAACGAGTATTTCGTAATTATGGAAGAATATTATGTAATCCGCGTGAGATCAAGGTCAAGGGTACAGAGACAGACAGCTCGAATATTATTAAGTTTTAAGCGATCTTCGTTTAAACCCCACAACATTTCCTAACGTTGAAGTAATTTCCTATTTTATGTGACGGGCATTCAGGATCAGCCAATCAAATAGACTTGTATAGGTATATATACCTAAAGAATATATCGATTCCACCATGAAGAAATCGATAACACCTTAATCAATAGCAAATTTCGTTATGGGAATTTACAATCTTTGTAAATAAACGATTCAAAAGAAATACTGTATTAAAATAAGAACTTTTCATTATAATATGCGTACAAATTTTACAAAGGTACAAAAAATAAGCGATAGTATTTTACATTATAACAAAATATTCCATTAATCAAAAGATCAGTCTATAAATCAACAATGACCAATGATTTTGTTAGATTGTTGTATCGACGTGCAGATATTAAAATAATTTATTCATGGAATTAGATTAATTTTACGTGTTATTACAGGATTACAAATTCTATATACGCGCATCAATTTCATCGACAGAATATAGAGGAAACGGTGGATATAGAGTAATTTATACATTTATCTAGATTAAACATCAAAATGTTATCAAGGCTGTATCTGATATATTGACTGCATGAATATGAAATATCAAATGATGAGTTTCAATTATGTTGTTTTTCACTTCTTATTATAAACAGTTATTGTGAAAAACACACTTTCTAAGTCTAACAGACTCTTTAAAAACCTAATAATAATA
Organism: Amphimallon solstitiale; assembly: GCA_963170755.1. Taxonomy (NCBI): domain Eukaryota; kingdom Metazoa; phylum Arthropoda; class Insecta; order Coleoptera; family Scarabaeidae; genus Amphimallon; species Amphimallon solstitiale. The sequence continues at coordinate 86,458,871 of OY720675.1, forward strand.
ATGATAACAATAATACTAACCTTTATTTGAACAGCTTTATAGAGTATTGCTAAAATACACAGTATATGCTAGCAACACGTCACAAAGAATTATACAATTATACTAGAATTTTAAAAAGTTATCTAAAGAATAGCAAGAGATCTTAAGCTGTATTGTCATAAAGTTTCACGGTGGAAACATTGACAGTGTCGTCCATATATGCATATAATATAACAAATGTAAAATAAGAAAGAAAAAGAACAATAATTATATAAGCACAATAATTTTATTTCTATTTTTATTTTTATTTCTTAAGGCACACAAGAGTAGTGTGTCTAGTTCAAGAATTCACTAATACTATAGAGGGCTGCCTCCAGCAATAATTATTTTAATTCTACTTTAAACTGTGACTTGCTAGAACTTGAAATTTCCTTGAACCTCTGAGGTAGTCAATTGTATACCCGTAGAGCCAGATATTGTGGCCCTCGCTTAAGGGGATATTAAAGCAGTCGAGAAAGCAAGATATCGTATTTATCAGTTTTTTTTACTATTGTTCAAGATAGAAATGTGAAAATTTCTGTACAACTCCAATATAGGTATGAGTACACGGAAAGGTTTTCAGATTATGTAATTTTCTTATCACAACCATCTATTTTTTTTATTCCAAATTAGAGTAAAGTGTACGTGTGTTTCTCGGTCAAAATCTGATATAATTAAATGAAATTGATCAAAACGGATGTAATGCCCGTGTAGACCAATGTTTTCTTGTGAGATATAGCTTTTTGAATTGCGGAAAAAAGTTTAATTTGAGTAATTAAATTGAGAAATTCCGGAATGGTGCGGTACTGAATTATTTGTATTTTAGCAGCGCCTTCAGCTGTATTTTTTATATGTATTCGGGTGACGGAAAACAACATATTCATTTCAAATATATGAGAATGAGATGGCTTGCATTTGGCTCCTCCTACGGGTCAACACCGCCAAAAGCAATTATAGTCAATTTCCAAATACAAATCGACTTTAATATCCCCTTAAAGAGAAGTTATTGCATTGTGGAGTTTTCATGTTATCGTAAATTTCACCGTTGCGGGTAAAGAGGGTGTCAATCTCAACGAAAAGCATAACAAGCTCATATATGTACAAGATGAGCAAAGTCAAAATTTTCAATTCTTGGAAAATGGGTCTGCACGAAGTATTATACGGCACGCCGTACAATGACCGAATTATCCGTTTCTGGAGCGTAAACATATTCCCAAAGAGAACAGAGCTCCCCCAAAAAATCTCCGCATAACGTAACGCACTTGGCGTAACACTCCCTCAATGACTTTAAAAACAACAAACTAGAGATACCTCTAATAGAATTCGTTAACATATTATATAGCATACAACCCACGAAGTAACTTCACATCTGAAAAATTTGTTTAGAATGCGCAATTTGCAGCATATAATTATTGTTACGTATATTGTGATCATGAGTTATATTGAAAATACTTGAAAAAGTCTTATATTCGTAAAAACGAAGCACATGACGCCTATTATATAAATATCATAGAAAGTTAGTAGGACATTGTCTCTAAAAAGTTTTCAAGAATCTCTGTAACCCGAATCGAATATGACTCTAACCTGTTTCTTTTGCAGGATAAAGATTCTGTTAGATTCTGAGGATATGATTCTCTTTAATTTAAGACCAAGTACTCTGGAAGTAGAGTCTAGCTTAAAAGTATCATCATTTACTTCTATATTATCCACAACTGTGGTTATATTATGAAAATGTACAAACTTAGTCTTTGTCTTGTTAATGACTAATTTATTGCAGCTCATCCATTTGCAAATATTATTGAAAGTATCCGCCACTGTACTGTTTAATTCGTTAAAATTCGTCGAGCTTATTACTATCATCAATGTAAAATATTGTTTGCTGTACGGTTTGAACGGCATTGGTAAGTCGTTGATGTATATTAAAAAGAATGTTGGACATAAGTACGCCACTGTCAACATTAACGTAGCATGACTCGCAACTTCCTATTTTGACGCTTTGTTTACGATTTATAAGATATGATTAAATTATTGTTTAGGAATACCCCTAATACCATATTACTCTAGCTTGTGAAGCAAAACTTGTAGTTCACCATATCAAATGCTTTGGACAAGTCAATAAAGATAACAAGACACTGTTGACCGACATCTAAGGTTTCAAAAATTGCCTTTAATAAATTAAAAAGCGCTGTGCGTATATCGACCGAACTGTGGATAGCTTTAAACTAGAAGGAAAGATTCCTTTTTCAAAAAAGAAATTAAGCATGTAAGTCAGAAATGAAACTATTAAAGGTAAGGAATTATCATGTCCTATTGAAGACGGATTCTTTACAGCATTCTCAACATCATTTTCAAGTACCAGCGGAATGTAAAAAGTGGAAACTGAATTTGGTATTTGCATAGTTATTAATATTTTCAAAGCTATTATCTTGTAGACTATCTTCTTCCTTTTCTTTCGATGGAAGTGATTTAAAACATTCTGTAAACTCTATACACAGTTTCTGATTGTTGTTATTGGGTAAAATATGGGCGTTGGTGCTGTTAGATCTATTACGAATAACAGAAGAAGCTGCTTTAGGTTTATTAGAAAATGAGTGAATAATGGCTTCCAGTCGTATCATATTGGTTGCTACTTACAAAATCTTTACAATATTTTTCATAGTTCTCAAATTTATTCATAAATATGGGATATTGTTGGCTAAATTATTTTAAAAGCAGTAAATTATTGCCAAAGGAGTATAATTACATAATAAAAGACTAGTATAAAAACTTGGTGAATAATAACAATAACAATAGCAATAATTTAGTGTCATAAATATGTAGGTATAACAATACACACACACATAAGCGCGCGCGCTCACACACGCACAACTCTTTTATAACGTCATCGGTTATAGCGTCAACTCCGGTATAGCATCGTGATCGTCTTGCTCCATGGAATTACCTATAGTAGGCAACCTAAAAAACATTGTATATAACGGTATCAAATTCTGATGAACCTCGGGTTTAACGTCAATTGAAGTACATATGTACATATTGCAGTGATCTTGAGTTTAGAATTAAGTTGTATATAAGTTTTATCAAGATCATATCTAGATTTAATTTAATTTAATGTTATTTTATTTACTTTATAATAGTCATAGACTAAAATCAAACAGTACACGTTCAAATTCAATTGACATAGTCACGTTAATATTTAAGGTGCATTTGTACAAACAAATGCACATTTTTCAAGTGAATGATGTATAGACAAGCCGCTAGGGGCGATACTAATAATGTACCTCTTTAAGAGAGGGAATAAAAGTCAGTTTGGAGCATGACTGGATTTTTTGTCTAAAATAATTGTTATAAATTGCCGTGAAGAGCCAATTTAAAAGGACTTGATTGCAGGTGAAAACCGCTCTAAATACAAAATGAACATTAGGTGTCTGGGACTTTGAATATTTTTCGGTAATTGTTGAACTTGTAAGATTTTTAAGAGATATTAAAGGGGACTGAAATAATTTAACGATATTGAATCTTTTTCTTTTAAGAAAGGATTTCAAAAGACTGTAAATATTTATCTACATTTATCTGAACTTAATTTAAGAATTTTCAAATCAAATATATGTATTCTATTAATAATTACGAGTTAGCCAAATAATAGTGAGGAAACAGAATATTTTTATTTTAAAACACGATGGTCACATGCTACGTGTTATGGTAAAACATTCTGGGTATTGTGATAGTTTTTGTCTTAAGATGGGATAAAAAATTTATTTTATTTTGTATATAGAATACAGACACGCGATACTTTGTTGTATGTAGAATAATTATAATTACATTTCATTTATGCATATTTTTCTTTGTAGAATTAAGTTGTAAAAAGTATATATATTTGTGCGGTATGGAAGAATTTAATGAGTTATATGAAGAACTGAGGTAGTGTGTATTTTAATTTTTTTTATGTACAAAGTGTTTAATTATTAAGGTGTGGTGATTTATATTGGAAATAAACGAGGTTGGTAAATTTTTCTTTTGTTTAAAGTTAATGTATATATTAAAAAAAAATTGGGTTTGTGCATTAAAGTCTGACTTGTTCTGGACTTTGAATTGGGGATGCGTACAACTAGTTATGTAATTAATTAACTCGTAGTATGGAGCCCTGATTGATCCTCTGACTCGAATTTGTGCTGAGCATCTCATTTAGAAGCGAGAAGACGCATTTGAGTGAAATTAACATCAGCGCAGAGTCAGCACTTATATGCATACTTAAACACTGTTAATTAAGTTTTTTTTTTTTATAAAATATTAGAGACTGGACACGTTATTGCGTGAGTTGGGGGTGCGTTCAATGAGTAAAAAGATAAACTCATGGAATGGAACTCTGACTGACTGTTTACGTGTTTTTTTTTTGGGAATGTTGTCTAGAATCTAGAAGCGAGAAAAGGTATTTGGGCAGTATTAATATCAAAACAAAGTCCATGTTCTAACGCAAACACAACTATAACAGATAAAAAAAATATTTTAATTTTTATTTAACACATCCGGTGTAAGTCACTACATCCTATGAAATTTGATTTGTAAGAAATTTATTTGTTTTGTTGATTACACTCTAATTACAGAAATAATAAGATCTCAGAGTAGCATAAGGCTAAGTTTCTGGGATATATACTTGAACCTTCATAATTTTAAGAATAAAGAAAATTCATAATTTCATTACATTATTAATTTGCAAGGGTCACAGCAATATGTAGGCAATAACTACTGCGAATTTCAGTATTTACAGAGGTACTTTGTAGGAAATAACAAACACCCTATTTCTTAGAATTCATAAACCATAAACAATACAGTACTATGCAACTTACAGAGAGAATGAATACGCGATTCATAACCCGATTGAATGTGGGAGTCATAAACGGCTGCCAAAGAAATTCTTAATATGATTTTTGTGCAGTTTTGCGTTTGTTGTAATGTAAAATAGGTCATAAAGCTGTTACGTATTGGATTAGTTATGCAAAAATTTGTTAAATTACAGTTTTTCGAAATTCGTCTATCTCGTGATTAGCGTCGCTCGGTTATAGCGTCCAAATCGAGTTTTACACATATATAAACAAATATATATCAATATAAAAAGTTTAAAATTTGTATTCCTGAAGAATGTTACAAAATTCATTTTCTAATAAAAAAATGAGGTGTGGCCACCACACGACTTTCTTATACGTATGAGCGTTTCATACTACACACACTACACTACATCAACTATACAATTTTAAGAATTTTTTTATATAAAACTTATTCAAAATCCTATTCTAAGTACTTTCATTCTCTTAATAAATCTCTATAGAATGCATACTTTGCAAGATATTCGAAAAAAAGTGCTACTCGCTAAGAGTAAAAGTGCTACTTCCAGTCCGAATTTTGAAATTTCATGTATACAAAAAATATTGCAAATCTAACTCTAAATACTTTTGTACTCTTAATAAATATATATAGAATCCATAATTTACGACATATTTGCAAAAAATCGCTATTCGGTAAGAGTAAAACTGTTACTTCCGGTCCGAATTTTGAAATTTTTTTACACAAAAGATATTGAAAAGTATGTTTTAAATATTTTTATACCCGTAACGTACCTGTCCAAAAAGCTTGACTTGCGAAATATTCGCAAAAAACCGGTTTTTGATAAGAGTAAAAGACCTACTTCCGGTAGGAATTTCGAAAAACTTTTTAAATAAAATTTTTCTCAATTTTAATTTTAAGTACATATGAATTCTATATAAATTTGTTTAAACTTAGTATTTGACGAAATATTGGCAAAATTCGATTTTTTCACTGAAGTAAACTGCTACTTCCGGTCTACCGATTTTACTGAAAAACTAATCGGATCTCAAGAGGGAGATTATACACGAAAATACAAAATTTGGAATTGATATCTACAGCGGTTTGACCGCTATCGTGGTCACACACAGATACAGAGAGAGAGAGAGAGAGAGAGAGAGAGAGAGAGAGAGAGAGAGAGAGAGAGAGAGAGAGAGAGAGAGAGAGAGAGAGAGACATTTTTTAAAAACCACTTTTTCGGTATCAGGGGACTTCAAAACGTGGACATCTGCAAAAATCTCGAGGTCGAAAATTTTCATCATCACAATACTTATACTACGTATAAGAATGTAAAATGTACTACCTACTGCGCTTTACAGTGCAGTTATGACTATATTTCAGATAAGAATATAAATAGCTGGTAGGGAAGGACTATTACATGTTCATTCGTACTGGTCGCTCCCTACACCAGAGTACGTGGATATGTGAAACAATTTCCTTTGGCCAAATAATAACAACGTATGTTAATGTTACTTGTCAAGCTCAATGTTCAGGTATCCACTTCTTTATTGTAATTATAATTTTGTTCTTCAAAACGATATTCTTCCTGCTTGTCACTGATAAAGAAGGTTTTGGATGTCAGATAATTGCACAACTAGCGTTTGCAAGACGGGTTTTATGCCAACTGAGTTAGGAAGTGAATGTGTTTTCAAGGCTTTTATATGCCCGGAATTGCATCACGGAACAGATGAAACAATTTTTTTTACTCACCGCCTATAAGTAACATTTTACGCATGCATCGCTCGACCAGCATGGAGTACTTCCCAGTCGACACGACTATAAAATTGCAAAAAGATTATGTTGATAAAATTTTGTCTATAAAATACTATTTCCCTCGATATTTCTTTACTAAAAGTTAGATAAATGGGAGTAATTGCTAAAAATTCTTCTAACAAATTTGTTGGTGCCATCTATTTGACGATCTAGCAAGCAACATTCACGCTGACAGTTAATTGTACTCAAACCAAAAAGCGGTAAATCCATTATAAATATAAGAATAAAAACGTCATATACAAGAATATAATAAACTTAATGCCAATGTGAGTAGTAAGTACGTACATGAAATGCTTAATTTAATTAGATGGTCTATTTTAGGTTAGGTATGATACTAATCACTTTAATCAATAATATTTTTTTATTTTAATGCTCGTATAAAAAAATATTGTACAAACCACTTGCGTGAAGATATCTTCTACGCATTCGCGCTATTAAAAGCATTCGGTTCCTTCGGTCTCTCGTGCTTTCAAAATGCGGAAACATAGTATTTCCGCACTTGGTTAGTAAACTGTTGCCTGCCGTTATGTGATATAAAATGAAAGTTATTGCTTTTTCAATGCGAAAGATATTAATTATAGGAAGTGCCTCCATAGCCGGCGCCGGTTTCTGTTTTGTATGCATATTGGTGCCGGCTACGGCATCAGGAATTGCGGACGGCAGCCGGCTTCACGTATCGTTACCGGCTTATCAACACAACCTCTATTTTCCATATTGCGCGCGTGAACGGTTTAACTTTTAGTGTTAATTTCCTTTAATTTATCTAAATTTGCAGGTATGTTTTTCCCTGTAGCTATGCTTTTTGTTAAAAATGATGTTCTTCTAATTGTAGAATGTTGAAAGTGGGCGATAAGTTTGAAATTGAAGTTACAGAAATACAAAAATGAAGTGTTCAATGATTACTGGATTAAGGATTCTAGAACCATCGAGACGCAGGCTAAAAGATATCAAAACAAGACTTAATTTACCATTATGTAAGAATAGCTTGCATAAAAGGTGGCCGAATGCACACTTTTGGGGTATAAAACAAAAAATACATTTACATTTAGGCAGAAGTGCCCAGCCGGTATGTTTTTAAAATTAACTTCTTGTGGAGAAATTTTTAGAGATAAAGGAACTGAATGAAGGTCACACTCATCCGGAAGCACAAACTTTATTTAAAAGTTTACCGCAGCAAAGACTGAACATTTCAAAGCAGCTTAAGGTTAATTCAGTAGCAGCATTGCAGGCTAGCGTCAACAAAAAAATCGTACAAAATAATATCATTAATGAATCCGGGTGCCTTGTGACTCTGAAAGACTTAACAAATCTAAACAGAAAACCACAGAACAGAATAAAGTTTGATGAATGTCAATCAATTTTACGAAATACTTACAAATGCGACGTTCATATTGACGTTGATGTGGAAGCAAATTTGAAATGCATCTATTTTCAAGATCCAGAGATGAAACATATGTTTGACTCTTATCCAGAAATAATTTTTATAGATGGCACCTATTGTCTACACAGCAGTAGAGCGGCCACATATTAAATTATGGTAGAGGATGCAGAGGGAAGTGGTGCAATAGTAGCAGTTGGTATATTACTAAACAAAACTCAAGAAAATATCGATTGGTTCATAAAAACATTCAAAAATTTGAATCAGAGAACATCAGATATAAAAGTGGTGATGTCTGATAAGGATAACAAAGAGAGAAGTGCTTTTAAAATTTTCTTGATGTCTCCTTGCAGATATGTTTATTTCATACTCTACAGATATTTAACAGAGAAGTAAATGTGAAGAAAATGGGATTGTCCACCACAGAATGTGAAGTCGCCAAAAAGTCTTGCAGAATTTAGCCTATGCTTTATCTGAGGAGTGTTTTCAAAAAATCCATTTGGAAATGAAACAACATGTTCATCAAGTCGTTATCGATTATTTTGTACCTGACATTCGCAAATCCGTCTTTTCTGAACAACATAAACAACAGAATTGAAAGTATCAATGCCAAATTGAAATCTGTCATTACCAAATTTTCTAATCCAGAGGATTTCATCAAAAATTTAGAAATATCAAAAATTCTAATGAATATCATAAAGTTACTACCAGGGCATTTACGTCAGGTTCAGTAGAAGATTTGTATTCTAGACTTTTAACGAATTTCACCTTTAAAAAGGTTCAACGGCAACTTGAATGTATGACTAAATGCAAAGATTTTCAATTTATTGAAGAAGAAAAATGTCTCGGTCCTACTAGTGTAGGTCTTCTAGAGCTAACACCTTATAGTTGTCAGTGTATGTTTTGGACCTCCGCGAGCTCCGTCCAATTATCTTGTCGCCACATCCTCAAACTTCGATCTATGTGCAACCAGTCTTTATTTGATGAAAACATTTGCTTGCAACGATGGAAGAGAACCTATTTTGAATCATGTCACCCATTTTGTCCATCCCTCAAAACTAGCCAGTTTGAAGAGACGCCAAGTACTAATTCAAAACTTGAGGTTAACTTAGAAGTCACGAATGATAATCCATATAAACGCAGACCACTAACATATCACCAAATGTTCAAAATAATGAATGATGAATGTTTGAGATTGTCCCAGATATGCAGTGAGATTTCATCCGAGACTTTTTACAACAGCTGAAATTCATTAAGTCTCTTGTTACAGAATGGTCCAATAATAGTTATACATCTAATGGAGATAACACTAACGGTGAAATTGAAATTGATAACCTTAGTAGTTTCCCCAGTAATGATGATAATGAGGCTGAGAAGGAAACTGAAAATCAGAGTAGCCCCAAAATGCATATGTATACGAAAAACTTTGAAAATAACAATAACGATAATTCAACTTCGCAGTTAAACCAAATAGTGTGTTGGGATGTTGACGGAAATAGTGAAATTAACGTTATAAATTTAAGCAAAAATCCAAGTACACAAGATAATCAATCTGGTGAAAGTTCTTCGAAATCAAAAGCCATCATAATTTCCGATATTAAGGTACCTACTTAGTATGTTCAGTGTTTTGGCAATGTTTGTTAAAATTTTATTTTTTAAGATACCTACTGTGAAAATTAGAGGCCGCCCCAACGGATGCGGAAACACAGTTATTGTTTTTAAAAAAAAAGAATATCTACTAAAGAATATATTTAATAATTTTTTTTAAATTAATGTAATTATTGTTAGATTTATATTTAGTTTTCAAAGAAAGAAATTATTCTCCTATATTTATAGTACCTATAATATTTATATCATAATGTGTATTAAATATAGTAAGTATATTATTCAATGAGCGTGTTATGACGGCTATAACCCACGAAGATGACTTGCACACAATGTAAGCATCTGAGTGCGTTATAGCCATAACACCCAAATCGATACTTTATCTACAACTTTCACGGAAAGAAACTGATATTGACATAACGATTGAGTTATGACCATAACTCCATCGCTGTCATTATTATTCAACTGACTGAATAATCACTGCCATAACTTGCCAAAATCACCTTAGTAATTCATAGATAATGCGATAATTGTAGATAAAATTTTAAAATTAGTTGGAAATTTTTAATTATAGGAATTGTAAAAGGGGGTAGAGATTCAATCACATATGCACATAACCGCCGGTAGCGATACGGTATGCCGGTGCCGGCAACCATACTTAAAACCGGCGCCGGCTACGGAGGCACTTCCTTAATTATATGAAAATATATTCTTCCTGATAAATTTTTATTTAGGAAAACTTCGCATTGGGTATACCTTAAACACATAGACATAACCAACAAACATTTGCTAGACGTACTATATTCTACCACAGACAAAGGACATTCTTTATTTATAAAAATGTCGCTGATTAAATTTATAAATGACACACAGAAAGAATATATTTTTAAATAATAATACTTTCGTTAATTTTAAGGGAATTTGAATGGCGCATTCTTGAAGTATTGTTTTAGATATCGTTTAGATATTGTCCTTTTAGCAGTATCGTAGCGTCATTTCTTTTGGCCATACTATATGGCATATCGATTATGTAGATCAGAAAGGAAATTGATCCTTGAAGTACGCCGTGCATAATTTAGCAACTTATGAGCTCCATTATCTTGCAAATATCTTGCAAGGTATGGATTCTATACAGATTTATTAAGAATGTAAAAGTGTAAAGACCTTAATTTATAATACGTTTTATAAACCTGGTGACATATATTTCGTACACTATTTTAGATTATAAAAGAAAATCGCAGGCACATGGGAAATATTTATATAAAGATATATATAAATATAAATACACGGATTTTGTTACGACAGTATACGCTAAAAGTTCGTCATGGCTACTACAGCAAAAATTTCCTATTAGTTTGTGTGTACATTAACTTTTTGCTTTTCATTATTATTTAACTTACAATTTTTACTTTTAAATTTATTTTTCCTTTTTATTTATTAACGGACTAAAACTAATAGTGACCAGGATTTTCAGATATTCCTTTATCTTTAATTACTTCGACATTTACTTCACCAGGTCAATGATAAATAATAAACTAAATAAATATTTCCCAGAGAAAAAAACAAGAAAGTACTATAACTGTTTTGACAACACAGTGGCTTCGTTATTCCAATACTAACAAACTGTTTTAAACTAAACATATGTAGGTCTATGGGACTCTTACTATGCAAATTCAGTAGAATATTCAGGTAGGTATTCAATTAATGATTAGTGAGGTTTCAAGTGTTAACAAATTTTGATAACACATGTAGTATAATTATTAGATAGTCTAGTATTCTTATAACCCAAAATTACTGTCATTTACATCGAATCAATGTACAGAAATAACACAGTAAATGTTCTATTAATTAGATAATTGTATTACTACGTTCATAATATATAAATATTAAATTAAGATTTATGCCTAGAGTTCGAGTATTATTAGAGGCCGAACTAGATCATTATCAAGACAATATACATATACATAAATATATATATCTTCACGTGATAAGACATGTATTAAACCTCATTGAATAGGCTTTTACCATAGGTATATACTATATAATAAAACATGTAAGGGACATGGAAGGTTGAGGAATTTTGATTCGTTCACCGCAAATTTCAATATAAGATAATAATACATATTGTGAAATATAGTATTACAAGAAGAGATTGATAGGTTATTGGAATTCATCATGATACATCGATAACTGTGTACATAACTTGAAAGGATGAACGCATTACTCATAACTAACTGAATTGTTCTGTCACTAAATTGTATTGTAATCAAACCCATATAGAATTATTTACAATATAAAACTAAATAGCGCAGTGTTGTAAATGACTAGATGATTACAGTGACAGCTCACAATATTCCTGTTTTTATGACATTGTACATTTTATAAATATTACAGTTCTTGAGTACCTGTTATCTCATACAAATAATGTTCCTTTTTTACAAGAAATAATATAGATTAAATTAGTTTTATTTCTACTTATCCTCTTAGAGATTCAGTTACATAGATCGGCAAACGAAAAGATTATGCATATGCTATTACATGCACTAAAGAAAATTGTATCAAAGTAATTTTCTGTATACAGTATACTATATATAATTTGCTAACACGTTAGCATAAATAAAGTTTAAATAAGTTTTTATTTCCATGAATGGATTGACTATTTCTAAACAAAAAAGATAAAAATAATGAAATTTAAAAGACCATTTTTAATTCAATCACAAAATTGGAAAGATGATTAATTCCTCCAAGCGTCTGGTTATTAGGACGTTTGAATTTTCAGATACGCTCCTAAATGTTTGTATATTCCAATAAACCTGAAGTTTCATGATGATAAGCAGTACTATTGAGTTGTTCTACTTCTAGCATCTTAGTTGTTTATTTGAACACATTTGCTAGGAATCCTTGAATTTTATCTGTAACTATCTCACTTGGTATTCCATACCTTAGAATGAAATTGTTCACAAATAATCTAGCTATAGTTTCAGCCTCTTCATCCCTAATAGGATAACCCTCAACAGGATCGCCATGTGACATCTGTCCCCTCGTTAGAGGGTTGAACGTTTAGTAAAACACACATGGATGTTGTGATGTGTTTACTTAGTAGACAACTACATGCTACTGCTAATTACACTTCTCTACTATGTACACTAGGAGAAATAAGTAACCGTACACTTCGCGGAGATATAAGGTGGTATGGGCGTGTGTATTATGCATTAGTATATGGCGAACATACCCATATCACTTTATATCTCCGCGAAGTGTACGGTTACTTATTTCTCTTGGTGTACAGTATACTCTTACATGAAGTATAATATTAATACACGTATTATGATGATAAAATATTTGTGTAATAAGAGTACTGGTCTATTTTTAAAGTTAATTTTAATAATAATATTTATCCTGTTTTCTTAATCTAAAGATTTCTCTATTTTTATTAATGATATCGTCTAATTCAATCAAGGATTCTTTATGTATACTATACTTAGTTTGTTGATTGTATATGTGTATATTGAACCTTGTCCTTAACAAAGACCTTGTGTCATGACTTTACACTAATTTCCCAATAGCTCGCGTTCTACATCACGTTACAATTTAATGCTTTACACATATTGCTGTGGCAACATAATTATTTGGAATGAAATAATTGTAGTATTGCCATACGTTAGGCATTGCCAAATAGATTATGCTGTGTGCTGTTCCAGCAACATAACTAATAAAGGTGATGATAATTTTTATATTATCCTTTATATATTTATTTATCTTCTTATCATCACGTACTTTATAAGTATACGTGAATTCTACCAGTGTATCTAAATTTCTCCTCTCTGTCAAATCTCTTGTTTTTCTTATTATAGGGATAAGGTTATAGCTTATTTTGAATAAAAATCAGAAACCATATAAAACATAATTGTATAATTTATTCAATATTATTTTCAAAATAGATAGCATCGCTATACTATATTCACTTTTTAATTATAAAAGAAGAACATAATTAAAAGAAAACAGTTGTACCGTGTTCTAGGTTGTAATGTTTTATATGACGAATATATTTTTAATGCTTAAATAAAAATAAAATATTGTCCTGTTTCAAAACAAAAAAAAAATATTCAATTAATGTTAGTATACTATTGATATTTTGTGCTAATTCTATTCCATCAGAGACATTATATTCGCACGTAATGCGCTGATAAACTTAGAACTTCGCAATGGTCAGTGTTCAGAGAAAAAGCTTGAATTTGATTACTGTCTACAACCATTTACACGTATTGTGTCCAGCATCTCAAAGTCCGCTACCCAGAAACAATTTCCTTCTTGAAATGTAATTTAAATTATTAATTTATAATCAAGAACTTATTGTAAGAATTAATGATGCCTAATAAAGTGCTAGAAAATATACATTTGCACGTTATATTTTCTTAACATCCAACACCATTAATAATTCTATTTGTGTTGTTAAAACTAAAGAATGTATATTATTACAGGACAATATCTATTATCCCTGTTGCACGACGTTATATTGAATATACATTTGCACATTATATTACAATACACGCATAGCAACATTGATAAATCTTTGTTTCTAAGACTTACTTTGAATCATTGAAAAACTTTTCAAATTCTGCCATTTGCATCTCCATATTTTTTTTTTAAAAAATTCCAAAAAATTATTAACCAAAGAAAAATCCTTATAATGAATGAAACTTAAATACAAATAAAATTAATATGCTAATACAAGAAATAATGAACAAATTATAATCGTGGTGTATCTGACCCTACGATTTAATGTCTTTTTAAGTCGCTTTTAATCTCTCTCCAAATAACTAACTAACTATCTTGTTCATCCTTGTTTTCAATTTATATACCCGGGAAAACACGTGACCGCTCTCAACGCCATCCTTGGAACTACCATTCAAGTTGTCAGCCTGCGTCTTCAGTGAGATCTCTGCCTTCCAAGTTGCCATCATGATACGAACACACACACACGCACTTATTGTCTTTGACAGTTTCTTCACTTAAAATGTCAACATATTGAGAATTGTTTGTTTATTTTAAAAGTCTTTCACTCAAATTGTCCAGTATCTTCCAATGTAGGTATATTCGTATTAATATAATTCTTCCTTATATTTGTTTATGAATTTGTTACCTTCTTTACTATTTGCCACATACTTCCTCTTTCCATTCGCTAACACAATTCTTATTTCTGTTTTGTTTCCAGCTCTCGGTAAAATTGGAAATATATTGTAAATAACAGGTATTCTTTTTATAAGATTACTCGTACTACCACGATTCATCTGGTTTGCCCTTTCGTTGCTTCTTTCGATCCAGGACTTTTCCAACGGTGATATATTTATCTGTAAGAAACTACAAACGACGTTTACATTATATTTTCTTTTTTTGTAGGTCATCAAACCGTACAAATCTCTCTCTACAGTCAATGAAACATAGTGCTACACACCCGAATTCATGAATGTACTTTACTATTTGTCAGCTGTCGTTTATAAAAACACTACTGGTCTCGAAATATTTTGATTTATATCCTTTTTATTTATTTACTTATATAGTCATAAGTTAAGGTAAATTTTATTCTTTTAGCATGACTTATTTTAATTTCTTTTATAAAGTTTTATTACCTTATGCACCTTCTCAAGTTTACATAATTTATTCAATTACATTTTTCTCCCGTGCATATCGGATTTTGTTTTCTTCATACAATTTTACTGCGTTTAAATGGCTAAATCTTTTCACTCTTCTATAAAAGTAATATATATAGCTTAAATTTATCTCGTCTTTTATTTTGTACCTGTTTAATATCTAAATTGTAAATATAAATTCATTTTTATGTCTATGTTTTCTATACTTAAATGTATGCAACTTAGTATACTCTTATGTTAAAATCTTTGAATACAATAAAACTTATTCTTATTGTCTCTTTATATTTTATATACTTAAATTTATTCTTAATGCTATTACTATTATTTTTAATATGCAAGAGACCACGGCATATGTTTAAAAAAATTAAATGATAGTTATTTTACAATGCTTGAGTTTATCAGTGTAGTGTATCAACCTATTATGTCATAAACTTGACAATAAAAGCCTAAATATTCGCGTTATTTAGCAAAAATAGCTTAGTTTATTTGATTATTTAGGTTGTAGAAGACACGATAATACGATAATCAATGGCATTATTTCTTCATAAGACACCCAAGAAATTAATTACATGTTACAAATGACGTGCTTGCTACTTCCTGTCGTCTATTTGTAATATGGTCTCAGTTTAAGGCGCAATAATGAATGGAGTTGGAAAAGTTCAGCTCAGTCTGCTTTTATGACTTGCTCTTAAACTGGCAGCGTTGATGATCCTGGAAGTAGTAGGATTTCCCGTAATAACGGATGTGAAATGTACGGACTTTTGGGACTAGGAGCAATAAGTTTCTTTCTCTAGTCTACTACAAACTCGCGCCAGATCGTTTTCTTTTATAAGGAAGTCACATTTATTTTCATATAGGAAATCACCGAATCGCTTCTGACATATAATTCTCCTGTAGAGTTAGATAAGTATAGAATTTCGGTTTGAAAAGGAAAGTTCGTTAATTAATTAAATGTATGTACGTAAACAGGTAATACATACTTTTGCATAACTTAGTATAATTAAGTTTGAAAATATTTGTTGAATATGTATTACGTAAAACCGGAGAACACTCTACATATTAGACTGAAAATTTTGTGTTTTCTTCTTTGTTTTCAAATTGAAACGATTGCCAAAATATCGTAACGTGATATGTTAGCTATGTATTAATTTATCCTTTGTTAAAAACAAAATAAGGTAGCAAAAGGCTGTATTTGCTCTACTAAACTATTTAAAATTGATTGTGTAAAAGTAACTTCAGCTGAAGCTTGCAAAATACATTTGAAACGGAAACTTTCGTGAACCTTCAATGACTACATTGGGTTTGGTAATATGTTTTAGCTGTCCTTTATTTTCGGTTCCACTGAAGAAACTAAAGTTCGATCAATAGACAGATTGCTTTGGATACAGAATTGGTGAATATTCTGTAGTCTGTGCAGATTGTAGATAATGGTTTCAGGGTTGACCTATTAAAGTGCCATTAACATCGAGTGCTGATGTGTTTACAACTCAAAAACAAGACAAACCTAAAATCAAATCCAACCCAAAATTTGCCAACCTCGCAATTTATTACGCGAAGACTGAATTAAACAGCCGCTTAAAGAGCGGGAAATTACTACTGAGGATGAAGTATATTAAAAGCCTCCCGAAAACAGTTTCTTCTTTAAACTAACGGCTTCCCACGGTTTTCCAATTGCCATTTCTACTATAAGAGGACAGGTGGCGTTTGACTAAAACACATGCTTTTCTTACAAGTGTGTGTGAGTATTTCTACGATATAATCCTGATTACTCAAAGGTGGCTTAATGACTCCATTTCAAATTTTGAAATTTTTTCTCTCTGTAATGTAGTGACATGTGACAGAAAGTTTGACATAATTACACGTGCTGCTGTGGTGTCCTTGTAGCACTCTCTGTTTAATAAATTATGAAATTATTGATACATGCGCAGTATTATCTCATCGTCCTTCTGTTGATTTGGTGATTTTAAGTGTATTGTTTCCTCCATTTTTTTTCTATATTGCAATCATAATTGGCAATTGAAAGTACAACATTTAGAATTCAAAGCAGTATTCCAAGAAAGCACCATAAATGTCAAGTCTTCCAACAAAAGTACAGTTATCAAGTAGTAGTTATTAATAGTACTCACACAAAACTTCAAAGTCATCTTGAAAAACATAGAATCCATGTACTTCTATACTTTGTGTGAGCACTATTAAGACTTACTTAGTTAATTTAAACGAAGATCTATTGATTCTTAGCGTTTATTTAGAAAATTATGTCCTAACCCATCTAAGTCAGAAGTTTCTGGTTTCCATTTTAAGAATAATGAAAAACATAAAAAAAACTTGTAGTTTCTTTTAATCGTTCTGTTCTAAGACATAATTTTAATCCAACATACCTAGGAGTTACTTTGGATACATCGTTAATATATAAACAACATATTGATAAATTGCGTATGAAGATTAAAACAACAAATAATATCTTACAGAAGTTGACTGGTTCAAATTGGGGAGCTCATGCAGATATTTTATTGGTGTATTCTGCTGCTGAATATTGTAGTGCAGTTTGGATGAATAGCGTACATTTGGTAAAGTAGATATTCAGTTAAATTGTTCACTTCGAATTATTACGGACTCAGTAAAATCTACTCCACTTCTGTGGCTCAACGTCCTGGCTAACATTTATCCTCATCAGTTAAGAAGAAAATTGGCTATAAATCATTGTTAGGATAAATATCAAAATTTGCCTAATTTATATTTAATTACTCAAGATCTTCAGAACTTACCACCTTATAGATTGAAATCATGTAGTCCAATTTGGAAGGAAGATTTCCTAAATCCACAATTTTCGATTAAGGACCTCTGGAAATCTATTTGGTTAAGATGTGAAGTGTTTAATAAACAATTAATAGATGATCCTTTGATTGAAGTGCCTAGCTTTACACAACCAAGAAAAATTTGGTGTAAGTTGAATCGTCTTAGGACGGTTCATGGAGGGTGCAATAGTATGTTATTCAAGTGGAATGTGATTGCGAGTCCAGCTTGTGATTGTGGAGCTGAGATCGAAATAGTTAAACATGTTGTTGAAGAAAGTCCTCTAGCTAAGTTTTAATTTGGATTCACAGATTTATATAGTTCCAGAGGCTTTTGCTTGGATCTTAACAACTAAAGACCTTTAGTATTGTGAAGCTGTGATGGAGGTTTTTTATTCTGCAGGTTTTTTCCTGCATCCTAGACCCAATAGTGCAGTGTTTTAAAGGGTCCCTGCAGGTATGGCCCTTTTAAATATATTTCTACGTTTGTTATATAATTTATATATGTATGGATGATCAGAACATCTGAGAAAGTGAGATGTCAATCAAATTCTACCTCCATCGTAACACCATGATAGAGGTTCAGGATATATAACAACTATAGAAAGGGCAAATCCATCGCAGTTCTAGGCAATTGTACTTATAACTTGCTACGACATGGTAAGTAGATTAATGTTCAGCACACATTACCAGTTTCGTTATATCGCTCTCTTTGTTTTGAGGATTAAAATGTCGGAAATGATAAATATTGTGTCTAAAATGATAATCTGCGAGCAAAGAAGTTCTACGTCATAGCCAATAAATGAATAAGTCAGATGATGTCAAAGATAATTATTTTAGAAGTGTTATAAAATATTAGAGTTTGTGATGAATGAGTTACTATTAATGGTGTGCTATTTCAGTACGGGAGAGATATATTCTCGAAAGTAAAAAGATTTCTATCTTTCAATGAAAAACTTAAAATTAATTTAAATATACATATTTCCTTTTTATTTTTTTGATTTATAATTGTATTCCATAACTAGATTATAACTTGTCATATTCAAAATTGTGAATTTGATATTTACAAAAAAAGACTGACTATCATTGTCTTCTGTTATTAATATATCATCAAGGCGATATGTTCAAGGTAAGTATCTATCTTTATATCATATTAATACCGTACTATAAACTTCCAGTTTAGTTATCTTTTAAATGCAATATAAAAAGTATTTAGTTATATCTATGTTATACAAATTAAATGTTACATATATAAGTAAATTATTTATTTGCACTTCTTAGCTCTATTAAATACGTGACGATATTGTTCTTTGCCTAAACTGAACAAAAATGTTCTAAAACGATGAATTCTACTTCTAAACGAAGAATGTACTAAAAAATTTATAATACCAAAAAGAATATACACATGTGTGAAATTAATCGTAACCTTACATTAACTTGACATACAATTATACATATATTACAGTCAATTAAAATTTAACTAAATGTTGTATACAAATATAGACATAAATAACATAATAAGGTATTGCACTACACAGCTATGTGGTGTTATTTATAATATTCATTTAGGTCTAAATAAGAAAAATTTCACGGTGTTCCAGAGCATAAGAAATCTTCTTTGTAAATTAGTGTATCAGAGCTTTGGTTCAAATACAAACTGCAATACCTGCCATACCAATTTATTAGTTATTTGCAAGAATTATTATAATTATTAATACATTCTAACATTAATATATATTTCACAACGTCCCTAGTCGTAATTGTCCCCCCCCCCACAAAAAGTAATGTTTCGTTAATTGGAATATCCTTAAAAATATAGGTTGGTGTTATTCATAATTACGTAGTGTTTCTTTGGGGTTAATATTAACTGTTCTATACGTATTATGTATACTTGAAAGTTTTATGCCCATGCAAAATCATGTTGACGTGCGTGACAAGCATCCATAACTCGGCATTTTCTAAATGGAAATAATAAACTCCACGATGGTAACATATTGTTTATAATTAACTTTTCCACGTCACCAAGTACTAAGTACAAAGTTATCTACATGCAGTGTCATAAATGATGGTATTCTGTATGAGGATCACCGAAATGATGACAGTTACGATGTAGATTAAAATGAGAAGAAATGTTTGTGTAATATAGCAGAATTACATGATAATATTTTCAGCAAAATACGTGTGGAGGTTCTCATATTTTCTAAATAGTAGCTGTGATGAAAACAAGTAACGATCGCAAGTGCTTTCTGTCAAGTTGAGACATTTTGAAGTTTCTTGTAAAAATATTTGATTCACGTCGAAAGAGTTTGGTTTTTAGCTAACAAAAAAATATGTGATATTGAGCTTGATATTTACGAGAGGATGATTAATGTGTATGCAGGGTGTCCCAGAAATAAAAAGATGAAGTAGCAGGTATGTAAAGTCGGAACAGAAACAGGTCCAAATATACCGCAAAAACGAAAAAATTAAAAATTTAATTTTCGATGTTGTTTTTTAGATAAAAAAATTACATTACGGACCTGGCACAGAATGTATGTTTATAAATACACGTAAGAATGCTCATTTGTAAATAGAAATGAACACGCATTTATAGAAAAATACGCTTTTATTTGTATAAAACGGGAACAAAACGTTAAATCGTACTCATTCATATCAAACATATTTTTGCCAGATGGGCGACCCACTTTATTGCAAACATTAAGATTGTTTTTATTTTTAAAATAGGAAGGTTGTTGCTCTTTAATGTGTTTGTAGTCGGAAACAGCTGATTATTATTATTTTAGAATGTTCAACAAATCGTAGTTTTTCTAGATTACAGTAAATATCAAGAATGTACCTAATTATTTTTTTCTAGCAGGTGTAAAATTAAAGTAATTAATGGTTTGATATCTATTATGAAGTATCTATTCCTCCTCCTTTTTTTTAACACATGTAATATGGTGGTCCTGAAAAGGACTGATTGTGAAAGTGAAGCAGGTGGATATTTAGTCCAGGGTCGGCGTAAGGAAAATTGAATTCTTTATTATTTTTTTCCTGCCGTCTGCCTACGAATAAAGACTTGATATTTTGAGGGTACCTTTTTACACAATCTAGCTTTCGATTTCTGCTACTCCGTCTTTTTATTTCTGGGACAGCCTGTATATAAGATATTTTACGATAAATTTTCGTCAATAGAATTCTGATGGGGTAGGATATCATTTGAGAATTAGCTAAGATGCGAAATGCCTGCTGAAGCAAAAACCAGCAAAAACATTAAGAAAGTAGTGGTTTTTGATATACAGGGTGGGGCACCTCATTCCCGTCGGTTTATATACGAAAAGCGGTAATATGTTTTATTTTTATTTTTATTGAAGGTTGTGTAGGTTCATTAGCGGCACGTTTTAAAATTATTTTGAAATATACAGAGTGATCCAAAAAAAATTGACACACCAAAGTTATGAAAATTTAAATGGAACACCCTGTATATTATGGAATATTTTGATGTTATAGGCTAAATTAAGGCCATTTACTGTTATATTCCCTATACCTAACTCAACCTCTTTTCGAGATATTTCACTATTTTTGAAAATGTAGATCAAAATTTCAGAGACATTGCTGTCTTCCATATTTGAGCGAATTATTTTAAATTGTATTTATAGTTTACTCAAAGCATTAGACTATAAGATAAGCTAAAGTTGATATCTAAAAATTATACAGGGTGTTTAAAAACTACATTTGTGTTTTGACTAACATTAAATGCAAACAACTTTCATATTTTAAATGGAACAGCCTGTATTTATTGCCATATTTAGATTCTAATTTCAATTGTTTTTAAAACTGTATTAGGGTTTCCTATACCTATCTCTTATATTTTTTTGGTAATTTAGGATTTTCAGTTTCAAACACTAATTTCTTGCAATTTTTTCCAAAAGTAGGCTTTGCCGCTGTTATTAATACTTCAAACAGATAAACTATTTGACAGTGACAGTACATATTAGTTAAGACATCAACTCTTTTCGACGTCGTTTAAATAATTTTAATTATTTAAAATGAGAACCTACTCTGAAAACGAAAAGGTGGATATGATTTTAGAAATCGGAGAGTGTGGCGAAAATTGCTTGCAAGCATCAAGAGTTTATGCTCGAAAATATCCTAACAGGCGTCATCCTGACAGGCGGTCATTAGAAAATTTATTGCAAGTTTTCCGAATAACAGGAAGTGTGCGTTATCAGAAACCAGAACGGCAAAGACCAATTACGGGAAATGAAGAAAATGATTTTGTTGTTATCGGGTCTCTGCCAGAAAATCCGCATACAAGTCAGCGAAAAATATGTGAAGCCAGTGGAATAAGCAGACGGAGCGTCAGAAGAATTATAAAAAGGCACAACTTCTTCCCGTATCGTATTCAATTACACCAAGAGCTTTTGGAAGTAGATTACGATAGACGACTCCTATTTTGTTTATGGGTTTTAGAAAAGTTTAGTGAAGATGAAAATTTCTTCGATTTTGTACTTTTTTCGGATGACTCATCATTCCACAATAACGGATTAGTTAATAAACATAATTTTCATTACTACAGTGACGAAAATCCCCATTTTTTAGAACTATTGATAGGCAACACAGATGGTGTGTCAATGTATGGGGTAGAATAATTGGAACGCAAGTCTGTTCTTTTTTGATGGTCACTTAAACGGCGCCATGTTTCTTCGATTTTTAAGAGACAATTTGCCTGTACTTTTGGAAAATATACCACTTAAAATTCGTCAAAGGATGTGGTTATAACTAGACGGTGCATTTTCAAGTATATGTAAGAAATGAATTGGATAGGCAATATCCCAATAGGTGGATAGGAAGCGGCGGTCCACAGAATTGGCCAGCAAGATCCCCAGACTTAACGAGTCCCGATTTTTTCTTATGGGGATATGTGAAAATATCATTTATGATACGCCACCAACCACACCCGACGATATGAGAGAACGAATAAGAATAGCGTTTCGTTCCAGAACACCAAATATTTTAACAAAAGTTAAACATAAACAGTCCTTTCAAGAGAGAATTCGATTATGCATTGAAACAGATGCATTTCGAGCATTTGTTAAAACATTAGTTTTCTTTTAAAATTTAAGTTTGTTGTTTGTTTAATAAAGTATGTATTTCTTATTTACCTAGTTATGACGCCTTTTAATTAATGTGAAACAAAACCAATCAACCCGATAGGTTAATAAATATTAGCATTTTGAAAAATATTTTGCAAGAAATTAGTGTTTGAAACTGAAAATCCTAAATTACCAAAAAACTATAAGAGATAGGTATATGAAACCCTAATACAGTTTTAAAAACAATTAAAATTAGAATCTAAATATGGCAATAAATACAGGGTGTTCCATTTAAAATATGAATGTTATTTGCATTTAATGTTAGTCAAAACACAAATGTAGTTTTTAAACACCCTGTATAATTTTTAGATATCAACTTTAGCTTACCTTATAGTCTAATGCTTTGAGTAAACTACAAATACAATTTAAAATAATTCGCTCAAATATGGAAGACAGCAATGTCTCTGAAATTTTGATCTACATTTTCAAAAATAGTGAAATATCTCGAAAAGAGGTTGAGTTAGGAATAGGGAATATAACAGTAAGTGGCCTTAATTTAGCCTATAGCATCAAAATATCCCATAATATACAGGGTGTTCCATTTAAATTTTCATAACTTTGGTGTGCCAAATTTTTTTGGATCACTCTGTATATTTCAAAATAATTTTAAAACGTGCCCCCAATGAACCTACACAACCTTTAATAAAAATAAAAATAAAAAATATTACCGCTTTTCGTATATAAACCGACGGAAATAAGGTGCCCCACCCTGTATATAGCAGATCGAAGATTAAGCGTTTCAATGAATGTCGATAAAGCAGGTATATCCTAAGCTTCAGTATTAAAAAACTTGCATAAGGTTTGGATTCCTAGACTGCTTACACCCGAAGAAAAACTGTGTCGACAACACATTGCGGAAGAAAACTTAGTGGCTTTGGCTAATGATGAAGAGCGTTTTTCAAAAATCATGGTAGGTGACGACGCGTGGGTGTGTCACTGGGATTCGTCATCAAAACAAAAATTAAGACAATGGGTAAAAGATTGCCACTACTAATGCATGTTTCTTTATACAACATGAACTGTTGTGTAGGTATTTGAGTATCTCATAAGAAATGCTTCCCGTCACATATAAAAACGTATTTAAAACATTTTACAGAAGCAACAAAATTATTTTGATTGATTTTAAATTTGCTTTGAATTTTAGAAAAATAAAAAACAAAAAACTTGAAAGTATTTAATGGAAATCTTTATTCTTAAAGCTTTACAAATTACTCAAGTAATTGTTGTTTTGAGCTACTACTCTTTACTTTACTTATGGTCATATCTTCGCCGACTCCAAACCCATTGTCCAACCACTTACTGCACCTTAGATTGCCATGTACATATTCTTATTTAAAGCAAACTTTTACATACGAAATTTACAGGTATACACGGCTCTAAAATTGTCAGTATGAAAAATGATTTTAGAATTTTCAGTCTAATGTCTAATAGCGTTCCAGCATTTATTTAGGAAAGAATTAATAGCGTTGCGTAACAGAGTTTAATTAAACTACACACACTTTCATTTTCTCTATACCTCAGGAAGAATCTTGAAATTATACTATGATTTAATTTCAAGTTTCCAACTACATCCAATTGTTCTTGCTTCAGTTAAATAACATCTCTTCGTATTATAACGCGATAATGTTTGAAACAAACACAGTATAAAAATTAGTATTAATACACTAGGCGATAAAGACAACCCTGAAGCTTTTTGCGTCACTACATTAGAAAGCAAAAAGATGAAGAAACAAGGACAGTTGTTATTAATATAATCTCTCTAGTTATACAGAAATTTTATCAGCAGCATCATAACAATTTATCCATAAATCACAATATCTTTAACTTTGTCGATCAGTTTACGTTTCCTGCTTTTAGAAGCAGTCTTCAGCTCTCGCGAGCATATTCGGTTCTTAGTGTCATGGCGTATTGTCATGTATTTGCACGTGACTCATCATACTACGTAGTATATAGTAATAATACAAAAGAGTAATTCTATATCCAAGTACTTATTCAGAAAACAAAATTGCAGAACAATACAAAATGTCTGAAACGTATTGTGAAGGACTTTATAAAGCGTACTTTCAATGTTCGAAAGTATGACCGTGGATTGTTTTGCCACTTGTCTAGGTTTGTAAGACGCATGCGTTGTTAAACTTTACTATTTAAATAAAAGCCGAATATGTTACAATTAGTTTAATCTAATACTTCTATAAACTTAAAACCTAAAACCAATAACTTGTAATTGATATAAATTTTGAGAACTACCTTATTGTTGTGTAATAAAGTAATTTTGAAAGAGCACTATTCAATCACAAAGTATTAACGTTCGTTTCAAAATATGCGGTAGAAGTGATTTTAAAGTTTCGATTGCAAAGCTTAACCATGCCACTAATGACAGAAATAGTATGGATTGCAAAGAGGATGGTCTCCTAAATAAAATATCCAACATGGCGTCATTGCCTAAATTAAGTATTTTTCTTAAACTTATAGCTAGGGGGCGGACATGACCGGTTTAAACTACGACGGAGTTACAACGGAGCAAAGAAATAATGTAAACAACACACGCTTACTGAATAGCACTAATTCATATGGTGAACTGCAACATCTGTTGTTTGCTTGAAAACGACAACAAAAAATGCCGATAAAATAAGGAATTTATGAGTAAAATTCTTTCTACAGCGGCGTAGATAGGAGCGTGAGGGGTTTTTCAAATTCATTATATTTACCTTATATTTCGCAAGAGAAATAATGTAAATATGTATATACTTACTGTTATTTAGTTTCAATAACATACGCGTACATTTTTAGTTATCATTTATTTAGATCTAGAACGTTGTTTATGTTCCTTTTTCTGATATGAAAATTAATTGTCAGTGATTCCGAAATTTATTACAAAGTCTGTAAAATATCGTTACAGAATGCCAAAATATCGCACGTTCGTCACTTAGCTTTGCCAAAAGATACACAGAAATAGTTTGTATGTAGACAATTTCGATAGTTTACAAAATTTCGTTACATGTTTAAATGACGATGCTCGAAGTATTTCTGACTGCAAGGAACTAACACACATCCCAAAAAATCAGTTGTTATCCCTTCAGGAACACTTTGGAAATTTGCCTAAACTAATCACATTTTTTGAAAATCGAATCCCATATTAAAAAATGGATTAACCACATTAAATGTGGCTATTAATAATTCCAAGTGACTTCGGATGTGACCTTCGGCAAAAGTTAGACACAGTTTTTAATAGAAATCCAGATTTAATAACATTGCGGCAATTGTGTATGCTAAATACGCTGAAATAAAAGAATATTTCCAGTACGGACCTATGACCAGTTGCGATGTAGAAAAGACGTTTTCTATCTACAAGGATGTACTTAATTCAAAGAGAAGAAGTCTTACAGAAAAGAAAATGAACAAATAATAAGGTATTTTGTGTTTATAAATCACCAGCCACTTGTTATACAATTATATAAATAAAATTAAAACCTCTTTAAAAATACAACATTTCAATAGTGCGCCCATGGGCGATGAGTCATCAACCGCTCGTGTTCGCCCCCTACTAATAACCCAGTAATAAAAGTTTAGGGAAATGCATGGCTTCCAAACGCAAACTATTTAATGTATTTCGTGACAACTAACAATAGGCAATATTAAAATGAACAGTTACAAAATATAATTCTTTGAATGTACAATCATTATAAATACCTTGTAATCAAAAGTTCTATTGAGGCTGCAATGAATGGTCATTTAAAACATACTTAATAAATATACATTGTGTCCGTAAAGTATGGAATAAATTCATTTTTAGCGAAACACAATTTTGACGAAATTTCCCGAAACAGGTCGATTTTTGTTGTTAATTTGCTTTAATTTAGCGTTATAATTAAACATATAGAGCGAACCATATGTGAGAATTTTTTTTAATTGGAACAGCCTGTATATTGTACGAGTTTTAGAATATACGGAACAGCCTGAATCCAAAAAGGTATCATACAAGTGACGAAGCTGGAACACCTGCAGCAGCCGTACGTGGAAACTACTTATCACTAGTTGTAAGAATATCGTTGAGATAAAAAGCATACGTTGTAATTATAATATATTATTTCTGTACGTTGTGAATTTTTCAGTAATAGACTTTGAAAGAGATTAGATGTAGACTTATTAAATAAATAAGATTTCAAAATCAATTTTGTTTTTAAAAAATAAGTTTTACAACCAAATAATCTAATTTACATGTCGTTTAGCTTTATAATAGCGCTATTGAAATCAGACAAACATCTGTTTACAGTTTCAATAGACTGTTTCTTTGTTGTAACAGTTTTTATTGACATTCCTTTTGCACTTAACCGTTTAATATTGTGTGCATTTATTTATAAAAAAAGTAGGCGATTAGATTTTGTGAAATGTTACTATTTTTACTGATTTCCAGTAACAGTTAAATAATACAAGAATTGTATTAATTCGTGAATATTCGGTATTATTGCTTAGAATTAATTTAAAATGAAAATGAAATTTAGTGTACAGCAAAAAAATGAAATACTTATGATGATTGGGCATGGAGACAAATCGCGAATTAAGATGGAAGTGTATAATTTATTTAACGATAAATATCCAGAAAGATCCATAACGCAATCAAAAGTAAGTAAGGTTGAAATGAAATTTCGAGAAACTGGTACGGTTGAAAGTGCACGCAAATCAGGTCGCCACTCTGTAAATTTTGATAGAAAAGTAGATGCTCTACTTGCTGTTGAAGAAGATCCGCATACTTCTGTTCGTAAGATTAGTCGTGATCTTGATGTTAGTAAAACAACGGTACACAAATGATTAAAACTGGAAAAATGACATCCCTTTAAAATAAAACTTGTACAGGAATTAAACGATGATGATCCAGATAGAAGAATAGAATTTTGTGAAGCAATTACGGATAACTACCACCGAGACCCTCTCTTCGTATCAAACATTATTAACTGATGAAGCCAGTTTTACATTAAATGGCGAGGACAATCGTCAGAATTGTAGGTACTGGGCAAAAGAATATCCCAAATGGATGCGTGAGCATCATACACAATACACGCAAAGATAAATGTATGGGCTGGTATTGTAAGAAATAGAATGATCGGACCCTACTTTTTCGAAGGTAATTAGACGGGCCAACATATCTTCAATTTTTAATGGGCTTTCTTGTACCTACTTTAATTAATTTATTCCCCGGTAGAATTAATCCTGGAAGTGTTGATCAAGGGTTTCAACGGGATGGTGCGCCTCCGCATTATGCTGTAAATGTTCAAAGGTACCTAGACAATTTTTTTCTGAACAGGTGGATTGGTAGACGTGGACATATTGAATGGCCAGCGAGGTCGCCAGCCCTTAATCCTTTGGATTTTTTTATGTGGGGCCATCTGAAGAATGTTGTTTATAATACGAAACTAGCACATATTGAAGAATTACAAGAGCGAATTCGAACAAAAATAAACAGTATTTTTCAGGAAACCATAAACAAGGTTCAACAAGAATTTATTCATCGTTTAGGTTACTGTCAAATACAGCAAGGGCCACAGGTCGAACATCTAACATAAAGTCATGTATCTGTTATCATTAGCTATCAAGGTTAGTCGCCTACTTTTTTGCAATTGATAAGGAATAGTTGTTAGCACGTATCTTTCAAATTCTGTCCGCTAGACCCCAAGTATCTACGTTTTTGGAAATAGCTCATTAATAATAATCTAAAAGTGTCACCAAATACATGGTGTTGTATTTAAAAAATTTGCCGATGACGTCATCACATTAATGTGGATCACCTTGTATAATGAATTTTGTTGTCGAATACAGAACATTAAAATTAAAAATCGAAGTGTTTCAGGTTTTTTTTTAATGGCTTTTGCTTTAGGAAATATCGAATTTATTCCATACTTTACAGACACACTGTATAATAAGGTTTTCCCTAACGTGCTTGACCTTGAAAAACAATAACATTAACATAAGAGTACATTTACCTAGATTTTAATGATATTAGAAACGAACTAAATGTTGAGAACAATGTTAGTTGATTGAACTATGTAGACCCAATGTATATTCTAATAACTGACAATATGAATTTATGCTTGCTCACACTTAACTTACTTTCATTAGCATTCCATTCTACCTTCATTAAAATTTCAACAAAGGATTTTACAGTTAATGATACATGATACAACTTTCTTATCGCATTTGCACTCAAAATATACGATTTTATTTATATATGAGCGTTATTACAACATTACTTATTATGCATAGAACACAATTTTGCTTCAATTTCAGCTTTACATTAGATTTTCGCTATTCCATGCTTTAAAGCTAATTTTTGCCAAATCATGTTTCGTCTTACAGTAAACATTGCGGATATTACGTGCTCCTGAATAATTATGTACGAGTTAGTAATCGCAATGCATACAATAATAAATAAGTCATATACATCGTACATTTTTGCATTTTACTACTTCAGTATAAGAAAAGAAAAACATTATATCATATCAAGCTACTTATCTACGCTACGTTAACTGGAGATCCACGAAAGACGATAAAAAACTTAAAATTAGTTGAGTAGAAACAAGGGAAATGTAGAGAGCGAAACATGCCCTATAAAGTTAATTTATTTTCCTCGCAATTAGTGATATTATTAGCGCCATGAGTAGATTGTAGTTTGAGCCACGGAGAATATTTCCTCTTATTGCTCTGGAATTTTTAATTTGGAAAAAAATAGTTCTTTTAACCCTGGAACTGCACAGTTGGGTCTCTGACACCCAGAGCGTTATTAAAAATAATGTGACATACGCATGAGTGATTTGTTTGTGTCTCCAATTTCCGGGAATTCAGTTTGCAGTTTGCTGCCGAGTTGAGGTGAGTTAGCGAAATAAAGAGGTAAGATATTCGATTCGATAGAATAGTAGCATGGATACGTCAGACCCAAGTGTGATGTTGATGTTAATTATTTTGTGTCAACTCATGGTTGATTGTTTTAGTATAATGCATGGCTTCAACGAGTAGAGAAAATCGTCGTCCGTTAACTGAGGTGGAATTACAGATAGAGGCAGACAATTTGTGGGCAAAAGGACTGAAAACGACATCGTTGAAGATATTTTTGGAGGAGAAGATTCTGATGAGGATTATATAGAAGAACGACTTTCAGATACCGACAGTGTACAAAGCGAAAATGAAGACGAAGTAGTAAACGAACCAGTGAGAAATATTTACAGATTACAGGGTAGAAATTGTCATTGTTGGAGCAGTCAAACACCATCAAGACAAGGTCGTACAAGACGAGAAAACATTGTTTTACATTTACTTGATCCTAAAGGAGAAGCCAGAACAGTTCAGTCCCCTGAACAAGCTTGGAATTTATTGTTCAACGAACAAATGTTTACTTACATACAAATGAAGAAATTGCTCGTAAATGCAACAGAGACAACAGAGTTACAATAAATAACACAGAAGTGAAGGCTTTTATTGGGTTGTTGTTTTTAGCAGATGCATTACGGATATCAAACTGTAACTTAGATGAACTTTGGTCAGTAACATATGGAAATGGAATATTTCGTGCAACAATGTCACAGCAGCGTTTTCAATTCATAGCTTCATGTCCGAGGTTTGATACTAAAGAAACTAGAGCTGAAAGAAGGTTAGTTGATAAATTCGCACCTATTCGTGAATTATGGGACATTTTTGTTAACAAAAGTGAATCCTACTATACACCATATGAATACTGCACTATTGACGAGCAGCTCGTCGGTTACAGTGGAAAATGTCCATTTCGAATTTACATGGCTAGTAAGCCTAATGAGTATGGCTTTAAAATAATGATGCTGAACGATTCAAAAACATTTTACATGCTCAATGCAATATACCAGACGTTGGAAGAGTAACAACGCAAAACAGTGAGTCAATACCGGTTTATTATGTTCGAAAAATGTCCGAACCAATACACGGAAATAATCGAAACCTTACAGTAGACAAAATTGGTTTACATCAATTCCGCTGTCTGAACAAATGCAAGAACAGTTTCAATTAACTCTTCTTGGGACCCTAAGAAAAATCAAGACAGAAACACCTCCTGCTTTCCTCAAGAAAAAAGAATTGGCCGTGTGTAACTCTGTTCATTATATTAATAAACGTGTTATATTTACGTGTCTCTCCGTCATTTGTTTAATGACGTATGGATACTTATTTATAATAATTATTTTATCGAAATTTAGGATTATTCTGCCTTGTATGCAGAATTTTACCTTTACATCTTATAGTTTTAACTACATATTCGTATTCCCATCTTTCAGTACTTTCAATCGCTTCATTTATAATCAAAATAAGTAGGGTTAGCTTTAAATTGAATTTCTGAAATAGTCTATTAATTTATTTATACTTAATTGATATCAAATCAATCTTTGACGATTCCTTTACAATCTGATACCTTTTTATTTTATCTAATTAGCTTATATTTTGTAGTTTTAAGAGTTTTTTAAACACATGTTCTCAAATGTCAAATTGTCAAAATGAATTTATTTAATTCTTGAACTCTAATTGTTTATATGAAGATTATTGTAATGTCAACATTAATTAGCATCAATAACCTTCGTATTTCATGTTTTTGATTCTCTCTTATTCATTTCCTAAATAAATTATTACTTACTTAAATTATAATTCGTTCAAGATGGCGAAGTATAATTCAAATATCAAAAGATGCTTAGAGTAATTATGTGGATCTTATTGAATTTATACTCAGTATAATCGTTTCAAATTAACAGTTGGTTCATAAGGTATTCGTTTCTAGTGATCAACATCTGTTCATTTTAGTTTTTCATAAAGAATTTTCGATTATAATTTAGCTATGTACATGATATAATTTAAGAGTATTTGAAATGATGCATCTGTGTTATACAAACTTGCCTTATGCTATGCCCTATGAATATTGTAAGTTTTTGGTTCACAAGAATTCACAGTTTAAGTTAATAGTATTTTCCAGTTGAATTATGTGAATTATTGCTGTTTAAACCTAAGATTAAAACTGTCCATTTGTAATGGGTATCTATGATTAATTTAATAGATTATAACCTAATGTAAATTTTCTGCTATCAATGTTTGTGCTCAAAACTATACCTATAATAAATGTTAACATATTACTATTTTGTAGGATAAGATACTTAAGGTAATTATTTATTATTATTAGGTTGGGCTTCCTGATATGTTCAATAGAAGGGTAAATTTTTATATTCAAAGAAGTATATTGATTTTTATCTTTAGTTATTATATTCCTATATTTTAATATAACAATTTTTTTTTAGAAGTTTAAATTATAATTTGGGGAATTTTTAATATCCTTCGCTATACGATATATATTTATACTACAACAAAATTATTTTTCAATCATTTTTATTTCTTGGCACTCGATTCAATTGGGTATTTTGCTCGTTCAACTATTTGCGTATTGTAATATCGTGTGTGTATTGGTCTTCCCACCATCTCTTACCTTTTGTTTGCTATTACGTATACAATAGTGGGAAATAATGTTGACCGTTAGCTTATATCCTTAATGAACTATAATTGTTTTTCCTTAGTTTTCCCTTTAATTGAATTATCTGCTTAGCACTAAATAAAAATAATTTTAATTAAAGTTTGCGTGCTAATCCTACACAAAATATCTATTAGAAAAAAATGCTATCCACTGTAAGTGTATATAGAATAGTAAATTCAATTCAGGAAGTTCAATATTTGCAGTAGGGAACTGTATTTACGGTTAGTATAAATAATATTCCCGTATTCGTCCAACTTCAATTACCAAAAGTTAATTTGTACACGACCCCTCATCTAATTTAGTTCCCGAAAATCTCATGGACGACTACCCTTAACTCACTTTTCATTCCCCGTCGGCCGATTCAAGATTCTCTTCGCGTTCGCCGTCTTATCTTAAAAGGGAAACTTCTATTTTCTTTTACGAGTCAGTCAGTCCCAGTCACAGTTAAACTAACAGTGTGGTTACACATCCAGTTCCTGTATTACTATCGCTGAGAAGCCGGCAAAATACACACACACACACTTACACACAATGCCGGCCCTTGTCACGAATAAAGGAAAAAGAAACCACAGACATGGTGAGAGCTGATAATCTCCTAGTCCTTTTACAGTTTGAAATGCATTCGTGGTTCTCTATTTATAGATAGCCGAGTTCCGATAAACGCGTCCGGCTCTCTTATCGCAAACATGATATCACACCGACAACACAACTTAAAAAACTTTGGACGGAACGTATCCTTTCTTATGCTTTTTGATTGGACTTTCGCAATATCAATCTGTGCCAGTCCTTTTATATTAAGTGTTGATCAATCATTCTGTATTTCATAACAGTACTACGTATAATGCTTTAATGCATTCTTACATGTCATTGTTCCAAATTTTCTAGTTTCTGTTTAACATTTTAAAGTTAACTTCACCTTTGTGGAGAAGATAAGTCTAGAAGTATTATCAACAGGAAGTTAATGGAAGCATAGAAAAGTATGAGCTCATAATCTGTAGGTATAATATTAGTATATTGCTTGTACACATGGAAAAATTCTCTCACTCCAACTTAGTGAAATAGAATACACAATGTTATGCCCTTTTTCTGTGACCCGGTCAAAACTGCACAAGCGCTACAATTTATTTTCTCACCAACCGTCAATAAAGATATTATGCATTACCATAACGTTTTATGGAAGTAAACAAACACTTTATCGAATTGTAAAATAATAGTTACTGTGTCTTACATATATACCTTTATACGTAAAACGTATATGTATATATGCATGTGTTTGAGATACACACATACATTAAGTGCCATTGTCGATAATCGAACGCACAGACACCGGTGTTTCGACCTATGAGGTCTCATCAGTGTACGTGGAGATTCTCGACAATAGCTTCAAGACTTAAATCGCTGCCTATGTCATTTTTGCATGTTAAATGCAGTGAGAGTATCACAGCGACATCTAACACCCAAAAGATGACACGGAAAAAAGCGATGGCTTCTGACAGCATGGAGCACCGGTGAACTCGTCACTATTTTTAATCCCTACCCTTTTAAACTAGCCAACTGGTCACCAAAGAAAGTCAGGTAACTTTGAAGGTACCCCTTTGAAACCGGTGATCTCGTCACTTTCACACTAATAGGATTATCTTTATTATCAAGAAACTTTGGGCAAAATATTTTGAAATTTGCTATAAATTGACTCTCTTGTAAAACGATTGCATTTGTTTGCTACAACTTGTTACATTGGTGTCTCGTGTATAATGAAGCTCTGTCGATTTTGTATACAGCCAACGAGGTGTTAAACTATTTCACATTTAAAAAGAGGAAGGTTTTAAAAAACGCAAAAATTCTGTGGACTTGTGCTACATCGGGTTGTGGAGCAAAATGTCATACCGATGGTAAGCACTGTTTTTTCTTCATGTTTGTACATTTTTTTAACGGCGAGATCTGTTAAAATCAAATGTTACACCGGGAGAACAATTTATTTGTCAATAAGTGGGCTACTTATTGTGAAATAAATTCTATATTTGGATACGGCCTAACAAACATTTATTTTATATTACTAAATGATTTATTCAAATTTTTGAAAGAAGCCATGGTTTACAATACTATACTATTTCTTTTCTTGAACACTACTCTAGGATTGCCGGGAATTTCTCTGTTCCTGAATTAGGTGTAAATAAAGTCACTGTAATATAACAAATAATATTCTTGTGGGTGGTATTCAAGTTATATTTGGTACAAAAATACTTTTTGCTAAAGGTCTCCAGGTTTGTCGGGTTTAGAAAAAGAAAATAATACAATATAATACACAAACATTTATTTAATAAAAATTAAAAATGAAACATAATTCAACAAAAATATATATGTACTACATTTATACTGAAGTAGAATAATATAGTAATCAAAAGGAAACATAATTAATTATCTTACGTTGCTTAAAGAAAGTAGCTATTAAAATAAAATAATGGCAATTTTATGAAATTTGAAAATTTCAGATCTAAATGTAGTTTATAAACATGTGATGTGTTGAAGAAAACAATAAAAGTATTTTTATTCTACTATGCTTTTTTATTTTTTACACTACTTTGTCAAATCTGTTATGGTTATGAAGGTATATGTGTTCGCTAATTGCCTGGGTCCAAAAATTAAGCCGCGGATTAAAAGTACCGAGATGGCTAGTCTCGAGTGACGAGATGACCGCTTGTGATTCTACCTCCGGTGACGAGTTGGCTAGTCGCCTGGGTCCAAAAATTAATCCGGGGATTAAAAGTGCCGAGATGGCCCGTGTCCGACAAAAGATTTGTGTTTAAAGTCATCAGTCATGGCTACGTTAACAGATAAGGTAAAGTACTTTATTTTTCAGTAATGCATCGCTTTATTGACGGTTGGCGATAAAACAGTTTACCTGCCGCTAATATCTGTCAACATATCCATGACTGTATGACATTAATCATAAATCATGTGTTGCTGTCATAAAATGTCAGAAGTCATTATATCTTTATTTTTTAAATTACAAATTTTTGCGATTGGCGATTAAATTTTGAATGCACCACGTTAATAAGGTGCCTTTATCGAAATCGTCTTTTACTCGCCTGGCTCGCTTGGCTTATAATCAGACTCGTTCGATAAAGGATCACTTTGTGGACTTGGTACATAAATAACTATTATTTTAGATTGGTTGCATTATTATAT
Source organism: Amphimallon solstitiale (assembly GCA_963170755.1). Classification (NCBI taxonomy): domain Eukaryota; kingdom Metazoa; phylum Arthropoda; class Insecta; order Coleoptera; family Scarabaeidae; genus Amphimallon; species Amphimallon solstitiale. The sequence goes on from OY720675.1 coordinate 86,494,792, forward strand.
TGAAAGGTTTGTAGATCATCAAGCATATATGGTTTAAAAGTCTACTAATTAATAATTGTTCCTTGCTAAATATAGAAAAATAATTAAACTTCACATAAACGAATAAAAATATCAACTCAAACCATAGACAAACAAATGACCATATTGAAGAAGTAAATTTTTCATTGTTGCATGAATTGTGTTGATATAGTAAATTAATTATGTACAGAATAAAGACAGTTCCATTGCGTTGCAAAAAGGTTTATTTCGATAATTGCTGGATAATTTCCATAATCCAGCAATTCATGCGCTTTTTTAAAGATACAGGTGCATCACATTTTAAACAAAATTAAGATATAATTTGTTACAACATAAACTCACAAACGAATCAGACCCAATTATTTATTGTAAAAATAATCAGAAACTAGTTTGTGTTTGCTCTCAACCAATCAAATTGCTCTGACTAGTTTTGGATGTTTCGGGCTACCGTCGATTGTGAAAATGGGGATAGATCGTGACATTTTTCGAGAAGTGTATTACATTGCATTTACGGTGTGGCTAAGTAACCATATCCAATCAAAATTAAAGATTCAATACGTTGGGTTTCTGCTAACTTATCTTTTATTAAGTTAATTGCGATGATCTATATTGTGGTGCCTGTGTGATACCAATTACGTCAATTGTATAGAGTATAGAGTGACTAAACTAACTAGTTTTTTTCAAATAGCAATATTATTTTTTTTTCTAATTACTCTTCGTTTCAAGTTGTGGTTCCCATTTAGCATTTAAATTAATTTAATTGATCTTTTAAGCGTTGCTTTTGTTCAAAAATAAAAATCATTATTCTAATTTTAAAGCTCTCATACATTATTTTATTATGTTGATCATAATTTTTATGCTGGCTTTTTAACAGCAGCTAGATCTCAAAATCATAACTATCTACTAAATTCATAGTCAGTGAATCGCATTTCATTCATAATATAAATTCCAAGAAGTCCTCAAAAGGAGAAATTTCATTTTTCCTCCTACTCTACACCTTTCATTACTTTTATCTATTTATTTTTATTGCTCGGAGATGGTTAGCTAATAGATTTAAGACATATTGCACAATAGAAAATTTTAAAATGTAGATTAGTCGGTAATTTACTTAATACAACCGAAGGAACTATTATTGTACGGCTACATAATTGTTGGATTATATTATGAAAGACCTAAATTTTAATTTCCTGGACCATATATTTAATAAGAATTATCACTAAGTAAAGACTAATTCAATTTAATATTACGTTTGTATAATTATCGTTTACAAAACGACATGGCTATACTGCTAATTTAAGTGAATTAGTATGTTTAAGATTAGAAAAAGTTCTAAGACAGAATTTAATTTCATTGGTGACAAAAGCAATTTGTTCTTTGTCATCGAACATTTAGAAAGAATTTAAGATAAGTTTATTGCTAAAATAATAAAAGATGTGTAGAAAACAGTTCTTCTTAGAACTGTACATCCTGTTTATTATCTATTTGCGTCCTTTGAATATAATGCCGAAAGCTTTCTGTAAACAGTTGAAGCTTTTTATAAACTTTTCTATAATCATCTGATTAACGATAATAGCGTAAGTATTGTTTATTTTAAATTTTATTATGGATACGTTATGAAACATTTAAGGTTTTACGACAATCTAAATCAATATATTAAATAAGTTGAAAAAGGCTGAAGTCTTAGAGCATTTCAGTTACTAAATATATTATGTTAAATTATAATTATTGTATTGTGAATTATTTTTTTCTTTGGTTATACCAAATGTCACTGACAGAAATAAAAATAGATTCGGCAACATAAACAAGACGAAATGTCATGGATCTAGTATGACATACAATTGAATGTAACGCGTTTCCACCATATATGACAAGTTATTCAAAATACATACTTTTTAAATTATTATTGCCTATGTTGAATGCCAATTTGAAATTAACTTTACCGATGAAGAGAAAAAGTGAGATTCTTCTTTTTTGTCGTTTTAGAACGGCCACAAGCCGCACAATTCACCATTATAAAAACACTAAATTGACATAACTGACCTGCCTTAAAGTGGTAACTTCCGTCTAAATAATACCTATTCCCCCACCACTTTATTATCTCTCCTGTTCTATTCTTTCCTCGTAGAATGTATGTAATGCCAGAATAAAATCTATACATTTAAATTCAGGAAATTTTGTAAATTGTAGCAAAAAGAATTATTCATTAAATCCAATTAAATTTTTAAAAGGTTATTGCAAAAGAAAATTATTATTGTCATTTATTATGACTCATATTTAAATTATCTTGAATACTAAAGAAATATATTATACTTATCTATTATTGTTATTTACAATGTAAGTCTACGATACTTTTATACCTGTCTGTATTTGTGTTCTTCCCCTAATAAAAACTATATTATGTATATTACGAGTATTAGTTCTTATTATGGATAAACTTTCTTTAAATATTGATAACAAGTGTAATTATTATGCATTATTTTATGTTGAATATTTTGTAGTGACTCAATAAATAATTGGAAAAATATTATTGGCTGTTTAATAGATATAGCTCGCACACAGGTAGGGAAACTTTGGAAATCCTCTATTTTGTTTAGGTTTATTTAATATATTTCTTCAGCCGCACGGAAAAAAAATTGTGTGAAAATGTTCTACAATTGTGGCTCTTCGTCATACAATTTGTCCCGTGATTTGGGACAACGATAAATTGTATTAAAAAGTTACAAAAAATTGTGTGAAAATTCGTAAAACAAAATGTGTTAAGATATGCTACATAATGTAGTACTTCTTAGTATAATGAACTGTAACCATGTCATATAATTTGTATTTTTTTTTTACACAAACAGTGTTATATTTTGAAGCTTTTGTATTCGATATAGTAATACTTTGTATAAAAATTTTATAAAGGGAATAGTGATTTTTCGTATTTTTTGTGTATAAATTTTATAGCAATTGTTTAGCATATTTCGAAAAATTGTGATTATCTATAGAGAAGAATGTTATATATTCCCTAGCACAAAATGTTTGACAATTTTGCTATTCTTGTGCTGTTGAGTTCTATGTTGTATGTATAGGGATGTTCCACAACCTTGTCGCTATTTGCTGTATAATTAGTGTTTCAAAAATAAAGACAAATTATATCTAAAACTTGTAAAATATTCATTAATTCGTACTATTTGCATATTCAATCCACTAGCATTATATGTTGTATTTGTAGCATTCATTTCAAAACAATAATGAATAATTTTGTTATTCATTACCTTTGTTTAGGCAATATACTTTATGAAATAGCGATTCTTAGCACTATTTAATTTAGATATTATGTTGTATGTATACCTACTACATACAACATAATATCTAAATTAAATAGTGCTAAGAATCGCTATTTCATAAAGTATATTGCCTAAACAAAGGTAATGAATATACAAATGCATTTCAAGAACAATTGTCACATTGTCAAACAATCCGCAATTTCTGTAACCGATATATACATATACCTACTTTCACATAATTGAATGTTTACTTTGAGAAATGCGGTATTACTTTGATTTATATTATGATTAAGAAGTTTGATAATGAAAACGCTGTTAAAGGAAATTTATTTTAAATAATGATGTAATTAGGGATGTGTATAGAAATAAAACAGGTATAACTTGATACTTATTTATTAATATACTTATATAAACATAATAATATAAAATAAAATATAGGTAAGTTTCTGTGCAGCAGCAACGTTATCTAAATAAAAGTGTAAACAACGAGTTAATGGGTCGCACAGAGACAAAAAGATTTTTGCTATTTTTTGACATTAAACATGGATGAACAGCATGCAGTTCGGTCTGCTTTACAACAAAATGGTTTGATAGTATATTAGCTGGTATTGACACCTCAAATGCGAAATTATGTTTATTAAATTTTATAGTATCAAGAACTAAACATATAAAATTAACATCCGTTTCATTAAGTAAACAAATATGTTTATGACAAATTTAGGGAAGTCTTATAAATTTAACACTATAATAGATTCTAGCCTTGACGCATTTCTAATTTTGATGGTCTCCAGTGTAATCCTAGTTTCTTGTTCACATTCACGCATGGAAAGAATAAGGGCAAAATCGTTAATGTAAATACTACCCTAACACCCGAAATGATTGCAATGGGAATATTTTATATAAGATAAATGTGTGGTAAAAATACTTACAGCTGGTAATTTCTGGGTCAGTATATATATTTTTATATTGCCCAAGAACTTCTGTTAAATAGGAATCCTTTTTTGCTCTAGCAATGTTTAAAATTGAGTCACACATCAGGGGCAATTTTGCAAACAATCAATTTTCCTGTAGAGGATAAATAGTATTGAAGTCTGCTTCAATCTAAAATAAAGTTTCAATAAAAAGAATTAATTTATTTATGTGAAATGAAATACCAGTGTAAAACCCAACTGTTCGCTTAAACAAGGAATTTTTTTAAAATAATTGTGAACAGGGCCACTATTTTTTAACGATTTAAATCTACTTTTCCTTGTATTTTTCCAGTATTCTTGCACAGTAGTGAGCGGTTCTGTATTATTGTTCTACCGTTGCATGTACACCTCTTCATCAACACAATTAACGTTTGTGGTTTCAGTTGGCGTACCTCAAATAATTTATTTACATAAATAACAATAATGACATCAGAAAAGTCATTATATATTACCTGTAATTGTACCTATTAGTCCCAGTTTTCTATAGTTATTCCTCAAATGAATATAACAGCTCCATAGCTTACCCATTGCCGCCTTTGGTTTGCCTTTGTTATTTACGTATGGAACATAATATATGTCTGGAATTTCGTGTGGAAAGACCTCAGTGATTTCGTTTACTAACTGTATAAATCTTCCAGCTGTCTCCAATGGAACTTCGTTTACATGCTGAAAATAAGATGGGAATAAAAGTATATATATTCGTATTTGCAGCCTAGAATATCGACGTAGTCAAGCAACGCTTACCTCTAAGTCCTTTAACTCGTTGTATTTTTTCAGAAACTTACGTCTGATACCAATTATTGAAAGAAGCTCACGTATGTCGGCTGCGTTTAATAACATAAACGCTTCTTCGTCTATACACTGTTCTAAAATCAAATTATTCAATACGTCATTCAAAGATAATAAGATAAATATCTTTTTCGACTAATAATTAAAAGTAGCAAAAATAATCACTATGTTCGAAGTGTTTACTTTTTTTTACATTAATTTGTTAATTTGTTGATAAATAATCAAGGAGTAATAATTAGTATAAACGACTGCAGATTAATTGGCAATCCAGAGAACCCATTTAGATGTGAGACTATATTTTGTTTATATGTATTTTTATAATATGTACTCCTTCCAATTACTTCTTATATTTTGTAACCCCCACAAATAGGTACAGTCGCCCTTTCCCATATATTGTTCCTCCATTGCTTAACAAACACCATCACGTCAGAGTTAAACTCCTAACTTCCATTTCTATTACCTCATGGAAATAATGCAAAAAAAGAAGATACATATTTTAAAAATCCAGACAGTGTATCTATTTCCCGCAGCTGTCTTGAACATTTTAGGATGTTTTTTGTACTGTTCCTCGAAACTAGAAAAAAAACAAGGAGATTACTGTTATTTAAGAGCGTCTTAGAAGTTTTCTGATTTCTTATTATACAAATGTACGATAGTAAAGTATTGTATTCATATGTCTAACAACAGAGTCGCCTGTAACTCATACATACACAGTACGCATAAATTGTGCCGTTTAAAAAATAGTCTCATGTAACAAATAATGCATAGTACGCCATTACGGCTTAATCTATGATGTTAAGTTCTTATTCATTGCTATATATGTACCTGCATAATAATGCTAACATTAACAACAACCTATAGTTATCACAAAAGATTATTTATCTTGAAAAATTGGTATAGGGTTATGCATATTCCAGTCTGTTAATTGATTCTTGACGAATTCGTCCATGACTGGCATTGTAAAACAAAAAGAACGCTTGCATACAGAAATAGTAATATATAGAAGTACTTACCAATATGTTCAGTACGTGTGTGTGTGCGATAATAAACAAAGGGCACTAAAAAATCACCAAACTTACGTACCTAATCAAGGCAAAATGACGCTGCAAAATATGTTACGTATTTAACGCTTCTGCTAACACTATACAACCCCACCATTGTCTGCCACCCCGCCGCAATGTCTGGAGACATTTTTTGTTAAAATAAATTATTCAACATTTCCTAATTTTATGACAGAAAATGCACAGCAGGCTAAAACAAATTACCTAAATTTGTAACACGGTTATGTTTATTTTTACTTCACACATCTTTTAGTACCAATGTGGACAATATTTCTGACTGAGAGGATAAAATATTTGACACAATTTTATTTCGTATTTTAATAGGAAGACTATCAACGAGTTTAACAATTTATGTAAACCGTTTCTACAATTACCATTGATACAACATTGTGTGAAATTTTCACATACCATTTTTTTCCGTGCGGTAACTCGTTATATCCACATCAGACAATTGTTTCAATTATATTATTGAAGTAGTAATAAATCTCTTCTAAAGAGAGTATTTTTAATGGTAATTTTTTAATCTAGTATCTTAAGTGAGTCTATTTTTAATATGCATGTTTAGCGTTATATGTTTCTTCTCATCTATTGTAGTTTGTTTTGAATTTATAAGCGTCTTTTTCGCTAAAGCAATCAAAGAGATGTTAATTAAAAATACATCTTAGATACTATTCATCTTCAACGCATGGTTTAAAATACACTTTTTGTGTCATTGTTTTGACTGTTAATTGCGTACTTCGTAATTTTTGTAATAGTTCCTGTTTAATACCGTTTCATTGAATCTATTTCTCCCAATTATATCGACGTATGTGTGCATTGGATTTTGTTAAGTTTCAATAACATACGCATACATTTTTAGTTATCATTTATTTAATTCTAGAACATTCTTTATGTTACTATGATATGGAAGAACGTCGAGAATGGCATCGTAAAATAATGGCAAGTTAGATTAAGGGTCATACTGATTGTATGTCCTCCATTGTCAGTGATACCGAAATTTATTGCATAGTCTGTAAAATATCGTTACAGAATGCCCAAAAAGGCCACGTACAACGTCACTTAGCATCGCTAGAACATACACAGAAATTGGACCCGTTGAAAGCTGACAATTTTAATGAAGAACTCTGTAAAACTTTAATGGTAGCTAATATCCCATTAAAGAAACTTGACAATCCCACTTTCAAAACATTTCTTCAAAAATATACTGGTCAAAATGTTTCTGATGAATCCACCTTACGCAAATATTGTGTTTCTAAGTGTTTCACGAAAACAGTAGAATGCATTAGAAGACATCTTTCAAATCAGTACCTATGGATAAGTGCCGACGAAACTGTCGATATATTAGGACGCTGTGTGGTAAATGTTGTAGCTGGTGTACTACATCCAACTATTCCATATAACACATATGTAATAGCATCTAAAGTTATAAATACAGTTGATGCGGAAACAGTTGCTAAACCCATTGACAAGAATTTGCATAAAATGCTTCATTCGGGCGACGGAAATCAGTTGTTATTCCTTCGGGAACACTTTGGAAATTTGCCTAAACTAATCACATATTTTGAAAATCGAAATCTCAAATTAAAAGATGGATTAACCACATTAAATGTGGCTATTAATAATTTCAAACTTATTCCAAGTGACTTCGGATGTGGCCTTCGGTAAAAGTTAAGACGCAGTCTTTAATAGAAATACAGATTTAACAACATTGCGGCAATTGTGTATGGGGAAAACGACACAAAATCTAATTGCTAAATACACTGAAATACAAGAATATTTCTAGTACGCACCTATAACCAGTTGCGATGTAGAAAGGACGTTTTCTATCTACAAGAATGTACTTCATTCAAAGAGAACAAATCTTACAGAAGAGAAAATGAACAAATAGTAACGTATTTTGTATTTTATAGATCACCAGCCACTTGTTAACCAATTATATAAATAAAATTAAAACCTCTTTAAAAATACATCATTTGAATACAATTTCTTAAAGAAGATGTGTTTAATAAAAATTGTAAAATAGATAATATCGCTATACGTTGTAGGTGTAATTCGGTATATATGCGATTTTGACGCTTATGTAACAAACATTTGGCAACGATTCTTTTTCGAAAGCCATGATTTAGAGCTTGGTTAGTCGCTTTTAATGTGGGGACATGAGTCTCGGTGATGAAGAACTTCCGGGATAATCTAATGTATAGCCGCATTGTACACCACACGACGTGTTTTATATCAAATTAGGCATGTCTAACTCGCTACCAGGTAGATGTTGTCGAGTTTACTGAATGCAGATCAAAAACATGAATACGCGCAATTGAACGGGCTAGCTCAGCAGTGGAGGCATAATAACAATTCTCCGCCAAAGAAGGCCAAGACGTTTTCTTGGGCTGGAAACGTAATGTCAACAACATTTTGGGAATTGAATGATAATGCTTCCTATCAGTTTTCTCGCGAATGGCCAAACTACCAACGGGACATATTGCGCAGCACTTCTGTGGAAAGTGAAAGTTGTCATTACCGAAAAACTACTCGCTATGGCTCAGAAGAAAGTGTTATTCATTATGGCAATGATTTATCGAATCTCAACCTTTCAGGCTTCCACTTATTCACTCAACTCAAGTTGTTTCTAGCCGGAATGAAATTCGTGACAGACGAGGAAGTATTGCAGCGGTCAAATCAACTTAGTACCTTGCATTTTTCTAGAAAAGTGTATGAATGGCACAAACACATGCACTACACAAATAACCAAAAAGCCGCAAGGATGAAAAAATAAAGTTTCGGCTATAGACTAACTTGTATACTGTCTCGCTTAAATTGCTAATTTGTATAAGCTAATCCTACAACTTATAATTTTGTATCGGTAATTTGATGAAGCTTGAAATTTAATTTTAACTATAGTACTATAATTTTGATTTATAATCTATTCTTTTAACTACATTAATTAAATAGTGTTAATTCTAAAAATCATCATGGAACGAACGAAATATCAGTCACGTATACTCAATAATTAAATACAGTAATAGAGCTGGCTAGATTTGTAATATGTATTCCCAGAAACATGAAAACACCATTAGCATTTGACTAGATTATAACTGCAGTATTCGGCAATGATATTAACAGCGGCAAGAGAACTATCATTGACTCATATATGTATACATACATTCATTAAATATAATAAGAGTTATGCAGTCGCCATTACTTTGTCAATATTCTACCACCACAAATGTAAGAGGTTGTATTGCAAATCTACGTCCTGAGATATTCGATGCAATCTATGTAAAGTCAATCTCTGTAATCTTTACATTTATATTAAAATCATAAAGCAGAGCTTGCGTATAAATGGATATTCGTACCGAGATAGCGCTCGTCTTTATGGTTCAGCGTTATCTTGATGTTTTGCATGAAACCAGAGGGGAGGATTCCCGCATCCTTCTCAGGACTGTTGCAGAACCGGGAGAAGAAGGCACCGGAAGTCATTCCGGACTCCATCATAATCTGAAATTCAATTTTTAAAAGAACCGACTACGTCATCTTTTCGTCGAGCTTTTATGTGACTTCTTGTTTTCGAGTGTGTCTTCTTTCTTAAGTTTTCAATAAAAGTGACGGAATGTTTTTAAATTTACACAAAACATTTAGTTATAAATAAATATTAAAGTATTAAATTTATAAGCAAGTAATAACAAAAAACACACTTGGTATTGTTTCACAAATTTATTTATTTGTGAAACAATACCAAGTGTGTTTTTTGTCTATAGATCGTCTCAACCTTATTATTCAGTACAGTCTCTTATGGGATATATACCTCTCTTACTAGCGTAAGCAATTTGTAAGAAACTGTCTTTTTTTATTTTAAGGCAATGTTGTCAGTTCGATTTATTATGTTTATGGTTGGTATTATCGGTTTGGTGTAAGTATCACAACATAACCTTCCTGTCAAGTGTCAAATTAATATTATAATATAATAATATAGAATAATATCCTAACCAACAAGTATTTAAATTGTCCTGTCATTATAATGAGTTACCAACCTAACCTGTCATTGTCGAACTGACAACTATGTTGTCTCTCTCCATAAGACACATACTGAATACTATAAGGTTGAGACGGTCTATAGTTACTTTGAACAAAAGTTTAATCAAACTCTTCAGATATCATGTAACTTAAATGATTGTGAGTTTGTTTGCTCTAATTGAGATTAAGATTTTATAAGATATATGTTGGCATGTCCATTTTTGTAATTCAAACGTATCAAACCGAATATTAAATACCACACTTTACAGGGTTATAAATAATAATTCTAATAAGTAATAATAATGCTGAGTCAATCAAGGATTCTAAAAGCAAAAGCGAAGCTATAGATAAGTGCCCCAAGGGAATATTTTGGGTCTTTTGTTGCACTTGTTATATGTTTATAATATTTGCCAATGCTTTAATATACCGCATGTGTAAAATCATATTGGGGATAGGATATACGTATACTAGGCACACCGGCAACAACGCCCAATCGTGGCCGTAGTCATGGTACAAGGAAACAAGGTATGCTTTTGTGCATCTCTGGATGACGCGCATTCGACCTCTAGTACTACCAGTTCAATTAAATTGTGAATTCACAGGACATTATTTCAATAAAGTCCTTTTTAACAGAAATACAATACAACACAGTAAGAAAATAAAAGCACAATTCTAATTAAAGATTAATTCTTAGTAAATTATTATATAAAGTTATTAAGAACGGAATTTTAATGAAAATAAAAAATATACTCTAAACAATACTAAAAAATAAAATGTTATTGCATAGGTTCAAAAATGCCTCTTTTACATTGTCCGAGCCTATCTACAAATTTTCTCGCACATTACGACTCACATCGACTGTTGCGGATTCAAAAGCCTCTATGATTAGCCATCTCAAAATATCTAAGTTTTCTAGCCTGCCAACTTGTGCACTGTATATTTTATTTTTGATGTATCCCCACAAAAAGAAATCATTTGGCGATGGATCAGGAGATCGCGGAGGCCAGCGAATGTTTCCTGTTCCACTAATGAGACGATCAGGAAAAGTATTCATTAAAAAATGCTTTACTCTGACCGCATTATGTGCAGGACAACCGTCCTGTTGGAACCAAATAATATCCCGATCTATTCCGGTATTATCAGTAGCGGGAAGTATCTGATTCTGTAGCATATCGAGGAATTTGTCCGCATTTAACGTACCATCAATAAAAAATGGGCCAAGCAAATGGTCACTCAAAATACCAGCGCAAACATTCACTTTCTAGGGATATTGGGTGTGTTTAACAAAATATCTGTGCTGATTTTCCCGAGCCCAATATCGAACAACAGAAGGATTGTGCTTTCCATTTAATGGAAATGACGATTTATCTGTGAATACAATATTTGCGATGAAATTCTCGTTTTCATTTGTCTTTTCCATTACGGTTTCACAAAACTCCATTCTTCTAAAATTGTCATCGAGAAATATTTCTTGCGTTTTCGAGTATTTGAAACATTTTAATTTATTTCGCTTCCATATGTTCGCGACGGTTTTATTACTCACGCCCAATTCCTCAGCAACTCTTCTGGTAGATAGAGTATCCTCTACTTCGAGAGTGCTGCAAATCATTATATCCCGCTCTTCTCGTTCCTCAACTTTTAGTGGATTTATCTCTCTAGGATTACACTTTGTCCAATTATTTAAACAAAGACATTTTTCAAAGCTATTCAAAATATGTAATATGCTTTGCTCACAGGGTACGGGTCTGTCTGCAATTCTTTGCGGAAATAAATTTATGCAATCTTTGCAGAATGACCACTATAGTACCATTTAATAATTTGCAGTTTTTCTTCTGGTGTGTAGCGAGGCATTGTTACCATTGACTCATCCTCTCACAAACACAGAACGACGCCGTTCTACACGATCTCCAGATACAATTTTAGTTGTTAAATGGAGTCTTGGAAATGCTTTCTGTCAGTTACTTCTGTCAGTGAGTACAGCCATTGACTTCTGTCAGAGTTGTCAAGTGACATTTTTTTCGATAAATGCGCGTCATCCACAGATGCGCAAAAGCATACCTTGTTTCCTTGTACCATGACTACGGCCACGATTGGGCGTTGTTGCCGGTGTGCCTAGTATACATATATCCTATCCCCAATATGATTTTACACATGCGGTATATCAATACCGCGTATATGCGCATGAGAAGATTATTTTGATTATACATTACCTAGAGATTATTTTTTATCAATCAATCAATAATTATATATTTTTCTGGGACTGGATTGGAGGGAAGTGAAAGTTGAATACTTGTGGGTATAGACTGCTATAGACGCTCAGTGCGTTCTATATTTACCTTTTCATAAAGGCAAGTTGACAAAAAAATAATCATCGAATACTTCCATATTTTTTTCTCAGTACTGAATACACACTGATGTCATACTGCGTTGATGGCGCGGAGTTCGATCTATAAACTAAGCAATAACTACCAAAATGTTGTCAGTAGCTACAAAAGACGTAGATAATCAAGTGATTTATAAGTTTGACAACAGGTAAGATTCCAAAAAAGTGAACGGTTAGGGAGACAGATGCGAAAAAAGACGAAAGTAAGGAAGTTTGGGTACTTCTAACGAAATAACTCAAAAAATAAGGATGCTAGAAAAAATGTTTCAAATATTAAATAATTCAATTTAAAAGATTTATTTATTAAAATTGTTTCTATAGTTTTTTGTGTAAACCGGACCGTTCTCGAAATAAAGAATTAATTCATATCAGAGTGTTACTATTTTCATTAATTGACTTTCCCATGTATAAAATGGCTCTATTTGTAATTCTAACTAATATATCGCTCAACCTTGCCCATAAAATGACTAGGATTCACCTATCTCGCAAACACGTTCATACCACAATTACTAACTGCACAGTTTCAGCGACGTTGTTCTATTTTGAACGTAATTGCAATCTTCCACGAGATTCAAGACGAAGCTAATGAAAGTTCGATTTATTACTATCATCAAGTGGAATTAAATTTTGTTTTACAGTTTCCGGAATGAATTTATCATTTTCAACTTCTCGCGGAGAAATTTTGAAAGTAACTTGCTGCATGTTTTTATTTTAATAATCAAAAAAAGCAAAATAACAATATTTGAACAGTCAAAAATACTACTCCGCGTCAAGCATTCTCCCAATAATCTAAGTAATTAACAAAATAAAATCAAGGGTCTTGCAAATAAAATAAAATAACTTGAAAAATTATAGAAATCAATTAAATGGCTCTGGAATGGAAGCTGTTTTTCTTTGAATATTTTCTTTTTGGAACAATTTGAACAATTACAATATATAATCTGCACTGGGCACATTGAAAAATTACAAGCTTAATTCACTTAAAATCGCAATTGTTATATAGAACTAGTTCGAAAGTTTTATTATGGATTCTTTTTTTATAGGTTAAGCAAAAAACCTCTTTCCAATGAATTTAAATAAACATAATTAATGATTTTTTTGTATAGCTTTCAGATAATAAGACGTGTTTTTATTATCTTCATGATAATAAATACACGGCATGCAGAGTTTTATCTGATATAATTATACATTCAAATATGTTCTCAAGTCACAATTATGGAAAAGCTGGAGTGAACATAAGTAACTAATCAAGTGAGTAGAACCTTTAAGATTACTTTCCGATTTTAAATTATTTCCAAATCACATTACTGTCCACAGACAGCGAATAATTTCAGATTCACTTTTTAATTTATTTATTTAATTTATTTATTTATTTATTTAAGTTGCTTTTATCATAATTCTGATTCAACTCCAATTTCGCATATTATTAAGTTGATAGTCTGTTACGTTATTTATTACTGATGTGTTCTTGTCTTATGATCATATACCATAACAATGTCTTTCTTATATACAGGGTGATACTAAATATATGCGACAAATTTTATGGGCTGATTTCTAAGGTTATTATGATCCTAAAAGTTCGTATAAATGTATATATGTCTTAAACGGCATAATTTTAAAGTTATAGGATGTTTAATAGTAAATTTAAAATATTGTTATAGTATAACTAACAAGATTTAATTTCATTTAATATTTATTTGTCATTTTGATATTATTGTGTCAAAGTATTGTTACGTATTCGGGGTCGAAATGAACAACTCGTGCAAATGTTTTAAAACTGTCTGTATATTTACACACTTAAAACTAATCACAATATAAAAATATAAACTAAATGTAACGCACTTAAAACTACTACGAATAAATTAACACACGTATTTATTTTTATCATTCTATTTATGTCTGTAATATTTATTTACTTCTTGAACTATAATTAATACTGCACCATTCACTGTATATACCGTGTGGCCGCCGTTGATAGCGCGATGCATGTATTAGTAACTACTGGTCGACTATAAATGGGCGTGCCAACTTGAATTGCCACACCGACAGCGGGCGTATAAGTTATACGTATAAATGTATTCGTAGGCAAATCAAGTGAAAAGCAGTGTAATAGGTATTGCGTTCCCGTTGTAAGTAATTATTTGTAGTTGTTTGAAGCATCAGATAATCACTGATAATATGTCAGTGAAGTAACTCATCACATCTTCATAAACAACATAAAAGAGCAAAAATAAATAATAAATAACTCCTAGACTTTAAAATAAAAAAAACTTCTTAACTAAAATAATATTTTTCAACAAATATTATAATCTAAAAACTCAACTATAATAAAATACTGAAACATAAAATATTTACTTCTTAAAATAGAATTGTAATTCAACATTGCAATTAACCTGTAATTAGCTAAAAAAATGTTATTCTTAAGCAATAATAAAACTGGAACTGACGCCCATATGTGGAAGCGACTGCCCGACTACACCGTATAAATGTAGATTTTTTGGACAAATCGAGTGCATCATAGGCATATGCGAAATACTAGCTCTGTTGTAATCCAGTATAATACTGGGTCCACTTGTTTACCGTTCTAATACACAGACATCTCTATCTGTTTCGCTTACTCTACAGGTATCGCGATAATGCAGACGCACGCGGTCTTATGGTATGTTTATTTGCATTGTACGAATACTACTGAACGCATGAATCATCCCGGCCCCAGCTGTTCTTATATCTGCATCGTAAAAGACCTAGAAGTATACGAGAAAATTCTCTCGATCATCTCGATGAGCCCGGAAGCATACCAGAGAAATTCCAGCCTTTCCGTCGCTTCGCAGTATATATGTGTAGATTGATTTACGACCTGTATACCGGTTCGTTTTTTTTGTCGCCGCCCGGAGGTCTGCTTCTTTT
Source organism: Amphimallon solstitiale (assembly GCA_963170755.1). Lineage (NCBI taxonomy): Eukaryota > Metazoa > Arthropoda > Insecta > Coleoptera > Scarabaeidae > Amphimallon > Amphimallon solstitiale. The sequence goes on from OY720675.1 coordinate 86,510,201, forward strand.
TGTGGGTTTGTTTCGTTACAGTATTGTCAAAGGTTTCTAATATGAATTACACAAATGCTGAGTTGTGCGATATGCACTTTGTTTACTGTCTTGCCAATGGTAATTCACGTGCAGCTAGACGTCTTTATGAAGAACGATAGCCGAACTCTGTCATAGTGCATCATTCGATATTCACTAACGTCTTAGTGAAATGGGAAATTTTAAGAAAACATACGACTGATAGCGGGCACCCACGTACAATTAGAACTCTACAATGCTAAATGAAATTGAAGAAAATCCTACTACAAGCACTTGACAAATTGCCTCTGCCTTAAAAATAAGTCAGCCCACAGTTTGAAGGATTTCGAACAATAACCATATCACATACAAAGGGTACAGGCACTTTTGCCAGCAGATTTCCCGCAAAGATTGCCTTTTTGTCAATGGATAGAAAAGAAATTGACTCTAAATCCTCGGTTTTTAGCTCATGTATTCTACACCGAGGAGACTAATTTCTCCAGACATGCTATTATTAATTTTCATAATAATCACACATATACAGAAGAAAACCCACACGAAAATTTGGAAACCCGTCATCAACATCAATTCTCTGTTAATGTGTGGGCCGGAATTTTTGGAGATCTGATAGATCCATATTTATTCTTTGCTGATGATGTTGAATTGAAGAGGAGCTACTACTACTGTTGGAAGAAGTCCCGTGGCAATTAAGATTGCAAATGTATTTTACGCACGATGGTGCTCCAGCACATTTCAGTTTAATTGCTTGTGAATTTTTGGACGTTGCGTATCCAAATCGGTGGACAGGGCAAGCAGGTCCACAATCGTGGCCTTTGCGATCTCCAGACTTAAATTCTCTAGATTTTTTTCTCTGGGGCCACCTTAAAACACTAGTTTATACGACTCTCATTGGAAATGTCGATGAACTGAAAAATTGTATTGTTGCAGCATTTGATAAAACTGGAAATACCCCCGGTATTCTTGAATGAAATGAGCATTGAGTCAGTGATTGAATGCTGTGCGATAGAGTTAAGTAATGAGAAATTGATTGTTGTTAACATATACAGACCACCGTCGGCTGAATTTGACACATTTTTTTCAACTTTTCAAGATAGCTTACAATTTATTACCCAGAATAAATTAGGTTACAGGGTCATTATCTGTGGTGATTTTAATATTAATTTCAAAATAAAGAAAATAAAACAGTTAAGACATTCTGTGATATTGCAAGTTCATACAACTTGAAAATTACTATTGATGGCCCGACTAGGATCACGAACAAGTCATCAACAACCATTGATAATATACTCACCAACAGTGCACACTTTGACAGCTTTGTTGTCACCTCGGCACTGTCAGATCATAGGGCACAGATAATCTCGATCAAGTTAACCACGTCGAATATAGTCAACCCTTCCATCAGTAAATATAGTGTGACTAGAAACACAGCTAAACAAAATTTGAGTAACTTAAACAAAGAACTGGAAACTGTGGATTGGTCGCTTGTCACTAATGAGAATGATATTAATATTAGTTATAATACCTTTATTGATGTCTTCTCTCAGAAAATCAATGCAACATGCCCTAAGAAATTCATAAGAATTAACTCACAAAAAAACAAAAACTGGATTAATGATGATGTGAAGCAAAAATATATACAGAAGAGGGTATTATACGAGGATATGATCAACAATGTAATAACTAAGAACGAGTATAAATCGTTTTGCAAAAACCTACAAAATGAAATACAACATTTGAAGCGTACAACAAACTCAAATTTCATAACTACATCTGAAAATAAGACTAGGGCGACATGGGAACTAGTCAAGCAGATTACTAGCAGTAACACAACTGTGAATGAGGACGATAGTTATTCTTTAAAGGATATAGACATTGATGCGATTGATCAGGAAGATAAACCTCGTAAGATAAATAATTATCTGATTGATAGTTGTAAGGGCTTTGAAAGGGACCTACCTTTAAATATAGAGTTTAGAACCAACCCAAATACACTTTTCTTGAACCAATAACTCCACAGGAAATATGTAATGTGATAAATGGACTGAAGGACACTCCGTCAGTGGGGCATGATGAACTCTCAATTAAGATTATTAAGAATTGTTCACAACATATTATGCATCCATTAGCATACTTGGTTAACCTTTGCTTCATAACTGGAACTTTCCCAGATGAATTAAAAAAATCAACAGTTAAGCTGATACATATGAAGGGGGATAGGTCTGAGATTAACAGCTATGGCCCGATCTCAATTCTATCTAATATATCCAAAATATTCGAAAAAGTGATACATGACAGGATCTACTCTTTCATTGATAAACATAATATTATTTCCTTAATGCAGAATGGATATGTTAAAGGAAGAAATACTAACAGGGCAATATATCAGGCCATATGTGAAATCCTCGAAGGTGTTAACCTTGGAGAAAGTACTTTAGGAGTAGTTATGGACCTAACAAAAGCATTTGATAGCATTTGTTGGATGAAATTGTTACTAAAAATTGAGGATATGGGGATTCGCGGCAATACCTTACGTCTAGTTGACTCACACTTACAGAATCGCAAACAGAGAATTGAAGGCGGAGATGGAAGCGGACTGTCATTGTTTTCGGATTGGCTTGCAATAGAGCGAGGAGTTCCTCAGGGCTCCATACTGGGACCTCTGCTGTTTCTGTTGTATGCAAACGATTTGGCCGACATAACGACACATAAAACAACGTTATACGCAGATGACACCTCTATTATAATTAGAACAAGTAACAACATTGAACATGAAATCGCGACAACAATGTCTAAATTTGAGGACTGGTACGAAAAACATGATATAGCGCTGAACATCACGAAAACCAAGGTGATAAATTTCAGTTATTTCAAAAAAGATCCTGAAGTAATTGCGTATAATAGTACCATGATCACAACAAGCGACATCACTAGGTTTCTTGGTCTGGTGGTAGATAGCCAATTGAATTGGAAGGGGCACGTGGGGTCTCTGGCTTTAAACCTGGCCACCTTTGGGTACGCGCTAAGAGTCATATCGCGTACTACGAATGTTGAGGATGGTCTGAGTGCCTATTATGCCCATGTATAAAGTAGGATAAAATATGGAATTCCTTTTTGGGGGTCGTCTGTGGAAGCGGAACGGATTTTCAGGTTGCAGAAGATGTGTTTGCGAAGTGTGTTCGGTCTGCAGCCGGGGACTTCCTGTAGAGAGATATTCAGGAAATATAATATACTCACAGTGCCGGCAATCTATATAATGGAGTGTGCAGTGTTTGTTTACCAAAATTACGAACTGTTCAAGGATCGCGAGCATTTGCATACTTATAGCACTTGTGGTGCTGGAACGGGTCATCTTTTGCTCCCAAAACAACAAAAACTATGGTATATAGGGGCATGGTGACTCAGTCAGTTAAAGTGTATAATCATGTACCACTAGAAATGAAACAAAAACCAAATCACATATTTACAAAGCGCTTGTGTAGCTATCTTCATGCTATGACTTTATACTCTGTCGACGAATGTTTTACTTAATATTTAATCCTTCATTATTAATCTTTTATATATTTCAGCTTCAGCAATTAGAATACATTTTATATTTATTTATATGTTTGTTCATTTGTTGAAGCAATGTGTTGTCTGAATTTTTTTTTTTGTGAATTTAATGTGTACCTAACAGTTCCTTGACTTGTTCAACGCTTTGTAGCATAACTGAATAAATTGATATTATTATTATTATTATTATTATTATTCTTGAACGCACTCACCAATAATTGCAACGGAGGATAGCATTGCAGTTGAAGGTGGTCATTTCAAACAATTTTTAGAAGTTAATTTTGTTCTATTAGTACTTTCTATTGTGTGAACTATTAAATTACTATTAAATATCCGATAACTTTAAAATTATATGCCGTTTAAGACATACATTCATATGAACCTTTATGATCATAATAACCCTAGGAATTAGCCCGTAAAATTTCTCGCATATATTTAGAATGACCTATTTTACAAACATTATATAATCTAATTATATAGGAATGGCAATTAAAAAAAAATAGTCGAATGAATAGTTATTTTATCCTCTGTAGTATTTACTGATCACTATAGGTTTAGTATACTTTGAGGTTATCTTTACACACCAGACTCTATATTATTACAAAAGATGATTTATAATTTGAAATTTATCACTTAAATAAAATCTTATCTTAGGCTATTCATAGGCTAACTGTGCTTCTATGAACTGAAGTTTCACCGCACTATAGATACGTTTGTTCTGCTTGTAGCTTGTTGGATTGTGTTTCACATTATCGTAAACCTTTGACGACGAAAAGGAAAAGGAGATTATGAGAAGATTTGTGTGTACGTATATGCCGACACATTATATATACTACTATACTAACTAAATATTGCACCTTAGAAACACGATGGTAATCGTATTTAAAACATTATACACTTTTTTTAGTTCACTACACTAAAACAGGCATGTCTTACCAGACAATATAGAGGAGAAAAACAATAGAATACTGCTACAAATGTCGCTTTAATATGAATTAAGCTGCTGGCAAATATCAAGGCACTAAATATTATTAAGAATATTTATCATTAAGATATTGTAATGACTGTGCGTATGAAACCAATGAAGTTAAAAATTGAATTAATATTTGCCTATAATTAATTTACGAACCATTTTATTTTTATAATATCTCCACCTTGGCTAGTCGGGGTGAATTTAATTATTAAATTATGATAAATAATGAATTATATTAATTTGATTGTAGCCTTTTACTTTCTTATACGTAGTATAAGGAAGTATTGTGATGATGAAAATTTTCGACCTCGAGGTTTTTGCAGATGTCCACGTTTTGAAGTCCCCTGATACCAAAAAAGCGGTTTTTAAAAAATGTCTGTCTGTCTGTCTGTGTGTGACCACAATAGCGGTCAAACCGCTGTAGATATCTATTCCAAATTTTGTATTTGCGTATATAATCTCCCTCTTGAGATCTGATTAGTTTTTCAGTAAAATCGGTAGACCGGAAGTAGTAGTTTACTTCAGTGAAAAAATCGAATTTTGCAAATATTTCGTCAATTACTAAGTTTAAACAAATTTATAAAGAATTCAAATGTACTCAAAATTAAATTTGAGAGAAATTGTATTAAAAAAGTTTTTTGAAATTCCTACCGGAAGTAGGTCTTTTACTCTTATCGAAAATCAGTTTTTGGCGAATATCTCGCAAGTGATGCTTTCTAGGCAGGTACATTACAAGTATGAAAGTATTTACATGAAAATTTTAAATATATTTTGTATAAAAAAAATTTCAAAATTCGGACCGGAAGTACCACATTTACTCATACCGAATAGCGGTTTTTTTGCAAATATGTCGTAAATTATGCATTCTATATACAGGGTGAGTCATTAGTAGCCGCTTCTTAGATTGCTCTTTTGTGTTTTATGTAAAAGAAAAAACAATTAGTGGAAGATCCATGGTTGCTTGTGGCGCATATTGTAAAAATACTTTAAGCTCTGACGCACTTCCGGTTTCATCGGAAATGCACGGAACTTAATTTTTTTAAATGACTCACCCTATATATTTTTGGATATTCTTGTACTACCTTAAATTGTCTGTTCAACTGTTTTATCATTTTCAAAATTGAGCCAATAGTTTTTGAGTTATTAATTTTTTTTGAAAATATTTGAAAAAAACACGTGTTCAGAAAAAAATCATTTTCACATTGTTTTTAAAAGTAAAAACATTAACTTTGGTGGTGCTTGTAGCCAAGAAAATTCTGCATCATTTGGTAAAGTTGCGCTCGACAATACCTCAAAAAACTTTGTTTTTTCAAAGTCTACTTTTTGAAATTTTCACATACCAAAAACTTATTTTTTGTAAATAGAACACCCAGTATTTTATTGAGGTATTTTGTTCCTTTTTTTATTCTCTTTCATTTTTGTTAACAATGTCCTATACCTATCTTTTGTCATTTTTGAGATAATCATTATAGGAGCAATTAGCGGTCAATTAAAGAACTAGGGGCGCTGTTCTATGCACCCAAATATTCGTCCAATAAAGGCTGGAATGCGGTTGACTGCCTGAGTCAACTGTTAAAGAAAGTCGGTATACATTTATGTCAAACTTATAAAAGCATCGCTATTAGTTATCATCCAAATCAATTATTCTTATGAAGAGTTAATAGATATGATTGACATTTTGGGTGAATCTGAAAGAAACTCTTTGCTAGCATCCAGACTTTATGTACAGCGATCCCTGGTAGAAGTTAACCGAAGCCAGACACCTTCAAAAGTACAAAGGGACGGTTTGAGTGAAGAGAAAGTATTGAATATGGAAGAAAGAGCGGAAAAAGCAATAACTGGTGCGGATAAGACGTTTATGGTACTTCCGAGTGTAGTCGAAGACCCCTATACTAGTACTTCGAAAATTAGTCGTCAGTTAAATGTAAGTCAAATTTGAGAATCCAGAATAAAATACTGGGTGTTCCATTTAAAAAAAATAAGTTCTTGGTATGTGAAAATTTCAGGAAGTAGACTTTGAAAAAACAATGTTTTTTGTGGTATTGTCGAGTGCAACTTTACCAAATGATGCAGAATTTTCGTGGCTACAAGCACCACCAAAGTTAATGTTTTTACTTTTAAAAACAATGTGAAAATATTTTTTTTCTGAACATGTGTTTTGGTCAAATATTTTCAAAAAAAATTAATAACTCAAAAACTATTGGCTCAATTTTGAAAAAGAAAAAACAGTTGAACAGACAATTTAAAGCAGTACAAGAAAATCCAAAAATATATAGGGTGAGTCATTTAAAAAAATTAAGTTCCGTGCATTTCCGGTGAAACCGGAAGTCCGTCAGAGCTTAAAGTATTTTTACAATATGCGCCACGAGCAACCATGGATCTCCCACTAATTGTTTTTTCTTCTATTTAAAACACAAAAGAGCAATCGAAGAAGCGGCTACTAATGACTCACCCTGTATATTTATTAAGAGTACAAAAGTATACAGAGTTAAATTTGCAATATTTTTTGTATACATGAAATTTCAAAATTCGGACCGGAAGTAGCACGTTTACTCTTAGCGAGTAGCACTTTTTTTCGAATATCTTGCAAAGGATGCATTCTATAGCGATTTATTAAGAGAATGAAAGTACTTAGAATATACAAGAATAATTTTTGTATAAAACAATTCTTAAAATTGTATAGTTTGAAACGCTCATACGTATAAGAAAGTCGTGTGGTGGCCACGCCTCATTTTTTGAAATGCTATGTTCAATTCAGATTAACTCTCTTGTATTAATACCTTTGTTGTCAGACTCTCTTCGTGTCTAAAATTGAATCATATACCTTGCATGACATTTTGGTTAATGAATCGATAACAAAATCGATTTATTCAATATTACATTGCAATGTATTTCTATTTGGAACAATTACGACAAAATTACACTTGCGTTTACTTTGTGCTTTTGTCTAATAAAGCATTTATTTACAGAGTCACTGGATATATGACAGGTTAATAATGATATAACCATATTTGAAGATTAGAAATGACCACCTAATGTAATGTAGCGTCTGACCTTTTTATGCTTATACAAATGATTTCCAGGATGAAGAGTAATGACTGCCAAAGGTACTCTGTTTCACAGACGTATTTCCCCAAAGTTCTCATAAATTCTGGTAAGCAGGAATTAGTTTTTTTCTGACGTCATGAAATTGAATTTTTATTTAGAATAAGTTTTTTCGCCTAATATTACTAGCCGACAATTTTAATGTTTTTTAATAACTGTTATGAAAATGGGTGTACATTTCTTACAGTCTTTAACCAAAGACATTGCCAAAAACTACATATTTCCACCACGTCTAGTGTTACAATCATACTACGCTAGTAGATAAACAATAAAATTATATTTAGAAAATTTGTTATACAGAAGTTATAAAAAGAAATAGATAAGTACAAAAATGTTGACATAACAACAACAAGTAAGTATTTGAATGTTTATCAAGAATACAAAAACACTTAACCGCACACAGGAAAATTGCTGATATATCAAAGTTTTGCATAGTCATTTCTTCCTTTTATATTGCCTGTTGCCTTCTCTAATGAGAAACCAGTAAAAATCTCCTATCATGACGGGATCCCCTTACCTTGACATTGTTTCTTTCAACAAATATTCCTTCGCAAACTTTTGCATCTGACAGCTTTAGAAACTTACGGAAATTTATTAAGTATTTAAAACAGTTGCCTTTTTTTCTAGTGCTTTGCACTCTGTTTAATCAATCCTAATTTAATGTGTAGAGAGGATAGAATCACCAAATTAGAATCCACTAACTGCTCAAATTTTATAATAAATTCTCCAGGAACAATGCTGGTCTGTGTCTGCCATTCTTTTATTTGGTAATGATGCTGAAATGTTCGGCTATCCCACAGAAACGAAAAACAATATTTGGTAAACTCTCCATGCAGTCCAAGTAACAAGAAAATAACCTTAAGGTCATCACAGATTTGCCAAAGATGATTTGAATATTGAATGAGATTTAATATTGTTGATATTCTTTCATACGTTTCTTTTGAGTTTGTAGAATGAGCCATTGGAATTGATGGTTTCTACATAAGAGAACGATAAAGTAAAACGCTATGGTAACGAATCGCTTTATTGACTGTTGGCGATAAAGTACTTCGATTGTTGATTATGTTTATGACATTAAACATAGGTAAATCGTTTGTCGCTGTCATGAAATGTCATAAGTCATTACACCTTTATTTATTAAATTACGGAATTTTGGGGTTGGCAATAAAATTGTGTATGCACCACGTCAATAAAGTGCCTTTATCAAATTCGTATTTTATTCGCCTCGCTAGCTTCGCTCGCTTGGCTCATAAACCAGACTCGTTCGATAAAGGATCACTTTACTGACTTGGTACATAAATAAGTATTATTTTTAACTTAATATCGTTTGCATATTTTTATGTAAAATCGGCAGTAAAGTAAATCATTATTGTACGATTTGTTGTATGTTGGGTTGCATAAGTTGTCACTAGTTGACAGGTGACAGCGGAACGTGATAATAATTGTACCATCACAATTGACATTAAAAGGTAAAATAAAGATCTGCTTTGCCTTACGAATCATTTCAGAATAAAATTTAGTATGCAGCTAGGCCGTAAAGTTATTTTTCATAACTCTAGTGGTCATTTACACAAATAACTATTAGCCTATATGTTTTAAAGGTTTTTCTTATGTTTTTAATTACTATTAGCTAGTAAATTGATTCCATTCTATTAAGCTAAAAAATTGATTCCACACAGTTGCAGTTTCACAAACCAGTAATGAATAACAAATCTTTTGATTTATGACAATATCTTTTGAAAATAAATGTCAGTAATAAAATTTGATCATTACATAAACGTCAGTAATATTCCCATTAAAATAAGTACCGCGAGATTAAAAATTATATTGATAAAGGTTTGCCATGTAATGTAAGACGTCTGTCTGAAGGGTCCTATATAGTGGATCGGAAATGTAATATTGGTTGCATAGCACATAATTTAATAAGCCAAGGATGCCCGAGTACTTATTATACGTAGGGAATATATAATCAATATTTGAAATAATAACTCAATATCTAAGCGAATAAAAATTCATTTATGACCAAATATTTACACATTTGTAACCGCGGGGAAAGGTTTTTACCAGAATAACAATTCATTGTAGTGTGGGTTGCCTAATTTTAATTTATTTTATATTCATTTAAAACAAAGTAAGGAGTAGTTGAACGAAAAATAAGTGCAGGGCGGGGTAGCTTTTTATTCGGTTTATAACGTTTATAACAAAGGATTTTTGAGAAAACTTGTTCTTAATATTTTGACATATTAATTAATTTTCTTTAATCAGATAATTTTTTTCTAAATTTGATTATTCAGCGGGGTAGATCACTAACTTCTTCATAAGTTGACGTTGAAAGGTTTTCTCCAATTTAAAATCAACAAAAATATCTTGCATGAAAAATCTCCTATTTTTCAACTATTCACATATCCACTATATAGGACCCTTAAGTTATATCATTAAGTGTCATACTGTCATTAATATTTGTCAGTATCACACTTAATGATATAACTTAAGACAGACGATTTATATTCTATGCCAAACCTTTACCAATATAATTTTTAATCTCGCGGTATATGTATATACGTGAGATATTGTTTGAAAAATATATTCATTCTATTTGACTGTGATTATTTTAAATTTATGAGTTTCAAGTACACAGGATATCTTTTGCAACTATATATTTATTACAAAGTTTTTTGTGTCACATACTTCACGACAACCATACTACTATGACGTTATACACATTTAATATAAGATATATACATCAAATACAGCATAGTTACATAAATTTGCAATACATTGTCAGTTTTACTTTGGTAACATATTACACTGAAATTTATGTTAACTTTTCATATAACAATATACAAAATATACATATAACAATATACAAAATAAGCTCAAGTAGTAAAACGTTCCATCAAATTAGTATAGAACGCTAAGTTGATGGGGCTTCTGCTTTATTACTGAAACATGTTGTGTTAGGTAGATCTGAGAAATAAAGGAATGTTAAGGAGGGGTAAGAATACGTTCCGGAATAGCGGAGACGTGTCGGTTTTAGCGTGGCTATAAATTATTCTACTGATAAAAGATGGTTTCCTTGCTTCTACCGTTGTTGCCGATCTATCTTGAACAAATCGAATTATACCAGATAGCAGGTTGAGAAACATCCAAAGAGGAAATAGGAATATTTTAAGAGATACGCAAAGGTAGCATTCATTAGTCGATTTAATTTATTTTACAAATCACCCAATGTAGAAAGAAATAATTCAGCTCTCATTAAATTTACTTTAAATTAGGCATCCTATAATTCACGAATTCTATTAATTAAATAAGGATATTTGATTAATTTTATTATGAAGGGAATGTCGTTTAGTGTGAAAAAATTTTTTGTATGTGTTTTGCAAAAATTGCACAATTTACGCCTCTGCCCCCTATATATTTTATATATTACTCATCAATCTTTACCTCTAGCAATAGTAAAATGATATATTTAATAGATTAAGTCTATTAAAAAATGGTTATTTATCAAAATCTGGTAAAATTATAAAAAAAATCATAGAATGACACATGTATGAATATAATATTTTTAATAAATAAACAACAAAGTTTAGTCTGCTTTGGCTAACAACTTTTGAGTATATATTTTGGAAACCGAGATAGTAATAATTTATTAATTGTGTTGCACGTATACAATAGATCAAATAAATAGTACGTATTAAAATATAAATGTATATACATAACGTAAATATACAACAACAATACCATTGGTTATAGGTTTTGGTAAAAACTCTAATATAATATGTATAGAAGACACTATTCTTAAAACACAGTACTTATATACCCTCATTGTTACTTGCGACAATGTATTTTTCATACCCAGATATCATCGTCAGAGGTGATGTTCCATGTTCGACTTTTGATGAATTTTATATTCATGTGAGCTGTCACCGTGCTTCGGAGAGCATATACATATAGCCGTTGCACCCGGCTATTTCGGTAATCATTACTCCACGGTAGAGGCGTTTGCACAGTCTGAGGACACTAACACTTGACCTTAGGCAGAAAATATACGATATTTATTTTATTTAGAACTAAATTAGAAATATAACTTTTTTTTTTAAAATTATTGGGAAGAATAAAATAAAATTCTGAGTAAAACAATTAAACATGCGTGTGATTAATTAAGAGTAAGGATTATTTTTCAGTTAGTGGTAAACATATATCTGACGTAGTAATGTTTTATAATAATAGAGTTGTATTTTAAACATAAAGCTTTATTTCCACTTTTTATGTTTTTCTTTTACTTTTTGTTGAAGTTTTATCATTTTTAAAGCTTAGTATGACATCACTAAAAACTTCGGATAAGAATAGGCTGATTTTGGCAAAATAACTGAATCTATATAGCACAAAAGCTTTTTGAATTGTATCTAACACTTGTATGCCACAAAGCTAAATTTTACAGGAAATTTAACACAAAGCTGTTATGAAATTACTAAATTAATGTATGAAACGTACGCATTTCTTACATACAATAAGCTTTTATTATCTTTCGAACAAATAATGATTGATAGTGACCGACTGATGTGAATTTGTAGTGGTCGTAAAACTATGTAAGTTTCATGAAGTTGGAGAAAATTTTGTTCTTCGTTTGATGACTGAACAGCAGATAGAAAGTCAAAAACACGTTTGCCGCCACCTTCTTGAACAAGCCAACGACGGCGATTTACTCAAAAGCTAAATTAACAGCTGGGGCATTTATACAAGTGTATAATCATCACGGTGAATTTTCAATGGACTTCGACGTCTGAAATGCGTGCTTCAGTCTCGAGTCTATTATTAAAGTTACGATATGTTTTAATTTTAATAGAATTGTAAATCTTAAATTCTTGCCTCATGGTCAAACAGTCAACCCAGAGTACTATAACGGTATTTTATAACTCTAATGTGAGAAAATCCCCAATGAGAGACCAGAGTTGTAATTAGAAAGAAGAAAAAGCCTACTGACATTCATTAAGAAAAATTATATTTCAAAATTGGAATTCACAAATCAAAAGTGAAGATGAATAAGATCTAAAAGGATATTTATAATCTAAGAAAGGGTCTTACGAATAAGCAATTAAAAATGTTAGTCCAAAACATAGGTATTTGAATTTTTTTCTGTATAACTCTTGGTGTAGACCGAGCTTTATAAATTTGAATATAAATGATAAACGCTACTAATATTGACAAGTATTTTATCCCATGCTGGAAGTTATTATGCGGAACAGCTTGTATATACAGGGTGTAACAGTGGGAACGCCGTGGTCTCTGGTAGTCAAATGGTAACAATTTTGAAAAAGTTACATACTGGAATATATGTAGGTGGATTAGATCTACAATTTAAAAATAATAGGCAATATACAGGGTGTTTCAAAACTTAGCAATGTACCAAAGTTATGTTTTTCTTAATGGAACACCCTGTATTTTATGTCATTTTTGAGTTGTACACTGAAATCTAGATCAACTTTATTTAAGGTTTCCTATGTCTAATTTTTGTAGTTTAGGAGATATTTCAAGTTTTTTGAAAATGCAATGTTGCACGAAAAGTTTAGTATCTCGAAAATGACTTAATTCAGAGAAGTGGAACGAATAGCGTAAATGGCAGATCCTTTGGCTGATTGAATGCCATATTCAAAGTTGTCGAGTATTCTACAGGTCGTTCATGTACCCAGAGCAAACTTTATGAACTTCTTTCGTGCATAACTTTATTATTTTAAATGGAACACCCTGTATGTATTTATGTTATCAGATAGAACATTTTATTGTCTAAAAACCAGTATCAGGAATCCCTATGACTATCTTTACTGGTTGTTAAGTTATTTGTGTTTTTTAGATAATTTAAGTGAACTAAATTTGTTTTTTTGTAAGTGAACACCCAGTATATCTTTACATCGATGGGTATAAATATTATTATTCGAAGAAGTTGATTTTATATTGTCACAATTTACATGAAAACATAAATTCCAAGTAATAAAAATAAACTAAACAAAACAGCAGTAAATATTTTTGTATTTGGATTAAGAAAAAAGTATTTCGTATAAAATAAACGAAAAAACATAACAACAAAATAAACGAAAAAGTGCTAGCGTTCAACATAATTGCCATTTTCTTCAATACAGAAAATAACCCTCTGTTCAAATGCTGTTCTAACGTTCCTCAGCATATCCGGTGTTACTGAACTGAAGGCGTCTCTGATTCTCGCTTTCATATCCTCTGCTGTAGTGGGCAAGATATTGTAAACGATCCCTTTTACATACCCCCATAGGAAAAAGTCCGTACATGTTAAGTCCGGAGACCTTGGTGGCCAATTGCACGGACCATCTCTTCCGATCCACCTATTAGGAAATTTCCTGTGAAGGTAGTTTTTAACGGACCGTTTAAAATGGGCAGGAGCGCCGTCTAATTGAAGCCACATCCGGTTTCTAATATTCAAGGGAATATTTTTCAAGAGGGTCCAAAAGTCCCTTTTTAAGAACCTTAGAAATTCGTCTCCGTTTAGGTGCCCATTGAAGAAGTATGGTCCAATTACATAATCGCCTATAATGCCTCCAAACACGTTCAAACTCCAGCGATGCTGCCGATCCAAGGTACGAAAAAGATGGCGATTTTCGGTATCATAATAATGAAAATTGTGACGGTTTACTAATCCATTATTATGAAAAGTGGATTCATCGGTAAATAAAACGTAATTAAAAAAATCATTATGTTCTGCGTTTCTATCAAGAGCCCACAAGCAAAAATCAATTCGCCATTCATAATCCATTGCGTATAAATTTTGATGGTATTGTAAGTGATAGGGGTGGTATTTGTGTTTTCTTAGTATCCTAGATACGCTCATATGGGTTATATCTAATTCCTTGGCAATCTGTCGTGTGCTTTTATGCGGTTCTTCAGTGACTGTTGCCAATACCACGAATTCATTTTCTACGTCTACAGTTGTTGTTCGCCTTTTGTATACAACACTCCCTGTGGCACGGAATCTACCCAACAAATTTTCAAATACCCTCTTATCTGGATGTTTTCGATTTGGGTACTTCTGCGAATACACCCGAGACGCAAGGAAGCAATTTTCCTGACACTCACCATTAACTAAAATCATATCAGTTCTTTCTTGCAACGAGTATGCCTTCATGATGTTAACAGAGTACACGTCAAATTGACAGTTTCTCTATGAGGATCCAACCTCCTAGATTAAATAATAACAATTTCCGTAAGTTATCTAAAAAACGCAAATAACTTAAAAACTAGTAAAGATAGTCATAGGGATTCCTGATACTGGTTTTTAGACAATAAAATGTTCTATCTGATAACATAAATACATACAGGGTGTTCCATTTAAAATAATAAAGTTATGCACGAAAGAAGTTCACAAAGTTTGCTCTCGGTACATGAACGACCTGTAGAATACTCGGCAACTTTGAATATGGCATTCAATCAGCCAAAGGATCCGCCATTTACGCTATTCGTTCCACTTCTCTGAATTAAGTCATTTTCGAGATACTAAACTTTTCGTGCAACATTGCATTTTTAAAAAACTTGAAATCTCTCCTAAACTACAAAAATTAGACATAGGAAACCTTAAATAAAGTTGATCTAGATTTCAGTGTACAACTCAAAAATGACATAAAATACAGGGTGTTCCATTAAGAAAAACATAACTTTGGTACATTGCTAAGTTTTGAAACACCCTGTATATTGCCTATTATTTTTAAATTGAAGATCTAATCCACCTACATATATTCCAGTATGTAACTTTTTCAAAATTGTTACCATTTGACTACCAGAGACCACGGCGTTCCCACTGTTACACCCTGTATAAGCATAGTGCACGCCATTTATTTGTTACCCAAATTATTATTATCATTATTTGATAATCTCTAAATATATTGAATTAACTAGAAACGTGCTTATAATGAGCATATCTCTTACATTTAATGTTATCAGATAGTTTTCAAAGTTTTTTATTTTCCTTTGCTGTATCTTTTCGTAAGAAGAACTTTAGTTGTCGATCAAAGTCTCGACAGAATGGATTTTATTCTATTCATCTTCTAAACTTGCATAAATATTTATAAGTTTTTGACAGCTACGTTATACAGTACGGTAGCGTTATAAAAATTCTATTGCAATGCGACGTGCGATACATTTCTGTGATGTTCTTTTTTTGTGCGTGCCAGATTCGGAAAAACTTTTTCAACTTCCCCGCCGTATCAATGCCGCTGAGTTGATGGGCTTTCTCCGGTGTGGAGTAACACATACGCATCTAAAGAGAAAAAGAGACTGACAGAGACCGGTGAAATATGATAATGAAAAAAATGTTGCGAGAAAATGGAAAATTCTCGGCTTGGCTGTCAGGAGTATGAGGAAAGGAATCCGAGCTCCACTCGAAAGCAGAGATACCGAAAGCGATAACGGAAGAGAAAAAGGATTTATTATTACTGTTTGTTCACAGTAGATTCAAAGTGGAAACCAAACGATCCGAATAATTTCCTTTGTATTCATCTATATGTCACCTAGATTTAAATTTCCCTGTTTCTTTTTTATTCAGAAGAACAGTATTTCTAAATCATAACGTTAGTTCTCTCGTAACAAAGAAATACATAAATAGAATGAGCTATTATTAAATTTACACTTATATATATTTTTAATATATATTATATACATACCAACTGAAGCTACAAATGGGGGTCTGTCGCCTGATGGTCCACCGTTTATGCTTACATCTCCAAGGTTATCCCACCTTATTCCTTGGCTACACCGTACTGATGACGACAAAGGAGTCAGAAACACGTGTCTACGGTTGCTCTACAGCGGAATTACCCACTATTCTTTCCATGACTATTTTATTAATCCGCACTATTTCCATTGATTAACTTTCCAGGGTCGGTTGGCGCGCGGGTTGACAATGTCTTCCTCGTGGCGATGTTGGTTGTTGTCCTCGAAACCGAGGATCTTCCAACTGAAGCTACAAATGGGGGTCTGTCGCCTGATGGTCCACCGTTTATGCTTACATCTCCAAGGTTATCCCACCTTATTCCTTGGCTACACCGTACTGATGACGACAAAGGAGTCAGAAACACGTGTCTACGGTTGCTCTACAGCGGAATTACCCACTATTCTTTCCATGATTATATACATATATATATACTGGGGTGTCTCTAAAAGGTGCGGAAAAAACGCTACCACACATTTCTGAGGGCTAAGTATGACGATCTAACCCAACTTACCTCAGTCCAAAAGTGGATGCTTTCGGAGATACACACTGAGAAAAATGATATTGTTCAGTCAATAGTTTTTAGACTTTTCACCTTTTACACATTCACTGAACCAACAAAATATTGAGAGAACAAATAATCTATTCAGACAACCACAAGCAAACTAATGAACCAATTACTTTAAATTTTTTATTGCCAGTATTGTTGATTCAACATTTTTGCTCATTGACTGAGATCCAATCATTCGCAACTTTTGATCGAACACTGTAAATTGTTGTTGAAATAAATTGACAGTGTCGCATTAGCAACGCCATGTTCTTTCCAGAAAATATATATCGTATTTAAAGTAGGTACACATGTACTTGTATAAGAGACGCAGTCATCATAACAATTTTTTTGTCCGTACTTTGGTGCAGCAAAAAACGGTTAGTGGTGGTAAACCCTATTATATGTATATACATCGATATAATATATCTAGGTATGCCCAAATTTTAGTGTTCATACTGTCTTCCCTGAATGAACGTTGCATCACAGAATCCTTTCTTGTTTTTTTCAGTATTTATTATATCTTACTACTTTACTACTTTCTATTACTAAATATCACTAATTAAGTGTAATATATTTACTTAGAATATGGAGAAACTATTAAATAAATGGGGAATACGTCGCAGTATTTGAAGGTTAGTTTTATTTCAGAGTGTGTGAAGTTAGCCCCCCTTTTTTCGAATATCGGAAATCTGACGGTTGTTCCAGGTTGTTCTAGGTTTGTTCTAAATTGTTCCAAAGTATTTCAAAAAAAAAGTCAAAATTGGCCGAGATAATTGAAAAAAACGACTTTTTCACCCAGCCCCCCTTTTTTCGAAAATTGAAATTCTGAAGGTTGTTCCAGGTTGTTCTAGTTGTTCTAAACATTGTTCCAAAGAATCTCGAAAAAAAAATCAAAATTGGCCGAGATAATCGGAAAAAACGAGTTTTTGCCAGCCCCCCTTTTCTTGAAAATTGTAATTCTGATGATTGTTCTAGGTTGCTCTAGGTTTGTTCTAAATTGTTCCAAAGTATTTCATAGAAAAAATCAAAATCAGACGAGAAAATGGGAAAAAACCAAAGCCAAAAGTATGAAGTCGGACCCAGTTTTTGCAAAAATTAAAATTTTGACGGTTGTTCTAGGTTGTTCTAGGTTTGTTCTAAACATTGTTCGAATACGTCAAAACCGTATCTCTTATATATCAAAAGATATGGCAAAAAAACCAAATCCAAAAGTGTGAAGTTAGCCCCCCTTTTATCGAAAATCTAACTTCTGACGGTTGTTCCAGGTTGCTCTAAGTGTGTTCTCAATTGTTCCAAAGTATTTCAAAAAATAAATCATAATTGGCCGAAAAAACGGCAAAAAACTTTTTTTTTCTGGCGGCCCATTTTTCGAAAATCGAAATTCTGACGGTTGTTCTGGGTTGTTCTAAGTTTGTTTTAAATTGTTCCAAAGGATTTCAAAGAAAAAATCATAATTGGCCGAGATAATAGAAAAAAACCATTTTCCCACGGACCCCCTTCTTGCGAAAATTCTAATTCTGAGGGTTGTTCCAGGTTGTTCTAGATTTGTTCTAAACATTATTCTTATACATCAGAACCGTATCTCTTATATTTCAAAAGATATTGCAAAAAAACGTTTTTAAAAAAAGTGTGAAGTTAGCCCCCCTTTTTTCGAAAATCTAACTTCTGACGGTTGTTCCAGGTTGCTCTAGGTGTGTTCTCAATTGTTCCAACGTATTTCAAAAAATAAATCATAATTGGCCGAAAAAACGGCAAAAAACTTTTTTTTTCTGGCGGCCCATTTTTCGAAAATCGAAATTCTGACGGTTGTTCTGGGTTGTTCTAAGTTTGTTTTAAATTGTTCCAAAGGATCTCAAAGAAAAAATCATAATTGGCCGAGATAATAGAAAAAAACGATTTTCCCACGGACCCCCTTTTTGCGAAAATTCAAATTCTGAGGGTTGTTCCAGGTTGTTCTAGATTTGTTCTAAACATTATTCTTATACATCAGAACCGTCTCTCTTATATTTCAAAAGATATTGCAAAAAAACGTTTTTATAAAAAGTGTGAAGTTAGCCCCCCTTTTTTCGAAAATCTAACTTCTGACGGTTGTTCCAGGTTGCTCTAGGTGTGTTCTCAATTGTTCCAAAGTATTTCAAAAAATAAATCATAATTGGCCGAAAAAACGGCAAAAAACTTTTTTTTTCTGGCGGCCCATTTTTCGAAAATCGAAATTCTGACGGTTGTTCTGGGTTGTTCTAAGTTTGTTTTAAATTGTTCCAAAGGATCTCAAAAAATAAATCATAATTGGCCGAAAAAACGGCAAAAAACAATTTTTTTCTGGCGCCCCTTTTTTCGAAAATCGAAATTCTGACGGTTGTTCTGGGTTGTTCTAAGTTTGTTTTAAATTGTTCCAAAGGATTTCAAAAAATAAATCATAATTGGCCGAAAAAACGGCAAAAAACAATTTTTTTCTGGCGCCCCTTTTTTCGAAAATCGAAATTTTGACGGTTGTTCTAGGTTGTTCTAAATTGTTCCAAAGGATTACAAAGAAAAAATCGAAATTGCCCAAGATAATAGGTAAATCGATTTTACCTATTATCTATATTTTAAAATGAATAATAATACTCATTTGTGATTCAGAATAAAGCAGAAGCAGTAAATATACATATATTTTCCCAAGTAATATAATTCATTTGTTTGAAAACAATATTGTTACTAAATGCTGATGCTCCTAACATAAAATAATATTAGAACAGTGACGTTAGTTACATTATTAATGTAGATTAAAAACTACCTCATAAACATATTGAGAATGATTATACCTTGCTCATAAAAAGATTAGTGTTTTTCTCATGAGCTGCTAGGTTGATGTTTCTTTGTTTATTTTTATTAGAGTTCATGCTTTAGTTTATCCCTAAAATCTAAAATATATATTTTTTCTGTAAAATTTATTTATTGATATTATTATATTATTTGATAACATTGACATAAATAATATATTTTTTTATCAATTTGGTATTGTAAAACAGCCTTTACCAAATCGGCTACTCTTTGACGGATATACTATCTTATATTATCTAAATAGGTACCTATATAATATTTTTTCCAAATAAAGTAATAGTAGCCTTTGAATCGTTTTAGTGAGAAAATTAGACAGCATATTGCAACATGTTTACGAAGAGGGGCTACAAAAAATTAACCATACTTGATAGGAATGTCTACACGTGCTTGCATTCCCGGAGCAAAAACCATGAAAAAAAGTGGCCAGACCACGGCTAGACAAAATAACGTTGTAGTGGTTTACTATAATTAAAATTTTCAAACTTCAAAATCAGTATTTTATTTTTATTATTACTAGACAAAATAAAATAACAAAGGGAGCCTGATAGACTTCCCCATTTTGTTTGATTTTAGTTGGGTACCCATATCCAGCGCTTTTTTTTTTTTGAAATACTTTGAAACTGTAAGAATTTCGATTTTTAAGAAATAGGGACTGGGGAAAAATATCGTTTTTTCATAACCGGTTTTGATTTTTTCTTTGAAATAGTTCATCAGCATTTGGTAACAATATCGTTTTGTAATAAATGAACATTATATTTCTTGCGAAAATATATATTTATTGCTATATTAGATGTTTATTTCTTTAAAAAGAACTGCATCATACAAAAACTTCCTTCAACACAGTAATGTTCGGAAAGTGCATTCCGCCTATTGTAAAATCGTTTTTTCCTATTATCTCCGCCAATTATGATTTATTTTTTGAAATACTTTGGAACAATTGAGAACACACTTAGAGCAACCTGGAAAAACCGTCAGAAGTTAGATTTTCGAAAAAAGGGGGGATAACTTCACACTTTTTGAAAAAAGTTTTTTGCAATATCTTTTGAAATATAAGAGATACGGTTCTGATGTATAAGAATAATGTTTAGAACAAATCTAGAACAACCTGGAACAACCCTCAGAATTTCAATTTTCGCAAAGAGGGGGTCCGTGGGAAAATCATTTTTTCTATTATCTCGGCCAATTATGATTTTTCTTTGAAATCCTTTGGAACAATTTTAAACGAACTTAGAACAACCTAGAACAACCGTCAGAATTTCGATTTTCGAAAAAAGGGCCGCCAGAAAAAAAAAGGTTTTTGCCGTTTTTTCGGACAATTATGATTTATTTTTTGAAATACTTTGGAACAATTGAGAACACACCTAGAGCAACCTGGAACAACCGTCAGAAGTTAGATTTTCGAAAAAAGGGGGCTAACTTCACACATTTTTAAAAACGTTTTTTGCAATATCTTTTGAAATATAAGAGATACGGTTCTGATGTATAAGAATAATGTTTAGAACAAATCTAGAACAACCTGGAACAACCCTCAGAATTTGAATTTTCGCAAAAAGGGGGTCCGTGGGAAAATCGTTTTTTTCTATTATCTCGGCCAATTATGATTTTTTCTTTGAAATCCTTTGGAACAATTTAAAACAAACTTAGAACAACCCAGAACAACCGTCAGAATTTCGATTTTCGAAAAATGGGCCGCCAGAAAAAAAAAGTTTTTTGCCGTTTTTTCGGCCAATTATGATTTATTTTTTGAAATACTTTGGAACAATTGAGAACACACCTAGAGTAACCTGGAACAACCGTCAGAAGTTAGATTTTCGAAAAAAGGGGGGCTAACTTCACACTTTTTTAAAAACGTTTTTTTGCAATATCTTTTGAAATATAAGAGATACGGTTCTGATGTATAAGAATAATGTTTAGAACAAATCTAGAACAACTTGGAACAACCCTCAGAATTTGAATTTTCGCAAAAAGGGGGTCCGTGGGAAAATCGTTTTTTTCTATTATCTCGGCCAATTATGATTTTTTCTTTGAGATCCTTTGGAACAATTTAAAACAAACTTAGAACAACCCAGAACAACCGTCAGAATTTCGATTTTCGAAAAATGGGCCGCCAGAAAAAAAAAGTTTTTTGCCGTTTTTTCGGCCAATTATGATTTATTTTTTGAAATACTTTGGAACAATTGAGAACACCCTTAGAGCAACCTGGAACAACCGTCAGAAGTTAGATTTTCGATAAAAGGGGGGCTAACTTCACACTTTTGGATTTGGCTTTTTTGCCATATCTTTTGATATATAAGAGATACGGTTTTGACGTATTCGAACAATGTTTAGAACAAACCTAGAACAACCTAGAACAACCGTCAAAATTTTAATTTTTGCAAAAACTGGGTCCGACTTCATACTTTTGGCTTTGGTTTTTTCCCATTTTCTCGTCTGATTTTGATTTTTTCTATGAAATACTTTGGAACAATTTAGAACAAACCTAGAGCAACCTAGAACAATCATCAGAATTACAATTTTCAAGAAAAGGGGGGCTGGCAAAAACTCGTTTTTTCCGATTATCTCGGCCAATTTTAATTTTTTTTTCGAGATTCTTTGGAACAATGTTTAGAACAACTAGAACAACCTGGAACAACCTTCAGAATTTCAATTTTCGAAAAAAGGGGGGCTGGGTGAAAAAGTCGTTTTTTTCAATTATCTCGGCCAATTTTGACTTTTTTTTTGAAATACTTTGGAACAATTTAGAACAAACCTAGAACAACCTGGAACAACCGTCAGATTTCCGATATTCGAAAAAAGGGGGGCTAACTTCACACACTCTTTATTTCAATGTTTTTCTTCGGAATTTTCATAGTTAGGTAGTTTATTTTTCAAGGTATATACTTATTAACTGAGTAGTAATTTATGAATGTGGTTAATAACTTTAGATGCTAAATGAAAATTGTCTAAATTTTGTTCACGTTAACTTTTCTTTATATACGGTGGTTCTCAGAATATAACAAAATAGAAAGATTTGTATATTTTACAGTTTGTATTTTAAAGGAATGTTGTTTGTCAATATGGTGTTTCCTAAACCAGTATTATTTTGTAATATTTTTATTGTTAAAATTATGTATGTTTCTGTATGATAACATTCTGTTATTTGATTCCTTTAAAATTTTCACGAAGAACACGAAATACATATTGAAGCCCTCAAAGAAAATTGGACCAAGAGTAAAATTTGTATGGAAATTAGAACAATTCAAAAGATATGATAATGAAAGGGACCTTACCAATGTATCGGATACATCTGTGGAAGTATAGAATTCAGCTTCTGTTGTTCTATCATAACTTGTTTAAATTACGCTTAACTTTTTTCAGACGTCGGTAAGTCATAGTGACGGCAACGAAGATGATTTAATAAATACAGAAGCCGGAGAAGCGTTTGATAAAGCAACAAGCCGAACAAATGCTTTCTTAGGATTAGAAAATTTCGAAAAAGCTGTAAGAAGTTTATAATTTATGCATTGAAAAATTCCTAAGTGCAATCACAGCTGGCAAATTTGTTTTGCAGTCGTATAAGCGGGACAAATGTTTAAATAGAAAAACTAGAGGAATTTTGGTGGACTTGTTAGTAAATGTCACAGGTAAGACTATAGAAATGTTGGTATTTGTATTGGTTACATATAATCTAAGTGATAGTTACAGACGAAATGCAAGAAAGCGCTTTATGGCTAAAATACAATAGAGATCCCTGAGACGAAGTTACAGAGAATTGGAAAAAACATTTGAGTTGAGAAAGAAGGCAACTTTTAATACAGTTGAAGAGGTTTTAAATGAATGGCCTATTATTTTAAAACAAAATAGCTATTGTAATCAATTGGTAAGGTTATTGTTTATCAATATTTTTTTCAAAAGAAAAAATTGTTCTAAGATGATTTGTCTGACGTATTACTACAGTTAGTTATGTTCGGCAACTATAGTTTCCGAACAGTGTCAACCAATTTAACAAAATGAAAAAGAAATAACATGTACACTTACCAATAAAAGTTCAGCAACTTTGAAGCTGTACTACTAATTATTATTACGTAAGGCATAAGCTTTACAAATTCGTTACTATATTGTTTATTAGACCGCGCAAGTTTGAGTATGAATATTACAAAATTATCTGTTTCATATATATATTTCTTTTATAGGTTGAATATGATTTTGAAATTATGTTTCCAAACCGTGGACAAAATTTATACAAAATGTGGGATGTTTTTTTTTCAAGTCTGTATGAAACACAAAAGAACATAGTAAATATAAGTTCCACTCGATAATATCTCAAAAAACTTTGTTTTTTCAAAGCCTACTTCCTGAAATTTTCACATACCAAAAATTTATTTTCAATAAAATTTCAATAAAACACTGGGTGTTCCATTTAAAAAAATTGGTTTTTGGTATGTGACCTTATTCCCATATTCATGTGTACATATAATGTAATTTCTTGGACGATTTAGAGGTCATACTAATTTTAAATTATTTTAAAATTAGTTTATTATTGTTAATTAGGTAATTTCTAATTTCTTAAAAATTACCCAACAGTCCGAGATTCGAAAAAGAAAAAAAAAGACTTGAATCAAGGACCCGCTGTAGCGTAACTGGCAACGCACCTGACAGATCATTGAAAGTTATGAGCTACTTTTACTGCGATATGATGAACTCACTGACATGAAATTATATCAATGTCACTACCACATTCATGGTGATCTGTATATTACACTGTAATGTACTTAGCAAGGCAAAACTGTATTATTGTATTTATTTAATAACTTATAATAATAGAAATTGAGTTAATATTGTTTTTAGCTTTCGTATATTTTAATAAAGCTTTCTTGTTCTAAATTTTGCGTTTTATTATATGCATTCTGATAGGTTTTATGGCGATATTAATAATAATTAAGAATCCTCTTTATAAGCTATAACATTTACTGCATTCTTAAAACTTATGCTTTATTAAATATAAATAGTTGATCAGAAAGACTGGGACGCAGCAATCACCTTATGTACTTTTATGATCATATAATGTTTATTTGACACAGAATGTGAATGTTGCAAAGACGATTTCCAACTCATGATTTTTGTTTGGAATGAAGAGGTTATCTGAAACGTACGCATTCGGTGCATGTGGAATCAAAACCTAGTGCCGTAATAAAAGTGCGTAAGAGTGATTACTATGGTATTATTAAGTTTTTGTGGACAATTTAGCAAATGACGCAGGTCTCTACAATTATTTTCTTGAAGCTTTGGGAGCTATTTATGGCTACTTTTAATTTATATTTATCCTATGAACTTAAGGTAAGTATAAGAAATTTTCCATAAGTCAACTTGCTAGATCTATTTCACATGTTGATGTGTCTGAAAATGTTAATTAACTTCATCTTCAGCATTAACAATTTGAAATAGATATACCTATTTCTCATTTGGAAGACTCCTTATACTAAGCTTAAGTTCATGCGTAATTATAAATTTGAAGTAGCCATCAATAGTTCCAAAATATCAAGAAAATAAATATAGAGACCTGTCATTGGGTCAATGATCTACCAGCAACTATTCAAAACATACTTATTTGCTGAAACAATGCTAATCAACACGTTAACACAAACGTTTTTTGTTTTTAAGTCAATGCTTAGCCATAGGTAAGTAAAATAAGTGAAACTATTTGTATTACAATAATAAACTGTTGAATGAACATGTACAACACATTCGATCGATCAAGCATAATAAGGTGGGATAACCTTGGAGAAAGTAAGTTAAACGGAAGACCATCAGGTGACTCCAAGGTTATCCCACCTTATTCCTTGGCTACACCGTACTGATGACGACCAATTAGTCAGAAACACGTGTCTACGGTTGCTCTACAGCGGATTATACCCAATATTTTTTTTCTGATATTTTATGTATCCGCGATAATTCCTGATTTTGATTTATGTACATTTCCTGGGTCTTGGATGGCACGCAGGTTGACATTATCTTCCTCGTGGCGACGTTAGTTGTTGTCCTCAAAACCGAGGATCTTCTAGCTGAAGCAACAAATGGTGGTCTGTCACCTAATGGTCTTCCGTTTAACTTACTTCTATTGATCTAGTGATTAAGTAAAAATTGAATATTTAATTTCATTGTAAACTTTTCTAGGAAATAAAATCTTATGTTCCAATACTTACTTTTTATTTATAGAATAGTATTTTTATTTATTATTTATTCAGGTAATGCCTTCCATATTCGGAAGATGTAATATGTTTGTTAATGTATCTCTGAAATACTAATAAAGATGCGCTACTTTATTTTAGCGAATCTTATCTTATGGAAAAATTTTATAATGCATCCAGTATTTTGTATTAAAGACTGAAATATAGCTGTACAAGCTTAAGAAGCACAAAAATACAAGATTACCTATTATTAATTGGCGCAAAATGGAGAATAAGCAGAAGTTTCACTACACTGTTCTTAAATTAATCTTTTATTTTAAAATATAGTCCAAATTCGAATTTATTAACATTTAATGTCATACGGTGTATTATTTTACCTTTGTTCTCATGTTATTGACCGAATTTCTTGGTCCACTATATCTAAAACGTTGAATTGCACAAAAAAACCTCTCATTAAACTTTATTAAGAATATACAGGGTGAGTCATTTCCAGGGCAGATTGTGACTTTATGAGAAAAGATATTTCGTAACGGTTTTCCTCCAATGATATCCACGTATTAGGACAATTTAAAATTATTTTTTTTATACGTAGTGTTCCATAACTTGGTGGCTGACCATAGTTATGGTTTTTTTTAAATGGAACGCTCTATATCTTATTACATTTTTGTATTCCCCGTATAAGTCAAAAAGTTATAAGATACTATAGGCCTAAAATTTAAGGTTTTCGACTTATTACCATTTTTCTGAAAAATTCAATGTTTCTATAAAATTATATTTCTCGAAAACAACGTATTAGTTGGACACAGCTTTTGGTAAAGTTGTTCATAATAAAAGGGCCTAATACAAACATATTTTATTTTTTGCAATTACTAATTGAATTTGCAGAAAACTGGATTAAAGTTACATGACATAGTTTTGTCTACATGTGATTTATCGGTTCATATTTGGATTGCTTACTAAATTTCGCACCAAAATGGAATGAAATGAGTGGATGAGTAATTAGTGGAACAGAAATTATAACATGACAATAAATATGAACATTAAAATAGGTAAAATATTAAAAGTGTTCAAATTCACTTTTAAAAGTTTTTGAACATGCTTCCGAAATGATAAATCAACATTAATAAGGCGTGGAGTACTTATATTTCTAAATATATGTCGAATATGGTCCCTCCTAACTTCTATTGTGATTACGGATCCCTATAAAATGAAACCAATTTTGTGATGTCTGAAAACCCAGCAGGCTAGTTAATAGGCTCTCCACGGGCTAGCTACTTCAATGGAAACATTTCATTAAAGTATTTCGTGTCTGTAGCATAGAATGTGGGGATTCGCCGTCTTGTTGCATCTACATCCCTTCGTAAATTTCGCGAAACATCTTGCAAAAATTCCACTAAATGCTTGATAGAAATTACTCATAAGCTTCCCCGTTAATATTGCTTTCAAATAAATGCGGTCATATCACCCAATCACCAAGAATGCCTCCCCATTGCTGATGATCTATTTATTAGTGAGTAACAGTTTTCATTTGAATAGTAATGAAAATTGTTAACTGTCCCGTTTCTATGGAAATCGACTACCTCCGCAAATAACACACTATCAAAAAGAATTGCCCGGGCATTCATTTTAATTACTGCCCTTTGACAAAGCACTGTTCTTGCTTTAAAATGATGGGTGCGTAACTCAATATTTAAATGTATTTATTACGGATGATATTTATTTCATTTTAAGGTTATTGCAACGATGGTTTGGCTAATATACAGCACACGACTTATCTGTTGTTGCCATAAGAATTCTTAACTGATTTTCATAATTAACTACATATTTAGATTTCCTTGGTTTTGAATTATCAATACTACCAGTAGTAATGAAAGCATCCATTACTCTTCTAAAGGCATCTGTTTTGGGACATCTTCTGTCAAGGTAACGCTGCTGGTAAACTCTTTGGGCTGATAAATAATTTTTTTGACATCCCTTCGGTACAAGAAGACCATATTAGTGAGTAGAGTTTTCATTTGAATAGTAATGCATTTTTGTTTGTTAACTGTTCCGTTTCTATGGAAACCAGTTTTATCCGCAAATCACACACTCATAAAAGGAATTGCCCGGGCATTAATTTTAATTACTGCCCGCCTATTGGCAGAGCACTCTTCTAGCTTTAAAATAATGGGTGTTTAATTCAATATTTAAATGTACTTATTACGGATGCTATTTATTTCACTTTAAGGTCATTGCAACGGTGGTTTGGCTAATATCTAGGAAACGACTTCTTTCATGGTTCAGGAGCTAACGTGTGGATTATCTGTTGTTGTTATAAGAATTATTAACTGATTTTCATCATTAACTACATATTTAGGTTTCCTTGTTTTTTAATTAGCAATACTACCAGCAGTAATGAAAGCATCCATTACTCTTCTAAGGGCACCTGTTTTGGGACATCTGCTCTCAGAGTAACGTTGCTGGTAAACTCCTTGAGCTGATAAATAATTTTTGTGACATTCCTTCAGTATAAAAATAGCGTATTAAAATAAGAAACATAAAGTTGGCAAAAGTATAAAAAACAATAGCTCAGTAATGGTCACTTTTAAAATAATAACGTCTTGCATGTTTTTGGTGCGAAATTTAGTAAGCAATTCAAAAATGAACCGATATACAAGTTGTTCCATTTGAAAAAAATACTTTTAGAGAAAAATATGTCATGTAACTTTAATCCAGTTTACTGCAAACTCAATTAGTAATTACAAAAAAATAAAATATGTTTGTATTGGGCCCTTTTATTGTGAACAACTCTACTAAAAATTGTGTCAATCTAATTTGTCGTTTTCGAGTCAAGTCAGAAACCTTAAATTTTAGGAATATATTATCTTATAACTTTTTGACTAAGAATTATACGGGGAATACAAACATGTAATAATATACAGGTGTTCCATTTAAAAAAAAACTATAACATCAAAGTTATGGAAAACACTGTATAATACAAAATAACTTTAAATCGTGCTCCTAATAAGTGGCTATCGTTGGAAAAAAGCCGCTTCGAAATATCTTTTCTCATAAAGTCACAATCTGCCTTCCCCGCGGAGATGATTCACCCTGTATTTATATATTTTTAATTAACAACGTAGTCAGTGTTACATTCTGAACTTTTTATATATGCACTAAGAGACTTAATACACAACTTAGAGTTATTATTAGACCTGTGAATACGCAAGAAAATATCCAATTTAATCCATATTTTGTACTTCAGCTATACATTTATATACCCATGATTCAATTTTAATTAATTACGGAACACATGATTTTCAAAATTTTCTATAATTGTTACCATGTACTCTCATTCTGCATTAAGTATTCTGATTCTTAAGAAAAATAAGCTTTCCTGAAAATAATTAAATTTGAAAGTTCTATAATTACTTTTACATTCCTTTAAATGTTTGTAATTAGGTTTTCCCTGACTTATCAATTCATATACGTCACATCAGAGGTCAGGAAGTCATATTCATCGAACTTTTGCATGAACACCCCAAAACGTAAACATTTCATATATTCGGTAACTTAAAAAATGTTTTCAAAAACTTTTCTAAAACTCATCGCAAAATCACAAAAGCAGCTATGACTATCACTTTCGAAGACCCGTTACTTATCATATAGAAATAGTAATTTCGTCATTTAATTAATAACCAATCTGTTTCAAATATCTTTACAATGTTCACATTGGGAACATAAATCAATTTTTAATCGAAAAACAAACAAAAAGAAGATTCTAACTGACTTTTGAAAGATAAAGAATGATAAATGGAATTTCTTACTATAACATAAACAAAGACAGAATTGTATAAGTACTCTGCTAATTAAATAGAAAAGTAGATGGTTAAATTGGTGTATGTATAATGAGTATAATGTAGATATTTGGAAAAAACGCTGTTTAAAATTCAACTCTGTGTGAATAGCTTTGATAAAAAATTACAAATTTAAACATAAAGAAGTTAAGCGACTAATTCCCGTTCGCATTTATTTTAATTACTTTAATTCCTCGTTCATAACACGTAGTCACGATATTTCAAACTCAAACCCCTTACCCTCAAAAGTATTATTTTTGCACAGTTTGCATCTGCGCGTAATTACATAACTCTAACGCCACTTGCACGAAAACACCCTTTTCCATGTGTTTGTTGTTGTTTTACGCGCTGTTCGTCGTCTTCTCTTCACCACTTTTCACCCTAATATCTCTCATTTACATAACAGGTTACCGCGGAAAAAAGAGATATTTCATATTTACCAGCTCTACAGAAGGATTTAGCTTCTAAAATGCTCATCTGCTTTCGCGTTACTATATAACAATAGTGGCAAAAGCTCCATGGACGAGAGATATTACATTAGAGCCTCTCATCTATTTTAAACTCTGATTCAGTTTATAATCATATTGGTATATCTGGGTCATAGAGGTATTACCTAAATTTCAGTGAAACGTAAAAACCCGCTTAAAGTAATTTATGCATACACTGCAGTATTATTTTTTTAATACAAAAAGATCAAAAGCTATAAATTCTCCTATCTATTTGATTTTATAATTTACTTTGTTAAATTAATTTTGTTTCAAAATTAAATTATTTAAAATTTTCGTTGAAAATGTATTAGGTTAAAAAGGAATTTAAGCGCTTTGTATTTCATTTCGCAATATTCCGGGAAAAACACGCGGTACGTAGTTTGTAAATACAAATTTATATAAAGCTACAATATTACATTACATTTCTGACAAATCTATCAAAATATGAATTTCAAAATGACACCAATCACATTATAAGTATTGAAAGTAAAAAATCTAGTTTACAATTTATTTTTTTCTATTTCAGTTCTGTAAAGTTTAGAAGCCCCTTCTTGCTTTACTTTTTTTTTAGTTTTTAAAACTCTAGTTTTGAAGTTTGTGATAAATATAAAAAAAAACTCCATTAGATAAAGCCAGTATACTTTTATAATGTCCTGTTTATAAAAAGCATGTTAGTTATTTCTACTGTCATCAACTCCCAAATTTGCTTACGGTTTCGAGTTAAATAAGATATTCAAAATTCTTGTCGTCCAACTCTGTTTATGATTTATATTTTTTTATTACTTAAGATATCGTAGTTGTGATTAACAAGTATTAACAAATTATACTGAGATACGTTTAAATGTTTAATACCTTACTAACTTTGTAATATTTCTTTGTTTAATGTTCTATAAGTAGTTTGTAGTGTTGGACAATAAAGATTATTATTATTATTGTTATTGTTATTTTTATTGTTAGTATCATCAATAGCAAATTTATTAGTTATGGGTTACACAAAGCGCTGTGTATCTTGTTGTCCTATTGATAAAGCAATGTTGTATCTTCGTTTCTCAAATGCCAAGGAAGATTTGGAATGATGCAGGAAATTGGTAAAGATAAAAAATAATGATAAGTTGTACGATTTGGACCCTTTAGTGAGTTTGTCACGTGCACTTCGAGAATCAATCATTGTTATTGTTAATATTTGGCATATCTTAAATTGTAGGAAAGATTAAATAAACACTTTTCATTAACACCAATTAACAAGATAAATCGTTAAACAAACAGAATTGGATGTTAAATTTCAAATTCTGTTATTGAAATTTTGTATAGTGGAGTTGCTATGTTAACTGTAGCTTTAATGCAGATTCTATGTAGATTCTGAAAATGCACTACGTTTTTTTTAGTCATTGCTGATTTATACTGTAAAACGGTGCCCCAATTACGAAATCATAGATATACCTTTGTCATATTTGGATCACAGCAGAGGTTCACTTTTTGGAATCCTGAAAAATAGTTTTAGCAAACATGTCTGTATTTCTGTCTGTATGTGTATATTTGTGCGACCAAATGGTTAAAACCCTTTTTCAAGATCTGATTAGATTTTTAGCCAAATCGGTAGATTGATAGCAGTAGCATAAGTAGGTCAAAAATTAAATTCCACCAATATCTTGTCAACCACTAATTGTAGTAATATCTCTATAAAAAAATGTTAGTGCCCGCACGACTTTTTTATAAATACGTGTGTTCCAGTTTTTATATACAACATTTGTTCCAAATTAAGTTTTAAATACTTTTATCTTCCTAATAAATGGAATCTGACAGCAAATGTGTTAATTTCGGTCCAATATTTTGATTTAGGGCTTTAAAGACTTATATATTATAAATATATTTGCTAAATATTTCTAAAAACTGACGCTGTATAAGAGTAGAAGTTGTTGTTACTTCCGGTCAAAATTTTAGAATACAAAAATATGTACAAATACAGCACTGAATGCTTTTTCACTTGTAATAAATCGGTATAGAATGCATAATTATCGAGATATTGGCAAGGAACTGCTATTAGATAAGTGTAAAAGTGCTACTTATGGTCCAAATTTTGAATTTTTCTGTACAAAAATTTTTGAAGAACAATCTGTAAATACTTCATATATACTCTTCATATATCTGTCAAGTAAGGATGCCTAGTGAGATATTTACAAAAAAAAAGTTTTTCGTTAAAAATAAAAGACATACATCTTTTAAGCACTTTTGTATTCTTTAGAAATTTGTATAAACTTAGTTATTAACTATATACTGATAAAGTTTGATATTCTCAATAAAGTAAACTACTACTTTCGATCTACCGATTTCACTGAAAACCTAATCAGAACTTAAGTACTTTACTTAAATAAAATATTAAGTTACGTATTTATAGTCATTATCTTTTGGCCGTTAGTGTACACACACAATTACAGATATATATAAAGATATTTTTCAAAACAAACTGTTTAGGTATTAGTTGACTTCAAACAGTAAACATCTTCAAAAATTTCGAGGTCGAAAATTTTCATCATTACGAGACTTTCTTATACTACAAATAATATACACATCTTTAAAATAATTAAGCACTGGAATCAACAGATGTGATTCATGCTTGCCTAGGATAAGTAAAACAAGTTTGTCTTTAGTGTATCGGGCAACATTGATAAAATGTTGAGCAGATCAGAGGGATAGGCTGCTTTAATATAACCAGGACTTTTACTGGCTGTCATGAATGTCTTGACTTTTTCGAGGAAATATTAACTTTGGTGGTTCACTATTACCAACTGCTAAAGCTACGGTAATTAATATACCCCTTTCTTCTAAGTAGTAGCACCAACTTGTTACATTGTTAGTAACTAATATGTGTTTAAGAAGATGCAATCAGTTTAATCAGGTGACTTACCATTTTGTATATAAAGCAAAATTTGTTACTTGTAAATGAAACAGCTTTCGATTAGCTAAAACACATTTTTGACATTATCTTGGTTTATGCGTTAGATAGAGGTACAATGTTTCAGCGATAGGTGGCTTACGACTTCCCGTTTCTTATATTATTATACTTAATGTTTGCTTTATTCATTACAAACGGCGTATGCAATGTAACAACTTGACGCTGTGACTTGACCCATGTAACAACATACAACATGTTAGAACATGTATGTGTTCATAGCATTAGTTAAAGGTTAACAATCACTATAATACACTTGAATGAAGGGTAATACAAAACAAAATGGAAAAAGAAAATATACGAATTCATATTACATAACTTATCGTAGAATTGATCGTATTTAACGATATGGTTGTTAATAGTTAAATTAAAATTGAAATTAAAGTAAAAAGTATTGGTTTATTCTATTTACTTTATTTTCATATTCATTTGAAATACTGAAACGAACTATTTTAATTCAAAGTATACAATTGCTGACATTTATTTAAGTTTCCAACTCGTATTTAACGAAATGGTTATTATCAACTACGTCAAAAATAAAATCAGAGTAACAAAAGTGTTGGTTCATTCCACTTGCGATTTTTTCCATATTCACCTGTAATACTCCAAATCAATTGACCTATTTTAATACGTAGTATATAATTGCTAGCATTTATAAGCTTCCAAATGCTGGTATTTCGGTCGCTGCAATTAAATGTAGTAACTCGATCGATGATTCCAACAATTAAATCAAAATGTAGGTAAAAGGTATGAATTATTGACCAAATTATATTCTGTATATTCACCAAAACATTTCGAGTTTTGCAATTTATTCTATAAAATGATACACTATTTAAAAACAATATCACTACTGAACGTACTATATCAAAAAATAAGTTAGACAATTTATATTACAAATCATTTAAAAAAATCTAATAATTAAATGTTTAAATATATGTATATATATAACAATAATTAATTATTAGGGTTATCGGTCCGTGTATTCTGGTTAAATAAAACTCAATTCGTTCATTCTTCTCTCTATATTTCGATAATGTTTATTATCTTCATCGGGAGAGTGCTATCAAAAATCGTAATGAATTTGTTAAAAAGGAAGCATAAGAAGTTAAAATGTTACTTACATCAATGAGTTAGCACTGGCAAAGACATCAATATATTTAAAATAATAGTGGAAACATTAAAATGGTAATGATGTTTTTAAAAATTTAGAATTTTCTGTCAGAAATGACTTTTAAAAAATATATTGATATCATCACAAAATTAGAATAAAGTGCCTTGTACTATGTAATATAATATACAAAATTATTTAAATCTCTTTAGATGATCTAAAGTACAAGAATTTTTATGAATTGAAGCAGAGAAATTTAGGTAAATATTTTAGGAACAATATAATTTATTCACAAATGCGTAATAGGTTGGAATATATCACACTTAAATTATTTGTATCAGTTTTATAATTTATTGTATTAGTCTCTTTGTTAATATAAATCATTTCAAGAACTATTCTGTTTTTATAATTACGTTCTTTACTTAATATTTTAACATTATCATAATCAAAGGTATGTTTGAAATCTAAAAAATGCCCAGCTAACGCACAAGAACGTTTACCCACCTTACAATCACTTTTATGTTGTGAAAGTCTTTGTTTTAATAATGGTGGGTAAACGTTCTTGTGCGTTAGCTGGGCATTTTTTAGATTTCAAACATACCTTTGATTATGATAATGTTAAAATATTAAGTAAAGAACGTAATTATAAAAACAGAATAGTTCTTGAAATGATTTATATTAACAAAGAGACTAATACAATAAATTATAAAACTGATACAAATAATTTAAATGTGATATATTCCAACCTATTACGCATTTGTGAATAAATTATATTGTTCCTAAAATATTTAAATTTCTCTGCTTCAATTCATAAAAATTCTTGTACTTTAGATCATCTAAAGAGATTTAAATAATTTTGTATATTATATTACATAGTACAAGGCACTTTATTCTAATTTTGTGATGATATCAATATATTTTTTAAATGTCATTTCTGACAGAAAATTCTAAATTTTTAAAAACATCATTACCATTTTAATGTTTCCACTATTATTTTAAATATATTGATGTCTTTGCCAGTGCTAACTCATTGATGTAAGTAACATTTTAACTTCTTATGCTTCCTTTTTAACAAATTCATTACGATTTTTGATAGCACTCTCCCGATGAAGATAATAAACATTATCGAAATATAGAGAGAAGAATGAACGAATTGAGTTTTATTTAACCAGAATACACGGACCGATAACCCTAATAATTAATTATTGTTATTAAGTACGGTCGATATTTTTATTATTACTGTATATATATATGTACATATTTATCAATAATAATATTCAAACATGATAGCAGTCACCTTAAAATATTATTTTAATTTTATAGTGAAATAAGTGCGATGTGATATCTTTAAATTATACCGTAAATTATTAATTATTAGATTTCGGTTTAATATAGGTTTTCCTGTCTTTTACAGCCAGATTTATGGGACAATATTAGTTAGCCTCATGGTCTGTTACTTCATCCCTAAGCTCTTTTGGTGAATGCCAATATACTAGAACTTAATACGCACGTCGGCATGACTTATAATTGCGCGTCAGATGATTATTGGGAGATATTCAGCAAGAGGTTATTGCTGTTAATATTTATTAGTAGTAAATCTATCATTGAAAATGTGTATATAATCCATGCCGCACGTAAATGAATAAATATATTCCTTTAAATGTACGATGTTCTGTAGTATTTCCATTAGTCGTTTGGCCAATGCTGAGAGCCTAGAACTGAAGTAGCACCTCACTACCATAAAAATCATCAAGGAGCAATTTAGCGACGCAATCAACTCTGCTTTTCATGACAATTGTTCACTCACAACAAGGAGGTCCACGTGTCCTGGTGGAATAGAAGTCTTGCGACATTGAGGGAACAAGTCAGGAGAGACTTCAATAAAGCAAAAAGAACTGGTCAGTTGCAAATATACAGAGCCACATTAACCAGGTTCAGCAGGGAGTTGAGGAAATCTAAGAAAAGGTCTTAAATGAGGCACTGTGAGGAAATAGAAAGTATTCAAGTATGTTCCAGACTACAAAGAATTCTCACAAGAGGACCTCAAATCACAATTAGCTCATTGAAGAACAGTTTCGGTGAGTACACAAATACAGGTGAAGAGACTGTTAGGGAACTCCTAAAAGTACACTTCCCTGGACCACAGATAGTGGATCAAACTCAGGAATTAATGACTGAGGCAGAATTTTGAAGGGTGTCCAGAGAAGACTGGCAGACTTCGAAAAAAGTTATCGACTATGAGAAAGTCAGGTGGGCTATTAGCCCATTTGAACCATACAAATCTCCCGGAATGGACGGAATTATCCCATAATGTTACAAAAGGGAACGGACCTTATGTACAGAATATTCTGCAACATTTAGGGTATCGTTCAACCTGGGAAACAGGACAGGATTCGGCGAAATCCCTAAGACCAATCAGTCTTATGTCTTTTGTACTTAAGACTCTTGAAAAACTGATGAATAGGCATATTAGGGACGGGGTATTGATGAGTAACCTGATTCACCCTAACCAGTATGCATATCGGACAGGTGTTTCTACAGAAACGTGGATAATAGCATATATAAGGGAGATTGCAGATAGCCGATGTAATGATAATTATTGGCAACATATTTTGGAAACGACCGTTAGGCGTTCGGCGTTAGTTTGGAAAAAAGACACCAAGATGGAGGGCACTACTATAAGTTTTGTTACAATACTCGTAGCGCTCTCTCACGGAATATAGCTGAATGTAACAGAATCTAGGTTGCTATTTTAATTTCTACTTCAAATAAGGCGACGACATACTTCTTATATACCTGACCCTGTCGGACATGCAGAAGAAAAGGTTTCAAATAAAAAATATACATGTGGACAAAAAACGCCAAATAAAACTGATGCGTCTTTGTTGTGTTTTGTACATACAAACGCATTTACAAGCAAGATGTTTTAACAGACACATTTTATTCTATATTATTTGTGCGCCCAGGTTATATTTATAGGTCTTTACTGAATTTAAAATATCTTTCAAATATTCTAAATTCTGATTATGATTATTTAATAATTATATACAATAGATAATAATGAAACCCTATTTACTGCTGTTTTTAATTTTGAATGTTAATATAATACTTTTGAATAAATTTTATAATACATAATTCATTGTCCTTGGCTACCCCGTACTGATGACGACCAATTAGTCAGAAACACGTGTCTACGGTTGCACTACAGCGAATTTTACCCAATATTCTCTTTTTCTTGTTTAATTTTATGTATCCGCGATAATTCCTCTTTTTATTATCTTTCCTGGGTTCGGATGGCACGCAGGTTGATAATGTCTTCCTCGTGGCGATGTTAGTTGTTGTCCTCAAAACCGAAGATCTTCTAACTGAAGCTGCAAATGGCGGTCTGTCACCTGATGGTCTTCCGTGTATGCTTACATCTCCAAGGTTATCCCACCTTATCCTTGACTACACCGTACTGATGACGACCAATAGTCAGAAACACGTGTCTACGGTTGCACTACAGCATTATAATGATAGCCACCCAAATTATCTTTGCAAGGATATATGGATATGTGCACTTACGACTATTAGTATTGGTTTTACTGATAATTTTGTTAAAATCTTGAGAGTTGCAGCATCTAACATTTTAATCCTTAATCTGAAAATGGGTACAGTGCCTCATTAGCTACTAATTTATGGACTAACACGTTATTTGTTTTGGGGTTGAACAACGTGAATAGGGTGTCAAATATGTTGTGCCTAAGTTCTCGATTTTTATTGGCTATTTACTCGTTTTTTTTAAAATCAAATCTATAATTTTTTTATTAGTCATCAAATTCCGTGAAAAATTGCCATTAAAATGGTACCAATTACGTCATGAAATGATGAAAAATAAAGTAAATTTTACATATACCCGTTTTTAATTCTTTATTATTAGTTTTAGAATTGCATTTTAAATTTTTTCCATAATAAAACAATCTTAATTTAAAATGTGTTCAAATATATCCTCCGTTCTGATCTACACTTGCTTTCAACCGCCTCTGTATCTATATAGACGCACATCCTGAGTCATGTTCTTCTCACATAATTGAAGGAAAGCGTTTCTTATTCGTTGCTGCATGTTCTCTGCCGTTTTAAGAGGTGTTGCGTAAACAATGTTTTCTACAGTTGGCTACAGAAGGAAATCATAAGGTGTTCGCGGTGGCCAACTGATAAACCTTTGTTTGCCTTACAAACAATTTCCAATTTATATAATTTAATACCATATGAACTGAGCACATTTAACGGTATACAACCCGGTAAATATGCAATATCCTTACCATCACTGTATTCTATTAGATCAGGTTGCAATTTATTTGATTGCAAACTGACATTCTTTTTTTCTATACCATATTTACTTAAAAACGCAGCTACATAGAATATTTCATTAAATATAAAGATGCGAACATTATTTCCGACTAACGGCCGTATTCACCAACAACGTTTATCTCACTAACAGTGTGTTAAGCTATCTATCAGACTGTTAAATTATATTTTGGTATTCACCATCTCATTTTAATATTTACCAGAGAGTTTAAAGTAACAACGAAATCTCGGGCTGATAAAAATTTAACAAGCTGTTCAATTTTAAAAGTGAGGTTAAAGAAAACTTTTTGGTATCTTTTGGTACATTTTAAAAAATGGACAGAATTGAATTTAATAATTTACTTGACTCTTCGATAATATAGGAATTGTGCAGTATAATGTTCAAAGAGATCAAAACACAACCACTGGGGATGCTTTAATTGCTACTGTTTTTTCAAATATTTAATTTTGAAATATTTTTTTTTTATTATGCAGTATGTTTGCTTTGTTATTTTGTTATAAATTTAAATATATTTTTTACAAATTGACGTCTCTTTTTTTATACCTTAAGGTTAGAAAATAGATTTAAATTATGAAACATATATAAATTTTAACTTTTAAAATACCGACAAAAAAAATTGTTTATAATGCTATCGGTAGACTTCACTATATTATTGAATTCTTTGCAAAAAAGTGTTCTTTCAGAAAAATATACAACGAAACTACCTTTATTTCATATCTGTAACATACAGGAAATTTTAATTTCTTTGTGATTTGAGGAAATAATGTAATTTTTGTATTTACGATTGCCTTTATAAACTGTAGGTCATGACTGACTTGTACCCGAACACCATGGCAACATCTCTGTATTATTTTTATGACTGGCCATTAATCAAGTATTAACAGAAATAACAACAAACCCACTATATACAAATATTATAGCATACACTTATCACAACTTTAGGAATGCAAAAAAAAAACAGTAAACTAGAGATAAATTTTTAATAAAAGGTCAATATTTCACATAAAAGTTGGAAAACCATCGGGAACAGGTTAATTTACTTTTATAATTTTGTTTTACTCTGTAGATCTAGTAATGCCTTTGCTTTTATAATTTCCTTTATCTCATTATCATTATCCTTTTAAATTTTCTATTTCAGATTGTTCAATCGTTTTTAATATATTTAGCTTCAATTGGAGAATTTCCATTTTTGTATTGTTTAGTTCATTTGTATGTATGTTCTTAATTTTCTTTCCTGTATTAGTAAGGGCTTGGACATGAACTTTTCTTTGTTTCGCATAAGGTTCACATTTTTCTTCATTTTCCAATGTATTAGTAATTAAATGTTGATTTGAAATATTGTTGAGATCATTATCATTATTTAATGGGTCAATAAATTCTTGGTCATTGTGTTCAGACATCTCTTCATATACTATTATATTTTCCTCATCCTCACAATGACTGGTACTCGAGTTTGACATCTTACTCACAATTGTTCCAGTGTAATTGCAATCAAATCGATTATCAATATTAAAGTAATTCTCTTTTATTAGGCTTAAATTTTTTTCATCAATACTTGTAAGCTTGGGGAAAAATATTCCTCCTCCGGTCTTCATTATTTCTACCTAAAATTATTATAAAAAAATAGTTTTACAGTGACATTGTTTTCTTTCCTTTAAATTGGAAGCAAAAAAAAAGATTAAAATGGTTATGAATCTTAATATTTTATAATGAAAGCTCATCATCAAATTGATCTAAATTTTATTATTTTGTATTATATTACAATTGCGAAAAAGAGCGAGATATATAATAAATATACATTAATTTAAGAGATAAAACAAATAAAAAATATTCATCATTTTATATTAGGGAAAAGTCCAAGGAAATAAACTATTCAAATCGAAATAAAACACCGTATTATAGACAATCAAACCAAACGTTTACTTAACACTATATAATATATCAACAGATGTACATTTCAAGATTATTATAAGATAATGAACTATTTATTTATAATTATAATTTAAATTTATATAATATGTAGTATAATATCAATGTGTGAAATAAAATAAATTATTATTATTATTATATATAGATAGGCGTACATTCTTAAAATGCATGTAATATGTATACGGTAAAGTTTATAAAAGATAAATTTGCAATAGTAAATTCACATATAATATTGCATATTCTTATGTGAATAAAGATCACGTAAATCTATAAATATGTATTATACTCATTATGTGTAGGTTAACATAAGTGCACATAATTAGAATATTCCGGTATATCGATAATATGTAAGATCATTCCACATACCAAAAGAGAACATGCTCTAGTTAAATGCTTCCATTATAGAATCGTAGTGGGCAGGGTGTTGTTGTTTAATTTCCCCTCATTGTCTGACGAATGTGGGAAATTTAATTAAACTGAGCACCACATCAGCACTATTAGACTGAAATGCTTGAGATTAAATATAAATATCGAAGTTATCTGTAAGCGACTATGCAAATCAAATTAGAATATCTTTTGTGTTTATAGGATAGTGGTGTATATGTTACCGGAAATGTATGTAATCTGTCATTAAATAGAATTCCTAGGAAATGTATATAATGTCTAAAATCGACAGGAAATATGTGAAATAAATTTTATTATACACATTACCTAGGAATTCTATACATGTCCTAAACAGCAATCGGAAATATGTTGGCCACGGCGGAAGGTGTCGCATGATGAAAGAAGTATGAAGTCACTACAAAAACATAACCCGTAAGGATATAGAAACCTATATTCACCTTTGTGAGCCATGTCAATAAAAGCAAAAAGGTATTAAAAATGGTATTGGTGTAAAGCCTATTATAGCGACTGAGTTCAACCCCAGATGCCAAGTAGATTTGATAGATTTTCAGTCTCAATCCGACAATGAAAACAAATTCATACTCGTTTATCAACACCACTTAACAACATTTGTTGTATTAAGACCACTCAAATCTAAACGAGCTGAAAAAGTGGCCGATACTTGTTGGACATATTTAAAATCTTACTGACCTACTTTAAAAATTATCCATGGTAAGCCCAGGCATTCACAGAGTCAGGGAAGTGTGGAAAGGGCAAACCAGAACATAGAAAATATGTTAACCACTTGGATGCAAGACAATGATAATTTATATTGGAGTGATGGTATAAAATTTATGCAATTCATAAAAAGCAGAGCTTTTCACGCTGGCATCAAGCAAACTCCTTATGAAGCACTTTTTGGATCTAAAGTAAAAGTGGGTCTATCGTTACCAAGGGATGTCACGTAAAGCGTTAATACTGAAGAAGACTTGGAGAAACATAATCTTGCTACAAGGTACCGTGGATTAATATCTTTTCCAAGACTTAGAACAGCACTATGACAAAGGTCGTTCACTTAGTATAACTGATATATTTAGGTTTCCTCCCACACAAAACTGACGGAGGTCTCTATGTTTCAACGCACACTCAAAGCAAAACTCCTTCTCATAGAATAAGCTTCTCTTTTCTTTTTATCTTTTGTACAGTAAGTATGTATTTTCTGTGTTTTAGTTTATAATGTAATGTATAGTTGCGCATAGTCGAATGTTTAAGTTTAGGGACTTTTATTTAATTAGATTGTTTGAGTTAGGAAGGTTATTTTAGAAGTGTTTTCTGATATTCGCCTTCAGTTTGCAAAAATATTATTTTATACTTAATATAATCTTTATTTTTTTTATTTCATTTTACTTCATTATACTCCTGTTATTTTTTAATTATTACTTTGTTTTATGTATATTTATTTATATTTTGCAATAAAATCATTTATTATTATTATTATTATTATTATAGCGAGGATCGTCACAATACGATTTGTATACACTTTTCTAGCAATATCAAAGTAGGTGTTCATCCATGTGAAACTCCTACAGAAACCATAATGAAATACGAGCTCTTTCTGGTAACAGTATTTCAGTCCGAATATCCAACATTCGCGTAAATTCATTCTGTGAATTTCTAATAATAAAATTTTCTTCAGTTAAACATAATTTTTGTATTTGCTCTCTGTTGGTAAATTCAGCCTTTAATATTCTATGAATATCTCTTAAACCCATTTTGCAAACCAATTTCACAAAAGCTAAAATTGCTGATAAGTAACAGGTAACGCCTACAGTTATTTGGAAAATATAAACAAGTCATAGC
This sequence comes from Amphimallon solstitiale, assembly GCA_963170755.1. Taxonomy (NCBI): domain Eukaryota; kingdom Metazoa; phylum Arthropoda; class Insecta; order Coleoptera; family Scarabaeidae; genus Amphimallon; species Amphimallon solstitiale. The sequence continues at coordinate 86,553,017 of OY720675.1, forward strand.
TTACTAATTTTGATACTTACAAACTTGACACTGAATTACACCAACAAATCCAACTTTTACAGCGCCTTAACTATGCGAAATATCATTGATAGGAAACATTCCGAAAAAGCATCTAATAATTTTGGCCCTCTACAAAGTACAAACAATTAATTTTTTTAAGAAATTCTTTAATGGGTTACTTATTATTGAAAACACATATTAATATTTCAGCTTTGTACAATTTTTTTGTCCAATGTGTATACTATAATATATTCCATTTTGAAGCAAATATCATTATGATTCTTTGTAAATTAAAGAGAATTAAATATATGCACATGTATATGTTGTTAGACAAACAAAATCGATTTTGAAAAGATACGGGATAATTTAGTATGATTTTATCCAAGACAGAATTGGTAAATCCTGTGCTATATTGAAATTCAAAAACGAAAAAGCACTCACAGCTTAATATTTACATCGCTTTCGTAAACATAAAGATAATGATACCCTTAATTTTGTTAACGTTTCCCTGGAGTGTGTTTATTCCGCCATTAATATTCAAATTTATTTTTCATTTCCGCATTGAAAACACACCACTACATATATACATAAATACGCAAATATTATTCACGTGAATACGTACATTTATTCAAATTTACTGCACTGTTAGGACTATACTACCTACTTTCTGGCTTTCGGCATTCAATTTTACAGTGAGATTAAATGAGGGGAAAATGGGAATTTTTTTATTTTGATAACCCGCTCTTTGATTTTATAACCCTCTACTGTAATTTCGTTTCACGTCTTTGTATTTTTTAAATTAAAAATTAGAAATGGCAATTTTCTGGATAATTTGGTTTTTTCATTTTATAATTTGTGGATGTATTCAAACAAATATTCAGAAGCTTTTGTTCGAAAAATAAGTTTATTTTCAGTTAGTCAACTTCAACTTCATGTTCTTAGCTTCGTAGATAAGTAATTTACTGAAAATCATTTTTTTCCTGCAAAATAACAAATGAAAATATTGATTTCCTTTCCTTTATGCCGATGTACTCGTAATCCTATAATGCTGCTAAAATCAATTAATGTTTTACATTCAGGTATAGGCATACATAATTAGCTATATTGAATGAATGCTATTATAATAATAGGTTTTAACAATAATTCGGATATACTCCGATATATGTACATATATCACAATTATTCTTACATCATTAGAGATTAGGATAACGTATCAGTAAAGCTCGGCACTTCATACTAGATACTCATGAATACCGATGGATTATCTTATACGAAAAAGTACTTCTGTGTAACATACATATCGTAAAAACGAAAGAATAATATATGAAAATATATTAATCCTAAATATACATAGTGATATGTAGTTCGTTATATTCTATTCGTCTCTATTCTTAGCTTAATATTCTGATTAAAAGCATGTTACAGCGTTACGGGTTCATATGATATCTAAAAGAAGAGATGCTATACTTGTCTACGAATGAGAAAGATTGAATCAAATATTGTGACAAAATGGTACATATTTTTAAGAGATTTCATTGGTTTTTGACCAGGCAAATTTGATAATCAAAAATAAATACGTGATATCCACCATATTTTATAACATAACCAAGCCATTACCTGTGAACATTCTTTTACATTTTTGCTGTAGTTCATTATATTTTACTGTGTTATGATATAAAACCTGAACGTTTAAGGGCACGTTACGAACATTAGTCATCAAGCAGGTCAAAGACACACCTTAAATTCACCACCAAAACACACAGTTTGTTTGCATAATAAAAGAATAATATAAACACTAAGATCTCAGGCGTTAGAAACATATTTGGAACTATAAAAACAGCTGAATGATGAAATGAATTATGGAATGATTTCAACAAGTATTGTCTAAATTGCCAGATAATGATGTAATAGTCATGGATTGTCATCGTATCGTTTACGTAGAGTGAAAAGACTACTTACAAAAGAGAATGTGAGATGGATTAAAGGATGATATCGTAGAACCATTTAATAATTGAGTTGAAAATAGTGATAGTGAAAGTGACCAATGAATTAGACATTTTCTGCATTTATAATCTTTTATATTATTTTTTTTAGATACTTTTATAATAAATTTTAAAAGTAGTTTACATTTTACTTAAATTTTACAGTCACCCCTGATATAAATAATTTACTATGTGTGGACATATTGTTTTCGTATTTATAACAAAATTTCATGAAATGTTTACATGCACGAGTTTCTCAGAATAGGTTATGTCAAATATCGACTTCTACAATCATTTTATTGGTATAAATTCTTTGTACTCATGAGAATAAAAAATCAAATTTAAAATTGTTGAGCAATTACCACATTACAGTGGGGAGATTATATTGTTGCGTTTTCGGGTTCGAAATAAACAACGTGCAATTTATTTATTTAAAACAGTCTGTATATTCACACACGTAAAATTAATTACAATATAAAAATATAAAACTAATCAAAATATAAAAATGTAAAATAAATGTAACGCAGGTATTTATTTCTATAACTAATATTTATGTCCGTATATTTATGTAACACTACCGTATTTATATCACTTCTATTTATATAACACCGCACCACTATATTTATTTTGTACTACTTATATTTATGTTTACTCTTCGACTACCACTCAAGGAACTATTTATTTATTTCTTATATTTATTTTTACTTTGGTATGTTCCGCGCGACGACTTCTTAAGGACTTTCTTATTCCGAAATGACTCATCCATCGGTTCAACTGCCTTTATATTGTATAGGAATCTTTTTGGACCTGAGTAAAGCCTTCGATCTTGTCAACCATCGAGTGCTACTTCAAAAACTGTACAATTATGGGATTAGAGGAAATGTTTGGGACTGGTTTAATAGCTACCTTGTAGGAAGAAAGCACTATGTGGAAATTGACGGGACTTGCTCTGGCAGGTTACATTTGGGGCGTGGTGTACCACAGGGAAGCATCCTCGGTCCATTACTCTACATAATATATGTCAATGATATGGACGTGGATAGGGCTGTTTTGTTTGCGGATGACACATCTATGATTATAAGTGGCTCAGATGGGACAGATGCTGTGCGATGCGTGGAGAATAGTTTAATCGCGGTAAGCGAATGCCTGTCTCAAAATGACTTAGTTATAAACAGTAAAAAGACCACTTATATGGACTTCAGAACAAGAACGTATGACAGAGACACATCGAATTTAATTAGATATAACGGTCACAGTATTGCACAGGTTGATAGTACTAGGTTTCTAGGGGTTACCATTGACTATAAATGCAAGTGGAATGAACACATTGACAGCATTTGCAAAAAGATATCTTCATTTTGTCACGTCTTCAAAAGCCTTAAATCTGAGGTGAGCCCAGATATTCTCCTAACATATTACTTTGGCCAGATTCATTCGGTGATATCCTATGCGATTTTGGCATGGGGCTCATCGTCTGATCTGGATAGGGTATTTAAAATGCAAAAACGTGCTATACGTATTATTAATGGGGTGGGTAGTAGAACTAGTTGTAGATCATATTTTGTCTCGATGAGAGTGTTGCCGCTACCATGTGTTTACATCATGGAACTTTTGTTATACGCGAAGGACAATCTTAATGATTTGCCTCATTTGAATAGTTATCACTCGTACAACACGCGGAATTCATTACTGTTGGAAATACCAAGGCATAAACTTGCATTCTATGAAAAGAATCCGCACTTACTAGCTATAAAAGCATATAACAAGTTACCCAATAACGTTAAAAATATCTGGTGCAGAAAGATCTTTAAACGCACAATAAAAGAATCTTTGTTGCGGAAGTGTTACTACTCGTTATCAGAGTTCTTGAATGAGATGTAAATCAGAATTTGTGTTTTTATATTAGTTTATATTCACGTTGTCTTTTATGTATATTGTATGTTGTTGTTTATTTGTTGACATATCCCATACTACAATGTAGTCGAGAGGACGAATAAATTATTATTATTATTATTATTATTATTATTATTATTATTATTATATACGCATACGAAACATCTGGAAGCATTCGCGAAAACTCCATCTTTCTCTCGATGTTTGTAGAACCTACGACAGACATTCTGTCTCTTCGCAGCACATATAAATGGGTGATTTATTGCTTTACGACTTGTTTACCAGTCGCGCCGAATATTTGCCTTTCTTTTTAATTAAACTGGTTTTGTTACAATATTATTCACAAAGTCATAGCCAAAACAAGTGATGATCAACGGTTTTTGCTGTCGGGTTGCTGTGACGTTTTGATGTTTATTGATCAAATTCGGTTCATATCCCAAGAGTTTTGCTAGTTTGTGTATTAACAAAAACTGAGTAGAATTGATATTAAACATGGAAACATATTACTTGACTAAAGAAAGTATAGACTCTAGAATATTCACTATATAATCATAATAAAATTTCAATAGGGCAGGGAATGAACTGAAGTTGACTCAAAATGTGGAAGGCCTGTTGAAGTAAGAACCAACAAAAACATCAAGAAAATTGAGGATAATTTCTACGATTGCCGGTAAAGTAGGAATATTGAAAGTTGAAGTATTAAGACATTAACATTAACATTTTGTACGAACGTAAGAATCTGAATTTGTTCACTCCCGAATAAAAACAATTGGCAACACATTTTCGAGAAGAAAACTTGGTGATTGTCGATGACGACGAAGAGCTTTTGTCGAAAATTATAACAGGTAATAGAACGTGGGCGCATCAATAAGATCCACCGGTGATGGCGTGAGTATTTTTATGCTGGGATATGAAAGGAATCTCTATACATGAAAAAAGAGTACACAATAAGAACAGCAGTCTATAAGGAAATAATCTCAAAATTCAAAACCGCCATCCAGCGAAGAAGGACTATTATCAAAAGATTATGCTGCCTCCTGATAACTCCAGAGCTTCGAAAGTTCATGAAATAATCAACGAGTGTGGCTTTCTAGAGGTGTAAGATGCACCCTAGTTACTAGATTTCGTACTGAATAACTATTACTTCTCTACTAAATTGGAAAAGCACTTGAGGCAATGTCGTTTTTTTTGATACCTAAAAGCAGAGAGGGAAGAATTTTTTGATGGCATAGCTTTATTGGAAAAACATATAAACTACGCATTGTAATCGATTTTTAAACTCGAAAAAAGTAGTTGTTTTCGTCAATACAATAAACATCATTTCATTGTCTATGATTTCATACTCATAAGTTAAGTGGGTAACAAGATCTGCATGTAACAGCAGTGACTATTATGTCCTAAATCAGATTACATGTCCATTATTATAATACGAAATTATAATACAATAAATAATAAATTAACAATAACAACTTTCATTATTAAATATGTCGAAACTTGAGTATAACTATGTCGCACTAGGGTATTCACTTATCTGCTATATGAATTATTATTCTCTGACAATCAGAGACAAATTGAGTCTTTGATTGGAACTCGTGCATTAAACGATCGGGGAACGAAAAGTAGAGGGCTGTGGTTAAAATGCGTTTCACTCAAAATTGCTCGGAGATTGAACGAAGATCGTCTCCATTACCGCTTCCGATCTTCAAGCATCACGGGACAAATGTTATTATCGAAGTGAATATAACTCGTACGTGTATGGGCTGTACGTGCATAATTTAATATTAAAGGAGAAGACGTCAATCAAACCCATCAGGGAGTTAGATAAGTGAGAAGCGGTTGCAGGTGCAACTTGCGAAGAAATCGAATTAGCAAACCGACCTATTCCAGAATATCACGATTCTCAGTGCCATTTTAGGGAAGACGGAAAGCTATCGCTCTCAAAGATTAAATGATCGAACGTAAAATATGCCCGCGCCCTTTTCATCTCGGATTTTTCATTATTTTACTTCTTTTCGCATTTGCCGTTCAATTACTTTCCAGCATTTGATGTGAACGGATCTTCCACTTTGATATCAAAATTCGAATATGGAAAGAGATAGCTAAAATTCAATTTTACTTACATAATTGAAAAGTTCAATTTATTGCACTTACAGAATGCTGAATGGGGAATTTCAAACTAAATTATTTAATACGCAGTTAGCAATTTTGAATTACAAAAGAGTACATCAAAATTCAGAAGGCAGTTGGGTCAATATATACACTGTTCAAGTTGGTGCATCCTACTTTAGATATTGTGAATTGAAACCATAACAAATTTGGGTTTATTCGCAGACATAATATCTATTTTTCTGGCATCTTTAATGCTTGGTATTTTTTAAATGAAAAGATCAAGAAATTTCTACAACTATTTTAATATTAAATAATATCTTAATTATCTTACAGCGAAATACCCAAGCAACACACAAAAGTTGAATAAACGTTTATTCTACGTTTTTTCGTATATTTTTGGTTTTGGTATATGGTACAGTCAAAATTCTTGAATGGTTACATTAATTACGGTGGTTTTGATTTTTTGATATATTGTATGGTTGGTACACTGTTGAAAAATCCATGTTTTCCAATTCGCCCCACCACCGCGGGCGCCGCCGTCTTTAAAAAATATCGCTAAATTTTTGGACTTTGGACCCTGTTTTTACAAAATATCTCCCAAAGTATTGGTCTGAGCAAAAAAGCCGTTTACACTTGAACTAGAGAAGATTTTCTACAATTTGAAACAAAAACGAAATATTTAGCTCCAATACCTCCGCAGATAGACACCTTTTAATCTTAAGAATTTTCTTAAAAACGTAAAAATCACAGATTTTTAGTCGGTTTTTGCTCGATAGTAAGTAAATAGCGTATTCTACGCAAAAGTCTGACATAAAATTTATAGTAGCCGTAAATATCTAAAGTTTAAGATCAAATTAATTGTTCTAGCTCGTTTAGACTATGAGATACAATCTTTCAAATATTTTTGTAGTTTTTTTTCGGAAGACACTAAATACTGACAAAATCAATGTATCTATTTATTAAAAAATAAAAAAGTTCAAATATTTTTAAGTTTGTATATCACATATACTTAGTAAGCCTGTGATTTATATATCAGTAAATTGTAAGTAAATAAATAAATAATAAATAATTATAAATAAATTATATACTACATAAATTTCATCAAAAACAAGTGCCAGATGTACCACAACATTATAGGAAGCAAACGGTGATATTTTGTTATTGTTAAGAAACAGTTTTGCAATGTACACAAGAAAAGCTCCTTGCAAATGAATGTAGTAACGTTTTACCGAACAGGCTGACCTCACGACTGTTAATACTGCCATTTCTATTACTTCTGAGTATGACTCTCTGTGTGTTGTTGGTGAAGACATTGATCTTCTACTTCTCCTAACTGCATTGGTATCGACACACAGTAATCGCTCTGTGTGGCCAAGGTAAAAACAAATTTATTTGTTTATTCCTGAAACACGAAGAACTTCTGAATACCGCTGCATCATTTCTTAATTATCAAGCAACAACGGAGCAAGTAGCAGAAACAGGGGAAAATGTTCTTCTTGCTTTGTATGCGGGAGATCCAGCAACTGAAATGCTTGATGAACTACGGTACCATTCATTTGTTAAAAAGCTGCAGCTAAAACTAAATTTAACATCGCTAGATTTCCACCAACTACCGATGCTGCTCAACTGCATGCCGTGAGAAGTTACTAACTGGTGCAAACATGCTTCGAAAACGAAAAAGATCTCTTGGAATGAGGGTGAATGCACACTCCATTAGGCCTCTTCCCAGCAGAGAAGCAGAGAAGGATGCAGCACCAGAGTCCCTCCTTCACTTCATTTCCTGTACTTGAAAAATAGGCTGCAGGAATGCATGGGGTTGCAGGAAAGCAGGTCAGCATTATTCTTTACTATGCAAACGTTGCATAGTAAAGAACAACAACAAATCTGAAGAGGGAGGTGCTCCAGCACCAATTCACATGATTGATGAAGAACTGTAGTATGAAGACAATGAATTGAAGGTAGTGTAATGTTACTCTGTGCGAAAAGGGAACCAAAACAATAAGGCACTTGGCGCGGGGCCTTCGAAAGGTATGAAAATGTAAAGTTGTGGCAGATACTTTTTATCGTGAAATTTGTGTAGTGCATAATTTATTAATCATTTATTTCTTTACTTACATAATTATTGATGTGTAATTCACAGACCTACTGAATATATATGATATAGAAACTAAGCAATATACGAATCTTTTTGTCTTTTTAGAAATACATTGATTTTGTCAGTATTAAGTTACATTACGTGTTTTCCTAAAAAACTACAAAAACACTCAAAAAATTGTATCTCATAGTCTAAACGAGCTAGGAGGATCTGTTTGATCTTAAACTATAGCTATTTACCTCTATTATAAATGTAATGTCAAACTTTGGCGTAGGATACACTATTTACTTACTATCGAGCAAAAACTGACTAAAAACCTGTGATTTTTACATTCTTAAGAAAAATTCAAGTAAAAGAAATCTATCTCCGAAAGTATTCTGTATATTCTGTTTTTATATCAAGTTGTAGAAAATTTTCTCTATATTATAAAATACTTTATTTTGTAAAAATAGGGACAAGTCCAAAAATGTTGCGTTTTTTCAAGATGGCAGGCGTCAGCGGTGGTGGGGGAAATTAGATATCTTGGATTTTTTCAACAGTGCACCAACCCGTACAACATATCAAAAAATCAAAACTACCCTAGTTAATGTAACCATTTATGACAATTTGAATGGAATGGAATATAATACCGTAATATGTAGACTGAAGTTAAACGCTTCGTTTATTATAAGTATATTAGAGATAAAATGCAAAAGGAAAGAATCCCTTACCACAAAATATATATATACGTATTTCGGCAACTAAGTTGCCATATTCAGTAGAAATCTGTATAAAACAAAAAAGAGTATAGCGTAGTATTTTTGGCTAAGGTGTAACCTTAGAAGATATGCTCTTCACCAAATCACCACTGGGGTAACACTGATTTCCTAACAAACGACATCCCTATATATACTACCTAAATCTAACGGGACCTTGAAACGTGACAGACTAATCTCCTAAAATTACAACAATCCCTACAAGCTGGACTGGGATATCAGTCCATTGTCAGAATTCATTAACTCACATCTATTTCTATGTATGTATATAAATACTTTCGTAACTGTCTATTTCTCTACAATTATTTACATTTTTAATTAATCTAAGACTATCCACAGGCATGCCGTGGCCTGTTTCGAAAATATGTCGAGCAACACTTGATTTTTCCGGTCTGTTGTTCCTGAAATGTGCAATGTGTTCTTTGTAACGAGTTGAAATTGACCCTACACATTGCACATATCAGATACAACAGACCGGATAAATCAAGTGTTGCTCGACATATTTTCGAAACACGATACACCAGGCCTACAGATAGTCTCAGATTAATTAAAAATGTAAATAATTTAAGAGAATTAGATAGTTACGAAAGTATTTATATACATAGAAATAGATGTGAGTTAATGAGTTCTGACAATGGACCGATACCCGAGTCAAGCTTGTAGGGATTATTGTAATTTTAGGGGATTAGTTTGTCACGCTTCAAGGCCCCGTTAGACTTAGGTAGTATATGTAGGGATGTCGTTTGTTAGGAAATCAGTGTTATCCCAGTGGTGATTTGGTGAAGAGCATATCTTCTAAGGTTACACCTTAGCCAAAAATACTGCGTTTAACACTCTTTTTTGTTTTATACACATTTCTACTGAAGATGGCAACTTAGTTGCCAAAATACGTATATAGATTTTTTATACAGGGTGTCTCTAAAAGGTCTTTAAACAACTCTACCACGTATTTTTCGGACCAAAATAAACCGATTTAGCAAAACTTGGCTTAGTCAAAGTTGCTTAGTTTGTGCGCAATACGGTCCTGAAGCTGCAGTTGGAAAATTGTTTTTTTGTTATAAATTTGAAACGGCTGGAGCGATTGCGCTAAATTTTGTCACGTTTACATAGTTTTATGAGTCAAGAAATTCTGTATCAAAATTGTGATAGTAATCAATCCATAGGCGGAGAACCTGCGTTTATAAATATTAAAACATTTCCATTTTCTACGCCAATGGATAAAAAAGAGTTTGTCTATAAAATTTTAGATTAAGTGTCTTAAGTACAAGAAAAAAGGTACTCTTGGTAAGACTCGAAAAATTGCATCGTTTTCTCATAAATCGCATTTTAAGAATTGTTAACAATTTTTTTATGATATGTTTTCTTTTTTAATAAATACGGAACGACCAATACCAAATAGGTCAAAACAAATAGGCACTAGTTAATAAAAAAGATATTCTGTTTATTTCGTCAATTAATACAAAGATGCTATTTTCTTAATAATGTTTTTTCATATAAATTCCAATTGTGTTCTGGTTGGTGGACAACAGAGAATTATTAACAATTAAACAATGAAAAAATGAAAATGAAACAATGATTTTAAAAAAAAAAGAAAAGATATTATAAAAGGTGTTCAAAATGTCTACCATTTTCGTGAATACAAAGGTCTATTCGCCGGAGGAAATTAAATTGAACTCTTTGCAAAACTTCTACATCACCTCCGAGATTATTGGTTGCTTCTTGAATACGTTGCCACAATTCTTCTTCATTATTTACAGGTGTATTGTAAACAATGGATTTCTGGTGTCCCCAAAAAAAAGAATCCAGAGGATTCAGATCTGGACTTCGAGGTGCCCATTGTACAGGAGCGTCATTACCTCTACCGATCCATCTATTTGGAAAGTGATGGTTAAAGTAGTGTCGTACGTTCATCGAAAAATGTGGTGATACACCATCGTGCATAAACCACATATTCCGTCGAATATCTAGCGGTATATCATCTAACAAGTCCGGAAGAGTATGTTGTAAAAAAATCAAATAGGCTTCTCCAGTTAATCTTTGCGGTAGTCTGACAGGTCCAATAATAAAATTTCCGATTATTCCAGCCCATACATTCATTTTAAATTCATGTTGAAAATGGTTAATTTTAATGGCATGTGGATTTTCCTCTGCATAAACATGTTCATTATGAAAGTTCGTTATCCCTCTTCTTGTAAAACAAGCTTCGTCGGTAAATAAGATTTTTTTGCAAAAGTTTAAATTTCTTGCTCTTTTATGTTCAATAAACCGGCAAAAATTTAGGCGCCTTTCAGGATCTTGAAGTAAGAGGTCTTGAACTCGAATCTTATGGTATGGATGTAATAATTGTTCTCTAATTACTCTATTGACCACATCTTTAGATACTGCAATTTCTCTAGCTATTCGTCTAACGCTCAGTTCCGGATCTTCTTGAACACGGTCTAAAATTTCTTCTTCTACTTCAGGTTGCCTCACAAAGCGCTGCCTGCCATAGTTTGCTGTTACAGGAGCTAAGCGACCGGTTTCTCGAAGGCGTCTCTCTACTGCGGCAAACGTTGGATGACTTGGAACACGACGATTTGGAAACCGTTCCGAATATACTCTAACACTCTCGGCACAATTGCCTTGACAATATCCATATACTAATAACATATCGGTATATTCTTCGTTGGTGTATTGAACAGCCATGACAAAACGAAAATAAAAGTAATGATGGAAAACACTTTTGAAAATCCAGAAAAGTCGTTGTCAAATATTCAAATAGTCATAACTATGGAAACCAACAATAACAACTAAATACAAACATATGTATTTTACAAAACGCAGGGCACAAGTGGAATTCTTAAAACAAAAAAAAACATCAAAAAAATAGTATTTTTTGCATCAATTGTCAAGATAAATAGAATATCTTTTTTGTAAACCAGTGCCTTTTTGTTTTCACCTATCTGGTATTGGCCGTTCCGTATTTTTTAAAAAAGAAAACATTTTACAAAAAAAAATTATCAATTCAAAAACGACGTCAAAAGACGTGTACATAGTTTAAAGAGACGTCTAAACGGCCTAAGACACGTGTACACGGCTTAAAGATACATGTACATGGAGCACACAGTATGCGCTGCCGTCCTCTAGTTAATGTTCTCAAATCTTAAAATGCGATTTTTGAGAAAACTATGCAATTTTTCGAGTCTTACCAAGAGTACCTTTTTTCTTGTACTTAAGACACTTAATCTAAATTTTATAGACAAACTCTTTTTTATTCATTGGCGTAGAAAATGGAAATGTTTTAATATTTATAAACGCAGGTTCTCCGCCTATGGATTGATTACTATCACAATTTTGATACAGAATTTCTTGACTCATAAAACTATGTAAACGTGACAAAATTTAGCGCAATCGCTCCAGCCGTTTCAAATTTATAACAAAAAAACAATTTTCCAACTGCAACTTCAGGACCGTATTGCGCACAAACTAAGCAACTTTGACTAAGCCAAGTTTTGCTAAATCGGTTTATTTTGGTCCGAAAAATACGTGGTAGAGTTGTTTAAAGACCTTTTAGAGACACCTTATATATTTTTTGCGGTAAGGAATTATTTCCTTTTCCATTTTATCTCAGATTTTTAGCCACAGTCTCCACCCATTATTGAATAAGTATATTAGCCGTATTTCAGCGACAAGCTGTAAAAAATACGTTGGTTAAATGTTCGTACATAAACGTCTACTATTATTCTTTTACGTCGGTAGATTTGTAGAATTTCTGTAAACAAAAAATCTACGTAAAGTATATCCTAAACGTAGTAATACTTTCGAAGATAATGTTATCATTATACTTATTTAGAAAATGTGTAAGTTACAAAGTTGTAATCCATATTTTAACTTAAATGGTTATACATAGTATAAGGTAACCTGGTTTTATTCCTGTCACTATATATTGCTATATATATTGTTACAATACAAATATAGAATGTAACAATATTAAATTTATGAACTTGGTCATCAAAATTAATTTAATTATTGAAATTAATGATAATGATGTTTTGGAATAATTTTATTGGAATCTTGTTTATAATTACGTGATAAAGATAATAATGTTCTTTATCTGAGTAGTATTTCTTGAGGTTGTAGTCATCCTGTATGTTGAGGGATTGAGTAGTTTCATTTTTCATTGTAGTTACCAAAATCTAGAGAGAAGAGATTTAAAATGTTGTTAGTATATTGTAGGATAAGTTATTATTTGTGTAAGAACATATTCAATTGACGTTAATGATGTTAAAGGTAATTAAAAAAATTAATATTGAATAATGAATAGCTAAATTGGAATAAAATCACATTTCAAAATTCATATCACCGGATGTGACATTTAAAATGTCATTTTGACAACCGGTTAGTAAATTGATAGGAACCAGCTTATAAAATGTTTAAAGTACATAAGATGCTATTTAAAAGCCGAAAAGAATTAAATTAGTAAAGTTATTAATATTAGAAGATATTCAAAACATATAAAAAGATTTAAATTCTATGTTGTTTAGAAGGTATTTGCAGAAGAAATTGATTGGTGGATTTGAAAAAGTAGAGGGTTGTCTAGGGGATGAATAATAAAAACAGGAGATGCGAGAGAATTTTGAAGAAAAACGGGCGCGTTTTAGCGAAGTATAATATTAAAACTCAAAAATCTATTAATAGAATAGAACAGAATAAAGTAAAAGTGTTCAAATTTAATATCTTGATACAAAGTTCATCGAGAAAAATAATTAAAAGTGATATAAAAATTTTAGGAAAGGAGAAGTTAATTTAAAGTATATAATTTAAAATTACTCACCTTAAAAGCAGTCCCGAGAGCCATTTCTTTGGAGTTAATTAATGGTAGCAGTTCCGAGAACCAATTTCTTGAAGCAGTCCCGAGAGCCATTTCTTTGAAGATAAATAATAATAGCAGTTCTGAGAACTAATTTCTTCAAGCAGTCAATCGTAGAGGTTCAGAAGTGCAAGGCGTAGCGTTGACCGTAGAGATTTTGAAGTCCATGGTTGGAGTTGCACAATTTTTTCATCGTCGAAGAGAGATATTGTCAAAATCCTGAAGTATCGAGGTATATTCACATTGCAGAACCAGTTTTTAGTGACAATAGGCCCAAAACAACATTAAAGAAGGTTATTAAGACTACAATGATCATCTAGAACATAAGGATAACATCTTACGAAGATACTGTTAACCAGTTGAAATCAGAAGCATATATTATCGACATAGTGTATTCAGGTCGTATAAAGATTACGTATATTTTGGAAAATATTTATATAATTCAGTTAATAGGATAATACTGTTGTTTAAAATAAAATTAGAATGTTATTAAGTATGCAAATCTAAAAGTATTATCAAATGGAATTTAAATCTTTTCTAGTTAGATAAATTGAAACTCGTACAACCTCAATTAATTCTTTATTCGTACGTTTCTCTTGTAATTTATTTGAAAAGAACCATTATTGGTGTCTTAAAATATTCATTAGAAAAAGTGATTCTAAATTATTAATATATAAAGAAATATTTACCTTATAAAGTATATTAAAATAAAAGGGATTGTTATTATTATTCCACAACTTCAAATTGCATTAAAAACGTCATTTGGATAGGTTTACAGTCTTGTTTGTAAATAAGATATTTGTTAATGTTCCTTTAAATTCAACCTCTATAATTTTTTTATTCACGATACTTATTAAACTTGTGAATATTTATATCGCTTGTAGTTTTATTGCTCTAAAGTATTCATCAAATATAAACATTGACTTGACAAGAGATTTATACCTAATCTGTAACAGTAAATAGGAAAACATATTTAATTTTATTTGATATATGCAAATAAATGTTACTTACCAGTTCTATAATATAGTAAAGAAAGGTTAATTACTTATTTTAGACAGTAATTTAATTCAAAGCGGACCACTGACACGATATGAGATAAGTTCTAAAAGAATGAATTGAAGTTTTATCACAAGCGTAGTTAAACCAACTGTAAAATATAAAAACTACTAGTATTAAAATACTATGAACTGAAAGAGTTTATATTACTGATGGGTATACTACCAGTTATACAATTTTTAGAAATCTAATGTATTTCTTATGAATAAATATCTGGGCTAGTCGGTGCATATTTATAATAGGAGTAATAGAAAATATTAATACAATCAATAAGGGTTGTATTTTATTAATTATTGGCTGGCCCAACATGGGGCATTTATAATATGATTAATGGAAAACATTACATGGTTAGTATTTTATTAATATATATATATATATATATATATATATATATATACTGAACAGTTTGTGGTAAATCCCAAGCCTTTTGATGTGACTATATAAGTAATCCCGACTGTCCTATTGCTTATTTGATTACATTTTCAATTATATTTGTGATTTGCATTTTATATTTGTCATTGTTTTCTAACTGACAACCAGTTGTCATATTGTTATTACTTTTACTTCATTGTATGCCACTACTACCAAGAATCTTTTGAATTTTTCAATACATTTGTATATTTGGCAAAGAATTGTAATATATTTTATTAACTGCCTGGTTGAAATAAGGCATTACACAGTATTAAGTAAGTGCACAGTTGTTTTACACTTGGACATTTTGGATTGACATTTTAAGGTAATACTATATAATTTTTATTCAACACATATTAATGCTTTAACATACACCTTCTTTGTTATGCTGCACTGACGAAACCAAACTAGGTAGAAACATATATGTCTGTAGCTACAAATACATCTTAACACATACATAGTTGCATCGTTGTTTGTCTATGTATTTCAATCAGATTTTACATGTTTAGGTGAACCTAATCCGATTTGATAGGATTACATGGGTAATGGCGATTGTCCTATGCTTATTTGCTTTCATTTACATTTATACATGACTGATTTTACATTCTATATTGTTATAATATCAACAGTTCTACTCTTAATTTTTCATTATATAGTTGCGTCGTTGTTATTTGTATAATTGCATTGACTGAACAGTTTGTGGTAAATCCCAAGCCTTTTGATGTGACTATATAAGTAACCGACTGTCCTATTGCTTATTTGATTACATTTTCAATTATATTTGTGATTTGCATTTTATATTTGTCATTGTTTTCTAATTGACAACCAGTTGTCATATTGTTATTACTTTTACTTCATTGTATGCCACTACTACCAAGAATCTTTTGAATTTTTCAATACATATATATATATATATATATATATATATACATCCAGGCTTATTTATTTTTCTTAAAGTCAATGTACTGCCACTTTGATATACATTTCACCAGTTATTTGCATGAATGTTATTGCTAATAAAAATGCACTCGGCACGCACATGCTTCTCTCGGAATAGCCCAAACTCGGCCTTTTCATTTACACATTGTTTTTCTACAAAGTATTAACATTTTGTAATTATCATCGCTATGCCGATTACTACTACTTTTATCCTACCGATGGGATGTCGGCGATGCTGTAGAATTAATGAAAAGAGAATTTAAGGGTCTTTCAGTTTCAGACACAATCAACCAACATGGACTTTCAATTAACTGATGCAAATCTTCTGTTATTTTATTCTGTGGGTCGTTGGTTGTTTCATATTGTCTACCGTTTTCGAAATTCTCTATAAAAGATGACATTATTCCATTACGGTCTGAATGTAGGAATCTTAGAATGACTTTGGATTCTAAACTGCTTTTTAAGTCACATATTTCTGTACTAGTTGCTAGAGTGTTTTGTACCTTTAAAATGCTCTTTTCCGATAGACATATACCAACTTTTATCAAAAAGCCCTTGTGTGACGCCTTGATTTTAAACTAAATTTAATTATTGGGACAACGTCTACGGTAATTTTAAAGTTTCTATTGACATCTTGAGAATACAGAGGGTGCAGAATGCCTGTTTCCGCTACATTTATTGAATTAGAAAATGTCTGAACATATCGCATACGCTAATCACAGCCGACTGAAGGAAGTTGTTATTGTTTCGTAAACCTTTTTACTGGGCCAAAAAAATGCTTATTGAACGGATATACACAATGTGAATGTTCGCCGAACGGATGCTCTTTACTCCTCGTCTTTACGTTCCGCTATATACGAAAGGTCCTTTAGTATCAACATTTGCAGAAAGATGAACTATTTACCTCAACCTATTAAACATTTACCTTAAACCTTCATGCACGTACGTAAAAATTTTGCTATTGCCCATTATGTGTAGTACTTCCACATTACTAAAATAAGTTGTTCGGGCTAACTATTGACTTATATATTGGTTCACTTTGTTTCATACAGTTGTATCTAGGAGAATATCAGTACTTCTTACTAACATAAATTCATTTGACCCGCGTGGACATGTAGAATCCTAATTTCAGAGTTTCAGAAATTTTTGTTTTGTCGATTTCCGCCGATCGGCATGTTACTACTACCTATATGAAATTGCGCCATTATCGTAACGATTATGATCATAGCCTAGGTTATGTAGTAGTCTTCCTAGTTAAAAATAAGAATTCCTGCGAGTCATTTCATTCGAAATATTGTTCACATTATTACAGTCCTCATTCAAATCTAAATAGATTTATAAATTGAAATAATATTTTCTTGTTAATTAATTTGTTTCTTGAAATAAATTAATTAATTACATATATTCCTCAAATATATCAATTGATTATTAAGTTGTAGATTAATATTTCGATGCACATAATTTTTATACTTGATTATTATACATTCTAGACTAGTGTATTATTGTAAATATTATTTTCCCCAATAATTTATAATTATGTAATGAACATAATTTAAGGACATAATAAATGTAAATTAGCTTTTAAACAACGGTATATTTAAATAAACCAGAGAGATTTAAAATCACACATATGTAATCAGCGGGAAAATTAACATGCAGTAAAAAAACAATGCTAATAAGTAATAAATAGAAATATCGGTTAGAATACAAGATAATAATAAAAAAAAGGTATAAATTATTATTATTAAAAATTTTAAAATTAATACTTTTCTTTACTAATAAAAGGGCAAAGTAATTTACGGTAGTTACATTCAGACAAAGACCACTCGGTCATACATATATAAACTTGGCCTACAGAAAGTCAATTTATACTTCAGATAATTTCTTATTAATGTATCCATAGAACACATATAAATTTCGGAATAACTTTCTAAAAAAGTATTTAATGATCCATTTCATATATTAGCAAAAATATAAAATATTGCATTTTTAATTATATTATTGTATCATGGGGATATTACTTCTAATGTAATACATTTATTTACTATAATCCAATATCCAACATCGTAATTTTCCTAATCTCATTAATATTTGTGCAACCATAATTAGCATGATATTAAACTAGGTAGCTAAAATATTCAACACAATCATCTTTTGCTACTTCGTGAAGCGTAAGAAGTTTTCAATGTTGAAATTTAACTTTCGTTGTTCCCTTTAAGTCTTTGGTAGAAGCGGAATATCAGTTATATACGTATTTTGAAACTTAAGATGACAGTAAATTCATGGCTGACAGAATTTACGATAGCAGGTTATACGAAATATTATTATACGATATAACATAAGTTTGGAAATTGAATGTGCCCATATATTAGGAAATAATACTTTAGCTAAAATTATAATGTTATGAAGAATGTAATTACACGATTGAAATACTTACTACTTTAGTTGACTAACAGGTAATTACGAGTATTGAAATGAAAACTTGGATGACCGAATATAAGTTTATATTTCTGTATATAAATAATAGATATAAAGCAAGTAATTTTCAATTTTCAAATAAGCCGCTAATTCAAGAAATCCGTGCGTACGAATATATACGTATGTACGATTCATGTGTATTAACAAATACGTAATTCCATTTCCCTAGCAATGGTAAACTAAGATATTTATTGAATACATAGTGAAATACAGCGTCAGTTCAAAACTGAATTTCGTCAAATTTATATATATATATATATATATATATATATATATATATATATATATATATATTTAAAAGGAAATAACGACCACTGAATATTGTATGAGAATGCAATTACGGGTTATATTGGTCAATAAAAGGCTATTATGTGCTCTTTTGTTTAATCCTCAATATTTCGTTATAAATCTAATAACATCTTCAGGAGGAAACTGTAATAAAGACTACTTAACATTTGAAACTAATATAAAAATTCACAACACTTACAGACTAGAGACAGCACATTGGCAAAAAGTACATATAAGAAAATTGTATAATTTATAATGACATTGACCAAAGTGTCAATATTAATTAATATGTCAGGTATAAGCAAGAAAGTGTTGATAGATTTAAAAATTAAGATATCTGTGTGCATTATATTTAGTTTTAAATTTAATTAACATAAACAGCTATAACAACGATAAAATGTAAGAGTAAATAGTACTGAGGTGGTTAGTATCTGATTTAAAATTTATTGTATCATTACAATGTATGTGGACCATCTCCATGAAAAGTCTGCTCTTATAGTTACTTTCACTAGCTAAAATTCCAATATTTTCGAAATCGAAATTATGGTTGGTTTGTTCTGTGTGT
Source organism: Amphimallon solstitiale (assembly GCA_963170755.1). NCBI lineage: Eukaryota > Metazoa > Arthropoda > Insecta > Coleoptera > Scarabaeidae > Amphimallon > Amphimallon solstitiale. The sequence goes on from OY720675.1 coordinate 86,572,437, forward strand.
AATGATACTGCACATGATCTTTTACCAATACGCACATCACTTTTATGTTGTATAAGTCTATTCTTTAACCATTGTGAAGTCTGACCTACGTATTTTTTATTACAATCAGAACAAGGTATAGAATAAATAATATTTGATTTCAAAAGCAAAGGAGTTGGTGTTTTTATTTTGGTAAACAGACTTTTTAAGGACAGTGCATCATAACGGACCATTCGAGTGTCCGGTACATTTCCAAAACAGCCAACTATTGATGGCGTTAAATGGTTTATGTTAAGAATCTTACTATATCTTGTTATGACTGGAGTAACATCGTCAGAAGCAGGGGGAGCTACGGGGTTATCAATTCATGGGACTTGGTACGGCCTCACTGTAATATGGATATAGATTGTTTTGTTGAGTCACTCAGTTTCATTTGTCACAATTGCTTTTTTACGTTTCAAGATAAATTTTATAGACAAGAACAGGGTGTTCCAATGGGTAGTCCTATTAGTCCTGTATTGGCTCTGATTGTCATGGATTCATTATTGGATGTTGTTATACACAAACTTAAATTTAAACTACCATTCATTTTTAAATATGTAGATGACATTATCTGTGCAGTGCCTTCTGATGCCATACAATATACTCTAGACATATTCAATAGTTTTCATAATCAACTTCAATTTACTGTTGAAACAGAGACAAACAACAGTATACCATTTTTAGACACAAGAATAATAAGAAGTGATGATGGTAGTGTTTTGTTGGATTGGTATCAGAAGCCCACAGCATCCGGACGTTTTATTAATTTTTATTCAAATCATACAATCAACCATAAAATTAATACAGTTTTAGCAATTAGAAATAGAATTACACGCATTAGTCACCCGACTTTATTGAACAAAAATCTAGATTTACTTTTTGATATTTTTCTAAATAATGGCTATCCGAGACAACTTCTACGAAAGCTAGTTTTTAGTAACCCCGTAGCTCCCCCTGCTTCTGACGATGTTACTCCAGTCATAACAAGATATAGTAAGATTCTTAACATAAACCATTTAACGCCATCAATAGTTGGCTGTTTTGGAAATGTACCGGACACTCGAATGGTCCGTTATGATGCACTGTCCTTAAAAAGTCTGTTTACCAAAATAAAAACACCAACTCCTTTGCTTTTGAAATCAAATATTATTTATTCTATACCTTGTTCTGATTGTAATAAAAAATACGTAGGTCAGACTTCACAATGGTTAAAGAATAGACTTATACAACATAAAAGTGATGTGCGTATTGGTAAAAGATCATGTGCAGTATCATTACACACAGAACAAACCAACCATAATTTCGATTTCGAAAACATTGGAATTTTAGCTAGTGAAAGTAACTATAAGAGCAGACTTTTCATGGAGATGGTCCACATACATTGTAATGATACAATAAATTTTAAATCAGATACTAACCACCTCAGTACTATTTACTCTTACATTTATCGTTGTTACAGCTGTTTATGTTAATTAAATTTAAAACTAAATATAATGCACACAGATATCTTAATTTTTAAATCTATCAACACTTTCTTGCTTATACCTGACATATTAATTAATATTGACACTTTGGTCAATGTCATTTTAAATTATACAATTTTCTTATATGTACTTTTTGCCAATGTGCTGTCTCTAGTCTGTAAGTGTTGTGAATTTTTATATTAGTTTCAAATGTTAAGTAGTCTTTATTACAGTTTCCTCCTGAAGATGTTATTAGATTTATAACGAAATATTGAGGATTAAACAAAAGAGCACATAATAGCCTTTTATTGACCAATATAACCCGTAATTGCATTCTCATATATATATATATATATATTGATAAGGGGGGTTATATATCTGTATTTTGATTAGTCGCCCGCACCCAATCGTTTCTCTTTTTTTTTTATTTGTAAAAATGTAATTGTATAATACAATTACATTCGCCTACAGTTCTGTCAGCAGATGCTTGTGTCTATGTTGGTTGCCTACCTATAAGGTGGGTAACGTATTTTATTAAAATAGCATGTAGCTCTGTTTTAAACCATGTGAAAGTTACGTATTAATAAAATTAAAATTGTGTTTTAGTTTATTTGACTGCTCCCTGTATATTAGAACTAATCTTTGAATTATTTAAATATTTGACTAATCGTGGAACGGTTCAATTCTCTTTCTAGTGTTGGTATTACTCTCATAACCAACATGCATAGACGCTAACTAAGTTCGCGCGTTTTCACGTTCAAGTCTTTATATCAACCTATGATATCAACAGACGAAAACAATCTGATATTTTCACGTCGTCGTGATTTTTAAGTATGAATAGGTTTAATCTCATTAATGGGTCGTTAAAAAGGATTCGGTTGACCTGAGGGAAGATACACGACTTACTTCTGTATTATGGCTTACTAAATCGTCGTAGAAAGGGGCCGATTCCTGACGGTCTTGTAGATAACCTAACAAACGAAAGATACATGCACACTTAGACGCTCTAAACAGCGGTCTAGCAGGTGATGATGCTCTTGGACAGATTAAATGAATACACAGGTATTTCTTTGATTATGCTCTTTATTATTATTGAATTGAGTGTAACTTTATATTTACAGTTTAAAACATCTTTATCAAGAATGTCTCCCAGGCATAATCTTGACTTGGAATAACATGAACAAATAACTCTACGCAAGTCCTATTAGGCATACACATAACAATATTTAATCTGTCTACTTTACTAATGGTAAACAATTTGATTCAACGTGGATTTCTAAATGGAAGTTAATGACTCTTCGTTTCTTAAAATAAACTAATGTGACACGTAAGTTTTAAACTTAGATCGTTGTCTAATTTAAAATGCATGAATGGTATTTGAATTATAGGTTAACTATTTAACTATCCGGCTATTATGTACTATTTAAAACGGGCTACGTTAGAAATGAACGTTTAGTCTTGGTAAAAAAACTCGGATTACAATTAAGTCTGACTTGACTGTCAGTCATTTACAAGTTTATCTTGGTTCCTTCTAATGAACGTGACCTTATATCAATATCACTTTACATACAGTTTTGTTTGTTTAACTTTAAGTTCGCTGGATGGAAAGAATGCAGGTGCTGCTGTCGTTCTTGAAGGGGGCTCCACAGATGCTCGTAGTTGAAGGAACGTCTTGATCCTCCGGGTTGATTCTCTTGATAGGCAGCCCTGGTTTATCTTCTTGGCTGCACCTCGTTCAGATGTGTTGACTCGTTGTAGATGGCTGGACACAGGTTCGTATTTTTTCAAATATATTTGAATTGTTGTTTGGTTAACTCCCTGGTAGTTGACGTTAATATCCTTGTTGATTATTTCTTTCTTTCCAGTACGTTATTTGCATCCTTGGTTTTTCCAATATCGAAAACACAGGATGGACTTCAATGTTTGTAGTCCCACTAGCTCGCACTTTGTATGAAGAATACCGCACGTTGATACACAGATGTGGGGTGTTCGCGAATATTTAGAACAACCTCACTGGTTGCTCATTGCAAGAAGGAATCCCTTTTAAATCTAGGTACTGTCCTTTTATACTTTTCTATGTTTGTATGGTGGTTGTCAAGGCAACCAACAAAATTCAATCAAGTCAACAACCATCCGTTCATTTCAAAAGGCAAACCCTATTGTTTCGCGATTTTATTGCATTCATAAAGTCTTTTGAAATTTATTTCTACTATATACAATCTTAGAATTCTAGTTTTTGACAATTAAATGCGCATTACAAAAGTTTAATAGTAGCGCGTTTGATTTTCTTAGTACAGTTCTGCTCATAAAAAAATTATTTTTTATAATTTTTGATTTGCCTAACAACATACTCAATATGTGTATCTCTAATGCAACGGCGTTTACAATGGTTCTCTTAACATTTAATTACATCGTTTCTTTCTTTCATTTCCGTTTCTTTTTACCAGACAAAAATTCATTTATAAAAATTAAAATTATTTAAGGGTGACTTTTGACAACCTATATTCAAACATGTGGTGAAATCTTAATAATGCTCATACCCTGTTTGTACAGTACTTGAATATGTAAAGGGCTTTTGGTTCAATATGTCCGTATGCAAAAGTTTGTTTCACCACAGAATTAAAATTATATTTCACATAATAAATGACATTTACGTTTGACGTATATAAAAATCAAAAGATGCTATTGATTTTTTCACGGTCTTTACATTTCCATTTGCTTACAAAAACCTATGATACATCAAGTATTGATACTGAAGTATCCCTATTAATTTGCAAATTTAACAATTTTTAGTCGATTTTTATTATATATCATACTTTTGCAATGGCCATATTTGTCGACCCAAAGCAAACATTTTTATAAGTAAACCAATGAGCAGGATACAAATGTTTTATATCTTTGTTATGTGTGATGCGAGTCTGCGCACATTGTATGCGCATTTGACCTTAATTATATGCCCAATTCAATAATAATTATTTTAACCACAATGTACGAGGGTTCGTCCAAAAGTGAATCTTTTAAAACATGAACGAAAATCTAAATAATCATATTTTACATATTTGACAGGTCGTGGCTAAAATACAAGACCAGTTCAATATATATATATATATATATATTGAACATATATATATGTCAAATATGATTTTTCTGCTTAAGCACTGAGTAATTAAGGTAAATTTTTTAATTAGAAAAAAAAAATTTTAAAATTATTTAAAATTTACATATATATATATATATATATATATATATATATATGTAAATTTAATTATATATATATATATAATTGAAAGATGTGATGTCGAACACTGTTTCGGGGTATATTGGTATGTATAATTACTGACTTGAAAGGTCAGAATGTATGGGCTGGGTAATTAAAATACTGTATTTGTGGCTGGTGACGTTTCGGAAATAATCTTTATTCCATCTTCAGACTTTGCCACATTGGACATTAAATATTATCTTGATAGATGCAACCACATATCACAGATCTTGTGTGGGTGGTCAAATAAATTAAAACTTTAGGCATTATTTAAATAGTTAGGGTGTCACTTATTAAAAATTAAATTACACGTATAGTATAATTAACACCAAAGTTATTAATGAGAAATACTTGTTTTTTAAAAAACAAAAAGACATATTTATTTCCTTCATCAGATAATTGCCACACAATGGACCAAGGATCTCAGTATCTATCATTAATTTTAATCAAAGAGTATTTTGACAATCACTAATTCTAAAACGTCTGTCAAACATCAGATTTGTAATGGCTAGATAGCTAACAAACATCGAAAACAGCACTCTGAATTCAGTAAATCAAACTTATTACAAATTTTGGACAACACATCTAAAAATGAATATAGAAAAAAAAAATATAGACACCAAAGGGTTTTAAAAAAAACAAAACCCTATGATACTATTAACTGACAAAACCAATAAAACAGTTATTATGAATAGAGAAAACTACGATCAAAAAATGGATAAATTATTAACCGAGGAAAACTAAATTCATTTTGCCAATATAATGAATTTTTAATATTTAAAATTAAAACTCTCTTTCTCATTTTTTTTCAAATGTAATATAGTACTATCGAAATCAATTAAAAAAATAGGTTGTCATTTAAAAAAAACGGTGACGTCATAATATGAAAAAAAAATGACTTGAGAAACTGAAAATGCGATGAAAATATTCCCCTTAGTTAAAATCGCTACACCCCTTCGAGATGTTTTTCAAAAAATGAATGTTAACGAAGTTAATGCCTTTATCCGTTACTTTATTTCCACACTGAATATACAAGGCTGGAAGCATAAGAATGCCGTACTCACTAAAAATTATGATAGGGTCATTTACCTCACTAGTGCAAAATATCGTCTAGTGGTAATAGATAAAATTAAAAAGGTTTTGAAAAATAATGGATACCCAATGAATTTCACACAAAAAATCATAGAACAGAGTTTATATAAATTTTACAATAGGGACACAGTTAAACAAGAAAGCTAAAAACCAGAGAGTTGCACGTACTTGCATACCTATACCCTACATAAAAGATTTATCCGAAAAAATCAGCCAAATATTAAAGCTGTACAATTTTAAACAGTTCGCAAAGAATTTTTTTCGTAGGAAAAAATTTCTTTGCATATGAAATGTATATACGGTGTTCCAAAAAGTTTTATACAAATGGAGAAAAAGATTATCTTACTTTTCACAAAAAAATATTCTTTATAAAAAGCTCTGCATGAGAGATCCATAATCAAGTACAATTTTTTTTCCCAGAAAAAAATTACAAGATATTATTAATTAAATTATTTATTGAATAAAGGAATAAGACATGATAAAAAATTGATAACCTCTTTATCAATTTATCAAGAAAAAATAATACGTAACTAATAAATTTTATTGGGAACATGTAAAATTACTGAAATACTACGGAACTTCAACGTATCTACCGTCCCTTTCTAAACAGGCGATTGTTCATTGATTAAATTCTTTAATGACATTTCTAGTCACATCTGGAGTTATAGCTTCACATGTTTGTCTAATGATTGTTTCAAGATGATCAAGATCTAGAAATGGCCTCTGAAGGTATACCTTTTCTTTTAAGTAGCCCCACAAAAAAAAAAGTCTAGAGTGGTAATGTCTGGAGACCTTGGAGGCCAAAGAAACTCCATGTTTCTCCCTATCACTTTTCCGTTGAATGTGTGGAGGAGAAATTCCAGAATATTTCTGTTACAGTGACATGGTGATCCATCCTGTTGGTACCATATATTTCCTAGTTCATTTAGTGGTAGTCCATCAAGAAAGTCAAACAAGTGATTATTTAAAAATTGTAGATATCTTTCACCATTCATGTTATTTCGAAAAAAGAATGGTCCAACAATTCTGTCTTTGTAAATGCCACACCAAACATTAGTTTTAAATGAATACTGATCTCTGGTTTGGACACGGAAATTTGGATTGATATCGCTCCACCATCGACAATTTTGCGAACCTACGGTACCGTTAGACGTAAACCTTGCTTCGTCAGAGAAAAGTACTTGTCGTGTCATAAATCTGTTATCTTCCAATTCACCTTAGATACAAGCACAAAATTCGAACCTTCGTTCAGCGTCTCCTTCTCTTAAAGTATGGGTAAATTGGGGTTTGTATGGTTTAAATTTATTTGACTTTAAAATTCGTGCAACTGTAGTTGGATCGTTTTCGAAGTGAATATTTTGGATTTTCCACGACCGATAGCATCACATCAGTTTCAATATCTTCAATTCTAACCCATGCCCATGTTTCTTTCTAAATTTATTATTAACATTTCCAGAACTCTTGAATTTACATATTACATATCTGACAGTTGTGAAATGTATTCTTTTATCAGGATGTCTATTATTAAAGATTTCTGCTGCTTCCCTACATGTTTTATAATTTTCTCCAACAATGAGTACAATTTCAATTTTATCATTAATACTCAATTTTACTGGCATTTCTAATTATTGCAAACACACAGTGATGTAACATTTGACAATTGTTGACTGTTATTAGATATTCCAAAGCGCTCGATCCAGAATGTGTTTAATATGGATGAACAGTACAAAACTGTGCATTAATACAACAATTGCTGACGTGTTTATTTAAATAATCTTCTAATTTTTATCTGGGAAAATCACTAATCTGCAAGTGTGCGTAAGCTTTTGCTACTTAGTAACAAATAAAATAAACATTTTGCTCTCCACTACAGTTTGAATGTATTTTACTCTCACTCCAAACAATCATTTTGATTTTGCCTGTATTCTGACCAATGTATTAAAAAAATTGTACTTGATTATGGATCTATAAGTCATGCAGAGCTTTTTATAAAGAATATTTTTTTGTGAAATGTAAGATAAACTTTTTCTCCATTTGCATAAAACTTTTTGGAACACACTGTATATAGGAACATTTCGTTTTTTTTAGGTATGTGTTTTTTTTTTTAAATTACATATAGTGCATTTTACTTTGACGTTTCGATGTATTTAACATCTTTTTCGAAAAACATAGAACGTATAGTAAATTCTGAAATTTTAATCTCAGTTGGCTTTACATATTTCAAGTTTGATTTTAAAAATTTTGGAATTAAATTGTTGTACTTGCAAGTCAAAATGAATATTCTTCTATTCTTGGCTTTGTATAAGCTCCATTTTTCCTTTTTCACATCAACACAAAAAAACGCAATGTAAACTTAATAGATATAACAACTATCTTTAGAGAAACAAATTTCATTAAAAGAATTTTTTTAGAAGCCTTGGCAGTTAAAATCTTTTTTGTTTGCTTCTTTTGTATTATAAAGTGAAGTTTTCAATAATAAGTATTAAATTATTATAAAACATATTCAGTTTTGTTTTCTGGTGAATATAAAATACAGACATGTATGAGGTAGGCGCCATAAATTCTCGGCCTGATATACAAAAAAGAAACTTGGAACAATATAAGAATTTTTATTTTTCAATGTAATGTCCCCTAACTTTTATACATTTATTACAACGATTAATTAATAATTCGATACCCTTGCAAGAATAATCTGAAGTTTTTCCGTCAAAATGTTCAATAACAGAGGCTTGCAACTCACTGGCGTCCTTAAAACTACGTCCCCTAAGATCTTCTTTTAAATTAGAAAACAAAAAAAATCACAAGGAGCCATATCCGGACTATACGGTGCATGTTCCAATTCTTGAAAGCCGCATTCGCGGATGGCAGCTTGTGAAATGGCGACAGTATGGATGGTGGCATTGCCGTGCAATAATCGCACTCCTTTTGTCAATTTTCCACCACATTTTGCACGAATACTGTCCCTTAATTTATGCAACAAAGACGCGTAATATGTGCCGTTCACACTTGTATTGCGCTCTTTAAAGTCAATTAGCAAAATGCCCTCACAATCCCAGAATATTATGGCCATCACCTTTTTCGTTGATTGAACGACTTTCGCCTTTCTGGGATGAGACTCATCAGAGTCGCCGCCATTCCATGGACTCCCTTTTCGATAGATGATCGTAAAACAGAACCATTGTTTCATCTCCTGTGACAATGGATTCCAAAATCGGTTTTGGGTCTTCTCCACACCTATTTAAAAACTACTGCGTACATTCGACTCGACGTTCACGTTTGAGAGCAGAAAGAAGTCGAGGTACCCATCTAGCACTAATTTTATTCATACCCAAATGATCATGGAGAATTCGGCGAACACTCGTTTCGGAAATGTTTGTTATCACTGCTAATTCCTTCACCTTCAAACGGCGCTCTTCTAGCACTAAATGTTCAATAATAGAAATTTGTTGAGGCGTTATCAATTCAATGGTCGACCCGACCGATCAGCATCTTCCAGGGATTCTTGTCCCAAATGGAAACATTTTGCCCACTTTTTTACAGTGCAATACGAAGGAGATGAATCACCGTAAACGGCGTCTAAACGTTGTTATAAGGTGTATGCCCTTCTTTTGTTAAAAATTTAATGACCGCGCGGTACTAAATTTTCGTTACTTCAGACATTTTCGTGCGCTAGTCACGTTGGTTGACTGGTTACTAAAAAGTACTAGGCTTCGAATCGTCATATTTATAGCGTACACCTCGCGTATGTGCATGCATGACGTGATAGAGCTTGAACACGTTTGAACCTATGTAAGCCTATCAGGTCGAGAATTTATGGCGCCTACCTCGTACATGTACAATTTTGGAAAACCTATTTTTTTCTAATCTTCTAATAATAATTGTGCAATAGAATTTGGAATTGGAGATAGCATTGTCAACAAAAATTTTGTTATAATATACATTGCTATATTGAAAATAAGTTGTATTTAAAGTAATTTCTAATGTTTTAATAGATTATTCTTGAAGTTTCTATATACTTAGGTTAAACATTTATCAGAAAAAAAATTGTCCAGTAGGTATTACCCCTTGGAATCATAACTCATTCATAATTCTCTCACATGAGTATACAATCATCCATAATGATACTGTAATGCCGGAAATATGTATGGATCAAACCATGCAAAATTTACCGAATAGACTAAATGGACACGGATATATTAAAAACGTAACTGCTTTAGAGATAACATACCGTAGTCGACATATTTTAATTTCTGATACGAAAGTAGAAAGAGGAAAAGAGCGCGACGAAATAAACTAAAGATAAACATAAGCGAAGCTGCCAGGACAGTACACTCGCGTAAGGGTCCCCCGACATCGACACTGCGTTGCTCTCCGACCACTGTTAGCAAGCAGGCATCGCTGCATATTATAAGGTCATCTTCTGCATGCGATAGAAGTGTAAACCGAAATTAAAATTTGACGACTACGGTATACAAAGTATTACATTAAATTTTTGAAACTATAATTTTTGTAAAAAACAAAATATATAGAAAATAGAAATATCCTGCAACTAATTCGAATAAAGAAACACAGTGCAGTAAACGGCCGAACAGTAATTAAAAATTTAGCAATCGCTTGCTAATAAAAAATTTATTAAGATATATTACGCTACATTTATATTTTTGCTGAATTGTTAAAAATACACCAATTTTTGTTTGCTGTATAATATTTACCGCCAAGATATATATTAAATATATTTTATAACTTTATTAATAATTTGTTAGTATTTTAATGTTTTAATTAGTTAATATATTTAATTAATTCAAAAAGAAAATATTAATATTGACGAAAAGTTTTAATTTATATATCGTTCAAATTCATTGACAGTGGGGCTGCTAAACCACGAAAAAGAATTGGTTTATCAAAGAATTAAGAAAAGCATGTGTTTTGTGTGTATATATAGCTATTTTCTTATTTATTTTACTGGTTTGACTTTCATGTAGTTGATTAAATTGTTGTAGCTGCGCCTGCTCCTAAAGAATTAAAACATAAAATTGTTAAATTATAAACGTAATTAAAAGGCAAATGTTGTCGATGTACCTAACTACTGAGGGAGAAGCTCTATCACGGAATAAAACGATAACGTGTGCTCACTTGAATAGTGATATCTTCAAATTAGAAAACGGTATTTACATAATAATTTTTAATTAGCTCTCAAACAATAGTAAAACAAATGAAATTCATAATTTAATAATTTGTTATCGCTATAAAATGGCCTAACACATAAAAAGCGAATAAGTACACCGTGGTATAAATAACAAAAATTAATGGGTCTGAATGCCATGTATAATCATATTTTAACAAACGGTAAATTGTCCATTTGTATGTTAATAAAGTATATTAAAACAACTCAACTGCTTAATTTACGAATGTCCATCAATACACATCGAACCTTTATGAAATTTTCATTATACTAATGTAATTATTATGTGACGTATGTTCTATAAATACCTGAAATTTGTTCGGAGTGTAAATTCAAATAGAAGCATACAACGTATAATTTGACTACAGAATTTCATTGTTAAACATATACATTTATAATACGACTGTATATTTCCAAAATTGCGGATATTAATTAAGATAATATCGTGTAACACCTATATTTTAAACTGCATTTTTATTTTAAAAGAACAGAGGTGATGAAGCCTGGAATCTCTGGTTTGCATTAAGTTCGCCGACATTTTCAATAATGCATATTTTCGTAACTACTGAATATAGAACTAATATAAAAATGGTAACTGGTAGTAATTTTTCCATGGAGTTTAAAAATGTTAGTTAAAAATTCATGGCACACTTAATTATCAAGATAAAACATAAACTTATGTCTTTTTACTTTCTTATACGTAGTATAAGAAAGTATTGTGATGATGAAAATTTTCGACTTCGTGTGACCATGATAGCGGTGCTATAGGTATCACTTTCAAATCTTATATTTACGAATATAATCTCCTTCTTGACATCTGATTAGATTTTCAGTAAAATCGGCGGACCGGAAGTAGTAGTTTACTTCAGTGAAAAAATCGAATTTTGCCAATTATTCGTCAACTACTAAGTTTAAACAAATTTGTAAGGAATCATATATCTCAAAATCAAATTTGAGAAGAATTTTATTAAAAAAGTTTTTCGAAATTCCTACCAGAAGTAGGTCTTTTACTCTTATCGAAAATCAGCTTTTTTGCGAATATTTCGCAAGTCATGCTTTTTAGACAGGTATGTTACGAGTATAAAAGTATTTAGAACTTAATTTTCATTATCTTTTGCATAAAAAAAATTTCAAAATTCCGACCGGAAGTAGCACTTTTACTCTTATCGAATAACGATTTTTGCAAATATTTCGTAAATTATGCATTCTATATACAGGGTGAGTCATTAGTAGCCGCTTCTTCGATTGCTCTTTTGTGTTTTAAATAAAAGAAAAAACAATTAGTGGAAGATCCATGGTTGCTAGTGGCGCATATTGTAAAAATACTTTAAACTCTGGCGCACTTCCGGTTTCACCGGAAATGCACGAAACTTATTTTTTTTAAATGACTCACCCTATATATTTTTGGATTTTCTTGTACTGCTTTATATTGTGTGTTCGACTGTTTTTTCTTTTTCAAAATTGAGCCAATAGTTTTTGAGTTATTAATTCTTTTTGAAAATATTTGACCAAAACACGTGTTCAGAAAAAAATCATTTTCACATTGTTTTTAAAAGCAAAAACATTAACTTTGGTGGTGCTTGTAGCCAAAAAAATTCTGCATCATTTGGTAAAGTTGCACTCGACAATACCTCAATAGACTTTGTTTTTTCAAAGCCAATTCCTGAAATTTTCACATACCAAAAACTTATTTTTTTTAAATGGAACACCCAGTATTTTATTGAAGCATTTTGTTCCTTTTTTATTCTCTTTCATTTTTGTTAACAATGTCCTATACCTATCTTTTGTAATTTCTGAGATAATCACTATAAGAGCAATTAGCGGCCAATTGAAGAACTACGAGCGCTGTTGTTCTATGCACCAAAATATTCGTTCAACCAATGGAAGGCAGGGATGGCGCCCGACTTCCTTAGTCAACTGTCAAACAAAGTAAATGTTATATCCAACTATCCCAAAAGTAATAATTTTGTAGAATGAAGAGCATCGTATTTCAATTTTTTAATTTCGGCAATATCCAGTTGCAGTATTTCATTTTAACAATGTTGGTTAACATCGAAATAAAATAAAGGTTATGTTTACTGACATATTTGAAGTTGTCTTCAAAAAGTTTTGAAAATCCGTTCGTAGATAGCGAAGATACTCTCCTCCATTAACATTTTCATACCAGAAATAAGGTCCAATTATGTAACTACCCACTATTCTTCCCCACAGTTTTAATGACCAACGATTTTGAAAGTTTACAGGTGTGATAAGGTAGAGGATTTTATGTGTTATAATAACGGAAATTGTGACGATGAACGTATTCACTTGAATAGAAGGTTTCGTTGGTAAACAACAAAAAATTGAGAAAGCCAGGTTAATTTATCTGCTGCCAATTAACAAAAATGTAAGCGATTCTGAAAATTTCTTTCATCTAACCCTGTGTATGAATATGCTACGGGTGAATTTCGTATTTCCTAATTATTCTGGGTTCTCAAATTTGACTTACATCTAACTGCCGACTAATTTTCGTAGTACTAGTATGGGGGTGTTCAATTACACTCGCAAGTACCATAAACTAATTATACTCACGAGTTATTTATTTTTCCGCTCTTTCTTTCATATTCATATGCTTTCTGTTCACTCAAACCGTCCACTTTATATTTTCGAAGGTTTCTGGCTTCGGCTGACTTCTACCACGGATCGCTGTGCATAAAGTCTGGATGCTAGCAAAGAGTTTCTTTCAGATTCATTCAAAATGTCGATCATATCTATTAACTCTTCATAAGAATAATTCATTTGGATGATAACTAATAGCGATGCTTTTATAAGTTTGACATAAATGTATACTGACTTTCTTTAACAGTTGACTCAGGCAGTCAACCGCATTCCAGCCTTTATTGGACCAATATTTGGGTGTAGAGAACAGCGTCCGTAGTTCTTTAATTGACCACCAATTGCTCGTATAGTGATTATCTCAAAAATTAGAAAAGATAGGTATAGGACATTATTAACAAAAATGAAAGAGATTAAAAAAAGGAACAAAATGACTCAATAAAATACTGGGTGTTCCATTAAAAAAAAATAAGTTTTTGGTATGTGAAAATTTCAGGAAGTAGGATTTGAAAAAACAAAGTTTCTTGTGGTATTGTCGAGTGCAGCTTTACCAAATGATGCAGAATTTTCTTGGCTACAAGCACCTCCAAAGTCAATGTTTTTACTTTTAAAAACAATGTGAAAATGATTTTTTTCTGAACACGTGTTTTGGTCAAATATTTTCAAAAAAAATTAATAACTCAAAAACTATTGGCTCAATTTTGAAAATGAAAAACAGTTGAACCGGCAATTTAAAGGAGTACAAGAAAATCCAAAACTATATAGGGTGAGTCATTTAAAAAAAATATGTTCCGTGCATTTCCGGTGAAACCGGAAGTGCGCCACAGCTTAAAGTATTATTACAATATGCGCCACAAGCAACCATGGATCCCCCACTAATTGCTTTTTCTTTTATTTAAACCACAAAAGAGCAATCGAAGAAGCGGCTACTAATGACTCACCCTGTATATTTGCCAAGAGTTGGATTTGAAATATTTTTTGTATAAATGAAATGTCAAAATTCGGACCGGAGGTACCACTTTTACTCGTATCGAATAGAGATTTTTGCAAATATTTCGTAAATTAAGCATTCTATGTATATTTGTCAAGAGTATGCAAGTATTTAGAGTTGGATTTGGAATATTTTTTGTATAAACGAAAATTCAAAATTCGTACCGGAAGTAATACTTTTACTCTTAGCGAGTAGCATTTTTTGCAAATATCTCACAAAGTATGTATCCTGTAGAGATTTATTAAGAGACTGGAAGTAATTAGAATAGGATTTTGAATAATTTTTGTATAAATAATTTTGAAAATTGTATTATTTGAAACGCTCATACGTACAAGAAAGACGTGTGGTGGCCACACCTCATTTTTTAAATAGCAATCATAGTTGGTCATGATTCATAAAAATGCTTATTTTTTTCTGATGTCGTAGACATAAGGTTTGGTATGTTTATCTTTCTAAAATTTTTATTATAGCGAGAGTAATTCAATTACTCTTAATTTCTGAGGAAACAATGAATAAGTATGCCTTGGAAAACTATTTTAATATGCGAGTTGGCATTAAAAATTGCATTGAAATAATTAAGAACGATGAAAGAACTACTATCGGCTCCATTAGAAAATAATTCATAAATTTAATATTTGTTTCAACATTTCAACGCACGTTATTTAGAATTACATACCATTCGCTGAACTTAAAAATTCAAATACTAAATAAATAGAACATATTGCACATTTAAGTGGTAGTAAAAACTACTAAAAATTTAGCATTCAAAGATACCTACTTTTCTGCGTCTATTGGCATTGAAAAAGCTATATAACTTTTTCAATGTTCAATATATAGAAAGTCAAACCTGGTTAAACCTTATTACAAATTTGGAAAAGCAAAACCACAAGTACAAATATCCAAATTTATATTACTATAAAATAGGTATCTAAAACATAGTACAGGTTACTATTTTCAACCAAATCAGCATCACAGTTATTATGTCATCACCTCACATATTAAAAACTGCGTAGATGGTGAAAGGCATAAATAATATTAGTTTGTTTATTAGTAAATATATAGAATTTATAAGTAAATATAATTTCATATTTAAAATATTTGAAACATATTAACAAATTCATTTATTGTGAAGAATGATAAACAAAATTAATAAATATTCAAAAGTATCGCCTTCTTCTTCTGTATACATTTGATTTCTAGTTTCGAATGACCTATAAGCATTAGTTACTATTTCTTTATTAAATGTAGAAACTATAAATTCTTTTTGAGAGTAAATAATTGCAATTATTTTCCTACCAAATACAGATAACGTTTATTAATTTAAATACCTAATTTTTGATGAAAAGGCATTTTAAAATTTAGTAAAAATTACATAATTGCAAATAGAGAATATTACATGCAACGTTTTTCTGCTACTTAGTGTATGGGGTGTGTAATAAAAGCCATGGCAACTTATATTATTAAATTAATAAATCGTAATCGGGTTTATTCAGATATAATATTATATAACTTTTCGATTGCTCATTGATAGAAGTAAATGATATTTCTAAATAATAAATTTATAGCACTCTTCACTGCCATGCATTGAAATATGAAAATAAGTGTCAAATTTAAGTATTGAAAAGATATACTTACCAATTGACCTCATAATAGTTCTTTCATCGTTGATCGATACTTTACAAGAATTTTTCAAAAGTTTTACAGTTTTCGAAAAAAAATCATCAAATCTCTGAAAAAGTGAAAAATCGTCTAATACAACAAATTGGTATTCTTTTAATCAGCTATTAAAGGTCTATCATAAAATATAATAAAACTTATAACGTACCGTTATAAAAATATTTATAATTTTGTGCGGTGAAACCGGAAGTGCGCCAGAGCTTAAAGTATTTTTACAATATGCGCCACAAGCAACCATGGGTTTTCTACTAATTGGTTTTTCTTTTATTTTAAACACAAACGAGCAATAGAAGACGCGGCTACTAATGACTCACCCTGTACAGTATAAAATTTTTCCTACTCCAACACAGTTACTTTTTTAATATATCCTTTTACGAATAAGAAGGTTATTAGTTGATCGAATCACTGGCTTTCCAAATAAAAAACTGTGTTCTGGAACGTGTTAACAAAAATTTCATTAAAAATATCGTTTATGTTATAGTAATAAAATGTTCATGTTTTTATGCAGTCGTTTCCCTAAAACTAAAATATATATTTATTTCATATGTATAATGGATCTGAGATTCTGTCAACAATATTTTGAGCATTACTATTTAATTAACTGGAAGCACTTGAAAAGGGTTCGACAGACTTTTGTACATTGTATTGCAAATATACGACTTTCCGACTCTTCGTTCAATTGCGCTACAGTATAAATCCAAAGTCAACCTCTGGTCAATATGAAAAGGTAAAAAGTTTATTTATTAAACATGGTACCTACGAACGAAGGTTCGACAGATTTATCCGTGTTTTAGAAATAGACTAGAGAAATTTACAGTACAAACAGGAACTACAAATAAATCTGCGAAAAATTTAAAGTGTACAGATTATTTACTATTTAAATTCTATTTCACATAAAATTAAATTATGCATATACATAAATAAATGTATGTACAAAACCTGAATTTTCGTGTAATTTGTTATTATTGTGCATAATATTTTTACCCCCTGACTTTTAATAAAATAAGTGGGTAAAGTAATTAAAGAAATTATTTCTTGTCATTCTGAATTATGATTACAATTAACTGTCAATGTGAATATTGCTTGAGAAATAATCAAATAGATGGCGCCAACAAATCTATTGGAAGGATTTTTAATTATTACTCCTATTTTCCCAGCTTTCAGTGATGAATAGTCGAGGGAAGTAGTATATTATAGACTAAATTTTATTACTATCAAGTTCAATTTCTTTTTTAAATATACAGAAGAGCCAGTGCTTTTTGCAATTTTACAGTCGTGTCGACCGGGAAATACTCCTTGCTGGTCGAGCGATGCATGCGCCAAATGTCACTTTACAGGCGGTGAGTACAAAATAGTTATTTACGAACCAAGTGCGGGAAGACTGTTTTCCCGCATGAGCGCACATTGTAAGCACGAGCGACCGCAGGAAGCGAGTGCTTTTAATTGCGCAAATGCGTGGAAGATGTCTTCACGCAAGTGGTTTGTACAATACTTTTTGTACGAACATTAAATTAAAGAAATATTATTGATCAATGTCATTAGTATCATACCTAACCTAAAATAGATTACCTAATTAATTTAAGCATTTCATGTACGTAACTATTGCTCATGGCAAACATGAGGTATTTATTCTTATATTTATAAATTTATAGTACATTTATTGCCTTTTTTTGGTTTAAATACAAACAATTCCGAACTGCCAATATGAATGTCGATGTGGTTCAAATGGATGGCGCTTGAAACTTGCTTAAGATGCCACTTAAAATGTCGTCAAATAGATGACGCCACAATTTTTTTGGAAGAATTTTTAATTATTACTCCTATTTCCCCAACTTTTAGTAATGAATAGTGGAGGGAAGTAGTATTTTATAGACTAAATTTTATTACCACCAAGTTAGATTTTTTTTTAAATGCGCCAAAGTGCCAGTGTTTTTTTTTCAATTTTTACAGTCGCCTCGACCGGGAAAACGTATTTCCCAGTCGAGCTACACATGCGCCAAATGTCACTTTACAGGCGGTGAGTACAAAAATGTATTTTTGATCAACAGTTTCCAGTGATTCCAGTAATTTAATGATAATCGGAGTTATATCTGTACCCTTGCTCTAAAAAAAAACTTTTCTGGCACATATTTTTAGTAAGAAAAGGCATGATTAAGAGACTAAATATTTTAAGAAGCTCTTCATTATCGGATATCTACTTTCTGAATTGACAGAATTTCTGGTTTGTAATTATCTTTTATACACAATGCGGCAGCGATTGTAATATAAATGGTAAAATAGACCAATGCCAATGACTTTTGTTTGTTTTCAATTGATAGGTATATAATTTCTAGGTTGGCATATAATTTACGTACAGTGAAGAGAATCATTAACGTATGAATCCCATAAATCATAATTTAAATTTAAGTCTCATGCAGAGCTTTAACATTTAATTTGTATGTTTCGTGTGTATAGAGGTCAAATTAATGACTTTGTTGATGATTTCTATAAATAATAATTTGTTTGTGATTCCTACACGTTATTAATTGCATAAACCATAGATAGTAGATAAATGTTGATACATTATATAACATAATTTTCGGGAGAAAAAATTATTGTAAAATTAGAAACATAATTTCCATTTATGAACAAAAAAAATTCAAATAACAAATTAAATTAACTTAAATTTTCAAAATATAAACCCTTACCTGACATTAGCCAAAGGATTCTGGTCAAATATTCTAAATTATTGTTAAATTAGCTACAAAAAGAGCCCTATTAGTTGAAGACAATTAATTATAAATAATCTGTCTCTATTCTACACAATTATTCTCGAATTATTTCTATTTTACTTTCTTATACGTAGTATAAGGAAGTATTGTGCCGACGAAAATTTTTGACCTCGAGATTTTTGCAGATGTCCACGTTTTGAAATCCCCAGATACCGAAAACGTGGTTTTTAAAAAATGTCTCTCTGACTGTGTGTGTGAACACGATAGCGGTCAAACGGCTGCAGCTATCAATTCCAAATGTTGTATGTACGAGTATAATCTCCTTCTTGAGAACTGATTAGATTTTCTGTAAAATCGGCAGACCGAAAGTAGTAGTAGTTTACTTCAGTGAGAAAATCGAATTTTGCCTATATTTCATCAGGTAATAAGTTTAAACAAATTTATAAGGAATTCAAATGTACTCAAAATTAAATTTCAGAAAAATTGTATTACAAAAGGTTTTGAAATTACTACCGCAAGTAAGTCTTTTCACAAATCATACTTTCTAGGCAAGTACATTACCAGTATAAAAGTATTTAAAACATAATTTTTAATACCTTTTCCATAAAAGAAATGTTCAAAATTCGGACCGGAAGTACCAATTTTACTCTTAACGAGTAGCACTTTTTTCGAATATCTCGTAAAGTATGCAATACTTAAGACAATGGAAGTACTTTGAATAGGATTTTCAATAATGTTTATATAAAAAAAAAAAATTAATTTGGCATATTTTTCTAAGAAAATAAAACTAATTAAAACAAATTAGAACAATTTTGTATAATTTGAAGCGCTCATACGTATAAGAAAGTCGTCTGGTGGCCACACCTCATTATTTTGCTAAGGCATCTGCCTGTTCCCAATTTAAACCCTTATTTTTCAGTAATATCGACACTTCATTAACCTAAGTAAAGCGAGATCTGCCTCTTTTCCTGTTCCAGTTTCTTTTGTCTTGCACTTTCATAACTCGTCTTTCTGCGTTTAATCTTATTATGTGCCCACATCATCGCACTGGGGTTTTTTCAATATATTTTCTACTACTTTCTACCTCCAACATTTCTCTCATGATATCGTTTTTTATTTTTTCAATTATCGTTATATATGTGCTCTTTTTTCACGATTTCTCTAACTTGTATTTTCTTAAACAATGCAGACAAGCAAATATTTAAAACTCTCTACTTGGTCGACCATTTGACGGTTAATTTCGATGTCAATTTTACTGTTATCACTAACACTTTCGTCTTAGTAACGCTAATTTTGATTTCTTTATTTTCAAGTTCTTTGACACGCAAGCTGACATTGAATTACAGATTCTTTTCTGTATTTGTCATTATCATAACGTCATCGGCAAACAGGCCTATTTGCTCGGGTTTTATTTTATTATATTTAACGTTTATTTTCTTACTTTGACTACTGATCTTCTGATTATTTCGTTTATAAATATAATAAACAATATCAGGCTGAGGTTTCCTCCTTGTCTTACACCCTGATTGGTTCGGAATTCATAAGATTCTAAGCTGCTGGTTTTTATTATTCTCTCTATTCTGTTTTGTATTGCATTTGTTAATCTACATTTTACGCAATTACTTTCTAATAGTAAAATCCATTTATATATGTACTGCGAAGAGACAGAATGTCTCTTGTATGTTCTACAAACATCGAGAAGAACACTAGCGTTTATCTGGTGTGTTCCAGACGTTTCGTACGTGTATATAAAGGCAGTTGAACCGATGGATGAGTAATTCCGGATTAAGAAAGTCCTTAAATAGTCGTCGCGCGGAACAGACTAAAGTAAAGATAAATAAACATAAATAAATAGTTCCTTGAATGGTAGTCGAAGAGTAAACATAAATATAAGTAGTATAAAATAAATATAGTGGTACCGTGTCATATAAATAGTAGTAGTAAATAAATACCTGTGTTAATTTAAATCGTAGTAGTTTAAGTGTGATACATTAGTTTTATATTTTTATATTGTAATTAATTTTACGTGTCTGAATATACAGACTGTTTTAAATAAATAAATTGCACGAGTTGTTTACTGCGCACCCGAAAACGTTACAATATCATTCGTACACCAACTTACGCTAGAGAAGCCCGAGAACTACCTGTATATATGTGTGTAATACAAATCCAGTGTCTATAAGTCAAAATTAATTACCAAATTTAAGTTACAGACAGTACTTTATGGTTGTTGGGCTAACATTTTGACGTAGTAGATTTTTTTGCTGCAAGCGTTTAATCTGCTATCCTAATGGCTTCTTCAGAATACTTGATATGATGTTGTTACCCCAAACATTCTGTATTACGTAAATGCAGCTTCAAGAGATTACGTGGTTCCATGCCGCTAAAATATAGTCACTTATAAAATGCGTTATTGAGTTACTAAATTCGATTTGAGGTAATAATACAGGTGATGGTATAGTGGTTCTCCAATATCGCAGTGTATAAAATTGTAATTCATATTAAGCACAACATTTCACATATATAGCAAAGCATATTCCATTTTGAGTTTATATTCTGTTGTATAAATTCTATGGAAATCTTTGGAATCTCACTATAATATTCCAAGCGATAATCAATTTTTGTTTGCTCTCTAGCTTCGGATTAACCAGAGTTAGCAAGATTACTGTTTTATGAAATTATGTAACATTTGCATATCAGGATTTAGTATTCATAATATGTTAAGTGCTGACTGTTTTACACCAATTATTCTTTAATGACAGTTTATATACACTTTGTTATATGCTATTAGAGCAGACAATGCGAAATTAAAAATATATCTGAGGAAATTTCTCGTTTAGTATTAAGAGTCTCGGTGCTTTTTATTATACTGTACAAAATGTCATTTCTTTGGCAAAGCAAAATTAAAATTCTCTCTATCCGACATTAGGTCTGCGTGCAGAAAAGAAAGCGCCGCTTTACATATTAAATAACTGACAATTCTGGCTACCGTGCAAGCTTAATACAGAAGCTCTACCGAATGCGAGAATTATACAAGAAGATAGTGTTACCGACCGATGATGCTCGTTTCCCCTAAAAATTCTAATCACGGGACTAAATAACCGGAAATTTGTAATGCCTTTGCATGGTATCGAATTGTTAAATATAATCCACGAACTGATTCTATTTTACTTTTTTATTTATTATATTTCTATATAGAACATACAGTCGAATTTCCCCCAAAATTCGCCTCATGTAATGGGCTTCATATCTGTGTAATTGCAGAATACAGCTTAAAACAAACTTTCTTGACTAAATTTACTGAAATATCATGAAATATTTTGCGATAAGGGTTTGCTTAGATACCTTTGGTATTACTACAATATTTAATCCAGACATCAGTACCTCACCTCGTTATCTTATCTGTTAAGATGTTATCAAGAATTCTGTGCTTCACTTGCACCAAATTATATACTAGACGGCTCCAATATCAGTTTAAATAAAGTTAACATCAATTAGCCGAATACCACACAAAAAAATAATTTAGATAATAGTTAATCATTCACAATATTAATATTTTAAAATTTTGGTTTTAGCACTAGCAATAAACTTAAGTTTAATGACCTGACCTTCACACAAAACATATTTTAAATAATGGTGTAATATATTCTTCAAATTTTAAAATTTTAGTTTTAACGCTAATCATGTTCCACTTAAAACTAAAGAATATCGTATGCATTTTGAACTTTAATCTCATATTTTAATTATTAATTTGTTATATTAAATTTAATAAGACTTACAGACTGCCAAATTAAGTAAGATCATGCCAAATATAAAAGGGCCGAGTAGTGGCAAGAGGGCGGTACTATGTGGTGCCATACACAACACTATTCTCTATGGTGCCCCCATATGGCAACAGGCAATAAGAAGGCAAAGGTACCAAAAAATCATAGAGAGGTCACAAAGAAAGATACTCCTTCGAGTGGCATCGGCCTATAGGACTGTGTCCCTGGCGGCTTTGCAGGTCATTACTGGAATGACACCCATAGACCTTATGGTACAAGAGAGAGCGCTTGCATACGAGTGTGGGTTGGAGGAGAAGGGGGCAGCAAACTGTACGGCCAAGACAAATTCAAGTCTAAATTGGCAGCAGAGGTGGGACCCTGAGAAGGAAAAGGCACAGTGGACAAAGCGCCTAATTAAAAATATAAGGGAATGGGTGGGATGTAAACATCGTGGCCTAGACTATTTTTTGACACAAGTACTAACGGCGCATGGCACGTTCCGCGCGTATGCCAAGCGCTTTGGGAAGGATGTTTCTGACGCCTGCATCTATTGTGGCGAGGTCGATACGGTGGAACACACCCTGTTTCGTTGCGACAGGTGGCACCAAATTAGAAGGCAAGCGCACGCTGCTATTGGGCAAACAATAACACCCGACACCATGGTACCGCTGATGGTGGCAGCACCCTATAACTGGGAAATCATAAATAAGATGATCGGATCCATTATGGAGAAAAAGGAGGGTGAAGAACTGGAGAGGCAACGTGGAAGAGCCAGAGCACGATAGACAGGAAGTAGTGGTTGGAGTGCAGCCGGTGGTAGTTGATGTTATATTTACAAATGGTCCCAACTATCATCTAGGGCTATGAGGGGTTTTAGTGTGTAGGCGGTTTTGCATTGTAAAATTGTGAGTCCCACACTCTTAAGTCGCATAAATCTAGCGCTTGGAGTGCGTAACGTGCATTTCCCCTGGCAAAGAAAAAATCTCATATTTAAAGGCGGCAAGTTATAATTAAAAACAGTTAGTCTATCTGTAGCAGTTTTAAGTTATTTTAACATTTTACTGAAAATTTAAATTTGTAAATGGAAGTTGTACAGAGTAGCTTTACATGTATGCAAGAAACAAAGCTGGAATATTTCCATATTGATTAAAGTAAGGACCAAACTGATTAATTGTATTGCTAATAATTTTCAATACAAAATAATATTCTATATTTTAATCAGTTAATAGTCATTTCGCATATGTAGAATGTGGGCAAATTTCGATAAACATCGCGATAACTATAAGAAGGCATCCCTGGCAACCTCAATCGATTTACATCAGCAGTACTTTCCTTTATTTTTTAAGAAAAATGCAACTGTTCTTGGTGGAGCCCGACCTTCAGGAACCCATCATAATGTTAAATGTGTAAGACATTTTATTTGTATCAGACAGATCTGCTCCCGTCAGTTAAGCCGACGAAATTTCGTTCCGGCCGGCGGTTAATTCCGATCTAGCAGGCCTGTCGATAGCCTTTGACATTCCAGCACTAGTCATCTGGCGCACTTTTCAGGCGTAAATGATAGATTGACCAGTACGTGTATGGTATAACTAGTTTTTTCACCTCTTGAAGATTTTGCTTCCCTCACCGTTTTCACTATATTCATCATCAGCATGTATGTTGCAACGGAATTTTCGGGGAAATTCTTTGCCATCCAAAAAATCAAGAAGGTTGTATATCATCTTTGGTAAGGTAAAGATCATCTGCAGATGTGCCTGTTTTGATGGTACTTGTTTTGCTTTTTCAATTCCTTCCGGTAATTTGCTTATTTTCCTCAGGACTAACGATTTCGAACAATATTATTCAATACATTTTCATATTTCCACCAATCGACGTATCTTTTTTTCTTCCATCGGTCATGGTAATCAGGTGATTTCACTTTCCAAAGACACATTTCAGTTCTATGTAAACTGATGAAATTCCTCCAAACAGGATTTCTTTTTCACGTGATATTTTTAACTGTGGATTAACGATTATTAACTGAAGCCGTCAGTTAGTCTAGTAATGACTGAAAGGCGTCTTCTCATCCCAACTGAAGTACCAGCGTGACTGTCTCCTTAATTCAAGTGGATGGACAAACGTGTTTTTTTCGTTCGTCGGTATAGTACTATCTAACAGGCCCGCAGACTGTTGGACAGACAGGTCTGAACGTGTGCAACCCCCTTAAAGCACCAAATAAACTTTCGAAGTACGTATAGAAGTTAAAATTCCTAAAAAATGATTTGCCATTTCCAACAAAATAGCATCATATTTCCGCAAATATTTTTGTTCAAAATGAAACAGCGATTGCAAAGGTAAGTTTCTGAACATTTACATTTTTTTCCGCAGACTATTTAAGATAAAGTTTTTTGATTCGATTTGCATGGGAGATATAAAATAATTTTGAATGTTTATTCTAGTTTACCAAATATTATTAAAGCAAAATGAAAGACGAGAAATTTGTATCGTTGGAAAAAGGATACAGTTTTGACATTTCCAGTTTTACAAAATCATATGCACTTACTTAATGATATAAATAAAAAAAGATCCCAAAAGAGGAACATTATATCAGCAATTTACTAAGACAATAAAATATTTTTGGAGTACAAATCCGTGCAATATATAAGACCGCCCAAGAATATTAAATCAATACACAACTTAGTACATAAGCGTAGGTACAGGTCTATATTTCATAAGGGCAAAAGTTACATCTTACTCGCGTCTGTTCAAGTGATGAATATGAACTTTCTGTTAATATTTTAATGTGGAAAACACATGGGCTTATTGCATTGATATTAACAGCGACAATTATGAAAAGCGCTCGAAAGAACATTTAGTTCGAATTGTATCTCGAAGTATATCGAATTAACAACTCATCCTATCCTATAACACAAAATGTTAATAGAGCTTTTAAAATAATTCGATGGAATATATTGAGTATTTAAATGGCCTAGTACTTTCCCTAAAATACCCATGTATCTATTATTAAAAATAAATGGAAAAATTTAGAACTCTTGCATTTAAATCAAGTTTATTTTGTATGCTGGCTGTTTATAGTTTTCTGTTAGATATAATCTGCTAAGCTGAATAAATCAGTTACACATATTAATCAGATTTTTTTAATTAGCAGTTATGAATTAATGTACAACATTTCCAGTTGAATTTTTTTTATTGTCAAATATAATTTTACAAGTAAATATTTACAATAACATAAGTATATAGGCATACATACACATTCATTCAACAGAACTTATACGAGCCATTTAAAGTTTTAATTAATATTTAAATAAAATATTAAATTTAACAAGCCCATAAAATAATATTGGAAAGAGTATATACTCGACATTAATTATTATGGTAAAGAGTTTATTCATTTGACATTGGAATTGAATAAATACAAATTTAAATAACAATTGACAATAATAATAATAATCTTAACATCTTTCAAAAGCTCCACGCCAATTAGATAAAACTGTATATATTTCCTCTGACAATAGCATAATAATGTATATTGAAAATACCAGCTGTAGACTTTTCAGAGAATTTGTTGCTGGGGGTCAACATATGCTTGCGAGATATTCTAGTGGTTTCGGAGTAACAAATTATATATTAATACATGCAAAAACGTTTTTATGGATTTTACTTCACTTATTACTAAAAATAAGTGAAAGTAGCCTACTTAGAATAGAGATTTTAGAACAAGCAGCTGAAATAAAATTCTTAGAGCTATACAAGGTGTTCACACTTAAACCCGCACCATTGGTAACTCCGTTATTATTGGAGCTACGAATTCGTCCAAATTAGCAAACTAGTAGGATTTTTCCTGGCGGTTACGACGATAAAAACAAAAAACAATTGAACGTCGCGTTTTTCAGATATTTGACAAAATGTAATTTTTTAAATGGAACACCCTATATATTTTTATGCAGTTGAATAAAGAATTTAGTTCTGAACAAAAAATTTTCAATACATTATCTCAAGAAAATTGAAAATAAAAAGTTATCACGTGATTTCTTTAAAGGGGCATATTCCCGAGATAATCAGGAAAGTACCCATTTTAAAATGGGACAGTATAATTTAAAATTCCACTCAGAAAAAAAGGAAAAGAGAAAATGAAATTAGCCTACATTACAATAGTTGTTACAATTTTGATCAAATAGGCACCAATAAAAAAAAATATTCAATAACAATCCGTCAAATTAACCTGTCAGTGTTTTAAAATTCGCATTGTTATTTTGCTGTTTTCTTCTTGTTTTCTTCTAATAAAAATGGTTTTCACACATGAGGAAAAATGTGATATTATGGAAGCTTACATATTTCAGAGGAAAAAACACTATTAGAGCTCGCGAACATTATAGTGCAATGTTTCCCGGGCGCGCGATTCCTCAAAGAAGATATTTCTTGGAATTATACAGACAATTTCGGCGAAACGACGAGGTTTTCAAGAAGAATAGAACGAAGAAGCAATTTGTGGTTAGTGAGGAAGTAGAGATAAATGTACTGGGATATTTTGAGGCGTATCCTAACAATTCAATTAGAGAATTGGCAAGAGAAATAGACCTTTCATTGGGAACGATTCATAAAATTTTGAAAAAATATAATTTTGAGCCATATAAATATCGGCCAGTACAAACTTTGCATCTTAATGATGATATAAGAAGAATGGAATTTTGTGAATGGTTCCTACATAAATGTGAAGAAGATCCAAATTTTCCTCGATATGTTTTATGGTCGGATGAGAGTAACTTCTTTAATAAGGGAATGTTTAATCGAAAAAACTATCATTTTTGGAGTCGGGAAAATCCTTTTTTGACTCATCCCACTAATCCACAACATCGGTTCAGCCTTAATGTTTGGTGTGGTATGATTGGATCTAAAATTGTGGGCCTTTTTTTTTACCGCGGCTCATTAACGGGAGAGAGATATGAGGACTTTATGTCTCATGTATTGGAAGATTTCGTGGACAACGTGAACTTGATGGATAGGCCGCGGATATACTTCCAACAAGACGGTGCACCGGCTCATAATCACCATATCGTTAACGCATTACTGGAGAGACTGTTTGGACCCCGTTGGATTGGAACTCATGGACCAGTTCTGTGGCCCCCACGCTCACCAGATCTAACTCCGCTAGATTTTTTTTATGGGGCCGAGTGAAAAATGAAGTTTACAAACATCGTTACCAAAATGTGGAGGAACTTCAAAATAACATTACGGCCATTATTCGGAATATTGATGGAAGGACCTTTCTCAAAGCCACGCGCTGCACTCAGAAAAGAGCCCGCAAGTGTCTGGACCAAGAAGGTGGTACCTTCGAACAACTATTTTAGTTATGTATGTTGATTGATAGTGTTTATTATTCTTTTATTTGTTATTCTTAAGTCTTCTAACATTCTAGGACCTATACAAAAATTTTTTTCATCCGTTCAACAAGAGAATAGTATACAATAATCGGTACATATTATTTAATTACAAATTTCGTTAGCCATCCCTAAAAACAAATCCTAAATTCCTAAAAATGCACGGTATCTCATTTGAAAACTCACGTTTTAATGATAAAGTAAGCAAATTTTAAGGATGTTTATGATATTATTTTATTTAATATCTGAAGATGACTTCAATTGGATAAACATGTGAAACATGCTACGTCTTTCATAATTTTTTTTAAACAAAATGCAATGTTTAAGAAATCACGTGATAACTTTTTTATTTTCAATTTTTTTAAGATAATGTATTTAAACATTTTTATTCAGAACTAAATTTTTTATTCAACCGCATAAAAATATATAGGGTGTTCTATTTAAAAAATTACATTTTGTCAAATATCTGAAAAACGCGACGTTCAATTGTTTTTTTGTTTTCATCGTCGTAACCGCCAGGAAAAATCCTACTAGTTTGCTAATTTGGACGAATTCGTAGCTCCAATAATAACGGAGTTACCAATGGTGCGGGTTTAAGTGTGAACACCCTGTATATAAAAGAATTTTCTTCCATCCTTGCTTCGAAGAGAGACTAATCTGAACATTATAAATTAAAGACATTGTTAGTACTAAAATAATACTATTATGCCAGTTTTCAATCTCTGTTTACCTATGAACCATACTTATTCCGATTACCAAAATTCGCGACCAGTTACTTTCAGTCTTTCAAAATATACATTTTGCCATTTTTTTCTGTCAATGTAAGCACCAATTCTAACTTATTTATTTTAAATCCGCCACTTATATAAAAGATTGTAAATATAAATTCTCTGGGACAAATATTATCTTAATTATAGCACAAGAAACAAAGATTTCTTGTCTACTTCCGCATACGCTTTAACACTGTTGTAAGCTCTCACACTGAATCCGAGATCCTGGTCGGTGCCAAATTTTTGGTGATTGAAACAGTTATTTCTGTCGAAAAATTCTGCTACACTTCTACTATTAGTGACTCAAGGAGTTTTGAGAACACCGGCAAAACTGAAATTAGCCTGAAATTGGTAGATTGGAGATGTTCTTGAAGACTGGTTCAAGTTTAGCCACTTACAGTTTAGTAGGAAATATTCCTGTTGTTATGCAGATATTGAATATGTATTCTAAAGTAACTGTTACCGCTGGTATTATAAATTTTACGGTTTCTATGCGGATGTTGTAATTTTGTTTCGTTTTATATTTTAATTAAGATGTTATATTCATTATTTCTTCTGATATGGTTGTTGCATAAGGAAATAGGACATATTTTTTACTGGAATCTTCTCAGTGTTATCAAGAGGATTTTGTGATTGTTGTGGTAGTAGTTTTTGCATTGATTCCCTATAAATTCCAAGTCATTTTCGTACAACGTACATGAATCTTTTGGAAGAAATAGGCTTTATATAACTGTACTCGTCACATATCGCTATTGTTTGAGGTTTGTGTTTATGTAATAAAGTAATATGAATACAGTTGTTGTATTGACATAGAAACTTATCAAGAAAGTAGTTGAACATTGTATTTACATCTTGTATAGTGAATAAGTTGTCCCATGTCTCCATAAGTAATACGTTATAGAATTTGGTTTAGTTTGCATTAGAAAATTTTCTGTCATACTTGGCTGGAATAACATCCGGCTGACTTATTTGAATTTTGGTGAGCTGTAGTTCATTATTTGATAAGTTTGCTGAAGGCACTTGAGTTTGGTATACTGTATTATTTGCCAAAATATTGTATATTAGTGAACTTTGTCTAGTGGGACTATTATATAGTCTGTTGGAGCCGTACATGTGCATTATATGAGAAACTGATGTTTCTCAGAGGTGTTAATTTCGAGGTTAATTTTAAAATCCGGACATACATTTATTTTGTTTTATATGAATTCATAAGATGTAATGATGTTTATAGTTTTTCAAAAAATATATTCATATTGCGTACACCCTCCTATACCGGGTGTCAACGAGATCATGTATCAGCCCGCCATTTATTTATTAGTTAAAATAAAACTTTGAAATTCGGACGTATATATGAGTGATTGGTGGGCTTCTTCAGGTACACTCAGTTTTTCTATAGCACTTCCGGTCAAATCGGAAGTGACGTTAATTTTTAATTTTTAAATACAACATTTATTATTTCTGTTCATATTCTGTATCTTCTAAAAATTTTCCATCTAGTGCAGGTTAACTTTTGACATTTCTGTCAAAGATGGCGGTATCTGTTAAATTTATCCATTAAAGTGAAACTGCTTCGCAACAATTGTCGAAATGTAACAACCATCAAAGTTAGCTTTGAAAACAATTAAGAAACGTATTTTTCACATTTACACGCATTGGCGAAGGAAACATGTATTTCACGTTGAAATTACTAAAGAAAATAAGATTTTTTTTTCATTTTCAAATGACAGGTACTCGTTTTTTTTTTAAATAGTAACACCTATTTTTTATTACAGTGCCATATTAGCATAATTTTTAGCTTTCAAGTGATATAAAATATGCTGTGGTTTAATGGTAGACAGGTAGTACAAAATATAAAATGTTTTAAAAGTAGTCTAATTCCAAAGCAACAGAGCAATTACACGTCAAATGAAAAAAACACAGTTATCATAGGAAATAAACGACTTCCAATGCGTGCAAATGTGAAAAATACGTTTCTTAATTGTTTTCAAAGCTAACTTTGATGGTTTTTGCATTTCGACAATTGTTGCGAAGCAGTTTCACTTTCATGGATAATTTTAACAGATACCGCCATCTTTGACAGAAATGTCAAAAGTTAACCTGCACTAGACGGCAAATTTTTAGAAGAAACAGAATATGAACAGAAATAATAAATGTTGTATTTAAAAATTCAAAATTAACGTCACTTCCGGTTTCACCGGAAGTGCTATAGAAAAACTGAGTGTACCTGAAGAAGCCCACCAATCACTCATATATACGGTCCTAATTTCAAAGTTTTATTTTAACTAATAAATAAATAGCGGGCTGATACATGATCTCGTTGTCACCCGGTATATGGGAATAAAAGTTATAATGCTAAATGCTAAAGTTTTGGCAAAATAATGTTTACTATTTCTTAAATGGGTTTTTAATGTAGATATTAGTGTATGGCTTTAATTAATTGTCTGTTATGTTGTTGACTATTTAACATAATATAAAACTTTGTGCATGTAAATTAGTTTAGTAAAATATAGTTTATTACTGGTCGTTCTTAAACAGATAATTTTAATTAGATAATTATAGGTAATCAGCGAAACAAAAAATTACATTTAAGTTATATTTATTTTTTTTGCGAAAAATATAAGAATATTTCTATACACATTTTATAAAATTATTTTAAAAAACAGAGGCTTCCAGTATTAAACAGTAATTTATAATTTTGTAATTGTTTGAGATATACTATGCATTACACAAAAGAGACAAATTGTTTGTATTGAAACGAAAGAAAATAGCAAGTTAGAAAAACTTTCTACGTCGTAAAACCTCTCGAAGTTTCATTCAATCTTTGCATAGTGCAAAGTGTGTGAAAATATACGATCTAGTTTAACGATTGTCACAATAAAGATCAGGTAACAATGTGTGGCACGCTTCATTTTGCTGTCAACATTGCCATCGAGAAAGACACATATTTACTTAGGGTTGATGACTCTCAGTCACTCTCTCGTTCACCCACTTTTCCATTTTCTTTTTTTTTTTATGTTGCCGCTCCCGCGACGTACACCGCTGTGTCAATAAACTTGACAAGATCTTTAACGCAGTTCCGTCCCTACGTTTCAGTTAAAGATGAAGAAAAAGAAAGAAAGTGCGAAACAGTTTGGCGAGCTAACAATTTTCATTTAAAATCGTTTTAATATACAAATGTTTTCATGTGGCATTTTCCTTATACTACATATTTTGTTTGTAATTTTGTTTTATAGGTTTACAGTATACATTATAAATGGCTAACCAAAACGGTTTATCATGAGATTATAAATTAAACAAAGATCTAATAATTCTAATATATTTAATTAGCCATCGTCTATTTATGATATTTATTTTGGACATATACTTTCGGTTTAATCAGAAGATGACACCAACTGCGAAATGTATATCGAGTTGATAAATTGCGCAAAGGAAGATATCTCTTCCAATATATTTCGTATTTAGAGAAAATTGGCAATAGTTTTTCCATTTTTCCAGGAAAGCTTCCCCACTTGAGGCAAAGGCATATACTGCATCGATGTTGAAAATATTTCCTCACAAAATTATAGAAGTGTACGGTATCAGAGTTTACCGTTACAAAAACTATTACGTAGCTTCAGCTACTTGATAAGACTCACATGAGATGGAATCTAGACGAGAGTATTCAAAGCATTGACCCCAGAAAGTCAGAGAAGTTTAGATAATTGTCAAGATAATGAGAGTAGTAATGGTGGGTTGGAAGTTGTATGATTCCGTACCTGACAATAAAAGCGATAGTAGCGGCGATTACATAGCTCATCTTAAGAGACCGATTGTAGTTAGAATTGACAGTGATAAAAAAATAATGAAGATGATGACAAAGAACATTTAAAACAAATAGAGGACTCATGTAATAGTGATGGATGGAAGGGCGTAACAGAAAAAGACGATTTGCCTTTAGTTCCATTTTAAAAATTTCTCCGCGAATCATAGGTCCACAAATACCTCATGATAAAACTAGACCACTGGACTTTTTCAAATTACATTTCACAGAATTTATGGCATTCATCGGTATAATTCTAAATATGGTCACATTGCCACTTACAAGTATATCTGTATATTGAGCAACTGGAAGCAACAGCAGAATTCCTTTCTATTCGGAGGTATTCAACAGAGACAGATTCCATCACATTTTCTGGATATTACATCTACAAAGCAATGCATTTTCTAATACATCTTTGAGAATCCCCGTTGGAAAGGCAAACAATTTTTTGCAGTATATCGACTAGAATTTTGCGGAACATTTTATCACTGGTGAGGATATTTGTGTCAATGAATCAATCGTCAAGTTCAAGGGGAAAAAATGCGTTTAAAATATGTAAAACGAAACGTATCTTTCCTGAGCACCAGCGATGCTGCATCCCTCAAATCAGTTACGAGACCAGGCAATAGTACCAAAATATATTTATTAGAACCAATTGTGGCTATACATTACACTATAAATTACATTACATTACATTAGAAAATGAAAGCAGTTCACCGTGTGGAACAATATGCAGCAACGTATTGTTTCCATCGAAAATCTCTCAAATGGTGGAGAAAATTACTATTTGGGACATGGAGACGCGCGTCATAAATGCATACATAATGCATAGGAAAATAAGTCGACCACTAGTGCTATATTAGATATTAGTATAGAAGTTATAGAGTCGTATGATAGATGTGAACTGGCCAAATTGAGATGTTGTGACTTAAGCAAGGCATTTGACATTGTATCTAACTTAGCGAAAACATTAACCTCTACAATATACTGTCGTATAACTAACTCAAGTTGAACTTCTGATGATGCCGCAAAGCAAAATGTATACATAGAGTTAATAACAATAATTGTAAAATAATACCAAGTGTGTTTTATTTTCCTTACTATTTACACTTGTATGTACTGTACCTACGTACTATGTTTTACATATATGACTTTCATGTAACGTTTTTATTACGGTGAATAAACTATTATTATTATTATTATTATTATTATCATTATTATTATTGAAGACCACTAACACAATAGATTTCGTGAAATGTTTAGTCGGAGAGTAAGTAGAAAATTTCCGACACCAAACATTATCTAAAGCGCAACCGCCAACGTTATTCGTAGACATTAGATTAGATAAAGAGCTTCACATAATTCCTTCAGAAACCAAGAAAGATTGTGTAGTATGTTCTGTCAGGAAACCTCCAGGAAGAAAACGAGAAACGCACACGTATTGTGATACCTGTACTCGGATGTCAAGGTTTCTTATCGGCGATTTTTTTGCAAAATATCACACTTACACAAATTAAAAAATTATATTTGTTGTATGATAAGTACCTACTATTAAAAACGACAAACTTTGTGTGTTATAATAACCATATATTGACTTTAAATCCTATGCCGAAAAGTAACTGCGAAGCGCTAAACTTGCTCCGACCTGCTGGTATTCCCATCAGCGAAATCTGCCGACTGCAATGCAAGTTCCAGCCTTGATAATTTCAAGGTCAAACACATACGGTACTAATTGCCTCCTCATACCAATACAACTTACCAACAGAAAATGGATGGAAAGTGACATTTTACAATTTAATATCTGAAGGCTTTGATTCCAGCACATGGTACTGAATATCTTGCTTTGTTCATTTAAGATGATCACTCAACTCAGTGAAATCTACAATACAATAATTTAGAATAATATAATCATATTAAAGTTCCGTCACACTGTAGCTATCTAGTACAACCTATAGATCCTGCTGTTTTTTTGGCATTCTAAATTAAAATTGGATAAAAATTAATATGTAATATACGTAGTAGTAACAGTTTAAAATGCGTCCGAAAAAGTGGAATCACAGTGGTATTACAGATATAGGATCGAAGCTAAATTTTTTCTCCTGTTTTACTAAAGAAAATTATTAGACAGTCTAATACGTCTCTCCTGTTCAGGGTTAGCACATGTTGAAGATTAAATGGTCTTTCTACGTTTAGTGCAGCTATATCATCATATACTTTCCGGCAATCTTGATAGTGTTTCTTCCAATCAAAAATGATATGGTCCAGGTCGCTTTCGGTATTGCAGATGGCACATTTATTATCATCAATAACACTGGTCAACAGTGAAATTGCTTCTTAGGTGAAAGTACCCAATCCTGAATGAATTCAACGTGCTGAACACGAATATCATATTGAAAAAAGTTGATTGGCTCACGTTCAAGAGATATTGACGTTTTGTCCATTGTATAGATGCTATTGCATAATGTAATGCAATTTAGTGAGAAATTACGAAATTTTGCGTTATATTGCATCACCCCTTCATGCAAAGAAGTTAATGCAGCATTTACTGTAAGTTTCCATTGAGAGTGTTGCGAAATTGATTGCGCAATATCAAGCAATAGCTAATCATAGTTTATTTATAAATGGCCGACGTGACAGTTAACTCGTGCAATGTCCGTTCATTCGCGCATATTTTTCGAAGCTCTAGCATACATAAGTGATTGCTATAGTGTAAAGTAACTAAACAGTAGCAATGCCTCGTAACTGTGTTAATAGTGCAAATAACTTCTGTTATATTTGCGGAGAAGTGACATTTGCTGCACAGAAAAAGAATATCAGTGCAACAGTTAAGAAAGCGTATCATTTGTATTTTGGTTGCAAGATAAGCGACCAGGACAAAGACTGGGCCCCACACGTATGCTGCCGCACTTGTGCCGTAAATCTTTCACAGTGGCTTAATGGCAAAAGAAAGGCAATGCCATTTGCTGTGCCCATGATTTGGAGGGAGCCCACCAATCACGTTGACGACTGTTATTTCTGTATGGTACGACCAGTTTCTGGAGGCATCACCAAGAAGAAGAAGTGGACAGTTGAATACCCTAACATACCATCTGCTCTGCGACCTGTCTCTCATGGCGAAGGACTCCCAATTCCAGAACCTCCTACAGATTTTTCTATCAGTTCAGACGATGAGAATGGCCATGCGTCGGCGAGTTCTCCTCAACGTGGCAGTAAGGATGATGACTTTTCGTGCTTTGACGAAACATCTGCACCACATAAAATTACCCAGGATGAAATGAACGATCTTGTTCGCGATTTCGATCTGTCGAAAAGCAAAGCGGAGATACTGGCCTCAAGACTTCGACAGTGGAATCTTCTGGAACAGAATGTCCGAGTGACTTCATTTCGCACTCGCCATCAGCTCTTCGAATCTTTCTTTAAGAAAGAAGAAAGCCTTGTGTTCTGCTGCGATATTGATGGTCTCCTACAAGCTCTCGGTATTGCACATGATCCCCACGAATGGCGGCTGTTTATAGACGCTTCAAAACTGAGCCTAAAGGCGGTTTTGTTGAATAATGGGAACCAGCTTCCATCCATACCTATTGCACATGCGGTCTACATGAAGGAGACTTACGGCAATCTAAAGCAGCTACTGGAGACGATTAACTACAGCAAGTATGGCTGGCAGATATGTTCTGATTTGAAGGTAGTATCTCTGTTGATGGGTTTGCAG
The DNA here is from genome assembly GCA_963170755.1 of Amphimallon solstitiale. Taxonomy (NCBI): domain Eukaryota; kingdom Metazoa; phylum Arthropoda; class Insecta; order Coleoptera; family Scarabaeidae; genus Amphimallon; species Amphimallon solstitiale. The sequence goes on from OY720675.1 coordinate 86,608,851, forward strand.
CAGGGATATACAAAGTACTGCTGTTTTCTTTGTCTGTGGGACAGCAGAACAATCGATTTGCACTACATCAAGAAAGACTGGCCGCCGAGAGCATTTTTTAAGCCTGGAGAAACGAATGTACAGCACCCACCATTGGCACAGCCACACAAAATCATCATTCCTCCTTTACACATCAAACTCGGTCTTGTCAAAAACTTGGTAAAAACCATGGATAAGAATGGACCAGCATTCAAGTACCTGCATGACAAATTCCCTCGACTCAGTGAAGCCAAAATTAAAGAGGGCATCTTTGTGGGGCCTCAAATTAGACAGCTCTTCCGAGACCCCAAGTTTGAGGAACTTCTTCAAGGTAAAGAAAAACAGGTTTGGGATGCATTCTATCAAGTGGCAGCAAACTTCCTGGGGAATGACAAGGCAGAAAATTACAAGTGTCTGGTTGAGGATATGTTGGCTTTGTTTCATGAATTCGGCTGCAATATGTCCTTAAAGATCCACTTTCTTGATTCCCACTTAGATTTCTTTCCTGATAACTGCGGGCAGGTCAGCGATGAGCACGGCGAAGGCCTTCATCAGGACATTGCCACCATGGAGCAACGGTACCAAGGCAAATGGTCTACGTCAATGCTAGCTGACTATTGTTGGACAATCAGTAGAGATGCTCCACAAGTCCACTACAAACGGCAGGCCAAAAGAAGTCGAAAGCCGGAAGCAGACTAATGTTTTCTTACCATGTATTATAATATTGACATAAGTACACTTTTTCTGAAATATGCGTAAATGTTTTCTTACCATGTATTATGATATTGACATAAGTACACTTTTTCTGAAATATGCGTAAATGTTTTCTTACCATGTATTATAATATTGACATAAGTACACTTTTTCTGAAATATGCGTAAATGTTTTCTTACCATGTATTATAATATTGACATAAGTACACTTTTTCTGAAATATGCGTACATATTACAGAAAACCCGTAGCCAATTCAGCTTTTTCTTAGTCATTTTCGTGTTCAGCACATTGAATTCATTAAGAAATGACTATTTTCAGCTTGGAAGCATGAACTTTTCGAAAATTTGTTGCCCAGTGTAATTTTTAGTTTTGCTAAGTGCATTGGGTAGCATCCATGTCCAAACTTTAATCGACTAATGATCGAAATATATTTTCGTGGAATACTATAGCTAGTAAACCACACGCTATTAGGTAACTCAGGGTGTATTGCTGCATATCTGGACTGAGAGGTTGTTGTATATTTTTTCCACTGGAGTTTCCACCTTGATCTTTGTCTTTCTTTGGCAATACATATGGCATCTTCCAATGTAATGTTTTCCTCTGATAAATGGCCAAGTTTACAGCTATCTTTAGCTAAACTGTCTGCGGCTTCATTATATTCGATGCCCACATAAGCCTTGACCCACACAAAGTTTATAGATATATTTTCCTTCGTTAACTTGACTGATTTAGATTTTACCTGTTCAATTATATTATATATTCTTTGTCCTGGTTGAAGTGATGATGCCAATGCCTGCAGTACAGATCGAGAGTCTGATAGAATCGTAACCGTTTTGATTTCATGGATGCTAATGTATTCAAGGGCATAAAGAATGGCGTAAGCTTCTGCTGAGAAGACACTTGTATCATCAGGTAACTTATATTGTCGTGTATCTTTTGTAAGTGCCTCAATAAACGCACAACCAACCCCGTCCTGCGTTTTGGATGCGTCACAGTATATATGTGTTTTAAGAGGATTCAACAACAATCGTAATTCATTATTGTTGATGAGTGGTATCTCTGTAAAGGTAGGATAGGTAACATCAATTTGGTTGAATAGATCAAAGTAACAATCTGAGGTGTGTTTCTGTTGCCAAATCCGATCATGCAATGAGGAAGTATCTCTGAATGCAGCACATAAAAGTGGAGAGGGCTTTTTGCTCCAATATGTATGCGTTAGATCGTAACTATTGAGTTTACAAATACTAGATATGAGTTGTTGATTTTTGCCTATGCTCTTTAGTACAAATTTCTCAGCGAGGAATGTTCGCCTCAGGAATAAGGTCGGCTCCATCGCTTCAGCGTGTAGTGCCTCAATTGGTGTAGAACACATTGCCCCTAGGCACATCCTCAGTGCTTTATTTTGAATTACATCTACCTTTTTAAGCAAGGATCTACTTGCTGATCCATAAAGGATAGCTCCGTAGTCTATGATTGACCTTAAATATGCCTTATAAAAAAGTAAACAAGTGTTGGGTTCTGCGCCCCACCATGTTCTAGTTACCACTCGAAAGAAATTCAATCCTTTGTTGCATCTATTAACCACATATTCAATATGCTGATTCCAATTGAGTTTCCTGTCTAAAATCATGCCTAAGTATTTAACTTGGTTGGAAATGCGTAGTTTCCGGCCTCCTAATGTTATTGAATTTCTATTACTCATGTTGTGCCTGGTGAAGAAAGTAATTTTTGTTTTTTCTACTGATAGCTGTAACCCATTGTTTAAACACCACTTGTCAATTAAATCCATCACGTAACTCATTACCTTTTTACATCGATCGATGTTTCTGTGTTGAACGTATACACAGAAGTCATCTGCGTATTGTATTATTTTTGAGAGAGGGTATTCAAAATGAAAGTCAGCAGTATATATATTAAACAACATAGGGCTTAGTACAGAGCCCTGAGGTAATCCTTTACTTGTTATTCGTGGGCCAACCATGCCATTGTCCAGACTTCGTACGTAGACAGATCGACTTTGGTAGAAACTAACCAAGACATGCGCAACGAAAGGTGGGAATCCCAATTTGACAAGTTTACCTTTTAAAATCAGTAGATCTACCGAATCATATGCACCTTTGAAGTCGAGAAAAGCTGCACACATGTATTCATTTTTTGAATGACAACACTGTATATCAGTTACTATAGAAGCAAGTGCATCCATTGTACCACATGATTTCTTAAATCCATACTAACCACTAGGCAGTTGACCTAGTGTTGTAAACCACCATTCTAAGCGTGACTTGATTATCCGTTCCAGTATTTTAAATATGCAAGAAAAAAGGGATATAGGACGGTATGAGTCTGCTATGTTCGGATCTTTGTTCGGTTTAAGTATTGGTACTACCACAATTGTTTTCCAGCTAGAAGTAATATCGATGGGAGAATATATTAATAGTAGATATTACATCATTCGAGAACTTATCGTTACCAGCAGTTCGCCAACAAACTTAATATTTCACAACTGCATTTGAGACCAAAGAAATTATTATCATATTGTGACATTTCATTGGCGTTTTGATGTATAATCATAAATTATAGTATGTATTCATAAAAAACTTCATACTTACACTAAATTCGTCTTATGTATTTAATAGGATAGAATTACAGACTTCACAGCTCAAAATAGAAGAATTAGTAACTCATGAAAAAGTGTTTACCTGAAACAAAAAATACATTGCTATAAATATTGAAATAGATTTTTCTTGAATATTCAAAATATGTTTTAAAATATTACATAATGTAAACTCTTAATAACGTAATTATTGTTATATTGAATAATCTAACATAGCATTCATCATGGAATTAAGATTTATCCAAAACTTGGGTATTTCTGCTTCAGGAATAGCCTCTAAACATATTGAAAAGTCGTTTTGTATTATAGTGGTATGGTAGAGACAAGATTTCACGTTTCGTAATAAGTTCCGGTCATTGCAAGCGAAATTTATTTCTTACTTCAATGAACAGTTTACTCCATCTAGTATATGCTGCTTTTGTTTCCGTAAACTTAAACGTAATCATGGTCTAATTAGAAAAAATATTAATTTAAAAAGAATAAATTCCATGTAACTGTTTATTTATCCCTCAGTGCTGCAAGAAGACACTTAGGCTACATTTATATTTTGTATAATAATTTGAAAATCGCATAGTAAAGCTGGTTATTTATATGCATGGCTAAAATGTATTACTGTTATGTAGTATACAGGGCGAGTCATCTGTCCAGAGAAGTCAACTTGTGACTTAATGAAAAAATATATTTTTGTATTCCTCGTATAACTTTTAGTCAAAAAGTAAAAGATAATATAAATAGATTACATGATGCAAAAGTGAAAGCCAATTATGAAAAACTTTAACAATATAATTCAGACCTAACAGACGTACATCTTTAATCTTAAGTGAGTACATTCGCCAAATTATGTTTCCAAAATTATTTCAATATTATACCAACCTTAATGTCACTACTTATTCAATTGAAAGATATTGTGTCAACATGGTTTCTTATTGTCAGTTGTTAACGTGTTACGTAGTATAAGGAAGTATTGTGTTGGTAAAAATTTTGACGAGATTTTTGCAGATGATCACATTTTGAAGTTTCCTGATACCGTTTTTGCTAATGCTATTAAGCTTGGTTTTCTACGAAATACAAAAGTACTCAAATATAAATTAGAATTTTTTTTCTAAAAACGATTCTTCGAAATTCCCATCGGAAATAGATTTTTACTTTTATCGAAAAACATTTTTTTTGAAATATCTCCCAAGTTATGCTTTCTAGGCAGATATATCATGAATATAAAAGTGTTTTTCTACTTCCATCTTTAAAATGCGAATTATCGTATATGTTTCCATTACACTAAGTGATCTTTTACCCTGACAAGTTGTGACTGTCTGCGCAAAGGTCATGGGCTGCAGTTAGTTCTAGGGTTTTTAATTGCAAAAATCAATTGAAACTCAATCAAGTTGTCATCAGTCTGTCAAAATAACCTGACGCGGCGCGACAGTAGACAAGTTATTTTGTATTATTTTATTTTTTATAAACTCATTAGTCACCGTGACTAATTAATGTTTATAATACTACATGAAGTTTGGTTTTGAATAATTTTTGAATAAACAAAATTTCAAAATTTGGATCGGATGTAGCACTTTTTCTCTTATATAACATATTTTGGCAAATATTTCGTTTATTATGCATTTTGTACAGATTTATTAGTGCAAAATCTTTTAAAGCTAAATTTGGAACAATTTTTGTATTAAAAAATTTTAAAGTTTGGACCGAAAGTAACACATTTGTATCCAATAGCAGTTTTCTGTAAATCTCTTGCAAATTATATATTCTATACAGATTTATGAAGGGTATAAAACGATTTAAAGATAGATATGGGATAATTTTTATAAAAAAAAAATAACAATCTGAACGGAGGTAACACTCTTAGTATTAGCTTTATTAAGATTAATGTATTTAAAACGTAATGTAGAACAACTCTTATATAACAAGATTGGAACGCAATGAACGCATATACATACGCGTAAGAAAGTCGTGTAGTCCCTACATCTCATTTTCTCAAATACCTAAAATAACCGAATACAACCGAAAAAAGATTTAGGATTATTAGCATTACATTTGTCATGTAATGCTAATACAGTGCGAATGTAAAGTAAGGAATAAAATTCTATCCTAACCAGTGGCGGCCACTCAAAAGATTTAATTGACAATGGGGGGGGGGGGGTTATATTTTCGGAAACATCGTTTCATTCTCTATCTGGTGGGGATTCTTTTATCTAAATTGGTCGATTAAAACAAGAAAAAATAGCATTTGATATTCCACAACTAATAATATCGGTTTGACTTTTTTTAGTGTCACGTTTTTGATTTTCCTTATCGCAATATCATCTGTTAATTAGTTGTAATTGGGGTTAATCATTTTGCAAAGTCAAATTTTTAAAGAACTGCCTTAATACGTTGGATTTAAAAAATTCTAAGTTGGGTTAAAAACAAAATCAATAGTTTCACTGAAAAAAAGAGAATTTAAATCTTAATTATGCTCGTTTGTGGTGATAAACGCCGTTTCAGATGGAAACGCTCTTTAACGCAATTTAATAATAAACATCGTGATAAAAATATCACCGAATCAGTAGACAGGAAAATAGAAACCAAATTCAGGGAAGAGGGGAATATTAAAAATCGATTCAGGACTTGTCACCCAAAGATCTCCCTTGACATTAAGCTTGATACGCTACTCCTCCTACAAGAAAATGGCACTAATATAAGCTAAAGCTGGTTCACGAATTAAGTGAAGATGATCCAGATTACCGCTTAGAGTTCTGCATGAAGGAACCAAATCATTGTTAAGCGGTCAGAATATTCTTTTCGGAAGAAGTAACATGCACCTTTAATGGTGAAGTTAATCGTCAAAATTTACGATACTGAGCGCCCAAAAATGCCCATTGAATGCAATAACATCATACTCAAAATCCATAAAAAGTCAACGTTTGGTCACGAATAGTGGATGGACCCAAAACCATATTTTTTGTAGAGTAAACTAACAGGAGAAATGTATTTAATTTTTTTGAGGGGCGAGTTATTGTTTGTATTAGCTGAATTATACCCAAATCTAGTAGATCCAAACTTTCCACATCACTCATTGTAGTACCAGGAGGATGAAGCTCCCCGTACTATGGTAGGCCAACACGCAACCTTTTTGGACAAAACCGTTGTCCTCTAGAAAGGCATGCGCGTTCGCCGGACATTTTTTAGAGGGATATGTAAAAAGTAAAATAAACAGAACTAATCCCATAACATCCACGAATTAAAGGCAAGATTTAGAGACCAAGTTTGGAAAATTACATCTCAGATAATTCGCAATGATCGAAACCAATTTGGCTATCTATCAGGAAGTTGGTGGAGCTCAGTTTAAGCATCTTATCTGATAAGGGTATTTATTTGGGTCGTTTGTGTATGTTTTCAGGGAATTATTGTTTGTGTTGATAAATAAGTAAAAATTCAAAGGATTTATAGCGTTGTGATATTGAAAGCTATCTTCTTCTTGTTTTAAACGACCGATTTACAAAAAAAAAATATTCCTAGATAGAGGATATCTTTCCGAAAATGTTACACTTGAACCCCACTGCTATTTAAATTTTTAAGTTGCCCCCCTTTGCGCCGCCACTGGTTAGGATAGAAAGGTATATTCTATGCCAACAGGTAGAGATTTAAAAATAAAGAATTACCTGTTCACGGAAAATTGACAAGACGTAGGGATAACAATTTAACGAATTTTATTCCTTACTTTACATTCGCACTGTATAATAATAAGGTTAGGTTATTATTTTCTGTACACTCAATATGTATATGTTAAACAACAAAAATCGTTATACATTGTCAATACTATTACATATTTAAACTATATACAATGTTATTATTATTTACAGTGGCGGCTGCTGCAGGGAGGGCAACGGGCACTGCCCCCTGTGACAAATTTCCCCATGACAAATTTCTTTTAACAGGTAAATTAATTATAAATACCTAATTTGTATGTAATTTTTCTGATTTGTTTGATAACAAATAATATGTTTTCGGAAGTAACAGTCCGTCTTTTCAGCGCGTTTAAAAATCGCAGTCTGACGTACGCTCTGGGGCATCTCGCGCGACTGCCCCGTGAGGCCCCGTCTGTATTGGAAATCGAGCGATGAAACTGGCGCGGGTAGCGCGCAGATATATGACAGCGGTGGGGCACTCCTCTATGGTGCCGCGTGGCTGTCCATTATGTAATATACAGTGAGGACGCGCGGGTTGGAATAAATTCATTTAAAATTTTTGGTTTTGTTTTATGGAAAAACGCTCGGATAGGTTGATTTTTATTTTTAGCTGCGGTTTTTTTTATGGTAAATTGATGTACAAAGGCTGGTCCAAAAATAAGTTACGACCATAATTTTTTTTTTCAAATGGAAACATGTTTTTTATTTAATTTGTTAATTCTAGATCGAATTCTAAGTATGTTTCATGTACCATGTCCTATACCCAAACTCAACAGTTATCGAGAAATGTACAATTGAACATATCAATAACTGCATGTTCAATTGTAAATTTCTCGATAACTGTTGAGTTTGGGTATAAGACATGGTACATGAAACATACTTAGAATTCGATGCAGAATTAACAAATTAAATAAAAAACAACAAAAACAACAAAAATAAGTTACGACCATCAATTTTTTTTTTCAAATGGAAACATATGTTTTTTATTTAATTCGTTAATTCTACATCGAATTCTAAGTATGTTTCATGTACCATGTCCTATACCCAAACTCAACAGTTATCGAGAAATTTACAATTGAACATGCAGTTATTGATATGTTCAATTGTAAATTTCTCGATAACTGTTAAATTTGGGTATAGGACATGATACATGAAACATACTTTGAATTCGATGTAGAAGTAACAAATTAAATAAAAAAACATGTTTCCATTTGAAAAAAAAAATTGATGGTCGTAACTTATTTTTGGACGACTCTTTGTACTTAATTTACCATCAGAAAAACCGCAGCTAAAAATAAAAATCGACCTATCCGAGAGTTTTTCCATAAAACAAAACCAAAAATTTTAAATGAATTTATTCCAACCAGCGAGTCCTCGCTGTATAGCGGTGAGTGTATGTTGTAATTTCTATCGATGCAAATGCAACTATGAATTGCGCTAGTGACATAATTGAAATGATAGAAAATAACACGCTGAGCTATGACATTAAGATAGAAAACTAATAAAACCTTGACGAGAAAATTCAACAGAAGCTCTTACAGTTTATCAGTGAGTGTAATGTGCAAAATGCTTGTTGCTATTTCGGGGCTATAAAGTTCACTTTACGACACCCGTTTTGGTTGCAAAAGTATTACTTTATGGCACGCTAATTTTGTTGTTTTGACGCTGGTAACAAAAAAAAAATGGAACCAAATTATATTTAAATGTCAAAATGTAAGCCTTTAATGTAACAAACATGTGCAATAGAAGTTGTACAAAGAATAAAAATCACACATGCTAACATTTTATTTACTAATTAACAATATAAATTGTGAAGCATAGTTGATGATAAATTTTCTGATGCTACTATTGAAATTTACTTCCAATGTTGAATAGTACAACTGTTATGAAAGTTTGTTTTTGATAATATGTTGAGACTATGTTGGCGAAAGATTTTGTAAATTGTCTTCTGCTATTTTGCGAATCTCTACGGGCGTGCAAATATTTATTTCGTCCTTTTTGTTGATAATTTGAAATAATTTATTGCATAAATCAGTCTGAATTTTATTCATAATTACATATAACCCTGCCTATATTCAAATATTTAAAATGTTCACGAAGTTGGCCGAAGACAAGGCAAGGCCTTCACCGATATTCAGAAGACGTCCGAACACAAACGAAGTTTACCGGAGCCAAGGCAAAGCCTTCACCGACATTCCGAAGACGTCCGAACCCATACGAAGTTGGCCGAAGTCAAAGCAAGGCCACCACTGACATTCCGAAGACATCCAAACTCGTACGAAGTTACAGTTTCCATAGACGTTCTAACCATAATTACATATAACACCGCCTATATTAAAATATTTAAAATGTTTGAACGAAACATGTCTCTCATTTTAAGCTTTTTTGAACTTTTAATAACCAAAATAGAAAAAAAACAGTATAAAATACACGTTTCATAACACAATTTGCACACTTGTTCTTGTTCTTAACTTAAACGCGTGCGCAAAAATAGTGTGTTATGAAACTTGTAGTTTAATATACTATTTTTTGTTATGTGTGCTTAATTAGGAATTCTCCACAAAGCGACTCTGTCTGGACTTCTAACGGTAGTAGGGACTTAAAACACTTTGGTGAGAAAGTAAAAAGACATAAAGTAAGTGACAAACATCTTAGTAACATGATAGAATATTCAGTTTTGGGAAAGGTAAATACCTATAATGTGCCAGCTGAACACTGCATATAGATAGATTAAATATAATTCAGCATAATGAAAACGTCAGTAAAAACAGACATACTCTTGGAAAATTAATAGACTGCATAAGTTTTGTGTCATGTTTGAAATCGCTTTAATGGGCCATGACGAAACACAGTGCGAATCCGGGGATCTTTCGTGGATTGGTTAATTTATTGGTAGGAATTGACAGCACCAACAAGTCTAATAAGAGAGTTTTTATGGGTTTGTCAAAAACCATTCAAAATGAATTTCTGGACAGTATCTACGAAGTTTCTCGCACTTTGATTCTAGACGAAATTAACAAAGCCCATTACATCACTATACAAGCAGACGAGACGACAGATTCGGCTACATTTTCCCAGTTAGCTTTTATAGTTCGATGCGAATTGGTAATTTTGTATAATAGACCCGATTTTGGAACTGCTTCATTACTGTAATGTTTCTATAAAAATAATTTAACAACTACATTTGCAGAATCTGTGAAGCTATTGAAAATAATTTGCACCATACCGATGACAACCGCTGAAAGTTAACGGTGTTTTTCTACTTTGAAGAGAATAAAAACATTTTCTAGGAATACCATGCGGTAAAGCAGACTATGTGCCTTAGCAATGTGTTCCATTGAAAAACAATTACTGACATCAACACCAAACTTCAATGAAATAGTTATTAATCATTTTGCTGATCGTAAGGAACGGCGAATAGATTTCATTTTCAAACAAGTTAATTAAATAGCATATTGAGTTTATTTTTTGTCTGTACTTAATTTTTGATATTAAACACTCAGACCCCCCCCCCGGTGCCCTTCCGTCCCAAAAAATCACGAGCCGCCACTGATTATTTAGCGTTGCTATATCATTTTCTTTTGTTCGATGGTAATTTTAATCGTACGTTCCTTTTCTATATTAACACAGTAAAAACGTCAACAATGACTAGTATCCCTCTAGGAAAATTAACATTTAATGCTTGTCAATTGAAGTCAATAACTTTCTCCACCAATGTTAAAACATCTATTACTGTATATGCCTTCAAACAACTCATTGTTGAGGCAAAAACATACATATCGATTATGATCACAATTTCGTAAGTTTTGGATATATAATAATGAGTATTTACAAATTATGTACATTGAGTTGGGGCTTTCTTTCTGTAGAGACAATAGAGAAACAAGAAGTCGATGTGAAATATTAATTAATTTACATCTTGAGTTAGGTAAAGGTTTCAATATTCCATGTACACAAAACTTTGCAGACATCAGCTCAGCCACATGGTACGTAATAGTTCCATCCAACAACAAAACCCGAAGTATATGTGCTTAAAGTTAACACTACTTCCTTTTAGTAAACGTTGCTCTTTCCACAGTATGTATATGATCTTTACCACACACGTACAAAAATCTGGTAAAACTTCAGGTATCGAAAACGTTCCTCAAGCTCATCATTCTACATTAAATAAGAAAATATGGTCTATCGTTCTGTCATAATGTATATCTCTTTCGTACATTTTAAAATAAATACGTCATAAATATAAAGGTATTGGTACGTACTATTTATATTTATAATCTAGTTAGTATAAGTAATTGAATTAATAAGTACTGGGTAAGCTTACACGTATAAAATTTAGTTTCATGTAGTATGTAAGTAGTAAGCTATATTGATTACCATTTATTGACGTAAGAGTTACGACAATATATTAGACTATAATTTTCAACAATTTCACTTCATCTAATAGCGTTTGAATAGTTTTGGTGCGAATATGTTTGAATTAAGCTGGTTTTAATAAACATTTTCTCTTTCTCTATTGCTAATATTCTATTAATTATCTGACTTAGTACTGTCTTAACATTTTATCGCAGGCTTTTCTAAATCAACCAGTTGACAGAATACAAAACATAATATTAAAACATTTTAAATATAAATGGCGCAGTATTTATGATTTTTTTTAATTAGTATTTGTATAAATAAATAGCTCAAATATATTATTGCTTGAATTAATTGTTAAAGCTAAAATAATAAATATTCGAAATGTTTTTTTCACATGGGTACGAAAAGAAGCTATTCTAAAGCTTCTTTTTTTCGTGAGTTGTGTAATATTTGCACTAAAGTGATTAGTAAAAGTTGCTCTATTTGCAAGCTATGAATGTTTAGCCGGTAACGTTATAGAACAGCCATATGGTTTGTTTTGACTAATTAAAAACTTATTTTTATACTATTTTTGTTATACAAGTTGTTGCGACCTGCTGGTCTTTAACGGTTCTACAATGATTCAGTGGTAGCTCGTTTCTTGTTATAGCTGCTGAAGGACCAGTATACAGTGGGTATACACCATGTTTTTTTCTTACAGTTAGGGACACTCACATAAACACTTCCTTGTTGTTAAATTAATACTTTTATTTACACTATACAGATAATTTTAAATTGATTCGATAACGTATGAATAACAAAATATAAAGCACTGTCGTGATTGCAGGTACTATTGGTTGCTACCGAGTAATGTCGATACTTCGTGAAGTCAATAGGCCTTCCAATGCTATCGACTGTCTTGTGTGAATTTTAAATTGGTAATGATCACTGTTCAACGGACTACATCGTTCCCTTCTTTAAATTAAAATATTCTCCCTCTACAAGAAACAATAAAATGACATATTATTTCTGTATCACAATACGTTTGGCTTTTCCTACATTCCCTTATCACAAGTGAGAGGGTCTAATTGTATACTGAGGGTAATAAAATAGTCCTTTCAATTCATCTGTGATATGAAGGTATAAATTATTTTATTGTGGGGAAGTCCAGCTGTAAAACTATTAAATATCTATTTGACCGCATGACTATGAAGAAATTATAAAATAAACAGATTTGATGATGTTTTAGAATTACCTTCCAATAATACCTATAGAATACAATATAATTTGCATTTTACTAAATTAATAAACCTTATGGAAAATAATTATTATTAGATTTGGCTTCGCCTAAACACAAGTCTTATTTCTGAAAGAGTAAAATGTGATCTATTAGCTATGAATGTCCGTGTAATGTTGCACTTCAAGATTAGGTATTCAATTTTAAATACGCTACAAGATTTAATACATCTTTTCATAAATAGTTTATTAAAATTTTTCAACTATTCCTATATATATATATATATATATATATTCAATAATTCTTATTAAAATTGGATGTCGCGAACAAGATAGAATATATCAGAAATTTTCAAATTTAAATCGAAAGAAATGAGATAAGAAAGAATACATTTAAATTTGGAAAAGAACGCGAATACCGAAATCAAAGAAATGCGTAACATCTGTCAATAAGTGAAAATCAAAATTAGATTAGAAACGTTAAATTAAGCACTTTATCCTTGTTACCGCTAAAGCATTTCCTTCTGCCACCTATTTCGTTTCTCCATCGTGTAGAGATAAATTTCCATTCGAAGCGTACGGACGCGGTTGATCGTGTCGTGGAAGAAAGAAAACGACAAAACGAAAACGCACGGAAGGAATAAGCGAGTGGTTGGGATAAGAATCAACGAAACGATGGATGGAAGAAAAGGCGATCCATCATCGTTAATGCAAAGCGGCTCTGTGAAAAAAGGAGATCATATTATTTATGGCCCTTATTCTTGGGATCCTGTAATTATTTTCTTTCACATAGATCTTGATGCATTGTTACGAGCGCCAAGAATAAATGCGGAAGAAAATTCTGCGATATGAGTGCACTACGAAATACGAAATATGTTTTATCTGGAGAATTTTCTACATAAACCAAGTAAGTGATAAGAATTTTCTCACATAATATTCTCTTTATACGCGCATAGTGCTAATTATCTTAAGTGATACTGGAATAATTTAATTTAGTGAGTGAATTGGGTAAAATGAGAAAAGTTTTAAATTCAAGCACGTACTAAATTACATTTTTTCAAAAAATTACTACAAATTATTTAGAATAACGTATTTCTAGTATAACAACAGTGAACGCCATAACGTAACACCCTATTATGCAAATGACCTAAATACAATACATATTTTGTGTCAAAACTTATTTGTAATAGTTACTTAAATTATAGGTATTTATTACGTTACTTATAGATACTTGTAATTAGCGATGTTCGCTTACCGTAGTTAATAATAAAATTTAGTTACTATATCGTGAAATATCTTTAAGATGTTTCTACTTGTTTTACAATACATAACTAGCAAAATTTTCTATGAAACTATTTTTCCGTGGCGAAGAGAGGGAGGAATTTCAACACACATCAAAGAAACAGAAGTAGTAGTAGTAGAAAGCATTATTCAATACAAAATATAATATTTAAAACAATTGACAAAGGTCTAGTCATTATATGCGTGGGCGATATCCCTAAAATGTCGTGATTTATGACTATGCCATGCAGTAGATTATGTTGTATATACTTTGGGCACGTTTTAATAAGTGGTTTTACTCATTAGTGAATATTCAAAGTGTTTTGTTCAGAAATCTTATATTAGATACAGTAAAAACAAAGAAAAACAGCCTTAGTATTTTACGATATGAGGAATGTTATTTGGAGCAACTTTTAATTTAAACGTTTTACTTTATTATACGTAGTATACGGAAGTATTGTAATGATAAAAATTTTCGAACTCGTGTGTGACCCCGATTGCGGTCAAACCGCTACAGCTATTAATTCCAAATTTGTATTTACTAGTATAATCTCCCTCTTGAGATCTGATAAGATTTTCAGTAAAATTGACAGACCGGAAGTAGTAGTTTACTTCAGTAAAAAATCGAATTTAGGAAAAATTTCGTCAATTATTATTTAAACAATTTTAAAAAGAATTCATATGTACTCCAAATTAAATTTGAAAAGAATTTTATTAAAAAAGTTTTTCGAAATTCCTACCGGAAGAAGGTGCTTTACTCGTGTCGAAAATGAGTTTTTTGAGAATATCCCGCCATGATTTCTAGGCAGGTAGATTACGAATATAAAATTTTTTAAAGCATAATTTTCAATACCTTCTGTATAAAAAAATTTCAAAATTCGGACCGAAAGTAACACTTTTACTCTTAATGAATAGCGACTTTTTGCAAATATGTCGTAAATTATGCATGTGGTATATATTTATCAAGAGTACAAAAGTATTAGAGTTAGAGTTGCATAAATGAAATTTCAAAATTTGGACTGGAATTGTCACTTTTACTCTTAGGGAGTAGCACTTCTTTTTATAATACTTGCAAAGTATGCGTTCTATAGAGATTTATTAGGAGAAAAGAATTACGTAAAATAGGATTTTTAAATAATTTTTGTGTAAAAAAAATCCATAGAATTCTATAATTTGAAACGCTCATACGTATAAGAAAGTCGTATGGTGGCCACACCGAATTTTTTTGCCCCGCTTCGGTGTATTTTTCAGTAATTTGATTGTGATAATGACTACTACATCATTCCTCTAATTAAATTACGATCTCAATTGTGTTACCTTGATAGTAGCCAAACAGATAAAGCAAACAACAATAACCCTTATAACAAAGAATGGTAGTTTTCCTTTCAATACGTGATAAGATTTTCAGTAAAATCGGTATATCGAAAGTCGTAAATTGCTTCAGTAGAAAAGTTAAAATTTTACGATCTTTTTTTACTATACTAAATTAAACAAATTTCTGAAAAATACAAAAGAACTCAAAAATAAATTTGGAAACAACTTTATCAAAAAAGTCTCTCTGTCTGAAACAGGTCTTTTATTCTTATCTAAAATCAGCTTTTGCGAATATAGATTTACTAGGATAATAAGAAAAAAATTAGAATTTAATTTGGAATAGCTTTAATAAAAAAAATTGAAAATTCGGACCGGAAATAACTTTTACATTGAAGCATAAGCAGTTTTTTCAAATATGTTGTAAAATATTCATTCCAAATCCATTTATTAAGAGTGTAAAAGGATTTAGAACTTAATTTCGAACAAATTGTTGATAACAAAATATTCAGAAGTCGGACTGGTACTAAGACTTTCACTCCTATCGAGCAGCAGTTTTCTGCCAAATCCCAAAGATTATACATTTAAAAAAAACACAACAAATTGTAATATGCACACATTTAAAAAAAATGAGGTGTGGCCACCACACGACTTTCTTATACGTATGAGCGTTTCAAACTATACAATTTTAAAAAAATTTTTATACAAAACTTATTCAAAATCCTATTCTAGGTACTTTCATCCGCTTAATAAATTGCTATAGAATGCATACTTTGCAAGATATTATCAAAAAAGTGCTCCTCGCTAAGAGTAAAAGTGCTACTTCCGGTCCGAATTTTGAAATTTGATATATACAAAAAATATTGCAAATCCAGTTCTAAATACTTTTGTACTCTTGATAAATATATATAGAATGCATAACTTACGACATATTTGCAAGAAATCGCTATTCGATAAGAGTAAAAGTGGTACTTCCGGTCTGAATTTTGAAATTTTTTTTATACAAAAGATATTGAAAATTATGTTCTAAATACTTTTATACCCGTAACGTACTTGTCTAAAAAGCATGACTTGCGAAATATTCGCAAAAAACTGATTTTCAATAAGAGTAAAAGACCTACTTCCGGTAGGAATTTCGAAAAACTTTCTAAATAAAATTATTCTCAATTTTAATTTTAAGTATATATGAATTCTTTATAATTTTGTTTAAACTTAGTAGTTGACGAAATATTCGCAAAATTCGATTTTTTCGCTGAAGTAAACTGCTACTTCCGGTCTACCGATTTTACTGAAAAACTAATCAGATCCCAAGAGGGAGATTATACACGTAAATACAAAATTTGGAATTGATATCTACAGCGGTTTGGCCGCTATCGTGGTCACAGACAGACACACAGACACACAGACACACACACACACAGACATTTTTTTAAAAACCACTTTTTTGGTATCAGGGGACCTCAAAACGTGGACATCTGCAAAAATCTCGAGGTCGAAAATTTTCATCATCACAATACTTCCTTATACTACGTATAAGAAAGTAAAAAGCCCTGTGCTTAAATACTACACATACACAAACTGTACTTATATATCTGTCGATGTAAAATACCTTCTGATAAAATACTCACATTTCAAAGTGCCAGATAAAATACAAAATAAGAAAATACTAAACAGATGAATTTATCGGAAAGGTAACAAAGAATTTCAAATAGAGACAGCAGTTTTGGCGGCAATCACATCTTTTGAAAATATATATATCACGAGGGAATGTTATCGCCGCCAAACGTCAGTTTTACTTTAAAATGCAAACTATCACCTATAAGAGGCATAATAACCAATATACTTCAGAGTATCCCACCGCCTTTGTTGAATTAACTACGAGATATTCATGTTGTTAGCTATTCCAGGTAAACCTAATTTGATGTAGCATTTGTTACATAATTTATCAATTTCGATAGTGATAAGTTTATACAAACTTTCGAAGTGTAATAAATAAATTCGTGTTTTTTAAATGGTCATAAAACGAAATGTACTTTTAAATCATTAAATCATTAGTTATTATTGGCCTAGAGGCTGTTTACTGCTAGTTAAAATCTAACACGCCTTCGTACAATTAATCGAAATATTACACTTACATGCAGTACGCATAATAGGTATGTACTAGATTACCGATTAAGCAACAAGCATCGACAGAGTAGTAATGAAATCCATGTCACCATTAGAATATTTAACATAATAGTGTTGCATCTAAATTGAGCATTACTTTTAATTACTTGTTTTCACTAACAATAACACTTTGACCGTCATTATATTTTACATTTCCCTAGTCATCATATTTTTGCCCTCATGAATATAGCATTTCAGTAAAACGTTTAATTCTATTAGTTACTTTCCCGTAATATATTGAATTTATTTTTCTATTTTTCTAAATTTTATATTGGCATTAAAGTAATATATTTAATACAGTTCTCTATTTTAAAAACGTTAGGCGTGTAGTTGTGCCTGACAAAAATATTGTTGTTTTGTCTACGACCTGGACAATGTACATAGGCATCTCTATGCGTTCTATTCCCATCTGATGTAATCGTCGAAAATTTTATAACAAATTTGAAAAGTCGTGGGAAACGTAGACGGAGGCAGAAAATAAACTTCACACCTATACAACTAAACAAAACACTGGATTCGATCAGGTGTAGCACTGGCATTCGCAAATTAACCGGCTAGTTCCCGAAACAAAGGTCAACGGTGTCATTAATATTATAATTAACAGTAAATATTAGTTCTGTCTGTTCTGGCTCAGATACATAGCCGTGAACCATTCTTAAACGGCAAGTTTTGTGGTCATCAACGAGTACAACACTCCAAACATCGGGCTAACTACAATGCCTCTTTTTTTTATTTATATATAATGTTAAATATTTAGTTTACCGTCGCTTCCGACGAAATATGTATTAATGTGTATATTTTGGTCTTGTAATTTTTTCCGTAAAATTAGGTTTGTGTTCATTTTTAATTAATTGTTTGTGTATAATCTTGTTTATTTGTCTTTGTGATCACATGATATTCAATTATCAATTTTTTATGTTAATTTATTGTTACATTTAGTTAATAATTACTTTAATTTATTATTGCAGTCTTTGACAAAGTGATAATTTATTTTGCACTGGAAAAACATTCTTACATTTTTTATTCATATATTGACAATTAAGTAGCAGTATTCTCAAATTTATTCATCGAACTGTATTTTAAATTTTTTATTCATACAGTAACAACTAAGTCACGGTATTCTCAAATTTATTCATCTTGAGATCTGATACTACCTACTTTCAAACTCTATATCATTCGTGCACTAGCACAACAATGGCTGACACTGAAACTACATTTCTATAATACTAAAGTATGTGGCTTTCCTATATACAAACTGTCATAAGAAGTTTCTTAGAAGGAATAAACCCATCCATTAAAACTTATTTCGAGGAAAATTCCTTCTAAAATAACTCTCTTTAGACTACATGACATTTTTCATCCTAATTTACGGCGACGTTAGATAATTAAGGAGATCCCTCTCGAATTTAATTGTGCGAACAACATAAAGTATGATGAATAAAATGGCGTAGAAATTTTACTGTCTCCAAGGAAGTTCTTGAAA
Organism: Amphimallon solstitiale; assembly: GCA_963170755.1. Taxonomy (NCBI): domain Eukaryota; kingdom Metazoa; phylum Arthropoda; class Insecta; order Coleoptera; family Scarabaeidae; genus Amphimallon; species Amphimallon solstitiale. The sequence goes on from OY720675.1 coordinate 86,627,689, forward strand.
TTCATTACTTTAGAACTAATATTGGTGAACAGCCAATCACTTACAAATTAAAAACTTGTCTGTTGAGAAATTTCAGTGACTGACTACGAGATGAGATAAAGGCAATCGAAATAGTTCATGGAAATAATTTAAGTTTGCTGTATCTACAACCTTAATATTATACTGGCAGGTTGAGAAAGTACTATTTCAATATGTAAGTGGACAGATAAATGGCACAATTGCAGTCGTACCTCAAGAAAACTAACTTATTATTATACATGATAAACTTTCTTCTCCGTCTTATGTTGTTTGGGAAATATATTATACACTCCAGCTTTAATTATTTCCTACTAACCATGAATTATATTCTCATTTCCGGTCACTTACACATTAGCCAAAGATTGTCTATATGATTCACCTCTTTGGAGAGGCTAGTCGTAGTAATATATTTTATTATCTCTTTATAGAATGTCTGTTGTAAGTCAGAACTGCGGAAAATCTTAGAGTAAGCCGTACACATAGAGAGTTATGGACCTGCGGACAATGATGATGAAAACAAAATTGATGAGAGTTTTATTTGTTTATTTCCAATTAAAAGAGTGTCTATTTTTTCTGCGCTACAGTGTGTTCAGAAGTTTCTATGCCATACGCTAACCGCCTAGTATAGGTTGTAGGATTGTAATGTAATTTAATTGCTTTCTTATTTCATTGATACTCCATTGGATGAGAAGAACTGTTGAATTGTGTTCATATCAGCTATGGAGAGCGCAACTAAATAAATATTTTTATTGCCAGCCGATGATTCAAACTACCTAGAATCGAGGCGTAGACTAAAATAAATAGAAGTGTTGCATTAAATGTATTGAACATTCATGACAAATTCCTAAAGAGCCCATACATTATGAATGACTCACAGCTCGGTACGCATTAAGGGTGTCAGGATGATGACTTTTTACGATCAATTTTAATGGAGATGGTATTTCAAGAAGATGGTAGGATATACCATATTACTCACAAAACCGTGGACTTATAGCGTATATATTTCATAGAAACTTATGATGCCAACTGACGTCGAAAATCCTGTGATCTAATACTGCTCAGTTATGTGAGAGGTAATATATGCACAAGAACAGTTTCAATGAAGTCATTGTTTTTCAATCATACCTTTCGAATGAAACGGTTAAAAGATCGGTAAGACAATGACTACATGACTTCCTTATATAAAAATGAACTTCCAACACTTCATAAAGTGCTAAGAGATAAATTTCAGGTCACGTGATATTGCTGCAGATATAGAAAGAAAGACAGAAGAACTATTATTAGGGTACAAAAAAAAGATACGTATTTAACGACGGTACAAGACACCGCATATTCGTATTCCAGATTTAATTAAATTTGCTACTAAAATAATCTGTCTTTTCTTTAAAATTCCATCTATTTTGACAAAGCGTAGTGCAGATGTACAGCCAAAACACTTCTAAAGCATTATCAACCATGCGTCATAACTAATGCTAGGTATTATGAGCGATTTCGATGCCCCTTCATCAATCACACTTTGAACAAATACACTTCTGAAACCAGAGACTTAAAATTTTGATTCATCGGTACACTAAACAGTTTTTCATTGGATATTTGGCAAGTATTATAAGCGATTTTGAGGCCCTTTCACCAATCGCCCTTCAAACAAAGACACTTCTGAAACCAGAGAGATAAAATTTTGATTCATCGGTACAGTAAACAGTTTTTCATTGGATATTTGGCAGGTATTATAAGCGATTTTGAGGCCCTTTCACCAATCACCCTTCAAACAAAGACACTTCTGAAACCAGAGAGTTAAAATTTTGATTCATCGGTACACTAAACAGTTTTTCATTGTATATTTGGTAAGTATTATGAGCGATTTTGAGGCTCTTTCACCAATTACCCTTCGAACAAAGACACTTCAGAAACCAGATAGTTAAAATTCTGGTTCATCGGTACACTAAACAGTTTTCCATTGGATATTTGGCAGGTATTATGCGCGATTTTGAAGCCCTTTCACCAATTACCCTTAGAACAAAGACACTTCTGGAATCAGAGAGTTAAAATTTTGATTCATCGGTACACTAAACAGTTTTTCATTGTATATTTGGTAGGTACTTATTATAAGCGATTTTGAGGCCCTTTCACCAATCACCCTTCAAACAAAGACACTTCTGGAATCAGGGAGTTAAAATTTTGATTCATCGGTACACTAAACAGTCTTCCGTTGGATATTTGATAGGTATTATAAGCGATTTTTAGACCCTTTCACCAATCACCCATCAAACAAAGATACTTCTGAAACCAGAGAGTTAAAATTTTGATTCATCGGTACACTAAACAGTTTTCCATTGGATATTTGGCAGGTATTATGAGCGATTTTGAGGCCCTCTCACCAATTACCTTTCGAGCAAAGACACTTCTGAAACCAGATAGTTAAAGTTTTGATTCATCGGTACACTAAACAGTTTTCCATTACTATTTGGGAGGTATTATGAGCGATTTTGAGGCCCTTTCACCAATTACCCTTCGAACAAAGACACTTCTGAAACCAGAGGGTTAAAATTTTGATTCATCGGTACACTAAACAGTTTTCCATAGGATATTTGGCAGGTATTATGAGCGATTTTGAGGCCCTTTCACCAATCACCCTTCGAACAAAGACACTTCTGAAACCAGAGAATTAAAATTTTGATTCATCGGTACACAAAACAGTTCATCATTTGATATTTGGGGGTGATCCAATTACCCAATGTAACCTTTTTTTGATCTTTCAAATGTATAATTACTTTGGTCGTTCTTTATTTAAAGTGCCAGTGCTCTCACACTTTTTGCCGTTGCAGTCGACAGTTCTACGATTTAATTGCAATTTCTCATAAATACGAGTATTTACTAATTCAATGATAACTATCATTGCAGGTGTTCATCGAATGTTGTTTTCGTCATTCTAAGATCATTTTGAGATATTAAAATCATTACATGCATTGCATTGCCTTTATAATACCAAGAACTCAAACATGTCCAAATTTCAGTTTAATACTGATATGTGGAAATAATCGAATGGAAATTCTGGTAACCTGGATTAAATATATATTATAGATATACGTATATTTATACAGCATGTGTCAATTTTCATTAGCCATAGGCGGTTAATCCATACAGTATGTGGCAACATAGTACCCCTTCTTTCCTTTCCAATGCCAGCACGGCCGATGCATGCTCGTAAGTAAATACAAGTTAGCGTGGTTAGCGTAGTTAGCAGTAACTTTTCGACCACCGGCTTGGGTGTTTGTAATGCTTTCAGAAATAATATTTACGAGTTGCAAGGATTTGTTTTTCTTTTTCCTTTCAGTAAATACAGAGAATTATTAAGCTGCGTTCACGCTGCATGACACGAACAAAACCGTAATTCTAATAAAATTAAAAATAAGGTAAATAAAAAAGGATTCTGATAATAGTAATAAATTACTAGACCAGGAGATCGCGGCGGCCATTTGATGTTTCCCGTTCCAGTAATAAGACGGCTTTTATTGCAGACTAGATCGCAACGTGTTCGCAGCTAAACATTGATGCATTGAATGTAAAATCTGGTCGGGACTCCCGACTCGGGAGAAGTGGGAAGATCGGAGAAAGTCGTTGTGATGTCGATTGTTGCCGGGATTGGTGACGGACGGTGTGGAGTGGCACGTTGCCACATATTACTTGTATACGTATAAATCGCACGTAAACATTATATCCCTATACCTAATGAAAATTGACACATACGGTATATGTTTTAATCTATTTCCAGTCACTAACTTTCAGAAATTATTTTTAATAGTGTTTACTAAAGGCATATTGGCGTCCTAGATATTTGCATTCCATTGCATTATCGTAATCAATTCAGAGGACAGCACGAATGCCAAAGAAACTTCTAATTAGTATACACACGCCGCGCTAAATATTTATACCGGCTTCAGTTCGTGTATTCGTCATTAATCGATTGAGTTTCAGCAGGAAGAGCGATGGAATCAAGGGTTTTCATACATATTCAGTTAAACATTTACAACCGCTGGAATCATTAATATATTTCTCGTCAAAAGTGTTATATGCAGAAAGGAGAGAATACATAGGATGATAATTGTGAAAAATGCACTCATAACCGTATTTAACTCGAATTTAGAGTTCAGAAAGGATGCAAATAGAGGTAAACTTTTCAATTTATGTTATCCGATAATTTGAAAATGTGATGCGGCCTTTGAAAAGTTTCTAGTTTTGATAAAAAATCATTTCCCCCATCGCGTTCATAAAACTAGTATAATGGACGGTATAATATTACTAACTTTTCGTTTACCTCGTCAGAACTTTAAGACCCAGATGGTTTTCCATGTTGGAATTACGTCGCTGCAATTATGACAAATTCAGATTTGCAAGTATTTCTTGAAACAAATATTATTCTAGAGTGCGTTCCTGAATGTACATATTTCATTTATTTTCAAAAGTGTTTCCAATACTGTTTTACCTTAAAGGGAAATGCTATTTTTGGATTTTTTAAAATTTGAAATTAAAAATATCACAAGGTGAACAATAGAGATTTTGACTTAGAAAAATGTGATAAACTAAGAGAAAGTCAAAAGGGCAATTAGCGAATTAGATCTGTAATTCACCCGGACTTTCTAAAGTCTTGGAAATGTATTACGAAAACGTCCATACTGAAAACTGAAAGAATAAGTCAGAAAACAATCCCTAAGACCCAGCTCTATATTTGTCGTACTTAAGGTGCTACAAAAACATATGAATAGACACATTAGGGATGGCGTATTGTCGAATAGTTTACTACACCCTAACCAATATGCCTATCAGACCAGTATGTCAACAGAAATTGCGTTGCACCAGCGGGTCAGTTAATTCTATTAACATATGAGCTTGGGGTGTCTGCTTTAAGACAGGTGCGACAATCAATTACTTTAGCAGCTACAACATTACACGTTCTGAAAGCAATTATGTACAAGCGTAAATATAAAATAGAGACAGCTCCCTGTGTTTGACGAAAGAAAAAATATTTTTATTTTATTTTTATTATCAACAATGGTATACTGGTCATGCGGTAAAATTTACATAATTATAAAATTGAATAATTTAATTATTACGTTTGGGTGATTTTCAAAAAATCGATCATTTAAGAATATACGATTTCAGTATTATCCATTGAACCAAGATTCCAACGTTTTCACCTCAAGACAGATCCTTAACACAAGGACGATCTACAAAAAACTATATTATATTTACAAGGATATTTTTCTAATCTCCCTGTACTGTGCCAAATTATAGGGCACACTAGTTCTAATCGTCATTGTGAACTAGTATTACCTCTGCAAATACAAACATGATAGACACATTATGCTGTTTAATTAAACTTTCAGTGAACATATACATTGACTCCACTCAAACTTGAACAAGTGTGAATATCTTTACCTATAATCTCTTATATTTTCCATTTTTTCTTTACAATATTAAATGTCTAATGTTCAGTATTCAAATCAAAGAAGAAATTGTACAAATGTCAAAATATTAAACAAAAAAAAACTTGCAGAGGAACGTTTCTCAGGTTTGTATAATATAATAATAATAATAATAATAATAATAATAAAACATAGCATAGGAAACATCATAATATAAAATATAAAAGTACATCAGCAGATAAGTGTAAGTTATTAAAATTATAAATACAAACTATCATAACAATATAACGTCTAAAAATTCAATTACCGAATACTAACTGCTTTCAATTAGCAATTCCTTAGTTCTGACTTTCAATTTATCATATGACATTGTTTAGAAATAATTTGGCAATTTATTAAATAATTTTATTGCTAGATCTAAATAATTTTAAAAAAATAATGATGAGATATAAAATATGATGTAAACAATGTTGTTTTATGATAAGGATAAAAAATGTAATCTCTCGACATGAAACAGCTTAATGTTACTTTAACAATAGAATCATGCTCAATAAATCAAATCAATAACTTCCTTCCTTTAACACATTTAACACATTCAATATATATTTTACATCAATTTAATGGGAATTGTTTTTGAATAAACATAAAATAAAACCTTTATATTTCAGTCAAATCTGAGAATATTTCCCGGTGAATTCTCAATAAATTTCGAACAAAAGTATAATTGAAAATTGGACCTGCATAGTTCAAACAATTATTAACTAAATTTTCCATTTAACTTCTTTTCTTATTTGTAAACTATTAAAGTTAATGTACTAGATTATTTTAGAAACGTTCTTCAAAAAAGTATCTTACAACTAACCACTACTTATAGTCACTTAGCATTTATTTCCTCCTTCCATAAACAAAATAATTTCTAGTACAAGTAGAACAGAAGATAAAACACACCGCCACTTAGACAAACAAAATAGGAGACCGATGAGATAAAAACTGCAGATATATGCATCTACCAACTAGGGGAAAGTAGCCTATGATGGCATGGTGCACATGATGGCATACCAGCTGTAAATTCAAATTTACCGGTTGTAGCGCGCTAGTTCGCGCCCTTGCATGCGCAGGAGCGCGTTTCAAATGTTCAGTAGTAAATCAGTGACCGTCAAGGGAGGTATTGTTTCAGAATTCAGGAAAGTAAATTTTGGTAAGTAGTAAACTAACATTAACGACCTATTCTGTATCACATTGTACTCGAAAAATGTTATTTAGTCGCATGAAGTTTACCGGCACATATTTCACTATTGACTATTCATGGATCTATCTACTTATTTTGAGGTTATATTGGCGGTAAAGGGGATTTAGGATGATTTAATTTAAAAGTCAGCTTTCCCCTATGATGGCTCCCTATATGGGCTCCTATGATGGCACAGTATGCCATCAAAGGAAACCAGTGTTATTCATATTTTTTACGCGTGGTAATACACAAATGAGTTCTTACTAGCATGTATTTTCAGATATGGCAAATTGTGGTTCAAAAAAAAGGCAGGAGTGGAAGGAGGAGGCAATGGAGGAAGCATTACAAAATATAAAGGACAAAAAAATGGGATGGCAACTAGCAGCAAAAACGTTCAACGTCCCGGTAACAACTCTACGTAGAAGGTTTCAGAATAATTGCGGTGCTACAAAAGGAGATTTAGGAGGTCGCAGAACAGTACTGAGTGAATATATAGAGAAAGAATTAATCAAGCATATTACAGACATGGAAACAAGATTTTTTGGGTTAACGACAAAAAATCTTAGAAGACTTGTGTTCCAAATTGCAGAAAAAAAACAAGATCAAGCATGATTTTAATAAGCAAACCGAAATGGCCGGTAAGAAATGGGTTAGTGGGTTTTTGAAGAGGCACCCTACTATCTCTTTAAGGATCCCAGAAAATACATCGTATGCTCGAGCGCAGGCCTTTAATAAAAACAACATTAGTCAATACTTTATTAAACTGGCTGCTATTATGAATCAGCATAAATTTCCACCCGAAAATATATATATAATGTTGACGAATCGGGCCTGAGTACCGTGCAAAAGCGACCGCAAAAAATATTTGCAACGCGAGGGCGAAAGCAGGTGGGGACCCTTAGTAGCGCCGAACGTGGGCAGCACTTGACTGTAGTCTGTTCAATGAATGCCATAGGAACATCTTCAGCTTTCATTTTTCCACGAAAACGATTTAAGAATGAATTAATGGACAAATCCCCACCTGGCAGTAAAGCATTTTGTCAAGAAAATGGCTGGATGAATAGCGAGATCTTCATAAAATGGCTACAACACACAGACCATACAAAGGCCTCTAATCAGAATAAAGTGCTTCTACTATTAGATGGCCATTCAAGTCATAAGAGCTTGGAAGTGCTTCAAATGGCCAAAAATAATGGAATTATTTTGTTTTGTTTCCCGGCGCATTGCACCCACCGTGTACAACCTCTTGATATCGGTTTTTTCGGACCGCTGCTCACCTACTACAATCAAGAAATACAAACATGGCTAAAACAAAATCCAGGGAGGGTAGTGACGCATTTCCAGGTTGCCAGTCCTTTTACCGAAGCCTATTTGAAGAGTGCCACTCTCGCAAATGCCATAAAAGCTTTTGCCAAAGCAGGAATTGTTCCCATAAATCCTGAAATTTTCGAGGATTGGATGTTTGCGCCAGCCCTCACTACGGACAAAGCTCATGAACAACCCGTTGCCACCCACAATGAACAACCAATAGAAGACTTGCAAACAACCTTAGAATTGGAAGCTGCTGGTCCTTCTACGTCTATAAAAAAAATGAAATTGAGCATTGAAGAACTATCACCGCTGCCAGTAGCTGTCCCTAAAACAAAAACGAACAAAGGGCGAAAACCCGGAAAGTGTGGTCATTTGAACGCAACTCCCGACATCATAGAATTGAAAGACAAAGCAGATGTAACAGCTAGACAAGAGCGAGAGAAGCTGGCCCGAAAAGCGAAAAGAAGGAAAATCTTAGAGGAGGACGAGAAAGAAAATGAGAACGATATTAATGATCCTTACAATATCGATGACGATGACGAATCTGACGTTGCTTGCATATACTGCAATGGACTTTACTCTCAGTCCCGTTATAAGGAGTCCTGGATCCGTTGCCAGAAATGCTTGCGCTGGTGCCACTGTGACTGTGCTGGTGTCAATAAAAAAATTAAAGTTTTTATTTGCGAGTTATGCCATTAACTTTTCCTCATTTTAATGATTCAGAGGTCATGTTAATTTTTTATAGTTATTTTTTGTGTTTTTACGAATTATTGTTGATTTATTGTTTTTATAGGATCTATTGTTACTTTTGTTTGCGTAATGTTTCTCTTGTTATTCTCACTAATAAAAATTAAAGATAAAAAGTCAAGTTGTGTTGAATTTATGAGCGTGCGCCATCATAGGACGTAACGGGTGCCTATGATGGCATAGTCAAACAATTTTTCCTAAAGCAATTTCAGAAAAAGAAATGACCTAATGCTGATATTATATAAGTAGCGTTAACGCTTACTTTGTACATGAAGCAAATATTCAATCACAAAGTTTTATGTTGTTAATTAACAAAGTAACAGAGCATAGAAGTTAAGTATGCCATCATAGGCTACTTTCCCCTATTATTGTCCAAGATATTTGCTTTTAGATGTTCATATTAAGGAGTCTTACTTGAGTGACGCCCAAAAGAATCCTAACCTTCGTGGCTCAACATTAGAAAGACTTTTAAAATGTGTACTCCATGGTTACCAACGGATTGAAGCGAAGCTGTTAATTCAACTGGTGAGAATTAGAGAAACGAAAAAGTAGTTATTTGATTGTTATCAGTAACAGAATAGTAACTTATATAATGGAATAAACTTCCAAATATTTGTGTGTATCCAATCAAATAAAGGAAATAAACTACGTTATCTAATATTAAAATCACATTATTTCGATAATATCACATCATAGAGTTAAAATAAATGTCTACATAAAGATATAATTATTAGTAGTAGATGGTGTATTAGTCTCTCATTAGCTTGTCTATATTATTTTAAAATGAATAGTGGAATTATTCTCCTCGCATTTATAGGGTTAGTAAAGGTAATAAATATAGAGATATAAACCTCTAATACAAGTAAACATAATTGTACCATTGCCTTTTGTTAAGAGTTTATTATCCTTCGAGTCATACAGTAATAGTTTATCCACTAAAATAAAGATGCACAGTATTAAAATGCTCTTTGTAGCTCTAGCCGAAATACTGGCCACCTGGTGCTTTGGTATTAGTATTCAATGAAGACTCTACGTCAGAAGTGACAGTTTGAATTAATTTTATACGTTTCTATAATATATTGGCTATGAATAACACAGGACAACACAATTTTTGCTGAATGAAATCTGTTGATATTTTCTGATTTCTAACCTGAGAGAAGGTCACAAACCAGCCCCAGTTTTGTATAATCAAACTTCATTTTTTCAAAAATTGTTGTTATAGAAATTAATAGCTATAATAATACATATCTGCAAAAAATATATTTTTCGTGCTTTTCTTTAATTTCTCACCTGGATATATATAATGTAACTACTCTAAATTCGCATCTATTGTCAGTTTGGCACCATCGGGCTAGGTTTTCGTACAAAATCAAATAAAATGTAATAATGCACCTTCTTTTTCAATGAAATATTGTAAATATATTAACCACATAAAGCTAAATTTAAACAAGGTTCTATTGCACAATGAAAATTTACTACGTTTTCTTCCAGTAGTTCATTCTGTTAATTTAAAAGAATCGTACGAGACTATGAAAGTTTTGCAAGACGTAGTGCTGTATGTGGAAAATAAATGGCGTATTTGTGGTGATCTAAAAATTATCTGTATTCTCCTAGGCCAGCAAGCGGGATTTCCTAAGTGTCCCTGCTTTCTTTATGAATGGGGAAGTAGGGCTACATCAGAGCATTGGACCAGAAGAGGTCCACAGAGGGGTAATTTAGTTCCTGGAGAAAAAAATATGAAGTATGAACCATTGGTTCCTCCATCTAATATCTTTCGTCCATCACTCCATATCAAATTAAGCTTGATGAAACAATTTATAACTGCTCTGAATGAGGACAGAGATTGTTTCAAATTTCTTGTTACAAAGTTCCCACAGAAAAGTGAAACCAAGATAGCAAAGGTATTTCACGGGGCCTCAGATTCTTCAAATTATTCAGGGTCAGACTTTTCCTCAGTCGATGTCCGAGTTAGAGAAGTGAGCATGGTTGGCGTGCAAACGAGTGACAGAAAACTTTCTTCAATTCAATAGATTCGGCTTTTACTTGTAGTTCCATATTATACAAAGGTAAATAAAACAAACAAACTTGTTGAACTACACTTTAATAACTAAAAACGGACAATTGTTTCACCACACAGTGGCGTCTTCAGCAATTCATTCTGTAGCCTCTTCAGCACTAATTACTGAAAAAACCACTGTGTTGTGAAACAATTGTCTGGTTTTACTTATTGAAGCGTAGTTCAATAAGTTTGTTTATTTTATTTACGTTTGAAAACTTTCTAGGCAACAAAAAGTTTGAGGAAAATGAGGAAATTGTTGAGAGAATGTACAACATTTTAGAAACCTAGGGTGTAGAATTGCATTTTCTCAACAGCCATATCGATTACTTTTGCGAAAATCAACGAGGCCGTTGAGATGTGTCAATGACGACTGACTACAGTTAGTGCTTGAAAAAGAGACACTAGTGACGGGCACATGAGAGATTCGAAAAAAAATTAAGTTTTCTTTTTCTCAACACTGAAAAAATGTAGAAATTCTTAATTATTGACACATATATTATCCTTTCTCGATATATGTATTCATTAATATTTCAGTTAATTAAATCTGCAGAAACAGGTTTGTATTAGCTTTATGTGTTTATATCTTTGTAAAATTTCTTTGAAAACATAAGTACATTATTACATTTGATTTGATTTTGTATGAAAACCTAACCCGATAGAAAAAAACTGAAAACAGTTTTGAATTTAAGGTATGATTACCCTAAATCTACCCTATATATAAAAAAGAAGAAAATTAATAAAAGCAAGGAAAAAATGTTTTTTGTATACCTGTGTAATTTAATGCTATCATGTCTTACACACAGAAGATAAATTGATACAATGACTTTGAATAACGTATGTTTTATTTAATTAAAACCACCCGTTTCAATAAATAGTTATTTACGAACCAAGTGCGTGAAATCATATTTCGCGAATGAGTGACCAGTTTAAAGCGCGAGCCGAAAGGCGAGCGCTTTATGGACACGAATTCGCAAAATGTTTCACGCACGAAGTTTGTACAATATTTTTTGTACGAGAACTATAATAATAATACATATTGTTAAATACGTTATCGTTTATGACACACTACTAATCTCTTGATATTAATTAAAAAAAATTGAATTGGCAGTATTGATTATTTGAAGTGACATTTAATTTAAAATTATCAAATTCAAAAAATTCTATTTCATTTCCTTTTATTTTCATAGAAAAACAACGAACTGGGTAGCATATTATTAAGGTTAGGAATTTATGATTTTAAAATGTCACTAAATTAATCAAGTTCTAGGAAGTACCAACTTTACTTTTACGCACTCGTGTTTAAAGTGACTTTTTACGCACGCAAATCGAATTGTGAAATGACAGGTTTTGATAAGCGAGTACAAAATAATAATAATAATATTAAATATAATATATAAATAAACGTCGCACATAGGGGTATTTGTTAAATTTAGCGGGCCAAAAGTCGAATTTTCAGAATTGCACTCAGGTAAAAACGAAAGGGTTTCTAGAATAACAGGGTAGTGGGGCAACCCAGCCGCAATGTTTTCATTTCACCCTTCCCAACTTACAGGGGATAGGGTCAGTCGAAAGTCAGGTATTGTTCACAGTGGTTGTGTGTTCTCGATATTCGTGCTTTAAAACTCTATATTTCCTTAATTATTATTTTGTGTTCTCTTGTGAAAAAGTAAATAATAGTTATGGATTTTGAAACTGCTGGTAAGTGACTTTTTTTTATAGCCACAATATTATAAAATGCCTACCCCATTTATTTCTTTTTTGCATTTTTAAGAAGGCATTTCAATTCCGTAATTTTTCGCGAAAATAATAGTTTTGGGAGTCTTTTTGTTTTAGTGCCAGGCATTGCCCGGCTATGATTCTTATATATTCTTAAAATACAATACTTCTACTTTCTAAAAATGTGCAAATTGGTTCCAACTAATTCCTACTCCTCAATTTAGAGCGATTTTAAATTTCTGACATGAAAATGTGAAAATATTATAACTTTCGATAAATTATGTTTTTATTATTTCAGGACCTTCTGGAGTAGTATGATGACTCGTAGGAAAATATTTGACCTAATGAGATCACAAAATGATCTCGATTTCAACGGTCAATTAAAATGCATCGAAGATTACTTGACTTGACATAAACCTTATACCGAAGAGCAAGTAACGAAACTAAAGCGTAATTTTTCAAAATTGGGATCCAAAATGAAACATCGCTGGGTGGCAACAAAATATAGAGGTGATTTATTTGTGAAAAATAATGAAAAGTGGTTGAGTGGAATGTTTCAATTACCTATATTAGCGACAAGATCGGGCAGACCAACGAAATCTTTGAAGATGTTAGTGAGAGGAGCAAAAGACGCAAGACTGAAAATATACGTTTGTCTGATAGTGTGCAAAATTTGTCTGCCAAATCTGAACCAGACAAACTCTTAATACAAAGAAACAAAGAGAGAATTCAAGACAAATTTAAAAGCATGCTAGGTCTCCGTGTAAATTTTCCTAAAGCTGGATTCGGAAACACTAATGACGGGAATACGAGCCGAAGATTATTGAAGATCCTGAGTTGGCAGCTGAAATAACAGGACTGGATGTTACTTTGATAAAAAAAATCAAAGGGATTATTGAATGCATTTCAAGTAGGTACATAATAGATGTACAAAAATTTCGGACATTTACCAGTGATACTGCTGAACTGTTGCGCTGTATGGTAGGCATACTATGACGCCTACCATGCATAAAATTTTAATACATGGTTCTATAATAATAGAGAATGCTCTTTTGCCAATAGGACAAATGTCTGAAGAAGCGGCAGAAGCCAGAAATAAACATTTGCGTTTATATAGGCAAAATTTCGCACGAAAATTTAACAGAGTAGACTGTAATAGAGATGTTTTAAATAGGCTCTTGTTAAGGCGAATAATTATGAAGAAAAAACGAAATTCTTTTATGAAGGAAACACTTGAAATGTTAATGTGAAGAAAACTAACTGTTTTTGCATTTAATATTAAATTTTCTAGTTTTATAATATAATTATGATAGTTACTTATTTTTTATTTAGTTAGTAGATATATATTTCACAGCTGTAATTTTTAAATAAATGTTACTTATAAGAACTATGTTTTTCTTTCGCCTTTTGCTTTTGCCCTTTGCTGCATTGCTGAAAATTAGAAGTGAAGGTACGTTTGCATACTTTTAATGAGTTACCGACTAATTTCCAAACGATTAAGAACGATAAATAATTTTGTCCCGCTAGATTAGTCAAATACCCCTATGTGCGTCGGCGTCGTTACAAGAAAACATGTCAGTTAAAGGGATATAATATACTAATCATACAAATCAAACACCTTATTATTATACTTTTTGTTGCTTTTATTTTTCTATCTGTGTCGAGAGTTTCAATTTCAAACGGTTTCTCATTAGTCTTGAAAATGACTCATCAGAGCTGATCTAGTCACGGACATCGCAAAAGTGATGGTGATAAACAACAAAAATAGTACAAATGTATTTTATTTGTGTAATTAGTTAATATGTATTACCACAAAGAAACAATCAACAGCATCAACTTTTTAAAGAATAGTTATCACAATTTAAAAATATATACGGTTTAACATTAAGTGGTAATATATATGCTAGATCTCAGATCACTTGTCAGATGGTGTAATTATTGTAGCTATATTGGTATGAATTTTTTTATATTGATAATGTGGTCCCTTTTAATAGAGAGATTAATTATGCAGCATTCTTCCAACTCATAAAAGAAAATGTCCGATATTATGACTTGATACTAACAGATATCTTTACAAAAAAAAGCACGTGGATTTGATACATTCACATAGCACCTTTGAAATAGTATGTATTTGGATATATTGGTCAAATCAAATAGAATTATTCACTATGTATATAAATATAATCCTTATAATCTGTGTACATGTATTAATTTTTAGGGGAGATTTACTGTAAATTTATTGGTTGACTGTAAAGAAAAAGACGAAGTCGTAAAATTCAAGTATGTGAGAATATCCACGACAACAGAACACAATCCGATGTTTACTCATGTATGCGAAGTGGATAGAGATATTGATATAAACAATGTAAGGATTAGAATATAATTTTCATTTAATTTTATTTTAGATATGTAAGTGATATATATGCGAACAACAGCATAGAGTAACGTGTAACAATTATTTGCCTAAAATCTTTGCGAGAAGCATCTTCATTTTTCATAATTTGTATTATAAGTGAATAAGTCATTCGGATGTTTTCAAATTACTTTGCTTACATGAAATTCAAGTTAATTGAAGAAAACTGTGTCATTTTTAGTAAATGACACAAAGCCGTAATAACGTCATTATTTATCATTTTCAGAATTATTTCTCACATATTTGGGTTGTATCTATGAAAATGGATACAATAACATTCGGTAACACCAACATAGATGACTTTCGACGATTTGTGGATTCTCTATACACTAATATTGACAATAGCGTCGATTTACTGTTCTATTTAGACATAATATTGCTTCATCAGAAACTATTATTAAATTACTATTCATTATTTTGCCACAATTGTCACTCAAAATCATCTTCCAACATTTTGTGTTTCAGCTATAATATACACGTTTGGCCTACGATTATCTTGCATGTGGCTTCCCGTACATAACACGAAAGGAGTTGCGAAACCCTACCTACGTAACAGATTTACATACGAGAGCCGACAAGTAGACCTTCGGCGAAACCAAATTAAATTCAATCATAAATATAATAAATCTGAAGGAATTCTTATAATACTAACTTAAGATACCTTTTTAAGAATATTACGAAAGGGAATAATACCTAAAAATGAAGGTAACAACCCCTGCAACATGCACACATGCATTATATTGAAATCTTATGATCGTAATGATCGTATCGGCCTGTCGTCTATGCCGAACATGTGTATAAATATTGGCAACAACATTCGTTTCAATACATGGACTTTTAGCTTGCATGCATGGTAAAAACAGACCGAACCTGTATAAAGAGGAGTTCACACTGATGCAATTAGTTGCAGCAATTCCAGTTTTATGTTGCACGAAAATTCGCGTTCACACTATGCAATTTGTTGCAGCAATTTATGTGAAAAGTTGCACGTATTAGAGCGTGTTCAATTTTCTGAAGAAATTGCATGCGATTTTTTAGTAACTTTTACTCTGCCAACCTGTCTTATCAAATGTACCAAAGTACATGTATTATTTTTCATCACTATATATTGAAAGTAATGATGACATATAATTATTTCATGTTGGTAGTACCACAAAAAAAAATTGCATTTGTGAAAAATTGCTTGTATTTCCTGATCAGTGTGAACCAACCGTGCAACTCTTAAAAATTGCACCGTTCATGCAACTTTTCACATGAGGTAAATCGCTGCAACTAATTACATCGGTGTGAATCCCTCTTAAGATTAATTAGCTGATGTCATGCATTTTTGATAAATTATGCGCAGACGTTATTATACCACGTATAGGAAAATAAAAATTAAAGTTAGTTCAACTATAAGTAAAGAAACTTTTATACGAATCATTTTTTTATTTGGCATACAAACATATAAGTGCTATATTATAATAAATCAAATTTATTAATCTCTATCTTTTACATAAATTATTAGTACTATCACTACTACTTATGCTATGTTTATATATTTAAGATATCTGCTGTTGTCTCAGTAACACGATGTCTAAGCCTGGAAGCTCCAGATACCTGCATTAGATTTCGAGATTTTAAAACAGAAGAGGCATGTAAAGTAGTATTTTCTCCAGCATTAACGGTAGATCAAATTTTCATTTGCACCAACGTCACGAGTTGCTACGTCAAAGCTGTAAGTGAAATTAAAATCTATCCCATGAATTCATTTTAATAATCGTTATTTGCAAAATAGGTGGTAGGTGAAGAATTATACAATATTATGTTTTAATATGAGTCATAAAATCGAAAAATATAATAAACACAAGAATACGAAGTGGAAATTTTCCTGATTTATTTGCCCAATATCCACCTATGTAATAATGACTTCTAAGGAATCTACATTATTACCCTACAAATATAACATTAGTATATATTTATTCATATTCATAGCTACTGCTACCTTAATTAGTGTTAACTAAAATTCGGGGAAATATTAACGGACTCCCAAATTATGAAAGAAGAAATATAGGAAATGCACGACGTTTTGATTTGGGTTTTGGGGCTTATAATGTGATAGTGAAATTAAGAGATATAGACAATTGACGCAATTGCTCCTAATCTCCGTTCAAATAAAAAGATATGGAAAACTAAACTTCTGTTAAGCAATTTTATACTTGCTAGAGCAAATGCTCGAGAATATTGCTAGCGAATTGAATATAGCCATGAAAAATCAGCAGGAGCAATGTAGCTTCTTGATGTTCAAGACTGTTATAATAAAACGGATGTAAAAAAAATTTCTCACAATGGTTTCCCATTCATTTACTATTCATGCAATTGTAGCTATGTATTTGGAGAATAAATTTCTTTGTTTATTTGAAATACATTTACATCGGAAATAAGTAAATTGTCTCTCAAAACTAACCCTTCTACCCGCTCTCAAAAAGGACAGCGGTAAATTTTCTCCTGAATAGATGAGCCGTATACCGGGTATAATAAAACGGAAGTAAAAAAAATTTCTCACAATGGTTTCCCATTCATCTATAATTCATGCAATTGTAGCTATGTATTTGAAGATGAAATTTCTTTGTTTATTTGAAATATATTTACTTCCAGAATAAGTAAATTGGGTCCAGAAACTAACCATTCTACCTTGTCCAAAAGAGGACAGTGGTAAATTGTCTTCAGAATACCCAACATGTCCCTCTTTTTGATATGTAAATTGTCTCCCACACATTTTTATTAATCTCATAGACTTGTTTTACTAAATTATTTTATTGTATTTATTTTTCAAGGCCGATTGTGACTTTATGAAAAAAGTTATTTCGAAGCGGTTTCCTTCCTAAAATATTCACTTATTGGGAATACCTTTAAAATTTATTTTGTATTATACAGAGTGTGCCATAACTTGGTGGCTGGCCATAATTAGAGTTTTTTTTAATAGAACACTTGTTACCATTTCTCTCAAAAATTCAATGTTTTTATAAAATAATATTTCCCGAAAGCGACGTATTCGACTGACACCATTTTTGCTAATGTCCTAAGTCCTAATAATTGCATTTTCAGAAAACTGTATTAAAATTGCATGACACATTTTTGCCTAAAAATTAATTTTTTTTTAAATAGAACACCTAGTATATCAAATCATTTTTGAATTGCTTACTAAATTACGCAACAAAAACATATAGAGTGTTATTACTTTAAAAGTGGCCATTACAGAGTTATTGTCATTTATTGATATAATTTTGTCAACTTTATATTTTTTATTTGAATACGGTATAGTGAGCCATGATATTTGCTGCGAAATTAACAGTTGAATGGATGACATTTAATAGGTTGCTTGTCAGTTGACAAGCACGCTTTTATAATGAATTTTTCGAGTAATGAGCTTAGAGATATGATTTTTGTATATATGTACTAGGGAATGTCAAAAAAATATTTATTTACTAGCAAGATCTTGAATTGTTTATAAAATTGCATTACAAGAATAATATATCATTACTCTTCTTCGTTTATTCTACTTATAAAATCTTAGCAAATGTCTCATGTCTATACCTACCCACGAAAATTGATGGACATATTTTATTTACAATAGCGTCTCTGCCAGTAACATATTTCATAAAATACATATGTAGAATTTTTCATTCTTGGAGTTAATGTGTTATTTCGGGTATGAATTTTGAGAATTTTTTTATACAAAGTTATTCAAAATCGTATATAATAAATCTCTATAGAATGCATACTTTGCGAGGTATTTTGGAAAAAAACTGCTATTTGATAAGTGTTACATCCGGTCCGAATTTTTAAATATCTTTCGAACAAAAATTATTCCAAATCCAGCTCTACGTACTTTTGTTCTCTTGATAAATCTATACAGAATGCATAATTTACGACATTATTGGCAAAAAATCGCTATTCGATTAAAATGTAACTTCCTGTCCGAATTTCGAATTTGTTTTATACAAAAAGTATATACACATAATGTCTATAAAGCATGAAACTGATTTTCGATAAGAGTTAGAGACGTACTTCCGGTCGAAATATTGAAAAACATTTTTAATAAAATTTTTCACAATTCACTTTTGAGTATATTTGAATTCTTTACAAATCTGTTCAAACTGTAGTTGATAAAATATTGGTAATAAGTAAAATATTACTTCCGGTATACCAATTTTGAGAATCTAATCATATCCTAAGAGGGTAAATATAACATTTGGATTTTATAGATTTAGCCTTTTGATCGCTATCGTGGTCAGAGAGAGAAAGAGATGCACACACAGAGAGAGAAAGAGATGCACACACAGAGAGAGAAAGACAGACACACAGAAAGAGATCACGTATAAGAAAGTAAAAAGATATCGCACAGATACTAGTCGCTCGTAAGATAATGCGAAATGTATCAAGTAGAGCTCATAGAGCGAGACTTGGCCGGTGATATGCCCTTCCCACAAGGTGCACAGTTGATTCTTATAATATTACGATAAGCACGAGCAGTCTCGAAAAATTGTCAAGCGTTACACATCGAAGTGCAGTATGTTTCCTATATATGTATCTCTTTTCGGTATATTACAATTTCTTATTTGCATTTACTCCTTCGTCCGGCTAATGTATGCGATGATGAACAAATGTTATCATTTCTTTTTTCCGAATACTTTCCCTATCTGACACTGACCTATCCTCGCGCAGCGACAATTTCTCCCACCGACCACGTCTCGTTTTGTGTACTGTAACAGAAAATGTTTTATTTTTCAACACGCAAGATCTGCTATTTTCTCTTCAATTAAATAATAAAGTCGAAGGTAATAATTACTTACTTCAATAACATATCGAAGAAACTAAATTTATAAATAACTGTAACTTATTATAAATGGATAAAAAATAATGTTAAATTATGTATCAACATTTTATTGTGGTTGTGTCAAACTGATAATTTTGAACATTTACAAATGATTATTTTTTAATAATTTTATTAACCAATCGTTTAGCAGTATTTGCGGACACGTGTTTAATTCTGTGCAATCACAACATTATTATAGTGAGAATAATCTTGGTACATTATTCTCCCGAGAATATTTTCTAGTATTTTGTTTCTGTTTGTTGACAACGTATTTTCTAGTTTTGACACCTGTCACCAGTATTATTGCAAATTGGAAGCAATGGACCATAAGCGATTTAGTTCATCATCAGTGGAAGATATAAACGCACAGATTAAAGAAAATTTGTGCAAAAATACCTTGGTTAGTAATAATTCAATATGGAAACAATTTCAATCATTTTGCGACGAACGGGGTTACAAATTAGAAGGAAATACACCAATCACAAAACTGGCAAACATTTTGAAAGACTGGGGATTTAATATGAAAAGGTGCAATGGAGAAGATTACAAAGAAGCCGTTATTAAAACAATGTGGAATAAAACCGCCAAATTAATGCAAGAGTTGTACTACAACGAATTTAGTAGAAAATAAGACCCCTTTAAAGATATCGAATTTAAATCTGCGAGAGAAGCCAGAAATACAAAACGTAAGGTATTACAACAGGTGCCAGAAAAAGGGAAGCAAAGCTCTGCAATTCTAACTATAGAACAAATCATGGAAATAATAAAACGGTACGACGAGGAGACACCCTTCTGTTTGCAAAAGTGCTTTTATCACATTGCTTCATATGAGCTAGCATGGCGTGGGGGAGAAGGTTGTCAATGTTTAGTGCATTATTTTCAAGAAGAAACAGACAATGCTGGTTTGGCCACTGGAAGAGTAGAGTATAATCCGGTTTTCTCTAAAACAGCGCAACGTGGGGCACAAAAGTTAACTGATAGTAAATGGTTAATACCAAATACTGAAAAGCCTGATGCGTGTTCTGTCCGATTGCTCAAGGAATTGCTAAGCAAGAGGAACGAACATATAAAAACTGACAGGCGTTTTTTAACAGTAAACATTGCTTGGGATAAACCGTCATCTTCAGGATGGTACAAAAATATGCCGTTGGGGGTGAACATAATGTCGAAGTAGATGAAAGAATCGGCGGACATGATTGGGCTGGACACTAAAAAAATATATTACGAACCATTCTTCAAGGTCAAGTGAAGTGTCTCATCTAGCGAAAGCAGGTGTTAACGAGCAAGAGATAATAAAAATTACGGGCCACAGCTCATCTAGTTCGTTGAAACCGTACCTGCAGTTGAATAATGAACATCATTCAAGTTTCATTAATAACCTAAGAGACAAGGGAGAAGTTATAACTTTTAACACAACAGAACAGAAGAATGTTGCAAAATCCACCACTCACGGACAAAACATTTGCAATAATTGTGTATTTCACATACAAACTTTTAACACTAATTAATTTTGTTAAATGTACAGAAATAATATTAAAAAGTTGAATTTTTATACTGTATTTCTTATTTAAACATTAAAAAATAATCTTTCGAATACCACTCGAGGGTGTGAATTAATTAGAAAATAATTCTCCAGTCTTTCTCAAACTTGTTGCCATTCGGGAATAGCCACTCGAGCCCTACGGGCTCTCGTGTCTATTCCCTAGCAACAAGTTTTCGAAAATCTGTCGAATTATTTTCAATTTATTCTCACTCTCTTGTGATATTACTATTGATAATTTAAAAGTCGCAAGTGTCTCACTAATTCAGTACATATAAAAGTTGACTAGGAAGTACCAATCCGATTCGTATACAGTAATGCGCACACTGCTACGTTAATATACGGAATGGGGAATATGGCTGGGGTATGCCTAGCGTAACCGCATACTATAACACCCTGGCTAGCGAGAAAGTGCGGTGAACGTATTCACATACAACGCAAAACATTTGTCATGTGAATTCTTCAATGTTATTTTTATTTGTCCCTATTTCCTAACATCAAAGTAAATAAAATACAATGTAAATAGGATATTTTAAATGAAACGAATATTTAGGATATTATTATATGTTATTTTTATTTGTCCCTATTTCCTAACATCAAAGTAAATAAAATTCTGCGCTCTCCCACAGGTTATATGCAACTGATTCCTCTTAGGTTCGTCGCTGTCTGATGTACACCCCCCACTTATATTCTCCTCTCTCTATATTAACGTAGCCTTGTGAGCACTACTGTATACTAGTGATGTTGGTTTCGGTTACTTTTCAGTAATTGTAACTATTCGTTACTTCCGAATTCAATATCCGTTACTTTTTATTCGTTACCCAGTACTCGTTCAAATGTGCGGTGCGGGAATTTGTATAGTTAATATATGGTCCAAACAAAATGTTCAGTTAGGTATATAGTAATTTTAATATACAGTGTGCTCATTTCAAACTTTCCCACCTCAAATAAAATGATCTTGTGGTTCCTTAGCTTTTTAGTTATGTTTAATACAGAATACTTTTCTTTATTTTTGTAGTTACTTATTAAACAAAATTGCATGTTTTAGGAACGTTTTTATACCAATTTTGCGTTCATTGATTCAATTTTTGTAACAGCACAGTAAAATACAAAAATTGAATCAATGATTTTTTTTGTAACAGCACAGTAAAATAAATTGGCAATAGAAGATAATGTCATTGACCAAACCATGTCAATCGAATACCTTGGATGCAAAATTACAAGCGCCGGCTTCCTGGGGGACGAGGTGAGGAAACAAGTTAACAAAGCAGCAGCAATATCGGGACATCTTAGATATCCAATATGGAGAAACAAACACCTAAGTACAGAATGCAAATCAAGAATATACAAAGCATGCGTACGACCAGTGATGACATATGGGGCTGAGACGAGAGCGGAAACAACGATAACAAAGAGATTACTAAGGGCAACTGAAATGAAGACCTTAAGAACTATAACGGGACATACATTGAAGGATAGGCAGAGAAACACAGACATAAGAGAGAAGTGCCTAACGGATGACGTGGTCAGATGGTCGAGGAAGAGAAGAAGAGAATGGAACCACCATGTTAGCCGAATGATCCCCGACAGAATGGTCAGGATAGTTCGAAATAACACACCTCATGGAAGAAGACCTATAGGACGACCACCAAAGCGATGGCGTGACAGCTGGCAATCAAAATCGCAAGAATCACCATTGCAAAGAAACCGGAACTAAACAGGCGATACGCCTATTAAAAGAAGAAGAAGAAGAAGACAGTAAAATAATGTTTAACCCAAAGTTATTTAAATAAAATAACAATAATGGTTTACGATTAGCAAGAAAGGGTTGAAATTGTATTAATTTATGGAGCCGAAAATCAATGTGCTTGACGAACTGCCGCAACATTTAATGAAAGGTATGCTATCTCAAAGATATGTCCTAAATCTTATTGATAAATTTACTCTGACTGGAGCTGCTGCAAATGTAAAACATAATCAGGCAAGAGTTTTAAATAAAGGGCATAAATCCTAATACATCATTACGTCAGATTTCTGCGACAACTGGAACTTCCTTGGGTTCTGTTCATAAAATTACAAAACATCAAAAATTTCATCCTTATAAATTGAAAATATGTAACAACAACCCTCATCTGTCTGTAGAAGGACAGAATACCCTGAAAAAATTAATGTATGGGCAGACATCTCTTGGGACCAAGTGACTGGTCCGCTTTTTTTCAATGGAAATCTAAATCTTGATATGTTGGAAAATACTATCAACCCTTGATGGTCTTAACAAACAAAATAGAGATGGAATTTACCCCTCCGCCTCAAAATTTAGAAGAACTTCGTCAGAAAATTAAAGCAACCTACCGTTGAATTCAAAGACATGATTTTGAAAATGTACGTCGCCGTTTTGAACATCGGCTACACCATTGTTTAGCGATCAACGAACAACATTATGAAAAATTATTGGATTGAATTTTTCTGCAAAAAAATATTTAAATTTTTAAATAACTTTGAAAACAAACGATCTTTAAAATAACGTATTACTGGATCCCCGTTTCTATTTAAGATTTTTATGGGGGAGCTCCCGGGGGCGGTGAGTTAAAAAAAAATTTTGCATCAATAAATTGCCCCCACGATAATGGTTCAGTTGTTTCAGGGAATTTTTCATAGATTTCCATATTTCCAGAAATGTGTAGTGGGAGGTTTTGAAATGAACACTCTGTATACTACGTTAAATAAATAATATTCGTTAAAAGAATCGCACAAAATGTTCCAACTCAAAATCAAAGGTAAAATGTCAAAGCCTAAAGTATTTTTTAAGGAGTCGCCATTTTATTTACGATAGGCGAGATATTCTATTATAAAACCATAAAAATCTCCACCTCCGATATTAAATCACATAAATAAATGTAGAATGTAGTACATGGCACAAAATTTATTTTACATTGCATCAATACAATAAGTTCAAACAAAACTTTTATAATTAAATCGATCTACGCAAATACAAGTAATACTAATACATAACTGTTTAACTTAAAATATTTTGTACAAAGTTATTTATTCTGAATTATATTTTTTAATAAAATATTTCAGATAAGTGTTGTAGGGGTTAAGGAAAACACACCTAGGAACTTTTAATTGCCCTTTATTTAAAGAAGTATGTTTGTCTTCCACTGTGTTACAAATTATAATCTCTCTATTTTACCGAACCTTGGCTATTTACCTGTTAGTGTAAATTTAGTTATCCAATGAATTCGAATTATAGTTTATTTCAACCAATTAAATGAAAGTATTACGTACTTGAAGAGTATTCCTAGAAAATAATTACAAGACTTATATTCAGCAATAAATGATATGTGACGGTGATATCACCTTGTTCTTTAGAAATTTGCAGTAGCGAAGATTCAGTGTTTCTCATATGCATGATGTTTTGTAATAATGAAATGAATTACTAATAATACCTTATACTATACATGGTGTGAAGCATTGGCTTTAAAACACAAGAATGTGTTCAAAAAGTTATATATTATGAGAGTAACTGTTTGACAAAGAAACGAATATTTGAAACCAGTATTCGTTACTTCGGATCTTATCGAGTAACGAAGACTTTAGTAACGGATAGTTACATTTGCAACACCAATAGTATATACAAAATTCAAATTGAGGGTGGCGAAGAAAGATTGGACATACAATAAATGATAAATTTGAGCAGCTCGAAATCCTTTTGCATAGAAAAATCGAACTACAACATGCACTTCTCAACTGTGGAGAGTAACAATTTCCGAAGCCGTGTAGTTTGTTTTTACCATAGTCAAACGACTGCTAAATCAAAACAACATCTTCCGTGGGTACACAAACAATCAATCAATGGTGGTGCATTTGTGCAACTTGGTTCTCAGCTGCCAACACTTAATATGATCAAACATCCTGAACTTTTCAAAAACGCCTCTAAACCTCAATTATTAATGCAATCACTTAATAATTTAAGCCACATTAAATATCATTTTATAACTATAAAAATCGCATAAATATATATAATCAAAAGAATATATGTCTATAATGTTATTTATTGTCATTTCAGGGTATTTACAAGGGTAATAACTGTGTTCTAGATACATCGAAATATAACTATATGCCATTGGGAAACTTTGTATGGAAACTTAGAGTGCAGGCATACTTTAAAGGAACAAACAAGCTAGGCTATGTGCTATAGTGTTGTAATACGTTCGTCTTAATGTTAACGCATTAGGTTAAATTTAGAAATTGTATTAATTTTCTATTAATTTGTATTATGATGATAGCTACCTTATATATTATAATGATTATTTTGAAATGTATAATCTTTAAATCGCATTAAAAGAATTGTGTTGAAGGGAATATTTTCATTAAGTTTTTATAAAATATATAAACTATGTAATAATTAATTATAATTGTTCTCAAATGTACTCAATTAATGATAATTGTTGTCATGCAACACAATACACAAAAGATTTACTGCATATCAAATATCTCGAATGCAATTATTTGATAACGAGATGGTATTGGTCGAATGTAAAAAAATAGAAGCCGGAATAGGAAAGAATTTCACTAAGAGAAACGACGAAAAAAGGGCTAAGAATTATATTGGTTTTATTACGAAAATAAAGCTGAAGTGTAATCTGTAATACTTGGAATATCATTCTAATTGAAGAATATGAATTATACATTCAGAAGTATTCGAAATAATTACGTTTTGGAAATGCTGGAAGTTATCTTTACCTACACAAAGCCGAAGTTAACCTGAAAATATAAATAAAGTTATACTAAGAAGTATATCTTATTCAATTAGGGAAATAGATCTTACCCAGAAGCCGAAACTTGTTCCCGATTATCCAAATTCCAGACCTATTCCAAGCCATATCCCGAGAAGAAGAATTATCTTTCCAGGTAAGTAGTGCATTTCACTTATATATAATTTGGGTTTTTCTACATTCTGTGTAAAGAAAGTAATATTTAATGCTTTCAAATACAAACGTTTTGTTTATAAATTTAATTATTTAATTATTGTTGTGTTAATTCAGAATTGTACTTCAAATTCTATCGTTTCAATGAACTATATTTTAATAGATAAATATAACCTCAAAAAGTCAATAATGTTCAAAGTAATAGTCTTACAATATTGATAAAATAGATTATAACTCAGATTAATGTTTTTTTGGAATTCATAAGTAACGTTTTATTTACATACTTTCATTATGTTTTTTTGTGTGAGTATAATTTAATGTAAACTTCAAAATAACTTGAAATATTTTATTTGCCAGATTTGTATGTCATTCTAGGGAGCGGAATCGAGCGAGTCATGACTCATCGCCCATGGGCGCGCTATTGAAATGTTGTATTTTTAAAGAGGTTTTAATTTTATTTATATAATTGAATAACAAGTGGCTGGTGATTATAAAATACAAAATACCCTACTATTTGTTCATTTTCTCTTCTGTAAGACTTGTTCTCTTTGAATTAAGTACATCCTTGTAGATAGAAAACGACTTTTCTAAATCGCAACTGGTTAGGTATATTTACGTAATGGAAATATTCTTTTATTTCAGCGTATTTAGCATACACAATTGCCGCAATGTTATTAAACCAGGATTTCTATTAAAAACTGCGTCTAAGTCACTTGGAATTATTAATAGCCACATCTAATGTGGTTAATCCATTTTTACTTTCTTATACGTCGTATAAGGAAGTAATGTGAAATTTTCGACTTCGAGATTTTTGCAGATGTCCACGTTTTGAAGTCCCCTGATACCGAAAAAGATGTTTTTAAAAAATGTCTGTGTGTCCCTATGTGACCACGATAACCGCTGTAGATATCAATTCCAAATTTTGTATTTACGTGTCTAATCTCCCTCTTGAGATCTGAGTAGTTTTTCAGTAAAATCGGTAGACCGGAAGTAGCAGTTTACTTCAGTGAAAAAATTAAATTTTGCCAATATTTCGTCAACTACTAAATTTAAACAAATTTATAAAGAATTCATATGTACTTGAAATTAAAATTGAGAACAATTTTATTTAAAAAGTTTTTCGAAGCTGCTACCGGAGGTCTTTTACTCCTATCGAAAATCAGTTTTTTGCGAATATTTCGCATGTCATGCTTTTTAGACAGGTACGTTACGGGTATAAAAGTATTTAAAACGTAATTTTCAATATCTTTTGCATAAAAACAATTTCAAAATTCAGACCGGAATTACCACTTTTACTCTTATCGAATAGCGATTTTTTGCGAATATGTCGTAAATTATGCATTCTATATGTATTTATCAAGAATACAAAAGTATTTAGTGCTAGATTTGCAATATTTTTTGAATATATGAAATTTCAAAATTCGGACCGGAAGTAACACTTTTACTCTTAGGGAGTAGTCCTTTTTTCGAATATCTTGCTAAGTATGCATTCTATAGCGATTTATTAAGAGAACAGAAGTACTTAGAATAGGATTTTGAATAATTATTGTGTAAAAAAAATATAGTATAGTTTGAAACGCTCATACGTATAAGAAAGTCGTGTGGTGGCCACACCTCATCTTTTAATTTGAGATTTTGATTTTCAAAATATGTGATTAGTTTAGGCAAATTTCCAAAGTGCTCCTGAAGGAATAACAACTGATTTTTTAAATTTGGGATTTGTGTTAGTTCCTTGCACTCAGAAATACTTCGAGCATCGTCATTTAAACATGTAACGAAATTTTGTAAACTATCGAAATTCTCTGCGTGAAAACTATTTCTGTGTATGTTTTAGCAAAGCTAAGTGACGATATTTTACAGACTTTGCAATAAATTTCGGAATCACTGACAATTAATTTTTATCTCAGAAAAAGTAACATAAACAACGTTCTAGATCTAAATAAATGATAACTAGAAATGTACGCGTATGTTATTGAAATATACATATTATATTGCGAAATATAAGGTAAATATAATAAATTTTAAAAACTCGTCACCCTTGTACCTACGCCGATGAAGAAAGGATTTTATTCATAAAATTCCTTATTTTATGGCAGTTTTTTCTCTGATTCTCGGGCGTAAACAGATGTTGCAGTTCGCCCTATGAATTAGTGCTATTCAGATATAATGTAAACAACTGCGTGTTGTTTACATTATATATATTATATATATGAATTTCTTTTAACGGTTGTGGCTCCGTGGTAGTTTAGCTCGCTCGATTCTGCGCCCTAGTCATTACATAATATCACAGATAATAGCGTTGTTTGAGAAATTATGGTGTCTAACTAAGATTAATACACAACGTTTTTACAGAGTAAAATGATCTCAATTTCTAGTAGTACTATATTAGTTTTAATTAAAAGAAGAAAAGAATTCGTAATTTTCACAATCATGTGCTTTAGCTAACCACATAGCAACCACACGTCATACAGCAGACTTTGCTAATACTAAAATTATATTTAAAGAAGCTTCGTAGGTTTTAGAAGCACTTACTATTAGAGCCACAGCCCAAAATTTCAATAAAAAAAAACAAATTCAAAAATATTCAGTAGTGTAGGTATAGAACATATTTTTACCTCACTCAAAGCGCCTAATAATTAAATAACACTCAAGCTAGCCTATGCCCTATGGGCTTTAAGGCTTTTTTTTTTAAATTTGAGTATCTACCTTTTTTTTTTAGTAAGTCTGATAGTCTTTTTTTTTCTGAAAGCAATAATGTATCACAAGTATACGCAAACATAGTAAAACAAAAAAACGTAAAAAACCACTATCGTCTTTTCTGAAACTGCGCTCCATTTTGCGGTAAACATGGCGCCATCTATGCGCAAATCCATACATTGCACTGGACAACATTTCAGCAGAAAGTTTTCATCCCGGCCTTGACGTTGGGTTTGTTTCAGTTTTTTGAAAGCCCCATGTCTCCATAAATATCTACTATCTGCTGAAATTTGCATCGACTTGAAAAATCTCTTTTCGGCTAATATTGCTGATATGTATATGTAGTTGTGAAGCTTGTTAAATATTATCACAGCACTCAAGATAAAGTATGTGCTAAACTGAATTAATTGTATTGTGACCATTAAACGGTTCACTTCTATTCCAGTTTTTAACGACAATCTTTTAAAATCGCTAAGAGGTCTTGCAGGCCGATGATATAAAAACTGTGTATTTTTATTATATTATCATGGTAAAGGGACTGAGTACCACAATGCAATAGACTATTATTATCCCAGATATTTACTTTCAGATATTTATTTTCAACTGCTTTACTCAAGCCGGATCCAGGAAAAAAGAACAGAGATTTTATTGGCATCATATTTACGTTTCTGCAACGGCCCTGAATACATAAGTAACTCAGAAAATAATATATCTCGAATCATAAACTTTGTATAATTACATCAGAAATAAAATCTATTCTCTACGGCTATAAAGAATAGGTAGGGAGACTAACAAATTACTGGCGCGAATTACAAATACCTAAAGGTTATGTGATTGTTATCAGTAACAGAACACTAATTTATATAATGGAATAAACTTCCATATGTTTGTCTATCCAATCAAATAAAGGAAATAAGTTGAAACTATGTTATCTAATTTTAAAATCATATTAGTTTGATAATATCATAATATATAGTCAAATATTTATACATGTCTAAATGGAAACATAGTTATTAACAGTATACGGTATATATTTGTCTGTCTTTTACTTGTATTAAAATGAATAGTGAAATAATTCTCTTAATATTTATAGGATCAGTAATATTCACAAAGGTAATAAATAATAGATATGTAAAACCTCTAAGGCACATACACATAAATGAAATGTAAATCTACTGTTTCTTTTTGTTGATGTTCCGTATTATATTAGTTAGGAAGTAGTAGTTATATCCATTATAATAAAGCTGAGCCCAGTATTAAAATGAATTATCTATGATCAATAAATTTAATTTAATTGCTATTGCCTTGATGAGAACATACTTAATATGAGAGTTGCACTGAGAAAGTAAAATGATATAAGTATAAGCGTCCTGTTACGATCGACGCACAATCAACAATAATGGCCGAGAACGGTTTAGGCCCTAAACTTTAGTGAGTGAGAGAAAGCTTATTGTGTGAGAAAGACAGGAGACCGGCTTCGTTCTCATCCCCACTCCTTGCTGTTTACGGGGTGAGAAGTGACACCGGTACACGCCTGGCGGGAATAACTGATCGAGTGGTAACTGATCAATTATCGACCGCCGAGAGTAGAAAATTAATAAAGTACTAATATCGCTATTAAAAAATAGGGGTTAATGGTGGAAGGGTGAGAATTTAGAGTTCTATGTATTTTTTAATGCCAAATCATAAAAAAAAATAAAACACAAAATTTTGTCCTAAAAACAACAAAAAAAAATTGGGGTGGACCACCCTTATCACTTACGGGTATGAAAAATAGTTTACGTCCTATTCTCAGACCTGCTGAATATACACATAAAATTTCATAAGAATCGGTCAAGCCGTTTCGGAGGAGTTTTGTGACAAACACTGTGACACGAGAATTTTATATATTAGATTTAAATAGTAAACATTTAAGGAGTAAAACGAAGGTTATTGAATGGACATCCTTTCTGTTAAGAAGTATCTTATGACTTATGGAACCATATATAAAACTGCTGACGAGGGTCTTTTCCATAGACAGACCAGAAATGACAAAGGAAAATCAAAGGTGGTGGATATGTACGGATTTGACAGAATTAGACGTAAAACATACGATTTTTATAGAAGAAATGAAGTTCCTAGGCTTAAGAATTTATGCAAATTGCTATTGGAAAAAAAAGAATACAGTGTTGTGGTGCTAGATTGCCGCAAATCGTAATACGAAATAGGTTTAAATTCAAAACTACGGACAACCGAAAAAGCAGTATGGCGTCTCCAAGAATACAGCTACTTAGGGACGAATGCTAGAAACTAAACATGTTTCGACAAGAAAACCCGTTTTATTTAAAATATCTACGAAGCTTCGTCCGATGATTGTCAAGAAGCTTGGAATGATGAGTCTAAAATGTGTCAAATTGACGTTCCTGCTTCCAGAGGTAAACGCATCATGATTGATTGCACATGCTGGATGTGAAAGTGTTTGTATTGGTGGACCTTTCAGCAAAAAAAAAACGTGTATTTTTTTTCTCGATCATCAAAATATGACTGCGGACCTGGTGGTTTACCAATAAACTGCTTTACCTCCAGCGTCATTATAATAGACAACGCTAGTTATCATTCACGGCAGCTTATTAAAATACCAAATAAATCTAGTACAAAGCTAGAAAATAAATCGTATTCTGAAGAAAGCTACACGAAGAAACAACTTCTGGAAGTTTTGCAAGCAAAGACATTTTAAAACAACATTATATTAACAATATCGCAGCTGGTGCGAAGCAAACAAAATGGCTACCTCACTATTATTGTATTTTCAAAATTAATAGAACTGTTTTGGAGTCAACTAAAGCAATTTGTACGAAAAAATAACACTCGCCCGACATTTAGTGAAATAACAATTCGGAAAGCTTATGAAGGAATATTTCACATATCACCAGAGAATTGCAAAAATGTATATGGTGGGAACGCGTTACATTCAATTGCACGTCATACTAGATCCATGACGACTCGCCTAGTATATGTTACCAGATCTACAATTTTTATTTCTGTCAGTGACATTTGATATAACCAAAGAAAAAAATTATTCACTGTACAATAACTATAACGTAATATATTTAGTAATTGAAATGCTCTAAGACTTCAGTCTTTCTCAACTTATTTATTATATTGATTCAGATTGTCGAAAAACTTAAATGTTTCATTACGTATTCATAATATAATTTAAAATAAGCAATACTTACGCTATTCACATTAAATTTAACACATGATTATAGAAAAGTTTGTAAAAAGCCTCGACTGTTTACAGAAACCTTTCGGCATTATATTCAATGGACGCAAATAAATAATGAATACACTTCTAAGAAGCAGTGTTTTTAAACAATTTATATCAAAACAAAAATAAACATGAAAAATTTGAGAGGAAGAATATACACAACGCACGTCTTTTTGACAGATATGATTTATTTGTCAACACCGAATTGAACTATTAGTCTATTAAAAATATGTAATAAAGAAATTTATTATTGAAACGGAGATTATGTGGTTATTTGCCATGAATGCGTATATTACGATCAATTTATAAATCTTCTATTTAAGCTAATGATATAAATACCCTCAAGTATAATTTAACAAAGTAACTTTTTTAGTTTCTCTAATAGAGTTATGACAACATGTACCTAAACGTCATCGATGACGTGCAACTGAACTTAACGCGTCTCCAGTATATAATGTAATCAGATTGGAACTTGACTATTTGCAGCATCTACATTTAATTCCACAATTTATAATAGACCATAGTGAAAATGAAACTTATAGCACCGGCGCTATGACGATTCTGACAACTGCAAAGACTTTTAGGGCCGGTTTTTCCAACACCGATTAAAATATTTGGTTAACTAATCATTGATTAAGCTTAATCAATAACCGGCGTTTTTCAATACGAAAAAATATATGCCGGTTATCTAAACAGTGTTTAAGGATTTATTGTACAAAGTTGGCAACATATTGGTAAGTGCATTTGATCTAAATTTGTATATTTTGTTCTAAAAATATTGGCGCCATTTCTTACGTTTGAATTTTTTCTTTGTGCTTTTTGTCATTTTTTTATTTTTTTAAAGATTTTCTATATAATTAGCAATTTCAGTTTAGTAAATAAACTGTAGGCATTGTTAATATATCATCCGAGACGTTCTGTGTACATAGCATTTACTTAAAATTTGTATTATGAAATAAATACCTAATTGAGTAATATTCATATGAAATTAACAGTTACCAAAAATATGTAAAATATATCACAAAATCATGATGAAAGTAGAAATAGTTTGTTGAAAAAGAAAAATGTTGAAAAGAAATACGGTCTTAGCTGCTTTATCAAACACATTCTAATGGTATAAGATAATTGCACTTTCCATTGCCACGCCTGAGACGATTTTACTTGTACCAAACTTCTGTAGGACGAATATACCCATATACCTTTACTGAAAGATCTTATATCAGCTGTTTATTAAAAACAATACATCCTAACTAATTTTATATCCTTTAATCAAAGAAGGTTGATATTTTTTTTCAAATTGCTTTTCACGATTTCAACTTCAAAAATGTTATGTCCTGGTAGAATCAGAGTGAGCTTGACAGTGGAAGTAATAATTATTAGTGTAGAATTTAACTGCACGTCAACTTCACAAGCAACTACATTATTCATTCAAACTCAGTTCAACCAAAACTATTTAAGGTGTCTACATAAACTCTCAATGCAGCTTCTGCAGAATTTCTTCCATGTCTTCTCTTTCATTTGCAATTTTCAATATAGTTTAATATGTTAATGACATATCTATAGTAGAGTGAGTCCAGAATATGTGTAACTAAAATGATGTTTCAATAAGGTGCTGTTAAATGCAATTAGAAAGAAGAAAAGAGCGATTGTAAGCATAAATTGCCATAGGATCTTAGAATCTTCATCTTCAAGCTAAAAGTTACACATGTTCAATATTATGCTATTTTTATTTTTAAGTATACTGTTAATTTCATTTTTAGAAGAAGCAATCCAATTACTAAATCACTCATGTGAATTATTAATTTCAAAAGTTACTCTTATGCGGTAAAAAAATGCATATGAAAACATAACAGCTGTCAATAATAACAATAATTCTAATCTCCTAGGTTATGCGCATGTTTAAGTAATCCTAGTTATTGTTTAATATTTTATCAGGTACTTCAAACATCGGTTAAAATTTGGCAGATTACCGACGTTCTGAAACAATGATTACCGACGTTGGAAAAACGCAAATGCATACTAACCGGTGTTTTAATCAATTATTACTCTAACCGGCATTTTAATTGGAGTTGGAAAAGCCGACCCTTTGAATATTCATTTTATTTGTATATATAAATATCTAGCTATACTTTCTTGGATATTGTGGTAAAATTATATTAAAATAAAAGAATGATTGTTAACGTTTCGATATTTAATTCACATCTTTCTCAAAACTTATTAGTAGATATATGTATATATACAGGTTTGGCCTACGATTATCTTGCATGCGGCTTTTCATACAAAGCACAAAAGAAGTTGCCAAACCGTACCTATCTAACAGATATACATACGCGAGCCGACAAGTAGACCTTCAGCGAAACCATATTAAATTCAATCATAAAAATAATAAATCTAAAGGAATTCTTATAATATTAACTAAGATGCTTTTTTAAGAATATTACGAATGGGAATAGTACCTAAAAATGAAGATAACAACCCCTGCAACATGCACACATGCATTAGATTGGAATCTTATGATCGTAATGATCGTATCGCCCCGTCGTCTAGCGTCGAACAGTACGTGCCCACTGCCCACATGTGTATAAATACCGGCAACAACGTTCGTTTCGTTACATGAACTTTATTTTTTGTTTTCTGATATGGATCATTTCTAACACATCCCATTTGAAATCGAATGAATGGCCTGTTATAGTGGTATGTTTTTTCAGTGCGGTGCTATTTTTACTAAACTTATGTCCGTTAATTCTGTTTTTCAGGTGAGTCCCTTTTATTTTATTTTGATAATTTTTGTTTTGACAATTATACATTTCATTTTTGATTTTTTGCATCGTTTTTTTTTTGCAGTTTATATATATGTAGTAATAAGTTTTGAGAAAAATGATAGTAAACATCGAAACGTTAAGAATCATTCTTTTATTTTAATATAATTCTACCACAATACCCAAGAAAATATATCTGTTAATTTATAATTATAAGTGGTAAAGAAAAACAAACACAATTTAAATATTTAGCATTATATTTTTACATAAATATATAATATTAATATATAATATGATACTAAGAAAAAGTTTTGAGAGAGTCCTAATATGCAATAAAATATCGGGTCGCTATATCGTTGAAAGAACTATACGTAACAATACAATGTGTTTATCTATTATATCTCATAGGTTTGATTCATATCTCCAAATAGTTAAATGTATATTTTATAACATTCAACAGTCTTTCCTTCTTCTGAAACTATTTATTCGGCTCTAGTTACATCTATTTTGGTGCTAAATAAATATCCATGAACTGCTTTCTCAAGCCTATATAGATACATACATTCCAAAATCTTCCAATATTAAGAATTATTAACTATATCAATATAAACCTCACAATTTATGTACATTTAGAAATTTTTAGGGAAAGTTTATTGTAAATTCAATGGTCGACTGTGAAGAAAAAGACGAAGTCGTAAGATTAAAATATGGTAAATATTCCAGAACAGCAGATCACAATCCGATAGTAACTCAGGAATACGAGGTGGATAGAGATGTCAATATAAATAACGTAAGAATTAAATTATCATAATTCAAATACCTTAATATTACTTGATAGTATTATGTAAGTCATATTGTTTTCTAAGTCAAATTATTATGATTTTTGCTGTCGTCTTACAAAAAATCTCGGTTAATGCATTAATTGAAGAAAACTTCATTTTTAATTTTGCAAATTATACCATAATTATGCTACGTCCTCACCAAATCAACATAGATAAATCTGGTAAAAGCGTAGAAAAATGGCGTCGTCGCAAGACTACGTTAGTTCATCTGTTTCGGCACTACTTAGCAAGACACAGTTTTATTGGCCAAGCTAAAACAATGGCACAACCGCAAAAATTTACTCTTAAGTTTCAAAAATGTATTTGCTCACTTCTTCAGGAATGCCTTGCCTTTCACTTCCCTTAGGTACAGATGTCAAAAACGGAGAGAGGATCTGCCGCTAGTCAGTCGGTTTAAGTGGGCGTGGGACTACACTGAATCTCGGTTGGATAAATTTATGGACGCCATCTTCGTAATGTAATGATCCCCACCCCAATATGATTCTTGATCCAGGAGTAAAATCAAATTAAAATACCCAAGGTAACAAAAGATAAGTCAAAACCCAAATATTTCCAAAACACAACAATTTATTAACAAATAGATCTATGCGAATATTTAAAAAAGAAAACAGTCAATTGTATAAATTTGAACAACCAGTCAAGTTAAGCATTGAGCAAAGAAATATTAAAATTTTACGCATGTTGAATAGGCAAAATATGAACAGGCAAAAGTATAAAATTGAATAAAACTAGTTACAAATAAATGTAAAATAAGTGAAAAATAAGTGTAGCATAAATGTAAAATGTGTGAACAATAGCTGTAACATAAATGTAAAAGGAGTGAAAATAAGTGACCAAATTTCTCGGACAGCCTGTATAAATTCCCAAAATATTACTAAATGTAAGTTAAAACTAGATACATATTAAATAAATGGTCGAGATCTCCACTTTACATAAATTATACTACTAAATAAGTCAGGATCTTCCTGTATACATGAAAAATATTATCGCCAGGTCAAAATCACTATAGGTTGGTAAAATATGAGGTATTAAAATATATAAAATCAGTTGAAATTGGCTGAGGGCCCCAAAAATTCAAAACTAATCCGGCAAATACGCAGCGCTCCCACGGCGGCAACAGGAAACAATCAAATGTCTGACATACTATCAAGTTCAACGGAAAAATTAAAAAAAAACAACTAAGATCCCACAATCGAAATATACCTTAAAATAAAAAAATTATTCCTAAAGTAAAAATAAAATAATAGATCGACATCTAGCGACTATTACAAATACTAGACAACTTGAAAACTATAGCTTTGATAATGTATACTATAGATATACAACTGAAGGTTAGTTCGGGACAGTAGCCACCAGAGGGGTTCGGCAGTAGGATGTGCCCATTCATTAATTTTTCCCGCTAATATATTGTAATAAAAGTTAGTTACAACGAAGATACTGAATACAATCGGCTTTCATCAGAGTACAGAGTACACCATTGCATGACCACATCCCTTCGCTCTCCTGTTTAGAGTTTTCTGTAGGTTGTATAACTATAGTATTAATAAACAAGGACTCTAGACAACGTAACTCTATCAACCACACACAGATGGGCGAGACCATTAGTATTGGAACTAAACTTGAAATACATAATATAGAAAATGAAAATAAGAAATATACTCTCGGAAATATGTACACATAAATGTCAACACCAAAAGAAAAGAAACAACAGTAATCCTAAGGATTAAATGTATAAACTAAAATTCCTTTTCACATGGCAAGACACAAGACCTCAAAAATTAATGTAACAATTAATATTGCCTTAATTATGTCAAATTCCTAGTATGTACGTTTAAAAAGTCATTTCCTTGCTAGCCACGTACATTATTTAAAACAATACTGAGTAATAAAGTGTGTTGAAACCGAATATCTGCAAACTATAATAAAATCAAAAATAAATTCAAAATTGCCTAGATTATTTGGCCTCTATTTGCATTCTATCTATGTAAATCAGTACAGTATTTTCCAGAAACACCAGCCCCATACATCATTCGTGGATGTTGTATATGTGTTTCCTGAGCACACTATGGATCCGTTGTAGACTAATAATGACAAACGCCTCGACTAACTGTTTTATTTATACAGAATGTTGGTTTGTTAAAAAGTAATATTGAATTACGATTCATTATTTCGCCACAAGTGTCACTCAAAATCATCTTCCAACATTTTGTGTTTCAGCTATCTTTATCTATACAAGGTGTGCACAAAAAAACGCCCCAGCTCGTAGCACCTTTATTTGAAATCTGATTGTAACAATCGACATACCAAATTAAAAGACTTAAAAAGTACTATTAGAGAAATATAAAATTTTTATTTTCAGCTACTCGGTTCGTCAAAGACCGATATTCAACTTTTTTATGTTAAATGGCCACCTGCTACTTTTTTCACAGAATTTGATAAAGATTTTTTTTCTAAATTCAATGATGTAGTACAATACCGTCTTTGTTTTATTTCAAGTTGTAAAAAAATAAAAAACATTGTGTTTAAATGTACTATTACTTTCCATAATCATCTCACCCTTAAAGAGACCGGTACTGTAACCATGACAATCATAGTATGTAGTTGTATCAACCATAATATGTCTAAAATTAAAAAGCGTTGATGGCACCTTACATTAAATAAGAACGTCCTCACATTCAAAGTATTTTCAATAAAACAACCCTTTAATAATACAATGATATTTTTTTTATTTTTTCGATTAAATTAACTTGTTTTAACAAAAAAATAATGGAAATGCTCAAACTGGGCACCGTCCCTTTCAAGGCACTGTCGACACCTGGATATCACACCTAACGTAGCATTCATTAAAACTTCTCGAGACATTTCCTGACATGCGTCAATTATTCGGTTTTGCAAAACTTCGACTGTATCAGGAGGTGTGGCATAAACAATATCTTGCAAATAGCCCCAGAAGAAAAAATCCATCGGGGTCAGATCACAAGAACGAGCTGGCCACAAAATAGGTCCGTATGTTCCCATCCAACGATCTCCAAATTCTCTATTCAAAAACTCTCTGTTCATTATGGCGTTGTGTGGCGCAGCTCCATCTTGTTGAAAAACTAAATTATTTCTTTCATTTAAGGGTAAATTGTCAAGAACTTCTAGTAAGTCTTCATTTAAAATTTGGTAATACTTTTGCTGGGTAAGATTTCCATCGATAAAGATTGGACCTATTATTCGTCCATCTAATATTCCACACCAGACATTCAGTGAAAATCTTCTTTGGGGAGCTTGTTCTACGGAAACGTGTGGATTTTCTACATTCCAGTAGCGATGATTGTAGCGATTAAATTTTTTTTTATTTGTAAATTGACATTCGTCGGACCATAGAATTTTTTTGTAAAACAACGGTTCACGTCTTATCTGATTTAAAAAAAAATGACAAAAGTTTATACGACGTACTGGATCACCTTCATCTAATGTGTGGATCTTACGAGGTACAAATGTTTTGTACTTATGTTTTTTCAAAACTGAACACACATTTGCTCTAGAAACTTGTAGATTTGAAGCAATTTCTCTTACAGAAGTCCAATGATTCTCCTCAACACACAGTAAAACGTTCATCTCTAAATTTTCATCTCGAAATTTCCGATTTTGTGTTTTTGGTTTTTAAAGCATCCGTACCGTCTCAAATTGATTTCCAATCGCCTAAACTGACGGCGATTCGGTACTCGCCTGTCCGGGAAGCGCTCTCTATAGATTCTACAACTTTGCGCACTGTTTTTGTGACACACAAAATAAATTTCAAGCATATCTACGCACTCGTTATTCATTACTACGAAATGATGACAACTAAAACAACTAAAATTGGTTAAATGACACTGACATAAAAGTCACATGGTGACAATAATATCTAAGCACCCTATTACTAATAGAGCACAAGTATTTTTGAAATGTTTTTTATTTTTTAACAACTTGAAATAAAACAAGAAACGGTATTGTGCTACATCATTGAATTCAGAAAAAAATTCTTTATCAAATTCTGTGAAAAAAGTAGCAGGCGGCTATTTAACATAAAAAAGTTGAATATCGGTCCTTGACGAACCGAGTAGCTGAAAATGAAAATTGATATTTATCTAATAGTACTTTTTAAGTCGTTTAATTTGACATGTCGATCGTTACAATCAGGCTTTAAATAAAGGTGCTACGAGCTGGGGCGTTTTTTTATGGACACCCGGTATAATCGTTGGTGCGTCTGTACGTAATTCAAAAAATTTTTAATGGCTCAACCAATCTTCTTGAATTATCAGACCATATGTATAGCGTCAATACGCGTAGAATAATCTATCGAAACATTCGATAGGTGGTGCTGAAGTCAAGTTATTAACAAATACTATATTTATAAACCAACAAGACTCATATTCACAATATATGTTGGCGTTATTCAATATTTTTTTTAATGGCTCAACCAATCTTCTTGATATTCTCAGACCATATTTATATCGTCATGCGCGTAAAATAGGCTACAAAACATACGATAGGTGGCGCTGGGTGTCAAGTTATGGACTAATATGACTCATATTCACAATATATGTTGGTTTAGTGACTAAAAAGAAAATCACAAAATCCAGACACGATAGGTAGCGCTACGGCCTAGTTATTAATAAATTTTATATTTTTAAAAAGAAATAATGCCTAACCTGCAATCGGACTATCGACCTCTTCTATCCAGACTTTCTTATACAGGGACTTTAAGCAAATCTAAAGTCCCTAGATAATAAAGTACCGCAATTGGTTTGTCCCATTATAACGGCGCCAAAATGACGGTGATTTGGTGACTTTTAGGGACTTTAGTGATTGAGTCGGTAGTGTCTGGACACGCGGAGCAATCAGCTGATCGCTGTTGACATAATGACATAAAGGGTAAGGCTATTACGTTATTACGTTCGTTGGAACCATGCCCAGTTGTTGTTTGAGTGGATGTCGAAACCGTGGCGAGAACGGATTTCGGTTTTTCCGAATACCAACATCAAATAATGATGATCGGCGTAAAGCATGGATTGCATTTATCAATCGAGTTGACTTGCCTGAACGAGCTTTGTTATGTGAGGTAAGTATCCTATATTTGCTCAATTCTTTCATATCCTTGTTCACTTGCAGAATGTTAACTAATGTGAAGATGTTTTTTTTTTGCAGTTTTCAGGCACACTTCGAACTTGACCAATTCGAATTAAACAGGTTGGATAATCGGCAGTTGTTACAAAAAGTGCAATTCCAACTATTGAAATAGCTGACTTTCCACGAAATCAAGGAATCAAACGAAAACTATTAGGTAAGATGCCTTTTGTCCTGTTCCAATTGTTAATCATATCTAATTGCAAATGTTGCAGACCCGACTGCTAATGCGACAATTTCTCCAATTGTTACCAATCAGGATCAAGAACATTTAGAAACAAATTCTGCACTACACTACAGTGGTGTATGAACTGAACTGACTACAAAGTCATACAGTGCTGATGAAGTTCTGAAAAAACTATTTCAGTACATTTAGCGAGCTAGTGATGTAGGTGTAACAGTGAAAACTATAATTTCGGACATGGGTCCCTTAATTAGAAGTTTCTGGAGACTACTTAACATTTCAGCCAATAGACATTCTAAAATAGTTAATTTTTGTCCACATCCCTTGAACAAACAAGAAAGGTTGTATATTATGCCAGACCCTGTTCATGTTTTAAAAATCTGGCTACATCACTGATTACGCACAAAGTTTTTGAAATTGATCTAGTAATTCAAAAAAATATAGTCTTGGCAGTGTATGTATTGACATTGGAGCCATACGACCAACGACAATTATTTGATTTAGATTCAGAAATTAATTTAAAAGTCGCTCCAAGACTAAAAGGACACATGTTTGATCCTACCCACTTTGCAAAAATGGATGTCTGTACAGCACATGCTCTTCTGCACCATGATACAGGTGCTGGCATTGAATATTTCATTGCGAAAGGGAAAATTCATCAGGCTCATGCAACCACTGCTTGGTTTTGTAAGACTGTGTTTAAATGGTTCAAAATAAATACCAGTAGACATACAAAACTTGCTTAGTCAAGCGTAGACGAGAGAACACTGTGAATTTTATAAAGAAATAGTCCATGAAGATGTGCCAGTAAGATATATTATGGCAGATCATAATTTGTTGAATGAATGAAGGATGACAAGAAACCGTGTTGTAAATCTTTACTTTAATAATGAATAACAAATACTTAAACTTATTAATATATAATATTTATATGTATCTACTCTTATTTTAAGTTCTATATTTTGTTATTTATATGTATTACCTTTTTAATATACATTTTTTGTCTTTTCTATTGTACATTTATTCTATACTTGGATTTTCTATTGAGTAATAAATAATAAAAATCATGCACACACATATACACTAGTTTGCTGCTTTTCGATTGGTCCTCTTTAGCTAACGAGACAATCACAATTATATTTTTCTAAAGTTTAATTAGACAAATTTCGTATTTTGTCAAGAAAACAATAAGCTATTTTACAATTTGAATACATTTTTGACATATTGTTTGACAACTATTGTATTTTAGTAGAT
Organism: Amphimallon solstitiale; assembly: GCA_963170755.1. Taxonomy (NCBI): domain Eukaryota; kingdom Metazoa; phylum Arthropoda; class Insecta; order Coleoptera; family Scarabaeidae; genus Amphimallon; species Amphimallon solstitiale. The sequence continues at coordinate 86,670,070 of OY720675.1, forward strand.
AAAAAAACTGACAGATTTTTAAATTTGCCGCTTCTTGGGCGCCAAAATGGAGGTAATTGCGGTACTTTATATATCTAGGGACTTTAAGCAAATCAAACTCATTGCGTCATCTACCGGAAAGGGCAAAACAACGTCTGCGGGCGAGATAGTAATTTATAAGATTGATTCGCTTATGTCATTCATTTTTGATAAATTATCGGCAACCGTTATTATACGAGTACCACGTATTAGAAAGTAAAAATTAATGTTTGTTCAACTACAATCGCAAATCAAAATCATCTTCCAGCAACTTTTGCTGCAGTTGTAATTTGTAAGGTTTAAATCAGCTGATGTCAATAATTTTTGATAAATTGTAAGCAGACGTTTAGGGCGGTTCTTTTAAAGCCACAGGTGTATCATAAATATATTGCTACAGTTTCATAGGATAATTCGTTATCTCTCAGGATACTGATTATTAGATAGATTGAAAACTTCTTGTACGACAATTATCAATGTCAGCCATCATATGAACTTCTATTCGCTCCGTTTTACATTGTTAAAATTTTAAGTGTTCTCACAGAAGGGTCATTTGACAATGCCCCGCCTGATTCCACAACCAGATCTCAGACATAGCGCGTTGGAGGATATTTGCTATGTATGGATCGACTCTATGCTAAGAGGAAGGTCAGTAGAGGAAAGAGTCGCGAGGCAGACTTTGGCAGTACGGGTGTGCCTGGGGTGCCCGCAGATGGGGTGGCCTTCGGAAGAGGCTCACCGACGGGGGCCACCAAGTTCTTGAGTATGCTGCCGACATAGTCATCATATCACGGGACAAATTCAACTCAACGGTTAGGAAGCGCAAGCAGGACGCCTTTAACCGGTCGTCTAGATGGGTAGATTGTGAAGGACTAACACTTATAGTCCCGATAAATCCACACGTGTTGCATTTATCCGAAAGCGTAAGCTGGGGATCTTGGACCACTTACCCTGAGGAGATAGAACATACAGATCTAGAAGGAGTACTTTATCTCCAAGAGAAACAGTAGACTTAAAGCTGGGGGACCAAAGGACCAGCATAAGGTAAATCTAATCTGGGTGCCAGGACATAGAAAGATCAAGAGCAACGAAAAAGCTGATGAACTCCCTAGTAGAGGCGCAGAAGCAAAACTGATAGGCTAACCGGCTCTGGGGTTACTTAAATGTATAACCGAAGCCGCATCACAGACTGGGTATATAAAAAACATAAGCACTACTAAGTGCCAACTCCAGGACAAAATCACGGTAACGAATTTATTGGCCAACCATGCAACAAAAAGGTTGTAGAACTACTACATATGAGTAAGGAAAGGCTACAAATAACAACTGGTCGTGTACCCGTTAAAGCGCGTCTCAAAAAGAAAGGCTTATATGATGCAGAATCTGCAATAAGAAACAAGAAAGATTTAGACATATCCTAGTAAATTGTGAGGCACTAGATCACAGGAGACAACGCATTTTTGGGCAACCAAATATAGACCGAGAGATGTTGAAGATACACACAGTGAAGTACTTGTGTACAGTCTCTTACAGGACACAACATTACTGGAGTGGATAACATAAACAATACAGGTTCAATATAATAAGCTTTACTGCCTGTGGTGCAAGCTGGGGACATAAGTTGGACAGGCCTGGGAAAAAACCTTTCTCACAAATTTGTGCTGATATACCAATTAGTTATGCTAAAACATAATATTTACACAATCTCTTTCTTTAACTTTACACCTAAATATTTATAGAAGGCTAGAAGGAGTAGATTACATTTTATATTAGAACTTCTCAAAAATGTATTAATAAAATGCCACGGAGTTTGGGTTAACTATTTAAGCAATTCAAAATTTTATACAAAATATTGTATCAAAACCATTTACATGACATTTGATACAACATTTTCAACTGTGTAGTTAATTCAATAATTTTTTTGTGATAAGAAACACAATTGTAGACAATATCGTTTGATGGTCGCTAAGTATATGAATGATTAATTATTACAGACAGTGTTGGTGTTATTCTTACAATAGACACTTTATGTAATTTTTCTTAATAATTTCTGTAAATAAAAATATATTTTGAAAACCCTTATAATCAAATATACATTATTTTCTATTTAAACAAATTACTTTTGACGCAACATAGCTCTTATCCGTTAGGGCGTGAATTTGGAAAGATAAATTTTAAAAAATTGCAAGAGTTGTATGAAATTACTTTAGAACATATTCGTATTTATCTCAAACCTACGTACAGTACATAGTTTGAGAAATATTAGAAAAAAACCCTGAGTTTCCTCCAAGAATTTTGAAAATGTTTTTACAATAAAATTGAATTTTAAATACATATACATTCTCAATAAATCTAAGCATAATAATAATAAGAGCAAAAGTGTTACTTCCGGTATAAGTTCAAAAAATTATATATACAACAGTTTTTCCAAGTTGACTTCTAACAAAAATATCAGTTTTGGCTTAAGAATGTGGTTTACAATCTAATCGCAACTCCCACCTAATATTACACACTTGAACTTCGAATACAAAGTTAAAAATTATCAATGTTTTATATAAATATATGTAAACATATTTTCCGAATTTCCAAATAACTATCTTGTATACATATTAAAAAATAATAGGCATAAAATTTCATGAAGAATTAAAATAACAAAGAACAATGAGCAAGGAAAGTAAATAAAGAGCAAACAACTGAAGAGGGGCTATCTGTTGTTACCTTATTATTGATTATACTACGTACAACAAAGTAAAATTTAAATTAGTTGTAATAAAAGCAAAGTAATGGGATTTGTGAAATATTTATTTATACTGTATTATTGTATAAAGAAAATAATGAAACTATAGAAATATGTATTAGCCCTTTATTATAATCAATCACATTTATTAGTTTCAGCTTTGTATATACATTATTACTACTGCCACTACTACTTTTACTATGTCTTATATATTTAAGGTACATCTAACTATCTCAGCAACACGATGTCTAAACTTAGAAGCTCCTGATACCTGCATTAGATTTCGAGATTTCAAGACACAAGAGACATGCAAAGTAGCATTTTCTCCGGCATTATTAATAGATCAAGCTTTGAACTGCATCCACGTCACTAGTTGCTACCTCAAAGCTGTAAGTGAAATTAATTAAAATATATTATTAATATTTCTTGAATTTTCATACAAATACAAAGCCTTGTTATTTGCATACGTATTTTATGCAATTACATGAATAAAATAACGGTAGATGAAAAAGCATAATATTAAAAACGTCTGAATTTTTTGATAAGCATCTAAAAATTGTTATAATGTAAAATACGTATGTGCTAACCATTAGATATCAATACTTAGCATAAAAACATGTATAAAATATATAGATATGAAATTTAAGTTGTAATTTTTTATGCATTGCTTTCAGGATTTGAAAATGAATACGCTTAACTCAATTGTGCACGCGAACAGATATTGGAATTCATATTTCTCAGACTTATGAAATACATCAGTTATTATTACTTGAATCAATGTTGTGCAATAATCATTGAATACAAATGATATTTAATTGTATATATATAAGCAGGATCTAGACATATGAATTTAGTAATTCTCATTTCAGGGTACCTACAAGGGCAATAACTGTGTCATAGATACATCGAAATATAACTATATGCCGTTGGGAAATTTTGTCTGGAAATTTAGAGTGCAAGCACACTTTAAAGGAACAGATAAACTTGTAATGTGTTATAAAGTTGTAATACATTCCTCTTAATATCAAATACCAAGCTGAATATACTTTTGTGTTAGTTTCGATTACAATAATAGCTATAGATACAAATGTGAGTATATGAAGTTTGATTTAAAGAACCTAACACTTACAATAAAAGTCTACCAATGTTAAAATTAGGTTACTTATCTGCATCTTTGTGATGTTAATAATGAACACGGAGCACCATGGTGTCAAGACATTCCTACTATAGACAAACATTTGCAAGGGAAGTGACACATATCAGAAAACTTCGTCTCTAAGTTCATTTGATTACAAAGTTTGACGTGACAGAACTAATTTTCCGTTAATGTAATAATTGAAACTGGAAAGCAACAATAAAATCAGAAATAAATTAAACTGAAACGTGCAATTTTGACTATAGGTAATTTCACATAACGTCAGTTACTTACTATTTACAGACTTCGTACAAACATATCACATTCAGTAACGAATCATGACTTCACCATAAGATGAAGAACTACTAAATATTCTCCTTCCATTACCATATGCTCTTTTGTCACTTCATTAGCTGCAGATGCATTATACTTTTTCCAGAGAACTATCTACAAGCGACAATATTAAAGGAGAGAGAAAGCATTTATAATTCTATTATTCATTTTTTGAGGACGATTCTTACCTTCAAGAACTTGTTACATAAATACCTTGAACCTTAACGTGTTTGCTGGACCTTAATGCTAATGGAAATGTCTGAAATATCTATTTCTAGTTTCCAACAAAGAGAAAGTACCAACAAATAGCTAAGACCGTAAAACTTACTTACCATGAAACTGAGTAATTTAATTATTACTAGATTTGCAAAAGAATCAGTACTTAAGGAACATATGATTTCAGCAATTATTCTTTATTGAATCAAGATTTTTGTGTCTTAATGCTCTAAGCAGATTCTTAACCTGTCACAAGACATGGCCTACACTTCAGCTTTCTCGAGAGCGGTATCAGTAGGACAGGTTCTACTCATGCTGGTGAATAAATTTCAGACATTGGAATATGCGTTAGGCTCGCAACCGTTTTCTTCACATACAGCATATAATTTTTAGAAAGATATTTTTATAATTTCTTAGTATTGTGCCAGATTATAGGACACGCTATCTCTAATGGTCATTGTGAACTACCTTCCTTAATCCAAACATGATAGACCTTTATGCAGTCTAAATAAGCTTTCTATGAACGCATAATGTGTTCCCGTTCAAGCTGCAATGAGTGCAGATATCCCAGTCCGTCATATTTTCCATTTTTCCCCAAAGTATTAAATGTCTAGTATGTAATATTTTAATCAACTTTTAGATGGTTTTAAAACCATCTAAAAGTCATCAAAAAACAGCCTTTATATGGTTTCTACACCAAAATGTTTGCTGATAGTGAAAAATAAATTCTTAATAGGAAACTTATTAAATACTTTCGTTTTCATTTAATTTAAAGATTAAGATTATAGTAAAGCAATAAAAATGTCAAAAGCTTTTTTTAAATAAGATAGTTTTAATAAATATAAAAAATTAAGAGTATAATAAAGGAATAAAAATGTTAAAAGGCTTCTTCTGGTTAATTTAACAATAAAACTGCATGCTAAATAAACCAAACACATAATTTTCTGTCTATCTTGTTATTTACTGGAACTAATTCATTATAAATTCGAGATCAATTCTATATCGATTTAAAGGCCATAATTTCTTGCAAAAAACATGAAATAAGATCAATATTTAAAAGCGCATCTAGACCAAGTAAATCAATCGCCATTTAAGCTAACAAGACATGCAGAAAATTTGCGCATAACATTCACACATATTCCCTAGCACTGGTGATATCATTTTAATAAAAGTTCACTACTAATATGGCAAAAATTATAAAGTATACATTAAAGAACATATTTATACATATATTACAATTACGTATTTCGCCAAAGAACACTTAATACTTATTTAAGTAATATAGGTAATACGTAATAGATCCTGCAGATCAAGCTAAAAATTATAGATAGTGGTCTTTTTATTATATTCTAATTATAAACGCACTACAACTGTGTACTAATAGATAATAATTATCACAGATATTGGCTCTCAGATATTCATTTTCAATATCGTTACTCGAGCTGCTCCAGAAAAAAAGGCAGGGGTTTTAGGAGCATTATACTTGCTGTACTGCAAAGGTCTTCAATGCATAAATAATTTATAAAGTAACATGCATGTAGTCCTAAATATCATATCAACACATTAGATAAACATATAAAATGTTTAATGGTTAACAACGAATTGGAAGCTAACCTATAGCAATTCAACTGGTGAGAATTACAGATACATAAAGGTAATTATGTCATTGTTATCAGTAGGGATCGGAATTCAGACTTACATTCCAGGAATGGACTTAAATAAATAATGTAATTCGAAGTTGGGCAGAGTTATAGCATCAGTATACGTAACAAGGTGTACATTATGCCTGTAATGTTCTAATGTATGTACATAAAATACGAATTTTTCTAACTCGGGTTTGCTTTTAATGAAGATGTTTATAACTTACGATATGAATATAAAATGCAGTTGCATCTATCGCTACGAATGTAGGGGACGTGGAAGGGCGGGCTTTCGTGCCGAAATTCTTTTAATGAAATCATAAGAGCAACGTGTATCGGGTCAATACATTGTTTACATTTACTAGTTAAATGTGTTCTGTTATGTAAATATCTCCCCTTGAAAGGTGGATAAGAGGTTTGCCTACACTAGAATTCCACTGTGTTCAACTCCGATGCAACATTTGCAATGTATTACTGTCGTGGCAAGTAAAATTTTGCGTAGTAAAACTTGTGTCATCGGATGCACATAAAGCATTGCTGCCCCTCTGCAACTGCTTATGAATGGCAGAATGCATTTAATTCGGATATACTTAAAGTGCTAGTAAGGTGTAACATTCCCGAGTTTCCTCATTTTTTACAAAATTATGTTAATGGTAAAAATTGTGACTTGCGTGTGGCCTAGAATCCACCTTCACAAAATATTATTTGTCCTCGATATACGATGAAATTAAGACTTCAGTTGTCAATAACATAAAAGACACATAAACATATTTGTATGTCAATAGATGAAACTACTTTTAACATCAATAGTTTGGACGCAATATTGCAAATGTTTTAGTTGGGGCGATGGACAGCGACACGGCGATGTCTATATCATGTTTCTTAATAACATGCTAATATTTAAGGAGGTTATTCTTGGGTTAATTTTGTCAAAAAAAAAAATTTTTAAACTTAGGTATTACCCTAGATATTTTGTGAAATTTTGTACACGCCTTTTATGCATCAAGATGCATTTTCTGATGTACAATCAATTTTATAATTTTTCTGAAGAAACATGCTTTTTCTTAAAGTACTTTCTTCTTAAATCCCCATTCGTTTCTGAACAAATAAAATTGATTCATGTGCACGATGTTGTGAAATTAGGTATGATTTAATTTATTTCTTTGTGCTGTTACCATTTCAAAATGTATGTAGATTGCGTTATTCTCTTAAATAAATTGTTGTTCAAAGTTACATAAAAAAAATGTTCTCATAAGTGTTCTAGCGAGATGCACATGATTGATTTTTTTGTAAACTTTAGCACCCTACTGTTCAAAAGTTAAGACATTTGGGACATATGTTCATATAAAGTTTTTTTCATAAAATGGACCCAATAATATCCCCTTAAATATTAGCATGCTATTAAGAAACATCCTGTATATATACTCGCATCTACGATACTCGAAAAAACTAATGCTCTATCCATATCATATAACGTAACGTCGTGTTTGTAATCGCTATGGGCTGAAAAGAATGATAAAAATATATAAAAAAAATATTACTATTAACAGAAGGAGCTGCATATATGAAGGCGGCTGGTAGGCTCTTATTACAAACAATACAGTAGTATGACGCATATTACATGTTTCACTTGTAATATACGTCAATCCCATCCCTATTGTTTGGTGCTGTTGCTAATATTGTCAAACAAAAATTTGAAGCAGTTCAAAATAGCAGTCCAGGAATTCGTACTGTACGCCAAATTGTTGATTTGCTTACTTGTAAAGAAGTAGATTTTTCCAAACAGGGAATAAATGTGCTGGTACTAAAAACTTCAAGTATATATGCTGCATGACATGGAAAGTGCAACACCAAGAATGGGTGCGAATTTTTTGACCAAACTTGGTAGAAACGTATAACTAGTCAAAAGCAATAATTGATTAAAATTTTGTTGCGATAGATCAAGTGGTCATGACACATCTGACACTTCATTCAGTTTTCGCTGACATTAATGTGTGGTGTATTAATTGTTTGTTTGAAATTAATTTCAACGGTTTTGTCTTATTATACCTTTGTTTAACGTGTTTAAAGAGTTTTATTATGCCTAGAGTGCGGCAACGTGGAAATTATCGCCAATTAAGCGAATTCGACAGAGGTCGAATTGTTGGTTTGCGAGAAGGTGGTTTTTCATACAGGGAAATTGCAAATCGCCTTAACCGGAACCAATCCACCATTATACGCTGTTATCAATCATGGACTAGGGAAGGTCAGGAAAGACGCCAAAGAGGAACCGGAGGCCGAAGAAGAACTAATGAGATACAGGACCGCCGCCTTCGCTTAATGGCACTAAGAGACAGATTTTCCAGTACCAGATCAATTGCTGACGTGTGGTTAGGTAATATTGATCGTCCTGTAACCCTTCGAACCGTTTATCGTCGAATTAGGGGTTTCGGCTTACAATCTTATCGTCCACATCTTGTGTTACCACTTACGGCTCAACACCGACAGCAACGTTTGGAGTGGTGTAGATTGCGACTGCACTGGAACGTGGAGTGGCACAGGGTGGTATTCAGTGATGAATCTCGATTTTGTCTAGGGATGCATGATGGCCGTATGAGGGTCAGACGAAGACGTGGGGAACGGCGTGATATTCAGTTTTCCGTTGAAAGGCATGTGCATCGAGCAGTGGGTGTTATGGTATGGGGTGCTATAGCATATGGGAGTAGGTCTCAATTGGTGTTCATCCAAACCACCATGAACTCCCAGCGTTACATTGATGAGGTGGTAGAACCCCATATTCTACCATATCTTCAAACGCTCGAAGACCCACTTTTCCAGCAGGATAATGCCCCTCCCCACGTAGCGAGAATTTCTACAAATCGCTTGGAAGAGGCTCATGTCAATATCTTGCCATGGCCACCCAAATCCCCCGACCTCTCGCCAATAGAACATGTGTGGGACATTATGGGACGAAAACTTATGAATTTAGCCAATCCCCCGCAGACACTAATAGCTCTCCGGCAAGAATTACAGGTTGCTTGGGACACCATACCCCAAGAGGATATCGACCACCTAGTCGAATCAATGCCACGAAGAGTGAGGGAGTGTGACACTAATAGGGGCGGTTCAACACATTATTAATAAAAATTATGTTAAATTGTGTTAGTCTTTTGTTTTTTTCTTTGAAATTTTAATCAATTATTGCCTTTGACTAGTTATACGTTTCTACCAAGTTTGGTCAAAAAATCCGCACCCCTTCTTGGTGTTGCAGTTTCCATGTCATACAGTATACTTTAAATATGCCCCTATTACGATGGTAGATATTTAACGGTCGTTTTCAATGTATAACTGTGTTTACACATCAGCATATGGTACAATTAATGATGATTTACTATCATTTAAACTCTCAACGTGAGCAACGACAAGCTGACAGTGAACAGTCAGGAAGTGTGATATTGTTTATTTATACTGTTACTTGGTAGGTACTTATTTCTTGATACGTATTTTGATTTGCCTTGTAATATCTTGCCTGTTTTATTTGGCGGGCTAATTCGCATTAATAACAAATTATTAATTAAATAATGAACTTGAAAAGCAAGCGGTTACAGAAATTACTACTTTCGGAACTTCAATGGCCAGGACGCACCTTCAATTGCCTATATTGCACTGCGGCTCATCGCCGTGATATCTTCTCGATGCCAACTTCAACGTGAACTGTACCTATTCGTTCCCCGTCAAAATCGCGGCGGTGGGCGTATTTGAATTACACTGAAAGATAACCTCTAATATTTATCGATAATTAAATGTGATTTTTAACTAATGGTGAAGGTGATGTGTTCATTATTCGTACCAAAAGAAAACCTTTACTACGGGTAGCTTCATAGAAGGAGATTGGAAAACATTGCTCATTCGGTAAGTGTCTACTTTTAATATCTTGTTGATCCTTAACCTTACTTAACCCTTTTGAAAATAGAAACGCACATGTATTTCAATTAGTTTTATTTAACAAAATTTCATGAAGGATAAAATGCACACAATTTTTTACAGTTACATGTAATGGACACACATTTGCTTTCCAATGAAATATATTTACAAGTGAATTGTCTTACAGAGAAATGAAAATACAATTCGAAAAAAAACTAATATACCAGCACAGCAGAACATTAATCTTATCTAACAGGTTAAAGATTATCGGTAATTACTTCTTTAAAATTAGTTTTAATATAATCAGGATCAGTTTGACAAGAATTAGCTTATCTTTAACGGAACTTATACTTCCTTTTTCCCAAAATTAATTTAATCAAGTCTGTTCTTTTATTTTATCAGAAATTAATTTATTTTAACGGTGTCTGACTTTTATTTAATCAAAGATTTATCTTATGGCAACGGAATTTGATTTTTTCTTTTGTCACATACTAAATTCTCTTTTAACAAAATTTCGTATTACGGAACATTTAATGAAAGTTACTTTTAGAACAACAAATTAAAATAATCAAGAAATTTTAGTATTACATACATGAGAAGAATTTAACAATTCTTGTATACGGATCTTAGACTTTGTACGATTTGTTAATTGATCTATTTCGGAAAAATTCTATTAATGACGGTTTGCCTCGCAATCTTAAATACAGATAAAATATCTAACATACTCCAATGCTTGGTGGTTTGTTAAATATACGGAAATCTTCCACTTGCACCTAGACAAGCGGACTAAGGTTCGGATGGAGCATCAAGTGCCTGAACGTGATGCTCCGTTACGGAAAGAAGAACCTTTCACCTGGGGAAGGTTCTCTTAAGATACGAAGGATGCCAATCTCCTACCAAGAGAAGACTAGAGGACTCGAGGAAAGCAAGTGATTTTAAAGCCTTATTCGCCGGCTTATATAGAGGTCTGGGGCCTCCCACTAGAACACTAGTAAGGGCGAGCATCTCTGACGTATGCAAAAATGACGTGGCGTGTACCATTCCACTCTGCACACGGAGAGTTTTAGAGAATTTGAATACTAATTTAAATCTATTATCAAATCGTTACTGGACAATTAAAATACACATTTGATTGCATATACGATATTAAAGAAAATTAATAAATAAGTTATACATATTACGAATGAAAATCTATAACATGAAAAATAAGTACAATATTGACTTGTTTATTAATTTAACGATGCAGGATCGTTACAGCCTGTGAACAATATCAAATAGGAATTCATGATGTCCCCGGTGCGTAACAGAACACTCATTTATATAATGGAATTAAATTCATATATTTGTGTCTATTCAATCAAATAAAGGAAATAATTTAAAACCGTAGTTTTAACTTATATCCTTTATCTAATATTAAAATCATATTAGCTTGATGATATCGTAATATGAGTCAAATACTTACACGAGTCTAAACAGAAACATAATTATTAGTATGTAGGCTATATTATTGTGGTTATTATTTAGTCATACGTAGTATATAGCAATTGTTTTAGAATGAATAGTGAAATAATTCTCTTAATATTTATAGGATCAGTAATATTTATAAAGGTAATAAATATATAAATATAAACCTCTACTGCACGCAAGTTTATGTAATCATCAAATTTTGTTACACATAAATGAAAAGATCCATGCTCAAAAACTTACTTGAATTTCATATTATTAATATTGAGTTACTAGAAATGAACATATATGATATAAGTCAAAATTTGTATTATGTTATGTATAGTAGTCTCTCAATTAGGGATTTCAATGTCATCGACGGGATTACGCAAAGATTTAATGAAGACGCATCAAATGAAAATGGTGAACTCCTACTAGGAACATGCAGTCAGTTTGAACTACGAATAAATAACACATTCTTTCCATATAAGATCCAACACAAGATAACGTGGTCCAACTCTAGAGATCAACAGTCCACTATAGACTACCTCATAACCAATAGAAACATCCACCCAACGCAGGTCCTGGATGTGCGATCGCTTGCCTCTCCGGACATGGGAGGTGGACACAGACTGGTCCTATGTAAGATGAGACTAGGGGTACAACTAATCCGTAAAAAACCATCAGTAATCCGTGAAAAATTCAACATAGAATCCTTCGACAACGACAGCACGAAGGACGTATACAAATCACGATTAAAGGTAAAAATAACAGCAAATCCAATAACAGCTGGGGATACAGTCGATACGGCTTGGTCCAGAATCAAAAGTAATATCATAACAGCGGCAGAAGAAGCGATTGGCAAAAGAAAGGTCAATGTGAATGCAAAAGTCAACAAACCATGGTTTACTCCGGAAATAAAAACCCTAGCTGCAGAGAAAAGAGCAGCCTACATCAAATACCTCACCAACAAAACAGATGAACAACGTCAGCAATACACCACCGTAAGAAACAGAGCCAATGCTAAAATAACACAAATCAAAAAGGACTATTGGGAAAAGCTCTCCACCGACATGCAACATGATCTGTATGGAGGACAACGGAGAATATGGAACTTCATTAGATCTCAGAAGAAATCAGTTAACGAACAAATCGCAGTAAATATTACCGCTGAGGAATGGACAAACCACCTCAAGAGGCTGTACAACACCGAAGAAAAAGCGGATCTATGGACCATGCCCAACGATATCGACAACTACATTATAAACAAAACAGAGATCAAAACAATAGCCAACAAATTAAAGAACAGAAAATCACCAGGTCCGGATAAAATAACAAATGACATGCTCAAATATGAGGGCGACGAGCTGATGCTACAACTGTCACATCTCTACAGTATGGTTATGTCCACAGGGGAAGTACCCCATGAATGGAAATCTAGCATTACAATCCCTATCTACAAGAAGGGAGAAAAGAAAGACCCAAGTAACTATCGAGGCATAAGCCTGCTCAACACCACCATGAAGCTGCTCACCAAAATAATAACCCAACATCTATCAAGCACAGTCAGCATCAACGAAGAACAACAAGGCTTCAGGCAAAATAGATCAACAATCGACGCTATATTCACACTGCGACAAATCATCGAGAAGTCCATAGAATTTAACAAACCCGCGTTCCTCTGCTTTGTTGACCTAACGCAAGCATTTGATAGAGTGCAACTAAAGGATGTGCTAAAGATCCTGCAAGAACGAGGAGCCAACAACAATATAATCCAGGTAATAAAACAACTTAATACCAACAACAGTACAAGAATACAGTCAGACACCGCAACCACAGAGGAAGTGAAAATATCGATAGGTATCAGACAAGGAGATAGCCTTAGTCCGATGCTCTTCAGCCTGGTAATGGACCGCATCATAGACCGGGTAAAAAATGTGGGACGAGGTTACAGAATGGGACAAACCGAATTCAAAGTATTGTGCTATGCAGACGATGCGGTTCTCATAGCGGAAAGTGAGAACAACTTGCAGTGAATGCTATTCGAGCTAAACCGGGCCGCAAAGAAATTTAACATGAGCATCTCGATTCCGAAAACCAAATCCATGACCATAAGCAAGGAACCGATACGATGCAAGCTAGCATTAAACGACCAACCAATCGAACAAGTGATGAGCTTTGAATACCTAGGGATAATAGCCTCGAGCAGTCGAAGTACGTACGACGAGGTGAAAGCACAAGTAAATAAAGCAGCAAGAGTGCCTGGCTGTCTGCATAATACTATTTGGAAAAATAAACACATGTCAATAACCAGCAAGGCTAGGATATACAGAACAGCAGTGAGACCCATCCTCACCTACGCAGCGGAAACGAGAGCAGACACCAACCGGACGAAGAGAGCACTACGAACGACCGAAATGAGGGCCCTGCGAGCGATCGCAGGCGTCACATTGAGGGACAGGCAGCGAAGTAATGGGATCCGGGAACAGTGCGATAGGATGTCAGATGTTGTTGGATGGTCACGGGGAAGAAGAAGAGAATGGAGAGAGCATGTCGACAGGATGGGAAACGTTAGACTCGCCAAGGCCGCATACAAGGAAAAACCGAAGACGACCAGACCCTTAGGAAGACCACCAAAAAGATGGGCTGACTCCTGGACCTCATCGTCACAGGACATTGCATAAAAGTTGGAGAAACAGGACATAGTCCTATTAAAAAGAAGAAGAAGAAGAAGAAATTAGTTTAATTTTTCCTAAAAACGGTTTATAATAAAAAGCGTCACATCAAAAAGCAACTCTATGAGTTTTAATAGATTAGGTAAATACTGACAGTATTCTTCCTACCACAGCACACGTTAAGACTTTGATCAGCATCTCTATTGCAGTAGATTCAACAGCCAGCAGCGATGCACACCTTGCTTTAAAGTACTCATAGAGAGATAAATATTTCAACAACTTTTGTATTTGAAATATTAAGTTGTCACAAACACATAACAATAAAATGCATTTTTTATTTATATCTCATAGGTTGTATTCCTATGTCCAAATTGATATATTTACTTCTCAATTTCAAATGAAAATGTTCGATCGACGTTAATGATTGTTAAATACTACAAGGGTCAGTCAATATCTAATGCCTTTTATTTTTTTCTTCCTAAATAAAGATAGTTAAGTGAAAAATTTTAATTTGGCGCTATTCCTTGAACCTTCTTCTACAATCCACTGCAATAGTAACTTTCTGTGTTAACAAGTGGTAGCACTGCAATCGCTTGCAAAATGACCGATATTCGTATTAGACAGCGTTCTGTAATTGAATTCTTGAATGCAGAAGGTGAAACGACCATTCGCGTTTATAAGAGACTGGAAATATGTACAGTTCTCCGCGTCATTCATCTGCAGTCATCCGGCGGTCACCACGAATGACGAATGATTGAATGTTGCGTGAAGTTACTGCAGTCAACGGCCTGCCGCTCCGCTTTTCGTCAGCCAATGGTGTTGGTCCTTCAGCTTCGTTACTGCGGCGAACCATTGCCTAATAGTGCTGGACATCCAGTTGCATCACCGTACACATTTTTCAGTCTTTCATGAATGCCGATAGGCGTTTCACCTTCTGCATTCAAGAATTCAGTTACAGAAAGCTGTCTAATACGAACATCGATGTCGGCCATTTTGCAAGCGACTGGAGTGCTGCCACTTGTTGACGTAGAAAGTTACTATTGCTGTGGATTGTAGTTTGTTTGAGGAATACCGGCAAATTCAAATTTTTCACTTAACTAACTTTATTTAGGTAGAAAAAAATAGGAAGCATTAGATATTGACTGACATTAGAAATCGTAATTTATTATAATAATATTGAAAACTCTATTGTAGGATAAGTAAAAGTATATTTTTATTATAAAAAATAATTTCAAAGATTTTTTTACACGCATAAATTAGAAATATATTTGAAAAAGCAGTTAAAAAATTTTTCACAACATATTCTTAAGTTATCTTACTAATTCTTTCATTACATAAATTTCATTCAATATATATTAATATCTTAGTATGACGAGCAAAGTTTCATAGATGACACTAATCCCAAAAATTTATTATATTCATAAATAACAGTCACTAACATATAGCACCTTAGAATAAATAAGCATTTTGATATACTGTTCTCTAAGGTCAAATTATATATAATTTTGAAATGTTTTAATAGAATTGACCTAGTAGTCAATTATTTCTCAACATGAAATATTTTTTAGGGAAAGTTTCTAATGAATTCAGTTGCTGATTGTGGAGAGAAGAATCAAATCATAAGACTAAATTATATTAGGATATCCAGGACAGCAGATCATAATCCAATAATAACACACGAACACGAAGTGGATAAAGATATCGATCTAAAAAATGTAAGAATTTGATTATAACTTGTCATTTATTGTTACGCTAGATGTAAGTCATGTATAACCGAATAGTTTAAAACGAGCAGAAAGAACGCTTAATAATAATTTGTTTAAAAAAATTGTTTTTTGAACGACACAAAAAAAATATCGTGTTCTTTTTCTAAATATTTGGATATTAGTTTACACTTTTCTCATAGCTTAATAATAGCTTTCTAGACGTCTTGAAATGATGGGAATTAAAAAATTAAATTACCAAATTAAAGAAGTTCATTGAAATACTTTAATTTAGCAGTACAGTATTAGAAATATTATGGATATACCTTGTTATAGCAGAATGCAAATCTATAAGTAAATTTCATATTCTTTTATTGACAATTCTGTTATCTTTTGCTATAACAGTTAATAATTGAAGTTAAATAGAACCAAATTCTTAATTATTATAACCATTCCTATTGTTGTTCTTACGGTATACCTTTTATGAACTTCTGTTAAAAAGCTTTTTCTTATTTATGTTTCTAATTTCTCAGTCATTTTAACAAGACCAATATAACCTCTTTAAAATATCGTGCCGATTATACATCATGATTTATTAATTCATATTGTTGAACATAAACTATAGAACACATAGTAGTTTTTACAAATCTACTGAATCAATATCATTGGATAGGCATTCCCAAAAAAAAAATTTCATGAGATAAATTTATAGATTAATCAAATCAGTACAAATTTCAAACAAGATTTATGCTAAAGTTTTTTTCAAATAAAGGTCTAAATATTTTAAAAAATTTGTGTGGACTGCGTAATTTGGGAAATATCTGCGAAAAAAACCTTTTTCGATAGAAGTAAAACGGTTACGTATGGTTCAAATTTTAAAAGTTCTTTTTTCCAAAAGTTGTTCCTTATTGAGTTTTATATACTTTAATACTTCTAATCAGTCAGTCAATATTCATTCGAAACTCACTGGTTGTTTGCTTTTCTATTTGTCATTTTATTATTAGCTTACTACTTTTTATCAAACAAGCCTCCACGTCATGATTCACAGATTAATGTAGTATACACATACGTTCTTGGATATATTGGTTACGAATATTGTAATGTTTATATATATATATGCATGATAATAAAATCTTTGGGGTGGGTGGGTGATGGCAGTCCATCCATATTCATTACTACTTACTACTACTACTACTTTTACTATTTATATGTATTTCAGATAAATATTGCCATCACAGTGACACGATGTAAAAACTTGGAGGCTCCTGATACCTGCATTAGATTTCGAGATTTTATAACAGAACAGACATGTAAAATAGCATTTTCTCCGACATTAACAATTGATCAAGTTATTAGTTGCACCAACATCACAAGTTGCTATATTAAATCTGTAAGTGAGATTCATATATACTCGTTTTACCGTGTTATATAATTTTAATAATCATACCAGAACCGTTATCTACAAACAACAAATTCATAGAAATAGAGTTGGTAAATAGTAAATATATTTATCAAAAGTTAAAATTGTACTGTTTCATTTACTCAAGATCTATACATGTCTTATAGTAATGACTTCTAAAAAAATAACATCATAACATGAAGAATAGTAATATTATTATACCAATTGTTTGCCTGCATGTTGCGGATGCATTTACTGTGTGATAAAACGACGACACCGAAAGTTTGTATGAGTTAGTACGAGAAAGCAATATACAAACTGCTTTTTGGTCGAGTGTAGTGTTGTAAAAGAGGGGATTCGAGTACATCTAAGCTGAGGCTAGACTGACTTGCGCATTTCATTTGATTTTGTTAACGGTGGATGTTTAGTTGACTAGCACATTTCATTTTTAAATTGCGTTTTATCCATCTAATTTAGAACAATTACGCGCCAAAATTGTATTTTCGAATCATGTTACCCCGGAAATGTTAACAAAATAAATGTCCGTTGAAATTTTTATAAACAGCTGGGTTACTGCTCAGCTCAAGAGGGAGGCTTATTTGAGCATTTAATAAATAATTACCTACTTGTAGAAATTCATTTTTCTTTAATAATTCCTTTCTTAACTTCCAATTAATTTCCTTGTTTTTGCGTTTATACTTACTGAAACATTTTGTTTAGTTTCATACAAATTTATTGTTTACTTTCAGAGTTTCAGTTTGTTTCCATTTCTATTTTATAATACTGCGGAATTATTCACTTTTTGTCTTAATAAGAGTTTTGCTATTGTTACGTTTTCGTTTTTTATATCAGCTATATTTCTTATCTTTGATATTTTAAGAAAAAGATTAGTATCTTTAAGTTTTTAGAATTGACGATCATTTCTTTTATGTACTCATACAATTTGGGAAGGTGTGATCAAATCCGTTACTAAAATTAATTAATGCGATTATTTGATGCTTCATCAAGTCTCTACTTATAAATTATCTACGTACACCAGTAAATTACTTTATTTTTGGTTAAAGAATTTGTTATGAACAGTAACCGTAGCAATTTTCACGGACTAACGCCAACGCTTTCTGCGGTGTCGACTTTAAAGTAGCTCTAATGTTAGTAACAGAGGCTACCCCCTTATTCTCTCACTTATAGTCGACCAGCTTGTCTAGTATATTCATCCGCAGGTGGATCGCGTGCACACTGTATATTCATTTATATTCAATTAGCATATTTTTGTCGGAGATATCGTTGTAGTTGAGGATCCAGCAAATTTTGTAGTCCGTGTAATAGAATCTTAAATAATTTAATCAAGCAAAATGCGGGAAAATATATAATATAAAGAAGAATCTACAATGCCAAATAGTCGAAATACGTATTCACTGCTGGACGATAGCGGTTTCTATACTCATTGGCTAAGCACTAAAGTATTGTGACCACGTCTTTGAGACTCGTATAATCAATTGAGAGAAATGTATCTTAATATCGTTTCGAATAACAAATATATCGAAATTTAGATTTTGAGAATCACTTACCCCTCATAACTGTCAGAAATTCTGGCCGCAGAAAATACATAACACCACTCGCCTTAATCATCTATTGTGGCACATAAAACTGTAGAAGCATTATGTGATGTACACATTATACGTATACAGTAACAATAATACTGGTAGCAAGCCTTTATTGCAAGTACAAAATCATTAATAAAAATAAAATGTATGTAAATATACATAAATAAATATGCATTGCAGACAGTGCAAGTTCAGACACCTTCTATTAAAGTTTCTATTCTTCGACCTGCATTACACACAAAGATCTGTTACATACAGTAAGCATATATTACTAAAAAAATAAATATACAGAACGTCCGCTAATTAAATGACCAAAAGAACAAAGAAAATTATATATGATATATCAGTAATGTAGTACCTAGATAAATACCTTGTTTTGGACAAGTGCTTGCTAAAAAAAGCTGGAAAGCATTAGGTATGTACAAACAATATAAACAACTTATTAAATTTCAAACTTTAATGAAAGCTTCTTTTACAGTATTAATTTACTACAAGTTATAAATAAGAAATCTTTTTTTTTTTGTATATTTAATATGTAAAATGTAAAAACCCTAATGAAAAATCTATGTTAACGCACAAAGAAGCTATAACATAGAAGAAGCCATAAATATCATTTTTACAAAAGTGTACAAATTCATAGTTATTGGCACTGGGAAGCAATAACTGGTATATTTCCGGTTATTTATGTATTTTGCTTTGCCAGGGCAAATGGTTTTTGTAAAAAAAGCGCTTATGGTGTGGCACTCGCTGACAATTTTTAGTCTTTATTTGTACCATTGCAGCCGGTGTTATAGCGCATACGTATACAGTGTACACGCGGTCTACCTGCGGATGAATATACTACACAAGCTGGTCGACTATAAGTGGGAGAATGAGGGGGTAGCCTCTGTTACTAATATTAGAGCTACGTTAAAGTCGACACCGCAGAAATCGTTACTGCGTTAGTCCGTGAAAATTGCTTCTGTTACTGTTAGTAACAAATTTTTTAACCAAGAATAAAGTCATTTACTGTACTGCTTTAGTGAAGATGGAAATAATATTAATCAATAAAAAATCACTACCTGGATAATTTATAAGTAGAAACTTGTTGAAGCATCAAATAGTCGCAATAAACAATTTTAGTAACGGATTTCATCACAGCTTCCCAAATTGTATGAGTATATAAAAGAAATGATCATCAATGCTAAAAACTTAAAAATAATAATTTTTTTCTTAAAATATCAAAGATAAGAATATAGCTGATATACAAAACGAAAACGTAACAATAGCAAAACTCTTATTATGACAAAAAGTAAATAATTCCGTAGTATTGTAAAATATAAAACAAACTAAAATTCTGAAAGAAGACAATAAATTTGTATGAAATTAAACAAAATGTTTCAGTAAGATAAATTATAAACGCAGAATCAATGAATTTAATTGGAAGTTAAGAATGAAATTATTAAAGAAAAATTAATTTCTACAAGTACTTAATTACTTATTAAATGCTAAAATAAGCCTCCCTCTTGAGCTGAGCAGTAACCCAGGTGATTATAAAAAATTCGTCGGACATTTGTTAACATTTCCGGGATAACTTGATTAGAAACTTCAATAATTTTGTAGCGTAATTGTTCTAAATTAGATGGGCGAAACGCGATTTAAAAATGTGCTAGTGGTCGCCTAAACACCGACCGTTAACAAAATTGAAATGAAATGCGCATGTACAGCTGCTATCCTAAACGCGAGTCCGTCTACCCTCACTACACTCGACCAATAGAACAGTTTATATATTGCTTTCTCGTACTAACTCACACACACTCTCGGTGTCTTCGTTTTATCACATAGTAAATGTCATCCGCAGCTTGCCGGCAAGCACTTGGTATAGCACAAACGTCTCAGTCGTACGCTGTCATTGTCCGCATTAAATAACATTTCCTAAAAAATAAACCAGTACAAGATGTTTGCAAGTAATTTGTTATTTTGTTATTTAAGGCTGTTTATCAATATTCACGTCTATCGGGTCTTTATCGTCTATTAGTCCCATTTCCTTCACTTACACTATATGTAAGCCTCCTTTGCTGTCATTTGTGTATTCTCTTTCCATTGTAGCTATTTGCATTTATATATTGGTACTTGTGTATACGCATATATGATCTTTTCTAGACCATTATTTGTATGTTTGAATTATTTCTAATATTCTAATATTTCTGGACATGGTTTGTATTCCATGTCGGCAAACAGGGCTGCATTATGTTCTGTACTACTCAACACAACGGTTCTGTGGGTTTTTCGTGTTTGTTGTTAATCTAACTAAACTAGGTCCTTTCTTTCCCGCTTCACTGGTTATCCGCAGTATATGCTCTTGAAAGATCCTGTGTTATCAATGGTATCCCATGTTTTTGCATAATCTAATCTCATTCCCCTCAACATTAAAGCAATGTTTCAATTTCTTCCGTTTAATCATTATAATAGTATCCGCTTTATTCAACGTTATTGCCAGATCATGATTCTGTATTCATTCACTTTGAGAATTACATTTTTCTTTTGCATTAAAACTGGAATACTGTCAACCAGTTAATGACATTAACATTAATATAAAAATAACTAAAGAAGATTTTATAGATACCAAAATATGTTTATAATTATATAGGGTGAGTCATTAGTAGCCGTTTCTTCGATTGCTCTTTTGTGTTTTTAATAAAATAAAAAACAATTAGTGGAAGATTCGTGGTTGCTTTGGGCGCATATTCTAAAAATAATTTAAGCTCTGACGCACTTCCGGTTTCACCGGAAATGTATGGAACTTAATTTTTTTAGATGACTCATCCTATATATTTTTGGATTTTCTAGTACTGGTTTAAATTGCCTATTCAACAGTTTTCTCTTCTTCAAAATTGAGCTAATATTTTTTGAGTTATTAATCTTTTGTGAAAATATTTAACCAAAACACGTGTTCAGAGAAAAATCATTTTCTCATTGTTTTAAAAAGTAATAACATTAACATTGGTGGTGCTTGTAGCCAAGAAAATGTTGCATCATTTTGTATTAGTTGCAGTCGACAATACCTCAAGAAACTTTGTTTTTTCAAAGCCTACTCACCGAAATTTTCACATACCAAAAACTTCCTTTTTTTAAATGCAACACCTATAGTATTTTGTTGTGGCATTTGGTTCCCTTTTTTATTTTGTTTCATTTTTGTTAAAATGTCCTATACCTATCTTTTGTAATTTCTGAAATAATCACTATAGAAGCAATCAGCTGCGAGCGTTGTAATATGCACCCGAATACTCGTCCAATAAATGCTGGAATGCGACCGACTGCCTGAGTCAACTGTGAAAGTGTGTAAACATTTATGTCAAATTTATAAAAGCATCGCTAATAGTTATTATCAAAATGAATCATTGTTATGAAGAGTTAATAGATATGATTGACGTTTTGGGTGAATCTGAAAGAAACTCATTGCTAGCATCCAGACCTTATGCACATCGATCCTTGGTAGAAGTCAACCGAAGCCCGAAACCTTCGAAAGTAAAAAGGAAAGGTTCGAGTGAACAGAAAGTATTAAATATGAAAAGAAAAGCAGACTAATAACTGTTGAGAATAATAAGTTTATGGTACTTGCGAGTGTAGTCAAACACCCCCCATACTAGTACTACGAAAATTAATCGTCAGGTAGATGTACGTCAAATTTGAGAATCCAGAATAATTTGGAAATATGTAATTCATCGGTAGCATATTCATACACAGGGTTAGATGAAAGAAATTTTCAGAATCCCTTGCATTTTTTGTCAATGGGCAGCAGATAAATTAGCCTTTTCAATTTTTTGTTGTTTACCGACGAAGTCACCTTTTATTAAAATGGATACGTTAATCGTCACTATTTTCGTTATTATAACACATAAAAACCCTTACTGCAAACTTTCAAAATCGTTGGTCATTAAATATGTGGGAAGGAATAGTGGGTAGTCACATAATTGGACCTTACTTGTTTGATGAAAATGTTAATGGAGAAGAGTATCTTCGTTTTCTACGGACGGATTTGAAGCATGAACATTAAAATCAGAAAAGCGTTTACAAGAATATATCGAAAAGTTTTAAGCAACGCTAGTACTTCTTTGGAAAACAGAATACCTCACGGGCATTGCACAAAGGTGTGGTTATGTTGAATATATTCTTTAATGAAATTCATTTTTTTTTACTTTTGATTGTTGTTACGTTGCTCAATAGTTTTAGGTTACTTAAATTGCGTTATTTTGTTGTTAATTTTTTCTCTATTAAAGTTTTAGGATATCAGTTTATAATTTCGAAAAACTACAGCCATCTCTTATGAAGAACTACAACAATGAAAGAAGACGACCAATTAGGCAAATTAAATTGAAGACAGTTTTAGGATATCAGTTTCTAATTTCGAAAAACTACAGCCGTCTCTTATGAAGAGCTACAACAATGAAAGAAGACGACCAATTAGGCAAATTAAATTGAAGACAGCAGCATTGTTTCATGCACCTTTTAGTGGGGCGGCATCTTGAAATATGTCAGCAAACACAAACTTTATTTTATTTCGTTGTTAACCAACAGTGTAAAAAATGACATTGCCGTAATTAAAAAATGCGATGCCCTTCATTCTGTAAAATTATTACTTTTAGGATAGTTGGATTTAATCTTTACATTGTTTGACAGTTGACTAAGGAAGTCGGGTCCCACTTCAGCCTTTCATAGGTTAAACGAATATTTGGGTGCATAGAACAACAGCACCTTATTTGACCGCTAATTGCTCCTATAGTGACTATCTCAGAAACTACAAAAGATAGGTATAGGACATTTCAACAAAAATGGAAGAGAATACAAAAAGGAACAAAATGCCACAATAAAATACCGAGTGTTCCATTTAAAAAAACTAAGTTTTTGGTATGTGAAAATTTCGGAAAGTAGGCTTTGAAAAAACAAAGTTGTTTGAGGTATTGTCTAGCGCAACTTATACCAAATGATGCAGAATTTTCTTGGCTACAAGCACCGCCAAAGTTAATATTTTTACTTTTAAGAACAATGAGAAAATGTTTTTTTTCTGAACACGTGTTTTGTCAAATATTTTCAAAAAAAATTAATTACTCAAAAACTATTGGCTCAATTTCGAAACAGAGAAAGCCTTTATATAGGTAATTTAAAGCAGTGCTAGAAAATCCAAAAATATATGGGGTGAGTCATTTAGAAACCGGAAGTGCGTCAGAGCTTAGAGTATTTTTAGAATATGCGCCACAATCAACTATGAATCTTCCACTAATTGTTTTTTTCTTTTATTTGAAACACAAAAGTGCAATCGAAGAAGTGACTACTATTGACTCACCCTGTACATCCTTCCACATATTTTCGTGCGAATTTAAAATACTACAGTATGTATAAAATATTGATAAATATAAAAAAGTGATACTACATACGTCTCAATCTTTCGGTAAACAGCTCACTATTCTAATGGCAGCTTCATAAAATACCAAATGATATGAATATAGCAATAAATGAGACAGTCCTAACTACTGGATATGTTAACCTAGTGTTCACCTGTATGTAATATAATTTTTTGGTAGATTCTCTACAGAACTTAAAAGGCACGGCGCTTAACTTATCACACAGATAAATAATAACGTGAATATACGTATGTTTAGAGCACGTACCAACATATATTCAAATTGAAATCAGTGTAGTGCAATAAATAATTTAGTAAGAATTTAATTTACAACCATAAGATATCACAGAAATAAATATGTTAACAATAATGTTCTTTTTATTTTTATTTCAGGGTATTTACAAGGGCAAAAACTGTGTTATAGATACATCTAAGTTTAATTTTATGCCTTTGGGAAACTTTTTCTGGAAACTTAGAGTGGTAGCGAGTTTTAAAGGAACCAATAAACTAGTAATGTGCTATAAAGTTGTAATACATTCTTCTTAATATTAAGACATTAAACTAAATTGTGAGATTGTATTGGTTATGTTTTAGAGTGCATTGTTATTAAATAGAGAGGCATATGTAAAGCGTATGGACTTTGATTAAATGTAACAAAAATAATAAAAGTTTAGACGTATTGAAATTTTAATTGCTTATTGGAAACTGATGATAGTGATGATTATCGAGGCTGCTACTGAATATATTTCGTAAATTTTTTATCACTCTTAAGTTGATTTGGTTTAAAAATTTTACGTTCCAGAAATAATTTCTTCTTAATATTATAATTATGACTATTAATCATCAATAAATACATATATGTAAAAAGTAAAAAAAATGAATACCACAGAACGATACAATTTTGAGTATATCCAATTTCAAACTTTGGATTATCTTTGTTCACACTATATTTTAAATTACAGATCATATTCGATAAAGAATTACTTTAAATTAATTAATTACTATATAAAAACAGAATAACTTAATTAGTACGTTCGAGAAATTTTCCAAAACGCGGACAATTTAAGGATATACAATTTCAGCAAGTATTCTTTATTAAATCAAGATTCTTACATCTTAAGCTTCTAAACAGATTCATGACCTGGCACAAGCATAATCAGCTGTTAGTCTACCCGGCACGTTTCTCGGTGACGACTCTAAAGAAGCTGATTCCAGAGGGATTACATTTTTATGGCTGATACTGGAAAATACTTTGTTAGAATGAGGCAAGTAAAATCAAGTTATGAGAAAGATCTAGTGCGTGGATGACAATTTTAATACAAAAAAGAAACGAGTGAGATACACATAGATTTCGCTACATATCAAGGGTTAAGAACCGACTTGAAAACATTAGTCCGTATTTAATTTAGTTGCGCTTTGTCTACCGTAGTGTATGTTGTTTGGTGTCGTTCTGCTATTTATAAGAAAATCGCTTTATCCTCGTTTTCTGCAACAAAATCAGTTTTTTTCAAGACTTTATATTTGCATTTATTGATTCAAACGTAAGTAATAACAAAACAAACAGCAGGAAAAGTAGAAATATGTAATTATAATATTATTTGTTTGAAGGTTAAAACTTCGATAATGGCGGATTCTTCTGTACCTGTATCGAAAAAGCCCAAAATTATACATTATCAAGCTCGAGAAATCGTCTGGAATGTATATAATTACTTTAAGATGCAGAACCATAAAGGTAATTAGTATAAGACTGTGTTTGTTTAATTATTAGTTAATTTAGAAGATATTTAAAACACAAATAGAGAAATACAATGAGATAAATAAATCTTCGATTAGAATAAATAAATTGAGGTTGAAGTACAGTTACAACTATTATCTTTCATCAATATTGTTATTATGCGTTGCCATTGTCACCCAAGCGACTGGAATTTCAAGAAGAAATCTTGCCAGAATTATTAGTGAGGGTTTTAAAGCAGTGAAAGAAAGTGCAACTGTCTCATTTTCTACGCCAAAACCGAATATTGTCAAAGCTGCCCCGAAGTCTACCATTGATAACTGTGGGAAAGAAGCGATTCGTCGTATTGTTTATAATTTTCATATGACACACAAACGAAGACCAACGATTACTGCTTTATATAATAAAGTAAATAAGTCTGATGCTCTTGGTTTTCTAGGGAAGAAGTCATCTTTCCGAAAATTATTACTAACATTACAATTTAGGTACGTATAGGTACTACTAATTCAAACACCTTTTAATGTTGTTTTTATACATAGGTGGAAAAAACCACAGATAACCGGAAAGAACTGATAGAAAAAACTGACATACGTGAACTGCGATGTAAATACATCAGAAGTATAACTAAATATCGAGCAGAAGGACGACCTATAATATACACAGGTGCGATATTAAGTGCATTATAGACATTTTTAGTACACTTCTAATGTATTTTAATATTAATTGTAGGTAAAACTTACATTCATAGCAGCCACACAACTCCGTATGAATGGGTTGATGAAACTCATAAAGGGATAAATGCCCTATATCAAAAGGAAGACGATTTATTATTGTACATGAAGGTAAATAATACTTTTGGATAATATATATTACTTAACACATGTTATAATTTCCAGGCGGTGAACAAGGATTTTTTTTTTAAAAAAAAACATACCAAATTTACCAAAAAATTCTGTGTTGGTGGTTGATAACGCAGCTTATCACAATGTGTTGTCTGTTCGACATCCCACCTCAAATAGTCGAAAGGCAGAAGTGAAACTATGGCTAGATGCAAGATGTACTTATGATAGTACATTTACCAAGGTGGAGTTATATGGTATAATTAAACAAAATAAACCTGCATTCATAGAATATAAAATTGATGGGATATTGACAAAACATTTACATTCCGTGCTAAAGCTGTCACCATATCATCCGGAGCTGAATCCCACTGAGAAGATTTGGCTCTTGTCAAGAATAGGGTAGCGACCAAAGATGTTACCTTCAAATTACAAGATGTGCAGAAAATTGCAGAGCAAGAATTTCAAAATGTTACGGTGCAGGAATGGTCAAACATGTGCCATCACGTACATAAGAAGATTATATTCACAAAAAACATATAATGAATAATTAATGTGAAGAATTTATAATAGAAGTAGGAAACGACAGTGATGATAGTGATGATTTATTTAATTGTTCATCAGACGAAGATAATTTATAATGTTAATAAATATATGCGTAAAAAGTAGAATTTTATTTATTTATTTTATTTAACGTGGTTGAAGCTTTCATTGTCATTCATATTTCTTCATTTGCAAGTATGTATTTTTTTAATCTAACATGCAATGTTACTTTTACAATACCTGAGTTTTAATAGTTACGGTCCAAGTGCGGGAAAACATATTTCGCGAATGAGTGGCCATTTTTGTATTAGTAACTACTGGTCGACTATAAATGGGCGTGCCAACTTGAATTGCCACACCGACACGAATACAAATACAAATACATGTGTTACTTAAGTTTTCCGTTGGCGTCTTTTAATGAACAGTAATTGCTTCCTTACGTTTTCTACATTAAAAATATAATACTTTTATTGCTTTCAACATAATTCCAATTTTGAAATAATCCATCTATAATACTGTTAACTTATTTTCATATGTATGTTCTACATATAATTTTTTTAACCTTCCTTCAAGATCTACAAAATAACAAACTCCTTTTGCTGTATATTGGATATTTCAATCACATAAAATACATTCACAAAGACCTGTTTGATTTTACGTTGACCATGTATATTAAGTATTGCTTTCGAAACCGATGTTTTTAACGCATATACATATTTTAGCCACACCTCGCGCATCCTAGGTGCCATCAGATATTAACCGAGCTATACGCCTTAATAATATGAATAGATACAAATTTTACCTACAAATAAATTTAAGTGTGAGCATGGAAAAATAAGTTCTATTTGTTCTATCGTTATATTTGTTATATGGTTTACTATTCTATAATCTGTCGGTTATATTGTTCTATTCGTGTATGCTTGTTTTTAATATTATCTTGTATGATTTATTCATATAGTTCTAGTGCGCTAGTTCCTGCTTTGTTATTGTTTTATATGTGATATAATTATATTGTATGTTCGGTACAAAAAATGTTCTGTGAGAGGCAAATGAAGATGCAGTAACTAATTTTTTCTCCAATCCAAGAAAATATGTCCTTATTCAATACATGGGCAATGGCATCTAGAAACACCACGATTTATACCTCAGACCCTATTTTAATACATAGATCATATACCGTGTGGCCGCCGTTCATAGCGCGATGCATGTATTAGTAACTACTGGTCGACTATAAATGGGCGTGCCAACTTGAATTGCCACACCGACAGCGGGCGTATAAGTTATACGTATAAATGTATTCGTAGGCAAATCATGTGAAAAGCAGTGTAATAGGTATTGCGTTCCCGTTATAAGTAATTATTTGTAGTTGTTTGAAGCATCAGATAATCACTGATAATATGTCAGTGAAGTAACTCATCACAGCTTCATAAACAACATAAAAGAGCAAAAATAAATAATTAATAACTCCTAGACTTTAAAATAAAAAAAACTGCTTAACTAAAATAATATTTTTCAACAAATATTATAATCTAAAAACTCAACTATAATAAAATACTGAAACATAAAATATTTACTTCTTAAAACAGAATTGTAATTCAACATTGCAATTAACCTGTAATTAGCTAAAAAAATGTTATTCTTAAGCAATAATAAAACTCGAACTGACGCCCATATGTGGAAGCGACGGCGAATGCGACTGTCCGACTACACCGTATAAATGTTGATTTTTTGGACAAATGTGAGTGCATCATAGGCAAATGCGAAATACTAGCTCTGTTGTAATCCAGTATAACACCGCGTCCACTTGTTTACCGTTCTAATACACAGACATCTCTATCTGTTTCGCTTACTCTACAGGTATCGCGATAATGCAGACGCACGCGGTCTTATGGTATATAGATTATACTATATACACCATCAAATGAGGTGCTGTGAGATTAAAAACCATTGTTGCACCAATTTTATTATGCTGGAAATAATGCTCATTTCAGTTAAGGTAAGTACAATTGTATTGTATATGAAAGACAATGAATTGAAAATAGATACCTTTATGAATCTATTAGAGATAATATTAAAAAACAGTTTCTACTTCGTGTGTATTAGAGTCTACCTTTGGCTAACCACAAGAGAATATGTAAATACATACCATACTTTCCAAACATAATTGTAATTAAACAAATATACCTATTGTCTAACAGAAGAAAGTGAAATAACTGAGCCATGCCACCAAGACTAGATGAAACTGGTTTCTTAACTAGACCAACGTAAAAGTCACTGCTCATTTATATCTATATGTTTCAGAAAATATATTATCTCAACCATCTACATTCTTTCAAAAAGTGCATTGAGATTAAGTACACAATGCTCACATACTTGAGTCACCAACCAACACGTTCTCTAAGAAAAATAACTGCCGGGGGTTTAAATGTAAAAGTATTTTGGTTTTATAAATCCGTATGATTATAGTCTTTTAACATAAAGTAAATAAAGTAAGTAAAGTTATTTTCTTCTGTTATGCATATACAGGCTGGTCCATCTCCGTGGAGAGCCGATTGTGACTTTACGAGAAAAGATATTTCGAAGCGGTTTTCTTCCTAGGATAGCCACTCATTAGGAGCATCTTATAAATTTATTTTTATGATACAAAGTGTTCCACAACATAGTGACTGACTATAGTTATCGTGTTGTAAATCGAACATCCTATATATTATTATTATTATTATTAAGAATAATAATAATAATATGTCTTTATTGGGTATCGTGATACAATACACATATAAAAAAAATTAAAGAAAAAAGTAATAGCAATGATATATAGGTACAAAGTATATTGAGATCGCAACTCCCAACCTCAAGGCGAATCTCTGTTAAACTGCTTAATTAACCTTGCAAGAGAAAAAAAGAGAATTGCAATTTCATTTATTATATAGTGCCTAACCCTAAACTTAACCTAGAATTCGATAGTGATGCATGAAGTGAAACAGAAACAAGTAATGAACAATAAAAAAGAAAAAAGAAAAAAAATTCTATTACTCATTAATATCTGAGTAGGGAAAACCACACAGAAAAAAGAAAACAGTAAACACGAGAAAAATGTGAGAATGCATACAGCATGCATCAGCAACCTACTTTGATAGCAGGTGAACCCTGAGCCGACGTCTAAATTCCGGTAGCGCAAGCAACTTCAGTTCGGTAGAAATTCCGTTGTAGTATCTACTTATAAATCATGTAAGTGAAAGAGCTCTGGTAAACAACCAGTCTGTGCAAAGGAGGTGATATGAGTCCGCGGAATCTCGTTGTTATGTTGTGAACATCAGTCGTAAATCTTATTCGATTGTATAAATTCGCAGGGGTCCTGTATAACATGATTTTATGAAAAAGACTCAGCAGTAAATACTGCCTACGAGCATACATATCCAATCATCCAGTCTCGTGAACTTTGTGGGAAATATGATCATATTTCCTTAAATTATAAATATACCGGAGGCGTGCATTCTGAACCCTCTGAATTCGACATGATGTAAATTGATCCAAGGCACCATGATAAATCGACGAACAGTATGTAAATTGTGACAATACAAATGTATCACATAGATTCTTTTTTGTACGTTCGTTAATTATTTCTCTAAAAGGATAAAATTTCTTTAAATTAAGGTAAACATTTCTAACATATTTAGAAATCTGATCTCTGTACCAAAACGTATTTTCCAGAAAAAACCCAGACTTTTTGATCTATCCACAATAGGTATACTTGCACCATTTACAGAAATATCAATAATCTTACTCAAATTATGACATGTTTTCTTTGAGCCAAATAAAATTGCTTGTGATTTTGAAGGATCCAAAAGCAGACAAAGATTTAATGAGTTGAAATGTAATTAATT
The DNA here is from genome assembly GCA_963170755.1 of Amphimallon solstitiale. NCBI lineage: Eukaryota > Metazoa > Arthropoda > Insecta > Coleoptera > Scarabaeidae > Amphimallon > Amphimallon solstitiale. The sequence goes on from OY720675.1 coordinate 86,701,251, forward strand.
AATGTAACATAGATAACAAAACCCAGATCAGAATGCCAAGAGGAGAAACGAGATACATTAACATAAAAGGAGGATTACGACAAGGGGACTCGCTTAGCCCGACATTGTTCAATATGATAATGGACCAGATAATCAACGAAGTGAAAAAGAGAGAGGGGTACAGAATGGGACCCCATAAAATTAATATAGTATGCTACGCAGATGACGCAGTATTGGTAGCTAGTAAATAAGATGACCTGCAAAGACAACTCCGCTCATTTAATATTAGGGCACAAGAATACAACATGCAGTTTCAGCGGAAAAAACCAAGTGCATGGTAATTAGCAGAGAACCACGCAGATGTAGACTAGAACTGGAGAGCAAAAGCATAGAACAGGTGATGACATTCAACTACCTGGGAGTTGAAATCACCAGTGAGAGAAACTTGAAGACGGAAGCAACAAAGCAAGCGACTAAAGCGATGAAAGTGAGTAGCTGTTTGAGACAAACCATATGGAGAAACGAATTTATGACTACAGAAGGCAAACTGAAAGTATACAAAACAACAGTGAGACCAATTTTAACATATGCAGTAGAGACAAGGGCAGACACAAAGGGAACAAAACAGAAAATAAACAACGTGGAAATGAAAGTATTAAGATCGATAACAGGAGTGACACTAAGAGATAGACAAACAAACAGTAGCATACGAGAGCAATGTAACATACAAGACGTAAACAAATGGGTGAAAACGAGAAAGAAAAAATGGAATGAAGACGTATATAGGATGCGATCAGACCAACTAGCAAACATCTCTAAAAACAATAAGCCATACAGCAGAAGACCAGTAGGAAGACCAAAAAAGAAATGGCAAGACAATATACAATCAAAAACAACCGAAACCGAATAAGAGGTAGACAAACAGGAGAAATCCTAGTCGTACGAAGAAGAAGAAGAAGAAATGTAATGACCTAAGGTCGGAGATCATATAATTCACCGCTGTTTGCCAATTTGAAGGCTCAAAAGAAATATATAATTGTGTGTCGTCTGCATATTGCCGTGAACTCGCAAGTTCATAAAATAAGAATAGCTTTAAGAATTAGTTTAAGTTTTGAAATAAAATAAAAATGACAAAAATCGTATTTAAATATGAAAGAGTAAAAATATGCAACAAAAATTACATGGATGTATATAAAGTTGCATACACATGGTCAATACACAATACAAGTAATTCAAAAGTCAGTATTATTCAAGTAAATAATGAGAAAATACAAAATAAAGATTATTAAATAAATATGAAACAAAAGACAAAATAAAATTTATTAAATAAATATGAAATAAAAGACAAAATAAATATAAGTAATATATTTCTTTTGTAGAAAGAATACACAAAATGTATGGTTTACATATCATAAAAAGGAACCTAATTTTATACAATGCGTAAAGATTGCTTTAAACATTCTAAATAATGGACCGCTGTTTAAGTCAAAAAGGGTAATGAAGGCAAATATTCGAGAAAGGGTGATGTTAATGGATGGATTAGTCAAGAGAATTAGTCATGTAAAAGCAATAGAATTGTATGAAAAAGATCAAATACGATATGCAAAAAACATAAATATGACTGAATAAATCATTATGATTTACATGCATAAAGCAATAAAACTTTATGAAAGAGTTTAAGAACTAAATTATATTAAAAGATAAAAATTACCTTAGCTTATAACTAGAGACTAAGAAAAGGATATAAAAATATGTAAAACGTAAACCCGATCAGCAATAACATTGGTATAAAAAGGTAGCTGATAGCATAAATAAAAAGTGTATGTGTTTATGATTTGTTTGTAACACAATGCTTCAGAGACTGGAAACAGACGTGTACAGTTTCATGACCTACAAAAGACAATAAAATATAAAACTTTTGTAAAGTTTATTGCAGATAGACATTTTACCGATGGAAAGATCATTGATAGAAAACAGAGGTGCAGTAGACAAACAAGCGTGTCTTCCAGGTGCAGGCAGTGTGGGAAGAAAAATAATCGTTATCTCCAACGTGTTTCCCATCTTACCAAGTCACAATCCAGCTACAAGAAAAGTGAAATTGACATTAATGAATGGAAAGAAAAAATATGTATTGAACAATGAACAAGGCAATAGGTTCATTGATGAATACAAAGAAGGATGGTATTAACAACAAGAATAAACCTACCGTCGGAAATGCTGTGCAAGGCGGTGGAGGGACTTTTGAATTGGAAATTTGTATTGACGTTTGGTAAATAGTGAACTGTCAGAACAATATGTGTATGTGTGTGTGTATCAAGACGGCAACATGTGGGCAGCGATTTCACTGGAACGTATATTCCAATGCCAACCTAAAATATGGACTAGAGGGCGCAATAGTCAACGTAGAGTTTTTTTTGCCGGTATAAATTCGAAAAACAAGATTCGACAAGAGACTTCTGATTTCGACTCCGAAAGAATAAGACGCTTTTAAAAAAAAATTGTTACATTGTAGAATAGTAGTTTTCATTATTTCTTTATCACGTTTATTCATAATAATTCTTCTTTTATTAATATATATTTAAATTCACTTGAAACGTTCAATATGGACATTCAAAATGAACATTTTGATGAAATATTTAAAGATAGCAAGTAAGTTTTTTTTTGAAAAGAAGTTATCTAAATTGTTAGACAGACATTGGTTTTTACGTGCAAATGATTAATCAATGTAATGTTGGACAATATGGATAAGCAAATATTATCCTGTAAGGTTTTCTTTTAATTCATAAAGTTGGAATTACAACAAAAATAGGACTAATGGTGTTGGGCATTTGAAGAGATGCTACGTGCGAATGAGCATTTTCTTCATGGTATTGTCTAGGCATCATTAATCTTTTTCAAGTTTGGTTAATAATTAATTAAAAGTTTCATAAGGCAAAGATTAAAAGCTAGATACAACACGTGCAAATGGTTGTCTAAGGCAATTAATTGAAGCCAATATATAAATATAATTACATCGATAAGTATCACTATCAATGTACAATAAAAGTTTACATTTATTTATTTACAGGATAAATATTTATTTTGTTTAGCATAATAAATAAATAAATAAAAGATTTACATACATTACAACCGACATTAGGTATAAATGATATGAGCATTTTCAATTATGTATTTTGTTTAGAGCATAAAGGTATATATAAAAATTATTTTGAATCTATAAATTACAAAAATAAAAGGTGTATGATCATGTTAATTAGACATTCTGTTTTTTTTTAAAACAAAACTATTACCTCATCCCTATTATAAGTAAGTAAAAGACACCAGTGAAGGAGAAGGAACCACATACATTGCCAGAATCCACAATAGTTATTAGGTACATGCTTCAACAATATGAATTAAATATAAAACCAATTATAAGTTTTTGGTGTAAAAAGAATAAATTTAGAACACAGCATATACAAATGACTATACCCACAAATATATGCTATCACAGCATATTAATAATGGCGTCCAACGAAGTGGGGCAATGTATTCCTTTTGTTGTTTATTAATCATATAAATAATAACGCCCAACATAGAGAGGCAATGTATTACTTTTCTAATTGTTTAAAAGAAAAAAAAATATATAATTAATGTCGCTTAACATAGTGGAGCACTGTATTCATTTTCTCGTTTGTTAATAATTATTTACACAACGCTCAACGTTATGAAGCAGTGAAAATTTTGTTTTTTTTTATGATTGAAAAAAAAAATAATAATTAATTTTGTCCAAACAATTGGTACGAAGTTTGTTTCATTTTCTTATTCGTTAACAAACAAAATAGTTATTCAGTGTCCAATTTAGAGACAGAATACTTTTGATTTTCATTTACTGGTGAATTTCTCTTATTTAGAAAGGGATAAAGAAGGAGGAATAGTATTTAATTAGATAAGTTTGTTATTAATTCATAAGTTAATAAAAAGATAAAAAAAAATATGGCAGAAAAAGATAAGAATAATGGTGAAGGTTCACAATTCACACAGTACAGGGACAATCGTCCGGTATCTTCTGATTCAGAGTCAGAAAAACCTGAATCAGAGGATCGAACACTTGAAGGTAGCATACAAGCAGAAAGCATCAGTGGCGTAGCTGGTGAACAAAAACTTGAGAATCTTTTTAATAAACTATTCAGCAGAATAGAAGAAAACGATAGGAATATGAACAAGAAATTTGAGGAGAATAATCGAAGATTAGTAGAAAATAATTTAAGTATAAATAAAAAATTAGAACAAAATAATCAAAGATTAGAAAAAATCAATGCTAAAATAGACGCAGGTTTCGCAGAGTTAAGAAAGGAAACTTTAGAGCTAAATGCAAAAGAAGAATTGAAGTTAGAACAGTCAGTTGCAACTTTAAATAAACAAATAAATATTAACGAAAAGAAATGTGAAGGTAAAGGCACATTCTTAATAAAAGAAATCAACGAAAGGTCTGCCAAAACACAAGCTAGTTTTAATAAGGTAGATGAGAAAATAAATTTTCTTGAAAATAAAGTTATAGGGAATAATGTAGAATGTCAAGAACAAATACAAGGACTTTCACACCAAGTGGAAGATTGCAAAATAAAATATGGTGTTTGTACTGACACAATGTTGACTTTACAAAGCAAAACTTTAACCTTTGAAAACACTATCAAACGGTTAGAAAACAAAGTACACGGGGTCAGTATACCTAGTGTATCTTTGACACAAATACCTGGTAGCGCGGAGAATATACCAAAATTATCAGGATTTTATAAAGATAATCCAATGGCGTTTATGCGAACCATCAAAACGTATATGAGGGGAATATCTGATGAGATGTCAAAGCTACATTTCATAAGAGGTTGTTTGAAGGATTATGCACTTCAGTGGTATGACATAATAATAGATGAAGTAGTAAACTTCAAAGAATTTGAGATTCGTTTTGTGAGACAGTACTGGGGACAGACTCAGCAGAGGAGAATTAGACACGATTTAGTATTTGGCAAATACAGAGCTGGAACTTCTCGAGAAAACTATATCATACGAAAATATTCTTTTCTCAAATACATTCAACCAACCATTGAAGAGAGCGATATTGTCTCACAGCTAGCAGCACACTTTGACCACAACGTTACACAGGCAGTAGCACTTCAAGGAATTGATAACATCGAAGGATTACTGGAACTGGTCAAGAGATTGGACGATGTGGATGAAAAAGGAAACAACAATAATTATGGAAACATCAAAAATACAAGCAATCCACCTAGAAATTACAACAACAACAATAATGGAAATATTCCGCATACAAACAATACACCTCGATACAACCAAAATAAACAGTACAACAATAATGGGTACAATCAAAACCAGGGCAAGCAGAATTATGGAAACAACCCATATACATATAATAAGCCAAGCTATGGGAACAATCCATATTCAAACAATAAGACAAGAAATTATGAAAATGAGAGGAAGACTGAACAGAATTATAGGAAGGAAGAAAGAAACCCTGAGAGGGAAAGAAGAGTGAATAATGTTCAAATAAGTGAAGAGAAGAAAGAAATAAATACGAAGGAAAAGACAGAATCAAAAGGTGCAATACCCAAGGATTCAAGACAACTACCGATAAACAAAGAATGGGTAAATTCTACCTGCTCAAACGCGACTGCGTTGGATTTTTAGAAAGGCCAGTCAAGAAGAAAAAGAAGATACAAAACGTATACAACTTCGACGATCTAAAGAAAATCACGACGGAATTACCACACATAACAGTAAAAATAGGGAATGAAGAAATAGAAGCATTATTAGACACAGGAGCGCAATTATCATTATTAGATAGTAGTATTATAGACAAAGACATAGAAAAATTAGGATATTATATGCCTATAAGAAAGGTAAATTTAATAAATGCAAATAAGAAACATATCATTACTATAGATAAAGTTTTTTGTATAAATGTTAGAATAGGTAGTTTAAAATTATTAACAGAATTCGTAATAGTGCCTAATTTGAACAGCAACTGTATTTTGGGGATAGACTTTTTAAGTCAATACGGTACAAAAATAAATATGGAAAACAAAACATTTCATATTAAAAATTCAATAATCTCCTGGTGTAAGGAAACACAGGAAGATGAGATATTAATTAATAATTTATATATAAATAATGCTGAACAAAATCTCACAAATAAAATGGATAGTGGTTTATTAGACAATAAAAGTGCACATCCTGTGAAGCATCGTCAAAGTGAGGACTTCACGCAATATAGGGATGGTACGAATTTAAATTGCGATAAACAATACATAAGCCATGTGAGCAATCTTGTCAGTAAATATAAAGGATTATTTGATAATAAACCTGGTTTAGCAAAAGGCTATGAACACAGGCTCAAAGTAGATGAAACACAACCTTTTAAAGTCAAAAATTATCCTGTCCCCCATAAATATAGAGAACAAGTCAAATTAGAAATTAAAGAAATGTTAAAAAACAAAATTATAGAAAGAACAGAATCAACATTTATAAATCCAATAGTAGTGGTAGTAAAGAAAAACACAGGTAATCAGAAAGAAACAAAATTACGCTTATGTCTTGATGCAAGGGGCCTTAACTCAAGGACCTCCCCTAATTTTGAAGCTCCGCAGAGTATAGAGACCTTATTAACAAGGTGTACTGATGCAAGGTGGTTCACAAAAATAGATCTGAAAAGTTCTTTTTGGCTGGTACCATTACACAAGGACTCAAGGAAGTATTGTTCCTTTATGTTCAATTCATTAGTCTATTCGTATAGAGTCGTTCCGTTTGGCCTATCAACAGCGACAGCCGCTTTGGTCAGAGCCATGCAACAAATTTTAGATCCACATGAGGAGTATGTTTCTCACTATGTGGATGACATACTAATATTTAATAAAGATTTAGAGAGTCACAAAGAATCGGTAGAAAAGGTTTTAAATACGTTAGCAGAAAACGATTTAAAAGTTAACATTGAAAAATGTGAATTTTATAAAAATAAAATAAATTATCTAGGGTATATAATAGATGGTAAGACAATCACTATAGAAAAAGAAAAATTGGAAGCAATAAGAAAGTATCCCAGACCAAAGAACATAAAAATGCTCAGAGGATTCTTGGGAATGATAAATTATTATAAACATTTCATTCCGAGAATATCTGATCAAACTTACATGCTTTTCAGATTGATAAAGAAAGGAGTAAAATTTAAATGGACTCCTGAAACTCTCAAAGCATTTGAAGAAGTAAAAGAAAATTTTTGCAAAGCATTAATGGTAAATTTGCCTGATTTTAATGAAGAATTTATTTTACGATGCGATGCATCAAATAATGCAATAGCTGCAGAGTTACTACAGATAAGAAATGGTGTGGAAAGGCCAATCTGTTTCTTATCAAGGATTTTGAAGGGATACGAATTAAACTACACGATTTCAGAAAAAGAACTTTTGTCTTTGGTTCATGCAGTATCCAAATTAAAATACTATTTACTAGGAAATAGCTTCTTGGTTGAGACGGATCATTTGTCATTAATTTTCCTTATGAAGACTAGATTCAACAACCAAGAATATATAGATGGTCACTTCTATTGTCGGAATATTCATTTAGAATAAGGCATAGAAAGGGCACAGACAACATTGTTGCAGATGCATTGAGTAGAGCTCAAGGAGGGATAAAGCAGCAAAATGCATACCAAGTCAACAATTATAACTTGGATCATGCTCCAGAAATATACAGTCGACAGAGCATTGAAGCATGTCAACAAACTGAAGAAATTCTTGAAATAAAAAGAAAAATACGAAGAGAAGGAGAATACAGAGGATATAATATAAGAAATAACATAGTATATAAGACTCTAGGTGATAAGAATTTAATAGTTTTAGATAGAAATTTAGCATTAAGTATCATTAGAAATATACATAATAATTTAGGGCATCCTGGAAATAGAAAAACATTTCTTGTTTTCAGAGAGCAATTTTATTCTCTAAGAGATAAAAATTTAATCGCCACAGAGAATAGAAAGTGTAGAGAATTTTTATTAGGAAAGAATAAAAATAGAGTAAATCAGAACAGCATACATAGTATACGAGTAGAAAATAAGCTTGATCTGGTAGCTGCTGATTTTCTGGGTAATTTAATACCAGGAGAGCAAGGATATTGCAACATATTTGTAATGGTAGACATATTAACAAAATATATAAAATTATATCCGACAAGAAAATATAATACTCAGAATGCAATAAATTGTGTGAGTCAATTCATAAATGAGAATGGACAGATAAGATAATTATTGGTAGATAATGCTTCATACTTCAATAATATGAGATTCATTCAAGAATTAAGGGAGATGGACATAGAGGTAATTTTCACTAGCATAAGGCATCCACAAGCAAATCCTAGTGAGAGGTACATACAAGAAGTGACGAGGCACTTAAGAATGTTAACGCACGAAAGACACGATGCCTGGGTGCAATACATAGAAGAGGTGGAAAACAATATAAATTTCTTAACTAGTGTAACGACAAATATAAGTCCGTATACACTAATGCATGGGAGACATCCACCGAGACCTTGGAATCAAGAGACACCAATCGTGGATAATCTCGAAGAATTGACAAATCAAGGTAAACAAAGACAGACAAATATTGCAGAAAAATACACGAGAATAGAAAACGAAAAGATAAGAAAACATAAGATATACCAAATTGGAGATCTGGTAGTGGTGAAAAACTACAGGTTAGGGAGGAGACATTTAAACAAATGCGCAAAGTTGGACTTACCGTATAGAGGCCCATATAGAGTAAATAAAATTTTGAGTGATGTAACGTACGAGCTACAAGAAATAGATAGCGAAAACATAAAAGGGAAATATCACATATCTATGCTTTATGATTATATAGACGTAGAAAATTAATAATTATTTGTGCGAGTTTTCACAATGGTTATTATACGTGTCGTTCATGCTTTAATAATCATTGTTGACGATTCACGACAAAATATAATAACCAAGGGAATATGCCGTGAACTCGCAAGTTCATAAAATAAGAATAGCTTTAAGAATTAGTTTAAGTTTTGAAATAAAATAAAAATGACAAAAATCGTATTTAAATATGAAAGAGTAAAAATATGCAACAAAAATTACATGGATGTATATAAAGTTGCATACACATGGTCAATACACAATACAAGTAATTCAAAAGTCAGTATTATTCAAGTAAATAATGAGAAAATACAAAATAAAGTTTATTAAATAAATATGAAACAAAAGACAAAATAAAATTTATTAAATAAATATGAAATAAAAGACCAAATAAATATAAGTAATATATTTCTTTTGTAGAAAGAATACACAAAATGTATGGTTTACATATCATAAAAAGGAACCTAATTTTATACAATGCGTAAAGATTGCTTTAAACATTCTAAATAATGGACCGCTGTTTAAGTCAAAAAGGGTAATGAAGGCAAATAATCGAGAAAGGGTGATGTTAATGGATGGATTAGTCAAGAGAATTAGTCATGTAAAAGCAATAGAATTGTATGAAAAAGATCAAATACGATATGCAAAAAACATAAATATGACTGAATAAATCATTATGATTTACATGCATAAAGCAATAAAACTTTATGAAAGAGTGTAAGAACTAAATTATATTAAAAGATAAAAATTAACTTAGCTTATAACTAGAGACTAACAAAAGGATATAAAAATATGTAAAACGTAAACCCGATCAGCAATAACATTGGTATAAAAAGGTAGCTGATAGCATAAATAAAAAGTGTATGTGTTTATGATTTGTTTGTAACACAATGCTTCAGAGACTGGAAACAGACGTGTACAGTTTCATGACCTACAAAAGACAATAAAATATAAAACTTGTGTAAAGTTTATTGCAGATAGACATTTTACCGATGGAAAGATCATGGATAGAAAACAGAGGTGCAGTAGACAAACAAGCGTGTCTTCCAGGCGCAGGCAGTGTGGGAAGAAAAATAATCGTTATCTCCAACGTGTTTCCCATCTTACCAAGTCACAATCCAGCTACAAGAAAAGTGAAATTGACATTAATGAATGGAAAGAAAAAATATGTATTGAACAATGAACAAGGCAATAGGTTCATTGATGAATACAAAGAAGGATGGTATTAACAACAAGAATAAACCTACCGTCGGAAATGCTGTGCGAGGCAGTGGGGGGACTTTTGAATTGGAAATTTGTATTGACGTTTGGTAAATAGTGAACTGTCAGAACAATATGTGTATGTGTGTGTGTATCAAGACGGCAACATGTGGGCAGCGATTTCACTGGAACGTATATTCCAATGCCAACCTAAAATATGGACTAGAGGGCGCAATAGTCAACGTAGAGTTTTTTTTGCCGGTATAAATTCGAAAAACAAGATTCGACAAGAGACTTCTGATTTCGACTCCGAAAGAATAAGACGCTTTTAAAAAAAAAATTGTTACATTGTAGAATAGTAGTTTTCATTATTTCTTTATCACGTTTATTCATAATAATTCTTCTTTTATTAATATATATTTAAATTCACTTGAAACGTTCAATATGGACATTCAAAATGAACATTTTGATGAAATATTTAAAGATAGCAAGTAAGTTTTTTTTTGAAAAGAAGTTATCTAAATTGTTAGACAGACATTGGTTTTTACGTGCAAATGATTAATCAATGTAATGTTGGACAATATGGATAAGCAAATATTATCCTGTAAGGTTTTCTTTTAATTCATAAAGTTGGAATTACAACAAAAATAGGACTAATGGTGTTGGGCATTTGAAGAGATGCTACGTGCGAATGAGCATTTTCTTCATGGTATTGTCTAGGCATCATTAATCTTTTTCAAGTTTGGTTAATAATTAATTAAAAGTTTCATAAGGCAAAGATTAAAAGCTAGATACAACACGTGCAAATGGTTGTCTAAGGCAATTAATTGAAGCCAATATATAAATATAATTACATCGATAAGTATCACTATCAATGTACAATAAAAGTTTACATTTATTTATTTACAGGATAAATATTTATTTTGTTTAGCATAATAAATAAATAAATAAAAGATTTACATACATTACAACCGACATTAGGTATAAATGATATGAGCATTTTCAATTATGTATTTTGTTTAGAGCATAAAGGTATATATAAAAATTATTTTGAATCTATAAATTACAAAAATAAAAGGTGTATGATCATGTTAATTAGACATTCTGTTTTTTTTTTAAACAAAACTATTACCTCATCCCTATTATAAGTAAGTAAAAGACACAAGTGAAGGAGAAGGAACCACATACATTGCCAGAATCCACAATAGTTATTAGGTACATGCTTCAACAATATGAATTAAATATAAAACCAATTATAAGTTTTTGGTGTAAAAAGAATAAATTTAGAACACAGCATATACAAATGACTATACCCACAAATATATGCTATCACAGCAATATGCATGAGTCTTGCAATACTTAACACGTGAAAGCAATTTGGAAGTATACAGTGCAAACAAGATCGGTCCGAGAACGGACCCCTGCGGAACCCCGCGCGATAAATGACGAAAATACATGCATTACATTTTGGTATTCCCTGTATAATCCTTAGTCAAAAAGTTATATTTTTTTTAGTTAGTTATGTTCTTGTTATAATTTTTTAACTTACAATGTTTCTGAAAAATTCAATGTTTTTATAAAATTGTATTTCTCGAAAACGACGTATTATGGACACAATTTTTGATAGTGCACATCACACATTTTATTAAAAACTCAAATTTTTCAAACGGTACTGCCTGTATATCTATTAATTTTGAATTGCATACCAAATTTCTCACCAAAAACATGCAAGGTGTTATATAAAAGTGAGCATTACTGAGCTATTGTCATTTTTTGATATACTTTTGGCAACTTTATGTTTAATAGTATTGCTTATTCGAAACCACGGAAAACTAAATAAGTAATAAATGATGAATACGGTATAGTGAGCCATGATATTTGCTGCAAAAGTGACAATCGAGTGGATGACATTTATTAAGCTGCTTCTCAATTGACAAGCATGATTTTATAATTAATTTTTCTAAAAATGATCTTAGAGATATGATTTTGGTATGTGTTGAGAGAATGTTAAAATAATTGTTTACTAGTTAAAATTGTTTACTGCCAGCAATATATTTCACAAAATAAGTAGAATTTGGTGCAATAAACAAATAATACAACAATAAAAATAACTTATTTATACCAAGCGCAGAAACACGAACTGTTACTTGAACGGATGAGGAACCCGTATAGCTTCCTTGTGTTTACAGGTATACTGTATATTTGCTTTTTTACGTAGCCCTATAAAAGAAATATAATTTTGTGACATCCGAAAACCTAGCAGCCTCGAAACATTTCATGTTTTGTGTGCATCTATCATCCGGTACTAGTAAGTTAGAAGGAGGGGTTTTTATTTAAATAATAATAAAGTTCCTCAACTATTTTGTTACTATGGAAAGCTTCACCCGTAAATAACACCTTACCAAAAGGAATTGGCTCGACATTAATTTTACTGATTACCCGATGGCAGAACGCTCGTCTAGCGTTATATGATGGGTGCATAATATAATATTTAAATGTCTTCACTACGGATGACATTTATTTTATTTTAAGATCTTTGCAACGCTAGTTTGGCTAATATCCTGCAAACGACTTTCTTCACGGGTACTGACGTGAGGATTTTCTGTTATTGCCATAAGAATTCGTAATTGATTTTCATCAGTTATCACATATTATAAGTTTCCGTAGTTTTGAATAACCAATATTAACAGATTTAATGAAAGCGTCCATTACTCTTCAAATTGTCCTGGAAATCTTTTTCCAAGACAACGCTGCTGGTAAACTCTCTGGGCTAATAAATAATTTCTTTAAAATTCCTCCATTACCAAACTACCGTAATCAAATATAACATAAAATATTTAGGAATATACGTAGGTGCTCAACTCCTTATTAATGTCGATTTATCATTTTGGAAGCGTGTCAAGAATATTTAGAATTGAATGAATATTCATTTGAACACTTCTTGAAATAATTGTTATCTATTTTAATCTTCATATTTATTATTTGGTAGTACCTGTTCCACTAATTCCTCATCCGTGCACGTAACAGTTCGTGCTTCTGCGCCTAATATAATAAAGTTAAGTTGTACTTTTGCGTGCCGCAAGCTAGAACTAGAAGCCGGCCTACATTCTATGTACCCTCAGCCAACACCACCTATAATATCAATGTGTAGATCAGCAAACGATTTGTGCTCAGATATTGATTTATTTAATATATCGCGTGTGGGGCTGTATGCCGTCTTGAGGCGTAAGCTGAGGTGAACCCATTCATTGTTTCATTTCTTTATCTTTACTATTGTTTTTTCTGTGACGGGAAAAAAAGTTGACATTTTATCCTTCTTGACAGGTAATAAAATGTCACTTTATCAACCCGGGCGTAAAGTGTTACTTTTTGCCCACGCTTAAATTGGCAGGTTTCCCACGGCGAAGTGTAATGTCACTTGAAATGTCACATCGATTGATTTTCTGACTTTAATATATAGTATATTACATACCGAGCGGGGAAGTGCTCTATTACAGCCGAGCGTCAAGGTAGCTTACCGAGGTAAGCTACAGACGCGAGGCTGGAATGAGTTCTCCCGAGGTATGTATACGATTTTACTCACAATCTACTATTAGTAATTCTATATAAGTTTTATTTTAAATAATAATAATAATAATACATGAGTATCGGTATGAATTTTTATGACTATTCAACTCATGTGTCATTTGTAAAAATATGACCAATAAGAATCAAAGAATCACATTTTTGTGTCCTAGCAACCAAAATACTGCTGCGTATTTACACTAGTGGGTATTTCATTGAAATCACCACTAGTGGTATCGGTGGATATTTTTGACAGATATATGTCGCAATTTTTTTATTTTTTGAAACAATAACGTACAAATACCTTATATAATAAAAATTACATGATGGATTATAATTTTATAAATGAAAATTGCAATTAGAAAAATTAATATGACTACAGTTGTATAAAAAGGCTTCTCTGAAAGTGCCTTTCATCTCACTTTCTTCGGACAGTGCAACGGAACTGGTGATATTAGAAGTAGAGGCTACAGCAGTGGATCCAGTATTTGTTATATTTTTTCTCAAATGACCAATAATACTCTCATGGTGTTCATCATCTAACTGCAGGTAAGTTTTAATAGAATTTATATTGCCGTGGCCAGTAATTTTCATCAATTGATGCTCCCCGACTCCAGCTTTTGCTAAAGTTGTCACTGTAGACGATCTTATTGAGTGATTGGATATTTTTCTTTTTTTAACATCCAATCCGGCTTTTTCAGCAGAATTTTTCACCCATTTATTCATCTCATTAATCCCAACCGGAGAGTTTTTGAACCAACTAGACGATTTCGAATTGTTCCAAAAAGGATTGGGAGTCAGAAACAAACGGTTCGTCTTAATGTTTTCTCCTCTTTTGGATATAAGCTTGTGATACAACCTAAATAAAAATAAACATAAACATACCTATAGGAATTTATCAAAAACTGACACCTACCTCACAGGACATAAATCAGAATTGTCTTTATTTTTAATTAGCCATTTGCTGGTGGAAAGTGGCTTAGATCCTCCCTGCGCAGTCTTTGAAAATATGCTATTATACTCTATCCTGCCAGTAGGGGAGCCATCATTGTTAATTTCTTCTTTAAAGAAGTGCGTGAGACAGTTATTTCCGTCTCCACCTCGCCAAGCAAGTTCCAAAGAAGCTATAAAAAAGAATTTTTTTTGGAGGCCTTTCGGGGTATCTTCATCAAAACTGCCGACAATATTTGCAAACTCTTCTTGGGTAATAGCTGCTGCACTTGTACTTCTTTTTTCGGAACACGACTGTAATTTTCGTCGCATGGCGTCTCTGGCATTCCTACTTGACTTAAAGACAATATCGTTGAACGGGTTTATTACTATTTTCCACTTCTCAAAATATAATTCCTGCACCAACTTCGCGGTAACATTCCACATGTGCTTTACCACTCCTTCCTTATAGTCATCGCCATTTTGCTTCTTCATGTTACATGCCCAAGATTTTAATACGAAATTAATTGCAATAGGGGGTGTGGATTCGTCCAATTTGTACCTCTTCTCGGACAAGAAATCTGAGAATTGCCTCCAGATATAATCTCTTGTTTTCTTTGTGTTTTCCGGAATAGTTTTATGAATTTCAGCATCAATTTCACTTTCACCTTTTTCACCAAACCTTTTTGAATTGCTTTCCATATCAGAAATCTATTTATTCTTGCAATAACTTATTAAATTCGAATCGTAGAAAATTTTCTACATTGACAGTAGTTTGTTAAAAACATACTACTATGGAAACCAACGCAATAGCTACTTAATTTTAGAAAATTAAAAAACTCAGTTCGTCATTTATGAATGAATCATTCGATGAATAGTCCTTCGAATACAATTCGTAATCAAAGTACGGTAGATCATTTTTGCGGTGTTATCACTCTTGTTTCCTTGCGCTTGTAAATAGGACTCGTGCTGACGCACTCGTCCTATTAATATTCAAGCGCAAGGAAACATTCGTGAACCACCACAAAAATAATCGAGCATACTTTGACTACTCGTTGTATTATATATGATAATTTGATAAACTATTTTCAGGAAGATACTTGTAAAATCGTTGCTAGGCAATGTAATAAGTTTGTTGAATCTGACAGTTAGGTAATTATTTTGCGAGTTACAAAATATAGTACGGCGTTTTTAATAATAAAAAATCTTTGAATGCACCCCACCAGAACTGCGAGTAGCTGCAGAGAAAGCTACCGAAGGCATGATTCCGGAAAAAAGCAGGGAGAGGTACGAGAAGACTTACGAAGCATATAGTAAATGGTGCGTGATTAAGGGTGTGCAGCATACCTCTGAAACGGTACTCCTTGCTTATTTTGCTGAATGAAGTAAACAAAATAAAGTTTCCACATTATGGTCAAGGTATTCGATGTTGCGAGCAGTTCTTAATATTAGGCAAAATGTTGATATCAGTAATTATGCAAAATTGCGAGCATACCTAAAAAGGCAGAATGTGGGATACAAAGCTAAAAAGTCAAGCGTTCTGTCCAAAGCAGACATTGATAATTTTCTCAACAACGCTCCGATAAAATATCTTCCTCAAAAGGTAACATTCTAATTTCTTCAGCGCATATTAAATTTATGTTAAATTACATATTTCTTTTAGGTTGCTTTAATTATTGGCATGTCTGGAGCCTGTAGATGCGATGAACTTTTAAAAATGAATATCTGGATATTTTAGAAAACCGAATTATAATAGTAATTCCTGTAACGAAAACCAACTCCTCCCGTACATTCGTAATCACAAAACCGGAATGGATGAAAGTAATAAAGCAATACTACCTTCACAACAACATTGAATCCGAAAGATTTTTTTTTACAAATGAGGTATGGCAAAGTTACACGACAGCCTTTTGGGCATAACTTTATCGGAAATTTTCCCAAAAAAATAGCAACTTACTTAAAACTGGAAAGCGTTAATGGGTTTACAGCACATTGTTTCAGACGTACTTCAGCGACATTACTGGCAAATACAGGTGGAGACATTCTACAGTTGCTGAAGAATATGTGGAGAATTCATTACATGGACAAGTAAAAATTGCTAATATGTTTTCCATCACTTCATTTAATTATTTGCTAATATGTTGTCAAATGTAGAACAATCAGCATCGTCGATTTATAAAAATGAATAGTATAATTTTAAGCAACAACATGGTCTTTCTTTAACAGTTAACAGTAATGATAATTCTAATGTAACCATTAATATTTACAACTCTAAATAGGTTTATTATTGTTTCTTTACTAAATAAATACAGAGTTTGATTCCAATTTATTCTTAAAAACATGTTTTAATGCCAAAATGACAATGATGTCATATTTGTGACTAATGAACTGACACTTGCTAGCTGGGAAAACACTTTTCCGGCTATAGCTGGGAAAATGAAGTAGGTAAGCAATAAGTCGCTTCTCGACTGTTTCGAAGGGTACAAATCTACAAATTACTAACCCATTATGATTAAAAGTATTTACGTGTAATTTATCTCCCTCCGCTTCGCGTCGGGAGATAAACCTTACCTCGAGCTAAAATCTAATACTTTTTTCCCTTGTATAATAAATAACTATTATTAATTTGTTTGGTTTTAAAAATATATTGCTGGTAGAGACTATACTGTAAATAAAATATATCAATCAATGCTCGTATAAATACAGGTAGGTATAGACAACCTGAAACACTTACTAGGAGTAGGTATATAAAAAAGAAAAAAAAGAGTAATTATACTCAGTGCCACAAATAAGTTCCGAGATTAGACCCATATAGAGTAATTATTAGCGCCATATATGTGTTCAGATCGGCGTTTGAAAACAGTGACAAATTTGTTTCAAATAGTTGATAAATAGCCAAGTTATAACAGTTCTCCCAAAAGAACTTGGAACAAAGAGCATTTGAAAATTCACACAAAACTTGGCAAAAATGCATCAGAAACATTCGGGTTGATGCAGCAAGTGTATGGCGATGATTGCTTGAGTAGAGCAAATGCTTTTCTGTCACACAATCGTTTTTTGAAAGGCAGTGAGAGGTAAGACCATCAAAACAGCTACAACACAAGCACTAGAGGCAAGTCCAACAAATGAGCTAAAACACGCATGTGAATCACTGCTGAATCGCTGTGAAAAGTGTAATGAAACTACAGAAAAATATTTTAAATAAAGAAAAATTACATACTCGTATATTCAGATTTCTCTTTCAATATTTTTTCCCACGGCCAGTTTCGAAACTTATTTGTCGCACTATGTATATTATATTATTGTAATGCAATTTTATAGACAATTCTCTCAACTCTCTAGCTATTAAACAATATTTTTGACATTCCCTCAAAAAAAAATAATATCTCTAAGTTCATTTTTAGAAAAATTTATCATAAAATCATGCTTGTCAATTTCGCAGCAAATATTATGTCTCACTATACCGTATTCATCATTTATTACATATTTAGTTTTCCGTGGTTTTGAATAAGCAATACTACTAAACATATATATATAATCTAATAATCCCCTCTACCATATTAATGGTGTGGGGCGTTTATCCTCTTCTAACTTTTTATGAATCTTTTCCATTCATTTCTATTCCTCGCCATGCTCTTCGCCTCTGTCCAAGTTTTGCCCTTCCTCCTCAAAATCTCTGCTATGACATCATTCCATGTCGTCCTTGGCCTTCCTCTTCTTTTATTTTTCATTATTCTTGCTTCCCATATCCTTCTTGTCTGTCTCGTATTTTCCATTCTATATAGATGTCCCCACCATCCCAACTGTCTTTGCTCAATATGTTCCAACACTGACTGTATATTTAGATCTTTTCTTATTTCCGAATTTCTTATTCTTTCCATCTTTGTAACTCCTCTGACTCTTCTTAAATATTTCATTTCTACTGCTTGTATTTTACTTTTTTGTCTTGTATTTAATATCCAGGATTCGCATCCATATACTAATATCGGTCGGTATATTGCCTTATATACTTTTAATTTTGTTTCGCGGGATATCTCTTTTTTGTTAATGAACTTATTCCTCATACTATAATACAGCTTTGTTGCTTTTTCTATTCGTTGGTTAATCTCGGCGTCCTGGGTCCCTTTTCCATCAATTCTCACTCCCAAGTACTGGAACGTTCTCACTTCTTCTATTTCAATTCCTTCTATTTCGATTTTCATATCTATCTCTTCATCTCCCACTACCATTACTTTGGTTTTATTCTTATTCATCATCATTCCACTGTTATTTAGTGTCGTATTCCATATTATTAAGTTCCGTTGTAGATCTTCCGCACTGTCAGCTGTAATTATTATGTCGTCTGCGAATACTCCCTGTGAAACTTCGACTAGCTTTAAGTTAATGTGTCCAACTCTGATCTTTTTACTTTCTTTTGTACACCTTTTGATAATGTCGTCCATATAAACTATAAACAGCATTGGGCTCAGGCTTCCTCCCTGTCGGAGTCCCTCCTTTGTTCTGAAGGTTTCTGATTCTAAATTATTAGCTATTACAGCGTTGGTGTTATTATCATATATTTTCTGTATTAATCGTCTTATTTTTCCATTGACCCCTCTCTCTTTTAATATATTCCACAGTCTTTCTCTTGGTACCTTATCGAATGCTTTTTCTAGATCTATAAATGCTAAAAATACTTTCTTCTGCTCTCTATAGGCTTTTTGTATTATTTGCTTCACGGAAAATATTTGGCCTTGTGTGCTCCTTCCTTTTCTAAACCCACTTTGTGATTCGTGTAGCGTATTTTCGAGTTTTGCTCTTAGTCTTTTATCTATTATTTGCTCAAGAATCTACATTGCAGTGCTTAGAAGGGTTATTCCTCTGTAGTTATTGCATTCTTTTTTGTTTCCTTTATTCTTGTATATTGGTACTATTAATGACTTCCTCCAATCGTTTGGTATCTCCTCTTCTCTCCATATTCTGTTATATATTTTCAACATTACTTCTCTTCCTTTTTGTCCTATATTTTTAATCATTTCTGCCGTAATCTTGTCGCAGCCTGGTGCTTTCCCATCTCTCTGTTTATGTATTGCTTCTTCCAATTCGTCCATGGTAATTATTTCTTCCGTCTCTTCTTCTTCTATTGTTTGTTGTTCATCGGTATTCTCATTTTCCACTCCTTCGTTTAGCAATTCTTGGAAGTATTCTTTCCATCTTTCTATGATTTCTTTTTTATCGCTTAGTATATCTCCCTTCTTATTTTGTATATTATTATGGTGTGTAGATTGAGACATTTCTTCATTCCTTACTGACTTCAAAACTCTATAAAATAGTTTTTGGTTTTCTTTACTATTTTTTTTCCATCTTTTCACAAAATTCTTGCCATGTCTCTTTTTTGGATTCTGCCACTAACTGTTTTACTTTTTTTCTTTCTTCTTTGTATATATTGTATTTTTCCGCTGTTTGTTCTGCTAAATATATTTTCCATGCCTTTTTTTTTGACTTTACTTGATACCTTATTTCATTTGTCCACCACTTCGTTTGTCTTTTGTTTTTCTTCTTGCTTACTCCACATATCTCTTTAGTTGTAGTTATTATAATTTCTTTGAACGTATTCCAAGTTTCTTCAATATTTCTATTCATTTCTACATTTTCTACTCTTCCAGTTATCCTTTTCTGGTAACTTTCAGCGATATCTTTACTTCTTAGTTTGTATGTTCTAAGTAATTCTTTTTGGTTTTCTTTCTGTTTGTATATATATTTCTTTTCTTTATTTTGAACTTTTTCCTTTATTTTTGATATAACGACAAAGTGATCGCTCCCTATTTCCGGTCCTCTTCTTACTTTTGTATCAGTCACGATTCTTCTATTCTTTTTGTCAACTAATATATAATCAATTATGGACTTCTCTCCCCTGCTCTTAACTTCCCTGGTATATATGTGTATATTTTTGTGTTGGAAAAGACTATTAGTTATTACCAAGTTGTGTATCATGCAAAAGTCTAGCATTCTTCTTCCATTGTTATTTCTAACCGTCTCTCCGTTTGTTCCTAATACTTCAGTGTATTCATCGTCTCTTATACCAACTCTACTGTTGAAGTCTCCCATTACAAAAATTATTCCTTTCGCATCTTCTACCACCACTGTTAATTCTTCCCAAAACTTATTTTTGTTATCTGCTGTGTCGTCTTCATTTGGTCCGTATACTACTATTATTGTTTTCATTATGTTTCTCTCCTTCATCTCTATTAGTAATATTCTTTCTGACCATGCCTTCCAGTCATGAATTTGGTTTTCTAATTTTTTGTGTAAAATGCACCCTACTCCTGCAGCTGCTCTTCTTTCTTTTCCTACACCACTGTATAATAAAGTGTGACCATTGTCCATCTTAATTATTCCCTGTGCCTTTTTCTTCGTTTCCGTAATTGCTAATATGTCTACTTCTAACTCTTCGAATTCCTTTTCTAATTCCTTTTCTTTTCCTGTTATACTTTTTATGTTCCACGTGCCAATTTTCCATATTATGTTTTCTTTATCCTTACTTTTCCTTATCTTTTCTATTTTTTTTGTGTCATCGTTATCATATTTATCATTATTTTGTTTATTCTCCTTTATCGTGTCCTTTTTCTTGCCCGGGTCATCATCTTCATTTCTACTAGTCTTTATTATTAGTTTTTTGACATTATTTTTGCGATTTCTTCTTTTCTTTCCAATTCTCCTTCCTTCTTATTCCAATTCTCTTTTTCTCTATTCCATTTCCATTGTTCTCCCTCCACTATTATCTTTTGAAATCCTATCTTGACGGTTTTTCCTTTCATTCTCTCTTCTTTGGCCTTTCTACGTATCTTTTCTTGTATTTCTCTTTCCTCCTTCGTCATATCATCGTTAATATATATCTTTTGTTCTTTGTATTCTCTTAATTTACCCTTGTTTTTCATCACTTGTATCTTATCATGTGTATTCTTCAGTTCTATTAAGCAAGTTTCTGGGCCCAGTTGTTTCACCGCTTTAATTTCTATTTGTATTTCCATGTACTTCTGGATAATTTCTTCTACCACTACTTTTAGGTGCCCTTGATCACTCACATCTATTTTTAATCCCTGCATAACTGCATTATTTCTTCTATTCACTCCCTCCAGTCTATCTAGTCTTCCTTTCACACTCCTAATTCTTTTTTCAGTTCTGCATTTTCTTCTTTGATTTTCTCATTTTCCAATTTAATTCCTTTCATTTCTTCCATATATTTATCTTGTTTTCCCTCTATATGTTGCACTTGTGTAACCAGTCCTTGTATCATTTCCATTAACTTGTCTAATTTATTTTCGTCATCGCTTGCTCCTTTCTCCGTTGTTTTAGTTGTCTTTTTATTCTTCCTAAGCATTTCGGTTATATCTCTTTGTCCCCTCTTTCTTTTTCCCTCATCTGTTGTGCTCCCATCGCTATCCATTTCCAACAGTGTTCTTACTATTTTAGTTTGTCTTATGACGGGCCTTTTCCTCTTATCGCCTATATTTATTTTATTGACGCCCGACTTCTCTTCAGGGTACCGTACTTTATTTTATTATTTCTGTTTCCAAATCTCTGGTATGGTTCGCAGCACCGTACTTTTTTCTTTAGTTGTTATTGTTGAAATATATCCGTGTGTGTCGAATGCCCGAGTCGACCTCTCGGAGGCAGTCAACACATGTTTTATTAATCTGAATAAATTGTCTTACCTTCTACTTTCTTCTTGTATTTCTGTATCACTTCTACTTTTTCTTCTTCTTCACAGTATCACCTTTCTATGGATTATTAACTCGGTTTCTCCCTATTATTGGGTTAAAAATCCGGAGCCGATATATACACGTCTACACTATACACTGGACCTCTGTGCAATCTACTACTAAACATAAAGTTGGCAAAATTATATCAAAAAATGACAATAGCTCAGTAACGGTCACTAAAGTAATAAGGCCCCACGTTTTTGGTGCGAAATTTAGTAAGCAATTCAAAAATGAAGAGATATACAAGGTGTTATAATTGAAAAAAATACTTTTATACAAAAGTTTGTCATGTAAATTTAATCCAGTTTGGTGAAAATAAAATACGATAATTTTAAGTTTCAAAATAAATTTAATAGTAAAAAACCAAATCCCTTGTTCACCATCACTGGCTGATTTCAAATAAAATTAATTGATAAGGGAGACACTTGTTGAAACTCCATAACACTGGTGAAAATAAAATACGATAATTTTAAGTTTCAAAATAAATTTAATAGTTATGGAGTTTCAACAAGTGTCTCCCTTATCAATTAATTATTTGAAATCAGCCAGTGATGGTGAACAAGGGATTTGGTTTTTTACTATTAAATTTATTTTGAAACTTAAAATTATCGTATTTTATTTTCACGAGTGTTATGGAGTTTCAACAAGTGTGTCTCCCTTATCAATTAATTATTTGAAATCAGCCAGTGATGGTGAACAAGAGATTTGGTTTTTTAGTATTAATTTATTTTGAAACTTAAAATTATCGTATTTTATTTTCACCAGTGTTATGGAGTTTCAACAAGTGTCTCCCTTATCAATTAATTATTTGAAATCAGCCAGTGATGGTGAACAAGGGATTTGGTTTTTTACTATTAAATTTATTTTGAAACTTAAAATTATCGTATTTTATTTTCACCAGTGTTATGGAGTTTCAACAAGTGTCTCCCTTATCAATTAATTATTTGAAATCAGCCAGTGATGGTGAACAAGGGAATTATCGTATTTTATTTTCACCAGTGTTATGGAGTTTCAACAAGTGTCTCCCTTATCAATTAATTATTTGAAATCAGCCAGTGATGGTGAACAAGGGATTTGGTTTTTTACTATTAAATTTATTTTGAAACTTAAAATTATCGTATTTTATTTTCACCAGTGTTATGGAGTTTCAACAAGTGTCTCCCTTATCAATTAATTATTTGAAATCAGCCAGTGATGGTGAACAAGGGATTTGGTTTTTTACTATTAAATTTATTTTGAAACTTAAAATTATCGTATTTTATTTTCACCAGTGTTATGGAGTTTTAACAAGTGTCTCCCTTATCAATTAATTATTTGAAATCAGCCAGTGATGGTGAACAAGGGATTTGGTTTTTTACTATTAAATTTATTTTGAAACTTAAAATTATCGTATTTTATTTTCACCAGTGTTATGGAGTTTCAACAAGTGTCTCCCTTATCAATTAATTATTTGAAATCAGCCAGTGATGGTGAACAAGGGATTTGGTTTTTACTATTAAATTTATTTTGAAACTTAAAATTATCGTATTTTATTTTCACCAGTGTTATGGAGTTTCAACAAGTGTCTCCCTTATCAATTAATTATTTGAAATCAGCCAGTGATGGTGAACAAGGGATTTGGTTTTTTACTATTAAATTTATTTTGAAACTTAATATTATCGTATTTTATTTTCACCAGTGTTATGGAGTTTCAACAAGTGTCTCCCTTATCAATTAATTATTTGAAATCAGCCAGTGATGGTGAACAAGGGATTTGGTTTTTTACTATTAAATTTATTTTGAAACTTAAAATTATCGTATTTTATTTTCACCAGTGTTATGGAGTTTCAACAAGTGTCTCCCTTATCAATTAATTATTTGAAATCAGCCAGTCATGGTGAACAAGGGAATTATCGTATTTTATTTTCACCAGTATTATGGAGTTTCAACAAGTGTCTCCCTTATCAATTAATTATTTGAAATCAGCCAGTGATGGTGAACAAGGGATTTGGTTTTTTACTATTAAATTTATTTTGAAACTTAAAATTATCGTATTTTATTTTCACCAGTGTTATGGAGTTTCAACAAGTGTCTCCCTTATCAATTAATTATTTGAAATCAGCCAGTGATGGTGAACAAGGGATTTGGTTTTTTACTATTAATTTATTTTGAAACTTAAAATTATCGTATTTTATTTTCACCAGTGTTATGGAGTTTCAACAAGTGTCTCTCTTATCAATTAATTATTTGAAATCAGCCAGTGATGGTGAACAAGGGATTTGGTTTTTTACTATTAAATTTATTTTGAAACTTAAAATTATGGTATTTTATTTTCACCAGTGTTATGGAGTTTCAACAAGTGTCTCCCTTATCAATTAATTATTTGAAATCAGCCAGTGATGGTGAACAAGGGATTTGGTTTTTTACTATTAAACTTATTTTGAAACTTAAAATTATCGTATTTTATTTTCACCAGTGTTATGGAGTTTCAACAAGTGTCTCCCTTATCAATTAATTATTTGAAATCAGCCAGTGATGGTGAACAAGGGATTTGGTTTTTTACTATTAAATTTATTTTGAAACTTAAAATTATCGTATTTTATTTTCACCAGTGTTATGGAGTTTTAACAAGTTATCCTTATCAATTAATTATTTGAAATCAGCCAGTGATGGTGAACAAGGGATTTGGTTTTTTACTATTAAATTTATTTTGAAACTTAAAATTATCGTATTTTATTTTCACCAGTGTTATGGAGTTTCAACAAGTGTCTCCCTTATCAATTAATTATTTGAAATCAGCCAGTGATGGTGAACAAGGGATTTGGTTTTTTACTATTAAATTTATTTTGAAACTTAAAATTATCGTATTTTATTTTCACCAGTGTTATGGAGTTTCAACAAGTGTCTCCCTTATCAATTAATTATTTGAAATCAGCCAGTGATGGTGAACAAGGGATTTGGTTTTTAATATTAAATTTATTTTGAAACTTAAAATTATCGTATTTTATTTTCACCAGTGTTATGGAGTTTCAACAAGTGTCTCCCTTATCAATTAATTATTTGAAATCAGACAGTGATGGTGAACAAGGGATTTGGTTTTTTACTATTAAATTTATTTTGAAACTTAAAATTATCGTATTTTATTTTCACCAGTGTTATGGAGTTTCAACAAGTATCTCCCTTATCAATTAATTATTTGAAATCAGCCAGTGATGGTGAACAAGGGATTTGGTTTTTTACTATTAAATTTATTTTGAAACTTAAAATTATCGTATTGTATTTTCACCAGTGTTACGGAGTTTCAACAAGTGTCTCCCTTATCAATTAATTATTTAATCCAGTTTCTTGCGCAAGCAATTATACCTGCATTAGGTCCTTTTATTATGAACAAAATGACCAAAAATTGTGGCCATCTGATACGCCGTTTTTGAGATATATTCAATTTTTAAGAAAAATGGTAATAAATCAAAAACTTTAAATTTTAGGCCTATACTATCTTATTACTTTTTGACTGATTGCCTTTTGACGAGATTTGTTTGCTATATATACTGACGCCGCTTAACTGATCGAAACGGAAAATATTCGTATGGTATGATTGATATGTGTGTATTGAATAATAATGCTGATAACAAATTTTTTGTACCAGTAGTAACCAATCATAGCATTTTTACACATAACAAAGCGCCACGAAAAGTCATTTCTCGACTTGGAACTAATAACAGGTAAATAATGAGGCTATTATTGACCTAGGGAAATAATGAAAACAAATAAAGGTAATGCAGCAACCATGCAATCGCAGTAGTATGTATGTATGTCAAGTTGTCAACAGTCAAATTCATTGCAGTTTGTTTATTCAAGTTTATTTTTATTTAGATTTATACCACAAATCATACTCTAAAACTTATAAATGCTCGACCTCTAAGGTAAAATAACTAACAGTATTTTAACAATAGCAAAATATGTACGACAGAAGTATAATTGGAAACAAATATCCTAACAGGTAACTATTATAGATGTAAAGATATTTCACTTTCTTTACATAAAACTGTATTTTAAGGTTATGTAACAACATAATATGGAAACAATATAACACGTAACTATTACAGATGTAAAGAATTTTAATTTATTTATAAAAATTGATAGTGCAATTATGGTATGTCAAATTTATTGATGGTTCAATTCTGATTCAGAGCTGTAGCCACATTAATGACAGTATTGTTAATTGTGTTAATTCCATAAGTATTTACGATATCTTCAGTTGAAATAGAGCCTGATTGTACTGCTGATGTTGATGGAATTTGGTTCATATCGTGTGTAAGTAGATGTAGGTAGACCTTGTAACATATATGCTATATTTTTTTTTATTTCTAGGGAATCTTCGATATAACTTTCAGCTACACTAGATTTCCAACCACCATGTACCATGTTGTTTTAACTGAAGGATATTACCACCATTGACAGCTAAAAGTGTAGCCTAGGTTCTACGGAAGGGCAATTTCTTTTGGCATCTGTCCTATTGTGTTATGTCCAATGTTTTATCTAGTACATTTACCATTACGTACACTAATAAAGAATTTTGCTATATCTGGAATTGGTCTAATTTTTAAATAGTTTTTAATTATTTTGATCCAAAGTGGCTCCATTATTACAAACTTTAGAGACGAACCATTTTTGCTATTGCAGATGTGAATAATAATTAAATCGGCTTTCATAATGACATCAGAAATTAATAAATTACACAGCTCATCACTTCGGCATGCACCAGCAACACCAATTACAAGAGCAGTCTACAGGGTTATAAATTGTCAATAATTTTGAAGTATTAATATATAAACATACTACCTTAGTTGCAATGTAACATGTATCGGGTGCTTCAGCAAGGAATTTTATAATTTCCTCTAGTAAATACTAATGACTTTTTGGGCTTATAATTTTCATTTTATCTTTTTAAAAAGGCAACTAATTTAAAATATTTTGATATGTTAATATTCTCTGTTAAGCCAAGTGTAGCTTTCAATATTGAATAATGGGTCCATAAAGTCGAGGCTTTTTAATGTTTTAATGATTCTTTAAATTCTGTATATGTTTTTATGTATAAGTGTTTAGATATATGCGAAAGCAATCTCGCGCATTGCAGGTGGTGTAATCTAAACTCTTCAGATATTATAAATAGAATGAAAAATAATCTAATAAATTCCTACTTGACTTTTACTTTCAGCATTTATGTCAAAACTTATTTGTCAACATCAAAATATAGCCTACTTATTTGTTTATATGAAGTTTTATTACAAGGGAATTCTTACATGTATGAGTAAATTTATTCATAATTATTAAGGTTTCAAGATCCAATTAGACTACTGGTACAAAAAATAGTATACATACTGCGGTTGAGAAGACTATTATTGCCCGAGTGGCGAGATAACAATAATGCTAAGATCAGCTGCTAAAACGGGCCTGAAACATGGCATAACGTTTACCGAAATAGCCTTTAAATGCCCTCCAAAGCACGGCTGTAGCTGAGAGATATGTTTGTATATCTAAATTTCAGAATCGAACTATTCTTTCAAAAAATTAGTCTTAGATAACACTCGGGTTCCTGGTATTTTGAGATATTTAATATTCGCATATTACAGAATTATACATAAT
Source organism: Amphimallon solstitiale (assembly GCA_963170755.1). Classification (NCBI taxonomy): domain Eukaryota; kingdom Metazoa; phylum Arthropoda; class Insecta; order Coleoptera; family Scarabaeidae; genus Amphimallon; species Amphimallon solstitiale. The sequence goes on from OY720675.1 coordinate 86,729,220, forward strand.
GTTGCGTTTCCGGGGTCGAAATAAACAACTCGTGCAAATGTTTTAAAACTGTCTGTATATTTACACATTTAAAACTAATCACAATATAAAAATGTAAAATAAATGTATCGCACTTAAAACAAATAAACAAATAAATTAACACACGTATTTATTTCTATCACTACTATTTATGTCAGTAATATTTATTTACTTCTTGAACTATAATAAAACTGCACTACTCACATTATTTATGTTATTTGAACTGTTCAGTAAATACCGCGCGACTACTATTGAATGAATGAATTCTTTATCCCACCGGCGGCATTTATATGTGTAGACAAAAGGTCTAGCAAATTCTGGCTCTCTTCTACCATATTCCAGACTTTCTGTCGCTGACGTAGTATATGAGTGCATTTGATTTACGACTTGTTTACCGGTACGTTTTTGTCGTCGCCCGGATGTCTGCGTCTCTTTTTTTTGTGGGCTTATTTCATTACAATAAGTTTTTGAAATATTTTTCATCTAACAAATATTAAAATTATTATATCAAGCATTGTGCAGTTTAGTAATTTAGGGAAGTATCATATTTTAATCGTTACCTAAGGACTTACAGTTTAAAATACTAACTATAAAATATGTAGTATATAAAATTAAAGTTACTAAAGAGCATCTAACCAGCTACAGCTATTTTTAGATTGAGTCAAATTTCATTCTCAGACCTACCCTGTTACATTTTTATATTTTCTGTACAGCAAATTATATTTTAAAATAAATGTATGATAGATATACAATAGGATAATTCCTAATTTATTTTTATACTTCTAATGCACAATTTCTTTATCACATTTTACCTTTCGAATAAATTACTGATTGTGCAATTATATATTCTATTAAATTCACCAATAAGTCTACTAATTTATAAATACCTAAATAATGTACATACTGTCTACTGCATTTCACGAAAAAAGAGAGAACGTATAAAATCTACATTCACTATCGACCAAAATGATATGTATATGTTATTGTTATTACTAAAAGCGTATCAATTATACAATGGAGTGAATATTCAAATATTCGTGTCCGTCCACTGAAAATAAAGGATGTTTGTTAAAAACACGTTATGTTATATTAATGTCGTATTATTTTGATAAAATCGCATTATATAAAAAAAAATTTTTTGTTGGTACTTAAAACCCACATTATTATATCGTTAGGTCATACAAAGTATATTAATCTGTTTCTACTTGTTTGCAGAAGCAGAATAGTTTTATCTGTATTACTTAAAATGTACAGCAGCATAATTTTCCTAATGTTTATGGAATCTGTATTGGTTATAAAGGTAATTAAATATGTTATTACTTATTACTAAAAATGCCCGGTCAGTCTAACTGTACTGCTTCATTTAATTTAAATTGTTTTTCATATTAGCAAGGGGATATATATATATATATATATATCTAGTCAAGCAAACTTCATCTTAAAATTCATTAATTACGAATGTTTTGTTTAAGTGTCACAATATTATACATTGGAAAATGTTAAACGACCTCTAAGTCCTAAATGAATACACTGGATTTTTAAAAGTTATAATATTTTATATTTGCTATAACTATAAATAATTACGTTAAAGACACAAATTTTGTAATTGCGTGATTGGTACACGCCTGACTATATATATATATATATATATATGTTTTTTGTATATATGTAAGCATATTTCAATTTTGGAAAGTCTAAGCTGTTCTTAGATAAATTTATATAGGTATTTTTAGGGAAACTATGTAATAACTTCCATGACTGACTGTGGAGAAAAGAAGCAAATCGCAAGATTAAAATATGCTAAGATATCCAGGACAGCAGATCTAAATCCTATCATAAGTCACAAATTCGTAATTAGCAGAGATGTCAACATGAATGATGTATGTAAAAAAATATATTTTCTGATTTTAAAATAGATGCATAACAACAATTAACATTTAAGTCAAATGGTCAAGAAGTGATAGAATGGTCTAAAATCTAGACTGTTGGTTTTTCGTGGTAAATACGTAAGAGTAGAAATTACTATCTTTAAAAGATCCTATAGGACTTCCTTGAGAACATCAATAAAACCGTAGATAGTGAAAACAAAAAATAAATCCAAAATTCGATGATGCCATGAGTTGAGCAACTATCTTGATGGATATATAAATTCTTTCCTAATTTATAAGTAGAATTTCAAGTTCATTTTAAAACGAATACATTGTAGCATTCAAATTGAATTTAAACTCCATTCCACACATCGGTTCTAAAATAATATTAATCTCATGTTCTTATTGAAACATGTGAATTTGTATCTATTCCACAACATTTTAAAATTTCAACTAGTGGTGTCGATCCTGCAGTGTCTATTTTACATAATGATTTGCTTCATCAGTTAACCAATGATTATGTGAAACATTAAATCTACTTGTTCTACTTTTTCTTTCCCCTATTTTTAAATATTGAATATACTCTTCTAAATCAACTTCAGCGATTGCCAGGAATCATCGCTAGGGATTGTTGTAGATAGTTCTGCAAAACAAAGTGTGCGAAAACAATGTTAATTATGTAGTGCAGCTATATTGCCATTTCCGATTACGTGTACAGGAGAAGTACATAGTCCTGTATTCTTACAGACATTAAGTATAGAAATATTTTTATCTTTTCGTAATTCTTGAAATATCCACAACATTGTTTTCCTTACCTGGTGTAAACTGAAAAAGCAATGTATAAAAAAGGAGAGGCTAGCTAAATCGTATATAACAGTGTTCGATGAACGTTTGGTAAGTATGTGTATGTATGTTGAAATGGCAATATTTCTGAATTATTATAGAATAATACAGGTAAATGTTCCTTTCATAATTATTATTTGACACTGACTCTCTGGCGCTGTTCTTGGACTTTGCATACTATAGCTTATCAATAAGCAGCCATGAATTCACACACTTGCCGAATATTATCTTGCTTACTAATTGACTCCTGCGTTAAAATCATGTCGTAGCTTCTTCTTCAGTTGTCGACGTTTTGCACTCCATATTCCTTAAAAATCCCAGACCCTAAGAAATGATCTTTAAGACTTGGATTTATTATAGAGTCTTCACAACAAAATATATTCAAATAGGCGGAAGATATTACGCACAAAATTTGAACTGTGTGACTGCTACTGTCAACAAAAAAAGGACCAGCACACGAGGCGTAGGTAACTGAATATCTGAAATTGGAACCCAATACAAAATATCTCTTTAAACAAATTGCATAGACACTAGATATCTTTCAGAGCAAGTGTAGGATACTGATTACGAAAATATCCGAATTTTTTCGAAACCAGTGTACGATTTCGAAATCTATATATAGTCCTATAATTATTTGTTTTTTATTTATTTGTGTGTCTGCTTCATATACTTATTAATATTTTTATTATTTTTAACATGTTTAAGACCTACGGTATTGCTTCCACAACTCGATGTCAAAACCTAGAAGCGCCGGATACTTGCATTATTTTTCAAGATTTTAAAACACAACAATTATGTAGAGTAATATTCACCCCAATATATTCACTAGATAAAGCATTTATTTGTTCTAATGTCACGAGTTGCTACGTTAAAGCGGTAAGTAAGATTAATATAAATTAATATCTTTTTTGCATGATCTATTAATTTACTTACTTACGAGTTACTTGTTGTTAAAACAAAAAAGTTAATGGTATAATTGCTATCCTTGAGTTATTAGTAAGAATTTACAGTACAGTAATAAACATACAAGTATCTGGAACGTTGAGGAATTCCCCGGTCCCAGACAACATTGTCTTGGACTGGGAAATCACCTTTGTATTCTCCACGCTTATTATTAATTTACATAAATTAATTTATATCAAATTTATATTAAAATTAATAAACACAGATTAATAAAACTATGTATTTCTCTTTAAAATTAATATATTAACCTCAAATATATGCAGTAATCGCAAATTTTCTAACTAATATTCCCAACCATCTTCATTGATCTAAATAAACACACATGTAAACCCTAACATGTATGAATTAAAAATTAATTCGTAAATTTGTTACAAACTATACAGGCTGATCCAATTTAAGTGTCAATGATAAGTAACTTTGTTACTATTAGAGGCAGTTTAATGCATGCAGCCGAGTGGAGTGGACGTATACTTCCTATACGTATGTATGTACGTGTACTTCGACAATAGGTGTTGACAAGTGTGTAATTGAGCGGGTGAAGTCACACCGCGCTAAAAAAAGGAAAGAAAAATGGCAATGTTTTGCGGTAAATGTGAAATAGAAATTAAAGGTAGAGAGAAATACCTGATTTGTTATGGTTTTTGTGAACAAGCGTATCATCAAAATTGTACAGGACTAACCGACATAGCCTATCGAGTTGTTACTGAAAAAAGTAATGTATTGTGGTGTTGTGATAAATGTGGCATTACAAAAAACTGTTCATTGAGGAAAATGATGATGAATCTTGAGAATTCCCTAGCTGAAATATCGTCTAAAATCATCACACAATCGGAGTTATTGCGTGAGAACAAGCAGGAAATAGGGAATGAACTACAGAAGTTGGCGAATATACAAGAAGAAAGAGTGATATTATACGCGGACAAAGTGAAGGCAGAGAAGCAGGAGCAGGTCCTTGTAATTAAACCAAGAAATGAAAACCAGAAGAGTCTCACAACAAAAGAAGAAATTAAGAAACTAATCGATCCAACGAATATTGAAATTACAGGTGTAAAGAATGTAAGTCGCGGTGGAGTTGTTATTGAATGTAAAAATAAGGATGCTATTTCGAAATTAAAAGAGGTAGCGAACTCGAAGCTTGGCAAAAAGTATGATATTAAGGAAACAGAAAAGCGAAAACCACGTGTGAAGATAGTAGGTATGAGCGAACAGCGGGACCCTGAGAAGATACGAGGCAAGATCATAGCTCAGAACCACTTCCTAAAAACAGATAACATAAAAATTGTTCACGTAGGTAGGATGATATCCAAAATAAAGCTGCCTGACAGGTTTTTTGCTTATGCGGAAGTAGATGCAGAGAGTTACAACAGACTATTGGAAACTCAGAAAATAAATATTGGTTGGGACGTATGTAAAGTATTTGATGCAGTGACTGTGACTAGATGTTACAAATGTTGCGGATATAATCACAAAGGGAAAGACTGTACGAGAGAACTAACATGTGCTAAATGTGCGGGACCACACCATGTAAGCAGTTGTACTGCAAATGATAATCAAGTGCAGTGTGTAAATTGTAAGTATGCTGTAGATAAACTTCACCTAAAAATTAGCATAAATCACGCTACGTGGGACTCAGAGTGTCCGGTATTTAAACGGAAGTTACAAAACGCCAGAGATAAAGTTGATTTTTTAGAATAAATCCTAATGTTACGACAAAGCAATATGAGGTAATTTATTTGAATGAACAGAGTTTACTTGCAAACTTTGAGCAAATAGAAAATTTGATAGAGACATATCGCCCGCCTATCCTTTTGCTTAGTGAGATGCGTGTTACATCTGATGTCCGGGAGTCAGAAATAAACTGTAGAGGTTACTCGGTTGCGAGATGTGATTCGCACAGCAGACACACGGGTGGTGTTACAATTTACGTAAGAAATGACTTCAATTATAGTGAAAGTTGCAACATAACAGTAAATAATGCTATATGGTTGCTAAGTATACGTGTTTCGGTCGGGTTTGCTAGGGGTATTTATACAGTTTTATATCATAGTCCTAATGTGGAGTTTTTGGACTTTTTTGAGGCCTGGTGCGAGGAAACTTTCGATGGAAGGGATATGTGTATTATTTTCGGTGATTTCAATGTGGATATGTCCAGAGATGTAACCTATGCGACTAGATTGAAAAATATCATTACTGCAAGTGGAATGAAACAAGTGGTTGGCGATTATACTAGGGTAACAAGCAATTCGAAAACATTAATTGACCTAGTTATAACAAATGAATGGAATGCGACGGTAGAAATTTGCGATTGCAAAATTTCCGACCACGAAACATTATTATTAAAGTTTACAAACAGCGATTCGATAGATATGATTCAGCGCAAAAAAATATTAGACAAAAGTGCTTATACAGATTACGACTTGCGAAACATGCTGATACTACGTAATAGGAAACAGATCGATAAATATAATTTACAAAATCGGACATTGTCACTAGTAAATGAACTAAATGCAAGTTATTACAACATTGTCAACAATACAACAATTACTGTCGGTCAGGGTAACCCATGGTTTAATCATTAATTAAAATCATTGCAGAAACAAAGGAACGCATTATACAGAGTAGCAAAGAATAGCAATAGTAAGGACGACTGGAGTAATTACACAAACATGAGGAACTACTACAATAGACATATAAAATTAAGTAAGAATATTTATTACGAGAGGCAAATTGATGAAACTAGGGGCGATGCAAAAAGAATGTGGAAAAAACTTAAAGCATTAATCACGGTTACTAGCGAGAGAAAGCCTGAATATATTGATTTTCCATAGAGCAGGGAATGTGAAGCAAAGAAAATTGCAAAGAAGTTTAATGAGTATTTCATCGAAAGTATCAGAGAAATACATGACAATATCGAAGTAATTGTAGAGAACGTAAATATGGATGACTGTCGCGGTGGAGACACAAATATATTGTACACTTTTAAACCGCTTGAAATGGGACAGCTACGAAAAATTGTGGAATCACTTAAGAGCAAGTCAACAACTGCTGTTGGGAATAATTAATGAGTCGTTCAAGACAGGCGTGTTTCCGGATATTTGGAAAACTACTACGATAATACGGATTCCAAAGATCAACGGCACCAAGAACTGCTCTGATTTTAGGCCGATCAACATGTTGCCAACATTAGAAAAAATCATAGAATATGCAGCAAAAGAACAATTAGAATACTATCTGGAAAAAAATGCGTGTTGGTGGATGTGCAGTCCGGCTTCAGGAGGAATCACTCATGTGAAACAGCATTAAATTTAGTAATAGGTAACTGGAAGGAAGAGATAGATCGCGATAACAAAGTTGTGGCAGTTTTCTTGGATCTGAAAAGGGCTTTTGAGACACTTGACCGAAAGAAGTTAATACAAAAGTTAAGTAAATATGGAATAAGAGGTATGGTTTTGGAATGGATAAAGGATTATTTAACAGATAGGAAACAAAAAACTAGGTACGACGATGAAGAGTCAACAGCTGAGGAGGTCTCCCTAGGAGTCCCTCAAGGATCAATTCTAGGACCACTTCTCTTCATCCTTTACATAAACGACGTGATAAGTGCGACTAAGGACTGCAAGATTAACCTGTTTGCGGATGATACGCTAATAAGTGTTGCAGATAGGGATGTTGATTCAGCAATAAAAAAGATAAATTGTGAACTAGAAGGTGTTAGCAAATGGTTAAAAATTAATAAACTAAAGTTGAATACGTCGAAAACACAAGCTATGCTTATCTACAGCAGTGTGATAAATGATACTAGTGAATCAGTGGTAATTGATAATGAAATTATTGAATGGGTAAATGAGATTAAATATCTCGGTGTGATAATTGACAATAAATTAACATTCTCTAGAAATATTGACTATATAGAAAAGAAAGTTGCAAAAAAAATAGGTTTTTTGGGTAGGATAAGTGCTAAATTAATTTTATGGGCTAGAATCTATGTTTATAAGATAATCATTGCCCCACACTTTGATTATTGTTCCACAATTCTATTTCTAGCCAAAGATGGGGATATATATAGATTACAGAAGCTGCAAAACAGGGCTATGAGGATTATACTGAGTTGCAATAGGTATACTCGAATTACATTAATGTTAGATACATTACAATGGCTTAGTGTTAAGCAAAGGATTCAGTTCAACACTCTTATATTTATTTATAAAATAATACATAATAGGTTACCAAAGTATTTAAACAAATATGTTTCGTGTAGTAATGAGATTCATGACTACAATACTAGATACACAGATAACTTTAAGTTACCTTTTCACAAAAAATCGGCTTCGCAGAATAGTCTTTTTTACAAGGGTTTAAAATTATATAACGGTATGCCTGAAGCAACTAAACAGAGTCCTTCTGTAAGAGAGTTTAGACACTATTGTACGAGGTATGTTAGGAATGATTGTATAGATTAAAATTATAGTGTAACATTGTAAACATCTAAAGATGAATACAGTTATTATTATATATACTAGCTAATACGGCAGGCCTAGAAGGCCCGCTGCCGCCTCTTATTCCGCTTACAGTTAAGGTACCGCTCTCCCTTATTCTTCTAAATTTATTGCGGATTTTGTCTTTATTGCGTTAAGTTTATAAAACACCATGTCATTCCGATATATAGCGAATAAGTTAATATAATTGTGTTTTAGATTTTCAATACTGCTTTACTTCAGCTGTTTTTATACACCCCTGTATATATTTTGCTACTATCCGATATTTTATTCAGAATGGTTATCGGGTTCTGTTGTTATAGAAAATGTTTTTTTCAAATAAGAGGTGCATCAATTCTTATTCTTTATATTTTAATATTGATATTTAGATGTGTGCACTAACATATTTAAGTTATTTCTTACATGCTTGCTTCAATACTTAAGCGACGTACTTTTCTTCCTAATTAATTTAAATGAAATTATTAATAATAGATTTAGTGACAATAGCAGAGTTTTTAAATTGAAAATGTTTATTGGCTGTCTATGAAATAAGATGTATTTTATCGTTTAAAGTTATATGGACATTTTTCACATACTTATCCTGTGCTCTTCACAGTCGGTAGTTTTCACTCTATTTTAATTTTTTCTACTATTATTGGTTTTTGTGCCTTCATTTTCCGATGATTTATTTCATTTATTAATTTGCGTTTCAGTTTTTTGAACAGCACATAATTCTGGTATATAGCGAGTAAGTAAATATAATTGTGTTTCAGATGTGCAATATTGATATTACTTTACTATAACTGTTTTCGTACACCCCTCTATATATTTTGCAAATATGCGACATTTATTCAGAATGCTTATCGGATTTTGTTATTACAGAAAATGTTTAAAATGGAGGTGCACCAATACTTATTCTTTATTTTAAAGTTTTATTATTGTTTTAAATAAAATGTAATGTTTGTTTTTTAGATATAAAGTGATTTTTGTTTATGATGGTATTAACATTATATTGTCTAAATAATTAAAACAATTGTAATTAGTTTTTATTGACGTTTTTCAATATTTGATTTACAGAAATAATTTGTTGAATCTCTTTGTCTTCTTAATGTGTGCACTAATATAATTAAATTATTTCTTACATGTATGCTTCAATACTTAGACGACGTACCTTGCATCCTAATTAATTTATATGAAATGATTGATAATAGATTTTGTGATAATAGCAGCATTTTTAAATTTAAAATGTTTAATGACTGTTCATGAAATAAGATGTATTTTATCGTTTCATGTTATATGGACATTTTCACATACTTCTTCTGTGCTCTTCGCAGTCGGTAGTTTTTCACTCTATTTTATTTTTTTTCTAGTATTATTGGTTTTTGTGCCTTACGATGATTATTTCACGTTTGCCTAATGTATCTATAGTTTAAATTTTCTTTGTAGGGTATAGAATGGACAATCTGCAAAATCTGTGTTTTTCATTAGTTGGAAAATGTGGTTTTATAGTTTTGATAGTCAATAGTGTTTCAGTCTATATATGTCGATTCCAATGATCTTTTTGGTTTAAATGAGGGTTCATTAAAAATTAAAAAGAATATTTTATATAAACTTATAGATACCTTTATAAGATGTTTTATTAACACGAATGTATATTTTAAATAACTCACTATTACCATTTGATAGTTTCATCATTATTGTATAACAAATAATATCTATTTCATTGGCATTTTCTATAATTATTCCCATGCACTGTATATAATTATTCACTTTTGCATTGTACACCTACAATTTATGGGACAAATAGATATAATATATTTATTATAGTAATATTGATTACCTATTGTTATAATCGAAAATACTGTAAGACATCCTTATTGAAGTTCTATTTTGAATTATTGCAATTGACGATGTTGTTTACGGTTCATTTTCATCAATGATAATTAAACAATCTCTTGTGAATACGTACGATATTACTTCGCAATAGCTATTTTTCAATATGTTCATGCTTGAATAGCCTTTTGCGCGTCTGCTTACAGCCTTTTTACAGCTTTCAGTAAAACCTGATCACTGTCAGGACCGTTGTTAGAATTTCCGTTTTTATAAACTTTTGACACATCCCTGTATATACATTATGCCATTATATTTTGTAAGGCCAATCGTATATATTACTCAGAATTCTTCTCAAGCTGTTTTTAACACAGACCGGTATACAGTGTAGAGTAAGAAAGATAATTTAATGTTTAACATAGAAGTCATTTTAAAGTATCCGAAAAAATAATGAGCTCAAAGACAGCACCATTTTCGTTGATACAGTCTGCAATACGCTTCTGATGCAACAATAGAAAAGTTTGATGACTGTTTCAAAGTCTACAGTTTTTAAGAAAAAATCAAAAAGGATGGTAATAAGTCAAAAACAATTTAAGATAGACATAAACAATAATAATAAAAATGAGGTGTGGCCACCACACGACTTTCTTATACGTATGAGCGTTTCAAACTATACAATTTTAAGAATTTTTTTACACAAAAATTATTCAAAATACTATTCTAAGTACTTCTATTATCTTAATAAGTCGCTATAGAATACATACTTTGCAAGAAATTCGAAAAAAAGTGCTACTCCCTAAGAGTAAAAGTGTTACTTCCGGTTCGAATTTTAAAATTTCATATATACAAAAAATATTACAAATCTAGAATTAAATACTTTTGTACTCTTGATAAATATATATAGTGCATAACTTACGACATATTTGCAAGAAATCGCTATTCGATAAGAGTAAAAGTGGTACTTCCGGTCTGAATTTTGAAATTTTTTTTATAGAAAAGGTATTGAAAATTATATTTTAAATACTTTTATACTCGTAACGTACCTGTCTAAAAAGCATGATTTGCGAAATATTCACAAAAAACTGATATTCGATAGGAGTATAAGACCTACTTCCGGTAGGAATTTCGTAAAACTTTTTAAATAAAATTGTTCTCAATTTTAATTTTAAGTACATATGAATTCTTTATAAATTTGTTTAAACTTAGTAGTTGACGAAATATTGGCAAAACTCTATTTTTTCGCAGAAGTAAACTACTACTTCCGGTCTACCGATGTTACTGAAACACTAATCAGATCTCAAGAGGGAGATTATACACTTAAATACAAAATTTGGAATTGATATCTACAGCGGTTTGACCGCCATCGTGGTCACACACACACACACACACACAGAGAGAGAGAGAGAGAGAGAGAGAGAGAGAGAGAGAGAGAGAGAGAGAGAGAGAGAGAGAGAGAGAGAGAGAGAGATTTTTTAAAAACCACTTTTTTGGTATCAGGGGACTTCAAAACGTGGACATCTGCAAAAATTTCGAGGTCGAAAATTTTCATCATCACAATACTTCCTTATACTACGTATAAGAAAGTAAAAATGAACCGAAAATTCAATTTCATCAAAGACTCGAAAGGGGCCAAGTAAGAACCGTCAAATTGCACTCGTCATTTGGCATTTTGAAAGATTGACTTCGGATTCATCAACAGGGACCACAAAAACCCTCAAGTAATAAATTTGAGAAAGATCTAATTATGTTTCGCACATTTCAACCATGTTGGTCGCCCCACTTTTTTTTTTTTGATATTTCGACTTCCAATTCGTTATCAGCGACAATAAGAATCCCAAATATTGAATTTCACGCGGATTCAATACGTTTTCGAAGAACCATTACGCTATATTTGACACGCCATTTTATTTTTAAATATAAACTTCAGATTCCTCATCAGCGAACCAAGTACTAAATTCCATACAGATTCAATTACCTTTCTGCCGTATTGAATGCGCCATTTTGTTTTATCAAATTTCGATTTCAGATTCGTGTTCAGCGACCTAAGAAATCTCCCAACAAAAATAAATTATTTAATTAACACTTCAAGATATATAGATTCCGCTAGTGAATATTATTACATGAAAACCAGTTACAAATATACCTACTTTTTCTATACATACGTTTTATTTAATACTTGGCTACTCTGTATAATGATCAAGCATTTTTGATAAATAAAGAGGGTTTGAAGGACAATTATAACGAACATCAAAAGGTAATTATGACAAATATCGAAAAGTGTATGGGTATCCTTATTTATGAGAGTCATGATATGGCTTTTGTAGATTATATTATTTAACAAACTTATGCAACATCTCAAAATCACGCCATTTTAAACTACTGGCGCATGTTGGTTGCCAAAGCGACATAACCATATAGAAAATTATTACCGTTGTTGTTGTGTTGCTTTTGTTTATGAGCGAATGGAGATTCCTTTATAAATATTTATGGAATTTATATTTAATTTATTTTATTATTTATTTATTACGTGCACTATATCTGTTATTGAGTATGAATAATTATATAATTGTAACCTAACATGTTAAGGAACATGTTGGTTATAATAAATTATTTAAGTAGGACTAAGTGAAAAAAGTATTATTAGAAGTGATTAAAAATGTTTGATTCTGTTGTATGGAAAATAACATCTCTCCTTTCAGCACAAAAGTAAACAAAACGTGTGATGTAAATTAAAGAAATACATAGTTGTAAACTCAAAATACGTTTTCCAATAAACGCAACAGACAACTGCATTCACCTTTTGACATGTGTCTTAATTTTATTTTGACGTTTGTTATAATTGTCATCAAAATAATGTAAAATTGTCAACAATGCCTGCCTACTACACAGAATAGCTATGCTTTAAATAAAATGTCGGTGTAAGAAAGTAACATGAAATAACTTTATTTATAATATTCATTTTGTAACCGGCTTTCATTTAATGGTATTTTTGTAGCGGAAGCTATATATTCTTAAACATTAATTAGTAAGTTTACTTTCGTTATTTTGAAGTTGTTGCGGCCAATGTATATTTGTAGTAGCATTGAACCGTCGTTTCTAGTTCGTAGCTTGATCGTGCCATTTACTATATCGAAACTACGCATGTGTTCAAAACGTTTGTATAGGGATTTTTTTTTTAAATTAGTCAATATTTTTCTCATAATGTTTCCGCCATTTTCTACATTTGAATTTGTTTTTTGTGCTTTTTGCATTTTTTTTTAGTTTATATTCTATATAATTAGAAATTTAATTTTAGTAAATAATCTGTCGACATTTAGCACATATTTAAAATTTCTATTATGGAATAGTAGTGAAAGGTGAAACAAATTTGAGGGATACTGAAAGTTTCTGAAGAACCTATTCGTATGTTGGATCCGTCATTATGTAAATAAAAAAGGCAAAATAGGTTGATTTTATTGTGTTTGTGTTGTTACTTTTATCCATAATAAAATCTAATGATGTCCAAAAAAATGATTTGCAAAAATGAGCTTGAACTTATTGGACATGTTAAAATTAAATAATAAGAAATGCATAAATTAACTGTTTCATACTTTGAAAATTGAAAATTAAAGAGTATCCATCTGGCCATTACCAACAATAAGAAACTTAAACTTCAGCACACGGAGTGTCCTACAGAAGTACATAGATTTCATAAGCACTGAATCATCTTTAGAGCCGCTTTAGAAACTTAATTTTAGTAAATAATCTGTAGACATTTATTTTGTGAATACATCTGAAAATTTTTGTGTAAATAGCACATATTTAAAATTTATATTATGGAATAAATAGCAAAGTACAACAAACTGCAGTGATACTGATAGAGATTTATTGATTACTTACTGCTATTGACAAATACAACAATATAGTAAAAATAAAAAAAACTAATACAAGGTACATCGATGTGAAATTAACAGTTACCTACAAATATGTGAAACATGTGACATGTAAAAAATTATTAAAGTGGGAACAGTTTGTTGAAAAAGAAAACACTTCATCTGCCGTCATAAACTGGATTATCGATCATATTCTTAAGATATGATCAGTAATCCAGTTTATGACAGCACTTTCACTTGCCATATTTGAGACAATTTAACTTGCACAAATTTGTATAGAATGAATAAGGCCAGAAACATTTACTGAAAAATCATATATCAACTGTTTACTAAAAACATTATATTTTACTGATTGTACAAATTTCTTAACTCAAAGAAAGTTGATTGAGAAAACCTTGTCTCCAAATTGGTATACATAATTTTGACTTACAAAATGTTATATTCTGGAGGAATCAGAGTGCCAATAATAATTATAATTATTAATGTAAAATTTAACTACACGTTTACTGAACAAACACACTATTTATCCAAGCCCAGTTTAGTCAAGAGTAATGTATACAGTGTCTGCATAAGCTCTTAACGTGAACATGCCAGCTTCAACTTTGCGTCCGCTTACAGCGGTCCGTCAATCTCCTCTAGTTTGAATCGCCCTTTTCGCGTCCGCTTACAGCTTTTTTACAGTTTCCTGTAAAAGGCAATCACTGTCATGACGCCTCTTAGAATGTTATTTAGTTAGTTAGCATTTTGTTATGCCAATCGTAATATTACTTAGAACTTTTCTTTCCTTCTTACACAAACCGTTACACTGAACACTGAAGAGCGAGAAGGATAATTTAATGGTAAACATAAGTCATGTTAAAGTTTACGAAGGAAGGATGTGCTCAGGTCCAAGCACTTTTCACCAAGATTAACGGCATTTTGAAGAACCTTTCCGCCATATTGAATCCGCCATTATGTTTTTTGACATTTCGACTTTGGATTTGTGATCGGCGACCCCATAAACGCCCGTGTCTAAAATTTCACATTCATACGTCAATTTTAAAAAAACTGGTCCGCCATTTTGATTCTTTTGATATTTTGACTTTGGAATCACGATCGGCGACCCCCAAAACCCCCGTATCTAAAATTTCACATTCATACGTCAATTTTCAAAAAACTGGTCCGCCATTTTGATTTTTTTGACATTTTGACTTTGGAATCACGATCGGCGACCCCCAAAACCCCCGTATCTAAAATTTCACATTCATACGTCAATTTTCAAAAAACTGGTCCGCCATTTTGATTTTTTTGACATTTTGACTTTGGAATCATGATCGGCGACCCCCAAAACCCCCGTATCTAAAATTTCACATTCATACGTCTATTTTCAAAAAACTTCCGCCATTTTGATTTTTTTTGACATTTTGGCTTTGGAATCATGATCGGCGACCCCCAAAACCCCCGTATCTAAAATTTCACATTCATACGTCAATTTTCAAAAAACTTCGGCCATTTTGTTTTTTTTTTGACATTTTGACTTTCGATTTGTGATCGGCGACCTAAGACACCCCCGTACCTAAAATTTCACATTCATACGTCAATTTTCAAAAAACTTCCGCCATTTTGTTTTTTTTTGACATTTTGACTTTCGATTTGTGATCGGCGACCTAAGACACCCCCGTACCTAAAATTTCACATTCATACGTCAATTTTCAAAAAACTTCCGCCATTTTGTTTTTTTTTGACATTTTGACTTTGGATTCGTGATCGGCGACCTAAGACATCCCCGTATCTAAAATTTCACATTCATACGTCAATTTTCAAAAAACTTCGGCCATTTTGTTTTTTTTTGACATTTTGACTTTCGATTCGTGATCGGCGACCTAAGACACCCCCGTATCTAAAATTTCATTATTAATAAATAATAATTATTTAAATAATTATTTCGTAGGGCACGTAAATGTTAAAAGCAATATTTTTTCCCTTAAGAAAACGACATACCCGTTTTAGAATTATTGTATTTTAAATGGAATTTATAATAATTAAGAAAAAATCATGCTGTATATGTGAATGATTATTTCATCGACCGGGAAAATTATGTCGAGCAGTCCGGCGTCATGTCTTATAAATTGCCGGTAAAATACACGAAATAAATACACAACATCTCATTCGAAAAAAAAATATTTTGCCCCGGCCTGGGTTCGAACCGGACCCGGCAAAGTCATTGTATTAAGAAGCCGTCAATCTTGTGCATCGGGCTATCGACCTATATGTAAATAGTTTGTTCAACTGCTATATTTATATGTAAGCTTGACTCTATGTTAAAATCTGAAATATTTTTTTTAAATCTCAGAGAAAATAGACGTGTAATCTTCAAAAGAATACGTTTTAATTGCGTCCAGATAATTAATTTAGTATCTTGTCCTTGTCCTATATTATGTGTGTTTATTTGCCATGAATTTATTCTGACGTTAATAATTAAAAGCAATCCATTTACTCATTAAGGAAACTGGACTACGCGTATTTTAAAATTCAAATTTGTAATCATTAAAAGATATCAGCCTGTATGTAAAAATGTTAAGTCAAGCTACCGATATATAATATATTCACGGACAGTGCACATGAATGTGTGTGTGTGTACATTAACATGTTATGAGCATTGCATTTGATTTATTGTGTACATTCATTTGTGACGTATTTCAGCCACTTTTCGAGTGCATGAAGAGTTTAAATTCCTTGTCCTATCAATACCGCATCTGTATCAAGCTGGAATAAGCATGGAAACGCTTCCTAAAATGATATTATTTTAAATTTCAAGTCGTTTTCCTCTCGAAAAATCGTCAGAGCTTGGAATTTCATGCTTAAAAGTCAATGTTTGGAAATATTTAGTCCGCCTGTCAGATTTGCGAAAAGTCAATTTTGTGTTTAGTCCTCGTTTTTATTTACGTAAAATGTACATTCTTTAGGCACGTCATGGCTTAATTTCGCGTGTTTTGAAAAATTCGACGGAACGTATATTGTAATTGCTCACGCGTCCCTCGACCTTAAAATATGCTTTCGAGCGCGTTGAAAAGCAGAAAGTACGGGCTTTTTAACCGTACTTTTCCCTATGCGTGTTATACATTGGTTTAAAAGGAGATCCCTTCAGAAAATCGGCAACGTCTTAAAAAACAACGTTTAAATTTGTCCGTAAATATCCGGCCATCGGACAGAGCTATAAAGCCGAAATTTTAACCGTAATTAGCTCGGACATTCCTCTTCACGCGACGATCGGTCCGAACGCGCCACCTATACAGGGCGTTGCACAATTTCGAGAAACGTCACCCGTTGCACGGTCCTATCTCTATCCCGTATTTTCTCACGTCATTTGTAAAGGTAAGCCGGCAGCTTATATTATGTCGCAACTAGCTAATATTGCGGTTTTCACCAGCAATTGCCGAAATTTTTATCTGTCCGCGCTTTTATTCGTAAATTTCCTTACAAAAACGTACGGCAACTTTCGTTAAGCACGAATCCATCTCCCAAAATTGTATGTCGACGGTGCTGCTCTTATCGGTTGCATGAGGAAACAGCGTATTAATAATCCTTGCGAGAGGTAAACAAACATGTGACCATAAATCCGTCTATACATTATGACTCAGCCGAGCACCTGATAAACAATACTTTTTGTACCGGTCAGTCCTTGCCAATGCCAGACGTGTTTGTGCGAAAAACACCTGCTCGATCCTTTTCTCGTAGCATTTAATACGTCTTAAAATTATAACCTTATAAAAATTTTATTAAGATTCTTTTACTGTTTTACTTAAATAAAAATAAAGTTTTCATAATTATTAATACAGTAAATATTTATACACATCATGGTGAAAATGAATAAAGTGAAAATTAATTTAAATAAAATCTTAAAGTGATCTTGATTATACTTATTTATTTACATATTATTATTTATTCAAGATCACTGCAATATGTATGTGAATGGGTAAGGTAAATTTAATTTATAAAGTATATTACTTTCTTACTACCTTTTCGAAGTCCACTATCGTTAATAAAAGAGCAGCACAAAATAATAATAAAAGTAAAAAGCCCAAGCTTATAATTTAAGCCCTATTGAAGCACCTTTCATTTTCATCAATGATAATTAAACAATCTCTTGTGAATACGTACGATATTACTTCGCAATAGCTATTTTTCAATCTCTTCATGCTTGAATAGCCTTTTGCGCGTCTGCTTACAGCCTTTTTACAGCTTTCAGTAAAACCTGATCACTGTCAGGACCGTTGTTAGAATTTCCGTTTTTATAAACTTTTGACACATCCCTGTATATACATTATGCCATTATATTTTGTAAGGTCAATCGTATATATTACTCAGAATTCTTCTCAAACTGTTTTTAACACAGACCGGTATACGAATAAGAAAGATAATTTAATGTTTAACATAAAAGTCATTTTAAGGTATCCGAAGAAATAATGTGCTCAAAGACAGCACCATTTTCGTTGATACAGTCTGCAATACGCTTCCGATGCGACAATAGAAAAGTTTGACGACTGTTTCAAAGTCTACAGTTTTTAAGAAAAAATCAAAAAGAATGGTAATAACTCAAAAACAATTTAAGATAGACATAAACAATAATAATAAAAATGAACCGAAAATTCAATTTCATCAAAGACTCAAAAGGGGCCAAGTAAGAACCGTCAAATTGCACTCGTCATTTGGCATTTTGAAAGATTGACTTCGGAAGCGTCAACAGGGACCCCAAAAACCCTCAAGTAATAAATTTGAGAAAGATCTAATTATGTTTCGCACATTTCAACCATGTTGGTCGCCCCACTTTTTTTTTGATATTTCGACTTCCAATTCGTTATCAGCGACAATAAGAATCCCAAATATTGAATTCCACGCGGATCCAATACGTTTTCGAAGAACCATTACGCTATATTGGACACGCCATTTTATTTTTAAATATAAACTTCAGATTCTTCATCAGCGAACCTAGAAACCCCAAGTAGATTCCGCTAGTGATTATTATTATTACATGAAAACCAGTTACAAATATACCTACTCTTTCTATACATACATTTTATTTAATACTTGGCTACTCTGTATAATGGGCAAGCATTTTTGATAAATAAAGAGGGTTTGAAAGACAATTATAATGAACATCAAAAGGTAATTATGACAAATATCATGTTTAACAAATAAACTTATGCAACATCTCAAATTTCACGCCATTTTAAACTACTGGCGCATGTTGGTTGCCAAAGCGACATAACCATATAGAAAATTATTGCAGTTGTTGGTTGTGTTGCTTTTGTTTATGAGCGAATGGAGATTCCTTTATAAATATTTATGGAATGTAGATTTAATTTATTTTATTATTTATTTATTACGTGCACTATATGTGTTATTGAGTATGAATAATTATATGATTGTAACCTAACATGTTAAGGAACATGTTGGTTATAATAAATTATTTAAATTGGACTAAGTGAAAAAAGTATTATTAGACGTGATTAAAAATGTTTGATTCTGTTGTATGGAAAATAACATCTCTCCTTTCAGCACAAAAGTAAACAAAACGTGTGAAGTAAATTACAGAAATACATACTTGTAAACTCAAAATACGTTTTCCAATAAACACAACAGACAACTGCATTCACCTTTTGACATGTGTCTTAATTTTATTTTGACGTTTGTTATAATTGTCATCAAAATAATGTAAAATTGTCAACAATGCCTGCCTACTACACAGAATAGCTATGCATTAAATAAAATGTCGGTGTAAGAAAGTAACATACAATAACATTTTTTATAATATTCATTTTGTAACCGGCTTTCATTTAATGGTATTTTTGTAGCGGAAGCTATATATTCTAAAACATTAATTAGTTAGTTTACTTTCGTTATTTTGAAGTTGTTGCGGCCAATGTATATTTGTAGTAGCATTGAACCGTCGTTTCTAGTTCGTAGCTTGATCGTGTCATTTACTATATCGAAACTACGCATGTGTCCAAAACGTTTGTATAGGGATTTTTTTTTTTAAATTAGTCAATATCTTTCTCATGTTTGCGCCATTTTCTACATTTGAATTTGTTTTTTGTGCTTTTTGCACTTTTTTTTGTTTTAGTTTATATTCTATATAATTAGATATTTAATTTTAGTAAATAATCTGTCGACATTTAGCACATATTTAAAATTTCTATTATGGAATAATAGTGAAAGGTGAAACAATTTGAGGGATACTGAAAGTTTCTGAAGAACCTTTTCGGATGTTGGATCCGTCATTATGTAAATAAAAAAGGCAAAATAGGTTGATTTTATTGTGTTCGTGTTGTTACTTTTATCCATAATAAAAATCTAATGATGTCCAAAAAAAATGATTTGCAAAAATGAGCCTGAACCTATTGGACACGTTAAAATTAAAAAAATTAAACAATAAGAAATGCATAAATTAACTGTTTCATATTTTGAAAATTGAAAATTAAAGAGTATCCATCTGGCCATTACCAACAATAAGAAACTTAAACTTCAGCACACGAAGTGTCCTACAGAAGTACATAGATTTCATAAGCACTGAATCATCTTTAGAGCCGCTTTAGAAACTTAATTTTAGTAAATAATCTGTAGACATTTATTTTGTGAATACATCTGGAAATTTTTGTGTAAATAGCACATATTTAAAATTTATATTATGGAATAAATAGCAAAGTACAACAAACTGCAGTGATACTGATAGAAATTTATTGATTACTTACTGCTATTGACAAATACAACAATATAGTAAAAATAAAAAAAACTAATACAACGTACATCGATGTGAAATTAACAGTTACCTACAAATATGTGAAACATGTGACATGTAAAAAATTATAAAAGTGGGAAGAGATTGTTGAAAAAGAAAACACTTCATCTGCCGTCATAAACTGGATTATCGATCATATTCTTAAGCTATGATCAGTAATCCAGTTTATGACGGCACTTTCACATGTCATATTTGAGACAATTTAACTTGCACAAATTTGTATAGGATGAATAAGGCCAGAAACATTTACTGAAAAATCATATATCAACTGTTTACTAAAAACATTATATTTTACTGATTGTACAAATTTCTTAACTCAAAGAAAGTTGATTGAGAAAACCTTGCCTCCAAATTGGTATACATAATTTTGACTGACAAAATGTTATATTCTGGAGGAATCAGAGTGCCAATAATAAATATAATTATTAATGTAAAATTTAACTATACATTAACTGAACAAACACACTATTTATCCAAGCCCAGTTTAGTCAAGAGTAATTTATACAGTGTCTGCATAAGCTCCTAACGTGAACATGCCAGCTTCAACTTTGCGTCCGCTTATAGCGGCCCATGAATCTCCTCTAGTTGGAATCGCCCTTTTCGTTTTCCTGTAAAAGGCAATCACTGTCATGACGCCTCTTAGAATGTTATTTAGTTAGTTAGAATTTTGTTATGCCAATCGTAATATTACTTAGAACTTTCTTTCCTTCTTACACAAACCGTTACACTGAACACTGAAGAGCGAGAAGGATAATTTAATGGTAAACATAAATCATGTTAAAGTTTACGAAGGAAGGATGTGCTCAGGTCCAAGCACTTTACACCAAGATTAACGACATTTTGAAGAACCTTTCCGCCATATTGAATCCGCCATTATGTTTTTTGACATTTCGACTTTGGATTTGTGATCGGCGACCCCATAAACGCCCGTATCTAAAATTTCACATTCATACGTCAATTTTAAAAAAACTGGTCCGCCATTTTGATTTTTTTGATATTTTGACTTTGGAATCATGATCGGCGACCCCCAAAACCCCCGTATCTAAAATTTCACATTCATACGTTAATTTTCAAAAAACTCGTCCGCCATTTTGTATTTTTTTGACATTTTGACTTTAGATTCGTGATCGGCGACCTAACACACCCCCGTATCTAAAATTTCACATTCATACGTCAATTTTCAAAAAACTGGTCAGCCATTTTGATTTTTTTGACATTTTGACTTTGGAATCATGATCGGCGACCCCCAAAACCCCCGTATCTAAAATTTCACATTCATACGTCAATTTTGAAAAAACTTTGGCCATTTTTTTTTTTTTTTTACATTTTGACTTTCGATTTGTGATTGGCGAGCTAAGACACCCCCGTACCTAAAATTTCACATTCATACGTCAATTTTCAAAAAACTTCCGCCATTTTGTTTTTTTTTTTGACATTTTGACTTTCGATTCGTGATCGGCGACCTAAGATACCCCCGTACCTAAAATATCACATTCATACGTCAATTTTCAAAAAACTTCCGCCATTTTGGTTTTTTTTGACATTTTGACTTTGGATTCGTGATCGGCGACCTAAGACACCCCCGTATCTAAAATTTCACATTCATACGTCAATTTTCAAAAAACTTCGGCCATTTTGTTTTTTTTGACATTTTCACTTTCGATTCGTGATCGGCGACCTAAGACACCCCCGTATCTAAAATTTCACATTTATACGTCAATTTTCAAAAAACTCTTCCGCCATATTAGATGCACCATTTTTTTTTTTGAAATTTTGACATTCGGCTTGAGATCACCGGCACCAAGGCCCCCGAGTACCGAGTTTTACCTTAATCAGAAGAAAAAGTTGATTTGGCTCCACCCACTCCGCAGTGCGTAATTATTTAAATAAAATTATTTCGTAGGGCACATAAATGTTAAAAGCATTATTTTTTCCCTTAAGTAAAAGGCATACCCGTTTTAGAATTATTGTATTTTAAATGGAATTTATAATAATTAAGAAAAAATCATGCTGTATGTATGAATGATTATATCATCGACCGGGAAAATTATGTCGAGCAGTCCGGCGTCTTGTCTTATAAATTGCCGGTAAAATACACGAAATAAATACACAATATCGCATTCGAAAAAAAAATGTTTTGCCCCGGCCTGGGTTCGAACCCGACCCGACAAAGTCCTTGAATTAAGTAGCCGTCAATCTTGCCATTGGGCTATCGACCTAATGTAAATAGTTTGTTCAACTGCCATATTTATATGTAAACTTGACTCTATGTTGAAATCTGCAATTTTTTTTTTAAATCTCAGAGAAAATAGACATGTAATCTTTAAAAGGTTATAAAAAAACGTTTTAATTGTGTCCAGATAATTAATTTAGTGCCTTGTCCGTGTCCTAAAACTAAATATATTATGTGTGTTTATATGCCATGAACCTATTCTGACGTTAATAATTACATTAAGGAAACTGGGCATACGCGTTCTGGAATTATGGTATTTTAAAATTCAAATTTATAGTAATTAAAAGATATCAGCCTGTATGTAAAAATGTTAAGTCAAGCTACCGATATATAATATATTTACGGGCAGTGCACATGAATGTATATGTGTGTACATTTCATGTTATGAGCATTGCAGTTGATTTATTGTGTACATGTATTTCTGGCGTATTTCGGCCATTTTTCTACGATGTCCGTCTGCATGAGGAATTTAATTTACACGCACTATCGATATCGTACGTCGATGAAGTCGCAATAGGAATGGGAATGGTCTAGAAATATCTGTACTTACTATTATGAATCTTGTTGGGCCGTCAAAACCTTCTAAATTCGGAATATAAGGCTTAAAAGTCAAACGTGCAAAATTTCTCGTTGGAGCTGTCAGATTAGCGAAAAGTCAATTTTGTGTTTAGTCCTCGTTTTTATTTACGTAAAATGTACATTCTTTAGGCACGTCATGGCTTCATTTCGCGTGTTTTGAAAAATTCGACGGAACGTATATTGTAATTGCTCACGCGTCCCTCGACCTTAAAATATGCTTTCGAGCGCGTTGAAAAGCAGAAAGTGCGGGCTTTTTAACCGTACTTTTCCCTATGCGTGTTATACATCCGTTTAAAAGGAGATCCCTTCAGAAAATCGGCAACGTCTTAAAAAACAACGTTTAAATTTGTCCGTAAATATCCGGCCATCGGACAGAGTTATAAAGCCGAAATTTTAATCGTAATTAGCTCGGACATTCCTCTTCACGCGACGATCGGTCCGAACGCGCTACCTATACAGGGCGTTGCACAATTTCGAGAAACGTCACCCGTTGCACGGTCCTATCTCTATCCCGTATTTTCTCACGTCATTTTTAAAGGTAAGCCGGCAGCTTATATTATGTCGCAACTAGCTAATACGGCAGGCCTAGAAGGCCCGCTGCCGCCTCTTATTCCGCTTACAGTTGAGGTACCGCTCCCCCTTATTTTTCTCAATTTATTGCGGATTTTGTCTATATTGCGTTTCAATTTATAAAACACCATGTAATTCCGATATATAGCGAATAACTAAATATAATTGTGTTTTAGATGTTCAATATTGCTTAGTTGTTTTTATACACCCCTGTATATAGTTTACAACTATGCAATATTTTATTCAGAATGCTTATAGGATGAAATGATTAATAATAGATTTAGTGATAATAGCAATTTTTAAATTGAAAATGTTTAACGGCTGTCCATGAAATAAGATGTATTTTATTGTTTAATGTTATATTGACATTTTTCACATACTTTTCCTGTGCCTCACAGACGGTAGTTTTCACTCTATTTATAATTTTTTACTATTATTGGTTTTTGTGCCTTGACTTGCCGATGATTTATTTCACGTTTGCCTAATTTATCTATAGTTTGAATTTTGTTTGTGGGTATAAAATTAGAATAATCTCGAAATCTGTGTTTTTTTGCATCAGTTGGAAAATGTGTTTCAGTCCATATACATATGTCGATTCCATTGGTCTTTTTGGTTTAAATGAAAATTCATTAGAATTTAAAAAAAAACATTTTATTTTATACAAACTTGTAGATAGCTTTATTAGAATTATGTTTTGTTGACGCGAATGTATACTTTTAAATAATTGATTTAATCATTGTTCTATAACAAATAATATTTATTTCATTGGCTTTTTTTATAATGATTTCCATTCCTATACTTTTATAATTTGCAGTGTTTCTTTGTGGTAAATTGTATTACAACTGTCAGTTATGTATGATGCTTAATAATGTTGGTAAAGCCTTGTTCACACTGTACATAATTATTTTCTTTTGCATTGTACACCTACAGTTTACGGAATATATAGATATAATATATGTATTATGGTAATATTGATTACTTATTGTTATATTCGAAAATACTGTAAAACATCGTTATAGAATTTCTATTTTGAATTATTGTAATTGACAATGTCGCGGGAAGTTCATTTTCATCAATGATAATTAAACAATCTTTTTTGAATACGTATGATATTACTTCTCAATTTGCCTGGCACAGTAACAACATGATTCAGTGCTTGTTTAATCTGGTAGGAATATATTTTAGTTTCTTTTTTCTATTTACAATATCTTATAATATTTTGAAGTATTTTTACAACTTAATTCATGGACGAAATGACTCCAGTCATGTAATGATAATTGCTAAAAATGAGTAGAAAGTATTTATAAACAAATAAGGAATCGAATTTATAAATTTCTTACCTATACACTATTATCATTGGGCCAATTATTATATATTGCAATATTTATTGTGCTGAATGTTTGTGAGCTAATGCTTCAATCTTTTCGAGCTTGAATTCGCCTTTTTCGCGTCCGCTTACAGCTTTTTACAGTTTCCTGTAAAACGCGATCACTCTCGTGGTGGTTTTTAGAATGTAAGATTTTATAGACTTGTGGCACACTCTGTATATACATATATTTTGTAAAGCCAATTGTATATTTCATTTAAAATTCCTCTAGAATTTTTTTTTACACAAACTGTTACACAATGAAGAGCGAGAAAGATAATTTAATGTTAAACATAAGAATGATGTTAAAGTATCCGAAGAAACAATATGCTCAATAAGTGCATCATTTTCATTGAGACAATCGGGATAATACGCTATTGAAATAACAGTGGAAAAATTTAGTATATTAACAAAAAGTATGTCAATTGCTCAGAAACAATTTAAGATAGGCATGCACAATATTAATAAAAAAGAACCTAATAATCAGTTTGACACTGAGATATTTTCACCCAAATTATTTGAAGTGGAACAGGGCTTTCATTATGAAATTTTGGTCAGCATAATTGAAATATTCGTTTGTCACATACTCAAAATTAGTTCGCACGTCAATTAAAAATGAAGGACTTGTATTGAAGAACATTTTAAATATTCAATGAATTACATATATACTACTCGCCCGCTATCGCGGGCTCGTCATTTTAATTGACATGCTCAAATATACGTAGTATCTCCATAGTGTTTAACATGTTTACAACAAATTTTGTTTGGTAAATGGGCGTCGCTTTCAAACTTTCTTATAGAATGCTAATGAATGCTGACGAACTTCAAACATATAGCTCGCACACATATGTATGTGAACGGGTAAAGTAAATTTAATTTATAAAGTATATTACTTTCTTACTACCTTTTCGAAGTCCACTATCGTTAATAAAAGAGCAGAGTATATTTTATTTAAAATTATTCTCGATCTGTTTTTGACACAAATCGGTACACACTCAAGAGCGAGAAAGGTAATTTAATGTTAATCATAAGCCATGTTAAAGTATCCAAAGACACAATGAGCTCAAAAAGCGCAACATTTTTATTAAAACAGTTTTCAATACTATTTTGATGTCAAGTGTGACCCTTTTGAAATCCACTATCATTAATAAAGGAGCACAAAATAATAATAAAAGTAAAAAACCCAAGTTTTAAATTTAAGCCCTTTTGAAGCGCCTTTCCTGTAAAAAGCGATAACTGGCATGGCTTGTTAGAATGTCCGGTTTTATTAACTTTTGAAGCGCCCCTGTATATACACATATTTTGTTAAACCAATAGGATATTTTATTTAAAATTCTTCTCGAACTGTTTTTGACATAAATCGGTACACACTCAAGAGCGAGAAAGGTAATTTAATGTTAAACATAAGTTGTGTTAAAGTACGCAAAGACACAATGATATCAAAAAGCGCAACATTTTTATTAAGACAGTGTACAATACTATTTTGATGTCAAAAGTGTAAAAGCCTGTCAACCTTTTTGAAATCCACTATCGTTACTAAAGGAGCAGGAAATAATAATAAAAGTAAAATGCCCAAGTTTTAAATTGAAGCGCCTTTCCTATAAAAAGCGATCACAGGCATGACGCTTTTTAGAATGCCTTCATTTATACACCTTTGAAGCACCCAAGTATATACATATATTTTGTTAAACCAATAGAACGTTTTATTTAAAATTCTTCTCGAACTGTTTCTAACACAAAACCGGTACACACTCAAGAGCGAGAAAGGTAATTTAATGTTATACATAAGTCATGTTAAGGTATCCAAAGAAACAATGAGCTCTCAAAAAGCGCAACATTTTCATTAAGACAGTTTACAATACTATTTTGATGTGAACGTGTAAAAGCCTGTCAATCTTTTCGAAGTCTACACTCGTTAAGAAAAAAGCACAAAATAATAATAACAGTAAAAAGACAGAATGAGATCAAAAAGCCCAATATGTTCATTAAGACTGTTTACAATACTATTTTGATGTGAAAGTGTAAAAGCCTGTCAAACCTTTTCAAAATCCACTATCGTTAATAAAGGTGCACGAAATAATAATAAAAGTAAAAAGCCCAAGTTTTAAATTTAAGACCTATTGAAGCGCCTTTCCTGTAAAAAAAACGCTTTTTAGAATGTCCACTTTTATAAACTTTTGAAGCACCCCTGTATATATATATATTTTGTTAGGCCAATAGGATATTTTATTTAAAATTCTTCTCGAACTGTTTTTGACATAAACCGGTACACACTCAAGAGCGAGAAAGATAATTTAATGTTTAACATTAGTCGTGTTAACGTATCCAAAGACACATTGATATCAAAAAGCGCAACATTTTTATTAAGACAGTGTACAATACTATTTTGATGTAAAGTGTGACCTTTTTGAAATCCACTATCATTAATAAAGGAGCACAAAATGAAAATAAAAGTAAAAAGCCCAAGTTTTAAATTGAAGCGCCTTTTATTTTATTTAAAATTTTTCTCGAATTGTTTTTTACTCAAACCGGTACATACTCAAGAGCGAGAAAAGTAATTTAATGTTAAACATAAGTCGTGTTAAAATATCCAAAGAAACAATGAGCTCCCAAAAAGCGCAACATTTTCATTAAGACAGTTTACAATACTATTTTGATGTGAACGTGTTAGAGCCTGTCAATCTTTTCGAAGTCTACTCTCGTTAAGAAAAAATCACAAATTAATAATAAAAGTAAAAAGCCCAAGTTTTAAATTTAAGCTCAATTAAAGCGCCTTTCCTATAAAAAACGCTTTTTAGAATGTCCAGTTTTATAAACTTTTAAAGCATCCCGGTATATACGTATATTTTGTGAAGCCAATTGTATATTTTATTTAAAATTTTTCTGGAATTGTTTTTTACACAAACCGGTACACACTCAAGAGCGAGTCAGGTAATTTAATGTTAAACATAAGTCGTGTTAAAGTATGCAAAGACACAATGAAATCAAGAAGCGCAACATTTTTATTAAGAGAGTGTACAATACTATTTTGATGTGAAAGTGTAAAATCCTGTCAACCTTTTCGAAATCCACTATCGTTAATAAAAGAGCACAAAATAATAATAAAAGTAAGAAGCACTCCTGTATATAGATATATTTTGTTAAGCCAAAAGCAGGTTTTATTTAAAATTCTTCTCGAAGTGTTTTTAACACAAACCGGTACACACTCAAGAGCGAGAAAGATAATTTAATTTTAACCATAAGCTATGTTAAGGTATCCAAAGACACAATGAGATCAAAATGCCCAACTTGTTCATTAAGGCAGTTTACAATACTATTTTGATGTGAAAGTGTAAAAGCCTGTCAATCTTTTCGAAGTCTACTTTCGTTAATAAAGGAGCACGAAATAATAATAAAAGTAAGAAGCCCAAGTCTTAAATTTAAGCCCTATTAAAGCGCCTTTCCTGTAAAAGGCGATCACTGGAATGATGCTTTTTAGAATATCCACTTTTATAAACTTTTGAAACACCCCTGTATATACATATATTTTGTTAAGCCAAGTAAAAGTAAAAGCCCAAGTTTTAAATTTAAGCCCTTTTGGAGCGCCTGTCCTGTAAAAAGCAATCACTGTCATGACTTTTTAGAATGTCCGATTTTATTAACTTTTGAAGCACCCCTGCATATACATATATTTTGTTAAGCCAATAGGTTATTTTATTTAAAATTATTCTCGAACTGTTTTTAACACAAACCGGTACACACTCAAGATCGAGAAAGGTAATTTAATGTTAAACATAAGTCGTGTTAAAGTATGCAAAGACACAATGACATCAAAAAGCGCAACATTTTTATTAAGACAGTGTACAATACTATTTTGATGTGAAAGTGTAAAAACCTGCCAACCTTTTTGAAATCCACTATCGTTAATAAAGGAGCACAAAATAATAATAAAAGTAAGAAGCACTCCTGTATATAGATATATTTTGTTAAGCCAAAAGCAGGTTTTATTTAAAATTCTTCTCGAAGTGTTTTTAACACAAACCGGTACACACTCAAGAGCGAGAAAGATAATTTAATTTTAACCATAAGCTATGTTAAGGTATCCAAAGACACAATGAGATCAAAATGCCCAACTTGTTCATTAAGGCAGTTTACAATACTATTTTGATGTGAAAGTGTAAAAGCCTGTCAATCTTTTCGAAGTCTACTTTCGTTAATAAAGGAGCACGAAATAATAATAAAAGTAAGAAGCCCAAGTCTTAAATTTAAGCCCTATTAAAGCGCCTTTCCTGTAAAAGGCGATCACTGGAATGATGCTTTTTAGAATATCCACTTTTATAAACTTTTGAAACACCCCTGTATATACATATATTTTGTTAAGCCAATAGGATATTTTATTCAAAATTCTTCTCTAACTCTTTTTGACACAAACCGGTACACACTTAACAGCGAAAAATGTAATTTAATAATAATCATAATTCATGTTAAAGTATCCAAAGAAACAATGAGCTCAGAGCGCAACATTTCCATTAAGACAGTTTACAGTATTATTTTGATGTAACAGTGAAAAAATCATGTCAACCTTTTTGAATTCTACTATCATTAATGAAGAAACACAAAGGAATAATAAAAGTGAACTTAAAATTCATTTTACTCAAAAATCCAAAAAAAACCCAAGTTTTAAATTTTAGCCCTATTGATTGGCTTTTTCGCGCCCGCTTGCAGTTTCTTCACAGTTTCCTGCAAAAAGCAATCACTGTCATAGCTTTTTAGAATGACCGTTTTTATTAACTTTTGAAGCACCCCTGTATATACATATATCTTGTGAAGTCAATAGTATGTTTTATTTGAAATGCTTCTCCAACTTTTTTTACACAAACCTGTACACACTCAAGAGCGAGAAAGGTAATTTAATGTTAAACATAGTTCATGTTAAAGTATTTAAAGAAACAATGAGCTGAGAGAGCACAACATTTTCATCGAGACAGTTTACAATACTATTTTGATGTGATAGTGGAAAAGCATGTCAACCTTTTTGAAGTCTACTCTCGCTAAGAAAAAAGCACAAAATAATAATAAAAGTAAAAAGCCCAAGTTTTAAATTTAAGCCCTATTGAAGCGCCTTTCTTGTAAAAAACGCTTTTTAGAATGTCCACTTTTATAAACTTTTGAAGCACCCCAGTATAAACATATATTTTCTTAGGCCAATAGGATATTTTATTTAAAATTCTTCTCGAACTGTTTTTAACACATACTTGTACATACTCAAGAGCGAGAAAGGTAATTTAATGTTAAACATGTCATGTTAAAATATTCAGAGAAACAATGAACTCTTAAAAAGCGCAACATTTTCATTAAGACAGTTTACAATACTATTTTGATGTGAAAGTGTAAAAGCCTGTCAATCTTTTCGAAGTCTACTCTCGTTAATAAAGGAGCACGAACTAATAATAAAAGTAAAAAGCCCAAAATTTAAATTGAAGCCCTATTAAAGCGCTTTTCCTGTAAAAAACGCTTTTTAGAATGTCTACTTTTATAAACTTTTGAGCACCGCTGTAGATACATATATTTTGTTAAGCCAATAGGATATTTTATTTAAAATTCTTCTCGAACTGTTTTTGACATAAACCGGTACACACTCAAGAGCGAGGAAGGTAATTTAATGTTAAACATAAGTCGTGTTAAAGTATCCAAAGACACAATGAGATCAAAAAGCAAAACATTTTTAATAAGACAGTGTACAATACAATGTTTATGTAAAGTGTGACCTTTTTGAAATCCACTATCGTTAATAAAGGAGCACAAAATAAAAGTAAAAGTAAAAAGCCCAAGTTTTAGATTGAAGCACCTTTCCTGTAAAAAGCGAGTACTGGCATGATGCTTTTTAGAATGTCTGGTTATATAAACTTTTAAAGCATCCCGGTATATACATATATTTTGTGAAGCCAACAGTATATTTTATTTAAAATTTTTCTCGAATTGTTTTTTACACAAACCGGTGCACACTCAAGAGAGAAAGATAATTTAATGTTAAACATAAGTCATGTTAAAATATCCAAAGAAACAATGAGCTCTCAAAAAGCGCAACATTTTCATTAAGACAGTTTATAATACTATTTTGATGAGAACGTGTAAAAGCCTGTCAATCTTTTCGAAGTCTACTCTCGTTAAGAAAAAAGCACAAAATAATAATAAAAGTAAGAAGCACTCCTGTATATACATACATATATTTTGTTAAGCCAATAGGACGTTTTATTTAAAATTCTTCTCGAAGTGTTTTTAACACAAACCGGTACACACTCAAGAGCGAGAAAGATAATTTAATTTTAACCATAAGCTATGTTAAGGTATCCAAAGACACAATGAGATCAAAAAGCCCAACTTGTTCATTAAGGCAGTTTACAATACTATTTTGATGTGAAAGTGTAAAAGCCCGTCAACCTTTTCGAAATCCACTATCGTTAATAAAGGAGCAGGAAATAATAATAAAAGTAAAAAGCCCAAGTTTTAAAGTGAAGCCCTATTAAAGCGCCTTTCCTGTAAAAGGCGATCACTGGAATGACGCTTTTTAGAATATCCACTTTTATAAACTTTTGAAACACCCCTGTATATACATATATTTTGTTAAGCCAATGGGATATTTTATTTAAAACTCTTCTCGAACTGTTTTTGACACAAACCGGTACACACTCAAGAGCGAAAAAGGTAATTTAATAATAATCATACTTCATGTTAAAGTATCCAAAGAAACAATGAGCTCAGAGCGCAACATTTCCATTAAGACAGTTTACAGTATTATTTTGATGTAACAGTGAAAAAATCATGTCAACCTTTTTGAATTCTACTATCATTAATGAAGAAACACAAAGGAATAATAAAAATGAAATTAAAATTCATTTTACTCAAAAATCCAAAAAAAGCCCAAGTTTTAAATTTTAGCCCTATTGAATGGCTTTTTTCGCGCCCGCTTACAGTTTCTTCACAGTTTCCTGCAAAAAGCAATCACTGTCATGGCTTTTTAGAATGTCCGTTTTTATTAACTTTTGAAGCACTCCTGTATATATACATATATCTTGTGAAGCGAATAGTATGTTTTATTTAAAATGCTTCTCGAACTGTTTTTTACACAAATCTGTACACACTCAAGAGCCAGAAAGGTAATGTAATGTTAACCGTAAGTCGTGTTAAAGTATGCAAATACACAATGAGATCAAGAAGCGCAACATTTTTATTAAGACAGTGTACAATACTATTTTGATGTGAAAGTGTAAAAGCCTGTCAACCTTTTCGAAGTCTACTCTCGTTAAGAAAAAAGCATAAAATAATAATAAAAGTAAAAAGCCCAAGTTTTAAATGTAAGTCCTATTGAAGCGCCTGTCCTGTAAAAAGCAATCGCTGTCATGGCTTTTTAGAATGTCCACCTTTATAAACTTTTGAAGCACCCCTACATATATTTTGTTAAGCCAATAGTATATTTTATTATTATATTTAAATATCTTCTCGAACTGCTTTTTAGACAAACTGGTACACACTCAAGAGCGAGAAAGGTAATTTAATGTTAAATATAAGTCATGTTAAAGTATCGAAAGAAACAATGAGCTCAATGAGCGCAACATTTCCATTGAGACAGTGTACAATAAGATTCTGATGTTTGCGAATCTACTATCGTTAAGAAAAAATGAAGTATTAAATTTAAGCCCTGTTCAATCACGTTTCGAAGAATCGCCAAATTGAAGACGTAATAAGCGACCACAAACACCCCCGTATCTAAAATTTCACGTTCATACGTTAATTTTCAAAAAAATTTCCCGCCGTTTTTTTTTTTGACATTTTGACTTTGGAATCGTGATCGGCGACCCTCAAAACCCCCGTATCTAAAATTTCACTTTCATACGTCAATTTTCAAAAAAATCTTCCGCCATTTTGTTTTTTTTGACATTTTGACTTTGGAATCGTGATCGGCGACCCCCAAAACCCCCGTACCTAAAATTTCACATTCATACGTCAATTTTCAAAAATCTCCCGCCATTTTGTTTTTTTTTTACATTTTGACTTTGGAATCGTGATTGGCGACCCCCAAAACCCCCGTATCTAAAATTTCACGTTCATACGTTAATTTTCAAAAAAATCTCCCGCCATTTTGTTTTTTTTGACATTTTGACTTTGGAATCGTGATCGGCGACCCCCAAAACCCCCGTATCTAAAATTTCACGTTCATATGTTAATTTTCAAAAAAATCTCCCGCCATTTTCTTTTTTTTGACATTTTGACTTTGGAATCGTGATCGGCAACCCCCAAAAGCCCCGTATCTAAAATTTTATAGTCATACGTCAATTTTGAAAAAAATCATCCGCATTTTGTTTTTTTATGACATTTTGATTTTGGATTTGTGATCGGCGACTTAAGACACCCTCGTATCTAAAATTTTACATTTATACGTCAATTTTCAAAAAATCCTTCGGCCATTTTGTTTTTTTTTTGACATTTCGACTTTGGATACGTGATCAATGATACTACAAAGACTCCCAAGTGCCGAATTTTACTTTAATTAGAAGAGAGAAATTAATTTCAGATAGCTCCGCCCACTCTGCATCTATGTGTAATCGTTGTTATAAGGGCACATAAATGTTAAAAGCAATCCTTTTCCCCATTAAGGAAACGGGGCATACGCGTTCTGGAATTAACGTATTTTAATTCAAATCATTATTAAAATACTAATCGACCCCTGTATATATAGATAAAAATATTAAATCAAGCGGGACCGTTATGTATTGTGTGGAGATGCCGAACATTCACCGGACCGTAATACATTCATCGCCACTGCACATGAGAATCTGATTATATTTTTCGCCCGTCCGGAATACATTGATATCACTGCACATTGAATCGGCCATTTTTCTGACCAAATGCTTCTGCAAACGAATTTGAAAGTGCTCGTGCCCTTGGTTGCGTGCGTCTGTCGACTCGAAATAAGCATATATAAGGTCCCGAGAAGCCCATTCTTTAACACCTCGGGTCTTGTTGGACCCTCGCAAACTTCAAAATTTCGTATTTCACGCTTAAAAATGAATCTGTGGACACAACTCAGTTTGATGTCAGTTTGACGTTTCTAGAGATTTTTATCGCTTGTCACGGGAACGGTCAAAACCAAAACGTATTCCATTTTTCTGTTACAAAATGGAATGCACGCTCCTCTTCAACGGACGATATCTCTGCACACACTCCACTAAAAAGGAAAATCTCTCCGTCCACCGGAAATTCAATGTCACCCCTAGGCCCACCCCAAAACACAGCCTTTAATTCCCCATATCCAGAGAGGAGTTTTCTGCAAAGATTTGTCGACTTTTTTCTATTTTGATAGTTTCGAAAATGCTCGGTTAAGCTCTTTCAACTAAGGCGATTAACAACAGAGGTCTGTGCGCTATTATTATATATAACTAGCTAATGCGCGCGGGTTCGAGAACCCGCTGTCGCCTATTATTCCATTTAGTGTTGAGGTACCGCTCTCCCTTATTTTACTAAATTTATTGCGGATTATGTCTTTATTGCGTTTCAGTTCTTGAAACACCATATAATTCCGATATATAGCGAATAAGTAAATATAATTGTATTTTGATGTTAAATATTGCAGTGGTGGCCTTGCTTTGACTTCGGCCAACTTCGTTTGTGTTCGGACATCTTCGGATTGTCAGTGGTGGCCTTGCTTTGACTTTGGTCTACTTCGTATGGGTTCGGACGTCTTCGGCATGTCGGTGATGGCCTTGCCTTGGCTTCGTCCAACTTCGTTTGTTTTCGGACGTCTTCGAAATGTCAGTGGTGGCCTTGCTTTGACTTCGGAAAACTTCGTTTGTGCTCAGCCGTCTTCGGAATGTCAGTTGTGGCTTTGCCATAGCTTCGGCCAACTTCGTTAGTGTTCGGACGTCTTCGGAATGTCAGTGGTGGCCTTGCTTTGACTTCGGCCAACTTCGTTTGTTTTCGAACGTCTTCGGAATGTCAGTGGTGGCCTTGCTTTGACTTCGTCCAACTTCGTTTGTGTTCGGACATCCTCGGAATATCGGTGAAGGCCTTGCCTTGTCTGCGGTCAACTTCGTTTGAGGTCGGACGTTTTCGGAATATCGATGAAGGCCTTGCCTCGGCTTCGGCCAACTTCGTTTGTTTTCGGACGTCTTCGGAATGTAAGTGGTGGCTTTGCCTTGACTTCGGCCAACTTCGTGTGTGTTCGGATGTCTTCGGAATATCGGTGAAGGCCTTGCCTTGCTTCGGCCAACTTTGTTTGTGTTCGGACGTCCTCGGAATGTCATTGGTGGCCTTACTTTGACTTCGGCCAACTTCGTATGGGTTCGGATGTCTTCGGAATGTCGATGGAGGCCTTGTCTTGGCTTCAGAAAAATTGGTTTGTGTTCAGACGTCTTCGGAATGTCAGTGGTGGCCTTCCTTTGACTTCGTCCAACTTCGTTTGTGTTCGGACGTCTTCGAAATGTCGGCGAAGGCCTTGCCTTGTCTTCGGCCAACTTCGTTTGTTTTCGGACGTCTTCGAAATGTCAGTGGTGGCCTTGCTTTGACTTTGGCTAACTTCGTTTGTGCTCGGCCGTCTTCGGAATGTCAGCTGTGGCTTTGCCATGGCTTCGGCCAATTTCGTTAGTGTTCGGACGTCTTCGGAATGTCAGTGGTGGCTTTGCTTTGACTTCGGCCAACTTCGTTTGTTTTCGAACGTCTTCGGAATGTCAGTGGTGGCCTTGCTTTGACTTCGTCCAACTTCGTTTGTGTTCGGACATCCTCGGAATATCGGTGAAGGCCTTGCCTTGTCTGCGGTCAACTTCGTTTGAGGTCGGACGCTTTCGGAATATCGATGAAGGCCTTGCCTCGGCTTCGGCCAACTTCGTTTGTTTTCGGACGTCTTCGGAATGTAAGTGGTGGCTTTGCCTTGACTTCGGCCAACTTCGTGTGTGTTCGGATGTCTTCGGAATATCGGTGAAGGCCTTGCCTTGCTTCGGCCAACTTTGTTTGTGTTCGGACGTCCTCGGAATGTCATTGGTGGCCTTACTTTGACTTCGGCCAACTTCGTATGGGTTCGGATGTCTTCGGAATGTCGATGGAGGCCTTGTCTTGGCTTCAGAAAAATTCGTTTGTGTTCGGACGTCTTCGGAATGTCAGTGGTGGCCTTCCTTTGACTTCGTCCAACTTCGTTTGTGTTCGGACGTCTTCGAAATGTCGGCGAAGGCCTTGCCTTGTCTTCGGCCAACTTCGTTTGTTTTCGGACGTCTTCGAAATGTCAGTGGTGGCCTTGCTTTGACTTCGGCCAACTTCGTTTGTGCTCGGCCGTCTTCGGAATGTCAGCTGTGGCTTTGCCATGGCTTCGGCCAATTTCGTTAGTGTTCGGACGTCTTCGGAATGTCAGTGGTGGCCTTGCCTTGGCTTCGGCCAACTTCGTTTGTTTTCGAACGTCTTCGGAATGTCAGTGGTGGCCTTGCTTTGACTTCGTCCAACTTCGTTTGTGTTCGGACATCCTCGGAATATCGGTGAAGACCTTGCCTTGTCTGCGGTCAACTTCGTTTGAGGTCGGACGTTTTCGGAATATCGATGAAGGCCTTGCCTCGGCTTCGGCCAACTTCGTTTGTTTTCGGACGTCTTCGGAATGTAAGTGGTGGCTTTGCCTTGACTTCGGCCAACTTCGTGTGTGTTCGGATGTCTTCGGAATATCGGTGAAGGCCTTGCCTTGTCTTCGGCCAACTTTGTTTGTGTTCGGACGTCCTCGGAATGTTATTGGTGGCCTTACTTTGACTTCGGCCAACTTCGTATGGGTTCGGATGTCTTCGGAATGTCGATGGAGGCCTTGTCTTGGCTTCAGAAAAATTCGTTTGTGTTCGGACGTCTTCGGAATGTCAGTGGTGGCCTTCCTTTGACTTCGTCCAACTTCGTTTGTGTTCGGACGTCTTCGAAATGTCGGCGAAGGCCTTGCCTTGTCTCCGGCCAACTTCGTATGGGTTCGGACGTCTTCGAAATGCCGATGAAGGCCTTGCCTTGTCTTCGGCCAACTTCGTTTGTGTTCGAACGTCTTCGGAATGTCAGTGGTGGCCTTGCCTTGACTTCGGCCATCTTCGTTTGTGTTCGGACGTCTTCGAAATATCGGTGAAGGTCTTGCCTTGTCTTCGGCCAACTTCGTTTGTGTTCGGACGTCTTTGGAATGTAAGTGGTGGTCTTGCTTTGACTTCGGCCAACTTCGTTTGTGTTCGGACGTCTTCGGAATATCAGTGGTGGCCTTACTTTGACTTCGGCTAACTTCGTTTGTGTTCGGACGTCTTCGGAATGTCAGTGGTGGGCCTTGCTTTGATTTCGGCCAACTTCGTATAGGTTCGGACGTCTTCGAAATGTCGATGAAGGCCTTGTCTTGGCTTCGGCAAACCTCGCTTGTGTCCGGACGTCTTCGGAATGTCATTGGTGGCATTGCTTTGACTTCGGCCAACTTCGTATGGGTTCGAATGTCTTCGGAATGTCGATGGAGGCCTTGTTTTGGCTTCGGCAAACTTCGTTTTTGTTCGGACGTCTTCAGAATGTCACTGGTGGCCTTGCTTTGACTTCGGCCAACTTCGTTTGTGTTCGGACGTCTTCGGAATGTCGGTGGTGGCCTTGCTTAGACTTCGGCTAACTTCGTATGGGTTTGAACGTCTGCGAAATGTCGATGAAGGCCTTGCCCTAGATTCGGCAAACTTCGTTTGTGTTCGGACGTCTTCGGAATATCGGTGAAGGCCTTGCCTTGTCTTCGGCCAACTTCGTTTGTGTCCGGACGTCTTCGGAATGTCATTGATAGCATTGCTTTGACTTCGGCCAACTTCGTATGGGTTCGAATGTCTTCGGAATGTCATTGGTGGCATTCCTTTGACTTCGGCCAACTTCGTATGGGTTCGAATGTCTTCGGAATGTCGATGGAGGCCTTGTCTTGGCTTCGGCAAACTTCGTTTTTGTTCGGACGTCTTCGGAATATCGGCGAAGGCCTTGCCTTGGGCCAAATTCGTTTGTGTTCGGACGTCTTCGGAATGTCTATGAAAGCCTTGCCTTGGCTTTGGCCAACTTCGTATGGGTTCGGACGTCTTGGGAATGTCAATGAAAGCCTTGCCTTGGCTTCGGCAAACTTCGTATGGGTTCGGACGACTTCGGAATGTCGATGAAGGCCTTGCCCTGGATTCGGCAAACTTCGTTTGTGTTCGGACGTCTTCGGAATATCGGCGAAGGCCTTGCCTTGGGCCAAATTCGTTTGTGTTCGGACGTCTTCGGAATGTCTATGAAAGCCTTGCCTTGGCTTTGGCCAACTTCGTATGGGTTCGGACGTCTTGGGAATGTCAATGAAAGCCTTGCCTTGGCTTCGGCAAACTTCGTATGGGTTCGGACGACTTCGGAATGTCGATAAAGGCCTTGCCGTCTTCGGCTAAATTCGTTTATGTTTGGACGTCTTCAGAATGTCAGTGGTGGCCTTGCTTTGACTTCGGCCAACTTCGATTGTGTTCAAAATAAAAACGATCCAATATCAGTAAACATTGACATTTTGGTAGGAAAGGTTTTAGAACAAATAAATTAATGTAATTAACAATTTTAAAGAATATAGATATATGGATGAGTCGCTCTCGCAACCGACATGCGCCACCAAATTAAAATGGCGTCAAATTTGAGATGTTGCAAAGTGTTACCTATCGAGTAATATAACCAACAAAACCCGTTTCAGGACTGTCATAAATAATAATGTTCATACACCCTTTGACGTTTGTTATAATTGTCATCTAAACATTTTAAATTTGTCAACAATGCTTGTTCCTAAACAGTTTAGCCAAATGTTATCCAAATATAGGTGTAGAAAAAATAATATTTAATAGCTTTATTTATAATATTTAATTTGTAACTGGCTTTCATGTAATAGTATTCGACTATGGGAAGGTATATATTCTGAAATATTAATTAATTAGTTTAATTTTATTGTTCTGAAATTGTTCGGACCGATCGAAATTTGTAGTGGTATTGAATCGTCGTCTTTAGCTCGTACTTTGGCCGTGTCGGTTGCCAAAACGTCTCGACTATACCTTGTCGCAAAAATGCTATTACATGAATAATAGTATATTTGTTTTGTTATGTAATTGAAAAGCCAATAATATTCTTTGAGCATAAAATGTATTTCAATTTCTTGTTAACGATGCCCCTTACCAAATGCTAAATTTAAACTGACTGAATTATCACTTTTAAAGAATTAAAAGTGATAATTCCCACGACTATGCTTGTCAAGCTGACTTTCTTAGACGTAAAATGTGTGCTATTTTTGTAATGCTATATCGTTTATTTCCTATTTACTACAATGGTGGCATTCGGCAGTAAACTTTTGTGTCTGCTGAATGCGACCAATGCTTTCATTTAGCAGACGGATCGGGAACCGTTCCCGCTCCAACTGTTCACTTCACAACAGTTGAGTGTTCGCTGGACAGACCGTTCAACTTTATGCGATTACTGTCATCTGGTACTTTTCATTGCTACCATACGTTAAGATTATACAAATTAAACCGAATAAACAATAATAATAAATGGTTTTTCTGCATTAAGTTTTGGCGTAGTTTTTAGTGCAAGGGCTGGTTTTTTCAACTCCGAATAAAATACTGGATTAACTCCAATATTATAATACATTTATTTCTGCACAATACCTTTAATTAGCCGTATCTTACTTTTCTAGTAACTTTCTTCAAAATCATGTATTAGGTTGGTCTTGGAATGCATCAATGGCGCATGCGTACAGAATACGCTCAGTAAGTGAGCGTAGAATTTTTCCGCTCACAAAAATGGCGGCCGCTCCTGAACATGAATGAGCGGTCGTCTACTGGACATGATCACTGAACAGTTGCGCAACTGTTGAGTCTGCTGAATGGAAGCATTGATAAGTTTAAAAAAGGCAAAGTCAACAATAACTTGACCAAGAACTTGGTCAAGAAATGGATAAGTGTAATACAGCAATAATAATAAAATGTTAGCTGTATCACACAAAGATAACTGTTTATTTTCGATAAATATATACGAAGTGTTAAAACCATATTGGTTTATACTGCACCTAATATTGGACCATTGTGATATTACATATAACAATAAAGCCCATTCGCAATATTACAATACATTTATTTCTGCACAATACCATTAATTTGTTATACATATTTTATTTCTTTAGTAACTTTCTTCAAAATTATGTATTAGGTTGGTCTTGGAATGCATCAATGGCGCATGCGTAAAAAAGACGTTCACTAACTGAGAATAAAATTTTCCCGCTCACAAAAGTCGCGGCCGCTCCTGAACATGTTCAGAGTGAGCGGACGTCTACTGGACATGATCACTGAACGGTTGCGCAACTGTTGTGTCTGCTGAATGCAAGCAATGGTATTTCTAATATCTCGTAAAAGTTTGAAAGAGACGAAATTCTGAACTCCCTCTACCAAATTATCAACCTATATAACTGAGTAAATCAATTTTAAGCAGTAAAATTAAATTTAAATATTTGAAGTCTGTAAGTTGTACAAACATGAAAATAAAATCTGTCCAGAAAAGACGTGTTAGGTATTTCGTTTATTTATTGAAAAAATTTTCTAATAGTATGTGTGACAGTTAATTAAAATAAACGTTGATCAAGTTAAGGGAGCTAACGCAGAGGTGCCGACTATCTGCCGAGAGGTAGGATGTAAGGGGGTGGCGCCATATGCGCTAATGTAAATTCAGCCGATGTATGGTATTCGTTAAAATAAAATAAACAGCAAATATTTTTGTTTTTATGTTTTTGCATTAAATTGAATACAAAGGATTAATGAAGGCTTCGTTGGGAGTAATTTCTTATAATTCAAATTATTTACTCCTACATTTCACTCCCAAAGTTGGCAAAATTTACAACATCATAACACAGTTTCAGAAACTTTATTTTAAAAAGTAATTTCAATCGAGCATGCATTGAGCCTTTGTTGATTTGCGTTTTAAATTTCGTTTTGAAATTTTGTAAATAAAAGCGGTACTATTATTTTAACGAAACCTTGTAAAGTCCAGAATTTAAATTAGCGCATATGGCGCCACTCACTTACGCTCACTTAACCAGGAAAGCGAGTTGATATTGGTATACTCATATTTGACAGTTCACTACTATTATTTATGTGAGTCAGGACTTTATTTAATGGTGGCACTTTATTTGGACGAAACATGTTTTAACTATTTGACAAACAGCAGTTTTAACAGTCCCATCTAAAAATTGCAGTACAGAATGTTTATCACTTGTCCTTTCAGGCTATGAAGCTTTCCCCATCTTTCTATATTCACCATCTTCTTAGTTAACTATGGCATAGCAAATTGTAGACTAATCGACTTAGTAACAAATGAATGTTGAAGAAGTAATGCACCAATACATGTTTTTTTTGAACGTACTTATGTAAGAAAATGGTGTTTTTCTTCTTTCACTCAATTTTGTTTTCATTCAAAAGTATGAAACAAAATTTGAAATAAAAGTATTCAGTATATAGATAACAGGTTCTGTTTTAGTTAGTAGTTAGATATGCCCCCTACCAAATGCTAAATTGAAACTGACTGATGTAAT
Source organism: Amphimallon solstitiale (assembly GCA_963170755.1). Taxonomy (NCBI): domain Eukaryota; kingdom Metazoa; phylum Arthropoda; class Insecta; order Coleoptera; family Scarabaeidae; genus Amphimallon; species Amphimallon solstitiale. The sequence goes on from OY720675.1 coordinate 86,771,188, forward strand.
TCTTTAAAAGTGATAATTCCTATGACTGTGCTTGTGAAGCCGACTTTCTTAGACGTAAAATGTGTGCTATTTTTGTGATGCTACATCGTTTATTACCTATTTACTACAATGGTGGCATTCGGCAGTAAATTGTTGTGTCTGCTGAATGCGACCAATGCTTTCATTCAGAAGACGGATCGAGAACCGTTCCCGCGCCAACTGTTCACTTCACAACAGTTGAGTGTTCGCTGGACAGGACCGTTCACCTTTATGTGATCATCTTCCATTTGATAGGTACTTTACACTGCTGCCATATCCCGATTAAAATACTCGGTTAACTCCAAAATTATAATAACACAGCAATATAGTAGAAAATTGATTTCAGGTAACAACTATTATACATAGTAAGTCAGAATAAGTATCCAAGTATGTGTACATAAGGCTATATTACACTTTGCCAACTGTGTAAAATGTAAACACCAATGAACAATTACAAAAAATGAGGTGTGGCCACCACACGACTTTCTTATACATATGAGCGTTTCAAACTATACAATTTTAAGAATTTTTTTATACAAAACTTATTCAAAATCCTATTCTAAGTACTTTCATTCTCTTAATAAATCGCTATAGAATGCATACTTTGCAAGATATTCGAAAAAAAGTGCTACTCGCTAAGAATAAAAGTGCTACTTCCGGTCCGAATTTTAAAATTTCATGTATACAAAAAATATTGCAAATCCAACTCTAAATACTTTTGTACTCTTAATAAATATATATAGAATGCATAATTTACGACATATTAGCAAAAAATCGCTATTCGATAAGAGTAAAAGTGGCACTTCCGGTCAGAATTTTGAAATTTTTTTTTTTACAAAAGATATTGAAAATTATGTTTTAAATACTTTTATACCCGTAACGTACTTGTCTAAAAAGCATGACTTGCGAAATATTCGCAAAAAACTGATTTTCGATAAGAGTAAAAGACCTATTTCCGGTTGGAATTTCGAAATACTTTTTTAAGATAATTTGTCTCAAATTTAATTCTAAGTATATATGAATTCTTTATAAATTTGTATAAACTTAGTAGTTGACGAAATATTGGCAAAATTCGATTTTTTAGCTGAAGTAAACTGCTACTTCCGGTCTACCGATTTTACTGAAAAACTAATCAGATCTCAAGAGGGAGATTATACACGTAAATACAAAATTTGGAATTGATATCTACAGCGGTTTGACCGCTATCGTGGTCACACACACAGAGAGAGACACACAGACACACAGGCATTTTTTAAAAACCACTTTTTCGGTATCAGGGGACTTCAAAACGTGGACATCTGCAAAAATCTCGAGGTCGAAAATTTTCATCAACACAATACTTCCTTATACTACGTATAAGAAAGTAAAAAGAATTTATTTATCGATTTAAATTACCTATATGAGAGTTTATCTTTTATCACAAATTTCTGATGAATATATAATGAGTTTTACACAGACCTTTTCATCATTCAGATAAAATAATTGTTTGCCGTATGTAGTATATCCACTAATATTTTGTAGGTACATTCGAGTATCCATTGTAAGTTGCTCTAACAATAAGGTCTTCTTTAATTGTTTCAAGTATTACGTTGGTGTGTGTATGTAATTTGCTTCAAGCTAAATATACATTAGGTATACTGAAATGAAAATCATAATTACAATAAATGTTCAGAAGACATACCTGATTTAAATAAATAACTGCATCGATTATACCACTAATATATTTGTTTGACACTTTCATGTCGATTTAATTCTTCTATTTCCATGAAATACAATTTCCGCTTTTGGGTTGCTAATAATGCATGTATTCGTAAATCCTACAACTAACTGCACTGTTATTGTATTCCTTTGCATTATTTAAATTTCTAAAACCATATTTTCCTAATCTTGATCTATACATTTTTTTGTGCTAAGACAATGATTTTCTTTCTAATTACTCCATTATCTTTGAAAACTATGCAGCCCTTGCAGCGTTTAGGTTACAGATTTTATATAATAAAACTATACAAAAGCAACAAATAATTATATAATATTAGGGTGAATTAACAACAATTACAAAAAGAATTTATTGATATGTTACCTATATGGAAGTTTATTTTTTATTACAAATTTCTGATGAATGTATAAGTTTTACACAGACATTTTCATCATTCAGATAAAATAATTGTTTTCCGTAGTATATCCACTAATATTTTGTAGGTACATTCGAATATCCATTGTAAGTCACTCTAACAATAAGGTCTTCTTTAATTGTTTCAAGTATTACGCTGGTGTATGTAATTTACTTCGAGGTAAATATTTGTTTCTTAAAAATGTGACTGGTCGTTTTCATAATTCAAGCTGTTTCAGATAATATATTTGTACAAACAGAAAGAAAACAACATGTTATTTATGAATATAGATGAAATTCATAAATACATTTGTTATTACAATAACAGAAAAAAATTAAAGTTCACTCTTCTTGCCTGAAATTAGTAGACACTTGTTTTTGTATTTCTTTGCTCTCTGCAAATCGGAAAATTGTAGGTCATTTGCGAATTCTTATGTCTACATGATGTATATCTCAAACTCACTCAAATAACACTTAAACTGGACTATTAGCAAGTTTAATGAAATGAAAATCATAATTGCAATAAATGTTTTGTTTATCAGAAGACACTTGATTTAAATGAATAACTGCATGTACATCGATTATACCACTAATATATTTGTTCGACAATTTCATGTGTATTTAACTTCTATTTCCAACAACTTACTGCACTGTCATTGTATTCCTTCGCATGATTTAAATTTTTGAAACCATATTTTCCTAATCTTGAACTATAGGTTTTTTTGTGCCTAAAGACAATGATTTTCTTTCTAATTACTCCATCATCTTTGAAAACTATGCAGCCCTTGCGTTGTGTAGGTTACAGCTTTTATATAATATAATATTATTGTTAACCAACCGAACGAATCACTTATTGCTGAGCCATAATCATTCTGTAATTATACCAGTACATTATAAATGTCACAGTTAATTAACGAATCTTTTTTATTATTACAGTTGACTATTAAGTTAGTCATTTGCAATCAATTTTCAGTTATTACATCAGTATGATAAATGAAATCAACATCCTTGGTAGTGTTGTATCACGTTGTCGTTAGAAATGCTGAAAAGAAGTAATGTTTTAGTAATTTGTATTCTTAAATGAAATAAATGTTGAAGGTTATGTTATTATTATTACATATAATCACCTACCTGCAATCAAAAATGTAATCTGTTTTCATAATACTCTGTTGATATTTCATTATAATGATGCAGTAAGTAGTCAGTTATAATTGCCGACTATGTGCAATAAATTGCAAGAATTTTAAACGTTTCAAACCCTTCTTTACGTTTATAACCTAGCATACATGCGCACTGCGCAACAGATGTTACATTTATAATAGGTACATTTGGTAGAAAGGTTTGTTGAATTAGAAGTAAATTTGATAACAGATATGTTCGTGTAGGTTCAAGCATCAGTATACTAATAAATAGACGAATAGACATAATTAGTAAGTAGGTGGACATCTTAATTCACAATTGTCATGGAAAGATGAAATTTCAAAGTGGAACGAATAAACATTAAATAAATTTTGCACGTAATTTAATTATTGTATTTTAATTCAAATTTATAATCATTAAAAGAAATCAATCTGTATGTAAAAATGTTGTCAAACTACCGCGGGCCCATTATGTCGAGATACATAATAATATGTTCATGCGGACATTACACATGACTATTATAACGATGAACATTGTACGCGACTTATTGTGTACATTCATTTCTGTGATATTTCAGCCATTTTTTCACCATATCCCGAGTGCATGAAGAGTTTAAATTCCTTGTCCTATCAATACCGAATCTGATTCAAGCTGGAATAAGGATGGTAACGCTTCCTAAGAATCTGTTGTTTCCAATTTCAAGCCGTTTTCCTCTCGAAAAATCATCAGAGCTTGGCATTTCATGCTTAAAAGTCAATGTTTCAAAATATTTCGTCCGCCTGTCAGATTTGCGAAAAGTCAATTATGTGTTTAGTCCTCGTTTTTATTTACGTAAAATGTACATTCTTTAGGCACGTCATGGCTTCATTTCGCGTGTTTTGACAAATTCGACGGAACACGCGGTCATACGTTTATTTTAATTGCTCACGCGTCCCTCGACCTTAAAATATGCATTTGAGCGCGTTGAAAAGCAGAAAGTGCGGGCTTTTTAACCGTACTTTTCCCTATGCGTGTTATACTTTCGTTTAAAAGGAGATCCCTTCAGAAAATCGGGCAACGTCTTAAAAAACAACGTTTAAATTTGTCCGTAAATATCCGGCCATCGGACAGAGTTATAAGGCCGAAATTTTAACCGTAGTTAGCTCGGACATTCCTCTTCACGCGACGATCGGTCCGAACGCGCTAGCTATACAGGGCGTTGCACAATTTCGAGAAACGTCACCCGTTGCACGGTCCTATCTCTATCCCGTATTTTCTCACGTCATTTTTAAAGGTAAGCCGGCAGCTTATATTATGTCGCAATTATATAAAATCCCAATAATCACTGAACTAGTAGTACTAACGCTTATTATGAACGCAAAAACAATTTAGCATCACGTTTCCGAGATTTGAAGTAAAATATCATTTTTTTAAATAGCAACCCCAAAATATTTGTTTATTATATCTTAAAATTTGAAACAAAGAAGTTTACTTATAACAACATTTCTTCTATAATAACAATTACTGGAGATATGAAGCCCAAAACTGAAAAAATTCAGTTGGAATTACAATCTGTATTTTACATATCAGCTCACAATAAAACAAAATAAAATTACCAGTTTATCTTGAAACGTGCTCAAAATTACCACCACATTTATGAATAAATTGTGACTGTTTCTAAACTCCTAGCACTATTTTACCATTTAGCTTGTTTTCTTTTTTCCCTAACTGCAATCTACAAGGAGCGTTATCATGTATTACTAAATTTCACAATATTTGTCAGATTAGTTAACATTATTTTCAAAGACTACTAGAAGTCCAGAAGATCATGTATTGCTGTAACAACCATCTTCATAACGTGTTCAAGTAAGTATGAGGCAAATGGTAAATGTTCTTATTATTTATTTCACAGAAAACACTATACGAAAGAAAAGTTTGAGCATCACAAGAAACCTAATATTTTTTATAGAGAGTTGCTTTATAATGGTTTTATTAATTTTGCCATAAGAATAAACTACACTTATTTTAAATATATCAAAAATATCCAATTAAAAATGTTACTTCAAGTTTTGAAATATTCGAAATACAAAACTGTATTGAAATAAGTAAAAAGAAATAACACACTACTATAGAAAAATACTAATAGCTAATTTGTAACTCTATCTACGTAATACTAGTTTTGTGGTTGTCATCAAGATTGTCACTTTAAAAATAAATGCCGTATAATTTTCACGTGCGCTGTCACTTTAATAATTTAGTCATTTTAAGATAGTAATTCAAGTAGGTATCAACTATGGTTGAACGATTAACTTTGCAAGAGAGAGCTGAGATAGTTCTCATTTGCGGAGATAATTATAGGAATGTAGAGAAGCAGCTGAGATTTTCAATAAAAGACATCCTAACAAAACGATTAGTTATCAAATCGTGTTGAATATTACATCGGTTTGGAGGTAATGGTAGCTTGGATATTCGTTCCAAAATTCTTTATGTTATGCAAACATAATTAAAATTCGAAAAAGTCTGTTAAAGAAATAGCAAGTAATTTAGATATGAATGTCAGGAATAGATATCACCCCTACAAGACCAGATGTATTCAAACTTTACAGCAAAGGGACTGCAAAAATATATGTATATGAATTTTCTTTGGATATTTAACGTAAAATTGAAACGCACAAATCATTTTTCAAAAACGTTTTGATTAAAGCAACATTTTCTACATATGGTGTTGTATGTACATCAATGAGTAGTCGTCAGTTAACCCAAATTTTAGATTTTTTGCAAGAATTCTCACAAGGTCAATTTTCGGTAAATTTTACATAGAAAAATGTTTGATCTGTATTTGTTGTGCCATAATGATCTGAACAAATTGCCACTAGATATTAGAAGAATCTTTTGGTTTATGCAAGGTTGATCGTCCGCACATAATGCACGAATTGTTGAAAACTATGTAAATGAAAAGTTTGGAGAAAGATAGATGGAGGCAACACATCTTTTCTATTGTCATCGCTTTCGCCCGACATAAATCCCATTTATAAGTTTGTTTGGAAATGGTTAAAGAATGCGGTATATTCCGAAAAGCCTTTTCGGAATTTAGAAGGTTTAAAAAACAAAATCAATGATGCGGTACTGCTTTTAAAAATAAACCTTTAATGTTACGACATGTATGCAAGAATTTTAACAGGTGTACAAACTTATACTTTTTTCTATTATTTCCTATATACAGTGCATAATAAAAGAACCAATTCCTAAAATATTATGTGTATATGATTTCTGTGGTAATTCCATGCATTTTAGCTCCAAAAATTTGATATCTAATGTACATTATTTTACGTGAGAATCACACGGAATTTATTACTAAAGCGGCAATGCAGTCACAGAATTACTGTCAGATAGATAACAGCTAAAAAATGAGGTGTGGCCACCACACGACTTTCTTATACGTATGAGCGTTTCAAACTATACAATTTTAAGATTTTTTTTATACAAAACTTATTCAAAATCCTATTCTAAGTACTTTCATTCTCTTAATAAATCTCTATAGAATGCATACTTTGCAAGATATTCGAAAAAAAGTGCTACTCGGTAAGAGTAAAAGTGCTACTTCCAGTCCGAATTTTGAAATTTCATGTATACAAAAAATATTGCAAATCTAACTCTAAATACTTTTGTACTCTTAATAAATATATATATAGAATGCATAATTTACGACCTATTTGCAAAAAATCGCTATTCTGTAAGAGTAAAACTGTTACTTCCGGTCTGAATTTTGAAATTTTTTTTATACAAAAGATATTGAAAAGTATGTTTTAAATACTTTTATACCCGTAACGTACCTGTCTAAAAAGCTTGACTTGCGAAATATTCGCAAAAAAACGATTTTTGATAAGAGTAAAAGACCTACTTCCGATAGGGATTTCGAAAAACTTTTTAAATAAAATTGTTCTCAATTTTAATTCTAAGTACATATGAATTCTTTATAAATTTGTTTAAACTTAGTATTTGACGAAATATTGGCAAAATTCGATTTTTTCACTGAAGTAAACTGCTACTTCCGGTCTACCGATTTTACTGAAAAACTAATCAGATCTCAAGAGGGAGATTATACACGTAAATACAAAATTTGGAATTGATATCTACAGCGGTTTGACCGCTATCGTGGTCACACACAGGCACACACACACACACACACAGAGAGAGAGAGAGAGAGAGAGAGAGAGAGAGAGAGAGAGAGAGAGAGAGAGAGAGAGAGAGAGAGAGACATTTTTTTAAAACCACTTTTTCGGTATCAGGGGACTTCAAAACGTGGACATCTGCAAAAATCTCGAGGTCGAAAATTTTCGTCATCACAATACTTCCTTATACTACGTATAAGAAAGTAAAATTAGACGTATTTGCTATTATTATAACAGTGAATTTAATTTTGTCAGTTATTTTAATCCATGTTTATATTTCTGCATTTTCTAAAATTAGAAACAACATTTTTAAATGCATACTTTTATTATTATTTTTTAAATTTTCTCTCTAACCAAGTCGCAATGCAACTTTGAATAAAAGGTAATACGTTTCTTGTGATGCACATACTTTTCCGTCCTATTTAGTTTCTAGTAAAATCGGTTATAAAAACATTTCCCATTTGCCTCATACATATTTACATGGGCACTTTGTATATAGTGCAACTTATTGGAACTAAATTTATTTCAAAAAAACAATTCTGAAACTAAATAAGAATATACTGAATATATTCCACTGATAGCTCTATTATTAAGCGGGAAATGATATTCGCGACGTGATAATGATGAATTTATGCAGCCATACATTACTAATTGCATTATAGTAATAATATCGTACTGAAAAATAGGTATAAAAAGCCGCTTTTGTCGCATGCATTCAAGGTTAAGAAAGGAGTTCCACTTTCATCCCAAGCACGAGTGGGCAATAGTATATTAATGCAAATAAATATATTATCAGAAACATTGCGCACCCTTTCAAGTTTAGAAAACGAAACGATCGCGACCAGTTTTCAAGTGCGCAAAATAATTTATGAAACGTGTATTTCATACTATTTTTTTCTATTTCGAGTATTAAAAGTTTTTTTAATTGTTACACTGATTTTTAACTAGTACGTTTTAAATATTTGAATATCCGCGGTGCTGAGAAGTAAATTTCAATAATACTATTAAAAATTTCACCTCCCAACTCTGCTTAACGACTTATATTGTTAATTAGTCTAATAGTATATTAAAATAACTACAATAATAACAGAAGGCCTTTCATTCCAGAATGATTTTCAAATTCGGTCACGAGTGCGTAGCGTAGCGCGAGTAGCTGAAGGAATTAATCCCGAAATGGCCTTCTGTTACGAGTGTTTTTCAATATTTTCTCTGTTTCGGATTGTATTTACATTATTTATTTATAGAAAAATTGTTAAAAATATACATTAAAGGAAATTTTGATAACGTGACGTAATCGCTTGGTAGCACTGATTTATATTTGACAGTTGGCACCAACCTACTTCTACTAAAACAGAAGATTACCAAAAATCGTTTAAGAATGGAGTCCAAGCATACACGAAAATGGGTGGGAGAATAACGTTGTTCTAATACCGAAACAGAAAAATAATATTTCAGCACGTGTCCTCTTTATTCTTTGTACAATTTCTATTGCACATGGTAGTTACATTAAAACGTTTATATTTCAATATGGTTTACTTCCGTATTTCATTTGTTACCAACTTAAAAAAAAAATTAGCGTACGATAAAGTAAGACTTTACACAGCCAAAAAGGGATTCGAAAAGTGAACTTTATAGCACTGAAGTATAAAAAATACAAGTTTTTGTGCTCAGCTGCAAATCCTTTACCCAAATGCAGCTTGTAAATAATAAAGAAGCCATCTAATGCACAATTTATATATGTGATTTTCTTACTTCACCTAGATGTCCTTAGAGGGAAGAATAATTGATTTGATTTCATTAACGGCTAACGCTAACAGACTACAGACCGATTTCGGCTTGACCAGATTTTGTAAAGTATCGCAAACGTAGATTTAAACAGAACACCATGCAAAATTCCACCGAGAGTATTTCTCCGTTTTTACTTCGGAGACAACCAGCAGTATATACCTTTCTTACATCTTATGTTACGACTTTGATATGGTGCTGATAATTGAAAATATTAGTAAATTTTGCAAGATGTCATTTTAAAATAACTTATTGAAAATCGTATTTTGAAGCAGAATATTTATTTTCATGTTAGAATTACAATACAATGTTTCTATTGTTGAAATTTATGTTCTATTTGTGATAATAGATTTGTACAGTTAATCAATATATTCCTATATTGATCAACATTTCTATTATCTTGCAATGATAATGTACCTAAAACTCACCTAAGAATTCTATTGCGATACTGTAATAAAAAGTTAGGTTATCAGTTGGAAGTTGGAAGTTGTTCATAATTGTCTCTTTTCTAATAAAGTATGGCTTCTTTTTTCGGAATATGTAAGCAGACAACTGGATAATATGGTCAATCGTTAAAAGAACATCTCAATGCACCAAGGATCCGTTTATCAAAACCTAAAGCCCAGAGTGTTGCATGAACAGAACTCAAAGATCAACGATTCCAGTACTTGTCCTAAGATGTAATATTTTGACAATGAACATTTTTATAAACCAAAAACTGTTATTGATTTTGCACATTTCAGATCAAAAGAAATTTAACAGACTTCTTGACTCATAGTAATACATCTGTTAAATATTTATATCGAAGATATCATGCTATTCAATATCATACTCTACGTCAAATACGAGTTTAATTGATCATGACGTTCTGTGTTTGTTATTATTTTGCTCCTTTACATATTCATGTTAAAAATATTGAGTTTATATTAGACTAATGTAATGTAATATTCACAACACATATATATTCCAGTACTAGATGTTTAATCAATAAATATTTTTTAAGCATTATTTATAAATAGGCTATTGCACATTTTGTAAATAAATGGCTTTACTTTTCAGAATTTTTTTCCGGTTGTTATCGATCAATTGTACAACAACAGTTCTAGACATAAAACTATTATAATTTTCCGTATTTTCTTTTCAGGGTACTTACAATGGAAAAAACTGTGTTATGGATACATCACATTTTAATTTCCTACCTTTGGGAAACTTTTTTTGGAAGATAAGAATGCAAGTACTATCTAAAAAAACGAATGAACTGATGATGTGTTATAACGTAGTAATACATTCTTCCTAAGAGTATGAGATAATGTTCATTCATTTGAGTTTGCACAATAAATTCGGCATTATGTTCAAGGTCATATTAAATGATTTGATTTGATATGAATAATAAAGATATACAAATGTTCATAGTTTTATTTCTTATTAATTTACAATCGTGATTATAAATGTCGGTCATGAATGAGTTGGTTTCTAAAAATAGTCAAGTTTTTGTTCTATTCTACAAAATAATTCAACTGTTGAATTAATTGTCGATACTCTGCGGTATACAAAAAGTTTGTGAGAATATAAATAGATCATAAAATAATTAAGTTACATGGCAACAGTAAGTGGTACAGCAAATAAGGCAACTAAGAGAACACAAGAAATTTGAATCTGCACAATCATCATTACAACTGTTTGGTGAACATCAGAAATTTTGCAATAACAACGACAACTGCATCTACAAAAAAAATAAAATCTGCATCATTGGACGTGTTGGCGAAAAGCTTCTTGAGGGATTCTTTAAAAATCAACTAACGAGGTGACTTCTACATTTAAAATCCAAGTGAAACACCGTTCTTTTTGGAGAACGATAATGCACTGAGGGACAGGTAGGGAGTTGGTTACGCATGTCCATGGCCACAATATTTCATCAGAAGCCTTTCGCTGGTGCTAGAAACATCGCAATGTCAATGAAACACGTAAGTGAATGCATATGTGACGATTAGTACAATATTAATATTGTCAATTATAATTCTACAACTTATAATATTTATTAATAATTCCATTAACATAACAAAACAAAATAAATTGATGTGGGCAACACATAACTTTCCTGTATGTAAGTATGTAGTCAGAATGAGTGAAGAGCGAATTGTGAAGATGATATAGAAAATGGGAACAGAAAATAACAGAACACAAAGCCGTTCAACAAAGAACATAAAACAGTGCGATTTCAGGTGCTCCAAAGTGAAACGCACTAAACTGGAACATGGCCAAGACAGATGCAAAAGACAGAAAGAGGTTGAGAAAAACCATCGGCTTGACACCACAGGTATAGAGTATTGCCAAAACCGCAGTAAAATTGATAGGAGACCGGACATCTGACCTAGATATTCATATTCGCCCATGAACTTACAATAATCTTCTTTCATTGGGCTATTTTGCATTTACGCTCCCCTCTGACTATAATTTACTTTTTAGTGTATATCTCTCTCCTCATTCTCTCATTAAGTCTATCAACGACTCAATACAAAATAAAATATTTCTATCATTAAAAAATCCTATGAAATATAATTAGTATTACTTTTATTATGAATTAATGTGCTCCATTACAAATTGCATTACTTGTTTTCAAATTGATTTAAAACGATTCCATTCAGCATAGATAAACTTTGCATTCTTAGCAATTTTTCAAGAAGATATTCCTTTGTTCAAATATATCTGCAATACAAGAAAACCAATGTATCCACAATATAATATTGGACCCAACGTCAATATCTGTCCAAGGTAAACGACCGGTGCACCTGATAAATCCACATTTAACGTACACTACTTATCATTGGAAAACAGAATCACTCATATTGGATATAGTTCTTTTATGAAAGAAATTTTCAAAGAATTGTTTACCGTATTCACAAATAATGAATATCCAAAACGCTTTCGTAATGAATTGATTTATACAAGTAAAAATTGAAATAAATTCAAATTGAGTTCAAAACAGTTTTATTCAATTCACTACAATTGTTTCACCCTACTAGGGCTTCATCAGGTGATGAATATTATAATACAAAACATGATGAAGCCTTAGTAAGGTGAAACAATTGTAGTGAATTGAATTAAACTGTTTTGAACTCAATTTGAATTTATTTCAATTTTTACTTGTAAATTATGGAGTTTCAACACGTATCTCCGTCTTCAATCAATTAATTGATTTATAATTCCAATAGCTTCGATTGCCCCATTGATGATGTGAAAGGTAAAAATACGTTATCTTCAAAAAATTCTTTATATCAGAAATTTAAAAGAACAAATATAATAAGTACATATTCTGTATCCTAATATAAAAAATGAGGTGTGGCCACCACACGACTTTCTTACACGTATGAGCGTTTCAAATTATACACAAGTTGTTCTGAATTGTTTTAAATACCGCGAGATCAAAAATTATATTGATAAGGGTTTACCATGGAATGTAAAACGTCTGTCTTAAGTTATATCATTAAGTGTCATACTGTCATAAATTTAATAACAGAATGACACTTAATGATATAACTTAAGACGGACGTTTTACATTCCATGACAAACCTTTATCAATATAATTTTTGATCTAGCGGTACTTTTATCTTAAAAAAAATAAACCTGTAAGTGTGTTACTTCAAGTTCAAATTTTAAGAATTTTTTTTATACAAAAAATATTCAAAATCCTATTCTAAATACTTCCATCCTCTTAATAAATCACTATAGAATGCATACTTTGCGAGATAATAATAATGCAAAAAAGTGATTCTCGGAGGGAGGGGAGAGGGAGAGAGTGGGAGAGAGAGAGAGAGAGAGAGAGAGAGAGAGAGAGAGAGAGAGAGAGAGAGAGAGAGAGAGAGAGAGAGAGAGAGAGAGAGAGAGAGAGAGAGAGTGAGAGTGAGAGTGAGACATTTTTCAAAAACCACTTTTTCGGTATCAGGGGACTTCAACACGTGGACATCTGCAAAAATCTCGAGGTCGAACATTTTTGTCATGACAATACTTCCTTATACCACGTATAAGAAAGTAACAAGCCAGTTTGAGAAATGAAACATACCAATAAAGAAACAAACTCAATTAATTATAAAACAAAAACTAACAACTTAAATGTAATTTATTCCAACTTGTTTCAAATTGCTTAATTCAAGTTGTTCACTATAATTTTAACATTTGTATAAAAATGTCAGTCTATTTTCAAATTTTAAAACTGTGAATAGAAGAACAATATAAAAATAATGTTTTATTTGTAATTTAAATACGAAATCCAATAATTAAACTAACTTGAGTAAAAATTGCATCATCTACTTGGCTACTATGTATTTGTAATATTAAACATGTTCTTCTAGTTGAGCAAAATCTTTATAATGTAGTATTCGCAGTTCTGCCATTATGTCATGGTTAAACGTAGCTATATGAATACGAATCTTCGCGAATGTTCAGAGTAAGATAATACATTCGTCAATATAGTTATTTGTCCCATGTGACGGGCAAAAGTTCCTTAAGGAGATGAAATCTTCCCTCATCGTCACTTTTGCCTTGCTGCACTCTCTGCCCATTACCGCTACATGCGTCCGTAATAAAATTCGCTTTCATGAGGAAAAAGACCGACCGTCGGAGGCCGTGAGCCGAATAATGCGTGCGTGTCCAACTCCGATTACGCCCTCTTTTTCCCTCTTAAGTGTAAATCAGGGCCGAGAAAAAGGGAGGCGCGAGAAGAGGTTAATGCGCTTATATGTGAGAGAAACTGTTTCCCCTTCTTCTAGAAGCCGCATCTCAAACATAATCTATCTCCTCGGCTCCAGAGAAAGAAAATCTCCCCAGTAATGTTGTCCGGACTGGTGCCATTACCGTAGCTGTCGCTCTTCGAAGTGGGAACTAACGCACTTCAGTTCCTTGACACGTCGCAAAAAATTATGTTACATCCCTGGAACGTGCTCAGAATGAGTCGTATTCAAAAGAACGGGAATCGTGGTTAGCAAACAATGCAACAGAGAAGAGCTACGAATGGCATAAAATCGCAATATATCAGATCAAACGTTCCAGTTAATATTTTCGTTTTGCGTCATTCTGTCTAAAAGAAAATATGAATAGAAATAATGAAAATGTATCAACATTATATTTGGAAGTGTTTAACGTTGTAACTATATAATGCGAGCTTATTGTAAAAGGCAACGTTGTCTTCCATTTGCCAAATTATGTTTTAAAATTCATAATCTCTATAACATTACGAAGACAATTTATACAAATTTAAGAACAGGAAATATATGTTTCATTAGATTCTAAAATTTATATTAGTCATAAAATTAGAAACATAATAAAATTAAACAGGGAACATCAAACTAAGCATGGTTGTGGAAATGTTCAGGTCCAAATTTGCAAGAAAAAAATTTGCAGTAGAAAAAGAAGTGAATTATTCACTTCTATCATATTTAGATATCCCAGTCATTAAACAAACAAAAAAACAATGAAATCGAAGTCTACATTTACAAAATCTAAATCCAAAGGGATTCATCACGACAATACCACGAAAATTTACGAAATACGAAAGGTAAAGTTGAAATAAAGCAATAGTCACAAAAGTCAAATCCAAAGCGATTCATTACGACAATTCCACGAAAATGTGCTTAAAGAGTTTCTTAGGAAATACGAAAGGTAAAGTTGAATTAAAGCAATAGTCTGGAGCTTATAAAATCGCGTTTGCTGCATATCAAGAGGAGAAACTAACCATAATATAACTCGTTTTAAGAGCAGCATGTTATTGATTCTGTAAAATTGTTACTTCAGCAATTGCTGAGCGCCTTTATAACTGGCCTCTTATAAAGCCGACAAACTTAGTTTTGACCCAAGAAGATAGATTAAACAGTAAATTACAATTCGACCATTTTTAGTTTAATTTAATATTTAACACCATATTTAAAAGTCAATTTCTCCTTTTTGGCATGGTGTTGGTTTACAATTTGATAGAAAGCTATCTTCACCAGCTAGTTATGCAATTAGGCCTAGGATACAAAAGAAAGGAAACTTAAATATCTACTGCATACCTACTGTATTTCCCTAACACCGGCGCCGGCGTACCCTATTTATTATGCTTAGGGACATTTCAAGATGTAACTTCCCGACTGCTCCACCTTATATAAATTAACAGGAACTCTTACCAAGCTTCATAAATGATGAAAAAAATTATGGAGGGTCTTCGAGGCTTATACGTCTAAAGAAAATAGCAGGTTTAATTAACAATAAGCATAACATCTGCTCGAATTCAAAATAATTGCCAAATTTGATATTAAAAACCCAAAACCGCAGTTTAAAGGGTTTTTTAGCAGTAATTTTGATAGTTATTGACATAAACTGATCAACTTTAACAGAATATGAATCCAACATTATTACAAGTTTTTAATAATGCTATTTAATTATAATTGGAATAAACAAGACGTTCACCGGATATACATACATATTTTAATATAAACATGATTTGGAAAATTTTTAAATAAAATATTTTTACGAAAATGAATAGTATAAACACATGGATGTTAAAACTAACATCAAGCAGTAAATAAATACTGTGACTTACATATACACATTTATACGTAAAACGTATATGCATATATGCATGTGTTTGAGATACACACATACATTAAGTGCCATTGCCGACAATCAAACGCACAGACACCGGTGTTTCGACCTTTGAGGTCTCGTCAGTGGGCGTGGAGACTGTCGACAATGGCTTCAAGACTTAAAAAGCTGCTTATTTTTGCGTGTTAAATGCAGTGAGAGTATCACAGCGACATCTAACACCCAAAAGACCTCAAAGCCCACTGACGAGACCTCAAAGGTCGAAACACCGGTGTTTGTGCGTTCGATTGTCGGCAATGGCACTTAATGTATGTGTGTATCTCAAACACATGCATATATGCATATACGTTTTACGTATAAATGTATATATGTAAGTCACAGTATTTATTTACTGCTTGATGTTAGTTTTAACATCCATGTGTTTATACTATTCATTTTCGTTTTGATATGTGACGCCACATTAGGCTCTATTACACGAGATACACTATTAACATACAGGCCTCTGTATAGCAGAATATGCCGTCAGAAGCCATCGCTTTTTCTGTGTCATCTTTTGGGTGTTAGATGTCGCTGTGATACTCTCACTGCATTTAACACGCAAAAATGACATAAGCAGCTTTTTGAGTCTTGAAGCCATTGTCGACAGTCTCCACGCCCACTGACGAGACCTCAAAGGTCGAAACACCGGTGTCTGTGCGTTTGATTGTCGGCAAATGGCACTATGTGTGTATCTCAAACACATGCATATATGCATATACGTTTTACGTATAAATGTGTATATGTAAGTCAAAATATTTTTAGATAATTGCGGCTTAGATTATTAGTAGTCCTACTAAAGAGACGCCATGGAGTTGCACCACCAGGATAAGTGGTAATCCGGTCAGCGTCTAAACAGAGATTAGAACCCGGATTAAGAATTACCGCAGTTAGACATAATGCCTGTGCTTCAAAAAGGAATAAAGATTTTGCTTCCTCACTCAACATTAACGTTCCTTCTATTTTTAAAGAAACAAATTTCTTAATAGAACAACTTTACTAAACACTTTCTCTACTAATAAGAAAATGGTGGTGGTTATTTCAATAAGAATTTCAAACTGCCCTTTTCAACCACCATTACGAGGGACCACTCCGATAGTGGGAAATAAGAGGTGGAGAGATTAAAATCTCAATCACCTGAGTGGCACAACCGCATGTCTTCGTTAATAAAGTACTAAAATAATATCCAAAATGTTAATATGATGTCCACTAGCAAATAAGTAAACTGTTCATTTAGCAATATCTATTTTAAAATTTTGAAAAGTATAAAGAATTTGGGAAATTCTCTTTCTTGACGCGTTGTACAATATTAGAAAATACCGAAGAGTTTCATGTAAGTTGGTCGATGCTCGTCGGTTATACCATAAAATCTTTAAAATATATAGGTCAAAATACTTATTTAATAAAACATAATCTAGGTCTGAAACACATGACCGAAGCACTCGCTACAAGAACGCTATTCAGTAACCTCAGCATCGTTCCATATTGTTTGAGAGAAGCTTTAGCTATTACATGTATAAATTATTTGAGCCTTATCCACTGACCTGATTTTCCTGACATACATGCATGGAGTTCCTCGACTTTTGTTTACTGAACAAGCAATATCTACTGGATAAGTTTGTGGAATATACATATTATTTACTTATTACTATAAATTTTTGATTTTCTCATTATAATGTACGTAAGCTCATCTTATTTTAAGAAATATATTGTATATACTGCATATTACATTACTTGTTGCGCGTACGTCACTTATCTTTTTATTAAATATAATCGTATTAGAACTATTTTTTTATTACGTCTAGTTTCTTCGTTGTTTATGATTTAAGAAAGTGTAAAATTATGGACAATTGTTGGAAGGCATATACAATCTGTGTTCAATATTAATAATGTCAAATTAATAAATCCAATAATTGTAGTATATTAAAGAACGAATGTATGACACGTTTTATTGCACGAGCCCAAGTTTAGGACACGACGAGTGTCCTAATGTGCAATGAGTGTCTTATGACACGAGTTCTTTATGTTATTTGGCAATATGTTATGTATGACATTTGACGTAAATTCCAAATTTGAATTTATCGCAATTTTTATATTCAATATTTGATGCTTCTTAAATTTAATATAAAATGAGCACAAATATTTCATGTATACCACCTGAAATTAGAGAAATTGCTGAAAATGTGAATAATTTACTTCCCACTAAATCTCATAGCAATTATGAGAAGCAGTATATGAAATATGAAGAATGATGTAAAGAAAAACAACTTCATGTTATTTCAAAATCTATTGAAAATAGGCAATTAAAGCAGAATACTAAATATAAAACATCTACTTTATTCTGTGCTGAGGTCTTGTTTAGCTATACAGGCTGTCCCAGAAATAAAAAGACGGAGTAGCAGAAATCGGAAGCTAGATTGTGTAAAAACGTACCCTCAAAATATCAAGTCTTTATTCGTGCGCAGACGGCAGAAAATAATAATAAAGAATTCAATTGGTCTTACGCCGACCCTGGAGTAAATATCCACCTGCTCCACTTTCATAATCGGTCCTTTTCAGGACCACCATATTACTTGTGTTAAAAAAAAAAGGAGGACGAATATATACTTCATAATAAATATCAAACCATTAATTACTTTAATTTTACACCTGCTAGAAAAAAATAATTACATTCTTGATATTTACTACGATTTATTGAATATTCTAAAATAATAATAATCAGCTGTTTCCGACTACAAACACATTAATAAGCAACAACCTTCCTATTTTAAAAATAAAAACAATCTTTTATTGTCTGCAATAAAGTGCGTCGCCCATCTGGGTCAACAACCGACTACATAGCTGCGTTATTTAGACGTATCGGGCAAAAAATGTTTTATATGAGTGAGTACGATTTAACGGTTTTTCCCGTTTTATACAAATAAAGGCGTATTTTTCTATGAATGCGTGTTCGTTTCTATTTACAAATGAGCATTCTTACGTGTATTTATAAACATACATTCTGTGCCAGGTCTGTAATGTAATTTTTATCTAAAAAACAACATAGAATATTAAATTTTTAATTTCTTCGTTATTGCGGTATATTTAGACCTCTTTCTGTTCGGACTTTACATACCTGCTACTCCGTCTTTTTATTTCTGGGACACCTGTATACAGGGTCACTGCTAAATAGGTACCAGGCTATACGAATCTGAAGAATACGTATAAATGTCTAACTGCAAATCAAAAAAGAAATTTATTCCTAACACATCAAAAATTTCGAAATTTTTAGGGCCAAAATGTAGTTAAAGTCGGTCCATAACTTTGTTTATCCTGTACGCATTTAGTAAATACCCTGAGTATTTCCAGTTCTTCCAAAAAAACGATAAAATGCAAATAGTTACAACCTTTGAGAATGAATGGCAATTGAAAAGATTTATGGCGATGTTTCTTTTGTGCGAATAGCAGGCCTTTATGTGGGAAAGGTCGACAACCTCAGTGCATTACGATGTTTTTTTTTGTTAAATAGAAGTATATTTTAAATTCCTTTATTTCAAAATTATTATGTTTGTATATTAAGGGGACCTACGCAGAGGTGCCGACTAACTGCCGTAGGACGTAAGGGGGTGGCGCCATATGCGCTAATGTAAATTTTGTACTAGATTTCGTTAAAACAATAGTACCGCTTTTATTTACGAAATATCAAAACGAAATTTAAAACACAAATAAACAAAGGCTCAATGCATGCTCGACTGGAATTAGTTTTTAAAATAACGTTTCTGAAACTGTTTTGATGTAAATTTTGCCAACTTTGAGAGGGAAATGTAAAAGTAGGTAAATAATTTGAATTATTATAAGAAAGTACTCCCAACGAAGCCTTACTTAATCCTTTGTATTCAATGTAATGCAAAGACATAATAAGAAAAACAAACATTTCTGCTGTTTGTTTTATTTTAACGAATACCTTACATCGGCGGAATTTACATTAGCGCTTATGACGTCACCCCCTTACGTCCTACCTTCCGGCAGTTAATCGGCACTTCTGCGTAAGCCCCCTTAATTGCAACAGGCTCGGACTCGAGGAAAGAAAAATCAATTTCTCGTCACTGTGTGCACATTGGGCCGCGATTTTTTTTTGTACGGGCATTACTCATATTTTTCTTTCACCCTCCTTTTTTAATGACGCTGTTTAAAACTAACCCCGTATAAGGATGTAGATATATCAAACTAATACGCACATTCCGGGATGGTCAAACGAAGCCACTACTAATTGATGAAAATAAGAGTTTTCATCAAATATTCTATCAAGTACAAGTACTTTGGCTGGTGTTACTATAAATGCCTAAGATACATCTCGCGTATCTATCAATGTATACAATAACTGTACAATTCAACAACATAATTCAAAATAATATATTTCAATAGAATGGATCGTTGCAACTTCATTTTATTTATTTAGCCCATAGTTGTAGAGTATTTCACTTCGTTTCACTTGTATACATATTTTACATATAGCACATTGAAAATATAGATTCCATTTTGATTTTTTGACATTAGAATTACTATAAATTACAAGAAGTCACTCTCGAAAAACTAAATTAAACGAGATGATCTATAAGCGCACACTCTGCGTTTATAAGTTATAAATCTATGCGTTAATAGCGTTATTATGACCTCAAATTATAAAAAGTAATTTAAAACGTCATTATTGAAAACATAGTAATCAAATCTATAAAATAAGATTTGATGTTAATAAGTCAGGCTAATAATAATTAGTTAACAAAATCAAAAATGCTCTATCAAAATTATATATATATATATATATATAAAAGGAATTATCGCGGATACATGAAATACAGGAAAGAGAAAATTATTGGGTAAATTCCGCTGTAGAGCAACCGTAGACACGTGTTTCTGACTCATTGGTCGTCATCGGTACGGTGTAGCCAAGGAATAAGGTGGGATAACCTTGGAGATGTATGCTATACGGAAGACCATCAGGAGACAGACCACCATTTGTAGCTTCAGTTAGAAGATCCTCAGTTTTGAGGACAACAACTAACGTCGCCACGAGGAAGACAATGTCAACCTGCGTGCCATCCGAGAACCCAGGAAAGATAAATAAAAGGAATTATCGCGGATGCATGAAATACAGGAAAGAGAAAATTATTGGGTAAATTCCGCTGTAGAGCAACCGTAGACACGTGTTTCTGACTCATTGGTCGTCATCGGTACGGTGTAGCCAAGGAATAAGGTGGGATAACCTTGGAGATGTATGCTATACGGAAGACCATCAGGAGACAGACCACCATTTGTAGCTTCAGTTAGAAGATCCTCAGTTTTGAGGACAACAACTAACGTCGCCACG
This sequence comes from Amphimallon solstitiale, assembly GCA_963170755.1. Taxonomy (NCBI): domain Eukaryota; kingdom Metazoa; phylum Arthropoda; class Insecta; order Coleoptera; family Scarabaeidae; genus Amphimallon; species Amphimallon solstitiale. The sequence goes on from OY720675.1 coordinate 86,792,351, forward strand.
AGGAAGACAATGTCAACCTGCGTGCCATCCGAGAACCCAGGAAAGATAAATAAAAGGAATTATCGCGGATACATGAAATACAGGAAAGAGAAAATTATTGGGTAAATTCCGCTGTAGAGCAACCGTAGACACGTGTTTCTGACTCATTGGTCGTCATCGGTACGGTGTAGCCAAGGAATAAGGTGGGATAACCTTGGAGATGTATGCTATACGGAAGACCATCAGGAGACAGACCACCATTTGTAGCTTCAGTTAGAAGATCCTCAGTTTTGAGGACAACAACTAACGTCGCCACGAGGAAGACAATGTCAACCTGCGTGCCATCCGAGAACCCAGGAAAGATAAATAAAAGGAATTATCGCGGATACATGAAATACAGGAAAGAGAAAATTATTGGGTAAATTCCGCTGTAGAGCAACCGTAGACACGTGTTTCTGACTCATTGGTCGTCATCGGTACGGTGTAGCCTCTCTTTCCTGTATTTCATGTATCCGCGATAATTCCTTTTATTTATCTTTCCTGGGTTCTCGGATGGCACGCAGGTTGACATTGTCTTCCTCGTGGCGACGTTAGTTGTTGTCCTCAAAACTGAGGATCTTCTAACTGAAGCTACAAATGGTGGTCTGTCTCCTGATGGTCTTCCGTATAGCATACATCTCCAAGGTTATCCCACCTTATTCCTTGGCTACACCGTACCGATGACGACCAATGAGTCAGAAACACGTGTCTACGGTTGCTCTACAGCGGAATTTACCCAATAATTTTCTCTTTCCTGTATTTCATGTATCCGCGATAATTCCTTTTATTTATCTTTCCTGGGTTCTCGGATGGCACGCAGGTTGACATTGTCTTCCTCGTGGCGACGTTAGTTGTTGTCCTCAAAACTGAGGATCTTCTAACTGAAGCTACAAATGGTGGTCTGTCTCCTGATGGTCTTCCGTATAGCATACATCTCCAAGGTTATCCCACCTTATTCCTTGGCTACACCGTACCGATGACGACCAATGAGTCAGAAACACGTGTCTACGGTTGCTCTACAGCGGAATTTACCCAATAATTTTCTCTTTCCTGTATATATATATATATATATAAACATGGATGAATACCTACACATCCACATCAAGTTGGCATCGTGAAAAATAACATACGGACACGTCTTTCAGCCTTGACAGGCCTCGTCAGCTTACGACGGTGTTTGTGAGGTATCACGACAATTATGAGGTCTATGGAGGCCGAAGCACATGTAAGTATGTTGAAGTTCACGATGAAGACTTGGTGTGAATGTGCATTCATATGTACATGGTTACATATACGAATTAAACCTTCTTGTTATACATTGTCTTGTTTTAAAAGTCTTTGCGCTTGCATTCAAGTAGTATCTGTTACATTTTGTAATTATCTTAATACAAAAATAAAAATATATATATCAGTATCCAAAATTGAAAATTTAATGGAAGAATCCAGAAAAATCAACTAAAGTTAGATCATAATTCCTTGAAGTTAATGTCAGCATGTAACTAATGTCCTCTTAAGACTACTCGCCGCAGCCAACTCGACCCAAGGATAACTCGACGCAAAAAATATGTTAAAAATATTCAGGAATAGATAGCTCAGAGGGTCTATAATCGGCCGATTTATGAGAAGAAATATATGCTTGCGTAAATTTTAATTATTATTGTATGGTGATTATTCGAACACCTAATAAATTGATAATCATCATTTCTTTCAAACATTTCTACCGGTCCTAATAAATAAAGGCTTAATAAACTGAGTATTCAAATGCGAGCCAAGCCAAAATGTACCTAAAAAGCTGCTGGATTTAAATAAAAGACCTTCAGCTGAAACAAATCTGATTTAAATAATATATGTCAACATGTTGCATTTGGTAAACACAAGGTTTGAGTCCGGCACTGTTTACTATTTTCATTAATGATCTTTTGAATTATGCATCAACGGAGATTTGTACTGCATGGAGTGCCTTCAACCAATTACACGAATACATTGCTTGCGAAGCTTGTGCAGAGAACCGAGTGCATAATAAGTAAGATCATTGTGTATAAATATGGACAAGCTTAATATCGTTGCCTTTAACATTAACCTACCAGATTTTTCTCTAACTATGAACGATGTAAATATCGCGCGTTTAGATTCTACTGTTCCGTTTATATTATGGGCATATGAGTTGGTAGTGGATTCATCTGGAAAACTCATATTGACACGATATCGTCTAAACTTGCGAAACTGTGTATCGTATCACTAAATAACTTTCACTTTCAATGTTTTTACCCTGTACTACTATATGCTGTTATTTAGTGGGGGATGTCCTGTGATGTCACACTGGTGTTTTCTTTTACAAAAGTATGCCATTAGAATAATTGCAAATTTTAAACAACGTGATTCATTTTATTAAGTTAAATATTTTGACTCCGTCCTCGATATTTATCTTCGAAACCTTGTGTTTCATGAATAAAGGATCTTGTTTCAACTCCATAAATGAAGTCATGACCTTAATACCAAAACTAAAGTCGCCTTTTACCACCTGTGCACAGCTCTGCTCTTTTTCAAAAAGATGTAGAATATGTAAGAAGTACACTTTTGAATAACTTACCACCCAATGTTAAAAATTTAATAATAATTTATTTGGTTTTAGGAAATCGTTAAAACAGTTAATTTTGTCAGGGTGCTTCTACAGCATTGACGAATTTTTATTTTGCTGGCATAGAGTATTAATGAAGAACTTGTAGAAAACGTTTATAGGTGTCTGAAACTCGACTAGTTTTATTTATTATTCTTTACCTTAAATATATTTGCTTTCATGTTTTCTACATTTTGAATATTAAACTATACCATGCTGTCATAAACTAACTACTATTATTTAAGGTACTCATCTTTTACACATTTTTTAGTTTGTTAGGTGATGATATAATAACTGTGATGCTGAAGATAGAAACTTATACTATGTTCTTCAAGATACATATCTTTCAGTAAAGTAAATTTTAATACTTATACTGTCGATGTTGCATTTTCAACTAAAATTATAAACGTAAGTATGGCATTTTTAGTTTTGACATCTTTTTATACACAGTAGGTTTCAAAGTTTCTCACTTTGAAATTTTAAAAGCTCAATGAAAATTGCTCATTTGCAAAAAAAATATTATAAATCTCACCTCAATTAATTTTAATTATATTATGTGTAAAGCAAATCATGGCAAATCATATTTTTAAATTAATAAGTCGTAATCGGATTTATTCCGATATAAGAGTCTATAACTTTTGTTATATCGACCACAAACACAAAACAGTAGTATGTTTAAATAGTAAATTTGGCAGTTAATGTACGAATATACACGTTTGTTTTATCCTGAGATACAAATTCTTGAGATTTACTAAAATTATCGCATAAGTCTACTATTCCAATAAATTATGTCATTAGAAGAATAGTGTTTTTACAAACTATACACATACAGGCTGAGTCATCTCCCTGGAGAAGGCAGATTGTTAATGAGAAAATATATTTGGAAGCGGCATTTTTCCTATGATAGCCACTCATTAGGTGTACCTTTTAAAGTTACTTTGTATTACAGTTTTATTACAATTTTAAAGTCCCAGTATAATTCTTAGTCAAAAAGTTATAAGATAGTGTAAGCCTAAAATTTAAAGTTTTTGACTATTGCCATTTTCTGAAAAACTGAATGTTTTTATAAAATTATATTTATCGACACCGACGTATTAGATGGACACAGTTCTTGGTAGTATTGTTCACAATAAAATTTTCCAATACATGCTTATTTTATGTTTTTCAATTACTAAGCAACGTGCAGAAAACTGGATTAACGTTACATGACAAATTTTTGTCTAAAAGTAATTTTTTTCATACGGAACAGCGTATATATCGGTCTATTTTTGAATTGCTTACAAAATTTTGCACCAAAAATATGTAAGACATTATTACCTTAAAGTGACCATTACTCAGCTACAACAATTTTTTTTTCTTTATATAATTTTACCAACTTTATGTTTTATATTTGAATACCGTATTTTTGCACTGGAAGAATGTTATAGAAATTAGTTATTAGCCCAGAGAGTTATGTTATGCTGGCAAAAGATGTCCCAGAATGGATACTTTTAGAAGCGTAATGGATATTTTCATTACTACTGGTAGTATTGTTTATTCAAAATCACGGAAACCTAAATATTTAATAAAAGATGAAAATCAATTACGAACGCCCGTACCCTTCAAATAAGTCGTTTTCCGGATGTTAGACAAACGATCGTTGAAAGGACCTTAAAATAAAATAAATTTCATCCGTAATGAATACATTTAAATATTGAGTTACGCACCCATCATTTTAAAACTAGAACCAATAGCCATAGCTAAAATGCATGCCCAAATCATTCTTTTTGATGATGTGTCTTTTACGGATAAAGCTGCTTTCCATAGTAACGAAATGGTTAACAAAAAAATTTATTATTATTCAAATAAAAACCCTTACTTCGCTAGTAAATCAATCATCAACATAGGTGGAGCATAAATGTATGGAGAGGCATTCTTGGTGATCGGATGAAGGTAGTATTAAAGGACAAGCTTAAGACCAATTTCTTTCTTCTTATCGAGTTTAGTGGAATTATTGGAAGATGTTATGCTAAATTTACTTAGAGATGTGGATGCGACAAGAGGGCGAACGGCCACATTATATGGGCTACAAACACGAAATATTTTAAATGACATGTCTCCAGGAAAGTGGCTAGTCCATGAAAAACTTAATCATTCAGGTAACAGTTCCTGGTTTCTACACATACTAAAATGAGTCATTAATTTCTTTGGTTTTAAAATTTGTTTAATGTTCCATATTCTACATATTCTACGGAATATATTATTGGCACAGAATGTAGTGTAAATAAGATATATCCATTTTTTGTTATTTCCCCAATACAGATAAAAATGATATTTCTAAAAAAAAATTCATTATAAAATCATGCTTGTCAACTGAAAAGCAACTCAACTTATTAAATGTCATCCATTCAATTTTCAATTTCGCGACAAAATTCATGGCTCACTATACCGCGGCATATTCAAATAAAAAACATGAAGTTGGTAAAATTATATCAAAGAACGATAATAGCTTAGTAAATGTCGCTTTAATTAATAACGTCTTACATGTTATTAACACGAAATTTAGTAAACAATTCATAAATGAACCGATATACATTTCTACTACGACAAAACCCGGTCATGTAATTTTAATCCAATTTTCTGTGCATGCAATTATAAATTTAAAAAAAAATTGTATTAGAACCTTTTATTACGAACAACACTACCAAAAACTCTGTCTATTTAATACGTTGTTTCCGAGAAATATAACTTTATAAAAAGATTGAATTTTCCAGAAAAATGCTAGTAAGTTGAAAACTTAAAAGTTTTTGACTGAGAAATATGCGAGGAATACAACAATGTAGCAATATTTTAGTGTGTTCCATTTTAATAACTATAACTAACATAACTATAGCAAAATAAAACTAGGAGTGTCTATAATAAGAAGAAATCGCTTCGAAATGTCTTTTCTCATAAAGTCACAGTTTGCCTTCCCCAGCCAGATGACTCACCCTGTATATATGCAGTAACTGATAAATGTGAAAATACTTGGCAAGTAAAGGCGATAAAGCAAACTTATGAAGCTTTCCAGTCATAAAATATCTCACGCACTTATCATACCCAACGACACTCACACGAGTACATTAGAAAATCGCATTTCTCTGGTCTTATCTATCTCGACCAGATACCTAACGACGAATTATCGAAGACGCCTTGCGTCGTTGGCATTCTATTGTTTCTTCCCAGAATCGAACATTGCATTAATCTGGTTAATGGCGGCACCGTTCGAGGGCCGTAGATCACAGCCGATGGCGTTTTCAGTCTTGGAAAACACGATCTTGTGGTCATAATTCAATTTCCATCTTGTATATTGGCAGTAACTTGGTCCGTGTATTAATCGTCCACGTACTATAAGAATCCCCATAAAGAAAAGAAATTCTCAAGGGACATTTCTTCTTCTAAAAGAAATAAGATTTGATAATGAAATGGACATTATAAATTTTTAATGTGGGCACAATAATATATATTTAATGAAATATCCTAACCAAAGTCATATACATACATTATTTCGTGTATAAAGGGAGTTGGTGTTGAAAAATGCCATGACGGTCTTATAAAAACACATTGATAAGCTCCAGATGGTAAAACGCATGAGTATGTAGTGGATAAGTGTTTAATTATTTTTATAACAATAAATTGTTGGTAGTTGTTACTGCTGTAGACGTTAGAACAATGTAATTTTTTCCTACTCGTAGATTTAAATCAAATAATTTCAATAATATTGCTTGCAAATAGAATTTTGTTGAACCTAGGTTCCTACACACACAATTAACGCCCCACCTCTTATGCACATATCAACATTCTTCAGTTCAATTTAATAAATATTCATCCGTTCCAAGATTTCTATCTCACCTACACCTTTTTGCAATTGGGTAGCTTAAATGAACACTACCGTAATTTATATTTTTCGGTAAATTACCGCTCTTTTTTACCAAGATTTATTCTTGCGTAATTTACCATTTCTTGAATAAATCACCATGGTAATTTAAAGAGCGGTAATTTACCGCGGTAATTTACCAAAAATATAAATTACGGTAATTTTACAACGCTGCTTGTAATAGGAACACTGTCTCCCACACAATTTCTATTGTGTGTAGGGATTATATGATACTCGTGCTCGACAATTAGTCAATTTTCAATACATATACAGGCTTTTTTCATTTTTGTAAAAATAAAAAACAAAATACTTTTTTTGATGAATGGTGATTGTATACACATCCCTTGTACTGACTGCAGTTCGGTCACACGTCACGAACGTTAAAGTGACGGATCATTCAACACGTTCATATAGGAATAAAATCAAAAATTAACATCAAAATTTTCAAGAGACAACACACGTTGTTACACTTTTAAATGCATTACAAGAAGAGGTTAATTCAAAAAATGGTCAACATTAATAGGGATGTAGATGATATTAACTTTAAATCCAATACTAATCATATAAGTAGTATTTATTGAAATATATTTGATATTTTAATAGTTTGGTTGTGTTCTATATTTAAAATAGTATTTATATTTATTTCTGTTAAAGAAAAAAATTGTTTTTCGCACATTTGTGTGTCGGATCTCTTGACGTTTTAAATTTATTATTACAGTTTACGCAGTCATTACTATTAATTTTATTCCTATAACTTGAAGTCTCTGTGATGACATTTCTTCATTATGTATTTTTTTAGTATTAGCTCCTGATAATGTTATAGATAACAAAATATTGAGCTTTTGAACGAATTGTTTTTATTAACACACCGAACACCCTATAACTTCTTTTTCTCTATCGTAGTATGGTCAATAGGTACTTCCCCTTATTATATATAATATATATAAAATACAAATAAAAGACGTTCCTTAACCACAATAATTACAACACGAAATGCATATTATTCAATATGCACAGAAGAATCGCTGAATCTATTAAAAAAAATGATAAAAAAATAACAGCAAATAATATGTAAAATTATATTTAACGCAAAAAAGATATTGTCTCTCCCATATGTCTGCCATTCTTCCTTTAATTTATGAATGTATATGTAAATGCGCACCCCGTCTTATGTAAATTTAATATAAGAGAGAAAGAAAAAAGCATATACAAATTAATACACGTGTCTATTTAGCATTAAGTTAATACAATTCACATATCGTATAGAAGATAAAAGAAAATTGAATATATAACAGTTCGCATCCTACGCCTGTTAAATTTGATTTGATTTCATCTTTATAAATCTGTTCTTTTAGAAACAAATTATTTATTAGGATTTTTTTGGTAACACTACTTATATATATACATCCCCTTTTATTATAAATTTATATTATTTTAAGTTTTGAATTCAGTATATTAATATATTACCATGAACAATAATTTAATAAATTCAAATACTTGTTAAAATTGGCGTGTTTTTTTTGCAAATGAAGTGCAATTTCAAACAATGAGCGCAAGTAGATCCTCTAATCCGCATAAAGAAAGTAAAATGAGCTAATGTATACAAACAAAAGGATAAAAACGTACTGATGTTAGGATTCATGTGCTTTTCTCAGAACGAAGCAACCGCTAGAGGATTTTCAGCTATTTAAAGGATCTCATGTAGTTATCACTCAAAATTTTCCCGTGTATAAATGTGGTAGTTTTTGTGCAAATAATTAATGCGGGGACTCTAGTTAAATACGCAGATAAAAACTTAATTCTCGTTATAATCAGGGAAATATGTAATGTATGTAAAACAAAAACTAATTTCATAACTTTATCTTTTTTGTTCCTGTTTGGGTTTTGTTTAAATATATTTTCAAGGCACAAATTAATTTTTATTTAATTTAATTAACTTCAGTTATTCCGTGTTTTCATTTTTTCTAATTTTCCGCACTATAATAAAGGACTGAATTTATATTAGGGTAAATCAGGCATACGTGCCCCAGTCGATAATGTGCCCCACTCGCAGAACTGACAGATGCATTTTGAATTTGGCGCTAATTTGGTCCGTGCGGGTTAGTAATAGAAGTATGGCGTCGATGTAAACAACTCAGTGCTGTTATTTATTTGTTTTTACGCAGAAAAAGTGGTCACAAGGTATGTATCATAGTCTGAAAATGTTTTGTGTCTGTTGTAACATTGAGTTAAAGTGTTTGCTTCATGTTTTTTTTTTCCATTTTTAAAGTTTTATTCTAAAGCTAACCTCATTGAACTATTGTGTACCTACAATTGCGTTTCGTTCTTCCTACTTTTTGTTTGAAATCAAGTGGGGCACGTGATACTGAACTTTGGCTAATGCGCCCCGATTTCTTTCGGGTAATGTGCCCCACGTCTGTATTAGTTTTATATTTTTATTTTTAAGTATTTCTGATTGGTTATTTTATTTTAGGAAATGGGGAAGGAAAAAGCTACAGATCCAAGAAAATGGACAGAAGAAAATATGAAAAAAGCTATAGAAGATGTCATGAGCAAGAAAATGGGAGTTAATGAAGCTAGCCGGACATATGAAATACCATCAAGAACCTTACGTAGACACATCCTGAAAGGCTGGGATAGCAAGCAGAATATAGGTAGACCTTCGGAATTAGGACATGAAAATGAATTGAGACTCGTAGCTCACATCAAACGTCTCGAATCCATCGGATTTCCTCTAGAACAAACAAGACTGCAGTCTATTGCTTACGACTTTGCTGAAAAACTAGAATTACCTCATCGATTCAATAAGGAGAAAAAACAAGCTGGATGGGATTGGTTCCAAGGGTTCATGAAGAGGCATCCAGAGCTAAATAAAAGAAAAGCGGAAGGCCTGTCTCTGGCGAGAGCTACTGGTATGAATCGACAGGATGTCAATAATTATTTTGAGATGTTGCTGAAAGTGTTGACTGAAAATGATTTAATTGGTAAGCCTGAAAGAATTTTCAACATGGACGAAAGTGGCATTCAAATTAACAATAAAACTGGAATCGTAGTAGCTAGCAAGGGTGCAAAATGTGTTAATTCTGTAACCAGCGCTGAAAAAGGTGAACATATTTCTATAATTGCATGCTGCAATGCTGAGGGCACTTTTCTTCCCCCCGTTTTGATATTTAAAGGTAAATACAAAAAACTTGAATTTTCTGAAGGGCTGCCGCCAGGATCAGATGTTTTTATGAATCAAAAATCATCTTACATCAACGCTGATCTATTCTACAACTGGATGAAAGATCATTTTATTCCACGAAAGTCAGACGGGAAAGTTCTTCTGATTCTTGATGGCCATTCCTCCCATTCGAATTCATATAAAATGCTACAGTTAGCTAAAGAAAACGAAATAATTTTGCTTTGTCTACCTAGCCACACTACTCAGGCTCTACAACCTTTAGACAAAAGTTTTTTCAAGCCTTTTAAAAGTTACCTATCCAAAGCAGTAACCACTTGGTTTATAAACAACAAAGAAAGGAATTTAAACCGACACCACATTTCAAAACTAATTGGTGAAGCCTGGTACAACTCTGCAATTCCAGCAATCGGTGTTTCAGGATTTAAAGCAACAGGGATATATCCCTATGATCCAAACATTGTTCCTGACTATTTCTTCAGCGTTTCTGATGCAGCAGTTAGAAACAGTCCTGACAATATTCAAAAGAATGACCTTTCTTTGCCGAGTACTTCAACATCTTCAATAAATCAGAGTGACCAGATTGCACACGCTTCTAATGTTTTACAGAAAGAAACACCAACTAAGACCTTACAAATAGTGAGTCCTTTGCCTGTTTTACGTCATAAAACCAGTAAAAGGAAACAGAATGTTAAGATTTTGACATCAGAAACACATTTAGCAACTCGTAAACTCTTTGAAGACAAAAAGAAGTCGCAGGAGAAACACTTGGCAGCACCAGCAAAACGTAAGAAGAATGTTGCAAAAGTGTCTTCATCATCGGAAAGTGAAGAAGAGTTACAGCTCAGTGAATCAAGTGAAGAATGTTCTGTTGAAAATGAAAACACTTGTGTAGAATGTCTCGAATCTTACTTCCATACAAAGAAAAAAAGTGACTGGATCCAGTGTTTGCAGTGTTCTGGCTGGTTGCATGAAGATTGCTCAAACTTTCCAGAGAAATGCAACAAGTGCGGTGACCAAAATAAAGGAAAAGGAAAAGGCAAGAAGACTAAAAAATGAGAGGCTTTATTGGGGCACATATGACTGATGTATCCGTGGAATGTGCCCCACCCTAGACTTTAAGAAATCGTTGATCTCAGCTATTTTAATTACTTTTAAGAAGTTTTTTTTGTTTTTGTTATACCTATTGAGTCGGAGGTTAAGACTAATCACTTTAATAAACATGTTTTAAATAACACCGTTTATTATTTCAATTTTTCGAATGGTGGGGCACAATTGCCAGGTTTACCCTATTTGAATAATGTGAAACTTAACGAGTGTATGAAGTTATGGTTTTCTTCTGATTTTTTGTATGAGGTACTGAAACCGGTATTTTCCAAATTATAAATCAAAATAAGTATGAATTTTGATAATGAATACAGAATTTAATATTTGTTATTCTAATGTATTTTTAGACCATATAGATCTTCAGTACATACTGTTGTAAGTACTTGAACACTAGCTTTACATAAAGAAATGAAATAACAGTTTCAATATTATAATCACAAATCACTAATGCTCAAAATAGTTGACGCATGTGCATTGGGTTCAAACCGAAAACATTAGCGCCTCTGGTGTTTAACGGAAGAAGTCATGGGAATCTAGCGGCAAATTCAAGCGGCCATTAGCAATAACTTTTGCATGGTTTATAAATATCGGCAGACTGGTTATTACGACCAGAAACATTTTTTTGTTCATTGACACAGGATACATCTGCAACTCTTGCATAAATAAACAAAGACACTAATAGTTAATAAACAAAATATATAAAAAAAAGTAATCTGTATATAATCAACATTGCAAAAGAATTTAAGGTAACTTAATTATTTACAATAACAATGCATGATTCTTAAACTGCAGGTGACGAACTTGTTTTAGCCTATATAGTAATAAAAGATCCAAACCGTACAAACTATCATAATCTACTATCTTTATCTACATCTTTGGCTAAAGTCAAAGACGATATCAACAAAAATTTATCGTAAAGACGACATTAAAATAAGACTATTTTCTCTATTGCATTTTTCAATTTCACTCTTTCTTCCATATTAATATGTATAAACATTTAAAAAAAAATGTAACTATTGGTTGCGCAAAACGTGTAATAGGGATACACATCATCCATAAATTATCTGTATTTTATTAACATAGTTTAATTTTTTTCATTAGTTTCTAATAACTGATATGCATAGTAATGTTCATCTAAATGTGATGTTCTACACAACTTCCAAATAAAAAATAAATCTTCAGAATGTATCAAACTGAAATTGAGTCTATCAAAACATGGCAAAAAGTCAATAAACTTTAGAAACAGCAAAACATTTAAACTATACTTAATTCCATTAATTTTTACCTATTTAACCGCACAAAATTTGCTTGTTACAAGTTCACTTACAGGAGCTAAAAAGAATATTCTCTTTTGTATCAAATACCAAATGTGTTCTGATGCTGCGGGATATTCTGCGTTCAAAACACGAAAAGATTTAAATATTAAATCTAAACAATGTAAACCAATTTATACACAAAAGTATCAATTACAAGATAAAAATTGTTATTCTATGTAGACTTGGACCTTCAACAAACAAATAATGCAGGATATTTTTCTCTATTTTTGGCCCCTTCTTTAACACTAGAAGCGCCGGGCTTATCTTCATACCTATTAGCGCTGCAGGGGGTCAGTTTGACCCCATCATTTTCCTTCGTATAAACATTGCTGGTTAGGTAAAAATTTAAATACTGCATACTTTTTTGTTTATTTATTGGAAAAAAACAGTTTAATACTTAGTGGTTAAGGTCTATTTGTGGCAATTGGCACAAGTTTTAGTTTTAACTATTTTCCCAGAACATTTTCTGCATGTAAACTTCAGACATTTTTGACATTTCTCCATTGACTTGTTTCCCTTGCAGTGTTTTCCAATCTGACATTTATGTCTGATTTTTGATGGAACTTCTTCAGTTTCATGAGCAACATCAGGGGTATATTTGTTATTAAGATACGCTGCTCGAAGTTCTTCAGCAAGTTTCCTCAAAAATTGGTACCTTCCTATGTTTTTCCTTGCACTTTCTTCATATAAGACCCAAGCATTTATTAGAGCTAGTATATTATAAAAAATCTGAACGGGCCAACGACGCGAACCAGCTGTGGTGGTGTACTCCCTAGCCATTTGGTCAATAATGTCGACTCCGTATTTGGTTTTATTATAAAAGCTAACATTTACCTGTAGCTTTTTCTCAGTTAAGCCAATTTCTATATTAGAGTGCATGGTGCTCAGGACCAGAACGTTTTTCTGTTTCTTTCCCTTGTATATAGTCAATGTCAAGTCTTCATGCTGCAGAAGTTTTGTATCGTAAAGAGGTGCTTTGCGCGATTTTACCTCAACTGGAATCTCCTTTCGAATCCTATTTACTGTGCCCACGATGGTAGTTTTAGCTTCTTTTAGGCGCTTAGCTAATTTAACAGATGAAAAAGTTATCTGTAGTGACGTTTCTGCCTTTGTTTAGAATGGTTCGTTGGAACTCATTTCTTTTGGGGAATATACTGATGCGTTGTCTTCAACGTTGATATCATCTGGTGCAATATCCGAATCTTTTCCACCTTAGTCGTTCATTTCCCACTCGTTGGCTATTTTTTACGTCACATTTTCACAACACGTGTACACCCAAAAAATCTAAAACGTATTTGCTTGAACAACAATAACTCAACAACAGACTAATACTACCGACGTGTACCGTATATGTAATAAAAAACGACGTCCAGTCTCTCGCGAACATTCGTGAATACAGCCGAGGCAATCCGACTGCCGTTACTCGTCCCCTCTGGACAAGTCTGAGTTCTGACTATGGAAAATCTCTCGATGTTTGTTCAGATATATTTATTTGTCAATTCAGTCAAATAAATAATCATGATTTTTTGCTTTCCAAAATGTAAAGGTAGGTAGAAGCTATAAAAAATTAGGAATGGTATGCCAAAGATCGCTTAGATGCCTTGTACATGTTTATAACATATAAAAAATAAAATTCAAAAATACCCATCCCTATAGAGCCATTGCTTCAAAAGATCCAGACAAATTAATTTTGAAAAGTGTCAAAATAACCTCTTCGGCGCTTATAGTGTTAACAGATATCTTTATAGGTATATCTGCTGGAATCTGAAAATATAATCATTTAGTTATTTTTCACTAATTAGAAACTTACATGAACTAGGTTTCCAATTTTTACATTTATAAAGTTGTGAAAAAGTATTCCTATAGACGACAATAAACTAAAAATAAAATATTATATATTTCTAATTTCAAATGTTTTCATTGTGAAAAATTGGTTAGTTATTTAGATTTATCTCTTTAAAAAAAATGAATGGCATATAACACTGGTCAACAGTGAAATTGCTTCTTAGGTGAAAGTACCCAATCCTGAATGAATTCAACGTGCTGAACACGAATATCACATTGAAAAAAGTTGATTGGCTCACGTTCAAGAGATATTGACGTTTTGTCCATTGTATAGATGCTATTGCATAATGTAATGCAATTTAGTGAGAAATTACAAAATTTTGCGTCATATTGCATCACCCCTTCATGCAAAGAAGTTAATGCAGCATTTACTGTAAGTTTCCATTGAGAGTGTTGCGAAATTGATTGCGCAATATCAAGCAATAGCTAATTATAGTTTATTTATAAATGGCCGACGTGACAGTTAACTCGTGCAATGTCCGTTCATTCGCGCATATTTTTCGAAGCTCTAGCATACATAAGTGATTGCTATAGTGTAAAGTAACTAAACAGTAGCAATGCCTCGTAACTGTGTTAATAGTGCAAATAACTTCTGTTATATTTGCGGAGAAGTGACATTTGCTGCACAGAAAAAGAACATCAGTGCAACAGTTAAGAAAGCGTATCATTTGTATTTTGGTTGCAAGATAGGCGACCAGGACAAAGACTGGGCCCCACACGAATGCTGCCGCACTTGTGCCGTAAATCTTTCACAGTGGCTTAATGGCAAAAGAAAGGCAATGCCATTTGCTGTGCCCATGATTTGGAGGGAGCCCACCAATCACGTTGACCACTGTTATTTCTGTATGGTACGACCAGCTTCTGGAGGCATCACCAAGAAGAAGAAGTGGACAGTTGAATACCCTAACATACCATCTGCTCTGCGACCTGTCTCTCATGGCGAAGGACTCCCAATTCCAGAACCTCCTACAGATTTTTCTATCAGTTCAGACGATGAGGATGGCCATGCGTCGGCGAGTTCTCCTCAACGTGGCAGTAAGGATGATGACTTTTCGTGCTTTGACGAAACATCTGCACCACATAAAATTACCCAGGATGAAATGAACGATCTTGTTCGCGATTTGGATCTGTCGAAAAGCAAAGCGGAGATACTGGCCTCAAGACTTCGACAGTGGAATCTTCTGGAACAGAATGTCCGAGTGACTTCATTTCGCACTCGCCATCAGCTCTTCGAATCTTTCTTTAAGAAAGAAGAAAGCCTTGTGTTCTGCTGCGATATTGATGGTCTACTACAAGCTCTCGGTATTGCACATGATCCCCACGAATGGCGGCTGTTTATAGACGCTTCAAAACTGATCCTAAAGGCGGTTTTGTTGAATAATGGGAACCAGCTTCCATCCATACCTATTGCACATGCGGTCTACATGAAGGAGACTTACGGCAATCTAAAGCAGCTACTGGAGACGATTAACTACAGCAAGTATGGCTGGCAGATATGTTCTGACCTGAAGGTAGTATCTCTGTTGATGGGTTTGCAGCAGGGATATACAAAGTACTGCTGTTTTCTTTGTCTGTGGGACAGCAGAGCAATCGATTTGCACTACATCAAGAAAGACTGGCCTCCGAGAGCATTTTTTAAGCCTGGAGAAACGAATGTACAGCACCCACCATTGGCACAGCCACACAAAATCATCATTCCTCCTTTACACATCAAACTCGGTCTTGTCAAAAACTTGGTAAAAGCCATGGATAAGAATGGACCAGCATTCAAGTACCTGCATGACAAATTCCCTCGACTCAGTGAAGCCAAAATTAAAGAGGGCATCTTTGTGGGGCCTCAAATTAGACAGCTCTTCCGAGACCCCAAGTTTGAGGAACTTGTTCAAGGTAAAGAAAAACAGGTTTGGGATGCATTCTATCAAGTGGCAGCAAACTTCCTGGGGAATGACAAGGCAGAAAATTACAAGTGTCTGGTTGAGGATATGTTGGCTTTGTTTCATGAATTCGGCTGCAATATGTCCTTAAAGATCCACTTTCTTGATTCCCACTTAGATTTCTTTCCTGGTAACTGCGGGCAGGTCAGCGATGAGCACGGCGAACGCTTTCATCAGGACATTGCCACCATGGAGCAACGGTACCAAGGCAAATGGTCTACGTCAATGCTAGCTGACTATTGTTGGACAATCAGTAGAGATGCTCCACAAGTCCACTACAAACGGCAGGCCAAAAGAAGTCGAAAGCCGGAAGCAGACTAATGTTTTCTTACCATGTATTATAATATTGACATAAGTACACTTTTTCTGAAATATGCGTAAATGTTTTCTTACCATGTATTATAATATTGACATAAGTACACTTTTTCTGAAATATGCGTACATATTACAGAAAACCCGTAGCCAATTCAGCTTTTTCTTAGTCATTTTCGTGTTCAGCACATTGAATTCATTAAGAAATGACAATTTTCAGCTTGGAAGCATGAACTTTTCGAAAATTTGTTGCCCAGTGTAATATAAATATTATACCCAAATAAAAAAGACCTTTATTAAGTTTACTTGATTCTCACATACATCTGATTTTCAATGCTTGTAGTGCCCATGTAATAATTCTTTTAAAAAAATTATATATTCTGTTGCATGGGTTACAATGTTTTGGCAACACGTGGCTCGTACATCCTACCCCCCCCCCTTACACATTGATTGAAATCACTTCTAAAAATAGATCTGCGGCAATACTAGAACTTTTCAGACACCACCACCGTATAAAAAAACAATGTAAACATGGCTAAGTAGCAAAGCAAGCTTTCAGCTTTCTAAAGTTTTTAATATTTATTTAATTCAATACAAAATATTAAATTTCTGTTCACTAAACTAAGCAAATCCATTAAAATTTCAATATGTATTATAACTTAAAGGCTCTTTATAGTTTTTATTATACATGACTATCAATCATTTTATTTATAACTTTACTAGATATATATAATACTGTCTGTGAGTTTAATTTAAGATGTGCTCTGAACATCTGAAGAAGGAAAACGACTTGACGGAATAAGATTGGACGATTCATGGAGAAAAGTAAATTACGTTGAAGGGTTCCGGTCAAATATATTAGACATCGGGGACGGACGCACGAGGTATTACCTCCCAGTCGTCCTATCCATAAATCATTTGCAAAGCGAGGCATCCTTTCCTCTTTTCCGTTACCCACGCGAATCTACCTCCCGCAATGGAAGTGTCATTACCGTTCTAGGCAGAGACAACGATTATTATTCTCGGTCACGGATCTAGTACGTGAAGGGGCATATTTTGATCCTATTCAGGGATTACCTCGTCCGTCACATAAAAATCTTTATTAATTTCGACAGCGTTCAGCGTAGCGGCCACAACATCATTTTCGCCTGACTTGGAAAGAGAAATCGTTCATAAGATGAAGCTTTATAAATCGGAATTATCCCTAGAATAAAGGGAATAATCCTTATTTTATATGACTATTTCAATTTATAATGGATTAAAGAGAATTGTTCTAGAATATTCGTAGCTTATTTATTGAATAATGGATGATTCATGGTAGAATAGATCTTTCAGCACAATGTTGTTATAAAATCTTTCTGCTTGATATACCCACAAACCATATTTATTTAGAAAATTTTGAGCTACTAACTCAATCTAACTCATACTGAGTTTAGGTACGGTCCGAACACTGAGAAAAAACATTCAAAAGTTGTTTCAAAGTAACTCTTTGTCTTCCTAATTTTACTACATAATTTAAAAAACATTGGCAAAACCCCTGTTCTTAATTAAAATATTATATACGATCTGTACTTTGAAAGGAAATTTGTACAAAATCAATTCCAAATCATATGAATTTAGTATTCTTTATTCATTTTCATAGAATTAACAGTTGACCAGGTAATCGCAAAATATGATTTTCAAGACTGTTGCCTCAAAAAAAAAATTAATCATACTTTGTGACCAAGATTAAATAGTTCCTTTGGAACATGGTGTTGACATATTTAGTTGTCTAGGCATTATCATGCTCCTCAGGCAGACAGCCACGATACACACACAGTGAACGAGAGACAGAAATCACTAAAAACACTATTATTTCGTGATTGGGGAATTCCTAAACGTGGAGACCTGCAAATATATAAACCTGAATGATAATAATTACGATACTTTATTATACTATATACATACGTGATATGTTCAGTTGAAGCATATCTTTGGTCAGGTTAGATATTTGAAGCATTGTGACATCGAAATGGCATTTCTCGTCAACAGTAAGCCCATGTGTGATCAGTGGCAGCTGCTGCAGGGAGGGCAACGGGGCACTGCCCCCCCCCCCGTGACAAATTTCTTTTAACAGATAAATTAATAATAAATACCTAATTTGTATGTAATTTTTCTGATTTGTTTGATGACAAATAATTTGTTTTCGGAAGTAACAGTCCGTCTTTTCAGCGCGTTTAAAAAGCGCAGTCTGCCGTAGGCTCCGGGGCATCTCGCGCGACTGCCCCGTCTGTATTAGAAATCGAGCGATGAAACTGGCGCGGGTAGAGCGTGTATATATGTAGGCGGGGCACTACTCCGTGCCGGATCCGGGTGGCGGTCCAGTATGTAATATACAGCGGTGAGTGTATGTTGTAATTTCTATAGGTGCAAATGCAACTATGAATTGCGTTAGTAACATTAAGACAGAATTAAAAAATCTAGGCCTCCCTAGACCAGATTTATTGATTAAACTAGATGATCACAATTTGAACACTAATAAAACCGTGACGAGAAAATTCAACAGAAGCTCTTACAGTTCATGAGACTGGTTGTGTGGGTGTAATGTGCAAAATGCTTTTTTCTATTTCGGTGCTATAAAGTTCACTTTACGACTTCCGTTTTGGTTGCAAAAGTATTTCTTTATCGCACGCTAATTTTGTTGTTTTGACGTTGGTAACAAAAAAAAAATGGAACCAAATTATATTTAAATGTCAAAATGTAAGCCTTTAATGTAACAAACATGTGCAATAGTAGTTGTACAAAGAATAAAAAGCACACATGCTAACATTTTATTTACTAATTAACAACATAAATTGTTAAGCAGAGTTGGATGATAAGTTTTCTGATGCTACTATTGCAATTTACTTCCAAGGTTGAACAGTACAACTGTTATAAAAGTTTGTTATTGATAATATGTCCAGACTATGATGGCGAAAGATTTTGTAAAATGTCTTCTGCTATTTTGCGAATCTCTGGGGGCGTGCAAAATAGAAAAAATCAAGTGAACGGTGTTTTTCTACTTTGAAGAGAATAAAAACATTTTCTAGAAATACCATGCGGGAAAGCAGACTATGTGCCTTAGCAATGTGTTCCATTGAAAAACAATTACTGACATCAACACCCAACTTCAATGAATGAGTTATTAATCATTTTGCTGATCGTAAGGAACGGCGGATGGATTTTATTTTCAAACAAGTTAATTAAATAGCATATTGAGTTTATTTTTTGTCTGTACTTAATTTTTGATATTAAACACTCAGACCCCCGGTGCCCTCCCGTCCCAAAAAATCACGGGCCGCCACTGTGTGTGATTAGAGTGCGGTCATTCAAAGTTTGCAGCCATTGCAAATCCTTGCGCGAATGCAAACAATGCTATGAAACTTATGTATGGCGAATTCAAGTGTGAAGGAATGGTCACACACATCAACAAACTACAATATTACTTGTGAGGTAGATTTGAATAAGGAAAATCTTAGAATTGCAATCAGAACAACGCCTTCACAACAAGTTCAGAGTGATCTGAGACGGATCACTGAAAAGTTGCACAACTCTCTGCTGAATACGACCCATGATTGGGATTTATACATGCGCAAACCTAAGAGATTTGATTTTGACAGAGATTATGTTTTGATATGCATTTCTTTGCGATGTGGAAGTGTTTTTTGAAATTAATAAATACTTAATTTTCATCAGAATTAGTAATTGTATTGCTTCTTTATGAAAGAAATAAACAATACAATCATATATAGAAATTCTATAATACTTATACTTCACTTTTAGCTTAGTATAAATTCTGGGAATTTGTCTCAATTTGTGAAAATCCTAAAGATTCTATGGCAATTTACGCTTACCCTTGGCTAATGAATATTGGTTGAAAATATAAGGATAAGAACATAAAGTCAGTTTGGTAAAATTATAATAATATTTGATAGTGATTATAACAGAGAATAATGGTAAAGAAAAATGCAATCAAGAATAACAAGAGAAAATCAAATATCTTGGAAAGTAAATTCAATAATAAATGTTTTATTTACAAAAACAATGAATTGGATATATTGTAGATAATATAATTATATTTTGTCTTGGGCCATTTTAGCAATTTTTACATTTTATAATTTCCACCCCTGACATCGTAATCCCACAAGCGCAGTTTAAAGATTTCTTTAGCAGTGATTTTGAAAATTATTGGCATAAACTAATCAACTTTAACAGAATAAGAATTCGAAATTACAGGTTATTAGTGCTATTTAAAGATATTGGCAATATTATAATTACATATATATGTGATTATATAATTATAAAATGATACTTATATTAAAAATTAAATATTTAGAAAATGGCCAATAGTGGTAGATGAAATGAAGCAAGCCGTTTCCATGTTGCCAAGTTGATAGCATGAAAAATTTTAAATCGCATTGCATACGTCAATTAAAAACACCAATTACAAACGCTACAATAACGTCCGCAATCAAAACTAAATAACATCGACATTAAATAAGAATAAAAAAAAGAATAAGCATTGCCAGAAACCATCATTGGTAGATGAAGTCAAAGAACGCAACCCAACCCAAAAAGTATTATCTACTTTTTCAAAAAAAAGTGACATTGGCAAATATATGAGGCGTTAGTTTTACCTGAGTAATAAATTTGAAAAGCTCTATTTCGTATTGCAAATTAAAGTCATACAAATTAAAATGTAATTTTTAAATACAAAAAATAAACGAGTGTGATCAAGCTATCAACGTCAACTTCTGACTTAAAACTAAATATTACTTAAAATGACGGCGTTTGCATCACAATCCATTCTTCGGCGCTTAAACAGATAAGAAAGCCGGCTAAGTGTTAGCAACATAATGTATTTATATTGCATGTATATGTATACCTAATGGACGTCATATACCGAACAAGCGAACAAAACTCTTGCAGGAAATTGCTCCTCCTGAATTCAGCACGTTTAAAATTCCACTTCATAAATTCTTTTAGAGCTAATTTTACTATACGCGTTAATTAAGCACAGGATGTGAAACTGTAATGCTTGCCTTAATTATCCACGCTTTTAAGGTAATTGGTTGTACGGCTAGATAGAATTTCTAATTATTTTAATATGTGCCATTAAATTATAATTATATATTTCCAGGAAAATAATAAAATTTCATTAATAATCACATAAAAATTATATTTTCAAGTAGATATTATACTGAATTCTAAATTCACTTGTTTCCTTCAAGTAAAAATAACAAAACCATTACGATAATTTTTATTAATCCGTTATATCAAACAACTGGATTATATTAATGGTTCAGATGACCTGCAAACCTACAGCATAATTTTGTGATCAATGACCAAATTGATTAAAAATTAATTACATGGTTGCATTGTATGATATAAGTCGCACCACAGAGCTGCAGAGGCACAAATTTTCAATTGTTAATCGATTTTAAGTTTTCTGATAATTTACCATTGCAGGTTACTAAGGAATACCGCAAAAAGGTATTTTCTCACCTTATTTACTAGTTTTTCTGCTACTGTGATATATCTGGTCTTATTGGTTAATGACAGCTTCACTTTACGTTGATGATACTCACATTTGTCATATTTTTCTAGCTTCTGCAACCAAAGCTATACAAGCAATTCTTAACTACGATTTTCATTGAAAAATCTGCAACAGGATACAATTTATCTTATTTGGAACAAAATATTTTAGAGTTATAATTAGGGTGCGGACATGACCGGTTTAAACTACGACGAAGTTACAACGGAGCAAAGAAATAATGTAAACAACAGACGCTTACTGAATAGCACTAATTCATATGGTCAACTGCATCTGCTTAAGCCCGAGAAGTGCCCGAGAATGAGAGCAAAAAATGCCCATACAATAAGGAATTTATGAGTAAAATCCTTTTACTTTCTTATACGTAGTATAAGGAAGTATTGTGATGATGAAAATTTTCGACCTCGAGATTTTTGCAGATGTACACGTTTCGAGGTCCCCTGATACCAAAAAAGTGGTTTTTAAAAAATGTCTGTGTGGCTGTCTGTGTGTGTGTCTCTGTGTCTCTCTCTCTGTGTGTGTGTGTGACCACGATAGCGGTCAAACCGCTGTAGATATCAATTCCAAATTTTGTATTTACATGTATAATCTCCCTCTTGAGAACTGATTAGATTTTGAGCAAAATCGACAGACCGGAAGTAGTAGTTTACTTCAGTGAAAAAATCGAAATTTACAAATATTTCGTCAATTACTAAGTTTAAACAAATTTATAAAGAATTCATATATAATTAGAATTAAGTTTGAAACAAAATGTCTTAAAAAAGTTTTTCGAAATTCCTTCCGGAAGTAGGTCTTTTACTCTTATCGAAAATCAGTTTTTTGCGAATATTTCGCAAGTCATGCTTTTTAGACAAGTACGTTACGGGTATAAAAGTATTTAAAACATAATTTTCAATATCTTTTGTATAAAAAAATTTCAAAATTCAGACCGGAAGTACCACTTTTACTCTTATCGAATAGCGATTTTTTGCAAATATGTCGTAAGTTATGCATTCTATATACATTTATCAACACTACAAAAGTATTTAGAACTGAATTTGCAATATTTTTTGTATATATGAAATTTCAAAATTCGGACCGGAAGTAGCACTTTTACTCTTAGCGAGGAGCACTTTTTTGATAATATCTGGCAAAGTATGCATTCTATAGCGATTTATTAAGCGAATGAAAGTACCTAGAATAGGATTTTGAATAAGTTTTGTATAAAAAAATTCTTAAAATTGTATAGTTTGAAACGCTCATACGTATAAGAAAGTCGTGTGGTGGCCACACCTCATTTTTTTCATCGGCGTAGATAGGAGCGTAAGAGGTTTTTAAAATTTACTATATTTACTTTATATTTCGCAAGAGAGATGAAATTTTATTTTCATTCATACTCAGTTAGTTTCGTTTTTTCATTGTTTTGACTGTTAATTACGTACTTCGTAATTTTTGTAATAGTCTGTTTAATACCGGCTTATTGAATCCACTTCTCCCAATTATCTAGACGTAAGTGTACACTGGATTTCGTTTAGTTTCAATAACATACGCGAACATTTTTAGTTATCATTTATTTAGATCTAGAACGTTGTTTATGTTACTTTTTCTGATATGAAAATGAATTGTCAGTGATTCCGAAATTTACTACAAAGTCTGTAAAATATCGTTACAGAATGACAAAATATCGCACGTTCATCACTTAGCTTTGCTAAAACATACACAGAAATAGTTTTTATGCAGAGAATTTCGATAGTTTACAAAAGTTCGTTACATGTTTAAATGACGATGCTCGAAATATTTCTGAGTGCAAGAAACTAACACAAATCCTAAATTTAAAAAATCAGTTGTTATTCCTTCAGGAACTCTTTGGAAATGTGCCTAAACTAATCACATATTTTGAAAATCGATATCTAAAATTAAAAGAAGGATTAGCCACATTAGATGTGGGCTATTAATAATTTCAAAAGTATTCCAAGTGACTTCGGATGTGGCCTTCGGCAAAAGCTAGAAGCGGTTTTTAATAGAAATCCAGATTTAATAACATTGCGGCAATTGTGTATGCTAAATACGCTGAAATAAAAGAATATTTCCAGTACTCACCTATCACCATTTGCGATGTAGAAAGGACGTTTTCTGTCTACAAGGATGTACTTAATTCAAAGAGAAAAAGTCTTACAGAAGAGAAAATGAACAAATAATAACGTATTTTGTATTTTATGTATCACCAGTCACTTGTTATCCAATTATATAAATAAAATTAAAACCTCTTTAAAAATACAACATTTCAATAGTGCGCCCATGGGCTATGAGTCATCAACGGTTCGTGTCCGCGCCCTAGTTATAATGAACAGAAACTAGTTTATTTGAAAAATGAATATCATCGCCGTACAAGATTTTTGTGAAGATTATCTTAATTCACAAATTCATAAATATATCGCTAGACGTCTCTGGAAGTTGCAAAATTTAAATTTAGTAAAAAATAGATTCTGTGTATTATATGAAGTACCTAATTATTTCTGCGAAAAGCTGAGTTGTATAATAACATAAACATTTGTTGTATTACGATAAATACAATTATATCAAATAACAACGTGGCTGAGTATAATCTGCTCAATTCAGTAGATCTATATAGTGGAATGATATATTTACTTTTCACTAATTAAGCTCATAATAATTTTTCAAAAATTATACAATTTTCGATGTAGAATCACCATATCCCAGAATCAGTAAAATATCGAGTAATACAAATTCAAATTATTTTAATCAGTTCTCAAAAGTTTATCCTAAAACGTAATAAAGTGTATTTGTTTATTTAAAAAAATATTTAATAATAAAGTTGTTTTTGGTTCATCGTTCTCGAATACCCTCTATAAATAAAAATATTTTTAAATTATTTAGCTCATAATTATGTAAAATTTTTGCAATAAAGCTGTCCGCTATCTAATGTGTGTCCCATTAAGAGCGCAATATTTAAAATGTGCCCTACATTCGTTTAGTTAGGTTGGCGGCATCTTTCATCTGTTATTATTGCGATTAGTAGTCATGCAGCATTACACGACGGAACAACGCGTTGTTGTTGTGGAAACACATTATAAATATGGAAGCCAGCAGACCATGGCCAGAGTCGAGAATTTGTAAATTGGGTGTTGGAATACCAACAAGAGGACGACGATTTTTCGAAGTCAATTATCTTTAGCGATGAGGCGAATTTCCAGCTGAATGGATACGTGAACACTCAAAATTGTCGACTTTCGGGCGAGGACAATTCTCGAGGAAAAGCCATTGCATTCAGAAAAAATTACTGCCTGGTGTGAATTCTGGGCTGGCGGAATAATAGGGCCTTATTTTTCGAAAATGGTGCTGAACAAGCAGTAACCGTTTTTGTCGTCACTGTTGACTGGAATGGATATTGAAGGAATGAGGTTTCAACAGGACGGGACAACATGTCACACGGCGCATGAAACAATGGATTTGTTGAGAGAAACAGTTTCTGGGCGAATCATCTCACGCAATGGCGATCGGAATTGGCCCCCGCGCTCGTGCAATTTGACCCCGTGAGAGTTCTTTCTTTGGGGGTACGCGAAATCTTGTGTCGATGCCAACAATCCACGAAGAATTCCTGAGCTGAAAGAGGAGATTAGACGTGTTATCGGCGAAATCGAACACCATTATGCGCAAAAGTGATCGAGAATTTCGTAAAAAGAGCAAGAGCGTGCCAGCAGAGTCGTGGTGTACAAATGTTTTATATGTGTTTCACGCTTAACCGCAGTGTGTGTACTTTATACAGAAATAAAAAAAAATTAAATTTTTGAATATATGAGGCATTTTATAACAAAATTAAATATTGCGCTCTTAATGGGACACCCTATACATTATTAGATACCAATAATGAACTGTCTATTTACTATAGCAGTCTTGTTCTATTTACTTTACATTTTCCAGAAAAGAAATACATACTCAAATTCATATACGATCAATGAACGTTCACCAAAAAATGGTTATCTTATGTCCAAAAAGGTAAATACATTTATGTCAACACGAGTCAGGCAGTAGAATAACGGATTCTATTTCTTGCATGTATTTCCAGCCCCAGCACCTGTTTGAGAATCAGTGAACTAACTAATACATTGACGTATGCGGGATTTCAAATACACCAATTTTTTATTCTTAGACCCATTTGATTATACAACAACATTTAATAAACACAGAACTGACTTGATTTTTTCCTTTGGTATTGCTATCTATACTGAAGTGTTTAGTATACAATCTGTTACACCTGAACCTGTAGTTAGACTAGCTACGGACGGAATTAATGGCATGAACCTGTAGTTAGGCCATTCATTAACGGATTCATTGGCGTGAAGCTGTAGTTAAGCCAAAACGGGAAATAGAATACTGGGCGTTTGAACCTATAGTTAAACGACAAGCTCGAAAGGAATCTCAAATGGGAGTCTTGTACTGGTCATTTGAATCTGAAATTAAATGACCAGCTCGAAAGGGAGCTCAAATTGTAGTCCTCTTTCATACGAAATATCGCTGCTTTTATAAGTCCCGGACGGGTACGTCACAGCTAAAAAAGGCACATTTTACATGATAAAATTACACACACCCTAACATCTATCTGAAGATATGCTACATTTGGTCACGCCCGCATTCGTGACGTACTGATTGGAAATTTTCCATAAAAATTATACATAACTCTCTAAAATAAAATGAATTAGAAACTTAACGGTAACATTTACGGATAAACAAATAAACACAAACAATTAATGAATTACACATGTAACGGAGGAGAAAATGATGTAAATTAGGCATTTTCTTTGTTTTAACAACCCAAGTTCGTAATAATTATGTCTTTGAAGTGACATATTTTCCATATATAATTTTCGATGCCCTTTTGGTCTTAACCATTTTGAACCCTATACTACAAGTAGATTCTTATAATTTCGTTAGTCCATCAAACATATGAATACATATATGAATAGATAACATAAGAAACATAACATAAAATTATTGATAGTTCTAGCAGAAGGTGGTACAGCGTGTTATGTAAGAACTCAATTCAATTTTGTTCGGAGTTATAAACTTTATCGCAGTTATAAAATACAAGTACGTATCTACGTATGTATGTGTATATACAACTAAAAATGTTACATGGATTCGTATACACAAATACAGAAGTGACTTAGGGCGGTTTTGGTAATATTTCCGCTCGTTCGATGTACTGAAAGTATATATATATATATATACGTTTGTGTCGTTATGGAATATAAAGCGTGAACAGACTGATTTCTGACTTATTAAATTTAAAATACTGGTATTTTAAAGTATATACGTTGTAATAAAAGAGAGAAACTAAACAATACATTTCTGGCAATATTTTATATAAATGTGAATTTGTAAATTTTTATATATTTCCTCTATTATTACACTTGGCATCGATTAAAAAATGAGGTGTGGCCACCACACGACTTTCTTATACGTATGAGCGTTTCAAACTATACAATTTTAAGAATTTTTTTATACAAAACTTATTCAAAATCCTATTCTAGGTACTTTCATTCGCTTAATAAATCGCTATAGAATGCATACTTTGCAAGATATTATCAAAAAAGTGCTCCTCGCTAAGAGTAAAAATGCTACTTCCGGTCCGAATTTTGAAATTTCATATATACAAAAAATATTGCAAATCCAGTTCTAAATACTATTGTACTCTTGATAAATATATATAGAATGCATAACTTACGACATATTTGCAAAAAATCGCTATTCGATAAGAGTAAAAGTGGTACTTCCGGTCTGAATTTTGAAATTTTTTTTATTCAAAAGATATTGAAAATTATGTTTTAAATACTTTTATACCCGTAACGTACTTGTCTAAAAAGCATGACTTGCGAAATATTCGCAAAAAACTGATTTTCGATAAGAGTAAAAGACCTACTTCCGGTAGGAATTTCGAAAAACTTTTTAAATAAAATTATTCTCAATTTTAATTTTAAGTATATATGAATTCTTTATAAATTTGTTTAAGCTTAGTAATTGACGAAATATTTGCAAAATTCGTTTTTTTCATTGAAGTAAACTACTACTTCCGGTCTGCCGATTTTGCTCAAAATCTAATCAGTTCTCAAGGGGGAGATTATATTCGTAAATACAAAATTTGGAATTGATATCTACAGCGGTTTGACCGCTATCGTGGTCACACACACACAGACAGACACACACACAGAGAGAGAGAGAGAAAGAGAGAGACATTTTTTAAAAACCACTTTTTTGGTATCAGGGGACCTCAAAACGTGGACATCTGCAAAAATCTCGAGGTCGAAAATTTTCATCATCACAATACTTCCTTATACTACGTATAAGAAAGTACAAGGAAAGCTTTTAATACTATTATGCCATCAATTTCAAGGTAAAACTTAATGACAGGGCGGCATTATAACCATGTGTTAGTATATTTTATTGGAAAAAGGGAATAAACAAAATACCAACTTTCCCGCATATCTTCAAATCGACCATAATTTTTAGAGTTAATGGAAAATATCCGTCATGAGTTCTGAAAAAACTCAAACAAAGACTTATAATAATATTAATTAATGAAATTATTTTATCAAAATTTTTGATGGCAGTATAATTGAAACATGTTACTGTGACCTTTAAATAGTTTAATGTATTGGATGCCAAATATGTATAACGGCTCATATTGGCTAGACACTATATGAATAAGGTTTCATTATGGGTTTTGTTAAATTTTATTTTACATACTTATTATGCACTAGCATAGTATAGGTAAAATTAAATAATACTACATCAATTAACAAATTCATTCACAATTTTATTGTGTTTTGTAAGGACATACATTAATGAATACCAATATTTTATACTTCAGTATGTTCACAGCTAAGATAAATATATTAAAACAGTAAAATGTCTATCACAGGACACATATAGAGTAGAACGTAACACATGAATGACAATAATACTTATTTAATTAATAACACAAAATAAATAAAAGCACTTGTTTCGGTTTTGCCAATGTTCTCCATGTAATTATCACGTCATGGTGAACATTTTTATTCTCAGTTCAACCCCCAGGATCAATTAGGCGCCTAATAGGCGTATACTATTTTGAATTTAGGAAGTAGACTGACTGACTCCATTTAGAATACAACCACTTACGTACAGTTCGACGCACTCTTAGCAGTCTCGCACGTCTGATGATTTCCAAAAAATAAAACAGATGATTTGGTCAATATATTTCGATCGAATAGCAAAAATACGAGGGCGACCTGAAATGTTTCCGGAACCGGCAGGAGATGGCGCACGAAGGTTGAAGTGGATTCATTGGTCGGCAAGGGCAACCCTTTTTATGGCAACTGTCAAAACTTTAGACGTCTACTGTCAATAGTTGTTATTTAAGAGTGTGTTTTGTGAAGCAAGTTAGGCGGTTTCGCAAAAATGGACAAAATCGAATTTCATGCAGTGATAAAACACTTCCGGATGACTAGAAAAACGGCCACGGATATTGGAAATATTTTGCTAGAGTTTCATGGTGGATATACTCCGTCATTTTCGACCATCAGCTTCTGGGTGAGCGAGTTCAAACGTAGCCGCACAAGCACAAGTGAAGAACCACGCAGTAGACGCCCAAAAACCGCTACCAACGATGAAAAGAAAATCGCTGGCAGGAAAGAGATTTGCCTCAAATGAGGAGACTACATCGAAGAATAAAAATAAAAAACCACAACAATACCGTGTTTTTTTTGTCGATTCCGGAAACATTTCAGGTCGCCGTCGTACTATCCAAGTCATATTGGATTTTTGTTTAGATTATTATCGCAATTACTAGTCGGAAACAAATGATAGATCAGCGTATCATCACCATACATTTGTACCTTACATGTTGTTATTGACATTACTAAGTTGCAAATGTATATGGAGAAAGACACTGGCCCCAAGACTGAACCCTGAAGCACGACAGAATCTAATCAAGAAATGCTAAAAATAATATCCTTAATTTAATAATAAAATTGTATAATAAACTAATGGACCTAGGCAATAGGTCAGTATAATGAAATATGCCAGCGATCAATCTATGACCAAAAGTGTCAAATGCCTTGCTGAATTATAGCAAATCTACTGCTGTGATATGACCAATATCTTTTGCTGATACTATATCATCAGCCACGCACAGCAATGCTGAGTCGCAGCTATGAGCCGCTCGAAATTCTGAATAATATTGAGGGAGTATATTGTTCCTATTTAGATGCTCCTGAAGTTGTTAATTGATAACATTTTCAAAGGTTTTGGAAAGAACCGGGAGTACGGTAGTTGATATCAGATCTGCATAAGAGTGGGGTGTTGATACTGCAGGTACAGGTATTACTTGATCATGGCGCCATGAGCAAGAAAAAAGTCTTCAACAATACTACTATTATTTATTGTAAAATATAGGACAAGAGTATAAAATACTCTTGTCCATGTAGATAATAAAAGCAGCATAGCCAGTAAAAAGGGGAAAAACACCAGACATGTTTGAAATGAGTTCATTATCAAATAATCTGAAACTAAACTGCCCATCATTTAAAGGGGCGGATATGAAACGGATAATATTGCTTCTTTTTCTATTTATATTGATAGAACAACTCTTTCCAAATTTTCTTAAAATCTTTTCATTCGCGAATAATTATTGTCCTAATAACGCTTCTAAGCTCTTTAAAATAGTTCCAATCACTTTACCTTTCAGATTTCCTGAACTTGCTCTCGTTTTCTACAGTGCCCATTATCCACGGACATTTGGGTCTGCGAATAGTACTAAATAAATCAAGAAGTCTTGTAGAAAATATATTTATTTTATTACTTACATCGGGTACATAAAAAATGCATCATAAGAAGATCATGTAAGTTTGTTTGAAAGAAATTGTAATCAAAAAATTTAGTCAGGAAAAGTGCGACATTCACATACTATAGTAGAATTACCGAACAGATGCAGTAGCAACAGCGCACGAGAAATGCGTCACTTGAACGTCATACGTAAAATAACGCTTACTATTGGTTCGTTTGCCAGGACGGCCACAATAGAATGAATTTAGTATTGTGTTTTGACAGTTTTAATTTTGCATTAATACTATTTTATTCTTTCTTACTTTCTTCGCTTGATATCATTAGCAACAAGTATAAAAGCTATGCATCGAAATGTGTTAAGCGTAGTGAATTTGCCTTTTTAAGCTATAACGTCAATGCAATGTTGCTACTGCATCTATTCGGTAATTCTACTATAGATATTACAAATTGTCACATATTTTATAGTAAACAACATCCCGGTCCAAGAAACCAATATTGCTGACGCCAAACTCTCCAACAAAGACAAGTCCGATACAATTATAATATCAAGAAGGGATGTGATGCGCGTTGGCTCACTTAGAATTTGACTCAGACCAAAAGAATCAAGTGTCTCAGTCAATTTGCAGACACTGTATTTCATGTCTGCACAGGTCAATATTCAAATCACCCGAACATGCAAATTATCAGATAAACAATCTACGCATGATCCATAAAATGAGGCCTATGTCACTCTCAAAAATCGCCAATAAGATTTCTAATGCTAAAATATTATCTTTAAAACTACTAAACGGTTTGTTTAAACCGGTGCGCGGTGTAAGTAACTGGAATACTACTTTTCACTTATTTGAATTTAAAGGGGCGGTAGACAAATACAATAGTTTTAGTGGTTGAGTCCTGAACAAGATCATGCTATTAAGGTATTATTATATTTAAATATGTGAACATTTTATTAGACACAATAGAAACATGTACTGTACAAAACAGCAAAATAGCATAAATATTATGAGGGACTCATTTATTTAGTTAAAATTTTGTACGGTTTTTTAGTTAACAAACATACTTAAGGTTAGAAAAGTTATTTAATATTTCGAAAATATTCGAAATTCTCTTGTGTATGCTCTATGGACGCTAAGTTTTAAAAAGCAAATTAAGCATCAAAACTTCTTGGAACAATATTTGTAATACCGTAATTCTTAATTTCGCATTAAAAGTGGGGTACGTTTAAAGTAAATTACTTATATGACAGCCAGATACAGCCAAGTACTGAAAAAACGAGTAATTTATTGCAACAACAAAGTATGTGCAAAACGCCTCGGGGATGTTCATCCGTTTATGGAGCACATATTTTATGGATTTGTATATATGTAAGGGCGTCCGTCTCTTCTAAAAGTTTATTGTAGGGACCCGAACGCCCCCCAACTGGTTCCCACAGCAACGATCTCTCGTTTATTTTCGCAAAACGGGCGTTATTTAGGGAGAGCCCTCTGCATTCGCTCGCGAAACTCGTAACTTCGGATGATAATAACGCGTGCCAGCAACGACCTGAACCTAATGGATATCATTTTCTTATTGCTTCTTTGTGTTCTGTTGCCCCGGTCGCGTTACCCGTATTAAAGGATATTAATGCGTCGAAAAATAAATAAATATAAATTTTCAACGGAACAATAACATTCGCTCTTGAGGACGATGTTCTTTTATATTCGGAAATACGAAGGAGCAGCGGTACTCACTATAAGATCACGGCTTTAGGTAATTTAAAGGAATATTATTTTAAATATTCTAAAGATCGACACTTTAATTACATATTAGGCAAGTTTCTTACTTGAATGAACTATAAATAAATAAGTAAATATATCACTATCTTACTTCTACATATATGTCTATGGCTAACGATTTTGGCAAACTCCCAAACTTGGGATAACAGAAATATTCCAGAAAGATTAAGGAATACAGAAACGGTCTAGTACATTTTAAAAGCATAAAAGCCATTTACCTTAAAAGTCATTATTGTCTTAAATAATAAAAGCTTTCAAATTTCAAAATCTACACAGTAATGTATAATGTATCTCATAGCCAACACAGAGACGCAATTGCGGTTAAACTAGATAAATAAGAAAAAGAAAATTTATTTGTCGATTTTAACCCTGGAACTGTAATCTTACTTGGGTCTCAGACACCCAGAGCCTTGTTTATTAATACTATAGTTATACAACCTAGAGAAAACTGCAAATATTTCTCTTGTAGTAAAGTGTCGTCCTCTGATATCTTTCAAAGGGATTAATATTTATGAATGAAACTGATCAGCCAATGAAATACTCTCAATCCCACTCTCACAATTTAATCCGGAAGTTTATAAAAAATGTAAATATATTTTGATATTTTCTATTAAATTTTACAGAAGAGTATATTTTGTTTGATTTGCTTTTTACATCGTTTGGCTTTGAATTACATATCGACATAACCTATATAGCTATTACTATGATAAAGTAGCTTTCAGTAAATGTTTTATTGAAGAATCGTAGGATTACTATTTTTTTCCCTTATTATACTCACAACTACCCTTTTATAACATAATAAAAAAAAATTAAGTGTGGCCACCACACGACTTTTTTATATGTATGAAAGTGTTACTTCCGGTCCGAATTTTGAAATCTCATTTATACCAAAAATATTCCAAATCCAACTCTAAATACTTTTGTACTCTTTATAAATATACATAGAATGCATAATTTACGACATATTTGCAAAAAATCGTTATTCGGTAAGAGTAAAAGTGATACTTCCGGTCCGAATTTTGAAATTTTTTTTATACAAATGATATTGGAAATGAAGTTCTAAATACTTTTATATTCGTAGCGTACCTGTCTAAAAGGCATAACTTGCAAAATATTTGCAAGAAACTGATTTTCGATAAGAGTAAAAGACCTACTTCCGGTAGGAATTTCGAAGAACTTTTTTAATAAAATTGTTCACAATTTCAATTATAAGTACATATGAATTCTTTGTAAATTAGTCTAAACTTAGTAGTTGACGAAATATTGGCAAAATTCGATTTTTTCACTGAAGTAAACTACTACTTCTGGTCTACCGATTTTACTAAAAAACTAATCAGATCTCAAAAGGGACATTATACACGTAAATACAAAATTTGGAATTGATATTTACAGCGGTTTGACCGCAATCGTGGTCACACACAGACAGAGAGAGAGAGAGAGAGAGAGAGAGAGACATTTTTTAAAAAACAATTTTTAAGTATTATGGGACTTCAAAACGTGGCCATCTGCAAAAATATCAAGGTCGAAAATTTTCGTCATCACAATTCTTCCTTATACTACGTATAAGAAAGTAAAAACATACGAAAAGTTTTTTAAAAAACATATTCATGTTTATTAAAGAAATATATCTAAACAAGGAAACGGTAGGTATTAAAAAGCCAAAATTTTTATTAAATACCTACATGAAATGTCAGTCTGTTTGGGGTTCAGAGTTTGGGTTATTCTCATTTTACTTTCTTATACGTAGTATAAGGAAGTATTGTGATGATGAAAATTTTCGACCTCGAGATTTTTGCAGATGTCCACGTTTTGAGGTCCCCTGATACCAAAAAAGTGGTTTTTAAAAAATGTCTGTGTGTCTGTGTGTCTCTCTCTCTCTCTGTGTGTGTGTGTGTGTCTGTGTGTGTGTGTGTGTGTCTGTGTGTGTGTGACCACGATAGCGGTCAAACCGCTGTAGATATCAATTCCAAATTTTGTATTTACGAATATAATCTCCCTCTTGAGAACTGATTAGATTTTGAGCAAAATCGGCAGACCGGAAGTAGTAGTTTACTTCAGTGAAAAAATCGAATTTTGCAAATATTTCGTCAATTACTAAGTTTAAACAAATTTATAAAGAATTCAAATGTACTCAAAATTAAATTTTAGAAAAATTGTATTAATAAAATTTTTGGAAATTCCTACCGGAAGTAGGTCTTTTACTCTTATCGAAAATCAGTTTTTTGCCAATATTTTGCAAGTCATGCTTTTTAGACAGGTACACTACGAATATAAAAGTATTTAGAACTTAATTTCCAATATCTTTTGTATAAAAAAAATTTCAAAATTTGGACCGGAAGTATCACTTTTACTCTTACCGAATAACGATTTTTTGCAAATATGTCGTAAATTATGCATTCTATATATATTTATTAAGAGTACAAAAGTATTTAGAATTGGATTTGCAATATTTTTTGTATACATGAAATTTCAAAATTCGGACCGGAAGTAGCACTTTTATTCTTAGCGAGTAGCACTTTTCTTCGAATATCTTGCAAAGTATGCATTCTATAGCGATTTATTAAGAGAATGAAATAACTTAGAATAGGAGTTTGGATAAGTTTTGTATAAAAAAATTCTTAAAATTGTATAGTTTGCAACTAAGTTTAAACAAATTTATAAAGAATTCATATGTACTTAGAATTAAGTTTGAAACAAATTGTCTTAAAAAAGTTTTTCGAAATTCCTACCGGAAGTAGGTCTTTTACTCTTATCGAAAATCAGTTTTTTGCGAATATCTCGCAAGTCATGCTTTTAAGACAAGTACGTTACGAGTATAAAAGTATTTAAAACATAATTTTCAATATCTTTTATATAAAAAAATTTTCAAGATTCAGACCGGAAGTACCACTTTCACTCCTATCGAATAGCGATTTTTTGCAAATATGTCGTAAGTTATGCATTCTATATATATTTATCAAGAGTACAAAAGTATTTAGAGTTGGATATGGAATATTTTTTGTATAAATGAAATTTCAAAATTCGGACCGGAAGTAACACTTTCATACGTATAAGAAAGTCGTGTGGTGGCCACACCTCATTTTTTTCTATGTGTTCAACAGGTATGTCTAAAACAGTCTTATATATATTTCGTATGACTAAATATATTATGTAAAAGAAGAAAAAGTAATTAAAAGCTATCCGAACCACAGCATTTATTAAGTTGCTTTGCATGGTTTTATCAAGTTGACTGGTTTATGTGAGGCATTCAAACCAGTAATGTGGTACGTTTTACAAAGAAAATGCATTATAAAAACCACATTATTTTAAGGTTTTGGTATCTTCAGAATTTAGACATTTAAATGGTTCACAGCCAATCGTTTATCACTTAACCAGGATAAATGTGAGACAGTTTACTTTACTAGTAAACATAGATCAAACATATATTCTACGAATTGAAAATTCCTTGATATTAGACTAGACAAAAGATTAACATGGAAGCCGCAGATAGATGAATTAATCAAACACTTTTCTTCTGCTACTTTATGCAATTAGACATATCAGATTTATAACTGATAGTCTACTGGAATAACGATATACTATGGACCAATATAGGGTAAGTAGGCATATGTAGAAAAGGTGTTTATCCTGCAGAAGAAGGCTGTTCGAGCAATTGTCTGTGTTTCAAAAACTATCCACGGCAAACCTCTCTTCAGAGAGCTTATGATAAGTCCATTAACCTAGACACACATTCTGCAACAACTAAGGAGGGCTTTGAAAAAACTGTCACCACTGATGACTGGGGGTGAGATTACACAAGTCTTCACCCCTCATAACCATTTGCTGCACATCCCGCATTACATAGGACAAAAGCCACTTCAGTACAACATCGTCACTGGTAATTATTTAACAAAATCAAAGTTATGTGTAGACATCTTTCTACTTTCGTATCTAAAGAGAAAATAAAGGACATTCTCCTTCAAGAAGCATTCTACAATGTCAATGGCCTAATTAGCCGTTTGATTACCTGTCGATGTGACATTATCATCACATTTTTGCTTGAATGTGATATTGTGTAAACTGTATGTAAATCTTATTATTGATATAATAAATTTATTATTATAATAGAAACACTACCCTTCTTACTGCAGAAGTGTTATAATTTGTCCTGCTTTTACACCCACAATACCTCATCTCATCAGGGAAGTCGCAGCAACTTTCATTATACATTTATATTCTTGGTATTTATCAATCTCGTAAGTACTGCCTACACGTGGTCTGTATATGGACGTTTCTTCAATTTGTATTTACCTGCGATTTTAAAAATTGCTTTCAATAATAGTAATTCCTAATAATTGAAATTACTTTGGGGTTATCAAACAAAACTAGTTTACTTGTATTTCTACTACTTAATTTTTCTTTCACCCACGTTTAATTGCAATTGTTTGAAATCTTTATGGATTTTATTGTGTTATATATATATAGAATTTTAGCCTTCATATTCATTGAAGTATAATATCTTTTGTAGGTACCTATATAGTATATCACTTCGTAAAAGGTAACTAGATACACACTTAAATGTACTCAGCTTAGACATTACTTATTTTATTATGGTTCTAGTTATTGTTATTTTATCTAGGCCTGAATAGTAACAACAACTGCCATGATGCAAGTCTGAATGAATAATCATCAATTATTGTTGAGGATAGTACATACCCAACAAGTTATACAAACAAACTAATTCATAACTAAGCAAAGATTTTATTAAAGGTTAGTACTTTGAACCTTTTTCAGCTTGTACTGCAATATCATTGTCAATTATAAGATAAAATATATAGGTAAAATGACATTTCTTCGTTACATCGTCTTACAATATGTATTTCAGAATAACATTTCACATCCACAATCACATCATCACTTATTTTTATAATTTAAAAAATTAGTGTCAGTACACTTATATCCCTTAATTCAAAATATTTTAAGATATTTAAATCTAAAGCAAAACGCCTATAAAATTGTAACAAACACGATTGGTGTAATTGGATAATTGCGTCACTTCCTTTAAGCTCCCATTGGCTTCTCTTTACTATATACTACGAGAAGACTGCTTTTACTATAACAAATTTAGCGGGAGAAATTTATGAATGGGCACATCCTACTGACCAACCCCTCTGTTGGCTACCTACCCGAACTAACCTTCAGTTGTATAACTAGGTATAGTATTAATAAACAAGGCCCAGAGCGTCATTAAATATAATGTGACATGCGCATGAGTGATTTGTTTGTGTCGCCAGTTTACCTAAATTCAGTTTGCAGTTTGCCGAATTGAGGTGAGTTAGGGAAATAAAGAGGTATGATATTCGATAGAATAGTAGCATGGGTACGTCAGACCCAAGTGTGATGATCATGTTAATTATTTGTGTCAACTTATGGTTGATTGTTTTAGTATAATGGCTTCAACGAGTAGAGAAAATCGTCGTCCGTTAACTGAGGTGGAATTACAGATAGAGGCAGACAATCTGTGGGCAAAAGAGACTGAAAACGACATCGTTGAAGATATTTTTGGAGGAGAAGATTTTGATGAGGATTATATATAAGAACGACTCTCAAATACCGACAGTGAACAAAGCGAAAATGAAGACGAAGTAGTAAACGAACCACGGAGAAATATTTACAGGGTAAAAATGGCCAGTATTGGAGCATTCAAGCACAAGGTCGCACAAAACGAGAAAACATTGTTTTACATTTACCTGGTCCCAAAGGAGAAGCCAGAACAGTTCAATCTCCTGAATAAGCCTGGAGTTTATTGTTCAACGAACAAATGTTAGATATTATTATTGTTCATACAAATGAAGAAATTGCTCGTAAATGCAATAATATTAGACAACAGAGTTACACACGGCCAATAAATAACATAGAAGTAACAACATTGGGTTGTTGTTTTTAGCAGGTGAATTACGGGTATAAAACTGTAACTTAGATGAACTTTGGTCAGTAACATTTGGAAATGGAATATTTCGTGCAACAATGTCACAGCAGCGTTTTCAATTCATAGCTTCATGTCTGAGGTATGATACTAAAGAAAGTAGAGCTGAAAGAAGGTTGGTTGTTAAATTCGCACCTATTCGTGAATTATAGGACATTTTTGTTAACAACTGTAAATCCTACTATACACCATATGAATACTGCACTATTGACGAGCAGCTCGTCGGTTACAGAAGAAAATGTCCATTTCGAATCTAGATGGCAAGTAAGTCTGATAAGTATGGCATTAAAATAATGATGGTGAACGATTAAAAAACATTTTACATGCTCAATGCAATACCATACGTTGGAAGAGTAACAACGCAAAACAGTGAGTCAGTACGGGCTTATTATGTTCGAAAATTGTCCGAACCAATACACGGAACTAATCGAAACCTTACACTATACAATTGGTTTACATCAATTCCGCATGCTGAAGAAATGCTAGAACAGTATCAATTAACTGTTCTTGGGACCCTAAGAAAAAATAAGACAGAAATACCTCCTGCTTTTCTCAAAAAAAAGGAAGTGGGTACGTCGCTATTTGCTTTTGAGAGAAATAAGACACTTGCTTCTTACACTCCTAAACAAAACAAAATTGTACTTTTGCTGTCAACATTGCATTCGGATGCTTCCCTAAATGCCGTTACTGGGTAGCCCAAAATTATACATTCATATAATGAGACCAAGGGGGGAACAGATACGTTTGACCATTCGTACACTATTTCGCGGAACACCAGACGTTGTCCCCTACGAATTTTCTTCAATATTCTTGATGCTACTGATATAAACGTGATGGTTTTATTTTCTATCTCAAATTCGTAATGGAAGGAAAATAGAAACAATAATCGAAAAACTTTTCTAAATCAGTTAGGAATGGTTCTAATTGAACCACATTTACGAGAACGTTTGACCGTTGCTAATTTACAAAGAACATTGCGCCAAAGAATTTCTGAAATTCTCGAAATTGAAGTTACTCCTTCGCAAAATGAAGACAATTTGACAAAAAATGCTAGGTGTTCCTTTTATGTAAAAGGGAAAGATAGAAAAACGAGTTTTGCATGTTCTTTCAAGAATCTTTTTAAAATAAAACACTATGACTGAATTTTTTTTGTACGCTTTCTTTTAAGATTAGATAATATCCCAAAAATCATAAAATATTTATATTTTGTATTTTTTTTTTTGCTAAAAAGGGCCTTTGGGTTTCTAAGACCCGAGTGTAAAGTTCATGTCTCAAAAAATAACTGTGATGTATCAGGGTTAAATTAGCTTTTGGAATTACCTCAAAAAATGAAAAAGAAAACGTAAGTTATTATCTTTTGAATAATAATCCCAACATAATTCCAATATATTCTCATGTTCTTTCACTTTTCATATCTCTCAATTATTTTTTTTTCTATGAAAGGACAAGCAGGCTTTGAAATACAGGAATTTGTTTTTTCTCTTATTTATAATTACGTATCCCGGAATAATTTTCAAACGTATATTTTTATGAATATAAAATTCTGTCGTTTGATATTTTATTTTGCTTTTGAATTAAAATGTCAGGAACTTATATAAATAATTTACTTCCTCGAAATAATGAAATCGCCACTAAGGCCGTTCCTTAACTTTAAGTTATAATAAATATATTATAGCACACTCTTATTTGTTAAATACTTGTTCTATTCTTTGACGAAATATATTTCATATATTATTAACTTATTACTTCTAAACTTTATCCTTTTATTTAAGAATAGAAAAGATTCTCCAAATTATACAAATATTGAATCAAGTCAAATATGTAATAATAGCAAATACCAAATAATGACTAACTCTCTAAAACTTACATAGAAAGTATGAATTATTCACTTCACATAAATTGTATTTTAGTATCTCAAATATTAATTACTTATGTGGATATTTTTAGTAATCTACTTCGCTGAATAATCTAACTTTGAAAAAAAAATTTGATTAAAAAAAATTAATTAGTATGTCAAAATATTTGAAACGAGTTTTCTCAAAAATCCTTTACAGCAGATTTTTCTGCTTTAGTTCACGTTTAAATTGAATAAAAAGCTAATTCGCTCTGCACTTATTTTTCATTCAACTATTCTTTAGTTTGTTTTAAATGAATATAAAATAAATTAAAATTAGGCAACCCACATTACAGTGAATATTATTTTGGTAAAAATCCGCGGTTACAAATGTGTAAATATTTGATGATAAATGAATTTTTATTCGCTTAGATATTGAGTTATTGTTCAAATATTTATTATATATTTCCTATTTGCAATAAATAGGTACTCGGACATTCTTCGTTTTTTAAAGTATGTATATGCAACCAATATTGCGAATGCCGTTTTAGTAGCGGAGAGCCCAGTCTTGGTTGCAAAGACAAATTTTTCTGCAAATATACTTTCTTTGGGCAGCCGTTGAAAACAACGCTTATTTTACACTTACAAACTTAGTGTTTTATTAACTAATTATTTCTTTAAAGTAAATTGAAAATAAAATAATCTAAAGGCAATATTGAATTCTACCAATTTTTATGACAAAATATGACATATATTTACATGTTAAGTTATTATATAATTCGCATTTTTAGTTGACGACAAAGGTTTACTCTAGAGACTGGAACTATATTAGTTAATAGCCATAATGGAATAAGACCATTTCCTGAAAAGAATTTATGTAGAAAAACTATTACTTAAAAAGTATTTCTAAAGTTGGAAAATACAGCAGTGTATTGGCTAAGTATAGTTATAAAAATTGTTTTTGAAAAAAAAATGCATTGTACATTTCGGTGGTATACCAAAACCAGTTGAAAAATTAGAGATTACTAAAAAACATATGACATTCTACTTCCAGAGCCATAAGCAAGTAGTATATGTATATTTGTATATGATTTATTGTATTCAGCTATGTCGATCATTAATCAGGGTGTACCTATAGATACCTACAAATCGACGTGGTGAACAAATATTTAGGAGTTTTTATATTTTCGTACCCCTTATATAGTAATCAGTGATGAATGTTTGTCAATTTGAAATAATCTGTGATTTCACGCTGGTCAAAGAAAATTATACAATATTTGGATTTTCGCATTATTTGATTCACTACAAATGTAGCCAAGTTACGTTTCCATTTGGAAATGGTAAATGTTCAGAAATTCACGAGTAAAGCCTACTTCTTTTTCATGGACCAAGTATCTAACACCACTCTTCAAAAAAACTCTTAACTTTGAAAAAACCAAACACTATAAATGTAAGGAATTCATATAAAGGAACTCAGGCGAGTTTTGTTATAATTAACGCAAAAACACGTTGTTTCTCAGTTATTATACCAGAAAAACTATATAAGCAATTAACTCCATTACCCGAGAAAAAAATCGATCAATTGCAAAAAATAAAGATATTGCTTTCTGGTCAAAATCAACGCTATTATGAAAATTTGCATTTTTTTAGAAGGGACAGAAACAGCGATGACTGAGGTATAAACTAATAGTAATAGCAATGAAATTAACATTAATGGGATGTGTTTTCGCCTTGAGTAACACCCACGAGAGCTGGGACAAATGTGGACTTGGCTCGTTTTCCGTTGGACATCATGTTTTTTATTTGTTCTTGTTATTTTTTAATAAAAAAGTTTTACAACAAAATTAATTTCAAAATATATTATTATCAATATTGCTACAGTCATCATGGTATAAGTGTCAGACTATATTTATATTCATCAAGAACACGACAAGTCTTCAAAGTTTTAATTACGTTTATCTCAAAACTACGAAAATAAGACTTAGATCGCTTTCCGGTGTGGTTTCATATAAAAGCTAGTTAGTTATATCTTTTCGTATATTAAATCACAATTTTCATAACATAAAGATTCCCAATAATGTGAAAATTACAAATATAATCATAAATAACCAATTGATCAAAACCGTATGTCAAAGAATGCGATTTTACACTAGAACACTAGAAGAATGAGATCTCATAATGTCCTATAAAGTAAGTCGATTCTTTTGTAAATTAGACTATAGACACTTCTATAATACAATTTCATTATCAAATAATTTGACTTTCTTATTATAACCGTTA
The DNA here is from genome assembly GCA_963170755.1 of Amphimallon solstitiale. Taxonomy (NCBI): domain Eukaryota; kingdom Metazoa; phylum Arthropoda; class Insecta; order Coleoptera; family Scarabaeidae; genus Amphimallon; species Amphimallon solstitiale. Next base: position 86,834,825 of record OY720675.1, read on the forward strand.
ATCTAGACAGTAAATTATATTTTCAACATCATAATAAGAATTTCAAATCCATTGATTTATAATTTCGAAAGATTATATTTCATATCATCATATTTAAGAAGTTCTTGTAATTTTATTAAAAATTGCTTTAACTGCGTAATAATTTAGAAAATCACTTAGAAATGAAAACCTAATTACGCATCAAAGTAAACTACACATCACAGTAAATTATATTTTCAACATCATAATAAGAATTTCAAATCCATTGATTTATAATTTCGAAAGATTATTGTTCATATCATCATATTTAAGAAGTTCTTATAATTTTGTTAAAAATTGCTTTAACTGCGTAATAATTTAGAAAATCACTTAGAAATGAAAACCTAATTACGCATCAAAGTCGTACCTATATCTAGATTTTTCTAGGTTTATGTCAACGAGCCATCACTTTAACCTTTCCTTGAAAGTGTATAGTATGTCGTTGAGATTCCCTTTGAATAGACGACGTTAAAAAATGCGCACAAATGAAATTTTAAAATTTCCCAGTATTGGGCTCCATTCGGCCTTTGCAATGTAATCTACCTTGAAGTTCACGAGAAGGAATCTAGGACGAGTCTGGGTCGACTTTGATTGATTGATTACGAAGGGAAACAAGATTAAGGAGTAAGCAAATGGTTAATCCTTTCCGTCAGGGATTGTTCGATACTCTTCCACTTCTCTGAACCTTTATAAACTATAATGAAATGAAATTAATGATCAGTAAAAAATCGTTTCTTTTACAGTATATATATACATAATGTATATGTCCCTTATTTCAATAACCAATTTTTCACAGAAGAACCTCTATATGTTTTATTGAAAGTTCTAATAAATATATTAAATAATAGAATAGCTCAAATAGAAACAGTCCTAATGGAATATATCTGAAATTAATTAATTGTTATCGTTATTGTAAATAGTACTAGTTCTATCACTTACATCATCGGAGTCGCTTCAACACTTTTAATTTCAGTAAAAACTTCATTAATATGTTGTAGTTTACACTCGTTTATTTATTGACACAGATATGTTTTCCATTTCTAAATTAATTCTTTACTTACAAAATTTACAGCATATAAAGTTTTCTAACAAACACTAAAAAACCTGAGGAATGACGTTTGTTGATAGATAGTGTTCCTTTAAATTGTAAATGATCGAAATAAATAGAAAACATTCTAATAAGAATATAATACAAGTACAAAATTATAAACATACAGTTGAGGTTATCCAAATAACAACTATACTAATTTTTTTTGGAATTTCGGATATAAAAATTACTCCTATTACTTGGAACAATCTTCAACAGTGATTCTACAGAGAAATGGTCCTAATTTTTTATTGAGGAAATATCTTGGTCAAGATTTGGATGTTAATGAAGAAAGGAACTGTCATATCTCTAATTTGGTATTTTACGAACTCTAGTGATGTTCTGCCTTGTTGCCGATAAGCAGATTGAACCATATTTCTTATTTCGCTACTCCTGTGTTGGCGAACTCTTGCAATGCGGGTTCGATACTGAACTAGATATCACCGAAGTCTATCTTCTACACGTTAATTTGGAATCATAATTTAAAAGCTTATCTTTCGCCACGGACTTATATCTGATGGTCAAATGCTGTCTTTTTTTACTTTATGGAGAGACCCTATTTAATTCGATGACTAACTATTATTTTAGTAAATAATAAAACAATTTCACGTCATGAGTTAGTAAATAATAATATAAAATAGTTATTTACGAACCAAGTGCGGGAATTAACAGCACTCGCTCCACTTCTGTCGCTCGTGCTTTCAAAATAGATTACCTAATTAATTTAAGCATTCCTTGTACGTACCTATTACGCACATTTAAATTTAGTTTAAGTTATTATATTCTTGCTTATGACGTTTTTATTCTTATATTTATAGTGGATTCATCGTTTTTGGGTTGATTACAATTAACTGTCAATTTCAATGTTAATTGAGAAATAGTCAAATACATGGCGTCACAAATTTATTGGAAGAATTTTTAATTATTACTCCTATTTCCCCAACTTTTAATGAAGAATAGTCGAGGGAAGTAGTATTTTATAGACTAAATTTTGTAGTTATCAAGTCAGTTTTTTTTTTTAATGTCGGAAAGAGCCAGTGTTTTTTTCAATCTTAACAGTTGCCTCCACAGGAAAATACTCCTTGCTGGTCGAGCGGTGCATGCGCCAAATGTCACTTTACAGGCGGTGAGTACAAAACTTAGTTTACACAATACAAAATTATTTTAAACTGTATATACGTCGATTGAAGGAATATATAAAGATGCGCAACGCTTAGTAAAATAGCGTGTCTTTCCGTTAAGTCGTCCCGCAAACCCCTTGCCGAGAAACATCATCGCTGTCTCGGGCTGTTTCGAATCTCGGATCCAAACGACTGATGCAGTCGCTATGTATGATCTCGGATCCAGTTTTGGCTACGCTCAGTGCTATGTAGTGGCGCATCTTTATGTATTCCTTCAATCAAAGGTATATATCTTGTATTAGTACTTTTTAATAGTATTTTGTCTTTTCAGTTTTTCCAATTCACCAACAAAATACACAATTTGGAAGGAAGTAAATTTAATCGTGTGTTACTCTTCTGGTGTGGGTTGAGCATCTTTTCTTATTTTTAAAACAATGCCTTTTGTTTTAAAAATTTACCTGGCAAACACGATTGCAGCATCTGTATGAAAGGTATGCTTGACATATGTTTACGCAACTATAGTATATATACTTTTTTGCAGTATTATTTTCTATTTATTTATTTAAGTGTCACTCGATTTACAATTTATGATATATTTGTAAAAAAGTCGCTATTCGGTAAGAGTAAAAGTGGTACTTTTGGTCCGAATTTTGAAAAAAAATTTTCACAAAAAGTTTGAAGATCAATCTTTAAATACTTTATACTGATAATGTATCTGCCTAGAAAATATTATTTGCAAGAGATTCGCAAGAGCTGATTTTCGATAAGAGTAAAAGACCTACTTCCGGTATGAATTTCGAAAAACTTTTTAATAAAATTTTTCTCAAATTCACTTTGCATTCTTTTTGAATTTGTTTAAACTTGACGAAATATTGGTAAATGTCGGTTTTTGCACTACTACTTCCGGTCTACCTATTTTGCTGAAAATGTAATCTGATCATAGGGAGATTATGCTCGTAAATATCAAATTTGGAAATGACCAGGGGGGGAAATGTTAAATTAAGATTGCGTAGACATCGTTTTACTTCTGCCTGCAGTTGGTAGGGGGCGCATGTTAAATTCTGTTGATGTAATTTCAGGATCAGTCATGATACTTCAGGGCTTAGCTGCACAGAATTGCCTGTATTTGTTTAGTAACTATGGTAACTATATAGCTTTTTAAATATTTTTGTTGACGTTTTTAAAATTACAAATATGTATTAACTTATTTCTTAAAATTGCAGTACGTAAGTATTTATTCTGCATAATTCGAGTAATTTATTTATTTATTAGCACTTTTTTCTAGACTTCCTAGTAATTATGCCGACAAGAAAATGTTATGTGTCAAATTGTGACCAAAATGTAAAAGTTTTTCACATCCAAAATCAATTCGTTTTCATGAGTGGTAGGACGCTACAGGAGATCCTAATTTATTCAATGTTATAAGAGAAGATCGACGATTTCCATTTAAGGAATAAATAAGTTCAAATGTAAGAATAATTTAGAATGCTTTCTCCTTAATATTTTGAAATAGAAATAAAATTTGCATATAAAAATAAAGCGTTACTAAAAACATATGTTTCTAATTTATTACTAAGTTATTATAGCAATATGTGTAGTATATTTTACTTTAAAATACATCCACTATTTTACTTCCGAACATTTAAAGTGAAGAATAAAAACTATTAAGGTAAATACAAAATGGAATAGAAATATATAATATTTAAATTTCCCGGTTCATCGGTTTGATCCATTTTAGTACTGCCTGCAGTTGGCAGGCGGCGCTAAACATTGTCTAAATTTTTTACTATTAAGTTATACTATCTTCTAGTATAGTGATCTGTGGAAATGACACGTTCGCCGCAAGCAGACGCACGCACGCATGCCCGCATGCATGCCCGCACGCACGCACACATACACGCCCGCACGCATGCACGCACGCACACACAGAGACAGACATTTTTCCAAAAAAAATCTGTATCGAGGAATATATCCCTTGTTTTTAAAAATGTTTTTAAAAACTACTTACAAAGTACCGTGCCTTCAAATACTTTCCTCGTTAGAGACGGCCATAATGACAATTTGATAGTTTGGTTATGTCATGTATAATTTGAATTTAAGTATGACAACTGTCACAATTTGAACTTTTCAACAGCTCAGCATGTATGCTAACATTGATTACTTAATTACTTAAAAAACAGACTACTTTAAAAAGGCACGGTAGAGTTTGTGACTGGACATAGTCATAATAACAAAGAAAACGGTGACACATTACTACCAAATACATTAAAAGAAGTATTATTACAAATAATAATAATAATATAATATATACAGGGTCAGTCATAGCCGCGTCTTCGAATGCTCTTTTGTGTTTTAAATAAAAGAAAAAACGATTAGTGGAAGATCCATGGTTGCTTGTGGCGCATATTGTAGAAATACTTTAAGCTCTGATGCACTTCCGGTTTTACCGGAAATGCACGGAATTTAATTCTTTTAAACGACTCACCCTATATATTTTTGGATTTTCTTGTACTGCTTTAAATCGTCTGTTCAACTATTTTTTCTTTTTCAAAATTGAGCCAATACTTTTTGAGTTATTATTTTTTTTAAAAATATTTGACCAAAACACGTGTTCAGAAAAAAATCATTTTCACATTTTCTTAAAGTAAAAACATTAACTTTGGTGGTGCTTGTAGCCAAGAAAATGTTGCATCATTTGGTAAAGTTGCACTCGACAATACCTTAAAAAACTTGTTTTTTCAGAGCCTACTTCCTGAAATTTTCACATATCAAAAACTTATTTTTTTTAAATGGAACACCCAGTATTTTATTGACGCATTTTGTTCCTTTTTTCATTCTCTTTCATTTTTGTTAACAATGTCCTTTTGTAATTTCTGATATAATCACTATAGGAGCAATTAGCGGTCAATTAAAGAGCTACGAGCGCTGTTGTTCTATACACCAAAATATTCGTTCAACCAATGGAAGGCAGGAATGGCGGCCGACTTCCTTAGTCAACTGTCAAACACACTAAATGTAAATCTAACTATCCCAAAAGTAATTATTTTACAGAATGAAGAGCATCGCATTTCAATTTTTAATTCCGGCGTTGTCCAGTTGCAGTATTTCATTTTTTGACACTGTTGGTTAACATCGAAATAAAATAAAGGTTATGTTTACTGACATATTTGAAGATGTTTTCAAAAAGCTTTGAAAATCCGTCCGTAGATAGCGAAGATACTCTCCTCCATTAACATTTTCATCAAAGAAATAAGGTCCAATTATGTAACTACCCACTATTCCTCCCCACAGTCTTAATGCCCAACGATTTTGAAAGTTTACAGGTGTGATAAAGTGGGGGTTTTTATGTGTTATAATAACGGAAATTGTGACAATGAACGTATTCACTTTAATAGAACGTGGCTTCGTTGGTAAACAACAAAATTGAGAAAGCCAGGATAATTTATCTGCTGTCAATTGACAAAAATGTAAGTGATTTAGAAAATTTCTTTCATCTAACCATGTGTATGAATATGCTACGGGTGAATTTCATATTTCCTAATTATTCTGGATTCTCAAATTTGACTTACATCTAACTAACGACTAATTTTCGTTGTACTGGTGTGGTGGTGTTCGACTACACTCGCAAGTACCACACACGTCTTATCCACACCAGTTATAGCTTTTCCCGCGCTTTCTTTTATATTCAATACTTTCTGTTCACTCAAACCGTCCTTTTATACTTTTGAAGGTGTCTGACTTCGGTTGACTTCTACCAGGGGTCGCTGTGCATAAAGTCTGGATGCTAGCAAAGAGTTTCTTTCAGATTCACCCAACACGTCAATAATATCTATTAACTCTGCATAAGAATAATTCATTTGGATGATAACTAATAGCAATGCTTTTATAAGCAAGTAAGGCATAAATGTATACCGATATACCGTATGAGAGTATATACATTCACAAAAATAGAAATAGATTAAGGAATTCAGATTACGGGCCGATTCCTCAATCTTGTTTATATAAGGTTTTGGTGTACACAACGATACCCTTTTAGGTACCGTTAGTTCTCATAGAATATTAGAATTAAAGAAGTATAAATAAGCCATCCCCGTAAATTTGAAATCAGTGTTATTCTATATACGCTACGCGGTTTATAATCAGTGCTACTGAAGATGACAACATAGCTGTGAAAATACGCATTTAGTTTTTTGTGCTTTGGTGTGCTAAAAGTATTTTAATGTTTTTGTTTAGTATCAAACCGCGCGCAGACTCCAAGTTGAGTTTCATAATTCAAAGAGTTTAATCAAAATCTGTTGCAAGAATCACCGCCACTAGTAGTTGTTATTATATTCTTCATGCAAATCCCAGTATTAAATTTTTGACTTTTCGTGTGATTAGAATAATAATTCAAAAATCTTCCCGATGATGTCAGTTTTTGATAGCAGTTAAAGATAATGATATTATTGACAGACCTAATGAGCTTGGATCCAGAAATACTTGTAATCCACATTTATCTCCACTGTAAATGATGACTGCCTATTGAATTGAATGTGTACTATCTACATATTTAAATATTAATGGCACTTGAAACTGTAAAAGAGGTAATACCTTCTCAAGTCTGTTCATAGCAACTGTGCAACCACCTTGGCCGGCCTGAAATATACATAATTAAGATAATATTTAAAGAAAACTCTAGTTCTGTGACAAATCGATTGAAAGGGTGATACAGGTGAAGGTCTTTGATGTAAAGAATTGGTAACGACATTTGTAACCTTAGCTCTTAGATCTTTACTTATACCGGGTGTCCCAGCGAAGACTTTCGGGTCATATATCTCCATTATTATTGAACGAATTTTTATAAAATTTGGAATATAGACAATTTATTAAGTGAAGAACCGTTGCGCTATACTGAAACAACCATAGTCTTTAAAACGTGCATTCAACTAGCTTTTATTTCCTGTTATTCAGGCGAGTTAACTTATTAAATGCAAGATACTGGTTTCAGACTTTCCACTTTTCAGTGAATCTTATTGTTAATGTCTTTACAGTGTGCAAACAATTAAACTCACAGAACACCCATAGATGCTCAACTAAACTGCCAATAAAGGTTAAGTAGGGTTTTCGGGACAACAAGAGCGTTCAAACTTTGAATTTCAGGTCTGGAAGTAGTCAATTTAATAACAAAAGTTGATAACAAAGAACGACCAAAAAACGAGAACAGTAAAACAAAAATCATATAAAAATGTCATAGTAGATGTTCGAATGTACCTCCATCCGCTTCAATACATCTCTCAAAACGAATCCTAAAATCATTAATTACGTTTCGCATCATGTTAGGATTTATTGATGCAAATGTTTCTCGGATTCTGTTCTGCAAATCTTCAGGAGTTGTAGGCGGTATTGAATAAACTTTTGTTTTGACGTATCCCCACAGGAAGTAGTCACAATGACATTTGACTTTTTCAAAAATTATGAGGGACGTACAAATTAAGTCCCGGCAACGTTATTCAATTGGTCTCAAAGTTCTCTATGCAGTAATTGTCTTAATAATTACATTACATTTTTAGCAACATAATTTGATTTTTCTCTGACCCCAAAATTATATTTTACTTCATTTTTTCTGTAGAGGCTTGATTTTTGGTGCTTAACCATCTAAAGATATTTTCGTGGAATTTGAAAAAAAAAGGACGATGAGTGAAAATTACATTTTATAACTTTCACTAATTTCAAAAATAACAGAACAATCCTCATTCAATAAAGTATCTACATTTTAAATTTCAAAAAAATTCCTTCAATAATATTGGAGATATATAACCCGAAAGTCTTAGCTGGGACAGCCTATATAGTATGGGTTTACTTATATAAATAAGTGAATCCCTCAAAAATTGTTCTCGAAAGTAAAGAAATGATAAGCCTAAAATTTGTCAGGTTCAATAAACTAATCGGTTAGAATTCCTAGCTTTTAACGTGAGTACTCCTGTATTTAATTTCCATTATTTTAAAGCTAACTATTTTTACCGATTAATCAATCGTACGTCCGCTTCAAAAATTGCAGTACTCACGAGATTTTTTGTCGTCAATTTCAGGCGTCTTTAGAAAGATCTAAAGCGACTTGAAGTCGAGGTTGATTGATTGATCCCCTAACAGAGCGAGCAAACTCAGGCAGCGCTACATGCAGTTAAACCTTTTAGACGAGAATTATAGAATGTACACTTTCGTAATTAACGAAGAGGAATTGATGTTCTTATACTTTTCTCTTTTCCGTCGTACACCTTCAAGTAGGTAATAAATTTCGTGGTAGTAACGCGTGCCGTATTGTAATCCAGACGTCTTTTATAAATTTTATACCTTTCGGATGGAAGTGAAGTATCGGATTATTAAGGAAGATATAATGCAGATGTGTCTTAGAACCTTTTTTTACTACTGCTAATGCCAATAAGGACCTCCTGCTGCTACAGCGGATAAGGAAAAAAAAGAAAGATAAATGAGGGTCTGAATAAAGTTATCATCGATTTGAACTTCTTTGCATTATTCTCTCTAATGCTTGGTTGGTTTTTTCGATATTTGCCCTTTTCACTGCTAATTTTTATAACTGCAAAGACTGTGAAAATACGATCGAATGAATTATCCAGAAGAACGTTATTTTTTATAATAAGATTAAATACAAAGGGAAGAATTTGCATGGCATAAAGAAAATTTTAAATTTAAATTTTATCGATTGGACATTTCCAAAAGAGAGAATCTGTTACAATTTTTGCGATCAATTTAACTTGATAAGCCACCGATACACCATTAACCCTTAATTTTTTCTTGCAAATAAGCCTCTTCTTAAATAACACTGTTTACTCAACCGATCTTCAACAACTCTTGTTTAATCTTTTTCATTGTGAATAAATCAGTAGACACTCATTGGTCTGATGCGTAATTTACAAGTAGAGAAAAAATGCATGGTCTTTGAAAATTCATCTAAGAATATATTGTCTATATGTAGAAAACTGTTAAAATAATATGTATTGAAATACAATATATTTCGCCAATGCTAGGTTCTTTGAATTGTTATGGCAGCAACTTAAGTTGGAATTTATACTTTATTTCATTGTACATATAACTCTATTAAAAACTTGTTATAGTTGAAAGTAACTTAAACATAATTTTGATGCTACAAACTTTCTATAACTCAAAAATGTTTGTCTTTGCGGTGTGGTGTTATCCATTGGTTTCAAAAGCCCACAGCATCGGGTCGTTTTATTAACTTCCATTTCCACCACCCACTCACACAAAAATTTAATGTTGCTATGAAGAACAGAATTATACATATCTATCATAGTTCTTTTTTAGACAAAAATTTAAACAAATTATTCAACATTTTTTTAAGTAACGGTTATACAAAACTCTGCTAAACAAATTAATTTGGAACTCCAGTTTATTTGATGAGTCAATGCATGATTCGGGTAACAGACAATTGGTGACGTACAAAAACTTCCATACATTACTAATTTGACTGAACAAATAGTCAAGCATTTCAAACCATACCCAAATATCACCATAGCCAAATATAATTCTCTCACTATAAGTAGTATATTTACAAGGACTAAGGACAAGACACCCTTACTAAGTCAGTGCAATGTCGTTTACAAGAATCCTCGCGTTGATTGCCAGGTCTTGTATTTTGGTCAGACTTCCCAACAGTTAAAACAGAGTGTCTCTCAGCATATAAGTGATTGCAGGGTGAAAAAGGGTTCATGTGCGTTATCGGTGTATGCTCGTGAATTGAATCATACCTTTAAATATGACGACATCAGTGTCATTAATGTCGAAAAGAATTACAAAACCAGACTACTTTTGGAAATGATCAGTACTAAAACAAGTAAAAATGCTATTAATCAATTAAGTGTCATTTATTTTAATATGTTAGATATTTGATTTACTTACTTACTTCTTTTATTACTTGACTGTTATTTTACTTACTTTTTATTGTTTTGAAATAAAAATAACATAAATAATCGCTGTATTTTTGTCGTGACAAACAAGTCGGCTTTATCAATGAACACATGCAGTCTGCTTTAAATACAAATAAGTTTTTCTGTTGTGTTTTATCTTCGGTGTGTTTTTCGGCTTTCTGTTGTCATGTTCTATTAATTATTACTATACATGTGTAACTTGCCTAACAATAAATCTTGTTGTAAGTATTTACTAGTTTGTATTTCTATTTTATTTATTGTAATGTGGTTTATGTTAACTTCAGCAAATATTCCTGAAGAAGTTGCGAATGTGAGGCAACGAAATATAGAGTGCTATTATAAACAAATGAGAATAATTTATTCCAGACCGATCACCCCAATATTTACAGTCTTACTACTGTTATCTTTTTATTATAAAGTACGGTCGATATTAAATCAAGATATTTACTCACTCCGTATGTTTTGTTTTGCGTTCTTAAAAGTAAGACCTTGCACTTCTTTTTTTCTTCGGCTGTGAGAACAAAGTATTTTCTACATAACATTGTCGTCATTCTCCGAGTTCGTTTGCTTTTATTTAAAAATTTAAATATTCTGCACTGATACTAATTATATTTATACGGATTTATTATATTATTTAGATATGATGAAATTCATTTCCTCAATATTCATATGATAGCCTTAGGGTCATAAATAAAATATGTCTGTTATTTGTAAAACATCATTATTTAAAGTAGGACCCTGAAAGTGGGCACTGGTATATTGAAAGTAAAGGCACTTTGTATATGTGCAAGAGTTAGTTACATAACTTGAATGTTCTTTTGTTTACAAGCTTGATTTATATTTTGTATATGTTACTTGAAGTAACATTTTTCTATGATAAGGAATTATTTCAAGATTTCCAATTGACAATTATAATTTTTTTGACCTTATATTTATATCTGAAATGCTGTGTCCTATTCTTTACAATCTTATAGTTTCATTTATATGTTTTCTAGGTTAACTTTCTTGTCAAAATCATTTCAATTTTCGTCGTTATTATATACACCAGGGAGCGTTTTTAAGTTCGCGGAGTGGATAAAAAGATGCAACCCTAATACATTTCTCAGATCTTTCAATTAGCTTGTGTATGCATTCATAAAAATATTTTTTCTTTGTCTGAAAAATACGCCGAAACTGCGTCCATCACTTCTTCATCGCTCGTAAATTTCTTCCCACGCAGCTCTTTCTTCATTTGGGAAAGTGGTAAAAAGCACTACGAACCAGGTCTGGACTATATGGTAGGTGATCAAGATATTGTATTCCACTTTATGAACGGCATCCTGTCCAACACGACACTTGTGGACTGGAGCATTGTCGTGCAGGAGCAGGCAACTTTTATCAATTTTCCCCTTCTTTTTCTTTGAAGACTTCTTTTAACCACTCCAGTATCAAAGCGTAGTATTCTCCAGTTATTGAATTATCTTTATAATCAATTAACAGGATCTCTTCCGTGTCCTAAAGAAGCAGTAGCCATAAGCTTTCTGACCGACTGTGATATGTTGTACACTCTGGGTGATGGTGTGCCTTTTCTGTGTCACTGCATGGAGTCTTACTTGGACTCATGTTCATAATGATGAAGCAAAGTTTTATCCTCAGTAACAATTCGACTTAATATAACATCCCAGCCGTCCTTGTAGAGGTGCAGAAGGGCACGGGAATATTCCACCAGTGTTTTCGAGGCGGGTTGAGCTTTCTCGGTACTCGTCTTGCACTAACTTTAGTCATTCCGAAATGATCATGAAGAATTTTAAAAATAGTTGCATCAGATACTCTAGATATTCCTGCGAATTGTGTTTTCGTTAGCCGAGCACCTTCCATTATTTCTTTTTCGACTTTTTTAACAAGGTCTGGAATGGTCACTCAGATAGACCGCTTTGGCCGTGGGTTGTCTTCAAGTGATTCCCTACTTTGCTTAAAACGACTGGGTCACTTAAAAGCCATAGTTTTCGTGAGCAAGGATCCCCGTAAACCTATAACTTCTCTTCCGGTATGGTATGAACAGAGTCTTCTTACAGGAACTTGATAACCGCGCGATACTCGATTTTCTCCATATTCTACACTTATTCTCCGGATTAAGTTGCTTGGTCGACGATAGTTGAAAGACTACTGATGTGATTGTGTTAAAACTTTATAAATATACTAATAATGAGTCACTGAACACGTTACGACATGAAAGAGCCCTTCCATCCATCCCCTCCATTCCGCGAACTTAAAAACGCTCTCTAGTATGTTAATTTTGCTAGTTATAAAGATTTGTAGATTTGTAAATGGTGAATATTATTATGATTACTGTTGCTATTGAAGATTAAAAAAACAAATCTTTACCAAAAAATTTTCGGAAATTATTTTCAATTATATCGAATATATATATCCATTTTGAACAGACCTTACGATCATCACTATATTCGATTGTATATAATCAGTAAACAATGTATATATTTTTTAATTAAATTTGAAGATCAAACACATATGCACACATGTGCTATTTTCAAAATTTTGCAATATCTTGATTCCTAAGCACGAAATATAAAGCTACTGCTTTCATTGACTAATTAAAATACAAATGTTAATTTTTTATGGCACTCCAAACTCATTTCAATTAATTATAGGGTCATGAAGCTAAAACGTTTTCAATCAGTATATTTACTTTCAGGTTATCTGATTTGCTATTTTAAATTCTCTCTCAATTTCATTAATTTTCTTTATGGCGTATATTAACGATGTCTAAAATATTCCATTTATCTTAAATTGTTACGGGATTATGAAGATGTGTCTTACCATTGTGAAGAGAAGTGGTTGAGTAAAGGTATATGTTTAAACCGGTTTTACGATGTAAAACAAGACACTGCAATTTTAATGCACATATAAGGAAATCCAGTTAACTTAATAAAAGACGATGACTGGTCTGACTCTTAAATTGTCAAAACCAACGACAATTAGTTGATGAACTTCATGGACATGTCCAAAGTTTTACTAGTAAACTGAAAAAAATATAAAGTAAAAGATTTTACCAACTATAGACGTTAAAAGAAGGCACTAATAAAGCAATTCAAGACAAAGTGTGCCTACTTCCAAAACAAACGCATTTGTTATATTTGTTCGTCTGATAATGTAAATAATGTGCGCCCATTTCAGTAATGTGCCAAAAAAACTTACAGATGAAAATAATTCAACCTCAAGCAGATTCAGTGCTAAAATCACACTTCAAAGACATTTCTTTGACAGATTTTTATACATATACATTTTATTTGGTGAAAGAAAAATATACAAATTTAAGCAGCTTTTCAAAGAAAATTATTTGTCTTTTAGGTAGCAGATATATGTCTGAAGAGTTTTTCGCGAATGAAACATAGTAAATCAATAAAACGGATAAAAACATCGACGAAAATTTCAAAAATAAATCTGACACAGATTAGGCTTAACTAATATTAACATGATAGTCTCGTAGTTCATGTGCTGTCCAATCTTCATCTTGTTATGTTGTTCATTACATTGTAAAATATAGTTAGAGCTTTATATTGAAATAAATAAATTAAGAAGTAGCTATAACTTGTTTAAGTTAAATTGATATTAATTAATTTTGTTCCTTGGCTAGGAGACAGAATGATAATATGAAACTAGGTAAGGTTGCTCCTGCCTGATTTATGCTAGTTAATATATTGAGTAATTAAATAAAAGCATAATTACAACTTACCAAAACCAACTTTTTAATAGAAAATATACTTTTGGAGAAACATGTTTTTAAAGATATTGCTATCCACCAACTAAATTAACATGTTAAGAAAGTGTGAAAAATGTAAGTATCCAATCTAATAAGCCGTAAAACACTAGTAGTTTTACAAATTCTATCTACATTTTTTCTTTTGACCAAAAGGTTGAGTATTACATTGTATTTTATTATTAACTAAATATATATTACAAAAACTGGTCATTGGACCACGTAATTAAAGATAATATTTTACTTTACTAGTTCCATAATAAAATTAAATTGTACACAATGGTAATGGAAATGTTCTGAAAATAATTACAAGTTATGATTAATGTCTTAATTATCAGATAAAAATGCTACCATTAGCAAAATTTAATAAATAAACATTAATTTAAGTAAATTCCGAATTATTTTCACCATCATGAATTGTATGCCTTCATTGTTATTCAAAAATATTTTTTGCTAAACACATTAATCTGGATACCGTAAAATAATTAAATATTTACCAGTCAACCAGAAATAAATTTCAGTTAAAAATTAAATTCAAACGGTAAATATAAATTTTAATCTACCTGTTTACCAATTTTCCCAGACCGTAATTTGAACCTATATTACAAACTGAAAATGGTGACCTAAATTTCAGTATAAACCGGTATTTATTTAGATCTTTATTTTGTTTTGTTTTCTTCGATTCTATTTTCAAATTAGAATTTGGTACCACCACAGAAATATTAATGCAATGGATTATTCTACATTATTTACATCCAATATAAGGATAGCATCATTGGGCATCATGTTTTTAGGTAATTCTCCGGTATATAGTAGAACGCACGAAACATTCCACTTTCATCATAACAACCGAAATAACTCGTACTTTATATATTACTAAATTTATAATTTCATTCATGTAGAATATATTATATATATTTAAAATTTTCGGTTGACTGATCAAACTGTCACTTTAAACCGTCGAAACAAAGTCGACTTTAATTATTTTACAATTTTTATTAGAATCGTTAAGACCACTTACCATTATAAAAGATACAAGAAGTCAAGTTGTCAACCTAATGTACGTATCTATTGTGGGTGTATTTGTGATATCTGTGTGTGTATTTGTTACAATTTTCTTTGTTTATGGTCCTCTTCATTTCTATATTTTCAAACAGTGCAAGTTTTTTACTTGTCTTTACATTATGTAACAGTAATTTATATTGAATTACTGGTATTTTCTATGCAATGCTCTGCGAAGCCTGTATTCTATGTGTTGTGCAAAATATTCATTATGTTGTTTTAATTTCGACCACTTTGTCTATGTGGACAAAGTGGTAGATATTCAGTCTATAGAGAGTCACATCATGTGACATGAGTGAGAAATGTTAGATATATTTTATAAATAGTGAATATGCATTTCAGACACACATATACGACAACGTGTTTAAATATAGATTCACGAAAGATTCTTAAAAATCTAAAGTGTATTGAGAGATTTACTTTATCGTACGTGATTTGGGATTAATGGAGGCAATTCTTTCAAACAGTGTTGAACATAAAATACAAACTTGGACATCTGAACCAGTAGCATATGTAATATTTTACCTACATTTTTTTCTAGTCACCTGCACTAGGAAAAAGCAATTTTAGGTATTTTATGCTCCTTTTTGACATGCGTTTATGGAAATGAAGTAATAAATATCACATATCGGTTCATATCAACCTAGAATAAATATATTACTTATTTTATTTATATTTTTTTATTAAGATAGGGTAAGTGATACAATTATTGGCCTCTTAAGAGATGGAAATTTTTGGTTTTCCTACTTTTATTTAGAAACAGATAACAATTACGTTGCTGTTGTACCTAAAGAAAAAGAAAACTTCAAATTTTAAAATGATGTATAGTTATATTTCTTTTAACATATGTTTTGCATTTTAAATTGATGATGAACGTGAATTTTGCAAAAATATAGTTATTGGCCAGAAAGAGATAGTAATTAGCATATCATACTACAGTAATTGGCCACTGAATAATTTTGCATGTTAATTACATATGTAGTTACTTAGATAGGTAGGTAATTCATGTTTATTGATGTAAAATATTAATTCTTTAGAAAAATTTATTGTTTATTCTTTTTTTTTACAAACATTGCAAATAAAATGATTTTCTAAACATTCTTGTGTGCTGTTTTTCAAAATGCATTTTACATGGAATGTTCTCATGCAATGTATACATTTAACACCATATTGACTACGAGTTATATTTAGTACGCATGTAAAACATAGCCCGAAATAAATGGTTTTATTCTGGAATGGGTTATGTGCAGATGGTTTAGAAATTACCATACTAATAACATTTATTGCTTTAGGAACATTTTCTATTTCGCTCTCATTAAACAGTTGTCTCTTAGTTTTCTCCGGAACTGCAATTTTGTTTTCAGGTACTTTGTCAGACTCATATGTATAGCCATTCTCAGGTGTGTGGTTTAAAGTGTTTGTACAGCATTCATGTATTTTAGAAATTCCGTGTAGTTCATGTCTATCATTTGTAATATTAATCTTAAAATCGTGCCTTAAATCTTCAGACAGATCATGGTTGGTGTTAGATTCACTGTATTTTTTGGTTTCAGTTCCATAGTCTGATTTGGTAACGTCCATCTCCTCTTTGGTAATTTCTACTTCTTCATTTACTTCTTCTTCTTCACTATTTTCTAGTTTCTGTGGCATTTTGTATTTCTTCTCTAATATATTTTTGGCATTGTTATCAGTTATTACACCCTTGCCTTTTTTTAATAGCCTTTTCTTCTCTGGGTTTCTTGTTCCTTTCTTATTTGGAAGTTCTTTCTTTAGTTGCTTCTTTTCTAATCTTTCAGCTTTTCGTTTTTCTTTTTGCAACTCGGTTTCCTTTTTGATTTCTATTTTCTTCTTTTCAGCTTGTTTTCTTGCCGATGAAGTTAGTACAAAAGGTAGCTTTTCGGATTTTCTTTTGCCTTTTCTTTCAGGAGTTTTAGGCCAAATTATAAAATCATTGAGCAATGATGTACTTAAGACTTCTTCTCTGTTATCTGATGAAGTGCTAGGCATCTGCAAGTTATAATTTGCATCTTCCTCTATTATAATTGGCATGTGGGTGATATCAAATTCACTTTCGTTATGAAGATATGCTGTTTCGGAGATCATCGGCTGATATTCGTCATGGTTTAAATTAGTATCTTTAACAGCATTATTTAATTCCAATTGTCCATTTGATAAATCCTGAACTTGAACCTCTTCAGGTTGGTTTGGCTTTGAACATTCTTCGTGTAGATAAAAAAGTGTCTTCAAGTCTTCGGTATGTACATCGTTTTCGTTAAAATTTTTGAAAATCTCAATTTTCTGTTCCCCAACAATATTCTTGAATGTTTTAAAAGTAATGACATTTGTATCGTGATTGAAGTTGTCATTGTTAATCCTTGCATTGTTTTTACCAGTGCACTTACTATAGTCAATAGCTGAGGGATTCCAAGGGTAGAGCCCACAAGCACGAAAGCCATGCTGTATTGTTTCTGGTTTTATATTATCTACTAAAGTTTTTAGTATTGGTGCAAATTTATCTTTTGTCACAACTTCAGTAGGATGTTCTCTCCGGAAATTTAACACAGCCTTTTTCCAACCTTCTTTTAGAGGCTTAAATACTGCCACATCCGCTGGTTGCATTATTCTTGTGCCATTGGGATATAGTGCGATTAAAATTATTTGTAATTTTGAACAAACTTCACTGATTTCATACGTCAAATGTGTGGTATGGCCGTCAACAAACAACAAAATTGGAAACTTTATCCCATTTTTTTTTAAATGCGGATGAAAAACATTTCCGATGTACTCGTAAAACAACTGGTTCTTCATCCACCCGTTATCACTGCACCCAATTCCCCATTCATTTGGAACTGACTTCAAAATATCGAATGGTAATCTCTTGTAGGCATAGATAACCATAGGGGGAGTGACATTTCCGGCAGCCGAAAACGTGAACATAACTGTTATGTTATTTTTAGGGTGGTGTTCTATCTCATACACATTTCTCGCCCCTTTTGGAGCAAGGACTTTCTTATTCTTAGGACACAGCCAGAAGCAAGTTTCGTCACCATTGTATACTCTGGTAGGATCTTCTAATACACCTGCTAACTGTTTTTCGGTCAAATAGGTTTCCACGTTAGAAAACCATTTCCTAATATCCTTTTCGGATACAACTGAGCTAGCTGCCGTTATTCTCTCGGATGTTCTTAGTGTAATGTTCTGGTGGCGTTTTAAAAAAGCTGCATACCATCCCCTCCCTGGAAGATTGTTTCTGAATGGATTTTCTCTGGGAGTTGCATCAAGAAAATGTTTCACTGAAGCTTGTACATCTTCAATTCTGAGCGGAAAACCTTTTCTGTGGCAAGCTAAAATTCAGTTTTCTAACAGCGTTTCTTCTTCAGAAGACAGCACTGGTTTGGGTCCATGAGAAATTTTATTGCTGAATTTTGAACTTGATCGAAACTGAAGAGTAGCTCATGGAATTTGATAGTTTCTAGATGCTTCTCTTTGACTCAAACCATTTTCAATTGCTTTTAGAGCTTTGGAAATATCTTCTTCTTTGTATTTTTTCCTGTAGGACGGAGTACCCACAGACACCTTCGGCATGCTTTTTCTCAATAGCAGGTAACTAGGGAAAAAGCAATTCCGATAGTAATTGGCCATAATCTGAGACAATTATTGGCCCCCGGCCAACCACTGTCTATAGTTTCATTGTGCAAAAAATATAGTTAGAAAAAGGAACAGTATTTCTTTTGTATATCACCTAGTCAAAATCTCTATTAAAAACACTTTTGCAATTAATTACAGTTATTGGCCGGTCGGCCAATAACTATTTTTTCGTCAATTTTGTAACATAGTTATTGGCATGTTAAATTGGCGGTTTTATTTATAACCTATCAAATTTTAACGTGAAAACATTGCTGAACAATGATTCTTAATTAAATATAAACTCCGTAGTTTGAAGAATCATTACATATTATAACATTGTGTAATGAAAACCGTCATGAGATTGCTTAGTGAATTCGTAAGACTTACCTAAATTATAAACATGTACTGACACACAGCATAACATATGCAGTTGGCGCGCACTTGTACAAGCTTATACACACGAAATTATGACCTATAGTAAAGCAATGTTGCCAACATCTAGTGGTAAAGGTAACGTATTCTATACATAAACGAGATGCTTAAAATCATTATGTATAAATTAAGTGGCCAATAACTACCTCCTGGCCAACAACTGTATCATTTACCCTATTTCCAAATAAATAAAAGAAATGCATAATATTACTTCTGAGTAAGAGGGACAAAGCTGCGGTAGAAATAATACTAATAATTAAACATAAGTCTGTGATATTATCATTATTTCTTTTGTTTCTGTTTATATCCAAGTCATTACTAAAGAAGTTCTTTGAAAGAACGTTTAATAAGCTACTCCATAAATTCCTCTGGAAAGTATTATAGAGCTGTGCCTCTATCAATCTTTCAGGTTTTAAGCAATTCTGCAGCTTATGCTTATAGTTTTACAATATTGCTATATACGCTGGTGTGACTTGTATGACACTATATTAGCATTCAACAATAAGAATATTTATATCAGCGATTTGAATTGTATAAGATTTTTCATATGAAAGTTACTACTAGTCAGTTTTTGAAGTTGCTTAACAGTTTAAATATTCAATCAAACACAAAGGTAATATACATTTTTATTCTTTAAACAATAGAATTTGTTAATTTATCACTATTTTTAGTTTGAATTACTATAGTACTAGATTTGTTAATAATTAATATAAGATTATCTTAATTGATATTCATAACTTTTAGGCCCAGTTCTAATTGTTACAGTTGATTCAAAATCCTGAATTGTGATATAGTTTTTTAAATGTAGTTTTTATATACAACAAATTGTCTCTAGTTTCTTCACTATATTCAATAATAAAGCAAATAGATCATGTTTCATAAATTAGACGCATTCAGTTTTTTTGCAAATATCTCGAAAGCCTTTTGACTTTTCTCTCAAACAAAGGTACTTTTTAATGGAAATCAAAACATTATGCTTCTGTTTTCTTTCATTGTTCCTCTGTCTTTTATGGTTCGCGACATATTTGCAGGAAACCTTAAACATTTTATATATTTATTAGATCATATCAGAATCTTCAAATGTTATCAGTCTTTGTACTTTACTATATTTTGGTGGATATACTTGATTAATACATATAACATAATACATACGTTTCCTTCTACAATATTTATTTACATTTCACAAGTGTGTGTGTTTTATCACAACATTTTTATAAATTAGTATTTATAAAAGTTTGTAGATCTGAGGTAGTAGACGATCCCTTTAAACTAGTTATTCCGCAACTAGACTACCGGGCGTGTGTAGTTAGGGTACTACGTATTTTGTGCAATGTAGTTGTATTAATAGGGGGCCACATTGTCAACACTAGAGGCGAACTGCGTGTTATCTGTGGAGACGGTTCTATGATCATAGTTTCCCATTTGGTCGCCGCACGCACGCAAGCCTCATATATGTATTGTTTCAGTGATGAGATTTCTTTTATTTGTATTTCTTGGTATAATTTCGCATGTTTTAGTTCTTGTCTTTTTTTGCTTTTGCATTCTCTTTTAACTTTGAATTCCTGTTTTTTCCATGCAATAAGTATATCGACGATATGTTGAGAATTAAATAAGTGCATCCCGTTAGTTAAGTTTATTAGTTAAAAATACATGAATTATATTAGAAAAATGTATATTGAAAGGTGCTGCTTCTAATTTATCAATATTAAGATAAATAAAGCAATATTACATTTATGTAAATTATTTTACTTATTAAAGAATTTCATTTAGTTTTCCTTTACCTTTTCAACATTATAATATGTTTTATGTGTTTACGCACTGCAAAATTTTAGAGATTCTCTATCGAGCAAATGGGCACTTTGAAATAAAAATAGACAGAAAGAGTTTGATATTTTAGAAGATTATTTCTTTCATAAAATAAAGTATACGTGTAAAGTCCGTATATGGTTACAATCAATGAAATATGTGTTCATTGTTCACATAAACTTACTATTTGTTGAATATTTATAGTTAATAAGTTATCCATTACTATCAAGGATTTCAGTATTTTAGAATAGATACTCAGGAATTTGATCATTTGTACGAGAACTGAGGTATTTATTTTTATATTGAATTATTAATCGTAAGATAATTAGCATGATACATAATTCATTTATTCCTCTTCAAAATTTGCTTGTTATCGGACATACTTAATTTTAATTTAGTAACTATTTATAATTAATTGTTTTGGACGGGAATGAACTAATTAATGGTATATTGAATGAGCAATCGGGCATTCAATAAAGTGTGTACTGGCGATAACACGATTAAGCATGAAAATACATGGTTGCGTGATCCCTAAAAGCGCATTTAAATAGATACGCCTTAAATTTAGTTTTGGTAAGTGATCGTGTGAACAAGATTCGTGATAACTGCTTTCACAAACAATTCCAGGGAGCAGACGTCAAATTTACCGGCTTCATTGAACGAGGAATAAGACGCTTATACAAAGAGATCATTTTGAACTGCCCTAGGTTGGTAACAAAAGAGTTCCAGTATTATCAAAAACTATGAAATATTTACTTCCGTGAATTGTCCATACTAAATTTACATGTCAAATGTCAAAACCATAATGTATTGAAGTGTCTTGTACTTTCGTATTTTCATTGTTTTATTGTAGCTTTTTTGTCTGTTTCAAGACAATATACCTCGTATACTGTGCCTTTTACGATACAACAGGATACGTTTATCGTAATATCGTACTTTCACAGCGGAACATTGGGATCGTGTTTTCAGCAATTTGTAACGGAAAATGAAAACCCTTTATTAACAGCCTTCACGAAGATGAATTAAACCTGGAGTACTTCCAATAAGATGGGGCAACTGCACATACTGCGCAACAAACTATTAATTATTTGCAAGGTTACTGTGGTGACTCATTGATTAGTCAAAATGATGGCCAGCCAATTCTCCTGATTTAATTGGACTTTTTTCTCTTTGGCCATCTAAAAAATAAAGTGTTTTAGAACAGAGTGCATAATCTCGATGAACTTGAAGAGGCAATTACAATAGAATTGCAAAATATTACACCTGAAACACTCCAAATGTGTTCAATAACATGAGAGGACGTGTAAATCTATGCATTCAGAATAACGGTGGACATTTCGAACAACTTTTATAAAATGTATTCATTTGGTGACATAACTATGGGATTATGTTTTAAAGTAATGAAGTTGTAATGTATTTATTATTGTTTATTATAAAAAATAAAGTGCAGTTACTATATTTCTAAAAATTCTTTTATATAATTCAACTTAAAACTAACGCTATTTCATTGACATTTATCACAGGAAAATTTTAAATAATAAACCTAACCCAAAAAAAAAATAAAAAAAAGGTTTGCCAATTACACTGTGTTCCCATATTAAAATCAGTATGGCCAACTCAGGACAGTTCAAAATGATCACGTAGTACATATTGTTAGAACAGCTTTGGTAACTGGGGTAACACCCGGGCCAAAGCTATTGTTTACAAATTATTTTAAATTAATTTTTAATATTATAAAATCATGCTAGTTGAAACTTATGTGTATATTCTGAGGAATATTATTTTTTGTATTAATAAATATAAAGTTAATACATATAAAAATATAAATCACATTTTAATTTGTAAATAGATCCACATATAGCGAGATATGATTTTGTGAAAAAATTTTTAATTATTATTTTGGAATATTAGTTTTATTTGATCTATAATAATTACCTATCCATGTAAATGAATTCCACAAACAATCTGCATCTGAGAGGAAGAGTCGGAGCAACATTTAAAAAAAATAATAATATAAGTGGAACAAAAAGAATAGATATATGCACTGCATAACCCACCGCATGCAGATATATTTGTGCAGCATACTTTTATATTTGACGCCCATTGTCCATTATATTTTACATAGCTAAGGGGCACAGCAATATTAATCTAGAATGTGAAGAATTATATTAAGGTTACTAAGTATTATATTAGAGGAAGAATTAAGTTCGTAATTTAAAGAAAAATGTTTATATGTTCCGTTACAAGACCATAAAATACCAATTTTTGTCCCAAACAAGTAAACCTACGTTGGTCAAAGAGCAATTCCTTTGAAGTGCCCTAACCGTCGCGTCGATTTTATGCTTTGTGTTCAGTTTATTCTGGCTGTTAATATACACATTTGTATATAGAAAATATGTATATACTAACACATAAGACAATAAAGCAACATACAAAATAATAGCAAGCATACTTGACTACACTCAAGTATGACCTATTACGCATATTTTGTCAATGGTAAACATATTAACTGAGACTACGCATATAATAATCAAGGAAAACTGAAAAATTAAACAATAAGCAATTGTTATACATTATGTTTGAACTTTTACCAAAATGTCTGGTAAGATATCTATGGATTATTTTTGAACCTACTGCTATGAACATGAACTTAATTTATTAAATTAATTATCAGAATAATTAATTTAAAATTTATATTAAAGAATTATAAAGTAGAAATTGTTGTACGCAAAACTACATTAATAATTTAAGTAATTAAAAATTAAATATGCTATGGCAAAACACGCGGTAAGCAAGTGGATATGGCGATATACTCAGGTGCAGCAATATTGTCTGACGATACTGCAGCATAGAGGCACGAGGAGAAAACAGAAACTATACATGAGCAGCACGAGCTACAAAGTTTTACTTTCTTACACGTAGTATAAGGAAGTATTGTGATGATAAAAATTTTCGACCTCGAGATTTTTGCAGATGTCCACGTTTTGAGGTCGCCTGATACCGAAAAAGTGGTTTTTAAGAAATGTCTGTGTGTCTGTCTGTCTGTGACCACGATAGCGGTCAAACCGCTGGAGATATCAATTCCAAATTTTGTAATTACGTGTATAATCTCCCTCTTGAGCAATGATTAGATTTTCAGCAAATTTGGCCTACCAGGAGTAGTAGTTTACTTCAGTGAAAAACTCGAATTTTACCAATATTTCGTCAACTACTAAGTTTAGACAAATTTATAAAGAATTCATATGTACTTAAAATTAAATTTGAGAAGAATTTTATTAAAAAAATTTTTCGAAATTCCTACCGAAAGTAGGTTTTTTACTCTTATCGAAAATCGGTTTTTTGCAAATATGTCGTAAATTATGCATTCTATATATAGGTATTTATGAAGAGTACAAAAGTATTTAAAGTTGGATTTGGAATATTTTTTATATAAACGAAATTTCAAAATTGGGACCGGAAGTAACACTTTCATACGTATAAGAAAGTCGTGTGGTGGCCACACCTCATTTTTTTTCTGCTAAGACACGTGTACCCGAGTTTCTGAATATGTTAAACGCGTCTTGCATGGGAATTTTTTGTAAATGACCAGTTTTAAAGTATTGAGTAGAAATATCAGCCCAACGAATACCCTCTAAAATTTTGACTTCAACGACCATTGACTGTTTGATAAGCATTCACTTAATCAGTAAATAATTTACATTATTTTTTCTTTCTTGTGTAGTAATTTGAATTTACTTTAGAAGCATTGCATATCAAAATCATAATAAATATAAACAAATATATTCTATCAAAGATAAATGAATACTATAATTGTTCATATTTGTGTTAATGTTTAAAATTTAAATATATTCTTATCTTCTTTCATCTAAAAGAGAAATCTTAACCAAAAGTAGAAAAACGTGTGCTATTTCAATGACAGAAGATAAGGATAAGTACCTGATATTCTATGAGGACCAATAATTGAAATCCGATATTTTTTCAGGTAAGTATTCATTATTATTTTTGAAGAATTGAACTACTACTTCTAAACATGCTTTTTGTCGTTCCTGTGAGCCTCTAACTTCACAGCAACACACCAGAATTAAAACATCAGAGTAGTCTTTTTTGATATTATGTGTGTGTGTTTGACCACGATAGCCACCAAACGGTAAAGATATCAGTATCAAACTTTATGCTAAGCAATATAATCATCCTCGGATGATCTGATTAGATTTTTAGTGAAGTCGGTAAACCGGAAGTAATAGCTTTCTTCAGTGAAAGAATCAAATTTCACCCATAGCTATGAAGCTAGGTTTAGACAACCTTCTAGGAAATAGAAAAGTATTCAAAAATAAATTTGAAAAAAAAAATGATAAAAACAGTTTTTCCTACAGGAAATAGATGTTTTACTCTCATATGAATATATCTTGGACATACTTTCTATACAGATATATTGAGAGCATAATTGTATTAAAACTTAATTTTGTTTAAGCTTATATAAAACCAGTTTCTTGCAAATCTCTTACAAATTATGCATTCTATGAAGACTTATTAATGCTAGAGAAGTATTTAGAACTAGATTTGAAACAAAAGGTATAAAAAAAATTATAATTCGGCCGGATAGGACGTTTTTGTAATGTTCTTGTGCCCACACCCATTTTTATTTTCTTATATGTAGTATTATAAGGAAGTATTGTGATGATGAAAATTTTCGATCTCTAGATTTGTGCAGATGTCCATGGTTTGAAGTCTTCTGACACCGAAAAGTGGTTTTTAAAAAATGTGTGTGTTTGACTAAGATATCGATCAAACCGCTATAGCTATCAATTCCAAATTTAATACTTACGAATTTAATCTTTTTCTTGAGATCTGATTAGATTTTCAGTAAAATCGGCAGACTGGAAGTAGTAGTTTACTTCAGTAATATTTCGTCAACTACTAAGTTTAAACACATTTATAAAGAATTCATATGTACTCAAAATTAAATAAGAGAAAAATTTTATTAAAAAAGTTTTTAGAAATTTCTATCGGAAGAAGGTCTTTTACTCTTCTCAAGTCATCCTTTTTAGACAGGTAAAAGTATTTTGAACTTCATTTTCAATGTCTTTTGTATAAAAGCTTTCAAAATTTAGACCGGTACTAACCCTTTCACTATTATGGAATAGCAATTTTTTGCAAATATGTCGTAATTTATGCATTCTATATATATTTATCAAGAGCACAAAAGTTTATAGAGCTGGATTTGAAATATTTTTTGTGTAAATGAAATTTCGAATATTTCGCAAAGTATTACATTCTATTTAATAAAAAAAATAGAAGTATAATAAGGTTTTGAATGATTTTTATATAAGAAAATTCTTAAAATTTTGACTTGCAGTAACACACTTACTCACAGGATTATTTTTTCTAAGAAGATAAAAGTATTTAAAACAATTTTGTATTATTTGAAACGCACATACTGCTATGGTTTTTTATATATCATGGATAAGTAAAATTAAATAAATTGATTTATTTCAAATTTATTTTTCTGTGGGGCAAATGTTTTGGTACACACTGTATTTTGGTTTCTGTTTAAGAATTTGGGAGGTATAGTAGTCTTTTGGTAATCTGTGTATATTAATATTTATTTTGTTGTTATTTGAATTTAAAAGAAAAGATGCCAGAAAGATTATTTACGCTCAACTTGATATTATAATATAGTATAGATATGCGGAATTTTATTTAGACGTGGTAGGGATGCGTGACTTTCACTTGTCCTGTGGTGAATATTGAATGACATTAAATTTTGGTCTCCCGTCAAGTGCAGTTCTTTTATTAGAGATATTTGATGTTTGAATAAAATTTGTTATAAGTTTCATTTTTATAAGGAGCCAAGATTTAATCAAGTTTGTGAATTAGTTTTATTGCTGTTATACAAGTTAAGTATTTACTTTTAAGAAAGAGAATGCATTCTTTATTATAATAAGAGAAAATTTTAATATTGTAAAAGTAGGCTCATATCCATCTGTCATTTTGTTTTCCTGCACGTGTTTGAAAATATTTTATATTTATTGAGAAGCTATTAAATTAAATAATTTTCTTTACTGTATCAGTTTGCTATAATTTGATGTATTTTAATTATAGGTATTTAATTTATTTATTTTAAGTAATTATTATTTTGTATGGACTTTGTGAATTATTTTCAGTATTTAATTAGGTACATTTTGTCGCGTTTGTCAGTACAAGTTTTTTTTATCCTATCTGGTCAATTAGTGGGTAGGGTTTTTTCTTGAGTATTTGTTAACTAAAGTTTTTTTTTTTTGTTTTTTGTAATAAATAAATAATATCTGATCTGTTTTTCAGTTTTATTAAAAATTTTAGATAAGATAATTAATTATTTATTTCATTTTTTTGTCTTCAAGTAATTTGTTGTTTTTTTATACTGTTTCCTAAGATCACGATTCCTGACGTGAACATTGTACAGTTTCGCCGAGGGAACCTGAGAGAGAGAGAATTTTGTTTTATGAGCTATATCGCGGCAACCCTATAACAATTGTACTAATATCATAGCAATACGTATAAGAAGGTCGTGTGGTGGCCACACCTCATTATTTTTTTACCTGTAGCCACGGCATCAAAATTTAATGCTAAATCCTGTTACTGTAATTGTATATGTATTGTATATTAAACTACCCTATGAATCACTTAAAATTACAACTTATATATTTTACAAATAAGAATTAATAATCTAAAATATTTTATATTTTAGATTATTAATTATTAATTAATTAAGATATTTTTACTGTACATAAAAAAAGCAAGAGATTACGCAGTCAAGAAATCAATAAAATGCCAGCGAAACGGAGTTATCGTGTGGCCAGAGAAATGTGAGAAATTAATGAGAAATTTCTTCACAAAATAAAATATTATTGGATGGTATAATCAAACTATTAAATTGTATGTACGCACATTAGGGTTCGCTTTCAATATAGTAAAATTTACCTTAACCAGTACTAAAAATTTTTGTTTTTCAGAATGTTTTACGTAAATTTTCCATACTCGTTTTGTAAATAAATAATAGCGCCTGACAATACAATCTTCACACTTGTAAAAGTCGAGCCACCCCTTTATTATACATAACCTAAAACCCGAACAATACGTTCATAACTTTATTTGCCTAATTAAAGGAATGTAGGAAATAATGGGTGCAGGCTTTCTTTATAGTCCTAGCTATTACAATAATAATTACTGCTATTTGTAAGTGTCCAATTACGAGCCTATCGAGACTTAAGGGTTATTATAATATTCTCTAATGGTTTCGTGTTCAGTAGCGACAATGATGTCGCTAACAATTCGCTTGTGCCTGTCGCTTTGTTATTTCATTACATGAATGGTCATATTATTATTATTATTGTCGAAATCGATATAATCTAGAAGAGCAACGTACAAACATAAGACCTCCGTTAATAGCTCCATCTTTATTAGGCATATATTCTCGAGATTCCTGAATAGTAACAAATATTTTTATACAGTATCATAGTAAACTATTGAACAACATTCATAATTGTTGTGTTACGTTAATTTCTTATAGAAAAATAATAATAAAGTTTTATGTTGAAAATATATTTTATTCTGTGCATACGGCGTTTTTGTTTGGTTTTCTACTATTGCAAATAATCTTATTGATTTCTTTTTGTAATTTTGTAGTTTCAATACTTGTTTATTGCAGCTCCTTATATTGCATAGAATTGTATTTGTAGTCAATTATGTTCTTGATAATAGAAAGCTTTTGAAACAAAAAGGAAATCTTTGAAGTTAATATTCGAATTCCTTTGACTCAACTCATCAACATATTTGGAGGTGCTCTATACTATTCTACATTAATTTGTTCTAGCTGGTTGGTCACCGCTGCTCAAGCCATTTTGGAGAGGCACCCTATTCTGCTGAAATTATAAGCTCCTTATTATTGAAAAATAAATCTGCAAGAGCTGATGTCAATTAAAATAACAAACAATTTAAATAATGAACCAGTGTCCAACCTTCTTTCAAAAAAATATAATAGTAAGAAACCCCGTCGCATTAACCCCACACACAAAATTGTTTGCATTGACTTTGAACCTTCTTGAATTCAATAAGAATGTTTCCCTGACTCTAAACTGTAGGTATGGTAGTGTTCTAACCCACTTAAGCAAAAGGGACCAGCATTAAAAAGGACGTTTCGTTAAAGCCGATCTGAATGATCATCATTCAACACCTTTCTGATATTTTAAACAATTAAATTTTCAATTGAAATCTTTCTCCTTCTGCAATTCGAAGAAAAAACGTGTATCGATAAAATGTTCATTATGTTTTTCAAACTACATTGAATTGGTACAGAGAAATACTGCTCGAAACTTTGAAAAGTATAAATTGCTAATAGAATATTTAAGAAGCGAAATACGTTCTTGATCGTGATAACCAACGTTTTCTTCGATAACCATATTCGCTAAATTGGACATTTTGTTTTTAACTAAATTCAAAACACTCTGAAAAGTACTTTGGTCTTATGGCTAAGAGAGTCAAGTACTGAAATAATCGGTCAAATATTATCAAGTGCAAAAAGATGCGACACACCCGACCGAAAGATTGAACATAAAAACTGATCGACTCCTGCTGCTTCCTTTGGGTCTGATGTGAATAACAAGGCGTAAGCACAGTGTACACTAGCTGACTCCAGAAATCTTGACAAACATGTATCTAATGTTCGGACTGCACAGCCACAATAAAAAGACAAATTAAAATATTATTGAAGGACTGATGTTATTGTATCTAATACTATTTTGGAAAATGTTCACAGTATTTTTTGATAACACCTCGTATAATGGTTATTTACATAAAACAATGAATTGCAATCGTAATTGGGAAACTGCAGGATTTCTTCGTGGAAGTTAATTAGAAAACGTGTCACAGACATATCATCCAGTCAGTAATTAGTTATTTTTCAGGAGAATAAATTAATTCAAATGAGTATCAAAATAACAATTTTCGAAAGTTTGAAATGTATTTTCCACAAAATATAAAACTGTGAGGCTAGAGTTGCTATCCAGAAACTTTGCAAGTATTAAAAAAAATGTTTTTACTTGTGTGTTTGCGTGAAAAAGATAATTTTTTCTTCTCCTGAAAACAACTTTCTGCCATCTCACAAAAACGTTTATTCTTTATCACTATAATTGCGCACAAACTAAATATATGCGATTTTAATATAAGCTTTTACAAAAAATGAACTTCCTTTTTTGCTAAATACATACTTAAAATATGAATAATAGTTATTTAATACTACCAACGTATTTTCATTCTTCTTGTGGCAAAGACAAAAGAGATTGTTACAGGTCGAGCTTGCTATAGTATATCTTTTTGGTTACTTTAATAGGTTCGTCATAGTTCTGAATTTCAGATAAAATGCAAACTCTTTTCAAAAAAGTATTGAACTACAAAAAAAGGGAATCCATTGTTATGATAATATAAAATAATGATTTAATAAATGCTTACTGTTAAGAAATATAGTGTGATAAGTTGTATTTTGCAAATATTAGATGTTCAATTGTTTTAAGAGTACGCACTCTTCTAGAGGTTATAGGCGCTAAGAGAAATCAAAGAAAGGTATAATACATACTTAATAGTATATTTTCCTGAACGTTAATTACTAAATATATGTATATTAAAGAAAATATAAACAATGAATGTATCACTCATATAAAATGTAAAATTAGACTATCTGAAAATTTCATTAAAATCGGTTCAGCGGTTACTGAGTCTGTACGGAACGTACAGACCCACCCACACACATCCATCCCCTCTTAATCTAACCACTAAATAATCACAGGTGATCCTATGTAAATAAGATCATTAGTGCTACGTCATGGGCTAGTACTAATCTTACCACGGTGATCAGATAGCAATAAGATTAAATGATGAAAAACGTTTCTAGTTTTAGTCCAATCGCCACCAAACTTCACATGAACATGCTCCAGACTATGCTAGAATTTTTCTGAAAATTTCATCAAAATCGGTTTAGCGATTTCGGAGTCTATAGGGAACATACAAACACCGCCCGCCACATAGGTACATCCAATTTCATATATAAGATTGCTATTGCATATACAAATACATTACTAAAAACACCCTTTGTTTAAGTACAATATACTTACAGACTCACTGCAAAAATTTGCCAGTATCGACAACATCGCTTTTCTAAAACGGTAACTCCTTAAATAACACCAACAAAAGCATATTCACATATTTAGATCTTATAACAAGGCTATATGGATTAAAAATTAACTTCTTCCTCAATAATTAGCTTTCTCAAAGTACAGTAATCTGTACAATTCTGGCATTCAGTATTTTTGGAGCGTGTGTGAGGGCAGCTTTCTACCACATACGCTCAGGAAATACTGAAGACCAAAACTGTAGAGTTTTTTTCAAAGGATTTCTGGAACGTGTAGGGGGCCTTTATGAGCAGAATAGAATATATTTAATTGTTCCAACCTTATCAAAATTATATTCAGGAATTGCAACAGTAAAAGTGGGAAAATCTGATATCCAATATCCGTATAAAATATGTATGCATTTTCATTTTCACATTCTTCAAGAATATGGTGGTTTAGAAATATAACAATGACTAGTAAATTTCCTTGTACTTGAATATAAACCTAATTTCACATGCTGTATAGCAAGTAAGAAAAAAATCCAAGCATATGACTCGAATACATCATTTGTTATTATATCATTAGGTCTCTTTTTCTGTAAGCACATAATTTTCTTTTATTTTTTCCGTAAATACCATCCCATTCTTTGTCCAACAAAAAAATCCCCTAATGGTGAGTCGACTAGATACAACGCATTAAAAAAAACACAGACTGTAGATATCGTTGCAATTTTCTCCAAACGGACAGACAAAAAAGCCGCAATTAAAAGTCAATTAGATTGAGAATCTCGCTCACACAAGAGTGGTCCTGTCCAAAATCTAATTCAGTGCGAAACCAACAAGGACTAATTACATCGCCGATCGATCATTTGAAAGGATAGCAGATAGGAATTATTTACAGCCCCTTATAGAATTACACGCCCTTCCATTATCTAAATTCGCAAATATTTTTAAAAATATATAGACATAATTAATTTGTCCGTATTTCTAAGTAACATCATATTTTCTGTTTGTAATACATATTATTGGGCTCAGAAGGCGTTTCAGTTATCGATATTCAATATACTGTATAACCCATGTTGAAATATGTTTTAACAATAAATTAAAGAGACACAATGAAATGAATATTAATTTTGATCAATTGTAGAATCTAAAAGATATATTTCGAGTTTTGAAAATGATTTAGCACATTTGGTATCCATTAATACATACTCTCTTGTAAAAGATCTTTTATTTTTAGAAAGCTTTTTTGCAAAAATATAAATATCTTTGAACACGATATTTTCCCCGTAAATTTTACATATTCAGTATTTCTATATTAAAAATCCAGAGGGGATAATTGGGCTAGATAAGCATATCTTCATAGCTTAATATGACTAGTATCGGCCAACTCTTGCAACCGGAGCCAAGGTGGACATTTGAATAAGTAATATGTTATTCAAAACATAATTGTCACATGTTTTACTATAAAATAAAAAAAAGCTATTATTAAATTAATTATTTATTAAACATTATTAAACTAATTCACTAGAATATTCCATTTCATTTAAAGTCAATATACGCAATGCAGTGAAATAACATTTAATCGCCCTTCAATAACAAGTGTATTTACAGAGCAATATTTAAATTAAAATTTTAATTTATCAACACAATGCATATTCAAATATTAAAATATTCGTTTCCTAGTTCATTAATATTCATACGTATTTATGTTAAGCCTATAACAAACAAAAAAAAAAAGGAATTCACATTTATTTTTATATTTTTCTTAAAAATCTCTAGAAAAAATTATTAGTTAATTATAATTCGGCTTATATTTTAAGCACAAACTTCCGAACTGTTTAACAGCATGCGATCGACCCGTTTCTTAATTACCAATTATTGCCCGGCGCCTCCGCCAAAACTTCCTTTGCGATCTGCTCCCAATCGACTTAATTACTACAAGAATAAACATTTCCTCTTTGCGACGCTATAGAATACTCGGCCGCCTCGATGTCATAAAACGGTCCATTAATGCGATCTTTCATTACTTTATCCAGGCTCAAATTTTATCTCCTGCGAGATAAACAAGAGATTTTTTGTCACATAAAAATATCGTAATTATCTTTCGTCGTAACACAGTTAATCGCTATATCGATAGATGTTTTCCTTGCGAAATGGTCAACACTTAAGATAACACAAATATAAAACGATACTTTCATAATAATACAATTTTTGGGGCTAATATTCTGAGTAAAAGCCTATATTAAGTAATAGATATAGCATGAACAATAATTAGTATTTATACTACAGCAATAAATAAATTATTATTGTGCAAAATATCTGAGCTATCATTTTTCTCTTATTATATATAAGTGTTATTAGCAATACTTATTCGTATATAGGGCACTACAAAATATTTGGAAACGTTCCGTGATTACCTTGTAGAGCAAATCGAAACCACTTTTACTCAAAACTTCTTTCGGGAATTCGGCTAAATTTTACCTACTCGTCCAATGTCTCACAGTGTATAGTACAAATTATACACACATGAAACACATTAGGTTATTTTGCTCAATGACTCTTCATTTTTTAATGTAAATTCTGCTGATATTTTTTGTTTATATGTTTCTCTGTAGGTTTTGTAAAAGTAGTTTTGTTATCAGTAAGTAATAATGTAATTAAATAATATTTTAAATCGTATTGTTTTTCAGGTAATTTTCTCATTAGTTTCTACTATCTATACTCTTAAGTTTATATACATATAAATATAGCATTAATGTGTAGATTTTTAACAAACAAAACCAGTATATTAATTAATTGTAAGCTTATATCGCAT
This sequence comes from Amphimallon solstitiale, assembly GCA_963170755.1. Lineage (NCBI taxonomy): Eukaryota > Metazoa > Arthropoda > Insecta > Coleoptera > Scarabaeidae > Amphimallon > Amphimallon solstitiale. Next base: position 86,868,637 of record OY720675.1, read on the forward strand.
TAAAATCGAATAAACAATTATCGTTTCCTTAATATCGTATCTAACTTTACATGAATAGTTTCAATTGAATATCTCTTACATAGAATATTAAAATTATTTTTTTGTTTACAACGTCATCGGTTATAGCGTCAAATCGGGTTTAGCGTCATAATAGTCTTGGTCCCGAGAATTACTTATAGTAAACAACCTAAAAAAACATTGCATGTAATGGCATCAAATTCTGATGAACCTCGGGTTTAACATCAATTGAAAATATGTAGGTATATATGTAGGCAATAACTACTGGGAATTTCCGTATTTACAGAGGCACTTTGTAGGAAATAACCTCATGACCTCATTTATTAGCATTCATAAACCATCTAACACTACAGTACTACGTAACTTACAGAGAGAATGAATACGCGATTCATAACCGTACTGAATGTCCGATTCGTAAACCGCTGCCAAAAAAATTCTTAAGTGATTTTTGTGCAGTTTTGCGTTTGTTGTAGTGTTAAATAGGTAATAAAGCATGTTACGTATCGCATTAGTTATGCAAAAATCTGTTAAATTACAGTTTTACGAAATTCGCCTATCTCGTGAATAGCGTCACTCGGTTATAACGTCAAAAGTGCCGGTCCCGACGAAGACGCTATAACCGTGTTCTACTGTATTTATATATGCTTTGGTATCTACTGCCAGTAAAACACAAATTAAACTTCTAGATTTACAAAAAAATATATTAGCAATGAAATATAATTGGACAATTTTGGCTGTTCATATACGAGGTAGGCGCCATAAATTCTCGGCCTGATATACAAAAAAGAAAGTTGGAACAATATAAGAAATTTTATTTTTCAATGTAATCTCCCCTACCTTCTATACATTTATTACAACGATTAATTAATAATTCGATACCCTTGTAAAAATAATCTGAAGTTTTTCAGTCAAAATGTTCTATAACAGCTTCTTGCAATTCACTGTCGTCCTGAAAACTACGTCCCCTAAGGTCTTTTTTAAATTAGAAAACAAACAAAAAATCGCAAGGAGCCATATCCGAACTATATGGTAGATGTTCCAATTCTTGAAAGCCGCATTCGCGGTTGCCCACTTGTGAAATGGCGGCAGTATGGCCGTGAGCATTGTCGTGCAATAATCGCACACCTCTTGTCAATTATCCACGACGTTTTGCACGAATACTGTCCCTTTATTTATGCAATAAAGACGCATAATATGTGCCGTTCACACTTATATTGCGCTTTTTAAATGCCCTCACAATCCCAGAATATCGTGGCCATCATCTTTTTCGTTGATTGAACGACTTACGCCTTTCTGGGACGAGGTTCATCAGGTCGCCGCCATTCCATGGACTCCCTTTGCGATAGAGGATCGTAAAACTGAACCATTATTTCATCCCCTGTGACAATGGACTCCAAAATCGGTTTTGGGTCGTCTCCACACATGTTTAAAAACGTCTGCGCATATTCGACTCGAAGTTCACGTTGGAGAGCAGAAAGAAGTCGCGGCACCCATCTAGCACTAATTTTATTCATACCCAAATGATCATGGAGAATTCGGCGAATACTTGTTTCGGAAATCTTTGTTATCACTGCTAATTCCTTCACTTTCAAACGGCGATCTTCTAGCACTAAATGTTCAATAAATGAAATTTGTTGAGGCGTTATCACTTCAATTGGTCGATCCAACCGATCAGCATCTTCCAGGAATTCTTGTCCAAAATGGAAACATTTTGTCCACTTTTTTACAGTTGAATACGAAGGAGATGAATCTCCGTAAATGCCGTCTAAACGTTTTTTAATGTGATAAGGTGTATGCCCTTCTTTTGTTAAAAATTTAATAACCGCGCGGTACTCAATTTTCGTTACTTCAGACATTTTGGGGCTAGTCATATTGATTGGCTGGTTACTAAAAACTACTAGGCTTCGAACCGTCATATTTATAGTGTACATCTCGCGTAAGTGCATGCATGACGAGACGGAGTATGAACACGTTTGAACCTGTATAAGCCTGTCAGGCCAAAAATTTATGGCGCCTACCACGTCCATATATATTTAATATTCATGAGAAAAATGGGTCAGTACCTAGTGTTTTGGTTGTTTTCAAATGGATAAAGTTCAATATTCTTCGTAGAAATGTAAATGTATAGGTTTTTTCTTGGAGTTATTACACCTTCCTAATTTTATATTTGAGTATTTAGTACATTAACAATGCTTATTGACATTTCTTTTTAACTCATTAGATAAAGTGTAATTTTATCTAGCTTCTAATATAAAAATTTTACTGTAAAATATTATTTAAACCATCTTTATCACAAGAGAACATCCTATATATACATCTCTGCATTATATGATTTGTTTGTTACATATATACATCTCTGCATTATATGATTTGTTTGTTTAGCAAAGCGAAGCTTCTTTTTCAATAAACAACTTTTGTATTTCAGGGTCCTTATAAATATAGCCGTCTATCTTCCAACGTAATAAATATTATATTCCAAGATAACAATTGCTTTCTTAAAAATAAATTGTTTGTGTCTTTGCCTTATGTACTGAATTGAATGTTATGTGATAATTTATATCTGATTAATTCTGATTTTATATATTTTTTTCTCTTTAATTCCGAGATGCTTTTAACAAAGATTTTTTAGTTAACTCGAAAGTCTTTCTCACAGATATGTAAAAGATTTCCAAATTAATTTTACATGGAAAATATTTCTTTTTTAGTATCCAAATTATTAACGTCACAGATAATCGTTCAATAACTAAAGAATCCCCGAATAATATTTATGATATATATCTAAATAATTTGGAGAAAGTTTTTGAACAAAACGGAATATAATTCAAATAAAAACCTTCCTTTTATGATGACATTTTTCAAAGAGCACATGTAAAGAAAAGCAGTTCAAAATGAGTTTTCTTAAATAAACAACGCTCCTCATAAATAGAAGCAATAAAGGCTTGTTTATACGAAAAAGAGAAGTGAGTGAGTTTGGAAATTAGAAAGTGGCGATTCTTTCTACGGCCTGAGGTTGAATATCTTGCAATCCGTTGATGCGGGCCAAAGTTGTAATTTCCGTGCAGCCAAGTGGTAGAAAACGCTTCGGGTTAAAAGACAAATAAAGAATGGGAACTAAGTGAACGATACCGGATAAAGCAAGAAAATTTTATGTATTACTTTCAAGAAAAGAAATAAATAGATTTCATGGAGCAAGAAAATCTTGATTAATGCTCCTCTTATTTTAGCCAAACATAGAGTTAAATAGTATTATATAAAATAAAATTTGAAAGGTACTATTTTGCAACTAGTAGCTACTTTAGACTTGCATATGAGTTAGTTTGAACTTATCAAAGTCGTACTACTCATTTAAATATTTGCCAGGCTTGATATGATGTCGACATCATTGTAATTAAATATTGTAAGTAAAGATACAATTCCATCCATTTTAAAATAAAATGAATTTCACCTATACAAACTACGGCCTATTCATGTCTTGTAACCAAGTAATTACAGTCACCGCTTTAAATGAGTTAAACGACGATCCTCTTATGATAAGACGCACTATATTTTTCTAAATAATAACAATGACTGTTAATGGAGTAAATACTACCGAAATTGTTTTTGGTGGAGTAATTGTAATCCTTATTTTACAAAGATGAAGTGGCAATCAATATTCATGAATGCATGAATAAAATATTTCCTACAGTTTTTAATTTAAGTATCATTTTCTTGCCCTAAAATAATAAATAAGAAAAGTTCTCTACCTGTTTATAATTTTTGAATTTATGATCACGTATATATGCTATGTCAAACCTGTACAATTTAAGCATATTTTTTTAAAGAGCAGTACTACTATAGGAATAAACGTTTAAATCATTAATAATCAAAAAAAATTAAAAACAAACCAATCTTCTCAGACCATATTTATATAATCAAGACGCGTAAAATAGGCTACAAAACATTCAATAGGTGGTCCTGAAGCTAAGTTATTAACAAGTTCTATATTTATGAACCAAGATGACTCATAATCGCAATATATGTTGACTTAGTGACAAAAAAGGAAATTTACAAAATCTGGGCACAATAGGTGGCGCTGTGGTCAAGTAATCATTTTTTTTTTATTTATAACCAGAAACGATACCTATCCTGCAATCGCACGAACGACCTCTTCTGTCCAGAGTTTCTTATACAGGGACTTTAACCAAATCAAACTCATTTCGTCACCTACCGGAAAAGGCAGAACAACGACTGCGCGCCAGCTAGTTTAATATTACTATAATATTTTTAGACGAATGTATGTATATTTCTTGTTTTTTCTTTAAAATTTTAAATGGAACGGTATATTTTTAATATCGTAATATTGAAGCACATAAAAACTGAAGAGAATGTTGGAAACCGGAAGTTCCTGCCTTTTTTGTTGACGAAGATATAGTCATACGAAGGCAATCCAGAAATATAAAAGTCTTTAAATATAAATTTAATTATCTATTGGGAGAAATAATTTTATTTTAATTTTAATAGGGTCTCTAGACAGTGTATAGTACGTTTTCACTTGAAATTTAATCATACTCTTCTGCTAAATGTATTTATTTCAATCTTTTTATCGATTTTTTAATTCATTGCATATGTTACGTTAGATTCTCCTTTTAAATGTTAGCAAATAATTTGATTATAACTAATGCATTATATTATATTGCTTTTTTTCTCGTTATTGTCTACTTAGTTCATGAGTTACGGAAATTATTTTTGCTGTTTTCCTATAATTAAATCTACCTATATCAGTTGGGTGATAAAGATATATTATTATTATTATTATTATTATTATTATCATTATTATTATTATTTTATTTCAATGTCTAAAAAGACAAAATAGCTAGAGATTTTGAAAACATTTAAGAAGATAATCTAATGTAACATATGCAAGAATTAAAAAATCGATGAGAAGATGGAAATAAATACATTTATGGAAGACTATGATGAAAATTCAAGTGAAAGCGAACTATACACTGTCTAGTGACACTTAAAATTAAAATAAAGTTATTACTCACAATAAATAAATACATTTATATTAAAAATTGTTTATTTTTTTTGGATTGTCTTCGTATGACTATATCTTCGTCAAGAAAAAAGGTAGCAACTTCCGGTTTTCATCATTCTCTTCAGTTTTTTATGTGCCTCAATATTACAATATTAGAAATATACCGTTCCATTTGAAATTTTAAAGAAAAAACAAGAAATATACATACATTGAGAACAGCGCACCCTGTTATTTTCTTTGACAACCACGTTATTTCGTGCTACATATCCTTCAATTCTTTGTAAAATTCTCTATCTAATGAGCCCAGAAACATTAAAATCCGTTGGGGCAAACCAAAGTTATACCTACTTTTGTACGCAGACATACCCCCCTCCACTCTCCCCTTTGTGTGGGAGTTAGATCAAAAAGTTTCAAATGAAAGTTGTATAAAAACGTCTAGAAATTTTGCTAGTAAATTTTTTGATCTATCTTAATCTAGAATTTAATGAAAAATTATCGAATTTTTAATTCTTCTTGAGAATTACGCCCCCTTGCGATCATTTTGGAAACTTAAAAATATTTTTGTTGTAATTCCTATTATCCATTTTACTATCAAGATTTTTTCCGCGAGGTTGTACGATAAACGGTTGCCGAGATATGGCCGGTGGCCGAGCTTAAACAGACCCCGGTATATTAGATAGTTTAGGGGTGGGATTTTAAACATATCTTGAAAATCGGCTTAGAAAGGTGCATACGGTTTTTGTAATAGATTGTAATAAAAGTTTTTCTTCGCCATTATTTTAACTTCTTTTATTATCGAGAAAAAGTTGATGTAATTTAATAGACAGTGACACAAAAGAGATAATGTAATAAAGCACATGTCCAAGTTTCTGGAAAGACTTTTACACATTTATCAACTATCACCTATTACATTTAACTCAAAGTTAGTAAATAGGAAAATAATGTCCCTATATTTTTCTTTGTTTTACGTTTGCAACTGCATTCTTCTGGCAATTATGAGGATATGGAACGTGTTTTTTCGGGAATTGATATTTATTAATGTTTATAGTACGCAACTAAACTATTGTCTAAACACGCAATGAGATTTAATGAATTTTTTCATATACAATGTAATTGAAGATTTTTATGTAAAAACCAGAATACATTATTTTTTAACTAGTTTTAGTAGAGTCATATACCTCTCTATATATAAATCACTGACAGGATTTGATCTATCAAAATTAACTTTTTAAAATTCAAGAGGCTATATACTATAAACGAACTAGCCACTCAATAATACAGTGTCTACATACTCGTACTAAGAACATTTTCATTAAGATAGCCTCACACAAAACGTAGTCTTTCATTTAGAGATAACAAGTATGTATACCAACTATATTATGAGGGAATAATCTGAATTTTATAAAAGAAAAAAGTAACTCCCCCTAATTAATGTGCCATGAACATCAGTTCAGACAATTTCACTTTACCACCTCAGTTCATTTAAATATTTTGTATCTCTTACCGGCGACTACTACTGTATAAAACTAGAACACAAAATCATTTTTAGAAAGATTAGGAAGAAAATAATTACCATACAATCGTTATAAAATTCTAAGTATATTAAGATTGACAATTTAACACTAACAATGAGATGTAAAAGTTTGATTTAGAACATCATTTTGCTTTTAAGCCGATGGTATGATATTCCTTACCTATATGGTAATAACTGTAACTATTTCAGATCAAATGCACCATATAAGACAAGCACATATTTCGGAGAAAAGTGAAAGTTTATATCCAATAAAAGAAGCATGAAGGTAACCCAATAACACCAATATTACCAAAGTTATATAAAATATTTGATTATTCCTGTTTCACGAAACGAGTTTGAGTTCAAGAACAATTTTAGAGCGAAAATATTTGTGAATTTTACTGGACACCAAACGTTGCTTCCTTCCTATTTCATTAATTTTAAATTGCCTGTAAAATGCTTTCATACAAGTTGTCATTTCTAATATTACTTGACTGCATTCTTCAGGAAAATATTTCATAACAATAATACGATTGTTTCATAAAAACTCAAATTTATTTTTGAATAAAACATAAATACTAATTAGCATACACACGGGGCTTAATTTAAGTAACCATCGCAATATTGACTAATTAAAAAACATTATATGCAAATACGCTAATTTTTAAATACGAATATATTTGCATTAATATTGGTATTTTTGAAATATACACATATTACATTTATTTTATTATCCACCAACAAAACAAAAGCCTCGTTCATTGTATAAATTATCTTGCAAATTGATAGGAGTGAATTATACTCAGCCATTATAATACGCTACCCGCACTGAGTCTATAGACATAATACAATTATCTAGATGCATGCATTTCAATAATGTAATATCATGCCATATAAAATAAATGGGATGATACTCTTTAATTATGAATTTAACATCAAAATAATCCAGTTTTTTATATAGTCATATATAGTCAAATATGTATCATCGACGCTGTAATGTATTTTCGCGTAAAAACAATATACAGCGTCACTCATTCGACAGTCGCGTCTGATTTTTTATTTCCTATTTAATAAGTAGGGCGCGGACGTTCCATGTTTAAACTACGACGGAGTTACAACGAAGCAAAGAAATAATGTAAACAACACAGTTACTGAATACACAGCTGAATAGCATTATTCATATCGTGAACTGCAACATCTGTTGTTTTCTTGAAAGGTAATTGAAAACGACAAGAAGAAATGCCCATCAAAAAAGGAATTTATGAGTAAAATCCTTTCTTCATTGGCGTAGGTAAGAGCGCGAGGGGTTTCTAACATTTAATATATGTACCTTATCTTGCCCAAGAGAAATAAAGTTTCATATATGTATATACCTATTCATACTAACGTTAGTTTCGTTTTTTCATTGTTTTAACTGTTAATTATGTACTTCGTAATTTATGTAATAGTTCCTGTTTAATCCCGTTTCATTGAGTCGACTTCTCCCAATTATCTAGACGTAAGTGTGCACTGGATTTCGTTTAGTTTCAATAGCATATGCATACATTTTTAGTTATCATTTATTTAGATCTAGAACATTATTTATGTTACTATGATATGGTAGAACGGCGAGAAATACATCGTGAAACAATGCGAGTTGGTTTGAGGGTCATACTTATTGTATGCCCATTGTCAGTGATTCCGATATTTATTGCAAAGTCTGTAAAATATCGTTACAAAATGACCAAAAAGTGCACGTACAACGTCACATAGCATCGCTAAAACATAGACAGACATTGGACTCGTTGAAAGCTGACAATTTTAACGAAGAACATGTGAAGCTTTAATGGCGGCTAGTTTCCCATTAAAAAAACTTGACAATCCCACTTTCAAAACATTTCTTCAAAAATGTACCGGTCGAAATATTCCTGATAAATCCACCTTACATAAATATCATGTTTCTAAGTGCTTCACGAAAACAGTAGAAAGCATTAGAAGACGTCTTTCAAATCAGTACCTATGGATAAGTGCCGACGAAACTGTCGATATATTAGGAAGCTGTGTGGTAAATGTTGTAGCTGGTGTACTACATTCAACTATTCCATATAACAGTTGATGCGGAAAGAGTTACTAAAGCTATTGACAAGAATTTGCAGAAAATGCTTCATTCAGGCGACAGGTACAAAGAAAAAATGCTTACTTTTGTTAGTGACAGTGTCGCATATATGTTAAAAACAGGCAGACTTTTAAAGGAAACATATCCTTGTATGCTGCATATTACTTGTGTAGCACATACTCTGCACAGAATCTGTGAATATATCAGATACACCTATCCGGAAGTTGATAGACATATATCCGCTTTAAAAGAAGTTTTCAGTAAAGCACCACTGAAAGTAGCTCTTTACAAGAAAAAATGTCCATCTTTTTCACTGCCTCCCTCGCCAGTAATAACTAGATGGGGAACATGGTTGGAAGGTACTAGTTTTTATGCAGAGAATTTCGTTACATGTTTAAATGACAATGATCGAAGTATTTCTGAGTGCAAGGAACTAACACAAATCCCAAATTAAGAAAATCAGTTGTTGTTATTCCTTCAGGAACACTTTGGAAATTTGCCTAAACTAATCCCATACTTTGAAAATCGAAATCTCAAATTTTAGATGTGGTTAGGAATAATTTCAAGTGTATTCCAAGTGACTTCGGATGTGACCCTCGGCAAAAATTAGACGCAGTTTTTAATAGAAATCCAGATTTAATAACATTGCGGTAATTGTGTATGGGGACAATGACACAAAATCTAACTGCTAAATACGCTGAAATAAAAGAATATTTCCAGTACGCACCTATATACAGTTGAAATGTAGAAAGAACGTTTTACATCTAAAAGGATGTACTTCATTCAAAGAGAACAAGTCTTACAGAAGAGAAAATGAACAAATATAAGGTGTTTTGTATTTTATAGATCACCAGCCACCTGTTATCCAATTATATAAATAAAATTAAAACCTCTTTAAAAATACAACATTTCAATAGTGCGCCCATAGGCGATGAGTCATCAACCGTTCGTGTCCGCGCCCTATTAATAAGTAATGCTACCAACTCTTTTTTTCTAATGGGCTACCAATATTTTTTTCCATTCTTGGATGAAAAATAATAAATAACATACTGAAATTTGAGGTCATTTTTCTATTCAAAACAAATATGTACTACTAAATCTTAAAAAATCCACATGACTCATAATCAAGATCCATAAAAAGTAAACATGAAATTATGTTCATGTTGCAATAAAATTTTCAAATTGTGCTCCATTTACTTGGCAGTGATGTAATCTATCATAAAAATGATTTAAGGAATATTGTATGATTTATTACACAATACAATTACTTTCCATAACCTTCTAATTGCTTTATATTATTTGATCGATTTTGATACACTTGACGGTTTCAAATCACTCCACAAGAAAAAGCATTACGCGCAAAATGCAGCGGCGCGGCGGTCCATCCTATTGAGGGCAGTTTATTATTCTTCTTTCAAAAATATAAGAAATACAGCATTTCGCATTTAAAGAAATCAGGTTGAGAACATTTCCTTTTAAACAAGAAATTAAAAAGTCAAAACACATTCTTTTTTTAAATATATAACCCGTAATTTACGAAGAAATGATTTCCAAAATAACGAAGTTACTCGACCGTTACTCCTGAACTTTATACTAGTCCTACATAATTGCGTTACAAACCTGAATAAGAGAACGTTAGTAGATTCAGACATGGCCAAGAACGATATCCTTGCTTATAGCTATAGTTGATATGACCTATTTACACATTATAAAAAAATATCGCACAAATATTTGTAGCCTGTAAGATGATTTCATGTGTATTGCGGCATAGAAAATGTTTTATTTTGCATTCCGCAAACACTACTGCTTTCTACATGTTGTATATTTTGTATTAAATTAGACAATCGGGGAAGTTTAATTTCAACATTCACAGAAATACGTTTAAGAATAACTACATTTCCATACCTGTAATTTATTGTAAATGTATAAAAAAATAATTTGATTTATATTATATATTCAAAATGTCAACATATTACAATTAATTAATGAAAATAATGTGAAATTATATACTTTTAACACAACTTACAACTATATTCGAATGAAAGCAGAAAATTCAAATTGAGAATGACTACCCTGAGCTGTGAATACAATAATCAATAACTTGCATTATTTCAATCCTATTATTTGCATGGCCTATATCGTTAAATAAATAATATTTATTATCTGTACTTTAATAATAAATAACATTAATAAAATGGGCGGGTTTATCTACCGTTCAGTTGCGCCGAACATTAGCTGAGTACAAGATTAAGAAAAATTATATAATTATAAAGGTAATTCACAAAATTAATATTAACTAAATACATACTATACAGGTAAATAATTTTAAAAAAAGAGAGTTAATCATCTTATGTCCCGAAATTTACGTTAATTTTATTTTTACAAAACTCTCTACAATCAATTCAAATTTAACTGACTCCATTTAATAGTCTAATAAAAAAAATACAACAAGTGCTCGGTTTTTATCTGGCAATAATCTATAAACTAAAGGCATATAGTGTCCATTTTTAAACCCATCTAAGCTAAACCTTTGTTTCATCAACATATATTTTTTGTACTCGCTTATCAAAACCTGTCATTTCACGATTCCATTTGCGTGCGTAAAAAGCCACTTTAAACACGAGTGCGTAAAAGTAAAGTTGGTACTTCCTAGAACTTGATTAATTTAGTGACATTTTAAAATCATAAATCCCAAACCTTAATAATATGCTACCCAGTTCGTTGTTTTTCTATGAAAATAAAAGGAAATGAAATAGAAATTGTTATATTTGGAAGGTATGTAATTCAATGTCAGAACAGCAACAAATATTATATAAATTACCATTATTCATTCTTTTCAGAAATTGAAACGGAACAATTATTAAAAATTTTGATTGGGCAATTTTGACAACCAGAGATTGATACCCCAGGGATTAACTGGTTTGTTTGAATTGATCTTGATTGTGAAGGTAGAGTAACGTTGATTGTATTATTACATATATCTTGTATTTCAGATGTCGAACAAGTTGCAGGCGGAGTCGATATCTCTAACGGGGTCATTGTTTTAGCCAATTGAATTCTACTATGCAGAGAATTTTCGATATATCCTTCTGCAACCGTAGATGATTTCCATCCACCATGCCTTTTAATTGAAAGCAAGTCAACTCCTTGGTTTGCCAACAATATCGCTGAACTCCTTCGGAAACAGTGACCTGTGAAGTTACTTGCGCTATCAAGCTGAAGGTACTCAGCTATTCGCATTGGAATTTTGCCAATTGTATTAAGACCAACAGGTGAACAAACACACTTGCCATTGCGATATGTTAAAAAGAATCGCTGCTGGCTGTCCGGTCTTAAATTTGCATATTGCCGAATTAATGCAATCCATTCGGGCTTAATGATTGCAAATGTACGGCTGTTACCTGTTTTAGTTTCTGGAATTGTTACGATAATTAAATTCGATTTAAATTCTATATCTCGCAATGACATTTTGCAAAGTTCTTCACGTCGACACGCTCCAGAAATACCCAGTATTAATACAGGCTATAAATACATATAGTGTTATATGGAATTTACATATACGGAAATGACTTTACCTTCATTAGTAGGAACAAAGAATTTGGTGCTTCAACAATAAATTTAGTAATTTGTTCTTCGGTTAATACTGCTGATTTTTTAGGCTGATGTTGCTTCGTTATCTGTTTTAAATACGCTATGAATTTTGCATATTTAGATATATCCGTGTTATCATATATTATTAAGCATGATTTTAACATAGAATAAGTGATGATTTATTTGATTGTAAATTTTGAAAATAAACTAATAAACAATTTTCGGAGTATTTTTGTATATTTTTAGATCTAGCCCAAGTTACGAATTTAGTATAAGTGTTCTTGTATACGTTTTTTTGATTTTATGGGTAATAAATTATCCACTGCAATATTGGCAGCTTCGCGAATTTCAGGCGGTGTACATTGCATTTCATTATCAGAATTCATGTTGTTGGTGAGGTTTTTTATTTTGTATGGAATTTTTTGAATTTGATAATTTTAAATTAAATGTCACTTCAAATAATCAATACTGCCAACTCAAATTTTTTTAATTAATATCAAGAGATTAGAAGTGTGTCATAAACGATAACGTATTTAACAATATGTATTATTATTATTATAGTTCTCGTACAAAAAATATTGTACAAACTTCGTGAGTGAAACATTTCGCGAATTCGTGTCCATAAACTGGTCACTCATTCGCGAAAATGATTTCACGCACTTGGTTCGTAAATAACTGTTATCTAATTGACATAAAAAGTGTACGCAGGTGTAACAGGAAATAATAACAATGGTTTTCTCTGTATTCACACGTATTACCACGTTTTGTTCTTTTTCTGTCTTTAACTGTACTGCGTTCAAATACGCAATCACTTCTTCCCAGTTCTTAGGTAGTGTGGGAAGAGTTTATCTGCGAGCCATGTAAATGTTTCTTCGAATGCAATTTATATCATCGGTAACAATTTTCGAATTTGCATATCTTCGGAATTTATTAATTTGTTTGGCTCTCCGACAGGTCACCGCAGGCCTTTCGCTTTAGAGAATTACTGATCGTTTGCATAAAAAAATTATTATCAGCATCATGACAATGATCTTCTTTCGCTTCTAGCCTCTCACTTTTGTTTAAAGTAGACGTATAGATTCGGGCTAAGCACTTATTCTTAGAACACTTCCAACAAATTTGGCCAAATTTGGACAATTTAGTTCGTTGGCTTTTAAAAATTTGTAACGGTTAAACACTAACAACTCGTGTAATATTTTCCTTAACATGACCTTGACACTTTCCATGTTGACACTGAAAAGCTCTGAAGCTTTTCTGGCACTAGCAAATAATTTTAAAAAGATGATTTATAAAGGGTTGGAATACTAAATTTTATGCCATGCTATTAGTTCTCATAATTTGCCAGCATAATAAAAATAATTTGTTAAGTACTGCGAAGTGTACAAATACTTAAAAGGCGTAAGTATGAGGCGCATCTGAATGACCGCCTTCAGTCTCTACCTGACTTGACTATCTTCTACCCAGAAACATGCCTTGACAAAGTACCAGCCTTTCTTATATATAAAGACTGTGCTCCTGCTCTTCTATATCCTTTGGTCAAGATTTTTAATTTAGCGCTAAAAAGTTCAACCTTTCCCGAGATTTGGAAGTTTGCTCACATTGCGCCAATAACTAAATCTGATGACTGTCCTGACATAACCAATTACCGCCCAGTGTCAATCTTGTCAAACCTCTCCAGTCTTTGAACAATGTCTCTATTCCGCTATTTCTCTGAGTATAAGAACATATCTATCAACTAATCAACACGGCTTTACTGCAGGGCCCTCTACTGTCACCAACCTGTGTCATACCTATCTAACAGGCGTCAGCATGTATTCTACAATGGTTACCCTTCGGATAAATATGTTGCTACCTCGGGGGTCCCTCAGGGGTCTAATCTTGGTCCATTGATTTTCATTGTGTTTATTAACATCACCAAGAACTTAATGTCACATAACTTGCTGATTATCTTAAATTATTTCGCGAGATAACTACTATAGAGGAATGCACTGTACTTCAGCACGATCGTCGAGATATTACTGAAGTAAAGTTGTTATACTTTAAACAACTTTCCACTCAACATCAGGAAGTATAAAACAATTACATTTACTCGTAGTTCTTCTCCTATTATTTTTAATTAGAACCTGAAGAGCGTGGATGTGGAACGTGTGAATCTGATTAAGGACCTAGGTATTATATTTGACACTAAACCTATATTTGCGCAACATATAAAATACACCACTAACACTGCAAGAAAAATGCTAGGTTTCATAATCCGCAATTGTGATAGTTTTTCTAATGCCATACCTTTGAAAGTGCGAGGCGTGTTTTTTAAATAAGTACCGTTTTGAAATTTCGCCACTGCAGCGCTGCGGTCGGTGTCCCGTGCATGCGCACAGTATACCTACATCTGTTGGCAAGCCACAGACGCCATTACGGCAACAATCGATCGTTTGTATATTTGCCGTTGCGTATTTGAAATACCTCCGCCGATTGAGAATCCCGCCGACTGTGAAATACGCGTCGTAATTCGTCTTTTTTAGTCCTAAAGGCGTAAAGCAGTTGAAATTCACCATCAGATGTGTGAAGTGTACGGACAATACATAATGAGTGATGCAATAGTACGCAAATGGGTAAGAGCTTTCAAAGACGGCCGCAAGAATGTTCATGACAAGGAACGGGGTCGGCGACCCTCAGTGATCACTGACGATTTGGTGCAAAACGTCGACGAAAAAGTGAAAGAGAACGGACGCTTCACAATTTCTTCGTTATCAGAGGAGTTCCCTCTAGTTTCAAGAAGTGCTGTCTACGAAATTGTGACCGAACGCTTAAATTTTCGAAAATTATCCTCGCGATGGGTACCAAAAGTGTTGACTGAGGCGCACGAAAACAAACGTTTAGGTAGCACCTTGACTTTTCTTGAGCGTTATGATGCTGAGGGTGACGATTATTTAAGCCAAATTGTCACAGGCGATGAAACATGGGTGGCCTACGTTACACCAGAAACAAAACAACAATCAATGGAATGGCGGCATCCAACATCGCCCAAGAGAGTTAAACTTAAGGAGACAATTTCAACCCGGAAAATCATGTGTACTGTATTTTGAGCCAGAAAGGGGGTGTTGCTTGTTGATTTTTTGCTTCGTGGTAACACAGTAAATTCCGAAAGATATTGTGAGACCTTAAAAAACTGCGCAGTGCAATTCAGAACAAAAGGCGCGGCATGCTGAGTAGAGGGATCGTTCTGCTGCATGACAATGCCCGTCCACATGCCACAGACACGCCAATCGAACTCAAGATGTCATTGCATCATTTGGCTGGGAAGAATTTCAACATCCTCCATACAGCCCCGACCTAGCGCTCAGTAACTACCACGTGTTTCTGCACCTGAAGAAACATCTCGGATGTAAGCGCCACGATGACGACGATAGCCTCAAAACAGCCGTGTTGCAGTGGCTGTCAAATCAGACGGCAAACTTCTATGACGACGGGTACAAAAGCTTGTGTTCGATATGATAAGTGCCTTAATATTGGTGGCAATTATGTGGAAGAATAGATTAAAGTGTGGTCTTTTATGTAAAAATAAAATTGTTACAAAAAGTACACCTGTTTTTTTTTAATATCGAAACGGTACTTACTTTAAAAAACACGCCTCGTATTATATTTCGCTCTCGTGAGATCTCGCTTGGAGTATGCGGCGGTCGTTTGGAGTCATTACTATGTAACCTACAAGGGACAACTGGAGTTTATACAGCGACGATATGCCAAATTTATGTGGTTTCGTTTGGATGGACTATATCCGACAAGGAATATTGATCATAACGTCCTGTTATCGCGTATTTGCTTGCATTCTCTTAATTTTAAACGCATTTGTTGCAGTTTTACTAAAAATGCTAGATTTCCACGTTCCACATTTCGGCGCTCTTTATTCCAGCACCTTCTACTTACATTAGCGTCACAAATGTGTTTCAGAACTCTCCCATTTACATGATGTGTATTCATTTGTATATGATTTCCTCGCCTTGTGATATTTCTCACTCATCTATAATGCTATTAAAGATTCTGCTACTTCAATTTTCAATATTTTTGCGTGATACTAAATACTTTTTTTGTATTTGTCACTTGTTCTTTAATTTTTGTTAATATTTTTTGTACATGTATGTATGTATGTATTACATTATTTTAAAAATTGTCCAATAATTGGAATTTGTAATATTCGCAACTGACTCACGTTCATCCAAATAACTTTAATTTTCTTTATTTCCCATATATAGCATATATGCAATCAACATGAATTATTTCGTTCCAGCACAATCTAATCCTGTCCCCATTACCTTGTTGCAAAATTGTCATATAAGAGTAGACTTCAAATAGATGTGTCAAGGGACGTAAAACCAAGCTCTGTTAAGAACATAGAAACAATATTTCATACACTGCAAATGTAGTCATAAAGAACAAAGGTAACGCGAAAAGAACAGATTGTAACTTGCAGTGAAGAGAAAATATGCACGCACATATATAATATGTATAGTACACGTATATTCCGAGGACGATGGGAATAATGCTTGATAAAATATTACCAGCGTTCTTTAAAATTATACATGGTATTCTACGTTCTCGTAAAGCGTCCACGAATTTATACGGAAACTTTAAACACACGTGCACGTGCATAAAATATAGAGGATTATCTCTAAACTAAGCCCCGGCTAATGTGATGGAAAGTGTATTACAGCTAATGCTTTTGATTTTACAATGGTACGTTAGAATATGTATTTACCTATTCCAAACTTTATGAATTAATTATGAGGTAATTAGATGAAATAATATTTATTAATATGGTTAAGCTCCAAACATTCAACAGATTATACGTTTAGCTAAATTAATTTATTATTAGTAATAGAGTCATAATACGGAATAATTATCAAAGAGTAAAAAAGAATAAATAATTAGAACCACTGTGTTATTAACAAGTCTCCTCGCATCAATTTTAGCCCTGTCGACATATTACGTATACATTTCGAAATGTTATGCATTCCTTTGAACAGTTAGAATTTACTAAGTAATCATTACCAGGTAGGAGCCATAAATTCTCAGCCTGATACGCTTATACAGGTTCAAACGTGTTCAAACTTCGTCACGTCATGCATGCACATACGCGAGGTATACACTATAAATATGACGGTTCGAAGCCTAGTAGTTTTTAGTAACCAGCAAACCAACGTGACTAGTGCACGAAAATGTCTGAAGTAATGAAAATTGAGTACCACGCGGTCATTACATTTTTAACAAAAGAAGGGCATACACCTTATCACATTAAACAACGGCAACGTTTAAACGACGTTCACGGTGATTCATCTCCTTCGTATTCAACTGTAAAAAAGTGCGCAAAATGTTTCCGTTTGAGACAAGAATCAACAAGATGCCGATCGGTCGGGTCGATCTTTCTGCTTTCTGCGCAGTCATTTTTAAACATGTGTGGAGACGACCCCTAAACCGATTTTGGAGTCCATTGTCACACGGGATGAAACAATGGTTCTGTTTTACGATCCTCTATCAAAAAGGGAGTCCATGGAAGGCGGCGACCTGATGAACCTCTTCCCAGAAAGGCGAAAGTCGTTCAATCAACGAAAAATGTGATGGCCACGATATTCTGGGATTGTGAGGGCATTTTGCTAATTGACTTTAAAGAGCACAATAAAAGTGTGAACGGCACATATTATACGTCTTTATTGCATAAATTAAGGGACAGTATTAGTGCTGAACGTCGTGGAAAATTGACAAAAGTGTGCGATTATTGCACGACAATGCTCCCGTCCATACTGCCGCGGCTTTCAAGAATTGTAACATCCACCGTATAGTCATATGGCTCCTTGTGATTTCTTTTTGTTTTCTAATTTAAAAACAGACCTTAGGGGACGTAGTTTTAAGGACGACAGTGAGTTGCAAGCAGCTGTTATAGAACATTTAGACGGAAAAACTTCAGATTATTTTTACAAGAGTATCGAAATATTGGATTTTCTTAATTTAAAAACAATGTAAACAAAGTTTAACGATGTGGTATTTATTATATTGTTTTACTATTTATTTTATTCTTTATAGTTAAATTGATGAATAAACTCAGAAATATTAAAAGTAGTGGTGTTGTAAATGTAACTATCCGTTACTAAAGTATTCGTAACTCGATAAGTAACGAATACTGGTTTCAAATAATCGTTACTTTTTCAAACAGTTATTCTCATAATGTATAACTTTTAGAATACATTCTTGTCTGAAATATTTTATTAAAAAATATAATTTAGAGTAAATAACTTTGTACAAAATATTTGAATTTAACCAATTATTAGTATTACTTGTATTTGCAAAAGTCAATTTCATTATAAAAGTTTTGTTGGAACTTATTGTATTGATGCAAGGTTAAATAAATTTTGATCCATTCCCTCTACATTTTTGTGATTTAATATGGGAGTCGGGCATTTTATGGTTTTATGATAGAGTATTTCGTCTATCGTAAATAAAATAGTGACTCCTTAAAAAATACTTTAGGCTTTGCCATTTTACTTTTAATTTTGAGTTGGAATGGTTTGTGTGATACCTTTAAGGAACTTTATTTATTTAACGTAATATATATTAAAATTAGTATATAATTGAACATTTTGTTTGTACTATATATTAACTATACATATTCCCGCACCCCAGATTTGAACGAGTACTCGGTAACGAATAAAAAGTAACGGATAGTTACAAGTATTGAAAAGTAACATCACTAATTAAAAATTTATAATAATAATAAAGTTTAGTTTATAATATTTTGTGTATGCGAACAATATATACAATTACAAGAGCAACACGAAAAACGTCAAAAGAAACAAAAGAGCAACTAAGGTATAAATCGTTACCTTTTTGTTTGTTGGAAGGTACGATTCTACGTCACTATAGGATGTATGTACATATAAGGTTTGTTCGCAGAGTAATTATTGTTAACTATAAGATAACTGTACGACGCATGCGTATATAACCTCCGATTATATTCATATTTGTATATAAGATATAATCATAATTGAATATAAAAGAAAAATTGTATTGGAAATATACATAAAAAATTCTATGAAAGAGTATATTGAAAAACAGAAACGGGTATATACAATGAAGTGTATGAAAACAAAAATAAATTCTTAATATTATTAATAATTTTGTTCTTATCGTAGGTCCATAATGTATATTTATTTTCTACAGATTGCCTCGATGTCCTAATGCTATTGCTAATACTTGGAAATATTAAGGCTTCTACTATTAAACCTCCTAAAACAGATGTTATAATGTCTTTAGTAATATAAAAATAGTTTGCAATTAAACACTTCATATTTTATTTGTTATTAAATTAAGACTATCACAGATTAAAGATATGTTATGTATATATACATATCTTTAAAAATATAGGTACTTAGTCAACATTAGTAAGCAAAGCGTTCGTACTGCCAAATCTCAACCTAGTTTGATATTAAACTTTGACTGAGACGCATTCCCATTAGAAAAGGCGGAAACTGTCGAATAACTATAACAAATTCTCTTTAGGAACAAACCTATAGACGAGAGAGTTTTACTTATTCATAGATGCATCATGGTAAAGTTAATTGTATTGTGATTTTTAAACATTTCACTTGTATTCTAGTTTTCAAATAAAATGAGAATCTGCTTCCGATTTATTTAATTCGCTTTCCTTTTTGTCACCGACATAAAAAAAGAACATAAATAAAAATAAAACTTATAGGTATCTACATACAATACACAAGACCGAATGCTGACCGCTGGAAGTAATACCTCCCCTTAATCCTGGGAATTTGTAAAACAAACAAACAAACAAAGGGGCCGCGGCAAAAGACTCCTCCAGGAGGTATTAATTGAATTTAGGGTAAAGTTGGGTTATGTTATTAATTAAAACAATAATTTTCCACAACGTTATAATATTTTAATAATTCAAAGCTTAATGATACGTAATGATACCCGATGTTAATAACGACCTGTGTTAATAAACGACACTATAACCAAAAACAAGTCGTATCGCGAATAAATGTTAACAGTCGAGGTTTAAATACAAACGGGCACACTGAGTAATAGTTGTTGTACACTTTGAAACAACTAAATATTATGAAATAGCAACAATACACACACTGCTTAATAATGATGGAGGAGTTGGCATTAACCAATAATAAAATAAAAGTTATCCGTTAAAAAGTCAAACACACACTGAATATAGATACTAATAACGATACGTTTGAATATTAATAATGTTATAAACAAATAATGTACATAGGGATAAATATAGGTTAGGTATTTGGAGGTTAGGGTTTCACTAGCGCGTGAATTTAAGGTTAAGTCTCCGAATACAACAATATAGTTAATGATCCACCGTGAATTTATTAATATTATACATTAATAACGGCGCGCACTGAGTTTAAATATTTTGGTGGAGGTGCTGGAATTCAACCAACAATGTTAAATAAAATGATTGTTACTGGAATAAAAGTTAAACAAACGCTGCATATGGGTACCAGTAATAACGAACTTGGATAATAATATTGTTATAAACAAATATAATGTTTATGGGTAGATATCGGTTGGATATTTGAAGGTTATGTTTCACTACCGCGGGGAATTTAATATTAACACTTTAGCAATAACAATGTCGTTAATGAATCCACGTGAAGTTAATATGATAATTCATTAACAAAGGCGCACACTGAATTTAAATGTTTTGGTGGAGGTGCTGGCATTCAACCAGCAATGTTAAATAAAAACGCGGGCTTAATAGGTTTTTCACTGCACTTACGGTTAATTGCTACAGCGTAAGCAGCTGTAGCTTGTCCTGGTGCACTGAAGTTAATACTATGGGCGAACACTAAAGAGGGACCGTAAGTTTGGTATCTTTACGCGAAATAAGCGCACTGTAAATAACTAAAACGGCCGCTACTACGTACACAGTAGTAGGATCCTCCTATAACTTCTTCGGTCGATACTAGGCGATACGTCGGATGTATTCCACTACGTGGAGATACTCTCAGACGTCGGCGAACTTGGATTCCGACGAAGAAGGCGTCCGAAATAAAGAATTCCTCAAGAATTCTTAGTGGATTCTTGGTCCGTGTGGTCACCTGTACACGTTTCGCCGTGTACTTCTAATGACCTGGAAAGTGCCTTTTTGGTCCCTTGTATTACGTAAGCAGTAAATACAATTCCGCTGGATGGCTTTCTGGAAAGTCCGCTCGGTATCGGTGGCCTGTTATCTGCTGGTCCAGGAGGTTGATGCTGGCAGGCGGGTGACCGAGTTGGGACTCGATATCTTGTAGGCATTTGCCTCAGCTTATATAGGTTTCCAAATGTGTTTACGTTTTAATTTGGGAACCCCAGTGACGCAGGTGACGAACAAAGAAGTATCTATGTCACGGTAATTTCCCTTGGGGCCTAGACAGGGTTACGTCTTCTGCGTGTATTAGAAATTTAAGCGTTTTCAATTGGCCGTGGGCGGAGCCTAGGATTCGTATCAAAATTGTCTCAGAAAGTTATTACGCGAAATTTCTCTAACTTCACGAATATTCTGATTGGTTGTGGGCGGAGCCTATGATTCGTACCAAAATTGTCTCAAAAAGTTATTACGCGAAATTTCTCTAACTTCACGAATATTCTGATTGGTTGTGGGCGGAGCCTATGATTCGTATCAAAATTGTCTTAAAAAAAGTTATTACGCGAAATTTGTAATTTTACGAATGTTTTGGGATTTTAATTTATTCTGGAGGATCGGGATAAGATAGGAATAAAACATGTACACTAATATTGGGCCTGGACTTGTTCTGTGGGAAAACGTCTTATTTGTTTCCATCGGAAGAGGCTGTTGGTAACAATTGACCCCCCCCCGAAAAAGACGTTGTTCCACACGACATTCCAGGCCCCAAAAAAAAATATGTCAGAAATAGCAAAATACATTTTAATTTCTATTCCCATGTGTCCCGTTGCTCCTGGTGGACCGCTCTAAAGTCCCGTTGCTCCTGGAATCTTACGTTGGCTGGGTCCTGGTGCTCCTGGTGGTGGATGATCACGTGGCTGACGATCATCAAATTCAGCCGGCTGGAGTGGTTGACCCTGGTTTGGGCGTCTTGCTATACGGACCTGATCAATGTGATATTTTGTCCATTGTGCGCCAGGTCGTTCCACCCAGACGGCTGTTGGTCCGGCTGCTTCCCGGACTGGGTATGGTCCTGCCCATTTTGCGCCGAATGGCTGTCCTGGTGGGAGGTGGGTGCGTACCATGACCAATTGACCGATGCGTGGTTGAATTGGCATGGGTGCATTTTGCTCTATGTACCTGTCACGATACCTTTGTTCATTAGCATGTATCTTTTGGATTCGCTGCGGCCCAGTTTCTGGCGGGACATTGTGTGGGTCTCGCCATTCACCAGGTCTCCGCAGTTCGAACCCAAACAATGCCTTTGCCGGGGAATAGCCCGTCGCAGCGTTCTTTCGGCATCTTAAATTAAAGAGTACCGTGTCGAGTTTCTCGTCCCACCTCTCTGGCGTTTGCCCTTCTAACTGGAGACGTAGGCCCTTCTTCAGTTCCTGATTTCGCCTTTCTACTGGATTCGCCCGTGGGTGGTAGATTGGGGTAGTCCAATGGATGCATTGCCATTTACGTAAGGCAGCATCCCAGGCGACGGACGTGAATTGTGGGCCATTATCTGTTAGGACAGCCATTGGGTAGCCGAATCTCAGGAACACTTCCTCCAAAGCGTCGATTACGGCATGGTTGCTGGTAGTTGGTACCGCTCGTACCTCGGTCCATCTGGTGTGGAGATCCATTATGACCACACCAAACCTATTGCCTTTTCTTGATGTGGTCAGTGGTCCCACGATGTCGACGGACAGGACTTCGAAGGGACGTCTCGGGGCATGAGGTCGGAGAGGAGCCTTGGCTTGTAGGGGTCCCCTTTTAAAGGCATTACATAGCCTACATCCCCGGACATAGTCCGTCACTTCTGGTCGGATTCCTGGCCAATGGAAGCGATTGGTGATTGCTCTATAGGTTTCTTCGGTTCCTGGGTGTCCTGCCGTCGGATCGTCATGGTACTGATGCAGTACCTGGGCTCTGGCTGTCTCTGGGACCAGGATTGGCTGGTGGGCTCCCTCTCGATATCTTATAAATCCATCGAGATATATAAAATCGGGATGGTTTTCTCCGGGTTGGTTTGGATGGAGTTGTTCGATTAACTCCCTCATGGCTGGGTCATCTTGCTGTGCATCTTGTATCACATGGTATAAGGGGTCCCTCTCCTGTAACAAACAGACAAACTCTCCACTAGCCTGGGTTATTGGTTGCTGCGTGTCTGGTACTAATCTTTCCACTTCATCTAGTTCCAGTGGAGTGGTTTCGTCACTGGGATGGCGGGAGAGTACATCCGGAAGTTCATTTTCTCGTCCTGGGATGTGTTGGACTTCATATGAAAATTCTTGGAGGAGGAGTGACCATCTCATTAGCTTTGATCTAGTTTCTTTAAAGCTATGCAACCAAGTGAGTGCCTTACTATCGGTCCGGAGTCGGAATGGTCGGTCTTCTAGGTATGGCCGATATTTTCTGATGGCCCATATAACGGCCAGACACTCTTGCTCGTTAATATGGTACCTTACTTCTGTCTTGTTGAATCGTAGGCTGGCATAGCTTACGATTCTTCTTTGGTCCTCCTCCTCTTGATATAGTACAGCAGATGCGCCTATGCTGCTGGCGTCTGTCTGCAAAATGAACGGCAGCCTAAAGTCCGGGCGGTGCAGGAAGAGGGGCCTTGTTACCGCTTCTTTAATTGCCAAGAAAGCTTCCTCGGCAGGCTTAGTCCATCGGTAAGTGGTGTTGGTGGTCAAGAGATCCGTAAGGGGTGCCATCGTTCTTGATGCATCCGGTATGTAATCTCTCAACCAGTTCACTATGCCTAGGAAACGGCGAAGGGCCTTCCTCGTCTTGGGTATTTCATGGGACTGGATTGCTTCGATATGGATCGTTTGGGGCTTATTCCCTTCTTTGGTGACCATATGGCCCAGATACTCTAAGGAGGGACTGGCAAACCGGCATTTCTTCATATTTAGTTTTAGTCCGTGTTGCTGAATTCTTTCCAACACCAAACTCAGGTGTCGTAGATGTTCCTCCATATTGTCAGAGTATATGATGATGTCGTCCAGGTAGGCTAGTGCGAAGTTCTGCAGATAGCCTACCAGGACATCCTGGGCCATTAGCTTTTGGAAGGTGGTCGGGGCCCCCTTTAGGCCGAAGGGCATCACTTGAAACTCATAGGCAGCGCCCTCTGGTGTCGTGAAGGCGGTCAGTCGCTTGGATGCCTCTTCTAATTCGATCTGCCAATATCCATTGCGCAGATCTAGTGTGGTGAAAATCTTCGCCGTCCCTAGGTCCTTTAATGATTCCTGAATGGGTGGTAGTGGACTGGCTTCGTTTTCCGTCTTGTCGTTAAGGCGGCGGTAATCGACGCAGAACCGGGGCTCCCCATTCTTTTTCGTCACTATAACTATCGGAGAGTTATACTCACTGTGGCTAGGTCTGATAACTCTGGCCGCAAGCATCTCCTCAACCTGGGTGGCGATGACCTTCTTTTTCTGCGGGGTGTACTTGTACGTGGGCACCCTCACTGGCACATTATCCTTCAGGCGTATTGTGTGTTTGGTGGTGGTGGTGGTTTGTATTCGTCCACCTTCCATGAACAGGTCCTGGAAATTGTTGATGATGTTCTTGAATTTCTCCCTTTGTGGGTTCGTCCAATCCTGGACGTCAACGGGAATATCTTCAAGATTCATCGTTGCTGAAGTAGTTCGTGGTGGCGTCTTATCGAAGTAGATCGTATGCCGTCGTTTAACTCCAACATGGACACATCCTCTTAGGTAGTCCAGGACCGCATGGTTCTCCGTTAGCCACGGGTGCCCAAGTATGATTCCTGCCTGGAGACATTCCACCTCCAGGGCTTCGCATTGGAATTCGTACTCTTGCCCCGCAGTTGCCTTTAACAGTCCAAGTTTATTAGTGACGAAAGTTTTACCTTTAATTGCCATTGTAAATTCCACGGCGGCTGTCGTGGTGGTTGACCCAAACATCCATTCGGGTCTGGCCAGGTTCTTACTTGCGGCACTATCAATTCGGGCTGTCACTGGGCGGCCATCAATCCGTAACTGGATGGATGCCGTTTGGTTTGTGGGTGTCGTGGTAATTAGGGCCGTTCCGCTACTGGCTTTGGAGCGGCCCTCTGCTCTTCCCCCGACTGCTTAGTGGGTGCTGGGTGCTTAGCCGCAAAACTCTCTGGCTGGTTGGGGCAGTCCCGGTTGAAATGTCTGCCAGTGCAGAACCAACATCTGGGCAACGATCTCTCGACAACTGGTTCCCTCTTTGGTACCGCTGGGGGAGCTGCAACTTCTTTCTTTAAAGGTACTGTTGTTGTCTTACCTTTAAACTGCTCGAAGACTGTTGACCACTTTTCGCAGGTATCATGTAGGTCCTTTAATGTCTTCGGTCCCACTTGCGTTATTTGAACGCAATACTGCTGCGTCATCTGCATAATGATGTGGTTCACTAAGTCTTGTTCTGGCCAACTGGGGTTTAGTCTCAGGCACAAACGTTTCATTCTTGTGATGAATGTTGCTGGATCTTCATCCCAGCGTTGCCTTGTTTCACATGCCTGTTGGAGAGCCTTCCTTCTTTGTGGGCTCATAAACTCCCGTCGGAACCGGTGGTCAAACTCCCCCAGAGTATCAAAGCCTCCTTCGTTCTTCTTGAACCAGTTGGCTGCTTCTCCTGTCAGGAACGGGCGGACTGCGTCATCTATATCCTCCGGCACCTCAAGACGGGCTGTCTGCAAGTGGGAGGTTAGTCTTGCTAGGAACGTGGTTGGATCCTCAACTAGGTGTCCACTGTACACCCTTGGTGGTGTAGGTATATTGGTGACGACACTGCACGGACTGCAGCAGTGCCTTTGGTGGTGAACACCCTCCGTCTTGGATACCGTTCCGTTCCCTTGGTTGCTGACTCTGATGACTTCATCCTGGGTTTGGACAGCTGCGGTGGATGCCTCCTCTTCCTGGACGGCGGTGATGACCTCCTGGTCCTGGAAGTCGATGGCAGCCTTCGGGTCCTGGCCATCCTCATCACCTAATTCATAACTGATGGAGGTACAAGCCTCTTGATCCTCGGTACGTGATGCGACCCTGGACGTTGAGGCGGTGTTGGATGTGATGGTGGCTTTAGTCGTTCCCTCCAGAGCCGTCATCCTTCTACCTATGTTTCTGAGTTCATGTAACATGATCTCAAGCTGCAGGGCTGGATCAGCGGCACCGGGGGTGGTTGTGCGTAGCGAAGGCGATTGTCTTGGGCTAGGACCATCCAATTCCACGCTGTCACTTGATTGTCTGGTTTTTCGTGCTGTCCTCTTAGGCATCTTGAAGCCTGGTGTCTCTCTTGCTTAGGTGGATGGGTCGGTGGTGGATCCGCGGACACAATCCTGTGTTCGTAGTCCCACGTTGCTGGGCGCCACAATAATACCTCCCCTTAATCCTGGGAATTTGTAAAACAAACAAACAAACAAAGGGGCCGCGGCAAAAGACTCCTCCAGGAGGTATTAATTGAATTTAGGGTAAAGTTGGGTTATGTTATTAATTAAAACAATAATTTTCCACAACGTTATAATATTTTAATAATTCAAAGCTTAATGATACGTAATGATACCCGATGTTAATAACGACCTGTGTTAATAAACGACACTATAACCAAAAACAAGTCGTATCGCGAATAAATGTTAACAGTCGAGGTTTAAATACAAACGGGCACACTGAGTAATAGTTGTTGTACACTTTGAAACAACTAAATATTATGAAATAGCAACAATACACACACTGCTTAATAATGATGGAGGAGTTGGCATTAACCAATAATAAAATAAAAGCTATCCGTTAAAAAGTCAAACACACACTGAATATAGATACTAATAACGATACGTTTGAATATTAATAATGTTATAAACAAATAATGTACATAGGGATAAATATAGGTTAGGTATTTGGAGGTTAGGGTTTCACTAGCGCGTGAATTTAAGGTTAAGTCTCCGAATACAACAATATAGTTAATGATCCACCGTGAATTTATTAATATTATACATTAATAACGGCGCGCACTGAGTTTAAATATTTTGGTGGAGGTGCTGGAATTCAACCAACAATGTTAAATAAAATGATTGTTACTGGAATAAAAGTTAAACAAACGCTGCATATGGGTACCAGTAATAACGAACTTGGATAATAATATTGTTATAAACAAATATAATGTATATGGGTAGATATCGGTTGGATATTTGAAGGTTATGTTTCACTACCGCGGGGAATTTAATATTAACACTTTAGCAATAACAATGTCGTTAATGAATCCACGTGAAGTTAATATGATAATTCATTAACAAAGGCGCACACTGAATTTAAATGTTTTGGTGGAGGTGCTGGCATTCAACCAGCAATGTTAAATAAAAACGCGGGCTTAATAGGTTTTTCACTGCACTTACGGTTAATTGCTACAGCGTAAGCAGCTGTAGCTTGTCCTGGTGCACTGAAGTTAATACTATGGGCGAACACTAAAGAGGGACCGTAAGTTTGGTATCTTTACGCGAAATAAGCGCACTGTAAATAACTAAAACGGCCGCTACTACGTACACAGTAGTAGGATCCTCCTATAACTTCTTCGGTCGATACTAGGCGATACGTCGGATGTATTCCACTACGTGGAGATACTCTCAGACGTCGGCGAACTTGGATTCCGACGAAGAAGGCGTCCGAAATAAAGAATTCCTCAAGAATTCTTAGTGGATTCTTGGTCCGTGTGGTCACCTGTACACGTTTCGCCGTGTACTTCTAATGACCTGGAAAGTGCCTTTTTGGTCCCTTGTATTACGTAAGCAGTAAATACAATTCCGCTGGATGGCTTTCTGGAAAGTCCGCTCGGTATCGGTGGCCTGTTATCTGCTGGTCCAGGAGGTTGATGCTGGCAGGCGGGTGACCGAGTTAGGACTCGATATCTTGTAGGCATTTGCCTCAGCTTATATAGGTTTCCAAATGTGTTTACGTTTTAATTTGGGAACCCCAGTGACGCAGGTGACGAACAAAGAAGTATCTATGTCACGGTAATTTCCCTTGGGGCCTAGACAGGGTTACGTCTTCTGCGTGTATTAGAAATTTAAGCGTTTTCAATTGGCCGTGGGCGGAGCCTAGGATTCGTATCAAAATTGTCTCAAAAAGTTATTACGCGAAATTTCTCTAACTTCACGAATATTCTGATTGGTTGTGGGCGGAGCCTATGATTCGTACCAAAATTGTCTCAAAAAGTTATTACGCGAAATTTCTCTAACTTCACGAATATTCTGATTGGTTGTGGGCGGAGCCTATGATTCGTATCAAAATTGTCTTAAAAGAAAGTTATTACGCGAAATTTGTAATTTTACGAATGTTTTGGGATTTTAATTTATTCTGGAGGATCGGGATAAGATAGGAATAAAACATGTACACTTATATTGGGCCTGGACTTGTTCTGTGGGAAAACGTCTTATTTGTTTCCATCGGAAGAGGCTGTTGGTAACAGAAGGGGTCCTCGCTGCTCGACTTATAGGTCAATGTGAGACAGAGAAAGTATTCGGAAAAAAGAAATGATAACATTTGTTCATCATTGCATACATTAGCCGTACGAAGAAGTTAATGCAGATAAGAAATTGTAATATACTGAAAAGAGATACATATATAAGAAACATATTGCACTTCGATGTGTAACGCTTGACAATTTTACCAGACTACTCGTGCTTATTCCAATATTATAAGAATTCACGGCGCCTCTTGTGGGAGGGGCATCTCAGCGGTCAGCTCTCAATCTGTGAGCCGTACATCAGTATTCATTCAAATAACAGGGCTCCTATACTACAAGATTATTTTTTACTATTTCCTTAAAACATTTAATCTGTTAAAAACTTTTACATCATTCGGAAACATTCGTAAGATCTGACTGGATTTTCAGTAAAGCCGGTAGACGAGAAGTGTAATTTATTTCAACCAAAAAGTCAAATTTTACCATTATCTCGTTAACTACTATGTTTAAACAAATTTATTCAAAAGTGATATACAAAACAATTTTATAAACAAAGTTTTTCGAAATTTTTAGCGAAAGTAGGTCTTTCACTCTTACCGAAAAAAAGTTTTTGCAAATATCTCATAAATTATGCATAGATGTATTAAGAGGCTAAAATGGACTCATGTCATTAAAGAAAGCCTGTGAATTGGACAGTTGAGTTTCAGATTTCTAATTTCATAATATTCTTTTGCATGTGACTAATAATACCATCTATTATTTGGAAAAACGAACACAAAACACTCGTATATATTTAAAAGTGTTTTAAATCCCGCGCAATAATTGCTTGAAATTCATAGTTTTGATAATTCAAGAATCCTTTTGTGTATATTAAAAACATTTTGTAATGTATTAGCACACCAGAAAATAATGTCGTATCTTACCACAGATGCAAAATTAATAAAATAAATAAGTCTCATTTTTATTCAAGCTATGTCACAACCACACTGACTCTCTAGTTTTACTCAAAGTCCTAGATTTCCACGTTCCACATTGCGGCGCTCGTTATTCCAGCACCTTCTACTTACCATTTGTGCGCACAAATGTGTTATTTACATGATGTGTTCTCATTTTAATACGATTTCCTCGCATTGTGTTAATAGATGAGTGACATCATCTATTAACGCTGTGAAAAGTGCTGCTACTTCATTAAAGTAAGCCTGTGAATTGGATAGTTGAAATTAAGATTTCTAGTTTCATAATATTCTTGTTCATGTGACTAATAATATACGAAACACTCGTATATATTTAAGAGTTTTTTAAATACCGCGCAAGAAATTCAAGAATCCTTTTCTGTTTATTAAAAACATTTTGTAGTGTATTAGTACACCAAAAAATAATGTTGTATCTTACGACAGATTCGAAATTAATAAAATAAATAATACTCCTTGCTTCGTTCATATAATTATTAACAATTATTATTATTATTATCATTATTATTATGTACAGAAATTTAACTTGCACAATTAAGCGTATGCAAGTATTATCAAGTTCTATGAACAATGGTGTTTCAAATTTCAATTGTGTAGTTTTAAATCCTATGCCATTAGTTTCTCCTTTATTGACAGGCAATCTTTTTATAGTAAAGTACTCAGTAGACTCTTCTCACAAGTATCTGATATTTGTTATCAATTGTGTAATAAATAATAAGGAACTGATTAATTAAAAAATATTAAAAATTCTCATCTATTTGTTTTGTGGCACTTTCTTTGATTATTATTTTTATTTAGGAATCTAACTTATACCCATACCTTACTAAATCTATATGTGTATATTACACACTCAATGAGCTGATGAATGAACGTTGATCAAAAATATTGCAGTTATTGCATTTTAGTAACATTCATTAGGTATTATTTGTATTTTGTTAAAACTCCAACAGGATATTATGCTTTAACAGTCAAAGTGCGCCCAAGGGGATCTAGCGATTTCTATTGTAAGAAACATATACGACATTCGTTTTATACATATTCTTACTTATATTGTTCCTATATTTTTTTAGCAAAAGGGGTATAAATTATAACAAATTATTGTGTGAAATGTTTTCTTACAACCTATTTAGTGAGCAATTCTGTGTAGTTTATTGTGAGTATATTTGTATTTAAACATTATCTTAAATTTGTCCATTTTTGACATGCATTACTTTTTTTCTTAAAATTTTATTAAGCTACGAAAAAATAATCTGAATATAAAATAGAAAATTATGTATTTCAAACGCTAAAGTAAATACAGAATTGCAACAAATTAACTAAATTATCATACTAATGGATTATTATAAAATACATTTTCTTTAAAAACTTTGTTTCAGTTGAATTGTCACGTTTCGGTAGCTGGATCCCAAGAAATTTACCTCTGGCTGACACTTGATCTATGTTTAATTTAGGGGACAGCAAAAGATGTAGCGAAAGCGTACATCATTTGTCAAGGGTCGCTTATTCGTTTATTTAAATGTTACTTTCTGCTCAGGAATACGAGAAAAGGAAGAAATTGCGACAATTTGCGATGATATCGTTGTGCAAACATAGCATTCAGAAAAGGATACGGGAATATTACTATATATGTCGGAAAAAATGTATATTATATATATATATAAGTAGGTAGCTACATCAGCATTTCATATTAAAATGTAATGCATCAATCATCTTATTGTCAAGAATTGGTCATCTCTTTTTTAATAAAATTTGTAAAGCCAAATCCACTGCATGTAATGTAGGTAGGTCAATTTTTATAGCACTCGACAATCATTCTTCAGGTAAAATCCTAGCCAATAGAAATTTATTTTAATAAAATTGGAGACTCTATAATTATAGTGATACGAATGTCGGTAAGTAATTGAAATTTACCTTGTTGGATGTTTTTCTGTGCAATTTTTGAAATTTGAATGGCAACGAGCATATCGCCACCATTTCAACGTCAGGACCGGACTATCGGAATCCATGATCCGCCGGTTGATTCAACGCTTTAGACAACAGAGTTCAGTAAGCGACTTACCACGACCAAGGTCGGCCTCTTCAGAGAACAACATCCAATGAGTACAAGACTGTGTCGATAAGGATGCGGAAACTTCAACACGATGACGTCTGGCCAGCTGGAGTTAGCAAGGACATCACATCGGAGAATTCTATAAATCAATTTACCTACATATTTATCCTTGCAAAATCCAAATGGTGCCACAGTTAACACAAACAGATTATCGTCAAAAACTAGCATGTGCAATTCGAATACAGGAATTGGCCACAGAAAATAATGACTTAAATTACTTATACTAGGGTTGATTAAAAATATTATTCGCGTATTTTCATTATTTATTGAAATTACTAACAACTGTATTACTTTATAATAATTTGTGAATTGTAATAAAGAATAAAATAGTTTTTCATCGTGTAACTAACTATATGAGTTGGGTTTGTTGTAGCAATATACTTGTAAGTTTGGTTCCTTTAAGAGACATACCTACAAAGTTTAGTTTGTAAATTAATTATGCCCATTTCAATGTAATAAGTGTTGTGTGGATGTATTTAATAAAAACATTCTCTTTATGAACATGAATGTTTAAGCTTCATTTATTGATGTAGTAGAAAAATATAGTAAAATGTAATATAGACATTAAAGTACACATGCTATAATTGTATATATTACAAAAACATACTGAATAACTAATACATACGTATTATGTATAATATCGTTGATGCAATGCCTTCACGAATCCAAACCTCGTTCATTATCACATACTTATAAGCGATAAACATTACTAGAAAAAAAAATTCTCTCTTCCATGTTACAAGTAATATTTTAACAACATTGCATGTGTTGCCTTTATTCGTATTTCTTGTTCATTAATTATACACAAATGTTTAAGCAATTATCATGTTCAGTGAGGTAACAGTAATACCTAATTACTTGTAATTCTAGAGCAGTGGTTCCCAAACTTATTTTGCCTACTGCCCACTTTGAGAATAAATTATTTTTTAGCGCCCCCATTTTTTCACCTACTCAAAAACCACTATAACTTCAAATTAAATTAATTATTGTGAGCTATATTAGCGGAGATTAAACATTCATTCTAAACGAGACTTTTACTATGGGTTATAGTAAAAGTCTCGTTTAGAATGAATGAGTTAACTTGAGACCTGAGCGTAGTAGGTAGTACACAACGGCGCTCAGGTCTCAAGTTAACTTTTACGGGCTACACCTGCCAATGAGAATGATTATTGAAACGCAACTTTATAGTATTCAGACAAAGTATCTTTTATTCAAAATTCAAAATAAAACAAACATAATCGATTCTAATATAAAAACTAATGTGAAGGATGAATCTGATGCTGTTTAATAAGTTTGTTGATATCAGGTTCCAATTTACTCAAGAACAGCCGCAAGTCACCACGTTCGGTAACATGCAAACGATTTCTCTTTTTAGTAAGCAGCGTTGCTACAGCACTAAATCCACGTTCACACAAATATGACGATGGGAATGCTATCAAGAATCGTTGAATGATTGACCACAATCCAGGGTACAATTGCGGGATCGGTTTTTGTAGCCAAAATTCTTGGTAGCCATTTTTGAACTTGATTTTTATTTCCTCGTTCGTTGTCAATTCTATAAGTTCTTCTTCCAGATGTGGTGATATTGCTGTGTTGACATTTGAAAACGGATCCAACACCCAGTCTGGTATTTCCAAGTTCAAAATATCCTGGTATCGTTCGGTGAAGTCAATGTGGAGCTTTTCCAAATGTTGGCAGTAGGCAAACAAGTCGTCGTTACTGCAGGATACTGATAAATTCGGAAAATTATGAAACTCACGTCTGCCCATATTCTTTTTGTGTAGAAGCAGTTTGGCTGCGAAAGCAGCAACGACATTTTTTGTTTTAATTAAATTTAGTTCATCGCCTTGCAGTTGGAGATTCATGTTGTTGAACAATTTATACAGGTCTGTCATGTAAGCTATATCATTTTTTGATGTAATGAGCTTGTTGCGCAATTCTGTATCTTTAGTTTCCAAAAACTCTATCACAGAGTCAAACAGGTTGTAAAATCGAGTCAGACAATTGCCTCTTGATAGCCAACGAACTTCGGTATGAAACAACAAACGGTTGAAATCTTCGTCATTAGTAACACAAAGCTGATGAAATAATCTATCATTCAAAGAGCAGTTACGGATTTTATTGACTGCTTTGATGACATATTGCAGTGATTGAAATAGTCGTTCACTTAAATTTCTAGCAACCAAATGTTGTCTATGAATAACGCAATGTACAGCAAGGACATCTGGAATTTTATTTTTTACGTACGCTATGAAGCCTTTATGGCACCCTGTCATAGCCGGAGCGCCATCCGTAGCAACTGATATAATATTTTTCAAGGGAATCTCTTTCTCATCACAAAACTTTTCCAATGTATTGAATATGGTTTCGCCTTTTGTATCGGTCTCTAAATTTCTAGCAAACAATAGTTCTTCACATATTTTCTCATCTTTAATAAACCTCACGTAAGACAGCAACAATGCTTCATTAGTTGGTAAAGTGGACTCATCGAGCTGAATTGAGAATTGACTAGTCCTCAGATGATTTCACAATGATTCTTCTATGTTTCCGACCATTTCATCAATTCGTCTTTGCACAGAATTATTACTCAAAGGAATTTTTCCGATAATATCTGCGGCCGGTTTATGAAGCACAGTAGTTATTACTTCCTTTATTGCTGGCAAAATTAACACTTCTCCGATGTTGTGTGGTTTGCCTTTTTGAGCAATTAACAAAGAGATGTTGTACGAAGCTCGAAGTCCGTCGTCATCTTGCTTAGCAGCCGCCGAAAAGAGTTTTGCTACACTTGGCCGAGTATTATGCTTCTTCTCTAGGTCTTGAAAATATGCTACATTCTTGTCTTTCTTATCTGGATGCATTTTATTCAAATGATCTTGAAGTCTTGAAGGCTTCATTGCTTCATTCGAAAATGTTTTTAGGCATAGAAGGCACAAAGGCGACGATGGGTTTGTAGGATTTTCAATGAATCCGAATTTAATATATTCCGCACAGTATTGCCGTCTCTTCTTTTTTACTTCCGACATTGTTTTGTTTTGAGAAATACGTAAGTATAAGTGTTGAACTTAAGTACTGCTTATCTATTACGCGCGAAACCGCAAATGAAAATAAAATAAATATTACGTTGTTTATATAGGATTGCATAAGCAGCACGCACCGACAGGAATAAGACAAACATGGATAAACTCGTTTATCTCATTCGACGCTCAATCGTACTCAACAAGTAAGAACAAGTATTCTATGAACCAGCCGATTGATACAGTTGCCTTTTTATTTGTTTGTTTGTGTCTCTTTTCGTTTCGAAACGGAGCGACCGATTGATATGTTTTTTATTTTATTTATTCAATAAAACAGGACAGATATATGAACTACTCGGAGAGAAATATCGAACCGAGTTGGTTTGAGCAATCTCTTAATTAATATTAGTTGATGTTCACAAGCTGTAGTCGAGAGTAGGGATGGGACATCGGTGGGTAAACATCGATATCAAACATCGATGTTAACATCGTTGATCAACATCGATGGTTGCAAAATATCGACTACCAAACATCGATGTTTTTAAACATCGATAATTATATTTATAGATTTATTTTTTGGCAGTTTAACAAAAACTTTATTATAACTTAATTAATTTACGTCCTTAACAAAATGATATAAAAGATATCACTATTCAAAAAAAATAATAAAAGAAATATATACATTTATAATATGTAGTTAACTTTAGAAACTACTCAAAAAAAACTATATAAAAAAACAATATTATGCAATTACGCATGAAACAACCACATGACTTAAATCGTCTGATACTTAAAAAATATATACATTTACGTGTATCAAAGCTTTTTAAGAGAACGATTTTTATTTGGGATTTTATAGTCTTGCATTTTTTTTTGACTACGCTGGCAAATACCGAGATACATATGGATATGGTTTTATATTTCTGATGTGTCATCTTGCATTTAATACGTGTATCGTCGTGTATGATTGTACGCACTAGAGAATTTCCCGAAGAAGTATACATCGGTAATGTCTATCTCCCTTCTTTTTCTATGAAAATACGTTTACCTCCTTCACTTATTCTGCATGCATACATAATTTAACTTTTATTCTGCACATTAAAAGTACTATAAATTTATGTATTTAATTATATATTATTTAAATATTTATACTGAGTAATATTTAAAAGAGCCTAAAATGAAATATTCGAATTTATATGATATAGCACTGTGTAATTTAAATACTTCTTTTATTCGTAGACAATTTTACATCCTCGTAGCCTGTATGTGAGCTGTTAATTTGGAAACATTTTTGTATTTGTCAACAGAGGACGCTGTTTTATTTTGTGATTAGTGCAAATACATTTTGTCAAGCTTAAAAGTTCGATGTTCACTATATTTCTTCTAACATCGATAGTTTATCGATAAATCTAAATTGCAAACATCGATGCAAAAACATCGAACATCGATCCTAAAATATCGATGTTCAATGAACATCGATGTTTATCGCCCATCCCTAGTCGAGAGTCGAGAGCTCAGTCGGTGTCTAAGAGTCCTCCTAGATTCTAGATGAAATTACAAATCGCCCCCTAAGCCTTTACACAACGCCCCCATTTTTTTTCTGGGTCTCTTACCGCCCCCCTTTAGACCTGCAGCGCCCACAAGGGGGCGCTATC
The DNA here is from genome assembly GCA_963170755.1 of Amphimallon solstitiale. Lineage (NCBI taxonomy): Eukaryota > Metazoa > Arthropoda > Insecta > Coleoptera > Scarabaeidae > Amphimallon > Amphimallon solstitiale. The sequence goes on from OY720675.1 coordinate 86,905,251, forward strand.
GCCCACTTTGGGAACCTATGTTCTAGAGTAATAACACTAACATGCATATCCCTTCTCCTAACATTATTTTCAAAAACAACAACTAAATTATATGTTAAAAATAAAATCGGCAAAAAATCGAAAATTCATTTGCAGTAAGCTTTTATTTTGCATATATCTCTATATACAAGGTGTCTCTAAAAGGTCTTTAAACAACTCTACCACGTATTTTTCGGACGAAAATAAACCGATTTAGGAAAACTTGGCTTAGTCAAAGTTGCTTAGTTTGTGCGCAATACGGTCCTGAAGTTGCAGTTGGAAAATTGTTTTTTTGTTATAAATTTGAAACGGCTGGAGCGATTGTGCTAAATTTTGTCACGTTTACATAGTTTTATGAGTCAAGAAATTCTGTATCAAAATTGTGATAGTAATCAATCCATAGGCGGAGAACCTGCGTTTATAAATATTAAAACATTTCCATTTTCTACGCCAATGGATAAAAAAGAGTTTGTCTATAAAATTTAGATTAAGTGTCTTAAGTACAAGAAAAAAGGTACTCTTGGTAAGACTCGAAAAATTGCAACGTTTTCTCAAAATTCGCATTTTAATATTTGAGAACATTAACTAGAGGACGGCAGCGCATACTGTGTGCTCCAAGTACATACATGTATCTTTAAGCCGTGTACACGTGTCTTAGGCCGTTTAGACGTCTCTTTAAACTATGTACACGTCTTTTGACGTCGTTTTTGAATTGATATTTTTTTTTTGTAAAATGTTTTCTTTTTTAAAAAATACAGAACGGCCAATACCAGATAGGTTAAAACAAAAAGGCACTGGTTTACAAAAAAGATATTCTATTTATCTCGACAATTGATGCAAAAAATGCTATTTTTTTGATGTTTTTTTTGTTTTAAGAATTCCACTTGTGCCCTGCGTTTTGTAAAATACATATGTTTGTATTTAGTTGTTATAGTTGGTTTCCATAGTTATGACTATTTGAATATTTGACAACGACTTTTCTGGATTTTCAAAAGTGTTTTCCATCATTACGTTTATTTTCGTTTTGTCATGGCTGTTCAATACACCAACGAAGAATATACCGATTAGTATATGGATATTGTCAAGGCAATTGTGCCGAGAGTGTTAGAGTATATTCGGAACGGTTTCCAAATCGTCGTGTTCCAAGTCATCCAACGTTTGCCGCAGTAGAGAGACGCCTTCGAGAAACCGGTCGCTTAGCTCCTGTAACAGCAAATTATGGCAGGCAGCGCTTTGTGAGGCAACCTGAAGTAGAAGAAGAAATTTTAGACCGTGTTCAAGAAGATCCGGAACTGAGCGTTAGACGAATAGCTAGAGAAATTGCAGTATCTAAAGATGTGGTCAATAGAGTAATTAGAGAACAATTATTACATCCATACCATAAGATTCGAGTTCAAGACCTCTTACTTCAAGATCCTGAAAGGCGCCTATATTTTTGCCGGTTTATTGAACATAAAAGAGCAAGAAATTTAAACTTTTGCAAAAAAATCTTATTTACCGACGAAGCTTATTTTACAAGAAGAGGGATAACGAACTTTCATAATGAACATGTTTATGCAGAGGAAAATCCACATGCCATTAAAATTAACCATTTTCAACATGAATTTAAAATGAATGTATGGGCTGGAATAATCGGAAATTTTATTATTGGACCTGTCAGACTACCGCAAAGATTAACTGGAGAAGCCTATTTGATTTTTTTACAACATACTCTTCCGGACTTGTTAGATGATACACCGCTAGATATTCGACGGAATATGTGGTTTATGCACGATGGTGCACCACCACATTTTTCGATGAACGTACGACACTACTTAAACCATCACTTTCCAAATAGATGGATCGGTAGAGGTAATGACGCTCCTGTACAATGGGCACCTCGAAGTCCAGATCTGAATCCTCTGGATTATTTTTTTTGGGGACACCAGAAATCCATTGTTTACAATACACCTGTAAATAATGAAGAAGAATTGTGGCAACGTATTCAAGAAGCAACCAATAATCTCAGAGGTGATGTAGAAGTTTTGCAAAGAGTTCAATTTAATTTACTCCGGCGAATAGACCTTTGTATTCACGAAAATGGTAGACATTTTGAACACCTTTTATAATATCTTTTCTTTTTTTTTTAAAAAATCATTGTTTCATTTTCATTATTTCATTGTTTAATTGTTAATAATTCTCTGTTGTCCACCAACCAGAACACAATTGGAATTTATATGAAAAACATTATTAAAAAAATAGCATCTTTGTATTAATTGACGAAATAAACAGAATATCTTTTTTATTAACTAGTGCCTATTTGTTTTGACCTATTTAGTATTGGTCGTTCCGTATTTATTAAAAAAGAAAACATATCATAAAAAAATTGTTAACAATTCTTAAAATGCGATTTTTGAGAAAACGATGCAATTTTTCGAGTCTTACCAAGAGTACCTTTTTTCTTGTACTTAAGACACTTAATCTAAAATTTTATAGACCAACTCTTTTTTATCCATTGGCGTAAAAAATGGAAATGTTTTAATATTTATAAACGCAGGTTCTCCGCCTATGGATTGATTACTATCACAATTTAGATACAGAATTTCTTGACTCATAAAACTATGTAAACGTGACAAAATTTAGCGCAATCGCTCCAGCCGTTTCAAATTTATAACAAAAAAACAATTTTCCAACTGCAACTTCAGGACCGTATTGCGCACAAACTAAGCAACTTTCACTAAGCCAAGTTTTGCTAAATCGGTTTATTTTGGTCCGAAAAATACGTGGTAGAGTTGTTTAAAGACCTTTTAGAGACACCCTGTATAATTGCTTAAACATTTGTGTATAATTAATGAACAAGAAATACGAATAAAGGCAACACATGCAAGATGGCTACAGACAATGTTGTTCAAATATTACTTGTAACATGGAAGAGGGAATTGTTGTTTCTAGTAATGTTTATCGCTTATAAGTAGCCACCACACATTCTTGTCGATGTGTTCTTAGCTGATACCATTACTTAATAATCCATGAACTATTCAAGTTCTTCAAATAGTTTTTCACTGAAATGTTATGTTTTCAAACGGATACTTCAATTACTCAAACCAGCCGGATACAACTTCTGAGGGCTAACTAAGGTCGTACTTTCGCTACCTTGAGGACAACCCGGTGTTTGCTGTTGTTTTATAAAACGCAGTGATAATATTTTACTTACTCAAAGAATCGTGTTTAAATAATTCGGTGCTACAATAAATACTTAATGTAATTAGATTAATTTTTGTTAGTTATATTATTTCGTTCGTTTTCAATCAATAATGCCTTTACTTTTCCACGCACAACGTAATAATGTCAACCGTTCAACATAACTTAAATAACCAATTTGTCAAAGAATGCGATTTGACATAAATTATATAGACTCCTATGTAATTACACTGTATATACATATATAAAAAGACCGAGAAATTAAAAATTCTCTGAGCAAAATCGTAAAGTTGTAATTTTAGACAGAAACAGAAACATATATTTAACAATATTTTCTTTTTTATTCGTACAATTATAATGAGAGTTCATTAAATATGAACACAATAATAATAAAAAAAACAATTTACACCTTCAGCAACTCTGTGTAAATTATAACACATACTTGGAGTACAATATCATGTAAATGTGACAAAGAAATTCTAAAATAGTTTTTCAATCCTATACAAAACGCATAAAAGTTCTAAATCACAAAAACTTAAAAATGGTTCATACTTGATTCTTTCACATAATTTAAATATACAGAAACGACTTGTGGAAAAATGTAGATGACGAAAAAAAGCAACCGCGGAAAACTTACTTGGAATGTAAGTTTTGGTTTTCATATTTCATGGACATACCTCATAAATATGTAAATAGCAGTATCTTAAAGTAAATGTGAAAACTTTTTCATATTAAAATATGATTTCAAAAGTTTTTCCAATGAAGAATGGAGCATATAATCATAATAATTTAATTTTCAAATTTATTCAATTTATAATTACTTTATATTATAAAACGCTACTTCAACATATTCAAATAAAATATAATTATCATTTTGCTTCTAATTACGGTCCAGTGAAATATACTAATGTATTAATAGGGTCTTCTACAAAAATTCATGACTTAAAATGTGATGTGAATTTATTACTATTATTTTCTTTTATAAACAATACACACTCCGACAATATTGTCAGGTTGTTAATCATTCTACTCCTAAATACATACCAAATATATTAATTCCTATATGCTGCATAAATTATATTTTTAATAAATAATAATAATTATATTTCGATAAAGTATTACCACTATATACAATAAACGGTTCTTACCTTTACTAAAGTTAATATTTTATTTTTCAAAATCCATTTTAAATCTTTATAGAAATATTTAGTTTCTAACTACACACTCCTTTCGCAGAACTGAATACATTATTTTTCTTTATAAACCACCACCTACCACCAAATTGAATCTATCCGTATATATATTTTACGTATAGTTTCTGGTATTGCCTACAGCAATTACGTTCGACCAGAATTTCTAACTGGAGACCTACATTATCTTCCAAACGTCAAACACCTTTTTTTTTTATAAAATTACAACACTAAAGATTTTAAAATTGGTCACATTCAGCACACGGGTCGAGAACCGTTCTCGCTCTGACTATTCATTTGACAGAAATTGAGTGTTGGCTGGACCATTCTCGTTTATATGATCGTCCGTCGTGTGGTGCTTTGCATTGCTGCTAAATGTAATAAACAATAATAATAAATTGTTTTTCTACATTATATTTCGGCGATGTTTTAGTCTAATATTATAATAAATTTATTTCTATACATCGTACAACATAACATTATTGTAGAACATAATAATAATTACCATTATCATTTAGTAGGAGGTATATTTCCCTTAAACTTTCGACCTTCCATTATTTTTTTCATTTATGGATATCATCATTTATCCAGCGATGATTTTTCACAGATCTTCTTAATCATCAATAAATTTATGTTAAATATATAAACAAACTTATTGTGTTCAAAAATAAATTTAATTTTAGTATTAAAATGTGAACAAAGTTTGAGAAAATGTTGAATGCCGTGTGAGGAAGACCCACGACAAGTACAATTTAGTTTGTTTAACTTTTCTAGTCACTTTCTCAAAATGTTGTGTTACGTTGGAAGGATGTGTATCCGTATTCTAATACACATCAACACATTCACTTAGTGAGCGTATAATTTTTCCGCTCACTAACATGGCGACCTCTCCACAACATGTTCAGAGTAAGCGAACGTCTTCTGGACTGAACAGTCGAAAAACTGTTGAATCTGCTGAATGCGACCATTGTTTTCTTTCTGCTACAAGTCTAGTTTTAAGGGTGCTCGAGATGCTCGGGCCAGTTCTTTGTCAACCGTGGCCCCACCGGTAGACGAGTGCGTATACTAACGTTAGCTATGCAACCAACTATACCTACACCGGATTAGAACGGTGGATTGTTGCTATTTAAATAAGTGATCCTAATTTGCTCTCTTATTTCGCCGCTTGCTCATTCTGGTTTTGTTTTCTTGTGTTTTGTCATTGGTTTTATGTATTATTAGTTTTAAATAATTGATTGACGATAGAGATACGTGTTGAAACTCCATAATTTACAAGTAAAAAATGAAATAAGATACACAATGAATTCAAAACAGATTATGCATAATCACTATGATCGTTTCCGTCTACTAGAGTCTTAGTTAAATGAAGTTAACAACTTTAAGATCAACGGGGACGGGGAATTGTATAACTTATAAAATTAATATACCGGGTGTCCACACGAAAACTTTATATTGAATTATTTCTGGTGTTTTTGAAGACAAAAACTTGAAATTTTGGGTGGTTGTTCAGGATATAGGGGGACAATGAATAGTGTATTTCATACCGCCCCATCGGGTCACCCGCCGCCGCCGGTCACCCCCACTCCAATATTTTAAATGACACCCTGTATTTTTTTTTGGTGGTTTTGAAAGAACACAATTTTCTTGACATTCCTATGTGAAAAAACTAGTAACACACATTATGACATTTATGAGATATTTAAATTTAAAAGTTTCAGATATCAGAAATTATTAACTCCGAAAAATCATAAGTTAGTCATGGAAAACTTAAAACAAGATTTATTCACAATATTTTAGTTAAATTAAATGCTCAAATTGTTCACCGTTTACATTTAAACATAAATAAAGTCTATTTTCAAAAGCATTTCTAACATTTTCGAACACTTGTGGCATTAAATTTCGACATTCCTCTGTTATTCTATTACGTAAATCAGCTATTGATTGTGGCAGTGTCTTATAAACAACAGACTTCAAATGTCCCCACAAAAAGAAATCTAGGGGAGTTAAATCGGGGGAGCGAGCTGGCCATTCAATAGAGCCCCTACGTCCAATCCAATGTCCTGGGAAAATATTATCCAAATAATTCCTAACGTCTAAACAGTAATGTGGCCCAGCTCCATCTTGTTGAAAATATAATTGCTCCTCCTCTATTTCATTCAAGTTTTCTTCTAGACACTGTATGATAAGAGGATGTATTAGCTCTTCCAAAAATTGTAAGTACTTAGGTCCATTTAAATTTTCCTGGAAGAATATCGGGCCAATTACTTGGTTATTAAGAATTCCAGCCCATACATTAATTTTTTGGGGATATTGTGTGTTGCCTTCTCGGAAAAAATGGGGTTTTACGTCGCTCCAATATAGACAGTTGTGTCTTTCACAAGACCATTTAAGTAAAAGCAACTTTCATCACTAAAGCAAATACTTCGCAAAACATTTCCATTTTGCCGAATCATATCTGTCATTATTTCACAAAATTCGACTCTACTGTCGAAATCACCGTCACCCAGCTCTTGGTGAAGTTGAATTTTATAAGGGTGCATTTTGTTTAATTTTAATATCTTATGGCAGGTTGATTTTGGCACTCCCGAAACTTCGGATAATTTTCTCAACGAAAGCTCTGGGTCTAAATTAATATGCCCAAGAACTGCTAGTTGCATAGCTTCATTTAGTACACCACAATTATTCGTATTCCGTTTTTTATTATTTACAGATCCAGTTTGCAAAAATTTTTCTATTAGCGTTCTGACATAAGCAACAGATACGTTTCTGTTTGGATGGTTTTCATTGAATAACGTCGCCGCTTGTGAATAATTTTTGTTTGCAATCCCATACAAAATCACTATTTCAGTTCTCTCTTCAAGAGTATAAACCATTTCAGCGAAAAAGCCGAAACTTTAAGAACAATTTTACAAGTATTAATATTAATGAAACACAAAAGTCACAATTTTGACAATTCTAATTTAAAGCAAACTATTTCCATGACTAACTTATGATTTTTCGGAGTTAATAATTTCTGATATCTGAAACTTTTAAATTTAAATATCTCATAAATGTCATAATGTGTGTTACTAGTTTCTTCACATAGGAATATCAAGAAAATTGTGTTCTTTCAAAACCACCAAAAAAAAATACAGGGTGTCATTTAAAATATTGGAGTGGGGGTGGCCGGCGGCGGCGGGTGACCCGATGGGGCGGTATGAAATACACTATTCATTGTCCCCCTATATCCTGAACAACCACCCAAAATTTCAAGTTTTTGTCTTCAAAAACACCAGAAATAATTCAATATAAAGTTTTCGTGTGGACACCCGGTATAACAATATCATAGTTATAAGAATACTAACAAAAGTCTAAAATGATTTTACTATATTATGACTATGGTACATCTGAAATATCACTCCCCTACGGAGAAATTAAACAATTTATAAATATATAATATAAATATAGGTAATAACCTGAAGACAGTGAAATTGATTTTTAAATGTGTAAATTTAATAATGGTGAATTATTAACTTCTAGTTGGTTGTTTAAGATGAGATTTAATTTATTTAATTTATTTATTTCTAAGCTTTCTAACAAATTTAATTTTTTACCCTTATCCTCTTTTTTGAAATTTATAACTTCTTTCGTTTTCTTTTATGCGCGTGAAAAAGGATCTGCCATTTTATCTAATATAAGTTTTCCACAATTGCAATTTAACTTTTAAACCCCAGTTTTTAGATTCTTGTCAATGAAATCTTTATTATTTTTAATACCATTTAGTCGTGTATTGCTTGTTCTAAATGAAATTAGTGTGTCTGCCGTTTTTTGTAAATATTTTTTGATTTTTATGGAAGGTGTACTCATATAAGTTACGGAGGCATATTTTGTTGAAGAAGTTTAAGGAACTATATGTTAGATCATAGAAATGATTTTTTCTTGTTCATTATAAAGGAGATTATTAATTAAATCTTTTGAATAACCGTTATTCTTGGCAATGATGTAAATTCTACATAATTCTTTATCAAAATTATACTTCTTCATAGGAACATCAATGAACTTATGTAACATTGATTGGAAAGCAGCAAGATTATTTTTGGTTGTATTTGTAAAAATTTAAGGCACTTTGTATTATATAATTTTGTTTACAATATATTTGTGTAAATAATAGTTCTTGATCTGAATAAAAATCTTTTTTGTACCAGTAGTAAAAAATCATAGCATTTTTACACGTAACAAAGCGCCACGAAATGACATTTCACGACCTGGAACTAATAAGAGGTAAATAATGAGGCCATTATTGACCTAGGGAAATAATGAAAACAAATAAAACGAATGCCGCAACCATGCACTCATGCTTGTATTAGTAGTAGTAGTATGTCAAGTTGTGAACCGTCAAAATAAATAACTCTATTTTAGGCACAATTTTAGGTTAACAATACCAGAATTATAATATACGTTTATTTAGCAATTGCTATTAATTTTATATTTTCTAACAATACTTTGTTGTTTACATGAAAAAAAAAAGCATTTGTCTATTAATACATAAAATATGTATGATAGTATAATATGGAATCAATATATCACCTAACTATTACAGATGCAAATAATTATTTAATTCATATTGAAAATTCCTGTATATATTGCAGGTGTGGTTGCGTAAGTAGATGTAGGTAGATCTTGTAACATACATTCTATATTTTTTTTATTTACTAGGGAATCTTCGATATAACCTTTAGCTACAAAGTGGTTCCATTATTACAAACTTTTGAGACGTACCATTTTTGCTATTGTGGATGTGAATAACAATTAAATTATCTCTCATGATGACATCAGAAATTAATAAATTACACAAATCATCCTTCGGCATGCACCAGCAACACCAATTACAAGACCAGTCTACAGAGATATAAATTATCAATAATTTCAAAGTATTAATATATAAACATACTATCTTAGTTGCAATGTAACATGTGTCGGGTACCTCAGTAAGAATTTTATAATTTCCTCGAGTAAATACTAATGATTTTTTGGGCTTATAATTTTAAGTTTTTCTTTTTAAAAAGGCAACTAATTTAAAATATTTTGATATGTTAATATTCTCTTTTAGGCCAAGTGTAGCTTTCAACATTGAATATTGCGCCCATAAAGTCGAGGCCTTTTTATTTTTTGAATATTCATGAAAATAAGCCAGAAGTACGTTTTCAGAAGTTACTACTGTATATTTGGAATTATACCATTTTTTAAATTCTGTAAATGTTTTCATGTATAAGTGATTGTGATTAGATATATGCGGAAGCAAGTTCTCAGCTGCCTGTTCTGCAATCTCGCGCATTTCAGGTGGTGTACATCTAAACTCTTCAGACATTATAAATGGAATGAAAAATAATCTAAAAAATACTTGACTTTTAGTTTCAGCATTTACGTCAAAACTTATTTGTCAACATCAAAATATAGCCTACTTATTTGTTTACATGAAGTTTTATTACAAGGGCATTCTTACATATATGAGTAAATTTATTCATAATTATTAAGGTTTTAAGGTCCAATTAGACTACTGGTACAAAAAATAGTATACATACTACGGTTGAGAAGAATATTATTGCCCTTGTGGCTTAAATTCCTCGGCGCTTTGAGCCTCGGAATTTAATCTCGCCACTCGGGCAATAATAGTCATCTTCTCAACCTTGGTATGTAATATACTATTTTTCAATAATAAATATTGTTCTATGTTATTACGTTTTAATAATTTTTATTTTTAACTTCCATAAATAATATGCCTAAATAATTATCTTATTAAATTCGAGATATTCAATATTTGAGAAAAAAAATTAAATTGTGTTTTCAGGGAATTATTCCCTTGTCATTTTGTGCCAGTTATTTATTCAAGTTAAACAAGACGGTTTATTATAAGTGTCATAAAACCCGACCTCTTTACAGGTACAGTACTTCATCCAGATAAGTATGTATCGCGTCATCGCATGGTATCGGACAAACAGAGTTGATGGCGTCACCCTCCGTGGCAAAAAAACGTTATAACTAGGAGACTATTTCTGCCCAAACAAAATTATTAATAATATTGCTAAAGCTTTCTTTTAATTATTTCTTTTTACATTTACGAATACCATACATTACTTTGAATAACTATACAAAGTTTTATCGGAAATCTTTGGTCATTGGGAGAAATGGTGACTTTTACAAACCCTTGCATAAATATATTTAAATGCGATTATAAATTTTAAAACGCTGCAGTCTTATAATTACCAGTTCTAGTTCTCCTATGAAGTTTCATAGTATTCTACTTAATCTTAGATACCGAAATCTGTAATGAAAGTCTATCACTTCTATATTTTTTTTATTTTACAAAAGTTTATTACGCCTGATTAAAATGCACGTAATCAAATGGGTGCCCGCACACTGAGGCGTCGCGTATCGAAGCGCAGCGAAGCGTGGTCGCGAGGGAAGTTTCCGGAGCAAGCAGGCGAAGTTTCCAGAGCAAGCAGGCGAGGTAGTGCGCTGCGCTTCGCTTCGACTCACCTCAGTGTGCGTTACATAAGGTTTGTTTTTGTTTCGCTAAGAACGATTCTAGAACAGTTCACGTCATGCGCAGAATTATGTTAAGTGTTCGAGTTTCCGGAACCGTTCTGGAACAAAAAATGTCGTGTTTTGGTTTGTGATTGGCAGTTCTGGAACTGTAGAACTAATTCGGGCTAAAGGCATCGAATCGTTACAGAATCATTCGGAACCGTTCCGAACGGTGTACTATGACGCATCAGTTCTGCGCAGTAACAGAACTGTGTTAGAACCGTTCGTAAGTACTTTGCTTGAACAGTTTTTAAACTAGTATTATTTGCATATTTAAGTTTAGTATAGTGTAAGAAAGAAATTGCTATCAGGATGGATGATGAAGCGCTAATTTTTCTTCTGACATGTGAAAATATATGAAAAATTTTTTTGTCTTTTTGTAAATCCGGGAATTAGTGATGAAATTCACCAAAACTGTCTGTCTTTTGATTAATTTCATGTACCCAAACTCTTTTGTTTGGTTTCTCCTCTTCTTGCATAGTAGCAATTAAACCAAGAACAAATAAATTTTCGTCAGATGAGGAACTACTCATGTTGATCGAATCACTTCTACACACAGAATGATTAATAACTCTTGTAAATAATTGAATATTGTATCACGCCCATGCGCACCAAGCTAGGCGACTATTTCGCCTCGCTTCGCCTCGCCGTAATGTGCGGTCTCCGGCCTCGCGACGCTGCACTTCGCCTCGCTTCGCTTCGCTTCGCCTCGCCTCGCCTCAGTGTGCGTGCACCTTTAACATACCTTAACTATCTTTTAGAAGGATGACGCATTAACTATTATACAAAATACAATAGCCATGACCGACAACTCTATTGTGTTTACTATAACTACAGCTAAGTATTACTATTACTATTTCACATATAAATACTACTGATAATTAATTTCTGTTTCAGGTTGAATATTTCAAGATAATCCATATCATGTATTTATAATTGTCTTCAGTATTTGTTTGTTTATGACAACTGAATATGAATTTGATATTGTTATATAAGTAGATTCGTTGTAAATGTAATTTTATTTTTACTACTGTGTTCCATTTATATCATCTCATTTACTTCTTTTACAGGTTATTCACAATTTTAACATTATCTACAGGATTTATTTTATTGAATACATTAAGAGCATTTCTGAGTTGGATAGTATAATTATAGGAACAACTTTTCACGTTTCTTGACGTTATGGCTTTTATTTCAAAAACTTCATCAGACTGTTAGGTACGTTTAATAAAGTACAGCAACTACAACATGAGCGATAACGAATTGGTTTCATGAAAACATTTAAGTTAAGTTCCGTTCAAAATGAAAGTTTTTTACAATTACAAATTATCACCATAAATAAAAATAATTTGAACTTGCACAAACTTAGATAGGGCCGAATTTTCCAACACCGATTAAAATATTCGGTTAACTAATTTATTGTACAAAGTTGGCAACATATTTGCTAGTGCATTTTATCTAAATTTGTATAATCTGTTCAAAAAATATCGGCGCTATTTCTTTAGTTTGTGCTTTTTGCCTTTCTTTATGTTTTAAAGATTGTATTCTGTATAATTCGAAATTTTAGTTTAATATATTAATAATTTATCAATCACAATCAATGGTTTGCATTTTCTATTGCCATATTTTTGACGATTTAACTTGCACCAAATTTTTGTGGGATGAATAGATACTTTTATTGAAAGATCATATATCAGCAGTTTATTAAAAACAATACGTTCTAACTAATTTTATGTCCAAATTCCTTTAATCAAAAAAGGTTAATTGAGAAAACCTTCTTCCAAATTGGTGTACACGGTTTCAACTTAAGGAATATTATGTTCTGGAGGAATCGGAGTTGTTTTTAGAGTGCCAGTAATAATTATAGTGTAGAATTTAACTGTCAACTTTAAAAGCTGTACATTATTTATCCAATCCTATATCAGCCAAAAGTACTTAAAAGTGTTTGCATAAACTCTCAACGTCAATCTGCCAACTTCTGTAGAATTTGTTACATGTTTTCAATTTCTTTTGTACCTTTTCAATATAGTAGTATTAATGACACATCTAAAGCGAGCTCAAAATAACTTCAAGAAAGAGAGCAAGCGCAAGGATAAATTACCACAGAATATTTAGGATCTTCACGAATTAAGATAAAGTCTCAGAATTAAAAAAACTTCGAAAACCGAATCGTCCAGTTATCAGTCATATTTCTGTAGTAAGCTAAAAGTTACACATATGCAATATTATATTATTATTATTTTTTATAATATTATAGAAGAAGCAAAACAGTTACTAAATCACTGATGAAAATAATTATTAATGAATTTCAAAATAAACTATCATACAGTAAAACAAATATATATGAAAATATAACTCCTGTCAATAATAAAAATGTAAAGATTTTAGGTTATGCGCATGTGTAAGAAATCCTAATCAGTGTTTAATATTTTATCAGATACTCCAAACACCTGTTATAATTTCTTAAATTAAGGACGTTCTTAATCAATGATTAGCGCTAACCGGTGTTGGAAAACCGCAAATTTGTAATAACCGGTGTGTTACTGAATGATTTCGCTAACCAGCACTTTAATCCGGGTTAGAAAAACCGGCCTTAAACATTTTAAAACCGGTATAATTTAAGAACTATCCGACCATGCGGTCATGATGGCAGGTGTAGGAAATCTCCAACATACATACAACTTAGTTATTTAGCTAGTTCTTAAAATTTCTCATATGTATATACAAGACGCCTATAAATAAGGTGACCATTTAGATTTCTTAAACAATAGGAGAAAATTGGTTAAATGTACTTGTACTATAAAAAAACACTTAGTGGATTAAAAGGGCTTTATCTTTTTATTTAAACTTGATATTTCAAAATATGTTTGTATATTAGAATAATAATAACTTATATTTTGAAACGACAGTTTTTGTAGAATAGATATAGCTGCGCTATTTGATACATTATAAATATTGTACGTCTAAAAGATAGCTTTGTTCGTAGAGAAATCACCGACTAATCAAAGCCAATCAGATGTTGTAAAATCAGTCAAAGGCTAGTTTCGTATTTCTCCCCAGCAATCGAATCGCCGGTGACTAGTTTGTGATTCCACTACGAACGAAACTTATAATAAAACCCAATTTAGGTTTTGATAAAAGTAATTACGGATAAATTATGATAACGACGATAGTACTTTGTAATAAATGCCAACTCAATGAATTAGCCCTTTCAAAATAGGAAGATATTTTATGATTATGGTCTCAAAACTCCTAGGATTTAAAAGAATAATGGTGGTAAAATGAACCTATACAAGCTGTGCTTCTCGACCATGCTTCGCAAACGGCAAATAACGAAACAGATAATGTTGGTATAACATTACTTTCATTCGTTTTTTCTCAAATGAATTCTAAATCGACACTAGTATTGTGCGGAGGTCGCACGAGAAAATGGCGAAAAAGAGAAATCAAAGATATAGAAAATCCTTGCAGAGAACCCGACCGATTATACCGACCTTGCCATTAGTCTTTCATCTCTTTCGCGGGGCAGAACTCTTTCCGGGTAATAACATTTGAATTGGAAAACGAACAAAGGATAGTCAGTGGTCACAAATAGCGTTCGAGGACAATGACGATGCTATGTAAAGACAGAGACAGAAAACAAAGATCAAGAGCATGTGGATGAAAAGGAGTTCGGGGGGAAACGAATAGTACTAAAGCCTCACAAGAGACAAGAGCGCAAAAACAAACTACACGGAATGGGATCGCCGGAAAGTTTTTATTGTCGACAGGTTACACGAGGGATACACGAAGAGAAAACCCTCCTTGTATCCCTACATGCATTTTCAAGAGATGATTTAATAAGATAGGCAGTATAGAGGACACGGTAAAAGAAAAAGATGCTACTTGAGATAAGATATGGTAGTTTGTTAGAAATACAAACCCACTGCGTATATAAATGCAATACTTCCATACCTTTAATAATATATTAAATGAATATTATAGGCAATATCTAATAGAATGTATAGTTTTAAATTACAGAATTCTAAAGTTTTTTTTTGTGGAAATATTGAAAATATGTTAGAGTGATATACTCAGTGTTACTATAAACTCTAATTTTTCCTTACTCTTCATATTTTTATCATATTCACTCTACAACCGCCAACGGAAATCTCATGTATTCTTTCTTCTGTTAAGAATCAATACAAATATTTTTAGAGAAAAACCAACATAAAAATGGGTGGAGATGTATGCTATTTTAAAAGGGTGATATTATCTAATTGGTTATATACTGATAATATTACAAGATGTATGCTAATTAAATTAAAAAATTCTAATTTTCTAGTTTGTAAAGTAAAATGTGATTTTCAATACCTATAAAGATGATGTGAATTAGGTAAGCTGAATTTTATAATATTAAGAGATCTGGATCGAGAATAATATACGTTGCTGGATTGTTCTTCGATCTTTCGCGAGCCTTTCGCACTTGGCGAAGAAAACACTGCTATGTCTTCTGAGACGAAGGATAATATGCAGAGGTTAGGAAACCCGTGATGATTATTCGTTCCGTATATAGCAATCACGTTTGATGTCTCTGTCTACGCAGTGATATGAAATTGTTAACATGTGCCTATCGTAAATCAGATAGGTACGTACAGCTCACTTAGCCGGTGAGATATCCCTCCCATAAGGTGCGCAGTTGATTCTTATAATATTACGATAAGCACGAACTGTCTCGAAAAATTATCAAGTGTTACACATAGAAGTGCAATATGTTTCCTATATATGTATCTCTTTTCAGTATAGTAAAATTTCTTATCTGCATTTACTCTTTGGTCAGGCTAATGTATTCGATTATGAACAAATGATTTCATTTCTTTTTTCCGAATACTTTCTCTGTCTGATACTGACCCAACAACATGCAGCGACAATTTCCCCCACCATCCACGTCTCGTTCTGTGTACTGTACGACTATGTCTGAGGCTGCATTCACGTTATTATTATTTTTTTATAAACACCTATGGAATAAAATGATGGCCCAAGAACTGGTCCAATCTGGTGAGATTGTAATTTACTTCTAATATATTAATCGTTAAGCGTCCAAATGTTAATTTAGACATATCATTGAATATTTATTTCTGATTCTTCTGCGTGTAATTCGCAGACGATATAAGATTCTTTAATATAACCTAAAAGTGCACAGGTTAATTATTTTTGGTTTTGCTTGCAATTACGTTACGGTTATGGTAATCAAGGCGCAATTAGGCCGGAATTATGTTAATTATATGGAAGTGATATAGCAATTATATGGTATTTTTAATTATGTGATTATAGTAGGGTTATGATCAACTACATAAAATGATGGAATACATAAGCAGAGGGATATTGTAAGTATTTTATGCTGTTGATGCTAAAAGAATTGAGGCCATGGATGCCGATTTTAAGAGTCTTCAATGCACACAGCATGTTGTTTGATTTATACCCATTGGGCATGCTGACCAAGTGAATCGACAGAACATTGGTAATTTTGTGTGTAACCCGATGCAAGGATAAAGCCATCATATGTGTGCCATAAAAGAATAGTCTTTGTCCAACGTCAGATATACTATATACGTGAGTATACGAACAGTAAATCAAGGTGATCAAACAAGAACAAAGGACCCTAAATGTATGAGTAATTAGATAAGTACTTTTTATATGTTTTGTAGATCTCTTAAATACAATGATCGAAATGCAATGTATGACCGTAAGATTATAACCTTTCTAGGTGTGAGGTTGTCATTTATTAGCTTTGTTGCTTATTCAAGCTATTGTTTAAGACCTTAGTGTTTAGCATTTTAAGACTGTGTTTATGCCTGTGAACTAATACAGATGTGGCCAGAAAAACTAATTGCTGTACATTATTGCGTGCCATTGTTTACTTATGAAATTCATGATAGATGGGATAGATATTTAAATTGTGCACATCCTGATTCAGTATTGTTTTATGGTTTACTTTAGTTAAGTGAAAACGGATGAGCACTGATATAGCAGTTTTGTTTAAATATCGTTATTGGTCTATTTATATTATTATAACAATAATAAATTATCAGGGTTATCGGTCCGTGTATTCTAGTTAAATAAAACTCAATTCGTTCATTCTTCTCTATATTTCGATAATGTTTATTATCTTCATCGGGAGAGTGCTATCAAAAATCGTAATGAATTTGTTAAAAAGGAAGCATAAGAAATTAAAATGTTTCTTACATCAATGAGTTAGCACTGGCAAAGACATCAATATATTTAAAATATTAGTGGAAACACTTTAAAGAAACATTAAAATGGGAATGATGTTTTAAAAATTTAGAATTTTCTGTCAGAAATGACATTTAAAAAAATATATTGATATCATCACAAAATTAGAATAAAGTGCCTTGTACTAATATAATATACAAAATTATTTAAATCTCTTTAGATGATCTAAAGTTATTGTTATTAAGTACGGTCGATATTTTTATTATCACTATATTATTATATATACATTTTGTTGCATAAACATACAAGTAGGTATAAATTCCTATTCCTGTTTCCATGTTTTTACGCGAAAGCATGTGGCGCGATTAGAAACCCTACCTTTCGCGCCGACTAGCAGCTACAGAGGCATTTCTTTTAATATTCGCTTTAAGCGAGTTCAATTACATTTTAAGGTGTCGTCTCCTCATTGGACCAATACATCTAGCCAATAATAAAGATGGTGTCACAAACATATATTACTAAAAATCGATATGAAAGGTGATTAAGGTATGGCTTTTTGCATTGCCGGTTTCTAGGAATTATACACTGGTACAATATCCCAGTATAACATCGATGTATGCGTTGCGAAATGTACACTTCTCTCTAAACACTATCCAGTCACAATACATACTTTTGGTGTAGCAGGCATATAATAAAAGTTACACCTGCCTAGATAAATATTTGGTAATTGTTGAACAGTATAAATTTCACAGTATTAAGTAGGTGTTTAATATAATACGTTCTAACCCGTAGAACTCCTACAACATTTTAACAAGAATTTCACTCGAAATATCATGCTGTTTATAGTGGAACTTATCCACGTTCATTCATAATAAATTGAGTAATTGAAATTGAAAGTAGTTTAAACTGACCTTGATATGAAAGCCTGGGACTTCCACGACTAGCAGTAAAACCAATGAGATAGTTGCTGGAATTAATCTCCATCTCTTCCAAATATCTGGTTTCATCTGCAATACACAAAAACACCATAAAGAATGTATATTTATTTTAATATTACTAAGTTTGATTTCTTTTGAAATATGTACTATGATAATCCTAAAGAACTCTTTAAAGACACTTCTGTTTCGTAAATTGAAGAGGATCTAGATGAAGGGGTAAAAGCATAAGTGTTTGACCAATAAGTTTAGAAAAGAAATTTAAAAAAGACAATGTTAACCTTTATAAAATAATTATTAGATAAGTGTGGAAATAAATAATCTTTTAATAATTGCATTTCCAGTAATGTTTACAAAAAATAATTCCGAAAAAGTGTTTTTTAAAAAATGTCTCTCTCTCTCTCCCTCTCTCTCCCTCCCTCTCTCTCCCTCCCTCCCTCTCTCTCTCTCTCTCTCTCTCTGTGTGTGTGTGTGTGTGACCACGATAGCGGTCAAACCGTTATAGATATCAATTCCAAATTTTGTATTTACGAATATAATCCCCTCTTCAGATCTGATTAGTTTTTCAGTAAAATCGGTAGACCGGAAGTTGCAGTTTACTTCAGTCAAAAACTCGAATTTTGCCAATATTTCGTCAACTACTAAGTTTAAACAAATTTATAAAGAATTCATATGTACTTAAAATTAAAATCGAGTACAATTTTATTTAAAAAGTTTTTGGAAATTCCTATCGGAAGTAGGTCTTTTACTCCTATCGAAAATCAGTTTTTTGCGAATATTTCGCAAGTAATGCTTTTTAGACAAGTACGTTACGAATATAGATGTATTTAAAACATAATTTTCAATTTCTTTTGTATAAAAAAAATTTCAAAATTCAGACCGGAAGTGCCACTTTTACTCTTATCGAAAAGCGACTTTTTGCAAATATGTCGTATATTATGCATTCTATATATATTTATCAAGAGTACAAAAGTATTTATTGCTAGATTTGCAATATTTTTTGTATAAATGAAATTTCAAAATTCGGACCGGAAGTAACACTTTTACTCTTAGGGAGTAGCACTTTTTTTCGAATATCTTGCAAAGTATACATTCTATAACGATTTATTAAGAGAATAGAAGTACATATTTAGAATAGGATTTTGAATAATTTTTGTGAAAAAAAATTCTTATAATTGTATAGTTTGTAACGCTCATTCGTATAAGAAAGTCTATAAATTATATTATAATGGCCCCACCTCATTTTTTTAAATTAATTTGGATCAGATGAC
Source organism: Amphimallon solstitiale (assembly GCA_963170755.1). NCBI lineage: Eukaryota > Metazoa > Arthropoda > Insecta > Coleoptera > Scarabaeidae > Amphimallon > Amphimallon solstitiale. Next base: position 86,924,622 of record OY720675.1, read on the forward strand.
TTTGATTTTAAGACGTGTTTTAAAAGACGGAATTCCAGAAGAACCTTTTCATCATTTTTTTGAAAATATAGGAATTTGAATTTTCTGAAAAAGTAGATGAAACGTAGAGCGGTGCATATGACATGTCAGGTAACTACCCTGAACTATAAGCCAAAATAGTGTACCATCGCAAATTAGCAACATTCTTTCCCTGCAGAGCACAGAGCCTTGCGAAGATGCCTCTTGGTTTTTCTTCTTTTCTGTGTCTACTCGTAAGTATCAAAACATGAATGGTATTTTATTAGATAATCATTAAGATGGTTAGCTCGAGCAGATTATTGCAAAGCACTTCATTATGGGTTTGCTTGTATAAAAGATGCCTTTCAGCATTGATCAAATGGCTCTTCACAATGGATTCTAACAACAGGACTGAAAAAAGATTCTCAATTAACTTTTGAAGTGAAGTTGTGGACCTCTTTGATAAAACAAGCAATGACTTATATGAAAGATTTTCTTAAAATTGTATTCATTTTAAATATTTTATAGAAGAAAATATTTCCATCGATGTGACGAGATGCTTAAATTGACATCCAAAGAAAAAGTAATTGCAACATTTGAGACTTATGCAGAAGAAAGACCATTTTCTAGTACTTTTTCCCATAAAAAAATAATTCCGCTTTCAACTTTAGTTATTAAAAAAAAATACGAAGTTTTCGAGAAATATAATTTTATAAAAACATTAAATTTTTCAGAAAAATGGTAATAAGTCAAAAATTTTAAATTTTAAGCCTTACTATCTTATAACTTTTTGAATAAAAATTTTACGGGAAATACAAGAACGTAATAATATGCAATTCCATTTAAAAAAAAACTATAACTATGGTCAGCCACCGAGTTATGGAACACTATATATAATACAAAATAAATTTAAAAGGTACTCCTATGAATGTCTATCATAGAAAAAACATAGAAATATCTTTTCTCGTAAAGTCACAATACGCCTTCCCCGCGGAAATGACTCACCCCGTATATATAAGCTAGACTTGTCATGTTTCTTTTAATTTATAAAAATTTCTCTATTTTATATGTAGAGGATGTTTACGTTATTTTTTTAATCTTTTATTTTATTTTGTAATTATACTTTCACTATTTGGTTGTGTAGTTTAATTTTATCAACATTAATAATAGAACAAATAATGCTCGTATAGTCTCTTCTAAAAATTGTTGTGATGAAATTGTCTGTGATTAAATGTCACAGCGATCAGCAGTCGGCGTAATGAAGTGCTCTTTATAAGATATCGCGTGATAAGACGCCGTATGATGGGGTGTCGCTACACCTAATCATATCAATCCACCATTTCGTTCTCACCGATTACTGTAAAAAAAAATATGAGAAGTACTTTTTCTCATAAGAAATTAATTCACCTTTCAACTTTAGTTATAAAATCAGAGTTTTATATTTTGTAAATAGTGAATTGGTTTTATACGAATTATTAAACGAAGTGGTTGAAATCTCTTGGTGAAACATATTGTCAAAATATAAATAAGTACACAACAATTAAGATACTTGGTATTGTTTCACAAAAATATATATAATTACACACTCAATGTACATTTCACCATGCGGCATCATCAGAGTTCTACAGAAACTAAACTAAAAATCAACTACTGCAACTACCGCCATACAAAATAAATACAATAAAATAGAAATTACAAAAAAGTGACCCGTCACGACTATGTTGAGAAACGGTGGATTTCTTAGTTCTGGTTGGTCATTAAGAATATTGCTTGGATGTAAAAGTAAACCTTCTTTGATAAAGTAACATTCTAGAACATTCGTTTTTCTTACTTTTATTTAAACTGAAATTCTCTAAACTACTGAAAAATAATAGCCCGTGTCTAAAACATGATTAGCTAAATTTGAATTTCTTAACTCAATCTAACCGCTCGCTTACGTTCTGAGAACCTTGTGAGTGTGTAATTATATATTTTTTGTGAAACAATACCAAGTGTTTTATTTGTCGTTTAATTATTTATTTTTTGGGTTTCTACGTTTATTAAAAAAATTATATATGTCTAGTTTTGATATGCAAATAAAATGGTACTAGTTGGTATATAGTAGCATCATTATGAAACACAATGGTTTGTTGTAATTTGTTAAATGTACATATTTTATATAAAGATGATATTTTGGGTTATTTTGATAATCTAGGTATTATTTTATTTTGTAAATTATAATTTCACTAAATTTGATTCTGTAGTTATTTTATAAACGACGACAATAAAACTAGCGATCAGCAGTAGGCGTGATGAATTGTTCTTTAAAAGATACCGCGTGATAAAATACCGTATGATGGGGTGATGCTACACCTAATCATATAAATCCACCACTTTGCTCTCATCAGTTACTTCCTTATTTCAGGATTAAAAATCTTGGATCAAATTAGGGAAGGGAAATATAAATATACGAGAGTGGGTCAATATGTCCGTGACTTTTTGAATTTCCCGCCTCTTAACTGAAAGGGCAACACTGCTCCTGTCAACAGACATCTGTCAGTTGACTCCTGTCAAAATTTGAACAATCTGCGACATTTAGTTTGTGTCTGACAGCCATTGATAGCAGAGTACCGCGTGATTTGAGGAGAAATTTAGAAAAATGTGAATTTCCTGTGCTCATTAAGCATTATTTTTTGCGGAAAAAAAAAACATCACTCAAACCAAGGCTAAGCTTGATAAATACTATGGGAACTCTGCACCATCAATTTCAATGGTAAAAAAGTGCTTTATTGAATTTTGTTGTGGCCCTACAAGCACGGAAGATGCCGAATATTCTGGACGTCCAGTTGAAGTCTCTACGCCCAAAACAATTAAAAAATTTCACGATATGGTCGGGCCATAGGCATTTCACATGGCTCAGTGGTTTCAATTTTGAATGATCACTTGGGTATGAGAAAGCTTTCCGCAATATGGGTGCCACGTTTGCTCACAATCGACCAGAAACGCAATCGTGTGACAACTTCGCAGGAGTGTTTGGCGTTATTTAACCGCAATATGGACGAGTTTTTGCGCCGTTTCGTAACCGTAGACAAAACGTGGATCCACCACAACACACCAGAGACAAAACAGCAGCCAAAACAGTGAGTTTCTCGGAGTGAATCGGCGTCAAAGAAGGCCGAAGTGGGTTTGTCAGCCAATAAAGTGATGGCGACCCTTTTTTTTGGGATACACGCGGTATAATTCTTATTAACTACCTTCAAAAGGGTAAAACAATCAATGGCGAATATTATGCCAACTTATTGAGTCGATTTAATAAGGATTTGAAAAAAAAAGACGACCGCATTTGGCCAAGAGAAAAGTTCTCTTTCACCAGGACAATGCAAGGGTGCACGCAGTTTCCATTGCAAAAATCCATGGTTAGGCAACGAATTGCTCCTTCATCCGCCCTATTCTCCGGGTTTAGCCCCGAATGACTATTTCTTGTTTCCAAAGCTGAAGAAATGGCGCGACGGAAAGAGATTTGACTCCAACGATGAAATCATTTCACAAACAAATACATACCTATTTTGATGACCTCGAGAAATCTTATTTTTTGGAAGGGATAAAAAAATTGGAGAAATGTTGAACAAAGTGTATAGAGCTCAGAGAAGACTATGTTGAAAAATAAAATGATTTTTTATCCAAAAACTTGTGTTTTATTCAAAAAGTCACATACATATTGACCCGCCCTCGTATATAATATACACCGTGTCTAAAGTTAAGTGTTCACCATTGCTAACTTTGTTATTATTGAAGCTACGAAATAGATTAAATTATCAAGCTAGTAGGACTTTTTTTGCTGATTAAGTTATTCAAAACAGAGAAACAATTGGAGAGCTAGTTTCTGAGATATTCACAAGAACAACAAATTTTTAAATTTTTAAATGGCTCGGCGGAAAGAGATTTGACTCCAACGATGAAATCATCTCACAAACAAATACATACCTATTTTGATGACCTCCAAAAATCTTATTTTTGGAAGGGATAAAAAAATTGGAGAAATGTTGGACAACGTGTATAGAGCTCAAAGGAGACTATGTTGAAAAATAAAATGATTTTTTATCCAAAAACCTGTGTTTTATTCAAAAAGTCACGGACATATTGACCCGCCCTCATATGTAATATACACCGTGTCTAAAGTTAAGTGTTCACCATTGCTAACTTTGTTATTATTGAAGCTACGAAGTAGATTAAATTATCAAGCTAGTAGGACTTTTTTTGCTGATTAAGTTATTCAAAACAGAGAAACAATTGAAGAGCTAGCCTGTATATTTCGACATTTTTTGAAAGACAGTTAAATTCTAAAAAGTAAGTAATACACTATCATCCTAAATTTAAAAATAAGCGAATAAAAAGCACTTAAACTCTTTGATTATTATTGTTGTAATATGTAAGTAGGCGATGGAAAGTAATTAATTAGTTATAAATTTTAGTACATTAAATAATATGAAACATTGAATGACAAAACGGTGAGCAAAGAAAAGTGATAAATTTATACAATTTTTTTATCTTAGTAAATGTTTGAAGGTATGGCTTTGTTGATCAATAAACTTCTGAGCTCTTCTGAGAACACTTCTTGTCACTTTTAGGATAGTTCTACCGGGAATATTATTTATTATGTCTCTAATTTTGTTTTCCAATTCCACCACATTGCTATATTGCTGTTTATAAACTTCGTCTTTGATGATAAAAATCTAAAGGTGTTAAATCAGGGGATCGTGGAGGCCAAGGAATTTGTGCGTTTGTTCCTATCCATCTATTACACTGGTCAACAGTGAAATTGCTTCTTAGGTGAAAGTACCCAATCCTGAATGAATTCAACGTGCTGAACACGAATATCACATTGAAAAAAGTTGATTGGCTCACGTTCAAGAGATATTGACGTTTTGTCCATTGTATAGATGCTATTGCATAATGTAATGCAATTTAGTGCGAAATTACGAAATTTTGCGTCATATTGCATCACCCCTTCATGCAAAGAAGTTAATGTAGCATTTACTGTAAGTTACCATTGAGAGTGTTGCGAAATTGATTGCGCAATATCAAGCAATAGCTAATTATAGTTTATTTATAAATGGCCGACGTGACAGTTAACTCGTGCAATGTCCGTTCATTCGCGCATATTTTTCGAAGCTCTAGCATACATAAGTGATTGCTATAGTGTAAAGTAACTAAACAGTAGCAATGCCTCGTAACTGTGTTAATAGTGCAAATAACTTCTGTTATATTTGCGGAGAAGTGACATTTGCTGCACAGAAAAAGAATATCAGTGCAACAGTTAAGAAAGCGTATCATTTGTATTTTGGTTGCAAGATAGGCGACCAGGACAAAGACTGGGCCCCACACGTATGCTGCCGCACTTGTGCCGTAAATCTTTCACAGTGGCTTAATGGCAAAAGAAAGGCAATGCCATTTGCTGTGCCCATGATTTGGAGGGAGCTCACCAATCACGTTGACGACTGTTATTTCTGTATGGTACGACCAGCTTCTGGAGGCATCACCAAGAAGAAGAAGTGGACAGTTGAATACCCTAACATACCATCTGCTCTGCGACCTGTCTCTCATGGCGAAGGACTCCCAATTCCAGAACCTCCTACAGATTTTTCTATCAGTTCGGACGATGAGGATGGCCATGCGTCGGCGAGTTCTCCTCAACGTGGCAGTAAGGATGATGACTTTTCGTGCTTTGACGAAACATCTGCACCACATAAACTTACCCAGGATGAAATGAACGATCTTGTTCGCGATTTGGATCTGTCGAAAAGCAAAGCGGAGACACTGGCCTCAAGACTTCGACAGTGGAATCTTCTGGAACAGAATGTCCGAGTGACTTCATTTCGCACTCGCCATCAGCTCTTCGAATCTTTCTTTAAGAAAGAAGAAAGCCTTGTGTTCTGCTGCGATATTGATGGTCTACTACAAGCTCTCGGTATTGCACATGATCCCCAAGAATGGCGGCTGTTTATAGACGCTTCAAAACTGAGCCTAAAGGCGGTTTTGTTGAATAATGGGAACCAGCTTCCATCCATACCTATTGCACATGCGATCTACATGAAGGAGACTTACGGCAATCTAAAGCAGCTACTGGAGACGATTAACTACAGCAAGTATGGCTGGCAGATATGTTCTGACCTGAAGGTAGTATCTCTGTTGATGGGTTTGCAGCAGGGATATACAAAGTACTGCTGTTTTCTTTGTCTGTGGGACAGCAGAGCAATCGATTTGCACTACATCAAGAAAGACTGGCCTCCGAGAGCATTTTTTAAGCCTGGAGAAACGAATGTACAGCACCCACCATTGGCACAGCCACACAAAATCATCATTCCTCCTTTACACATCAAACTCGGTCTTGTCAAAAACTTGGTAAAAGCCATGGATAAGAATGGACCAGCATTCAAGTACCTGCATGACAAATTCCCTCGACTCAGTGATGCCAAAATTAAAGAGGGCATCTTTGTGGGGCCTCAAATTAGACAGCTCGTGCGAGACCCCAAGTTTGAGGAACTTCTTCAAGGTAAAGAAAAACAGGTTTGGGATGCATTCTATCAAGTGGCAGCAAACTTCCTGGGGAATGACAAGGCAGAAAATTACAAGTGTCTGGTTGAGGATATGTTGGCCTTGTTTCATGAATTCGGCTGCAATATGTCCTTAAAGATCCACTTTCTTGATTCCCACTTAGATTTCTTTCCTGATAACTGCGGGCAGGTCAGCGATGAGCACGGCGAACGCTTTCATCAGGACATTGCCACCATGGAGCAACGGTACCAAGGCAAATGGTCTAGGTCAATGCTAGCTGACTATTGTTGGACAATCAGTAGAGATGCTCCACAAGTCCACTACAAACGGCAGGCCAAAAGAAGTCGAAAGCCGGAAGCAGACTAATGTTTTCTTACCATGTATTATAATATTGACATAAGTACACTTTTTTCTGAAATATGCGTAAATGTTTTCTTACCATGTATTATAATATTGACATAAGTACACTTTTTCTGAAATATGCGTAAATGTTTTCTTACCATGTATTATAATATTGACATAAATACACTTTTTCTGAAATATGCGTATATATTACAGAAAACCCGTAGCCAATTCAGCTTTTTCTTAGTCATTTTCGTGTTCAGCACATTGAATTCATTAAGAAATGACTATTTTCAGCTTGGAAGCATGAACTTTTCGAAAATTTGTTGCCCAGTGTTATCAAAGAGTCTACCTAGCATAGTAGTAGAATCATGATAATTATTAGCAGGCGCCCCATCCTGTTGAAAATGTATACGATGGTAATCAACTAATGGTAGGTTTTCTAGAAGATTGTCAAGAACTGGCGCTAATAGTTGAACATAACGTACTCCCGTTAGGGAGTACGTTATGTTTTGACTAACTTAATCAGTAAAAAATTCTTATTAGTTTGCTAATTAACCGACTTCGTAGCTTCAATAATAACAAAGTTAGCAACGGTGAACACATAACTTTAGACACCGTGTATAATACATCTACACGCGCTTATAAATAATGACATTCGAATTAAATAAAAACGTATTAACGTTAGAATGAATAAACAGGAGAGGGTGTAGTTCGAAGAGCCTAATCATATTTGTGATTTAATTAATAATTCTTTTGTTATTTATTCAATCAGCCTAGTAATTGATTAAACCTCATATATAGATAAAAAATACTTGAACTGGTACAAGTGGTTTTGCACCCTTACATTTTTATGGGGTACATTCATTTCAGACTGCATTACATTCCCTCCCCTTATTCAGAGTAATTTTTCATCGAATAAACAAGTTAGGGATTAATTCGAATTATTTCCGCTAAATTTGCTTCTTTATTCTCAGGGTTATTGCACTAGACTAGTTTACTTCGCTTTGTTTTATTGCACTTGTTTAGTGATTAATTATTGGTCATTAAACATACTTGAAACGGTATATGTATTAAAATAGACTTTAAATTATCAGATGCTAGGTGAATTCGTGAATACTAATGGATAGGCGTATCTTTGCTAGAGCAAAGAAAAACATCATATTGCTAATTACAGGTGGGTGTGTACTTGTGGGAAAATATTTTTTTATGAGTATAAGATCGATAAATGTACAGGTGCGCCACCTAGGATTATTTCCTTCCCACCATCCTTTTTGTTGAAAATTTAGACTCTTCAGATATACAGATGATTAACCATGAATTTCAATTTATATATATTTAAATATTATTATTGTTATCTAATAATAACGAAAGGAAAAAAGGTTACATACAAAAAAATTGTAGACAATCATGAGTTAGACAAATAAAAAAAATATTTTCTTTTATACAGAAAGTTCGAGACCGACCAAGCAACAAAAATTTTATTTCCTTAAATGAAAAGCTATGCATTTTACTACATTTGATGATAGTCAGTTAACTCAAGTATAACCGAAATTTTTTCTATGACGAGAATTAAGTTATTTTTATTGTGAGAATAAGATTATGAAGAAACTTTCACAATAGCGTTTTAAAAAATAATTATTGGGTACTTTTTAAGATACGGGTGGTCCTTTTAAAAGGACCATGATAATAAGCATCATTAATGTTAAAACTATTTTTTGCATACACATATTAATTTTATATTGTATCCTATCGATAAAAGCATTTTTGGATACACTCTTAAAAAATTACACTTAATGCGAGCAACATTACTTTTCTTATGAAAAAACCGCAGTTTTGCTGTTTTTCTTGATACACAACTAAAAGGCTAATATTGTCATATCTGACATACTCAAAATTACATTTACGAGACAAAACCTCTTTTTGTCATCTTTTTAGCATTTAGAAAATATATCACCTAATGATTACTTAAAACCTAAGTATTCCTGGGTGATGTATTTTCTAAATGCTAAATTATCTAATTTCCCACCGTCATGTTTGTGGAGTTGCCAGCAATTTTAAAATTCCTTACCTACGCAGTGGCAAAACAATGAATAATACCACTTTTTGCCTCCAATTCCAATTCTATATATAGTAATATTCTTGTCTACACGGTCAACACCGCCCACATTTTGTTTATAAATTGTAGTTGCTCGACAGATACTTTCTTCATTTCTTTTTGCAAGTATCTTCTACCTTCACAGTTGAAAATATTACGATGCTATTGGAAGGCATACTAACTACACTATTATCAATCCATTTGCAAATTAGTATATTTTCTTTCTTGCTAGTTGCATAATCATAATATCGTCTATGTGTTTTCTTCCGCCCTTTCCTGTGGTTCAATGGGCAGTTTAAAATCTCTGCTAATCGGTTCTGTGAGAAATGGAAGCAAAGTAAAAATGTTATCGAAGAATACATGGAAATTTATATTTTGTTTATATTGAGTCAAACCGTCACAAAAGTACCGCGAGATCAAAAATTATGTTGATAAAGGTTTGCCATGGAATGTAAAACGTCTGTCTTAAATAACATCATTAAGTGTCATACTGTCCTTAATATTTGTCATTATATTAATGTCCGTATGACACTTAATGATATAACTTAAGACAGACGTTTTACATTCCATGGAAAACCTTTTTCAATATAATTTTTGAACTCGCGGTATAACTGCAATTCAACCTAAACCAAGGTGTTTCTATTTTATATCACTAACGGTGGAAAATCCTTGATAGGATTCAAACCATTTTATGTACCCTCAACTTGGTTGTTGGTGTCCAAAATTTGTATCCCTATCTAATGAGCTGCCTTCTTATGAAATGCATGACACCAAAAATATAGAGAACAATGAATTCGTCCACAATATAAAATTCATCCGATGGGGCCAATTCTATAAACTTTTTGCTAAGGTAATTGTAAAGAGATCCGATCTTTAAACATTTTGTTATGGCTTCTTTTGAAAAACAATATAAGAATTTTACGTAGTCTCACAGACGAGAAGTAACCTATCTTCATAGCAAAATACAATCATTTTACAATTTGGAATTCTTCCAACCCGTATTTATTTGTAGTTTGGTATTTGTTAAATATGGTACAATCAACGGGTGAAATATACCTGCGTATGGTCAATATAAATAGCATTACAATTTTTTGACAGTTTTGTTTTTAAAATTCACGGTACATTAAATTCTATATTATAAGATGCAGACGTCAATTCTTCATCAATGTTATTCAGGCTTACGTTCGAGTTTCCTAAATAGTTTGTTGGATCAAGTCGAATATAAATTTATTGTTTTCTATCAGCATGAAAATATCTAAAAGAAATATATTCCATTCGGGACAAAAATTTGTCTATGTTCGTAAATTTTTAAATTTAACATTTCTAAATGTCCAAATCTTCTATAAAAAGAATAACTCTTAGGTCTTAAATCAGTGGTGAGAATCGCAATTTTTTAATTTCTTATATTTTAGAAATACAAATAAGGTTTCAGTTTTTCTAACTACTTCCAATGTAAATTTTTAATTTAAATAATGTGTAACTTTAAAACAATAAAAATTAATAATGATAATAAAATTTACATAAATTTTTTGCGTAACTGGAAAACTCTCATTTTCTTTCATTTCTACCAGTTATTGAATTACCTCAAGAATACCAACGGCATCAGCTTGGTTGGCATAGTATATATGTGTAATACGTACAAATTATTATCAATCTGGAAATAAATTATGCCCATAAACATTACTTAGTAGTAGAAATAACGAAGCCACTTCGTGATAACTACGTTTTATCTCAATTTAATTATAAAGTTGAAGCATATCTCTTTACCGAGGACTCTATTATTTCTAATAGAATAGAGAAAGTACGAAAGTTATGTTGAGAATGATATCGGTATATAAATGTTGGTTCCAGTGTCATACAAATTAAGGGATGTGAACTGGATTATTATGTCAAATAGAATAATAACTTCAAACTTTGACAATTACCATTTCGCCATTAAGCAACACCGATTCAATGTATTCTAGAAATTTATAATCGTAGATACATATTATGTACAATCTGACCAAAAAGTGAAGAATTGTATTTATGTAAAATTTTCGTTATAAAATGAAGTTTGTTTGTTTCTAAAGTTATCAATACGTAAAAACAATAAAAACACATTTACTTTGTTGTATCACTATATTTAAACAAATGGTGTGACCGCGGTTTCTAGGTTTCCCTAGTAGATTACTTGCCATTAAACATTTCAACAATTCTATATTCAGTCATTATACAAAATTTAAGGATAAACGCTCTGTTAAAAACAATCGAACTAGCCAATACAGTAAAAACCACTACAATTCCGAACAATGCAAAACTAATATCAGTAGACGTCACTAATATGTTTACGAATATACCACCTAAAGAATGTTTAACACTAATGGAAAAAATCCTAGTAGATAATAAAGTCAATGCCATCATTAAATAAGAAATCGTAGATCTAATGGAGATAGTACTAAACCAAAATTATTTTGAATTTGATTCGAAAATTTATAAACAAACAGAAGGGTGGCAATGGGATCACCCATTAGCCCTCTTCTAGCAGAAATTTTTATTTCTAATATTGTGAATATCATTTTAAATTGCCATTTAGGTAAAAAACATATTCTTTTCTGGTATCGGTATATGGACGACGTGCTTACTTGTTTCAATGGGACAACTAGACAATTACAAACCTTTATACATTACATTAATTCAGTACACCCTAAGATTAAATTCACAGTTGAAATGGAAGAAAGTAATTGCATAAATTTTTTGGATCTTAAAATTACCAAATCTTATACCCAGCTTAGCTTCAATATTTTTAGGAAACCTACCTTTTCAGATGCTTGCATACCGAGCGATTCACAACATCCCTTAAGCCACAAACTAGCAGCTTTCCACTCTATGATACATAGGGCGGTATCATTGCCGTTATCAACACACAATTTCAGCCAAGAAATTGATGTTATTAAACAAATTGCATATAATAATAGCTATCCCCCCAAAATCATAGATAACATATTAAATAAAAAACTAACTAAATTGGCCTTGAACTCAGTCTACCCTCATAATAAATTAGAATCACCTCAATATATCTCCTTAACCTATTTTGGCAATGTTAGTAATGAAATCGCTAAAATTATTTCTAAATATGATATTAAAGTAGCATTCAAACCTCACACAAAGATCGCTAATATTCTTTTTAATTGTAAAACGAAAATAAACCCTTTAAACAAATCTGGTGTTTATAAGCTTGAATGTTCTGATTGTAAAGGAGTATATATCGGACAGACTAGTCGTAGTTTTAATATTAGAGTTAAAGAGCATATTAAAGAAGTTGACAAGTCTGCATTTGCGGCCCATATAAAAGAGTACAATCATACAACTAATAATTTTGTAAAAATCTTACACTTCACCGAGAAAGGTGAGAAATTAAACCTCCTAGAGGCCCTCGAAATATTCAAAGCCTCGCGCAATTTCGAATGTCATTTACTAAACGACCAGACGGATTTGATATATACACCTCTGTTTACCTGCTGTACTTAGATTTTTAATTTACCTCATATTTCTAATTTCTGGTTTGCCCTATAATTCACTAATAACTGTTATAATGTATTGTGTATTATCCCATGTATTTCCCCTCTACTTTATAATTACAGCCCTACAATAAGTTTAACATAGTTTTGTGTCTCATTCAACACTGTGTTCGTTAATGGCCATGTTGGTCGAAACCGCGGTCACACCATTTGTTTAAATATAGTGATACCTACAACAAAGTAAATGTGTTTTTATTGTTTTAATATAGATTATCACAAAGTAACGGCTTACAGCATTAATTATTTTTATCAATACGTGTTGACATCATTGCAATTTTCTTTGGATACCAACACATCTATATATTAATATTAGATAGCTCTAACAAATTAAATTTTAATAAACATTTTTCTTTTATATAAAAGTTATTGTTTACTCAGTGCGACAAATATTATTTCAAAATGTACTTCTTGAATGCACGGAATACGTTTGCTAGACATATGCTCTGCCAATTGAGCTATCAAGCGAACGCGTTTTCAATAGTTTTTGAAGTGTAAACTTCTTTGGGCGAGTTGCGTTGATTGTGGGCACTGAACAAGACTGAGCCGTCACGCTCGGCTATGTAACGCTCGTTCGGGTAAAGTCGGCTCGAGTCGACTAAGGGAACGAGAGAAATATATTATATAGAGGTATTTAATTTCAATTAAATGAAATTTAAATGAATAAATAAAATCATGTTCCCGAGCACATTCGATCCCGAGATCTCAAGGGTGAGAAGCCGTCACGTTAGCATCAGACCAGCGCGGGACACGTAAGCGGGTATTCATATTGTCTATTTATATATATATACACGCGATTATATATCGCGGCCGCTGCCATAGCAACGAATAGAGCACTGCTTTAATTGCTCATAATATACGAATTTATAAGCATTTAATTCTTTTCTGTTATACAGGATGGATAAAGAAAATCAAATCGATGACAAATTGAAACGAAAAAGGGAATTGTCTAATGCGCGCGTGAAGAAATATCGTCAAACGAAGCAACCAAATCTCAGCAACTGAATTCGTCGATGCAGGATGACTCTAATGTAATATAGAACGAAAAAAAAAGTTGGATTTCGTATTATTAACCCTCGCCTTGATGAAGGTTTCCCTTCTGCCGTGTGGTTTTAAGCACACCCATTTTCTTTTATTTTTCAATATAGATGTGTATAGGTGATATGTTTCAGAACGGAAAAAAGACGAAAACGCAATCGCTTTGTAACTCAATTGTCAAAATATATATCTAGCAAACATCGTTTGTGTATCGATTTACGCCCTATACGAAATTTTTATTTACAGAAATTTGGCTAATTAAATATATCAGTGACAAGCTGGAAAATATATTTTCAACCGTTGCTTTTTGTTAAATTTTGTAAATCCATTATAATAAACAAAGTATAACGGTAAACCATGTTGACATCTGGCTTCAGCCAGGATGTCCTCGGTATTGAGGATGCATCTAAACGTCGCCGCGAGGTAGTTCAGATGCATCCTCAATACCGTGGACATCAACGACATATCCGAAGCCTCAATTGGTAGGCTGTCCCCTGTGTATGTCTCTGATTGATGTTTCTCAGCTCCAAGGTTATCCCATTCTATTCCTTGGCTACACTGCGCTGACGAGAACCAAGTAGTTCGAAACACGTGTCCGCAGTCTCTTTTCGTGGTTTAGAGACTGTAAATGAAGTGAAACAATATTAAAAATACAAGTTTTTATATACTGTATATTGATAAACACCATGGATATGTATAGGTTTTTAAAATTTGGTATTCTAATGGATAAGATTTTATATTACATATATTATTCAATCAACTCGCACTTTGGCTGTGCTGTACTTCCGATAACAAATAGTGTGAAACAAAATTCTGTCTACGACTGCCGCTTACACTTAGTAGTTTCCATTTTCATTCTTTAATTTACACATTGCCGCATTCCCATCTCTTTATACCTTATCAGTCAGTTATCAGTCGTGGGTCATTTGACCCATAGGACTGCATTGTCTGCCATGTAGTTAAGTTGAATGTTGCCTTTTATAATGTCATAATAAATGGGTATGACACTCTAAAATCTTAATTGTTCTTTTGTTAAATTATTTATTCATGATCTAATTCTGCAATTTATTATACATTTTTAGCAATCTTTATACCATTTGCATTGCGTTTAATTAACGATTTCTTCGTAAAATTAATAACAATTTGATATACTCTTATACTACGATACCCAGCCTTTCATGTTTTGTTTTATATGTTCCGTTTCATGCGATTATTTAATGTTGAACTTTAATAAAGTTTCAAATCTCAATCCTTTTATCCAAATCATACACCAACATCACTTTATTCAAAAGCAAATATTTTTAAATGTGATTTATGAACATTATACGTTTTATACATAATAATAATCTAACAAATACTGAGAGATATGTGCATAAGCTAAAGAATGCTATTCATACTACCCAAATATATCACGGAAATTGGAATATTTACTATTCATAAGATTAGCAACTTCCACAAACTAGGAAATATCGTCATAACATAGTTATATAATTGAATAAAAACCTTATTCTTGAATTACAAATAACCAAAGTCGACGCTATATCTTTATAAAACAAAATATTTATCGTTTTTATATTAGGCACGCAAATAAACGTATGTGTACATAACTTACATTAACAAATATCTAAAGAAAAAAGACTAGGTAATTTGTTTTCATAATTGGTCTACAATTTTGTATAGTTTCATGTTCAGCGATCGTATATTAAACCTTTAACCACGTAACATATGTTTATTGTTTTTTCACAACCATAAATTTACCACTAGTTTCAGTTTCGAGCAATATATATTAAGATGTCAATAGAGACCAACATTTTCTATACGATCTCGTGGATTTATTAGTATCGTTTTAACGTATATATATATAGTACATTTTCCGTGATTATTGAGCTGTTTTTGAACTGAATTAGGATTGTAATATTACACAGCAATTTTCTTTTTCCCCAATCGGATAAAAGTTATTGTATGACTATAACAACTAATTTTAAATAGAACATTACTATAATCTCAGAGAAAATCTGAATATTATACTTGGTTGAGCAGGTCTCGGTGTGTTCAGAGAATGTAGCTTATCTTTTTGTATAGACAATTATATAATGACTTTTAATAATGATAGTACACGAGACTGGGATGTTTTCATATCACGAAACGCTTATATTCAACATGCATTACAACCTATAATCTAGTTGTCATATATAATATTTTCCTAAATATGCGTTTTAAATTAGTTTGTGACTCATATAGCTTTCACCTACACTAGTGACGAATATCAAAATAGATGTGTACTTTACTTAATTAATTAGAATTACAACGCAATAAAAAAATAAACAGCAGAAGTTCCCAAGTTAAAATGCTTAATATTAAAGTTTTTCACATTTAATTGAAATATCAAATACAATGTAACAGTAATTCTTGGAGAGTAAGCGCTCTCGCACTATTAAATCCATTTTTTTTTCGTATATGTATACTGCGTGATTTAATAGTGTGAGAGCGCCTACGCTCCAAGAATTACTGTTACAGTGTATTGTAATAGGTACGCCACCTATGGTGTGTTTATTGAATGCACGTATATCTACAGTTGCCTGATTAGTAGTTGTACTACGGAGGGCAACATTACCTTGCGTTGTCGCACTTGGGTAACAGATGCCGCTGAGAATCTCTCATGGCGTTTGGTACGTAAGCTGACAATATCAGGTTTTCTAAGCTATTTGAAGCATTGTGAATAAACACGTTCGTGCACTGATGAGACCAATGTAAGGTCGAAACAGCTGTCTGCACGTTGTTTGTTCGGAATGCCGGCTTAGGGTAGATGTGCATTCATACATTTATTCATATACGTAAAAAAATTTTTTTCCGTATATGCATACTGCGTGATTTAATAGTGTGAGAGCGCTTACTCTCCAAGAATTACTGTTACATTGTATTGTAATAGGTACGCCACCTATGGCGTGTTTATTGAATGCACGTATATCTACAGTTGCCTGATTAGTAGTTATATTACGGAGGGCAACATTACCTTGCGTTGTCGCACTTGGGTAACAGATGCCGCTGAGAATCTCTCATGGCGTTTGGTACGTAAGTTGACAATATCAGGTTTTCTAAGTTATTGAAGCATTGGGAATAAACACGTTCGTGCACTGATGAGACCAATGTAAGGTCGAAACAGCTGTCTGCACGTTGTTTGTTCGCAATGCCGGCTTAGGGTAGATGTGCATTCATACATTTATTCATATACGTAAAAAAAAATTTTTCGTATATGTATACTGCGTGATAAAATATCAAAAATCTAAACTTGTATTGGAAATAAGCAATTCTTGAAATATATATTATTGCTATTAATTGATGAATAATTTGAGAAAAATTTTCCGACAAGAAGAATGACATATTTAATTGGAAACTATATATTCTATTATGAAAATACTATTTTAAATTTGATTGTTTTTGATCAAATTAAAGAGAACACACTAAACACACTAAAGTCAGTATATTAATTAAAAATATAATCAGCATTTCAATTATATAATGCTGTTTCCGAAACATACTACTATAGGCGAGCACAGAATTAGTAAGTGGCGTGGTAACTGCATGTTATGTGTCAGTGTTCAAATATGAGAGAGGAATCAGATACGGCAGCGCTCATCCCCAATGCTGCTTACACTTCGGTATATTAATGTTATCGATACTGAGATTGACAACTATACAAATATGGAGGACGATCAAAAATTTAATATAGTATTTGTAGATCTTCTAGAAATATGTCTCTTTTTCTATGAAAACACACGAGATGATTATCATGAAAACTATACAGAAGAACAAGCTTGGCAGAAGGGATTTTTCAAATATTACAATTACTATTGATGTTAGCTACTTGAAAAAATGCATGAGCGTTCTTACAGTCATATGACGACAATTCGACTACATAATCCTAATGGGAGTTGCGTTGCTGCCAGTTTGGTGCGGTTTACGCCATTTTACAATCATACTACTATCATTTCGTCGCCACAGACCGTCCATACTACTCCTATATTACTTGCCATTTCTAATCCACGCTATTTTGGTGCGTGCCCTGACATAGGGAACTGGCTGGTATACCTTCACGCACCCTACATATACAAGTATCACTACCGCTCCCCAAGTCATGTCTGGTGTCTGTACAATACTACCAATCTCCCTGAAAATACATCTATATTTACACATACATATACACCAACTTATTGTTTATACAAATATTTTATGGCTTTCCTAAGTATAAAAAAAATTCGGTCATATCGCAATACAATCACGAAAATTTTGCAAAAAATGAGATGTGGGCAACAAATGTCTTATGCGTATGTGCGTTCCGAATTATTAGACAAAAGTTCTTCCAAATTCAACTCCACATGCATTTTTACTTGTAATAAATCTACACATAATGCGTAGTTTACAAAATATTTGCAAGAAATTGCTATTATATAAGAGTAAACGTGATATTTCCAGTTCACATTTTGATTTTTTTTAAACAAAATGTGTTTCCAAAATTAAGCTTTGTATTTATATGACTTGAGTAAAAGATATACTTCCGGCAAGAATTCCGAAAACAAATTTTCAAATCTACTTTTGAGTACTTTTGTATTCCTTAGAAATTTGTCTAAACTTACTAATGAGATTTTACTGAAATTCTAATCAGCTGTTAAGAAGATCATTATACTCATAAATACAAGGTTTAAAATTATTTATTGATTTAGCTGCTTGGCCGTTATCGTGGTCACTCACGCACGCACGCACGCACACACAAATACACACAGAGAGAAAGAGAAAGAGCAAAGCATTTTTCAAAAACCAGTTCTTCGGTGTGAAGAAACTTCAAAACGTGGACATCTACAAAAATTTCAAGATCCAACATTTTGTCAGCACAGGTACTACGTATAAGAATGTAAAAATACAACGCAATAAACTTCTGACATGTACGTTTATTACCACAGGTTAGCAAAATGCTGCAGGACAGACAAACATTAATTATTGCTCTTGAGTGGGTATTTATTTCGACCTTTCAGTTAAATAAGCGCAGTTTTAGAAAAGAAAATATCTTACTCAGACTTGTATCCATCCTCCTCAGGAATTAGTTAGATCTACAAATACCAATATACAGGAAAGCGAATTCAGCAAAACATATTAATATACTAAATCATGATGTGAGATGATATTTAAATATTGAATTATGTGGTTAAAATTATAAATTAGAATCTAGGGACAATGATATTTATATGGGTTAGACAAATCAAATATATGTCATTTCGAAAATTTCAGTGTTAAAAATTGCTACATAGATATGAAATGCGGACATCAGAATATAATTCTTAAAGACGGTGGTTACCGAAGAAAATAAGTAGAGAGCAAGAGTAGTTAAGCAAAAAAAAAATATGTAGATCCAAAAGAAAGTTTAAACATGAATGAGTCCTTGTTTTTGCAGTGTGTGATACAAGAGCTTGTTTTCCAGAACCGCAGAAAATCCTTGACCCGCCTTTTCAAAAGAAAAAAGAAAAACTAAAGGAGAAACCGGAAAACCAGTCATTCACAGATTAATCTATCCGAATACTAGTACTTACTATACTGCGCCTAACTATTTTCATCAGCTAATCTGAGGACGTTAATTATTTTAACTTTTATACAATATTCTAAAGTATATTATTTCTTGAATACTCCCAAAGCGAATCACAGATTATCAAAATTGAATAAAATACGGAAGCGGTAAGAAAACATTTTATTATATTTAGAAGTAAAAAAGATTATTCTAAACATTAATTAACTTCTCCTAACGGATATAAATCTCGTAGCAAGTGGCAGTTAAACCACTAATGATTTTGCATTTAATAAAATCATGAATTATATATATTTTTGCAAACATTTTAAAATATCAAAAGAGTAGACCAATTAAAAGTTTGACTGACTTGCGATATAGCGCATATCAAACAGCATCTGTATTAAATATAACATAAATATACTCGTATACTTTTACTTCGATTATAACATTCATCTATACAACTAAACGAATTTTTTTTAAATGTGAAACTTAAAATGTGTACCTACATGTTAGAACAGCAAACAGGCATATTAAATGTAAGGGAGGTTTAATCCAACAAGATATAATAAAGAGGATAGCTTTATCAAAGAGAAGAACAGTTTGTATCCTAAATATCCGCCCGGGGCAAGCCAGTGACCCGACGTAACGCAATTTCAAGCATCTATTTGGATGGGGTTTATAGGATTCCATAACGCAAGCGGAAGTTTTATATAGTCAGACTATGAATGTGGTATGTTTTCCCCAGCATTCTGGCTTATTGATTAATAATATATAATTACCGATACTATAAATGGCGTATATAAAAGGTAAATTATTTTAATGTGGTCGTCTATAGAATGCTGAAATATAGTTAGCACTAATTATAAAAAAAATAAATTATGTAAACAGTATAAAAAATATTTGCTTTTTGTAATGGTAGTTTAATTAGTGGCTTCATTTGATACAGATCTTTGGTATTCATTCCTTATAATGAGCAATATTGTTATTTCAGAAATTATAATTACTTCATCTAGGGTGCGTAGTCATATAAAAAGTGGAACCATATGAGCACTAGAAATAAACTCTAGGAAATCGTCATGCAAATCCCGAAATTTTGTAGTTCTTCGGAAGAAGGTCTACAATTGTTCAAATTTGTACATTTTAAAACTTCGATTTTAGTGACTTTTTAGATATTTCATTAATGATTTGCTATACTTTTACTTTTTACAAAAACTACTGGATCCATGTGTAAACTGTTCAATTGATTTATTAATTCAACTTCTCACCTGAAGAATAAATGTTTAAAGGTGTCCCAAACAGCTAACGGAATTTTTTTTTATTGTCCGCCGGAGAAGAGCTTTCAATCGTTCTATCTAGTATACAACTACTCGATATCATTGGTAATATTATGCATCTACCTCTAGCGTTTTGTTAAGATTTTTTATTTTCTATCAATAGTTATTCACTTATTAATAGGTTTTGCCAATTGTTTTCATAATTCTATATTCACTTAATATTTGTTACTATCGTACAGTGGTCGAATTCTATTAATGCTAAATATTAACGCAGTTATGTGAAACAAAATCGATAGAAAAGGATGTTTTTAACAAATACAAATACAAATACAAATTCGAAAAACATCCTTTTCTATCGATTTTGTTTCAGTTATGTGAAAAGGATGTTTTTCGAATTTGTATCTTTGTAGCTTCGAAAATTAAAATAGTTATTATATATCGGGTGTTCTAAGATGAAATTTTGTACGTGGTAGTAATTCGAAGCGATGTGAATATTTTCATGCGTACAATGTTGCCGCTACTACCCCATCTAGGTATCAACATTTTTATTTTAAATAAACCATCCTATATTGACGGGCTTTCAAGTAAATACGGAGAAAGCACAGTATACGGTCATTCGAGGAAAAGGACAGGATATAGAGCTAGACGACAGAACAATAAAAATTGAGACAACAAAGACATAATGAAGAAATTAGCCAGAGGAAAGAATATGACAAAAGCACTACATCCTGCACTGTGGAATAAAACCCTGATAAAGAAAACAAAAATTAATATATTTAAAGCAATAATAGAACCAGTAATGACATACGGATCGGAGATATGGGTGACCGCCAAAAAAATTAAACAAAAATGACTTTCTGGGAAAATAACATATTGGAGACGTTGCTGTGGCGTAACCATGTTCGACCACGTCATGAAGACATCAGAGATAGAATGGAAGTGGAAGATATTATAGATGCTGTAAATGAAAGGCAACTGAGATCGTACGGACATTTGCGTAAAATGGGGGAAGGAAGAACATAGAAGGTGAAATGAGAAAGAGAGGCCTACAAGAAGACAACTGGAGCGACAAGAATAAATGGCGTTTGGAATGCTAGAAGCGGCAATAGCTCATATAGGTGCATCTTATATACGGTTTCCACTATTTAATTTGTCCAGTAAATCGCTATACTTATCTCAAAGCGTGTTTGAGATATAAATTAATTTTATTTTTTTTCTTTGCCATTTAAAATAACAAAATGTCAAATTTTTGAACGTAGTTTACGGAAGCCTTGGACTAACTTAACACGGAAATTGAATTTAGTTACATTATGCAAGCCCTTTCATAAGTTTCCTTTCAGTAGTGTGTAATTGAAATACTCTTAAATCATTTTTGTAAACATCCTCTATATTAATTATTATTTGAAAAGCTAGTTAAAATTGTTATTCAAAAATATTGTAGATACCCACGCCCATCTCGTTGCTATTTTGAACTATAAGCATCTACTTCCAAATACTCATATTCTCACTTATTTTTTGTTTGCTATAGTCTATTACTCAATATCACTACATTTCACTAACTTATTTCATCTTATTGAGTAGTAAGTACTACATATGAAAGAAATGACACAAATAACATTTTTATGACCTTATTCACTACCTACGGTCAATGTCAAAGAACATCAGAAGAATGTAAAAGATTAAATAACATATATGTAAACAATTAAATACATATATCCAAATTCAAGCAACACAAACAATAATTAATATCAAAATATAATGATTATTAGTCTTATTGCGGTTTCATAAGTTTTTATGTTTATTTTATTAATTGTTAGAATTGTTAACCTTTTTTTCTTTAATCGTTTCAGAATACTGGATTGAAGTGTGGTTGTTGCGCAGGATATAACTTTATTCCGAACCAAATTCTCAGCGCATGAATAACTCGATTATCTAATTCTTCCCTGCTCTTTAATGGTGTTCGGTAAACTGCAAGGGGATAACCGCCCAAATAGAGTTGGCAATTCTGCTGCAACTTTTTCTGTCAAACGTGCTGGTACTTTATCAAGTTGGTAGCAACTAGACTCGTACACTTGGAGAGCTAGATTATCTAAAAATATTTAAGTACTTCTCATAATTAATTTTTGTCATTCATAAGGAATCCTTCAGTACTCAATATATACTACAATTAAAATCCAGCTTTTCCATTCCTTATCATATGTACAAAAATGTGGAGTTTTACGAATAAAGAGTCTAGAGGAGTTTTATTCAGCCCAAATGACTTTGATCAAAAAATTGTAATTCTGAACTTAAAGTCATACATTTCACTCTCATTTAGAATGCTCTGAATTCATGACCGCCATACTCCCAACTAGTGTTTGGCACAACGTACTGAATATCGAAAATGAGCTCCAAAAAAGTATAAAACGTTAATTTGGTACTTCATTTCTTACAGCTTTTACAGGTGTTTTTACTGATGATCTAAAATTAACAAAATCTGTTTTGAATTTTTTCTATTGTTGAGTCGAAAATTATGAGTAAATTTCATATATCTTATGTTATGCTGATGTTCTTATCACACTGTCATACATATGAATAAACTTCTATAATCGTCATTTGTGTAGGGTATTTCTCCCATACTTAGCAATTACTACTCAATTTCATGAAATACAGCAATTTTGAGTCACTGGCAAACTTCCATGGTCAACAGCAAAAAAAAATAAATGAGTATAGGATTATTTGGAAGTAAATGCTTATAGCTCAAAATAGAATAAGAAATCCATAAATTTTGAATTAGTTAGTTTAACTAACAATGCAAATTTTTATTACACACATATGAAGAAGGGTAACATATGAAACCTCCTGTATATTGTAACTAAATTCTAATATCACGGTAAATTAGCCCAGCGTTATTTTTCAATATTTGACCAGTGTTATTTTCGAATATTTGACTTTCAGTTGTTTTAAATAGTAAAGACCTATCTAACAATTTTCTCAAAAAAATTGAGATTACTTTATATCTCGAAAACGTTTTTAAGTTTAAATATGAAATGTTTCATTTAAAATAAAAAAGTTGATACTTAGTTAATTGAGGTACAAGCGGCAACACTACATGCATGAAAATATTTTATAAACGTACATCACCTCAAATTACTATCTCATGCGAAATTTGAATTAATTCTGCTAATTATTTCTTTACAACTAATACACCATCCACCTTCGGACACCCGGTATATTTAAATTTGTAGGATTCTTTCTTGCGATTTACAGACTTGACACTGACTATCAATACTATTTTCGGAATTCTTGAAACTCACCGAGCTGATACAACAACAGCAAACTAATTAATAAAAACACACAACAAACATAGTCTTAAAAACATGTTCATGCATTTTTTAATGATATAAATTTTGAGAAGCGTTGGAGTTATCTTCTGCGGAAACATAAATTAATCCCCGGTAAAATAATTGATAAAATCTGGTTAGTAAGTTAATAATTGTTAAGAAAATAAGGTATTCTAAACATTTTGAAGGAAAGTTAGAGATAAACTAAAAGCATATCTAATGAAATGGAAATAAAATTAACTTTGCATCTGAATCAAAAAACGATATACCGTTCCCAATTTGAATAAAAATGTTAAGGTATTTAAGTTAAAGGAAGTTATTTTCAAAAAAAATTATTTGCGAAATAATTGCAAAAAACTGCTTTTTTTAAAGCGAAATGTTACTTTCGGTCCGGAATTTAATTGGGCCAGTCAAGCTCCAAATACTTTTATACTGTCAGTAAATATCTCTGGAATGCATAATTTGCAAGATATTTGCAAAAAAATGCGTTCGATAAAAGTAAAAGTGTTAATTTCCGTTTTTAACATTTTCTTCGCAAAAGTTATAAAAAATTATAATTTAAATATTTTCGTATTCATAGTAGACCTTTGTTAAATGTATATATTGCTATAGGGGGGGGGGGAGCTAATGAGACCTATGAGAGAGCTATATTTAATTAATTCTGCAAGAGACTGCTAAACATAATAAAATAATAAACTATTTACTTAATATGAAGTTGAATGGCTAATGTCACTAAGTAATTATTTAATTATTGTTCAAATATAAATCGGCCGGCTAGCTAAAGGGGGTTACTTTCTATAAAGACAGAGATAATTATATATTGAGTTCTTGTATAAATGAGTATCTCAAAATCGTCCTAAGTGAAAAGTACAAAGTTATTAATAATTCAAAACTTCGCGGTATTCAACGTATGACTGCGCAAGATCGGATTAAATTTTATCCAAGAGGTGGTAAATGCACTGAATTAAGCGCGAAATCGCAATAACTCTCGTGTATGTGTGAATGTTACGGTGACAAAACGAAATTAAAAAGTGATGTGGTTATCTCAGTGGGTGATATCTAAGTGACTCTAATGTTCTACCTACAAGGCGTTAAAGGGTTCGAAATTTCATTACCTTAGTCCAGGATACCGCAATTCTCCAGTTGTCGTGCGAAGATCTTGAAGATTCTAACCTGTAAGGCTACTTGGGGTTACAGCTCTAATGCTGAAGCACCAAATAGAATATGTGTACCTCTTTTATGTTTTTGAATCGGATTTAACAGCGATGGAAACAAACACTTTATATACAATAACAACAGATCTAGATTTATTTAGCAAATAATAACTGATAACAACAATACAACAATGATCGTGACGAGAGATAAATATACAATTAAAACAAACAAGATGACAATAATCAGTGTGTATGATATTATGGCATTATTAAATACACTTTGTCGTGTACATTAACAGCATTTTCATAGGCAAAAGTTCTACTAATTTGGAATATTGACATCAAGGCAAAGTAGACGAATTTGAACCTTATGTACAAACACTTAAATTGGAGTGCATAGCAATGAGATAGAATAAATTGTAATGTAAGTATGTTCTGGTATTTAAATAAGCTTATATTGATTGAGAATGTAAAATGATTCAAAAGTTTACGTTAGCTATATTTCAAGAATTGAATTTAATGATTATTTAGAAATGATAGGATTAAAAGACGTTGCACAAGTTTGACCTAGTTTTAGATTTGACCTAGATTTAGATTTGACCTAGTTTTTGTCATGAAATGTGCATACACTAATAAATAGACTTGGTACCTTCTGTGTTACTAACTCCTTATATTGTTTGAGACCAGGTATTTCGGCCGTATGATGTGGGTTTCCCGTTGTGTCCACGACTAATATCCTCGTTCAAATGTGGGATTCAACAGCTACCAGGTGAGTGGGCGTATGGTTTGTCCTTGACCTCGTTCGGTTAGT
The DNA here is from genome assembly GCA_963170755.1 of Amphimallon solstitiale. NCBI lineage: Eukaryota > Metazoa > Arthropoda > Insecta > Coleoptera > Scarabaeidae > Amphimallon > Amphimallon solstitiale. Next base: position 86,950,304 of record OY720675.1, read on the forward strand.
AAGGGCGGGGTAGTAATATCTCCAATGTTTCTTTTTATATTTCAGCTTTAGATTTATTCGTCTCAACCTTTAATGGTGTTCTAGCTCGAACGTCTTCAAATTGGTGACCTTGAACTCGCACGTGGGAATGACTCAGCAGACAAATAATGTCTAGACTGAATGCATCACTACTTGGACGTATGACTTCACGTATGAAAAATTGAATGCAATCGATCCTCACTACTTGGATGTATGACTTCACGTATGAAAAAATGAAATGAATCCCACATTTGAACGAGGATATTAGTCGTGGACACAACGGGAAACCCACATCATACGGCCGAAATACCTGGTCTCAAACAATATAAGGAGTTAGTAACACAGAAGGTACCAAGTCTATTTATTAGTGTATGCACATTTCATGACAAAAACTAGGTCAAATCTAAATCTAGGTCAAATCTAAAACTAGGTCAAACTTGTGTAACGTCTTTTAATCCTATCATTTCTAAATAATCATTAAATTCAATTCTTGAAATATAGCTAACGTAAACTTTTGAATCATTTTACATTCTCAATCAAAATAAGCTTATTTAAATACCAGAACATACTTACATTACAATTTATTCTATCTCATTGCTATGCACTCCAATTTAAGTGTTTGTACATAAGGTTCAAATTCGTCTACTTTGCCTTGATGTCAATATTCCAAATTAGTAGAACTTTTGCCTATGAAAATGCTGTTTATGTACACGACAAAGTGTATTTAATAATGCCATAATATCATACACACTGATTATTGTCATCTTGTTTGTTTTAATTGTATATTTATCTCTCGTCACGATCATTGTTGTATTGTTGTTATCAGTTATTATTTGCTAAATAAATCTAGACCTGTTGTTATTGTATATAAAGTGTTTGTTTCCATCGCTGTTAAATCCGATTCAAAAACATAAAAGAGGTACACATATTCTATTTGGTGCTTCAGCATTAGAGCTGTAACCCCAAGTAGCCTTACAGGTTAGAATCTTCAAGATCTTCGCACGACAACTGGAGAATTGCGGTATCCTGGACTAAGGTAATGAAATTTCGAACCCTTTAACGCCTTGTAGGTAGAACATTAGAGTCACTTAGATATCACCCAGCTAATGAGACCTATGAGAGAACTATATTTAATTAATTCTGCAAGAGACTGCTAAACATAATTAAATAATTACTTAGTGACATTAGCCATTCAACTTCATATTAAGTAAATAGTTTATTATTTTATTATGTTTAGCAGTCTCTTGCAGAATTAATTAAATATAGCTCTCTCATAGGTCTCATTAGCTCCTCCCCCCCCGTATAGCATCTTGGCCCCACGTTAGGCGATGGTTTGGAAGATGTTCGCAAAGCTTTTCAAGTCTAATATTCTGAAAAACTGTTTGTCTAATATTGTTCTCAAATTTATTTTTGTATTGTTCAGAAATTTGAATAAACTTTGTAACTAACAAGTTAGAAGTAGAATTTAATAAACTACTACTTACGGTCTATCAATTTGACTGAAAATCAGATCTTAAGACGAGTAATTATTTTGCTAAATATTAAGTTTTGTACTGATAGCTTTAACTGTTTGATGGCTATCGTGGTCAGAGACAATATGAATAATATGTTGTATATTATATTAAATTATTTTTTGTCGTACACGCAAAAAAGCAATTCGTATTATGCATATAGTTCGTACAAAAAATTCGTACAGAGATTTATTAATCTGCTGTTTGTTAATATACACAGAACAACATTATACATCATGGTATGTAAAATATAGGTGCAGCAACATTTACTTTAAAGTCACAACAGAAAAAGTTGCCTGTGATATTACTGGGAGGTACAACTACTACAGAATTCTTAAATCAGTTTTATCGACGCGTTCCTTATATCTTCCGTCGTGGAATTCATCAGTTTAGAAGCATGTATTACGGATGACGACGGTGAATACGCACACACAAAGTATATGAGACTCCATGACTCCGCTTTCTTTGCAAAATGCTGCTCCCGAAGAAATTAACGTGGTTTTACTAACCCTGAATAGTCTTAATACATTATTAATTTATCTCTTAATAAATCACCTTGGGTGGCGCAGGGGAACGGGATATTTTGAAATAGCGTCATGTCCAGGAATAAATTCATAAAACTAGTAATTTATTAACGAAAGTGCATGTATGCAGCATGCCATTTATGTTTTTACAATCAAAATGTTCAAAAGTGTCTCTTTACTTTTTAAAGATGACATCGGAAAGATGTCCTCCCATTCGGCGTTCACACTCTAACAGCCTGTTATGAAAACTATGGAATGCGCGGTGTAGCAAATCTTAGGGAATGGCAGTGATTTCTTGTTGAATGTTCTCCTTCAGTTCATGGATTGTTGCAGGACGTGTACGGTACACCTTGCCTTTAAGATACCCCCACAGGAAGAAGTCGCACACACTAAGATCAGGGGATCTCGCAGGCCATTCAATCTCACCGTTACGTGAAATAATGCGTCTTCCAAACAATTGACGAACTGCTGCCATCGAATGTCGAGCAGTGTGTGACGTGGCTTCGTCCTGCTGGAACCACATGTTTTCGATGTTAAGATTAAGCTCGTACAGTCTCGGTGTAAAGAAAGTTTGAAGCATTTCAACATATCGAGCGGATGTTACTGTCGCTGCACTACCATTCTCACTTGTAAAAAAATAAGGGCCGATAACACCATGACATGATACAGCACACCATATTGTTACCTTGTCGCTATATAGTGGTCGCTGGTGTAACTCACAAGGATTGCCCTGGGCCCAATAACGAAAATTCTGTTTGTTTACGATACCGTTTAGGTGGAAATGTGCTTCGTCTGATATCCATATGTTACCAATGAAATTCGCGTCCTCGTTAATTTTAGCCAATATCTGCCTACTAAACTCTATACGTGACGCTGGGTCTCGTTCATGTAATTGTTGCACAATCTGCAACTTATAGGGATGGAAATGTAATTCGTGCAGTATTCTTTGTAAGCTTCGTCGCTTAATCCCTAGCGTAGATGCATGATGTCGAACGGAGCGGCGAGGACTTCTCTCGATTGCAGCTCTAACAGCTTCAATGTTCTCTGGGGTACGTACCGTTCGAATGCCACCTGGAGCTTTCTTTTTCAAGGCAGATCCTGTTTCTTCAAAATTACGCACCCACGTTGTAATCGCATGCGCAGATGGGACACGTCCATGACGTCCAAGCTGGTAATGCTGTCGAAATATTCTCTGCGCGGCAGTCGCACTATCACCATTTTTATAAAACGCTCTCACAGCTACTGCACGTTCCTCACCAGTCCAACGATCCATGATTACTAAATGGCAATGCGTTCACAACAATTGTGCGACGTTACGAACAACTGCCGGCTCTACAGTGCTGACAACTGAAACGTTCAAAATTTCCCGTTCCCCTGCGCCACCCTGTATAACTCCTTTTGGGATCTTATATTATACCTCCAGTTAGCGGCGCAGTACGTTTTCTGCTTCTTCTTTACCTTAGAAACCAGCTTTCTTATTGGCCTAAATGTTTAATAACAGCCTTCTTAAAATCTCCAGACACTCCAATATTAGGATTTCTGACAATCTCATTTTGCACAATATGCCACCACAGTACTGAAGCGAAGTTTTCGTTTTGGTATCAATATCTTAGAATTGATCTATTCTTCATTAATGAATTTAAAAATATCTTATTAAAAGAGCAGGAAAGATATGAATGCATATCAACTAATCTGTATACCATATGTAGTTTTTGTTATGCAGAACACGAGACTATATCATAGATAATGAAAATACACAATCGAATATGTCTAATAGTTCTCAAGTGAAAACATGTACTGGCTGTTGTTAAATTAATTATATAAAATATAGTGACAAGCATCGATGAAATACGGTCACTTTAATCAATTTTCACTGAACCGAGATGTGCTGGAATTGAATTGGTGATAATATAATTTCTAAATAATTAATGATGTATTGTTAATTAATATTCGAATTTACATAAATAAATTACTTTCAAAATGAATTTATTATTTTGCAATTTTTGAGTAACATTACACATGCAATTTAATCTAATTAAGTTTAATATCTGTCTCGCATGCAGGCGTCACAGCTATTTAAAAGAGAAAGAGTTTTAATTGTAAAACCCGAATTAACATTCGTGCAGCGATAATTCTTCGTCGTTTTTGTCAGTTCTCGTCCTCACGGAACTTTAATAAATCATCCGCGCCGAATGCTGTTTCACACAGTTAATGTTGCGACGGACGTAAATTGCGGCCTTTAAAGAAACAACAACAAAAAACAAAGATGAGCTTTCATTATTTCCGGAGTATTGACCGAAAGACTCTCCGGGTCTATGACTAACATACCCAGACCTTGGTAGTTTACTGCGTAAGTGGCGGCGGCTGCCTGAACAGTAAGAACAGTAAAGCGGCCCTAGGGACGGCAACTGAAATAGTCGAAACAACAACGGAAAGAGTTTGGGGTCAATATATGTAAGTATAGGTGATGTCTTCGTCCTTGCTTCCGTCCTATTTCTCATGTTTTATTCATAAGCGGTGACACGTGTTATCTTTAATGTTTTAGCTACATACTCGCAAAGCTATACGAAAATTTTAACGACGCAACGAACTCTTGCAAAACGAAGATTAAGTGAAGGGATTATACTTTAATGGTACATAACTATATACAAGAGTTTGTCTTGTTTAACACAAACCTTTAAGGGAGAAAACCTGTAAAAACTTCTGAGTTATATCGTTAAGATGTACTGCTACAAATACTTACTCACATATATTAAACTTATAATGTAAAACTAACAAGAAATATTACCAGGTGTTACTATATTCATATTTTTTTACATAAGAGGAAGTGCTAGAATTATACGAGACTTCTTATAGCTTATTCCATATTCATCAAAATCGATAAATAACAAAAAGAAATATACTAGCAAGGCTGTCTTGTATTAGGATGCGCAGATACTGAAAATGAACGCTCGAACAAGTTTAGTAGGTTCGAAGTGTCCGATCGGAGAATGAAATAAAATTTCGTTCATTTGAAAATTGACATGTACATTGCTCCATCAAGCTTTTGCGGACGTAATTTAATATGTCTTCTCTTGCAGCATTTATTTAAAGTAACAAAATAATGAAAATTTTACATACTCATTGAATAATCTAATCAAGAGTATTTAAACTTACAACTCATAAAAATATTTCTACACAGAAAGCAAAAATATTCGTACTTCATAAGTAACTAGCGGAAAGTTGTATACAGGTTGAGTCATCTCGGCAGAAAAGGCAAATTGTGACTTTACGAGAAAAGATATTTTGAAGCGCATTTTTCCTTATTTTGTAATATACAGAATGCTCCATGACTTGCTGGCTGACTATACTTATAGTTTTTTTTATGTATTATTAGACTTTTGCATTTCCCGGATAATTATTAATCGAAAGGTGCTAAGATAGTATATGCGTAAAGTTTTCGACTAATTACCATTTTTCTGAAAAAGTCAATGTTTTTATAAAATTATATTTCATATTAAATGGACACAATTTTTGGTAGTATTTTTCACAATAGAAGGTCCTAATACAAACATATTTTATTTTTTTGCAATTACTAATTGAATTTGCAGAAAAGTGGATTAAAGTCACATAACACATTTTTGTCTAAAAGTGATTTTTTTCAAACGGAAAGACGTTATTATTTATGACGATTACTGAGCTATTGCCAGTTTTTGATATAATTTTGCAAACTTTATGTTTTTTATTTGAATGCAGTATAGTAGCCATGATATTTGCCGCGAAATTGACAGTTGAATGGATAACATTTAATAAACAAATTTTAAAACCAAACATATTCATAAATTGATTTTAGTAGATGTCAAAACAGGAACTGTTATATGAATGCATCAGTAATTAGTATAACAGAAATTATAAGATAAAATTAAATATGAACATTAAAATAGGTAAAAATTAAAAGTGCTGAAATCACTTTTAAACGTTTATGAACATGCTTCCGAAATGATATATCAACATTATTAAGGCTGTTCATACGGTCGGATTTGTGAAGACGTGCAGGGGTTGTGCTGCCAATTGATTGTGCCATTACTGTAGGATCTTTCTTGACGAAAATTTGTCTGTAATAAAAAGAAAGTTGGTTCTATACTTCTATAGAATTAGATTTTCAACTTTCCCCAATTAAGAAAAATTGTAATGTAAGAGGTGCTAAAATGATTTAAGGTGTCTATAAGAAAAAATATGAACTTATATCGAGAAAGTATTTCTATAGAAGCATAGATTTGTCTTTTGCAAATATCTTACAAAAATGAGAAATCAAATACATCCTTCAATAAATGTATAATCAATTGGCACCGTAAACCTTGCATTCACCAAATCTGCATATTTAACCCACTGGAAAGTGGCGCTGCATAGTGCATCTTAGCTTCAACTATCGAATGGGCGGAGACTCCAAACTGAACGTATTATAATTATTCTAGGCCCTATGTTTTAACTGAAGCGTTTTATTCTTATACCATGTTATACTAGTAGAACGGACGAAACAATCCACTTTCGTCATAAACGAAAATAATTACCTTCTATATTACTAAATTTATAATTTTATTATGTAGAATATATTATATGTATATAATAATAATAATAAAAATATCGACCGTACTTAATAACAATAATTAATTATTAGGGTTATCGGTCCGTGTATTCTGGTTAAATAAAACTCAATTCGTTCATTCTTCTCTCTATATTTCGATAATGTTTATTATCTTCATCGGGAGAGTGATCAATGAGTTAGCACTGGCAAAGACATCAATATATTTAAAATAATAGTGGAAACATTAAAATGGTAATGATGTTTTTAAAAATTTAGAATTTTCTGTCAGAAATGACATTTAAAAAATATATTGATATCATCACAAAATTAGAATAAAGTGCCTTGTACTATGTAATATAATATACAAAATTATTTAAATCTCTTTAGATGATCTAAAGTACAAGAATTTTTATGAATTGAAGCAGAAAAATTTAAATATTTTAGGAACAATATAATTTATTCACAAATGCGTAATAGGTTGGAATATATCACACTTAAATTATTTGTATCAGTAAACGTTCTTGTGCGTTAGCTGGGCATTTTTTAGATTTCAAACATACCTTTGATTATGATAATGTTAAAATATTAAGTAAAGAACGTAATTATAAAAACAGAATAGTTCTTGAAATGATTTATATTAACAAAGAGACTAATACAATAAATTATAAAACTGATACAAATAATTTAAGTGTGATATATTCCAACCTATTACGCATTTGTGAATAAATTATATTGTTCCTAAAATATTTAAATTTTTCTGCTTCAATTCATAAAAATTCTTGTACTTTAGATCATCTAAAGAGATTTAAATAATTTTGTATATTATATTACATAGTACAAGGCACTTTATTCTAATTTTGTGATGATATCAATATATTTTTTAAATGTCATTTCTGACAGAAAATTCTAAATTTTTAAAAACATCATTACCATTTTAATGTTTCCACTATTATTTTAAATATATTGATGTCTTTGCCAGTGCTAACTCATTGATCACTCTCCCGATGAAGATAATAAACATTATCGAAATATAGAGAGAAGAATGAACGAATTGAGTTTTATTTAACCAGAATACACGGACCGATAACCCTAATAATTAATTATTGTTATAATAATAATTACAGGATTATTTGAATGATTAATATTAATTAAAAATAATAAACTTTGCGCTATTTCAACGAGATTTACTAGACATATTAACATCGGATGTTGGTTTACATGAAACGTGGTTTGAACTTCGCTAGTCATTTGACAACATTTGACAGTATTACAGGTTACGGTTGTTGTTTATTTTGTTATTTATTATCACTAAAAGTTCTTTTTCCAACTAACGATGCCTACCCACAGAATATACTGTTTTACTTTTAACAAAAATGTAGTTAATGTACTCAAAGTAAACTTCAGAATTCGTAAATTTTATTCAACGATCATAATAAATTTTGATCACGAAGTGGATTGTTTCGTGCGTTTTAGTATACCTAAAGAGAAAATATTTCAAACAGGGAGTTTTAATTATGGGTATAAAATATGAATACACATCAGTGCAACAAGAATTCTTCTAAAGTCCTGTCAGAAAGGCTAATGATTTGGCGTGAACCAGAAGATCACGCCACGGACTGTTACTTCTCTCTTTTAAAAATTGCAGGGTTTTTAAAAAGAAATAAACGCAAAGTAATATATCCAGATTCCATCTGTAAGCAAACCGTTGAAAAGAACTGATTGTGAGCTTCCAACTCCAATGCATTCATATTCTTCTGCAAATTTTACGGACTAGGAAGATATAATTGATGTTTTGAATGTGTCATTTTTAAGTGATCTGACGTATGTTCCTTCTGACGAACCACTTCCCGTTACTCAATCAGATCTGAATGATTTGATACGGGATTTGGGTTTAACCAAAAAAACTAGGATAAAACTGGGATATCGATTAAAGGAATGGAATCTTTTACATTCCACTACAAGAATCTCTGTATTGAAGAATCGTCACGAAAAATTCAGTTCATTTTACAAAGATGAAAGACATTTCTGTTACTGTACTGATGTAAATCAATTTTGTGTGAAATGAGTATTAAATATAACCCTGCAGAATGGCGATTGTTTATCGACTCATCGTAAACAAGTCTCAATGCCGCTTTACTTTATAATATGATAACTTGAAACCATCAATTCTAATGGCTCATTTTACAAATACAAGAGAAACCTATGACTAAGTCAACTACACCTTCACCACAGATTTGCCAAAAATTATTTGAATGAGATGTAATATATTATATTACATCTCATTCAAATAATTTTTGGCAAATCTGTGGTGAAGGTTATTTCCTTATTACTTGGACTGCAAGGACGGTTTACCAAATATTTGAGCCGTTAGTGGATTCTAATTTGGTGATTCTACTACCCCCTCTACACATTAAATTAGGATTGATTAAACAGTTTGTCAAAGCACTAGAGCTGGCAGTATGGACTTCTTTTAAAAATGTTTGCAAATATTTTCTGGGAAATCAAAAGAGTTAAAACTACCATGATATCGTGGCTAATTTGCTAGAAAGCTATAAAAATTTAGGGTGCCGGATGTCGCTGAAAGTTCATTTTTTGTATTCACATTTGGATTTCTTTCCTGCTAATTTAGTAAAGACGAGTGATCAACAGGAGGATAGGCTCCATCACGAGATTGCAAAAATGAAGAAACTATATCAAGGAAGGGAGATTTTTGCTGGTTTGTCATTAGAGAATGCAACTGGCAACATAAAGGACAGAAATAACTCTATTTATACAAAAGTTTGATGTATAAGCAATTTTCTTTTGTGTGTAGTTAAGTGTTTTTGTATTCTTGATACTAATTAAACATCCAAGTATTTGTTATGTCAAGATTTTTGTACTGATCTATTTCTTTTTATAACATCTGAACAACAAATTTTCTAAATATAATATTACTGTTTATCTACTAATGGAGTATGATTATAATTTTAAAACTAGACGTAGAAAGATTTGGTTTTTGGTTATACCGTTGATTGAAGGAATATATATAAAGATGCGCAACGCTATAGTAAAATAGCGTGTCTTTCCGTTAAGTCGTCCCAAAAAACCCCTTGCCGAGAAACATCATCGCTGTCTCGGGCTGTTTTGAATCTCGGATCCAAACGACTGATGCAGTCGCTATAGATCTCGGATCCAGTTTTGGCTACGCTCAGTGTTATGGAGTGGCGCATCTTTATGTATTCCTTCAATCAACGGTTATACCTTCAGTTAAAGACTGTAAGAACTGTACACCCATTTTTACAAGTTATTAAAAAAAAAAATTGTTGGCAAATGTTATTGCATTAAATAAAGAACTTAACTGTCTTTTTCAAACAAAAAAAATACGGTTCAACACTCGTCTCACTATTTTCTTTATCCATTCTTTACTGGATAATTTATTTTAATCTTTACAACTTTTTTCTCTTAATGTAACACTTAAATCTAACTTCAAGATTACACGCAATAACGCTGACTTTTTCAATTCTTTTCTCATTCAAAATAAGTATAATGTCCGTTAGGATATTTCTCGTAGCTATCAAACAAGACCATGGTACAAAACTAGAATTAACAAAATCACAATTTTAGAGTGTGTTTTGAATTAGCAATACTACCAGTAGTAATGCAAGTATCCATTACTCTTCTAAAGGCATCTATTCTCGGATATCCTCTATCAGGGTAACGCTGCTGGAAAACTGTTTGGGCTAATAAATAATTTCTTTGACATTCTTTTAGTACAAAAATACCGTATTAAAATACAAAACGCAAAGTTGGCCAAATTATATCAAAAAACGGCAATAATTCAGTAATGGTCACTTTTAAACTAATAAGATTTTATATGGTGCGAAATTTTGTAAGCAATTCAAAAATTAACCAACATACTAGCTGTTCCATTTGAATAAATTCACTTTTAGACAAAACTGTGTCATCTAACTCTAATACTGAAAATTCAATTAGTAATTGCTAAAAAATAAAATATGTTTTTATTAGGACATTTTATTATGAACAACGCTACCAAAAATTGTGCCCATCTAATACGTTCTTTTCGAGAAACATAATAAAAAATAAATAAAAACATTAAAATTTTCAGAAAAATGGTAATAAGTCGAAAACCTTAAATTTTAGGCCTATACTATCTTATGGCTTTTGACTAAGAATTATACGTGGAATACAAAAGTGTAATGATATACATGGAGTTCCGTTTAAAAACCTGTAACTATGGTCAGCCACCAAGTTATGGAACACCCTGTATAATACAAAATAATTTTAAAACGTGCTCCTAATAGGCTTCGACATATCTTTTCTCATAGTCACAATCTGCCTTTCCCGCGGAGTACTAGTAAAACTTCAACCTGTCAATATAATTTCTTAAAACCAAATTAACCGTGTTCAAACAATGCTAATAATAATAATACAAGACATCAGCAATTTTCTGCTTTCGATATATTTCCTTTATGAATATATCAACCACAAGTTTGTAGAAAATTGGGAAGGAATACATGGCGGAGTTATACCTTCAAAAAACATGAATTTATTTGAAAATTGTCGAAATTAATAGTTGAAATCTCCTCAATAAAATGTTAATTGCCCTTTGTTAATGTACCAAATACATAATTTAAATTAAATTACTTTTTATATATTTACAATAAATTACAATTATTTATAAATTATAATAATTATATAATAATTGTCCTTTAACATACTCTTGAATGCTCGAAGTAACTGGTACTTGTCTATCAGTGTGTAAGCATATGCAAATCCTAAATTTGAATTCAACATTGCACACGAAAAATTCCAAATGTTAGTCGATTATCGTATTATCTTCGCAGTATATCGGATCGTAAAAAAAACAAGTTACGGGGGATATTCGGAAAGTAAGGTCCGAATCGCCGTGGCTAATCGAATGTCGATTCGCATTGGTATTGTAGCAGTGTGTTGTTTACAGTGTCCGTTCGCAATGTTTAAAACAATTGATAAGCCCGCCGACTGTGAAATACGGTGAGTGATTCGGTTTTTGACAGCAAGGAACGTTTCAGCAGCGGATATTCATTGACAAATTAGTGAAGTTGGCCCCAATGCGATGAGTGATAGCAAAGTGCGTAAGTGGGTGAGAGCTTTTAAGGACGGACAGTAAAATGTCCCTGATGAACCGTGATCAGGCCGACCATCAGTGATCACAGAAGATTTGGTCAATGCCGTGGACGAAAAGATTCGGGAAGACCGGCGATTCACAATTTCAACTTTAGCATTGGAATTTCCGAATGTGGGTAGAACAACTCTGCACAAAATTGTCTCTGAAAAGTTACAGACTGGTTATCCTCACAGGCGGCGGACGTCTATGACTTAGGCATACAAAAGCTCGTAGAACGTTATGACAAACGTTTAAACAAACATGGAGACTATGTGAAAAAATAGAGAAACATGTAAATAATTAAATATAAACAGTTTTTTGAAACAATCTGCGATGGTTTGTGTTTTATCAGAAATCGGACCTTACTTTCCGAATATCCCTCGTACAATTGTTTAAATAGTTAACTACTATAGACTACCTTGATCGCATTTCGAAACTTATTGATTACCTTAGATGGACAAATGTTTTTAATTTGTATATGTTCCTTCACTCTTGCATTGTAAGTTGTTTGAGATGGGTTGAGCGATTAACAATTCCATAAATTAAAGAAAGAATTTCAAACAAATTCTGGACAGATTTCATTCTATTACCTACACCAGTGAATGGAAGTAGTTACACAATTTTCAGTTTTTTAGATGCTAAAGGCATTGATTTAAGTAGTCTCACTTTACTCTTTCTTCATGTTTTCGTTTTAATCCAATTTTGTATTTTGGTTCCTGGAGGGTTTTTACAATGGGTTCTTTTCTGTAAATTTGAGGACAACTTCTACATATTTTCAGGCAAATTTTGTTCACAGAAAAGTTGTAAGCGCAACGAGATTACGGTTGGCAGGTAATTAGCAACGGCTATGTCCGTTATGTCATGAACATGCTTGTATTTTATTTCGTATATACCGGGTGCCCCAGATAAGACTTTCGGGTCATATATCTCCATTATTATTGAACGAATTTTTATAAAATTTGGAATATAGACAATTTATTAAGTAAAAAACCGTTGCGATATACTGAAAGAACCATAGTCAATTTAATAACAAAAGTTGATAACAAAGAACAACCAAAACACAAGAACACTAAAACGAAAATCAGATGAAAATGTCCTAGTAGATGTTCGAATGTACCACCATCCGCTGCAATACATCTCTCTAAACGAATCCTAAAATCATCAATTACGTTTCGCATCATGTTAGCATTTATTGATGCAAATGTTTCTCGGATTCTGTTCTGCAAATTTTCAGGAGTTGTAGGCGGTGTTGAATAAACTTTTGTTTTGAGGTATCCCCACAGGAAGTAGTCACAGGGGGTGAGTTCTGGTGATCGGGCCGGCCAAGGTACTGGGCCTCCTCTTCCTACCCATCCAAGTCCAAAAGTTGTATCTAAATGAGCACGGACCGGTCTAGCGAATGTGGCGGCGCTCCATCTTGCATAAAGACCATTTCATTACTAAGTATACGTGGTAGGTGTCCAATTAAAGTGAGACCCTATTACATGCTCTCCGACCACAGCACCCCACACATTAAGTGACTACACACGCTGGTTATCAACATGCCGGACCCACTGCGGATTTTCAATTGCCCAGTAACGCATATTGTGGCGACTTACAATACTATTGCTTTTAAACTTTGATTCATCAGAGAAAAGCTTCATCTTTAGTGGTTTGCAGCATGAAGTAAAAAAAATTTGATCTATTGATCATGTCATCTTCAGACAACTATTGGTGCAATGAAATTTTAAAAGGATGATATTTTCTTTGTTTTAATATTCCATGGATAGAACTTCTTGAAACCTGCACGTCCAAAACATGAGAAATATTACGTACACTTCTTGTTGGATTTTGTTCGAATGCCTCCACTACAGCACTCACTATTTCTTGATTCCCAATGCCTGGCTTTTCCCTTTTAATTCGCGGACACTTCCTGTGTCTTCAAATAAATTTATTATTCTTTTGACTTTAAATTTTGAAAAGCCTTCGTTCGGGTGACGTTCGACAAGAACTCTTACGGTTTCGATTAAGTCCTTGTGACATTTACCATAAGCGAAAATGATCTCTTTTTTTGAGATACATAGACAATTCAACCATTTTATATTCCAAAGGGAAAACAAAAAATCGAAATTAACACTTTCTACTGAACTGTCAACAATGACATTTGGCTTTTTCAAAAATTATGAGGGATGTACAAATTAAATCCCGGCAATTCAATTGTTCTCAAAGTTCTCTATGCAGTAATTGTCTTAATAATTAAATTACATTTTTAGCAACATAATTTGATTTTTCTCTGAAACCAAAATTTTGTTTTACTTCATTTTTTCTGTAGAGGCGTGATTTTTGGTGCTAAACCATCTAAAGATATTTTCGTGAAATTTGAAAAAAAGAACGATGAGGAAAATTACATTTTTTAAGTTTCACTAATTTGAAAAGTAACAGAACAATCCTCATTCAATAAAGTATCTATATTTTAAATTTCAAAAAAAAATCATTCAAAAATAATGGAGATATATGACACGAAAGTCTTAGCTGGGACATCCTATATCTATGTGTTTTAAAAAGTATATTGTTTTGCACAATGCACACAAACGTAAAAAATATGCCGCTCGAGAAGTGCGTATCAGTTTTGGAATAATATCATGGTATTTCTAGAAGAAGAGTGTTTTCTATTCTATTACTTGTAATGAAACTTAATAAATTGATAACGTAATGATATGACCACGTGGCTCGGACATAATGTAGAGGAACCAATTAATTTATTAATAACGGCTCCACGGTAAAGCCACATTGAAAACAAACCCTCAATAATACCCTTTATATTTTAATGCTTTTTAAATTAAATAAAATAATTGAATCGTTTTCCCGGATAGCTCATATTCCCAGGACGGTCCAGGTCAAGAGATATCAACAAATAACAATCTACGGGCATTAATTGGCACAATTAAATAAAACAAAATTATTTTAATTTAAATAACATTTGTGTTAGAAACCAAGATTCTTGCATATATTAATACAAACACACACGAAAGCATACACAAAATAATGTCAATTTTAATTAGAACACATACATTAATAAAATAATTTCATAGCGCCTTTAATACTGAAATATTCGTTGTGATTTATTACTATTATCACTTTTACGAAATAATATATGTTATACATTTATATTAATAGTAAGAACGTAGATCTTAATAGAAAAACAAACTATGCCAAGATTGATATACATATATCTTCAATGCGTATCATAAATTTTAGAACAACATTGCCAAACAATTTATAACTACTAAGATATTATCATATCTAAGACAACTATTAAATATATTTTCATTGTCAGGTTATTATAATAATAATAATAATAATAATAATAATAATCTTTATTGTCCAACAGTACAAACCATTTGTAGGACATATAAAATAAGAGGTATTACAAAAATAGTTAAATATTAAACATTTAAAACATATCTCTATATAATTTATTATAATTAACTGACATGTGAGAAACAGGAGACTTAACTAGTATGTTGGTCCTAGCTCTTGGAGTAGCAATGAAAGTGAAATGGCGAGTATCTCGAGCCGGCACGTTAAAGTTTATTTGAGCAAGTAGTGAAGGGGAATCAGTTCTATTTGTTAGCAAGTTTAAGAGAAATTTTGCACTGGAACAGTCACGGCGACATGACAGAGATTGAAAACCATGGTATGCTAATAAATTTATATAATCAACGTCATGACCAGGGTAGATGCCATTTATTTTATATGACAGATATTTTAAGAACCTCCTTTGAACACGTTCTATCGAAATCTGCTGATGTAAATAATATGGATACCAGACTACGGATGCATATTCCAACTTGCTACGCACTAGGGTGTAATATAATACTTTCACACTGTTTAAGTTACTAAATGAACGACATGATCTCAAAAGAAATCCCAGAGATTTAGAGGCTAAAGAACAAATTGTCGATATGTGTTGCGTGAAAGTTAGTTTATCATCGAAGAAAACTCCTAAATCCTTGATTACAGACTTTCTAACAATAGGCGTGGAATTCGATGTATATTTATATAGTAAAGGATTAATTACGTCCCTTTTTATTTTTCTAATTAGCCTTAATTAGGCACTTCTTATTGTTAATTTGTGATAAAGAATTTTCCTTTTTTGTATTTCTCTTCCTCTAAGTACCCAGTAATTTGCTTTATTTCATTAGTTTGTAATTATTATCGGTGTAATTAAATTTGTAAAAGTTAGTAACCCGTTTCGTACTGTCGCCTTTGTCACTAGCGTGGGATCATAGTAGATTTCCGCGTTCTCCCGGTCATTTTGGTTTTCTATTGCCGGCTGAAATAGTTGTAGCAGATATATATTAGGTCGACGCTTGGACTCACTGCATTTTTGGGGCATGTTGCACTCTATTATCGTGAAATTACGCTAAATTGCGGATAAACGGCAGTGATCATTCCTCTATTGTTTCGTTGGTTATATTCTTCGACGTATTAGTCATATATTAATGGAAGCGTTCGAATAAAAAATTATATCTGGTAAACTTTTTCTCTTTGATCTTTCATTAATTAGATTTATTAGTAATGTGTGTCGTTTCCCTTGCTTTTAGCTACTATTCTTATTCAGAAATTTACATTTAATTGGCATAAAGAGCGGAACCAGCAACCTCGCGGCATCGCTATTTTGTCCTGAAGATTTTGTGTGAACCATTAGCTAGTAGTAAATTTATCTAAATCATCCGTGGTATTAAACTGTTCATACACAAGAGTTATTTCCTCTGAAGTTCCGTAATAAATGTATTGAGCCAGATCCCACTGCAGTTTTCGTCCACGTTTTTATGTGATCCAGATAAGTGATATCCTTGATGTATTTTTTTTAATTTGTGTGAAATCAGTAAGAACTGCTAATTTAAATTGTAGTTTAACTCCAAATTATTATTTTTTCCATATTATAAGGGTCATACACTCTTAATTTAACATATCTCTCCGAAGCAATTTTGTGCTTGGAACTAATTTATGTGTTTCAATTGTTTATAAGATTAGCGTTATTTAGAGTTGAAGAACGTTTTTCTAATTTACATTTAAATATAATTAACCCCTTTTAGAACTTATTGCCAGTTCTTGACCGATTTGGCAAAAGGTTAATTTCCGGATTACGAGGGTTATCGAAGAAGTTGTCAATTATTTGGCACCATCATTTTAAATTTATCGGCCTTAAGCCGAAATTTTGTTCTAAGGTTTTTCTTTATAACCATTTGTCACATTTTTAATTAATTTTAAGTACTTTGTTATTTATATATTGAGTGTCCACGAACTGACACTATTATAATCTTTTGTAAAGCACGAGATCTCAAGCTACCTTCAACAGTAATTTAGTTTGTATAAATAGAACTGTTTCCCTAGAATTTAATTATTAAACTTGCAACTTATACATATTTTATGTACTATATACAGGTTGTTCGGCAATAGGGACCCCTGTCAATTTATTTTCCTCTGACGCTTTCTTTAAAATTTTATTAAATAATCATTTGTTACTCATAACCGTACGTAATTCAGTTTTTTTTTATTTATTAATCAATTAACTTACCAATTTCATTTGACTGTAAATTTTATAATTAGGCAACGACCTAATATTATTAAATTGTTTGTTGTTTGGAATTTGTGGTTTGTCTTGTCTTGTACTACCTGAGTATTTGAATTGATGTTCCTTCCGAGTCAAAGTGCATTTTGGGAGAGGGAATAATACACAATAGGAAGGTATCGTCCGAAAATTCATCCAACTAAGATTCTGTGTAATCTGCGGCCATCACGGACCGATTCAGCTGGAGCGCAATTCCTTCTTTCCATATTTTACACCGGTACGCAAGGGTAGTATCACGTAAGGCATCCTTGTAGGTTTAAGCACGAAACTTTCCGAAAATTTGATGTTTTATTTTGCGGTGATACAATTATTTTAGCTTGACCAAAACGTTTTGCTAACAGTGCCGAACGAATGAATCATTTTAGTTTCCGTCAACGTCATTTTTACTGCCCCTTTTATTTTGACAGTTAATGTTTAATTTTAATTTTAACTTTGGAACGGCGTAACACGGATTTCACTCTCTACGGGACTCACATGCTTCCTTTTCTCCTCTGCCCATGTATCGTAATTATTAAAGTTTCACACGCCAATAACACAAAAACGACGCCAGAAGTCTTATCAAATAATTAATACAAACACTTGGTGCCATGAGTCTTATAAACATTTGTTATCTAAATATTACTTAACTTAGACATAGATAAACATTTAGTATAAACAGTTCAAAGAAATATATCGTTTCTAATACATAACTTTGAAATATAATTCACATTAGTATTTAAAATTTATAAAATTATTAAATTAGGATGTACCGTTACATACTTATTAAACATTTTACACACTTTAGTAGTAAGACTCCTCCCTATATTATATATTGTAATGTAGCTTTAGAAATGGAATTAAAAAAAATTATTCAACTATTTTTTTTTGTTAAGCGTCCGAATATAAATAAATTCCTGTTTAATGTTTAAGATTTTATTTAATATTATTATAAAAGATAAAATAATAACTCAATTTGTCTTTTAATCAAACTGTTACTTCAGTGCCTCATATCGAAATTTATATTACACATTATATTATTTTCTTATTATTAACTTAAAAAAAATAAAAATATTACCGAAACTGATATTTTGTGCATTCAAAATAATGAATCTATCCATAAATTATGTCACAAGGTTCTGTTTTAAAATGCTAACTTACATTGTAAACAATTGGCAAAAACTTTAAAACAACAATTTTATTAAGAATTTCTAAAAGTTAAGAAAAATATTAAACATGTTCTAATTCAACAACTTGACTTTACAAGTGTAATTCAGAAGTTTTCGCTTAATGAACTACATGGTCAGGAAATTGATATCTGCAAGATAGCTAATATGCTTTTATCTGGGTAAAAAATATCAGTTTAACTCGATTACCTTTTAATTCAAGGTAACATAGAAAACTACTATTTTAAAAATATTATAATTTGACTGACCTCACAAATTAAATTATGTAGTTACTTATTTATTATATGCTCTTGTGTTGCCAACCTGCTTTTTTATGAAAAGCGCATCTATTTAGTACTTTTAAATAACTCATAACATACTACATAAATCTGATAATATAACGAGCTATTTTTAATTATAATTTGTATTTATAATAAATAATTATATGATCATATAACTTCTAAAGAACGTCCAAGGCTAACTGGATTTCTAAAATAATGAAATAGAAAAAAAAAATTAAGTTGTTGGGTAGTTTCAAGACTAACAATGTTATTTATATTTCCAATGTTTTCTAACAATTCAAAAGGTAAAACTAATTGGGTTTCAATTACGTTGTAAAGTGATTGTTTGGATTTTGTAGATAACTTCTTGGATTTTGAGAATGTTGCGGTACTAACGTAATAGATGCTTTCAACTGTATTGGAAGATTTTGAAGCTTGAATGTGCAGCAACTCTTGCATTGGTAGCATCATTTGCACCTCCTTTTAGCCTGACATGTGAAAACATTTCTTCTACAGCATCGAAACTAAAAGATCTTGTTAAGACATAATAAAACTATAACTTTGTTGTACTATATATTCAAATAATACAATAAACTGGCATACATGAATGTTCACTTATTAAAAAAAAATATGGACTATTTCCAAATAACAAAATATTCTCTAAACTCATTTTTTCTTTGTATTTCGGTACATATTTCATGTACTTTTTTCACTTTGGCACTATTATAATTTGCTAATTTCGTTAGTTACAGTGACACACTGTTTGGTGCTGCCTTACTAAATCCATTATATTACTATGCACACATTTCAAGACAGAGCAAAATTTACTGTAAGACTAATCACTTTCTTGTTGGCATTTTTCAACTTATTTATCCAATAGATACAACAAGTCTAATTACAGAACAAAAATTGAGAATGTTCAAATATTCATAATAAACCCACTTTTTGTATATCCTCTTTAGAATGAAATTAAATCTACCCTCAAATACATTAGAGTGCAGACTTATTGTTAATATTAGTGACCAAATAACGTCTACCAATCCTCCTTCATTTCAGTCTCGCATTAGAAAAAAAAATTCTCTTTGCAGATCTACATATATTTCAATATTTTTTAACTTAAAAGTGCAAAAAACTATGGCGATTTACCAAGAATTTTGATCAAGAAATCAAAATATTAACTTCATCTATGCTATATGTGTTACACTGTAATCCGAAATGTAATAGATATCTGTAAATAGCATACATAATTGCAATAATCATCATTTCATATTTATCTTAAAAAATTACACATATGCTTCGCTATTTTAACTTTCCAAATATAAATACCCAAAGTAGTAACTATACTACAAATAAATTTACAAGTAATTTATAATTCAACCATTTTTTCTAGTGTTTGTAAAACCATTAGCATTCCAACTTATTTGCTGCTATATTTTTATTAACTTAACAAAATAGTATAACCGTTAACTTCCTTTTGCTCAAAACATAAATTTTACATTTTTTCCTTTCTAACTCCCGAAAAAATTGAGGCAAAAATGCAAATTCTTGGACACATTTCCAGCTAAAACCTTTTCAACTGCAACCGTAAGAAAAAGCAACACAACCACATCAATGCCTTCAACATACAACTCATTAAGTAGGTAATTCATCGAAAAATAAGTTTATTTCAAATAAAAAAATTGGAGGATTATTTATAAAAATTGTACATTTACTTTTTAAAATAAATAATTTCTTGTTTTTTGAATAATAGGTATGTTATTCGTCGTATATTCCAATGAATACAACTCCAAAAAATCGTGATTAATGATAATAACGTAGTTTAAATACTCCACAAGTTATCAAAAAATAGCATTCGCCGTATTAGAAGATAATTAGAAGGTATTTAAATTGCGCTATAAAATATTAAAACATTATCCATAATAGATTTAAAGCTACACAAAACAAAGAAACATTTTATTGTATATAATATATCGTTTTCAAACACCCATATAATCTTACAATATAATTTATTTGGCTAGACATACAACCTTTACATTCAGATATCAATGCCTTCGGTGTCTTGATTTTAATGCAGTTTTCTGGTAAATCGATAAACGAACGGTCAGCGCGAAATAGAAATGTTGTTTGTCGCATTTGTTCAGCAACGGGGAAGAATATAGAAAAGATATTCCGTTCACAGCATCCATATCGTTTTCTTTATACTTACCATTTTATAGTGGATTAAACCCGTTCAATGTAACCTATGACATTTCACGGAATGAGAATACTGTGGGTCTATTAAAATAGAAGAAAAATCTTTTTATATAATATTCTTTACATATTTTTCCTGGTGAGAAATTCATGATTAACCTTTACCGCGAAGTAATCAAAATGCCTACTAATATGTTCGTGTTGAGCTACCTATTTTGAAATAATAATTACATTAAGAGGCCTCTGTACGGTTCAACAACATATGCATTTACATGTAAATGAGCGCCAAAATATCTCATTATCCAACGAAACTGTACAAAATGTATTGTAAGATTTAAAAAATATACATTGTTAAAAAAAGTAAATTGGATAATACCAGTGGCATCATAAAATTATATATATATAATTTTCTGAAATTGGGAAAATGAAAAGCCGATAAATTAGACATTCAGCTGCTTATAACATCTCTTGTGAAGATGCTGGAACTAAATATCAATTGTTTGGTTATTACCTAAAATAATGTTGACAACAACAAAATTCTATTTCACTTGGCATTATAATAGAAAGTATAATTATCGATGAGTAGACTGACAAGTGACAACCCACTTCGTTTTGTTGACAATACAAAAATATAATCTCTTAATAACGGCTTGAATTTGTCTCATCAAACAATCTGTATTAAATTTTATTGATTCAGCTGGTACTTGCTTGAAGTCCGTAACTTTTAGAGATATATTTAGGCAAACAAATAAGTATCTTGTCACTTATAATATGTACGGTAAAATTAATGCTGCCACCGTCGGCGTCGTCCCACGAGATTGGACTAGCCGTATACTTAACGCAGTATTAATATCCCTCTCTCGAAATGTCCAGTTACTATGATACTGGTTTCTAAAGGTACATATGCATTGAATCAAACCTAATTAAATGTCTATCCTCACAACAAATTGATATCATATTACAAAATATCGAATTTAATTATTTATCCATTGCATTATGATCCAAAATAGTATTTTACAAGTTAAATTCAAAATAACATAATTACGAATAACTTACTTTCACCAAAAATACAAATCGCACGTATATTTGTATTTTTGGTGAAAGTAAGTAATTCATAATTATGTTATTTTGGATTTAACCTGTAAAATACTATTTTGGATCATAATACACTGGTTAGCCCCAATCAATAAATGTATTTGATATAGATGTCTATTATTCTGATTTGATGATTATAAATATTAATTTAGTGTGCTCACCATAAAAATCTTGTACCTATAGATGTTAAGAAATAGAGAAATATTGTCTTGCTACATGCGCTAGACACGAGCTCTAGTGGTTATTTACTACCAGCGCCCTAACTCCCTATTGCCCGATGCTTGAGTTGTGAGAATAGATATTTCGAGAGAAAGGTGGAAGGGTTTCTCTTGAAATGTCAAATATGTATTTTTGAAATTAAGAGATAGATTCTTTCTTCCGAAAGTTGTGAGATCTTGTAGCTTTCTGTTTAAGAAAAGATAAGTTATAAAATTTAAGGGACGCATGCCCATACATGCAGCCAAGAATGCAGCCTTTAAACATTAAGACTTTTCGATTATGATTTTGGGTTTTACCAGCGGTTATAACAGTGACATTTATGGTAGGCACAATTCTAATCAAAATTTATTGCGATGTAAAATGTCGTTTGTTGACTTGTGTCATTTGCATATTGCAGTGGTTTGTATAGTCATATGGTTTATAAAATAAAATGTATAAATGTATTATTATTATTATTATTACACGTTGGGCATGGCCATATAATCTATGCTATAGACTGTATCAGCAGAATTTAATTAAATAGTGACAGTAATTATGCTATAACCCTGCGTTAATAATACAAAACTGCATAATTTTTCATGAATGCAGAGATTGTAATTATATATTTAAAACTACTCCAATAATTTTTTTAATCTCATCACACTATTTTCGTAGGTTCTGGCAGTGATCTTTTCTTTATTCGTCAGCAACATTTCTTATTTAAATTCAATTAGGATAAGGTTAATAATAAATAAGTATTTAAATTTCATAAACATTATATTCATATAATTATACGTTAAACAATCAACACAATAAAAAAATTCTATTCATAACGTGGCTGTTATGAATGTCTTTTTATTATTCCAACCATAAAAATATATATATAAGAAATACACATTGCTTTTATCCTTTATGTGGATTCAAGAAAAATATTATTTATGCTATCCTTAATCTTTTAATATTGTATTCGTAGATTTAAAGAAATATTTTCCCCTACGACGCTGAATTTTATTTCCACAGACACATCCATTCGCACGTAATGCCTCCGAAGATCTAAACTTTCGCAAAGAACAAAATACCTTGAATATAACCTTTACCAATCCCCATATGCAAACATTCACATCGTTGTACATACTACAGATTGGCTTTTGTCCATCAAGAATACTTGTATATCTACGTATTCAAAATACTTGAAATGTTATTAAATTTTCCAACATAAATTGTTAATAGTGCACAGCAAACACCGTATTGTACTCCCAATGCCCTTCTACACCATTAACAATTCTCCCATGATTTACAAAAGTTAATTTAATTTAACAAAAATAATATTTTATTTAAGTATTAATGATGTCTAATGCTTTACTAGAAATGAATATTCACACATAGCATCTCTAGCGCACGTCGTACACCATCAATTATCTGAATCATAAATTTATTTCGAATAAAACTTGCTTATAATACTGATATAAATCATCAAATTCTTGTTGGTTCATGTCTACCATTTTGATAATTTTAAAATATGAAATTAATCAAAGTAAGAATGAATTAATAATAATATAAAAACTAAACCTTTACTGAAATCAAAAAAATAAACTTAATACATATAACTAGAGTGATTTAGCGCAGTGTATTTGAACACCTGCAATCATACGCTAACAAAATTTTTGCGTCCGGCAAATTTAAAAGATCGGCAGATTCTTCTTTTCTCTCGTCGTGCGTGCCTTTTTATAACCTCGGCCCTCAAAACAAAACACGACTATCCGCGTACAGCGCCACAACTTCAACACTACAAATTTTATGTTGGTGTTGCCCTGTTCATGTTTGTTTTCTTCAAGTTTTCCCCATGTCGAAATAAACCTATACAGTTTTTGACAGTTGAAAAATGCACTGAATGTTTACACACAAATTGTTTATTATTAAAGTCCATGCACATTCGCGATTCTTTGTCTTGAGTAGGTATATCCTTCTTCTATTAACGCCATCCCTCATTATATTTGTAAATGAATTTATTGCCTCTTTCATCATTGTTTATGTACTTCCTTTTCTCATTGTTTAAAACTATCCGTATTTTCTTTTTGTAGATATCTACGTTGGAAATGATCGGAAATACATTGAATACAGATGGGATTCTTCTTTTTATAATCACATTACCAGGAACACGGACCTCGGCAGTATCACCCCTATCTTTCAGCCATTTTCTCTCATCTTCATGTAGGTTGATCTGCACGTACCTGTCAACAACGTTAACATTATTTCTTCTTTGTAGATTATTTAGATTAAACCAGATTTATCCTGTTATTTTTGAAGCCTTTACTCCATTATAACTTTCCAAGGATGTATTTCTATCTTTACTTTTATTATATCGTGTCGAATAAAGAACACTTTTTTGTATATCCTTTTAAAAATGCTATTAAATATAAGTATCAGGTATTTATTGTATTGTTAAATGTGACCATAAAATGTCTAACAGATAGCAATGTTTTCATGCAAGTCTAATTTCACCTTGTTCGTTGGTTCTGTTTTTGTATATTGAAAATACATCTTGTGCTCATCTTTTCTATTAATATAGAATACATGAATTTATTTTTGTGTTTATTTTTATACCTTTTCATATATATTTATTTCAATCTTAAATTACTATATACCTTTCATCATAACATTGCGCCTTAAAGGTTATGCAACTCATTATTATTTTTGGCAACTATCTTTACAAGAAAAAATTTATTTTCTTATTCTAATGCTTAATTATCTAACCATTTTAAAATACTTAAACTATAAGGATCACGGCAATATATCAACATTTTGTTTTTGTCAGTATCATATTATTTTTAATATTTCGGTATTGTGTAGGTAAAGTGGAGGGAGAACATTCGAGTGTTGCTTGAATAATATACGTATATTGACGTGTCTCTTATACATATAACCGACCTTAATACAAATTTATTATTCACAATTATGAAAAAGAAGCATAAAAAAATCCTAGATTTTTTCGTAATATCGGTGAGTATTTAGTTTATGACTTTGACACATGAGATTTCAAATTTATAATTGGCGCTCGCCGCAGTTACGATACTGTTTATTACCGTTAACAATTGTTTAAATCTATGACGTTTTTATGATGCCACTGGTATTATCCAATTTACAAGAGATGTTAAAAGCAGTTGAATGTCTAATTTATCGGCTCTTCATTTGCCCAATTTCAGAAAATATATATATATATGTATATAATTAAAAATTATATATGTATACGCGTTCTCTAAAGCGGAGGTGTATATATTTTTTAAATGAGAATTGGATTTGGTTTGTAGTTTATTAAAAGATAGAGCTTCTATTTTATTTTAATTGTCTAACTGAATATTACTAAAATGACATTAAAAAGCTATATTAAGTAATCTAATAATTAAATTATCTAGATTCTAAATCAACTGTTCGTTAAAAGTATGTATCGTAAAATATGTCAGGTGGTTGATTATTTTTCTCACTACCTGTGTGATTGCTTTCATTTAGCAGACGGATCGGGAACCGTTCCCGCTTCAACTGTTCACTTCACTACAGTTGGGTTTTCACTGGACAGGACAGGTCACCTATATGTGATCACTTTCCATTTAGTACTTTTCACTGCCGCCATATGTTAAAATTATACAAGCTAAACAGAATAAACAATAATAATAAATTGTTTTTCTGCATTAAGTTTTGGCGTAGTTTTTAGTGTAAGGGCTGGTTTTTCCAACCCCGAATAAAATACTGGGTGAACTCCAATATTATAATACATTTATTTCTGCACAATACCTTTAATTTGCTGTATCTTACTTTTCTAGTAACTTTCTTCAAAATTATGTATTAGGTTGGTCTTGGAATGCATCAATGGCGCATGCGTATAGAATACGATCACTTAGTGAGCGTAGAATTTTTCCGCTCACAAAAATGACGGTCGCTCCTGAACATGTTCAGAGTGTGCGGACGTCTACTGAACATGATCACTAAACAGTTGCGCAACTGTTGTGTCTGCTGAATGCAAGCATTATCTTTCGATGAAATACAAAGTACGCAGGCGCTTATACTTGACTGTAACATCAGTTGTTGCACGATCGGACGCTGTAGGCAAGCGTTACAATACGCCTAAAAGAACATACGTATTGGTACATAGTTAAACTTTATTATTTATTGGAATGTCACACACATGGTTGACTGGTTCCTTTTATAGCAAATGTATATAAGGATTATGAAATCGGCTGACGTACACATATAAAATAAAAAATATCTACGATTTAAATGAAGAACCATTCTGTAGAATTGTATATGTATGTGTTTTTATTATTGATAAGCATATAAATGTTTAATGATCCTGTAGCAAGTAGTACGTGTATGAATTACATACACGTACACATATAAATAAAATGAAACAGCTCCCAAACGTAATATAATATCTACGCAACAGTTTTAAAAAAAGTACAAACTGGTTGCAATTTACAGCAATTAGAATCATAAACTATAATGGATGATACAATTCTATTAGCACATCGTATAGTTGACTGATTTGATCAACAAATTTAAAAGAAGGCATAGCTGCGAAAAAGTGTATCCATATTAAACCTTACATGGACGATTACAATATATACAACCTAGTGTTGATGGCGTTATTTGATATCAACAGTAATAGAAAAAAGTGCATCTAAATAAATATTTACTTTAGTGTAGTTTTACCCTAGTATTCGTCTCCTGGATGGTTATCTATGTCTGGTGTGGATGGTCCAGCTAAAGGAGCCTTTACCTTGGTATGCTCGTATAATAACAAGCTCGTGCAATTTTATGTATTTACTCTGCTTATATTCTTCTTTGGTTCAGGAAATTTGATGTAACTATTTCCCGAAAGGTGGCTGTCGTTTCGATGGTCCACTTCTCCAGGTGCAGAGATGCGGTACGTCGACTAGGTTCGGCCTCGTCGAGGTGAGCCTCTTTTGTCTTGGAATAATTATCTTTTTTTTAATTTAATTTTTTTTCTTTGTTTGATACGCTTTGTTTTGTTTAAATTTTTAGCTTGTTCTTTATAGGACTTCATAATGATTTTTAGAATACATCTGTCAGAGTCTGCCTCTGAAACAAGTTGAATTTCATCTGGTTGAATCTATTGTTCCTACCATCGTTTTAATATTTTTTTTCAGGGGAACGGTTTCGATGGAAAGTGTTTCCGGGATATTGCTGCTTGCTTCTCATTGGTCAACATGGTCAGCTTTTAAATAATTTTAAGAGTTGTTTTAGTGCCTAATATTTTTTTATGGTTTGTTTAATGATTAATTAGTCTAGTTGGTTGCTGTCACCCTTCGGTCACGTGACAACGGAATTATCGATGCTTTTTCAAATAGGCCTTATATATATGCTAATGTTTGTAATCTTGTTTCCATAGCAAAAAGCCTCGAAACCAAAGGAGAGATTTTATTAATAATTTAATTTAAATTATTCAGGCTTATTATTTGCCGGGAAATGAATTATTTTTAGTATCAATTTAATTATGGATTCACTTAAAAATAATCTTTTTAATTATCGATTTTTTAAAACACGGTAAAATCCAACTTTGATTAATTTAATGAATTAAAATTGAATTTCATTATTTCAAGGACGTTCATATTTGACGTTTCTGTATGACATCTTATGATGCTTTAAATGTTTTCATGGCCTTTACATTCTTATGTAGTTATATAGACATGAAATATATAAGAAAACAACTATGTTCTATCATTATTTATATGTTGTGTTAACAAATATGGCTAGATTATATTTTAATTCATGTAATTATATGGGCCATATTTGTTTATTTTAAGAGTATGATTTATATGTCTTTCAGTAATGCTTTTGGCTTTTATGTACCTGTAAATTTGTGTACGGTAATGAATGTATGAATTGTATAAAGACAAGATTATAGAGTACCTATAACAATTTTTGAATATGACATTTATAATCGGATTTTGTACTGATTTAAGATGATCATTGCCCTTCTGCACATGTAAGATTTAATTAATGCTTTTGTGAATATAATTCTATCCTTTGTCATTTCTTTTAATTTAAATGTACTCTATTAGTATTGTTTAACTTGCTGTCCATTTTTCCAACTCTTCTTTTATACTTTTCGCTTATAGTGAATATTAGATATATCAAGCTACATTATACAAGGGTTCGCCCTTAAGTAAAATAAATCTAATTGAATTTAAATCGTTCAGTTAGGCATTGAAACTGTAAATTTATGTATTCACTGATTTTGAGTAGACTCAAGACCGACCAGTTCAATATATATATATATATATATATATATATATATATACAGTGTGTTCCAAAAAGTTTTATACAAATGGAGAAAAAGTTTATCTTACATTTCACAAAAAAAAACATTCTTTATAAAAAGCTCTGCATGACTTGTAGATCCATAATCAAGTACAAAAAAATTACAAGATGTTATTAATTAAATTATTTATTGAATAAAGGAATAAGACATGATAAAAAATTGATAACCTCTTTATCAATTTATCAACAAAAAATAATACGTAACTAATAAATTTTATTGGGAACATGTA
Source organism: Amphimallon solstitiale (assembly GCA_963170755.1). Classification (NCBI taxonomy): domain Eukaryota; kingdom Metazoa; phylum Arthropoda; class Insecta; order Coleoptera; family Scarabaeidae; genus Amphimallon; species Amphimallon solstitiale. The sequence goes on from OY720675.1 coordinate 86,979,156, forward strand.
AAATTACTGAAATACTACGGAACTTCAACGTATCTACCGTCCCTTTCTAAACAGGTGATTGTTCGTTGATTAAATTCTTTAATGACATTTCTAATCACATGGGGTATGTTGAATAAAATAGTAAATATAGAAGTAATGCTTAAGAATGAATTGCCGCACATTTTTTGCTTATCGGAGCATTGGAGCAGCAAAGATGTTATGGAGTCTGTTAACTTTGTGGGCTATGAGTTGGTCTGTTGTTATAGAAGAAATAATTTAAAGCATGGGGGTGTTGCCATCTATGCTCACACTGACATAGAGGTGAAGAAATTAGCGTTTGTGACAGACATGTGTAGGGAACTTGATTTTGAGGCCTGCTGCTGCTCGATGTCTTTATCTGACAGAAGGATTGGTCTACTGGCTGCCTATAGGAGTCCTCTGGCCTCCTTTGACAGTTTCGTGGATAGTTTGACCGCATCCTTGGATGCACTTAGTAGGCGTTGCGATAACTTGATTGTGTGTGGCGATCTTAATATTGATCTGTTGGGATCTTCGCGGCAACTAAATGTTTTGTTGGATGTGTTTGGTTGTTTTGAAATGAACTGCATAACGAACGAGGCCACAAGAATATGTACCACAGCTAATGGTAGGGCGTCTAGAACTGCAATAGATTACATGGTTACTAATTTACCGTCAGGCATGGTATCTGGAAGTGTTGTTCAGCACAATATAGCTGATCACATGGCCACGGTGTTGTGTATTAAAATGTACAGCATTGCACAATCTAATGAGCATAAATCTGTTAAAAAAAGAAATATGAGTTCGGCTAACTTGTGCCACTTTAGGTCGCTGTTGGAAGTTAACGATTGGTCATCCTTATCACAGCACGATGATGTGGATGTAATATATAGTAGATTTCTCGCAGAGCTACTATGGTGTTTGGATATGTCATGCCCGGTCATAAACAGTAAAAGGAAGGGTGAGTCAAACTGGATTACGGCTGAAGTGCTGAGAAGTGCACAAGAATTGAAAGATCTTTTCTGGTTTAAATGTAATATAAATACGCCCGATTTACATAACTTGTACAGTGAATCAAAAAAGAAACATAAGAAACTAATACATGAGACCAAAAATAATTTCTTTAGAAAAAGGATTCAGGCCTCTTCATGCAAGGCTAAGACTTTGTGGCAGTTCGTTAATGATACACGTAGCCGCAGCCGTAACGATGGTCAGCGTATTCGGTTAATTGTCGATGATCTTACGGTGTCGGATATCCCCGAGATATGTGGTGCCTTTGCGAATTACTTTTCAAGTGTCGCGGCGGATCTGGTGACTAACTGCTATGGACATGCTATGGCTGACGTGTCTTATCCCGTGGTTTGTGATAGGACATTTTTCTTTGCCCCGGTCTGTCCTGAGGACGTGATGCGCTGTATTGCTGGTTTAAGATGCAAGAAATCTTGCGGTATCGATGGGATTAGTAGTTTCTTGCTTAAGACGGTTGCGGGGGCCGTTTCGGATGTGCTGGCGCTTATCGTGAATAGATCTTTTGAAAGTGGAAAATTCCCTTCTGGTTTGAAGGTATCGTCAGTGGTTCCTCTGCATAAGAAGGGCGACAGGACAAACATAGAGAACTACAGACCAATTTCTATATTGAGTGCGGTTTCAAAAACCATTGAAAAGCTGGCCTACGACCAGATCCTGGCGTTCTTGGGGAGATATGATCTTTTAGATGTTCATCAGCATGGTTTCACAAGAAATAAATCTACAGAGACAGCACTGTTTGACTGCCTCCAGTATATTTATGATAAACTGGATGGAAATGAGTATGTCGTGGGAATTTTTTTTGATATGTCGCGAGCGTTCGACTGTGTGGATATGGAGGTTCTTGCCGATAAACTGTACAGTATAGGTTTTAGAGAAATATCGTTGGACTGGCTCACGTCATTTATGTTGGAGAGGCGTCTGGTCGTTTCCATCGATGGTGCAAGCTCCGACGAGTATAGTGTTCCTCTTGGTGTACCCCAGGGTTCGGTGTTGGGACCCTTATTATTTTTACTGGCTACGAGGGACTTGCCAGAGTGTTTCGAATGCGGTCATCCAGTACTTTTCGCGGACGACACTTCCGTGATTGTGTCGTCCCGAAGTGCTGGTGAACTTGAGACTAGTATTGGGCTTACGATTGCGAATATGTCTAAATGGTGTGAAATAAATAGATTTGTACTGAACCGCGAAAAAACCACTCTGGTGTTTTTCCATAATCGGAGACCGATGCCAGATCTGTTGACGAAGTTTAATGTTAGTGAAAGCATAAATTTATTGGGCATCAAATTGGATCAAAGGCTTGCATGGAATGAACACTTGCAATATGTGTGCGGCAAACTTAACACAGTGTATTATGTGATTTCTCGGGTTAGATTTTCTCTAGACAGGAACGAGCTATTAGATATCTACTATGCTTTGGTTTACAGTGTGCTATCTTACAATATTATCGTTTGGGGAACAGCCGTTGAATGGGAGCGGGCATTTATCGCACAGAAGCGCATAATTCGGTTGATTTTCAATATAAAATATAGGGAAACCTGCCGAGGTGCATTTGTGGATAGTGGTATCCATGCATATTAATATACAAAAGCGCAGTTTATGTGAAGCAACACGTGGGGGTGTTTGATGCTCGAAGGATTACGCACGATTATTCTACGAGGCAGGCGCATGATATACCTTCCATTAGACACAGACTGACACGAACGGAGAAATCTCCGTACTATACATGTTACAGACTTTATAATAGGTTGCCTACTAGCTTGAAATCTATAAGATCACTTACTCTTTTTAAGCACAAGCTTCGAGCATACTTGTCATCACATGCATTCTACTCCATCACCGAATATTTTAATTCTTAGTTATGTTTTTATGTGTGTGTTTGTATATACATATATGTGTGTGTATGTGTGTGAGCATTTGTTGCATTTACTTATATTTGCATATGTGTATCTTGTTTTTATATCTTGTTCGAAAATTTTAAAATTGTACATGTACTGTATTGACAATGTCTATATCATGTTTAGTGATCAATGACAATAAAGATTATTATTATTATTATTATTATTATTATAGCTTCACATGTTTGTCGAATGATTCTTTTAAGTAGCCCCACAAAAAAAGTCTAGAGGTATAATGTCTGGAGACCTTGGAGGCCAAAGAAACTCCATGTTTCTCAAGATCACTTTTCCGTTAAATGTGTGGAGGAGAAATTCCAGAATATTTCTGTTACAGTGACATGGTGCTCCATCCTGTTGGTACCATATTTTTCCTAGTTCATTTAGTGGTAGTTCATCAAGAAAGTCAGACAACTGATTATTTAAAAATTGTAGATATCTTTCACCATTCATGTTATTTCGAAAAAAGAATGGTCCAACAATTCTGTCTTTGTAAATGCCACAACATACATTAGTTTCAAATGAATAACTGATCTCTGGTTTGGACATGGAAATTTGGATTGACATCGCTCCACCATCGACAATGTTGCGAACTTACGGTACCGTTAGACGTAAACGTTGCTTCGTCAGAGAAAAGTACTTTTCGTGTCATTAATCTGTTATCTTCCAGTTCTCATTGGATACTAGCACAAAATTCGAACCTTCGTTCAGCACATTGTCTTAAAGTATGGGTAAATTGTATGGTTTAAATTTATTTGTCTTTAAAATTCGTGCAAATGTAGTTTTACTTGCATTTAATAAATTGGGTCGTTTTCGAAGTGAATATTTTGGATTTTCCACGACCGATAACATCACATGAGTTTCAATATCTTCAGTTCTAACCCATGCCCGATGTGTCTTCCTACATTTATTATTAATATTTCCAGAACTCTTGAATTTACATATTACATATCTGATAGTTGTGAAATGTATTCTTTTATCAGGGTGTCTATTATTAAAGATTTCTGCTGCTTCCCTACATGTTTTATAATTTTCTCCAACAATGAGTACAATTTTAATTTTATCACTAATACTCAATTTTACTGACATGTATAATTATTGCAAACACACACTGATGTAACATTTGACAATTGTTGACAGTTATTAGATATTCCAAAGCACTCGATTCAGAATGTGTTTAATATGGATGAGCAGCACATAATCAGGCACTTATTATGAACGGGATCTTACGATGTTTCGTACTGTGCATTAATACACAATTGCTGACGTGTTTATTTAAATAATCTTGTAATTTTTATCTGGGAAAACCACTAATCTGCAAGTGTGCGTAAGTTGTTGCTACTTAGTAACAAATAAATAAACATTTTGCTCTCCACTACAGTTTGAATGTATTTTACTCTCACTCCAAACAATCATTTTGATTTTGCCTGTATTCTGGCCAATGTATTAAAAAAATTGTACTTGAATATGGACCTGCAAGTCATGCAGAGCTTTTTATAAAGAATTTTTTTTTTGTGAAATGTAAGATAAACTTTTTCTTCATTTGTATAAAACTTTTTGGAACACACTGTATATATGTATTTCTTTTTCAATTAATTATAGTGCATTTTACTTTAACATTTCGATGTATTTAACATATTTTCAACCAGACGATATATCTTATGTCGTCAAACCGTATGAAAATAATTTTTCAAAATATTACATATCAAAAAAGACTAGGCAAGAACCGCTAGCACATGTAAGTATTTTTTTTTGCAAAATAAATTTAATATAAATTTAATGTTTATATTTCTTAGATTTAAGTGGATTCAATAACTGAACTTAGTCTTCCTTAATGTAAGTAACAGTATACATTGAAGAAATAATATTAAACTTTACAAATGATTAGTTTAAAGTAACGGTGCTTACTTGGTATGGTCCATGTCTTAAAAATTCAAAAATATATTTGGAGAATGAAATAGAAAATTAGTCGTTAATAGAGGATACATCAAACTAAAAACAACTTTAGGAAACAGAATGCAAGGACTTACACATTATAACATTCAGATTTATGCTTCAGAGTAAGTTTATATTTCATTTATAGTCTAAATAATTGCGGTTATGAAATAAATTGAAGAAATAATTGTCGAATAAAAAATAATTCGTTTCGTTTACTTTCAAAGTGTTTTTTAAATGTTCTCATAAATTTCATTCTTTTCCGATGAGAAATCAGTGTATGATATTGTATTATTATATTATCTGGAATGTCAACAAACAAAAATCTCAGGAATATTTGACTTTCATATAAATGTAAAATAACGTTCTGAACGTGACTTTTATGAGAGCCAGACATGTACGAACGAAATGGGCCGAATCTTTTACGAGTGTGCTTTCATGCGCTGTAATTTGCCAATTTGGATCAAGTGGCGCGTGAAAAGACAACGCACCCTCGAACATGTCTGTGCCATATGTAAATTCGTACTCCGAGGAAGTCGCAGCGTACGGCGGATCTTTATATGGACATAATTAGAAACAATCCGGCGAAACGACCAGTTGCCGAAATGGTAGAAAGCCTTAGAGAGGTCTGAGAGGGTAATAAATGTGTAGAAGCGCGAGGACAGAACAACCTTTATGATTCCACCTTCCCTATGGGAAGTAACATCTTTCATTAGCTCGCCTAACAAGAAATAGTTATCGCAAATATCACTGAAAACCTTGAATTACTATAGCACTTTACAAACCTACAAAGTAAATTCAGAAGTATTCCTGAAAGAATTTACTTGAAAATTTACAACTGCAATAACTTTATTAAAGATACTTTTGTAACTGGATGAATATTTATTTCAGGAAGGTTTACTTGCATATGAGCTAAAGGTTATCAGCTATATGGAATAACTTTCTGTTTAAACAGTATCAAAAAATATTAAAGGATTTTATTGCATATTCTCACACAAACATAGCTTAATCTAAGCAAGTAATAACAAATAAAACACTCGGTATTGTTTCACAAATATACAGGGTGAGTTTTTTTGAATGTTTAACATTGGAATCTCAGACACTACTGGAGATAGAAAAACGCTTAAATGGGGAAAGATGCGCAGTTTTACGAGTTTGATTTAAAACTGCTTTTGTTTCTCCGATAACTTTCATGGCTTATTAGATATTCAAAGAAAACTAAATTTTAGGATTTTCTTTAAACATTCTTAGCATCGTTAATAGTAATTTTAGAGAAAAAAGTTCAGGCAAAACTTTTAGATAATTTTACGCCAAATAAAACTATGTAGCTAATATTTTTTTTTCGTTCACCATTATCGAGTTATGACACAAACTTGTGTTTTTTAAATCGAAACCATAGTTGGTTTTGACATCATTAAAAAGCTTATTTTTTGCTGATTACAATGATATAAGGTTTGATATGGTTATTTTAAAAAATAAAGAGGATATAGACATTTCTATGATTGTTCACTTTATAAGATATAAACTTAAAAAAAAAAAATGTTTGGTGTTTTATAATTCAAAAAACAAAAAATCTGAGTTACAATAGTGTTCGTTGGAGCAGTCGAGATAAATATACTAACATTGCTTTCACGTTGAGTCACAGAAGTGAGAGCTGTTAATTTTTTAAGTCAAGTTAATTGTCAAACATTGACAATTAACTATTAATTAATTTAATTGTAACTTAACTACAAGCGGTGCAAACGGCCGTTAATCATAAGTTTGCATTGGCTATGGAATTTTCTAACGTAGACAAACGTGATATGGTTGAATGTTACATTCAGTGCCAGAAAACTCTTGCTTGAGCTGCTGAAGTTTAATTTGAAAATTATTTTGATCGACGTCAGCCGTCGCTACCTACTTTTAAGAGATTATAGGATAATTTAGCAGATTATGATTCGTTCGTTAAACCAAAATCAAAAAAAGAGATGAATGAAGATAGAGAAATAAACATATTAGCATGTGTCGCTCAGAATCCATCTACATCGACCCGACAAATTTCAACAGAAATGGGCTCCTCTCAACGCACTATTGTCAGAGTGTTGAAGAAGCATAAATTTCGTCCCTACAAATTATCAGTATCAGAAACTTTACATGAAGGTGATAACATCAGACGAATAGCTTTTTGTAGATGGTTTAAAGATCAGTGTCAAAAAGATCCACACTTTTCAATGAAAATATTATGGACTGATGAATCTCGTTTCACAAATTGTGGAATTTTTAATAGGCACAATGAGCACATATGGTCTCAAGCAAATCCACTTCACGTTGAACATAGGAGACCACAATTTAAATTTGGGTTTAATGTTTGGTGTGGTGTTATGGGATCAACTGTTCGTCCTCCTTTTATGTTTGATGGATCACTAACTAGCAATCGTTATCTTAATTTTTTACAACAAGATTTCGAGGAAATGTTAGATAATTTAAATTTAAGAACCCGAGCAATGCTGCAATGGTTTCAACATGACGGAGCGCCTCCGCACAATCAACTGAATGTTAGAAATTATTTAAATTTGCTTTTAATAACATCGATAGGCGTAAAGTACGCAATGCTACAAATTCTGTTGTGAAGAGATGCAATTTATGTATTAATAATAATGGAGGTATCTTTGAACATTAATAATGTTGTGTGCCCTTAATAAAAGTTCTTATAGTTTTCTTTTTATTACTACATAAGATTTCAAAATAGGTTTTCGTTTGGTTTGTATTTTATCAGTTTGAAATTCAATTGTTTTCAATAAAAACCATAAAAATGTCTATATCCTCTTTATTTTTTAAAATAACCATATCAAACCTATATCATTGTAATCAGCAAAAAATAATCTTTTTAATGATGTCAAAATCAACTATGGTTTCCATTTAAAAAAACACAAGTTTGTGTCATAACTCGATAATGGTGAACGAAAAAAGAATATTAGCTACATAGTTTTATTTGGCGTAAAATTATCTAAAACTTTTGTCTGAACACTTTTTCTCTAAAATTACTATTCACGATGCTAAGCATGTTTAAAGAAAATCGTAAAATTTAGTTTTCTTTGAATATCTAATAAGCCATGAAAGTTATCGGAGAAACAAAAGCAGTTTTAAATCAAACTCGTAAAACTGCGCATCTTTCCCCATTTAAGCGTTTTTCTATCTCCAGTAGTTTCTGAGATCCCAATGCTAAACATTCAAAAAAACTCAGCCTGTATATAATTAAATACTCGATGTAGGAGTTCTAGAGAAACTAAAGTAAAATTTAATATACTGTAACTACCTACTTCAAACAGAAATGTAAATAGAAAAAAATATACAAAAATAGAAAATTATGAAAAGGTCATGACTTATATGAAAAGACCGTTTTTACAATGCTAGGGTTTATTAGTGGTGAATTTATGAGTTCGGTTTGTTCATTAAGAACATTGCCTGGTTGTAAAAGTAAACTTTCTTTTATAAAATAACCTTCTAGAACACCCATTTTTTTACTTTTATTTAAACTATACGGTACTTCTAAATTGTCTATTGAAAAATGTTACCCCGTGTCTAAAACGTGGTTAGCTACACTTCAATTTTCATAATTTAATTTTACGGCTCGCATATGTTCTGAGAATCTTAATTTGAAATTTCACCCCGTTTGACCTAAAATTTACTACAATCACTACAATTAATTCTATAAATTCCTGATTTGTTTAGTTTAGGATTCGCTGTTTTATTATTGGTTAATTGACTTTTGAAAGAGTTATTATAGTATTATTATATTATGAAAATTCAAGTGTAGCTAACCATGTTTTAGACACGGGACATCATTTTTCAATAGACAATTTAGAAGTACTGTATATTTTAAATAAAAGTAAAAAAATGAATGTTCTAGAAGGTTCTTTTATAAAAGAAAGTTTACTTTTATAACCAGGCAATGTTCTTAATGAACAAACCGAACTCATAAATTCACCGCTAATAAACCCTAGCATTGTAAAAACGGTCTTTCCAGATAAGTTATGACCTTTTCATAATTTTCTATTTTTGTATATTTTTTTCTGTTTATATTTTTGTTTGAAGTTGGTAGTTACAGTATACTAAATTTTACTTTAGTTTCTCTAGAACTCCTGACGATGCCGCAAGGCGAAATGTACATCGACTATTTAATTATATACAGGGTGAGTCATTTGTAGCCGCTTCTTCGATTGCTCTTTTGTGGTTTAAATAAAAGAGAAAGCAATTAGTGGGGGATCCATGGTTGCTTGTGGCGCATATTGTAAAAATACTTTAAGCTCTGGCGCACTTCCGGTTACCCGGAAATGCACGGAACTTAATTTTTTTAAATGACTCACCCTATATATTTTTGGATTTTCTTGTACTGCTTTAAGTTGCCGGTTCAACTGTTTTTTCTTTTTCAAAATTGAGCCAACAGTTTTTGAGTTATTAATTTTTTTTTGAAAATATTTGACCAAAACACGTGTTCAGAAAAAAATCATTTTCACATTGTTTTTAAAAGTAAAAACATTGACTTTGGTGGTACTTGTAGCCAAGAAAATTCTGCATCATTTGGTAAAGTTGCACTCGATAATACCACAAGAAACTATGTTTTTTCAAAGCCTACTTTCTGAAATTTTCACATACTAAAAACTTATTTTTTTTAAATGGAACACCCAGTATTTTATTGAGTCACTTTGTTCCTTTTTTTATTCTCTTTCATTTTTGTTAACAATGTCCTATACCTATCTTTTCTAATTTTTGAGATAATCACTATACGAACAATTAGTGGTCAATTAAAGAACTACGGGCGCCGTTCTCTGCACCCAAATATTGGTCCAATAAAGGCTGGAATGCGGCTGACTGCCTGAGTGAACTGTTAAAGAAAGTCGGTATACATTTATGTCAAACTTATAAAAACATCGCTATTAGTTATCATCCAAATGAATTATTCTTATGAAGAGTTAATAGATATGATTGACATTTTGGATGAACATTTTTTATGTAATTTAAAATTTATATTTTCTCAATATTTGAATTACTATTTGCAATAATAAGTGGAAACTGCAAATTATGTCTAAACCATCTAAAATTATTCTAAACAATTCTTAGTACTCTTTTGAGGTAACGTATTGTCTTGTGGATAATTTTTTTTTTATATAACAGACCCCCTCATATGGTACCTACCTAATAGATACAATAAGATCAGTATCAAGTGAAGTGTGGGGTATCATAAAAATCCATATATTAGGGTATTTTCTTGTTAGACAGATACGTACAGATACCTATTCTGAATATGTATTATCGCTGTCATTTTCTTTCAATTTGTTGTCGTTTTGATATCACATTTCACTTGCTTTTTTCCATTCATTATCTTTATTGGTGTAAATTTACCATAGCAACTCTGGCAAAACTATATGTGCCCATTGTACGGCTATACACAGTATACACAAATGTTTCTCAATATTACCAACTAGTCATCGTTGCCAACTTAAAAATTTAGGCCACGCAACCTTCACTTGAGACTGATCACATTGTAGATACGAGAATGACTTGACGAAAGGTGAGACTCGCCTATCAATATGTGTTTATGAACAAAATTAGTATTACTTTCTAGTAAGCCATTCGTTTACAAGAGGATATTTAAATTTTTAATATTGTCTGACGTGTTGTTTGACAGATACAATGAAGACGTTAAAAAAGTAGTAAAATGGACGAAACAGCAATTCGTGGTGCAATTCAATACTTGTTTTACAAGAAGATGAACACAATTTAGATTTTGACAAATATACAGCAAACATTTGGCAATGTAATTGTGCTGGATTACTTGCTTTATACGTGAAAGTCAAGAATATTGTCTATTCTGTGGGCATGTTTACTAAACGTGTACACCAAGCGAATTAGGCATGTGTGAATGCAAATCAAAAACGTGAAAGACAGCAAATTTCCAACGATAATTTGAAATATACGTAATAATAGAACAAGAACATTCTTACTTCGAATTTGTACAGTGATTACTACCATTACATCACAATAATAAGCGTAACTTTTAAAAGCCTAACATTTAAAATAATCCTTCATGAGTACGTAATTGCTGTGGAAGAGATGCAGATTTTTACTTTCATTTGTAAAATTCACAATAAAAACGGTTTTGGTACTCGTAAATAAAGCTTACCTAATATATAAGTATCGCCTGTAATTAGCGAATGTTTTTTTTGCGAATATACGCCTCCTGAGGGACTATTTTCGTCAACAATCCTCTGAAAGAGCTCATATCCATCAAGTCAAATTAAGATTAGTATATTTACGATTATAAGTAAAAAGCCCAAGGCCTAACTTGAACAAAACAAAAAGAAGAAGAAGAAGAAGAAGAAAAAGAAGTGAGGGACTATTTCCGTATAAATATTTAATTTCAACGGAGACGCTTTGTTCCAGCTGTTACAGTGTATTTGTAAATTTAACATTTATATTCACAAAGATATTATATTGCGTTCCTATAAGTAATATAAAAATAATAAACCAACAATTACGTATTTATGAGCTTAATCAAAACACTTATTAAAGGCTCGATTACATTGAGCGAGTTTACTAGCCACTAGCCGGCGAATTTACTAGTTGCTAGTAAACTCGCCCAGTGTAATCATGTTCACTGTGTATCAACAGCACTATCTCACTTGCTGACTCGCCCGCTTTTAATCTCGCCAGCTAGTAGCCTAGTAAACTCGCTCAATGTAATCGAGCCTTAAGAACATTTCTATAGATAGATAGATAGATAGTTTATTCGTTCCTAAAGACACAAATGTACATGGAACAAGTCACAAATAATTAAGTATGTATAATTACAAAAGTAAGTACAAAACACACAGGTACACATATTGCTGTGACCTTCTCTACTATGGTTGATAACCAATAGTTAAATTAATAAATTGATATTCTTTAATAATCTCAGGGTCTAAGGTGAATTACTTTGTTTTTCTATAACGGGGAATGTGTCGCAGCTTTTTGCTTATTGTGAGTTCTAGCTGTGATGGTGATGTTTACTTTCCTTATGTTCTCCTTTGGGATGGGTATAAATAAGTAAATAGTGAATGTCAGCACAACTTATTTTTATTTACAATATAAATTTACAAAAAACATGGAGAATAATATTTTATTATCATACAATACAATACTTTATTTTTATTTTATGTGTTCTCTTTTCATCAATAGTACAAGCACCTTGCAAATCCTTTGTTCCTTAAGAAAATTGTAAAATTACTGAATTAATTCTTCATGTATGCTTACAGATCAAGGAAATTACTAAATTCACTTTCTTTACTTTTTACCGATGTATCCCCATTGGATCATCTCGACCTGAGATTCTCACGTCAAGATCGAGGTTTAAACAATGAAGAACTTATTAGATGTTTCCCATAATATTTCAAAATTATGGTTATTCAAATGAGAGCGTTAACGCCTCGTTGAGTCGCCCTAACTTGAGATTCGCACGTCAACCCAAGGCTTCCTCAAAGAAGGATTTATTAAATATTTAAATAATATTCTAAAATTTGTTGCTATCCGGGTAAAATTATTGATACTCCGTTGAATCGCCTTAACTTGAGATTCGCACGTCAACCTAAGGTTTACTCAAAGAAGGATTTATTAGATATTTAAATAATATTCTAAAGATTTGTTGCTATCCGGGTAAAATTATTGATACTCCGTTGAATCGCCTTAACTTGAGATTCGCACGTCAACCTAAGGCTTACTCAAAGAAGGATTTATTAGATATTTAAATAATATTCTAAAGATTGTTGCTATCCGGGTAAAATTATATCACACACATGAAGATTCCTTTATTTATTTATTTATAGGATTGCAAGATGGAGTTTTATTTAATAGTGCTTGTACTTACTTTTCTTGATTGTATATCATTTCGAATTCTCCTTGATAATCCGGGCCTTCCATCCTTCCGGAAATTTTACTATGGCGGGCTTTGTACAGTCGAATAATAATATCCCGCGCTTTTACTGTATATAGCGAGCACTTATCGTCTGTGAAGCGTATCACACTTTTGTTTTTGCAACGTCTAAATCTTAAAGGCGTTTATGCCTTTTTAGATTTTTATTTTTATTTATTTCTTTACAACACTTGGAGCACTGGTTTAACTTTTCTTTTCTTCTTGAGTATTGGAGATCTTCGGATGGACTTCCTCTATTTTGCAGATGCACGCATTTATATACCATTCAACAATTGACAAACGCTTTATCTTGTTTCAAATTATTTTTGTTCAGTTTAAATTTTCTTCTACTGCGCCCTCCGTGTTTGTTATGGTAACTATCGATGTCACGTGGTCATGTGACCTTTCTTCCGCCATGTTACCGTTGTTGTTGTTTACATATTCTATACTTGCATATCCAATGGACATCGATTTATTTCATCGATCTGTAGGTATTCTTAAGCTGTACTGTATTATATACTGACTAATGTTTTATTTATTTTTAGCTTGGAATCTCTTGAAGCATTTTTATATAGGAAATTGTATACCAATCGCATATTTAGATGTGCATACAATAATATCTTTTATCAGTGAAAATTGCATATCCTACATGATGTTTTATTTTTAATAGTGAAACAGAAATGAGTGGAATATATTTATTTATGTATAGAGACCTTTGTTCTTGCCGTAGTGTTTATTATTAATGCAATATGTTGAACGCAGGCTTCTATTCATCGATTATTATTACTGCCAAAGAATGCATTACCGAATGACCTACTTTCTATTAATTACTAATAATAATGTTTAAATCGTTACATATCCTTTTTTAGACTGAGGTCAGTATTTAAGCATCATGTTTTGTATGATATTTAACACAATTTTGTGCTCTAATTTATTTAACATTGTTTTATATAATATTCAATACCATTTTATTTTAATTGCTAGTGCTTTCATTTTTACGGGTATGCAACCCATATTGCATTGATGTGTATTCTATTGCATATTCATTAGTTTGAATAGGTACCCACCGTTATGGGATGATTTGAATTATATATATATTTATATAAATTAGTGGATTATTCTGTATTTATCTGTTGAAATATTAAATTATTATTTATATCAAATATGTAAATTTATATTTATTTAAAATAAATGTGCTGGTATTTTATTTTTGTTGACTTTTTATTTGTTTGATTTCTTTATTTATCTATTTATTTATTTGTGCAGAAAATACCACAGCAATATGTAAATATAAATAACATTTCAAACCTAAAGTAATAATAAATCAAGACGGAAAAATTAACATTAAAAACATTTGTCACAGAGTAGCATAGAAATGTCCGCTGAGCACAGCCAAGTCAGATATTTTTAAAATAATTTTCAAACTCCTCAATATTGTAAAAGACATTAGTAAGCAATACATCCTTTAGCCCCCTCTTAAACACGTTAACATTTTGTAGTGACTTTAACCTCTCTGGAAGCAGATTAAATAATCGGCATCCAGCACTTATGGGTGATTTCTTATAATACATGTACATACATTTAGCGCGAGTATTATAATTATGATAGTCAGAATTTTTGAGAAAAAAATCCTTATGTTCAAAAATGTATGTCAAGAGCTTCAGAATATAAATTGACGTCACCGTTAGGATCTTACCCGTCAGAAATGCATCTCTACACGAGTCTCTTGGTTTTATATTAAATATTAAACGAATAATGCGTTTTTGGATAATAAAGACCCGTCTAACGTCACTACACTGTTCCCAAACAGTAATATTAAATGAGATTGCCGAATAAACGAGGGCATAATACACCTGTACCAGTGTTTCACTACACAGCATGCGCTTTAAAGCACAAATAACGTAAAAACCCTTATTCAACTTTTGGCATATACGATCTATTTCTTCCTCCCATGAGAAATGGCGGTCAATAATTGAGCCCAGAAACCTCACCGACGCCCTCTCTCCCAAGATACTTCCATTGAGATTAAGACTTATGTTAATTGGAGACTTTCGTTTGTTGTGAATCTCCATAAGTGCAGTGCTCAGGTAAATCATTCACATATGCTAAAAATATTAATGGACCCAAAACACTCCCCTGAGGAGTTCCCAAATTTAAATCAAATTTATTTGACTTAGTTTGATTCATTTTTTTAACAATTTTTCTATCATTCAAATAAGAGGCTATCCATCTGTTAATGCATCCTCGAAGACCCATATTATATATTTTGTCCGAAACAAAGTCGCTCCTTACAGAGTCGAAAGCCCTTGAAAGATCAAAAGACACTATGGCCACATACTCCCCCCTGTGCAAGCAATCGTACGCATATTGGGTGGATTCTATTACAGCTGTTTGACATGAATACCGTTTTCTATACCCATATTGAGAGCGAGTCAAAATGTTATATTTCTTAAAAATATTTCAATTTTATTGCTAACTATTGTTTCTATTATTTTAGAAAAAATACTTAGAAGAGATATAGGTCGATAATTCTCAATCATTTTCGGATCTCCCATCTTAAAAATTGGAACAATAGCTGCACATTTTAGTGCTGAGGGAAACACTTCCTCCATTACAGAGCGATTAACAATATCAGCAATCATCGGTGATATCTCCAAGGCACACTCCTTGACGAGTTTTACTGGAATTTCATCAATCCCAGCTGATTTTTTTTTCTGAAGACCATAAATAGTCCGGCGAACATCATCCACCACAACCGGCTCGAAATAAAACGTTTTGTCAATCATTCTTCCAGTAGTACATTCATTTGATAAATTTATCCCAAAGTGTTGATGTAGATTCAACTCAGCGATGGTGGACAGATATTCCCCAAACAAATCGCAAACATCACGCTGATCAGTAATTAACTGACCATGATGCAAAATATGTGTATCTCCTTTAACAGTTGACTTACCCCTGACACTGTTAGTCAGTTCCCAAAGCGTTCTCGTTTTATTCCCAGATTCATTACTTTTGCAATGATAAAAGTGCTGTTTTTCGTTTTCAATTGAATGATTGATTTGTTTTTTCATTGTCATATAGTTTTCTTTTAATTCGTTATTGTCACTACCCTTGCATAGCCAACCCATGCGCCTTAGCGAATCCAGTTGATTCTGCAAGTCAACCGAAAAAATTATGTTATGTTTATGTGAGTAGTTATTCTTTCTTATCTGACATTGTTTCTCTCTTGTTGCAGCAGAAAAACACCACAGAAAAAAATCCAAAAAAGCAGAGAAATAAGAATCTATGCTATCGGGCCCACTGTCTAGTTCAGCTGAATACTTTTTAAACAAAAATCTAAATTCATTAATATCTAAGTTAATATGCGTGATCGTTTTAACATTTGAATCTAGGTCAGAGCAGGCGCCAGGAGAAAAACCGGATATTTGACCCATATGGTCAGAAAAACCGGTGTTTACATTAGTAACATTAACTATGTCCGGATCATTAGTAATAATATAGTCAATCGCCGAGGAGCTAGAATATGAGGATATTGAAACAATTCGCGTGTATCCAACCTCCATAGATGTGAGTTCGAATGATTTCAATGTAAATGTAAATTTCATATGTAAATGATCTTTTTCCATTAAGTAGCAATAAAAGCTAAAAAGATTTATTAAATAACATTGTAAATTAGATCAATTTTGAACAAATTATATACACGGGGTTTTAGCAAAAGGTTGGATGGATACCTTTGTGCTAAGATGTCATGTTTCGTCATTTTTGCTTTGTGACGACCAAATAAAAATATCCTGTTGATGAAAGTTTTAAACACTGGTACTTTTATAACAAAATAAAATAAAACACTCTATTAAAAAAAAAGTGCAAATTCCCTGCACTACCCACCTGACCATGTAAAAACTATGAAAAACTCCGTACTTCATTCTCAACCATTTCAGCAGAATTTATTCTGGAATTCGAATTTTTAAGTCATCTATATTTTACGACCCGCTAATAAACACAATACTTTTAAAATATCTCCACAAAATAAAACCCAAATAATTCAAGTCCGGAAATGGAGCTGACCTGTGGATGCTACCTCTTCTATGGATCCATCTAGATAATGGCAAACGTTTATGTCACAATAGCGTGGTGCTTTATCTAGAGACCATAAATTTTTAGCGATACATTATCATCCTCTGCATTTTGAAATAACATATTCAAATTTTACGAAACTCAAATATCACTTGACTTTAGTGTTTCCTCCAACAGAAATTCTGAAAAATGATATTTCCAACAGATATTGACCTTTTATCGATATAATACTCCTTTATCCGATAAAAATTTGGATGTGACTAATAACGACAATTATGTCGATTTGATTAGACCTTTATTTAATGGAAACGTTATTAATTTTTGAAAAAAATATTAATCTTATTTAAAAAAATAAGGAATCTCCGTCTGTGTATATAATGTTACAAAGAAAACCCAAAGAAACAACTCATGACAAAAAGTTAACCACTTAATTTCCTCTTCTAAAACTAATAATACAGGCTATAACTTTCAGATTTCTTAATTATTATGCACACAACGCTTGCAGGTCAAGAAATGCTGAGGCAATATATAGACAAGAAATATCGTAAAGATATGGGGGTTTTATGACTTGGGTAACAAAAGACGCTGGTGGACCACTATAAGATAGAACTAGTCTGTGTGCCAGGCACAGACGGATCGAGAGCAACTAAATAACTAATGAACTCGCCAGAAAAATGTATCGGCCTAGCACATGATCTGAGGGTACCGGAACACTAAGCCACATCAAAAACTGAGTTCATAAAGAACATCGGCAATACTGGGCAACAATTCCCAGAGAAAAATATGAAAATGAATTTATGGGCTAAGGATATAAGAAAAAAAAGCTGAAGAACGTCAACGTATAAGCTGAAATCAGCTGCGAACTTACAACTGGTTTTTTAACAGGTCATGCACCTGTAAAAGTGCAGCTGAATAAGATGGGCCTGTATGATGGAGACCTTAACTACAGTATCTAACATAAGTAACTCAGAATAGTCAGGTATATCTAAGTAAAGTGTGGCGCAATGGACCACAATAGGGAAAGCATTTTTGTTCAACCGAACAAAGACCCAGAGACACTTAATAAAACCACTCAATAATGGACCTACTCCGTTGTGCATGTACCGACAGTACTGGAGTAGCTATCATAAACCACATAGACTCAACACAATAAACCTTATCAGTTGCAGTGCAAGGCGGGGACTTAAGTCGGACAGGCCTGGGAAAATAATACACCTGTGTACAGATATAATTTGACAATAAGTACTTGAACTTTGGTACGTTAGGACATAACTGGTCTGTAATGGCTAAGAATAAATAACAAAAAAAAATTATTTGGAACTTAGTCGTGAGTTTACTTGCCAAAAAAGTATGTACGAGAAATAATAATTTTGATAAATGTGTATAATATAATTAATATATTCATTCAATATTTAATTAATTACTTACACATTAAAATTTACACTAATATATGCATTTCAAATTAACATATTGAAATGCGGCTATACATATACTGTATTTATGTTTTCATCATGTATAAAAATATTGTACGAAAAGTTAATAATTAATTACTGAAATGCCGCCTGTATTTAAAATAATCACCAGATTGTTTGCATCAAACACCGGGCATGTTTATGAACCCCACTGTTGAATCATCATTAGGGGCTCAAGTTGGTTGGGATCAAGTTTCTGTATAAAATTTTGAGATTTTACAAGGGAAAATAAATATCCTCTAGAAAATGGAATATAAAACATTCAAAAACCGACAGAATGGAATACAAAAAAAATAGATACTTTAAAATGTATGGTAAAACATCATACTGGTTATCATTTCGGAAGAATGATACTTGAAACATCAACTTGCAACTTTGCCTGGCTTTGACTGTTGTGTTGGATTAATGCGTAGAAACACGCGCATTTTTTCAGGAAAATACGATTTCAATACTAGCAAACGGTCAAGGAAGAGTTGTGACGCTACTTCCGTGACAACATAGTGAAGCATTCGACATTAGAATTTGTAATTGAGGATATTGTTTTTTTGACTATACGACAAATAAATTTGTAAATGTATGTCTGGGACAAGTAATGTAAATAAAGAAAGTGCTCCTAGGCAAGCATAGTTATCATTTCAGTACCATATTATCTGTTCCTTACAAACTACAAACTAATACTATAAAGGAAATATACAGGTTGACATTGAAAAAACTACGATTCATAATACCACGCGATAGAGGACCATAAAATACTCAAAAAAAGTTCTTATACACTAATGTTCTAAAGTTATTGTTTATTAGTTTCGAGTATTATTAAAATATTATCATTGTTGGCTATGTAATTATGGCATCTGTCAAATTAATATTGCATTAATTGATTCAAGTTTGTCATGATTCTGATAACGTTTTTGTTTAGTTGTGCTGTTTGTCGTTTTTTAAAATTAATTTTAAAAATGGTTCTCTTTACTTTTGAAGAATACAGAAACATGAATATGTGTTATGGCGAAGCTCGATCAAATTCTTCCAAAGCTTAACGTATCTGTCGAGAGACAGATATCCATTAAGACGGAATAGATTTATGAAGTCTGGTGATAGATTCCATAATAATTCAGACATTTATGAAAGATGTCGTCAATCATTAACACAAAGATTGGAAAAGTGTATCCAAGAAGAAGGCCATCAATTTGAACATCTTTAGAGAAAGGTATGTACCTTAAAAATATTTTTTAAATTTACTTGATGTTTTTTTTGTTGTTATGTTGTTATTGTTAAAGCTCATGTCGACCAAGTAGTGATTTTTTTTTGTTAAGAACTATTGAATGGAAATAAATGTTATAGTGAAGTATGTAAAGCTTTTCTCTTTAATCAGCAATACGACAAATTTTGATAAATTATTGGAATAATTAGCTCTGTCATGGGAAGAATTAAAACAAAATACTGACAAAGTTTAAGATCCTGTATCTTGAAAACATAAGGCGATCGGACATTAGTGTATAAGATTTTTTTTTTGTATTCTATGACTTTTATCGCGTGGTACTATGCATTATATTTTTTTCAATGTCACCCTGTATAGACGTATATAAAAATAAATAAAACCTCGTATACATTAAGATTATCTACCTAATTATAACAATTCGGGAAAATATTAGTTATAATTATTGCCATATGCGAGAAGAATTCCTCTACAAGAAGTGTCAGTCGAACGGTTCGGGATGAAATTACGCAGATACACAGTTTAAATGAATCAAACATTTCAGTGCATAAAAAGTTAGAATTTACATATAAGCTTAATAGATCCTTCCTATTTGTTTTAATTTGTAACTGAAGTTATATAATATTCACTTGAGTCGCAGACAAATACTGACTCATTGTAACTGGTAACTTCGGAAATGAAAACCTTACAAAATTTAGATTAATTAAATAATTTAAATGAACGAAAGAGGAAGGATACATAAAAAATCGAAATGTTAAGCATTTCGTTTATAACTAAAATTATTTTGCACGTCGTAATAATATCACTTGAGTTACATACAAATATTGATCCATTATAAATGGAAAGTACGGAAATCATACATAACCTTACTAAATTAATATTAAAATCTGAGCTGGTCAAAATTTACGTGAACAAAAAGAGGGACGATTTTTTGTTATTTAGCATGATAAGATTAGATGTACCACCTATGTTCAAAAAAGCCACCATCATAAATCACCATGAATAATTTTAGCGAGTTCTGTAATTGAATCAACTCGTGCGGACACCCTCGTAAACAAAAAAGGGGTTTTTCTCTTCTCTAGAACCCGAAATATTGCAGAAAAAAAACCGAGACGCAATGAGGGAACCCCCGCTGCGGAAACCATACACAAAAACGAATTCGAGCGTGTGTTATCGTATTAAACGAAACGAACGGATGGTTGTTCCTGATAGTCGTCACACAAGAGATTAATTTCGATCACACATGGGGTGTTCAGTACTTTGTTCCGTTAAGTACCCAGTAATGCTCAAACATTATCCTTAAATACATCCGCCTACACATTATGCTCCAGATGGCATTACCTATAAAAAGAAGTATCATTTCGTTTAAATTATATGAGGTGTTTATAAGTATGAAAAGATTTATAATCCAATTTTTATCATAAGATTGTTTGTACTTGAGGAGGATAATATTTATAAAATTGCATACCTATCTTCTGGATAAAGTATCAAAGGTCAATTTATCCTTCTTGTAGTATTGCTTTTCTTTTGTAGTGACGGTGTTAGCATTTCAAGTATCTTTATGGGTTTATTTTCTCTTCTCTCTATACAAAATGATATTGCATATATACAAAAATAAAAAATATTCCTTTTTTAAACATATGATAAAACAATTCCTTTTTGTGGTTTAGTGGCTCTCATTGAACCTAATATAGAAATTAAAATGCTTCAATAATCATGCTATTATCTTTATCAATTAGAACCAATTAAAATATTAACAAACTATTAATTTACCGTAAAATATATTTGTCAAATACCATAATATTTGCCACCAAGATATTTCACAAGAAATATCTGTCTAATATATTTCTTTTATTAATAGATCGTCAATATTTTATTGTTTTAATTGGTTAATGTTTTTAATTAACTGATAAAAATAATATCCAAACGTTTTAATTTCTGTATTGTTTAAGAATTGACAGACGCTAAACCACGGAAAAGATTAGGTGTATATACCGGGGTCGACATATTTTAATTTCTGATACGAAAGTAGAAAGAGGAAAAGAGCGCGACGAAATAAACTAAAGATAAACATAAGCGAGACTGCCAAGAAAGTACACTCGGCAAACGTTGTGTGAGGATCCCCCGACATCGACACTGCGTTGCTCTCCCACCACTGTTAGCAAGCAGGCATCGCTGCATATCATAAGGTCATCTTCTGCATATGATAGAAGTGCAAACCGAAATTAAACTTTGACGACTATGGTATGTATATATATTTATAAATCACAAAAGAAATCAAGAAAAAAAGGAAATAACGCGGATACATAAAATAACAAGAAAGAGAATATTCCTTGGCTACACCGTACTGATGACGACCAATAGTCAGAAACACGTGTCTACGGTTGCTCTACAGCGGAATTTACCCGTTAATATTCTCATTCTTGTTATATTTATATAAATATTGTAACGAAATGAGTTTACATTAAATAAAAGAATCAGATCTCTCGGCGCGATAAAAACGAAATTGTCACACGCACAAAAAGAGACCATAAATCATCTCGGCCCGACGTATAAAAACGCTCTTATTTACACACGACCATAAATCAATCTCCACGCCGAACGGCATAGTCCAGCGGAGACAGAATGTCTGGGAATATTCTACAAACATTCTAGAGGGAGATAGAGTTTACGAGAATGCTTCGAGATGTTTTCACATACGTATATAAGGCGGCTGGATTCATTACGGGATTCATTCATTGCGGAGAAGTAATCGCGGAGTAATTCGGTAGTCTCGAGTGGTCTCGTGGGAACAGTGGAAATAAATAGTGGTAGCCAAATAAATAAATATAGTAGTGCCGTCTTATATAAATAGAACTGTTATATAAATAAATACGGACAGAGATATTACTAATGGAAATAAATAAATACCTGTGATAATTAAATTGTAGTAGTTTAAGTGTGTTATGTTAGTTTATATATTTTTATATTGTTAAATAATTTTAAGTTACATAAATATACAGACTGTTTTAAATAAATAATTGCACGAGTTGTTTATTGGAACCTAAAAACGTTACAATTGGTGTCAGTGTGGGATAAACAGAAGTGCAAATAAATAAATAAATAAATAAATAAATAAATAAATGGCTACTAAACGTTTGGAAGAATTAAAGGTCTCCGAGTTAAGGACAGAATTGGAAGAAAGGCACGCAGATGCGTCTGGAAAAAAAACAATTCTCCAGGACCGGCTTCGTGACATTTTAATTAATGAAGGTAAGGATCCCGAAAAATATTTGTTTCAAATGCAGACTGATCCAAGCTTAATAGTCTTAAAAAATGAGATGTTAACTGAAATGGCAAATTATTCAAAACAATTCGAGACTAGTATGAAGACTCTAAGAGATGAAGTTGCAAAACATTTCGAGAGTAATATGAAGACTCTAAAAGATGTTGTAAAACATTTCAAGACTCTTAATGATGAAACTGCAAATAATTCAAAAGCTTTAAGAAATGAAATTGCAAATAATTCAAAAGCTTTGAAAGATGAAATTGCAAATAATTCAAAAGCTTTAAGAAATAAAATTGCAAGTAATTCAAAACAACTCGAGACTACTTTTAAGGAAGACATTCAAAAGAATTCATCGAATGGGAGACAGGAATTTTCTGGGGCCATCGAAGCCGTGGAACAGAAAGTTGAAGAGCGCGTGTTCGGAATGGGGGACGAGTTTGGGGTTCACCTTCAGTTGCCAGCGATGAACGACTGCGGTCCCCATGACATCTCGGGCGGAAGCCTGGAGATTGCCCGAACAGCAAAGGCAAAGGTAAAACCTCCCACATTCGATGGAAAGACGTCATGGATGACGTACCGGAAACAATTCGAAGACGCTGCAAGAGCAAATGGGTGGATGTCCCCGAAGAAAGCTATTGCCCTGATTGTGTCATTAAGAGGACAGGCCAGTGATGTTCTGCAGACCTTACTTCCAGAAGGGTGTGAAGACTACCTTAAATTAATCAAGCGTCTTGAGATGAAGTATGGGCATGCACACCTGGAACAGGTAGTCCGACGATTGGTGAATCAGGTGCAACCTAAGAGAAGAACGCTCCGATGCTGGAATTGGAAATGGAAATGGAGATGGAAATGGGCCATGCGCATAGTAAATGCGCGAAGAAGCCCAAGAAAACCATAGCGGAGCAGCGAAAAACGAAACGGGTCGATGAGAAGAGGCAATCGTCGATCCAGTATCGTAGAGCCTCAAAATAAATAGCGCGAATTGCATCTGTGCAACACCAAAACGCTGATGCCGCTGCAAGAAGACCACGTCCAGAAGACTGCAGGCATGGTAACTGACTAGAAGAAAAATCGGCCAACACATTCTGAACTGCCGTGGTTGACGATCAGTGGCATCCTGACAATTTGCGGATCGGTCAAGAAGCTGATGAAGACCTTGGTTCATTGATGGTTTGGAAAGGTACTGGTCACGGACCGGCTTGTCAAGAAGTGGCTCCTCGCTCACAGGAACTGGAATCCTACTGGGCTCAATGGGACTCTCTGAAGGTAGAGGATGATCTACTCAAGTGTGTTGTGGAGAACCCAAATGGAGAAGACTACGTCAGCGGATCCTGGCGAAGGGTTGAAGGATGTCCACGAGCGAGTACGCCATCACACTCAGGATGCCAGCGACAGGATGAAGAATCGTTACCACGTGCAAGCCGAGAGAGGTGGTTACGGAGAAGGAGACCTTGTTTGGTTGTATGATCCTCAACGTCGCCGATGCCTGTCCCCAGAGCTCCAAGAATACTGGGAGGGACCATACGAAATACTAGAGTAAATAGATGACGTCGTTTATCGCATGAGACTAACACCCCATAGTGAGTCAGAGATGGTGTGTTTTAACCAATTGCCCCATACCATGGACGTGACAGCGGTGAAGTGGCGGATGTGTGACAAATTGCCGGAAAACCTCGAGAGCCAGCTCATGGGAATCCCTTGTCGATCTACGAGGACGTGCACACGAGCAGAATGTGGGGAGGCTTGCAATTCCGAGGCTGGGCTGCGGATTAGACCGTTTGGAGTGGAAAATCGCAGGAAACATGCTGGAGGTGATGTTTCGGCGATGCTGGTATGAAAATGGTCGTGTGCGGCTGTCGGCCCAATCAGCCCGTTGTGCAGCCTGGGACGGTGGATTACCATTACCACAAGACGGCTGGGTGCACCCGTGGGTCTCGGTGTGGATTTCGTCATCCGCCAGCGAGAAGAACATGGAATATTGTGTTTCGGGACGAAACGCAGTTTTTAAGAAGGGGGCAATGTAACGAAATGAGTTTACATTAAATAAAAGAATCAGATCTCTCGGCGCGATAAAAACGAAATTGTCACACGCACAAAAAGAGACCATAAATCATCTCGGCTCGACGTATAAAAACGCTCTTATTTACACACGACCATAAATCAATCTCCACACCGAACGGCATAGTCCAGCGGAGACAGAATGTCTGGGAATATTCTACAAACATTCTAGAGGGAGATAGAGTTTACGAGAATGCTTCGAGATGTTTTCACATACGTATATAAGGCGGCTGGATTCATTCATTGCGGAGAAGTAATCGCGGAGTAATTCGGTAGTCTCGAGTGGTCTCGTGGGAACAGTGGAAATAAATAGTGGTAGCCAAATAAATAAATATAGTAGTGGCGTCTTATATAAATAGAACTGTTATATAAATAAATACGGACAGAGCTATTAGTAATGGAAATAAATAAATACCTGTGATAATTAAATTGTAGTAGTTTAAGTGTGTTATGTTAGTTTATATATTTTTATATTGTTAAATAATTTTAAGTTACATAAATATACAGACTGTTTTAAATAAATAATTGCACGAGTTGTTTATTTCGAACCCGAAAACGCAACAATATATATTAAATTAACTGATGAATAGGATTGCCAACAATGTGATCTTAACTAGACAAGAGAGAGAGTATTCCTTGGCTACACCGTACTGATGACGACCAATAGTCAGAAACACGTGTCTACGGTTGCTCTACAGCGGAATTTACCCGTTAATATTCTCATTCTTGTTATATTTATATATATATTAAATTAACTGATGAATAGGATTGCCAACAATGTGATCTTAACTACGCTTTTGCCACTTTTGCTAGAAAATCGATTTGAAATGGAAAAATTATATACAACAATTAAATTTTAAAACGAAAAATCGTCGTTTTATAAAGGTTAGGTCTTCAGTAACAATGTACCAATGAAATAATTAAGATATGAAACTCATGTAAAATGTTTTTGAAGATTAAAGATTACGCAATAGAATTTAGGAAGATATAAATATACATTAGCATACTAAGTTCAATTTGAATCATACAATTTAGGTATTTGAAAACAAAGTTCACGTTACATTAATTTTCAAAAGTCTAATGCTATTACTACTTTTACACCAATATTGTTCTTTTATATCCAGGTTGAAAAATAATATTACGGCACATGTTTTAAAACATTTTCCTCTCTTTTGCTCATCCATGTTCCTCTTCAGATATTTTATCCTCCTTATAATAGTTTATCATTATGTAAGAGATTTTTGGTGGAGCCGCCGGTTACTGTTTCTAATATTTTATACTGTATATAAACAAAATAAACACAAAAGTTTTCTCAACATCATACATGTTATTATATTAACGGGTATCAGTTGATATGCTAAGAAATGTTTTTTTTTGATGGAGCAGTCAGCAGAGCTTATAAATCTGAAGGACATGTTGAAGGCAAAGTGTTTGTATCTATCTCTTGCCTTTTATGTTATTTAAAATTTGACTTAAATGAAGTGAGATATGGGAGAACATCACACGAGAAAAGGTAGTTTTCTTGAAATTGTTGTCAGTCCTACCAAACAAAGAATGTATTGTCTTATTTATTTATTGTAAATAGCAAAAAGCTTTGTCAGCATTTTATAAACATACACGTTCAGTTAAAGTTCTATCTCCCTCAGTAACATTATATAAAGTTCATATCTGTTTACATGAGCATCTTTATATTCGTACAGTTTTATCTTTATTAAACTGTAACCATTTATTTATTTTAGTACATACTCTTCGCTGTAACAGTAAAGTTTAATAATAAATATAATAATGAAAGGAAATTATTATTTTAAATCTTGGATTGAGTTGGTCTTTACTTGATGTAAATCCATTTCATGTGAAATAAAACAAACAAATGTTTATGATTTACACTGTATTTAATATTTAATAACAACGACAGCTGTTTCGCTACACAGTAGCTTCTTCAGATTGACATATAATAACTATCTACATACACTTAAACTCTTATATATAGTTTTCTGTTATTAGGAATTGTTTCTTGATATATTAGTTCTAAGAATTCCTAATAACAGAAAACTATATATGTATGTATAAGAGTTTAAGTGTATGTAGGTAGTTATTATATGTCAATCTGAAGAAGCTACAGTGTAGCGAAACAGCTGTCGTTGTTATTAAATATTAAATACAGTGTAAATCATAAACATTTGTTTGTTTTATTTCACAAATTATTATTTTATTTTATATAACTTCATCGGTTTAAAGTATCCAAGTCCCAATTTAAGAAGTCCAATTTTTAAGTTCCAGATCAAACAAGTTATTCGAATTGTATTCAGAACAAGTGTTAATTACATCGTGCCAACGGCTTACAACCGGCACAACCATATATTCTTTAAAAATTTGCCCTGATGTGAGATAACTAGTTGTTCCATCCCCGTATGTTGTGAACAACAGCATATAACGACCCATTACCATATAAGTCCTGTCACCGTTATCAATAAATATGTACGAGGTGTGATGAAACTGAAAAATAATTTTCAATTTCCTCAGAAAGTATTTACTTAATCTTTAATGTTTATACCATCCAGGTCAAAGTAGTCTCCTTGTGATATTACACACTTTTGCCAACGTAGTTTCCAGCTTGAGAAGCGGTGGCACACCTCTTTAGGTATCGCTTTAAGCTCGATTTGCGATTTGTCTTTATCTCATCTAATGTTGAAAAATGTTGTTTTTTAAGTGTTCTTTTAATTTAGGAAATAGGAAGAAGTCACAGGGGAGCATTTCCGGAGAATAGGGTAGATGCGGCAACACAACAGGGTTGTGTTTTGCCAATAACTGTTGGACAAGCAAAGCGGTATGTGCCGGTGCATTATCGTGGTGAATCTACAAATTGTCTCTCCAAAGTTCGGGTTTATTTTTTCGGATGGACTCACGAAAATTGCGCAAAACTTGTAAGTAATACTCCTTGTTAATGAACGGCCGATCGATAAAAAAATCATGATGAACTATTCCATCGTAGTCAAAAAGACTGTTAAACGGACTTTCACATTTGACCGGATTTGATGTGCTCTCTTAAATCTAGGCTCCTCAGAAAACTTCCACTTAGAGCTTTTGAGTTTTGTTTTAACATCATAGCCGTATACTCATGTTTCGTCGCAAGTTATAACGCGTTTAAGCCAGACTGGATCGTCAGCGATGTCACTAACCATTTGATTAACAACAATTACACGATGCTCTTTTTGTTGAAAATTCAGCAGTTTATAGGGACAAGTTTTGCCGCCAGTCGTTTCATATTCTAAACATTGGTAAAATGGCTTCATGATCCATATAAAATTCCTATTTCTTCAGCAACCTCCCTAATAGTAATTCTTCTATTAGCAAGTACAACCGCTTTAACTTTTTCAACATTTTCATTACTGGACGTGCGAGGACGCCCAGACTTCTCGTCATCTTCAATGTCATCTCGACTTTCATTAAAGCGTCTGTTCTTTAACATTTGGAACGCTTCGCTGCACTTAATTCCGTTTTTAACACAAAATTTCAGACAAATTCTTTGATCCGACATTTCGCCACACAAACAATTAGCCGAACACACTGTTTGTGTCAATTAAGTGACGTGTCTGTCACTAACCGTTTCAATCTGATCATACCTCATATAAGCTGTACTAGTGCTAAATATAGTTCAAATACATGTAATAAACAGATCGTAATATAGCATTTTATTTTAATATTCGTATCATATAACGTATACAGTGCGTTTTTTTTAGCTGTTGCCATAGGGAATTGCATGGTAAAAATTATATTATGATGCGATGCAGATTTCGTGCTAATTTTTCTTTTAGTAATAAATCACCAATAAGACTGCAGAATGCAAAGTTAACAAATAAAACAGACAGGTTTGGGAAAGAAAAAAAAACCCTACAGAAGACAAGAAACACATATGCAATATCGTGATAAAGTTAACATGTGGGCTGGAATTTTAGGGCCATTTTTTATTGAAGGAAATTTGAACCAGCATAAATACTTAGATCTTCTTCAAACGTAGGTAGGCACGCAGGTGGATGCTTTGAGATGCAATGGAGCAATAATATTTCAACATGCTGGAGCACCAGCCCGTTCTGCTGTCATCGTCAGAGAGTTTTATTAAACGAAACATTTCCTGATAGTTGGATTGGTCAATATGGACCATTCTATTGGCCTGCTCGACGTCCTGACCTAACACCACTCGATTTTTTCGTATAGGGGTATTTAGGAACACAAGTTTACTACCTCATAAGAGGTTTTCCAGAAACTGTGGAGGAACTAAGCGCAAGAATAACTGAAGCTTGTAATTCCATTAGAATGTGAATTTTATAAAATACTCGAAGAAATTTTCAAGATCACTTGGGACATTGTCTAGCAGGCGAAGGAAAACACTTTGAACAATTCCTTTGATAACCATTGATAATTTTTGTTAATTTGTTGAGTTATTTGTATTTTAATGGTTTCTACGTTTTGTTTTTTTTATAAATAAATGTTTACATGTTCTGTTTACCAAAAGCTAATTTAGTCATAGCCTCGAAGAGCTTTGATATTTATTTTTTAAAACAAAGCCTGCTAGAAATAATAGTGGCAAAAAAACGCTTTCACAAAAATGTTTTTTTCAAACTTATTCGACAGTTTAGAATATTGAATTGTAATCAATTCGATAGTTTAAAGAATCTTAGAGCTTTGTTCCAAAAATGGTTTAAATATTTTCATCAGAACAAAAGTTAACACCGGGTTGAATTTTTACCAAGCAATTCCCTATGGCAACAGTTAAAAAAATGCAGTGTATATAGGTGTATAAAACATGCCAAATATTCAATTAATTCTCTTTTACAATACTTATATTTATCTGGGCGAATATTCTTTAAATCGCGATATGTAGCTCACAATGTTACCAAGAATTTACAGTAATCGCCAGACTCCACAGCATTTTAATTAGAGGCAACATCAAGGTAATCCCTTTTTGGTGTTGTTACATTAAAATGGACCCTGCAGCCGAATGAATGACAACAACAGATGCGAAAAGTAATATAAATTTTTCTTTCCTGTAGAGAATTGTTTTTTATTCCGGTAAATTTATTAAAGGGATAAATTTTGCCGAGTGTGAAACACAAGCGAAAACAATTTTAATTAAAACAGAATTCAGTATAGTCTATTGGTATGAGTCCGACAAAAGGATGGTATAAATAGATAAAATCCAAATACGTAGAAATTTAAGGAAAGTTTGTACAATATTTTAGAATATTAAAATGATTAATTTGTGTCTCATAAATTACAGATAATAACAAATGTTATTAATCCCTGCTTATTTGAAGAAACTTATCTAGAATCTTGAAAAATAGAAAAAGTTATGGCTAAAAAAATGTACCAGAAACTTACAATAACTTATGTCTGGTTTCAATCTTACCCAGAGATTCCAAGGTGCTAGGGAAATAGTTAATAAATAGATGCGTCATTGCTTTGTCTTGACATGTTACCAAATAAACAATTCGTATTTAAAGGAGGCGTTGTAAATACAACAACGGACGAAAACTGATATTGCAATTCTAATCCTCTTAGATGAGTGGAATGTGTGGACTTTGGAGATAATAAAATCAATTCTTTCCAAAACCATTCGAGCTGCCAATTTCAAATAGTACAACCTGCATATAGACTTTCGAGTGTTTTTACTATCGGGTTGTCCCACAAGGGAATGAATATTCATGGTCCGTGTATATCATATAGTGTTCCTATTTTATAAACTGTTTACAGAGTATGACATTTAATTATATTACTCGTTTTTACCCTGTGATATTGAAACTACAATAGCAAAAATTAACGAGGACTTGTAGTGCCTTATGAGAGAATCTCGGGATTACTTTCTATCAACAAACTAGAATAAGTTCTTAGTATTGGTTTTTGGACAGCGTAAATCAAGAGAGCAGATCTTTGATAGAATTTAAATTCAACTTAATGGGTTTAATGTGCCGGTCTCGTACTGTGTCAGTTATCTGGAGTTATACATGGTTTCAATTCAGGGATCATATAACAAAACTAATCTGCAAGGCATTCTGCAATCTAAGTTTTTTTATATGATAGGGCGTATTTGGATCAAAGACCTAGACGCTCTGGTACTATCACAATTTAACTATTGTTTTATGGGTTATTATTCTTGTGCCGATAAGCAGAATACGTATATAACGTGTTACAATCGCTTTTCCCATACTTTCGGGCCGACAGGATGACTTAATATCACACAGCGAGCTCTTTTATTGAATCGTTTCTTCCATATAATTATAATAATCAAGATGCCTAGGAATTCGTATAGGAAGATTTTCTAACCAATTTTTACAACATTAATGTTAGGCTCAAGGGTTTACTAACGCCAAATAATTCCGAACTATTGAAAAGATCATTCACTAATGCTATCAAGAATTAAAATGCTATCTCGGTTAATTTTAGATAGGTTTCACTTTGTTGTTTTCACGACGGTCCCGGCAATAGCTGTTTGACTGAAATGGATTTGTACTTTAAAATACCGTCATGTGTTCTTTTTCTACTTATATACCATGGTAATTCCGCTCCATTGTCATCTTTTTGTACACCATTTCCATTTTGTGACAGAGTACCTAGTAGAAATAGATAGGAGATGAATACAAACGATTTACTACCGCCGTCATCAGTAAAAGTCTTCCAGTTAATGAAAGATCTCAGGCACCATATAGTCTGACTGAATATTAAGAGTAATGAACTTCGTGCCATATTAGGATAGTACAGGGCTCAGACGTCATCTACTTTTTAAAACTTCTGTCGTAGCTCTTACAAATACGGCCTGGGGGATATTGCCCCCGTCACTTTTATTCTTATACGAGCAGTTTCTCAAACCTATTTTATGAATGGATATGTATAAATTATTAGTAAACCCATGTTTATTTACAATAGTTTATACACATATGATTGGATGAGGCAAGTTGTACCTACATAATGACGTTTAACACCACAATTTGTGCTATTTACAGTTATCGCAGATATAATGAACGCATTTTTGGATAAATTGTACAATCGATTATTTGTGGTTTCTAAACGAATTGGAACTTTTAAATGCTACCCGAACAACTTACGTTACACATCGTAAGTTGTTCGGTGTATGGTGATTTTATGATTGCTTTTAATACACTTATAGTTGATAATAATGCACAGAAGATCTATGTCTAAACTTGACTTGCATTAAATCAATAAAATATCTGTCTCTTTGGAGCAAGGAAGATATTAATTTGTATTTCCTTAAAATAAGACGGTAATTGAGATAACATTATTATAATTCTTTTCAAATAACTTATCTTACAATTAATTACCATTTTGATATAACACGATTAAGCATGAAAATACATGGTTGCGTGATCCCTAAAAGCGCATTTAAATAGATACGCCTTAAATTTAGTTTTGGCAAGTGATCGTGTGAACAAGATTCGTGCTAACTGCTTTCACAAACAATTCCAAGGAGCAGGCGTCAAATTTAGCGGCTTGATTGAACGAGGAATAAGACGCTTAGACAAAGAGATCATTTTGAACTGTCCTGGGTTGGCAACAAAAAAGTCCAGTATTAACAAAAACTAGGAAATATTTACTTCCGTGAATTGCCCATACTAAATTTACATGTCAAATGTCAAAACCATAATGTATTGAAGGGCCTTATACTTTAGTATTTTCATGGTTTTATTGACGCTTTTCTGTCTATTTCAAGACAATATACCTCGTATACCATGCCATTTACGATACAACAGAATACGTTTATCTTAATGTCGCAGTGGAACATTATGGAAATATTCATTGGGATCGTGTTTTCAGCAATTTGTAACGGAAACTGGAAATCTGGAAATAAATTTTGACACATTCACTTATCATCAGTGTTTGTAAATGTTAACCTGAAAAGTACCAACAGTTTTAACTGAAGATGTTATCATCATACAATAGGCAGTGAATGGATGTTAGTCCCACAAAATCTGTATGAAAGCTGTCTGCTCAAACTGGTAAAGAGATCTAATTAAGTTAAACGTAATTTGTTATATGGCATTATATATTTAAATTGTAGGTATTTCCTACGGGAGTACTCATAAGGTAATGAAAACAAACTTACATATTGCCGTGGTCTCTTGCATATTTTAAAATAAGAATAGTATTAAGAACTAGTTTAAGTGTTAAATAAAATATTGAGTTTACGTTCAAAGAATGTATGCTGAAGATTTCAACATCATGCAATACTAATAACACAAGTGTATGATTGGTTTCATATATTTAAATATGAAATTCAAATACAAATGATTTTTATTATTACATTATAGGTTAAATAAGTATTTAAAATTAAGTATTACCATGTTAGAGTTTATTTTGTAGAAAAGATGAACAGAAGATATGGTTTGTGTATAACAAAACGCAACCTAACTTTTCTCAAGGCGTAAAAATTGCATTGAATATTCTAAATAATAGACCTTTGTTCAAAGACAAAAAGGTACTTAAAGCAAACAATAGAGAAAGAGTCATGTACGATCAAATACGTTATTCAAGAGAAGAAAATATTTCAGAATAAATAATGCATTTAAAACATGCATAATGTAATAAATTTTATAAGAGGGATTTTTATAAATCATGCTTAAAAATTGTAAAAGTGACCTCAAACTTATGACTATAAATAAAAAAGGATATAAGTTAAAATAATCTAACACGATATGATCAGCAATATTATTTTATATAAACAACAGCTGAATGAATAAAAATGTACATTCAAGAACTTGTATGTGTAACACAGAAGTTTCATAGACTGTGAAGACTTGTATGGTTTGAAGACCTACAAAAAGAAATATAGTATAAAAAAATTGTTTATAGTTTCTTGCAGATAAATGTATTACTGTAGGAAAAGTTCTAGATAGAAATGGAAGTGACGTGGTTGAACTCACTAATCGTTGTAATATAAGTGATATGGGAAGAAGAATTCTTGTGATCTGCAATGTGTTTTCGAGTTTACCAGGTCCAAACATCTCTAAAACAAAATTGAAGATTATGATAGCGAATGAGAAAAGAAACAAGTTTATCAACAAATACAAGGAGGGATTGTATTAAGAAAAATATACCTACCGTTGGAGATACCGAATAATTTAGGGAAAAGACTTTTAAATAAGAAAACGGCTTAAGGTGTTGACGTTTAGTGAATGAACTGTCAAAGACAATATGTGCGTGTGTTAGTGTAACAACAACTTGCAGAAAATGAAGGGCAAAGATTTCACAGATGATATATAATACCAACCTAAACTTTAGTTCGATGGAGGGCGTAACAGGCGTTACATTTTTTTCGGGTATAAATTCAAAGAACAAGAATGAACAAGATTAGATTCTTATTTCGACTTCGAAAGATAAAGACTTTTGAAAAAGCTAATAAAGGTTTAAGCGTAGGGTCAAATACACTTCGACTATATATATATTTATTCATTTTGTATTAGTATATTGATTTCATTTTCATTTCAATTTCATTTATAATAATAATTTTCTTTTGATATTTTTTTTTGTATTTTAAAATGGAGATGCTTAAGGCAGAACTTGAAGAAATGTTTAATGAAACACAGTAAGTTTTTCAATTATAAAGAAAGATCAATGCTGCAATGCGTTTATAGGAATACTGTGTGGAAATATTTATTCCAATATAACGTTGAGCAGTAAGGATAAAATAGATATTGTCCTGTAAAATAATAATTCGTTAGTTTTTTTTATAAATAACACAGAAGGGATTAATGGTGTTGGGTATTAAGAGAATACAACGTGCGAATGTTTATTTTCAAATACTTTCTCAGGCATCATTAATTCTCGCAATTCATTTTTGATTTCAAATTTAAAAATATAACATGCATTTAAAAGGGGGAAATGTTTCTGTGTGGCGGGTATTGAGATGCTGCGCGCTGGCTACAATACGTGCGAATGGTTGTTGCCAGTGGTCAATTCAATCTAATCGCCGAACATTTGACCATTGCAAAGTTCTAGAATTATCAGGGCATTACGTGCAAATATAATGTTTCTGGTAAAATAGAATCAGCACAATATTAACAGATCACCGACATTCAATTGAATTTTCCTTGTTTTAAAAACAGGATAAATATTTTTTTTTGATTAGCATTATCGATGTATATATTCTACAAAACATTACAACCTAAATACGGTATAAATGTTTTCTTTCAATTATGTGTTTTTTATAATCTTTGAGGTGAATATAGCATAGCGATGCTATCTATTATTAATGTTTGAATAAAACATACAAGTATGATTTTTATATAGACGTAGATTTTTCTTTAATACAAATTATAACCTTATCTCTAAACAAAAATAAGCAAGAGATTTATGAGGAGACAAAGAAGCTGAATACACTGGTAGAACTCACGCATACTCACAAAGTACGTGCTGTTAATAAATAAGTTAGTACATACAAAAATCAATAATAAGCATTTAGTAAAAAGTGTATTAAATCTACAGCATAAGTAATATAGTGCCCAACGTGTGTCTGTGGTCATTAAATTAATAATAAATTATGTTGCTGGTACAGCACACAGCAATATGCACCCATATAAAGTTTCTGTTCTACAACATTAACAATCACTTTGAGCAGAGATTGAATTATTGCAACTGGTTTAATGAAATATTATATGAAAAAGACTTGCATCGCACTTTCTTTCCGGGTGAAGCTTGGATCCATTTGTCGGGGTATATCAACTCTCAAAATTACCGTACCTAGTCAACAGAGAATCCACATGCTCTTGTTGAAAATAGTCTCCATCCTATCAAAGTTGGTGTTTGGGTTTCAATGTCGAAAAGACGGATTATTGGAGCAATTTTTTTACATGATACAATTAATACAATACGATACCGAGAACAAATATTGGAACCCTTCACGAAGATGAATTAAACCTGGGGTACTTCCAACAAGATGGGGCAACTGAACATACTGCACAACAAACTATTTTTTATTTGGAAGGATACTGTGGTGACCGATTGATTAGTCGAAATCGATGGCCAGCCAATTCTCCTCATTTAACCCCACTGGACTTTTTTCTCTTTGGCCATCTAAAAAATAAAGTGTTTCAGAACAGACTGCATAATTTCAATGAACTTGAAGAGGCAATTACAATATAATTGTAAAATATTACACCAGAAACACTCCACAATGTTTTCATTAACATAAGACGTATCAATCTATGCATTGAGAATAATGGTAGACATTTCGAACAACTTTTATAAAATGTATTCATTTGGTAATAAAGTTGTATTGTATTTATTACTGTTTATGATAAAAAGTAAAGTGCAATTATATTTCTAAAAAATTCTTTCATATAATTCAACTTAAAACTAACCCTATTTCATTGACATTTATCACAGGAAAACCTAACCACAAAAATAAATAAAAAAGGCTTGCCAATTACACTGTGTTCCCATATTAAAATCAGTAAGGCCAACTAAGGACTGTTCAAAATGATCACGTAGAACATCAAATATTCTGGTAGTTTTTTGAGCTAAAATTAAGTAGGCATTCTATTAGTTTGAACCAAATTGAATTAACTAAAGTTAAGATTTATGGTAAGCACATTTAAACCAAGTGAATAGTTGTCGTGACTTAACTATGTTAAACTACATTCAATATGGGTTTTCTTAAGATGGTCTTTTTTATGGATTATTAATGCATTAAATTCCACCCAGTGTATAATTAATTTATTTTCTTAAGATTTAGTTCTCTTTGCATTATATATCTCTTTAAAATTATTTTTATTATTATTTAATTTACGTTAAGTTATACAGGAGCTGCCATCTGTGGTTGACTGTTAATTTCCTTGAATAGTATTAAGTCAACTCAAGGCCAACTCTATCTCCTATCGCTGCGCGATATAAGGACGTCACAACTTCAATTTGCATTGATGAATTTGATTCTGATAATCTGCAAATATTGATCCTTATGTAACGCCATCTTGTAGTACCGGAAAGAAATGATTTCTGAATTTTTATTGAAATAAACTTTAAAATAACACTTTGAACATTAACTTTACAATAGGTAATAAATACTAATAATTTTAAAATAATTAAAAAAATCTTATAATAAATTTGTTGGGTGGTGTCAAAAATTACAATTTTACTTACGTTTCTAATTTTTTATGACAATTCAAAAGGAAACACTAATTAGGGTTCAATTACTTTTAACGTAATCGCTGCTTTCAACTGTATTGGAAGATTTTGAAGCTTTACTATTCCACATCACAATATTTGCCTCATAAAATATTCAGCCACTCTGGCACCGGTACTATAATTTGCACCTCTTTTAAGCCCAACACGTGGTCTGCAGAATCGCTACTAAATGATCTTGTTATGACAAAATAACTTTCTTGTACAGTATACTCAAATATTACAATAAACTGATATACAAACATGTACACTTATTAAAAGAAATATAGAATATTTCGAAATAACACTGGTTAAAAAGGTAATATTCACTAAACTCTTTTTTCTGTGTATTTCGGTACATATTTGATGTACTTTTTTCCATTTTGGCACTATTACAACTTGCTAAGTTAATTACTTACAGTGATGCACTCGTTGGTGCTGCCTATACCAAATCCGTTAGTATTTCTACAAACACATTTCAAGACAGACCAAAATTTGCTTTATAACACTAATCAGTTTTTTGTTGGCAGTTCTCAACCTTACGATGATAACAAGGAGCATTATTGGTAATAATTAGAGCATTTTAAAATTACTATAACATCTTTATTTATCCAACAGGCGCAAGTCTAATTACAGAACAAAAATTGACAATGTTCAAATATTCATAAGAAAACCACTTGTATCCTTTTTAAAATTGTACTTAATCAGCCCCTAAATACCTTAGAGTTCATATATTCAGACTTAATTTTAATATTAGTGACCAAATAACGTCTAGCAAAGCCGCTTCACATCAGCCCGCCAATTTTTCCATTAGAATTTTATACATCTAAATAGTAAGATATAAATTGAACCTAAAAATGTAAAAAAATATATCTATTTACCAAGAATTTTCCTTATACTACATTTCAAATAATCAGTTCTCATTTTCCGAAGTCCCTTGCGAATGACTTGCCTTTTAGCGCAGATTATTTTAGTAAGAACATTAAATGAAACGACTGAATATGTGTAGTATTAAAATAACTTAAGTAGAAAAGAATATGAAATAGACAAAATAAATGTCAAATCAGTCAAATGTCAATAATAGTAGAATTGATATAATCCAATCATATTGCACAATTTTATCACGAGATTTTAAAAATGCTCAGCGATTACCAAGCAGTTTATTGTGCTTTGGATAGATAGTGCCACATAAGGATCAATATTTTGAGGTTACCAGATTCAGAAAAATCCGTTACGTGACGGCCGTTAATCGCGCAGCGATATTGATACAGTTGACTCTGGTCAACTTAGCCGCTGGAGCTCTATTTATGTCTGTAGTGGAACTTTCCCATTTAATTTCATTGCAATTTTTAATTTTCATTTTCAATATCTAGACAGTAAATCTGTCTTTATTGTTGTGCAAAATTATTATCATCTTTGTAAAAATATTCTGAGTACTTAACGTTTTTAAATCATACTTTAATTGTACGTCACAATCTAGGGAAATAGTTTACACAGTCTTACTGCTATCACCGAGAGCATTCGTTTCCCGGCCAAATCACGCTGACTTTTGATTCTGTCGTTTACGAGTTAAGGTTAACTAATCGCGTTTGCTTTTAAAAAACTTAGCTAATTAATTTTCATTATTTTTTTACACTGTTGTATATCGAGCTTGTGTGAAGCTATTATCTGCATTTCGATTACGATGTTGCTAATTACTAATCTAAACCTAGGTTTATTTGTGAAGTTATCCCTGGAAGGACAGGTACTTCTTTCTGTTTGTTTTTTTTCATATTAATAAGTACAGTTGCTTACAAAATAGACAACACCACATGTGTGACATTGACCTTAAAGTATATTAATTAGTCTTAGTAATTGTGATCCTTTCTCTTTAAGGGAACTAGTGCAACGTAGCTATTGCACCTAAGTTAGAGCCTATTAATAAGTGCATCTTAATTAACTAGTATAGTGTAATTAAAGCACTTTAATTAATGATTACTAATTAGTGCTGGATTAAGCACCTTCATTGGGGCTTACTAAGGACATTATACACCTGGGATTCATGCTTATTGAAGTACCTTTATTTC
This sequence comes from Amphimallon solstitiale, assembly GCA_963170755.1. NCBI lineage: Eukaryota > Metazoa > Arthropoda > Insecta > Coleoptera > Scarabaeidae > Amphimallon > Amphimallon solstitiale. The sequence continues at coordinate 87,018,255 of OY720675.1, forward strand.
GACACGCAGTTCGTTTCTGTTTTTTGTGGAAGATTCATATTGCATCGAAGCACTTAAAATAGACCGTCTGGAGATCGAGCTCTTTGTTTCCTTTGCCAGTTACTTACAGCTAAGTTTTAGATAGTTTTCTAAAACCTTTTTTTTTTAAATTCACATTAATGGTAACTATACTTTAGTAGAATAATCAACTCTGCAATCATATTTAATTTTAGTTACGTACGCAGACTTTAATTACTGTTCTGTTTAAAATTTGGCTTTGTTGCCCTTCTGGCTGTTCATATTAACTTCATTAATTAAATTAGACAGTTAGTTTAACTCTACGGATATAGTGTTCAAAATATGTACTAAGTGTTATTAGATCGATGTAAGGAGAGTGGGTTTAATCAAACTCTTCGATAAAGTTCATGTACATCTTACATACAGGTGATTCAGCTTTCATACCCTTTGTTACTCTTTGTTATTATTCAATAATTGATTTGTTACTCTTTGTCAATAATTGATATTTTTAATATATAGGCTGATACAGCTTTTATCACCTACGTTAGTTTATTGATTATTAAATTACTAATATTCAGGTTGCTCATTAGTGCGTCAAAGTCCAATATAGACGTTATGTTATTAAATAGTACTGAAGAAATTTATTTTATAAAAAGTGGCACAGTAACAAAAAACACACATTTTGAAAATAATTTGAATTATACAGGGGATGCTATAAAATGGCACACATTCGAATTTTTTTTTAAATGAAACACCCTGTATATCTTTTGTTTTTCCGTATCTACTTTAATTTGTGTTTTGATCGATATCTGGGGTTTTGGTTTTGGATGACGCATTGTTGAGTTATTAATGAAAATTATAAAAAAAATGGTCGCGACAATGTTTACCATAAAAATTCTATGCGGCAGTATTACGATTATCTAAGACAAAATTATTTAGTAAGTATGCAGCCAAGGGATGTGTTGAACGTACAAAATAATCGAACATTCATTTTATTATATAGGGAGTTTCTTAGGATGCAATCAATTTGGCTATCGTCAAAGAGCGTTTACTGATTCTTTTCAAATAGAACACCCCGTATATTATTAAATTTTTGGAATGATGCGTTAATTGCGCTTAATTTTTGTTAATAATGTCCTATACCCAAACCCAATAATTTCGGAGTTATTTTTAATTTTTCATTACAAACCGCTAAATTATTTGTTTTCGATTCGATTTAGTGTACTGGGTAAACGATTTGATAAACAAAAACAAATAAACGTCAACAGACGTCAACAAACGTCAAAAATTAAAATCTTATTGTTGCTGTTAATTAGGTGTAATATTAGTGATTTCATAGGTTTCTGCGTTTAATATTGTTATTGTGTTATTTATTGATTGGATTAGTGGGTAGGTACGTACTTTTCTTGTATATTTGTTGTTTGCCACATATTATTATTACGGTTTTTAGTTAAGTCAATGTGCAGTTTGAAAGCAACGAACTCGTTGACATGATTTTCATTATGGGATCTGCCCAAAAGAATTGTCTATTAACCAAGCGAATTTATGCGCAAAGATATCCTGACAGAAGACAACCTTCAGTTACAAGTTTGGAAAGACTTAAGGAAAGATTTATTAGAACAGGAAATGTGAGTTATGAAAAGCTTGAAAGGACAAAGAGGACAAGTGGCGAAGATAAATTAAAAGTCTTGTTATCAGTAATTGAGGAGCCCTCTACTAGTTCGTCCAAAATATCAACAGAAACTAATATACCACGATCTACTGTAAGCAAGATTTAAAAAAAAATATCACTACAGTATTTCCTTTCATCAAGAACTGTTGGGGCCTGATTTAGAGACTAGAAGGACGTTTTGCGAATGGGGATTAGAAATTGAAAGGAGAACACCTAACTTCTTCCAAAAGGTATTATTTACTGACGAATCGACCTTTACTCAGAGTGGTAGCCCAAACCGTTATAATCTTCATCATTGTGCAATAGACAACCCAAGAATATTAAGAGCGATTGATAAGCAGAGGCAATGGACTATAAATGTTTGGGCTAGTATTATGGGCAACTTTATAATTGGACCACATTTCTTTCACGGACATTTAAATGGTGCGCAATATTTGAATTTCTTGCAATATGACTTGCCTCAGATTCTGCAAAATGGTCCTCCAGCTCTAGGAGAAAATATGTGGCTTCAGCACGACGCTGCTCCAGCACATTTTGCACTAAATGTCCGACACTATTTGAATCAAGAATTCGCTCTTTGACGAGAGCCAAATTGATTGCATCGTAAGAAACTCCCTGTTTAATAAAATGAATGTTTGATTATTTTGTAGGTTCAACACATCCCTTGGCTGCATATTTACTAAATAATTTTGTCTTAGATAATCGTAATACTACCGCATAGAATTATTATGGTAAACATTGTCGCGACCATTTTTTTTATAATTTTCATTAATAACTCAACAATGCGTCATCCAAAACCAAAACCCCAGATATCGATGAAAACACAAATTAAAGTAGATAAGGAAAAACAAAAGATGTACAGGGTGTTTCATTTAAAAAAGAAATTCGAATGTGTGCCATTTTAACGCATCTCCTGTATAATTCAAATTATTTTCAAAATGTGTGTTTTTTTTTACTGTGCCCCTTTTTATAAAATAAATTTCTTCAGTACTATTTAATAACGCCTATATTGCACTTTGACGCACTATATTCAATATTTTTTAATTTGAATTTTTGAATAACATGTTTTTATTCATACTACTTTGTTCAGCCTCTGTGGGTGTTTGCAATTAATTGTTGTTAAATTTTTCACCTGACTGAACGAGTTTTCCATTTAATTTAGTCGGCTGTATTACTCATCCACAAGAAAAAATAAGAACTAGTGCATCTAAAATCGTTAATTAAAAGTCAAGAGGCAATAAATTCCACGTTATCATCTTGATTTATAACATACTCTCTGAGTGTTGGTTTTGCTGAGTATCCATCACTCCATTGGTGAATGCGAGGAAGCGAAAACTGACTGATGCTACATATCATTTTTGAAGTATATTCAGCCATAACTTATTTTTATTATTATTAACTACCATTACTACTGTCGTTCTAGTGATCCAGTTATTACAAAACATCGGACTCAAAAACACACTAATTAATATAAATAAATAAATAAATTCATTAATATTACGTGAATTAACGTGAAATATATTAAATTCAACGTAATCAATATAAAGCTATTGACCGAATTTAGCGAGAACTGTTTTGTTTCAGTAAGGACGAGTCTCTTGAAAATTTAATTAAAAATTCGCCGCAACCTGTCGTCAATCACGATATATTACCGAATCGTCAATATTTTGAGAGACCACTCAAGAGCGTATATTTCATATACTCAAAACCTAATCAAGAGGTCACTGGACGTGCGGAATTACGGAAAATTAATCAATCCTGGGTGACATGAATAATCATAGCATCTCCATAGCCGTGCCCATCCAGCTGACAAGCACTCGAGCACAATACAACAGATGGCTCTCACTCACCTCCTCAACATAATGAGGTTACCGACACGGATATATATCTTTTTATTATCCCAAAGCGATGTGCGGTAGATAAAAAAAATTGAAAAGACCTTGTTATTATTAGACCGTAGCGGTGCGACATCTTTTCGAAATTTATTGTGTGAAATTTTTCTTCCATAGCGAAACCGCCCCGACATCTGGTTTATGGGTTTTGTATTCATTACTTCTGTGACGCGAGAAAGGGAATGAGAATAGAGGGGATACAAAACGTTTGTATTTCATGGTAGTAAGAGAATATTGCGTTTTTTTTTGCTGTACGCTTTGTCGTCAGATGTCACAGGACCTACAAATCGTCGTAAATATTGTTAGGAAGGTTATTGGATTATGTCATGAAAGAGAAATATTATTCGTGTTAGCTTTTTCACAACTACATTTAGAATACATAAATAAAATTTGATATTTGACAACAGACAGAGTACGTAGATGTCAGTCCAAAGGGAGATATGTACTCAAAAACACAGTACATTTTAAGGATCATCTCTACAGGTTTAGTTAAGAAAATGCGAAATATGTTGTTTCTAGTTATTGTAGTGGATGTCCTAATAATTACTACCAAAAAATAGTTTCATACAGCAAAATACATGAAAATTCACTTTCTGTCCTCACTAGTAAAAATTCTAATTTTCTAGGTTATGACATTTTGATTTACGATGAATATTACCTTATAATACGCTTTCTAGGAAATAATAATCACTGCTTAAAACGTAAACAGATATCTGAAATATCTGTCGAAACTCCTCCGGTTAACGACGATCTTAACCAGTGAATATTTTTAAACGGTGGGTATAACACTAATTTGTACTAACTGTTATTTTCAACAATAATTAAAGTAGCCGGTAAAGTGTCAGTTATGTAGCTACGGATAATGCTAACAAATTCATTAAATTTGGATCAGTTAAACTGTTTTCTTGACATAGTATTTTCTAATATTAATCTCTCCTATTAGTTCAGTCGGATTTTGTATCTATTGCATCTAAGGACGCATAACATCCCGTGCCCATTTCATTACCTTTAAATTCTAGCCGCCGATAAAATGTTCGTAAGGCAAATTATTATAGTCTGTCTAACTGCCTACTGTTAAAAAACTGGCCTGATTCAGAACATTATCATAACATTCGTGTAAGGAATCCTTTCAACTATAGTTTACGAAGAATAGCATATATAATCTTAAGCTAGTAAAAGTAGTATTACCACCGTAAAAGAAAATCTACAAGTAACATTTGTTTCTACATCAAATTCAGTTGTTTAAGGGACATTACGAAGATTTATATGAGCAATACCTACAAGGTCTTTTCAGATAGTGTTGAGAGTGTTCTGTGATGTGATCCGATGAAGTTTTTGCAGTTTAAGTATCAAAATACCTTATTATTTGTTCATTTTCTCTTCTGTAAGACTTGTTCTCTTTGAATTAAGTACATCCTTGTAGATAGAAAACGTCCTCTCTACATCGCAACTGGTTATGGTGCGTACTGGAAATATTCCTTTATTTCAGCGTATTTAGCATACACAATTGCCGCAATGTTATTAAATCTGGATTTCTATTTAAAACTGCGTCTAACTTTTGCCAAAGGCCACATCGGAAGTCTCTTGAAATACTTTTGAAATTATTAATATCCCACGTCTAATGTGGCACGCCTTATTAACCTGTTAAAATCATATATTACAAATCGTTCAAACTACGTATTCTATAATGGTTACAGATCCTTTACTTTCCGTGCAACCAGTGGCGTTCCCCAGGGTTTCAATCTTGGACCAGTGCTGTTTAACATTTTCGTTAACGACATATTTCCTCTTCTGACTTGTCAGGCATTAGCTTATGCTGATGACTTAAAAAATTTTACAACAGTCCATTGTGAAGATGATTCCATCAAATTGCAGCATAACCTTGATGTCGTCACTGCGTGGTCGCACTCGAATGGCCTGGTCCTAAATATCGAAAAATGTAATTCGATGTTATTTACTCGTAAATCCGTTTCTCTGGACTACAATTACACCATTTGTGGGCAATTGATCAGTGGGGTTCAGTCGATCAGGGACCTGGGCGTTGTATTTGACACGTCTATGTGTGCCGCAGCGTCAAGGATGTTGGGATTTCTGATGAGAATCTCGAGGTACTTCACGGATCCCTGCCTCCTCAAGTCCCTCTACTTTGCGTTGGTAGTCAGTAGGTTGTAGTTTGCCTCGGTCATATGGTACCCCCTCTACACTTCACAACAACTTCCTATTGATAGTATTCAGCGGAGATTTCTAAGATTTTTGTCTTTTAAACTGACTGGAGCCTACCCGGATTGGAACATTTCTTACACACATCAGTTGGAGGTGCATCAGCTCGAATCCTTGGCCGTGCGACGCTCCATGCATAGTGCCAGATTTTTGTACAAGCTGATTAACAGTAGGATTGACTGTCCGCAGCTGCTTGGTGCTGTGCCTTTCTACGTTCCGCGATGCTCGGCTCGGCATGCAGCATTCTTCAATCTGCCAACGGCCAGGACCAATGTGCTCAGGAAGTCGCCCTTGCACCACATAGCACGGAATGCCGAACTTTTCTTTTCAGACATTTACGCTGGATACTGGAACCAATAGTGACGTCTGTTACATTTTTCTTTTTGTGTCCTTTTGTTTTACATGTTCATTTATTTTTTTTTCTACATTAATGTATGTGTTTATTTATATTTTGTCCTGTAATTGGAAATATCTGTTGGGCAAATAAATGTATTATTATTATTATTATTATTATTATTATTATTATTATTATTAATCCATCTTTTAATTTGAAATTTCGATTTTCAAAATATGTGATTAGATTAGGCAAATTTCCAAAGTGTTCCTGAAGGAAAAACATCTGATTTTTTAAATTTGGGATTTGTGTTAATTCCTTGCACTCAGAAATACTTCGAGCATCGTCATTTAAACATGTAACGAAATTTTGTAAACTATCGAAATTCTCTGTATAAAAACTATTTCTGTGTATGTTTTAGCAAAGCTAAGTGACGAACGTGCGATATTTTGGCATTCTGTAACGATATTTTACAGACTTTGTAATAAATTTCGGAATCACTGACAATTTATTTTCATATCAGAAAGAGTAACATAAACAGCGTTCTAGATCTAAATAAATGGTAACTAAAAATGTACGCGTATGTTATTGAAACTAAACGAAATCCAGTGCACACTTACGTCTAGATAATTGGAAGAAGTCGATTTAGTAAACCGGTATTAAACCGACTATTACAAAAATTACGAAGTACGTAATTAACAGTCATAACAATGAAAAAACGAAACTAACGTAAGTATGAATAAAAATTTTATTTCTCTTGCGAAATATAAGGTAAATAATAAATTTTAAAAACCCCTCACGCTCCTATCTATGCCGATGAAAAAAGGATTTTACTCATAAATTCCTTATTTTATGGGCATTTTTTGCTCTCATTCTCGGGCACTTCTCGGGTGTAAACAGATGTTGCAGTTCACCATATGAATTAGTGCTATTTAGTAAGCGTGTGTTGTTTACATTATTTTTTTGCTCTGCTGTAACTTCGTCGTAGTTTAAACCAGTCATGTCCGCGCCCTAATAATAAGAAAGGATCGTCAAGGATTCTCTTAATAATGGGTAATATTGAAACCAAACTCCGAGTGATATATCTAGTTGATGAGTTTGCTCGTATTTCCTCAGATGCGTATGACTCCTGTGCTAAATGGTTCTCTAAATGCCACATGTGTAACTGAGAGTGAAATTATATGTAGGATAAGTAAACTTTAATCGAATTAAATAGCGGTGACGACAAATTCCAGTATTTCTTATTAAAGACTGTCGTATGACACTCGTTTATTCCTATTCTTAAAAGGGGGCTCGATAACTGAATTAAAGAATTACAGACCCACACTGTCAAAGTTTTCTAATGTACTGGAAAAGATTCTATATAAAATTATTAAATTATTTATCATTTTGTCAAAAAGAGTATTTTATGTGTTCAGCATGGTTTCATCGACAGCACAAACCTCGTATGTATTACTCAGGAAATTAGCTCGGTGCTGGGTGATCGGGGTTAGATGGATGTTACTCGCACATGATTTTTCATGTGCTTTCGATTATATTAAACAGAATTTACTGTTGAAAGAGCTACATTGTCTTAAATTTCACGACAGATTTCTCGTCTTTCTTTCATTGTATTTGAACAACAGTAAAATGGATTTCAATCGTTTGAATTTTTGGTCACATCTGGTGTGCCTCGAGGATCCAAGTTGGCCCCCTTACTATTTCTATTATTTATGATTAATTCAATAGAACGGCTGACATTTTCCGACTTAACATATGCGGACGACTTCAAGTTGTACCATCGTATTGAAGATCCAATTGACGGACACCATTTGCAGAGTAACATTGACTTGATATGAAACTGGTACCAACAGAATCAAATTTACATATTTTAGAGTACTGTGTGGTCAGGTATTATCGCAGGAGGGCTGTTATATACATATTCTTATTATTATAGCGTAATTGGTCGGATGTGTGCAAAAACAATGTCAAAGAACTAGGAGTTTTCTTTGATTATCAATTAAACATTATAATCCATACATATAAGACTTGCAAATCCACTTCTGCAATACTTAGGTTTGTACTGCGAAATTCTAAAAACTTTGTAAGTCACTACTAACACACTACACAGCTTTTGTATTACTGTATGGCATCCGTTGTGCACTTTCCACAAACTTAAACTAGAAAATGTTCAACGCTTTGTGAAGAACTTGAGTTGCAAGTTAAACGGTTTTTATTTTTAGAGGAACTACACTACAATCATTGTCTATTACTGTATGAACACGGTTTGGCACAAGATGTAATTCTTGAATACAGCTCCAATGCTATTAAATCACCAAAAACGTACATACCCGAATTAATTTGTACATGGGTGAATTAATGCACCGCATACAGGCTCGTGTTTCGATTTTACATATATTCTCAGTGCATAATCGTGTTGCGACACTGCTTGTAATCTTAGATCACCCGCGTATACGTCGACTTATGGTGGGTTTATGCAGCGTTCCCTAACTTACTATTAGTATTTGTCCTAAGAATTAGTTTTAACCTTAAAAGTACCCGTTATACAGACATTAAATTTTCAAATTACGCTGCGTGAATGGTACTTATCTGTGTACGTATTACCTCATAAGGTTTAGATCTTGGCTACCGAAGTCTTAACTTAGTCCTAAAAGTTAAAAATTACGAACTTTCAAGATCGTGTCCTAACGCGGTCCTAAGAAGCTTACGACCATAAGATCAGCTGACTGAACGCTAACACGTATACTCAATGATCGAACTTTCTTAAGACTAATACTAATACTAAGTTAGGACTAATTTACGCTGCATAAACCCACCATTACATACCAAATGCCTATACGAAAATCCTAGCGACATCGGTGACCCTAGCGCAATCATGCAAAGCAGCGTTGACTCTCAGCAGTTGGGCTACTATAATTGAGCAACCGCAGATATAAGTGCATTGAGTAACTCACATATGTCACTGGCATTTTCTCAACAGGATCGTACAGTGACGAAATTTACGTAAGGTTGAAACACGTGCCTGTATATTGTTGTGCGCAATGTTATCTTGGTGCAGGTATGCATTAATTCATCCATATAATTCGTATATGTATGTTTTGAGTAACGGATTGACATGTTTAGATACTCGCAAAGATATATGAAGTGCTAACTTAATGCACAATACATAATAAAATTATTTTCCTGCATGGCTGGACTCAATTCACTTTTACCTAACCAAAAGAATATGCAATACATCTAAATGTCGCACCGACTGTATGATACAAGTCCGATATCGCAGATGTATAGAAACGCAAAGAAAATTTTGTGGAGCAAAGAATTAGAAATGCGTAATGGTACTATTCTGCGGGTCTCATAAGTAATTTCGTTGCCTCACGTTGTATTTATTTTTATATGTTCTCCTTTTTTTGCATTTAATTAACACGTTTGATTTATTTTGTATACGTTTTCTTGAGATTGTAATACATGTTAAGCAAAATAAACTATTATTATTAAAATAGTTTGTTGTTATTAACAATTAGTTACTTGTTAATACAAATTTGTATTGGAGACGAAAGAATAAAAAGCCGGTGTAACTTGTCACAAATTTAATCTATAAAACGATCAACGACGCCTCTTGAAATACTATACTATATTATACTTACTTCAGTTTCAAGTTAACTTTGTTTATCCTGAAAGGAATTACGATAATTGTCAATTATTGTATGAACATGATTTGACGCGTCTAGATACTCGTGCTAACTTCGTGTACAACCTAATACATAATAAAAATCGATTTCTCTGGCTTATTTAAAGCTACATAATGTTATATTTTATTATATTATATACATAATTATCATTCTATGAATATAGAATATATTTTTCTTGTTATTTAGATTGCATGTATAATTTTACAACATTATTTTAATGAATTATTTGTGTTTCCCAAATGACGATTTGTGTACAATTCATCATAAGTGATAAACAGAAATTTCAAATACAATGAATAACTTTATATTATCTCTATTTTCTTATTGTCCGCATAAAACAAAATATGAATTATATTTATTTATTTAATGATGCTTCTGGTCTTAATTTGTTATATATTTGATGTATATTATTTGTTAATTCAACAACTAACATCCTGTTTGAATATGATATTTTGTATACATTATTTGTCTATTCGATATCTAAGTTTTATTCCATTCATAATGTACCTACATAAATCACTATCAGTAAATACACAAATTATGATTATTTTTAATATGTACATGTGTTTAGGGAAGTAAGAATTAGTAAGAGTAGAACTAAGAAGAGCATATATTCTGTTATTGTAAATCATAGTGTAAAAATTAAAGTAGAGTTACATAACAAAACCGTAGTTATTTCAATACTGGAACATAAAAATAATGTAATTATATTTAATGAAAATAAATAGGACAGCTTTATTTCGGTATGTTGCTATTTTTAAAATGTGTTGTTATTCCACTCTTCACTGTCAATATCCAATATATATTTGATTCTTAATATTTACAAGAAATTCAAATAAACGTGCTGCTTAGATACAATACCTGTAAGAAATGTTGGTTGGGAGTTGAGGCTTTTTATATGTCTTATTGCAGTTTTAATACCAAAGAAGTAATTGTTTTCCGTTTTTAATAAAACAGGTTATTCCAATATGGCACATTATGCTCTAGCTCTCACTGGAGTTCTGTGTAATCAACCAATTTGTCTATAATAGTGCTTTACACTCCCACTAGTGTTATACCAATGAAGAATTAAGACGATAGGATACCGGAAATAGGAATAAATAGATGAAAAAGATACGTTCAATAAAATACTTGAAAAAACCTATTCTACGCTAATAATACCTATTATATAGGATTCTAATTTATAAAAGCAGATAGTTATAGGCTTATTTTATAGTGCTAAATATTACATAGACAAACTTTCCTGTCAGAGTTTGGCTGACTAAATCAATTGATTCCACTGGACTATATGTATGTCTAACGACCAGTACAGTTACCATATCCTGACTACACACCATAAGCAATTTCCCATGCAAAAAGAGTATATTTAAAAACATTATGGAAAATATACGATTATGATTTAGTATGAACGGATTTTAGCCGTAATTGAATATAAAACAGTCTAGAGTCGAGAGCAGCCGGGGTATTCGTGAACTGTATATTTACTTATGCATATTCTTAGTCAGCATACAGCTTCTGTATTGGTTTGTCGTTTGTATTTCTGTTACATAATACGATTAAATGCAATTTCTGTACAGTAAAATATGTCAACTGAATATCATAGATTCGTGTCAGGCAAACGTTTGTTTGCAGCGGGAAAATTCTTAGAATTATATTAACATCTACGTATAGTAGATATAGCATTCGTCGCAAAATTTCCTATTTCGAGAATTTCGTATGCGAAATTACACATGAGGTTTCATATTTGATTTGTTTTAAATATGTATATAGATATATTCTCATAGTTACATAAAATAATTATTCTTAAATTAATGCTTGTCATGTCCTGTACACATGCACCTAAATGAATTTGTTTTTATTATTGCGAGTAAATAATATTTATGTTATTATTGTATACAATTTGTTTACTAATCGGGCTGCAAAATTTAAGATTGTTATTCCTTGGGTTATTGTACGATTTTTCTCCTTAGATGAAGATACAGAGCCAGAAAGTTTTAAAAAAAATTAAATTATTAATGAACATGCTCTAAACGAAGATAATTTTCAACACCAATGTTCCTGAAACGTTAAGTCAGAATTTTGTATGTCCGACTAATTGGAACGGTTTTTATACCGAAAATTCTAACCGTTGACATTTATCGAAAATTTTGGATAGAATCACTACCACAGAATTGTGGGTAACAGGCTAATTGGAGCGGTACTTATAATAAAAAGACTTTCTGTTGAGGTTGTAATAGTACGGTCTTTAAAATACAATAAAATGACTAAAATGTCCCAATGTTGGGCACCATATGTAATAGTACGGTCTTTATTTTGCAATGAAAATGAATAAACTTAAATTTAATAGTGAAATTAATTTACTTAATGAACACTCCACGTAATTAGCTCAGATAATAGTTCGGTTTTGCATAAGACTCTTAATTTCAAAGCGGTTCGGGTATTAAGACACTAAGATTATTTTTATAGACGTACTATTACTTCTTCTTTATAATCCAGATTTTTTATGTTAAGGTAACTAAATGAGATGCAAAATGATATTTAAATATTCTGAATATATTGATTGAAACACACACAACAAAGATCAGGTTACAAAACAAACATTACAACGTAGAACACAATTAAAATGGTACGTATCAATACAAATGTGTATAAGTTACAAAATAGGCAAATATAATAGGTCAATACAACAACTTTGCCTTACATAGATAATATACCGTGAATTTACTAGACTTTAATTCATTATTCACAAAAAATGCATGCATGATATAGGCCTTTAAATCAATTTTACGTTGGGTACCTTCATGAAGATGCTATGACGATGGAAACGGTGTTTTCAAAGGCAGCATCCCCAGGATAGATTGAAATGCCGCCTTCTTTGTATCGAACTAGGGCACACACTTGTTTTAATAAAAATATATCTCTTTTCTCACTAGGCTTTTCTTTCACTTTTAAATCATGCTTAGAATAACTATATTTCTATTAGCACTATTAGCCTGTGAGATCGTTCCCTGTAACTGGGGTGTGGTCCAGCCGTTTTTTATTTATTCGGCAAGAGGGACCTGTGAACCTACTTGTTCTCTAGCTGGGGAACGTCTAACTGCCTACTCCTTGCTTAAGGCACGTCACACCGTATTCTTTTAATGGGATTCCCCGAGCCACTTATGTACTTTACTTTTTCTTCAACTTGTTTATGAGAGCAAGCATTCCGTAACAATCTTTGTTCGTGCTTATTTAACATTCAAGGTTTCACACGTGTCGATTGTACACAAAGCAGTTTCTGTTAACGCCGCCTAAATTCCTGGCTGGTGTTGATAAAGTTGACGCCACCTGTGTTTCTTTCATATTGATACATCTACGCACTCTTTTTTATAACACCACAAATATACACAGAATTTACATAGAAACATTTTAAAAAGGAATATAATATTTTGATACAAATGAATGAATAATATATGTTTTCCAATCTGTGTTGTTTAATTATGCACCTTAATTGCATGATACCATTACCTTAATATAAGTATCTTTGATGTTATATTATATTTATATTTTATCCATGATATACAGGGCCTACCGTTACAAGGTTTATCGAAAATGTTGGAAAGAATCATATACCTAGGTTAGTACGGTTTTTACCCAACAGCGAGAAATGTAATGTAATTTAGCACGATGGTGCATCAGAACATTTTAGTCTGTCTACTCATAAAGTTTTAAACGCAAACATTTGAAAATTGTTGGTTGGTCTAAGTGAATTTCACTTATGGCCTACTCGATCTTCAAACTTAAATTCCTTGGATTTTTTCTATAAATCAAGTTGAAGACATTAGTGGTCATTAATCCAGTGTAAAATTAAGATGATTTGATAATGGAGATGGCTATTATGCAATAAGATACAACACTGATGTTTTTTAAAGTGTTTGGCAGACAATAATGAGAAGACTGAAGATATGCATCTTAGTTGGTGAGTTTTTGTATATTAAGAATTTGTACATGAAACAGTAAGTAATAAAGTATTGTTTTTAGTTCAGAAACTTTTTATCACCATATAGTTTCCATATAAAGCATGTTTCGAAATATTGTCTAAGGAGAATAAAGTCTTAAAGTATCGCAAAGAATATATCTTCTGATTATTCGCCACATGTTTAGTAAACAGGCTGTACTTAGAGAATTACGCTGAATTCGTACCAAACAGAATTACAGCAAATCGTAACTGAATTGTATACCTGAAGTTCATTCGTTTGCTTTATTTATATGCTTTCGGAATTATATGTAGTTTTAAATATTTTAGCTTTATTAAAAATGTTCTTGTTACAGATACAGCTAGAAATTCTACTACGTACTAACATATAGTCCATTTGGTAGACACATAACATGTATGTAGTACCAAAAAAATTCTTCAAATTCATCTTGACTAAGAGCAGATGAAAGGGAAAATTGAAAAAATACATTTAAGTAAATAAAACTACTGAAAAATGTTTCGAAAAGCAAACTTCGCAAATTCATGTTTCATTACGTACAACTATTTTACTTATGGTTTTACTAACGAAAATTTTAAATAAGTTAAGAGATTTCATATACGTTATTTCTATTGCAATAATATATAATTAAATGAGTACCATATTTGACCAATATAATCAAGAGACGGAAATATATTTCAGTTAAAGAAACGTGGAAAAGTACCTATTAGAAATTTCAAAAATCTCTCTCCTATTATTGAAATTTAATAAACTATTAAAATGACATTGATCTAGTACTACACTATCTAACATAATTATGTATAACTATAGGTTTGTTCAAATGTCCAGTTCTGAACAGTTCCGGAACCGTTCTAGAAATAGTAGTTCTGATAATAATGCGCATGTCCGGCCAAATCCTGGTTCTAGAACGGTTCGAAATTCTGAGGGTCCGAACAGTTTTAAAATTGGAATTTTAGGAAAACTTGTACTACCAACATTAGTAATAGTAATATTAAAAAACACCAAACTTGTAATGAAAAAGTTGTTTATAAGACATACATTTTTCTAAATTTGTAATGGATAATTCTGCTTTTTTATATAAGCAATATAATAAAACACTAATCTGACGGACAAATATCAATCGTAATGAACATTTAAATGTTACTGCATCTGCATCTAACCACCAAAACTGCGACAAAGTAATGAAGAAGTTGTTTAGAAGAAATACATTTTTCTAAATTTTGTAATGGATATTTCTAATAAACCGGGTAAATAAAACAAGAATTTTTAATAGAAGCTGTTATTAATAACTGGCAAGTGCATCAAATGCACAAACACACATTAATAAATATGTACTACATAACTATAAAATCAACAATCATAATCGATTTAAACAAATATATTACAATACATTTTCAATGTTCAAAGCCAGCTCCTTTTCTTTTCGTTTACTTATTCATTTAAAGTAAAAGATTATGCTCAAGATATTTTTTTAAGATTATTTTTAATCTGTGAAGTAGTACACTCTTTTAATCCATTTTGGAGAATATTGAGAATTGAAGCTTTGTTGATAATTTGAGTTGTGATACCTCCATGAGTTGGTACTCACATAAATCAGACTCTGAACGTTTTTTGTCATACAAGTCTGGGGGTCACATTAACTTGCAATTTATTATAATTTTCATGACGTAACAGGTTGATACAAATACATACATATGATAGATTGTTCGGATATCTAATATATTAATATCACAGAATACCTTTATTTTTCTTAAATTTCAAGGGGGACACAACGAATCAAAAATTATAAGTTTAGTTTACATACTAAATACTAGCTTGTCTAAGTTTAACAAACATATCGGTTTGTCTACAAATATATGATAATTATAAATTAATTTTTCACAGGTTCGCAGGTTCCTTTAATTGTACCATTACATGTACTTTATTGTTAGAGAAAAGAATCACTTGCTAGACTCAAGAACATGGTAGTAACTGCAGTAATTTCTAAAACAATAAACCACCATTTGAAGAAATTTGAATATTTAATCACATACTTATAGCTGTTTACTTTGGCTATTACTAAATTGATATAATGGATGTGAATAAAGACAACTGTAAAAAAAATTAAAAATAAGTTTGATGAACTGAATCATACCAATATTCTAATAATATCACAAACTAAAATAAAACCCGAAACAAATAGGTACTTGAAGGACAACTTAAAAACCAACCTATAACAACTCCAAACTCTGAAGTTCAACATAAATACGATAAACACAACCAGAAAAATGTGAAAGCTGATACGAATGACAATTACGCATGCTCCGGATTTATCAGAATTTCAAATACTAGCCCACCATCCAGAACTGTTAGAACCATTCCGAACGGTTCTTGAATTACGCGGTCTGAAAGACCGAACACTGACCTATTTCTCAGAATTTGTAGTTCCAGAACTGCATGGTCCGAACAGTCTTTTTCTTAAATGACATGCGCACTAGTTCTAGAACCGTTCAGAACTGGAGGTTTGAACAAACCTTATAATTCTGACAAGGCACACACTACATAATCCCTTTCTAAGAGAATGATCCACATTATAAACGAGAGCACGCTTTGTTCACATAAATAAACTTAAAGTCTTAAATCATAAATCATCATCAAAAATCATTTATTTACACAATATATTTAATATTTACATATTCATATATGTACTGACATATCTATTCGTATTGTGATATACACATACATATTTAAAAACGGAAAAATCATTTTCTTAAAGTACACTTTCAACTTCCTTAAACAGACATTCAGCACAGGATATTTCTAATTTAATTTCCTGTAATACTACCTATAGTCAGAGTCTACTATGGACCGGGATGTGCCTCAAGGGAGTATTTTGGGCTGTTTTACTGTTTGTAATTTACTCTGATCATGTCTATGCTGTCAAAAGTCTTTCGATAGAGAGTGTTTTAGAAATGGTTAATTAAGCAAATGATACATTTTTGCTGTTTTCTGAATATATGTTCCAGGCGGTTATTGATTGTTGCAGCAAGTACATAAACACAGAAATGATCCTGATTATTAGTATTTTTCATTAGTATTAATAACAGAAATTATGATGTTCAACATAGTGCTGGCTTGCTTGGTGTAACTATAATCTATCTCTTATATACAATCTTGTAGAGGACTTTTTAAACTTAATAAAATATTATCGATTACTGCCTTCTACATTTCTGAAAGTTACCTTTTTTTATTTAACAGCATATATAGCAACAGTATATACAGCCACATCACTACACTACAAGAAATAAACTAGAATACTACTATACTAAGAACCGCTTAGCTTTTACGGTTGGTGGTCTAGCTTATTCAATAATCTAAATCCATTTAAATTGTTCTCTCTAGGTCGAAGTATTTAAATAAACATAAAAGTTTGGGGTTAGTTACGTATTTATTATTGAACAGCTACAGAAAAAACATTGGAGTATATTTCTTTTTAAAAAATGTTTTTTAAAGGAAAAACAAAGGATATAAACATACAAGAACGCGTGTAATGTCATAAGAAAAAAAAACTGAAAAAATCAATGGCTGATATTTGATGAAGATATCCATGTCGCAGTCGCAATATAAAACTTAAAGTTTTATTCATTGCAGTAAGAAATATTTTTATGGGTGTTTGTTGCTGCTGATAGCATCTCGCTACACACTATTTGTTGTCAAGCTTATTATCCCTATAATAAATATGATCCTTATGGTGACGGGCCAGAAAAATTCAGACTGTTATGGAATGACAAAATCATTTATATCATTTATGGCCGTTTGCACCGTTGTTGTTAAACTAAGTTTAACGCTAAACTGTAATTAAAGTGTAAATTTCCCTTGCGCCGTAGCCAAAACTAGGATTAAATTAGTATAAACGAGGTTTAAATTAAACGGTCAATTTTTGCGGCCTAATTTTTATTTCAAACCTAATTTTCTTGTATTATTATGACCAGTTGTGACTTTTGCTTGAATTTTGACATTTTTGTGGCTTGAAATTTGTAATTCTGTACACAAAAATCATACAAAAATGGACATAGAAGAGGACTATGATATTTTTGAGGACGATTTGGATATCTTGGGAATTATAGAGTATGGGTTTCCTCGAAAAATCTACGAAAGGAATCAGTATTTCAATACCATGGACAATCTTACTTTTTTCAAAAGGTTTCGCTTGATGAAACACACTGTTTTGGAGTTGTTAAGATTCATTGAGGATGAATTGGAATATATAAATAAATAAAGTATATTATTAATTTAAAAAACTTATGTATTATAAACTAATAAATACATACTGTATTAACCTCAGTATTATCACTGCTATAATCTTCAATAGTGTTATCTTTGTATTCAAATACTACATTGCCTGTGGTTTGATTTTGTGAAAATTTGTTAAGGTATATTCCATCTCCATCTAATCCACCATTGTCTAATCCAAATACTGATTTGGTGTTCATAATGGATAGCACCACATCATTACATGGATCCTTTTTTATTATTTTAGGTAAGCCACCTCCGGTACGAAATGTTTCCTTTTTTTCTTCGGCTGCAATTTTTCTAACTTCTTTTTTTTTTGTATTCTCATAGAATCGTCGCAAACAATCCGCCGCTCTATATGTACCATTCGGTACAGCTGAATTGAATTTATTGGCAATATCTAGCCACGCATTCGCCTTCTCCTTTGATGTAACCTGGTCGGTCCTTTTATTTTCAATTACATGCTTGTATTCCAAGCAAATATTTGCGATTAACATTTTTTCATCACTTGAAAAATTAGATGACCTACTCCTTTTTTTTGTTCGTTATGGACTTGATCCATTTTGTTTCAAGCCCAAAATAGAGGGAATATGAAGGATGAAGAAAATCACAAATCGGGCGGATTATTCAGAAAAATAAAACAAGAATAACCTTAAAAAGACATATTTACATCGCATGTGAAGTTAGTTGCGAATTTTTTTAGGGCGTTGCCAAATGTTGCTTTTCTTTAATCTTGGTTTACTTAACTGGCGAACAATATTATACGGTGCAAATCAATCGAAACTTAATCCTACCGTAAATTTAAACAGGGATTAGTTACACGCCGTTTAAATTATAAACGGCACAAATGGCCCTTAATCGTAAATAGAGAATTTCTCGATATATATAAATTCGTAAAAGAGCACTAAATCTAAAAGTATCTATCTATCTCTAAAAGTCATAAAATAAAATTGAAATTAGATAAAATCTATAAGAATATATAAATCCTACATAAATAGTTCTGTACAATGACATTACTTGCTGTTACAATTTGTGTTCGTGCCATTGGAAAGAGCAATCTCATATATTACTACGTATACAGGGTGTCACAGAATAACTATTCCTAATTTTCAGATATGACAGAAGGCATTTAAGTAAACATTTTTTATTAATAAACTAGTGTCTGGAAATTTCTCGATGTAAAGATAAACTAGATATCTTTAATAACAATCTCAATTTCAACAGGAAAGAGTTAAGTTAGGGAACATTTAATTAGAAGTAATACTGCATTAAACTTTATAAAAATTGTTCGAAGTTACGACCACCATGTTCGATACACAAGTTATAACGATTTGCAATCGAATGCCGAATTCTTCGAAATTGCTAAGGACGTTCTCGAATATCATAAAAAGCTAGAATAATTCAAGCCACTAACTCTTCTTCTGTATTAACAAGTGTCTCGTAAACCAGTGATTTAATTTAACCCAAATACAAAAATTAACTGGAGTCACATCTGGTGAACGTACAGGCCAAGAAATCGGTCTCGCTCTTGCGGATCCATCTGTTTGGAAACTGTGCATTTCGATAATTTCGGTATTTTAATCCAAAATGTGCTGGTGCACCATCATGCTGGAAAACAATATTTCTTCGTGGGACATTTTTAAGTAATTCTGGCAGAGTATGTTCCAAAAAAATTATATACACATCACCATCCAACAGTGCATGCAGTAAATATGGTCCCATTAGAAAATAGTCAATAATCCCATCCCAAATATTAACAGAAAACTTCCATTGATGATGTAACCTGTGTACGGCGTGAGGATGTTCTTCGCTCCAAACGTGACTATTGTGTGTACAAATTAGCTATATTTTGTAAAACATGCCTCGCCTCTCATAATAGACTTCTAGGAAATCTTGGTTCGTCATTAATTTTATTTGAGTACCATTCGGCAAATTGAACTATATTGGGATAATCAGGTGGAATTAATGTTTGCACTTTTTGAGTGTGAAACGGATTATTCTGGCATTTCTTTAATACCATCCATACAGTTGTGTGACCTGTATGCATCGCCTGGACAATGGTAAGTGCTTGTTTTCGGGTTATTCCCAAATTGTTGCAGAACTCGGTCTTCAAAGTCAACATTTCGGACAGTACGATTAGCTCCCAACTACGAAAACGGTTGTTGTTTTTCAAAGGTTGCTTTAATTCAATTTTTGTTATCTCGATACTGAATAATTTCCGGACACTAGTTTATTAATAAAAAAATATTTATTTCAGTGTCCTCTATCATTTCTGAAAATTAGGAATAGTTATTCTGTGGGACTGCCATATAATTAATAATGGTTCAAATGGTTGGGTATGCTTTACATAATAATAATAACTTTCTTTAATCACCAATGCAACCGAAGAAAGAGAGATTTGTAAAAAGTGCCATAGGTCAACAGACTTGCAACACTCGCTATTATATGGTCTGTAAAAATGACGTTCTACAAACGCTAGAGTTTGAAGATCTTCTAAGAAGATTTGTATGAAAGAAACTCGGGAAAATAAATTTGTAAGTAATATTCCCACATTTCTGTTATTGTAAAATTTGAAGACTCTCATTTTTACAAGTGGACTAAAGTGACTGATTTTTGTTGTAAATATATTTTTTTCTCCTCGATATATTGTATTACATTACCATTACCACTTGTGGGATTTTCAGTTTTTTGGGTTTAGGTTGATGACTAAGCAAATAAAGTTCCTGGTCAAATTTTGTTCATGTTCTTAAAGGAATTAGTAAGTAAAGCACAGTTTCTTTTTTTATAAAATCTTTCTTCAGGCAAAAGTCATAATTTACTTGATGTACAAACTAAATGCAATTTTTA
Organism: Amphimallon solstitiale; assembly: GCA_963170755.1. Classification (NCBI taxonomy): domain Eukaryota; kingdom Metazoa; phylum Arthropoda; class Insecta; order Coleoptera; family Scarabaeidae; genus Amphimallon; species Amphimallon solstitiale. Next base: position 87,039,152 of record OY720675.1, read on the forward strand.
TATTTATATGCTTTTGTTTTATTTTCCAGTTTGTTTATTTCAGATAATTCAATATTAATTATGATATCGCTATTGTCCTTTATGTTGACTAACAACCTTGTAAATAAGCCGTTTTATAGACAACATAAAAAATAAATTAATTTTCTAAGAACGTGTTTAATCAATGAGTTCTGTGAGTGTTTTTGCCTTCAAATATATTTTCCATAAGAATCCTAAATTAGTACAAAGTTAGTTGCATTAGTTGCTCAAAGCTATAAATACATCACACATACTCATTCGTACACGCACATCAATCTGATATTAGAAATCCAAAGGCAAACTAAAGGGCGAGTGGCCGAAGGGGTGCGTTTACTTATCTTACTTCAGGGCCGCAAAAAGTGTTAATCTGGCACTGTATGCAGTAGTTGCTAGGCCAGCAGTCAAGTAGGCTGATTAAATTGTAGACTCTCTAGTAAGTTACATTGTACCATCGGTTGAATTTTAGTCAAGAAAGTATTTACATTACGCAACTATAATAAAACATAGGCTTTTTTACAACATGTTTTTACATTTTCCAATATATTAATGTAATTACGAAATTATTAATATTGAAATTTGAAGTTAATTGCTAATTATGTATTACATACACTGAAAGATCTCAATTTTAAAATGCAAAGCTCTTACTTGTGTAAATATACTCCACCCGTTCTCACAATAATGAAGAGGCCGACATGATGAAAAAGTCATTTCAATCAAATTAGCAAAATTAATGTCATTTCGTCGGGCCTAACATAAAAGCCATTTTGCTAATGCCATAGCACTTAGGTTGGATGAAGTATTTAATGCATTCGGTACAAGCACGGGAAACGTCAACTAATCATAATGAAACGGGAATGGTAATGGTGACAATGAGAAGTAGAAACATTTGTTCGTATAAAGCTACTGTAAGTAAAATGTTCTAAAATTAAACATATAGGATTATATATGCTTGCTTACATTTTCTGTATACAATGTTGACATATTTAATTGAAAGAAAAAAGAAATTATTCTAAAAAAGCTGCGATTTATTTTCTAATGCTGGGTTTATGCAGCGTGAATTAGTCCTAACTTAGTATTAGTAATAGTCTTACGAAAGTTCGATCATTGAGTATACGTGTTAGCGTTCAGTCAGCTGATCTTATGGTCGTAAGCTTCTTAGGACCGCGTTAGGACACGACCTTGAGAGTTCGTAATTTTTAACTATTAAGACTAAGTTAGGACCTCGTTAGCCAAGATCTAACCCTTGTGAGGGAATACGTACACAACTACGTATCACTTACGCAACGTAATTTGAAAATTTAATGTCTGTATAACGTGTATTTTTAAGGTTAAGACTAATTCTTAGGACTAATACTAATACTAAGTTAAGGAACGCTGCATAAACCCACTATAAATGTTCTAAATTAAACATATGAGATTATTTTATTAAGAAAAAATATATACCAGCTACATACAAATAAATCTAACTTAAATACAGAGATAAGCAATTTTAGGACAGAAACCTGTAACTTTAAAAAGGAAGTAAAATAATTTGAAAGATGAAAATGACAAGTTGAAAGCTGAGATATATAAAGAGATGTACTATTCCTTCTCCAAAAGATGGCAATATTACTTTACACAACATAACGCGATTCCAACATTTAACGACCTTGAACAAAAAGACACCAATGTTACGAACAAAATTCCTATCGAAGATGAAGAAAAATGACCTGTTGTAGAGAAAGCACAAAAAAGCATAAATATAAAGGAACTAATAAATAAAATTCACAAAAGAATTTAAAAGCAACTACTTTAAGTTATGCTGACGCTTTGCGTAATGATACTTTCTTCATGATACCTACAGGAACAAATTCAGTTATTTCAGGTCCCCGAGTAATGATAGCGGTTTCTAAATTGTTCGGAACCGCAAGACTCTGCGAAACAAAAATAAAACCATTATGGGCTCTGCATGTAAAACGAGTATTAAAGCTATTGCTAAATATTCTTACTTATATATCACTAGATGAGATAAAAATTTGACAACCAATGATGCCATAGATTTAAAGAGTAATGAAATTATATGCGATAAGATGCCTTCAAAGCGGCCTAAAATGTATTCATCATTCCGGGTAGGCGTACCACTACATTGTGTGCATGACCTCAAAAAGAAACAGAAAATTGGCCTATTGGAGCATACGTAAATTAATTTTTTAGGAAACTGAAGCAACAAATAGACAACACTCGGACTCCATGTTAAGCGATTCGGCATGTTTTCTGTCTTCCATAAATTATTGATATATAAGAGTTTTGCATTTGCATTGCATTTTAAGATTACTATGAAAATGTTCCAAAGCCGGTAAGATACGTTGGGAAAATGTACTATTCCGAACAATGGAACTTATTTATCTGAGTATACCACTTGCAACGAGCATAGCTACTACTCCTGTAGTGTCCCCGTCAATTCTTTAGGAATACCACCAAATGTACATACTTTAATAGTATTGTCCCAATGGTTAGTTACAAATACAATTAAATGTAATGGTATAATTTTTAATAATTATAAAATACCGGGTGATTCAATGATCCAATAAAAACTCGCGAATTGTACTTGATAAGGTTTTTATTAACTAAGGATAAATAATGGCTAAAGCTTATACTTTTCAAGTGAGACCTTGCAAATTTTAGCTCCTTTATATAACGAAATTGCAAATACTTCCTCACGTTACTACTGCAATTTACTTTTTTTTTTTCATACTTACACCAAAGTATTAAAAATAATTTAGCATCACCATATACAATTAAAGAATCAGAGTACTGTTGCTTACCAAAAAAAGCTTTTACACAAAATGAAAAATAATTGTCTAAATGTTGTTTCGCATAATTAAGTTAATGGATTAGCGTTTTAGTGCCACACCCCCGAAGGCCATCCTTGTCCAAAACAACTTGATGTTGTACACTATCGAAAGCCTTCGATAGATCCATAAATGCGCAGGCCATCAAGTCCTTGTTCTTTAACCATTTAAAATTTCTTCCAATAGCTGGAAAGTTGCTCTCAAAGTTGATCGTGTATTCGATGGAACCCTACCATTCTATTCTACATTCATCTCTCCAATATTTTTTATATATTAAATAGAATGACCGGTAATTATGGAGATCACTCCTATCTCAGTTTTTATGTATTGGTCTTATTACTGCATATTTCATTCTGCAAAATATCTTTAGCATGAGCAAATTCACCGATATCGCTAACTCTAAACCCCTTCTATCAGGACCCTGAAGTTGACTGATAACGTCCAACGTTGCCTTGGGTCTTGTTGGTGGAATTCTTGATATACTCCTCATATGAGTTTTGCTTAGATTGTTCCATATCAAGTTTTAAATTATGTTAGACATTTGGTAAGATTCTTTATCTATTCTATTATTTAGATAATCCTCATACAACTGTCTTTTTAGTGTTGACATAGTTCTTATACTGTCTGTTAGCCAACTGTGTTTTGATTTTTTTGAAATATCAACAACTTTTTTAGTAACATTTTTATTATAATTGTTTCCAGTATTTCCATAAATTGTCAGGCTCTGCGAATGATGATCCGATAACACGGAAACTAATAAACCACTACTGCAGTCGGGATGATTAGTAAAAATATTGTGAATAAGTGTCCTTGATCTGTTGGCCACTCTTGCTGGTTCGAAAATACACTATCGCATAATACAGAGGCATACTTCCCCAGTTCGTAGTATTCACCCTGACTAGCCGTTTTTGACTCGTTTATGTACAAGGTCTAGTCCCACCTATAATCTTCATGTTCAGAACATCTCTTTTGGCAAGATCAAATTTTCAATGTTACCTGTCCTTCTTTTGATATTGACAGCAGTTAGCTGCAGTCTATATGCGTCCCTTCTGCCCGCCCCCGTCCCTATCCCCTCGTGTCACAATGTAAAAGGGTGAGAGGTTCAAGAGGGTTCTTGTCTGCAATTGAAATGATCCGTATTGACGCCATTATTACCAAGCAGACAAATCTTTGCATCTGGCCTAATTAAAAAATCGCCTTTCTTCGTATTATCTTCGGCCACCGCACCGAAAAGGCGTATGTTATATATGCAATATATAGCACTTAAAGTATATCAAATTCCAAGAGGTTTCTATTAAGCAAATAAAATTATGATAGTGCAAATCTAATTGTTCAAGTACACAGTTTGAAGAGTGTTGCACTGAGAGAAAGGAAAATGTTAATTCAACCAATTTCGAAATGTTGAACTGCAAACGATTAACTCAACAGAAAAAGTGTTTGCCCAAAGAAAAAGTGAATTCCCTGAACATTAAAATATTTTATGTTTGAAAATAGAGGTGTCCCGTCAAGTGTGTAGTTTTAGTTGAATAAATAGTATTTCAAACAAGATTTAACATCTTCCTCCAAAATTTAAAATGTTAAAAACGCAACAACAAACTTGTGTGTGTTTTTTGTGCGCCTAGAATCGAAGTAAGTAGGAGCACGTGTTAGCTTGTTCCTATCCCACACATTATCGAAAAATGAGGTGTGGCCACCACACGACTTTCTTATACGTATGAAAGTGTTACTTCCGGTCCGAATTTTGAAATTTCATTTATACGAAAAATATTCCATATCTAACTCTAAATACTTTTGTACTCTTGATAAATATATATAGAATGCATAACTTACGACATATTTGCAAAAAATCGCTATTCGATAAGAGTAAAAGTGGTACTTCCGGTCTGAATTTTGAAATTTTTTTTATATAAAAGATATTGAAAATGATGTTTTAAATACTTTTATATTCGTAACGTATTTGTCTTAAAAGCATGACTTGCGAGATATTCGCAAAAAACTGATTTTCGATAAGAGTAAAAGACCTACTTCCGGTTGGAATTTCGAAAAACTTTTTTAAGACAATTTGTTTCAAACTTAATTCTAAGTACATATGAATTCTTTATAAATTTGTTTAAACTTAGTAATTGACGAAATATTTGCAAATTTCGATTTTTTCACTGAAGTAAACTACTACTTCCGGTCTGCCGATTTTGCTCAAAATCTAATCAGTTCTCAAGAGGCAGATTATACACGTAAATACAAAATTTGGAATTGATATCTACAGCGGTTTGACCGCTATCGTGGTCACACACACACAGACACACAGACACACACACACACACACACACACACACACACACACACACGGACACACAGACACACAGACATTTTTTAAAAACCACTTTTTTGGTATCAGGGGACCTCAAAACGTGGACATCTGCAAAAATCTCGAGGTCGAAAATTTTCATCATCACAATACTTCCTTATACTACGTATAAGAAAGTAAAAAGAAATAGACTACCAACATTATGCGGGTAGTTATGCTAAAGTCGCACTTAACGACACATATGCGCAATTTATCCAAATGATTTTATATTTAACCATATTTAACAGCTGTAAAATGTTCATTCAACTATTATTTCCAATATAAATTTAACACTTTTCGGAAGATTGAATGAAGGTACTGGTCTCTTGCTCATATTTAACTACACAAAAGTGTTCAAGTCATGCATTTTTGTATTAACTTAACACTTTTTTTCTATCAGTATGATATCAGTCACTACTAATAAATATTTTCTAACACATGTCTTTTAATTTACATGGATATTATATGATAATACAAATTCCAAATTACTCACTATTATTCGGTCATGGAATAAAACACGACTCCAAAGGAAGTTAATTCATACTATACATCAACTGATTTAAGAGTTCAAATATTTCGTTGAAAATACGCTCTATATATTTGGAGAACGGTATGTAATTTGTGAGGTATAAAATCTCATAGCGCAGTACGAAAATGAAGATTCACGCTCTAGTAAATGAACATCCAAAAACTCTCTAAAGTTTGAAGTTGTCACCGGTGCGCCATGCAATTATCACACGAAATTCTTTACTAAATTAAGTTGTGCATAACTTCCCCACCGAATAAAAAGAAAATAAAGTTTGCGTATGTCTCGGTTCCTCGATTTGCATGGCTACATTATAAGTGAGAAGCTTAAACTAAAATAACTTTAGAAAACTCCATTTTCACAAACATTATTTTAAATGTTACATCTAGAGTTATAATAAGTTAGTGTTGTTATTGTTCTTATAATACTACTATTTTATATAATACTACTGATTTAGAGTAGAAGTCAGTAGATTTTTGTTAAATTATAATATTAATAATAATAATAATAAATTAATTTAAACCATCCGAGCACACAGTGTTATTGGTTACGTCACATTGTGCAAACGCAGATAACATACAATCTGGCACATTTTTTAAAAACAATAAATAATACGAAAAAAAGCAAATATTAGAAAAATCGACTATAGTCATATAAACACTTGTGAATCAATAGATCTTTCACCTTTTACTTTCTTATACGTAGTATAAGGAAGTATTGTGATGATGAAAATTTTCGACCTCGAGATTTTTGCAGATGTCCACGTTTTGAGGTCCCCTGATACCAAAAAAGTGGTTTTTAAAAAAATGTCTGTGTGTGTGTGTGTCTGTGTGTCTGTCTGTCTGTCTGTGTGTCTGTGTGTCTGTGACCACGATAGCGGTCAAACCGCTGGAGATATCAATTCCAAATGTTGTATTTACGTGTATAATCTCCCTCTTGAGATCTGATTAGTTTTTCAGTAAAATCGGTAGACCGGAAGTAGCAGTTTACTTCAGTATAAAAATCGAATTTTGCCAATATTTCGTCAAATACTAAGTTTATACAAATTTATAAAGAATTCATATGTACTTAGAATTAAAATTGAGAACAATTTTATTTTAAAAGTTTTTCGAAATTCCTACCGGAAGTAGGTCTTTTACTCTTATCGAAAATCGGTTTTTTGCGAATATCTCGCAAGTCATGGTTTCTAGGCAGGTACATTACGAGTATAAAAGTATTTACATGAAAATTTTAAATATCTTTTGTATAAAAAAAATTTCAAAATTCGGACCGGAAGTACCACTTTTACTCTTACCGAATAGCGGTTTTTTGCAAATATGTCGTAAATTATGCATTCTATATATATTTATTAAGAGTACAAAAGTATTTAGAGTTGAATTTGCAATATTTTTTGTATAAATGAAATTTCAAAATTCGGACCGGAAGTAGCACTTTTACTCTTAGCGAGTAGCACTTTTTTCGAATATCTTGCAAAGGATGCATTCTATAGCGATTTATTAAGAGAATGAAAGTACTTAGAATAGGATTTTGAATAATTTTTGTATAAACAAATTCTAAAAATTGTATAGTTTGAAATGCTCATACGTATAAGAAAGTCGTGTGGTGGCCACACCTCATTTTTTACTTTCTTATACGTAGTATAATTAAAATTTTCGACCTCGAGATTTTTGCAGATGTCCACGTTTTGAGGTCCCCTGATACCAAAAAAGTGGTTTTTAAAAAATGTCTGTGTGTCTCTCTCTGTGTGTGTGTGTGTGTGTGTGTGTGTGTGTGTGTGTGTGACCACGATAGCGGTCAAACCGCTGTAAGTATCAATTCCAAATTTTGTATTTACGAATATAATCTCCCTCTTGAGAACTGATTAGATTTTGAGCAGAATCGGCAGACCGGAAGTAGTAGTTTACCTCAGTGAAAAAATCGAATTTTGCAAATATTTCGTCAATTACTAAGTTTAAACAAATTTATAAAGAATTCAAATGTACTCAAAATTAAATTCGAGAAAAATTGTTTTAATAAAGTTTTTCGAAATTCCTACCGGAAGTAGGTCTTTTACTCTTATCGAAAATCAATTTTTTGCGAATATCTCGCAAGTCATGCTTTCTAGACAGGTACATTACGAGTATAAAAGTATTTAGAACATACTTTTAAATATCTTTTGTATAAAAAAAATTTCAAAATTCAGACCGGAAGTACCACTTTTACTCTTATCGAATAGCGATTTTTTGCAAATATGTCGTCAATTATGCATTCTATATATATTAAGAGTACAAAAGTATTTAGAGTTGGATTTGGAATATTTTTTGTATACATGAAATTTCAAAATTCGGACCGGAAGTAACACTTTCATACGTATAAGGAAGTCGTGTGGTGGCCACACCTAATTTTTTTAAAAAAACCTTACATTACTACTACACACACGGACAACAATATATGAGATCTTTGAAAGGCGGCCGGCTTATATACCGGCACACTAAACTTATCTCTTTTTACTTTCTTCTACGTAGTATAAGGAAGTATTGTGATGATGAAAATTTTCGACCCCGAGATTTTTGCAGATCCCCACGTTTGGAAGTCCCCTGATACCGAAAAAGTGGGTTTTAAAAAATCTCTCTCTCTCTCTCTCTCTCTCTCTCTCTCTCTCTCTCTCTCTCTCTCTCTCTGTCTGTGTGTGTGTGTGTGTGTGTGTGTGACCACGATAGCGGTGTAGATATCAATCCCAATATTTGTATTTACGTGTATAATCTCCCTCTTGAGATCTGATTAGTTTTTCAGTAAAATCGGTAGACCGGCAGTAGCAGTTTACTTCGGTGAAAAAATCGAATTTTGCCAATATTTCGTCAAATACTAAGTTTAAACAAATTTATAAAGAATTTATATGTACTTAAAATTAAAATTGAGAACAATTTTATTTAAAAAGTTTTTCGAAATTCCTACCGGAAGTAGGTCTTTTACTCTTATCGAAAATCGGTTTTTTGCGAATATTTCGGAAGTCAAGCTTTTTAGTCAGGTACGTTGCGGGTATAAAAGTATTTAAAACATAGTTTTCAATATCTTTTGTATAAAAAAAATTTCAAAATTCGGACCGGAAGTAACACTTTTACTCTTACCGAATAGCGATTTTTTGCAAATATGTCGTAAATTATGCATTCTAGATATATTTATTAAAAGTACAAAAGTATTTAGAGTTGGATTTACAATATTTTTGTATACATGAAATTTCAAAATTCGGACCGGAAGTAGCACTTTCACTCTTAGCGAATAGCACTTTTTTTCGAATATCTTGCAAAGTATGCATTCTATAGCGATTTATTAAGAGAATGAAAGTACTTAGAATAGGATTTTGAATAAGTTTTGTATAAAAAATTCTTAAAATTGTACTTATAGTTTGAAACGCTCATACGTATAAGAAAGTCGTGTGGTGGCCACACCTTATTTTCTTATTTGGTAATCCTGAAAGTCAATATTTCTTTTAAAATTGTATTTATGTGTGAAACCAAAGGCGGCGTATTTATACATAAACACAGATGGAAATTTTGTGTAATATAAATAGTGGACGTCACAAATCCATAGACCCTAAACCATGTATCAGCTGCACATTTCTCTTCCGTGTAACAAGTATACTTCCACAATATCACATTGTAACTCAGATGCGGATACGTATTTTCAAGTTTCAAAATGGCGTAAGTTTACCAACAACGTGTTCTACATGCCTTTTCCATGGCAGGTCAGGTCATAAACTAAATGATACCCCAGAAATTTAGTAGTAATCCCGACATTATAAATTCTTTTCTGACTATACAAATGTATAACTGTTATTTTGTTTATATTCAGCGTCAAGTTATTGAGATTACACCATTACACTTATAGCTCTATCTATCATCAACTGCATATTATCCTCCGTCTCAGAAGGCACCAACATAGAAGTGTCATCTGCAAACTGTAAACCCAGTCTTTCTCAAGTGATGAAGACCATTCATATATAATAAAAATATTAGAGAACCCAGCGATGGCCCCTGTGGCATTCTAAGGCTTAGACTCTTATTAATATATAATTATTAATAACTGCTTGTTATTAACTACTATAAAATATAAAACTTTCGACGTGAAAATCTGAATATAAGCAAGTAATAAAAAATAAAACACATGGTATTGTTTCACAAATATACCAACTGTTTTATTTGTTATTAGTTGCTTATATTTTGACATGTTTCACCAAGAGATTTCCATCACTTCATTTAATTGTTTAAAAATCTGAAAACCAAAAAGATATGCTACGAAAATCCTTTTAATGTGTAGACCTTAATTAGAGAATTTTTCGTTTACAATTTATGTGCCAAATTGAATTCAACGTAATTGTCAAATTTACATTATAATCGCTTAAGCGCAGTTTAAAGTGGTTTTTTAATAATGATTTTGAAAGTTATCAATACAAACTATCCAACATGATAGGAATTTCTAAATTACGGATCCTTAATAGTTTTCCCTAATATTGGTAATGTTAAGAGAGGTTTACATTGATGCAATTTCTTGCAGCGATTTATAGCATGTGAAAAGTTGCATAAACGTTGCAATTTTTAAGAGTTTCACGTCTGGTTCATACTGATCATGAAGTACAAGCAATTTTTCACAAATGCAATTTTTTTTGAGGTACTTCCAACATGAAATAATTATATGGTATCATTACTTTCAATGTAGAGTGATGAATATCAAACAAATATACATTTGCTTTGGTACATTTCATAAGACAAGTTGGCAGCGTAAAAGTTACTAAAAAAATCGCATGCAATATCTTCAGAAAATAGAACACGCTTTAATACGTGCAACTTTTCACATGCGATAAATTGCTGCAACAAATTGCATAGTGTGAACGCGAATTTTCGTGCAACTTTTCATAAAACTGGAATTGCAAATATATTTCTTCTTTTTGCCAGTCTTAAACCACTGTTCCCCGACGCTTACTTTTAAAGGTATCAATAAAATGCAATTGCATAAACACCTAAGTGCATATATGTGTGTGTGTGTGTGTTTAAAAACGTTTCTTCTAACCATTTTGGATTAACGGTTAATGAAATCACAAAAAAAGAATATTCCTTAAAGTGGGCCATATAAAATAATATTAGAAGTAATTAAAAGTCCGGCACTGTGGCCAATTGGTACAAAAATAAACCGTTTTTTCTTACACGTGGGAAGACGGACGACGAATACTTAAGTGATATATCAGAAGACAAGCAAATTAGTTTTTGTGGAATTGGCCACGATAAAAATACTTTGTCCATATTGAATTTCAATATACAGTCACTTACACACAAAATCGAACGCCTAGATATATTAATTAGAGAGTTTGACATTGATATTATCTGTCTGACGGAACATTGGATGACTTACGAAGCGATGGGCTGTCTGGCTATGTTGGATTTCTATCTCGGTGCAGCTTTTTGTAGAAAAATATACAGACATGGCGGTTGTGCTATAATATTAAATAAAACTATTGAAACGCAAGAGATACATCAACTCGCAGAATTGTCAATAGAGCGTGAACTAGAAATGTCCGGAGTGGTTATAAAAAGTATAAATACCGTTATAATATCATTATATCGGACCCCTACAGGCATGGTAGAGGTGTTCTGGGAGAGATTGGAATTAGCACTCCAGTATATAGAGAGTATGTTTCCTCATTTCCAAATAATTTTTGCGGGGGATTATAATATAAACTTTCTGGCTGACTCCAGAGCTAGAGACGACGTCCTGGATTTATTTCTATCCTATGGAATGAATGCCGTGTTCTCCGAGCCATCGCGCAAGACCACATTGACAGAGACCTGCATTGATAATGTGTTTACTAATGGGAAAACAGTTGATCAGTTAACTGTCAACCCACACATGTCTGACCATCATGGACAAGTGGTAAGAATAAAAATCGTTAGAAACGAGAATAACATGAAACAAGTAAGAAAAACGAGAGAGATAAACGAGTTGGATACATACCTGCTTGCACAGAGATTGAATGAGACAAACTGGAATTTTATTTACAATTTCGACTGTTCTCAGAAAGCTTTTTCAGCTTTTCATGAAAACACACACAATCCCTGAGAAAGAACTTAAAGTAGGTAATAATATGAAATTATCGCCATTAACCTGGTTTACGTGCGATCTACAAAAAATGAAGAGAACACTGGATGCTCTATCAGTAATAAAAGACGTGCGCAATGATACTGATACTACAGAATTATATCAGCGACTAAAAAAAGAGTATGCAGAGAGGGTAATTCAGCAGAAGAGAAAAGGTATTGCAGATCATATACAGAGTGCCCATAATAAAACTAAGGCAATATGGAATATTATTACACAACACACGAGTAAACGATCGGAACTGGGAGGACATTTGCCCCTATTCCATGCGAACCAGATTAATGAATTCTTCGCGACGATTGGGGAGAGGACAGTAGCGAATCTCGAGGGTCCAAATCGTGATGCTCAAGAGTTATTGCAGCGGAAATTAAAATCGTCTGATCGGTCGTTTTTTCTTTCTCCAACAACAGAGGGGGAAGTCCAGGCCATCATACACAAACTGCACAAGAAGAACACTAAAGACGTATATGGTGTCTCTGTACAACTTTTGAAAGACCTAAGTCAAAATCTAGTGGCTCCGCTAACTCTATTATTTAACAAGTGCTTGGAGTCTGGATGTTTTCCTGTTGAGTTGAAGATGGGAAGGGTCATTCCGATATTTAAGGCTGGTAACGCGGAGCTGATGAGCAACTATAGACCTATATCTATACTACCTGCAATTTCAAAGATCCTAGAGACAATGATTAAAACCCGATTAACGGAATATTTCCGGAAGTTCAATATCATTCAGTTACACCAACATGGCTTTATGGAAAATAGGTCCACCTCAACAGCTATTGTAGAGGTGTTAGAATATGTGGCGGATGCTTTTGATGATGGAGAGGAGGTGATGATGTCTTGTTTGGATCTGGGGAAAGCATTTGACTGTGTGGAACATGCAACGCTATTAAGAAAACTGGAGTCATATGGCATCTGGGGAATAGCCAATAAATTAATAGAATCATATCTTAAGGATCGCGGGCAAGTAGTGTCGTGGAGGGGCCAGGTTTCAGGTTCGGTCCATGTCGCTAGGGGAGTGCCACAGGGTTCTATTTTGGGGCCCTTGCTTTTTCTGGTGTATGTGAATGATTTTGCATATAACATTTCTGAGGCAAGAGTGATCATGTATGCGGATGACACGACTCTCCTACTGAAAGATAAGGAGCGCGCTAGCCTGGAGGTGGAGATGGAGGACGCTGTTGCGGAGGCTGGAGAGTGGTTTAGAAGTAATGGTCTACAGTTAAACAGTGGTAAAACTCAGCAACTGTGTCTTGCTACTAAGAGAGATATGAACCAAGAACAAGAGGCTCGCTTCCTGGGCCTTAGTATTACTTCTCAACTGGGTTGGGACTGCCATATTGGCATACTGAGGAAGCAATTGGCGTCGGCAGTATATTCCGTGCGGCGACTAATGTATATCGCTACATATGACGCGGCCAGAGTCGCATATTTTGCAAATTTTCACTCCAGAGCCGTATACGGAATTCTGGCGTGGGGTGCGTCGCCCGTGGCTGGGATCATATTTCGTCTACAGAAGCAGGCGGTGCGGGCACTGGCCAAGGTACCTGCGCGATCCTCATGCAGAACTTTGTTTGAAAGACATAATATTCTAACGTTGCCGAGTGTTTTCATACTGAGTTGCTTGCTGCACGTTCATCGAAATGATTCTGTACAGAAACACGCCGATATACACAATTACGATACTCGACACCGTGGCAACTGCGTTACTCCTTTCCATCGTTTGAAAAGGAGTCAGCTGGCTACCAACTATCACGCTGTCAAGTTCTATAATAAGCTTCCGAACGAAATAAAATGTAAAAATAATAACTTTGTTTGAAAGACATAATATTCTAACGTTGCCGAGTGTTTTCATACTGAGTTGCTTGCTGCACGTTCATCGAAATGATTCTGTACAGAAACACGCCGATATACACAATTACGATACTCGACACCGTGGCAACTGCGTTACTCCTTTCCATCGTTTGAAAAGGAGTCAGCTGGCTACCAACTATCACGCTGTCAAGTTCTATAATAAGCTTCCGAACGAAATAAAATGTAAAAATAATAATCTTTTCAAGTACCATGTTAAGCAGATATTGATGGAAAATTCCTTTTACTCCATAGAAGAATTTTTAAACTTTAAATTTTAATTCCTGGATGTTACGTTTTCGTTCCTTTGATTTTAGTTATACACATTGTGTTTTGTATGTTATTATTGATGTTTTACACTTATTTTGTGATTTATATATGAATATTTTCTTTTGACAATTGTACTTTGTGACAAATAAATCTATCTATCTATCTATCTATCTATCTATCTATCTATCTATCTATCTATTATTCAAAATAGTATATTTGACTGTGTTAAAACTATCCCTCCCTAGTTGAAAATTCCTAACTCTAAGAAAAGAATCAACCATTTATATATCATTTCCAATAATTTATATATTTCAGAAAATTTCTATTTACAAGGATAAATATCAATAGATATACCAAAATTTAATGAAGAAGTTTCGTGAAATTTAAGTGAGAAAATTAGTTAAATGTGTCCAACTTTAATCTAAATACAAAATTAATTAAATAAGCTATTTTTATTAATGGATTACTAACTATCAAAAATGCATAATATTCTGGTGAAACAGTAACATTCTAAGAGAATATGAAATTATTATGGCTGAAATATTGTAGAACGTATTTTGCACCAATCAATAAGTTTAAATTTTGAAACAGTAAATTTTAAATTTAAAAAATACCGTTCATAGTTTTATGAAATATGATCATTTGATTTTTTACTACCAGCGCTATATGCAGTTAAACAAAACAAGCAATAAAAATTTCTCTTCTAATGCAGTACATGGCGGTTTTAACAAAATTCTGCATTATTTAAAAAACAGAACATAAATTGTGTTTATTACATTCTTCTGTGGCGTAATGCGTTATGGTAACACATAAACAACACTTTGCATAATCTATCGCTTGCAGGCACAATACCGAACACAAAGGCACTACAAAATATACTCAAAATTTATTAATTCACCTTAGCGAGGTAAGGCATCTGTGAAGTGATTTATTAATGTGAATACGTGCTTTTTCACATACCTATTAACTTACAACTAATTATATATTATTGGTGTATTTAGCAACAGAGAAAATCATTGAAGTCATTCTTGCATTAGATATGACTTTCTTTAATATGATGTACAGGCTTTCAAAAAGGACTATATGTAGCTACACGTCAAATTGTAAGTAGTATCGCTTCTGTGAGTGTAGTGAATACAATAATGACACTGTAGATAGTTACAGTAATACGTACCTACTTATACATGTACTAACACACAAAAGTGACTTCTTTCGAAGTCTATAGTTCAGGTATATAAAAATCAAAATTAAATGTAAAATTAATTGTCAAAAATTAAACATTAATAAAGTTACTTATATTTACTTCAGTATTGCTGACGTACAATCTTTTTATAAATATCATAACACACTCCCTAGATGTTGTAGAATGTAGATAAATAGATTGTTCCTTTCTCGCTGGTAATGTCAATATGCCTTCTAAAACTCCTCTCTTAATGCAAACCAATTGCAACTACGTGATTCCCCGTTTTTTAACATAATCTACTCCATTAAACAACAATCAACAATAAAATTTAATAGGTTTATTTGCAAAATATTTCAGCACTGTTATGAATATCAAATGTTATAAAAACATTCAATTTATTCAGTAAATATATATATATTCCTACTGCATATTGCATATATAACGCTATTGCTTAACCATTTTAAAATTGTGACACTATTAAAATTTTATTATACACAAACATACTGTGAGAAGAGTTATATATTTCACCATTACAGCATTTAATAATATTTCAATTTTTAAACAAATAAAGTAAAATTAAACTTTTAAATTACAAATCTACAATGTTTCAGAAAAAAATTATGGAAGTCTCTGTTGTATAGGTATATTAATTAGAAGCAAAATACTCACAGATCACTTGTACTATATAGTTGGCATATTTTTTATATACAGCGTTAGTAAAAAGTCCCGGAACGGTCGAATAACTTTGTTATTTGAAAATTATGATTTCTGAAATTTGGTATGGGGGTATAGTTAATATAAATGCATTTTATGCAATACAGTTAATATTTTTTTCACTTCCGGTTTAATCGGCAATACGTCCAGCTTTTTTTTTTTAATGGAACGCCCAGATTTTTTTAACACTTTTGAATGCAAAATGAAAAACTACGTTCAGGAAGTATTAAGATGTTTATTTTTATTCACAAGAAAACAGTTAAAAAATTAAAAAAGTGTCCTAATACAGAAAAATCAAGGTACCTTTGAAAAAAGTTGTTGTTTAGTGTTTGCATTCTTTTTGCCGTCACATTTGACAATTTTAAAAGCGTTTTAACTTTTGCATCGCTATAAATTTACTTATTTTAGACATTGACACATTTGAAAATGGCAGTAAAACTTACTGAATCAGAACGAATTGAGATATTAATGATGCGTGGGTACGGTGATCGTCAACGTTCTTTTGAAGAGGTTCGTATTTTGTTTAATACTGTTTATCCGGATCGTCACATTAGTAAAAGTACGGTATGCCGAACAATTCAAAAGTTTGAAGTCTTTCGTCAGGTGAAGGATTTACCTAGAAGGGGACGTCCATTAACAGCAACAGACGAAGAAACTAGTTTGAATGTGTTACTTACAGTGGCAGAAAATCATCACGTGTCGACAACAGAATTAGGTCAAATTCATGAGATCTCTCAAAAATCTGCTCATAATATTCTTAAATCAGCAAGAATGAAAGCCTATAAAATGTATCCCGTCCATGAGTTAACTGAAGATGATCCAGATCGTAGACTACAATTTTGCGAAACAATGACGGAATTGATCGAGCAGCAGCCTAATGTTTTAGATCACATAATTTTTTCAGATGAGGCAACGTTTTGTGTCAACGGCACTGTGAACAGACATAATTGTCGCTACTGGTCAATTGAAAATCCGCATTGGATTGAAGAAGTCCATACACAGCGTCCTCAAAAGGTGAATGTCTGGGCTGGTCTTGTTGGAAACAACATCATAGGACCATTTTTTATAAGAGGAAATTTAACTGTCAACGTCTACTTAAATTTATTGCGAAATGAGGTTGTTCCAGCACTTGCGACCCTCTTTCCAAGTGCAAACATAGGTGATCACCCTAATGCACATTTTTGATTTCAACTAGATGGAGCTCCCCCCCCCCCCCCATTTTGCCCATAATTTCCGCGATTATTTGAATGAAATTTTTCCGGGACGTTGGATCGGACGTAGAGGAGCAATCGAATGGCCAGCACGTTCGCCAGATCTCTCGCCATTAGATTTTTCTTTTGGGGTCACTTGAAATGTCAAGTGTACAAAAATCGTCCCCATAATCTTGAACAATTGGAAGAGAGAATAGTTCAAGAAGCCAATCGCATCACTCCAGAACAAATACAAAATTCAATAAGTAATTTTAATGACCGTTTACATTTTTGTCAAATTGTAAATGGAGAGCATTTTGAACAATTATTGTAATCGCAACCTGAATAGACAGGTATCTTGATTTTTCTATATTAGGACGCTTTTTTCATTTTTTAACTGTTTTCTTGTGAATAAAAATAAACATCTTAATACTTCCTGAACGTAGTTTTACTTTCTTATACGTAGTATAAGGAAGTATTGTGATGATGAAAATTTTCGACCTCGAGATTTTTGCAGATGTCCACGTTTTGAGGTCCCCTGATACCAAAAAAGTGGTTTTTAAAAAAATGTCTGTGTGTGTGTGTGTCTGTGTGTCTGTCTGTCTGTGTGTCTGTCTGTCTGTGACCACGATAGCGGTCAAACCGCTGGAGATATCAATTCCAAATTTTGTATTTACGTGTATAATCTCCCTCTTGAGATCTGATTAGTTTTTCAGTAAAATCGGTAGACCGGAAGTAGCAGTTTACTTCAGTATAAAAATCGAATTTTGCCAATATTTCGTCAAATACTAAGTTTATACAAATTTATAAAGAATTCATATGTACTTAGAATTAAAATTGAGAACAATTTTATTTAAAAAGTTTTTCGAAATTCCTACCGGAAGTAGGTCTTTTACTCTTATCGAAAATCGGTTTTTTGCGAATATCTCGCAAGTCATGGTTTCTAGGCAGGTACATTACGAGTATAAAAGTATTTACATGAAAATTTTAAATATCTTTTGTATAAAAAAAATTTCAAAATTCGGACCGGAAGTACCACTTTTACTCTTACCGAATAGCGGTTTTTTGCAAATATGTCGTATATTATGCATTCTATATATATTTATTAAGAGTACAAAAGTATTTAGAGTTGAATTTTCAATATTTTTTGTATAAATGAAATTTCAAAATTCGGACCGGAAGTAGCACTTTTACTCTTAGCGAGTAGCACTTTTTTCGAATATCTTGCAAAGGATGCATTCTATAGCGATTTATTAAGAGAATGAAAGTACTTAGAATAGGATTTTGAATAATTTTTGTATAAAAAAATTCTAAAAATTGTATAGTTTGAAATGCTCATACGTATAAGAAAGTCGTGTGGTGGCCACACCTCATTTTTTTATTTTGCATTCAAAAGTGTTAAAAAAATCTGAGCGTTCCATTTAAAAAAAAAAAAGTTGGACGTATTGCCGATTAAACCGGAAGTGAAAAAAATATTAACTGTATTGCATAAAATGCATTTATATTAACTATACCCCCATACCAAATTTCAGAAATCATAATTTTCAAATAACAAAGTTATTCGACCGTTCCGGGACTTTTTACTAACCCTGTATATATCAGAGGCATCAGACAGGAATATTCCCCCAACTAAATAGTAATATATTTACGAATAACATATATGACTGAAATTATACAAGATTTATATAATATTTTAATTAATCTGAGTTAATGACAGCTTAAATAAAATAATTAATTGCTTAACACTTCAAAAGCCTTGAAAATATGAATACTGAAAATATGGATTTAAGTGAAGCTACATTAAATTTACTACCGTCCAAATCTAAACAGCAAAATCATCATTTACGCAACGCTTTCTCATCAATTAGCTTTTAGCATTAGTGTTAAATTTATTCTAATATGCTTAATTATTTTTAACGCACCATTTAAGAATAATGGATTTTTAAGTGAAGTTAGCGGTATCGAAGTATCTGTGTTCAACGTTATTTGTAGAATAATTATCTACAATAAATCGTTTTTGTTGACTTTACTATTTTATTATATTGTATTCAAAGTTTGCAGAATAGCATATCGTACATGATTTTCGTTTCCTACCTTCCATATTGTACTATGTGGGTAGGGTAGTATATAGCGATTACTATTAACATGGCCTCTATTCATGTAAGAATTTATATGTACCTAGATATACAAATTATTCATTTTATCGCGTACCCTGCTATCTATCTCCAGTATTTTCCTAACAGTTTGTTTGTTGTAATGAATGGATTGTCTATGTTATTGTAAATTTTTTTAAAGCGAATCACGAAGATACAAAGCGGTATCGAGTCATTTTAAGAGAAATGCAAATATCTGTTTTATGCCCAGAAAGCGAAAAAAAGAACATAGCCACAGGATATAAACACATAATTATTAGTATTAGTTAATGGATATGTTGTTCCTTCTACGTTGGTCCCAAAAGAAAGCTGGGCTGCTTCAGTAAAACATTTTGCTTTGAAAATAATCGACATAACATCATAACTAATTGTATTTCATAGTTTCTATTTAATACTGGAAATTGTAAGCTTATAATAGCTTCAGGAAAAACAATACTTATGTTGTAAAGATTTGTGTATAATAATAATATGCTTTATTTCAAGATACACAACATATTCACATATAACAACATATACAAGTGTCAAGGAGAGTCCCATCGACAAGGAAATCCAGACAGCACTCATTCCAAGGGAGAAGTCATCAAGATGCCCCAAATTCTACGGCTTACCTAAAGTCCACAAGGAAGGTGCACCCCTAAGACTCATAGTCAGCTCCATTGGAACACCTGTTCAACAATTGGCTAGATACCTAGCCCAACAACTACAACCTCATGTCGAAGAAGCCGAATCTTACGTCAAGAACGCAACCCACGTCATCGATCTATTGAGACAAGAAAAAGTAGAACCAGAATGGTTATTAGTAAGCTTCGACGTAGTATCACTGTTTACCAATATACCAGTTGCCGAAGCTCTAGAGACCATCGAACGAATATACCAACCCCTAGTGCACACAATGAACTTGGTGAAACACTGTCTGACAAACACATACTTTATCTACGAAGATCTGCGCTATAAACAAATAGAAGGCGCCCCAATGGGCTCTCCACTATCACCAGTAATAGCAAACCTTTTTGAGGAAAACTTAGAAAAAACAGCACAAAGGGCGGCCACTCACAAACCCAAACTCTGGCTACGCTACGTCGATAACACTTTCGTGATCTGGACACATGGAAAGGACCACCTCGACATCCTCATGGAACATTTAAACAAAACCTATCCAAAAATAAAATTTACGATGGAAGTAGAATCGAACAACGAATTACCATTCCTCGACGTTTATGGTCAAGAAGAAATAAAATGGGAACTTAAGTGACACGGTATACCGAAAATTCATCCATACAGACATATATCTGAACGCTCAGTCTTACCACCACCCAGCTCAGTTACAATCAGTAGTAAAAACCCTAGTGACAAGATCGCAGAGATTAGCAGATGAAGATAACATCACCCACGAAATGGACAAACTCCACAAGGCACTCCAGCAGAATTGTTTCAGTAAATCTGCTATCAAAAGAGCATCCAAGCCGAAACCAACAACACCACAAGAGGAAAAAGAAACACCAACTGCCAAAACCTACTTACCCTATGTTAAAGGCACCACCGATGGATTATCCAAAATCCTACGAAGACACAACATTGAAACAACATTCAAAGCAGACAGAAAAATCAGAACAGTCCTTCGAAACCCTAAAACAAAACACCTTTAGAAAACCAAGGAGTTTATGAAATTCCGTGCCTCAACTGTGAAAAAACTTACATTGGACAAACGAACAGAAGGGTAAACGCAAGAAGTGACGAACACAAAAATTCCGTAAGAAAAGACAAGAAAACTTCATCCCTCGCTCAACATGTAAAAGAAACATCCCACACGATAGACTTCAGTAACACCAAGCTATTAGCGAACATCGAACATACTAAAACCAGAATCATCAGAGATGCCAACGAAATTGAAAAACATCCGAACAATCTGAATTCACGAGATGATACCCAGAGGTTACCAGCAGCATGGAAACCAGCACTAACAAGAACAGATACCAACAAAGAACACCAAACTAATACATCTACATCGCAAACCAGCCGACACACTCCAAACACGAGCCCAACGACACAGAACCATGCACACACTCGTCCCAGGGCAACCAACCGAAACGCTAACGGAGTATATAACCACCATCCGAATCCCGAAAACGTCAGTTTACGAATAACAAGAAGCAGAAGCAGACAGTTATCGCAGACCTGAAGATGGCAAGTGCGATTTTGCCGAAATGTCGTCAAGAAACCAGCATCGGTCTTTCCAAAGACCAAGCAGTGGAAACGCGGAAGAAAACCCGGAATCCAGTGACAACACATACTACTACCCGCGGAAACCTGAAAGAGAATACATATATATATATGTGAAATTTTAAATCGTTTTAAAATTCGTTTTTCTCAGCGTAGAAAATGTCTAATATGATTTTTTCTGCTTTGGACTGAGTAATTAATTAGATAAGTTTTAATTAGAAAAATTTACCCAGGGTGAGGCTCACTCCTCCCAATTGCTAGTCAGGCCCGCTAACCAAATACGCTACCTGGGCAATCCGAGTTCAGGTCTTTTTAATCGTCTTTAATCTCCTCAAGTAACAGATATAATTATATATTTGCCTGCAGTACGGACAATGTGTGAAATTTCAAAAAAATTAAAAATTTGTTTTCCTCCGCGTAGAAAATGTCTAATATGATTTTTCTGCTTTGCACTGAGTAATTAATTAGGTAAATTTAATGTTTCATGTCTATGTTATCTAGCTAGCACTTTATTTTAGGTTCCAACAAGACTCACTTTACAAATCATGAACTTGTTTTACGATATATAAACAAATATTTACATTAATAACTCTTAAAAATGTTCTTTAACATTTTAAAATACAATTCTGTTACTTTTAATTTCACGTCCTTTCCACAGCATTAATACGATGTATTATAATATAAATTTACGTTGTTGTTTCTTAGAAGAACACACTGTCCCAAAATAGTGTACTAATACGTTTAGCTCCGATCAATACTATTGATTTATTGAAAGAAGTCCACCAACTTCACCGAAGTCATTGTTTGTCGACTGCTGTCTTGTTTTGATGAAAAAACCTTTGTATAAAATTTAATAAATTAATTTTTGTATTTTATTAATTAGAGACGAAGAAAGAAAATTCAAATTATTATCTAGCTAATAAAAGCAATCCGGAATAAATAAATAAATAAATATTTCAATTATTCGAAATTGCTTTAATTAACTGTCAATAATAATTTGAGTTTTCTTTCTTACTCTTTAGCTATTAATATGCCTAAACTAAATAAAATTGCATCATCCAGTGTCTAAGAGTGACAAAGATGAACACTGAGAGAGAAACGACAAATAAAGATGTCGGTTTTTTCAGGATGATTCACCCCCTTCAGTTGTTTTTAGAAAGTGTTCTTTCATTTTCTTTATTGGTTTTACGTACCGTTCAATGCGAGTGTTTGTGTGTGGTAATGGCTATTAAACAGAAGAAAGTGACTGTGACAATGGAGGACAAACTTCAAGCTTTGTTTCGTATTTATGCAGAGGAATCTCTATCTAATACCGCAAAGGATTTAAGAGTTGGAAAATAAACTGTTTCTGACTGGATACAAACACGAAACAACATTGAAGATGTTTGTTCCAAAATGGTTAACGAAGACAGTTTAGGCAAGAGAATCACGTTAAAACCCTAAAAAACGAAACGTTAGACGAAGCTCAAATTGAATGAAAAATTAAAAGGGGACCCTACTTTCACTGCCTGTGTGGTGTGGTTGTCTCAATGGAAGAATCGACATGGCATGGCGTTCATAAACTCGGAGTAAGTGGTGAAATTTTATCAGGTGACAATGTTGCAAGATTTCAAAGTTAAAGTGAAGATTTCAAAGTTAAATTTGAAAGGTTTCTTACCAATAAAAACTTACAGCCTTGTCAAGTGTTTAATGCTGATGAGAGATTCTAAAATACTTGCTAAAAAGACTAGCCTCAAAACTAGGTCTTGTAGCTTCATAAGGTGAAGAAAGAACGGATACCTATGCTAGCTTGCAGTAACGCTTCTGTAGAATTAAAACTTCCACTTTTGGTGATCGGAAAATCGGCCAAGCCCAGGGTCCTTAAATATAAATCTGGATGGTCTCTCTGCCCAGTATAAGTCACAAAAAGCTGCGTGGATGGACGGTCAAATTTTTAAAGATTGGTTTTCTGAAAAATGTGTCCTTCAACAACAAAATTTTTGAAAGATAAAAAAACTCCCAGAAAGGCTCTTGTTGTTCATAGGCAATGCACTGTGCCATACTCCAGAAAATGAATTGCGAAAGGGACACATTTTCGTGAAATTTCTGCCCCCGAAAGTAACTGCTTTGAAAATCATCCAACTGGAAACAATAACGCTGACTTTGTTCAAGTTTTTCAACAAATGGAGGGTTGTGCCGATGTTGAAGGAAATTACATTTCTGAGTAGATGAAGAGTGATAGTAGCATTGGTCATCTAAATGAAGATGAAATTGTAAAAGCGTGCATTTGGAAACACACTGGCAGAGAATGGCAGTTCGGAAGATAACGACAACGATACGGAAGACACAGTTGGCCTAATTCATGGTAAAGGTACTTCAATGCTGAAGAAGTTGCTGACATACTTCGAAAAACAAAGATATACGTCATCTGGTGGCTAGTCGCCTTGAGGTGCCTACGAGATCGCACGGCAAACCGACGTCAGTCTTCTTATAAGCAAAAGAACGTTACAGTCTTTTTCCAGTGAGTTTAATAACAGTATTATTGTTTTCAGTACCGCATCGCAGTTGTATTTTATAGTCCTTTATTTTTTTAATTCTGAATTAAAACTAATGTGCTGTTTCTTTTTGTAGAATGTTATGTACTATACAATCAATAAATTTTGAATTTTAATCTCAAAGAAGTTTTATTTTGATAACCCTGCATCAGTTTGTTGGTTAAAAACTAAGGTCTATATTTACAATAGTATTAAAGATAAAAGTAAGCTGAGGGGAAAGAAAAAACGTTGATTTTTTTAGTTTTACCTGTCTAAAACTTGTGTTATGTGAATTTTAAGGCAAATTCCCTGTAATCCGGTTAGGGTCCGGATTAACGGAACTCTTCTGTATTTTTATCTGATCAGTAATCAGATATCATTTCTAAGAATCATGACATAAACTTAACCTCGTGAAGTTATACGACATTTGCTTTATATAATGAAATATTTCAAAGAACCATGATGATATATACAGAATAAAGCATTCCTAGTGTATATACACACATAGGTTTTGTATGCAGGTAGACTATTTATATTTATTGAAAAAAAAATTAAAATGCCATTTCACTATATTGATCATCACACCAAACACTACAATGTAAAATGTGTATATCTAACATAAACAACGAAATTAATATTTCCTAAATTCATGTATTATTATTTAAGAAAACCATTGATATATACAAGTACATATATGTTAATAGTTATAATTAGATTCATATTTATTTTTAATTCTAAGTATATTTACAGCTAATATTAAAGAAAGTCATATCATATCATCATATTGGCATGGGCTACGCATCTATCTATTGTGAAGTTCATAGCATATATGCGATAAAGTTATTGTGTTGGGAAATCAATTGTTATATTATGTTGAGTATTGCGTTATATAGCAATAAATTGTATGTAAAAACCTGTATATCAGTTATTACAATTAATTACAAAAAAATAGTTTTAGTAGGTAAAGGCTGGTTCCTTTCAATTATACCTGTATTAATTTCCTACTTTTTTGATTTTGAAGGTTTATTTAAGTCTATTTTATATGGAGAATGTAGCACTCTACACATTTTAAATAAAATAATTTCGAGATTACAAGTAGTACAGTAAACCACAATCAATTGAGTTAATATTCACGTTATTGTAGAATAAATTTCTGTTCTACAATATCTTCTAAAGCGACTCAATAATAATATTGCATTTAGGAATATTTAAAGCACGGCTACAGGAAGCCATATTGACTTCAATTTGGCTACATCTTAGACAACTCAATTCTATAAGGTCTCTCTTGCTATTTGTACCATTAAAAAGAACAATCCGCTGGACCGATGGACTCTTTTTGGAACTACAGTTACGAGCCATATTACAAACTGAAACGCAAATTAAGAAATTCCGTCATCTATCCAATTACATCGTATGTGACTGCAAATGTATATAAATCTGTTTTTTATAAAATGTACAATTTGTCGGTGACCAATTTTAAAAAGTAAAATAAACTAAATTAAAATACAACACAAGTGCTCATATATATTTGCACAATTATATAAATATTGATATTTTCAACATGTGCTCATTTATTCATTTTGAAAATATACAGCATGTGTAATAACATGTCATCACTTTTTAGTAATTATTATTCTTCAACAAACAAATATGACATACACAATCCATGTTTAGAAAACATTTTTGTCAGACAAAAAGACTATTCTGTTCATGTACAAAATTTCAAGCGCCTAGCTTGCTATTAAAAGTAATAAAATGCCTTCATACAATTTACTGATAACTTTATAATGTTTGTGCTATATATTTCTTAATTGCAAAAACATCAAAAATACTTTTACAATATGTAATATTTTATTACCTAATAATATTTTATATATTTTTGGCATATTACATATATTTTTCTAAAAACCGTAAAATCTGGATAGATATCGTCAAACGTAAATATACCGGAGTTTATTGTTGGAATTTTATGTTGCAATGCTAAAACGAAGTTTCCTTATGAAGATTGAAAGCACTTTCACTTTGATCATGGCAGCATAAAAAAGGGCATGTTTTAATGAAGTCGTTCGTATATAGCACTTTACTTCGCGCATCGATCTGTAGAGAAATTCAATTATGTTATACGGTCTTAGGAAAGTGAATAACTAAATTATACAGAGTGATAGACAACTAAAGATGAACAGTCTAAAAATAATACAGCTAACGTTATAATAAATTATAATAAAATATAATAAAATGTGAGCTTTTGTTTGAAAAAAATTAAAAATGTAACATCGAAGTAAATCAATTTTTTTTGCAATAAAATACAATACGTGTATGTAGGACATGTCAAGATTACAATTTATATACCAATCATTAAAATAAGCAGAATCTCTAATATAAACATACAAATCAGAAAGGTAAATTTATCCGGCGATTTTGTGAGTAATGAGGCATATTCCCCAATGGATTAAACGCAATGCTCCAGCAATCTCCTCCTGATATTGTGTTTAAAAATAACTAAGCTAGCTCACGCCTTCTTGTCCCACGGTAATAAACAAAAAAGTTTGATACCCGTTGCGTCCAATTTAATTTATAAAAAGACACTCCAAAATCTGGCCTGGGGAGTCTCATCTGAGATGAACAAAGTATTGAGGTTGCAGAAGGGAACAATTCGTCTTATGACGTGTAGTAATACAGAACAAGTTGCAGGGGGGCTTTTTTAATGAATTAGGAATAAGGGACATTGCCAGGCATTTTTATTTATATCATGACTGCTTTACGCAAATGAAAGCTCGCTTCGCGCGTGTTTAATAAAAGTTGTGTTCAAGATAGGGTTTCTAAAACGTAAAACATATTATACTATTATTATAATGTTTGACAATAAATCTGCAATTTTATCGATCTAATCATATCCAGTTAACATTCCGTCGCCTGGATATAAAACTTCATTATCATACTTTTTCACCTCATGAAAACATAACAACTCCGCTTAATATACGATCACCAACGCTATTTTGCAAATGTTAACTTTTATTGTAGTTCTTCTTCTATTGTAGTTGAATGTAATTATGTTATATTACGATTGATACTATCTCTAAAACAATGTGTTCTTGTGAATATTCGGAAAGTTAGATATATACAGTCAAAATTTTTACTGAGCAAGGTTTTTATATGTACGAACTAATTTATTCTATGGTAAATAGTTCATGTCTATAATTAATACAATTGTTTTATGTAATTACTAAACCGTCTATCCGAAGAACTGCAGGTGAGATACTTTAACTGCACCACGTGATTCAATGATATGACAAAGTAAGTTTCGGCTTTAGTATTTAATATAATAACAAATCCACGCATTATGATTGATAGAATTCCTACATTTTAAAAGTAAATTAGATGTGAGTAACACACGACTTTCTTATAGATATGTGCGTGCTGAAATCTGTATACAACAGTTGTTCCAAATTAAGTTTTAAATTCTGCATTTTCTTGACAAATTAAGTCTCTGGGTAACAGTGTTAATTCCGGTCTGAATTTGAATTTTGTTTAGTACAAAAATTATTCCAAATGCAGCTCTAAATAGATAGATAGATCGATAAATAATTTTATTTGTCACAATGTACAATTGTCAAAATATATTTATATAGAATGTATAAATAAAAACAAAGAACGAAAACATACGCCCAGAAATTAAATGTGTATGTTGCCTTTTCTACACACAATCACTTTGATGAACATGCAACAAGCAAACCAGTATGAAAACCCTTGGAAATGTTAAAATAGTAAAATAAAGTTCTGCATGAGGATCACGCAGATACTGCTCGGTATCCGTACCGCTTGCTTTTGAAGACGAAATATGGCCCCCGGCCACGGGCGGCGCACCCCACTCCAGAGTCCCGTATACGGCTCGGCAATGAAAGTTTGCAAAATATGCTGCTCTAGCCAAGTCATACGTTGAGATATGTAGTACTAGCCACACGTAATATACGGTTGACGCCAACTGTTTTCTTAACCCATTAACGCCCAAGACATTTTTTTTTTCAAATTTTGCAAAAATATTTTCGAATTGTGTTTATATTGCTTCCAGTTGACTGTAAAAAATAATAAAAAAAATAAATATTACGTAGTTTTTTGACAAAGTGATGGTCTATAGATAGATCACTGGGCAGATTCAATATAGGATTTTATTAAAAAATGGCATATTCTTATTAGATAACAAAAATTAACTGTAAACCAAAAATATAAACTAAATTTAAAAAAAACTATGTTAAACTAAACAAAAGCAATAAAATCTGTGTGAAAACTATTTTTGGTGGTAAGGCAAAAAACACTTTGCACAAAGAGTAACATCGCATTTCAAACAGTAGCTTTTAGGTCTGCCTTTGCAATCCTTTTGTTGGCATCTTCTTTGACCATCACGATAATGCATAAAATGATTTAGGCCATCAAAGCGAACATCTTCAGGGGCAACTGTAGGTTTTGTTTTTCGTCTAGTGCAGGATGTGAGTTTCATGTATGGAATGGCAACCGCTCTTCGAAATTCTAGAGAGTTCAGAGCCTCACGACCGTGCAGGCATCGGTATAAAATCCAAGCATTTGTTAGTGCCATATCAAGAATGCGAATAAAAATAGGCCAGTACCACTTTTTTCCACGTATTTGGATTCCATATTTACCGACGAGCCAGTCATGGTGGTCGACACCGCCCATATATTTATTATAATTTTGAATTACTTTTGGTTGTGGTACTTCTACTCGTTGTTTGACTTCACGCTTCCATCGGGTTGCTTTAGCTATGGGTTTGATTAGGTCAGAATTTGTTCCAACTATAACACATTTGTTGTCATTCCAGCGCACCATCAACACATCCGACTCAGTGTCATATCTATAATCAAAGGAACCGCGGGATTCCTTGGCTAATGCCTTTCCTGACTTCATAGGACATTTGTCTGTCCTATTGTCGCGTACAGTTCCTGTTGCACGAAATCCAATATTTTTTAAGTGAACCAACAAATCCCGATTTGTAAAGAAGTTGTCAAAAAATACCGCATGCTCATTTGAATTAGGTACACAGGATAACAATTCAGTCACAACTCTTGATCCTAGCGTTAGACCTTATTCTTTGTTTGTCTCTTTGCCAGTATAAAATATAAATTTATAGCAGTAGCCATTTGAAGCACATAGCGCCCACAACTTGTATCCAAAGCGGATGGGCTTACCGCGTATAAACTGCTTTAGACCGTGATGCCCATAATATTTTACGATCATTTCGTCAATTGACAAATATGATGTAAAAATCCCAAACTGTTGGAACTTTTGATTCATTTTTTCTATAAGAGGTCGAACTTTATAAGCTCTGTCATCTTTATCCAACTTGTCATTGTCTGCTAAATGCAGCATAGATTTTATTTTGATATATCTATTTCGTGGCATTCCCGCTTGTACAATTTGAACACCCAAGTCTGAATCCGCAGACCAGTACATCCTTTCGGATGGAACTTGGTGATATCCAGAAAACAAAAGTATTCCAATAAAACATTTTAGCTCTTTCGTATCTAAAGTGAAAGATGCGTCATTTTTTACGCTGTGAGCATATCGTAAAGTTTCTTCCTTTATATATTCTAGAATATCGTTTGAAAGAAACTTTTCAAACAGCTGTAACGGAGAAAGGGCACCATGTTCTCTTACCAGCGCGTCTATTTTGTCCTTTTCCAATTTGGAAAAGTCTGTATGACTAAAAGAATACTTGGGATCACATTTTTTCCAATTTGGTTGCGAATCAGCGAGCCTCTGCTTTTTTGTACTTCTTTGCCCACTGGTACTAGGGGTAGTGTCTTCTATATCGTGACCTTCGATGTCAAATTGCACCTCCAACTGACCAGGAACATCTCGTACTTCCGCTATGCCCAATTCGTCGGAATCAGCTTCGTCTTCATCTGTCACATACTCTGGATTTGGTGGTAATATAACGCAATCTACAGTGGAACTATCATTATCAATATAAAAATTATCGTCATTCAGAATATCTTCTAGTTCCTGTACAGTCAACGCCTTCTTTGAATCCATTGCCTAAAAAAAAATTATGTATTTATATGGTCCAATAGGCTAAAGTTTACCACATACCTCTTACGTGTTTTTGGTTTTTAGGAAAGTAAAAACACCGAATAACTTTCAACCAAGAACAACAATAAATCTGTCCTCTTTATAGGTACATCGGCCAGCCCTCTACAGTACACACAATACAATACACTACAATACAGTACAGACTTGTCTATGCCTGTCAAGGTTACCAGAGAAACGGCGCATGCGATACGTCTTTTAGTCAGATATCGCA
The DNA here is from genome assembly GCA_963170755.1 of Amphimallon solstitiale. NCBI lineage: Eukaryota > Metazoa > Arthropoda > Insecta > Coleoptera > Scarabaeidae > Amphimallon > Amphimallon solstitiale. The sequence goes on from OY720675.1 coordinate 87,069,405, forward strand.
TACGCCCAGTGGCATAAATATAGATCAGCACAAAAAACATCCCCATAATTTTATATTTACAGACAATTTTTTGAAGTAAGTTGTGGAGTGATAATTCAACATACTTTGAGAACCCGTGTTGATATAAAAAGACTGTTGGAAATGATCACGCTTTTGTCAATAAATAAACAACATCAGCAGTGTAAAATACAGATTTTTCCGTGAAAAATTTAATTTAAATAAAAATACCCTGGATTTGGCAAATAATTAGCAAATGCCTTCATACGGTTATAGTAGTCTTACATTATTAGTTTAGGTAACAAATACTCAAAAAAATTAATAAACAATTTTTGTATATAAAAAATTCTGCAATGATCTATGAATAGATCACTGGGCGTTAATGGGTAATATGTAGTTCCATCCCATGTGAGAAGTAATACTTCGGCCCAGAAAGCGAGCCTCTTGTTCTGGACATAGTTTTTGAGTTTTACCATTGTTCAATTTTAGACCGTTACCCTAAACCATTCTCCAGCCTACGCAATGGCGTCATCCATTTCTGACTCCAGTCTGTCACATTTTTTATTTCTCCGCACGAGGATCGGGTCATCCGCATACATTATTACTTTTGCTTTAGAAATGTTGCAAGAAAAATTATTTGCATAGACCAGAAAAAGTGGAACCCCAAAATAGAACGCTGTGGTACACCTGTAGTGAAATGGACCGATCCTGAAATTTTACCATTCCACGACACCATTTGCCGACGATCATTCAGGTAGGATTCTATCAAATTATTTGCTACTCCCCTAATACCATATGACTCCAGTTTTTCTAATAGCGTCGCATGTTCCACGCAGTCAAATACCTTCCCCAGATCTAAACAGGACATCATCAATAAGTTTTGTTTTCTTATAAATTCGTATAGAATGCAAAATTTGCGAGATATTTGGAAAAACTGATATTCGATAAGAGTAAAAGTATTACTTGCGGTCCGAATTTTTCAATTTTTTTATTAAGGAAATTGTTTCAATTTGGGCTCCAAATATTTTTGTATCTGTATAGAATGCATAATTTGCGAGATATTTGCAAAAAAAAGACGAAAAGACCCGTAGGAATATTGAAAAACTTTTTAAAAAAATCTTTTGAAAATTTTTTTAGTACTTTGTTACGCCGGAACCACGTCGCACTAAGATAGCAGACTAAATTAAGTTAAAGATAACGGAGAATCACAATAGGAGATGATTGAATCTGGAAAACGCAGGGCCGAGCTAACTCTGTCGCAGACGGCGTGACGGTTCAGATATACTAAAACACCTAATAGTAGAGCGTCGGTCGGCAACGACGCGAGCGACGTTGTCCGGGCACCAGAACACTATGTTACCTTAACGATAACCTACCTGCGCCTCCTATGAGCATCCACTGGCTGTGTTCCTCCAGCGGGTTTCCTATTGGACACCCTGTATAATCAGTTGCACCTAACCTTACGCTTATTCAACTGCTTGTCACAAATATAACAGATGGAGGTAAGGTATGTTGAGGTAAAAATAAAAAAAAAGAAATTATGATGTGAAGAAAGGTGCTATATTATTAATATTGTTTTCCTTTTTGAAAATAAATTAAAATGTTGACAGTTAAAATTGTACGTATTGTTATATATATATATTTTTTTTAAATAAAATTATGAACATTTGGTAGATATTTAAAAAAACAATAGAACCTCTGCGCCTCAGCAGGAGGATGGTCGGCGTAGAAACGTTTCCTTGCCTTACAAGCCAATATACATTTGTTATTATAAAACGCCACCAACGGCGAAGTTCCAAATTAAATAGTTACAAGAAAATAAAATTGATTTAAGTTAGCGCACAGGACTTAAAATAGTTTAATTAATTAAGTGAAAGGTAAAACGTGAAATTACATACACAAAATTTTGTAATAATCCAAATAAACTGTTTACATTTATTATTCAATTAAATGACGCTATTGAAAGTTACAATGGAAAAACCAGTATTAGCACAAAAGAATCTACTGAGCTTCGGTATTTAAATTTTCTACAATGACTTAACTAATTTCAATAGCTCAGAAATTAAAAAAATACATGAAAGTCAAATTTCTAATTTACGGTAATAAACGTGCTAAAATTATTATCAAATTCAAGATTAAAATTCAACACATCGAAGAGAAATAATATTACGGTATGGAATTTACTAGATTTGTTACAACATTAAATAATCTACACATCAAAGAGAAATATTATTACGGTAATGAAAATACTAGAATTATTGTTAATTTAAAGATATAACACTTCAAAGAGATATAGTGCTACGGTAATGAATTTACTAGAATTAATATTGAACTAAGTATTCAACACAACAATGAGATATATTGTTACGGTAATGACATTACTAGAATTATTATTGAACTAAATATTCAACACAACAATGAGAGCCCTTATCAAATCTTCTTAGGGTCACTCTGTATACAGCAATATCAATTTGCTTAAAAATAACAAAAAAAAATAACGGTAATTTAATTAGGATTATACGTGACCTTGCAGTTAACTAAGTGGTGCATCAGGTATTTTAGCCACTCAAATATTCTTAGGTCAAATATAGGTAAGATAAAGTCCAGCACTCTGGCATAAAGACGTGGATAATCAGTCAAAAGTTACGGTCAAAATTACAACAATAGTCGCACTTATCTGTCAAGACGGTCGCAGGATGGCCGCTAACGGTAACCAAGATGGCGGAGGCCCCCTCGATGAAAATTCCACTTCAACAGACAAGATGGACGTATAGGTGCAACTACTGCAGCAACGATGGAAACCACTACGTTCTTCAACCGTAATGTGGGGTGACAATACCAGAAAATGGCTACTGTGGGCTTTTGTGCCCGTCAATAAGAATCCTATTAAATTAGAAGAGAAAAGAAACAAAGATAGAATCCCGACAATTAACACAAAGTTTCAAACACTTACCCCAAATGGCATTGGAGATCCCCCGAAAACGACTTCACAAGTCACTCAAAGGTGCAAAATTTAGATTCAAAAAAAACCACACGTGGTAATTCGTAAATTTTAGGTAACGGTATCTCGGTAAAAATTCACGATAAATAACCAAAACTAAACCATCGATATTCGCTGCTTATTCCATTAGAGCCGCTTACGCGAAAAATCTACATAGATAAAGTAACAAAGTTACAAAAAAAAGGAAAATAAGCAGTTTGCACAATGTTCTCACACGAGAATAGACCATCAAGTGAAATCGAAAGCGAGAACTTCCTCCTATCTAATGCGCGTCAACTACACGCATCCTTTCATAAGTATCAAAGCACGGAAATACCTCAGAATGAAAGGCCGGAGAATTCAAATAAACATAGTAGGCACAAAACTAAATTTGACAATAAAGGGAGACAACACCGTGACTTATATAATTAACACAACCTGCACATAACTTAGACGAAAAGAAAATAACCGAAACACTCCTTCGATTGTACGTAGAAATTATAAATCAGACAATGTGAAAGGAAAATTCTCGCTAAACAGTTGGCAATGCGTGAAGCATACGTTACACCGCGACAAAGTAACCAACGTTTGACAGATAGAAAACAAAACAAACCTCAGATGTAGACACAATTGATTACGGAAGAAAACGGATTCTGCAGGTAACTATTGAAATTTCCAACCTCTTAATTCGCGCACCAAACAGGCGGTTAAAGAAAACCCGACCTCGCAATGTTTTGCAGATAAAATCCACGAAGCCACAACCTCCTAAGGGAAGACATCGACAGACGCTCGACAAGGCAATCAAGGAAGGTAGATGATTGCTATGAACAAATCAGTTCACGACAACAATTTAAAGTATGCCCGTTAATAGACAAGATTTCCCTACTTAATACCCCTTGCATTTTTAGTGACATTACTGCGAAGGAAGAATATTAATCGGACATGCTCGAGAGACTGTGTTTGGAAATACGCATAAACACGTGAGACAGTAAAGACAACGACCTGACTGTTGTCTCGAAGAATTTAAAGCCACAAATAAATGCACTTTGTAGAGTTCGGAGGCAACAAATAAGTAGATATTGAAAAAGCTTAAACAAGGCGTAAAAAGTAACTGCAAATGCAGAAAATACGAATTTACAGGTAGGTTAAAATAAGCTAGAGATAAGATAGTTAGAGGTAGTTACATAAGATACAGAGTTCTTACACATAAAGAGTGTATTTGCCCGATATTACACATTACATATCTGTCAATTACACGATTCATGCTTAGGGCTCCGAGAGCACAACATAGGTTTAGCACACGCACAAATATACAGCAAACGATCTTTTTCACACGGTGAACCAAAAGATATACAAGGTGCGCTCGAAAAGTCTCGCGCTCAGGCATTTTCTACGCACTTAAACAAAAACACATAATCTTACGAGAACTATATACAAAAGTGAATTTTACAGCATAACAACTTTTGTATTCTTTAGTCTAAACTTAGTAGTTGAAAATTTAGATTTTTTTACTGGAATAACCTACTACTTCCGGTCGACCGATTTTATTGAAAGTCAGATCTCAAGAGAAAGATTATACTCGTTAATATAAAGTTTGGTATTGATAGCTCTAACGGTAGCGGTATCAGGGGACTTGAAAACGTGGACATCTGCAAAGATATTTTTTTATATACATTTTACAAATAATTAATGACTAAAGTTAATACTTTTTGAGTTATTTTTGATTAAATTCATAAAGTTATTCATTGTGATAGCCATAGATAAGCATAGTGACTATTGAAAAATACTGATGGAAAAGTAATGAATGTCTGCAAACTCTTCCTAAAAAATTAAAAATTCATTCATTTTTTCATTATATTAAACATTAGACAGTAAATTCACTTTATCAGAGCATTGAATCACCCGGTAAGCATGTATGTATATATCATAGTTTTTATTCAGTAGACGATTTCTTAAAATGTGACTTAAATCATTAAAGACTCTATTTTTAATGCTTAGAAATTTACATTCTATACATATTATTGTTTATGCTGTTGTTTGTTTTATTGTCATATACAGCTAACTGTGCATTTTTAAATAATTTATTGATTTTCTTGTAATAGTAATTACAACAAGTAAACTATTATTATTATTATTATTATTATTATTATTATTATTATTATTATTATTATTATTATATTACCATTGACTAGTTTAGCTTTTCTCAGGTAGGTTTGCTGCAACATATTAAAATGTATATCCTTGTATTAGTATACGGCAAAAGCATAGCTTAATTAATAACAAAATCGATATACACCAATTTACTAGTACATTTAAATTTAATAGAAATTATGATGGAATTTTAATAGATGAGTTATTAGTTCATTGGGTACTGTAATTACACTCATTTTTAAATCATAAAGCAATATAGGTCAAATATATTGATTAATGTAAAAGGAAGTCAATAAAGTCTGCGTCTCTATGTCAAACGATCAGTATAGTCACAGAAGATATATTACTACAAAGGCGTCGTAAGCGACAAAATTAATTTAATCGCATATTAATAGGAATTAATTATATTCTCCAAGCACAAAGTGAAACTAACCGTTAAGTAATCCTTTACTCATGTGACGATATTAGTTCGCTACAGCCACTAGAACTACGCAACCCTATCTTGTTAGATAGTAAATTCAATGTATAATCGTTACCAACAACAATTAGAATATAATATTTTAGGATAAATTGAACATCATGCATAGCGAACATTGTCACGTATGCGATGGTGCTTTGTCTCTCTTTGCATGATGATTGTGCCCAACAATATTAAGTAGGCTAATTTCGTTATTCTCATAACGTCTACTAAAACACTTTTTACGTTAACCGCACCACTTCTGTTTCTCCTCGGTAACTTTTTTTCATGACATACACAAAGACATATAGATATATTAACATTATTCAACTATCATCATCTGTCTCTTGTGCGCGATTCCGTTGCCTATGTTCTAGATGTGAAGCATGTATTGGTTTACTTTAAATTGGCCGGTAAAATCTGTTCCAGTCTTCAAGTTACCGATGCGGCATGAAAGTATCTAGATTGGGCAAATTTGATCTTCAAGCAATTGACGATCAATTGCTTGAAGCCTCCTTTGAGAGTTTCCTTTAACTCAAATCCGCTGTTAGTGCCGTTTTGCAAAATTCATCTGAACTTAAAACAAGCTATAATCCTGCCGAACTTTGAATTACGAAATTGAAAGTCGAAACAAGTGAAAATTGGACAGTTGCTTACAAAAATGGAGAAAAGATTCGTAGATTAAATAATTATTCACCTAATAATGTCTGTCTTTAAACTCAGTTAGTCCAATGGTTCTACTAACAAATTAATACTTACTATCTAGATCAAAAACACACTTTTTTCACTAATGCTCATGAATTTTTATATGACATTATACACTGAGAGCTAGTGGAACAATTCCACCACCAACTCCGAAATATTACCTCCATCTCACAGCACTATAGATCTGACCGTAAATGTTCTCTGGTTGAGGTAGCAGCCTATAAACATGGTTCCCCTAGTGACAATCTTTACATTGTTACATTGTTTATATTCCTCCAAGTATTTCCTAGCATGATTTTAAACTTTTGTGAATCATTAACATTTTTGTAATTTTGCTTGGCGTTTTCAATATGCTAAAATTCTTTTATAATATTTCATGTTCGAATACTACCACCTTAATTCATATTTCTTAAGCTTAAAAAATCCAATTTAGTAACAAATTGTTATAAACGTTTATTACATTATTATTTTGATATCAAGGTTGAGGATTTTTTTATTCTACCTGATCTATATCAGCCGCCGCTAAATATCTCTTTGTCTTCTTTATTTAATTATTTTGTAAGGTGGTTTTCCCATCTAACCACAATTAATCTAAATTCTAATCCTATTTTTCGTTTCGAGAGCGCTCTAAAATAGTGATGTAAATGTAACTATCCGTTACTGAAGTATTCGTTACTCGATAAGATCCGAAGTAACGAATACTGGTTTCAAATAATTATTACTTCTTCAAACAGTTATTCTCATAATATATAACTTTTAGAATACATTCTTGTCTGAAATATTTTATTAAAAAATATAATTTAGAGTAAATAACTTTGTACAAAATATTTGAATTTAACCAGTTATTAGTATTACTAGTATTTGCGTAGGTCGATTTCATTATAAAACTTTTGTTTGAACTTATTGTATTGATGCAAGGTAAAACAAATTTTGGGCCATGTACTTCCTTTTACATTTTTGTGATTTAATATGGGAGTCGGGGATTTTTATGGTAAATAAAATGGGAACTCTTTAAAAAATTCTTTAGGCTTTGGCATTTTACTTTTAATTTTGAGTTGGAATGTTTTATGTGATACCTTTAACGAACTTTATTTATTTAACGTAATATACATATATTAAAAATAGTATATAAGTGAACATTTTGTTTGTACTATATATTAACTATACATATTCCCGCACCGCAGATTTGAACGAGTACTCGGTAAGGAATAAAAAGTAACGGATAGTTACAAGTATTGAAAAGTAAGCGAATCCTACATCACTACTCTATAAGACTGATAACTTTCTAATATGGTGAGAAGGGCAGTATATTAAGGCGCCGGGTTGCGTACTCAAAATTATACCTACAAACTCAAAATTGTTCCCAAAAATCTATACCTATCTACGTGTGACTTATCATTCGGGCTGCCGCCGACTCAGAAAGAGATGGTCGGGGTCGAAACGGATGTTAAAATAAATAGGGTGCCATCACAAGTTTAAAGCCCATCGAAGTATAATGGTTGTTAGGCCGCGGATATAATTCTGGTAGTTAAGCAGATATATCGAATTTAATTACACAACAAAAATTTAAAAAAAGGAAAAAGCTTTCAAGAATAGTAATAAAATTTAATATCAATAAAATATATGACGATCATCCACAGAGGTAATAGCAAGTTGATTGATTAATTAAAACAAGAAATTGATAAAAAAATTAAATGAGAAATGCTACTGAATCAAAATAATAAGGTGTAGCCACCACACGTATACGTATGAGAGTTTCAAATTATATACAAGTTGTTCTGCTCGTAAATTGTTTTAAATACTTTTATCTTCTTAGACAAATAAAGCAGTAAGTGTGTTCAAGTCCAAATTTTAAGAATTTTTTTTAAACAAACAGTATTCAAAATCCAGCTTTAAATACTTTTGTACTCTTGATAAATATATATAGAATGCATAATTTAAGACATATTTGCAAACATCGCTATTCGATAAGAGTACAAGTGTTACTTCCAGTTCGAATTTTGAATTTTTTTTCATACAAAAGGTAATGAAGACTAATATCTAAATACTATATATATAAATATGTTTTTAATTATATTAATTACTTTTGCCCCCTTTTGCGTTTGGTAGATATGTAAGAGCTGCGGGTAAATTTAATAAACTAAAATATTTAATTTTTCTTTATATTTTAAACCTTATTATCAAGAAAGATTTACAAAAAAAGATATGTATGGTTGTTGGGTTTGCGTGAAGCCAATGTATTTTGATGATGGACTGTAGAGGCGACTCCACGCTAGTTTTCTCAAAATGTTAATTGAAGGACCAAAGGCTTCGTTGATTAAATAAAACTGCAGCACTGTAGCACTAACTATTTATTTTAACTACACCTTAAATTGACGCGTTTGTTTAATTTATTCGAATTGCTTGTAACGATTTATTCGTATATTGATACGAATTGTATTGTTTTACAATCAGGAATTGAACTATTTAAATTTTGTTTTGAACACACACTGTTTGATATGAAATCTTGAAAATGAAATGTTGATTTTAGTCTTGAAGCGACTGTTTGATGTTACATCTTGAGTTGTACTGTTATTGTATGTCTTGAAGCGACTGTTTAATGTTACATCTTGAATTGTACTGTTATTGTATGGCTTGAAGCGACTGTTTGATGTTACATCTTGAATTGTACTATCGTTTCTTAAGAGCAAGAATAACTTGAAAATATGAGTTACTCCCACCAAACGAAATGCTATTGGTAGATCACCCTATTTGTTGACGTCAACCTAAACATTTCTTTTATTAAATGATAATATACCGATTTGCAAGGTTCTAACGGAAATTCCTGATGACCGTCTGCCTTTGTAATTTATCTTAAATTATGTGCAATAAAAGTGAAAGATGCTTTCTCTTTGTCAAAGAAAACAAATTACAGGCAATGTTTTATGAAGGGGAAAGACCCTTTTGTACTAAGTAAATAATAGGCAAATATCTGCTTCTTTTGACAAAGGATCGTAAACTTAAGGTAATGTTTTTTCCAAAATACTTTGTTATAATTACGTTTACGTGCGATCATGAATAGCCGGCAAGAAATCATCGCAAATGTACCTTCTCGCGCAGGTATAGGTATGGTCAATTAGGTCAACCAAGAACACGAATATATGATATACAGTGTGACAAATAGAAACTTAATAATAATTAAATTAATAATAATAACAATATATGATTAATAATAGATGACGACACCGTCGTACGACGGAACAATGGTTATATCTGGTGTGATCTCCATTGGAGGTTCACAAGTCTGACATATAGGCATGGATACATTACCTGTGGCCTTACAAAATAAAGTGATAGTTAATTTCAAATGGTGTAAAATTTGTAATACAGTTTTCATGCTTTCGTTGCAAAATTACATTATCTAAAAAGGAGCAGCAGATATCGTAATATGACCATGTACATCTAGCTGCTGATCCCGATGGCATATTTTTAATCAGTCTGCGTTCTTTGGCAAATCGATGCCTAATGTTACTCCACCTTTGTTCACACAGTTCGGCTGGAAATAATAAATGACCATAAGACATACAATTACGAGAGTAAAGCAAAGTTTACATTACCTGGAATATTCATAAATTCACTTATGGTTTTCCAGGCATTCTGCACTATTTTTATAGTTTTTATTTGTTTTATCATATATACGAGAAAACTCCCTCATTAGTTCGATCAATCGTCCATCATGAAATTTGTCACTCATTTTTTTATCACTGAAGCTTTTCCTACCTATTTTAAACTAATGCCACCGAACGAAATAAACGTTTCTGTAGGTTATGTATTTGTTGCTTATCTCATGTTGCCATGGCTCCGCATACGGAATTGTTATATAATGCGCAGGCGTAGAACTTATACTCATTTTTGTATGAACGATAACTTCATTTTTGGGACAAATACTAATACTTAAATTAAGACTAATACTAAATTAGGACTAAGGGAAGCTGACTGAACCAACCATTACGCACCAACAAATGCCGTCGCAGGATATGACTTAAATACAAATTAAATAAAACTAGAAATAATTTACAGAGATGTACAGTGCAATGAAACTAAAAATTACGAAAACAAAGTAATAATATTCTAAGTGGAAGTTTAACCCATAACAATGGAAAGTAAAAAATTATAAATTTTTCGTCTACCAAATTTTATAGATTCATTATTAAAATATTCCAACACGAGAGCCATTTTAATTTATGTCTAATCAACCTAAGTCATTCAGCATGGCAACTATACTTCTAAATGAATTTTTATTTAAATTTATTTTGAAACATCGGTTTGCAACTTTTACAGTTGAACTACGTCTTTTACTTTCTTATACGTAGTATAAGGAAGTATTGTGATGATGAAAATTTTCGACCTCGAGTTTTTTGCAGATGTCCACGTTTTGAGGTCCCCAGATACCAAAAAAGTGGTTTTTAAAAAATGTCTGTCTGTCTGTCTGTCTGCTGTGTGTGTGTGACCACGATAGCGGTCAAACCGCTGGAGATATCAATTCCAAATTTTGTATTTACGTGTATAATCTCCCTCTTGAGATCTGATTAGTTTTTCAGTAAAATCGGTAGACCGGAAGTAGCAGTTTACTTCAGTGAAAAATTCGAATTTTGCCAATATTTCGTCAATTACTAAGTTTAAACAAATTTATAAAGGATTGAAATGTACTCAAAATTAAATTTGAGACAAATTATCTTAAAATGGTTTTTCGAAATTCCAACCGGAAGTAGGTCTTTTACTCTTATCGAAAATCAGTTTTTTGCGAATATCTCGCAAGTCATGCTTTCTAGGCAGGTACATTACGAGTATAAAAGTATTTAGAACGTACTTTTAAATATCTTTTGTATAAAAAAAATTTCAAAATTCGGACCGGAAGTACCACTTTTACTCTTACCGAATAGCGATTTTTTGCAGATATGTCATAAATTATGCATTCTATATATATTTATTAAGAGTATTTAAGAGTATTTAAGAGTATTTAGAGTTGAATTTGCAATATTTTTTGTATACATGAAATTTCAAAATTCGGACCGGAAGTGGCACTTTTACTCTTAGCGAGTAGCACTTCTGTTCGTATATCTTGCAAAGTATGCATTCTATAGCGATTTATTAAGAAAATGAAAGTACTTAGAATAGGATTTTGAATAAGTTTTGTATAAAAAAATTCTTAAAATTGTATAGTTTGAAACGCTCATACGTATAAGAAAGTCGTGTGGTGGCCACACCTCATTTTTTTTCTAGCAATGAATACTATTGTGCCAGCAACTACCATGTGAAAGAATTATTTCACGTAGTATAAATAGTTTTCTTTGCATATATACAATTGTTATTATTACAACTGTTTGACATATTTCCTGTAATCACATCGGCGACAGTTCAAAAACATACACCAGATAGCGTATCGCTTAGCACAAATCTAGAGTGCCTATAAAATCAAAGTGGTGGAAAGATGGAGATTTGTTCTGATTGGTTGATGCAAATTGTATCTACATAATGTCAAAAATGCATTTTGCAATTACATAATGCCGGATTTGGTTTCTATTGATTTCCTGTCTCTTGTCACCACTCTCATTATAAAGGCACTCTACACAAATCGCTTATAGGTAAAATCTATTACACCCTTTAAAGATTTTTCCAAAAAATTAATAATAATAACAAATTAACTCGTTTTTTAGTTTTCATATTGTATATGTGTCTATTTTAATATGTAATGGTCTTATAAATTTGATTGTTTTGTATGTACGTGGTGGATCATGTGTCGCTTAACAGTTTTTGACGAAAATAAAATACACTACAAATATTGTATTTAACAGTTCATTTGCTCATGTAATGTATTATACGTTAAAAAAATATCCTCTAAATGTCCTCCTTTGCTCTACATGCCCTTTTAATAAGATTTTCCATTACTCCATTAAAAAAATTTGGACGAATTCGTGCGTTGGCTTGCCGCATATTTTGTTTCAGTTTCTCAAGTGTAGTAAAATGTTTAGCATAGACCTATATGGAAAAAGTGAAGAATAGTCAAGTCGAGGAATCTAGGGGGTCAAATAATGTCACGACTTTAAATGTCCTGAGAACAGTAACACGTTATTCCATCCTGTTGAAAACAAATGCTTTCAATTGAGGTCTAAAAGATTATGGAACATGTACTGATACCGTTCCCTAGTAGTCGGAACAGAAGTGCTAGGCGTCGTCTACAAAATATATGGGTCAAGTAAGAACTCAACTCAAATACTGCCAACCGAACATTTTAGCACTCTCACCATAACAGTTTTCAAATGGCGGATAGTCAATTAGATGTGGTCCATCATGTATCGTAAGTACATACATTGTACAAGAAAACACGTTTGAATAACTACAATATCATAATAATTTCTACTATACTGAATTCCGATCTATGCTAAATTTTAATCTTACATCATAAAAATATTTATCTATATTTTACTTATCATAAAGATCAATATGCAATAAATCAATTTAATTCCGATTTTGTCTAATAAGCATATATTAAAGGTATGCAGTTTTGTGTTAACTTGAAGTATATCGCAAAATATTAAGTAAAAAGCATCCATAAATGTCTAACCCAATTTGTTCCTTCTTGTTTCCTTTTTGCAAAATATAATAAGACCCTAATCCTTTCCGTTATTTATTTACGACGCATCCGTAGACGAGAAAGTAGGATTCACTTTATCGGATGAAAAACAAGATCGCGAGAGAACTTTCATACTGTTACTTCGTACCTGTGTATTCACTGCGTATAACAACAGAACACGTTAATGAAAAGCGAGGCGGCATAGTCCATCCCTACAACCGAAGATTAGTTAATCAGAAGATTTATTGTAACTTTTACAAGAAGGCTTAATACTGTCATGCAATTTTCGTTCGAAGTTTCGCCTTAATACAAAATGCGGATTTTCATTTTTGCCGTAAGATATGGATAAGCTAAATTAATGTTCAAGTTTCCATTTTGATATGAAAAGAAAATGGAGCGCTTGTTTATATATATATTATGCTATTTTATTATTATAAATTATTGAGCATATGTATTTATATATAATCTCAATGTGGGTGTGGGTTCAATTTTACTTTATAGGTATCCTCCGGAGTGATAGTGTGAATCCATCTTATGCATTATTTAGCCCTATTATACTTATTTCTAAAGATTCTAATTTTTTAAAATAAAAATAATCTCAAAATATTATAGGTTATTTATTATAGGTTATTTATTTTATAATTTGAAAATGATTGTCAAGTATTGGGACAACTTGTAAATACAAAAATCACTGTTCATATTTTACATTGAAAAAAACATTCTTTTCTTGGAGCTTCGAGACTTTTAATTGTTACATATTTGGTAATACATTGAATTACAATTCTAATTTCTTAATACGTTAAAAGTAATATTGCTTATTGAAAAGTTTTATTTAAATTGGACAATTTATTCATATCGATATTCATATTAACATAATTTACTTAAGGTCAGTTAAAAATACTGTTAAGGTATCAAGAAATTCTATTCTACGTATATACAAACATAATTTTGTTAAAGTGAAATTTAAAAAAAAAATAACAGCTACGAGAGCAATATAACGGTCAACATCTTTAATGACTGAAATTTTAATTTTAAAATTTATTGAAGAGGAGATATTTTTGTTTCCTCGCATTTTTACGAGTGTAAGTATGCCTCTAAATATCTATCAATATGAAGTACTTCTTTCTTACAAGCTTATATTTTATCGGTTAAGTATCTATACATGTATATTTTTATATTTTACCTTTCAGTTACGTCTGGTAAATTAGCTTGAAATCCTGGTGAATATTTATAGATGTGATTTCTGAATATTCTGTTCTTCAATTGATACAGGAAAATAAATTCTCCTCCAAATCTGTAGATGTTCGGTGGATTCGCTGAAGCTTTCACAAGAAGAACTGCATGTGTTATTTTCCACGATGTGAATTATTTTATTTTCACTCTCAAATTAAGGCACTTATATTTCTGGATTGTTATTTACGAAGGTACATACATCTGTTTATTTATTTATGATAAAATATAGATTTTTTATCTCCTTCAAAATGAAGCTTCCTTCATAATTTTTGTATCTTACTACCCGCTTTTTTTTTTCTTTTTCATGACATACTAACATATCTCTCTCCTTATGATATATATGAAAATAATCCTAATTTAATTACATTTATATAAATTCTATTCACACATACCCTACAAACACCGATCACATATTGTCCCATAATTCCTGATATTTAACTACATTAAGTAACAACATTTAAATCATTGTAATATCCATAAATTAAACAATTTATAAAACGTAAATTCAACTTCAATAAATATGATTCATATATTAATATCAAAATCAATCTTATCAACCTTTCTATAGTGATATTAATACAAAATACTATCATGTACAAGGTAGAATATCATATCTCTTGGTTCATAACATGACTAAATTATTCTATTAATAATAAAATGTTTTTAAATTATATTTAGGGAAATTACATTTACAACTCCATACGTCACTGGCTGATTTATTTCTTTTTAAATACCGCTCCAAACCGCTTTTGATTTCTTTCTTTTTAACTATTCAATGGTTTCAGATCTATATCTGCCAAGAGACGTTGAACTACTTATCACCAGCTTATACCCCTCATACAGAGATGTTATAATGAGCATATACGTCATTCTGTATCCTTGCAGTTACTAGCTACCCTTACTAGAGGACTCTTACTTACATTAAAATTTAAGTAATTAATTTTGACGTAAACATATTTACTACTTTGTTTGTTTTTATTTTTAGAAACTCAGTACCCATCATAAAGACGACCATTGAAATCCAGAACATATTAATATAGATAACAAGGGTTTTTTTATGGACAATGCACAGGCAAAGAAACACACATTCAATCAAAACCTGCATTAATGAGATCAACATAACCTAACTATAGGAAGTATTCAGTTTAACATGTAAAACTTAATTTAAGACTTTCTCTTTTATATGTTTCAGACAACAACAATGGAGCTGAATTACATCACAGTTAAATAATTCACTACAATATATATAATAAGCCCTACTAGAAATAAAAAAAAACATGAAATAAGATGAGAAATAGCTAATTAAAAAATATAGAAACAAGCACTTTAATAAGCAAACGAATTAATCACATTAAACATTAATAGTTTATTCAACCTCTGTAAAGTTTACCACTTAACGTGCAGCTGTATTAGAATTGGAGTATTGTGCTGAATGAAGAACTTTTTAATTAAATTATAACTTGGAATTTAGTTGCACAGAAATGAAGCAGGAGGCAGTTTAATTTCATTCGATATAAATACGAAAAGGAAGATTTCTGCATTAAAAAGCATTTAATGCATTAAGGATATCTAAATTTAATACTTGTTTCGCAAAAAATTCTTTCGCAATTTATGTAGGCATAATATGTCTACATGTATTCAAATTAAACATCAATATTCAGCGCCAAAATATACCAGTTCAATGCAAGGAGTACGTAAAGTCTCTGCCCAAACAAACTAAATAGAACATTCCAGCTTCTGCAGCATTTTATTCCTTGATTACGTGATTATGTTCCAAGTTACTGTATACAAAAATTTGGTTATGATACAAATCATATAATTTGAGAGTAAAATACATGTCAGTCATAAGCCCCGCCCACACAGTAACCTATTAAAAGATAAGTAACCACCAGAAAACCTTATACAAGCTGTTATTCTACCAACCTTGTTTTTCAACGCTTCCGACAACATCTAGTGCATAATCTTTGTGTTCCTAAAATATGGCTCCGCTATTTCTCCTCGGCGCCTTTAAAAACCAGTTAATTAATCCTTTAGCAGCTGAGAATCACTGACGAAACACCGATATACCAATAAACATAACAACATTTTGTACTGCTAGAAATTTGATTCTACCCTTCCTTTGAACATCTGAAAGTTCATTGTCGATTTTACCCGTTTTACGACTCGTCTACTTCAAGGTTAACTCTCAATTACATAAGTTGTACAAATTATAGTTGGCACTTGAATAAAAATATTTTAAGACAAAATTTCATAGTAAATCTTCATAAACTGAAAATAAATAAATAAAAGTGAAATAAGTAATCAGATTATTAGAATTAATAAGATTCAGAAGAGTATCACTTCGTACTCTCATGTCTTGTACGTTCTAAGTAAAGACACGGTTTCAGAAGGAAGTACAATACAAACGCTTTACAGAAACTAAATTTTTGAACCAGCAGAAAATAAAGAATTTTACATTTCACATTGTTGCTAATGAAGGAGTATGACTAATGCCCTGTAATTTTGCAAGTGCACTCGTATGTCGGAGGAATTATTAAATAAATTTACAATAAAATAGGACAGTTCTAAAGCATTCATTTAAATATGCGTTGTATATTACTCGTTCACAATACACAATACACGGTAAAAACAAAAACAAGATCCACTTCACACACTACTCGTTTCTAATATGTAATATATATCCCTTATAATCTCTTTATCTATTTTATAATATATATACAGTACAAGCTCGATAGCGTGAACACAAAAATACCAAGGACCATTCATGTTATATGGGGTGTTCATACAATTGAAGGTACATAAAAATACATTATCAAAAGCTCTTTATTTCACAAAGAAAGTTAACATGCATAATATGTATAACGAAATAAACATTTATTAAAAAAATAACAAATAAAAATATGTATGTACGATCCTATGTAACAAAAAGCAAATATCTATGTATCTCCTTAAAAAAGAAAAAAGTTGCACATGTACATATGTATATTTATTTTAGGTCTGAAAAAATGTGTAATTTTTTTCTGAATCTTTCTAGATTGAATATTCAAAAGGACAGCCTCTTCTAATATATTTTGAAGCAATAAATTTTTACTCATGTCAAGATTATTTTCTTGAGCCCATTGCACTGCTAAACCCAAAGCTTTTGCAGCAGCAGCATGTGAAACACGCTGAGGATCTAATTCTGCTTCCTCATCCTCAGGAATTTCATCGTCGAAGATTTCGATATCAGATCCATCTTGACGATCTTCATTCCATATTTCTATGTCTTCAGATGTGTTACCATAATTTATTTCATTAAATAGTGTAACTGTGTCCTTAAGTGCTTCATTGTAGTCAATCTCTTTAGCGGCATTAATTTGCTTCACAATTGCCGATAGGGGAATATCATCTTCGTCCGGTTCGTTACACTTTAAAATGTTATTCCAACATTTACGAATTATATCATGATCAATCGTCAGATGCATTATAGTATCCCGTATTGTTAAAAGTTTCAGAGTCTCTGTTAATTGACCACTTTTTCCTACAATTGAACTTAACAGGCTTTTCCTATAGTAAAGTTTTGTTAATTTTAAAACGTTCTGATCTAGCGGTTGTATTAATAGGGTGACATTGGGTGGCATGAATATTACGAATATCATTCCATCGGCTGTTCTTAGCTTCTCTTTTGGTGGGTGACTAGGAGCATTATCTAGTAGAAGAATGGCTCTTGGAGGCAACCCACGGGATTTTAAAAACTTCTTTACCTACCAATGCGTAAGGGAATGTATTATTTTATTTATCTACGTTTTTACATTATATAACATAAGCTTACCTCAGGCACAAAATTCTCAAAAAAACACTCCTTAAAGATTTCACAAGTCATCCATGCATTTTTTGAATGTCTGTAAATCACAGGATTTTGGAATGTACTTAATGCTCTCGGGTTCCTAGATTTTCCAATAATAAGAGGTGTCAATTTATTTTGGCCTGTAGCATTTGTGCAGCCTAAGAAAGACAATCTTTGCTTTGCAATTTTTAACCCTGGGGCTGCTTTTTCTGATAAAGAAACGTAAGTCTTTTCGGGAAGGAGCTTCCAAAATAATCCCGTCTCATCGGCATTATATATTTGTTGGTGACTTAAATTTAGTTCTTGTATAATTCTGCATAATTCCTGTTTAAACGGGTCGACCAATTCCGGCTGAGAAGATAATTTTTCTCCCGTTATTTTTAGAAATCGAATGCCATAACGGGTCTTAAATCTCTGCAGCCAACCATCACTAGCTGTAAATGTTTCGTTTCCACTTAAGCTTAATGCTTTTTCTCGAATTATGTCGTCACTTACAGGTAAATTGCGCTCTCTTTGTTTAAGAAACCATTTGTAAAGTTCTTTTTCCATTAATTTGTATACAGATACCTTCAAGGTACGTCTTTTAGAAGGATTTAACATATTGTCCACAGCTTCTAAAATGACATCTTTTTTCTTTTTTATTAAACAAACAGTTGATTTTGCTATACCATATTTTTTGGCCAATAGCGATACTGTCATACCTTTCTCAATATCTTCTAATATTTTTGACTTTTCTTTCAATGTTAAACACTTACTCTTTGGCTTAACCATGTTTATAATGAATATAAAACCAAATTGATAACAAGTTGACTGCTCGATGGGGTAGATCTAACTACAGTGAATAATAATGCTGCTTATATGTATTGTAAACAAGTTCAAACAAGTTAAAAGTCAACAAACACGTATTCATACTATCGAGAGGCAAACGTTGTTCACACTGTAACGAAACCAGCAGACGAATTGAGTTACATTAAATAAAAGAATCAGATCTCTCGGCGCGATAAAAACGAAATTGTCACACGCACAAAAAAGACCATAAATCATATTCGGGGCAACGGGTAAACAAGTCTGGTGAACCATCATATGTGTATAATATGTGGGCGACGGTATGTCCGACGTATGTTCTGGCAAATATCGAGAGGAAGATGGAATGTTCCCGAGTATTACGAGAGTCTTGTGTGCCGGTATAAAAAGCAGCCGATACAGAGAAAGGGACATTCATTACGGGATTCATTCATTGCGTAAAAGTAATCGCGGAGTAATTCGGTAGTCTCGAGTGGTGGAAACGAATAGTGGTAGCCGAATAAATAAATATAGTAGTGCCGTCTTATATAAATAGAACTGTTATATAAATAAATACGGACAGAGATATAAATAATAGTAGTAGTAAATAAATACCTGTGATAATTAAATTGTAGTAGTTTAAGTGTGTTACGTTAGTTTTTATATTTTTATATTGTTATATAATTTTAAGTATATAAATATACAGACTGTTTTAAATAAATAATTGCACGAGTTGTTTATTGGAACCCGAAAACGTTACAATTGGTGTCAGTGTGGGATAAACAGAAGTGCAAATAAATAAATAAATAAATAATTAAATGGCTACTAAACGTTTGGAAGAATTAAAGGTCTCCGAGTTGAGGGCAGAATTGGAAGAAAGGGACGCAGATGCGTCTGGAAAAAAAACAATTCTCCAGGACCGGCTTCGTGACCTTTTAATAAATGAAGGTGAGGATCCCGAGAAATATTTGTTTCAAGTACAGGCTGATTATAACTTAATTTTGGAGACTCTACAAAATAATTCGAAAACTCTAAAAGATGAGATGTTAACCTTAAAAGATGCAGTTGCAAAACAATTCGAGACTGATATGAAGACTATAAAAGAACATTTCAAAACTCTAAATGATGAAATTGCAAATAATTCAAACGCTTTGAAAGATGAAATTGCAAATAATTCAAAAGCTTTAAGAAATGAAATTGCAAGTAATTCAAAACAACTCGAGACTACTTTCAAGGAAGACATTCAAAAGAATTCATCGAGTGGGAGGCAGGAATTTTCTGAGGCCATTGATGCCGTAGAACAGAAAGTTGAGGAGCGCGTGTTCGGAATGGGGGACGAGTTTGGGGTTCAGCTTCAGTTGCCAGCGATGAACAACTGCGGTCCCCATGATATCTCAAGCGGAAGCCTGGAGATTGCCCGAACAGCGAAGGCAAAGGTAAAGCCTCCCACCTTCGATGGAAGGACGTCATGGATGACGTGTCGGAATCAATTCGAAGACGCTGCAGGAGCAAATGGGTGGATGTCCCCGAAGAAAGCTACTGCCCTGATTGTGTCATTAAGAGGACAGGTCAGTGATGTTCTACAGACCTTACTTCCAGAAGAGTGTCAAGACTACCCTCAATTAATCAAGCGTCTTGAGATGAAGTATGGGCATGCACACCTGGAACAGGTAGTCCGACGGTTAGTGAATAAGGTGCAACCTAAGAGGAGAACGCTCCGATGCTGGAATTGGAAATGGAAATGGAAATGGAGATGGAAATGGGCCATGCGCATGGTAAATGCGGGAAGAAGCCCAAGAAAACCATAGCGGAGCAGCGAAGAATGAAACGGGTCGATGAGAAGAGGCAATCGTCGACTCAGTATCGTAGAGCCTCAAAATAAATAGCGCGAAGTGCATCTGTGCAACACCAAATCGCTGATGCTGTTGCAAGAAGACCACGTCTAGAAGACTACAGGCATAGTAACAGACTAGAAGAAAAATCGGCCAAAACATTCAGAACTACCGTGGTTGACGATCAGTGACATCCTGACAATTTGCGGATCGGTCAAGAAGCTGATGAAGACCTTGGTTCATTGATGGTTTGGAAGGGAATTGGTCGCGGACCGGCTTGGCAAGAAGTGGTTCCTCGTTCACAGGGACTGGAATCCCACTGGGCTCAATGGGACTCTCTGAAAGTAGAGGATGGATCTACTCAAGTGTGTTGTGGAGAACCCAAATGGAGAAGACTGCGTCAGTGGATCCTGGCGAAGGTTGAAGGATGTCCACGAGCGAGTACGCCATCACACTCAGGATGCCAGCGACAGGACGAAGAATCGCTACCACGTGCAAGCCGAGAGAGGACCTTGTTTGGTTGTATGATCCTCAACGTCGCCGATGCCTGTCCCCAAAGCTCCAACAATACTGAGAGGGACCTTGCGAAATACTAGAGCAAATAGATGACGTCGTTTATCGCATGAGACTAACACCCCATAGTGAGCCAGGGATGGTGTGTTTCATTATATTGGCCCATACCATGGACGTGACGGCGGTGAAGTGGCGGATGTGGGACGAATGGCCGGAAAACCTAGAGAGCCAGCTATTGGGAATCCCTTGTTGATTTACGAGGACGTGCACTCGAGCAGGATGTGGGGAGGCTGGCAATTCCGAAGCTGGGCTGCGGATTAGACCGTTTGGAGTGGAAAATCGCAGGAAACATGCTGGAGGTGATGTTTCGGCGTGCTGATATGAAAATGGTCGTGTGCGGCTGTCGGCCCAAACAGCCCGTTGTGCAGCCTGGGGCGGTGGATTGCCATTTCTACAAGACGGCTGGGTCCCGGTGTGGATTTCGTCATCCGCCAGCGAGAAGAACATGGAATAGTGTGTTTCGGGACGAAACGCAGTTTTTAAGAAGGGGGCAATGGAGCGAAACCAGCAGACGAATTGAGTTACATTAAATAAAAGAATCAGATCTCTCGGCGCGATAAAAACGAAATTGTCACACGCACAAAAAAAGACCATAAATCATATTCCGCGCAACGGGTAAACAAGTCTGGTGAATCATCATATGTGTATAATATGTGGGCGACGGTATGTCCGACGTATGTTCTGGCAAATATCGAGAGGAAGATGGAATGTTCCCGAGTATTACGAGAGTCTTGTGTGCCGGTATAAAAAGCAGCCGATACAGAGAAAGGGACATTCATTACGGGATTCATTCATTGCTAAAAAGTAATCGCGGAGTAATTCGGTAGTCTCGAGTGGTGGAAACGAATAGTGGTAGCCGAATAAATAAATATAGTACTGCCGTCTTATATAAATAGAACTGTTATATAAATAAATACGGACAGAGATATAAATAATAGTAGTAGTAAATAAATACCTGTGATAATTAAATTGTAGTAGTTTAAGTGTGTTACGTTAGTTTTTATATTTTTATATTGTTATATAATTTTAAGTATATAAATATACAGACTGTTTTAAATAAATAATTGCACGAGTTGTTTATTGGAACCCGAAAACGTTACAATACTATACGGCTGTCAGTACAAAATGTTGGGGCGAAAAATCTGTTCATGTTATCCAGCTGTTCAAACTGACGAGTGTTCATGTTAGCGAGCTTGTACTGTAATAACTTCTAGTTCTTTCTGTCTACACTACAATAATTTTCATTTTTATGTTAACGATAATATGAATAGTTACATTTAATTTAATACATTTTTATCCAGTACACTATTCTGTAGATTGTTAACCTATTTGTACGTAACCATGAAATGAGAATTTGTAAGGACTACTACTATGCAAAAACACCTCACTATAGTTGTACCAAATTAAAATACACGAAAAATTATCCTTAAAGTAGAAAGATCCAAAAAAAAGTGTTCGATACATCGCGCCATCCACGGGGGCTGACATGGGTATTGAAAAGTCGTGTCTTTTATTTTATAGCAGTGCTCGGTGCGCTGGCTCTAAACAAATTCTTGCTAAGAGTGTATACACTCAGGAATGTATTGTACCCATATTTGCATCATGAAAACCATGCCATCATGAGCTGTCGATCTCATTGTGCAGCAATTTGAATAAGAAAGAAATACCAGCAACAGCTCTTCTAACTTTCAAAGAGGGTATATTAAAATGCGCTAGAATTTCATTATGATCACACGGGGAGGATAGAAACCATCAACATGAAGTGATGAAAATTTCAGAAACTTTCTCTGGACAGCTTCAAGAGAAAACTTATGGGTTTTATAAATGGGATTCCAAATCAGTGAACCATACTGAAGTGTTAGATCTAACCAACGCAAAATAGGATGTTAAAGCCGTTATATTAGAGAAAGAACGACCGTTTCTAATAATGAAGCCCAAAGTTTTCCGTGCCGATGATGCCATGCCAGAGATATGCTCAACCTCATGTCCAATGTAATCCCAAGGTCTTTATCCGAAGTAGTACGGGTAAGAGTTTTATTTTCCAAAGTATAAGTAAATCCTACCGGGCTGCAGTCTCCTCGTATATGAGGCATTATTACCAATAGCACACCCCTAGAACTTTCTGCGGGCTCTGCAATTTATAATCTATATCTGGCTATAATGCCAGAGATGACTACTCGAGTTATATAATGCAATTGAATATTATCACTCGAGTAGTGTGTAATCGGTAATTCATATAATTAGGTTTTGTCCATAACTAACTTACCCGATAAACACTACAAAGGTCAGCACATCCGGCTAATAACTCTAAACTGGAACTCAAAATTCAGCCAGTGTGCATATTTTTCAAGCAAATATTCCTTGGAGATAATAGAAAGTGAATGATTATACATCGGAATTTTTCCCAACCCGAAAGAAAATTTACAACAAGCCTATTTGCCAATATAGGTTACTGTGTACTTGTTACCAATCAGTATAGATATTAAATACGTAGATGTTCGTATGCAAATATGTATGTTACATAATGTAGAAAGCAGGTACATCTGTATACACATCAATTATTTTAGCGGATAAAAAGATCAATATTTCCCTTTGGAAACAGCATAAAGAATTTAGAAAGGGAAACAAGCATCAAAGGTAGACTTATATTTTAAATGATGTTTCCAATCGATGTAACTTGAAATAAAGAAGAAGCGAAAATCGAATGCGAGTGAAATGAATTTCAATGGAAAGCAGTAAAAAAGAAAAGATTTAAAAATTAAACTTTTGAATTGTATATATTCCGGATAATTCATATACATGTGCTTCTTAATTATATCTTTAAAACATGCTCTGATGTGTCTTAATATAAATTAAACTCTTGAGTTATGCGGAATTTATTCCAGGTTTTACTTTCAAATACAATATCGTTTATATATACAGTTTATTATTATACAATATTATTATTATTATTATATATAAATATATTAAAAGTGAAGATTTGTCATAGCGTAGGGGCACTATGAAATGGCAATTTGACAGCAAGCTGTCATCTAAAAAGATTCATTGACTGTCATGATGTAATGCAAAAATTTGAAATTTATAAAAGTGAAAATGTGAACAGTTAAGCATAGAGCCAAAGTAAATAAGATAATATAATATGTCAAATTGTTATTTTATAGTGCCTCTACACCAAGATAAAATATTCACTTTTAATACAATTCGAAGCCGCTGCAGGAGCAAATGGTTGGAAGTCCACGAAGAAAGCTACTGCCCTGATTGTGTCATTAAGAGGAGACGTCAGTGACGTTCTACAGACCTTACTTCCGGAAGAGTGTCAAGACTACCCTCAATTAATCAAGCGTCTTGAGATGAGATATGGGCATGCACACCTGGAGCATATACAATTGAAGAATCGTCTGCAGAAAAAGGGTGAAAGCCTCCAAGAATTCGAAGCGGACATCGCCCGTTTGGTTCGTTTGGCATATCCAACGGCTCCAGATACATAACTTCTCAGAACAGTTGGCTTTGCAGAAATTTATAGATGGTCTTCAAGATGGCGATACACAGCTAGCACTGAGGCTGGCAAGACCGAAAACCTTAATTGATGCTTTGGCACATGGTCTGGAGTTCGAAACCGCAAAGCTGATCTCTCGAAAGAGTATGTTCTGTCAGAGATCTACCAGAAGCCGAAGAATCCTTAGAACAGGTAGTCCGTCGATTAGTGCATCAGGTGCAACCTAAGAGAAGAACGCTCCGATGCCGGAATTGTGGTGAAATGGGCCGTGTTTGCAGTAAATGCAAGACGGAGCCTAAGAAACCCATACCGAAGCAAGCAGGAAAACTAAAACGGGACTATGAGCGGAGGCAATGGTCGACCCAGTATCATAGAGCCTCAAAAGCAATAGCGCAAATTGCATCCCTTAAACACCAACACGCTGATACTCTTTCAAGGAGACCATGTCTAGAAGACCGGGTAGAAGAAAAATCGGCCAACACACTTAGAACTACCGTGGTTGACGATCAGTGGCAACCTGACAATTTGAGGATCGATCAGGAAGCTGATGAAGACCTTGGTTCCTTGATGGTTTGGAAAGGTACTGGTCACAGACCAGTTTGGCAAGAAGTAGATCCTTACAGGGACTGAAATCCTACTGGACTCAATGGGACTCTCTGAAGGTGGAGAATGGCCTACTCAAGCGTGTTGTGGAGAACCCAGATGGATATGGGCAAAGGATACTGGTGGTCATCCCTAAGAAAAGGATACCTGATGTACTGCAACAGCTCCACAAGGACAGGTCCGGAGGACACTGCGGCGTATACAAGACACTCGAGAAAGTGCGCCAACGATTTTATTGGGTGAATTGCACACGAGATGTAAAGGAATGGTGCCGAAAATGTGCAACTTGTGCCGCCAGTAATGGGCCCGAAAGACGTCGACGGTCAAGGGTGGTGCATTTTAACCGAATGGTCCCATACCGAAGTAACGGATGTGCGACGAATTACCAGAAAACATAGAGAGCCGACTTATGGGAATTTCATGAAAGAATATTCTGGTACCAAGAAGGCTCGTTTTGGAATTACCACGGAGAAGCAACAGGATCTTTTTACGGTACCCTGTGATTATGCCTTAGCTCACTGTGTGGCCCAGGAACTACGTATGTGTAGAGGGATTGCCGTGGAATTCAAGAAGAGATATGGCGGAGTCAATGAACTGATCCAACAGAAGCCAAGTGTTGGTAAAACTCTGGAGATAAAGCGTGATGGACGATCTATCTTTTACCTGGTCACAAAAGAAGTCTCCAACGAAAGGCCGACCTACCATGCATCGTGGGAATCCCTTGTTGATTTACGAGGACGTGCACTCGAACAAAACATAAAGAAGCTGGCAATTCCGAAACTGGGCTGCGGATTAGACCGATTGGAATGGAGAATCGTAAGAAACATGCTGGAGGTGGTGTTTCGGCATACTGGTATGGAAATAGTCGTATGCAGCTATCGGCCCAATCAGCCCGTTATACAACCTAAGACGGTGAATTGCCATTTCTACAAGACAGCTGGGTCCCAATGTAGATTCCGTCATCCGCCAACAACAAGAACATGGAATAGTGTGTTTCGGGACGAAACGCAGTTTTTAAGAAGGGGGCAATGTAACGAAACAAACCCACAAAAAGAAGCAGATCTCCTGGCGGCGACAAAAACGGACCGGTAAACAGGTCGTAAATCATCTACATATATGTACTGCGAAGCGACGGAAAGTCTGGAACGTTTCTGGTATATTTCTGGGTTCATCGAGATGATCGAGAGAATTTTCTCGTATACATCTAGGCCTTTTACGATGCCGATATAAGAACAGCTGGGGCCGGGATGATGGATTCATTCATTCAATAGTAGTCGCACGCGGTATTTACTGAACAGTTCAAATAACAAAAATAATGTGAGTGCTGCAGTTTATTATAGTTCACAAAATACATAAATATTACTGATATAAATAGTAGTGATAGAAATAAATACGTGTGTTAATTTATTTGTAGTAGTTTTAAGTGCGATACATTTATTTTATATTTTTATATTGTGATTAGATTTAAGTGTGTAAATATACAGACAGTTTTAAAATAATTGCACGAGTTGTTTATTTCGACCCCGAAAACGCTACACAATTATTTTAGGTTGGTCAAAAAGTTTTGTTATCAGTGCCGAATGGATGAATCATTTTAGTTCCACGACGACGCCATTTGTCTGCGCCCTTGTTTGAATTTGTCAATCTAAATTCTTGGAGGGACGTAGCAGGACTTATTTTTAACTATTTCAAGTTGGAGTTAATTTTGTGGACGGTATTTCACGTTTGTTATAGTAATTTAAAATGAACAAGGTGTTCATTTTTTATGAAAGTAGATTCCTTAAGTTTTGTGAATCATATTCATTTGATGTTTTAAATTTTGTTTAACTTGGAGTTTATAAAAATAGACAGCAATAAGCTGTGGTGGCTTAATTTATGGTTCTTGTTTTACTAACGTTTATGAATTTAACTGTCGATGATAGAGCGTTTGTGTACTTCGAATTAAACTTTATAAATTGATTTTATGTTCAGTAAAAAGCTTTGCACATCTCTGTGCCTGTGAAGGCGGATTACATATCTGCTAATTCGACTTGTTTACCAATTTAAATCCATGTATGATTTATGTGCGTCTAATGAAATCGTCTGCTGATTTTTAAACACTTCAAGATTGGTCAGTTCTTAAAGATAACCTAATTAATTTTATTACACTGTTTAAATTGGATAAGTGTCAATTACAATTATATTAACTGCTTAATTTCCTTAGTCGTGACCACCATAGGTTTTAAATTTGAATCATGTAAAACTTTATTATTTTTCTCTTTTAATTAACGTATTAGAATATTCAATTTAACATAAATTTAACTTTTACTGTCTAACCGTTGAAAATGTAATTGTTTCGTTGTTAATTCTTTTACACTCCGACTGGGAATGAATAAACCTTGCTGGCTGGTTTATGTTTGCCTTACTGTTATTTTTTACAGCGCTCTATTACCTCGATCAGGTGTCCTGCCCGTGGGTATGTCTTATTAATTAAGGGGGTGGCGCTTTATTTTCAGTCGATCATGTAACATATTTCGTTCGCCCGACGACCGTCTTCATTAATCAATCAAGCGACGACAAAGCTCCCTGTATTTAAGTCCAGGAGCGGAGGAAAGTTTCAGGTGGGGCGACAGATATTTTAATTGTATCAGGTATAAGACATTTAATTAGAGGATATGTATGTAACAGTAATTAATAACTAGCAACCGAAAGGTTAATTACTGAATTTTCCGGGATTACTAAATAAAATAGAAAGACTGTGAGATTTAGTTGCGTCAATCTTGCTCGCCCTGTTAACTAGCTTAAGGAAAGTCATAAAGTAATTTCAGTAAATATGCCAGTGTCTCCCCCTCTCCCTCTCCCTACACTCCCCTCTTTTTAATCCCCGCTCTCTCCTCATATCTCTGTAAAATTAGAAAATGCTTATTGGAAGTAACACTTTTGCTTTTATCGAAAACAGTTTTTTACGAATCTTTAGCAACTTGCATTCTAGACAGATACACTACAATTCTAAAAGTAATTTAGAGCCGGATTTGATACAATTTTTATATAAAGAAATTCTAAATTTTCCATCACTTTAATTCTTATCGAACAGCAGTTTTCCTGCAAATATCTGGCAAATTATGCATACCACACAAATTTATAAAGATTAAAGTATTTAAAGTCTAATATGCTATAACTTTTGTATAAGTTGTGTGATGCCACGCCTCATTTTTCCATATCTAAAGAGTAACAAGTAAACAAATTAATAATAATTAAACATTACACAGGTTTAAAGATAGTAATATAATATAATTTATTAACATTCTTCGAAATACAAATACAATTTATAATAACATTCCTCATAATACAAATACAATTCATAATAACAATTAATTTCATTCCTCATTATTTATAATTCTAATATTATTGTTTTCTTCCATGGAAGTCATTATAATGCCTTGCCCAACTTAATCTTACAAAAGTATTATTTTTGCTTGTATGTGAAGCCACCCGACAGCAATATAATACAACAGCCATGCCCATGACCCAACGCACCAACCCTACCCAAGTATGCACGCATAAGTACGTGTGTGTGTGTGTGTGTGTTGTAAGTGTGAATATACGTTTGCGAACTTGTGCTTATACATACAACCCTCGAATGCCAGTAGATTCGAAAACAATGGTTTCGGATCTCGTGAGTTCTGTCCCTCTTCCGGTGTCCCGTAAGGATCCAATCTAGGGCCACTACTTTTTAATTTATATCTAAACGATTTGCTTGTATCCTTGTCGTGTCCTGTACTTGCGTATGCCGATGACCTCAAAATCTACAATCCTATAAAATCTGTGGATGATCTTTCCTGTCTTCAGCAAGACTTATATACTTTGTCTAACTGGTGATCCAAGTACAAATTGCATTTAAATATAAGTAAATACTGTTTTATATCATTTACACGTAAAATAGTCCATCATAATCCTATTTACTTCATAGATGGTGTTCTGCTGGAAATGGTAGACGTTTTCTGAGATCTTGGGGTCTTTTTGATAGGAAATTAAGTTTTTCCAACCATATTAATCATGTTTGTGCATCAGCCTCAAGATTTTTTGGTTTTATTATGCGTTCGTCTGGGTTCTTTAGCAACCCACTAGTTTTGAAGACGTTATATTTTAGTTTTATGGTCAGTAAGATGAAGTATGCTTCACAAGTGTGGTCTCCGGAATATATTTACCTGCAGCTTTCCATTGAAAAGGTTCAGTGGCGATTTCTGAAATATCTCTCGTTCAGGATTACCGGGACTTATTCTCCGCGAGGTGTTGACTACTCGTTGCTGATGGAGACTCATGGCCTTCAGTCTTTAAAGCACCGACGCGATATCCATAGAGCGCGATTTATAAGAAAGCTGTGCAACGGATGGATGATCTACCCAGATCTTTTTTCCTCTCTGAACTTTATCACTTCCACACTATCCTCTCGTTCCTCTTCTACTTTCCTAATTCCTGTCGAATTTAGTGCAGGGGTCTCCGCTCGTCAAGATGTGTCGCTTTTCGATCTTCCACTACCATGATATTTTCCGCACCAATGGCTAATTATAGAATGATTTCTTTTTAATTTTCTTCTAAATAACATGTATGTATATTTAATACTGTTCTTTAATTGTAAAGCGTTGGACAAATAAAGTGATTATTATTATTATCATTCAAGGGTTCTTCTTCCAGTGCAATCTGCATCTCGGGGTTTCCAGGACCCAAAATTTACACAGTTTTTTGTATGCACTGAACGAAGTAGTACGTTTGATTTTAATAGGCAATATATCATAGAGCCTCAACCCCACATTAGTATAACATCGTTTGGCCTATCACTTTGTCTACTTTTGGTTTTTGTGTTATTATATTTAGTGGTGGCGTTTCATAGCAGTGATTCAGAAATGTGATATTATGTTTGTTTTTGAAGATGTCAATCAGTACATCAAGACCGAACAATGCAAATGCCAGCGAAGATGGCTATCCACCATTATGCCCAAGTACCTCACTAATTCTCTTTCCTCAATTTTTATAAACGTAGTTTTTGATACCCGAATAGCAGTAGCCCCATTTGTTTGATGCTGTACTTATGTTACACGAGAAAGAGAGATAAGATGTTTTCTCGTAGTTTATTATCAAAGCTTTGCAGCCAAACCATTGTATTATTAACATAAAATCATCTTCCACCAGGCTTTTTAACTCATTCTGACACCGTTATTATAAATAACTAGCTGTCCATCAATCTCTTCGAGCTTGAATCGCCTTTTCGCGTCCGCTTACAGCTGTCCGTCAATCTCTCTTAGCTTGAACCGCTTTTTTCGCGTCCGCTTACAGTTTCCTGTAGAAAGCAATCACTGTCATGGCCTTTTAGAATGTCCGATTTTATTAACTTTTGAAGCACCCCTGTATATACATATATCTTGTGAAGCCAATAGTATGTTTTATTTAAAATGCTTCTCGAACTGTTTTATTACACAAACCTGTACACACTCAAGAGCGAGAAAGGAAATTTAATGTTAAACATAGTTCATGTTAAAGTATTTAAAGAAACAATGAGCTGAAAGAGCACAACATTTTCATCGAGGCAGTTTACAATACTATTTTGATGTGATAGTGGAAAAGCATGTCAACCTTTTCGAAGTCTACTCCCGTTAAGAAAAAAGCACAAAATAATAATAAAAGTAAAAAGCCCAAGTTTTAAATTTAAGCCCTTTTGAAGCGCCTTTCTTGTAAAAAACGCTTTTTAGAATGTCCACTTTTATAAACTTTTGAAGCACCCCTGTATATACATATATTTTGTTAGGCCAATAGGATATTTTATTGAAAATTCTTCTCGAACTGTTTTTGACATAAATCTGTACATACTCAAGAGCGAGAAAGGTAATTTAATGTTAAACATAAGTCATGTTAAAGTATCGAAAGAAACAATGAGCTCAGAGCGCAACATTTCCATTAAGACAGTTTACAGTACTATTTTGATGTAACAGTGAAAAAGCATGTCAACCTTTTTGAATTCTACTATCGTTAATGAAGAAACACAAAAGAGTAATAAAAATGAACCTAAAATTCATTTTACTCAAAGATCCAAAAAAAACCCAAGTTTTAAATTTTAGACCTATTGAATGGCTTTTTTCGCGTTCCTTAACTTTTGAAGCACCCCGGTATATGCATATATCTTGTGAAGCCAATAGTATATTCTATTTAAAATGCTTCTCGAATTGTTTTTTTACACAAACCTGTACGCACTCAAGAGCGAGAAAGGTAATTTAATGTTAAACATAGTTCATGTTAAAGTATTTAAAGAAACAATGAGCTGAAAGAGCACAACATTTTCATCGAGGCAGTTTACAATACTATTTTGATGTGATAGTGGTAAAGCATGTCAACCTTTTCGAAGTCTACTCTCGTTAAGAAAAAAGCACAAAATAATAATAAAAGTCAAAAGGCCAAGTTTTAAATTTAAGCCCTATTGAAGCGCCTTTCCTGTAAAAGACGCTTTTTAGAATGTCGACTTTGATAAACTTTTGAAGCACCCCTGTATAAACATATATTTTGTTAGGCCAATAGGATATTTTATTTAAAATTCTTCTCGAACTGTTCTTAACACAAACCTGTACA
This sequence comes from Amphimallon solstitiale, assembly GCA_963170755.1. Classification (NCBI taxonomy): domain Eukaryota; kingdom Metazoa; phylum Arthropoda; class Insecta; order Coleoptera; family Scarabaeidae; genus Amphimallon; species Amphimallon solstitiale. The sequence goes on from OY720675.1 coordinate 87,101,251, forward strand.
CACTCAAGAGCGAGAAAGGTAATTTAATGTTAAACATGTCATATTAAAATATCCAGAGAGACAATGAGCTCTCAAAAAGCGCAACATATTCATTAAGACAGTTTACAATACTATTTTGATGTGAAAGTGTAAAAGCCTGTCAATCTTTTCGAAGTCTACTCTCGTTAATAAAGGAGCCCTATTAAAGCGCCTTTCCTGTAAAAAACGCTTTTTAGAATGTCCACTTTTATAAACTTTTGAAGCACCCCTGTAGATACATATATTTTGTTAAGCCAATAGGATATTTTATTTAAAATTCTTCTCGAACTGTTTTTGACATAAACCGGTACACACTCAAGAGCGAGGAAGGTAATTTAATGGTAAACATAAGTCGTGTTAAAGTATCCAAAGACACAATGAGATCAAAAAGCGCAACATTTTTATTAAGAGAGTGTACAATACTATGTTGATGTAAAGTGTGACCTTTTTGAAATCCACTATCGTTAATAAAGGAGCACAAAATAAAAGTAAAAGTAAAAAGCCGAAGTTTTAAATTGAAGCGCCTTTCCTGTAAAAAGCGAGTACTGGCATGACGCTTTTTAGAATGTCCGGTTTTATAAACTTTTAAATCATCCCGGTATATACATATATTTTGTGAAGCCAATAGTATATTTTATTTAAAAATTTTCTCGAATTGTTTTTTACACAAACGGGTACACACTCAAGAGTGAGAAAGATAATTTAATGTTAAACATAAGTCATGTTAAAATATCCAAAGAAACAATGAGCTCTCAAAAAGCGCAACATTTTCATTAAGACAGTTTATAATACTATTTTGATGTGAACGTGTAGAAGCCTGTCAATCTTTTCGAAGTCTACTCTCGTTAAGAAAAAAGCACAAAATAATAATAAAAGTAAGAAGCACTCCTGTATATACATATATTTTGTTAAGCCAATAGGACGTTTTATTTAAAATTCTTATCGAAGTGTTTTTAACACAACAGGTAATTTAATTTAAACCATAAGTTATGTTAAGGTATCCAAAGACACAATGAGATCAAAAAGCCCAACTTGTCCATTAACGCAGTTTACAATACTATTTTGATGTGAAAGTGTAAAATCAACCTTTTCGAAATCCACTATCGTTAATAAAGGAGCAGGAAATAATAATAAAAGTAAAGAGCCCAAGTTTTAAATTTAAGCCCTATTAAAGCGCCTTTCCTGTAAAAGGCGATCACTGGAATGACGCTTTTTAGAATATCCACTTTTATAAACTTTTGAAACACCCCTGTATATACATATATTTTGTTAAGCCAATAGGATATTTTATTTAAAATTTTTCTCGAACTGTTTTTGACACAAACCGGTACACACTCAAGAGCGAAAAATGTAATTTAATAATACTCATAATTCATGTTAAAGTATCCAAAGAAACAATGAGCTCAGAGCGCAACATTTCCATTAAGACAGTTTACAGTATTATTTTGATGTAACAGTGAAAAAATCATGTCAACGTTTTTGAATTCTACTATCATTAATGAAGAAACACAAAGGAATAATAAAAATGTACTTAAAATTCATTTTACTCAAAAATCCAAAAAAATGCCCAAGTTTTAAATTTTAGCCCTATTGAATGGCTTTTTTCGCGTCCGCTTACAGTTTCTTCACAGTTTCCTGCAAAAAGCAATCACTGTCATGGCTTTTTAGAATGTCCGTTTTTATTATCTTTGTTTTATTTAAAATGCTTCTCGAACTGTTTTTTACACAAATCTGTACACACTCAAGAGCGAGAAAGGTAATGTAATGTTAAACATAAGTCGTGTTAAAGTATGCAAATACACAATGAGATCATGAAGCGCAACATTTTTATTAAGACAGTGTAGAATACTATTTTGATGTGAAAGTGTAAAAGCCTGTCAACCTTTTCGAAGTCTACTCTCGTTAAGAAAAAAGCACAAAATAATAATAAAAGTAAAAAGCCCAAGTTTTAAATTTAAGTCCTATTGAAGCGCCTGTCCTGTAAAAAGCAATCACTGTCATGGCTTCTTAGAATGTCCACCTTTATAAACTTTTGAAGCACCCCTACATATATTTTGTTAAGCCAATAGTATATTTTATTATTATATTTAAAATTCTTCTCGAACTGCTTTTTAGGTAAACTGGTACACACTCAAGAGCGAGAAAGGTAATTTAATGTTAAACATAAGTCATGTTAAAGTATTGAAAGAGACAATGAGCTCAATGAGCGCAACATTTCCATTGAGACAGTGTACAATAAGATTCTGATGTTTGCGAATCTACTATCGTTAAGAAAAAATGAAGTATTAAATTTAAACCCTGTTCAATCACGTTTCGAAGAATCGCCAAATTGAAGACGTAATAAGCGACCACAAACACCCCCGTATCTAAAATTCCACAGTCATACGTCAATTTTCAAAAAAATCTCCCGCCATTTTGTTTTTTTTTGACATTTTGACTTTGGAATCGTGATCGGCGACCCCCAAAACCCCCGTATCTAAAATTTCACAATCATACGTCAATTTTCAAAAAAATCTTCCGCCATTTTATTTTTTTTGACATTTTGACTTTGGAATCGTGATCGGCGACCCCCAAAACCCCCGTATCTAAAATTTCACATTCATACGTTAATTTTCAAAAAAATCTCCCGCCATTTTGGTTTTTTTGACATTTTGACTTTGGAATCGTGATCGGCGACCCCCAAAACCCCCGTATCTAAAATTTCACGTTCATACGTCAATTTTCAAAAAATCTTCCGCCATTTTGTTTTTTTTTGACATTTTGACTTTGGAATCGTGATCGGCGACCCCCAAAACCCCCGTATCTAAAATTTCACGTTCGTACGTCATTTTTCAAAAAATCTTCCGCCATTTTGGTTTTTATGACAGTTTGACTTTGGAATCGTGATCGGCGACCCCCAAAACCCCGTATCTAAAATTTCGCATTCATACGTCAATTTTCAAAAAATCTTCCGCCATTTTGTTTTTTTGACATTTTGATTATGGATTCGTGATCGGTGACCTAAGACACTCCCGTATATAAAATTTCACATTCATACGTCAATTTTCAAAAAATCCTTCGGCCATTTTGTTTTTATTTGACATTTCGATTTTGGATACGTGATCAATGACACCACAAAAACTCCCAAGTGCCGAATTTTACTTTAATCGGAAGAGAGAAATTAATTTCAGCTGGCTCCGCCCACTCTGCATGTATGCGTAATCGATTAAATAAAATTATTACCTAAGGGCACATCGATGTTAAAAGCAATCCTTTTCTCCATTAAGGAAACGGGGCATACGCGTTCTGGAATTAACGTATTTTAATTCAAATCATTATTAAAATACTAATCGACCCCTGTATATAGATAAAAATATTAAATCAAGCGGGACCGTTATGTATTGTGTGGAGATATGGACATGCCGAACATTCACCGGACCGTAATACATTGATCGGCAGTGCACATGAGAATCTGATTATATTTTTCGCCCGTCCGAAATACATTGATATTACTGCACATTGAATCGGCCATTTTTCTGACCAAATGCTTCTGCAAAAGAATTTGAAAGTGCTCGTGCCCTTGGTTGCGTGCGTCTGTCGGCTCGAAATAAGCACGTAAAAGGTCCAGAGAAGGCCGTTCTTTAACACCTCGGGTCTTGTTGGACCCTCGCGACCTTCAAAATTTCGTATTTCACGCTTAAAAATGAATCTGTGGACACAACTCAGTTTGATGTCAGTTTGACGTTTCCCGAGATTTTTATCGCTTGTCACGGGAATGGTCAAAACGTAAGCCATTTTTTCGTTACAAAATGGAATGCACGCTCCCCTTTAAAACCCCATATCTCTGCACACGCTCCACTTAGAAGGAAAAACTCGCCGACGAGGAACCCTTTAGAGTCCACGTAACACGCACGCCAAAGGACAGCTTTCAATTCCGCGTATCCAGAGAGGAGTTGAACCTGGCGTTTTGTCGACTTTTTCTATTTTGATAGTTTCGAAAATGCTCGGTTAAGCTCTTTCAACTAAGGCGATTAACAACAGAGGTCTGTGCGCTATTATTATATATAACTAGCTCTAACGTCCGCTTACAGCGGGTCCTCCGCTTACAACGGGTCCTCCGCTTACAGCGGGTCCTCCGCTTACAGCGGGTCCGTCAATCTCTTTTAGTTGGAATCGCTTTTTTCGCGTCCGCTTACAGCTTTTTCATTGTTTCCTGTAAAAAGCAATCACTGTCATGACGCCTTTTAGAATGTCCGGTTTTATTAACTTTTGACGCACCCCTGTATATACATATATTTCGTGAAGGCAATAGTATATTTTCTTTAAAATTCGAACGGTTTTTTTCACAAACCAGAACACACTCAAGAGCGAGAAATGTAAATTTATGTTAAACATAAGTCATGTTAATGTATCCAAAGAAACAATGAGCTCAAAGAGCACAACATTTTCATCGAGACAGTTTACAATACTATTTTGATGTGATAGTGGAAAAGCATTGTCAACCTTTTCGAAGTCTACTGTCGTTAAGAAACAAGCACAAAATAATAATAAAAGTAAGAAGCCCAAGTTTTAAATTTAAGCCCTATTGAAGCGCCTTTACTGTAAAAAACGCTTTTTAGAATGTCCACTTTTATAAACTTTTGAAGCACCCCTGTGTATACATATATTTGAACTGTTTTTGCCATAAATTGGTACACACTCAAGAGCGAGAAAGGTAATTCAATGTTAAACATAAGTCATCTTAAAGTATCCAAAGACACAATGAGATGAAAAAGCGCAACATTGTTATTAAGACAGTGTACAATATTATTTTGATGTGAAAGTGTAAAAGCCTGTCAACTTTTTTGAAATCCACTATCGTTAATAAAGGAGCACAAAATAATAATAAAAGTAAAAAGCCCAAGTTTTAAACTGAAGCGCCTTTCCAGTAAAAACCGATCACTGGCATGACGCTTTTTAGAATGTCCAGTTTTATACACATTTGAAGCACCCCTATATATACGTATATTTTGTGAAGACAATTGTATATTTTATTTAAAATTCTTCTCGAACTGTTTTTAACACAAACCGGTACACAGTCAAGAGCGAGAAAAGTAATTTGATTTTAAACATAAGTCATATTAAGGTATCCAAAAGCACAATGAGATCAAAAAGCCCAACATGTTCATTAAGATAGTTTACAATACTATCTTGATGTGAAAGTGTAAAGCCTGTCAACCTTTTCAAAATCCACTATCGTTAATAAAGGAGCACGAAATAATAATAAAAATAAAAAGCCCAAGTTTTAAATTTAAGCCCTTTTGAAGCGCCTTCCCTGTAAAAAAAGGCTTTTTAGAATGTCCACTTTTATAAACTTTTGAAAGACCCCTGTGTATACATATATTTTGTTAAGCCAATGGGATATTTTATTTAAAATTCTTCTCGAACTGTTTTTGCCATAAATTGGTACACACTCGAGAGCGAGAAAGGTAATTTAATGTTAAACATAAGTCATCTTAAAGTATCCAAAGACACAATGAGATCAAAAAGCGCAACATTTTTATTAAGACAGTGTACAATACTATTTTGATGTGAAAGTGTAAAAGCCTGTCAACTTTTTTGAAATCCACTATCGTTAATAAAGGAGCACAAAATAAGGAAGCGCCTTTCCTGTAAAAAAAGGCTTTTTAGAATGTCCACTTTTATAAACTTTTCAAACACCCCTGTGTATACATATATTTTGTTAAGCCAATAGGATATTTTATTTAAAATTCTTCTCGAACTGTTTTTGCTATAAATTGGTACACACTCAAGAGCGAGAAAGGTAATTTAATGTTAAACATAAATCATCTTAAAGTATCCAAAGACACAATGAGATCAAAAAGCCCAACATTTTTATTAAGACAGTGTACAATACTATTTTGATGTGAAAGTGTAAAAGCCTGTCAACTTTTTTGAAATCCACTATCGTTAATAAAGGAGCACAAAATAATAATAAAAGTAAAAAGCCCAAGTTTTAAATTGAAGCGCCTTTCCAGTAAAAAGCGATCACTGGCATGACGCTTTTTAGAATGTCCAGTTTTATACACCTTTGAAGCACCCCTGTACATACATATATTTTGTGAAGCCAATTGTATATTTTATTTAAAATTCTTCTCGAACTGTTTTTAATACAAACCGGTACACACTCAAGTGCGAGAAAAGTAATTTAATTTTACACATAAGTCATATTAAGGTATCCAAAAGCACAATGAGATCAAAAAGCCCAACATGTTCATTAAGACAGTTTACAATACTATCTTGATGTGAAAGTGTAAAGCCTGTCAACCTTTTCAAAATCTACTATCCGTAATAAAGGAGCAACGAAATAATAATAAAAGTAAAAAGCCCAAGTTTTAAATTTAGGCCCTTTTGAAGCGCCTTTCCTGTAAAAAAGGCTTTTTAGAATGTCCACTTTTATAAACTTTTGAAACACCCCTGTGTATACATATATTTTGTTAAGCCAATAGGATATTTTATCTAAAATTCTTCTCGAACTGTTTTTGCCATAAATTGGTACACACTCGAGAGCGAGAAAGGTCATTTAATGTTAAACATAAGTCATCTTAAAGTATCCAAAGACACAATGAGATTAAAAAGCGCAACATTTTTATTACGACAGTGTACAATACTATTTTGATGTGAAGTGTAAAAGCCTGTCAACTTTTTTGAAATCCACTATCGTTAATAAAGGAGCACAAAATAATAATAAAAGTAAAAAGCCCAAGTATTAAATTGAAGTGCCTGTCCTGTAAAAAGCGATCACTGGCATGACGCTTGTTAGAATGCCCACTTTTATACACCTTTGAAGTACCCCTGTATATTCATATATTTTGTTAAGCCAATAGGATGTTTTATTTAAAATTTTTCTCGAACTGTTTTTAACACAAACCGGTACACACTCAAGAGCGAGAAAAGTAATTTAATTTTAAACATTAGTCATTTTAAGGTATCCAAAGACACAATGAGATCAAAAAGCCCAACATGTTCATTAAGACAGTTTACTATACTATTTTGATGTGAAAGTATAAAAGCCTGTCAACCTTTTCAAAATCCACTATCGTTAATAAAGAAGCAGAAAATAATAATGAAAGTATAACGCCCAAGTTTTAAATGTAAGCCCTATTGAAGTGCCTTTCCTGTAAAAGGCGATCACTGGCATGACGCTTTTTAGAATGTCCACTTTTATAAGCTTTTGAAACACCTCTGTATACACATATATTTTGTTAAGACAATAGGATATTTTACTTAAAATTCTTCTCGAACTGTTTTTGACACAAACCGGTACACACTCAAGAGCGAGAAAGGTAATTTAATGTTAAAGTGTCCAAAGACGCAATGAGCACAAAAAGCGCAACATTTTCATCAAGACAGTTTACAATACTATTTTTATGCGAAAGTGTAAAAGTCTGTCAACCTTTTCGAAATCCACTATCGTCAATAAAAGAGCACAAAATAATAATAAAAGTAAAAAGCAATGGCGGCCCGTGATTTTTTGGGACGGGAGGGCACCGGGGGTCTGAGTGTTTAATATCAAAAATTAAGTATAGACAAAAAATAAACTCAATATGCTATTTAATTAACTTGTTTGAAAATAAAATCCATCCGCCGTTCCTTACGATCAGCACAATGATTAATAACTCATTCTTTGAAATTTGGTGTTGATATCAGTAATTGTTTTTCAATGGAACACATTGCTAAGGCACATAGTCTACTTTCCCGCATGGTATTTCTAGAAAACGTTTTTATTATCTTCAAAGTAGAAAAACACCGTTCACTTAATTTTTTCTATTTTGCACGCCCCCAGAGATTCGCAAAATAGCAGAAGACAATTAACAAAATCTTTCGCCAACATAGTCTCGACATATTATCAAAAACAAACTTTTATAACAGTTGTACTATTCAACTCTGCTTAACAATTTATATTGTTAATTAGTAAATAAAATGTTAGCATATGTGCTTTTTATTCTTTGTACAACTTCTATTGCACATATTTGTTACATTAAAGGCTTACATTTTGACATTTAAATATAATTTGGTTCCATTTCTTTTTTGTTACCAACGTCAAAACAACAAAATTAGCGTGCGATAAAGAAATATTTTTGAAACCAAAACGGATGTCGTAAAGTGAACTTTATAGCACCGAATTAGAAAAAAGCATTTTGCACATTACACCCACACAACCAGTCTGATAAACTGTAAGAGCTTCTGTTGATTTCAAATTGTGATCTTCTAGTTTAATCAATAAATCTGGTCTAGGGAGACCTAGATTTTTTAATTCTGTCTTAATGTTAGTAACGTAATTCATAGTTGCATTTGCACCGATAGAAATTACAACATACACTCACCGCTGTAAATTACATACTGGACCGCCACCCGGACCCGGCACCATAGAGTAGTGCCCGCCGCCTATATATTATACGCGCGCTACCTGCGCCAGTTTCATCGCTCGATTTCTAATACAGACGGGGCAGTCGCGCGAGATGCCCCGGAGCCTACGCCAGACTGCGATTTTTAAACGCGCTGAAATGACGGACTGTTACTTTCAAAAACATATTATTTGTCATCAAATAAATCAGAAAAATTACATACAAATTAGGTATTTATAATTAATTTATCTGTTAAAAGAAATTTGTCAGGGGGGGGGGCAGTGCCCCGTTGCCCTCCCTGCAGCAGCCGCCACTGGTAAAAAGCCAAAGTTTTAAATGTAAACCCTATTGAAGCGCCTTAAGGTATCCAATGGCACAATGAGATAAAAAATCCCAACATTTTTATTAAGACAGTTTACAATACTATTTTGATCCGAAAGTGTAAAATCCTGTCAACCTTTTCGAAATCCACGATCGTTAATAAAAGAGCACAAAACAATAATAAAAGTAGAAAGCCCAAGTTTTAAATGTAAGCCCTATTAAAGCGCCTTTTCTGTAAAAAGCGATCAATCTCATGACACTTTTTAGAATGTCGTTTTATAAACTTTTGAAGCACCCCTGTACATACATAAATTTTGTGAAGCCAATTGTATATTTTATTTGAAATTCTTCTCGAATTGTTTTTTATACAAACCGGTACACACTCAAGAGCGAGGAAGGTAATAAATATTTTCTAAATTATTGGTATCTCCTAACTCCAAAATTTGAAAATGTCAACCTGAAGAAATTCAAGCAAGGACGTGTAAACGGCAAAAGTTACTTTGGGTCTCATAACATTGCATTTATATACGTTCCTTATATTTTCTATTATTACATATGACCTGTAAAAAAAGTTATTTATTATACAAGGGAAAGAAGTACCTATTAGATTTTAGCTCGAGATAATGACAAAATACCGAGAGCTAAAATCTAATGTTTTTCCCGTGTATAATACACTATTTTTTTCTGTGACAGGAAAAACGACGATTTTATAATGATAAAAAAGACTCGGAAAATCAATCGATGTGACATTTGAAGTTTTAAATTGGTAGGCTGTTGTACTTATAGCAACATTACACCTGCGTTGCTAAGGAAACCTGTAAAGTATTCAAATATTTGTCAATGTAATTATGTGTTTGGTTTTAAAAATTTGCGAACTTAGGTTGATTTTTAGTTATTTTGATTGGAAGGTGAAAAAGAAATGCAGTTCTTTCTCGGAGACGGTGCTATTGACATACATAAGTAAATGCAACTTTTTGTATAATAAAATATATTAAAATTAAATGTCCGTGTTCTTACATATCCGAAAATAAGTACTAATTTTTTTCCTGGGGAAAAAAATGAGTACTTTTTTTCTCGGCTTATAAAGTGACATTTTGTTACCTGTTAAGAAAGATAAAATGTCAAACTTTTCCAGTCACAGAAAAAAAGTTATAAAAATACATTCGAGTCGTCTTGGCAACGGAGTCGGCAAAAGTACGAACTAAAGACGACGATTCAATACCACTACAAATTTCGATTGGCCGGAACAATTTCAAAATGATAAATTTAAGGTAATTAATCAATATTTCTGGATGTATACCGTCCCATAGTAAAATACTATTACATGAAAGCCAGTTACAAATTAAATATTATAAATAAAGGTATTAAATATTACTTTCCTACACCTATATTTTACATAACATTTGGCTGTACTGTTCGTGACGTGAGATATTAACGTGTCTAGTTCTGCTGTTATTAGAAATCAAGTCACTGATTGACACATTAAAATTAAGACATATTGTACGTGAGCGTGTAGCATTAGTGATCAAGGGTGGCTGCATGATATATAACGAAATTGTGCGTTTTTAATGACCACGTGCAAATATTCACCTCCTAATGAATCCCCTTTTCACCATAAATTTAATGTACCTACTTTTTACCTTTTACTTTCTTATACGTAGTATAAGGAAGTATTGTGATGATGAAAATTTTCGACCTCGAGATTTTTGCAGATGTCCACGTTTTGAAGTCCCCTGATACCAAAAAAGTGGTTTTTAAAAAATGTCTTTCTCTCTCTCTCTCTCTCTCTCTCTCTCTCTCTCTCTCTCTCTCTCTCTCTCTCTCTCTCTCTCTCTCTCTCTCTCTCTCTCTCTCTCTCTCTCTCTCTCTCTCTCTCTCTCTCTCTCTCTCTCTCTCTCTCTCTCTGTGTGTGTGTGTGTGACCACGATAGCGGCCAAACCGCTGTAGATATCAATTCCAAATTTTGTATTTACGTGTATAATCTCCCTCTTGAGATCTGATTAGTTTTTCAGTAAAATCGGTAGACCGGAAGTAGCAGTTTACTTCAGCGAAAAAATCGAATTTTGACAATATTTCGTCAACTATTAAGTTTAAACAAATTTATAAAGAATTCATATATACTTAAAATTGAAATTGAAAATAATTTTATTTAAAAAGTTTTTCGAAATTCCTACCGGAAGTAGGTCTTTTACTCTTATCGAAAATCAGTTTTTTGCGAATATTTCGCAAGTCATGCTTTTTAGACAAGTACGTTACGGGTATAAAAGTATTTACAACATAATTTTCAAAATCTTTTGTATAAAAGAAATTTCAAAATTCAGACCGGAAGTACCACTTTTACTCTTATCGGATAACGATTTTTTGCAAATATGTCGTAAGTTATGCATTCTATATATGTTTATCAAGAGTACAAAAATATTTAGAACTGAATTTACAATATTTTTTGTATATATGAAATTTCAAAATTCGGACCGGAAGTAGCACTTTTACTCTTACCGAATAACGATTTTTTGCAAATATGTCGTAAATTATGCATTCTATGTATATTTATGAAGAGTACAAAAGTATTTATAGTTGGATTTGGAATATTTTTTGTATAAATGATATTTCAAAATTCGGACCGGAAGTAACACTTTCATACGTATAAGAAAGTCGTGTGGTGGCCACACCTCATTTTTTTACTTTCTTATACGTAGTATAAGGTATTGTGATGATGAAAATTTTCCACCTCGAGATTTTTGCAGATGTCCACGTTTTGAAGTCGCCTGATACCAAAAAAGTGGTTTTTAAAAATCTCTCTCTCTCTCTCTCTGTGTGTGTGTGTGTCTGTGTCTGTGTGTCTGTGTGTGTCTGTCTGTCTGTGTGTGTGTGACCACGATAGCGGTCAAACCGCTGTAGATATCAATTCCAAATTTTGTATTTACGTGTATAATCTCCCTCTTGAGATCTGATTAGTTTTTCAGTAAAATCGGTAGACCGGAAGTAGCAGTTTACTTCAGCGAAAAAATCGAATTTTGACAATATTTCGTCAACTACTAAGTTTAAACAAATTTATAAAGAATTCATATATACTTAGAATTGAAATTGAAAATAATTTTTTTTAAAAAGTTTTTTGAAATTCCTACCGGAAGTAGGTCTTTTACTCTTATCGAAAATCAGTTTTTTGCGAATATTTCGCAAGTCATGCCTTTTAGACAAGTACGTTACGGGTATAAAAGTATTTAAAACATAATTTTCAATATCTTTTGTATAAAAGAAATTTCAAAATTCAGACCGGAAGTACCACTTTTACTCTTATCGAATAACGATTTTTTGCAAATATGTCGTAAGTTATGCATATAATATATATATATATATATATATATATATTTATCAAGAATACAAAAGTATTTGGAACTGGATTTGCAATATTTTTTGTATATATGAAATTCCAAAATTCGGACCGGAAGTAGCACTTTTACTCTTAGCGAGTAGGACTTTTTTGCTAATATCTTGCAAAGTATGCATTCTATAGAGATTTATTAAGAGAATAGAAGTACTTAGAATAGGATTTTGAATAATTTTTGTATAAAAAAATTCTTAAGATTCTAAAATTTGAAACGCTCATACGTATAAGAAAGTCGTGTGGTGGCCACACCTCATTTTTTAAAACCAATTTTTAGTTATTTTATCTATAGTCTTTTATATACGTTACAATTAGATTAATATTTATATATGCTCGTACACATGCTACTTTTATATTTTCTAAATTATTGGTATCTCAACTCCAAAATTCGAAAATGTCAACCTGAAGAAATTCAAGCAAGGACGTGTAAACGGCAAAAGTTACTTTGAGTCTCATAAGACTGAATTTATATACGTTCCTTATGTTTTCTATTATTACATATGACCTGTAAAAAAAGTTATTTATTATACAAGGGAAAGAAGTATTAGATTTTAGCTCGAGATAATGACAAAATACCGAGAGCTAAAATCTAATGTTTTTTCCCGTGTATAATACACTATTTTTTTCTGTGACAGGAAAAACGATGATTTAATAATGATAAAAAAGACTCAGAAAATCAATCGATGTGACATTTGAAGTTTTAAATTAGTAGGCTGTTGTACTTATAATAGCAGCATTACACCTGCGTTGCTAAGGAAACCTGTAAATTATTCAAATATTTGTCAATTTAATTTTGTGTTTGGTTTTAAAAATTTGCGAACTTAAGTTGATTTTTAGTTATTTTGATTGGAAGTTGAAAAAGAAATGCAGTTTTTTCTCGGAGACGGTGCTATTGGCATACATAAGTAAATGCCACTTTTTGTATAATAAAATATATTAAAATTAAATGTCCGTGTTCTTACTTATGTGTACATATCCGGAAAGAAAGTACTCATTTTTTTCCCGGGGAAAAATGAGTACTTTTTTCTCGGCTTTTAAAGTGACATTTTGTTACCTATTAAGAAAAATAAAATGTCAAACTTTTCCCGTCACAGAGAAAAAGTTATAAAAATACATTCGAGTCGTCTTGGCAACGGACTCGGCAAAAGTACGAACTAAAGACGACGATTCAATACCACTACAAATTTCGATTGGCCGGAACAATTTCAAAATGAAAAATTTAAGGTAATTAATCAATATTTCTGGATGTATACTGTCCCATAGTAAAATACTATTACATGAAAGCCAGTTACAAATTAAATATTATAAATAAAGGTATTAAATATTACTTTCCTACACCTATATTTTACGTACCATTTGGCATCACTGTTTTAAAATGTTTAAATGACAATTATAACAAACGTCAACAAATAATTATAATATAATTATAACACATGTCAAAACGTGTACAAATATTACTATTTATGACAGTCCTGTATTTTGTAGGTTATATTACATGACAGGTAAAATTTTGCAACATCTAATATTTGACGTCATTTTAATTTAGTGGCGCATGTCGGTTGCGAGAGCGACTCAACTATAGGAACAGTTTGTTGAAAAAGAAAAGCCTTGCATCTGCGGTCATAAACTGTATTATCAATTATATTCTAACAATATAAGATATTGCAATTTCAACTGCCATATTTCAGACAATTTAACTTGCACCAAGTTTCTGTAGGATGAATAAGGCCAGAAACTTTGATTGACAAATCATATCCTAACTGTTTAGTAAAAACTATACGTTTTAACAGGTTCTTTGTCTAAATTTCCTAAATCAAAGAGGGTTGATTGAGAAAACCGTGTTTCCATAATTTTGACTTACAAAATGTTATGTTCTGGAGGAATCGGCGCGATCTTTGTAGTGCCAATTATAATTATTATTTTAAAATTTAACTACACGTTAACGAACACACAATTCATCCAAACTCAATTAAATCAAGAGTACTTTATACAGTGTTTGCATAAGCACCTGCCAGCTTTTGTAGAATTTCTTCAATGTTTTCAATTTCACATATAACTTTTAAATATAGTTTTAATATGTTAATGACATATCAGAGTGAGTCTAAAATATATTCATCTAAAATTAAGTTTTAATAAGGTGCTGTTAAAAGCAATTACAAAGAAGAAAAGAGCAAGCGCAATCATAAATTTTTACAAACACTTAGAATTTTTAGCAACTAAGATAAAGTCCCGGAAATGTAACAGAATTAAATAGCTTCCAAAACACAAATATTTCCGTAGTAAGCTAAAAGTTACACATATTCAATATTATGTTTTTATTTTTAAGTATACTGTTAATTTCATGTATAGAAGAAGCAATACAATTACTAAATGACTAATAAAAATAATTATTAATTGAAAATGCATAAGAAAACATAATCGCAGTCAATACTAATAAAAATCCAACTCTTCTAGGTTATGCGCACGTGTAAGTAATCCCAATTACTGTTTAATATTTTATCAGGTTTGGTAAAACACCGGTTAATATATCATCATTTAATAACGTTCTTAATCAATGATTAGCGCTAACCGGTGTTGGTAACACATACTAACCGGTATTTTAATCAATGGTTAGCGCCAACCGGTTTTTGCAAAAACGTACTATCCCGTATTTTATTTAATGAGTACGCTGATCGGCATTTTAATTTTTAATTTAATGTTGAAGGTTACATTCAAATATTATGTCAACTTTAAAGAAACATGCCCCAATAATTTAAGGACATTAAATTTGAGATATTGTAAAATTTTACCTGTCAAGTATACTACCTACACATGCCATTTCGAGACTTATAAATACACCTATTGACATTAATCATAATAAACTTTTGAAGTTTGTCATCCAAGCAACACAAATTTGTCTACAATTACCGTTTCCCGCAGAACGCGATCACTGTCACGACGATTTTTAGAAAGTCCGATTTTACAAACTTTTGAACCAGTCCTGTATTATTATTTATAACTTTTCTTTACTTCTTTACACAAACCGTTACACTGAACACTGAAGAGCGAGAAGGATAATTTAATGTTAAACATAAATCATATTAAAGTTAGCAAGGAAGAATGTGCTCAGATCCAAGCACTTTTCGACGAACCTTTCCACCATATTACATTTGCCATGTTTTTTTTTTGACATTTTGACTTTGGATTCTTGATCGGCGACATGAGACACCCCCGTATCTAAAATTTCACATTCATACGCCAATTTTCAAAAAAACTTCCGCATTTTGTTTTTTTTTGACATTTTGACTTTGGATTCGTGATCGGCGACCTGAAACACCCCCGTATCTAAAATTTCACATTCATACGTCAATTTTCAAAAAAACTTCCGCCATTTTGTTTTTTTTGACATTTTGACTTTGGATTCGTGATCGGCGACCTGAGACACCCCCGTATCTAAAATTTCACATTCATACGCCAATTTTCAAAAAAACTTCCCCCATTTTGTTTTTTTTTGACATTTTGACTTTGGATTCGTGATCGGCGACCTAAGACACCCCCGTATCTAAAATTTCACATTCATACGTCAATTTTCAAAAAAACTTCCGCCATTTTGTTTTTTTTTGACATTTTGACTTTGGATCCGTGATCGGCGACCTAAGACACCCCCGTATCTAAAATTTCACATTCATACGTCAATTTTCAAAAAAACTTCCGCCATTTTGTTTTTTTTGACATTTTGACTTTGGATTTGTGATCGGCATCCGCACACAGCGCCGTATCTAAAATTTCATATTCATACGTCAATTTTCAATAAAATTCCGCCATTTTCTTTTTTTTTTGACATTTTGACTTTGGATTCGAGATCGGCGTTCGCACACACCCCCGTATCTAAAATTTGACATTCGTACGTCAATTTTCAAAAAATCTTCCCCCATTTTGTTTTCTTTGACATTTTGACTATGGATTGGTGATCGGCGTCCGCAGACATACCCGTATTTAAAATTTCGCATTCATACGTCAATTTTCAAAAAATCTTCGGCCATTTTATTTTTTTTTGACATTTTGAATTTGGATTTGTGATCGGCGACATAAGACACCCCCGTATCTGAAATTTCACATTCGTACGTCAATTTAGAATTAGTGACGGGCGACCGTAAAAACTCCGTTTTACTTTTAATCAGAATAGAGAGAAATTGATTTCAGCCGACTCCGCCCACCGTGCACGTTTGCGTAATCGTTTAGGTAAAATTATTTCGTAGGGGCACATAAATGTCGAAAGCAATCCTCCTCCTTTTCCCCTTTGAGGAAGTACGCGTTTTGAAATTATCGTATTTTAATTCAAATCATTATTAAAATATTACTCGACAACACCTGTATAGATGAAAATATTAAATCTAGCGGGACCGTTACGTATTATGTGGACATGTCGGACGTTAGCCGGACCGTAATGTATTGACCGGCAGTGCACACGATAATCTGATTTTATTTTTCGCCCGTCCGGAATGCATTGGTATCAGTGCAGATTGAATCGGCCATTTTTCTGACCAAATACCTCTGCAAACGGACTTGGAATTACTCGTACCTTCGTCTAGGTACCTCTGTAAACTGGGAATGCGCAAGTGAACGTTTCCGAAATGGCACTTCTTTACATTTCTGAATCTTGTTGTGCCCCCGAAACTTTCAAAATTTGGAATTTCAAGCTTAAAAGTGAAAATGTGAATGCGTATGAGACCGGCTGTCAGTTTGACGTTTGCCGGGATTTTTCATCCATTTCGCTAAACCGTATCCGTCTGCAGACGGACTTTAAAGTGTTTGTACCTTTGTATCTGTACCACTATAAACTGGGAATATGCAACTAAAGGGTCCTGAAATGTCAGTACTTAAAAATTTTGAATCTTGTTGCGCCCCCGAAAGCTTTAAAATTTGGAATTTCAGGCCTAAAAGTGAAAGTTTGCATACATTTCGAATGGGCTGTCACTTTGACGTTTGTCGGGATTTTCAGTATAAAAGGCTCCAGAGGAATTTTTGTGTGTCACGTCCTCCTTATGGGGAAAAAAATTGATGCAGCGTGATTTCCTTCACGTTCTAAAATTTTCAAAAATTCCTTTCGCCGCCTTAATGACCGTTCGAAGCGATAAAAATACGCCTATACAAAGTAGAATTGTACACTCTAGCACATGAAACTCTGAAATTTCCCCTCAAAAGCCTCAATTCGTCAAACACTCAAAGGTCGTTTTCGCATTTTACCCGCATTTCCCCTCCTCTACTAAATCCGTGAGAGCGGTAAAGGGTCCTGCTCGCTTTTAGTATATATAACTAGCTCTAACGTCCGCTTACAGCGGGTCCTCCGCTTACAACGGGTCCTCCGCTTACAGCGGGTCCTCCGCTTACAGCGGGTCCTCCGCTTACAGCGGGTCAGTCAATCTCTTTTAGTTGGAATCGCTTTTTTCGCGTCCGCTTATAGCTTTTTCATTGTTTCCTGTAAAAAGCAATCACTGTCATGACGCCTTTTAGAATGTCCGGTTTTATTAACTTTTGACGCACCCCTGTATATACATATATTTCGTGAAGGCAATAGTATAATTTCTTTAAAATTCTTCTTGGACGGCTTTTACACAAACCGGAACACACTCAAGAGCGAGAAATGTAAATTTATGTTAAACATAAGTCATGTTAATGTATCCAAAGAAACAATGAGCTCAAAGAGCACAACATTTTCATCGAGACAGTTTACAATACTATTTTGATGTGATAGTGGAAAAGCATTGTCAACCTTTTCGAAGTCTACTGTCGTTAAGAAAAAAGCACAAAATAATAATAAAAGTAAGAAGCTCAAGTTTTAAATTTAAGCCCTATTGAAGTGCCTTTCCTGTAAAAAACGCTTTTTAGAATGTCCACTTTTATAAACTTTTGAAGCACCCCTGTGTATACATATATTTTGTTAAGCCAATAGGATATTTTATTTAAAATTCTTCTCGAACTGTTTTTGCCATAAATTGGTACACACTCAAGAGCGAGAAAGGTAATTTAATGTTAAACATAAGTCATCTTAAAGTATCGAAAGACACAATGGGCGATCACTGGCATGACGCTTTTTAGAATGTCCAGTTTTATACACCTTTGAAGCACCCCTGTATATACATATATTTTGTGAAGCCAATTGTATATTTTATTTAAAATTCTTCTCGAACTGTTTCTAACACAAACCGGTACACACTCAAGAGCGAGAAAAGTAATTTAATTTTAAACATAAGTAATGTTAAGGTATCCAAAAGCACAATGAGATCAAAAAGCCCAACATGTTCATTAAGACAGTTTACAATACTATTTTGATGTGAAAGTGTAAAGCCTGTCAACCTTTTCAAAATCCACTATCGTTAATAAAGGAGCACGAAATACTAATAAAAGTAAAGAGCCCAAGTTTTAAATTTAAGCCCTATTGAAGCGCCTTTCCTGTAAAAAGAGGCTTTTTAGAATGTCTACTTTTATAAACTTTTTAAGCACCCCTGTATTTACATATATTTTGTTAAGCCAATAGGATATTTTATTTAAAATTCTTCTCGAACTATTTTTGACATAAACCGGTACACACTCAAGAGCGAGAAAAGTAATTTAATGTTAAACTTAAGTCATGTTAAAGTATCCAAAGACACGATGAGATCAAAAAGCGTAACATTTTTATTAAGACAGTGTACAATACTATTTTGATGTGATAGTCTAAAAGCCTGTCAATCTGTTTGAAATCCACTATCGTTAATAAAGGAGCACAAAATAATAATAAAAGTAAAAAGCCCAAGTATTAAATTGAAGTGCCTGTCCTGTAAAAAGCGATCACTGTCATGACGCTTGTTAGAATGCCCACTTTTATACACCTTTGAAGTACCCCTGTATATTCATTAATTTTGTTAAGCCAATAGGACGTTTTATTTAAAATTCTTCTCGAACTGTTTCTAACACAAACCGGTACACACTCAAGAGCGAGAAAAGTAATTTAATTTTAAACATAAGTCATGTTAAGGTATCCAAAAGCACAATGAGATCAAAAAGCCCAACATGTTCATTAAGACAGTTTACAATACTATTTTGATGTGAAAGTGTAAAGCCTGTCAACCTTTTCAAAATCCACTATCGTTAATGAAGGAGCACGAAATAATAATAAAAGTAAAAAGCCCAAGTTTTAAATTTAAGCCCTATTGAAGCGCCTTTCCTGTAAAAAGAGGCTTTTTAGAATGTCTACTTTTATAAACTTTTGAAGCACCCCTGTATTTACATATATTTTGTTAAGCCAATAGGATATTTTATTTAAAATTCTTCTCGAACTATTTTTGACATAAACCGGTACACACTCAAGAGCAAGAAAGGTAATTTAATGTTAAACTTAAGTCATGTTAAAGTATCCAAAGACACGATGAGATCAAAAAGCGTAACATTTTTATTAAGACAGTGTACAATACTATTTTGATGTGATAGTCTAAAAGCCTGTCAATCTGTTTGAAATCCACTATCGTTAATAATAGAGCACAAAATAATAATAAAAGTAAAAAGCCCAAGTATTAAATTGAAGTGCCTGTCCTGTAAAAAGCGATCACTGGCATGACGCTTGTTAGAATGCCCACTTTTATACACCTTTGAAGTACCCCTGTATATTCATATATTTTGTTAAGCCAATAGGACGTTTTATTTAAAATTCTTCTCGAACTGTTTTTAACACAAACCAGTACACACTCAAGAGCGAGAAAAGTAATTTACGGGAGGGCACCGGGGGTCTGAGTGTTTAATATCAAAAATTAAGTATAGACAAAAAATAAACTCAATATGCTATTTAATTAACTTGTTTGAAAATAAAATCCATCCGCCGTTCCTTACGATCAGCACAATGATTAATAACTCATTCTTTGAAATTTGGTGTTGATATCAGTAATTGTTTTTCAATGGAACACATTGCTAAGGCACATAGTCTACTTTCCCCATGGTATTTCTAGAAAACGTTTTTATTATCTTCAAAGTAGAAAAACACCGTTCACTTAATTTTTTCTATTTTGCACGCCCCCAGAGATTCGCAAAATAGCAGAAGACAATTAACAAAATCTTTCGCCAACATAGTCTCGACATATTATCAAAAACAAACTTTTATAACAGTTGTACTATTCAACTCTGCTTAACAATTTATATTGTTAATTAGTAAATAAAATGTTAGCATGTGTGCTTTTTATTCTTTGTACAACTTCTATTGCACATATTTGTTACATTAAAGGCTTACATTTTGACATTTAAATATAATTTGGTTCCATTTCTTTTTTGTTACCAACGTCAAAACAACAAAATTAGCGTGCGATAAAGAAATATTTTTGAAACCAAAACGGATGTCGTAAAGTGAACTTTATAGCACCGAATTAGAAAAAAGCATTTTGCACATTACACACAACCAGTCTGATAAACTGTAAGAGCTTCTGTTGATTTCAAATTGTGATCTTCTAGTTTAATCAGTAAATCTGGTCTAGGGAGACCTAGATTTTTTAATTCTGTCTTAATATTAGTAACGTAATTCATAGTTGCATTTGCACCGATAGAAATTGCAACATACACTCACCGCTGTAAATTACATACTGGACCGCCACCCGGACCCGGCACCATAGAATAGTGCCCGCCGCCTATATATTATACGCGCGCTACCTGCGCCAGTTTCATCGCTCGATTTCTAATACAGACGGGGCAGTCGCGCGAGATGCCCCGGAGCCTACGCCAGACTGCGATTTTTAAACGCGCTGAAATGACGGACTGTTACTTTCAAAAACATATTATTTGTCATCAAATAAATCAGAAAAATTACATACAAATTAGGTATTTATAATTAATTTATCTGTTAAAAGAAATTTGTCACGGGGGGGGGCAGTGCCCCGTTGCCCTCCCTGCAGCAGCCGCCCCTGGTAAAAAGCCAAAGTTTTAAATGTAAACCCTATTGAAGCGCCTTAAGGTATCCAATGGCACAATGAGATAAAAAATCCCAACATTTTTATTAAGACAGTTTACAATACTATTTTGATCCGAAAGTGTAAAATCCTGTCAACCTTTTCGAAATCCACGATCGTTAATAAAAGAGCACAAAACAATAATAAAAGTAGAAAGCCCAAGTTTTAAATGTAAGCCCTATTAAAGCGCCTTTTCTGTAAAAAGCGATCAATCTCATGACACTTTTTAGAATGTCGTTTTATAAACTTTTGAAGCACCCCTGTACATACATAAATTTTGTGAAGCCAATTGTATATTTTATTTAAAATTCTTCTCGAATTGTTTTTTATACAAACCGGTACACACTCAAGAGCGAGGAGGGTAATAAATATTTTCTAAATTCTTGGTATCTCCTAACTCCAAAATTTGAAAATGTCAACCTGAAGAAATTCAAGCAAGGACGTGTAAACGTTACTTTGGGTCTCATAACATTGCATTTATATACGTTCCTTATATTTTCTATTATTACATATGACCTGTAAAAAAAGTTATTTATTATACAAGGGAAAGAAGTATTAGATTTTAGCTCGAGATAATGACAAAATACCGAGAGCTAAAATCTAATGTTTTTCCCGTGTATAATACACTATTTTTTTCTGTGACAGGAAAAACGACGATTTTATAATGATAAAAAAGACTCGGAAAATCAATCGATGTGACATTGGAAGTTTTAAATTGGTAGGCTGTTGTACTTATAGCAACATTACACCTGCGTTGCTAAGGAAACCTGTAAAGTATTCAAATATTTGTCAATGTAATTTTGTGTTTGGTTTTAAAAATTTGCGAACTTAGGTTGATTTTTAGTTATTTTGATTGGAAGGTGAAAAAGAAATGCAGTTCTTTCTCGGAGACGGTGCTATTGACATACATAAGTAAATGCAACTTTTTGTATAATAAAATATATTAAAATTAAATGTCCGTGTTCTTACATATCCGAAAATAAGTACTAATTTTTTTCCTGGGGAAAAAAATGAGTACTTTTTTTCTCGGCTTATAAAGTGACATTTTGTTACCTGAAAGATAAAATGTCAAACTTTTCCAGTCACAGAAAAAAAGTTATAAAAATACATTCGAGTCGTCTTGGCAACGGAGTCGGCAAAAGTACGAACTAAAGACGACGATTCAATACCACTACAAATTTCGATTGGCCGGAACAATTCCAAAATGATAAATTTAAGGTAATTAATCAATATTTCTGGATGTATACCGTCCCATAGTAAAATACTATTACATGAAAGCCAGTTACAAATTAAATATTATAAATAAAGGTATTAAATATTACTTTCTTACACCTATATTTTACATAACATTTGGCTGTACTGTTCGTGACGTGAGATATTAACGTGTCTAGTTCTGCTGTGATTAGAAATCAAGTCACTGATTGACACATTAAAATTAAGACATATTGTAAGTGAGCGTGTAGCATTAGTGATCAAGGGTGGCTGCATGATATATAACGAAATTGTGCGTTTTTAATGACCACGTGCAAATCATTCACCTCCTAATGAATCCCCTTATCACCATAAATTTAATGTACCTACTTTTTACCTTTTTTACTTTCTTATACGTAGTATAAGGAAGTATTGTGATGATGAAAATTTTCCACCTCGAGATTTTTGCAGATGTCTACGTTTTGAAGTCGCCTGATACCAAAAAAGTGGTTTTTAAAAAATGTCTGTGTGTTTGTGTGGGTGTCTGTGTGTGTGTCTGTGTGTCTGTCTGTGTGTGTGTGACCACGATAGCGGTCAAACCGCTGTAGATATCAATTCCAAATTTTGTATTTACGTGTATAATCTCCCTCTTGAGATGTGATTAGTTTTTCAGTAAAATCGGTAGACCGGAAGTAGCAGTTTACTTCAGCGAAAAAATCGAATTTTGACAATATTTCGTCAACTACTAAGTTTAAACAAATTTATAAAGAATTCATATATACTTAGAATTGAAATTGAAAATAATTTTTTTTAAAAAGTTTTTTGAAATTCCTACCGGAAGTAGGTCTTTTACTCTTATCGAAAATCAGTTTTTTGCGAATATTTCGCAAGTCATGCCTTTTAGACAAGTACGTTACGGGTATAAAAGTATTTAAAACATAATTTTCAATATCTTTTGTATAAAAGAAATTTCAAAATTCAGACCGGAAGTACCACTTTTACTCTTATCGAATAACGATTTTTTGCAAATATGTCGTAAGTTATGCATATAATATATATATATATATATATATATATATATTTATCAAGAATACAAAAGTATTTGGAACTGGATTTGCAATATTTTTTGTATATATGAAATTCCAAAATTCGGACCGGAAGTAGCACTTTTACTCTTAGCCAGTAGGACTTTTTTGCTAATATCTAGCAAAGTATGCATTCTATAGAGATTTATTAAGAGAATAGAAGTACTTAGAATAGGATTTTGAATAATTTTTGTATAAAAAAATTCTTAAGATTCTAAAATTTGAAACGCTCATACGTCTAAGAAAGTCGTGTGGTGGGCACACCTCATTCTTTAAAACCAATTTTTAGTTATTTTATCTATAGTCTTTTATATACGTTACAATTAGATTAATATTTATATATGCTCGTACACATGCTACTTTTATATTTTCTAAATTATTGGTATCTCAACTCCAAAATTCGAAAATGTCAACCTGAAGAAATTCAAGCAAGGACGTGTAAAAGGCCAAAAGTTACTTTGAGTCTCATAAGATTGAATTTATATACGTTCCTTATGTTTTCTATTATTACATATGACCTGTAAAAAAAGTTATTTATTATACAAGGGAAAGAAGTATTAGATTTTAGCTCGAGATAATGACAAAATACCGAGAGCTAAAATCTAATGTTTTTTCCCGTGTATAATACACTATTTTTTTCTGTGACAGGAAAAACGATGATTTAATAATGATAAAAAAGACTCAGAAAATCAATCGATGTGACATTTGAAGTTTTAAATTGGTAGGCTGTTGTACTTATAATAGCAGCATTACACCTGCGTTGCTAAGGAAACCTGTAAATTATTCAAATATTTGTCAATTTAATTTTGTGTTTGGTTTTAAAAATTTGCGAACTTAAGTTGATTTTTAGTTATTTTGATTGGAAGTTGAAAAAGAAATGCAGTTTTTTCTCGGAGACGGTGCTATTGGCATACATAAGTAAATGCCACTTTTTGTATAATAAAATATATTAAAATTAAATGTCCGTGTTCTTACTTATGTGTACATATCCGGAAAGAAAGTACTCATTTTTTTCCCGGGGAAAAATGAGTACTTTTTTCTCGGCTTTTAAAGTGACATTTTGTTACCTATTAAGAAAAATAAAATGTCAAACTTTTCCCGTCACAGAGAAAAAGTTATAAAAATACATTCGAGTCGTCTTGGCAACGGACTCGGCAAAAGTACGAACTAAAGACGACGATTCAATACCACTACAAATTTCGAATGGCCGGAACAATTTCAAAATGAAAAATTTAAGGTAATTAATCAATATTTCTGGATGTATACTGTCCCATAGTAAAATACTATTACATGAAAGCCAGTTACAAATTAAATATTATAAATAAAGGTATTAAATATTACTTTCCTACACCTATATCTTACGTACCATTTGGCATCACTGTTTTAAAATGTTTAAATGACAATTATAACAAACGTCAACAAATAATTATAATATAATTATAACACATGTCAAAACGTGTACAAATATTACTATTTCCTGTATTTTGTAGGTTATATTACATGACAGGTAAAATTTTGCAACATCTAATATTTGACGTCATTTTAATTTAGTGGCGCATGTCGGTTGCGAGAGCGACTCAACTATAGGAACAGTTTGTTGAAAAAGAAAAGCCTTGCATCTGCGGTCATAAACTGTATTATCAATTATATTCTAACAATATAAGATATTGCAATTTCAACTGCCATATTTCAGACAATTTAACTTGCACCAAGTTTCTGTAGGATGAATAAGGCCAGAAACTTTGATTGACAAATCATATCCCAACTGTTTAGTAAAAACTATACGTTTTAACAGGTTCTTTGTCTAAATTTCCTAAATCAAAGAGGGTTGATTGAGAAAACCGTGTTTCCATAATTTTGACTTACAAAATGTTATGTTCTGGAGGAATCGGCGCGATCTTTGTAGTGCCAATTATAATTATTATTTTAAAATTTAACTACACGTTAACGAACACACAATTCATCCAAACCCAATTAAATCAAGAGTACTTTATACAGTGTTTGCATAAGCACCTGCCAGCTTTTGTAGAATTTCTTCAATGTTTTCAATTTCACATATAACTTTTAAATATAGTTTTAATATGTTAATGACATATCAGAGTGAGTAAAATATATTCATCTAAAATTAAGTTTTAATAAGGTGCTGTTAAAACCAATTACAAAGAAGAAAAGAGCAAGCGCAATCATAAATTTTTACAAACACTTAGAATTTTTAGCAACTAAGATAAAGTCCCGGAAATGTAACAGAATTAAATAGCTTCCAAAGCACAAATATTTCCGTAGTAAGCTAAAAGTTACACATATTCAATATTATGTTTTTATTTTTAAGTATACTGTTAATTTCATGTATAGAAGAAGCAATACAATTACTAAATGACTAATAAAAATAATTATTAATTGAAAATGCATAAGAAAACATAATCGCAGTCAATACTAATAAAAATCCAACTCTTCTAGGTTATGCGCACGTGTAAGTAATCCCAATTACTGTTTAATATTTTATCAGGTTTGGTAAAACACCGGTTAATATATCATCATTTAATAACGTTCTTAATCAATGATTAGCGCTAACCGGTGTTGGTAACACATACTAACCGGTATTTTAATCAATGGTTAGCGCCAACCGGTTTTTGCAAAAACGTACTATCCCGTATTTTATTTAATGAGTACGCTGATCGGCATTTTAATCGGAATTGGGAAAACCGGCCCTTTATTGAACTTAATCAACTAATACAGTGCAATAATATGAATAATTAAAAATACGTCTAAATTTGCCGTTGTAGTTGTTAGCGCGTTTTAATGTTGAAGGTTACATTCAAATATTATGTCAACTTTAAATAAACATGCGCCAATAATTTAAGGACATTAAATTTGAGATATTGCAAAATTTTACCTGTCAAGTATCCTACCTACACATGCCATTTCGAGACTTATAAATACACCTTTTGATATTAATCATAATAACCTTTTGAAGTTTGTCATCCAAGCAACACAAATTTGTCTGCAATTACCGTTTCCCGTAGAACGCGATCACTGTCACGACGCTTTTTAGAAAGTCCGATTTTACAAACTTTTGAACCAATCCTGTATATTCATAAATTTAGTGATGCCAATCGTATATATTATTAAGAACTTTTCTTTACTTCTTTACACAAACCGTTACACTGAACACTGAATAGCGAGAAGGATAATTTAATGTTAAACATAAATCATGTTAAAGTTAGCAAGGAAGAATGTGCTCTGATCCAAGTACTTTTCGACGAACCTTTCCGACATATTACATTTGCCATGTTGTTTTTTTTGACATTTTGACTTTGGATTCGTGATCGGCGACCTGAGACACCCCCGTATCTAAAATTTCACATTAATACGTCAATTTTTCAAAAAACTTCCGCCATTTTGTTTTTTTTGACATTTCAACTTTGGATTCGTGATCGGCGACCTAAAACACCCCCGTATCTAAAATTTCACATTCATACGTCAATTTTCAAAAAAACTTCCGCCATTTTGTTTTTTTTTTTGACATTTTGATTTTGGATTCGTGATCGGCGACCTGAGACACCCCCGTATCTAAAATTTCACATTCATACGTCAATTTTCAAAAAAACTTCCGCCATTTTGTTTTTTTTTGACATTTTGACTTTGGATTCGTAATCGGCGACCTGAGACACCCCCGTATCTAAAATTTCACATTCATACGCCAATTTTCAAAAAAACTTCCGCCATTTTGTTTTTTTTTGACATTTTGACTTTGTATTCTTGATCGGCTACCTAAGACATTCCCGTATCTAAAATTTCACATTCGTACGTCAATTTTCAAAAAATCTTCCGCCATTTTGTTTTTTTTGACATTTTAACTTTGGATTTGTGATCGGCGTCTGCACACACCCCCGTATCTAAAATTTCGCATTCGTACGTCAATTTTCAAAAAATCTTTCGCCATTTTGTTTTTTTTGACATTTTGACTTTGGATTTGTGATCGGCGTCCGCACACACCCCCGTATCTAAAATTTTGCATTCATACGTCAATTTTCAAAAAACTCTTCGGCCATTTAATTTCCTTTGTCATTTTGACTTTGGATTTGTGATCGGCGTCCGTATACACACCCCCGTATCTAAAATTTCACATTCGTACGTCAATTTAGAATTAGTGACGGGCGACCGTAAAAACTTTCGAGTGCCTAATTTTGCTTTTAATCAGAATAGATAGAAATTGATTTCAGCCAACTCCGCCCACCGTGCACGTTTGCGTAGTCGTTTAAGTAAAATTATTTCTTAGGGGCACATAAATGTCGAAAGCAATCCTCTTCTTTTTCCCCTTTGAGGAAATACGCGTTCCGAAATTATCGTATTTTAATTCAAATCATTATTAATATATTAATCGACAACGCCTGTTTAGATGAAAATATGAAATCAAGCGGGACCGTTACGTATTATGTGGACATGATGAACATTCGCCGGACCGTAATGTATTGACCGGCAGTGCACATGATAATCTGATTTTATTTTTCGCCCGTCCGGAATGCATTGGTATCAGTGCAAATTGAATCGGCCATTTTTCTGACCAAATCCCTCTGAAAACGAACTTGGAATTACTCGTACCTTCGTCTAGGTACCTCTGTAAACTGGGAATGCGCAAGTGAACGTTTCCGAAATGTCACTTGTTTACGTTTCTGAATCTTGTTGTGTCCTCGAAACTTTCAAAATTTGGAATTTCAAGCTTAAAAGTGAAAATGTGAATGCGTATGAGACCGGCTGTCAGTTTGACGTTTGTCGGGATTTTTCATCCATTTCGCTAAACCGTGTCCGTCTGCAGATGATATTTAAAGTGTTCGTACCTTTGTATCTGCACCACTTTAAACTGGGAATATGCCACTAAAGGGTCCTGAAATGTCAGTACTTTAAAATTTTGAATCTTGTTGCGCCCCCGAAAGCTTTAAAATTTGGAATTTCAGGCCTAAAAGTGAAAGTTTGCATACATTTCGAATGGGCTGTCACTTTGACGTTTGTCGGGATTTTCAGTATAAAAGGCTCCAGAGCAATTTTTGTTTCCCACGTCCTCCTTATGGGCGAAAAAATTGATGCAGCGCTTTTCTCTACAAGTGCTAAAATTTTAAAAAAATTCTTTTCGCCGCCTTACCACCGTTTCGAAGCGATAAAAATACGCCTATACAAAGTAGAATTGTACATCCGACGATATAAAACTCTAAAATCTTCCCTAAAATGCCTCAATTCGTCAAACACTCAAAGGTCGTTTTCCCATTTTCACCCCCATTTTCCCTCCTCTACTAAATCCGTGAGAGCGGTAAAGGGTCCTGTGCGCTTTTATAGAGTATAACTAGCTCTAACGTCCGCTTACAGCGGGTCCTCCGCTTACAACGGGTCCTCCGCTTACAGCGGGTCCTCCGCTTACAGCGGTTCCTCCGCTTACAGCGGGTCCGTCAATATCTTTTAGTTGGAATCGCTTTTTTCGCTTCCGCTTACAGCTTTTTCATTGTTGCTGTAAAAAGCAATCACTGTCATGACGCCTTTTAGAATGTCCGATTTTATTAACTTTTGACGCACCCCTGTATATACATATATTTCGTGAAGGCAATAGTATATTTTCTTTAAAATTCTTCTCGAACGGTTTTTTACACAAACCGGAACACACTCAAGAGCGAGAAATGTAAATTTATGTTAAACATAAGTCATGTTAATGTATCCAAAGAAACAATGAGCCCAAAGAGCACAACATTTTCATCGAGACAGTTTACAATACTATTTTGATGTGATAGTGGAAAGGCATTGTCAACCTTTTCGAAGTCTACTGTCGTTAAGAAAAAAGCACAAAATAATAACAAAAGTAAGAAGCCCAAGTTTTAAATTTAAGCCCTATTGAAGCGCCTTTCCTGTAAAAAACGCTTTTTAGAATGTCCACTTTTATAAACTTTTGAAGCACCCCTGTGTATACATATATTTTGTTAAGCCAATAGGATATGTTATTTAAAATTCTTCTCGAACTGTTTTTGCCATAAATTGGTACACACTCAAGAGCGAGAAAGGTAATTTAATGTTAAACATAAGTCATCTTAAAGTATCCAAAGACACAATGAGATCAAAAAGCGCAACATTTTTATTAAGACGTCTACAATATTATTTTGATGTGAAAGTGTAAAAGCCTGTCAACTTTTTTGAATTCCACTATCGTTAATAAAGGAGCACAAAATAATAATAAAAGTAAAAAGCCCAAGTTTTAAATTAAAGCGCCTTTCCAGTAAAAAGCGATCACTGGCATGACGCTTTTTAGAATGTCCAGTTTTATACACATTTGAAGCACCCCTGTATATACATATATTTTGTGAAGACAATTGTATATTTTATTTAAAATTCTTCTCGAACTGTTTTTAACACAAACCGGTACACACTCAAGAGCGAGAAAAGTAATTTGATTTTAAACATTCATATTAAGGTATCCAAAAGCACAATGAGATCAAAAAGCCCAACATGTTCATTAAGACAGTTTACAATAATATCTTGATGTGAAAGTGTAAAGCCTGTCAACCTTTTCGAAATCCACTACCGTTAATAAAGGAGCACGAAGTAATAAAAAAAATAAAAAGCCCCAAGTTTTAAATTTAAGCCCTATTGAAGCGCCTCTCCTGTAAAAAAAGGCTTTTTAGAATGTCCAGTTTTATAAACTTTTGAAACACCCCTGTGTGTTATTTAAAATTCTTCTCGAACTGTTTTTGCCATAAATTGGTACACACTCAGGAGCGAGAAGGTAATTTAATGTTAAACATAAGTCATCTTAAAGTATCCAAAGACACAATGAGATCAAAAAGCGCAACATTTTTATTAAGACAGTGTACAATACTATTTTGATGTGAAAGTGTAAAAGCTTGTCAACTTTTTTGAAATCCACTATCGTTAATAAAGGAGCACAAAATAATAATAAAATTAAAAAGCCCAAGTTTTAAATTGAAGCGCCTTTCCAGTAAAAAGCGATCACTGGCATGACGCTTTTTAGAATGTCCAGTTTTATACACCTTTGAAGCACCCCTGTATATACATATATTTTGTGAAGCCAATTGTATATTTTATTTAAAATTCTTCTCGAACTGTTTTTAACACAAACCGGTACATACTCAAGAGCGAGAAAAGTAATTTAATTTTAAACATAAGTCATATTAAGGTATCTAAAAGCACAATGAGATCAAAAAGCCCAACATGTTCATTAAGAGAGTTTACAATATTATCTTGATGTGAAAGTGTAAAGCCTGTCAACCTTTTCAAAATCCACTACCGTTAATAAAGGAGCACGAAATAATAATAAAAGTAAAAAGCCCAAGTTTTAAATTTAAGCCCTTTTGAAGCGCATTTCCTGTAAAAAAAGGCTTTTTAGAATATCCACTTTTATAAACTTTTGAAACACCCCTGTGTATACATATATTTTGTTAAGCCAATAGGATATTTTATTTAAAATCCTTCTCGAACTGTTTTTGCCATAAATTGGAACACACTCGAAAGCGAGAAAGGTAATTTAATGTTAAACATAAGTCATCTTAAAGTATCCAAAGACACAATGAGATCAAAAAGCGCAACATTTTTATTAGGACAGTGTGCAATACTATTTTGATGTGAAAGTTTAAAAGCCTGTCAACTTTTTTGAAATCCACTATCGTTAATAAAGGAGCACGAAATAATAATAAAAGTAAAAAGCCCAAGTTTTAAATTTAAGCCCTATTGAAGCGCCTTTCCTGTAAAAAGAGGCTTTTTAGAATGTCTGCTTTTATAAACTTTCGAAGCACCCCTGTATATACATATATTTTGTTAAGCCAATAGGATATTTTATTTAAAATTTTTCTCGAACTGCTTTAGACATAAACCGGTACACACTCAAGAGCGAGAAAGGTAATTTAATGTTAAACATAAGTCATGTTAAAGTATCCAAAGACACAATGAGATCAAAAAGCGTAACATTTTATTAAGACAGTGTATAATACTATTTTGATGTGATAGTCTAAAAGCCTGTCAATCTGTTTGAAATCCACTATCGTTAATAACGGAGCACAAAATAATAATAAAAGTAAAAAGCCCAAGTATTAAATTGAAGTGCCTGTCCTGTAAAAAGCGATCACTGGCATAAAGCTTGTTAGAATGCCCACTTTTATACACCTTTGAAGTACCCCTGTATATTCATATATTGTGTTAAGCCAATAGGACGTTTTATTTAAAATTCTTCTCGAACTGTTTTTAACACAAACCGGTACACACTCAAGAGCGAGAAAAGTAATTTAATTTTAAACATAAGTCATGTTAAGGTATCCAAAGACACAATGAGATCAAAAAGCCCAACATGTTCATTGAGACAGTTTACTATACTATTTTGATGTGAAAGTATAAAAACCTGTCAACCTTTTCAAAATCCACTATCGTTAATAAAGAAGCACAAAATAATAATGAAAGTATAAAGCCCAAGTTTTAAATGTAAGCCCTATTGAAGCGCCTTTCCTGTAAAAGGCGATCACTGGCATGACGCTTTTTAGAACGTCCAATTTTTATAAACTTTTGAAGCACCTCTGTACATACATAAATTTTGTGAAGCCAATAGGATATTGTATTTAAAATTCTTCTCGAACTGTTTTTGACACAAACCGGTACACACTCAAGAGCGAGGAAGGTAATGAATATTTTCTAAATTATTGGAATCTCCTAACTCCAAACTTTGAAAATGTCAACATGAAGAAATTCAAGCAAGGACGTGTAAACGGCAAAAGTTACTTTGGGTCTCATAACATTGCATTTATATACGTTCCTTATATTTTCTATTATTACATATGACCTGTAAAAAAAGTTATTTATTATACAAGGTAAAGAAGTATTAGATTTTAGCTCGAGATAATGACAAAATACCGAGAGCTAAAATCTAATGTTTTTTCCCGTGTATAATACACTATTTTTTTCTGTGACAGGAAAAACGATGATTTAATAATGATAAAAAAGACTCAGAAAATCAATCGATGTGACATTTGAAGTTTTAAATTGGTAGGCTGTTGTACTTATAATAGCAGCATTACACCTGCGTTGCTAAGGAAACCTGTAAATTATTCAAATATTTGTCAATTTAATTTTGTGTTTGGTTTTAAAAATTTGCGAACTTAAGTTGATTTTTAGTTATTTTGATTGGAAGTTGTATATATCCGGAAAGAAAGTACTCATTTTTTTCCCGGGGAAAAATGAGTACTTTTTTCTCGGCTTTTAAAGTGACATTTTGTTACCTATTAAGAAAAATAAAATGTCAAACTTTTCCCGTCACAGAGAAAAAGTTATAAAAATACATTCGAGTCGTCTTGGCAACGGACTCGGCAAAAGTACGAACTAAAGACGACGATTCAATACCACTACAAATTTCGAATGGCCGGAACAATTTCAAAATGAAAAATTTAAGGTAATTAATCAATATTTCTGGATGTATACTGTCCCATAGTAAAATACTATTTCATGAAAGCCAGTTACAAATTAAATATTATAAATAAAGGTATTAAATATTACTTTCCTACACCTATATCTTATGTACCATTTGGCATCACTGTTTTAAAATGTTTAAATGACAATTATAACAAACGTCAACAAATAATTATAATATAATTATAACACATGTCAAAACGTGTACAAATATTACTATTTCCTGTATTTTGTAGGTTATATTACATGACAGGTAAAATTTTGCAACATCTAATATTTGACGTCATTTTAATTTAGTGGCGCATGTCGGTTGCGAGAGCGACTCAACTATAGGAACAGTTTGTTGAAAAAGAAAAGCCTTGCATCTACGGTCATAAACTGTATTATCAATTATATTCTAACAATATAAGATATTGCAATTTCAACTGCCATATTTCAGACAATTTAACTTGCACCAAGTTTCTGTAGGATGAATAAGGCCAGAAACTTTGATTGACAAATCATATCCCAACTGTTTAGTAAAAACTATACGTTTTAACAGGTTCTTTGTCTAAATTTCCTAAATCAAAGAGGGTTGATTGAGAAAACCGTGTTTCCATAATTTTGACTTACAAAATGTTATGTTCTGGAGGAATCGGCGCGATCTTTGTAGTGCCAATTATAATTATTATTTTAAAATTTAACTACACGTTAACGAACACACAATTCATCCAAACCCAATTAAATCAAGAGTACTTTATACAGTGTTTGCATAAGCACCTGCCAGCTTTTGTAGAATTTCTTCAATGTCTTCAATTTCACATATAACTTTTAAATATAGTTTTAATATGTTAATGACATATCAGAGTGAGTCTAAAATATATTCATCTAAAATTAAGTTTTAATAAGGTGCTGTTAAAAGCAATTACAAAGAAGAAAAGAGCAAGTGCAATCATAAATTTTTGCAAACACTTAGAATTTTTAGCAACTAAGATAAAGTCCCGGAAATGTAACAGAATTAAATAGCTTCCAAAACACAAATATTTCCGTAGTAAGCTAAAAGTTACACATATTCAATATTATGTTTTTATTTTTAAGTATACTGTTAATTTCATGTATAGAAGAAGCAATACAATTACTAAATGACTAATAAAAATAATTATTAATTGAAAATGCATAAGAAAACATAATCGCAGTCAATACTAATAAAAATCCAACTCTTCTAGGTTATGCGCACGTGTAAGTAATCCCAATTACTGTTTAATATTTTATCAGGTTTGGTAAAACACCGGTTAATATATCATCATTTAATAACGTTCCTAATCAATGATTAGCGCTAACCGGTGTTGGTAACACATACTAACCGGTATTTTAATCAATGGCTAGCGCCAACCGGTTTTTGCAAAAACGTACTATCCCGTATTTTATTTAATGAGTACGCTGATCGGCATTTTAATCGGAATTGGGAAAACCGGCCCTTTATTGAACTTAATCAAATAATACAGTGCAATAATATGAATAATTAAAAATACGTCTAAATTTGCCGTTGTAGTTGTTAGCGCGTTTTAATGTTGAAGGTTACATTCAAATATTATGTCAACTTTAAATAAACATGCGCCAATAATTTAAGGACATTAAATTTGAGATATTGCAAAATTTTACCTGTCAAGTATCCTACCTACACATGCCATTTCGAGACTTATAAATACACCTTTTGATATTAATCATAATAACCTTTTGAAGTTTGTCATCCAAGCAACACAAATTTGTCTGCAATTACCGTTTCCCGTAGAACGCGATCACTGACACGACGCTGTTTAGAAAGTCCGATTTTACAAACTTTTGAACCAATCCTGTATATTCATAAATTTAGTGATGCCAATCGTATATATTATTTAGAACTTTTCTTTACTTCTTTACACAAACCGTTACACTGAACACTGAAGAGCGAGAAGGATAATTTAATGTTAAACATAAATCATGTTAAAGTTAACAAGGAAGAATGTGCTCAGATCCAAGTACTTTTCGACGAACCTTTCCGACATATTACATTTGCCATGTTGTTTTTTTTGACATTTTGACTTTGGATTCGTGATCGGCGACCTGAGACACCCCCGTATCTAAAATTTCACATTAATACGTCAATTTTCAAAAAACTCCCGCCATTTTGTTTTTTTTGACATTTCGACTTTGGATTCGTGATCGGCGACCTAAAACACCCCCGTATCTAAAATTTCACATTCATACGTCAATTTTCAAAAAAACTTCCGCCATTTTGTTTTTTTTTTGACATTTTGATTTTGGATTCGTGATCGGCGACCTGAGACACCCCCGTATCTAAAATTTCACATTCATACGTCAATTTTCAAAAAAACTTCCGCCATTTTGTTTTTTTTTGACATTTTGACTTTGGATTCGTAATCGGCGACCTGAGACACCCCCGTATCTAAAATTTCACATTCATACGCCAATTTTCAAAAAAACTTCCGCCATTTTTTTTTTTTGACATTTTGACTTTGTATTCTTGATCGGCTACCTAAGACACCCCCGTATCTAAAATTTCACATTCGTACGTCAATTTTCAAAAAATCTTCCGCCATTTTGTTTTTTTTTGACATTTTAACTTTGGATTTGTGATCGGCGTCTGCACACACCCCCGTATCTAAAATTTTGCATTCATACGTCAATTTTCAAAAAACTCTTCGGCCATTTAATTTCCTTTGTCATTTTGACTTTGGATTTGTGATCGGCGTCCGTATACACACCCCCGTATCTAAAATTTCACATTCGTACGTCAATTTAGAATTAGTGACGGGCGACCGTAAAAACTTTCGAGTGCCTAATTTTGCTTTTAATCAGAATAGATAGAAATTGATTTCAGCCAACTCCGCCCACCGTGCACGTTTGCGTAGTCGTTTAAGTAAAATTATTTCGTAGGGGCACATAAATGTCGAAAGCAATCCTCTTCTTTTTCCCCTATGAGGAAATACGCGTTCCGAAATTATCGTATTTTAATTCAAATCATTATTAATATATTAATCGACAACGCCTGTTTAGATGAAAATATGAAATCAAGCGGGACCGTTACGTATTATGTGGACATGATGAACATTCGCCGGACCGTAATGTATTGACCGGCAGTGCACATGATAATCTGATTTTATTTTTCGCCCGTCCGGAATGCATTGGTATCAGTGCAAATTGAATCGGCCATTTTTCTGACCAAATCCCTCTGAAAACGAACTTGGAATTACTCGTACCTTCGTCTAGGTACCTCTGTAAACTGGGAATGCGCAAGTGAACGTTTCCGAAATGTCACTTGTTTACGTTTCTGAATCTTGTTGTGTCCTCGAAACTTTCAAAATTTGGAATTTCAAGCTTAAAAGTGAAAATGTGAATTCGTATGAGACCGGCTGTCAGTTTGACGTTTGTCGGGATTTTTCATCCATTTCGCTAAACCGTGTCCGTCTGCAGATGATATTTAAAGTGTTCGTACCTTTGTATCTGCACCACTTTAAACTGGGAATATGCAACTAAAGGGTCCTGAAATGTCAGTACTTTAAAATTTTGAATCTTGTTGCGCCCCCGAAAGCTTTAAAATTTGGAATTTCAGGCCTAAAAGTGAAAGTTTGCATACATTTCGAATGGGCTCTCACTTTGACGTTTGTCGGGATTTTCAGTATAAAAGGCTCCAGAGCAATTTTTGTTTCCCACGTCCTCCTTATGGGCGAAAAAATTGATGCAGCGCTTTTCTCTACAAGTGCTAAAATTTTAAAAAAATTCTTTTCGCCGCCTTACCACCGTTTCGAAGCGATAAAAATACGCCTATACAAAGTAGAATTGTACATCCGACGATATAAAACTCTAAAATCTTCCCTAAAATGCCTCAATTCGTCAAACACTCAAAGGTCGTTTTCCCATTTTCACCCCCATTTTCCCTCCTCTACTAAATCCGTGAGAGCGGTAAAGGGTCCTGTGCGCTTTTATAGAGTATAACTAGCTCTAACGTCCGCTTACAGCGGGTCCTCCGCTTACAGCGGGTCCTCAGCTTACAGCGGGTCCTCAGCTTACAGCGGGTCCTCAGCTTACAGCGGGTCCTCCGCTTACAGCGGGTCCATCAATCTCTTTTAGTTGGAATCGCTTTTTTCGCGTCCGCTTACAGCTTTTTCAGTCTCCCGTAAAATGCAATCACTGTCATGACGCCTTTTAGAATGTCCGGTTCTATTAACTTTTGACGCACCCCTGTATAAACATATATTTTGTGAAGCCAATAGTATATTTTCTTTAAAATTCCTCTCGAAAGGTTCTTTACACAAACCGGTACACACTCAAGAGCGAGAAAGGTAAATTTATGTTAAACATAAGTCATGTTAATGTATCCAAAGAAACAATGAGCTCAAAGAGCACAACATTTTGTGAAGCCAATAGTATATTTTCTTTAAAATTCCTCTCGAAAGGTTTTTTACACAAACCGGTACATACTCAAGAGCGAGAAAGGTAAATTTATGTTAAACATAAGTCATGTTAATGTATCCAAAGAAACAATGAGCTCAAAGAGCACAACATTTTCATCGAGACAGTTTACAATACTATTTTGATATGATAGTGGAAAAGCATGTCAACCTTTTCGAAGTCTACTATCGTTAAGAAAAAAATGAGGTGTGCCCACCACACGACTTTCTTAGACGTATGAGCGTTTCAAATTTTAGAATCTTAAGAATTTTTTTATACAAAAATTATTCAAAATCCTATTCTAAGTACTTCTATTCTCTTAATAAATCTCTATAGAATGCATACTTTGCTAGATATTAGCAAAAAAGTCCTACTGGCTAAGAGTAAAAGTGCTACTTCCGGTCCGAATTTTGGAATTTCATATATACAAAAAAATATTGCAAATCCAGTTCCAAATACTTTTGTATTCTTGATAAATATATATAGAATGCATAACTTACGACATACTTGCAAAAAATCGTTATTCGATAAGAGTAAAAGTGGTACTTCCGGTCTGAATTTTGAAATTTCTTTTATACAAAAGATATTGAAAATTATGTTTTAAATACTTTTATACCCGTAACGTACTTGTCTAAAAGGCATGACTTGCGAAATATTCGCAAAAAACTGATTTTCGATAAGAGTAAAAGACCTACTTCCGGTAGGAATTTCAAAAAACTTTTTAAAAAAAATTATTTTCAATTTCAATTCTAAGTATATATGAATTCTTTATAAATTTGTTTAAACTTAGTAGTTGACGAAATATTGTCAAAATTGGATTTTTTCGCTGAAGTAAACTGCTACTTCCGGTCTACCGATTTTACTGAAAAACTAATCACATCTCAAGAGGGAGATTATACACGTAAATACAAAATTTGGAATTGATATCTACAGCGGTTTGACCGCTATCGTGGTCACACACACACAGACAGACACACAGACAGACACACACACACACACACAAACACACAGACATTTTTTAAAAACCACTTTTTTGGTATCAGGCGACTTCAAAACGTGGACATCTGCAAAAATCTCGAGGTGGAAAATTTTCATCATCACAATACTTCCTTATACTACGTATAAGAAAGTAAAAGCACAAAATAATAATAAAAGTAAGAATCCCAAGTTTTAAATTTAAGCCCTATTGAAGCGTCTTTCCTGTAAAAAACGCTCTTTAGAATGTCCACTTTTATAAACGTTTGAAGCACGCCTGTATATACATATATTTTGTTAAGCCAATAGGATATTTTATTTAAAATTCTTATCGAACTGTTTTTGAAATAAATCGGTACACACTCAAGAGCGAGAAAGGTAATTTAATGTTAAACATAAGTCATGTTAAAGTATCCAAAGACACAATAATATCAAAAAGCGCAACTTTTTATTAAGACAGTGTACAATACTATTTTGATGTGAAAGTGTAAAAGCCTGTCAACCTTTTTGAAATCCACTATCGTTAATAAAGGAACACAAAATAATAATAAAAGTAAAAAGCCTAAGTTTTAAATTGAAGCGCCTTTCCATTAAAAAGTGATCACTGGCATGACGCTTTTTAGAATGTCCAGTTTTATACACCTTTGAAGCACCCCTGTATATACATATATTTTGTGAAGCCAATTGTATATTTTATTTAAAATTCTTCTCGAACTGTTTTTAACACAAACCGGTACACACTCAAGAGCGAGATAGATAATTTAATTTTAAACATAATTCATGTTAAGGTATCCAAAAGCACAATGAGATCAAAAAGCCCAACATGTTCATTAAGACAATTTACAATACTATTTTGATGTGAAAGTGTAAAGCCTGTCAACCTTTTCAAAATCCACGATCGTTAATAAATGAGCACGAAGTAATAATAAAAGTAAAAAGCCCAAGTTTTAAATTTAAGCCCTATTGAAGCGCCTTTCCTTTAAAAAAAAGACTTTTTAGAATGTCCACTTTTATAAACTTTTGAAGCACCCCCGTATATACATATATTTTGTTAAACCAATAGGATATTTTATTTAAAATTCTTTTCGAACTGTTTTTGACATAAACCGGTACGCACTCAAGAGCGAGAAAGGTAATTTAATGTTAAAGTATCCAGAGACACAATAAGATCAAAAAGTTCAACATGTTCATTAAGACAGTTTACAATACTATTTTGATGTGAAAGTGTAAAAGTCTGTCAATCTTTTCGAAATCAACTATCGTTAATAAAAGAGCACAAAACATTAATAAAAGTAGAAAGCCCAAGTTTTAAATGTAAGCCAAAGCGCCTTCCTGTAAAAGGCGATCACTGGCATCACGCTTTTCAGAATGTCTACTTTTATAAACTTTTGAAACACCCTTGTATATACATATATTTTGTTAATCCAATAGAATATTTTATTTAAAATTCTTCTCGAACTGTTTCTGACACAAGTCGGTACACACTCAAGAGAGAGAAAGGTAATCTAATGTTAAAGTATCCAAAGACACAATAAGATAAAAAAGGTCAACATGTTCATTAAGACAGTTTACAATACTATTTTGATGTGAAAGTGTAAAAGCCTGTCAACTTTTTCGAAATCCACTATCGTTAATAAAGGAGCACAAAATAATAATAAAAGTAAAAAGCCCAAGTTTTAAATTGAAGCCCTATTGAAGCGCCTTGCCTGTAAAAGGCGATTACTGGCATGACGCTTTTTAGAATGTCCACTTTTATAAACGTTTAAAACACCCCTATACATAAATAAATTTTGTGAAGCCAATAGGATATTTTATTTAAAATTCTTCTCGAACTGTTTTTGGCGCAAACCGGTACACACTCAAGAGCGAGTAAGGTAATTTAATGTTAAAGTATCGAAAGACACAATAAGATCAAAAAGGTCAATATGTTCGTTAAGACAGTTTTCAATACTCTTTTGATGTGAAAGTGTAAAAGCCCGTCAACCTTTTCGAAATCCACTATCGTTAACCAAGGAGTACAAAATAATAATAAAAGTAAAAAGCCCAAGTTTTAAATTGAAGCCCTATTGAAGCCACTTTCCTGTAAAGGGCGATCACTGGCATGACGCTTTTTAGAATATCCACTTTTATAAACTTTTGAAGCACCCCTGTATATACATATATTTTGATAAGCCAATAGGATATTTTATTTAAAATTCTCCTCGAACTGTTTTTGACACAAACCGGTACACACTTAAGATCGAGAAAGGTAATTTAATGTTAAAGTATACAACGACACAATAAGATCAAAAAGCATAACATTTTTATTAAGATAGTTTACAATACTGTTTTGATCCAAAAGTGTAAAAGCCTGCCAACCTTTTAGAAATCCATTATCGTTAATAAAAGAGCACAAATTAATAAAAGTAGAAAGCCCAAGTTTTAAATTTGAAGCCCAATTGAAGCGCCTTTCCTGGAAAAAGCGATAACTGGCATGACGCTTTTTAGAATGTCCACTTTAATAAACTTTTGAAGCACCCCTTTACATACATAAATTTTGTGAAGCCAATTGTATATTTTATTTAAAATTT
Source organism: Amphimallon solstitiale (assembly GCA_963170755.1). Taxonomy (NCBI): domain Eukaryota; kingdom Metazoa; phylum Arthropoda; class Insecta; order Coleoptera; family Scarabaeidae; genus Amphimallon; species Amphimallon solstitiale. The sequence goes on from OY720675.1 coordinate 87,141,988, forward strand.
TTCACACTCAAGAGCGAGAAAGATAATTTAATATTAAATATAAGAATGATGTTAAAGTATCCGAAGAAACAATATGCTCAATAAGCGCATCATTTTCATTGAGACAATCGGGATAATACGCTCTTGAAATAACAGTGGAAACATTTAGTATATTAACAAAAAGTATGTCAATTGCTCAGAAACAATTTAAAATAGGCACGCACAATATTAATAAAAAATAACCTAAAAATCAGTTTGACACTGAGATATTTTTACCTCAATTATTTGAAGTGGAATAGCGCTTTCATTATGAAATTTTGGTCAGCAGGTTTGAATTATTCGTCTGTCACATACTCAAAATTAGTTCGCAAGTTAATTAAAAATGATGAACTTCAAACATACAACTCGCAAACATATAAATGATTAGTTTTAATAAGATGCTGTTAAAAGCAATTACAAAGAAGAAAAGACCAGGCGCAGGCATAAATTTTCACAAATATTTAGGATTTTTAGCAACTGAGATAAAGTCCCAGAAATGTAACAGAATTAAAAAGCTTCCAAAACACAAATATTTCCCTAGTAAGCTAAAAGTTACACATATTCAATATTATATTTTATTTTTAATTATACTGTTAATTTCATGTATAGAAGAAGCAATACAATTACTAAAACACTAATAAAAATAATTATTAATTACAAATGGATAAGAAAACATAATCGCAGTCAATACTAATAAAAATCCAAATCTCCTAGGTTACGCGCATGTGTAAGTAATCGTAATTACTGTTTAATATTTTATCAGGTTTGGTAAAACAGCGGTTAAATATCTTCATTTAATAACGTTCTTAATCAATGATTAGCGCTAACCGGTGTTGGAAAAACATACCAACCGGTATTTTAATCAATGATTAGCGCCACCCGGTTTTTACAAAAGCGTACAATCACGTATTTTATCTATTGAATACGCTCATCGGCATTTTAATCGGAATTGGGAAAACCGGCCCTTTACTGAACTTAATCAACTAATACAGTGCAATAATATGAATAATTAAAAATACGTCTAAATTTGCCGTTGTAGTTGTTAGGGCGTTTTAATGTTGAAGGTTACATTTAAATATTATGTCAACTTTAAATAAACATGCGCCAATAATTTAAGGATATTAAATTTGAGATATTGCAAAATTTTACCTGTCAAGTATCCTACCTACACATGCCATTTCGAGACTTATAAATACACCTTTTGACATAAATCATAATAACCTTTTGAAGTTTGTCATCCAAGCAACACAAATTTGTCTGCAATTACCGTTTCCCGTAGAACGCGATCATTGTCATGAGGCTTTTTAGAAAGGCCGATTTTATAAACTTTTGAACCACTCCTGTATAGACATAAATTTTGTGATGCCAATCGTATATATTATTTAGAACTTTTCTTTACTTCTTTACACAAACCGTTACACTGAACACTGAAGAGCGAGAAGGATAATTTAATGTTAAACATAAATCATGTTAAAGTTAGCAAGAAAGAATGTGCTCAGATCCAAGTACTTTTCGACGAACCTTTCCAACATATTACATTTGCCATGTTGTTTTTTTTGACATTTTGACTTTGGATTCGTGATCGGCGACCTGAGACACCCCTGTATCTAAAATTTCACATTCATACGTCAATTTTCAAAAAAACTTCCGCCATTTTGTTTTTTTTTGACATTTTGACTTTGGATTCGTGATCGGCGACCTGAGACACCCCCGTATCTAAAATTTCACATTAATACGCCAATTTTTCAAAAAACTTCCGCCATTTTGTTTTTTTTGACATTTCGACTTTGGATTCGTGATCGGCGACCTAAAACACCCCCGTATCTAAAATTTCACATTCATACGTCAATTTTCAAAAAAACTTCCGCCATTTTTTTTTTTTTTTGACATTTTGATTTTGGATTCGTGATCGGCGACCTGAGACACCCCCGTATCTAAAATTTCACATTCATACGTCAATTTTCAAAAAAACTTCCGCCATTTTGTTTTTTTTGACATTTTGACTTTGGATTCGTAATCGGCGACCTAAAACACCCCCGTATCTAAAATTTCACATTCATACGTCAATTTTCAAAAAAACTTCCGCCATTTTTTTTTTTTTTGACATTTTGATTTTGGATTCGTGATCGGCGACCTGAGACACCCCCGTATCTAAAATTTCACATTCATACGTCAATTTTCAAAAAAACTTCCGCCATTTTGTTTTTGTTTGACATTTTGACTTTGGATTCGTAATCGGCGACCTGAGACACCCCCGTATCTAAAATTTCACATTCATACGCCAATTTTCAAAAAAACTTCCGCCATTTTGTTTTTTTTTTACATTTTGACTTTGGATTCTTGATCGGCTACCTAAGACACCCCCGTATCTAAAATTTCACATTCGTACGTCAATTTTCAAAAAATCTTTCGCCATTTTGTTTTTTTTGACATTTTGACTTTGGATTTGTGATCGGCGTCCGCACACACCCCCGTATCTAAAATTTCGCATTCGTACGTCAATTTTCAAAAAATCTTCCGCCATTTTGTTTTTTTTTGACATTTTGACTTTGGATTTGTGATCGGCGTCCGCACACACCCCCGTATCTAAAATTTCGCATTCATACGTCAATTTTCAAAAAACTCTTCGGCCATTTAATTTCCTTTGTCATTTTAACTTTGGATTTGTGATCGGCGTCCGTATACACACCCCCGTATCTAAAATTTCACATTCGTACGTCAATTTAGAATTAGTGACGGGCGACCGTAAAAACTCCCGAGTGCCTAATTTTGCTTTTAATCAGAATAGAGAGAAATTGATTTCAGCCAACTGCGCCCACCGTGCACGTTTGCGTAGTCGTTTAAGTAAAATTATTTCGTAGGGGCACATAAATGTCGAAAGCAAACCTCTTCTTTTTCCCCTTTGAGGAAATATGCGTTCTGAAATTATCGTATTTTAATTCAAATCATTATTAAAATATTACTCGACAACACATGTATAGATGAAAATATTAAATCAAGCGGGACCGTTACGTATTATGTGGACATGATGAACATTCGTCGGACCGTAATGTATTGACCGGCAGTGCACATGATAATCTGATTTTATTTTTCGCCCGTCCGGAATGCATTGGTATCAGTGCAAATTGAATCGGCCATTTTTCTGACCAAATCCCTCTGAAAACGAACTTGGCATTACTCGTACCTTCGTCTAGGTACCTCTGTAAACTGGGAAAGCGCAAGTGAACGTTTCCGAAATGTCACTTGTTTACGTTTCTGAATCTTGTTGTGTCCTCGAAACTTTCAAAATTTAGAATTTCAAGCTTAAAAGTGAAAATGTGAATGCGTATGAGACCGGCTGTCAGTTTGACGTTTGTCGGGATTTTTCATCCATTTCGCTAAACCGTGTCCGTCTGCAGATGATATTTAAAGTATTCGTACCTTTGTATCTGCACCACTTTAAACTGGGAATATGCAACTAAAGGGTCCTGAAATGTCAGTACTTTAAAATTTTGAATCTTGTTGCGCCCGCGAAAGCTTTAAAATTTGTAATTTCAGCCCTAAAAGTGAAAGTTTGCATACATTGCGAATCGCCTGTCACTTTGACGTTTGTCGGGATTTTCAGTATAAAAGGCTCCAGAGTAATTTTTGTTTGCCACGTCCTCCTTATGGGCGAAAAAATTGATGCAGCGTGATTTCCTTCACGTTCTAAAATTTTCAAAAATTCCTTTCGCCGCCTTAATGACCGTTCGAAGCGATAAAAATACGCCTATACAAAGTAGAATTATACACCCGACCACATGAAACTCTGAAATTTCCCCTCAAAAGCCTCAATTCGTCAAACACTCAAAGGTCGTTTTCGCATTTTACCCGCATTTCCCCTCCTCTACTAAATCCGTGAGAGCGGTAAAGGGTCCTGTGCGCTTTTATAGAGTATAACTAGCTCTAACGTCCGCTTACAGCGGGTCCTCAGCTTACAGCGGGTCCTCCGCTTACAGCGGGTCCATCAATCTCTTTTAGTTGGAATCGCTTTTTTCGCGTCCGCTTACAGCTTTTTCAGTCTCCTGTAAAATGCAATCACTGTCATGACGCCTTTTAGAATGTCCGGTTCTATTAACTTTTGACGCACCCCTGTATATACATATATTTTGTGAAGCCAATAGAATATTTTCTTTAAAATTCCTCTCGAAAGGTTTTTTACACAAACCGGTACACACTCAAGAGCGAGAAAGGTAAATTTATGTTAAACATAAGTCATGTTAATGTATCCAAAGAAACAATGAGCTCAAAGAGCACAACATTTTCATCGAGACAGTTTACAATACTATTTTGATATGATAGTGGAAAAGCATGTCAACTTTTTCGAAGTCTACTGTCGTTAAGAGAAAAGCACAAAATAATAATAAAAGTAAGAATCCCAAGTTTTAAATTTAAGCCCTATTGAAGCGTCTTTCCTGTAAAAAACGCTCTTTAGAATGTCCACTTTTATAAACGTTTGAAGCACGCCTGTATATACATATATTTTGTTAAGCCAATAGGATATTTTATTTAAAATTCTTGTCGAACTGTTTTTGAAATAAATTGATACACACTCAAGAGCGAGAAAGGTAATTTAATGTTAAACATAAGTCATCTTAAAGTATCCAAAGACACAATAATATCAAAAAGCGCAACTTTTTATTAAGACAGTGTACAATACTATTTTGATGTGAAAGTGTAAAAGCCTGTCAACCTTTTTGAAATCCACTATCGTTAATAAAGGAACACAAAATAATAATAAAAGTAAAAAGCCTAAGTTTTAAATTGAAGCGCCTTTCCATTAAAAAGTGATCACTGGCATGACGCTTTTTAGAATGTCCAGTTTTATACACCTTTGAAGCACCCCTGTATATACATATATTTTGTGAAGCCAATTGTATATTTTATTTAAAATTCTTCTCGAGCTGTTTTTAACACAAACCGGTACACACTCAAGAGCCAGAAAGGTAATTTAATGTTAAAGTATCCAGAGACACAATAAGATCAAAAAGCCCAACATGTTCATTAAGACAATTTACAATACTATTTTGATGTGAAAGTGTAAAGCCTGTCAACCTTTTCAAAATCCACGATCGTTAATAAATGAGCACGAAGTAATAATAAAAGTAAAAAGCCCAAGTTTTAAATTTAAGCCCTATTGAAGCGCCTTTCCTTTAAAAAAAAGACTTTTTAGAATGTCCACTTTTATAAACTTTTGAAGCACCCCCGTATATACATATATTTTGTTAAGCCAATAGGATATTTTATTTAAAATTCTTTTCGAACTGTTTTTGACATAAACCGGTACGCACTCAAGAGCGAGAAAGGTAATTTAATGTTAAAGTATCCAGAGACACAATAAGATCAAAAAGTTCAACATGTTCATTAAGACAGTTTACAATACTATTTTGATGTGAAAGTGTAAAAGTCTGTCAATATTTTCGAAATCAACTGTCGTTAATAAAAGAGCACAAAACATTAATAAAAGTAGAAAGCTCAAGTTTTAAATGTAAGCCAAAGCGCCTTCCTGTAAAAGGCGATCACTGGCATCACGCTTTTCAGAATGTCTACTTTTATAAACTTTTGAAACACCCCTGTATATACATATATTTTGTTAATCCAATAGAATATTTTATTTAAAATTCTTCTCGAACTGTTTCTGACACAAGTCGGTACACGCTCAAGAGAGAGAAAGGTAATCTAATGTTAAAGTATCCAAAGACACAATAAGATCAAAAAGGTCAACATGTTCATTAAGACAGTTTACAATACTATTTTGATGTGAAAGTGTAAAAGCCTGTCAACCTTTTCGAAATCCACTATCGTTAATAAAGGAGCACAAAATAATAATAAAAGTAAAAAGCCCAAGTTTTAAATTGAAGCCCTATTGAAGCGCCTTGCCTGTAAAAGGCGATTACTGGCATGACGCTTTTTAGAATGTCCACTTTTATAAACGTTTAAAACACCCCTATAGATAAATAAATTTTGTGAAGCCAATAGGATATTTTATTTAAAATTCTTCTCGAACTGTTTTTGGCGCAAACCGGTACACACTCAAGAGCGAGTAAGGTAATTTAATGTTAAAGTATCGAAAGACACAATAAGATCAAAAAGGTCAATATGTTCGTTAAGACAGTTTTCAATACTCTTTTGATGTGAAAGTGTAAAAGCCCGTCAACCTTTTCGAAATCCACTATCGTTAACCAAGGAGTACAAAATAATAATAAAAGTAAAAAGCCCAAGTTTTAAATTGAAGCCCTATTGAAGCGCCTTGCCTGTAAAAGGCGATCACTGGCATGGCGCTTTTTAGAATGTCCACTTTTATAAACTTTTGAAACACCTCTGTACATAAATAAATTTTGTGAAGCCAATAGGATATTTTATTTAAAATTCTTCTCGAACTGTTTTTGACACAAACCGGTACACACTCAAGAGCGAGAAAGGTAATTTAATGTTAAAGTATCCAATGACACAATAAGATCAATAAGATCAACATTTTTATCAAGACTGTTTACAATACTATTTTGATGCGAAAGTGTAAAAGCCTTTCAACCTTTTCGAAGTCCACTATCGTTAATAAAAGAGCACAAAACAATAATAAAAATAGAAAGTCCAAGTTTTAAATGTAAGCGCTATTAAAGCGCCTCTCCTGTAAAAGGCGATAACTGGCATGACGTTTTTTAGAATGCCCACTTTTATAAACTTTTGAAGCACCCCTGTATATACATATATTTTGTTAAGCCCATAGGATATTTTATTTAAAATTCTTCTCGAACTGTTTTCGTCACAAACCGGTACACACTTAAGATCGAGAAAGGTAATTTAATGTTAAAGTATACAACGACACAATAAGATCAAAAAGCATAACATTTTTATTAAGATAGTTTACAATACTGTTTTGATCCGAAAGTGTAAAAGCCTGTCAACCTTTTAGAAATCCACTATCGTTAATAAAAGAGCACAAATTAATAAAAGTAGAAAGCCCAAGTTTTAAATTTGAAGCCCAATTGAAGCGCCTTTCCTGGAAAAAGCGATAACTGGCATGGCGATTTTTAGAATGTCCACTTTTATAAACTTTTGAAGCACGGCTGTACATAGATAAATTTTGTGAAGCCAATTGTATGTTTTATTTAAAATTCTTCTCGAATTGCTTTTTACACAAACCGGTACACACTCAAGAGCAAGAAAGGTAGTTTAAAGTTAAAGTATCTAAAGACAATAAAATCAAAAAGTGCAACATTTTTATTAAGACAGTTTACAATACTATTGTGATGCGAAAGTGTAAAAGCTTTTCAACCTTTTCGAAATCCACTATCGTCAATAAAAGAGCATAAAGTAATAATAAAGGCAGGAAGCCCAGGTTTTAAATCTAAAGCGCCTTTCCTGTAAAAAGCGATCACTGGCATGACGCTTTTTAGAATGTCCACTTTAATAAACTTTTGAAGCACCCCTGTACATACATAAATTTTGTGAAGCCAATTGTATATTTTATTTAAAATTTTTCACACTCAAGAGCGAGAAAGATAATTTAATATTAAATATAAGAATGATGTTAAAGTATCCGAAGAAACAATATGCTCAATAAGCGCATCAGTTTCATTGAGACAATCGGGATAATACGCTCTTGAAATAACAGTGGAAACATTTAGTATATTAACAAAAAGTATGTCAATTGCTCAGAAACAATTTAAAATAGGCACGCACAATATTAATAAAAAATAACCTAAAAATCAGTTTGACACTGAGATATTTTTACCTCAATTATTTGAAGTGGAATAGCGCTTTCATTATGAAATTTTGGTCAGCAGGTTTGAAATATTCGTCTGTCACATACTCAAAATTAGTTCGCAAGTTAATTAAAAATGATGAACTTCAAACATACAGCTCGCAAACATATAAATGATTAGTTTTAATAAGATGCTGTTAAAAGCAATTACAAAGAAGAAAAGACCAGGCGCAGGCATAAATTTTCACAAATATTTAGGATTTTTAGCAACTGAGATAAAGTCCCAGAAATGTAACAGAATTAAAAAGCTTCCAAAACACAAATATTTCCCTAGTAAGCTAAAAGTTACACATATTCAATATTATATTTTATTTTTAATTATACTGTTAATTTCATGTATAGAAGAAGCAATACAATTACTAAAACACTAATAAAAATAATTATTAATTACAAATGGATAAGAAAACATAATCGCAGTCAATACTAATAAAAATCCAAATCTCCTAGGTTACGCGCATGTGTAAGTAATCGTAATTACTGTTTAATATTTTATCAGGTTTGGTAAAACAGCGGTTAAATATCTTCATTTAATAACGTTCTTAATCAATGATTAGCGCTAACCGGTGTTGGAAAAACATACCAACCGGTATTTTAATCAATGATTAGCGCCACCCGGTTTTTACAAAAGCGTACAATCACGTATTTTATCTATTGAATACGCTCATCGGCATTTTAATCGGAATTGGGAAAACCGGCCCTTTACTGAACTTAATCAACTAATACAGTGCAATAATATGAATAATTAAAAATACGTCTAAATTTGCCGTTGTAGTTGTTAGGGCGTTTTAATGTTGAAGGTTACATTTAAATATTATGTCAACTTTAAATAAACATGCGCCAATAATTTAAGGATATTAAATTTGAGATATTGCAAAATTTTACCTGTCAAGTATCCTACCTACACATGCCATTTCGAGACTTATAAATACACCTTTTGACATAAATCATAATAACCTTTTGAAGTTTGTCATCCAAGCAACACAAATTTGTCTGCAATTACCGTTTCCCGTAGAACGCGATCATTGTCATGAGGCTTTTTAGAAAGGCCGATTTTATAAACTTTTGAACCACTCCTGTATAGACATAAATTTTGTGATGCCAATCGTATATATTATTTAGAACTTTTCTTTACTTCTTTACACAAACCGTTACACTGAACACTGAAGAGCGAGAAGGATAATTTAATGTTAAACATAAATCATGTTAAAGTTAGCAAGAAAGAATGTGCTCAGATCCAAGTACTTTTCGACGAACCTTTCCAACATATTACATTTGCCATGTTGTTTTTTTGACATTTTGACTTTGGATTCGTGATCGGCGACCTGAGACACCCCCGTATCTTAAATTTCACATTCACACGTCAATTTTCAAAAAAACTTCCGCCATTTTGTTTTTTTTTGACATTTTCACTTTGGATTCGTGATCGGCGACCTGAGACACCCCCGCATCTTAAATTTCACATTCGTACGTCAATTTTCAAAAAAACTTCCGCCATTTTGTTTTTTTTGACATTTTGACTTTGGATTCGTGATCGGCGACCTGAGACACCCCAGTATCTAAAATTTCACATTCGTACGTCAATTTTCAAAAAAAATTCCGCCATTTTGTTTTTTTTGACATTTTGACTTTGGATTCGTGATCGGCGACCTGAGACACCCCAGTATCTAAAATTTCACATTCATACGTCAATTTTCAAAAAAACTTCCGCCATTTGTTTTTTTTTTGACATTTTGACTTTGGATTCGTGATCGGCGACCTGAGACACCCCAGTATCTAAAATTTCACATTCATACGTCAATTTTCAAAAAAACTTCCGCCATTTTGTTTTTTTTTGACATTTTGACTTTGGATTCGTGATCGGCGACCTGAGACACCCCCGTATCTAAAATTTCACATTAATACGTCAAGTTTTCAAAAAACTTCCGCCATTTTGTTTTTTTTGACATTTCGACTTTGGATTCGTGATCGGCGACCTAAAACACCCCCGTATCTAAAATTTCACATTCATACGTCAATTTTCAAAAAAAACTTCCGCCATTTTGTTTTTTTTTGACATTTTGATTTTGGATTCGTGATCGGCGACCTGAGACACCCCCGTATCTAAAATTTCACATTCATACGCCAATTTTCAAAAAAACTTCCGTCATTTTGTTTTTTTTTGACATTTTGACTTTGTATTCTTGATCGGCTACCTAAGACACTCCCGTATCTAAAATTTCACATTCGTACGTCAATTTTCAAAAAAACTTCCGCCATTTTTTTTTTTTTGACATTTTAACTTTGGATTTGTGATCGGCGTCTGCACACACCCCCGTATCTAAAATTTCGCATTCGTACGTCAATTTTCAAAAAATCTTTCGCCATTTTGTTTTTTTTGACATTTTGACTTTGGATTTGTGATCGGCGTCCGCACACACCCCCGTATCTAAAATTTTGCATTCATACGTCAATTTTCAAAAAACTCTTCGGCCATTTAATTTCCTTTGTCATTTTGACTTTGGATTTGTGATCGGCGTCCGTATACACACCCCCATATCTAAAATTTCACATTCGTACGTCAATTTAGAATTAGTGACGGGCGACCGTAAAAACTTTCGAGTGCCTAATTTTGCTTTTAATCAGAATAGATAGAAATTGATTTCAGCCAACTCCGCCCACCGTGCACGTTTGCGTAGTCGTTTAAGTAAAATTATTTCGTAGGGGCACATAAATGTCGAAAGCAATCCTCTTCTTTTTCCCCTTTGAGGAAATACGCGTTCCGAAATTATCGTATTTTAATTCAAATCATTATTAATATATTAATCGACAACGCCTGTTTAGATGAAAATATGAAATCAAGCGGGACCGTTACGTATTATGTGGACATGATGAACATTCGCCGGACCGTAATGTATTGACCGGCAGTGCACATGATAATCTGATTTTATTTTTCGCCCGTCCGGAATGCATTGGTATCAGTGCAAATTGAATCGGCCATTTTTCTGACCAAATCCCTCTGAAAACGAACTTGGAATTACTCGTACCTTCGTCTAGGTACCTCTGTAAACTGGGAATGCGCAAGTGAACGTTTCCGAAATGTCACTTGTTTACGTTTCTGAATCTTGTTGTGTCCTCGAAACTTTCAAAATTTGGAATTTCAAGCTTAAAAGTGAAAATGTGAATGCGTATGAGACCGGCTGTCAGTTTGACGTTTGTCGGGATTTTTCATCCATTTCGCTAAACCGTGTCCGTCTGCAGATGATATTTAAAGTGTTCGTACCTTTGTATCTGCACCACTTTAAACTGGGAATATGCAACTAAAGGGTCCTGAAATGTCAGTACTTTAAAATTTTGAATCTTGTTGCGCCCCCGAAAGCTTTAAAATTTGGAATTTCAGGCCTAAAAGTGAAAGTTTGCATACATTTCGAATGGGCTGTCACTTTGACGTTTGTCGGTATTTTCAGTATAAAAGGCTCCAGAGCAATTTTTGTTTCCCACGTCCTCCTTATGGGCGAAAAAATTGATGCAGCGCTTTTCTCTACAAGTGCTAAAATTTTAAAAAAATTCTTTTCGCCGCCTTACCACCGTTTCGAAGCGATAAAAATACGCCTATACAAAGTAGAATTGTACATCCGACGATATAAAACTTTAAAATCTTCCCTAAAATGCCTCAATTCGTCAAACACTCAAAGGTCGTTTTCCCATTTTCACCCCCATTTTCCCTCCTCTACTAAATCCGTGAGAGCGGTAAAGGGTCCTGTGCGCTTTTATAGAGTATAACTAGCTCTAACGTCAGCTTACAGCGGGTCCTCCGCTTACAACGGGTCCTCCGCTTACAGGGGGTCCTCCGCTTACAGCGGGTCCGTTAATCTCGCTTTTTTCGCGTCCGCTTACAGCTTTTTCATAGTTTCCTGTAAAAAGCAATCACTGTCATGACGCCTTTTAGAATGTCCGATTTTATTAACTTTTGACGCACCCCTGTATATACATATATTTCGTGAAGCCAATAGTACATTTTCTTTAAAATTCTTCTCGAACGGTTTTTTACACAAACCGGTACACACTCAAGAGCGAGAAAGGTAAATTTATGTTAAACATAAGTCATGTTGATGTATCCAAAGAAACAATGAACTCAAAGAGCACAACATTTTCATCGAGACAGTTTACAATACTATTTTGATGTGATAGTGGAAAAGCATGTCAACCTTTTCGAAGTCTACTGTCGTTAAGAAAAAACACAAAATAATAATAAAAGTAAGAATCCCAAGTTCTAAATTTAAGCCCTATTGAAGCGCCTTTCCTGTAAAAAACGCTTTTTAGAATGTCCACTTTTATAAACTTTTGAAGCACCCCTGTATATACATATATTTTGTTAAGCCAATAGGATATTTTATTTAAAATTCTTCTCGAAGTGTTTTTGACATAAATCGGTACACACTCAAGAGCGGGAAAGGTAATTTAATGTTAAACATGTCATGTTAAAGTATCCAAAGACACATTGAGATCAAAAAGCGCAACATCTTTATTAAGACAGTGTACAGTACTATTTTGATGTGAAAGTGTGAAAGCCTGTCAACCTTTTTGAAATCCACTATCGTTAATAAAGGAGCACAAAATAATAATAAAAGTAAAAAGCCCAAGTTTTAAATTTAAGCCCTATTGAAGCGCCTTTCCTGTAAAAAGAGGCTTTTTAGAATGTCTACTTCTATAAACTTTTGAAGCACCCCTATATATACATATATTTTGTTAAGCCAATAGGATATTTAATGTAAAATATTTCTCGAACTGTTTTTGACATAAACCGGTACACACTCAAGAGCGAGAATGGTAATTTAATGTTAAACATAAGTCATGTTAAAGTATCCAAAGACACAATGAGATCAAAAAGCGTAACATTTTTACTAAGACAGTGTACAAAACTATTTTGATGTGATAGTCTAAAAGCCTGTCAATCTGTTTGAAATCCACTGTCGTTAATAAAGGAGCACATAATAATAATAAAAGTAAAAAGCCCAAGTATTAAATTGAAGCGCCTGTCCAGTAAAAAGCCATCACTGGCATGACGCTTGTTAGAATGTCCACTTTTATACACCTTTGAAGTACCCCTGTATATTCATATATTTTGTTAAGCCAATAGGACGTTTTATTTAAAATTCTTCTCGAACTGTTTTTAACACAAACCGGTACACACTCAAGAGCGAGAAAAGTAATTTAATGTTAAACATAAGCCATGTTAGGGTATCCAAAGACACAATGAGATCAAAAAGCCCAACATGTTCATTAAGACAGTTTACAATACTATTTTGATGTGAAAATATAAAAGCCTGTCAACCTTTTCAAAATCCACTATCGTTAATAAAGGAGCACAAAATAATAATGAAAGTAAAAAGCCCAAGTTTTAAATGTAAACCCTATTGAAGCGCCTTTCCTGTAAAAGGCGATCACTGGCATGACGCTTTTTAGAATGTCCACTTTTGTAAACTTTTGAAACACCGCTGTATACACATATATTTTGTTAAACCAATAGGATATTTTACTTAAAATTCTTCTCGAACTGTTTTTGACACAAACCGGTACACACTCAGGAGCGAGAAAGGTAATTTAATGTTAAAGTATCCAAAGACACAATGAGCACAAAAAGCGCAACATTTTCATCAAGATAGTTTGCAATACTATTTTGATGCGAAAGTTTAAAAGTCTGTCAACCTTTTCGAAATCCACTATAGTTAATAAAAGAGCACAAAACAATAATAAAAGTAGAAAGCCCTAGTTTTAAATTTGAAGCCCTATTGAAGCGTCTTTCCTGTAAAAAGCGATCACTGGCATGACGCTTTTTAAAATATCCACTTTTATAAACTTTTGAAACACCCCTGTATATACATATATTTCGTTAAGCCAATAGGATGTTTTATTTAAAATTCTCCTCTAACTGTTTTTGACACAAACCGGTACACACTCAAGAGCGAGAAAGGTAATTTAATGTTACAACGACACAATAAGATAAAAAAGTCCAACATTTTTATTAAGATAGTTTACAATGCTATTTTGATCCGAAAGTGTAAAATCCTGTCAACGTTTTCGAAATCCACCATCGTTAATAAAAGAGCACAAAACAATAATGAAAGTAGAAAGCCCAAGTTTTAAATTTGAAGCACTATTGAAGCGCCTTTCCTGTAAAAAGCGATCACTGGCATGACGATTTTTAGAATGTCCACTTTTATAAACTTTTGAGGCACCCCTGAGCATACATTAATTTTGTGAAGCCAATTGTATAATTTATTTAAAATTCTTCTGGAACTGCTTTTTACACAAACCGGTACACACTCAAGAGCGAGAAGGTTAGTTTATGTTAAAATATCCAAAGACACAAAAGATCAAAAAGCGCAACATTTTTATTAAGACAGTTTACAATACTATTGTGATGCGAAAGTGTAAAAGCTTTTCAACCTTTTCGAAATCCACTATCGTTAATACAAAGCACAAAACAATAATAAAAGTATAAAGCCCAAGTTTTAAATGTAAGCCCTATTAAAGCGCCTCGCATGTAAAAGGTGATGGCATGACGCTTTTTAGAATGTCCACTTTTATAAACGTTTGAAACACCCCTGTACATACATAAATTTTGTGAAGCCAATTGAATATTTTATTTAAAATTCTTCTCGAATTGTTTTTTACACAAACCGGTACACACTCAAGAGCGAGAAAGGGAATTTAATGTTACACCGACACAATAAGATAAAAAAGCGCAACATTTTTATTAAGACAGTTTACAATACTATTTTGATGTGAAAGTGTAAAAGCCTCACAACCTTTTCGAAATCCACTATCGTTAATACAAGAGCACAAAACAATAATAAAAGTAGAAAGCCCAAGTTTTAAATTGAAACCCTATTGAAGCGCCTTTCCTGTAAAAGGCGATCACAGGTATGACGCTTTTTAAAATATCCACTTTTATAAACTTTTGAAACACCCCTGTATATACATATATTTCGTTAAGCCAATAGGATGTTTTATTTAAAATTCTCCTCGAACTGTTTTTGACACAAACCGGTACACACTCAAGAGCGAGAAAAGTAATTTAATGTTACAACGACACAATAAGATAAAAAAGCGCAACATTTTTATTAAGATAGTTTACAATATTATTTTGATCCGAAAGTGTAAAATCCTGTCAACCTTTTCGAAATCCACTATCGTGAATAAAAGAGCACAAAACAATAATAAAAGTAGAAAGCCCAAGGTTTCAATTTGAAGCCTTATTGAAGCGCCTTTTCTGTAAAAAGCGATCACTGGCATGATGATTTTTAGAATGTCAACTTTTGTAAACTTTTGAAGCACCCCTGAGCATACATTAGTTTTGTGAAGCCAATTGTATATTTTATTTAAAATTCTTCTCGAACTGTTTTTGACACAAACCGGTACACACTCAAGAGCGAGAAAGGTAATTTAATGTTAAAATATCCAATGACACAATAAGATCAAAAAGTTCAACATGTTCATTAAGACAGTTTACAATACTATTTTGATGTGAAAGTGTAAAAGTCTGTCAATATTTTCGAAATCAACTGTCGTTAATAAAAGAGCACAAAACATTAATAAAAGTAGAAAGCTCAAGTTTTAAATGTAAGCCAAAGCGCCTTCCTGTAAAAGGCGATCACTGGCATCACGCTTTTCAGAATGTCTACTTTTATAAACTTTTGAAACACCCCTGTATATACATATATTTTGTTAATCCAATAGAATATTTTATTTAAAATTCTTCTCGAACTGTTTCTGACACAAGTCGGTACACGCTCAAGAGAGAGAAAGGTAATCTAATGTTAAAGTATCCAAAGACACAACATTTTCATCAAGAGTGTTTACAATACAATTTTGATGCGAAAGTGTAAAAGCCTTTCAATCTTTTCGAAGTCCACTATCGTTAAGAAAAAAGCACAAAATAATAATAAAAGTAAAAAGCCCAAGTTTTAATTTGAAGCCCTATTGAAGCGACTTACCTGTAAAAAGCGCTTTTTAAAATGTCCACTTTTATAAACTTTTGAAGCACCCCTGTATATACATATATTTTGTTAAGCCAATAGGATATTTTATTCAAAATTCTTCTTGAACTGTTTTTGGCACAAACCGGTACACACTCAAAAGCGAGAAAGGTAATTTAATGTTAAAGTATCCAAAGACTCAATAAGATTAAAAAGGTCAACATGTTCATCAAGACAGTTTGCATTTCTGTTTTGATGTGAAAGTGTAAGAGTGTGTCCACCTTTTCAAAATCCACTATCGTTAATAAAGGAGCACAAAATAATAATAAAAGTAAAAAGCCCAAGTTTTAAATTGAAGCCCTGGAGCCCTATTGAAGCTCCTTTTCTGTAAAAAGCGATCAATCTCATGACGCTTCTTAGAATGTCCAAGTTTATAAACTTTTGAAGTACCCCTGTACATACATAAATTTTGTAAAGCCAATTGTTATTTTCTTTAAAATTCTTCTCGAATTGTTATTTATACAAACCGGTACTCACTCAAGAGCGAGAAAGGTAATTTAATGTTAAACATAAGTCATGTTAAAGTATCCAAAGCAGTGGCGGCTGGTGCCCACGTTTTGACGGTGCAGTTGCGTGGACGGGACTGATTCGTTTGTTGTCGGTGATATGCTCGACATCTGGGAGTACATCGCCGATAATGGGCGAGTCGGTCTTGTCTGTGTGGCTGCTCACGCCCCGAGCCGCCACTGAATCCAAAGACACAATGAGCTTAAAAAACGCAACATTTGTCTTAAGACAGTGTACAATACTATTTTGATGTGAAAGTGTAAAAGCCTCACAACCTCTTCGAAATCCACTATCGTTAATAAAAGAGCACAAAATAATAATAAATATAAAAAGCCCAAGTTTTAAATTGAAGCCCTATTGAAGCGCCTTTCCTGTAAAAGGCGATCACCGGCATGACGCTTTTTAGAATATCCACTTTTATAAACTTTTGAAACATCCCTGTATATACATATATTTTGTTAAGCCAATGGGATATTTTACTTAAAATTCTCCTCGAACTGTTTTTGACACAAACCGGCACACACTTAAGAGCGTGAAAGGTAATTTAATGTTAAAGTATACAACGACAGAATAAGATCTAAAAGCGCACCATTTTTATTAAGATAGTTTACAATACTATTTTGATTCGAAAGTGTAAAAGCCTGTCAACCTTTTAGAAATCCACTATCGTTAATAAAAGAGCACAAATTAATAAAGGTAGAAAGCCCAAGTTTTAAATTTGAAGCCTATTGAAGCGCCTTTCCTGGAAAAAGCGATCACTGGCATGACGATTTTTAGAATGTCCATTTTTATAAACTTTTGAAGCACCCCTGTACATAGATAAATTTTGTGAAGCCAATTGTATATTTTATTTAAAATTCTTCTCGAATTGCTTTTTACACAAACCGGTACGCACTCAAGAGCGAGAAAGGTAGATAAATGTTAAAATATCCAAAGACACAATAAGATCAAAAAGCGCAACATTTTTATTAAAACAGTTTACAATACTATTGTGATGCGAAAGTGTAAAAGCTTTTCAACCTTTTCGAAATCCACTATCGTCAATAAAAGAGCACAAAATAATAATAAAAGTAAAAAGCCCAAGTTTTAAATGTAAAGCCCTATTGAAGTGCCTTTCCTGTAAAAAGCGATCACTGGCATGACGCTTTTTAGAATTTCCACTTTTATAAACTTTTGAAGCACCCCTGTACATACATAAATTTTGTGAAGCCAATTGTACATTTTATTTAAAATTTTTCTCGAATTGCCTTTTACACAATGCGGTACACACTCAAGAGCGAGAAAGATAATTTAATATTAAATATAAGAATAAGTATCCGAAGAAACAATATGCTTAATAAGCGCATCATTTTCATTGAGACAATCGGGATAATACGCTCTTGAAATAACAGTGGAAACATTTAGTATATTAGCAAAAAGTATGTCAATTGCTCAGAAACAATTTAAAATAGGCACGCACAATATTAATAAAAAATAACCTAAAAATCAGTTTGAGATATTTTTCACCCCAATTATTTGAAGTGGAACAGCGCTTTCATTATGAAATTTTGGTCAGCAAATTTGAAATATTCGTCTGTCACATACTCAAAATTAGTTCGCAAGTCAATTAAAAATGAAGGACTTGTATTGCAGAACATTTTAAATTTTCACCGAATTACATTATTACTCATTTTAATGGACATGCTCAAATATATATAGTATCTGTGTAGTGTTTAAAATGTTTATAACAAATTTTGTTTGATAAATGGGCGTCGCTTTCAAACATTCTTATTGAATGTTAATGAATGCTGATGAACTTCAAACATATAGTTCGCAAACATATAAATGATTAGTTTTAATAAGATGCTGTTAAAAGCAATTACAAAGAAGAAAAGACCAAGCGCAGGCATAAATTTTCACAAATATTTAGGATTTTTAGCAACTGAGATAAAGTCCCAGAAATGTAACAGAATTAAAAAGCTTTCAAAACACAAATATTTCCCTAGCAAGCTAAAAGTTACACATATTCAATATTATGTTTTATTTTTAATTATACTGTAAATTTCATGTATAGAAGAAGCAATACAATTACTAAAACACTAATAAAAATAATTATTAATTACAAATGGATAAGAAAACATAATCGCAGTCAATACTAATAAAAATCCAAATCTCCTAGGTTATGCGCATGTGTAAGTAATCGTAATTACTGTTTAATATTTTATCAGGTTTGGTAAAACAGCGGTTAAAATATTTTCATTTAATAACGTTCTTAATCAATGATTTGCGCTAACCGGTGTTGGAAAAACATACCAACCGGTATTTTAATCAATGATTAGCGCCAACCGGTTTTTGCAAAAACGTACTATCCCGTATTTTATCTAATGAATACACTGATGGGCATTTTAATCGGAATTGGGAAAATCGGCCCTTTATTGAACTTAATCAACTAATACAATGCAATAATGTAAATGACTAAAAATACGTTTAAATTTGCCATTGTAGGTGTTAGGGCGTATTAATGTTGAAGGTTACATTCAAATATTATGTCAACATTAATGAAACATGCGCGAATAATTTAAGGACATTAAATTTGAGATATTGCAAAATTTTACCTATCAAGTATTCTACCTACACAAGCTGTTTCAAGAGAGAGAGAGCGAGAGAGAGAATGTCGATTTTATGAACTTTTGACGCATCCCTGTACACATATAAATTTTCTTATGCCAATCGTATACCGGGTGTCCCGTAAAAAACGCCAACAATAATAACTCCGTTATTTATTGTCCGATTTTATTGAAACAAAAAGTCAGTTAATTGGCATCAAAAATACTACAAGAAAGTAGTGTTTTAGTTGTTTTCACTTGTTCTCATTAATGTCAAACGATAGTCAACTTTTTTATTTTAAATGGAAACATATATTTTTGGCAATATTCGGATTGGATTTTATTTTCTGAATTCATGGATGTATAACATGTCTATTTTTTTATAAACGATTATTGAAAGAAAACCATTTATTAAAATTGACCATGTTTTTAATAAATTATGTATAACATTTCGAATGTGCTATGAAACATTGAAAACGTAAGTATTATAAGTATTATTCTAAAAAACAAAACTTCACAATAATTCTTCAAATTGCCCGCCACCTTGTTCAATACATAACGCACATCTCCTAATTACTCCACGAGTCGCATTTAAAACACAAACGGCAGGTATTTCTTGACAAGTGTTAATAATTCTTAGTCTTAAAATGTCAACATTTTCTGGAGGTGTCAAATAAACTCGATCTTGTAGGTAAGCCCACAACCAAAAATCTAGGGGCGAAAGATCTACCTATTTCCAAAGTGGATGTTCAACCAATCAGTATTTACTCTGGCGTTGTGAGCGGGGGCCCCATCTTGTTGATAAAATATTCTATTTAAATTTGCCAAAGGTAATTCATCTAAAAACTTTTGGAGATTTTCGTTTAATAAAGTGTGATACTTTTCTTGATTTAAGCAACCATCTATGAAAAACGGCCCAATTAATTGATCGCCTAAAATACCACACCAAACATTTACGCTAAAACGTCTTTGAAAATTATTTTCAATGACAAATCTCGGATTGTCTTGGCTCCATTGTCGATGTATGTTTCTATTAAAAATAACATTGTTGCCAAAAGTGCATTCATCAGACCAAATTATCATTCTGTAAAAACTCCGGTCTTGTTCTAATGCATTTAAAAAAAGTCGACAAAACTGTATTCTTCGGCGTTGATCATTTTGTTCTAATGCATTAACTTTTCGAGCTATGTACGGTTTAAATTTGTGTTTTCTTAAAATACTATGGACTGTAGTTTTTGATACCCCAATATTATGTGCAATTTCGCGAGTCGAAGTTCGTGAATTTTCTTGTAGTGCAAGAAGAACATCATATTCCGTATCTTCGGCGAATCTACGTCGCTGTGTTTTAGGTTTTTAAAGTGATCCATAATTCCTCAAATTCGTTTCAATTCTCTGAAATATTTTCGAATCTGGAACTTCTCTGTCCGGAAAACGAAAGCTGTAACGCCGAACTGCTTGAAGACGATTTTTATTACATTCAAAAAACACTTGCAACATGTCTGTTAACTCATTGTTATTCATTTTTACGAATATACTTTTTTTTTGTGGCAAAACGTTCAAGCAGAACAATAAATAAGACTTAATAGACACTCACACTGACGTTTATTGACGTTCATCGCATTTTTGTTTTTTCATTGCACATTCCAAAATTTATAAATAATGGAATACAAAGATGAAATTTATTAAGTGTTATATATTTTTTTTTCAATAATTGTTTATCAAAAATAGACATTTTATACATTGTTGAATTCAGAAAAAAAAATCCAATCCGAATATAGCCAAAAATATATCTGTTTCCATTTAAAATAAAAAAGTTGACTATCGTTTGACATTAATAAAAACAACTGAAAACAAACAAAACACTGCTTTTTGTAGCATTTTTTACGGGACACCCGGTATATTATTTAGAACTTTTCTTTCCCTTTTACACAAATCGTTACACTGAACACTGAAGAGCGAGAAGTATAATTAAATGTTAAACATAAATCATGTTAAAGTTTACGAAGGAAGTATGTACTCAGATCCAAGCACATTTCGAAGAACCTTTCTGCCATATTGTTTTCTAAAACTTTTATTTCGAATTCGTGATCAGCGACCTCAAAAACCGACATTTGCTAGATGTCACCAAGATTAAAGATATTTTGAAGAAACTTTCCGCCATATTAGATCCGCCATTTTGTTTTTTTTGACATTTTGACTATAGATTCGTGATCGGTGACCTAAGAGACCCCCGTATCTAAAATTTCACATTCATACGTCAATTTTCGATAAATTCTTCCGCCATTTTGTTTTTTTTGACATTCTGACTTTGGATTTGTGATCGGCGTTCGCACACACCCCCGTATCTAAAATTTCACATTCATACGTCAATTTTCAAAAAAACTTCCGCCATTTTGTTTTTTTTGACATTTTCACTTTGGATTCGTGATCGGCGACCTGATACACCCCCGTATCTAAAATTTCACATTCATACGTCAATTTTCAAAAAAACTTCCGCCATTTTGTTTTTTTTTGACATTTTGACTTTGGATTCGTAATCGGCGACCTGAGACACCCCCGTATCTAAAATTTCACATTCATACGCCAATTTTCAAAAAAACTTCCGCCATTTTGTTTTTTTTTGACATTTTGACTTTGGATTCTTGATCGGCTACCTAAGACACCCCCGTATCCAAAATTTCACATTCATACGTCAATTTTCAAAAAAACTTCCGCCATTTTGTTTTTTTTGACATTTTGACTTTGGATTCGTGATCGGCGACCTAAGACACCCCCGTATCTGAAATTTCATATTCATACGTCAATTTTCAAAAAACTTCCGCCATTTTGTTTTTTTTTGACATTTTGACTTTGGATTCGTGATCGGCGTCCGCACACACCGCCGTATCTAAAATTTCACATTCATACGTCAATTTTCAAAAAAACTTCTGCCATTTTGTTTTTTTTTTTGACATTTTGACTTTGGATTCGAGATCGGCGTTCGCAGACACCCCCGTATCTAAAATTTGACATTCGTACGTCAATTTTCAAAAAATCTTCCTCCGTTTTCTTTTTTTTTTGACATTTTGACTATGGATTCGTGATCGGCGTCCGCAGACACCCCAGTTTTGCTTGAAATCAGAATAGATAGAAATTGATTTCAGCCAACTCCGCCCACCGTGCACGTTTACGTAATCGTTTAAGTAAAATTATTTCGTAGTAGGGGCACATAAATGTCGAAAGCAATCCTCTTCTTTTTCCCCTTTGAGGAAATACGCGTTCCGAAATTATCGTATTTTAATCCAAATCATTATTAATATATTAATCGACAACGCCTGTTTAGATGAAAATATGAAATCAAGCGGGACCGTTACGTATTATGTGGACATGATGAACATTCGCCGGGCCGTAATGTATTGACCGGCAGTGCACATGATAATCTGATTTTATTTTTCGCCCGTCCGGAATGCATTGGTATCAGTGCAAATTGAATCGGCCATTTTTCTGACCAAATCCCTCTGAAAACGAACTTGGAATTACTCGTACCTTCGTCTAGGTACCTCTGTAAACTGGGAATGCGCAAGTGAACGTTTCCGAAATGTCACTTCTTTACTTTTCTAAATCTTGCTGTGCCCTTGAAACTTTCAAAATTTGGAATTTCAAGCTTAAAAGTGAAAATGTGAATGCGTATGAGACTACCTGTCAGTTTGACGTTTGTCGGGATATTTCATCCATTTCGCTAAATTGTATCCGTCTGCAAACGCACTTTAAATCGCCCGTATCTTTTTATCTGTACCACTGTAAACTGGGAATATGCAACTAAAGGGTCCTGAAATGTCAGTACTTTAAAATTTTGAATCTTGTTGCGCCCTCGAAAGCTTTAAAATTTGGAATTTCAGGCTTAAAAGTGAATGTTTGCATACATTTCGAATCTCCTGTCACTTTGACGTTTGTCGGGATTTTCAGTATAAAAGGCTCCAGAGCAATTTTTGTTTCCCACGTCCTCCTTATGGGCGAAAAAATTGATGCAGCGCTTTTCTCTACAAGTGCTAAAATTTTAAAAAAATTCTTTTCGCCGCCTTACCACCGTTTCGAAGCGATAAAAATACGCCTATACAAAGTAGAATTGTACATCCGACGATATAAAACTCTAAAATCTCCCCTAAAATGCCTCAATTCGTCAAACACTCAAAGGTCGTTTTCCCATTTTCACCCCCATTTTCCCTCCTCTACTAAATCCGTGAGAGCGGTAAAGGGTCCTGTGCGCTTTTAGTATATATAACAAGGGAAAGAAGTATTAGATTTTAGCTCGAGATAATGACAAAATACCGAGAGCTAAAATCTAATGTTTTTTCCCGTGTATAATACACTATTTTTTTCTGTGACAGGAAAAACGATGATTTAATAATAATAAAAAAGACTCAGAAAATCAATCGATGTGACATTTGAAGTTTTAAATTGGTAGGCTGTTGTACTTATAATAGCAGCATTACACCTGCGTTGCTAAGGAAACCTGTAAATTATTCAAATATTTGTCAATTTAATTTTGTGTTTGGTTTTAAAAATTTGCGAACTTAAGTTGATTTTTAGTTATTTTGATTGGAAGTTGAAAAAGAAATGCAGTTTTTTCTCGGAGACGGTGCTATTGGCATACATAAGTAAATGCCACTTTTTGTATAATAAAATATATTAAAATTAAATGTCCGTGTTCTTACTTATGTGTACATATCCGGAAAGAAAGTACTCATTTTTTTCCCGGGGAAAAATGAGTACTTTTTTCTCGGCTTTTAAAGTGACATTTTGTTACCTATTAAGAAAAATAAAATGTCAAACTTTTCCCGTCACAGAGAAAAAGTTATAAAAATACATTCGAGTCGTCTTGGCAACGGACTCGGCAAAAGTACGAACTAAAGACGACGATTCAATACCACTACAAATTTCGATTGGCCGGAACAATTTCAAAATGAAAAATTTAAGGTAATTAATCAATATTTCTGGATGTATACTGTCCCATAGTAAAATACTATTACATGAAAGCCAGTTACAAATTAAATATTATAAATAAAGGTATTAAATATTACTTTCCTACACCTATATTTTACGTACCATTTGGCATCACTGTTTTAAAATGTTTAAATGACAATTATAACAAACGTCAACAAATAATTATAATATAATTATAACACATGTCAAAACGTGTACAAATATTACTATTTATGACAGTCCTGTATTTTGTAGGTTATATTACATGACAGGTAAAATTTTGCAACATCTAATATTTGACGTCATTTTAATTTAGTGGCGCATGTCGGTTGCGAGAGCGACTCAACTATAGGAACAGTTTGTTGAAAAAGAAAAGCCTTGCATCTGCGGTCATAAACTGTATTATCAATTATATTCTAACAATACAAGATATTGCAATTTCAACTGCCATATTTCAGACAATTTAACTTGCACCAAGTTTCTGTAGGATGAATAAGGCCAGAAACTTTGATTGACAAATCATATCCCAACTGTTTAGTAAAAACTATACGTTTTAACAGGTTCTTTGTCTAAATTTCCTAAATCAAAGAGGGTTGATTGAGAAAACCGTGTTTCCATAATTTTGACTTACAAAATGTTATGTTCTGGAGGAATCGGCGCGATCTTTGTAGTGCCAATTATAATTATTATTTTAAAATTTAACGACACGTTAACGAACACACAATTCATCCAAACCCAATTAAATCAAGAGTACTTTATACAGTGTTTGCATAAGCACCTGCCAGCTTTTGTAGAATTTCTTCAATGTTTTCAATTTCACATATAACTTTTAAATATAGTTTTAATATGTTAATGACATATCAGAGTGAGTCTAAAATATATTCATCTAAAATTAAGTTTTAATAAGGTGCTGTTAAAAGCAATTACAAAGAAGAAAAGAGCAAGCGCAATCATAAATTTTTACAAACACTTAGAATTTTTAGCAACTAAGATAAAGTCCCGGAAATGTAACAGAATTAAATAGCTTCCAAAACACAAATATTTCCGTAGTAAGCTAAAAGTTACACATATTCAATATTATGTTTTTATTTTTAAGTATACTGTTAATTTCATGTATAGAAGAAGCAATACAATTACTAAATGACTAATAAAAATAATTATTAATTGAAAATGCATAAGAAAACATAATCGCAGTCAATACTAATGAAAATCCAACTCTTCTAGGTTATGCGCACGTGTAAGTAATCCCAATTACTGTTTAATATTTTATCAGGTTTGGTAAAACACCGGTTAATATATCATCATTTAATAACGTTCTTAATCAATGATTAGCGCTAACCGGTGTTGGTAACACATACTAACCGGTATTTTAATCAATGGTTAGCGCCAACCGGTTTTTGCAAAAACGTACTATCCCGTATTTTATTTAATGAGTACGCTGATCGGCATTTTAATCGGAATTGGGAAAACCGACCCTTTATTGAACTTAATCAACTAATACAGTGCAATAATATGAATAATTAAAAATACGTCTAAATTTGCCGTTGTAGTTGTTAGCGAGTTTTAATGTTGAAGGTTACATTCAAATATTATGTCAACTTTAAATAAACATGCGCCAATAATTTAAGGACATTAAATTTGAGATATTGCAAAATTTTACCTGTCAAGTATCCTACCTACACATGCCATTTCGAGACTTATAAATACACCTTTTGATATTAATCATAATAACCTTTTGAAGTTTGTCATCCAAGCAACACAAATTTGTCTGCAATTACCGTTTCCCGTAGAACGCGATCACTGTCACGACGCTTTTTAGAAAGTCCGATTTTACAAACTTTTGAACCAGTCCTGTATATTCATAAATTTAGTGATGCCAATCGTATATATTATTTAGAACTTTTCTTTACTTCTTTACACAAACCGTTACACTGAACACTGAAGAGCGAGAAGGATAATTTAATGTTAAACATAAATCATGTTAAAGTTAGCAAGGAAGAATGTGCTCAGATCCAAGTACTTTTCGACGAACCTTTCCGACATATTACATTTGCCATGTTGTTTTTTTTGACATTTTGACTTTGGATTCGTGATCGGCGACCTGAGACACCCCCGTATCTAAAATTTCACATTAATACGTCAATTTTTCAAAAAACTTCCGCCATTTTGTTTTTTTTGACATTTCGACTTTGGATTCGTGATCGGCGACCTAAAACACCCCCGTATCTAAAATTTCACATTCATACGTCAATTTTCAAAAAAACTTCCGCCATTTTGTTTTTTTTTGACATTTTGATTTTGGATTCGTGATCGGCGACCTGAGACACCCCCGTATCTAAAATTTCACATTCATACGTCAATTTTCAAAAAAACTTCCGCCATTTTGTTTTTTTTTGACATTTTGACTTTGGATTCGTAATCGGCCACCTTAGACACCCCCGTATCTAAAATTTCACATTCATACGCCAATTTTCAAAAAAACTTCCGCCATTTTTTTTTTTTTTGACATTTTGACTTTGTATTCTTGATCGGCTACCTAAGACACCCCCGTATCTAAAATTTCACATTCGTACGTCAATTTTCAAAAAATCTTCCGCCATTTTGTTTTTTTTTGACATTTTAACTTTGGATTTGTGATCGGCGTCCACACACACCCCCGTATCTAAAATTTCGCATTCGTACGTCAATTTTCAAAAATCTTCCGCCATTTTGTTTTTTTTGACATTTTGACTTTGGATTTGTGATCGGCGTCCGCACACACCCCCGTATCTAAAATTTTGCATTCATACGTCAATTTTCAAAAAACTCTTCGGCCATTTAATTTCCTTTGTCATTTTGACTTTGGATTTGTGATCGGCGTCCGTACACATACCCCCGTATCTAAAATTTCACATTCGGACGTCAATTTAGAATTAGTGACGGGCGACCGTAAAAACCCTCGAGTGCCTAATTTTGCTTTTAATCAGAATAGATAGAAATTGATTTCAGCCAACTCCGCCCACCGTGCACGTTTGCGTAGTCGTTTAAGTAAAATTATTTCGTAGGGGCACATAAATGTCGAAAGCAAACCTCTTCTTTTTCCCCTTTGAGGAAATACGCGTTCTGAAATTATCGTATTTTAATTCAAATCATTATTAAAATATTACTCGACAACACATGTATAGATGAAAATATTAAATCAAGCGGGACCGTTACGTATTATGTGGACATGATGAACATTCGTCGGACCGTAATGTATTGACCGGCAGTGCACATGATAATCTGATTTTATTTTTCGCCTGTCCGGAATGCATTGGTATCAGTGCAGATTGAATCGGCCATTTTTCTGACCAAATACCTCTGCAAACGGACTTGGAATTACTCGTACCTTCGTCTAGGTACCTCTGTAAACTGGGAATGCGCAAGTGAACGTTTCCGAAATGTCACTTGTTTACGTTTCTGAATCTTGTTGTGTCCTCGAAACTTTCAAAATTTGGAATTTCAAGCTTAAAAGTGAAAATGTGAATGCGTATGAGACCGGCTGTCAGTTTGACGTTTGTCGGGATTTTTCATCCATTTCGCTAAACCGTATCCGTCTGCAGATGATCTTTAAAGTGTTCGTACCTTTGTATCTGCACCACTTTAAACTGGGAATATGCAACTAAAGGGTCCTGAAATGTCAGTACTTTAAAATTTTGAATCTTGTTGCGCACCCGAAAGCTTTAAAATTTGGAATTTCAGGCCTAAAAGTGAAAGTTTGCATACATTTCGAATGGGCTGTCACTTTGACGTTTGTCGGGATTTTCAGTATAAAAGGCTCCAGAGGAATTTTTGTTTGTCACGTCCTCCTTATGGGCGAAAAAATTGATGCAGCGTGATTTCCTTCACGTTCTAAAATTTTCAAAAATTCCTTTCGCCGCCTTAACGACCGTTCGAAGCGATAAAAATACGCCTATACAAAGTAGAATTATACACCCGACCACACGAAACTCTGAAATTTCCCCTCAAAAGCCTCAATTCGTCAAACACTCAAAGGTCGTTTTCGCATTTTACCCGCATTTCCCCTCCTCTACTAAATCCGTGAGAGCGGTAAAGGGTCCTGCTCGCTTTTAGTATATATAACTAGCTCTAACGTCCGCTTACAGCGGGTCCTCCGCTTACAGCGGGTCCTCAGCTTACAGCGGGTCCTCCGCTTACAGCGGGTCCGTCAATCTCTTTTAGTTGGAATCGCTTTTTTCGCGTCCGCTTACAGCTTTTTCAGTGTCCTGTAAAAAGCAATCACTGTCATGACGCCTTTTAGAATGTCCGGTTCTATTAACTTTTGACGCACCCCTGTATAAACATATATTTTGTGAAGCCAATAGTATATTTTCTTTAAAATTCCTCTCGAAAGGTTTTTTACACAAACCGGTACACACTCAAGAGCGAGAAAGGTAAATTTATGTTAAACATAAGTCATGTTAATGTATCCAAAGAAACAATGTGCTCAAAGAGCACAACATTTTCATCGAGACAGTTTACAATACTATTTTGATATGATAATGGAAAAGCATGTCAACCTTTTCGAAGTCTACTGTCGTTAAGAAAAAAGCACAAAACAATAATAAAAGTAAGAATCCCAAGTCTTAAATTTAAGCCCTATTGAAGCGCCTTTCCTGTAAAAAACGCTCTTTAGAATGTCCACTTTTATAAACGTTTGAAGGACGCCTGTATATACATATATTTTGTTAAGCCAATAGGATATTTTATTTAAAATTCTTGTCGAACTGTTTTTGAAATAAATCGGTACACACTCAAGAGCGAGAGAGGTAATTTAATATTAAACATAAGTCATGTAAAGTATCCAAAGACACAATGAGATCAAAAAGCGCAACATTTTTATTAAGACAGTGTACAATACTATTTTGATGTGAAAGTGTAAAAGCCTGTCAACCTTTTTGTAATCCACTTTCGTTAATAAAGGAGCACACAATAATAATAAAAGTAAAAAGCCCAAGTTTTAAATTGAAGCGCCTTTCCAGTAAAAAGCGATCACTTGCATGACGCTTTTTAGAATGTCCAGTTTTATACTCCTTTGAAGCACCCCTGTATATACATATATTTTGTGAAGCCAATTGTATATTTTGTTTAAAATTCTTCTCGAACTATTTTTAGCACAAACCGGTACAAACTCAAGAGTGGGAAAGGTAATTTAATTTTAAACATAAGTCATGTTAAAGTATCCAAAAACAGAATGAGCTCAAAAAACGCAACATTTTTATTAAGATAGTTTACAATACTATTTTGATGTGAAAATGTAAAAGCCTGTCAACCTTTTCGAAATCCACTATCGTTGCTAAAGGAGCACAAAGTAATAATAAAAGTAGAAAGCCCGAGTTTTAAATTTAAGCCCTATTGAAGCGCCTTTCCTGTAAAAAGAGGCTTTTTAGAGTGTCTACTTTTATAAACTTTTGAAGCACCCCTGTATATACATATATTTTGTTAAGCCAATAGGATATTTTATTTAAAATTCTTCTCGAACTGTTTTTGACATAAACTGGTTCACACTCAAGAGCGAGAAAGGTAATTTAATGTTAAACATAAGTCATGTTAAAGTATCCAAAGACATAATGAGATCAAAAAGCGTAACATTTTTATGAAGACAGTGTACAATACGATTTTGATGTGATAGTCTAAAAGCTTGTCAATCTGTTTGAAATCCAGTATCGTTAGTAAAGTAAAAAGCCCAAGTATTAAATTGAAGCGCCTGTCCTGTAAAAAGCAATCACTGGCATGACGCTTGTTAGAATGTCCACTTTTATACACCTTTGAATATTCAAATATTTTGTTAAGCCAATAGGACGTTTTATTTAAAATTCCTCTCGAACTGCTTTTAACACAAACCGGTACACACTCAAGAGCGAGAAAAGTAATTTAATTTTAAACATAAGTCATGTTAAGGTATCCAAAGACACAATGAGATCAAAAAGCCCAACCTGTTCATTAAGACAGTTTACAATACTATTTTGATGTGAAAGTATAAAAGCCTGTCAACCTTTTCAAAATCCACTAACGTTAATAAAGGAGCACAAAATAATAATAAAAGTAAAAAGCCCAAGTTTTAAATGTAAGCCCTTTGAAGCGCTGTAAAAGGCGATCACTGGCATGACGCTTTTTAGAATGTCCACTTTTATGAACGTTTGAAACACCTCTGTATACACATATATTTTGTTAAGCCAATAGGATATTTTATTTAAAATTCTTCTCGAACTGTTTTTGACACGAACCGGTACACACTCAAAAGCGAGAGAGGTAATTTAATGTTAAAGTATCCAAAGACACAATAAGATCAAAAAGCTCAACATTTTTATTAAGACAGTTTACAATACTATTTTGATGCGAAAGTGTAAAATCCTGTCAACCTTTTCGAAATCCACTATCGTTAATAAAAGAGCACAAAACAATAATAAAAGTAGAAAGCCCAAGTTTTAAATTTAAAGCCCTATTGACGCGCCTTTCCTGTAAAAAGTGATCACTGGCATGACGATTTTTAGAATGTCCAATTTTATAAACTTTTGAAGCACCCCTGTACATACATAAATTTTGTGACGCTAATTGTATATTTTATTTAAAATTCTTCTCGAATTGTTTTTTACATAAACCGGTACACACTCAAGAGCGAGAAATTAAATTTAATGTTAATCATAAGTCATGTTAAAGTATCCAAAGACACAATGACCTCAAAAAGCGCAACATTTTTATTAAGACAGTTTACAATACTATTTTGATGCGAAAGTGTAAAAGCCTTTCAACCTTTTCGAAATTCACTATCGTCAATAAAGGAGCACAAAATAATAATAAAAGTAGAAAGCCCAAGTTTTAAATGTAAGTCCTATTAAAGCGCCTCTCCTGTAAAAAGCGATCAATGGCATGACGCTTTTGAGAATGCCCACTTTTATACACTTTTGAAACACCTCTGTACATACATAAATACCGTCGTAGATAAATGATTGTGAAATACCAACAGTAGTTTGCTCTTTTAATTGCATTAATAAAAAGAAATACACACAATAATATCAGTGGTAGGTATTACAATATACTCCTATAATTTATTGGAAATTGAATGAAATTTAACATGCAAACCTAATCAGACATACTTTATGCTTGTCAACGAAGTAAGATTTTCAGCTGCTCTGCTTGCTACGGGTTGTTCATAGTGTTTGTTTGGATTCCTAAATGCAGTAATGATTAGCAAAATAAAATTGACGTAGTATATGCTAGTAGTAATTCTAGTTACTAAAATACCTGTATGCAATGCCCTTTAAATTACCTAATGGATGCATATTTCCTAGGCCCTGTAGTATTTTTAACAAACGATAGTTACTATTAGATACTTGAATGTGTATATAGCAGTCACCCTTTATTAAGATGTAAACAGATCAGTGTTAGTGTTGTCAATCGGAATGAATTTATATTTCTATAGATGTTGTCCATATTTAACTCAACATTTCTTTTTGTAATTTCGACTTCGGATTTGTGTACAGCGAGCCCAAAACCCTCCTTATACCAACCAAATTTTACCCAAATCTGAGGACGTTTTGAAGAACCTTGCCGCCATAAGAGATCCGTCATTTTGTTTTTGAAATGTTGACTTTAAATTTGTGATCAGCGACGCCAACAACCCCCCATATGCCTATTTCAGCTATGGTTAAAATACAATAAACATATTAGTTTATCGATAATAATTTTTGTAGTGCTTAGGGGTAAATTGCAC